>JANUYF010000001.1:287214850-289714850 GCA_026167975.1 Phrynosoma blainvillii | reverse complement strand
AGGACACCTTATAGGAAACATACAATAGAAGGCCAGTTTAGTATCATTTAAAAGACATCCTTAGAAGAACTGTAAGCAAGTTGTCCTCAAAATGCAGTTATTCAGGTTGGATGACAAAAGAACTTTCAACTGAACTAAGTTTTAAACAGGAAATGTATAAGAAATGGAAAAGGGGCAAAATCACTAAAGAGGAATTTAAACAAATAACTAGGACATGTAGGGGTAAAGTCAGGAAAGTCATAGCACAGAATGAGCTCAGGCTTGCAAGAGGGGTTAAGAACAATAAAAAGGGCTTTTTTGGATATGTTCGTAGCAAAAGAAAGAAGAAGGAAATTGTAGGGCCACTGCGCAGAGAAGATGGAGAAATTCTAACAGGGGACAGAGAAAAGGCAGAACTACTCAACACTTTCTTTGCCTCAGTCCTCGCACAAAAGGAAAAGGGTGTTCAACCTGAGGGAAATGGAGCACAGGACACTATAGGGGAAATGCAGCACAGAATAAGTAAAGGGTTAGTACAGGAATACCTGCTTAATCTAAATGAATTTAATGTTAAGGAAAAAGCAACATGGGATATACAGTAATAGAAATAAAAATATGTATGTGAATGTCAAAGTGACTAAGCAGGAGCAATCAGGAAGATACACAGGTGAAAAAGATAATATAATTAAGAAGCCTTGAGAGCCAAGGACAAAGTTATAGAAGGTATATTGAGAACACCTGTGATAGATTGCAAACACCTGAGACTCATTAAGTGGTCAAGGTAAAGTGATGAAACACTTGGGTTGGTCTTAGGTATGGGATGATCTATGTGGACCAATCAAGATGTATGTACACACCCACTGAGTGGAAACTGACTGGTGGGTGGTGTCTAACAATGGTTATAAATTGCAATGTTTGCTAATGTACATTGTGGAGTAGTTTGGAGTATTGTGGTGTAGTTTGGAGATATTGTGAAGAGTAGAGATTGTGATTTGTAGGGCATATAGTATTTATATATAGTAGAATAAAGTAGATCTTTTATATAAGACTACTGAGTTGTCTGGTGTCTTGAGGGAAGATACAAGAACCAGAAGAATCCTGGAGAAGTTTGGAGACATCTCAGGAAGAAGAGAGAGAAGGCTTGGAGAGTTTGTCAGGGTCTTCAGCCTATTCTCTGAAACTCTACTGCTTGGGAAAGAAGCATCAACCACTGATCAAAGCTGGTCAGCTCTGCTGCATAACAAGGTGGTGAGTTAGAGCCAGAGGTGAAGAGCTACAACTCCCATCATCCCTGACAAGGGTTATGGGCCCAGATACTAGAGCAACCAGCATCCACAGAAGCTGAAAGTTCCAGAGTGTGGAAGAAAGTTTTGTGGAGCCTTGTGAGTAAATCATTTTGTATTTTGTCTGCTGTGCATACTCAGAAGGACTGTGTCAAATTGAGTCACTGCACAAGTTAAGATGGAGATCCTAAAGTTTAGTAAATTAAATAGAAGTAACTACTCTACCTGGAAAATATATGCCCAATATCTACTAATAAAGGAGTCTCTGTGGTCGACAGTTGAATCAGGGCTGGCAGCTGATGCTGATGAAGCCGCTCGAGACAGAGACGCTAAAGCAAAAGCATGTCTTTATCTAATGCTAGAAGAAGACTTGATTAATGACGTAAGAGATAAAGTGTCCGCCAAGGATGTGTGGGATACTTTGCAGAGATTACACACACCTTCAACTGCATTTGCAAAAATGCTTTGGTCTAAAAGAATTTACAGACAAAAGATGACGAAAGAACAGTGTGTGATAGAACACTTAAAAACAATGCAAGATTTATTTGTGCAAGCTGAACTGAGAGGAGTGGAAATTAGCAAAGAGCAGCAGTGTTACATTTTACTAGAATCGCTAGACTCTTCTTGGGACAACATTACAAATAGCTTGCAAAATTTGCCAGAAGCTGAGTTGAACAGAGACTTAATTGTTGCCAGAATATTGGAAGAAAACTTGAGAAGAAAGTCTGAGCAGGGTGACTCAGCAAGTTTAAGGACTGTGCCAAAACAACAAACAACGCCTGAACTATGAAAGCAGGAAGAAGCAGCTTTTACAAGGGAGCAACGGAGGTGTTTTTATTGTAAAAAGATTGGTCATCTACAGAGACAATGTAAACAATTCGCTGCTGAGAGAAGCAAGCAAGGAGAGAGCAGATGGCAGCCGCGGCAGTATCAAAAGCAGTCCAAACCTCCATTTTTGAAGGACAGCAGTAATAAAAAGGGGGTTGCAACCATGATTAAGGGAAAACAAAATACTAATTGTAAATGGTTGATTGACTCAGGAGCATCATTTTCAATGTGTAACAATATTAATTTGATAAGTAATAGAAAATCAGCTAATGTAAATACTGTAGTTTTAGCTGATGGGAAAGAGCTCAGTACTGTAAATCAAATTGGTACAGTTTACATTCCTGGGCTAAAGGAAAACTTTAATGATGTGTTACATGTAAAGGAGTTAGAAAATAATTTGTTATCAGTGAGCAGATTAACAGACAGAGACTACACAGTCATTTTTGAAAAGAACATGTGTAAGATAAAACTGAATGGGGAATTGCGAGGCACAGGCTTGAAAAAGGATAAACTTTACTATTTGGAAGACAATATTGATAGCTACAGTGTTTAAAATGCTAATAACATAGACAATAGTCCAATTCACAAAGACTGTATACATGTACTCCATAGAAAATTTGGTCATGCTAGTTTCAAATGTTTAAAGAAGTTAATCAGTATGTGTCCAGATTTAAAAGTTGCTGAATGCAAAAATCACTTAGATTGTACTGTATGTAATCAGGTAAAGGTCAGAGCTTTTCCAGTAGCCAAAAAAACCAAAAGAATTGCTCAAAGACCATTTCAGTTTGTACATGCAGATGTTGCCCAAGCTAATTGTTTATCTTTAGGGGGAAGCAAATATTTTCTGGTAATTGTTGATAGGTATACAAGGTTTGCATTTGTAAGAATATTGAAAAACAAATCTGACGCTGGGCAAAGTTTAAAAGCATGGGTGAGAATGGTGGAAAGACAATTTGATATTAGAGTAGGCACCATTGTTACTGACCGGGGAGGAGAGTTTCTAGGTAATCAATTGTTTAATTGGTTTCAAAAGGTGGGAATAAGGCATGAAACTACTAATCCCGCTTGTCCTAACGAAGATGGTTTAGCGGAGAAAAAAATACAAGATATAAAAAGGATAACTGCTTGTTTGATGGCAGATGCAGAGGTAAAAGATAGTTTCTGGGCGGAAGCAACTTTGACAGCAGTACATATTAGTAACAGACTGTATCATTCAGAAATTGAAGACATTCCCTACAGGGTACTGTATGGGAGAGTGCCAAATTACAAATATTTGAGAGTCTTTGGACAATTTGCTCATGTTTTCATACCAGCTTGTTTCAGGAAAAAGGGAGAACCCAAAAGTAAAAGACTTAGGTTTTTGGGGTATTCAGGAAATAGCTACAAGTTTCATTTAGGTGGAAGAGAAGTGCAGTATTCCAGGTCTGCAAATTTCGAGAGACATGCCGGTTGGGACAAATTGCATGCCAATAAGGAAGTTTTCTTGAGATTAGGAAGTTCAAATGAGCCAGAAACACAAACTGAACCAACTTCAGGAAACGGAGGGGTTTCAGTTAAGCCAGAAGCATCCACTAGCAGCAGTGATAGTTCTTCAGATAATGAGACACAATCTAGACCCATTACTACTAGAATGACTGAGGACAAGAGATTTAGCCATAGAACTATAACTCCCAGCACAGAAAGTGAGGATGAAAGAGGCAGATCAGCAGAGTTTATTCCCAGACGTAGTCACAGAGTTAGGAAGCCACCAGATAGGTTTGTTGTGACAAATGCAAGAGCTTGTTTAGCAGTGGAAGAGCCTGAAAGTTTTGAAGAGTTGGAAAGTTTGTCTAGAGAAGAACAGGAAAGATGGATTGATGCAATGGATGATGAGTTTGGTTGTCTGGTAAATAAAGATGTTTTTGAAGTCATTGATAGACCCAAAGACAAGAAAGTAATTGGTTGTAAGTGGGTGTACAAAAAGAAAGAAATGCCAGATGGAAGTATTAAATATAAAGCTAGGTTAGTAGCTAAGGGTTTTGCACAACAGCAGTATGAGAACTATGACAAGACATATTCTCCAACTGCAAAGCCAGAAAGTCTGAGAATCGTTCTGGCTGTAGCAGCAAAAAGAAGTTTAGTTGTAGAGCATTTTGATTTTGAAACAGCCTACTTAAATGCTAGTTTAGATGAAGAGATATTTATGGAGCAGCCACAAGGTTTTGAAGAAATTGGTAGTCAGAAAGTTTATAAATTAAAGAAAGCATTGTATGGGTTAAAACAAAGTGCCAGAGCATGGAATTTGTGCATTAATGACGAGTTAGTTAAGCTAGGATACAAAAGGAGCATTGCAGATGCTTGTGTCTATACAAAAGGAGGCATAGTGTTAGTGATTTATGTAGACGATTTATGCGTGGCAGCAAAGTCAAAACAGGAAATTGAATCAGTAAAAAGAGAATTGTCTGAAAAGTTTGTTTTAAAAGATCTAGGTTTATTGAAGTCTTATTTAGGTATTGGTGTTGAATGGACAGAAGAAGGACATTGTTTGTTAAGCCAGAGAAAGAAAATTGAAAATTTGATTGAAAAGTGTGGATTACAAAATGCTAAAATAGTAAGAACTCCAATGACAACTGGTTTTGTATCTGAAAAAACAACTAGAGATTTTGAAGACAAGACTTTATTCAGGAGTATAATAGGATCTTTACAATTCATATCTTGCCACACCAGACCAGACATTTCATATGCTGTAAATGTATTGTCCAGAAGAGTTAATGATCCAAAAATTGAAGACTGGACAGCAGTAAAACACTTATTGAGATATTTGAAAGGAACTTTAGATAAGAAATTGGTAATTAGAAACAGTAATTCAGATTTAGATTGCTATGTGGATAGTTCTTTTGCATCAGAATTAGGAGACAAGAAGTCAATTACAGGAATAATAATCAAGTACAGTGAAAGTCCAATAGTCTGGAGAAGTAGGAAACAAACTAATGTAGCGATAAGTACGACGGAAGCAGAATCCGCAGCTTTAAATGAGATAGCAAATGAGGTACAGTGGGTTGAGCAGTTATTGAATGATTTAAACGAAAGTTACAAGATACCAGTAGAAATTCTGGAAGATTCACAGTCATGCATAGCAATGGCTGAAGCTGAAAATTTGAAGAACAGAACAAAATATGTTGGAGTAAGATATCAAAATGTGCGAGACATGGTTCAGAAGGGTGAAATAGAATTGAGATATATAGAAACACAACACAACATAGCAGATTTGTTCACAAAAGCATTGATGGCGGAAAAACATGAAAGACTGACACAAATGGTTGGAATGACATTGTAAGACACATACAATATTTTATTTCGGAGGGGATTGTTAAGGAAAAAGCAACATGGGATATAGAGTAATAGAAATAAAAATATGTATGTGAATGTCAAAGTGACTAAGCAGGAGCAATCAGGAAGATACACAGGTGAAAAAGATAATATAATTAAGAAGCCTTGAGAGCCAAGGACAAAGTTATAGAAGGTATATTGAGAACACCTGTGATAGATTGCAAACACCTGAGACTCATTAAGTGGTCAAGGTAAAGTGATGAAACACTTGGGTTGGTCTTAGGTATGGGATGATCTATGTGGACCAATCAAGATGTATGTACACACCCACTGGGTGGAAACTGACTGGTGGGTGGTGTCTAACAATGGTTATAAATTGCAATGTTTGCTAATGTACATTGTGGAGTAGTTTGGTGTATTGTGGTGGATTAGAGATTGTGATTTGTAGGGCATATAGTATTTATGTATATAGTAGAATAAAGTAGATCTTTTATATAAGACTACTGAGTTGTCTGGTGTCTTGAGGGAAGATACAAGAACCAGAAGAATCCTGGAGAAGTTTGGAGACATCTCAGGAAGAAGAGAGAGAAGGCTTGGAGAGTTTGTCAGGGTCTTCAGCCTATTCTCTGAAACTCTACTGCTTGGGAAAGAAGCATCAACCACTGATCAAAGCTGGTCAGCTCTGCTGCATAACAAGGTGATGAGTTAGAGGCAGAGGTGAAGAGCTACAACTCCCATCATCCCTGACATTTAAGACTCCAGGACCAGATAAACTACATCCAACGATATTTTTAAAAACTGGCAAATGTAATCTTTGAAAATCCCTGGAGAACAGGAGAGGTCCCAGCAGACTGGAGGAGGGCAAACATTGTTCCATCTTCAAAAAGGAGAAAAAAGAGGATCCTAACAACTATCGCCCAGTTAGTCTGACATCAATACCAGGAAAGATTCTGGAACAGTTCAATAAACAGAGAATCTGTGAACATTTAGAAGGCAATGCCATAATCACTAAAAGTCAACATGGGTTTCTCGAAAACAAGTCATGCCAGACTAATCTGATCTCTCTCTCTCTCTCTCTCTCTCTCTCTCTCTCTCTCTCTCTCTCTTTTTTTTTTTTTTTTGTGAAAAAATTACCAGCTTGCTAGATGAAGGGAATGCGGTAGACATAGCATGTCTTGATTTCAGTAAGGCTTTTGACAAGGTCGCCTATGATATCCTTGCAAACAAGATAGTAAAATGTAGGCTAAACAGTACAGCTGTTAGATGGATAAGTAATTGGTTGACTGATCGAACCCAAAGGGTACTCAACAATGGCTCCTCTTCATCCTGGAATCAATTACCGGGATGAAAGAATAGGAGGCATGCTTCTCAAATTTGCAGATGACACAAAATTAGGAGGAATAGCTAATATCCCAGAGGACAGGATGAACATTTAAAATGACCTTAATAGATTAGAAAGATGAACCAAAGATAACAAAATGAATTTCAGCACAGAGAACTGTAAGGTACTGCACTCAGGGGGAAAAAAATGAAATGCATAGATATAAGATGGGGGACACCTGGCTTAACGAGACTACATGTGAAAAGGATCTAGGAGTCCTAATAGACCACAAGTTGAACATAAGTCAACAGTGTGATGCTGCAGCTAAAAAGGCCAATGCGATTTTAGGCTGCATTAATAGAAGTATAGTATCTAAATCAAGGGAAGTAATAGTGCCACTGTATTCTGCTTACTGGAGCCTGTCCAGAGGGGGGCGACTAAAATGGCGAAAGCTCTGGAAACCATGCCTTATGAGAAACAACTTAGGGAACTGGGTATGTTTAGCCTGGAGAAGAGACGGTTAAGAGGTGATATGATAGCCCTGTTTAAATATTTGAAGGGATGTCATATTCAGGAGGGTGCTAACTTGTTTTCTGTTGCTCCATAGAATAGGACTCGGAACAATGGATGCAAGCTACAGGAAAAGAGATTCCTCCTCAACATTAGGAGGAACTTCTTGACAGTAATAGCTGTTTGACAGTGGAACACACTCCCTCGGATATTTTGATCATGAGTTCCTGCATGGCAGGGGGTTGGACTGGATGGCCCTTATGGTTTCTTCTAACTATGATTCTAGTGCAGCTGCTTTGGCTTTCAAGAAACTATTTGTGGAACACTAACTTTGTCCTCTCTTTTACAAGTGGAAGATATAATTATGCTAATGATATGCTTGCAGTATCTAGGCTTGAAGGGGGGGGGAACCCAGAAAGATCTGCATTTTAACATCACAATAGATTCAACTGATGTCAGAATCTTTGGATTGTGTGGACTGCATATAAATGGAGATATTACCTCATAAATGGCTTCACCATCCAACAGTGAAGGCTGTCTTCTGCTTCATTTTATTAACATTACTCCAGCTGCAGACAGAATTGGTTGGACAGGGATGGAAAATATGACTCTGTGTTGCCCAGCTATTTTTTAGGTTGTTTTATTTTTATTATTTTTTGTCTTGCCTTATTGACAAAAAACAGTGAAGAGTTAAACAGTTTTACACTGGAGATATGGCAATTGTAATACAAAACATATAAAGTGACAAATTAAAAAGTTTCAGTTTCATTCTGAATGTAGATGTATGCTACAGACGTATGTGAAACATTATCCATTAATCTCTCTCTCTCTCTCTCTCTCTGTGCGTGTGTGTATATATCTATACACACACACGTCAATATAGAACCCTGGGAGGGCATCTAACAACAATGTGCAGAAATAAGGAAATCATCAACCTACAAAGGAAACTAATAAACATTTAAATCACAGATATAAAAATAATGTTAAAACACAAGCAGCCCACAAGTGATATAATTATTTTTGCTGTAATGGAATCTGTAGGATATTCATGACATTAAGCAAAGCAGTAGCAAAATGCAATTTTCTTTAAAAATATCACATTTTAACCAAATCTTCTCTATGTATATGTAAATACATTTAGTTTGTACGATATTGTAATTTGAAAGTATAATTTCAAATTATATGAGTAACATTAGTGCAAAAAACAAAACAAAAACACTACTCTGTATGATGCGAAATGGGAGTAGGTCATTGGGGGTGTGTGACACCATGACTTACTGCATTGGGTGACACCAACCCTAGGGATGCCACTGGCTAGACAGACAGATAATCAAAGGGCCCCAAAACAGGTGACACCAACAATTCTGACTTTAGCCTTATTGTTCTTTATTCCTAATGTTATTTCTGGCCAGTGACACAACTGAAAGCAAATGCATACCTTTCTACCCTTGTCAAAATGTGAAAGGCAAAGAAGTGTCTCCAAGGTATCATTTCTTTAAAATAAATTCCAGTTTACAAAAAGTAGTTTCCTGCTTAAATATTAAGAAAATACTTTTCGGGAGGCTTGGAACTATAATGGCAAAGCAATATTTGAAAACTTAACCAGCCCAACTCTCTTTCTAGTGGACATATTTGTCCTTGATAGAACATCTGTGGATGGGACAATTTAAAGATTTTAACAGTGATGTAAATTAACTAATGGAAATCCGTTCCAATATCAATTAAGATGCTAATGTTCTAACATAAAGAGGCAACTTAATTTAACAAAACTTAATTACATTTCTTTTAAAGTAAAGTTATAGACTTATGTTGGGATTTAGCATTAATTTAGGGTGTATCCACTTTGCAGAATTAAAGCAGTTTGACACCACTTTAACTGTCATGACTCTATCCTACAAAATCTTGGGATTTATATTTTAGTAAGGCACTAGAGCTCTCTGACAGACAAAGCTAAATACATCACTAAACTACAAATCCTAGGATTCTGTAGGATAGAGTTATGGCAGTTAAAGTAGTGTTAAACTGCTTTAATTCTGCAGTGTGGCGCATGCGCAAACGTGTCGCAGCCGCCATTTTGATAAACAAAATGCTGACCACGACGCGCTCGGTTGCGCGCCGACCAAAACAGGCCGTGGTGGAGGCGGCGGCGGCGACAGAGGAGGAGGCGGAGGCGCCACCGTCTGCGCCTCCCTCCGCCTCCCTCCGCTGCCTCCGCCTCCGCCACCGCCTCCCTCTGCCCCCGCCTCCGCCTCCGCCTCCGCCACCGCCTCCGCTTCCCTCTGCCCCCTCCGCCCCCTCCGCCCCCTCCGCCTCCGCCTCCGCCACCACCACCTTGGAGATTTTTCCAAGAAACCCCCAAGAACTAGTAATAACAATAATCAATATCATCATGGCGGGCGGCGGGGGTTGGCGGCGGCGGCAGGATAGGCCTGGGGCCGGTCCAAAGGCCTCAGGGGGGCCGCATCTGGCTCCCGGGCCTTAAGTTGCCTACCCCTGCCCTAAGGCAAGCCTATCATTGGGTTTTCTGAAGCTGAAAGTGTCACCCAGTGGATTTCCATGGCTGAGCTTAAATCACCGCACTATGCTGGCTCAGTTGAAATACAACACTCTCTATATATGCTTGCCCAAGAATTGGAATCTATTGTAGTGGCCCTCCTCTGTCTCCCATCAGTAGTCCCATCAACTTGCTGTAGTTCATACAAATCCAGTGAACAGAACCTTGGCTCCTGATTGTCCTGTGTCATTGGATACATTTCAATTTGGGCAGCTTTTGGATGTGGATAAAATACCTGAAGAGAAAGCAAAGCAAAGCAAAGCAGCTTCATTTATATACCACTTCATATCACGCTATGGGATGTCTAAGTGGTTTACAACTGTAAGCTCATTGCCCCCCAACAGTTGGAGACTCATTTTAGCGACCTCGGAAGGATGCAGGCCTGAATCTAGCCTGAGCCCTGGCTAGTATTGAACTCATAACCTTGTGGTCTATGAGTGAGTGGCTGCAGTACAGGTATTTAACCACTGCACCACCAGGGCTCCTATCATCATATGCATACTGCCTTATAAAAGTAACCAGAGAACTGGACAAGTAAGGGGAGGAATGAATGCTTACTGTGGCAACAGAGGTTTCTTGAATCCTTGGACTTCTTCATATTGAGAATTACTGACCAATCTCCAAATTTGCTGGAGCACATGGTGCCTTCCCAGCTACAGGAATTCATGAATTAGATGGATTATCTTGATCTCTTTAGTCTGGCTTCAGGCCTGGTTATAGGATGGAGACAGCTTTGATTGGCTTGGTAGATGACCAATGTCATGGACTAGATGGGGGGTGTCCTTGGTGTTTCAGTTGAACATCTCAGCAGCTTTCAATACCATCGACTATGTTATCCTTGTGGGCTGTCTTTGTAGGATGGGGATGTGGGAGACATTCAGTTCCAATCCTTTTTGAATAAATGAGCCCTGTCAGTGTGCTAGGGAATTTGTGTTTGGTATCCTTGGCGTTGGTCTATAGTGTCCCTTGGGTCTCAGTTCTGTCCTCTGTGTTGTTTAATAATTATATGGAACCTCCAGGAGATATTACCCAAAGTTTGTGATTTGGTGTCACCAGTATGAAGCTGGAGCTCTTTCTGTTCTTTTCATTTAATTCCAAGGAAAGGATTAGGTACTAAACTAATATCTGCTGTCAGTTATGGAATGAGTGGGTGAATAAAATTAAAGCATAATCTAGACAAGATAGAGGCAAATCAAAAGAGAGATCAGGAAATAGGGATTCAGTTGGTGCTGGATAGGGTTACACTCCCCCTGAAATCTTACATTCTCAGCTTGGGCCTACTTCTGAACTCAGATCTGAGCCTGGATACTCAGTTTTCAGAATAGCCAAGAGTACATTTACAAAAAAAATATAGTACATGAGCTGTGCCTGTTCCTGTAAATGTCAGATCTGGCTACAGTGGCATGTGTCTTGATAACATTCCATTTGGATTGTAACATACTCTAAATTATAGTAGAATATAAGAAAGAAAGATGGGAGCCATCAGTGATCAGATCAGACATGGGAGATGGAACATAGAAAAAGAGGGAAAGAACAATACTTTCCTAGTTGGATACTTCAGAGTTTAATGAAAGGGAGTCTATAGAATATTGGATGTCTATCAGAAAATGCCAACCAAAACAGAAGTTACAGTCCTTGAACATAGTTAAATACAAAATACAAAGAAAATGGCAAGAGAGAAGGAGAATAATTTTAAGCAGTTAAAAAGAACACCTTGGAAGAGAAGAGTCCCAAAGGAGGAATACTAGATAAATACACTGTCTAAACTAATTTGTGCATATTTGGATTAAGACTAGCATGCCATCAACTGAGAAGATGAGTTATATTGACATAATATTACGTGATTGTGCTGACAATGGTAAACTAGAGAACCATCAAACTGTAATTGTATTTTCCCCCTTGCAAGACAAGATTAAGATTCTGCGTCACAACTTGCATTGAAAAAAGCAGATTTGAAAAGTGATTTGAGATTTACATAAATGTCATTCAGATTCAGTACTTTTAAATTTTATCTTACTTAGCTGACTCTCAGACATTAGTACAGCAACGTGAATTAAGCTGATCTTTGACAGGAGCAAATGTGATACTGCTCTAGTTGTTTACATTTGACTGTTATCTCCTTGCATTACAGCTGTTGATGAAGGTAGTTGTGTAGGAATAATCTGGAATGATGTTTGAAAAATGACACTTTGGGAATCCATTAAATTTGTTAAGCAATCTATATGTGTTAAGAATATTTAGAAATTGATTTTCCCTAGGGAATGTTTAGTCAAGGAATCTGACAGCAGGAAGCTGTGGTAATAGGAGGCTTGTAAACCAGGCAAATACAGTTTCTTTTGCCAACCCCCTGCCGTCTGCAAAGAAAAGGTTTAGAATACTATGGAATCTGTTCATATCAGAAGTATCAACTGTTAGAATATAGATGGGTTATACAGTCAAAGGTGAAATGTAGAGATGTGTGTTTGTGGAAATTTCCTCATGAGAACAACATCTAGAGAAGCAAAGTGAATCTAACACCAGATGGCTACAAAGACATAAATATATACTTTCCCAAAGGTACAACTCATGGACACAGATTTTGTTATGAGAAAAGCCTAGATATCAAAAAAGGTAAACAATCGTTAGGCTGGGAAAATAGTCACATGGTGGATGATGGACAGCAAGAGGCTGGATTAGTATACATCATACAGGCATTATCCAATTAGCATAAGGTTAACACCTGGAAGGTGGAGTATGGGAAGGGCCTAGAGAATACTTTGTTTTAAGAATGATTATATTTCAAGATGTGAGTGCGTGAGCCTGCCTGGCAGCAGTGGTTTCAAACTGCAACTAGTTGAGATCCTAAACTTTTGGGATTGTAAAAGATGTAATCTCTCATGGCTGAACTGGATTTAGTTCATCACAATGGATTTTGCTTAGCTATCTTATTTTTACTTTTATATGCATTAATAAACTATGCTTTTGGACTTTACAATGTGTCTTCTTGACTGAGGAAGACAGGATCCTGAAGAAGAGAAGCTGAGCCAGTTAATGGCAAGAGATACAAAGTGGCTGTGGGTCACAGCAGCCAGCTTGTCCTGCAGATTCTGCTGGGTGCCAAAGAGCATCACTGCAACACCCATCATCCAAACACTGACATCAACAACTAATGATTGTTATTTATCAAGCATCAACTCTTTTTCCAAAGTCTTTCTGAGTAGTTAATTTATCAAAAGTTCTGGAGTTGGTATCAGAAAGTGATATCAAAGGGCAACTTTTGGGACACTGTCCTCAAAAGAAAGTCCACTGGCTGTGTGGCTGCCATGGTCAGGGACATCCTGCTCTTCTTCTCTGCACACTTTACCCAGAAGATTCTGCAAGTAATAAAGGTGTAAACAGAAGGAACCGCACTTTTCACTGCCTGCTTGTATGTCTGCTTTTCTGACTATCGCTCTTAAAATGGGGCTAGATCATTTTAACTGCTCTGGCTGCCTCCTGTTGCATTCTGGAACTTGTAGTTTAGGAAGGGGCATTTAAAATATTCAGGCAGAGAGCCTTTAAGCCTCACTGAACTACAAACCCAAAATGCAACAGGAGGCATTCAGAGCTGTTAAAGCAACCTAAGGTAAAGGTATTCCCTGTTGACAAGGTTCTCAAGCCTTGTCCAACCTTGGGGGGGGGGGCGGTGCTCATCTCCATTACTAAGCCGAAGAGTCAGCATTGTCAGAGACTACTCTGTGATCATTTAGCTAGCATGATTGTGCAGAATGCTGTTTACCTTCCCACCAAAGTGGTACCTATTTATCTACTTGCATATGTATGCTTTCAAACTGCTAGGTTGGCAGAAGCTAGGACTAGTGACAGGAGCTCACCCCATCATGCAGCACCCAGGCCTCGAACTAACCAACCTTCTGATCTTGCAATCCACAGAAACAGTGTGTTAACCACTTGAGCCATTGCATCCTTGTTTTAAGAGTGTGATGTGATAAGTTCACAAGTAAGAGGGGAAAGTGGGCTCACTGAAGCAGAAGGAAACAAGCAAGCACTGATAGAGAAGAGGGCAGAACCAGATGGCTCATAGATAACAGTTGGCATGTCCTCCATTAATTTGTCTAATGCCCTTTTAAGACCATCTGAGTTAGTGGCTGCTACAACACCTTGTGACAGTGAATTCTGTAGTTTAACTACACACCATGTAAATAAAAAAAACCTCATTTCCTGAATTTCCCATCATTCAACTGTATTAGATGATGCTGGCCTCTAGCATTATGATAGTGGCAGACAAACCTTTCTTTGTCCATTTTCTCCTGAACATGTATAACTTTTTACTACCTTTTCTTTTCTTTCTTTTTTTTTTTTTTTTTTTTTTTGTTTTTCTTTTGTTTTGTTCCCAACGTTCTAACTTTTCTTTGTAAGAGAATTGCCAGCCAAGTGCAGGAAAGGCACATTTACTACATGTTATGTAATGTGATTTATACCAGGCCTTTCCTCCAGTACTCGGAGTCAAGGCAGGTTGCAAAATTAAAATAAATACAATCTAGGTAAATGCATGCAAAATAATTAAAAAGTTATCAAACTATTAAAAGAAATTCAAAACATGAATTAAATATAAATAGTAGACATCATTTTAGCACAGTACCTTCTCCTCAAGCATGAAGGGATTTATTATTGACTAATTTGTTTTCTTCCACCTTTTTTAATTGTGAAGGAAATAATGAGTCCTTCACTGGGTCTGTATTGTGGCCCAATTAAAGTCATTAACAAACTGTTTGTATTGGATTTTTTACATTTTGAAATATTTTAAAAGATAAAAGTAAAAAGCAGTGCAGCACATGATATGAAGTCCTTTCCTTACAGTCAGCTCCTAAATTCCTTTAGAAACAATAAACAACAACAACAACAACATCTTCACCCACCAACAGAAGGATGCCAGTCTAAACTTTCTAGGAAGAGCCTAGGAGAGAAGGCCCTTTCTTGCATCCCCACCAGATATGCCTAGAATTCAGTGCAAAGGGACCTTGTAGCACCTCTGAGTCTATTAAAAAGAAGTTGGTGGCATAAGCCATAAACCCAGATGCCAACTCTGCCTATACATTGACACACTCCCTCAGAGAGTAGTGGAGTCTCCTTCCTTAGAGGTCTTTAAGCTGATGGCCATCTGTCGGGGATGCTTTGATTGGGAGTTCCTGCATGGCAGGGGGGTTGGACTGGATGGCCTTTGTGGTCTCTTCCAACTCTATGATTCTATGATTTTATGATTCAGGAAAAGCCATCACAGGACCTAATCACAGCACCCACAATATCAGAAGAACTTTCACTTGCTCATTCTCTCATGTGATATATGCCATCCTCTGTCAACAGTGTCCTTCAGCAGTCTGCATTGGACAAACAGACCAATGTGCCAGAAAACAAACCGACATAAATCAGACATTAGAAATGTGGATACACAAAAACCAGTTGCAGAATACTTCAGTCTTCCTGGGCATTTCGTCTCAGACCTCAGAACATCAGTCCTTGCACAAAAAAACTATAAAGGAAGATCACAAGGAGCAACAGTAGAATTGGACTATATCTAGAAACTCCAGTTCATCGATAATGGGTTGAACAGAAACAATGGTTTCCTGCCAAACTGCACATATTATAACAGTAGTTAACATCTCAGCCTCATGAAGGCTCTCTTGCCCACTTTATCATGTCTCCTTCAGGTTCCCAGCCAGCATCACACCACATTCCAATAAATCAACAATTCATATGGTATTCTACTCACCTTGGCTTTAAACAACATCTTTCATCCTGCGTCTGTTCCCCAATGACCATCCATCTAAAACTGAATTTGTCACCACATCACCATATCCACAAGTTTTACATACTATAGCTGTTCACTCATACAACCTGCTCATTCATATCTATAAAAGTCTGTTCCTAGGCACTTCACTATGCATCTGATGAAGCTGAAAGCTTATGCTATCAACTTCTTTTTCTCAGTTGGTCTCAAAGGGGCTACAAGATCCCCCAGATATGTCTTTGAGGCTAGCTGGATTATGTAAAAGTCATTTCTCAGAACCAGGGCAGACTCATATAGGAGAACACATTCCTCAGATAGCCTAGTCCATAGCAGTGTAAGAGGTTCATATGTCATAGCCAGCACTTTGAAGTGTGTCTAGAAACAGACCAGTAGCTAGTGGAGTTGTTGTAACAAAGGAGTCATGTATTGCCTTGTAACCAGTTTCAGTTAATTGTTTGGCTGCAGCTCTTTGGACTAAAAGAAATTTCGGATTATTTGTCAGATGTAGCTCCATATAGAGTATGTTACTGTAATCCAAATGGGATGTAACTAAAGCATGTGTCATTGTGGCTAGGTCTCAATTATCCAGGAATGGGTGCAGATGGCACATTAGTTGTAGCTATGCAAATGTACTTCAGGTCACCTTAGAAATTTGGGCATCCAGCCTCAGGGATGAATCCAAGAGTACATCTAATTTGCAAACTTACATTTTCACAAACATCCAGTACTAGCTGAATCCCTGTGCAATGATCTCCCTTTTGACTGACCATTACTGCCTTCATCTTCTCTGGATTAGGCTTCAGTTTGTACATTTCAGAATATTGTCATCAAGAGTACTGAGGTGTCACCTTTCCAATTTCCTTTCCAAAATAGATAACTTTCCAGTGGCTCAAAATACCCATTCTATCACAAAAGAAAGTAAAGCAAAGTATCTTTTGCCTTGAGAAAATGATGTCTAACATCAGTAGTGAACAAAAGAAGCATTTTACTGCATTACTAATAAGCTACTGTGAGACATTTCATTATATTTGTTTCAAGAAGCTCATTTTCTTTTAAGGGAAGGTTTACATTAATCTTCTCTAAAGTTTCATTTCTTTTATCTGTAGTTAATACTAAACTTCCTTGTGTTAGAATATGTTCCTGAAATTATGGTTCCAAAACAACTATCCACATTCATTTTAAAGCCAGACATTGTTAGTTCTCCTGATGCCTGGAAACCCAGGTTACAAAACAGAGAGTCAAAATGTGATCTCTGTCACTATAATGCTGCTAGATTTCTTAATGAGATTATAATCTCCTTTTTTTTGGTCTTAAACCAATTTTTGTAATTGCCTTACAAACACTATATTGCAATGATTAACATTTAAATAAGCTTCAGTATACTGCATAGTGAATCAGTTTAATGGAAATATACCTAGCACCATGATGGCATGCCCTGTACCTCCTCCTTCCTGACTGTCCCAGGCCTTCAGCTGCCTCTCTGGAGGCAGCTGAAGGCCAAGAACAGTGTGGGGGAAGGAGGAAGAGGTGGGTGCCTTTTCCTTCTCCTTCCTGACCCTCCCCGGGCTTCAGCTGCCTCTCCAGAGGTAGCTGAAGGCCAGGGACCTTGTTGGGGGGGGGGGAGGAACAGGAGTGTGCCTGTTCCTCTTCTTCCCCTCTTCCTTCCCCCCCTCCCAGCCTTCACCTTTCTCTGGAAAGACAACTGAAGCCCCACGAGGGTGGGGGGGAAAAGTCTCACCCCAGAAGTCCCACCCCTGGAGGGCAAAGTCCAGTCCCCAGCACCAGGTAACACCTGGTGCCATAAGGCCTTTTAGTTTGGGCACTTGGCCCTTAAAAGGTTCACCATCACTAACCTAGCATATTGATCCAGAGGCTAAACTACATCCCCAATGGTGTTCTGTCATATTTGCCCATTTTTCTGGCTTATACCTAGGGACAAGGAAAATAAACTTTTAAAGTTATGTGTATAGAAGGAGAGGAAAGCAAGAGAAATATACAGCCAATAGACAATATAACACATTATTTTATTTCCTGTCATGGAAACTATGAAAACAGTGTTATGTTGGTATTCAATAAGTTCTGTAGAAATTCTGTGGGAAGCTTGTTGCATCTGTTATTGTGAACAAAAGAGTGACAATTCTATATACGCTTAATATTTTATTTTTTCTATTCTATTCATCTCATTATTTACAAAGAACTAAGCAAAAATAAACCTACATAAAACAAAATATAACACATAAACATCATTAAAACTATAATTCTAAAAACACAAAATACAATAAAACCACCAGCAAAATTCAATAGATAAATACAGCACACCACCGCTAAGTCTTGTACAAAGAAATACATGTTCAGCTTGATTCAAAATGATAGCAACATGGAATTCAGTTGAATTTCAGCCATCAGGATGTTCCACATCTGGGGTGCAGTCACTAAGAAGGCCCTATGATCAACATGATTAGCCTTACCCTCCAAGGAATAGACACTTCTGAATCTGTGCCAAGGATAGTGCTGTCAATAATCTCACTGAGATTTTGTTCTCTTTCATATACAACAGTGCAACATTGCATAGCACAATATTTGTTTTTTCACACATACACTGATGGGGATGGGTGGGATCCCCAGTGCCAATGCCTCTGTGAAACTCAGGACAATGAAATTTGTGTGTTTGTGTAGATGCACATATAAAGAGTATTTATTTGCACTTGATATTGTGAATAGTGTTTTTTTTTAATAAATAAATAAATAAATATGAAATGTTTTTGTGTGTTTTCATGTCATTTCCAACTTATGACAACTCGAAGAGAAACCTGCTATGGGGGTTTATTTGCATACTTTGTTCAGAGGAGGTTTGATATTGCATGAGAGAATATGACTTGTCCAAGAGCACCCAGTTGGTTTCTGTGGCCAAGGAGGGATTTAGACTACAGTCTCCAGAATCCTAGTTCAGCGCTCAAACCACTATACCACTCTGGCTCAAAAACATGAAATATCTCATTCTATATATTTTTTAAAAAAATATTTTCAATCTTTATCATTCTAAGTTAAATGTGTGTCATTTAAAAACTTGTTTAAAGAAAGTAGTAATCATAGATTTCTAGGAAAATTCATGGAGAAGTGTATAATTATGTTTTGTGCCATGAGCACTGTGTGACCTCTCAGAAGCTCTGAAGACACATACACTGAACAATGGAATCTACTTCTCCATGGTGTTATCTCACTTTGCTAAATGTTGGGAGGGAGGGAGGGAGTACTCTGACTATCTAGAGAAGGCCAATCAAAGGGATCTTTTCTATCCAATCAGTGTTCTGCCAGAAAGAACACCAACCAATTGGAGATGGGGAACTCACCAGGTTAGGACCCACTAGGGTTATATGTCTGAACTTATATCTACTTCTTTTTTTATAATTATGAAGTGATGGATATGATTATGATGATTTACACTTGATTGATATACATAATAAATTAGGTTATCCTTCTATGTAACAATCTATCATTATGGAAGGATTTGATTTCATAAGTATCTCCTTAGTAATTCCTTAAAACCTTGTTTTTTATTATTTGACATTAATTTTTGACTCAGGTTTTCTTATGCATAGATTATGCCAGTTTAATGAAACATGTCTGACTAGTTTTATTACTTCTAGACTCCAGCACCTGTAGAGGACTGATGTAAAATGCCCTGGAAGAGAACGCATTAGGTGTTTCTTCTTTCTGGAGTCAACACAAGAGGCTTGTCAGACATACAGTCCTCAGGTCTATCTCTGAAATCTGGCTACTTGAAGCAGCTTGTTTTTCCTTGCAGCACAATAGGGCCAACCTTGCTAAAGTATCTATAATACTTCATAAAGTGCTTGGTCACAGGATTTCAGTTCAAAATATTAAATTACTCTTCCCCCTCTTACAACTATGGCATACACACAGTAGCAATCCTTTCAAGGACTCCTGGTGCAAAACCTCAAAAGTCTTAATAAAAAGATCAAAGGGAAACAGGTATGACATAGCAGTCACCTAGCTGCAGGTAGCAATCAAGACAGAAGAGAACAAATTACTGCAAACATCTCACAAAGCCAAATAGAACAGCTACCCAGGGAAGCAACATTTCAAATTTAATTTTACCTTTGCAACAAGGTTTTTCAGCAATGGTTCTGATGGCAATAAAAGAGAAATAGTATACCAGGGGAGCGGTGTCAGATAGCACCTCTGAACACTACAACATCTTCTAGGAAAGAGATAAAACCAGGCACAGAGAGAGAGAGAGATTTTCTAGGGAAAAAAATCAAAAGGACCACACTAGGGACTTCAGCATCTAAACTTCCTATGCAATAGATTCATTGCAGAATTGCAGAAGCTGAGCAGAGGGGCGGGTTAAAAATGAAATTTATTATTATTATTATTATTATTGATGAGATAATTTCACACTAGTCTGTTTTAATAATTTCTAGGTGCTTCTTACAAGTTCTTCAAATTATTAACCACCAAACTGGAGGCAAACAAATTGTCTGATTTATCTTTCAATATTTGTGTAACTCTCAGAGCACATTCCCTTGGTCTGGATTAACATGAATTTAATTTAACATGAATTTAGATGTGGCAGTTCTCTGCCCAGCAATGCTCTGCAATCTCAAAAGAATAGCCTTTCCAGTGGCTCCAACAAGTGATGTGAGCTAGCTACTTCTCCTGCCTGATGTAGAAGGCAGGACTCCAGTTTAACAAGCAAGAGAAGTGTGTGGATTCATCCCATCATACCCTATGGCCTATTGGGAGATTCCATCCTTCCAAGAATGGACCATGAGGATAGAAATAGAAGGGGGAATCTATATTCCATGAGAATCACAAGAAGCTGCTCCTCTGAGTGTCGTGTCCTTTTGTTTGTGTAGAAAAAGGAATAATGTGATTAGAGAAATGGAGTAGGGACCAGTTGACATTTGGGTCCTACCTTGGGTCCCTTTTTGAGAGAAAAGCAGCATAGAAATTAAATAAATAAATTAAATAAATAAATGAGAGGTTTTGGGAAAGAGGGCACTATCTTCTTGACATTATCCATGTCAGAATACAGTCTATCCCTATGGAAAAACTATCTAATCCCCCATTCCTCTCTTATTCCATGACTAGTACCAACAGTTTGAGCATTCTCTTTTGGAATAAACTATTGCTTGATGGATGAGTCTGTCAGTTTTATATTTTTCAGCATCCAGATTTTTTAAAAACAATAAAAATATCATTTTTTTCATTGGATTTTTGAAGGAAGGCTTGGTGAGTTTTTATCAAACAAAAGCCCTTAGTGAAATGCTTATCCATACTCCATTGGTATTGCCTTTACCCGTAGTCTCTGTTTATTGAATTGCAGAAGCACAGAGAACATAACAGCAGTTTAACAGCTTCTTATCCTGAAGGCATCTGATCTTGGAAGCTAAGTAGAATCTGGTTAGTACTTGGGTGGGGGACCACCAAGGAATACCAATGGCTGTGGGCTGTATTTCAGAAGAAGATAATGGAAACTACCATTGAGTATTCCTTGCCTAAGAAATCCCTGCAAAAATCATGCAGTCACCATAAGTCAGCAGGTAACTTGAAGGCACATATGCACATAGAGAGAGGCTTACAACATTAATATTTCCTCTAGAGCAGGGGTAGGCAACCTTTCCCCTTTAAGGGCCGAGGGACTTCAGCTCCCAGAATCCCAGGAGCTATTGGCCAACATGGGACTATTGGCCAACATGGCTGAGGCTTCTGGGAGCTGAAGTCCCTCGGCCCTTAAAGGGGAAAGGTTGCCTACCCCTACTCTAGAGATCTATGTCTGTTGCCTATCTTTAAGCCCTCCTTCACAAAAATGAGAATGACAAGTTAGCAAAGTAATTATTCAAAATCTCTCTGAAAATCAAGGTTCAATAAAGCAACATACCCAATGTTTATTTTACAAGCATATTATTTAGAAGTAGAAGTGAAATATAAATGAGCTGATCTTTAACATTATTTTTAAATGCAACCAAGATTCCAAGGCACAATAAATTGTTATAAGGATCCTGTTGCTAAGATGGCTATAGTCAAAACATTGTTTCCCAGCACTGGACTGGAGCTCCCCCCCCCCACCCCCATGGCACGGAGCAATTGGAAATTTTGCTGTTGGGAGTAATGGTTACCGAAAGGAATTAGCCTCCTGTTGACTCATACTAAAGCAGTCCCAATAGACAGCTGCCACAGCTTCAGGTCCCCTTTCATCTTTGAGTTTAGGTCAGAAATATTCCCCGAGCTTTATGTCTCCATGTAATAGCAAAAAAGTGTAGGTTTCCCCTCCCCCCAACATCCAAGATCCAATATATACAGGAGAGCTAATTCACTTCCACAAAGGATGCCTTGAAGGAACTACATAATTGCCCACCATTAAGAATGGTCTATACACATTGACAAAACAGATTAATCAGAATTTGGAAATGCTACCTTTTTCTGGCTAAAGGATTTTGGGAATTGCAGTTCCAAAGGGGGACATTTCCAAATTCTGAGATTAAGATGCAACTTTTGTGTTTATGACAGGTTGTAGTGGCCTTCTCCATGCCACTACAGTACTTGGAATGGATATGCAGATGTCTTTGTACTCCATAAGCTTGCAACACACTATTGAAATACATTAACACATTGAAAATGGCTGACTTTTTTTTAAAAAGAAACTGAATAAAAGTTGAAAAAGAAAAATTAACACCAACCAGTCTTTTTCGTGAATCTTTTAAGACTATATGTAAGAAACAGGAAGTTGGATGCATTGAACCAAATAATGTATTAGACCCTACAATCCAAACACAAATAAACAAAGCTATTTGTCAGCTGGCCCCCTTGGATGTTGTTAACAGGCAACCAGCATGCCAATCGCCTACAGCAAATCACAGCTTTGTGGAATCCTGACAGTTTACAGATGAATTCCTTCTGAATTCTATTAAATAAATTAATAATCTTAGCAACATCGTTATAGTAAGAAATCCATCTTCTGCAACAGCTGTTGTTGCTCTACTGGGTTTCCTCTCTTATCCATTTTAAGGCAATGTGAGTATGCCTTGGTGTATGAGGATACATGTGGGAGAGAGACATGGAAAGAAAATAATTTAATCCTATATATCATTACAGGATGTTGTTGTGTATCTTCAACTTGTTTCAAACCATGATCTCTAGGGTCATAGTCCAATGCTCAAATTCACAGAGAGCCAGCATGGTTTGAGTGTTGGATTAGGACACTGAGAGGCTAAGGTTTGCATGATTGCACAGAATACTGTTTACCTTCCCACAGAAGTGGTACCTATTTATCTATTGATATTTGCACGCTTTTGAACTGCTAGGTTGGCAGAAGCTGGGACTAGAAACAGGAGCTCACCCCATCATGCAGCACCCGGGGCTCAAATTGCCAACCTGCTGATCTTGCAATCAACAGAGTCAGTGTCTTTACCACTTGAGCCACTACATCTTAACCACTTGAGCCTTAACCACTTGAGTGTCTTAACCATTTGAGCCACTGTGATGATGGTAGGATGGTGGTAGGACTGAGAAAAAGTCACTTCTCTGAAGGTCTCATGAATGTAACCAATATTTAAATGAGGGGTCGGCAACATATGTTGCTGGGGGATGGGGAGGGGGGGAAATGGTGCGGGGGCTGGGCGGGCGGGTGTGTGCGCTTGTGCACGTGCACACTTCCCCCGTGTGCATGCGCATGACATCCGCCATTGTGCTCATGTATGCGACATCGGGCGCCATTTTGGAAGGCCCAACGGCACCGTGCGCATGCACATGGCACCGTTCGGCCTTCCAAAATGGTGCCCGTGCTTGCTCATGCATGCGTGCGAGTGTGGGCGCCATTTTGTAAGGCCGCAGCATGGGTGCGCCGGGTGAATTCGCCCAGAGCAGGCATGCTGGGGCCTTGCCAGGGCCCAGGGAAGGCCCCAGCATGCCTGCTCTGGGCGAATTCACCCGGCGCACGCACGCTGCAGCCTTGCCAGGGCCCAGGGAAGGCCGCAGCATGCCTGCTCTGGGCAACTTCGCCCAGCACACCCGTGCTGTGGCCTTGCCAGGGCCCAGGGAAGGCCGCATCATGCCTGCTCCGGGTGAATTCGCCCGGCACAGGCACGCTGCAGCCTTCTCTGGGCCCTGGCAAGGCCCCAGTGTGCCTGCTCCTGGTGAATTCATCCGGTGCACGCACACTGCGGCCTTCCAAAATGGCGCCCATGCTCACGCACATGCGTGCACAAGCAGGGGTGCTATTTTGGATGCCAAAATGGCTCCCGCGCTTGCACGCGGGGCGGCGGTGGCAGCAGCGGTGGCGGTGGGTTGCTGACCCCTGATTTAGACTATGCAACTTCCTTGTATAGAGGTGTATGGTCTAGATAGTCTGAACCCAAGCTATGGAGGGCTTTAAAGGGCACACTGAACTCCTCTTAGAAACAGACCAATATCCAGTGAAACTGTTTCAACAGAGAAGTTACATGATCCCTGTAACCAGCTCCTGAGAGCACTCTTGCCTGAATATTTTGAACCTGCTAAAGTTTCAGAATAGTTTTGAAAGAGGATGTAATCAAGGTATATGTAGCTAGATCTGACTCCTCAAGGAATGGGTGCATATGCTATTCTAGTTTTAATTGTGCAAAGGTTCCCCTGTCTACCTCTGAAACCTAAACATTGAGGTGCAGGACTACACGCAAGCTTTGAACTGAGATTTGAAAGCAGTATAAATCTATCCAGTTTAGGTCCCTAATCTGCCTTACAGCTGACCAGAAGCATCTCTGTCTTGTCTAGATTAAGTTTCAATTTGTTATCTCTCATCCAGAGTGTTGCTGGTGGCAAGCATTGGTTTAGTGAAGAAACAACTTCCTTGGAGCTAGGTGGAAAGTACAGATGAAGATAATAGATAGAAGTGTGCACTGTTAACACTAAATCCCAAAACTTTAGATGACCTCTCCCAGTGGTGTCATGTAAACATGTAATAGATATGGAGGGCAGTGCCAAGCCCTGAGAAACCCCATAGGCCAATGGCCAGTATGTTGAACAGGAATCCCTCACTACAACCTTCTGTGCAGGAAGGACTGGTATCACTGTAAAGCAATGTCCTCAAGTCCCATCCTGCAAAGGTGGCCTAAAACAATACCATTGTCAATGGTCCAGCAGAACCAACAGAGGCACTTTCTCCCTGTCCAATTCCTGGCATAGGTCATCCAGCAAGGCAACCCAAGCTGTCTCCCCCCACCCAATGAGGTGTGAAGAAAGATTGAAATGGATATAGACAACATCTCTCTTTAAACAAGCATTTGACTACTGTTACTTAATTTTATTTATTGACTCTTTGAATTCACTTTTGCTGCTGCTTTTAGTTTGCTAATGTGTTTTAAAGATTTATGCTTTTATGTGTCTCTATTTTGTAACTCTCTTTGGAAGAGAAAGTAAAATTACCTAAAATAAATAATAAATATTCATTCCTAGGTAAAAAGATGGACTTTAGTTGAGACAGAGATTGAGGAATATTGATTATTTGAAACTGGAGTTGGGCCATAACTTTCATGCCTTTCACTAAAAACATGTGACAGGAAGCCAGTGTCCACTTTTGTAGAGATAAAACATTATCTTCCACATTGCTCAATGTAGCATGTATGGGCTTCAAAAAGTCAAACCATGTAGTGGCAACAAGAATCTATTGCCCACTCTTGTGGAGAAACTAAATAGGAGTATTCCCATTCATCCCTGTAAATATCATGAAATGCCCATACTGTATTGTAGAGACACACAGCTAGTAACTGGGTAGACATTTTCACTAAGCATATACAGCTTAGTGCCCTATCAAAGTGGCCTATCAAATCAACAATCCTCTCACCATGGTTTTACAGACAAGGTTGGTTTTGTGATGCAGAGGTACAAAAGGACTTTCTCAGTGAAGCAGTTTGAAGAAGTGGGATAAGTGAAGGCAGGAACTTGTGTTTGAATTGTAGCACAAGATTTATTAATACTGTAACCCTAGCAGAGAGATGATGGAGCACCATTAGAGTCTGCCTAAAGCACACAGATACAGTAGGAAGAGAGTGCTCCCTGTGGTTAGAGCCAAGGTGAGAAATCTATGACCCCTTCAGATGTTGTGGGGCTATAACTCCTATCAACTTTGACCATTAGCTATGCTGAGCTGGGCTGCTGGTCAATGGAGTTCAATAACATTCCCAGTTTCCCTCTTCTGATCTACAGGTCCATTGAGAATTTCTTTCCTATCTCCTCCTCTTGATTTTTTCCATGTCTGTCCCTGATCTCATGAAAATGAAGTATGTCTTTTGCTTTGCTCTTCCCACACCCTTTTCATTTAACTCTCAAAGCTATTAAAACAGCATGTACATCTTAAAAATCAGCATGCTAAAGTAAACCTAATTACAAATGTCCCACTTGTAGTCTGCTGACTATTATACATTGCCCTTTACATACTTAACATATTCCTGAAAATTCCTGTGGAACCAAGGATTGTAAACAACTGGACAGATGGCCCACAAAACAACATAGCAGTTTTTGTTAGTGTGGTTACGCAGTGTGTGATGATCCATGTCAATGTGCAGCACTAGAGTCACCACTTTCTCAGATGCAGGCAGTAGCTTGTGAGCTGAAGGAGCACCTCTCCCTTTACAGAAAGAGTAAAGAGACTCTACAGACAGAAGTCTCTCAGATGAGGCTTTAATCTTGGTTCCTCTATGCACAAGGCTATATACAGCAACAACTCCAACCATCCAACAACAACCCACCGTCAATCCACACTATCAACCAACATATGCGTCCTGAGGCAACTCCCTTATATACCCAGGGTTCCATGTGGTCTTCTGGCCCTGCCTCTTCCTTTGGACACCTGTCACTAAACCTGGGTGACTTTGTGGTTTTGCAGCCATTTTGGTGCTTTCCAGCACCTTGCGACCATCAACCGATGTCACTTCCTATGACACAGCCCCTGGTGGAAAGTGCTGTGTCATTATGGCTGCCAGTGATCCTTACATGCCTGGTCACTTGTGTATCATCCCACGTTGGGCATTTTCCTCAAGACACTGTCTCCACAATCCCCTCCAAAATGTCCAATGTGTGCATAAATGTTGGTTTGTTTTGTTGCAATTAATGTTGATGGAGTGTTGAAAACAGTCCTTTAAAACCAAACATCCAAACCTGGAATTTTCAGCAAGCTTCTTTTATTGTAAAAGAGCAAAAGCAAAAACAAATAATAATAATAATAATAACAACAAGAATAGCTTCACGTTAGCCAGAAGGCTAAACTGGAATAATGCCTAAATGCTACATGATGCAAAGTTGATGAGTAGCATTACCAGGAGAAAAGTTTAATTAGTTCATTACAGTTCAAAAGTTAAAAAGCAAGTAAGTGGCTTTCTAATTCCCAGCTCTCAGCCCCCCCAATTCTCTACCCTTCTGGGTGTAGCCTTTACAAGCTGATTGGGTGATAATACATCACGTGCTTTAGCCCAACCCTTAATTACCATAACAAATCATGTGACTACATTTCCCATAACAATATTATGTTGACAAAACCTCAATATAAACATATTCTCTTTCTCATAGAACTGCAGACTTGTTTGGGCTAAAATCACATCTGGGCTGATAACTGTGACTCTAGCTTTCAGAAAAACAACTTTTCACAGCAAGGAAAAATACAGACACACATCTTTTACATTTCAACATTTTAACATTGACTCTATATCCCATTTAAACCTAACATGTTTCTCATGGAGTGTTTGCACCTATGGACCTTCCTCTTTCCCTGTGCCATATCTCACCATCCTGACATCTTCAGATGTCCTCTCACTGGTGCCCAGTGCCCTGGTGTCCCATCTGCCGCACTGTCTACCTGACCCATGCATCCCAGACCCAGAACATCGTTCTGTTTTCCACAGCAGCACCTTCAATGATATAGACACACTCCCAGGAAACCTGTCCACCACTCCAGGCACTTATCTTCTCCAGTGCTTCCGCACTCTGGTCCATATCTTCCACCACTCTGCTCATGTCCTCAGGCTAGATCTTCCATCCTCTCAGGACCTTGGGCTTTGAGCTTCCGCTCCTGGTGTCATGCCCAACTGCACTGACATTCGCTCATGTCTCTCTACCTGGAGGGCTTTTGTGAGGATGTCTGCCACATTGTCCACTGAACTGATGTAAGACAGACACAGAACACCATTCTTGACTAACTCTCTCACGTTCTGATACCAGACCTCTATGTATTTTGTCCTGTTCCTGAGGTTCTCAGCCTCTGCCATGGCAATGCAGGCTGTGAATCCTCATGCACAACTGTTAGGCCTGTGCACTCCTCACCTAGGTCCACCAACAGCTGGCTCACCCACTGCACTTCTCCTGCCATCTCTGACAGTGCAGCAAACTCTGCTTCTGAAGTGCTCAGTGCCACACAGTTATTTCCTACTCCTCCACACTACAGGACTGTCAGCATACTTGATAAGCAAGCCAGTCACCAACTTTCTATTATGTAGCTCTGAGGCAAAGGATCTATCCACAAAGCACTCCAGCTTGGCTTCAGATCCCTGCACCACCAGTTTCCTTTCCTTGCTGCCCTTTAGGTATCTGAGCAACCGATTGGCTGCTGTCCAGTCCTCCACCTTTGGACAGCTGACCCTCCTGCTCAGAACACCTGCAGCGAATGAGATGTCTGGACTGGTGTTGTTCGCTACAAACATCAGACTGTCAATCACAGACATGTACAGATCTGGGTACTCATAAACCTTGTCAGACTCACTGCTTGCAAATCCTGGGGTTATTGGGCTCTTCCCCACCTCTGCATTCTCCAGGCCACACTTCACCAGCCTCTCTATCTTTTTCGTCTGGCTTAACAAGATCTTACCATCATCAGTCCTTTCCACCTCAATTCCAAGGTTGCCCTTGAGGTTCCCTAGATCCTTCAAGATGAACTTCTTTGCCAGCTCCACCTGCACAGCTTTTACCTCCTGCTCAGTCTGAGCAGCCACACATAGGTCATCCACATAAATCACTAGTGTGACCCCTCCTTTTCTGTACACACAAGCATCTGCAACGCTGCACTTGTATCCCAGCTTCACCCACTCCTCATGGATACAGAGGTTCCAGCAGTGTGCACTCTGCTAAAGCCCATAAAGGGCTTTCCTGAGCCTGTAGACCTTGCCCTCCTTTGCATCATCGAAATCTGGTGCTTGCACCATGTACACCTCCTTGTCTAGCTGTGCATTGAGGTAGGCCATTCTGAAGTTGAAATGCCTTTCTACCTGACCCTTTCTAGCAGCCAAAGCTAGCACCAACCTGAGGCTCTCTGGCTTCGCTATTGGGGAGAAAGTTTTATCAAAACTATCAAATCACTGCTGATAGAAACCCCTGGCTACAAGTCTGGCCTTATACTTGTGGGTCCCATCAAGCATCTCCTTCTTCTTAAAAACCCACTTACAGCGTATGACCTTCCGGTCACCTGGCCTGTCCACTACCTCCAACACCTCCCTATTCACCAGAGAAGAGAACTCACTGTCCATGGCCTCAAACCACTTCTGCTGATCCTCCCTGGGATAGGTGAGAAACTCCTGGTAGCTTTCTGGCTCCTCAGCTGCTACTGAACACACCCTGGCATTCTGTACCACAAAATGCTCAGATGGCCTCCTGACTCTCTGAGTTCTCCTGAGTATGATTACCTTGGTTCATCCCCTCTCATCCTCACTGTCACTACTCATCTGTACCTCTATCCCTGTGGATGATGGAGTCTCAAACTTTTGTGTGGTGATGGGTGAGGTCTGTGTACCTGTGGGTTTGCTGGAGGTGCTAGGCTGGCTCTCTGGTGTAGCCTTTGGTGTTTCTACTCCCCCAGTTCCAGTACTGCCTCCCTATTGTCCCAATCTAACAAACACTTTGTGGTTCATATGGATCTTTTCCCACCTGGAGTGTTTCTCAAAATTTGTGCTCCTGGACAACAGGATGCAACCACTTCCCAGGTTAAACCTGTAACTGTTCCCCTAGTGCCCCACAAACATCAATCTGTGCCACTTGAGGTCACCTTTCTTACTGAAAGCTTGGGGAACCAAAACATTGGCATGCTGCCCAAAAACCCTTAGGTAGCTAAGGTTGCGTGGTCTCCCATACAGTGTGAAGTAGGGTGTTTGCTTGACTGTAGAGTTCCACACCCAGTTGGTGATGTGGCAGGCAGTCAGGATTGCCTCCCCCCTCTGGGGCTCCTGCATTAAGCAGCATAAAGTCCTTGATCTGCTTTAGCACCCCAATTCTTCTCTCCACCAAACCGTCTTCCTGCAGGGTGGCTGGGTTGGTGGTATTATGGTGGATGCCCTTCTGCTTTAACCAATTGCTCAAGCTTGCAGATAAGAACTCGCCCCCAGGGTCCATCACCAGAGTACCAACTCTGTACTCAAATACCCTTTTGACCATTTCCACCCAGTTCTTAAATTTGGCAGCAGCCTCATACTTCTCCTTTAGCATATAGGCATAGGTGTATCTGATGTGTCTATCCACAATCACCATCAGATACTTACTATTGCCTACTGATTTGACAAAAGGCCCAGCCAAATCTGTGTGCACCACTTGGAATGGCCTCTGGGTGGTGGACTTGCTTCTCTTTACAACAGGAAAAGCCCTTAGCTTTATCTTGCTGCAAACAGAGCATTCCAAGTGGTTCTTACAATCATCCAATTTTAACCCAGGGCACACACTTGTCAGTTTCTCTAAACTTGTAAAACCCATGTGTCCCAACACCATATGGAGGTAGTGCACACAATTTGAGTGCAGTGGCATGTTGCCAACAGTGGCACACTCTGCATGGGTGTCTAGATAGTACAACCTGTTGTGCTTTTGTGCTTTTGCACAAACCTGCCCCCCTTTAGTGATAACACAGTCATCCTCCTCAAAGTGTAGGACATACCTGTCTGTAGTCAGTGAGGACACACTGACCACACAATTTTGCAACTGGGGAGCACACAGCACATTTTCAAAGTCTCTGCCAAACCCTGGGAAATGCATAGTCCCATGTCCCTGATTTGGCTTGAACTCCCATCAGCCAAGCCCACTGAGTCAACACAGGAGGGCTTCCTGTCCTTCAGAAAGGACCTCTGGTTCACCTAGTGGTGAGTTGCACCACTGTCAATCATCCACAGATGTCTGGCTGCAACAGCCAGATAGGCATGACAGTCACTGTCCTTCACTGCCAAAACAACTCCCTTCCTGTTTTCAGGAGATCAATGTTTTTCCTTCCTTCTGGCAGTTCCTTTTGAGATGACCTGGTTGACCACAATTAAAACATCTTATAACTTTGCAGAGAGCTGCACTCTCAGTCTTTTGAACTGCTTCCGGTGGTGTTTGATCTCGCTCAGCAAGTTGCTGTCTCTGAATGTGATTCTCAAAATGCCATCTCTGGCATTCCTCCAAAACATGTGTCAACACCAAGTCCATTGTGAGCTGACACTCTGGCACCCTGCAGGCTGTACAGTATATGATCAAAGTCACTGGATAAACTGCCCAGTAAGATGTATGCTTTTTGTTCTTTTGAGAGGTTTATTCCTCTGGATTCTAATAATAATAATAATAATAATATATTTTATTTATATACCGCCCCAGTGGAGAACCAATCTAGGTGGTGAACAATAAAATTTGTAAATTACAAGCAATTTAAAACAACAACAATCCCTCCTCCCCCCCTAGAACATTATTAAATCAATTACATTTAAAACAACTGCACTTAAGCAGTAATTAATCTAAAAACCGAACATAATTAACAACAACAACTGACAGCACACAACTCAGTTACAATGCAACAGTCCTCTGCAGATCTACTTGAGGGAATTGAAATGAGTACTCTGGAAGTACCCAACTACGGAGGGTCCCGGGCTAGCTCTTTAGTCCGAAAGGCCTGCCGGAAGAGATCCGTCTTGACAGCCTTTTTAAAGCTATACAAAGATGTTAATTGATGGATCTCGTCCGGCAGGCCGTTCCAGAGTCTGGGAGCGATGATAGAAAAAGCCCTCTGGGAGGTCGCTGCAAGCCTGGCTCTTTGAGGCTGCAGCAAGTTCCTCCCAGAGGATCGGAGGGCACGGGGAGGATTATATGGGAGGGGGCGGTCTCTGATATAGTTTGGGCCCAAGCCATTTAGGGCTTTAAAGGTGATAACCAACACCTTGTACTGGGCCCGGAAACCAATAGGCAGCCAGTAGAGGGACCTCAACACCGGAGTGATGTGATCCCTCCTAGATGTCCCAGATAGCAACCTGGCCGCCATATTCTGCACTAACTGCAGTTTCCGAATCAGGTACAAGGGTAGCCCCATGTAGAGCGCATTACAGAAGTCAAGGCGTGAGGTTACCAGTGGGTGCACAACAGTCTTAAGGTCCCTTACTTCCAGGAAAGGGCACAGTTGGCGTATCAGCCGAAGCTGATAACAGGCACTCCTGACCGTCGCATTTACCTGATTTGCCATCAGGAGCGACGAGTCAAGGAGCACCCCTAAACTGCGAACACAGTCACTGGAGGAGAGTGTGACCCCATCCAGGACTGGAGGTTGCAACCCAATTCCTGGTTTCAGGGCCGAGACCGTGAGCACCTCCATCTTGTCTGGATTCAGTTTCAATCTGTTTTTCCTCATCCAGCCCATTACCGCCCCAAGACATTCATTGAGAGAAGATATGCCATTGGAATTCAAGGCCGACGAACGAGATATGGAGAAATAGATTTGGGTGTCATCAGCATACTGATAACACCCAGCACCATAACTCCGTATTATCTCACCCAGCGGTTTCATATAGATGTTAAACAATATCAGGGAAAAAATAGCTCCCTGAGGGACCCCACAAGTGAGGTCCCTCTTACTGGAACTACAGTCCCCGAGCAGCACCCTCTGGGACCGACCTGAGAGGAAGGACCGGAATCACTGCAAAGCAGTGCCCCCGATACCTAACCCCTTCAGGCGGTCCAAGAGGATGCCGTGATCTATTGTATCAAAAGCCGCTGAGAGGTCTAGGAGCACCAACAGGGTCACACTACCCCTGTCGATGCTCAGACGCAGATCGTCGGTCAAGGCAACCATGGCAGTCTCAACCCCAAAGCCTGTCCTGAAGCCGGTTTGAAATGGGTCTAGATAATCGGTTTCATCCAAGACAGCTTGGAGCTGAAGAGCAACCGCCCTCTCGATCACCTTGCTCAAAAATGGCAGCAATGACACAGGCCTATAGTTTTTCATCTCCAGGGGGTCCAGGGAAGGTTTTTTCAGAAGCGGCCTAACAGCCGCCTCCTTGAGACTAGATGGAACATGTCCTTCCCTGAAGGATGCATTGATGATATCTGTGAGGAAACACACCAATGCATCCCCCCCTGGACGGCCAGCCATGATGGGCAAGGGTTGAGAGGGCATGTTGTCTTCCTCACCTTACCAAGCAGCTTGTCCACGTCCTCAGTACTCACAGATTGCCACTGATCCAGTATAACTACATCGGCGGAGTCACTGGACACCTCATCTATCGACTCTATTTCAATGGCGGCATCTAAGTCGGCTCTTATCTGAGAGATTTTGTCTACAAAGAAGTTGTTAAAAGCGTCACAGCAGGCCGTTATCGGGTTAAGCAAGGGATTTGGCCCAGGGGGCACCTGCATCACCTCCCTCACCACCCTAAACAGCTCTGCCAGACGAGACTCTGCAGACGCAATACGTGCAGAGGTGAAAACTCTCCTTGTAGCACGTATCGCCTCCTGATAAGAATAAAGAAAATTCTTATGGCGAGTTCTGTCAGATAAGAGCTGAGTCTTCTGCCACCTGCGCTCTAGTCATTGTCCAGCCCACTTCATTTGCCTGAGCTCAGGCATATACCATGGCCTACGGTTAGAAGCGGGTCGGCAAGGACGCTTGGGAGCGATTGTGTCGACAGCTCTGGTAAGCTCAATGTTCCAAATATCAACCAGGGCGTCAACAGGATCACCGGCATTCCCAACCAAAGAACCCTCCAAGGCTTTCCGGAATCCGATAGGTTCCATTAGCCTTCGAGGGCGGACCATTCTAATGGGTCCACCACCCCCGGTGGGGCAGATATTGGCTTTCAGTTTCAGCTTAATCAGGAAATGATCCGTCCATGACAATGCAGAGGTATTTTTCACCTCCGCCCATGGATATTCCTGTTCTGTACTGAAGGCCGCATCGAGTGTATGACCTGCACAATGTGTGGGCCCGTTGACCAATTGGGATAGGCCCATGTTTGTCATGGTCTCCATGAACTCCCGAGCCGCACCTGTTAAACTGGTCTCGAGCGGAATGTTGAAGTCCCCCAGGACTAAAAGTCTGGGGGACTCCAGCAATAGCTCAGAGACCAGCTGTGTCAGCTCGGTCAGGGAGTCTGCTAGACAACGAGGTGGACGGTAGACTAGCAGAATCCCCAAACTATCCCTGGTCTTCAGGCTGAGGTACATACACTCGAAATGGACCGTGTTCCGGACAGGTATCCTGGTTAAGGTCAGATGATTCTTATGAACCAGAGCCACTCTGCCCCCCCCCCGCCCACTTCCCCTCACCTGCTCACTGACAGAGTACCCGGCTGGGAGGATTTGCGCCCAGATAGCTGAGCTATCCTCTCCCAGCCAGGTCTCTGTGAAGCAGGCCAGGTCGGCATCCTCACCCAAGAGAAGCTCCTGGATGATGCAGGTTTTATTTTTTACAGACCTGGCATTACAAAGGAGCAGAGTGAGGTTCTGTGGTATGGTTGGTCTGCTCCCCAAACCATTCGGAGCAACTAAGGGAACTGAAGACGGGATAGCTTTCAAGCAGCGATCCTGTCTTCTTTTGTAACATTGGTTCCCTCTGTTCCATCCATACCTCCCTTTCCCCTGCACGACTCCAATACCCGCTCCCGTCACAGTCCCAGCCTCGGTGAAATGATACATCTTATGACCCTCCTACAATTCCCTTAGCAGGGGAAAAACACCAAGGAGCAAATCTCGCCCTCCCCGCTGATAGTAATAACAGGCCGAGGGCAAGAGGGCAAGGCCCTCTAAAATCAGGTCCCTGCAGATAGTAATTTTTTGGGGGGGCCAAACACGCCCCTTCAGGGAACCAAGTCCTTCCTTGGGCCCTGCTGAGCCGGGAGAGTTGCTGCCGCTGTGAGTGCCGGAGGAGGATGTTCCTGGGCGGGTCTTTTTATCCCCGCCGGCGTTCTCCCTGGACTCACAGTGCACAGCTGCTCCGAGGCTGCCCTGATGATAGGTGTGGGCTGGGGCAGAGTCCGCAGAGTCCCGGTCCCTTTGATGGAGTTTATGGGGCCAGACACGCCCCCTTAGGGAACCAAGTCCTTCCTCGGGCCCTGCTGAGCCGGGAGAGTCGCCGCCGCTGTGAGTGCCGGAGGAGGATGCTTCATGGTGGCCAGATGCTCCTCTGGGGACTGTCCTTCCTGCATTTTACAGACATACAGCCAACCAGCCAACCATAACCCACCAACAGTCCACACTATCAACCAACACATATGTCTGGGGGCAACCCAGGGTTCCATGTGGCCTTCTGGCCCTGCCTCTTCCTTTGGACACCTGTCACTCAACCTGGGTGACTTTGCAGTTTTGCAACCATTTTGGTGCTTTCCAGCCCCTTGTGACCATCAGCTGATGTCACTTCCTATGACACAGCACCTGGTGGAAAGTGCTGTGTCATTATGGCTGCCAATGACCCTTTCATGCCTGGTCACTTGTGTATCATACCACATTGGACATTTTCTTTGAGATACTGTCTCCACAGTTTTATCATGTCAGTTGTCTCCCCTCACTTGAAAAAGTTCAGTGTAACACATGGACAGGCTTATCATCATTGTAATACCTTCTTAATACTGCAAATTGCACTTTCGTACAACAAAGCAACATCTACAACCTGTGCCACGTTTGAGCAAATATACACCAACAATGACCACAATGAAATGGTACAATGAGATAAAGAACAGCTTATGGAAGCCATATTTAATCTTATCTCTCTTACAAAATAGGTTCTATAAGCAAGCCACGGGAATACAATTAAAAATGCCATCCTCATAACTTCTCTGCCATATTTAGGAGTGCTAATAAAGTGATCTAATTTGTGTGTGCAAGTCTGTATTTTAATATGCATGTCTCTTGCTATGTAGGAGTATGGGTGGTGTTAAAACCTATCATCATGGAGAGTCAGCCATGCTTGGGCTTGTTAAGACAAATATAGGACTTTCTGGTGAACAGGTTGGTCTGAAATGAATTCCTTGAGACTGAGATATTCAGATATGAATACATTGTTGATGACGTCTATTCCAATCACATAAAATCTCTCTGCAGGCCATCAAAATGTATAGTTAGTACATTTCTGATTTCCAAATGTCTACTTTTGAAAAACTGAAAGAGTGTGTATATGTGGGGGGGGGGGGGGAGACACCTCATCCAATTCATCAGTAGACATACAATGAATAAGCTGGCTTGGCTTTACTTCTGTTGACTTGGCAACTTGCTCAGCAGTGACATTTCTCATCCATAGGATATGAAGTCCATCTGCTCCTTCCTTCCTTCTCTGCAATGCTTTCCTCCTCCTCCTCCTCCTCCTCCTCCTCCTCCTCCTCCTCCTCCTCCTCCTCCTCCTCTACCAACGTCTTTTACACTATCTTTCTCTTTCTGGTGTAATTGCAGTCATGACCTGCATTAGTTTCATGTAGTTTATAAACAGAAAAATAAGTAGTCAATACAAAAGTTAATTAAAAAAAACCAAAGTGATAAAAGCAATCACAGCAGTGGATTTGTTTGGGAGAGGCACTGTATACTAAGTCAAGCCCTCCCAAGTGTGCCCTCCAAATTTAGTGAAAATCAGTTCAGCTGTTTTCATGATGTGATGTGGCAAGAAACAGATAGAAACTGGTTTTTATCTATATAGATTTCAAAATCCTGACCCCCCTTTCACCCCCTGCTTTCAGAGTAGCTACACTAATTTCCTACCCCAGACATTTGTAAATAATTTTTTCTCATAGTGAAAGGGGGCAGCAAACCTGAGGAGAATGTGGGTTCTTTCATTTTTATCCCCTGCAATGATCCTGCAATGAATAATTCACTCAGATTCTTGCTTTTCCTGTTGTCACATCAAGGAGAACTCAACCTTTGGCATAGTGTCATCTTGTTAGTTTCTATACTCATTCTTACTTCTGACAACCTTTTAAATATGGCCAGTATAATTTTCCATAATAATTTTCCCTCTGTACAAGAGCAACTAAGCCTTTCATGTTTTCTTTACCATTAAACCTTTTATCATACGTGTAGGTCTTGTCTGAATTATCTCTAATTTGTAAAAAATATTTTAAAGATTCTGGGTGCTCAGATCCAAGAGTGTCATTTCAAATCAAGACTGAAAAAGGTCAAGTAAAGTTGCCCAGTCACTGCCAGGCTCTTGCAAAGTATGATTTCTTAATACAATCATAAATTATATTTCACATTGTTTCTGTCATAAATATTTGTTCACACTAGCAGTCTCTGGTTGTACTATGAGGTAACAGAGGGGGTAAGTCTAGGTACTAAGTAGGAAAACAGGAGACAAACAGACAAAACATGACCCATAAAGTGGCAGCATTTTTATATAGTGTTTGGGGAGTCACATAAGGGTCTATTGTAGCAGCAATAATAACAATACATATAGTTTTCATTGGACTGTATTGCAAAATACGTACAAATGGTTTAGTCATCTATAGGCAGTGCAAATTGAGCAGTTCCCCCTTCCCTCATTTTTGATCAATTTATGTCCATAAAAATAATTATAGAAGAGCTTAATTATCTCCTCAATCTTTAAAAGTGTTTTAGCATTTAAAGCAATTCCATGTGTAGTTACATAGCATAGACCATATATCACAAAGACTGGATATTTTTGCAAATGCTACTGAATGATTTATTGGGCCTACTAATGCAACACTAATAATTATTCTTGTCTCTGAAATATTTTGTAATATCTAGCTTATATGCAACTTTAAAAAAGAAAATCTGCTATTTGTACTTTGCAAGCATGTATCAGATGCAGTAATTTTTAAAAAGCCATATGTATATTCTGTAAAAGTTCTCAGTAAATAAATGTCATGTAGTTTGGCAAATTTATTCTGAGTCATTTTCCTGTAAGAAGGCTATAAACATGTTAAACATTTGGATACAAATATGCAAAAAATATAATAAATGATGTTCTGAAATAGTGTGTGCTCTGTTACTTTATTAGCAATCATATTTTTTTAAAAAAATCTATAATTAACTGTTTAGACTTCATTTCTGCACAGAAATTTGTTCTTCCCAAATATTAGTATCTCATGACTGAATGCTTCATTATTTAGCGTAGCAATGTTCTTTCTTCCCATGCAGGCTGCCCCATGATAGGTTTGTCTTACAATCACCATAAGAGGCAGTGTGGCATAGTGGTTTGAGTGTTGGGCTACAACTTTATAGATCAAGGTTCAATTCCCAGCTCATCCATGAAACGCACTGGGTGACCCACATGCTCTCAGCTTCAGGAAAATGCAATGGCAAACCTCCTCTGAACAATCTTGCTAAGAAAACCCCATGACAGGTTTGCCTTAGGGTTGTCTTAAATCAGAAATGACATGAAGGCACACAACAACAACAACAACAACAACAACAACAACAACAACAAAGTGTCACCATCAGTTGGAAATAACTGGAAAGCACACCACATCAACATCAACCCAGTTGCAAAGTTTGTTGGGTGACATAACACTGGCCATTGTCTGTCAAACTATCTCACAGGACTGTTATGAAGATGAAAGGCAGTGATCTCAGCATAAACATTAAAATCTACAGAAGCACAAGGTACTCCAACACTGAACCTGAGATTTTTCAGGCTAGCTCCATAAGAGACAGTGGTGAACAATGCAGTGAACACTACACCAACAGGATTTTTACACAGCCTGATCCAGTAGACCTTTGAAGTTGCTAGACATCTGGATAAGACTGCCATGGTTAGTCTACAATCTGAAAAAAGGAAGGAAGGAAAAAGAATACTCTTCCCCCCTTCCTTTCTCTATAACAGACAAGAGTCAAGCTTCCTTAATATTTTCCGAATCACCAATTACCTGAATATTCATTCCCAACCTCTCTCCATTTCCACATGTTCCACTACAGCCACTTTCTAAAATTCTGTTTCAAGATAGTGCAGTTAAAATCCCCTACATTGCAGGATCAATTTCAGGATCACTTTGATATGTGCTGACTTTTCCTGGATCTTGGATCTCTCTAGGGTTGTATCTACACTGCAGAATTAAGACAGTGTGAGCCTACTTTAAATGCTATAGCTCAATGCTTTGGAATACTGGAATTTATAGTTTTGTGAGATATTTATCCTTCTCTGTCAGAGCACTCTGGTGCCACAACAAACTATGAATCCCAGGATTCCATAGAATGGAGCCATGGCAGTTAAAGTGGTGTCAAAATTCATTAATTGTACAGTGTGGGAGAGACCTAGGAAGCAGGGACTTACAGCCTGAAGAGGAGTGTTCTAAACACAGCAATGATCAAGCAAATGTTAGGAACTAGGCAGCATGGCATTGTGGTTTGAGTATTGGACTACAACTCTGGAAACCAGGGTTCAATTCCCAGCTCATCCATGAAATGCACTGGGTGACCTTGGGCAAGTCACACTCTCTCAGCATCAGAGAAAGACAAAGGCAAACCACCTCTGAACAAATCTTGCCAAGAAAATCCCATGATAGGTTCACCGCCTTAGGGTTGCCATTAATTGGAAACGACTTGAAGGTGCACAACAACAGCACCAACTCATTGTCAGTCCTTGGGCAACAGGTCTTTCTTAGCCTGGATCAGTGGTTGCTATTGCTTCACTGGGCCCAGGGCAGCATCCCTTTTTTGGAACATAGGCTCTGTATTCAACCAAGGAGATTGGGGCTGAACAATGCATAACTACCCCATAAGTGTCATAAGTGTGAGTATTTTCACTCTGAAAGTCTTTACAAGAACCACATGAGAAAGTTCAATGATATTGTTTCTCTTCCACAAGAAGAAAACTGAGACTGAAGTCAGGCTGTCCATTAGCTAGAACCTAAATCTACTTCATCCACAATACTTAGGCACTGTACAGTCTCCCCTGACTCCAACTCCCACATTTGTACCAGGGCAGAAAAAGATTCCTGTTGAAATAGATTTTTATAACTTCCAATTTCCATTCCAATCATTTTATGAAATTTCCATTTCAGTCATGGGAGTTTGTGACCTTAGCGCACAGTGGATGTTACTAACTTTTTCTCTTCTGCTTGTTGTGTTAAGATTTATTTGTGTGTGTTTTCCTTGACAGAGGGAGCAGAACAAAACAGCAGAGCAGGTGGAAGAAAGGAAGGAAGGAAGGAAGGAAAATGTGCAAATAATAAAAAGTGTGGAGGGGAGAATGAGGTGGGAGAACGATTGACACATCATGTAAGAAAAAGAAAAAGATTAAAATGGCTCCCACACCTCAGGTTGAGATTGCAGGTGAGTCAGGAGAGATTGAAATGTAGATTTAAGGGTCAGAAAACATGTTCAATAAATCTAATCTAACTGAAACAAGATTTTTGTTCCCTTACTTGCCTTGCAGCTATGGCTTTTAAATGGAATCTTTTGAAAAGGGTGTTTGAAAAATGCTAATTGGATGGAAAAGCCAGGCCTTGAATGTGGACCTTCACATTCCAACAAAGAGAAAATGTAACTAAACATTATGCAATCTGTCATTGTCAGATATGAAATGGTGGTAGGTGAGGAGAATGCTCTTGCGCTTTGATACTTTTTTGTATCATGGAAATATATTTTTCTTCTCTAAAAAATAATTAAAAATATATTATAAGAGTATAAAAAGATGAGACCAAAGTCCTATCAAATCCAGTTTAAAATGTCATTTCCATTATCAGCAGCAGCAAAGTAACTTCCCTTGAATTTCAATGTTCTCTGTCTAGAGAAGGGGCCAGTAGCCTTGCACAGGGCAGAGATAGCAACAGAAGTTATTTTGCTGCTGTTAACATTTTAAAAAGACATTTTATTATCTGTCGATACCCCTATTTGTTCCCAGTCACCACATGGCCAAAAAGGGGAATGGCCTCTGCCTGCATTGATATATCCCCAGACCATGTTAACAGATGACAGAAATAACATTCAAGTTAAAATGTAGACCTGTGACTCTAACTTCATCACTTTTCTTCTCCTGTATGATTTTTAACATCTTTGCCTGATGAAGAAGCCAGTGAAACTTTGAAAGCTTGCATGATGTATTTTGTGATTTTTAGTTGGTCCAATAAAGTTGCCATTGTTTTACAGATTTTTGGATTTTACTGTTGTCAGGTCTGTTGTATTTTGACCCAAACATTGTACAGCACTGTTCAATGGTTATGGTAATTTATTAATAAGGTTTTGTTTAAGCATTGTTCATATATGTGACTTTTTAATATTATTTAAATATGTCTTCCTTTCAAAGCCACCAATTTTAGAAATGATAAGTAAAGAAATTTCAAGCAGTAAGGCAATGAGGAGACTGAGATATTATCATTCTCTTTTTCTCCACCCCAAGATCAATAATTATCTCTATAATAGCCTTATGTAAATTTTGTTTTCAATCATTAGAAGCTATTTTGTCTTCCTATAGAAAGAAAACTAGTTGAACAACACATCAGATATCTCTTGGGGTCTTTCACACTACCCACTGAACTATATATATGTGGGAGTTCCATAAATTATTAGTTGTGTCAGGTCTCTTTCACACTAGACAGTTATAGCTTTTTAATTCCACCTTAACTGGCATGACTACATACTGTGGAATCCTGAGATTTATTGTTTTGTGAGGTATTAAAGATCTCTGGTGGAGAATTCTAAGTATATCTTCCTAAACTGTAAATCTGAGAGTTCCAAAAGATGCAGCTATGGCAGTTAAGAGAAACAAAAATGACTATAATTATGAAGTACAAAAAGATCCTTGGACTGTCTCACTGCTCAGGGAAGTGTGAAACAATGTGAACTGCTTTAGGCTGGTTCAGAGAACTGGTCTAGCTATCTGTCCAGTTATGACAGGCAATACAATACTAAGTAATGGGGTAAAGCAGTGGTGAGGAATGACAGTGGTTTTGGGGTCTAATGTCACTTCCAAATCCTAGCATGGGCTGCACACTTGCTGTACCAGTCACATTTGGCAACAAATTGTGCCACCAAATTTCAGCAGCAAGGCCATTTAGAACAGACAGAGAAATGCTAGATGGACCAATGACTTGACTGTTTCAGATACTTTTCTATATTCCTATGACCTCAAATACACAGAGCTCAATTCCTGTAGGGACACTGAGATGCAAATGGAATTAAGATACAGTTCATCATGTGTCCCACATTGGCTTCTTAGTCAACACCATGGTGAGTTGGAAATGGGGAAAGACAACCTTCTCAGTTTAGGAATTTACTTGGGAAAGACTGGTGGAGATGTCCATCTTCTACTAATCCAAATTCTACCTCATAACAATCCAGGACATGTTAGCCACACTATTAATCTCAGTCATGCTCCTTGAAATGTAAATCATGAGCTATGCATGCCGGCGTTATTGTGGTTAGTGCCTTCAAGTCAACTCTGAATTATGGTGACCCTCTCATAGGTTTTTCTTCACAATATTTACTCAGAGGAAGGAGAGTGTGACTTGCCCAAGATCACCCAGGATGTTTCCATGGCTGACTGAAGATTCAAACCCTGGTGTCTCAGGATCCTATTTAACATCTAACATGGTTCTGTGGTTGTAGCCACAGTCTATGTGGTCTTGCCAATGCTGCCAACAAAATTAGTTTGTGGTAGTAATCAAGTTATTTATTTATTTATTTATTTATTTATTTTCTATCCCATCTTTATTCACAGAGGGACCCAAGGTGGCAATTTCTTTTGCCTCCTTCAAGACAGTGATGGAAAAAGCTGGGCAGACACATGGCAACAATGTCAGGAGACCTATCCACTAGGACAATGCTGAGTAAGGTCCAAAACACACTGCAGATATAATCTAGGACATTATCACACGTGGGCCAGAAAGCGATAATAAAGTGGAAATGAGGCATTCCGAAAATAAACTGAAAATAAACCTTGATTCCGCAAATGGAATTACCTTAATTGCGAAATTAAAGTAAGCGCATTTAACATTCACACACAAGCGAGAAAAGCCCGTAAATGTACTAGAAATGAGCTTCTTGCACATGCGCAGATAGAGGAATGCTCACTGGAACAATAGGAAAAGCAGGGAAATGCTCCCAAATGTGCATTTGGCTATCACATTACAGTAAATGCGAAATTACCTTAATTGCGCATTTGCATTTCCTCCAAACAACCGAATTTCAAAAGATCTCCGTTAACACCAGTTTCTGTCCACTTTCTGTCCAGTTTCTATGCAACGTCGTGTGATCCAGTTTCTGTTTGGGTTTTGTGTGGATTAACCAGCAGATTTGCCCCCATGTGATAACGTCCCTAGTTTGAGACTGCTTTAACTGCCCTGGGTCAGTGCTAAAGAATCCTAGGAACTGTAGTTTTGTGAGACATTTAGCGTTCTCCATCAGACAGCTTTGGCACTACATTTCCCAGGATTCCCTATCACTGAGCCAGGGCAATTAAAGCAGTCTCACAATGGATTATTTCTGAAGTGTGTTTTGGAACTGAGTCTCAGCACTTCAGTGTGTTAGGCTTGATGCTGACACTCTTCCAGTCTTCACAGAAACAAAATTACTTTGACATTATTGTTGTCTTCATTCCACTGGTCCACGATGAGGCTATGTTGGGCATTTTTGTTCTTGTTGTGAGCCTTCAAGTAATTCTTTTACTTATGACAAGACTATGCAAAGCTATCATTACCAATATTTGCTCAGAACCCTTATCTTTCTCTAAGGCTGAGAGTGTGATTTGGCCAAGGTTATCCAGGGGTCTTCCATGGCAGAGTGGAGATTTGAACCCTGCTCTCTTGTCCTAGTCCAACACTCAAACCACTGGCTCTTATGCTGGCCCTCATGAATCCTGGTCTCATAAACCCTGGTAGTTTTTGGCCATTCATAAGTGGCTACTCAATGCTGGGATGTTCTTCAGTTACAGGCTTATGACAAGGCTTCTCTGCAGCTCATCTCTTTTTTATACTGACTAGAGAAATACAAGAATAATATTTTAAAGTTAAACATTTAACATTCAGACAGCAAGCCAGTGTAGTAGAGTGATTTGATCATTGGACTATGACTCTGCAGACCAAGATTCAAATCCCTGCTCAACTATGAAGACCTAATCAGTGATCTTGGGCAAGTCATACTCTCTCAGCTTTAGAGGGAGGAAAAAACAAACCCATTCTGAACAAATCTTGCCAAAAAAACCCAAAAAAACCCAACCCATGATAGATTTACTTTAGGGCCAGAAGTCAGAAATGACTTGAAGACACATGACAACAAAGATTTTAGATATCTGACAAGAGGCTCGGTTTCTTCAGACCCTGCCATAACTATATGCTCAATAGCTGCAGCTCTTCATCCTCACACTAGCTTGGGGTCTAAGGAGAGCAATGCAGTCTGCTTTATCAGAAGAACACCGATAGAGTAACCTATTGTTTTTTACTAGTAAAGTAGGTAAAGGTAGTCCCTTGAAATCAATTTCTAGTCATAACCGACAGTAGGGGGTGCTCATCTCTGTTACTTAGCCAAAGAGCCAGCTTTGTCTGAAAACGACTCAGGTGGTCATGACTGCACCACATGCTGTTACCTTCCTACCAAAGTGGTAGCTATTTATCTACTTGCATTTGCATTCTTTCGAACTGCTAGGTTGGCAGAAGCTGGGACTAGTGACAGGAACTCACCCCATCATGCAGCACTTGTGCCTTGAACTGCCAACCTTCCAATCTTCCAATCCTCAAAACTGGTATCTTAACCACTAAGCCACCACATCCCACCAGTGTTTTATACTAGCCATCCTGAAATGGGTTCCCTTTTCCAGGAATGATAATGAGACAGACCACTGTGTCTACCTTCCTGAGGCTACAAACAACAAAATCCAACACAAAATAACATTCTTCTGAATTCTTATAAGGTATCCATTTTCATGATATGTGAAGCAGAAGAGAATGGAGGCAGAGTGACAGTGAAGCATTCCTGCTGAAAGCTATACATGCACTTCATGGCAAAATTATTTCTTTTGTGCTGGAACTGTGCTGAATTTCAACTTCTTAACTGATGTTTAGGAGCAAGGAGCAGGGTTGTCACTGAATGCTTCCTTTCCATTCATAACAACTTCCCGCATCTGGAATCTAGCAATAAAAAGCTATTTTTGTCCAAATTTTGGAGCCTCCCTATGGTGGCTATAAAATATCTCTTTTAAAAATTATTTCTATTCATTGCTGCTATAGATTCCATTTCCATCACCTGAAGAGCTGTATCCAAATAAAAAATGCTTTAAAATCTATACTGCAAGAAATCTCAAAATGAATCTGTTTAATCCAGTTTAAGATTCTGTTGTGAATTATTATTATTTTTCCTTGAGATAGGGTCATACTAAACTTCACATTAAAATGTAAGACTAGAGTTTCTGTACAGATTACAGTACAGATTCAGAATAATATAGTACCTCTACTTCTCTAAACATAGAATTCTATCAATTTTAGTGCTGGAAAGACAGTGAAAGGTGAGATCAAAGGTTTTGTAAGAGGTAGAAGGAAACAGAAGAGCAGGCTTAAAAAAACTATAGGCAGGGGGAGAAATTATATGTTACTGGTTGTTGAGGCTTAGATAATCTATGACCAGGGTTTTGTCTGCACTGGCCTTGAAGCTCCTTTATTCTACCTCCACCCATTTTTGTTGTTAACGGCTTTCAAGTTAATCTCGACTCATGGCAACGGATGAGACATCTCCAAGATCTTCTGTCCTCCACTGCTCTGCTTAATTCCTGCAACCCCATACCCATGACCTCCTTAATAAAATCTATACATCTAGCATGTGGCCTTCTTCTCTCTCTGTTTTCCCCCACCTTTCCCAGCATTATGGGTTTCCCCCCCCAATGAGTCCTCCCTTCTCAGGATGTGTCCAAAGTACGACCATCTCAATTTGGTCATCTTGGCTTCCAGGGAGGTTTCCAGCTTGCTCTGCTCTAGGACCCACTTTTTTGACCTTTTGGCTGTCTATGGGATCCTCAGCACTCTTCTCCAGCACCACATCTCAAATGAATTGATTTTCTTCCTATCTTCTTTCTTAACTGTCCAGCTCTCACATCCATACATGGTGATAGGGAATACAATGGCTTGTATGATTCTAACTTTTGTGCTGAGTTGAATATCTTTTCATTTTAGAATCTTTTCTAGTTCTTTAATAGCCACCCTCCCCCTCTTAACCTTCTTCTGATTTCTTGACTGCAATCCCCATTTCAATCAATGTTTGATCCCAGGTATGGGAATCCTTTTACTATTTCTATTTCTTCAATGTCTAGGTTGAACTTGTGAAGGTCCTCAGTGGTCATTATTTTTGTTTTCTTTATTTTCAACATTAAACCTGCCTTTGCTCTTTCTTCTTTGATCTTCTTCAGTAGGTGTTCCATGTCTGTGAGGTTTTCTGCTAGTATTATGGTGTCATCTGCATATCTTAGATTGTTGATATTCTTCCCTCCTATTTTCACTCCTCCTTCTTCTGTGTCTATGTCTGCTTTTCCTATAATATGTTCTGCATACAAGTTGAACAGATAGGGTGAAAGGATACAGCCTTGTCTGACCCCTTTGCCAATTGGGAACTATTCTGTTTATCTGGCTCTTTGTTCCCATGCTGAGACAGCTGTCTGCATGGGTGTCCTTTTGAACCACCCATTGTGCCAGGTGCTCAGTTTTGAGGTAAGAATAAGGTGCCCAGTGATAATCACATGGTGGTGTACTTCGTTCTGAGCTAAGAGTGAGTAACCGGTGACAGCAGTGAATGCTCTGGGTGGCTCAGTGGTGTGCCGATGCAGAGTGCAGGAATGGAGGGTTCCATATCTTCTCAGCAGATCCAGAATGAGGGATAAAGATATTTTAATGTGTGTTCCAAATAGGATGATGCCAGAATAGAGTATTTTGGTCTGTGCAAACAAGGCCTAGAATATCTAGGCGCTTAAGTCTAGAAATGAACACTAGTAAGTAGAGGGCTATGTATCTTACACTAGGTAAGATGGCAGTGTGTAAGTTTCATAGCAGACTTAAAGGGCATTAAAAAAAAATCTAAGAGTTACCTGCTAATCCTGCTGGAGAAAATCTCATTGGACTAATAGAATTTTGTTAGCATGGCATTCAAGTTAAGCACCTGCTTCAATGGATAATTTATTAAGGAAACCTTGATCTTTCCTTCATCATTTATGATCCTCAAAAACTCTCTCAAAGAACATTCTTCACCTCTTTCTTTTCAGAAACATGTAATTAACACCTCACAGTATGCTCTCAGTTCTAAATTCTCCTTTTTGCCACTAGGCGATGGCCAATTCAAACTGTACTTTGCTAAATGTTTATACAATAGGGAAGCAATGGATGAGTGGTGATGGAAACATTTTCACCCATCTGCTTTCTACGCTTGGAAACTCTGCACCAGAAAGATTGAAATAATGATCTAGACCAGGGGTAGGTCCCCTTTAAGGGCTGATGGACTTCAGCTCCCAGAAACCTCAGCCATGTTGGCCAATAGTCCCATGTTGGCCAATAGCTCCTGGGATTCTGGGAGCTGAAGTCCCTCGGCCCTTAAAGGGGAAAGGTTGCCTACCCCTGATCTAGACCATTGACTCCCAAACTTTGGACCTCCAAGTGTTTTGGACTTAATTTCCCAGAAGTCAGGAATTCTGGGAGAAGAAGACACTCAGGAATTCTGGGAGAAGAAGTCCAAAATATCTGGAGTACCAATCTTTGGGAGCCACTGATCTAGAGAGAGGACAATTCAGCTAAGCTTGCTATTACCTTGTGCTACTGTCATTTAATTTCATGGTTGTTTTTTGTTGGGGAGTAGGGGAAAGTGGGTTTTCCCATCTTATTTATGCTGATTAAAATAGGAAAACAGAAAGCCGCCTTATACTGAAATTATTCAACCATGAAGCCCACTGCCAAAAGGAAGCTCTTCAAGTTGCTGGCTTTTGTAGCCCACCCTCACCCCCCAGTGATATTGGAGATTAGCCCTGGGATTGTCCTCCTAGAAAACATGTTCTCTGTCAATAACTGCCTGTCCCTCACTGGTTGAAAGGGGCATAGAAGTTTAAATTTGTTGCCATCATTCAAAAACTCTGAAGAAAGATTCCCAGTTTTTTTTTTTTATCAGAATTTGCAAAATTAAAATGTGTGAGAAAATAAAACTGACAGATTTGTTCATCTCAAGGTAAAACATTCATCAGACCTCATGAACAGAGGCTTCACACCATCCTTCACTTTAAATGCAATCATTTTCAGTGAAAACTACAAGCCTCACATTTAACTGAGGTCACCGAGTGCTGAATCATTGACTCCTGTATATGCCTGGGTGAATCTGCCTCAGGAGGATGTCAAGAACATTTTGTCAATTATTAATCAAATAATTGTCAAATGAACCAGATATCTTGGCAGGTATATTCATTTTTCTTGTAGTTCTGGTTAAACCACATTATTCCAGAACAGGAATGTATTTAATTTTAATTCTAACTTAGAAAACATCTTTCTGAGCATAGCTGGGCATTCTCTTCATTTCCTAGGCTATAACACAGGGTAGGCAACCTTTCCCCTTTAAGGGCCAAGGGACTTCAGCTCACAGAAGTCTCAGCCATGTTGGTCAATAGTCCCATGTTGGCCAATAGTTCCTGGGATTCTGGGAGCTGAAGTTCCTCGGCCCTTAAAGAGGAAAGGTTGCCTACCCCTGCATAACACCTGTAATTTGTCAATATTAAAGTCTAAGAACTGTTCATGCACAGCTGAACATATAATTAGCTTGTAACATCAGTGTTCCATAGGGTAATATGTTACTATAGCTATGTGACATTTTACTATAAACTGAGCAGCCAGTAGAAGGTAACAACTGCTCTGGTTGTACTTATGATGTGTTGTAAGTAACGGAACCTGACATGTAGCATCCTTAAACATGCACTCATTTACAACAAGATTTTGCCTTTGTAGGAAAAGAAAGAAATTTAGTGTATTGAAAATCTCCAAACACCACTGAGAGTGTAGTAGTTCCTCCATTCCTAATGTCATAGAGGTGGAATGAAGGAAAGGTCTATAAAAATCAGGGAGACATACAAAGAAAAAGAGAGAGAGATCAACAGGTTTTCTCAGGTTTTTGATAATTTTCTAAAAATGTCCATAATCAATTATTCATTTCTAAATCATACTGAGGAGAATTCACCCTTCACTACATATATATATATATATATATATATATATATACACACACACACACACACACACACACACACACATTTTTACTGGGTTACTGGATAGATAGATATAGATGATATAGATATAGATATAGATATAGATATATCCTGCATATCGTATTGTTCAGTATGGCTTACAAAAGTAATGAAATGCAAAAACAAAACCTAATATACAGACAAGCTCAGAATCCAAGGATATGGCTCAGCATAATAGATATAACCCAGTAAAATTTTAGCTTTAATTTCCAAAGAACAGCAATATGCAAATAGCTCTCATATGTTCATTGATTTCCCTCCCCTCAAAAACTCATCTTCCTGAAAAAGCAAACAAGTAGATGAACATGTTTTATTGTGATTGTTTTGTGCCATGCTGTAGAAGATTTTATTCCTGACGTTTCGCCAGCATCTGTGGCTGGCATCATGAAAGAATGTTGGCATGAAAGTGCATGTGGTATATATATATATATATATACTGTGTGACCCTTGGCTGAGAGAGGGTGGTTTACATGTTAACAGGCATTGTGTTGTTCTGTTGCTAAATGGCAAAGGCCTCAGGGTGGGAGGATATGCAAGGAGGCATTGTGTCTATTCAACTAATGATCCATTGTCTGCTGAGAAAACCCCTGTCCCTGGGTAGTTTTCATTTGCACATGCTGGGTCTTAATTTTGGTGATTTTCAGGACTGGCAGCCAGACTTTGTTTACTTTAAGTATTTCTTCTTTCCTGTCAAAATTGTCTAGGTGTTTGTGGATTTCAATGGTTTCCCTGTGCATTCTGAACCAATAGTTGTTGACGTGGTCCAAAATGTCAGTGTTTTCAAATAGCATTTTATGCCCAAGATGGTTTACCTGTTTCCTAATTTCCTGGCTTCAGTGAGGAGAGGTGATTCCCAACCCAAATGAAACCAATGAAAATATACATGTCTTCACCTCTGAATACTTATTGCAAGATTGCACCTCAGCAAAGAAATCTTCATATTTGTGAGACCTGCTGTACATCTCAGAGAAATGAATATAGTCAAAGCTATGCATGTATTGTTACAAATGCAAACCGCCAAATATATGTATTCAAAAATATGTACAAAACCTCTTTACTTAATAAGGACAAACAAGTATATAAATCATACATGGAGGGGAAATGAGAACAAAAATGCATAGATTATGAAAACTGCATATTAAAAAATGAATGGATTTCAGTGTGGGAAGGAAAAAAATGTCTGGGAATCTAGTATGAGCAAAAAATGGACTGAGAATGCAGATGGGAGAAACTCATTGAAACTGAGACATGGATTTTTACATCTCTGCTTTGAGGAAAGACACTTATTTCTGATCTAGTTACTGGAGACAATAATGCTCTACCAGCTTTACAAAAAAAAAAAAAAAAAAGGTACAAACCTGAGGCACAAGATGATGCTATATTTTTTCACAGAATTTATAGCCATCAGATACCATTGTCAACACTGAATCTGACCTCCTGAGTAATGCTGATCATAAAAAGTCTCCTATAATTCCTGCATCAGATCCAGAAAATGGGATATCTATATATCTATATATCTATATATCTATATATCTATATCTATATCTATCTATCTATCTATCTATCTATCACCACACCTTGATAAAAGACTTCCAAGCAACACAGAAACTGCCATTCCCATTTGGTTCAAGTGGTTAGGTATTCTTGCTATTAGAAGTCTTTATGATATATACTCTTGAAGTAACTTCAGATTTTTGTTGAGCTGAACTTTTCATTAACATTTTTAGGATTGGCAACCCCCCCCCCCCCCGCCCAGAAATATTTAGGAGGTAACAATGAAAATGCTAATCTTTCATGAAGTTCAAAATAAGGCAAAAATATTTATCCATTAAAAGTAAGGGAGATATTTCCCCAATAGGAATCGGTTCACATATTTACTTTTCCATGTGATTCAGCATAAGCTGTTAACACTAGGCCTAACAGTGTGCAGAAGAACCATACTATCCATATATGTGAATAATTCTCATACTCAAACATTCAGAGGGGTTGTCCACATGGATCAAATCTCTCAGCAAAGAGCCTTGATGACACAGGGCCCAACCCCTGTTTCTTGTGTGAACCGTCCAGATGATGTCTGGTCAGCTCAGCACTAAACTCATCATATACCCCTCTTAAACCATTTTTTAAAAAAGTTACTTTTTGTTCTGCTTCTTCTGGAGCTTTCTGTTGCAATACCAGGCAGCTGTTTACAACCTGTCTCACTGTGCTGCCTGGCATCAGTGCTGCTGGTGTAGGTCATTTGCTCTGAGGTTAGAATGAACTGGCCAGCCATGTGATCAATGATGAGTGTCTTGTTCTGATCTCAGAGTGAGCAATTCACATCAGCAGTGAGCACTTGCTGCCATAGTGAGACACACATGCAAACAACCACTCTGTGTCACAACAGATTGCCTGAGGTAACAGGATGAGGTTTAGGCAGCTTTGAAGTTAGAATACTTCAGGTTGCTCCCAGAGTATATTGACCCATGCAGACCCAATGTCAGCTAACCATCTTTAATGTAACTTTAATAATAATAATAATAATAATAATAATAATAATAATAATAATATAGTAGTAATTATACTGGGAGGTTAATGGAAAGGTGTTTGAAAAGTGCATGGAAAGGAATTGACATTTTGTGTCAACATGGAATTGTATTGGCATTGTATGTCCACATGGATTCATCTGTACAAACATGTGCATCACAGTCAAGATGCATTTGGTAGTCAAGAAGAAAACTTGTGAATATCTGGGAAGATGACTACTATCTGAGAAGATTCAACATTTTATGGCCACATCCATCATTCATCACCAAACAGAAAATGAGGTCATTGATTTCAAAATTTCAGAGAGACAGCCATGTTAATCTGTTTTATTGTAAAAAGAAGGAGTCTTGTATCACCTTGAAAATTAATTTATTTAAGCATAAACCTCTGTAGACTATACTCCACTTCTCCAGATGCATAGTGTGCAGCCTCAGTAAATGTATCTTTATATATACTCTCATTTATACCAAATGCATGTCTCCTTAGCACACTATACATGGCAGTCTGGTTTTATTTAATGAATATGATCATATATATACAGGGGTTGGAACAGAGACAATGGCTTCCTAGCACACTGGACACACTACTATGCTGCTTTTCACTTAACTTGCATTGTACACAAATATCTTTCTCTAAGAAGTCTCTTCCTGTTTAAGGACTATGGTTGAACTTTTCCCCTTTTTGCATCCTAGCATATCCACCAAGCAAAAACTTTTCTCTACCATACATATGCTTACTGGTGTATCTATGCTTGCACATTAAAAATGTGTCATCCTCTGTTGTCCTCTTAGCTACTCTTTTATGATCACCATTATAATTTTACTTGTCATGCCATAACCATGCCAGAATGTTTTGCATTTTTGTTACATTCCACATTCTCTGCTCCCTCTCATGTGTTCAAATTAATGTCTGTCTATTGAGGCTACAGCATGCAAAGAAATAGTCCACAAAGCTTATGCTGAAATATGTTGATTTACATGTGACCAACAGCAGAAAATAGAAAAGTTCCTGATTAGGGACAGCTGAAATACATAGTTAAAATGTGTGTGTGTGTGTATTACAGTATTCCACACTTGCGTATATTTTAGCTATGTGCCTCAACTGCCCATTTATATAGGAGAGAAACAGAGATCAGAATAAATATACCAACATCCACCCTACACACCTGTATATTCTGATATATATGCTCAACATGTGCAATTAATTTTCCTTACAACGTATTTTGACAAAAATTAGGCTCTTTGATGGATCTTGTTTAAAAATCTGACACATGGAATAAAAAAAAATACCATCCATGTTAATCACATTTTTGTTGATTTTGATTATGAATGAAGCATACCTTCTTTGCAAGCTCCAATGCAGTAAACACTCATTTTTCACATACTCTTCAATTTAGGGCGAACCAGTTCACTAGTAAATAATGAAAATCTAAGACCTTGTTTCTAATATGACTGTCACTTGTTCATTTCACATTCTGTCTCAAACCAATTAGTATGCACAAATAAATGAACTGAAGCTGTGGTGTCTGATATATTTTATATAGTTCCATGAGGGCTGTAATGAAATCACATGCCTCATAGGGAGCATTCTAACTTCAATGCCTCTAACATTGACAAAGTAATTTATAATAAACCTACAATTTAAAACAGATGCTGTGTAAGGCATCCAGGTATTTTTAAAAAAACCCAATGAAGCAGCTTCTTACATTATAAATGCAAATACAGGGAGAAATGGTAGTACCTAATTTTTTGGACTGAAATGCACTGAGCCTTACTTCCAGACAACCTGGCTACTGGCTATGCCTGCTGGGAGTGTGCATGCTGTATTCCAGGGGTAGGCAACCTTTCCCCTTTAAGGGCCGAGGGACTTCAGCTCCCAGAATCCCAGGAGCTATTGGCCAACATGGCTGAGGCTTCTGGGAGCTGAAGTCCCTCGACCCTTAAAGGGGAAAGGTTGCCTACCCCTGCTGTATTCCAAACAAGCGATATTTGCAAGTTTTAAATGGATGTGCACTTAGAGAAAGAACCTTACAAAAGATATATGATTCCCACCTGTGACAAACAGTGTCTAATAGCTACTAGGAAGAGACACCCAAATCAAACTGCAGTTAACAGAAAGGGGGATCATTAAAGCATCAGCAAGGAAACTACCAACCTACAGATGTTGAGTGGCTACTCTTCTCATCCCTTACCATTGGCCATACTGACTGGGACTGGCAGGCATAGGAGCCCAATAATACTAGGAAGTATTATTCCTTACCCAGCTTCCATGCATTAACCATCTGACAAACATTTGGACAAAGTCAGTTCTCTAGGATCATATCAAATTGGGGCAAAAAAGCATGGAACCAATTTTCTAGAGAGATTGAGGATTCAGCAGTAAGTCTCCCCTCTGTATGCTCAGTACAAAGTTCATATTCTCAATCTCCATTGAAATGATCTGTAGCAGAATGGAAAACTATAGCTTTTGCTTTTGATGAAATTCATTTTATCACTCCATTGCTTGCTGCCTGGTCAATTCTTGAGCATCTCTTCAACAACACACAACTGTAATTTGATCATATGTGAGTTTTGTGATCCATGCAGACAGAAGAAATTCTCAAAAGTCAGTAGTCATTTTCACTTTGATGCAATATGCTCAAAAAGAAAAATGCAATTCATTTCAGTAGCAAGTAACATACAGTGAAATTATTTTTGTCCACTGAGAGACAAGTTGTTTCGAGCTCAGTGGTCTTACTCCCAAATAAATATCTATGTTATTGCAGCAGTAGGGCATGCCTACAGGGGCCATTTACATTGGTTCCCCCCACAAACACACACATATCCCTTCCATCACCCTGTCTTCATGATGCAGGGCCAAAAGCCTTATTTGACTGTGGAGTCGACTATAGGTAGAGCAGTTCTGGAGCTAATCCAGGATATCCTTGTTTAATTTAAATTAAACTATTAAAACTCACCATTTGCTCTGGATGACCCCAAAAAATCTAAAATGTTCTGCTGCCTGGAGCTATGCTGGGCAGCTGTCTACATATATGTCCTGCTGTGACACCTACCACTGCTGGATCAGGTCACATCCTCTTCAGGTCACAACAAGACACCAAGCCATGTGATTGACATTAAGTGCCTCACTTTTTTTTCCTCAGAGGGAGTGACTTGCACCAGTGGTGACAGGTGGTATAGGGAGACATGTATGTAGACACCTGCCCAGCTTCACTCTGGAGTGCCCAGTTAATGGGAGCAGTTCAGGGAAGTATCAGGAGCAGCCCAAAGTATTCTGGCCAGTGTAGACCAGCCCCAAGACACTGTTTAGCTAGTGTTCCCCATGTATGGTCTTCCAGATATTTTAGTATTGAAACTTCCATAATCTCTCAATATTTATGACTATCTGTCTAACATTAATAGAAGGTGCAATCCAACAACATTTGGAAGGACCCAATTGATTATTTTATGTTCGGTTATCAAATTTTAACCTACAGCTAGCATATTAACAAATAGTAAATTAAAAACTGGGCAGGGGAATTATAGAGGCTGAGGCTAGTTTGCTTCCCTGCCAAATGAGGTTTTGCTAAGATGAGTTGGAACTGTTGTGCCACTGCCTGGGGCAAGAGGAATTCAATTCTGTTAATTTAAATTTGAAAGTCTGAAATCCCTCCTTAGAGGGAAAAAATATTTACAGTAGAGAGGAGAGGCTGTTCTCCAGGATCTCTATTGTTTCTCTATACTCCTTCCCAAGGCAGGAAAAGTCTCTTACCCATTTTCTTTGCCTAATAGGGACTTCAAGAGTTTCCATTTAACAGAATGAAATGGACGGGTGGTCACAGACTCATGGCAACATGTTGTAGGACAGAGAGCAGTGTGTGCTCCTCCAAGCTAACCTATTGTCCACAGCTGGACTGGAGGTTGCTATCCTTGTGTTGTAACTCCATTCAACAGTTTCTTGAAACAATGGTTTCCTCTCCCCAGTTTTTCTAGGGCCTGGTATTGCAAAATGATCTCACACTATAAACAGTTAGGGTCAGAGGATAAGTTTCACTGCAAAAAAATAAATAAAAATAAAATAAGAGGGCTAGATGTTCAAATGGGTGGAGGGACCCCATCACTAGTGGCCTTTTTATTATTCTTACTCTTAAGCACAGATATGAAAAGGTGTCTCAGAGCACATGAATGACCTAATGATTGCAGATCCTTGCAGAACTGTTCTTTCCTCTGGGTGTCCATTTTTTGAAATCTTTTAAACTATTCAGTAAATTAAAAATATGCCTCTTCTTTCCATGTTCCATTGTCCCTTGTTGTATTCTCAATAGCATTGATAGCATTCAGAAATAAGACTAGAGGGAAATGGTTTACTGTGAAACACTTCAAAGAGTTGAAATCAGATGAATTTAAACACTGAAACCCCATACCTTTGTAATGATGAGTTTTAGCATTATTCAGAGATGCTGGGAATCAGAATTCTCTCGTGCACTACAGGTTTGTGCTGGCTGCTAACTCATTGCTGTTGACAAATAATAGAGTTTTTGTGCCTATTTAATACAGAAAAGAAATGGAATGGAAAAGTAATAAATGCCATGAATGTGATATATAGCTTACCCTTTAGGCAATTCCCGTAGTTCAGCTATGTAATTACACAATGCAATCCAGATTTTTTTCCCTAGCCTCAGTCAATAAAAATCTGTGAAGTAAAATTCTAGGAAAAAACCCAACACAGACCTGTCAACATGGGACTCTGTCTCGTTGGCTGTGGTGTGCCTTATAGCCAGACATTGTAGTTTCAGGCTGACAGACATTTACCAAGTGGGATTTTTTTTTTCCATAATGGGTTCAGCTCCATTTTCTAAATTTACAGTACATCTTCTTTCTGCTAAAAGTAGAAAAGAAGGCTCAATACAGAAAAGGCAGATGTTTAAAATCTAACAACCATTTCAGTGTTTATATAGCTGCATAAAAGGATATGGATTCAAAAGAGTCCTTCTACTCATAAGAAGAGCCATAGTGATTAATCATAACAATGGATTTGACCCAAAGTTGTGTAGCAGAAGGCTCTTTTGGAAATGACTCTCTCATGTTGCCTTCTTTCTCTTTTGGCCCCCTAACAATCCTCACTGAATGGCTGGAAGGAAGTTTGAAGACCAGAAGATGTTGCACACCATTTTTTCTTTCAGAGGACAGTGCAGCCCAAATTTAGGTATCAGCACTTGGTGAAAGTGTGCTATTTGAATGTTACCAAAGGGGGGGAAGCAGATAGGTGGCCGTGGGCCACCCCGGGAAGCTGCGCCGTGGGGCCGAGATATCCCCACACCTTGGCCCCCCGGCACAGCTTCGCCGCCCCTGGAAGGAGCACTAAAATAGCGCTCCTTCCACAAGTCACCGAAGGTGTGCTGCAAAAGGCTGGAGGCGCACCTTCAGCGATCCTTCCACCGCAGCATGTGTGAACGCTGTGGTGGGAAGACATTGTCGGGGCGCTGGCCGTGCGGAGGGGCCAGCGCTATGCGGATGCCATCAAGAAGGGGTTGGGGCGCCCACCGTGTGGCTGCCCCTCCCCTTTCTTGCCCCCAAAATGGCCCTTTTAGCCGTCTGCTTCCCCCCAAATAAATGCAAAAACAGGAAGCATAGGGTCATGCTTCTTCTGATGATTCTTAGAAAAAAGACCAAACACAACCTTTCTCTAGGTCTTTTATTTATCTATTTATTTATTCTTATTATAGGGATAAATCCACTTCTTTGCCCCCACAAAAAAGTCTTCAAAGGCAATTGTATCTCATCTCCCATTTTTGAGCAAGGTGATAAATCCATTTCAAACTGGCTTCAGGACAGGATATGCGGGGGAGACTGCCATGGTTGCTCTGGCTGATGACCTCTGTCTAGGTATCGACAGAGGAAGCGTGACCCTGTTGGTGCTTCTAGACCTCTTAGCACCTTTTGACACCATAGATTATGACATTCTCTTGGAATGCCTGGGAGAATTAGGATTTGGAAGTACTGTGTTTCAGTGGTTCCATTCATTCCTCTCAGGTAGATTCCAGAGCAGGGGTAGGCAACCTAAGGCCTTGGGGGGGCAGGGTGTGGCCCCCCGAGACCTTTGGACCAGGCCCAGGCTGGTCCTGCCTCTGCTGCCGCCCCCTGCTGCCGCTGCCACCACCTGCCCGCCATGATGATATTGATTATTATTATTATTACTTGATCTTGGGGTTTTCTTGGCAAAATCTCCACAGGGGTTTTGCCATGGCTTTTCTGGGGCTGAGAGAGTGTGCATGCATATATTTTATATATATATATTTTAAAAAAATTATTTATTTATTTATTTATTTATGGTGCTTCGGCCCCCCAATTGTCTGAGGGACAGCAACCCAGCCCCCGGCTCAAAAAGGTTGCCTACCCCTGTTCCAGAGGGTGATGTTCGGGGACCGTCGGTCCTCCAAAATGAAGCTTAATTGTGGTGTCCCTCAGGGCACAACTCTGTCCCCAATACATTTCAATATATACATGAAGCCGCTGAGAGAGATTATTCGGAGACATGGGGTGGGGTGTTATCAGTATGCTGATGACACCCATATATATTTTTCCCTGTCTTGGTCAGCAGCTTTGATGACAGATGACATTTCTCCTTTCAATCAGTATCTTGAAGTGGTAATGGACTGGATGAGGAAAAACAGACTCAAACTGAATCCAGACAAAATGGAGGTACTGGGCCCACAAGCCAGATATTGGGCTGCAACTCCAGTCCTAGATGAGGTCACGCCCTCTTTAAAGGACTGTGTTCGCAGTCTAGAGTGCTCCTAGATCCATCGATTCAGATGACAAATCAGGTGAATGCGACAGTCAGGAGCACCTGTTATCAGCTTCGGCTGATATGCCAGCTGCACCCTTTCCTGGAAGTAAAGGACCTAGAAACTTTAGTACATGCACTGATAACCTCACAGCTCAATTTCTGCAATGCATTCTACATGGAGCTACCCTTGTGCCTAGTCTGGAAACTCCAATTAGTACAAAGCATGGCAGCCAGGTTTGTCACCAGAAAATCTAGGAGTAACCACATAAGACCTATTTTGAAATCACTTCACTGGCTGCCTATTGGTTTCCGGGCACGATACAAGGTGTTGGTTATCACCTTTAAAGCCCTACATGGCTTGGGTCCAACCTACTTAAGGGATCTCCTACTTCCATGTAATCCACCCTGCACGCTCAGGTCCTCTGAGAGGAATCTATTACAGCCTATGAAGACTGGATTAACTGCAACCTCCCAGAGAACCTCTTCTGCTACCACTCCCAGACTGTGGAATGGCTTACCAGAAGAGATCCATCAACTTACCAACTTCCTTTACAGACTGCCAGAAATAATACAGCTTGAGTCCACTTTAACTACCCTGGGTAGTCAGTGCTAGGGAATCATGGGAACTATAGTTTATTGTGGCACCAGAGCTCTCTGACAGAGAAGGTTCAATGTCTCAGAAAAAATACAATTCCCATGATTCCCTAGTACTGAGCCAGGGCAGTTAAAATGGACTCAAACTGCATTATTTCTGACAGTTTGTAAAGGCCTAGCTTTAAAAAAGCTGTCAAGATGGATCTCTTCCAGCAGGCCTTTCCTGAATGGAATTCCTTGGCTATAAACAAGCTTCTTACACTTGTGTTATGCTGCCTTTCTGCCTAATAGACTATTTGCTATTAGTAGATTTTAACAGTTTATATTTTTTAAATTGTGCTAAATTTAATTCTGTCTTAAGGGGGGGGGGGTAAGATATCATGTATCGTTATTATGTATTGTATTGGTTTGTTTTAACATGTAAGCCACTTTGATTGCTATTATAGTAGAAAAGTGGGATATTTATTATTATTAATTATTAATTAATGAACAGTTTAAAATAATAGAAATGCTCATATGACACTTAAATATGCTCAGCTATAGCAGAATTAGATGCGGCATCAGAAGGGCACTAAGGCCAGACTTTGGGGATCTAATAACCTGGAGTTCAGAAATCAGAGTAAAACCTTCTTCAAAAATTTATCTGAGCTTTGCTTTGCTGTTTGCTTAGTATTAAAGAAACTACCTACATATGAAACAAATATATTGCTAGATTGGTGTACAGGGTTCTCTGATAGTTTTCCTTCTAGAATAGATTGACACACACACACACACACACAGAATGACATTACTTTTCAAGTCCAATCATCAACTTTCTAAGCAAACTGCACCATTAACTAGTAGAGACATACCACTGATGGCTCCTGTTCATGCTCAGTGGATGAGGAATGTCACTAGGAATTCCAATCAAAGAAATACAGAAGGAGCTTGATAGTGGGAGTGTGCATGTTTGCATATACACACATTTGCTTGGCAAATACCCATATATTTTTGCTAGTCTTTACATACTTCATGGGATGTGGGAGGATGAGGAAGTGGGCTCAGGTGTCTGCAAGCAATTAGCATCAAGAAACTAGAAGGAGATTCCTGTGTGGCTTCTGCTACTGCTGACAAGCTTAACTGCAGATGTTAGCTGCAGATTCTGACTCTGAGAAAAACGTTGCTTCCTCTGGTTTGCTAATATACAGAACAGTTATAGTTATCCAAACCTACATGATACAAAGTTGTCTACCTTACTTGGGAGGAACTTACTTTTGTCTATAAGGTGTAATATTTTTTTACAGTGGTAATGAGAAATGTCTGGATTTTTGCTGTACATACTCAAATTCGTTTTTTTTTTCCTCCTTGTCTGCCTGTTTTAGTTGTTTTAATAAAGGCATAAAGACTTAAAGATAAAATGATAAAAGTGGAAGTATGATTTCCCCTTTCTTGTTTGGTTTTTATTTTATTTTAAAATGGAGTTGCCACCCAGATGTACATTTTGGGCAGAACAATCCTCCCAGATGAGAAAAAGCTGAATTAAATAGATAACGCCTCTTCCAAAAACTAGCTGGGATGAATACTATTTGTTTGTTATTCTCTATGGGTTTCTATTTTCTTTGCTAACTATATGATAATTTATCTCCAATTGAAACCAGTGGTAGATAAAATATGTACAGAAGCTCCAAGACCTCTACAAAAATGCAGCTTGAAGGTAACAGTCTTTGGATTTCCCCTAGGAAATGGTATGTAGCATCTGAAGTAAGGTATTCCACTGCAAGATCGACCACTATCTCCACTTCTCAACAGGAGAGATTCACAGTATCCCATGTCCCATGAGAGACCCTTCTAAGCATCAGGAAGTTCCCATAGTAAAGGAAACCAAGGACACTGTGTCTCCTTCAGTACTGAGTTGCTTTCCCTATTCTGTAGTCTGATATGTCTTTTTGTTGTTGTGTGCCTTCAGGTTATTTCCAAAGTGACCCTATTACAGGGGTTTCTTGGCAAGATTTATTCATAGGGGAATTGACTTTGCCTTTCTCTGGGGCTAAGATAGTGTCTTTAGGAAACACAAAGTCTGCCAATTTCACTTTTCCCACATGTGTAATAACGAGAAACTGTTATGTTATTTCTTTTCTCAAATGTGAAGAAATTAGGAGTGTGGGTAAATTCACCAAATAGAAACTGCAATGAAATTCTTTGGCATCTGGACTTGTACAGTCAATAGCTATTGAACAACTATTCCCAGTTATAGAACAACTGGGTCATGTATGTCCCTGTGGGTCCCAGCTTTTCTCCTATACCTGCTCTGTGTGGCACATCTAAAGATCTTATCCCATAAATCAGTGAGAGATTGGGCCAGTTTTTAGGAAGGATCAGGCAAAAGCAAATATGGATGCATTCTGTCATCTTGCAGTGGGAAAAGTCAGCTGAAATCCCAAAACCAATTACTTGGGGAAAGGTACCAGTGAAGGGCTGAGAAGTGGAAATCTTTGCTCAAATTTAGCTTTTCCTGGCATGGAGATAAGAAGTTGGAGAACATTCAGTAATTTTTAAATGCACTACAGGGTCTTTTATATTACGTAAGGTCAGCCCTATGATTCTATTTTAACTGCCATGGCTGCATCCTATGGATTCTTGGGATTTGTAGCTAATGGAGGCACCTTTAGAGTTCTCAGCCAGAGACTTCCTCTAGGGTACCTCTGATGAAACTACAAACCTCAGGATTCCATAGGATGTAGCAATAGCAGTTAAAGTGGTACCAAAGTGCTATACTATCAAAGAGTTTGAATGGACCCCAGGATGCTATGAAAGCCTACACAGCAGCCTCTGTACTCTGTGCTCTGAAAAATAAAGGGGGGGGGATCTACTGGCACATATTTATCTGGTAAAATAAAGCAGAACTTATCTGATGATAAACTTCCCACTTTCATAAAACACTTTATTATAACTGCTGTTGTATTATCAATTATGGACTAAAATAGTGCAACATATTATAATGAACATGTGATAATTATCTCCATGGCTAAATTTGGCTTCACAAGAATGTAATATAACTAATGATTAGTAAATTAAACTCTTTACTTCATCTGTTATTGCAGATAATTGTCTCACATTGTGCCATGAAATTTTGTTCAAAACCACAATGACTGCTATCTCAACACCCACAATAATAATATGCTATCCTGTCATTAGCAATTTTGCACAGTTAGAGTAATTAGGTTTCCCACCTGCTCAATACTGAGGTTCCAAAGAAAGCAATACAGACAACATTATGCAAAAGTTGAAACAGCCACAAATAATGTTGTTAGTCAGTGAAAGTAAAAATTGGTATACAGAGTTTCCCATTAGCTAGGAATGCTGTACACCATGTATTACAATGAAATTCATTTTGTCATGAATTTTGATTTATTTTTAAAAATCTACTCAGCCATTTTGATTTCAAAGATCTTGATGATTTTATAAACAAAGATCATAAACATCCAGTTATTTAACAGAGAAGGCAAATAGATTTTGCAAAAGAAAAGTTACTAGTTTCTGAGAAGTTTTACTACCGTAGTTTTTTAAAGCTATATATTAATGTAGTAGAACTGTCACAATTGAACTTCCATTAGACAAGCTTCGGTGATGCTAAATACCTGGTAATCTAATACCAGCATATACACTAAAACTGCTGGATATAAAGTGCAAATTAGAGCATACCCCCTTTTAAATCCAGAACACCCTTTTTACATAAATGTCTGATCATCTAATAGCTTTCCTGTTCCTAAAGCAATCTACATAAATACATTTTAATCAAATGAAAAGGTCTTGGATTATCTGAGGTCTCTTGTAACAACATTGTCTTAACAGACAATGTATAGGTTCAATATCCTGAAGATGTTTGGGCATCTTTCTCTACTGTGGGTTTAGTTATACTGTATATAATTCCTCCATGTGCCCCATGGCAAATGAACATTTCACTATTATTCTTCTGTGATCCAGTTCAACATCCTGCTCACACATACAAAAGTCGCTGAGGGCCTGCACAGCTTCTGCTGGCACCTATAGCTGGAGAACCTCTTTCACAAATTGTCTCTTTGACTCAATACCCTGAAACTTATTTTTACATGACTGTGACACAGATACTCCAGTACAGACTGAGAAACAAGAGGGTATTGCTTTGCTGGAGGAGAACAAGGTCAGATGGGGATAGGATTGCCAATATGGGCCTTTGCCAGAAATAATGCAGCTTGAGACCGCTTTTACTGCCCTGGCTCAGTGCTCGGAAATCATGGGAACTGTAGTTCATTGTGACATCGGAGCTCTCTGACAGAGAAGGCTCAATGTCTCAGAAAAAAAATACAATTCCCATGATTCCCTAGCACTGAGCCAGGGCAGTTAAAGTGGAATTAATTTGCACTATTTCTAGCTGCATCTGCACTGCAGAGCTGATGCAGTTTGATACTGCTTTAACTGCCATGGTTCAATGCTATGGGATTTGTAGTTTTGTGAGAGATTTAGCCTTCATAAGAGAGCTCTGGTGGCAGAACAAACTACAAATCCCAGGATTCTATAGCATTGAGCCATGGCCGTTAAAGTGGTTTCAAACTGCATTATTTCTACAGTGCAGATGCAGCCTAAGACCCATAGAAGGAAACAGCCTACATCTGATTCAAAGTTATAAGTAATTGCACATAGGACTGCTCTGTAAATTTCATAATGCCAAGCAGTTCAATTCTATATGATACATTTTAAATGATGTATTTTAGGTTGTTACAGCAGAAAAATTCATTCAAGAAAATAAATATTGCACATATTTCAAGTAACCTACAAAAAAAAAAATGTTTCTCTCCACAGCTTCCCTATGTGACTTAAAAATGTATGTTTGATTTTTTTTCTTTTTTTACATTTCTTGCTGTGATGCAGTAAGCTTATGGTCACAAGCTGTGGAAGAATGGATTAGTTTCAAACAAACAAACCAGTGTTTACTAAGCTAAAAACAGATATTACAAATCTAACACTTTGTGTTTTATATTCTTCTAACACTTTCCTCTCTTGGTGTGTAACTAGACCCCATTCAGGGAACATAAATGGCCTATTTAGATTTGTACTTTTTTAAAAGTCTGAGAAGGATGCTGGAAGGGTTATTCTGAAGGGTTATTCCCTTCTATCTCATTCTGCAATTTTCATGTAGACAGACACTACAGTATTATTCAAATTATAGTAAAGGCCATGTGTTATGTTAGAGAACATTTGTCCTTTTAATATCTCCCTTTATCCCTGGTAGTTAATTTGTTTCTTTTCTTTGTGGCATCTCAGGAAGAAATGAACCAAGAAAAAATGTTGGCTTAGTGCACTTTTTAAAAAATGAAAGTTCTAATCAATTTTGCAATATACTATATGGATTCATATTAGACCTTCAATTAGCCTACATATTACCATTAGCACTACAGTTTTAAAACTTTTAATTTAATTCTACAGGCAAAATGGGTTTGGAAACTGGAATGTCTCTACAAAATTGCTCTTCTGAGACAATGGTCCCTAAATCTTTTTGGGCTACCACTCCTTTTCCTCTTGAGTGACAATCCTAGCACCCTCTACCCCATGTGTATTTCTTGATATTGGGCTACTGTTCTATTGCACATTCAAAACAATCAATTTTGGTCACTGCTCCTTTTGCCACCTGGTCACCCTGGGAGCAGCAACCAAGAAGCTGGCTGAGCAGTGACCGAGAAGCCTCTCTCCCATGCCGGCCTTGTGGCAGAACAACTAAGGTCTAGGTGTCTAGATAATGTAGCTAAATAGACATATAAACTATACAAACAGTGTTCAATGTAAACAGTGTTCAATCAAAATACACAATATGAAGGTATATTTTGACTGGACACTGTTTACATACTGTTGTCATATATGGTTTTGTTGGCAAAATAAATATACCTATTAGTTGTCTTCTGATATAGAGTATTGTTTATATGTCTATTTAGCTACATTATCTAGACACCTAGACCTTAGTTGTTCTAGTGTAGTTAGCAGGGGCACAGTGTTTTTCTTTTCCTGGCCTTGTGGCAGAGGCATTACCAAAGGGCATGGAGGATGCAGGCCACACCAGGTAACACCATAAGTGGGTTAACACCTGGAAACCACGCTAGTAATGCCAGTGTTGCTCCCTAAATGTCTGCCTTTCAGAAGAAGCAGGGCATAGCATTAACTTGCCTTGTAAGATATGAGGAGCTCAGCAGAAAAAAATGGTGTGGCCAGATGGTGAGGTAGATAAGGCATTGCATGATAATTATTTCATATTTCTCATTTGTTGCCTTCTTTGTATTAATACGTATTTTATTATTTTGTAGAATGTATGCCATCGGCAGGCTTTTTATCTATTTTTATCTATTTTATTGACTGTATGTACAGCGCTGTGTAAATCTACAGCGCTATATAAATAAACTGTAATAATAATAATAATAATAAGGCCTCTCTTTTCTTGACCCATTGTTCCTCTGGGAGGAGAACTTACTGGGTCCCTCCATCCTTCTGCATGACCTGGACCCATCCATAGGAGAGGGAGAAGCAGGCAAGAGAATTAGGAAGTGAGTGAGTGAGTGTGAGGAACGCTGTTGTCCGCCATAGACACAAGAACCTCCAGGTTCAGGAGTGGAGTGCAGACCTCCTCTTGGCTTCATTCCCACTACGTTTTAAACTGGTTTTCAAACTGGTTTGAAAGAATTTAAATGACCCTGGTTTGCACTTGAACCAAATCGCTGAAGCGGTTTGGAGAGGGGGGGCATGCGCTAGACCCATTTAACACACATCTTTTTGACCCTGATTTTTTCCACATCCTTTTGGATAAATCGATTCCATGCAAGTGTGAACCAGATGTGGATCAGAATCGATTTGAATATTTTGAATGGATTCATTTGTCAATGTGAACCACAATTGGGTTATTTTACAGCAAGAAAATACAATCGGGACAAATGTAGTGTAAACCATGTTCCACTGTCAAACCGATCCATCAATTTGGATCACAAACCAATTCATTTTTAAGTGGTAACAAGGCTGGAAAGTCCCAAAGCAGAAAGCTATTACGTTAATTCTGTTTCCTGCTTCAGAAGCTTGAGACTGCTGTCTCTGTATTGACAAATCTGCCTCCTGCTTTAAGAGTTAAGAAGAGGAATAATCCTTGGATTCTTCCTGCACTCCACTCATGAAGCTGGAGACTCTTGTGTGAATGGAGAACAGCAGCCTTTTGCTTCAAGAGTTAGGATGATGTTTAGGAGTTGCTTAGGTCACGGCAATTGGTATTACATTCAGAGATATACAGAATTATTAAGGTATAACATTAACATTACTAATGATTCTCTTTGGTCTGGTAGGGATGGAGGTCAATGGGGGGGGTGACACCATGAGTTATCACATCAGGTGACACCAATCCTAGAGACACTGCTGACTTGTGGCAAATACCATTCAGGCAAGAGGCCTCTTGGTCACGGCACAGCCAGCTGTTCAATTGCAGCTCCCAAAGTGACCAAATGCAAAGGAAGAAGTTTCTCCCTGGCTAGGAAGGACTCTCAACCCTTCTTTATTGAGACAGAGAGGGGTGCACCAGGTGTGTGTGTGTGTGGGGGGGGGGGGTTATAGAGGTCAGCTGTTCTGGACTGGTGACTAGCAAGGGTAGGGAAAGAGAGCTATTTTAATTATTGGAGCTGCTCCAAGGCAAAGGACTGTTTCCAACAGATACTCCTCCCACAGAGATGTGACTGCTCCACACAGCTTCAAGTGTCCTACCCACCCCCAACCATTGTTTCTTCAGCTACCTCTTCTCTCATCCTGTTCAGTGAAAGAAAGTAGAAACTGCAGTGCAAATCAGACCTGCCAGCCAAGTCCTGGAAAAACTCACAGAGTTTAAGCAGGGTCCCAAATTTGGAAGCACCTTTTTTTTGCCTCCCCTTCTGCCCAACTGCCAGTACTACTAATTTCCCATCCACCACTCCTAGTGAAAGATGTGGCTAAGGGAGTGAGCTCATGTGGAAAGCTAAACAGTGGGAGACATCACCACACAAAGCAATCATTGTAGCTGTGTGGTGCTCTTAAAGGACCCTGAAAAATTTCATGCAGCCTTTATCCCCACCATGGTCCTAAAAGCCACTGGTTCCCTTTGTCTTTTGTGTACACCAATACTTTGACCGAAAGCCTCCCTGCTGCCCCCTTTTGCCCTTGCTGCCCCCCTGGATCCTTCCACCACCCCCAAGGGATGTATTACCCACTTTGGAAATCACTGTTCTAAGGGATATTGCTTTCTTCAAACTGTTTAGTATTGCCAAACAGCATTCACCCAGTAGAAATCACAATGGTAATTAGACTTCTTAAACAGTTATGAACAGCATACACTACTGTCTAGTGCAACCTTTCCCCTTTAAGGGCCGAGGGACTTCAGCTCCCAGCAGCCTCAGCCCCTGGTCTAGTATATATATGAGACTGCAAGCCAGTTATAACAGTGACATCATCGCCCAGGGTGCGGCATGTGTAGAGTGGTATTTGGCAAGAAGGGATGTACCCAGCACCCCTTCCAATTGCAGTCCATTCTACTTACGTGTAGAGCAGCATGCAGCAGAGACAGAGCATGGCCACCCCTACCAACACAGGCCATTCTACTCATGTGTAGAGTGGCACACAGTGGGGGGCCAGGGCATGCTCCCTCACTGCTGCACACTGTACTGAGGCAACAGCACAAAGGTGGGGGGGGTCAGCTCCCTCTGCATTGTTCTCTTCATGATACTATTCTCATGAAGAGAATGAGGTGATGACATCAAGGTGTGTGTGTGTGTGGGGGGCAAACAGGTGTCAACCATCTTCTGAGGTGTCTTCCAGTGCAGCCTACACCCCCCTAGTGATGCCACTGAGTTAGGATCTGTGAAGGTAAACAGGAAGAAAGTGCACTATGACACCAGCTTCACAAGCCTCTTGAAATGCACAAAATAATGCACAAAACCAGCACATCTGATTCCCTCATTCAAAGAGGAGATATATCATACAGTTCCACCATGATAGAACTATGAAATTCTTCCTGTTCCCATCTCACAGGACAGGAGTGGTCAGTGAAGATCAGAGGACAACTGAGAAGCATTTGATTATGTGACTATAGCCAGTGACATCACTAGATTTGGTGTCATCCCGTGCAGTAACTCATGGTTTCAAACCCCGCCATTGAACGCCTCCCATACCACACCTTACAGAATCCTTAGTAATGTTTTTTGTTTTGTTTTTTGCAAATGCTACTCATAAATTGTAACTCCCATGGATCACTGAATGTAATGGCAATAGTTGTGATAAAACAACTAGCAAAATTAAACTTATACCTTTAAATCACAGTATTATGTACAGCCTAAATGCATTTGTTTATACATAGTTTCATGTAGTTAAAGTGAAAATTTGGTAAGATGTGATGTTTTTAAAGACAATTTATAAAGAATATTTTTTTCAATTTTTAATATATTTTTAAAAATTTACAAATATTTTTTAAAATTGTGGCCTCTCCTTCCTCCTCCCACTGAGTCTCATTCCAATCACACCATCTCTTTGTTTTTTTAAAGGGATGCAGGGGAATGTCACAGCCCATTTCTGCCCAAGGGCAGATGTTTGGAGAGCAAAGCTGTCACCCTTCCTTAGGATGCCACTTGGTGTGGTTTATACCACACACACACACACACACACACACACACTAGTGATGCCTCTGATTATAGCCAGATGCACAATATGATTTTCACAGATTACAGTACCAACACATTTTGAGTTTGAAATGAATTTTGGTTGCAAACCATTGAAAACCCAGGTAAAATTAACTTTTCTTTCTTGTATTAAAAGAGAATACCTTGTTTGCTGTCAGAATTTAGAGGTGATTGGTGTGGTTTTGGGGGAGACATAAAAATGGCCTTATGCAGCATGCCACCTGTGTTCTAATCCCATATTGAAAACATTTCTTTTTCAGCAACATGATATATCAAGATGCACACACAAGAAAGATAAGCATGCTTCAGTGAGCTAGGAAGTTGCAAAGTCATGCTTCATGACCAACAAGTGTTATTAATATCATGTCCCATGATGAAATACTGCACTATATGGTCTCAAATGATTCTAGACAAAGATACATTTTTGATACATCAACCAGCTAAATTCAGATCAATGATGTTAGTCATTGATAGCCCATCAGAACAGCATGGTCTGGGTCATATACCAAAGTTAATATATTATGAGAATAATTTGTCCTAATGAAACCTTGGTTTCTTTAACACCAGCAGGAAACAATCTGTTTCACTATTACAATAACTATGTTTTTCTGTTTACGCTGCTACTCAGGATATAAAGAAAAGAATAAGAAACTGTATATGTTCAAGACATGACTCAGTCTTCCAGATGTTTAAATGAATTAAATCCCAAGGATATTTTTATATTGATTCAATATGATTCTGTATAAGGCATGCAAGTATCATAAATGGATCCAGGGCTACAGCGTCAATGTCCATTTTTCAAAAGGAAATGTACCCAAATATGTCACTTTGATTCACATTCACAAAGGTTTACATTCTGATAAATGCAGCATATACACATTCGTATAGTCTCAAGCCTTCTCAATCTGCTTGGGAGAAGAGCAAGACTTTTTTTCAAAGTGTGCATTTTTAAAATGATTGATAATATAGCACTTACTATGCTATCACACCTCTCAGCATCTTAGAGCATCACTTCACACATGCCTTGGTTGTCAATCTATCATTTTCTTCACCTTCATTTTGTACTTCTCGTTCCCCTAAGAATGTACAAGGCCAAAATACTGTACAGAATGAGATGGGGGAGACAGCTATTGATGCAGACGGCTGAAATTATCTTTAGAAATGTTGAGCCATTTTCACTCTCTCTATTAGCTTGGAGTTTCCTGGAGGAATGCTATGGTTTGGGGATTTAGTGCCATTGAGGGACATTGCTATGGAGGAGAGTCAAAATGCACTTAATCTAGAGGTATCTGACATGATTGTCATTGAAAGGAACAAAGTGCTGATAATTATGAACTTTGTTTTTCTTAGAAATTAGGTAGCATTCTCTTATGAAAGAATTTTCAAGGACAAAATGTCAAAGAAGCATGAACAACAACAAAAAAAGTAGAATGATGAAGACAAGTGTCAATCACAAGAGATGAGAGTATCTATAAATTTCTTTTTCTTGCATTATTTTAAAGCTTAAGCAATTATCTTCCTAAATGTGAAGGAATTTGCAAAGTTCAGCTAGTTCTAATCAAAACAAACATCCCTCTTTGAATGAAAAGTAAAATCAGTGTGTCCACATCTTAAAAACTATTATCTAAAGACATGGGAGTGGCACTACATTTTATAGTCCAGATGAGAAATCTGTACTTAAGACAAGAGGCTACAGCTAGAACAGAATATGGAGCAACAGAATGGTCCCCAATTGGCAAAGGGGTTAGGCAAGGCTGTTTTCTATCACCTTATATGTTCAATCTGTATGCAAAAAAAAATCATACAAAGACCAAGTTTGAACTTAGAAGAAGGAAAAATGAAGATAAGAGGAAACATAAAAAATCTAGGATATGCAGATGACACCATTCTACTAGTGGAAAATATCATCGACTTGAAATAATTACTAAGAAAAGTGAAGGAAGAAAGTACAAATGCAAAGTGCAAATAAAAAAGTCAGGTTTATGGCTGAACATAAAGAAAACCAAAATAATGGCCATAGATGATTTACATAAATTCAACCTAGACAATGAGGAAATCAAAATAGTTAAAGGTTTCCCATACCTTGGATCAAATATTGAACAGAACAGAGACTGCAGTCAAGAAATCAGAAGAAGACTAGGAATTGGAAGGGCACCCATGAAAGAGCTAGACAAGATCCTAAAGTGTAAAGATATACAACTGAGCTTTAAAGTTAGAATTGTCCAAGCTGCAGATCTGTTACAGACTCCCCCCCCAAAAAAAATGGAAAACCGCAAATATTTGACGGTGTGCTCCTGTGTGTGGTCCTGCATGTGCACCAAGGGTGTTTGTGCCATTTTGTCCCTCTTGGTTTCCTGACCATGGAAATTCAAAACTGAGAACGGAAATTCAAAACTGAGAACGGAGGGGATGACTGTATTATATTTTTCATCACCATGTATGGATGTGAGAGCTGGACAGTGAAGAAATCTGATAGAAAAAATATCAACTCATTTGAGATGTGGTGGTGGAAAAAAGTACTGAAGATACCATGGAGAGCCAAAAAGACAAAGAAATGGGTCCTTGAACAGATTAAGCCTGAACCCTCTCTGGAATTCAAGATGATGAAAATGAGGCTATAGTACTTTGGCCACATCATGAGAAGGCAGTAGAAAGAGAGGAGGATGCACTTCAGATAGTTGGACTCAATCAGGGAGGTCATGGCCCTGAATGTACAAGACCTAAGCAGAGCAATGGAGGACAAGGGTCCTGGAGATGTCTCATCTACAGGGTCGCCATGAGTCAGGTCTGACTCAAGGACAGTTAACAACAACAATACAAAAGTGATGTTTAAAGCCACAGTCTTCTCCTTTTTATTTCATAGATACATTTAATTCTGTATTTGTTTTTCAAACTGCATCCATGTTTCCTCATAATATTTTATTATTTCCTATTATATTATATTATATTATATTACATCTTACATTAATTTAAAGGGAAACATTAAGGCTAGCACAATTCAGGCATACTTTCTGGTGATATGGATGTCTAATGTCAGTGACAAGAGCCTTTTCATAGTGTTGTGGGTTTAGCATTTGATTATGACTCTGGAGATCAGGGTTTGATTCTCTGCTTGGCCATGGAACCCACTGGGTGACCCTGGGTAAGCTACACAGTCCTAGAAAACCCTGTGGTAGGTTTGCCTTGGGGGCTCCTTAAGTTAGAAATGACTTGAAGGCACACACCAAGAACAACAAGAATAACATCAATGAAAGTGAATATGTAATTTTCTTGTCCCCTTCTACTACATTTCACAAGGATAAATGGCCATGCTACCATTGCTGTGGTAGCAAGGGAAGGTGGAGGGCATAATTCTTTAACAGGGTCAAGGCAATATGGAACACAACCTAGGAAGCAGACTTTGACTTCTAGTTAAAGGCCAAAGCATAATGTATTATTCCAGAAAGGGCAGAGAGAGAAAGAGAAAGATACTATGTGAATAAGGATTAGGAAAGAGGAGAAGGAAAAAATAGATAGGAAAGCTTTTTTTAAAAGGTGAAACCCTTATATTTCATGGTTTAGTGGAAAAGAAATACAGATGAACAAAAAGGTCAGCTTAGGTGGTTTAAATGAGTGATATATCTCAGGAACAACAACAACAACAACAAAAACCCCATGGTAATAATGGAAAAAACAGGCAAGAAAGGAGGTTGCCATTTTACTTTGTTCATGACCTTACAAAGTAATGAGAGAGTTTGTATGTTTCATGTCTAACAGCTATCCAGTGTTATTCCACATGTGAGAAAAATGAGTTAAAACACACAGCACAACATACCAGTAGAGAGGGAGTGATTTATGGGTTTGCATCTTTTTCTTTAGAAACTGAATCAAAAATCTGCAGTATTAGCTAAATCATAAAGTATTAGGGCCTTTGCAGACTGCCAGAAATAGTGCAAATTGAGTCCACCTTAAGGGTTAGGGTTAGGGTTAGGGTTAGAGAATCATGGGAACTGTATTTTATTGTGGCACCAGAGCTCTCTGACAGAGAAGACTCAATGTCTCAGGAAAAAAAAAAAAAACAATTCCCATGATTCCCTAGCACTAACCCTAACCCTTAAAGTGGACTCAATTTGCATTATTTCTGGCAGTCTGCAAAGGCCCTTACTCATTATACACCACATGCACACAATAAGGTTCTTTAAAGATACCAGAATGAATGGAGATGACTTTGTGAGGTGTGAAGGCACATATTCCAGACCTATTCATCATATTATGGTGTCTACAAGTCATATATGTTCTATATGATTTATTCATTTTGTAGTTTTCAAATTATATATGGCACTCACTAGCCAAAGCTAAGTACGTTTCATTATGGTATTAAATTATAGAATCAAAGTACATGTTCTGAAACAAAAAATTCTCCATTTAAACCTGTATACACTACAGAAGTGCTTAATTTTAGCAGTATTTTGCCCACTGCTTACAATTATTGATATTTTGCAGCAAGAATAATGACAAATGTGTTTCTCATGCATTTCTACCATCTACCAAGTAAAACGTGCATGGCTCCCCCAGGGTACTAGAGAGCAACAGCTGCCATTAAAATAGGAAGTGCTTCCCAGAACACAAATCTTTCTGAATTAACATCCTGACTAAACTAGCTTCAACTTTTTTTTTTAAATGACATTTTTTGGATTAATTGAATGGCATAATCAAAAAAAGTTTTGTTCTGATTTAAATGTACCCTTTTGGGCTATTCTGACTTCTGACTGATTTGTCTTTTCCTTATAGGGGGGTTGCAGACTGCCAGAAATAGTGTGAATTCAGTCCACTTTTAGGGTTAGGGTTAGAGTTAGGGAACCATGGGAACTGTATTTTATTGTGGCATCAGAGTTGTCTGACAGAGAAGGCTCAATGTCTCAGAAAAATAACAGTTCCCATGATTCCCTAGTACTAACCCTAACCCTAAAAGTGGACTGAATTCACACTATTTCTGGCAGTCTGCAACCCCCCATAGTCTCTGTTTTTCATACTTAATTGCTTCAACTTAAATATCATTTCACTCCACTATTTCATATTTATACAGAGGTAACATCCCAAATTTCACTCATGGCACTAGCAAAATGACATTTTACTTTGGGTACTGACTCAGGTTTTGCCACAGAGTTAACCTGCCATGGTTCAATTAATCTGCATTGCCTGATAAACACACTACAGGACTATCACCATTTCAAGAATTTCATTCCTCTCCAAAGTATCACCTTTTTTCATTTTCACAAATGTAGCATTTGGCTGTATTATCTTGTGCTTTTTCCTCCCACCTGAATGATGATGTCAGATGTGATTCTTGAATACCTATCTTGTCTCATGGTGAATGACACTGCAGGGGAAGGTATGAATTTGATACCCTCCATGGTAGAAACCAGGGTATTTTGTGTGCTTTGTGTTCTGGCAAAAGGTGCCAGAACACCACATATGGTGGGGTAGAGTCAGAGATAATTTTAAGCCTCTGATCACCCTCTCATATGCTTTTTTGGATCTTCAGCATGGTCCCACACCCAGGACCGTGTGAGATTTTTCTGGTTGCTTCAGGGCCTGGTAGGAATTTTTTCCATTTTTTCTTTTTCTTTTTGGCCTACCACATACTGTGTCTGCAAAACTGTCAAGATATCACAGTTCGTTCCTGTTTCTTCCTGCACTGGATGGAACCTCCAAAGGCTATCTACCTTATATGTCACCACCCATTGATTTGAATCCCCCTTGCACAGCAACACAATGGGACATTGCAGGGGTTCTACCTGCACTATGATTCCCACTCCTGTCTCTGCAGAGGCAATACACAGACCAAGCAAAGGCACAAAAAGAGTGTAAGCGGAGAGTTACTTTAAAGGAAAGGCTTTATTCTAAGCCAGGCATTTATACTGGCAAAAGGCCTCTCTTTCCATAAGAGGTACATTCTCTTCAGACATACTTAGGGAAGTTACAAGTTACAGAATAGTCTGGATACGTTCAGCCAAGGTCACAAAATAAACATAATTTCTGTCATGACTGCACCAAATATTCCCTAAGTACTTCTAACAACTGATGGGATTTGGAGTTCTGGAGCACAGCTAGGAGTCTGGAGCTCCCCCTGAGATGGGACAGAGCCCCTAATCCCAAAGCATCTCTTTTGTTCTTTGTTCTTTTCTCTACTTGTGATCATGTGATCATCTCAAGCTTGAGGGCAGGGAAATGTCTAATTAGCCATTTGTAAGCCGCTCTGATAGCCTTTTGGCTGAAGAGTGGAGTATAAATACTTCATAATAATAATAATAATAATAATAATAATAATAATAATAATAATAATAATAATTTATAACTTTGCCTGGGAAGCTTCAGACAACTGGCCATTCTTATTAGGCAACTGTCTCTCATGATCATCTTGACTCTTCTGTTGCCTGCTGCTCAGTTGCCTGCTGCTCAGGGCACATTTCTAAGTCACCTGTCTGCTTGAGGCCTTAGTTATTTTTGTTCAATGAGAAATAGAATCATAGTATCATAAGATTTTTCCACAAGGGGGAAATTGGGAGTTTAAACAGTGATTAACCTGTGAAAATCATGCAATTGACATTAAAACGTGCTTAAAATGACATTAACGCAAGTGCCATTATCCCATGAAGAACCAGGGAATAACCAGGAAAGAAACAGCAAAAAGTCATTCACAGGAAAATTCCATAAATGAGTTACTATTGTTTCTTGCCTGGTTCTTCACGGGATAATGACACTTTAATTACATTTCATCTCAGTGTTGTGTGAAAACCTGTCACTCATTTCCACTCAAGTGCTGGTTCATCACAGATTCTGCATGAGATAACAGTGCTTTGCATGTGAAAATCATTCACAAAAAACATAAGAGTTTGTGTGAGCTTGTTTGTTTGTTTTACAAAAGTTCTGGTTTCTATACAGAAAAAAAAATCCTGCACAGGAAATAATGTTTTCTAAGCAGAAAATGCAAAAAAATGCATAGGAAACATATTTCTATGCAAAAAGAAAAAAAATCCATGTTTTACTATGCATAATATCTCATTCATAAAACTGTATGTAAGATAAAATTTACACAGTTGAAAGGAGGGGGAAATGGCACATTTCATGGATTTCTGTAGGAGGCCCTATGGTACTCCTGCAGCTCCTTTTATATAAATCCAGCATCACCTGGAGTAGGTCCATTGAAATTCATGGGTTTTACTGAGAATTAACATGTCCAATTTGTTTTACCAGATCTACTTGCTTAGCCCAACATTTTGAAAAACAATACCAATTAAAGTTCCAAGGCCCCCAAATAGTTGCCATCATAGCCAAGCTTTTAGAATAATTATTCTTTACTTTCTCTGCTGCTCCAGAGAATAGGACCCAAAGCAATGGATTCAAACTATAGGAAGAGATTCCACTTCAACATTAGGAAGAATTCCTTGCAGTAAGAGATGTCCAACAGTGGAACACACTCCCTCAGAGAGTGGTGGAGTCTCCTTCTTTGGAGGTCTTTAAACAGATGCTGGGTGTCCATCTGTCAGGGGTGCTTTGATTGTGAGTTCCTTATGGCAGGGGTTTGGACTGGATGGCCCTTGTGGTCTCTTCCACCTCTATGGAGTTTATCACACAGGGGGAAATTGGAAGTATCATCAGTGATTAACCCATGTCTGACTGATGTTGTGCAGTCAGGACAAAAAGAACAGGGTACTGTCTGCTCTCTTGTTTTGGCTGCAGAGTTGCAGCTGGACAGGTCATGGAGGCACATTCCAGCACTGGAAAGCTTGACATCTGTGAGGGCATTGCATGAGTCAGCATTGAATAGGTCTTTCTAGAACATCCCCCAAAATCACATACTCTTGTATACCCACAGTTGTGGTTTTGTTGTTGTGTGCCTTCAAGTCATTTTCAACTTATGACCATCCTAGGGCCATATCATGGGGTTTTCTTGACAAGATTTGTTCAGAGGAGTTTTGCCATTGCCTTCCCCTGAGGCTGAGAGTGACTTGCTCAATGTCAACCAGAAGAGTTCATGCCTGAGCTGGGAATTGAACCTGGTTTCCAGAGTCATAATCCAATACACAAACCACTACCCGACATTGGCTCTCAAAGTTACACCATTGTATTTCATTACCAGGATTGAAGCCATAGCCTACTTTTGTGCTTCCTAAAGATATCTGGTTGGACAATATGAGAATAAAACATTGTACTAAATCTGTTCCAACAAGAATGTTCCTTTATTCTCAAAATGATCTGGAAACCCATGGTAGCAATAGTTCCTTTCCTTCTAACACACTGCTGAGCCCATCACACTATTGAATATGGATTCCATTGTTACCATGAAACTGAAGAAACACAAAATTCTTAGTGTTGCTTTTGCATATAAATTTCACCAGTGATTTGGGGATATCCAGTGATGATAAAGATAAAAATCTGCAATGGGATAACAAGAGACTTGATTAAAGGATCCCAATACCAGAGCTGTTCCCCAATGGCGATTGCTTTAAAAGCTTCAGTTGGATGCTCAATGCACAAAGCATTCTTCATTTATTTTTTTATATAAAAGACAGAGCTTCTTTTGTGATATGTGGAAAGAGTACTCTTCATGGGCACTGACTACTCTTTTAAGACTATACAAGCCTAGCAAGCAAGTCTGTCATTATACAAACAAAATAAGTATGAAGCACTTTGTTTAATGACATTTTTGAACATACAGAGAAGCTTTTTACATTGTTCTCTCTTTTCAATACATACCCTTAAACTTTAGGTCTGTGTTAGGGTCCTTTTTGGGTATAGATTACTTTCATAAGTATTTTAATGTCTCCTGGAGAGTCATTTTAGAATTGAGCAATGTAAAAAGAAAGTGGTAAAATAGAAAAGAAGATGCCTATTTAGAAGAAAGTTCAACAGTTGGTGTTCTTCTGAGAATACACCCAGGAAGCAGGGTGCCAATTAGACAGATTACAATGCAACTATTCTATCTTTGCACATCTTTGTACACCCCACTGATATTTGGTCAAAAGCTTCTTGGGTATTTATGCAGCAATACACTGTACAGTAACCATGAACACCTACAATTTTATGGCTGTTACACCATAGACTCTTGGAATATCATAATGATTGAACTCATACACTGTCTGCACTTAAAAGGCACAATTCTTTCTATGGTGAATCATAAGAATTTCCACTCCCTAATTTTGTTCACCTGAGATCATACTGAAATATTATGTGAAGTAGAAGCTATGAAAAAAGCCACTAAAATTACCTTGATGTTACTAATGAGTTTTGCTAATTTAATGAATATGGGTGTGTGTTTGAGTGTGTGTGTATATAAAAAGTTAAGGTATAAAATACTGAGAATCAATGTACAATTATTATTATTATTATTATTATTATTATTATTATGATGTTTATTTATATCCCGTCTTCCTCTCAGTACACTGACTCAAGGCAGCTAACAAACCTAAAACAGTCCAAGTTAAAACAGTATAAAACATTACAAATATTAAGTTTAAAACAATTAGACAATTCAAACAATTAAAAATATTACATTATTAAAATTTAAAGTTTAAAACTCTTAAATGTACAACAATTTACTTTAATAAGCAAAGTTTTCTGGCTTAACTCATGAGGTCAGAGATGCCACTAAATAGGCAATACTGGCATTAGAACAAAATGTCAGAAAATAAATGTTGAGTTTTATAAATGAATAGTAGAGGAAGGATGGGATGGGGAACAGGGGAAACACAAAACAGTACATAAATTAGACAAGATGGAGTAGCTAGAAAACAGGGTAGGCCAGCTGTTTTGGATTACCCTCCTGGAACCTAGCTTGGCCAAAGGTGAGAAATAATGGAGCACATAATCCAAAGCTGTGTGGGTACCTGACTGCCTAATCAGCAATAACACCTGCATTTACATGCACTCTCAAAATGGAGAGTGCAAACTGAGGCCAGAAACCTCTTACAGGCTTATGGTTGCATAACTATGGATTATACTGCTTGGAGGAATTGCACAAAGGTGTATACATTACCTCCTTGCACAAGGCTCTTTTCCCATTTGACAGTTGCAGACAGACATTGCTGTGTGGAGCACCCTCACAGATAATCAGTAGTTGGTCAGGGAGAACTATGTCCCAGCTGCCATTGGGAGGCAAAGAAGCATGCAAGAAAGTATCCACCCATCCTCCTTGCTTCTACAACAGTAGCTAGATGGCAGCCATCACCTGCCTTTTAGGAGACAAGAAGCAGCTGCCACCTTCCAGATCTCCAGCATAACTGTGCTGGTGAAACTACATAGTGCAATATCAGGTTTCATTGAGGATTCTAGGATGAAACATTATGATCCCTATTGTTGAAAATTGTAAATAGTTTTAAATAGTTTTAAAATATGAAGTCCATTGGTCACTACAAGTGAGGAGTAAACCAAGTCAAAGTGATTCCATGACCTGCATATTCATTTTTAAACCTTGTCTCTGAACAATATCACACAACACTGTTATAGTGCTATTATTCCACTTTAACTGCTATAGCTGCCTCCTGTGAAATCATAGGATTTGCAGTTTAGGGGAAAGTATTTATATCTCTCAGCCAAAGAGCTCTTAGGCCCTAATAAATTACAGGTCTGTATGTTTTATAATGTAAGCCATCCTGTTTGTGTTTACAGAGAGACGGGATACAAATTATTATTATTATTATTAACCCCAGAATTCCACAGGAGCCAGCCATAGCAGTTAAAGTGGAATAATAGCACTATAACAGTGTTGTGTGATATTGTCCTCTGTCTCTCACATGCACTGAACAAGGGATCAACAGTAGATTTCCACTATGTGCTACAGCTTGCCTGTTTGTCTGGACAGCTCACATGAACAGGAAACACAGCACAAACTAAAATAAATAAATAAATAAATAAATAAAACCTCATGAGTTCCAATTGCCATTTGCCATATTTTTGTGAGGAAACCTTTAGCGCCCTTAGCGAGGAGAAAGCTTTTCATCAACATATGCATCCATCTGGAACAATTTTGACCCTTCCATGACAGGGAAAAATGAGTGGAGAAGGAAAGGAAACATCTTCACCATTTTTTGACAGAGGAGCAAGAGGTGCTATTGCTCTCTGCTCTTCCTAGGACATAAACTTTTCCACAAATTTTAAATCCTCATCTCTCTTAGGGAGTAACAAGTAATATGTAAGAAATTCACTGAGTTAAATGTATTTATTTGATACATTTGGGGAAGGAGGGAAGGAAGGAAGGAAGGAAGGAAGGAAGGAAGGAAGGAAGGAAGGAAGGAAGGAAGGTGGCCAGGCATTCAGTAATATGTGCACATTTGAAAATATGTGCAAACACCATGTAAAGTGTGAAAAAATGTTTTGTTTTCTTCATTGGGCCCTTGTGCCTGTTAACTCATCCATACAAAAATATGTACAGCTTTTAATGGAAAAATAAATCACACAAGACAGGCAAGAGGGTGAACAAAGGAGAAGGTCAATGGAAACAGCCTTGATGCAACTACCCTTCTCTATTGGGAAGTGACTTTTCATGAATGGACTACTCATGAATAACAGCTATAGGAAGAATAAGAACATTTATTCCTTTGACAGAAAAAGGGAAAATGGGAGGGAGGAAGCAGGAGGAAGGTTTTATTAAGAATAAGAAAAAGGTGAGAGATAAGGCTAAAAATTGCAAAGTTTTCAGATAAATGAAAGAAGGAAGAAAGTGAAAATAAGCAGACAAGTTGATTGGTCAAGGTAGTATATCTTTCACAAAGCATTATCAAGTCAGTATGTCTTTCATGAGACATTCACATGCAATAAATGTGTATAAACTGTGTGACTTTTGGGTACATCTCTGCGGAAGATTATTATTGGCTCTTTCAGCTCTGAGAATGACTCATCTGGAATGTGAATGTGGATAATACATATGGGAGGGGGAGAAGTGAAGTTGTTGGGGGTTTTTTTAAAGTAAAAGTGAGAATTAAAAATGAATGGATTAATGCAAAGCAATTTCTTTTGTAACATTGCTTCTTAGCTGCTCTTATAGACCTGAAAGCTTCTTCAGAGATGTATTAAGCCTCATCATGCTTTGACATTTGGATTATCATTTTTTGGATATGGATAATCATGATCTGATATCCATATAGAAACTGAGGGGCCTTGGCAGACGGCTAATAGGGCTGTCTCCGAGACCCGGAAGAGGAGGGGCAGCCGCATGCGCGGCATCCCTTCCTCTTCCTGAGGTCACCCTGGGAGCTGCCGGCCCTCCGCATGGCCGGCGCTTCCGGGGCAGCCTCCCGCAGCAGCGACCGGACACGCTGCAGTGGAAGAGTCAGGGAAAGTGCGCCCGCCGCTTTTAGGGTGCACTTTCCCTGACATCTAAAAGGAGCGCCAATTTGGAGCTCCTTTTAGGGACGCCGCAGGAGCGCCATGGTGAGGAGGCTCCGCTCCGCCGGCGCTCCATCCGGCGGCGTCCCGGAAGCAGTCGTCTGCTTCCCCCCCTAAGTGGTCATTGGTACTTAAGACTTATATTTCAGGAATTATATTGTAAAATCTGCTTGTTTAAACAGTAACTGCTTCATATATTTTGTGTTTTGCACATTGATTTTAAAAACCAATATCTAGTGTCCATGTCTAGTGGCTGTGTGTCAATACAAAAGGATTCAGAAAATACAGGAAATAAAAAATAATAATAAATAGGTATAAACCCCCTGAAACAATATCTCCTGGAAGACAAGACAAAAAAAAAAAAAAAAAAGAGAGAGAGAGAAGAAGAAGAAGAAGAAGAAGAAGAAGAAGAAGAAAGTCTGGGAAGACATTTAAAACTGGGGCAAGGAGATTATTTGCTTATTAGCTCAAAATGTTACTTTGCAAGAGATTTAGAAGAGTCTATTTAGGACCAGTTTTGGTTCATCTAATTTTGTTTTGTTTTGTTTTGTTTTAAAATTGTATGAAGTCTCCAAAACATTTCCTCCCATCTCCACTGCCAAATCTACCTCCAGAGCCAAAAGCTAACCTTTTACTTGCAGCCTTTAAAACTCTCTTGCTTCTAACTTTTTAATTCTTAAAACTCCCCACCACTTTTTGTCTTTCTCAAAATATGCTAGTTTCTTGGCAACTTGTATTAGCACTCCAGGAAGCCTGCTGGAACTGGTAGTTGCACCGGCACAAAAGATTCTGTATGCCTTTTCTTGGATAATTTTATTTTATCTGTACAGAGTCTTGAAACAATTTTCATTTACAAGTTCATAATTAACCATAATTTCGTTCTTGACACATGTGTCCATGCATGGATACGGAGCATCAGTCAGGTAAACCACACCCAGCACAACATGTGTCAAGAATGTCCTGTTCAAATTAATTACACAATTTCAACAAATCCCCCCCTTAACCGGAAATGATGTCATAATTAAACTTATGACGTAAATAAGTCATGATGTCATCAAGAAGTTTTATGATGTCATAGAGAATTTAGTTAACCTAATGGTGTATACCCTTTATTCACATTAATTAATTCAATTTGGTAAGTTCAATTAACCTAATTATCCCCTGGGGGGGGGGTTCCTGCCCACCAAAACTTACAAAAGACATTTATATGAAATCAACCGACCAAGACCCTTATCCTGAGTTGTGACAATATAAGCAATTTGTAACAACACATTAATAAATCACCATAACAGTTACAATATCAACTATGGCATCCTGCAAACCCATATTATTATTTGTCTTCTTCTCAGGGAGGGCGAAAACCCAGGTTACAATAACTCTGGGAAAAATTCCCTCCCGGCCCCCAAAGGTGACCAGCTGAAGCCAGAGAGTAAATAATAAACATCTACTAATTAAGGGTGAGTGGGTTGGGTTGCTGAACTGCTCAAGAAAAATGGCTGCCGCCACGTGGCACACAAGGGCTATATAGCCCTCAAATCCCACTGGTAATCTCGTGAGATCCAATGGCCTCGCGAGATTGCCAGCATGCTGGGGATCTCATGAGATCACCCCTGATTGGCTGGGTGGCACAGGAAGGGCAGGACTTCCTGCCCCCAGCCAATTGCTGCGTTGGAACCTTTTTACGTGGCTAGCGCTACAGTAAGCCCCTCCCAATGCATCGGGGGAGTTCCTTGCACTGGCACAAAAGATTCTGTACGCCTTTTCTTGGATAATAAACTGGCCACAACTTTATTTTATTTTTACAGGGTCTTGAAACAATTTCATTTACAAGTTCAAAACTAACCATAATTTCATTCTTGACACATGTGTCAATGCATAGATACGGAGCATCAGTCAGGTAAACCACACCCAGCACAACATGTGTCAAGAACTTCCTGTTCAAATTAATTACACAATTTCAACAAATCTCCCCCCCCCCCTTAACCGGAAATGACGTCATAATTAAACTTATGATGTAAACAAGTCATGATGTCACCAAGAAGGTTTATGACAGCATAGAGAATTTAGTTAACCTAATGGCGTATACCCTTTATCCACATTAATTAATTCAATTTGGTAAGTTCAATTAACCTAATTATCCCCTGGGGGGTCCCTGCCCACCACAGGAGGGGGCCAGCCTAGCTTGGCATCTCTTCCCCCCCCCCCCCGGGGAGCTTGTTCAATGTAACAAGCAATAGAATCCAAGTATACGGTCACATCCCTCAGGAGAGAGATGAACCCCATCGCCCCTGTACAGATGTGGCAACCAAACCTGAATTCCCTCATGTTCAACAACCAAAATCCCGAATTCTGCCAACTTCTTGGCCACAGTTCTATTCAACCAATGGCAAGCTGTGTTGATAGCACCCGCCCAAGCACAACGAGGGAAAAATTTGGTCCAAAGAAGAATAGTGGCAGTCTTCGCTTAATGTCCTGCATGCCTTTCAAAATGCGTTTGGCCAACTGCAAACAGGGAAGCTCCACCAAGTCATTTTCTCCCAGGTGAACAAGCAGAATCTTGGGAGGTGGAAAAGCGGTCATCAACTCAATAACACGTGGAAGAAGAGTTCCCACTGCATGCCTCTGTGTCCAAACCAACATATGGAATCAATCTCCTTTAGCCCTAAGTTCAGATCTTGGCGAGATTGTAGGATATGATGCTCAGCCCAAAAGATGAGGCTATGACCTAGGATCCATACGTTACCCTGTTGCTGACCTGCTCGATAGAAAAAAACAAGTTAACTGTAAATGCATACCTCTATTCTCTTTGCAACTAAATTACAAGGAACACCACTAGCAATGAATATAAGATTTGAAAGCCCTAGATCATCAATGCCCAACTCGACGAATCGCAGCATTGCTTAAGCCCTGGTCCGCTGCAACAGTTGCCGCTCCTATCTTAAAAGAATGAGAGGAGAATTGAGCAGCTGGCAATCCCACCCGTCTCACAGTCTCCTGGAGCATAGCTCGAAATTTGAAACTGTGTCAGTGGAAGACCAGAGAGATGAAGAAACAAATAATCTGGGCCATTTGGTCACAATCTGAGATAGTCAGACAATGCCAAAACAGGGCAAATCTGACCCTCATGCACCCTGGACAAAACTACAGTTTGGCCTCGAGCCATCTGATCAGTCTTAGTATGTCTAAAAGAGACATGAATGTCCTGCCCTGAAATTTGAACGTCAGATAAGCAAAGTGCCCTGCCTGAATTATCAGAGCGTGAGCTGGAAACAAGTTCGCTAATCCTAGTGGCTGCAAAAAAGGCCAAGGAAAATGCCGCCCTGAACAGAATAACCTCCTCAGGTGAAGAGCACACTGTTTGAAGCAATTGCCAAATCTTGATAAGAATTGTACCCGTTATCGGTAAACAATTATCAAGTGGCACAGGAAGCTCCCTAGACCATCCCTCTAAAGCCCTGCAAACTCTAAAGTCAACAGTAGGGTCAGTAACCCCCCCACACTCGAGAATAAAAGGCCAGGGCTGCCAACCTTCCCCTGATGGTAACTGGTGACAAACCAGATTACCTAAGGTGAACCACAAAATGGAGTACAATTTCTACCCCCAGAGGCCAAACTTCAACCACCCCAACATCAGACAAAAACTGTCTGAAAGCTCAGATTGCGAGCTAGTATGACTTGCACATAGAAGGAGCGATGGACTGAAGAATCACCCTATCGATCTCTATGCTCCAAGGGTCCATAGATGTGCCGGTACCTCAATGGTTGTGCTGCTGCCTCCGGAGCCAGTTGACGAAACCTGGAAAACTGAAAATGTGAAAGGGCATCTGCCAAATGATTTAGTAAACCTGGAACATGATGAGCCTGGAACAAAACATTGTACTTCAAACACTGAGCAACCATAGACCTAACCAGTGCCATCACCCTAGGAGATTTGGAGCTCTGGGAGTTCACTACATGCACCACTGATTGGTTGTCGCACCAAAACCAAACAGTTCTATTTGCAAATTGTGTTGGCCACAGGTGAACTGCTACCACGATGGGGAAGAGTTCAAGAAACATAAGATCACGGGTCCAACCATCATTCACCCAAGACTGAGGCCAAATCTGAGCCACCCACTGACCTTTCCAATATATCCCAAAGCCATGGGAACCAGAAGCATCAGAGTGTCCATGAAATTCCACCTTTAAAAGCATTTCAGACCTCCAAAATGAAACGCTGTTAAATTGCTCCAAAAACGATTCCAAAATCTTCAAATCCTCCCTTATCCCACTCATGATTCAAATGTGGTGATGGGGGACAGTCACCTCTTTTGTGCCATTATAGCAGAGGTAGGCAACCTTTCCCCTTTTAGGGCCGAGGGACTTCAGCTCCCAGAAGCCTCAGCCATGTTGGCCAATAGTCCCATGTTGGCCAATAGCTCCCGGGATTCTGGGAGTTGAAGTCCCTCAGCCCTTAAAGGGGAAAGGTTGCCTACTCCTGCATTATATAAACAAGCACAAAAGGCCTGTCCCAGGACTATAACCATATAAGCAAAATTTAACAAACCTGTCAGGGATTGGAAGTCATGTGGCATGGCATTGTTTTTTCCCCTCATCATCCTGACCTGCTGTCTCATTGACTCCAGTTTTTCAACTGGAAGGCGAGATAAACATTCAACAGCAGGGGTAGGCAACCTTTCCCCTTTAAGGGCCGAGGGACTTCAGCTCCCAGAATCCCAGGAGCTATTGGCCAACATGGGCTTATTGGCCAACATGGCTGAGGCTTCTGGGAGCTGAAGTCCCTCGGCCCTTAAAGGGGAAAGGTTGCCTACCCCTGTTCAACAGTGTCCAATTCAATACCCCCAAAAGTAAGAAGGGTGCTTGGGCCCTCCGTCTTCTCATCAGCCAAGGGAACACCCATTTCTGCCATCAAAAACTGAAAAGCCAACAGAGTATCGACACACTTTGTTGCTCCTGCAAACAAGAAGTCATCCAAGTAGTGTGTAATTGAATGATTTCCTGACCTCTTGACTGTACACCCGTGCAAAAAGGTACTAAACTTTTCAAAGGCAGAGCAGGAGATGGAACACCCCATTGGTATTGCTTTATCAAAATAGTACATCCCCTCAAATTGAAAACTCAACAAATCAAAGTCATCAGGATGCAAAGGAAGCAACCTAAAAGCAGATTTTATGTCACATTTTGCCAAAAGGGCTCCCCTGCCCAATGCTCTCAGCATTTGCACTGCTGAGTCAAACGATGCATATTTTACAGATGCTAACGCTGGGTCGATAGCATCATTCACAGAATCCCCTTTGGATTAAGACAGATAGTAAATTAAATGGAATTCACCAGGTGCCTTCTTAGGGACAACACTCAAAGGTGACAATCTTAATGTCGGCATTGGCAGATGCTTATGGGGTCCAGATATCCTCCCCGCCACTAGTTCTTTGGCCAGCTTATCTCTAACAATCCCTGGTAACTCCCTCACCAAACGTGCACTAGGTGCAAATTGGTGGACTCTGAAACCTGAATAAGGTATATGAAAACCGAATGAAAAACCTTCCAACAAATACTGTGCGGCATCCCTATTAGGGTATATCCGCAGCCATGCAGCCAAAACTTTGAATTTAATTGGGGTTGGTGCTTTTCCCTCCCACTGTGTTTGACGGAGAAGGGACCCCGACCTCGGCCCTCTTACCTCTGTAACAGGAAGTGCCTGGGTGACTGCTTCTGCAGGTGTTACGTTTATGATCAAACCTGCAGGACTGCCTCCTGCACCTACCTGAGTTGAAATCCCAACAGAGTCCTGTTGCTTTCCTCTCCCCCATGCTAGGCCTCGTATATTGCCCTCTCGGCTGTGTGACCATAGGCACAAAGCCATTGTCACACCTGCTCGAAGGGGAGGCCCTAACCATTACATCTGCCCACAACTCTGACTGTACATGCCACCATGACAAAGAACGGTCTAAAGTGCTCATCCTAAACTGCTCATCGTACTGGAGCCAAGCAGACCCCCTTTGGTTGAAATGGCAATTGGTGTATGCCTTAATCATTATCGCCTGATATTTCGAAAAATCAGGAGACCTTGCAGCCTCTTTCTCCTCAATAACCCCCCTGTAAATGGTAAAGCCCATCATCCAGTTCACAAAATTCCTCTCAAGCTTAGGGTGCTTGTGAGCCTGGAATTCTTTTGGTAAACTAAACACGATCCCATCCTTTACCATAATCCGAGGTTCGGGATTGCAAAATGTGAGGGAAAACAAATCAATATATTCCCCTTTCCAGATCCTTTCCTTTGTGGTGAACAGGAGGTGTGAGCCCAAAGGAGTGGACATCGCTGCATAAGGGTTGCACTCAGCTGCTCTGTTCACCCCGGCTATAGCTGATGCTCCCACAGTCACCACCCCACTCGAGCCACCTACCTTAGTTTTTGTTTTAATTTTTATTTTTATTACACCATGTATAATACACATTATACAATTATGTTTCATATAGTAATTTTCTCCCCTCACACCCCCCCCCCCGTAAGAAAACAGCATAGAGAAATTTACAATCAAATCTAATTAACAATAGATTTTGGAGATATGGAAAATATTATTGATTATCTTATTAACTTCCTGATACCCCATTTTACCTTTCACGTTCTTAATTACTGTTCCCCATTTGTCTTCCCATGGTTCTTTAATGTTTTCTCCAATATATTTTAATCTTCTTTCCTTAAGGAAGTCAAATAATATATATTCTTTTATATATTTAAATAAGTAGTCCTTATTCCAATTTGATTTTTCCCTCCATCCATAAGCAATCACTGCATGAGCAGCTTTTAGAAATTGTTTTATTACATATTTCTGATTATTGTTCAACCCTAATTCCCCTAAATTGAGAGTCAAGCAATTTTCTTTACTTAATTGTATTTCTATCCCTATAATTATATTTATCTGTTGCTTAACCTCTATCCAAAATTTTTGTACAAATGGACATTCCCACCACATATGAATATATATTCCTTTAACTCCACATCCATGCCAACATTTCAATTGAAATTTATCATTTATAAATGCTAATTGGTGAGTTGTCCTATACCATTTTCCAATTATTTTCATTTGTTGTTCTTTTACATTTGTATTTTTAATTGTTATAATTTCTTGTAGCCAAAATTAAATTTTATCTATATTAATCAATAAATCTTTTCCCCAGTTCATTGTCAATCCCTCTATCATTCTAAATTGGGTTATTAACATACTCTTATAATGTTTCCTATTATTCCTTTACCCCTTCTATTTTTTTAATTATTTCTTCTAATAATTCATTTTGTTCATCAATATTTAATTGTGTTTCATCTAGCAATTTTATTATCCCTTTTATTTGAATCCAATATTGCTTACCTATTAAATTAGTTAATTTTTCTTCCTGTATTCGTGCCCCTGTTAAATCATACAAATCTCCAATTATTTTAAATCCCTTATTCTTTAATTTTTTTAATTATCTTTCCAAGCTCTTCATTGTTACTTTTATTTAAATATTCTATTGGTAGCCATTTCCTATTTTTTATACTCAGGTTTTTACTGCACTTCTCCCATATTTTATAATTCACCCTCATTGGACTGATTCTTTTCTCTTTTTTTCCCTTTCCCCCTGAAAGATAGATACAAACTCCATTTGATTGCTCTGTCTTTCTAATTTAACCCACTTTGTATTATAATTATATTCTACCTCTATCAGTCTTAGCAATTGAACCACCTCAAAATATAGTTTGAGTGATGGAACTCCCCATCTTCCTTTACTCTGATGCTCGTATAATAATGCCTTAGATAATCTGTTTTTTTTTTATTCCCTGATATCCATTTTAATATTGACCTATCCCATTTCTTTAAAATTTTACTAGGAATTGTTTCTGGGATAGTTTGAAATAGATATAAAAACTTTGGTAGTACCTGTCAGGTTTTGATGGGATATATAGTCAATGTTAAAATGTTGAAATGTAAAGATGTGTGTCTGTATTTTTCCTTGCTGAGAAAAATTTGTTTTCTGAGGCTAGATTCACAACACCCAGCTCCACAGGTGTGTGTTAGTCAAAACAAAGTTAGTTAACAAGCTGAAAGTCTGTGAGAAACAGTTTTATTTACACAAGGGGTTTTCAATAACAAAGGATGTTTTGGGAACGGCAGTCACATGATGTAATATGGAAAATAGAGGTTGGGCTAACACGTCATGAAACATCAACCAATCAGTCTGAAAAGGCTACACCCAAAGAGGTGGAGATATGTGGGCTGAAGTTGTGTTTCTGGCAAAACACTTTACTTCTTTTAAAACCTTCAAGCTAAATGGATTAACTAAAAATATTTTGCTGATGCTGTAGCTTGACTAACTTTAAAAATGTAGCAGTTAAAGTTTTGTTCCTGCTTAGCCATTCTGGCTAAGGTGAAAATGCTATTATTATTATTATTATTATTATTATTATTTGCTCATGCTGATTTTTGCAATAAAACAAGGAGCTTGCTGAAGCTGCCTGGGTCTTGGTGACTGGTTTCATGGACTGTTTGCTTTACATCCATCATCATCACAATTCAACAAAATTCATTTTGAACATTCTAATTTTTGTTAGTATTTTCCAATTTTTACTTGCCCATTTAGAAATTTGATTATTAATTTTTTCCATAATTGATGATAATTACCTTGTACAATATTGTCCAACTTAGTTGGTAAATTTACACCTAAATATCTCATATTTTTAATCTCCAATTTCAATCCTGACACAATTTGGATTTCTTTTTGTTCCCGCCAATTTGTATTCAAAAACATTATCTCGAATTTATCCATATTAAATTTAAGCCCAGAAATGTTTTTAAATTTCTGAAATATTTCCAATAATTTGGTTACTGCTTGATTCGGTTTCTGTGTCACCATCAGAGCATCATCTGCAAATAAATTCAACTTAATCTCTTCTTTCTTTATTTTATATCCCTTTATCTCTTCTGCATTCCTAATCATATTTGCAAACGGTTCCATTGCTAATATAAATAATAAAGTGGAAAGTGGGCAACCTTGCCTTACTCCACTTTTTATTTTAAATTTTCTTGATTTCTCTCCATTTATCATGATTTGTGCTTCTGTATCGTATATTTCTTTGATGGTTTCACTAAACCCTTCCCCTAATCCAAAATCTCTACAAATTTTATATAGATATTCATGATTTATTAAATCGAATGCTTTGTAGACATCTAGTTTTATCAGGGCTAATTTATTCTTGTATTGTTTGGCATGATATAGTATATTAAATAGATTCCTTATCAGTTCATAAATGTATCTGCCTTCAACAAATCCATATTGTTCTTCTTTAATTAAAGTAGGTAAATATTCTTTTAATCTATTGGCTAAGATTTTCATAAAAAATTGTAATCTTGATTGCTTAATGTGATAGGACGATAAGATTCGGAATTGGCTGGATCTTTATTGGGTTTAAGTATTAATATAATTTCAGATAGTTTCCATGATTCTGGGATTATTTTATTATCCAAAATTTCATTGTAAATTTTAGTCATATGCTCACTCAATTCATTTTTAAAGGTTTTATAAAATATAGATGTGAATCCATCTGGGCCAGGAGATTTAAATCCTTTTAAATCTTGTATTACTCTTTCTATCTCTTGTTTGGTTATTAGGGAGTTAATATGGTAACTCTGTAATTCAGTTAATTTTATATTTATATTTGTTTTCTGATCCTTCACTTTCTTCTCTTCATAGAGCCTTTCATAAAATTTAACTAAGACTTTTCTTATTCTCTCCTCATCAGTTATTATTTCTCCTTTGTTCCCTCTAATTTTACTAATCCTCTTTTTCTCTTTTTTCTTTTTAAGGGATTTAGCCCAGCTTTTCATACTTCTAGTATCCCATGCCTTAAATTCATTCCTAATGTGCATTTGATTTCTTAATATAGTTGTTTGATCTAATTCTTTAATTTCTTCTCTTTTTTTATCCCACTTTTCTTTTATAGTTGTATTCTTATGTTTATTGTATTCTTTCTGTAACAATTCCACTTCTTCTATCAATTTCTTTCTATATAAAATTTTCTTCTTTTTAATTCCTATTTCTATACTTAAACATTTCCCCCTTACCACTGCTTTAAATGCATCCCATAGTATATGTTTTGAAATATTTCCCTTATCATTTAAATCAAAATAATTTTTAATTTCCTCCCTAATTTGTTGTTTATTTTCTTCCTTCAGAATAACCACAGGATCAAAAATCCATTTTTTAGTTCTTTTAATAATGCTTCCTTCAATCTTTATGTATAATGCCACGTGATCTGTGAGCCAGATTCCTCCAGCATGAATTTCTTTTATCTTCAAACTATTGTCTTTTTTGACAAGGAAATAATCAATTCAACTAATTTTTTTGTCTAGCTGAATAATATGTATTTTCATAAGTATTATTTCCCGTGCTTTCATAACCATCAATAATATTCAATTTCTCCAAATTAATTTTAGGATTTTCCTTTCTATTCTTTTTCTTTCTTATTCTTCCCCTTATATCACCCTTTGTATTACATCTTAATATGTCAAAGTTGAAGTCTCCTCCCAGAAATAGATCCCCCTCATAAAAGTTCTCCAATAGAGTTAACACCTTATTTATAAATTCTACTTGTTTTTCATTTGAGGCATAAATACAAGCAAACATAACTTTTATCTTCTGTATATTTCCTTTAAAATATATATATCTCCCCTCATTATTATTTTTAATCTTATCTACTTGAAAATTTATTCCATCTTTCATTAATATTGCCACTCCTCTTGCTTTATTTGTTCCCCTTGACTCAAACTGCAAATCCTATCCACCATAGTTAAAGAGTTTGGCTCTGTTTCTTCTTGAAATATGTGTTTCCTGAAACATGGCTATCTGAATTTGTTGTTCTTTGAGCATCTTATTCAACCTATACCTTTTCACTGGGGTATGCAATCCATTAACATTTAATGACATAAAATTCATATCAACCATCATTCTATTCCCTTTTCCCTCATTGTTTTCCCACTCTCCTTTTCTTGCTCTCTGATCTGCTGTTTCTTCCCTTCCCCTCCCCTCCCCTCTTGCCCGTTCCCTCCCCCTCCCTCTTCTGAACTCAGGTTCTCCCCTCCATTGGAAGGGGCACAAGCTTTTCCCAGCTTGTTACCCATGTCAGATCTCTTCCCTTTGGAGATGCGTTCTTCACTTATCCCCCTCCCTCCTTATTTATTATAAACTTTATTACTCCATATTTAATGTTACTCAATCTATTATAACTTTTCTATTCCATTATTACATCTACTACATTATATCGTCCATCACATTGTGCTTCCTCGAACTTTCCTGCTTCTCAGCTGTCTGTCGCATTTCTCTTTCCTTCTAATATATTTCGCCTGTCTTGCCAGTTCAATTCAGTCTTCTTCTTCTTTATCATCCTCCCCACTCACAGTTTCTCCTTGACCTTGTCCAAGTCCCAGTTGTTTCAGCAGTCGTTGACCCTCCTCCACGTTAGAGGCTTTCAACAATGTTCCGTCCTTGAAAACCAAGAGAACTGTAGGGAAACCCCAAGTGTACTTAATTTGTGCTTCTCTAAGACATCTTGTTATATCGCAGAGCACATTTCTTTGTTTAATAGTCTCTGATGCCAGATCTTGATAAATCTGAATTTTCTGTCCATTATATTCCAAATTTTGTATTGATGTGAGCTTTTTAAAAACCATGTCTTTCATATTTTCTCTTCCAAATGCAATAATTATATCCTTCCTTCTGCTCTTTCCTTGTGTCCCCAAACTCCAGTGGGCTCTCTCTAAATCATTTGGAGAGATTTTTAAATCATAACTTTTCCACCATGTTGTCACTATAGTAATTAAATCACTAGATTTGGCTTGTTCTGGAAAGTTTCTTATTCTTAATTTTCTCCTTCTTTGTCTGTTCTTAGCATCTATGAGTCTGTTTCGAAGCATCGTAACTTGGTTATTTAGCGTTCAAATTGTTGTTCGTTTTTTTCAGCTTTCCCCTTTGCCTCTGGCTATTTTTTTTTTATTATTCCACTTATCTGTTCTGTAAGGATTGTAATTGTAGTTTGCATGTTTTGGGAAGCTTCAAACAGTTTGTCTAATTTATGATCGAGGACTTCTAGCGTAACCCCCGTGGGAGGACTCACCATAGCTGTCTCCATGGTGTTCTTAATCACACTGCAGCTGGCTTTTTTTCCTCTCCCACTAGATTCCTTTTTGTTCAGAATTCTTGCTTGTCCAGGATCATAGTTCTAATGTCCAAATTAAGTGCCTTGCACTTTTTTATCCAATTCGAGCTTTGAACGGAGCAATAATAAATCTATTTTATATCTCTTAGAAGGGAGAGTACACGAAGGCATCTAATCTGTTTCGCTGTGCATGCGCACCCCCCGAGCCACCTACCTTAGTGACCGTGGGCTGCTCAGCCTGCACACCTAATTGAGGTACCTGAGATGTCCCAGGTGTTATTGAAGATGTTCCAAGGGATGTAGATGTTGAGCGTTCACCTTGACCACTCTGACCAACCTGTCCACCTGTAGCCCATACCAAGGTGGGCCAAGAAGCCAGTGAATTAGAAGAATGGGACACACCTGGGCTTGTCAATTGGTGTGAAGCATCCCATGATGCTTGCGAAGCTCCCCCCAAGTGTGCAACAACCATAGCTCGGGTGCTCTGTTGCAGGGTGGAAGAAGCACTTCCCACAGCCCTGTCTGATGCCTCTGATGTTTCAGGGGCCACTCCACTGCCTTGCCCTGAAATGACAGCCCTCTGAACAAAATTATACAAATCCACCAGAGTGGGCTGCGCTGACACAGTGACAACCACTTCCTGTTGTGCCACACCAGGTACTTTTCTCAACAATTCCATTATGTTAGCTACGGTTGGTTGCCCAACCTCCATAGCTGAGGTAGTCAAGGGACCACGCGCTGTACCATCCAATGACATATCAGGTGAAGAAGCCAATTGCACTTGAGTAGTCTGTGATCCCACAATTTGATCCTCATTTTGGGATCCCGAACCAGAACCCTGCACCCCCCTCTGTGCCAATTGCTCACAGACCGCAACACAGGCCTGCATGGTCCAGCCCAACTGTGCTAAGTGAGCCACAATTTAATCCTCTCCTCATCCTTTCATGTCTGCTTAGGTGTAGACCGGCTAGCACAGGGCCCAGCAGACATCGCACGACGCTTAGACTGCACCTTGCTGTGAGGCATGATGGCTAGGTTAAAGACAATTCAATTAACAAGGCTGTTTTGGGTATAGTGTACCTTTAAGGGCTACATCCTTCAGTCAACAATGAGAATGTAAGAAACAGCCCAGTCAAACCAGGAAAAAATGTCCCAAGCGGGGACTATGCAGCATCCCAAAGCACGGGTCGCTATATCTGTCCCAGGCAGGGACTACCACCAGGCCTAAATGGCCTTAACCTGTCCCAAGCAGGGACAATCACCAGGCTCCAAAGGCCTATGTTCCCGTCCCAAGTAGGGACTAGCACCAGGCCCCAGTGGCCTTATCTGGTCCCAGTAGGGACTGATATCAGGCCTCAATGACCTTATCCAGTCCCACACAGGGACAGTGACCGAAAACTGAGGGTCCCCAGCAGGGACAGAACCTCAGTGTCCACAGCTCCTGGACCAGAACTAAAAGGGCCAGGCCGCACTATGCCTTCTTCCCACTCTGGATACCAGGCCTTAAGGGGGCTATCCTAGCCCAATTCGCCCCAACCAGGCCTCTCACTGCCGTTGCGGGGCCAGCCACAGGAAAAAAAACGAGGTCCCCAGGTTCAGACCCAGCACGATCGGACATCCCTGATCAAAGGAACCTCACTGGGCAAGGCCGCAGGCCCCAAGAACCATCTCTGGTCCGTGCGACCAGGCCTTCACAGCCTCTCCCCAAGGCCCCGCCAAAGGGAGATCGGGCCCAAACGAGGCCGCACCAAACCTCTCGGCCACGGAGCCCTTCTGGGCCTAAACGGCCTGTAAAAAGGCTGCACGCCAAACAAATAGGCCACGCTAGTCCCAACCAAGACAAGCAGTCGAAGCACCTTGCTCGACTGCTCAAGGAAAATGGCTTCCGCCACGAGGCAGCCATGGGCTATATAGCCCTCAAATCCCGCTGGTAATCTCACAAAATCCAATGGTCTCGTGAGATTACCAGCGTGCTGGGGATCTCACGAGATCCCCCCTGATTGGCTGGGTGGCACAAGAAGGGTGGAACTTCCTGCCCGCTCAGCCAATCGCTGCATCAGAACCTTTTTACGTGGCCGGCGTAACAGTAACCCCCTCCCGACGCGCCGGGGAGTTTCCTTCTATTACAACTGTAAACAAGGCACTCATATATCTTCATAATTACTTCCTTCCACTAGATTTATTGAGCTGTACTATACTATACTATACTATACTATACTATATACTATATACTATACTAATCTATGCTAAAGGTTTCAGGAATTCATTTTTAAGAGTTAAAAGTAGTCCAAATCTTCCACATAATAAAAAGAATAAATATTTATTTATTTAAAAATGACCTAAAATAAGATATGCCACTCGCTGTAAATTAACAAGTAATAAGAAGAATGAGTCTTTCTACCTCCACCCCAACTCTATTACATTCCAAACTCTGCTACTTGTATTATGAAGATACATAAAAGCTGGCTACATTATAAAATTCACTTTGATTATACTTGGCATCAACCAGAATTCAGTTTAGTAGAATCAAAAAATCATAGATGTCTAGATTTGAATGCATGTTTCTGTGTAACTTTGCATTGTTAATGAAGAATAAAATTACTTGAACTAGAGTAAAAACAGTGGTCAGAATCCTAATGGCTAATCCCAACTAAAGTTGACCTCCTGAGTGACAAATCAATGTGTAGGTGAATCCCATCGATCAGATATTAAAAGTAAGATTCTGGAGAACATTTCTGGTGCAGAATTGCTTTATACACAATAATAGTACAGTGGGCCCTTGGTATGCACTGTGGTTTGGTTCCAGCACTCCCACCCTGTTGACATCAAAATCTGCAGATGCTCAAGTGCCATTATATACAATGCCATAATAAAATGGTGTCCCTTATATAAAACAGCAAACTCAAGGTTTGCTTTTTGGAATTTATATATTGTTAAGAATATTTTCAAGCCATGGATAGTTGAATCAGCATGTGCTTTATAGACTATAGCAAAGCCTTTGACTGCATAGATCATGAAAGGCTATGGAATGCCTTTAAAGACATGGGAGTGCCAACACATCTGATAGTCCTGATGAGGAATCTGTACTCAGGACAAGAGGCTACTGTCAGAACAGAACACGGAGAATCAGATTGGTTCCCCATTGGCAAATAGGTCAGACAAGGCTGCATCCTTTCACTCTATCTGTTCAACTTGTATGCAGAACATATTATAAGAAAAGCAGGCTTGGACACAGAAGAAGGAGGAGTGAAAATAAGAGGAAGAAATATCAACAATCTAAGATATGCAGGTGACACCATAGTACTAGCAAAAAACCTCACAGGCCTGGAACACCTACTAAGGAATTTCAAAGAAGAAAGTACAAAGACAGGCATAATGTTGAGCATAAAGAAAACAAAAATAATGAGCACCAAGGACCTTCACAAGTTTAACCTAGACAATGAAGAAATAGAAATAGTAAAAGAATCCCCATACCTGGGATCAAACATTGATAGAAATGTGGACTGCAGCCAGGAAATCAAAAGAAGATTAAGAATGGGGAGGGCAGCCATGAAAGGACTAGAAAAGGTTCTAAAATGCAAAGATATGTGTGGAGAGCAGGCAGAATTGTGCCAGGCTAACAGCAGCCAATTGGAAGTGGACTGGTGACAGCCAATAGAGTTGTGGGCTGTAGGTGATAAAGAATTCCATTGCTGACAGTTGGAGTCAGACTAGGTCTGGAAGTGTAACAGTCCAGAAGACAGGGACTGTGAGGGACTTAGTTTGAGTATAGCACTCCAAGTGAGGGAGTTGCTAGTGTTTGATATCCTGTGAGATATAGTTAGCTTGAGGGCTAATATAGAAATAGGTTTGGAAGGATAACAGTAAATAAGGATGGTGTGAGGGTCCTAAATGAAACTATCTGGTGTTCTCTAGAGTTAAAGAGTGTGTAACAAAGTATTACAAGAAAAAGTGAATGCAACATCATAATAAATGAAACATTGTTAATCATCATTCAAATAAAGTTTTATTGCTGTTTAATTACAAGCTTTTACCTTTGTCTGAACCTGGATTGAATTTCCACACTACAAACAAATCAATAAACTAGGTTTGGGGAGTAAACCCCTAGATATAAATAAAAGTGGTCTGGTACATCACATAGTGGGGCAGCAGTGGGATAATAAAACCCATTGGGCTGCCACATCAAGAAAAATAAGCAGTGGTCATGATAATGTACAACTCTACACAAAAGTTAGAATCATACAAGCCATTGTATTCCCTATCACCATGTATGGATGTGAGAGCTGGACAGTTAAGAAAGATGATAGGAAGAAAATAAATGCATTTGAGATGTGGTGCTGGAGAAGAGCAGATCAAGCTGGAAACCCCCCTGGAAGCCAAGATGACCAAACTGAGACTGTTGTACTTCAGACACATTATGTGAAGGAAGAACTCATTGGAAAAGACAATAATGTTGGGAAAGGTGGAGGGAAGTAGGAAGAGAGGAAGGCCACATGCCAGATGGATGGACTCCATGGAGGAGGTTATGGGTATTAAGGAATTGCAGGAATTAGGCAGAGCAGTAGAGGTCAGAGGGTCTTAGAGATGTCTCGTCCATAGGATCACCATGAGTCAAGATCAACTCGAGGGCAGTTAACAACAACAATAGTTGAAACCATGGATAAATAATCCATGGATATGGAGGGCCAATTGCATAAAGAGTGGTGTTATGGTTTTGATTTTGGACTAGGACTCTGGGAGAGTGGGGTCCAAATCCTTGTTCAACTGTGGATACTTACTTTTTATTGAAATACTTTTAATTTCATTTACAAAAGTATATTTTAAAATAATGTTTCTTTTTCTTTTTCCAACTTTAAACAATATGATACTTACTGGGTGACACTGTGCAATCACAGTCTCTTAGCTTCAGAGAAAGAAAATGGCAAAAAATCCTCCAAACAAATCTGGTGAAGAAAGCTGCATGATAGGTCCACCTTAGAATCACCATTAAGTCAGAAACTACTTGAAAGAACAAACAGTATGTTTTATACAAACTGTTTGATTAGGTTGTGTAGGCATTACATAGCCTCCAGCCTGGAAGAATTGTATATACTTTTTCCTGCATGCCCAGCAGGATATACTTGGTTTTTTCCCACCCCCATTTTCTAGATTCTAAAGCCTGGGCACAAGCACACACACACACACACACACACACACACAAGTTGTTCTTCTAAAGTGTAGCTACCTATTCGAAGTACAGCTGACCATTTTATTCTGTACAAGAAACAGTTTAACATGTGCAGTTTGTCAACATTCCTTTTATTATGGAGGCTGAAGTTCTGACAGCTTTCAAAAATTGTTATTTCCAGCTCTTCTTGTTTATGTTTACTACAACAGAGTACTTTGGAGATAATTTTATTTTTATTCTTTTAAAAAAATTGAAATCACAAATTGCCAACTCTTCCAAGCACTGATTTTACTTATCGAATCTTCAACATTCTACATTCTCCTTCCAGGCATATATAAAAGGCATATACAAAATAAGAGTATATAATATATAATCCATATACCTACATATACCAAAAACATCATACATGCAATATATATGACTTGTAATATCAGGCATAACAGTTTTATTTTTGAAAAGACAGCAAAGCTGTGTCTGACTTATCAGAGAAATAATGAATTTTCCCAAGCTAGAAACTTAACATCCCATTAGAATACATGATCAGGGGAAAGAGTGAATTCTTCAGAGATTTGCATGTTTCATTTACTAAAATTCTCTGTATAATCATTGGTGTCTTTATAAAGCAATTGATAATTTTGTTTTTCTTTGTGTGTCTCTAGGAGAACTAAAAAAATGTTACACCAGCATGGATAGTACAGAAACAGTAAGTTGAACAAGATGCATCTTAAAGTATATGTCACAGTCACTGATTTTATAGGGCAGCTGTGATGCTGCCTATATTTTTTCCTGTTTCTGAAGTAAAAGATATTCCCAATGTGGAGTTCAGATGTGCTTGTGCAAATCAATGTACCTGACATTTCTTTGACAATGAAAGCCTTTGCTGTGATTTGCAGATTTAAAAATAATTGGGAAGGATATTGAATTCTGATGCATATGGGAATAAGTAACTTCTGACAGTATTTCTAGATCCTCCATTCATTGGGAAGGATAAAAGAAGGCTAGGTGAAATAAATACCTTTGAGCTTTCTCAGGGCTCCTTAATTACCACAGAAATTTCATAGAGTAAATGCCCCAAGTATGAATGCAAAGGTCTATTCAAGATTTATACATGCAAAATCTGACAATACACATTTAGTCTCTGCAGCACAGAAACCAGAGTCTCCAACAGTAACTAGAATGAGGACAAAAATGATCTTAGGTGAGGGAGTTATGTTATGTCAGAATCAGTGAAACAAATCTGGGACATATCTAGATACAAGCAAAGGACTAAGGCTGGTACATTTTATAGCAAAGAATATTGTCATGTTGTTTAAAGTTATAACAAGGAACCTTCCCTTAAAAATCATAATAATCACATATCAAGTTAGTAAGGGTGTTTTACCCTGAATTCCCCCTGGGCTAGCTGTGTCCAGTTTACATGATGCAAAACCAAAACCCTAAAACGGGTTCACACTGTCTTCCTGACACCTCCACACAATTTGGGACTTACTCCCCCTAACCTGCACTTTTAAAAACCCTCATCTTTTGCTATGGGTTTTTAGCTCACTTCACAGCAATGGCAGCATCTGCTTTTTTACTCACAGTCCCAACAATCGGCCTGGTGGCACTTTCTGAGATCAAAGTGAGGTATTCAGCATTGATAGTGTGGCTGAATGCCTCATTCTGATGTCAAGAGTGGCACTGGGTGACAAATGGGGTTCTAAAGGAGCATCTATCCCAACCCTCTGCATATAAGTGCAACGATTCAGATCTAAAAAGGACAGAGGTGCCATATCCAAGCAGTGGAAAGACATGAAAGTGTGACACCTCTAAAGGATGTCAATACAACATACACAAACCATACAGTCCAAGAGGGGGCATGGAGTGAAGGGGGGGTGAATGGGGGCTTGTACCTTGCTATCATCTTCATGAGCACAACTCTGCTCCAATGCCCTGTCCCAGTGTGGTGGTTCAAAGGGATGGTCATCCAATGGGATGGCAGTCTCTGGCAGTTTGTTCCTGTGATGGTGCGCAGGGATGGGGGGGGGGGATATAAAAAGTTACCCAGTGGCATGGCTTGATGTCGCGCTGTGCGGTCATGACATGTGCACTCCGGCTGCCTTGGGAGTGGGTGGTACAGTCAGTGGGGACACACCCCACTCTTGGAAAAAGCAGCTTTGGGCTGCTCTTTCCTGCCCATCTATGACCCAATGTGAAACAGGATTTAAACATGCAATCAGAAGAAAAGAAAACTATGACCAGAAAATGCCACCTGAGAACTTTTCTATATACACACAGCATCCACTTTCTCATGTACACTGTATGTTGAGATGTTTTTGGAGAGTGGCCAATTATTTTTTGAATGACAGCTTCTAATGCAAAAGCCCTATTTACATGAACTGAAGTGCTTCTCCTCAAAACCTGAATTTGTGACTGTTGCCATTTCCACAATTCTGATTACTCAAAATAGGAGAGATATAGATGTGAAAGAATACATGGAAGGTGCTTAAGAGTTACACCAACTAGCCCTGCCAACAACCATAGCCACAGATTGTCACTATTCTCTGCTGATGAATGCCCATTTACCGTTTGTCTATATCCATGTGCAGATGTACACACAGAGAAGGCTATATATAAAACAAAATACCAAAATAGCAGAAATGGATGGGGCTAGCTGTTATGATTTCTGCTGTCTTTCTGTGCATTCATTATTTGCATTAATAGAACCCTGTGTACCTCCTTCCTACCACCCTCATTGTGATTATCCCAATTAAAATGGTCAAATTCCTTTGATTTCTTTTTCTTCAAGAACCGTTTCCATTCAAACTGTTTTCCATTAATGCTGGCACCTAAGTTTGCATGTTTTCTTCTAACATCCTAATTAAGTTCCCCATTTATAACCCATTTACCTTTATAGCATTATTGAATCGTGTTCAGTTTCAGTCCAAATTGTGCCATTCAGGAAGACTTTTCATCTGAAGAAGAGAGTAAAATATTATCTTCATAAATATTAATAAATAAAAAGGTAGCTTAACTTGCGTCCCTTCTGTCTGCAGAGTTTGGAAAAGTAGCCCCCCCTTTTTTTAAAAGTATATACTGTAGCATTCTGGTTGATATAGGGCCATTGCAGATGGTTGGCCATGGGCCACCCTGAGAAGTGGTGGATTGGGGCCGAGGCCCCAATCCACTCTTTTTCCACCCCTAGAAAGAGCACTAAAATAGTGCTCCTTCCGCAAGGCATGGAAAGGGCACCACAAGAGGTGGCACACGCCTCTTTGGCATCTCTTCAGGCTCAGCGTGTCTGGACGCTTAGCCGGAAGGACATCATCAGAGCACCCACCGTGTGCAATGGCGGACGCTCCAATGACATCCTTGGGAAAGGGTTGGGGCGCCCAGCCTCCGGCTGCCTCTCCCCTTCCTGGGATTGAAGACGGTGCTTTTCGCCATCTGCATCCCCTGATAGTCTTTTAAAAGTCACTTTTTAAAGCTCTGTCTCTCTATACAGTGGTTCCATTACTTCTTGTTTATGCAGCACTGCCTGATCTGTAAAGGGGGTCAACAGTCCATAGCCCATTTTTGTCTTATTTCACTTTTCAGCAACTATCCATATCACAGTGGATATTTCTTATTTCTAAACACAACAAATCTTTAGTTCAGATACTGGAGCTTCATAGACACATTTATTTATGAAAAATTAAAGTTCCACAACATTTCAAAAACATACAAACCATAAATCATTTTTTATTTGCAAAGGAACCCAAAAGAACCAGGTCAAAATTTAGTTGAGAATTCTAATTCTATTAATTTTAATATCTACATATATGTATACATAGTGTCAAAGAGCAGAAATGGAAAGAATATTCTTGGAAGCCATGAGAAGAAAAATCTTGTGTGAGAGGTGAAAATTTTGACAGTTTGGGACTTATGAGTGAAAAGTGAGTGTTTTAGAACAAAAAATAATGTTTTTGTCCAGAAGATCATGTTTGCTGCACAGAAAATGTTATATTCTGCTCAAAAACTGTTGGAAGAAAATTATGCATTCTCTTTCCCCTCATTATAGAGATAGGGATTGCTATTTAGGTCTCTCTTTCTTTAAGATTAACTGTCTCTATCACAAGATTAAAAACTGTTAATCTTATAGTTAGTGAGTGGGTCTGACTGTTAGTCTAACATGTCTAACTGGGCTCTTCTACATCTTCCTGCTATACAAAAGATGATAATGCTTTCTCTCTTTACACAAACCATCTTTAGTTAGGTTAGGATTTAGTTTTTTCTATCTAATTATTTATTAAAGCCATTATTATTGTTTTTAAACTACCAACTACATGTTTGTTGTCTTTCTGAGTCAGTCTCCATTCTTTAGGAAAGGAAACATGGGAAGAGATAATTAGAAAGTTTAGATAAAAAATATTCAAGGCCACATTTCTGCTATTCTGCTAAAAGGTTTATCTTTCATCTTTAATAATAATAATAATAATAATAATAATAATAATAATTTATACCCCGCCCCTCTGAGAACCATCAGGGCGGCTAACAATATAAAAAATGAAGTACATTCAACCCTGATACCCTCCCCCCTTTAAAACAATATTAAACCAATACAAGATAAAAACCACACAATTTAAAACAATCATTAAAACAACATTATACAAATATTACTAAAAACAGTGATTTTGTTTTAAGCTGGGAAAGAGACTGCTGGAGGAACTCTCCTAGGATGAAATTCCTGAGGTCAGAATCTTCATCCTGGAAAGGCCTGCTGGAAGAGATCCATCTTGACAGTCCTTTTAAAGCTGTCTAAAGATTTCAATTGACGGATCTCATCCAGCAGGCCATTCCACAATCTAGAGGTGACAACAGAAAAATCCCTCTGGGAGGTAGCTGTAAGCCTGGATTTTTGTGGCTGAAGCAAATTCCTCCCAGAGGACCGGAGTGTGTGGGGAGGATTAGAAGGGAGGAGGCGGTCCCTGAGCTAGTTTGGACCCAAGCCATTTAGGGCTTTAAAGGTGATAACCAACACCTTGTACTGGGCCCGGAAACTCATAGGTAGCCAGTGGAGGGACCTTAATACCAGGGTAATATGGTCCCTCCTCGATGTTCCTGATACTATTCTGGCCGCCATATTCTGTACTAACTGTAGTTTCTGAACCAAGCACAAGGGTGGAGTGCATTACAGAAATCTAGACGTGAGGTTACCAGCGCGTGTACAACAGTCTCGAGATCCCTTACTTCCAGAAAAGGGCACAGCTGGTGTATCAGCCGAAGCTGATAACAGGCGCTCCTGACTGTCACATTTACCTGATTTGTCATCAGGAGCGATGAGTCGAGGAGCACCCCCAGACTGCAAACACAGTCACTGGAGGAGAGTGTGACCCCATCCAGGACTGGAGGTTGCAACCCAATTCTTGGTTTCGGGGCCACTACCGTGAGCACCTCTGTCTTGTCCAGATTCAGTTTCAATCAGTTTTTCCTCATCCAGCCCATTACTGCCCGAAGACATTCATTGAGAGAAGAGATGCCATTGGAATCCGAGGCCGATGAACGAGACACGGAAAAATAATAGTTAGCATACTGATAACACTCAGCTCCATAACTCCGAATAATCTCACCCAGCGACTTTATATAGATGTTAAATAACATCAGGGACAGAATAGCCCCCTGTGGAACTCCACAGGTGAGCTCCTTTTTACTGGAGCAACTGTCCCCGAGCAGCACCCTCGGAGACCTGCCCTTTATATATTTAAGTTTCTTTTAAAAAGGATTAAAACCCTGGAAACTTAAATTACACCCCACAAAAAACAATTTAAAAAAAAAAAACCTGAATAACTCCTGAATTACAAATGATGCTCAAAAACTGTTTAGTTTCAATGACTTTTCTCAAAATAGTGAATTATTCATTCTTACCTACATGAATGAAATCATGAAAAGTACATCTCTAGTGCAGCATAGTGGTTAGTGTGTTAGACTTCATAGATCCAGGTTCAAATCCTTCATGAGTAATGAAACTCACTTAGCACTTAGGCCAGTCACACATTTTTAAACTGATTTACTTCACAAGGTTATCATGAAGATAAAGTAGGGAGAAGCAAGTACACCACTCTCAACCCATTGGAGGGAACAAGGACTACACATAAATAATGCAATAGTTATGCATATCCATATCCATATAGCTCTGTTGTGGAAGAGCTATAACTTAGCTGTATGCCAAAGGTTTTGGGTAGTGTTGTGAGAAATCATTTATTTATTTATTTATTTATTTATTTTGGTCTTGTCCATTAAGAACTAGATGAGATTTTTAAAAATAATTATTTATTTCTAAAGTCCCACTTTTAAAAAAGTTATTTGTGTCTCCCTGTCAGGGGCAAGAGAAGTATTTTTCAAAGATTTCCAGAAGGACAATAAAAGACAAGCCGAACATTTATGTGAATTACATATGCTGGTGCTAATTTAATTTGCATTTCAAATCTAATTAATATGTAACTAGGAACTTTGGAAGAAGAACATTCCTCAGCTTGGAAAAACTGGAAGGCACACAAAAAGAAAAAAGAAAAAACTCCTAATGCCATCAAATAAATGTTGGCTGCAATCCCAACAAGGAATGCTAGAGTTGGGGGATCCCTCAAGGGCCATTCAGTCCAACGCCCTTCTGCTATGAAGGAACACATAGGAATAGATATGATCCTAGAGGACATGTAGTCTGACCCCCTGTTGAACAGCAAGTTGGAATTGGAGGATGTGATCCTAAGGCAAACCTTGGCAAGAAGGGGAGCTTTGCCATGGCCTGCCTCTAAGGCTGACACAGGGTGACTTCTAAGACTGTTGTTGTTGTTGTTGTTGTCGTCATTGTTGTTGTGTGCCTTCAAGCCATTTCCCACTCAGGGCGACCCTAAATCAAACCAATCATAGAGTTTTCTTGGCAAGGCTTGTTCAGAGGGAGTTTTGTCATGGCCTGCTCTGATGCTGAGAGAGCGTGACCTCTAAGACTGTTGTTGTTGTTGACCTCTAAGTTTGTTGTTATGTGCCTTCAAGTCATTTCCTACTCAGGTGACCCTAAAATGTCTTTTGTTCTCATTTGTTTTACAGAGCAAAGCTGTGGGCAAAGATGAGGAAGAACATATCAAAGAAAATAGCCAATATAAGCCTCTGGTAAAGCCCTGTCTGATTGGTAGCTTTGCTCATGCAAAATATGTAAATCCTGGTGATCAAATTGTTAGCTGAAAGGTCTTGTCCCTTCATGTCATTTGAAAATAATTAAAAAACAAAATTCTTACTTGGTCGAGAAGATTCAATAGTTTCTGCTTTTAAAACAGTTCATGAAAGTGAAGTCGTAGGCTTTCATGGCCGGCATCCATAGTTTTTTGTGGGTTTTTCGGGCTGTGTGGCCATGTTCTAGAAGAGTTTCTTTCTATAGTTTATGAAAGCTATATAGTTTATGAAAGCTTTCTATAGTTTCTTTCTATAGTTTATGAAAGCTTCAGATAACAGATATCTCATGTGTTTATCGAACATTGATGAGAATTCTTTACATCACTAGTTTTGGATTCATCCTCTGCCTTCTCCATCCAACACTTTCTGAAAACCTGGAGAAAAGAGAGCTATTGCCAGTCATTATAAACAAGACTGCACTAGAGAAACCAGTGTTCTGACTTGCTATAAGGCAGCTTCCAATATTCATATTTCAGAATACAAATTAAAGCAAATAACCACCTGGAATCAACTGGGGCAATCATTTTCTTAATTATCAGAATAACACAGGAAATGTTTTATTTTGAGATAGACTATTGATCTATCTCAGTGTTGTCTACACTGATTTGTCTGTAACTTTCCAAGATCTTTCAAGAAATCTTTCTTAGCCTGTCCTTGAAGTAGTAGTGAATGAACCAGGAAAGTATATGTCTCCCGCTCTTTCTGCCTATGTATATGAATATTCAATACTTTAGCTTTTTTTTTTTTTTTTGTATTGTCTAAGCCTTAAGCCTTGTCTTTCCTTGGCTATTAAATGGCATTCTAATTTCCTCTTTTAATGATTCTGTGTGGTTTTAGATACATGAAGTCAACTTACAATATGTGCAAAAATTCTATTTTTTGTTACTGTTTCCCAGTGTTATTTAAGGGCTTTTTCTCTGACTTTCATAATTATAGTAGACACTAAATGGCACAGTTGTTACTTTTCACTAAACACAAATACTACAATTAACACTGATTACATCCAAAGAACTCTTACATGTTGTACTATGTAAAACAGCATTAAAAAGAAAACAGCAATTTGTGTGTCATTTGGAAGTTGGTTAAAGAACTACATGCCAAAGCTGTCTCTCAGTTTGGAATATCTGAAGTGCAGATTTAATAAATAGTATGACAAAATGGACTTATGTGAGTAAATGTCACACCCTTTACTATTGCCATACTTGACCCATGGCTAGGAATGTTCATCAGTTGCAAAGACATATTAGAATGAAAATAATGTAAGACTAGCATAAACTTGTATGCTGCATTGAGCTCACTGGAGGGAAGGTGGGATATAAATGTAACAAGTGAATGAAGTAAGGGCCGTTGCAGATCGGCCCAATGGGCTGGCTTGGGGGTAGAGTTGGGGTGGGGTAGCCACACCCTGGCCACCCCAACCCCACCCCAATGGCGGCCTGATGTCGTGGGCCATGTCAGCGCACTCTTCCAGTACAGTGTTTAAACATGCTGCACCGAAAGGATGCTGAAGAGCTGTGGCACCAGCTCTTAGGGCAGCCTTTTGCTGTCCCTAAAAGGAGCGGTATTTTGCCGCTCTTTTCGGGGTGGCAAAAGGGAGGATTGGGCCGCACCATGGGGTTGCCATGGCCCCGATCCGCCGCTTCTCGGGCCAGCTCTGTGCCACCCCAAATGGCTGGTATGCATTTGCCCTAAGTAAATAAAATAAAGCTCTTTAAAAAAGTCCTAAGGAGGCCATTACACTTGTTCAAAACAATTCCATTCCATCTACAGATCCTTACGCCATGTCACACTTAATCCTACTTGTCATGATCTCTCATTTACAAAATATTTTTTGGATGGTCAAGGGACAATGAAAAGGACAATGGGACATAAAAATCCCCAGTGCATCACTTCAGATTCTGTGCTATTAATATAAAAGAGTTAAACATAATGCAAAGTAGTAAGCAGGTGATATCGAATCACCAGCCAAATACAGGTCACATTTATATGGAATAAACATCGCTGCACTTCCCAGCTCCAGCATCCCACCACAATGTTACTATTTCATAAAGAGCTTAAGAACAGCACTGCTATTTCAGTTCAAAGGCTAATCTAGTCCAGCTTTCTGCTTCCACGGTGGTCTATAAGGTGCTTATTGGAAGCCCACAAGTGGGATTTGAAGGCAATACAACTCTTCTTCTGATTCTCATTCATTTTTGTTTTAAAAGAACTAATCGATTTAGTTTACTTCTATTAAACTTCTATTATACTTCTATTATTTGATTGCTTTGCAGAGGGGCAGGATATAAAAAATTATTATTAGTATTATTATAATTTTTTTTTTTGCAATTTGTTTTTTGTTATCACACTTCTTTTCTTATGCATATTTGCTTTCTTTCCATGGTTCTTCTTTTGATTATTCTTTTGCTGAGGCTTACAGTGGTCACAAACAGCACACATGCTTTTTCAGTGGTCTGTCCTGTCTACCCTCATCCTGGCAATGTTATTTATCCCAAACACACTAGTTGTTACATTGTTCTGGAACATTATGTGTTAAAACAATTGTGCCTGATCATTCAAAAATGGCAACATATTCAACTGAGGTCAAATCCATTTCAAAATCCATTGGCATGACACTAGAGCCTCATCAGTTTCAGCTGTGGCCATGTAGTCCCAGTTGCATTTCTATTGCTATGCTGTGTCAAGACTTATTAAAGTAATTCAACAAGTTTTAAACAGTTGAACTGTACTTGTAGAATACCAAATATGACTGTACATTTCCTGAATTTTGCAATCCATCAGTTATAATGCCACACTAAAGATAGAGTTACAAAATATATGTAATTACACTAGAGCCAGGATGTTAATTAAACACTTTTCTGGTCTGTTCTGAAGAACAAATGTGAAATAGATAATTAAAGTGTTAAAATATGGAATGATGAGAATAAATGAAGATTTTATGTCACAGTGGAGCCTTCAAGCCACTAAAGACATCTGGTACAATTTCCAGAAGTCTTTTACATTCATCAAGGAGCTGACTGTGTGAGTGATTTTCAGACACATTATTGAGATATATACAATATAATATACGCATACCCACTATGGGGAAGCTTTTTCACTCAACAAATGCTTCCAAATTCATTAAAATATTCATATTCATATTCATATTCATATTCATATTCATATTCTCAGTCTAATAACATGTAGAACTAAAGCTATCAGCTTCTTAACATGATCAGTTGATAGCATGGTCACAGTACAGTTTTTGATTTGGTTGCATTTAAAGCATTGCTATTTAGAGCTTCACAATTTTATGTTAACACCAAAGGAATCCATGATTAAATCAAACATATCCTTTGTGAGACATTCCTTGTGAATATCTGATCCTGACTGAAAGTGATATTTTTATACAGCACCCAGCCATGAAAGACAAAGCTCTTCCCCAATTTTATATTGGCTGATAGCACAGAGTGCAAAGTGAATCATTATCATCAGGAGAGGTACAACAGTGGCACGGATTTGCATATGGACAACTTTATTTGTGAAATGTGTGAAGTTCACTCAGTAAATTTCAGAATTAATTGCACTGTGCATGGGTGCAATTGCTAGGGTTTCATACATGTACCATATTTAAAGAAGCCAGAAATATGTTTGTCATCTTTAGAGAGGCAAGGGGGAACAAATGAATTAAGTGATCTCATATTCGCCCTTTAAAAACACAGATAATTAGGAATCTAGCATCATCTAAAGAGATAATCACATGCTGTTCAAGTTGAGGATCAAACCAGGGAATCCTGAGCTAGAGCTCCTATTTTTAGCATATTTTCTTCCCCTTGCTAAAACTGTACAAGTGGAAACAGACTTCCATATATGTACATTTCTTAGCTAGATTGTAGCATGAAATGGTCTGAATAAATGTATGAATAAACATAGGATCCTTTCTTTCTTCCTTAGTCCTGCAAAGAGAATATAAAATAGGCTGGAGATTTACAGGAAATAAAACATATCTAAGGTGTGAGACCTGAAGGTCAAAGACATTTTATCTGTTCTGAGCTCAGTGATCACACTGAAAACATCATTGAAAATACAGATGGTTAGGCTGATGCACTTAGAGCAGGCATATACAGTGTTTTGGGCCCTGAGGGACATTTCCAGTGTTAGTAGAAAGCTGAAAGTGACATATTAGCACATGAATGTATGTGAATGCATGCACATACACAACAGTGTAGGGATGGGAGTTTTAAACCTTCCCACAACAATGTAGGGATCCACACTCTAACATTTAATAGATGAAAACTGGGAGATGTGTGTCCAAGTGACTTCAGAGTGTAATCCAGATTGCAAAATTATGAATGCAGAAGACAAATCTAGGAGACGCTGTAGCAGTTTGCTTTTGCCTGAGTCTTCTGGAAAGAGCAGATGCTGCCCTCATCTCCTCTTGCTCCTGTTGAGCTGAATGCAAACTACATGTGCACTTTGAATTCATGTTGCCATGATTGAAGTAAGCCAAGGTGAAAGGGGAAAGTGGGAAGAGGAGAGAGAAACTGGGGCATTTTAAAGGCATCTGAAAAGGTGGGATGACAGAGGATTAATTGGGATTGTCCCTGCCAAATTGTGGGAGCTGGAGGATATGAGATCACTAGTGAATAATAGCTATCTTGCCACTATTTCCACTGATATATGATGGACTCCTGTCACTATTAGTGGCAGGAAAATAATCTTGGAAGTCAACAAGCAGCATTTTCCCCTAACAGGTAATGGTGAGTGGATTTCTTCCAAGTTGAAAGGCTGCACAGGCAGCACCCAGGACTATATACAGCTAATGGCTGCATCTACACTGTAAAAATAATGCAGCCTGGCAACGCTAACTTCATGGCTCCAACCTACAGAATCGTGGGATTTGTAGTTTTGTGAGACACCAGCACTGTTTGGAAGATAAAAATGAAGACCTTGTAAAACTACAGATCACAGGATTCCATAAGATGGAGCTACAAAACTTAAAGTGATGTCAAACTAGATTGCTTCTACAGTGTAGATGCACCCTTTTTATCACAGATACAGAAACAGAGATGAGACCTCAGTATCTTGTTCATAGACTGGTTCACAATAAATTTAGGCTTTACAAAATGTTTATGTACCATTAAAAAGTATCTTGATTGAATGCCTAATTTTTGACTCTATGGACCATAATAAATTATGACTGACTGAAGGTACTGTTAGTGTGGTTACACAGTGCATGATGTTTCATGTCAAAGTGTGGCACCAGAGTCACCACCTTCTGGGATGCAGGCAGCAGCTTGTGTGGTGGTGAAGCAACTCTACCTTTCCAGATGGAGTAAACAGACACTACAGACAGGCGTCTCTCAGATGAGGCTTTTAATCTTGGTTCCTCTATGTACAAGGCTACTATACAACTATGCATCAACCACGATCCACCAACAACATGCCACCAACCCACCAACAATCGCCATGCTGCATCTTGAGGCAACTCCCTTATATTGCCAGGGCTACATGTGGCCTTTTGGCCCTGCCTCTTCCCCTTGACACCTGTCACTCAACCAGGGTGACTTGACAATTTTGCAGCCTTTTTGCAGTGCTTTACTGCACCAGGTGACAATCTTCCAATGTCACTTCCCCTGACTCAGCACCTGGTGGAAAGTGCTTGGTCATCATGTCTGCTTGTGACCCTTTGTTGCCTGGCCATTTCTATGTCATCCCACATTGTACATTTTCCCTTGGGACTCCATCCCAACAATTACACACACAAATTAAAGAGCTTCTCCTAAATAACACAAAAGTCTCTAAACATTTCAAGATAGGAACACAATTTGGAAAATTATCATTCTGAAACAAAATTTCAGGATGAAATATTTTAGTTCTCTCTCTCTCTCTCTCTCTCTCTCACACACACACACACACCTTAAGAAACAAAAAGAAATTAAAATTATTCTTTCCACATTTTTGATGTAGAAATTCTGTATTCTAGATGCAATCTGAATGATATGACAAGCTATATATATATATATATATATATATATATATATATATATATATATATTACAAATATGGCCTATTTATTAGACACTTTTCCATTATTAAGGTCAAAGAAGCAACATCAAAATGCAGCTTATCTCAACACCAAAATGGAGGCTGGTGTAAATTTTGTTTCATTCCCACCTTGTTATCTTTGTCATATGCAAATGAATTCTGAGTCATAAGAAAAGGACATTGTACTACAGTATTTTCTGTTATCCCATATGATACATTTTTGTCTCAGCATTCAATTCATTTTGTCCCTTCTTTTATAACTTATCCTCCGATAAGAGACTTCCATTTTTAGAGACCAATTAATGTGAAACTTGAACAAAAATGTTGTGTGAAATTTAAAAATGCTGCCAATGGGGAAATGAGGGTGACTGTTTTTAATGACTGCTTTGTGACTATCTGTTCCCTGAAGAATAATAAAGCAGTTAAAAGCCAGAATAGTGGAATGGCTACTCAATTTAAACCAGGTAGAAAAGGTCAAAGCAATACACAATGCCAATATAATTCATGGTGCCCACAGGACATTAAAAAACACTGATACCACATTGTCTAGGAAAGGGTTGTTTTAAAAAAGGTAAGATGGCAGAACATTAGCTGTGCTTCATGTTAGCATTTGTACAAAATAAACATGACTCAGAACATTACAGCTGTATCCTTTGTCATATTTTATCTAATGCTTGTGTGGTTATTATAGTCACCATCAGAATTCTGGATTGACAGAGCTAAAGCAATGCAAACAGACAATGCCTGTGTTTTCACATTCATAATGATAGGGTGCATTACATAACATGCCATTTTAGGAGGAGTGATAGGACTTCTCTGCATACTGCACTAGCCTGATTCTCGAGTGTGGTGTTAGGCTTTTGTAAAATTTCTACACCAGCTCTCCTTAACCCAGTGGCCTCCAGGACTACAATTCAAACCAACTCTGTCAACATGACCAGTGGAGCCAGGGTTGAAATGGAAGGAGTTCTAGTATAAGAGACCTGGAGGGCTCCAGGTGGGAAAAGGCTGTCCTACAAATTCAGTGGCATTATGGTTCATACTGGGAAATGGTCTGGGTTTATGGTTGGTTGGTTGTTTTGAAGGTCTCCAGTTTGTTTGTTTGTTTGTTTGTTTGTCATAGAACAATGTTATATATACAGGAGGTAGCCACAATATGTTGACAATTTCCCTAGTTGTTGTTGTTATAATTACTGTCATCACAGCCCAATAGTACTGTTCAAAATTGTATCTTCAGAATATTGGAACAAAATGATCCAGAAATTCTGGCAGCAGTGCTCATAGGTGCATTTGCAAGCAATTCTCACATGTGTATACATTTAAAACCCTCCTTATATATTTCCTTCTTCTATGGCATGCTAAACGTATCCCTCTAACCCTAATCCTAAACTCCACCTTCTCATACGTTGGCAAAAAAGCAGTTGGTGACCTGTCAGTGCTTGAAACATTCCTTGCACCCTCCATTCCCATCTGTATATAGTTGTGACTGACAAACAGAGGGAAAGGGATGAGATTCTTCAGTATCTGACCTATAGCTGTTTTCAGACCTTTAGTACCTTGGCAGAACAGAAAGTACAGAGAGACTTGTCCACCATAAAAAGTGATGCATACAGGTGATGTAAAGAATACTTACAAATTTTCTGTTCTTTGATGAGATTGGGCATTTTGACATGTCAGAACATCCCAGGGAGAAAATAGCCAAGCTTCATGAAATGTTTGCATTTAAAGATTACAAAATATATGCAAAAACAACAACAACATGGGACTTTTGACTACAACTCCCAACCATTTTGAACAAAAACAAACAAACAAAAAACAAAAACCTATTTGTGTACCAAAGTTACTTTACCAAAACACTTTACTCTGCATAAAATCTACTTTCTGTGCATAACATATGGCTTTGGACAAACTGAAATATTTTTTTAAAAAAATGATCCCCCCACCCCAATGGATTTTTGCCATAAAATCCTGAAATATGGGGAGGGAGGCAACCACCTCTAATAATCATGCACAGTGAGGTGGGAACGGGTTTGTAACTATTCATTCTTCAATTTGAGAATAAAATATGTGGAGATTTAAATTTCTGATCCAATTTTGTATCATATTGTATTCTTCCTGCACTCTTTAAAAATCAAAATATGTAATGAACTAAGAACTATCCATAAGTCTCTGCTTCAGTTGTTGCTTCAGATGTTTTCTTGATATTGGGACTGGGAGGAGGGAGAACAAATAATGGAGGTTTTGTTGTTCTATGCATTCAAGTCATTTCTGATGGCAAGCCTAAGGTGAATCTTTCACAAGGTTTTCTGGAGCTGAGAGTGTGTGACTTGCTCAAGGTCACTGAGTGGGTTTAAATAACTGAGTCGGGATTCAAATTCTGGTCTCCAGAATCATAGTCCAATGCTCAAACCAGTGACATCCCTAGGGTTGGTTTCACCCAGCGTGGTAACTCATAGTGTCACCCCCCCCCCCATAGACCTCTTCCCATTTCACACCATCCAGAATCCTTAGTAATGCTTTTTTGCACTAGTGTTACTTGTAAATCATAATTCCCATATATCACTGAATGTATTGCTAATAGTTGTGACATAAAAAAAATAGCAAAATTAAAATTATATCTTCAAATTACTATATCATATGAACAGCCTAAATGTATTTACATATAAATAGTGAAGATTTGGCTAAAATGTGATGTTTTAAAAGAAAAAAATTAAAATAATGTAAAAAAATTAAAATTTAAAAAATTTAAAATTAATATTTTGAAATTTGAAATCTTAATTTTTAAAAATTCTGGGACATCTCCTTTCTTCTCCCACTCAGCGTCACTCCCTCTCACCATATCTCATTTCTCTCTATGCTGGCTCTCAAAGAACAGGATTGGGTTCACCTGATTTGAAATTGTATTTTGCTACTTGTTCTTTGGTTTGGTTGAAAGAATGGATGGTGGCTCAAACCACAGCATCACACTGGCTCTCAGATGAGGTTGTGCCCAGCCTGAAACTTCAAATTGGATACATGGACTCATCCCTGAGCATGGATCCTCATAGTTTGGTTGTGGCCCTGATTGTGTTTGCACAGTTAAAACTAATATAGCACCTGTGTCCTTCCCTGAAATGTGAGTACCACCAACTATTGTTGATTCCATTCCATTTGGAAATACCCTCATGGCATCAGGTCCCATCTGAAAGCTAAGTCAGGTGACTTGAATGCTCACACAACCCACACTGTATCTGGAGCTGCCCAAGGAACCTGTTTGGAAACTTCAGTGGTTCTGGTTACAGAACAATTAAATTACCTTGTTGAAACAGCTTCACTGGATACTGGTTTGTCTCCATGCACAATTCAAAGTACTAATTATGACTATATGGTTTGGGTCCAGACTATTTGAAAGACCATATTTCCCCATATGAACTTGCCCCAATCTTAAGTGAGGGGATGTCTCTTCTCATCACCATCACAGGCATGTTTGGCAAGGAGAGATTCTCAGTGATTTTTACAAGCTGTGGAATTGCCTCCCACAGAGAGTATATTTGGCTGTCTTTCTACTCTTCTGCTGCCAGCTGGTAAGGATATTTTTTACTTCAACTGGCATGTAGCAATTGATTGGTAGTGCACAAAGTTCTTTTAGTGTGTGTGGTCTGTGTGATCTGTTTTAATTTTGATTGTTATGTTTAATATATAAAATTAGTAGTGTTTTAATAGGACAGTTTATGCATTTTTTTAAAACTTTATCATCAGGGCTGGAATTCAGGATCAGTCTTATTAATATGTAACCTGGAGTTACACATCTGTAGTGCAACAGTATTTACAGTCCCTACACATAGTTTCTACACTATTGCCAGAATTGTAACCTTCCCCACAACTTTGTACACTGGGCAGCAGCCACATGAAGATAAGGGGATCACTTCTGCTGGCAGTCATGGCATGGGTAGTTAATGTTGCCACCTCCTTCCCATCATCCAGCAAGACTTCAACCTAGGACCCTTGTTGCAATTTCTTGTCACAGCCTCATTGGCTGGTGGGAGGGGTTAAAACCTCATCCAACTGCACCCTAGTTGGCAGAAGAATGGACCCCCTTGGGGGTTGGGCAGGGAAATGCTGTTTAAGGAGCCAACATAGGATTCTAGCCCAGGTTTTTAGCTGAAGCCTGTTTATTGTAAGACATCTTGGGTCTCATTTTGGGGAAAAAGTGGGAAATAAAGAGAATAATATTGATAGTGGTGACCATGGCAGTTGGGGGGGGGCTTCTTTTTTTTACTTTGAGTCTCATCCATCTCATTCTACAGCTCCAATATTAGCTAATCAATCGAATGTCATCTCTTTGAGATAATTTTAGGAAGAGGCACTAGCAGCTGCTTTACCACCTGGCAGTTTTAGACTGCATGTGGAAAATCCATTGTGCAACCCATGGCTTGTGCATCATCCTCAAGGATGAACAGGGATTAGCATGATTTGGATCCCATCATAGCATCTCCATAGCATAATCAGGTGCTTTGGGAAAAACGGTTCTTGCGGAGGGCTTTCTATAGGGAGGTGTCATTACTGAAAATGTCCTTTTAGTCACAAACTTTTGGATGGAGGCAACCCTACTACTAGTCACTCATCTTGCACTTTCTCCAATCATGACCAGCTGCCCCCAAATATTAAATGATCCATCATAAGCTAGATTTGCCTGTGCTCCTTTCACAGAAGCCACACAGGGCTGGTAAGCTGCATAGCACAAAATAATTAACAACAAGAATTAATTAAAAAGTGATACAATCTCATCTTCACTATTCTAAATTACAGAATTAAAGAAGCATGATGTGAGTAGATTCCAGTCTCCATGCATCTTAGACTATATAGGTTTTCTTGCTTATGTAACTTATTCTGCCTCAAAGTTTGCAAATGTGGAGCAATTTAGAGATCTGCTTTGCATCAGCTTTAGAAGGACACATTTCCAATCACTTAATGCTGACATTGTTTTGCTACAAGCTTGAAAAGAGTCATCTTCATTGTTTTAGAAGTACCAGTGCCTCAAATCTATTGGTAAACCAAACTAGGGCATGTCTATCGAATCAATGGGATGTATATAAATGTTGGCTTACACTTTAACATTTTATTCAGTAGGTCTACATTAGTTGTAACTAACAGTAGGATTCAAGCCTAAGTAAATAACACAGACTGCACTTGAGTTTACTGAGTTGTTTCACCATTAGCAGTGCTCTTTCAAACATTTATAGTTCTCTTGGGCATTGAGCAGATGGGCCGTTCTTAGTTTTTCCCAAATTGGGTGGAACCTCTGTTACCCATAATCCCCTTCATATCCAAAAATATGAACAACCTATATGCTACCCATAGTTCCTCTGCTATCAAAAATGAGAAATTCCATGATGACCTCCAGATGAACTCTGGCTGTGGAATTGGAGGCAAAGGTCCTCTGCGCCCATGGCTTGGGCAGACCACCCTTAATCCTTAATGCACACAATAGCCCCAGATAGTCTAGGAGAGTTGCGAATGGGAACTTCCCTGATGAGATCATCTAGCCCATCGAAAGGTGTATTGTGTCACCCAGTCACAAGCCACCTTAGCCATCAGAGTTGTAATGTTTGTATTGTGCCACCCAGTCTCACACACCCCCACCCATCGGAAGGTGCATTGTGTCACCTAGGACGTTTTCACACAGGCGGCTCTAAAGCCACCTGGAAGCCCCCTGGAAGCAATCAAGAGCCGTTCCGGCGGCGAAAACAGCAGCCGCCGGAACAGCTCCTGATTGCCTCCGGCTGCAGTCCCTCTAATTCCTTTTTAGAAAAGGAATTAGAAATATGGGGCTAAAGCCGGGAGGGTGCAGGGATGGCGCAGGGATTGCGTAAGATGGGGCGGGGCTTGCTGCGACGTCGTTTGAACATGACGAGCAAGACCCCGGAGTGAGGCAGGGATGGCGCAGGATGAGGAGGGGCTTGCTGCGATGTCGTCTGAACTTTTAGGTTCTGGAGCAGGAGTGGGGCCGGACGGAGGTAGGTTTGCCTCCGTGTAAAGCCCTGTGTGAAAACGTCCCTAGTCGCACATTCCCCCAGGATATTGGCCCCTTGGATTAAGACAATGTAACCCTATACAGCTGGGTGCCATCATTGCAATTATCACCTTTCGCCTCAAGGCCCATTTGGCCCTATATAAGCCCCAGATTTTGGCCAGTCAGTGTGCTACTTCTTGGTCTAAACGACTCCATGTCACTCTGACCTCTGAAGTTAGTTACCGGCAAGTCTGCTCAAACCCCAGGCTGCGGCGCTAGACTTGCCTCCCACCATCCTGCATCCCATTTGTTTCCCGGAGGGAGACTACATCTCGGTAAGCATCACCCTTAGTAACGCCTGCATTTCTGTTCCAATCTCCAACCCTGATTTTCCTGAGCCTTGAATGTGTGTGTGAGTGTATGTTCTGTGAGTGTGTTTCCCCTGTTTCAATAAATTAGACATCTAGTGGTTAACCGACATCTGCCTCAGCCTCATTCCTTGGAACCCCCTGGTCTCTTGGTATAAACATCGGGAGGGCGACCTCGTGGGCTCTTGTAGTCAGCCCCCTCTTGCAATATTTGAGCTAATAATAAAATTCCCCTAAGGACTCTTGACTACACCTCTGCTGTCCACACAGCATGCTTCCAAGGCAGACTAAACACCCATGTGCAGTCTGTAGCACATGGCATCAAGCCACACCACTCAATTATTATTTTTTACCTTCCCTCCATGCATGTACATCATCACACAAACATACCTGTGTTTGCCAATTACTTCCCTTGTTCCACTCAGCTGCCATCCCATTGACTGGCCACACAGTTGCATGAGTGATTCACCACCTGTATAGTGCATTGGTACACCCAGTGACACATTGGGGAAGCACAATCATGGAGGGCTCCCATACATGCCCCATTTCCCCCCTTCACCTCAGCCCCCTAGTTGGAGTGGCAAGTTTTTGTATATATCTATTACATCCATAACATTATTGGCAACCTGCCATGTTTGTCAAAATTTTACTTCATGGGGTGTGTAAAGGCTTGTTGGTGCAATGGGTTGAAGGTGCATCTGGCTACTCATGTGCTTGTATCCTCAACAAAAGAAAAAAAAATATGGCAAGCAATGGTGCCAGCAGCAGGATCTTAGGAGCTTATCTCATGGCTGAGAAATGCTGGTTTACCGTTGCCAGCTTCAATCTTCTTTCTGGGATACACCCAGACATTATCACATGTAAGTCACCACCAATTTTGCTGTGATGCCACTGGTGAAATACAGCCCAGGTCAGATGTGGGCTGAAGCCGCATTCAGTCACCCAATTTTTGAAGTCGGAAAGTTCCATTTTTGAAAATTTGGTGGCTGAACATGGCTTCGGCCCGCATCTGACCCTTGTTGAATTTGGCTGGCAGCATCACAGCAAAATTGGCAGCGACTTACATGTGATAATGTTCTGGTGTATCCTGGAAGAAGATTGAAGCTGGCAAAGGTTAGCTGGCATTTCCGGCCATGTGATAAACTTCTTACTGGGCCTGGGGTGCATGCTCTAGACCAGGGGTAGGCAACCTGTCCCCTTTAAGGGCCAAGGGACTTCAGCTCCCAGAATCCCAGGAGCTATTGGCCAACATGGGACTACTGGCCAACATGGCAGAGGCTTCTGGGAGCTGAAGTCCCTTGGCCCTTAAAGGGGACAGGTTGCCTACACCTGCTCTAGACCTCTTATGTAAGCTGCCTTGGCCTTCTCACATTTTTGCACTCACCTCATGCTGATTATATTCTGGTGCAATAATGTACACTTTTCATGTTAGAAAGGGCATTATTTTGCTCTGGTTTTTTCCCCTGATCATGGCTTCATTCCAGTTTCACCTGATTTTGGCCTCGTGTATTGTGTAAACAGCTGAGGCTTGAAACAGCATAAAACTGTCCCCCCCCCCCCATGCAGGCAACCCCTTGATGGACTATATAAATATATTAGGGAAAAGAACAGAAATCCACAGTAGTCCATATCTCCAATTTTAAAATGCAACAGAAAGTCTGAAAAATAGAAAAGGGGCTGGGAGTGAGTGAAAGAACAGTTATAGTACAAGTTTTTTGAGAGATTATCTCAATGAGCAGACTCTCCTTTTTCTTTTCTTCTTTTTTTTCCTTTTTCCTGCCACACTAGGGAGAATTTTTAAACTTCAAAGAACTAGCCTCACATACATTTCCCTAGGCACTGACCTTTTGTCTTGCACAGCAAAATCTCTAGGTCAAATAGTGTCAACAGAGCTAACTCAACATTAATAGATCTTTTTGCAGTAATTCAAAATCCATCTGAAATCAAAGAAACATCTCCAGCTCTCTTCCACTCTCTGCCCCCCCCCCCCCTGTGCAGGAATGATTTAAGAGTTGATGGTGGTATGACAATATGGGCTATTAGAAAAAATCATTTTGCAGTTATTGTATTGGAAGCCAGTAATTACTTTTTCAAGAAAGCAACTGTAAACTGTTAGGAGGAGGAATAGAGGAAAGGAAACTAAATTAGCATCATGGTGAATCCCCATAGCAAGAAAATAATGATTTAAGATGATTTGATGAAATGAATCTGCAAAGTGGGTCCTTTGAAATTCCTTGGACACCCTCCCCCCCCCCCCCAGGAAAAAAAACTAAGCCAAACACCAATTTGAAAACAGACATAACCACCAATAAGACCTTATGTACAGAATGCACATATATATTAGCAATAAAATGAGTCTGAGGGCTGCATCCACTGGCAGACATCTACTCATACAAGAGTGGAATCCAGTATAAAAGATGGAGAAGGAATACAAGGCTTCCTTCCTGATACAGCCCCACAACTGTTCCCAACATTTCTTTTGAAGTAGATTTTCAATAGCTGGAAAAGGATGCAAGGTGTGGTGTGTGTCTGTGTGTGTAAATTCTGATGCCATTGACAGCACCCTATTGGCTGGCATCCTCTTGGCAACACATGTGTGTGCAACTTGGGTTATATGCATATTTGTTTTGTTTTGTACAGTGTACAGGTAACTATTTGCTAGTGCAAAGTCCAAAACCTCTTAGTCTGTCAAGCCCTTAGTGATTCTGCTTGTGGGATGGAAGTAAAAGGTGACAAGGCAGCACCCATTCTGGTTACTTCCCTCCATCTGGCCATTAAATAATTGCAGCAACACTTTTGGGGCTTGACAGCTGCCTTGGGGCTCAGCTTCACAGAATTATGTGCATAGACCATTCTCCACACGCTTCAGGGTAGGATCCAGGCAATGAATTCAAGTCTAAACATTTGCTTTCTACATGAAAACCTAGAAATAAATCAGCAGTATCTCTAGGATTTAATTTACCTATTTTGAAATCAATATTACTCTTTATTCTTTGTTCCAACTGAGCCTGATTCTTTGTTTCTGAGACAAGGTTCACAAATAAGAATTACAGAACTCAGTTTGATCCATCCCTTCCGAACAAAGCCAAAGGAGATGAAAATGATGAAAGAACAATGAGCAAAACACATTGTTTTGCTATTTTTATTATTAATTAAATCCAGCCCCTTTCATTTTTGACTGTTAAACTGTCAAAATATCCAGTTGGTGCTAATATCACTTGGCCTGTATTGATCCCAAAACTGAATAAAGTCCAATTTGTCTGAAAAGTCTCCATTGTGTTATTTCCTCTTTTCCAGTAATATGTAAAGGCTATGATCTTGTTCATTAATATTATGTTCCAAATTTTCTTTCTCCATTAATGAAGAGTTGGCAATAGAGTCAATTATCATGTTTTTTGTTAGTAATACATATACCATAATTATCAAATGCATAACCAATACTATAGGCTCCGTCCTAAATTTTTCCTTTATTACACCCAAACCCATTGTTTGAGGGTTTGATTGGATCTCTTATCTAACGAAATCAGTAAATTCTAACATCCATGATGTATTATTTCCTCATAGGGGACACAAGCTAATATCACATCACTTCACATTACTGTTTAATTGTCAGTAATGTATTGTAAATTGTTGTTATCCTTCTGTTTTACTGCATCAGAGTAAATGTGCAAAACATAAAAACAAAGAAAAATAAACTGACTACAGGAGAGTAATATGATTAGAATAAAGATACTTCCTTTACACTATTACTTAAACATTTCAGACATGTTTATACATAAGACATCATGTATAATTGTCTTATGCACAACACTGAATTAAACTGTAATATTAGAGATAAAAGAGAGCTAGGACATTTAGGGAGAGGGGCACTAAATTCAACAAAAAAGAATAGAGTTAATTAATGACATATTTTAAATGGCTCAGTGGCTCAGCTTTTAGAAGTGTGCAGAACTGGGTGACTACATCTACTTATTTTAGAAGACAACAGAATAATGTTCAGCACTGAAATCAAATGCTACCCATATACACTCTCCTATACTTTACAAGGCATCAGCTGCATGGTTGAATGATTTTGGTCATTTTGCCAACAATCAGAGCATGGTTGAATGATGTTTCCATCAGGATTTTTTTGGGGGGGCGGGGCAGGGTTAGGTCAGGAAAAATTACTTTTAGTTATATACTTAGGGCCTTTGCAGACTGCCAGAAATAGTGCAAATTGAGTCCACTTTAACTGCCCTGGCTCAGTGCTAGGGAATCATGGGAACTGTAGTTTATTGTGGCACCAGAGCTCTCTGACAAGGAAGGCTCAATGTCTCAGAAAAAAATACAATTCCCATGCTTCCCTAGCACTGAGCCAGGGCAGTTAAAGTGGACTCAATTTGCACTATTTCTGGCAGTCTGCAAAGACCCTAAGTTAAGTATAAGTTTACACAGGATTCTGGCCATTAACCTTTGAACACACTTTTATTGCTTTCATCATGTTTTTTCCCAGTGAATTGAAATGTAGCTTTCGTGTTGATGATGGATAAATAAGGATGGAAAAAATATGGTTTTGTCTTTCTTTATCCCCTCCTTCTCTTTTGGGAGGGTATCAAGTTCTTTCTATCATATTTACAGGGGGGGGGGGAGAGAGCTGAAAATTTTGGTAGGTTTTGTCAACAACAAATTTAAAAGAATTCTTTTCTACTTGTTGTGGTCAAATTTAACAAATGTTATTCCTAACATAGAGAAGATTGTCTTGAACCTGCTTGCCATGTAACTGTTAAAACAGGGAGCCTGTTAGGAAAATAGAATAACCTAATAGTTCACCAAACACAAATTAATTCACAGGCATTCAGATCAAGATTTTTAACATCTAAGCATTCAACCCTCTCTCTGGGCAGTTGGGAGCTGTGTGTTTTACTTTCTCTCATATTCAGATTTTGTAGATGTCAAGCTCTTTTTACAGAATGCCAGAAAAAAAATGGGCTTTTAAAAGTTTTCAGAACCAAATGAACTCCTCACACATCTCTAATGGCAAAGAAATTAACTTGATTACATTACAGGAGAGAAGTAATAGGTGTCCCAAACAGCATCCTTCTTTTTGTTCTTTAAACAAACTAGGTCAAGTAAATCAGCACAGATAAGCATTTAGTAGGGCAACACAAATAAATTTAGCTAAAACCTGCACTTTTGATTTAGATTTTTAAGCATCTAAACAAATTATGAAGCAGAAAGAGCTTCAACCTGCTGTCTGTTTGGAAACAGTGATCTCTTAAAAGGAGAGAGTGCAGTTACAAACAGTACACTTTCTAAACCCTACTGCATTCTTCCATAGTTGTAACAGGCAGAGGGATGACATTAAATTCTGCACTTCACTCTTATTCAGTTCTGCTCTATTCCCCTCACTTATTTATTGATGTAATTATTGATTTAAAACAACCCCACTCTTCAGTCATAAAAGGCTTCTGGATAAGAAGTATAACAACAAGACAGTCCCTGTCCTCATGCTTGCAATCTAAAACATTACACAGAGAGAGAGAGAGACAGACAGAGAGGATTGGGTGAGGAAAAAAGTGGGGAGACAACTCCAGGCACTTAATGTAGTTACAAATTTGTTATGGCTGTCCCCCCACTCCCCGCACACACTGCCTTTAGCAAGAAAATGAAGCAGTCTCCCTGAAAAGTGCTTCTACTTTGACCAATGGATAAGGCTGAGTGGGTCTACCACTTGCCCTTGATGTTCCTCCTGGGAGGGCTGTGGGTCCTCTGGTTCATAAATGAGGCCAGAATATGCTATCTTCCCAGAGCAACTCTCAGTTGAAAAGGATGTCCCTCCTGACATGAGTGTGGTGTGGGGGAGAGCTTCCCACAGCTGCTCTTTCTCTGGTCAATGTTAGATTGGTGTCTCTTCCTTTCTGGGATGTTGTCTGGGAAAGCTGCCAACACATGGCTGATAAAGACAGAGGCCTCTTCCAAGACAACAACCCAGTTGCAAGTGACGTACCACTGTTTGCTTGCAGCAGGCAACCAACAAGTCTAGAGTTCCGAAAGGCAGGTCCAGAGAGCAATCCAAGGTCCAGGATTAACACGAGCAGGTAGTCCGGAGCCATTCCAAAGGTCACAGGATATAAACAGTCTAAAGTCAAGCCAAGAGCTTTCACCGGGGAATCCAAGATAAGCCTTGATGGAGAGCTGGGCTTTTCCCAGCTACTTATCTAGCCTCAGCTCCTCTCTCCCAGGTATTTCTCTTTAGCTGCGCATTTCTCAGCTAACCTTTGAGAACGCCGCAGCCCCTCCCTATCTGTTCTCCTCTGAGCAAAGGTAGGGATTTCAATCTCTTGCTCCTCTGCTTCTTCCTGGCCTGCAACCTCTGCTGGGGAAAGGCTTTCTGCTGGAGGAAGGCTAGGCTGCTGAGGCAGGGGCTGTTGCTCAATGGGTTCCACACAGCTAGGTCCAGGTTCAGCTAGGTCTATGGGGGCTGGTAGCACCAAGCTAGGATCTGGCCCCACATCCTCCCCCTCAGAGTCCTCCAAGTCCTCCACCTGGCTGTCCCTGACAGATGTTTTTCCAGAGAGACAGGAATAACAAATCCTTTCTCCAGGTGCTAAATCCCTCTGTCCATTGTCATGCACAAGTGAACATAGTCAGAGCTTGGAAAAGTTATTTTTGAGTTATAACTTTGAACTATAACAAAGGCCACCACCACCACCACCCATCCCAACTGCCATTGTTCTGGACTCTGAGAGGGAGAAGAGCAGCCAGCAACTACTGGACATAATTCCCTCCCACGCTTTCATTCCTTTTTCTTACGGATCATGCCTTATTTACATTGCAAGCCTGAGGGCGAGGAGATGTCAAATGAATGATTTGCATGCAAAGAGATCTTGGAGCACCTTTGTGACTGAGAGAAAGAAGTTGGTAGTATAAGCTTTTGTAGGCTAGGTATACTTCATCAGATGCATCTCCAAATCTTATCTACAAGCTTCCTTCTCTAGGGTACATCTACACTGTAGAAATAATGCAATTTGACACCACTTTAAGTGCAGTAGATCCATCCTAGGTTTTTAGCTGCCAAAGCACACTGGTGTCAAACAGACCTACAAATCCTAGGATTCTGTACGATGGAGCTTTGACTTTAAACGGATGTCAAACTGCATTATTTCTGTTGTGTAGATGGACCTTTAGTTAGTCTCAAAGATGCTGCATGATCCCTCTGCATACCGATCCAGACTAATATGGATATGTTTTTAAATTAATGACTTGTAAACCACTTTGGGTGTCTTTTTGGATGAAAGGAGTAAAAATACTCTAAATAAATAAGTAAATAACAGCCCCATCAGCTATCTAGGGTTCCTATTTTTTTAAAGAAAAGTAACACTACAAGATCTGAAATTATAAATAGGTTTGGAAGATTTAAAAAGAACCTAGAGGTTTGCAAAACCTAGAGGTTTGGGGGAGGAAGGAAAGAAGAACTTCTAAAAGTGGGATGAAGGGAATCCTAAAAACTCCAATAGGGACTGAATAGGAACAGAGAGCAGAGGCTGGAATACTAATCTGGAGCACTCCAAATGATGATATAATTTGGTTCTATTAATTTTGTATTGTTAAACAATGACAATAACAATTTAAAACATATTTTCATCATAGTCCTAAAACTCTCTTGAAGCTCAAGGCAAATAATAGTACATTAGATGCCTCATTCTGTGTTAACTCAGCTTACATTTTTTGATGTGCAATATTTTAGATGGATCTATTATTTTTTCCACCCCATATAGCTACTCCTTCAGTTACTATATGTATATTTTATCCTGAGAGTAGTTTCTTTGGTAAATGGAAGATGGCACTGAAATAAATGTGTGAATGATTCTTGACTGCATTACCTTCTGTATGTGTTGTGTAGCTGAAGATTTCATACACTGGCATGACTAAGAATAGCGTGACATTTTATGATAATCATTTTGCTGAAATGTTGTTCAATATTTAAATATCATTTCTTGAAGTGAAGCTGGCAAATAAGTGTGTTGCCAGTTCCCAAGGGAATGTGAGAGAAATTGATTCTGACTTTAGGGAAAAGATTTGAGCTGAGTACAATTTGCATAATTAAACCGACCTTCTAGTTTTTCCATAGAGAAACTAGATAAACTGTGGAACAACTCTACAAACCAAACTTGGTAATTTATCAAAGTTCCCCTGTAAGGGCAATATGAAATATGCACTAAGTTAGTTCAAATTAGATTTCACTGATTTGTTGTTTTAATGCTTGAAATACATACTGGAATTTATTTTTTGAACTGAAGATCATATTCTACTTTTACCATTTGCCCTCAGAGCTTTGTAATGAAGGAATTTTTGGCTGTCTACAAAGATGTGCAATGTGTGTGTGTGAGAGAGTGTATTTAATAGCACAATTCTATACATATCATCTCTGAAATAAGTCCCACTGCATACAATAAGATCATCTTCCAGATAAGTGTGTATAGGACAGCTGCCTTAATGTCTTAGTATTCTTTATATTTCTACAATTTAATCCACTGTTTGAAGAATGTGCCCTTCAGAACAGTTAATCAGATCAAACTGACATGACTGGTGTCAAATATATATTTAGGACTTGTAGAATGACAAAGTATAAAATCATACGAGAAGCTGAACTGTTCAACCTGCTTTAACGATAGGGTTCGTCTTATTTGGGTAGTTATTTTAAAGTCTAGAATCAAACATAGAAGGTTTGCCACAACAATAACATGGAAGCCATTGGCTGCCATTATTAGATTATATCTATAATTGGAGGAGCAGATGTCCACTGGAATAGCAGATCTTTCAAATGCTATGCTCCCTGTTTCCTTCATGTTAACCATAACTGCTCCAGAAGGTCCCATCTCTATCTTTATTGTTTCATACCCTTCACATTTAAATATCAAAGAGGGTCCATGTAACCAGCAGATTCATCCATCCCAGAGGAAGGAAGGAAGAGATAACATTGGGCACATTTCCATCCAGATGTTCATGACCATTGTCTCTGTTCACTAAGATATTTGTGAAGGGAGTCAGGAAAGTACAAGAAAAAGAAATGAACCATGACACTTACTGTTTTGGAGGATATATTGCTTTGTGAAGTTTTTTTTTTTTTTAAGTTTATATTGGTAATTTGCAGGCCAGAGCAAATAATTTAACCTTAATTCTTCTGCAGTGCTTATTGTTTTATATGTTTTATAAATAATCAGTATTAATATTTGTGGGTTTCCTCTCTTTTGGTATTAAAACATGTGATATAATTGCCTTGATCCCATGGAAACCAAATAGGTCTCTACTCATTTCTTGTGGTACTGAGAAAGCTGCTGGAAAATCTGATATATGAAAAACATGGATAAGTCACTATGACCCCTTTCCCCATCAGATCCCATGGGAATGTCAATGTATAATAACAAGGCATATAAATGTGTTACAATCATAAGCACAAATCACATTTTCATGCCACAAAAAAGTGTGCCAGAGAGATTAAAAAACAACAACAACCTCACCCCACTTCAGTAGAACATACTGCAGTACATGTAGCCAGTGCCAAATTGTATTAGGATATTGTATAAGATAGGGTTTTGATACACATATGGCTTCCAAGACCACTGTTGTCATTGTATAGCTGGAGACTGGTAATGCTGAAGGGGAATTCTACACAGAACATTGAGGGGTTTTGGTGTGATTTTTTTTTAAAAAACAAACAAACTATAAGGTGCACCAGTTTAACATGTGCTATGACTCAGTTTCAGGGCTTCATGTCACAGCAACTAAAGTAGCATATTGCAATTTGAGAGCAAGGAATAAATGGAAAAAATATCCATTACTCTTTTCTTTAGCATAACAGGTCATACTTCAACCTTGTTGTAAGTCACATTGAAGGCTGTGCTAGGACAGAGTGGGATACAAATTAGACAGATAGATAGATAGATAGATAGATAGATAGATAGATAGATAATCTGTGTGTCTCTGCTCTGGGGATAACCAGTGCACAATACTAGAATGCTATGGTATGAATCCTATTGATCATCCCAACTGAAACAGATTCATCACATTAATGGGATTTACATAACTGTTCACTCAGCTTTCAACAGTTCATTTACTGGATCTACTTGAGTGGGATGACAATAGAATCCAGACTAAAGTGTCCACCTATAACCTCCCTCTTCTCCTTTTTTGCTTCTACCTGACCAAAATCCTACTATCACACTTGAGAATTACTAAAATCATTCAGCTCTATGTTCTATGAAACAGAAAGTGGGGAAAAGGAGAAATTCCACATGATGGCAATGGTGTCATCTTAATTTACACAAACTTTAATAAGCATTGAAGCAGACTTTAAAGAGCAGGAGTGCCGTGTAATTATTATAACTGAAAATATCCCCTACTTTCCAAAGGATCAATCCGGGCCTGAATTATCTCCCATGAACTGGAACAGATTGCTTTGATTTACTGTATGTTCTACTGAAAAGTGATAGTTTGAACACTTAACCAGCTATGGTTGGGGGATGATAAAAATTCTTTAAGTGAAACATTTCAGGAACACACATTAAGGACTTAGCCACATCTATTTTTCCCTAAATGATAGCACACTATGTAGCCAGGGTTCTATGCTACATTAATAAATTATAGAAAAGTCAATTAAATATTTATGGCTTCTTAGTTCACATTTATTGCTTATTACTAAAATCTAATATGATGAATTTTGAAAGTAAAGGCTGAATCCTATCCATGTATACTAAAGATACTGATCTGTATTCATTTCATTGTACAACAATATTCTTATATGAATATTGTGACAGAAACACTCTCCAGGTTACTTACACACAAACATATTGTTAGTGGACGTCCTCCATTTTTCTTATATATTTTAGCCATGTGGAGTTCCCTGTGACCCCAGCCTGACCCTTGGGAGATGGCAGCCATAATCCCCTAGATGTGAGGTCAGGTAAGCAAGCTAAAGATTGCTTAAGACCACTAGAAATTTCCTGGACAGGCAGGTTTTGGGAGTTGCCCTTGGGAATATCCCATTACATTGGAAATGATACCTAATGGTGCTTGTTTGTCTCAGTCTCACACTTGACGAGACAGTGATTAGATTTGATTGCACCCCTTTCTCTAGCTTCCTTTCCTTGATAGTTTTGAAACCAAATGCATTGTTTAGACTATGCCCAGACTTAAGTAGACAATAGTAAACCAATCAAGCTTTTGTCCACCTATTGTCTAACTCATGGCTAGAAGGCAGAAATCACCCTTAAAAACCCCTGGATTTTAGCAGACCTCGTGCTACCTTGAAAGTGCATGCTGAAACTCTGTCGGTCTGTGCTCTGAGATAGTTCCCGTGACCCCCTCTCTTGCCAGTTGTGCCCCTTCCATGAAACTCATCCTCATTCACCGCCAAAGCCCAGAGGAGTCGCTCGGGTGTGAGTATATCTCCCTCTATCCTGGTTTCCCTCTTGCCTCCCCCGCTCTCGCTCTTCCCCGCTCATTCTTCTAGTGTGTGTATGTGCTGCATTTGGATGTTTGCTTATCTTGTCAAATAAATATTTTTAGACTTTAATTGGAGTTTGGTCCATTTCAGTGTCTTTCCTAGCCAGAATTCTTATGTCTCCCGTAGACAATTGGACAAGATCTTAGAAGCAAAGTTGGGCGCTTCCCTCTCATTTGAGCTAATTATAAATTTCCCAAAATTAGGTCTTGGTTTCCCAACAACATCCTGAAGTTCATATCTTCTTGCCCCAAACCTTTAAACCACTAACTCTTCTCTCAATGAATGTCTTCAAGTGGTAATGGGCTGGATGAGGAAAAACAGATTGAAATTGAATCCACACAAGACGGAGGTGCTCACGGTACAGGCTCCGAAACCAAGAATTGGGTTGCAACCTCCAGTCCTGGATGGGGTCACGCTCTCCTCCAGCGACTGTGTTCGCAGTCTGGGGGTGCTCCTTGACTCGTCGCTTCTGATGACAAATCAGGTTAATGCGACGGTCAGGAGCGCCTGTTATCAGCTTCGGCTGATATGCCAGCTGCGCCCTTTTCTGGAAGTAGGAGATCTTGAGACTGTTGTGCACGCGTTGGTAACCTCACGCCTTGACTTCTGCAATGCGCTCTACATGGGGCTACCCTTGTGCTTGATTTGGAAACTGCAACTGGTTCAAAATATGGCAGCCAGACTAATATCCGGAACATCTAGGGGGGACCATATTACCCCTGTATTAAGGTCCCTCCACTGGCTGCCCATTAGTTTCTGAACCCAGTACAAGGTGTTGGTAATTACCTTTAAGGCCCTAAATGGCTTGGGTCCAGACTATCTTAAGGACCGCCTCCTCCCGTATAATCCTCCCCGCGCCCTCCGGTCCTCTGGGAGGAATTTGTTACAGCCTCAAAAAATGAGGCTGGTGATGACCTCCCAGAGGGCATTTTCTGCAGTTGCCCCCAAACTGTGGAATGGCCTGCCGGAGGAGATCCGCCAATTGTCATCACTTGACAGCTTCAAGAAAGCTGTCAAGACGGATCTCTTCTGGCAGGCCTTCCCGGATTAATTCACTAGTTTGGTTCCAGAACCTTCTTCCCTCCGAGATGCTCCCCTCTTCTATGATTGGGTTCTTTCTGAGCCAGCATTTGACATCGCCGGCACTTTTTCCTTTTATGTATTGTTTGTTTTTTAATGGAGGAATTTACCTCCTTATACTGTGTTTTTAAATTGCATAGGATTTAATAACTTTTTAAGGGGGGGAGGGCCAGGTAATTGTTCTTAATTGCTGTTGATAATTTTACCATGTAAGCCGCCCCGATTGTGCTCAGAGGGGCGGGGTATTAAATAAAAATTATTATTATTATTATTATTATTATTATTATTAACTTAGGTTTAGTATTTGGGGCCCTAAAATGACTAAAATATTAGACAAGTGAATGAGTTTTATTTTGGCTTCGGGTTTATATTTGTGTAGCTGATCCTTCACCCCTGGTAAAACTTCATATGAGTGACATTTTTACAGAATGTAAAGCCTTATTGCATGAAAAAAGAAACCAAAATAAAGCTGGAAAATAACTCATAGAAATAATGCAGTCCCATCCTACAGAATCCTGGGATTTGTAGTTTTGTGAGGCTCCAACACCCTTGGCCAGAGAAGGCTAAAGACCTTGTAAAACTATGGATCACAGGATTCCACAGGATGGACCTACATCACTTAAAGTGGTGTGAAACTGCATTATTTCTACAGTGTAGTTGCACCCTTATTTTAGTATCACTGTAACTACTTATCCTGAATGCTTCCTTCAACATTTCATTACCAGTGCCTCCTTATAGCAAACACATACACACACACAACTGACTAAACAAAGTCTTCCACCTGCCTGTGTCACCTGAAATGATCTGGAACATTGGACCACCAGGCCTCCAATGTAGTTGACCACCATCCCCACAATTATCCATCAGAAATGTATTGACTGATCAAGCACTAAGAAACATTGTGAAAACAACTATCACTAAGCTCTCCCAGGAAGAGGAAAGGTTGCCTGCAACCTGTCACACGAACACTCACTTGGGAGTAAGAGACACTGAATACATGGAAGGAACCCATTGTGCCCACTGTGATGTGTTTTACTGTTTAAGGATGTTTCAAAATAAGCTGCAAGTATCTGCAAGTATGCAAAACTAACAGTTTACCTGCCAATACACACACTCCATAGAAAAAATTCTGGAGTCCCTGCTCTGTCCTCCATCTTCCCCCTTCCTCTGTCTTAACTGACCCTATCTGCAGCTTATATTATCCTTAACTGACAGTTAAACTACCAAACCTTACTTTTTATATTCTCTTCCCCTCAGCCCCATTTCCCAGCATACCAGAGGATGGAAAATGTGTGGTAGCACACTCCCCAGCTCCTCTATGCATATATATCAAATTATAAGTCTCTGTCCCCTTTTTCTATTTCTACAGCTGGAAAACATTGATTTTTGCACTAACAGTGTACTGTGTAATGTAAATAATAGCTGGAAAATTATGTGGGCTTCCAATTTTTGAATAGATTCAGCAGTGCTAAACAACGTGTATCCTGAATGAGTAACCCCTTTTTTGTGTACAGCTATCCCCCTTTCTTCAATGGTTTCTTCATTCTTTTCACAGCTGAAAACTCTTTCCTAGAAACCTAGCCCCAGACATTTTTGTGACAATATGTCACCTATCCCTTCCAAATGCACAAGTTGGCTGGGACTGGCAAGTGAATCTCACTTCAGCACTGATCATGGGACAGCATCTTCCAGCACATCTGAGGAAAGAAGGCTGATATTGTGGGTGCAGGGTAAACTGAACAGGCCACCTAGTTGTGTTTTCCAGCACCTCACTACCATGTTTTGCTGCTCATTATACAAGTTATACAAGTTTGTAAAAACCATTGTGTTCAGGGTTTTTAAAAACACAATGAGAAGAGTCCAAACTGTTGCTTGGATTCTAGGAAGTAATAATTAATTCACTGGAATAGTACAAAAAGTTGGATAAATTGCCTGTTCAGATTGGAATGGTGACATTACAAGCATTTGTCAAATACTGTTCTGAAATAAAAGAGTGTTAGCATATTGATGCTGGAAAGTCAAAAACTCAGCTGTTTGCCATTCTTCAAAGATCAAGTGGAAACAATCTACAATTACTATTTATTGTTTCTTAATCCTTCAAATACATGGAAAATGTGATCTTCACAATTCCTTATTTGGGATATATTTATTATTAGTAGAAGTATAGCCAGTGCTGCCTTGGTCAATATGATGTTGTTGTTTGTTGTTGTGTGTCTCCAAGTCATGTTTGACTTATGGCGATCCCATCCATAGGGGTTTCTTGGCAAGTTTCTTCAGAGGGGTTTTGCCATTCCCATTCTCTGAGGCTGAGAAAATGCGACTTGCCTAAGGTCCAGTGGGTTTTTATGCTCTGGTATGGATTTGAACCCTAGTTTTTCAGAGTCATAGTCAAATGCTCAAGTCAGTACACCATGTGTAATACCTCAAAAATAGTTAATGAGGTATTACATAATAAGAATTCGTTCCCTCGATTTTAGGAATTCTAGCAGCAGTACCTTACCATTCTTCTGTGCTCTTGGTGTTTCATTTCTGCCTCAGGGATCTTAGCAGCAGTGCCTCAGAAATTCTCCTCCAATTTCTAATGTTATAGCCCTCCCCAATTTCCAACCATAAATATGTGAGAGAGAATTAGAAACAGGGCATGGCTTTCTGAGGCATCGCTGCTGAAGTTTCTGAGGCCAAAACAAATATGTATCCTAATAAATTGTGGCAGCCCCTGCACTTTTGATGCTAGGAAGGCTCTAGTTCAGAATTTCAGTTTGAGATTGACCATCTAATCTTAAACAATAATAAAAAAAAAATGAAGCATCTAACACAATGTCCCAATGAGTTATGGCAGCCCTCCCTCTTTACTTGTAGGAACTTTTCTAGGTTTTAAATTCTGAGGTGTCTATCAAAAAAATTCTTTTGCATCTAGGAAGCCCTCCCCCATATGGAAATGTCAAGTTTTTATTTGAAACTGGACACTGTGACTTAAGCAACAACCAAAAGGATTCCTTTAAATGTGGAGTCATCTACTTGATGAATTACAGCAGCCTCTTTTTTCTTCCAGGATCTCTCACCACTGCACCCAATTTAATTACAATATATATTTAATTGTTTTTAATTGGAATTTGTTTTTACTTTTTTCACTTTTACAACTTTTACAATCAAAACCACACCATCAGATTCTGAGATACGTAGCATGATATCCCAATGAGTTATGGCTACCACAGACATGCAAAAAAATAAGTATTATAGATTCATTGTAATGCACATTATAGATTCACTGGTAGTTATTTGCAAATAAGTTCAAATTTAAACTGTTTTCATATTGCTGCTACCAAAAACCAGACCTGGAAGATAAGGACTTCTAAGAAGTACAGCTTTGAAAAAAGTACTTCCCACATGATTCAATAGAGCAATTTTGAAAATTGATTTGGTGGCCACTAAAAAAAGGGAACTTTGAATTAGGTGTCTGATGAAATCCATTTAAGGAACCTCACAGTATCCTAACCAAAAAGAGGCAGCAGAAAAAAAAATTGGGTAGATCCTACCTCCCCTTAACCATAGGCAATAATGTGTCAGGAATTGTGACCATTGATTGTTTCCCTCAAAGATCCTGTTTACATTTGAAATCATCGAAAGGGAGGTGGACATCCCCAGTGCACTTCATAGAAAATAAAATAATCAAATAAAATAAGTTGCCACCAAGTTTCCCCAAACTCACTCTAGAGGGCATTTTCACCACCACCATCCCAGACATTTTAGGCCCAAAAGAGACCTTTTCAAACATGTGGAAATGAGCCCTCTCCTGATGCAGGAGGGAAGTGACAAAAATGCTAGAGAGTATTTGGAGAAAAACACTTACTCCTGGGGGCCACAAAATGGCCCTGGGTGATGCATGAAGCTCTGTGCCTATCCATAACGACATGCATCTTGACTGAATCAGAATCAGAATTTTGCACGAGTCAAGCAAGTAAGCATGTGATCAGTCTGTGCATCATAAATTCATTTCTCTTTATCAATATTTATTAGTAAGAGGAGAGTTGAAGAATCCAAGTATTTTTGGACTACATTTCCCATCATTTCTAATTACTAGTTGGGCTGAGTGAGACTGATGAATGTCAATATCCAATAACATCTGGAGGACCACAAGTCTCCCATAAGGAAGCCCTTGGCACAAAGGATGGCATTTGATACAAAACATGCAAAGCTTTCCCTTGCTTGGCAATCAAGAAAAAGAAACATAAAAGCTCATAATGTGCTAAGCTTCCTGAAGTCCATACTAAGGAATGGACAAAAGTTTGGTGGATTGGCCACACTCATAGCCAACATTAGGGGTAGGCCAAAAACCCTCTTACCGAAGGCAGGTTTCATTGATAGGTTTGTTTGTTCTACGTGAACTTTTAATGTCTGTACTCCACTGTGTTAGAATTCTCTAATTATTTTTTGTATTATTTGTCAACCTAAAAATGCAAAACAAATAACTAATTGGAGAAGGTTTTTTTTTTGTTTTTTTTTTTAAAAAAAGCCTCTTCCTTCCTTTTTTACAGTCAGAATTGTCAGTGCAGTGTTTATAACTTCTTTGACAACAGCATGCCTCATTTATTCAACACTCAGCCCTTGTTTTACATTAATTAGTATTAATGAGGGTGACTAATGGACTGTTTATAAATGGAGCAGTGAATCTACTCTCATTTTTACAGTTGCTCTGTCTATAGCTCCTCTTGATGGTTTGGAAATCATCCAGTTGAATGGGCACCAGGAGAGATCTAGTGCCAATCTGGAACAACTGTATACCTTGGATCTGCTTGGGAAGGACCAACTATGAAAATGAAAATTGAGTCACCACCCCAAACATTATTAATAATAATTATTTATTATAATTATTAATTATAATCAGTACTGCTTCAGTGTTAATGCTATGTATTCATTTGGAACCAGGTAACTCAAGTGCTATCTTCTTCCATATCCTCTTGTCGGAGAACTGAGATCTTCCACAAACATCTTCTCATTTATCCTCCAAGTGTAAATAAAATGATAGGGAACACATGAAGGGACCTTTTGTGTGGGTTCATCTCACTTCTGGAGTCCCTTCCTCCCCCAAAGAATTGTAAGGCTCCTGAACTGGTTGTTTTTAAAAGGGCAGACATTTCAGCTTAGGGTTTGCTGGAATCTCTATATGTAGTAATTTAGGTACTTCCTTATATATATTTCTCCAATATTCTTTAGCCTCTTTACATTTCCTCCATAGGTGGTAGGAGGTACCTACCTCCTTTCCACATTTCCAACATCCATTCAACTGATTTTTCCTCATTTTAGCCAATTTATAAGATGTATTTATTGGGAAAAATAGAAGAAGAAACATTGGAGAACAAACATAGGAAATTGATGTTCTATTTAATAGTTGTGGCCAGGATAAACTATACATCGAAGTGGAAAACTAAAGAAATCCCTTCAGTAAGAACATGGCAAATAAAATTATATGACTACATGGAGATTGATAAACTTACATGCTTGATGAAGAAAAAGAGAAGAGATTTAAAAACAAACAAACTTGGGAACCATTGATTGAATATTTCCAGAAAGAATAGGGTCCAAAATTCATTTTAGGGTTAGAGTAAATTAGAGAATCCTTTAAGAGACGAGCAAGATATAGAATATGGAAAGAAAATAAAATTGTATGTCGACATAATTGAGTAGGGGGATATAAGTATGATGGATAAGGGTAAAGCGTAGAAAGAAAGAAAAAGTGAAGTCGAATATAAAAGTTAGGAGATATCAAGACATGAAAGATGAAGAAGTCTTTTTTTGAAGTGTTTGTTTTTATTTCTTTTTCTTTTCTCTTTTCTCTTTATTTCTCCATTTTTTCTTTTTGTATTGTATGTGAAATGTATATATGTTTTTAAATTTTAATTTAAAAATAAATAAAATAAAAAATAAAAGAATAGACATTTCAGTTTGGTTGTTTTATGTCATTTCACCGTCTGACTGTTTTTACTATGTGTGTGTCTATGTGTCTTCAAGTTGCCTGTTGACCAATGGAGACCCCATACATTTTTTCATAGGGTTTTCTTAGGCAAGGAATAGTCAGAGGTTCTAAAATATAGCCTAGAGCACTTGGAACTGTAAAAAAAAGATTGTTGGTCTCCCATCCAAATAATAACCAGGGCTGATTCTGCTTGGCTCCCAAAACCAATTGGGATTTGATTCATTTAGGGTATTCAGGGTGGTGGTGGTGTTTTTTGTTTTTTGTTTTTTAAGTATGTGCCACTTTAATTTTGTTAGAGAAGAAGAGAAGAACATAAATTATTTTAAGCAAAGAAAAAAGACAGCGTTAGAGTAAATTGCCTTACAACAAAACATGGCAGCTCTTGTTTTATTTTCCTAAATCCCTACTGCTCTCTCTGTCCATAAAGAGATGTCCTCCCAAGGTGCTGTCCCTATGATGGCACACCACTCCTCCCTTTTCAGTAACCAAAGTAATCTTTCAGCTACTGATTATTATTACAGCTACTGGGCAACCGGCAGGGAGGAAGCACCATTATGCACAAGAAGATGCTGGGTTAGTATATTCTTGAGTTGATCAGGCTTGTTGGGACAAGTTTTAAGCATTACCCCATATATAATATTCAAAATAGTTTACTACCATAATATACCAATCTTGTTTGCTTCAGTATTTTAATTTAAATATGATCCTTCTAGCTGTGGTCCAGCTGCCTTTGCATTTCAAATCAAGTCATTTGTTATTATGGTGATGGGGCATCCTAGGAGGCTTTTTTTGCCAGAAAATTAAAAGCAGCAGTAGAGAAGCTAATGAGTAAAGCAATAAGGTACCGTCAGATCCTCTTCACTGCCGTGTATCTCCCTGAAGGGTTGAGCATCTTCTTGCTGAAAGTGACTGATGCCCACATTGGAATACAGCCTACATCAAGCTGGTAACAATTCACAAATGTTCATATTTATTTCAGATGTTATTATCATCTTATCAAACAAAATAATCTTTTCTAAGGTATTCAGGATTGCCAGCATTCACCCAGTTAACATACATTTCATATGGAGCTAAAACTGTTTATGAAAGTTCAGTAGTTCAATATTCTACTGTTATTGCTTTTTCTTCAAAATATTCTAAATGAATTAGCTCTGGAAAATGGGATTTACTGGCCATAATCTCAGTGTATTTTGTAAGCAAAAGTGCACTTTTTTTTTTTACTAGCTCTCATATCTGGGTAATTTAGTATATCTGAATTGCTATAGGAACTTCCCTTGAAATCATATATTTTCATATTATTTTGTAACCATTGAAATATTGCTAGAGGCAATTCACATAGAGAGTTGAAGAAAAGCAAATTTTTTGAACTTCCTCATCAAATAGTGAGATGAAATCTTGCCCAATTGTTGAAAAGTAGTGTCTTTAAACACTGGAGATCCATACGCACTACAGAATTATAGCACTATTATTGCACTTTAATCGCCAAGTTTCTGCCCTAAGAAAACCTGGGCCTGGCAGTTTAGGGAGGAATTTCTAGCTACAGAACTCCAAACTACCCCAAAATACAAACCTCAGGATTTCCATAGGATGGAACCATGGCAGCTAAATTGGAATAATGTAATGATGATGGGCCCTTAGTAAAGCTCTCCCCAAGAAAGGAAGATAGTCTTAGGAAGAATATCCAGTTTGTTCTAATGACAAAACAGCCACCACCAGTGGCTTCAGCTCCTCATGAACCTTCAAATCCTGCTCTGGAGTGATGCAGGGCCTTCCAGAAAAGGTTTTTGGATAGTACAGGGGAAAACCATCTTGCCATGCTAGCTGTAAGGTACTAGTTCAACATTAGATGTTCATCAATTTCTCTGGTTGTTGTTGTTGTTGTTTTGACATGTAGGACTACACAACTCTTTACAGTAGTTGTGGAAAAGTTAGTGTGCACCTGCTTCTATGCAGTGAGGTGTGAGGTGACTAAGGAGATTATCACACTACAAAAAAAGTGACTTATCCCCAATGGGATAGTCACTTTTCAGATTGATCACTGATGTTATAAGATGAAAGTTGCTGCCACTGCTGCCAGGCAACTGCAACCTAGCTGCATCCTGGGTTCTAGCTGTGCTTATCCAGCTGATTTTCCAAAACAGCAAGCTCCTGTTTTGGAAAACTGTGGCTGAGATGCAGGATGCATGCATTCCATCTTGTGTGTCCAGCTATGAATCATGGTCCACAACAGAAAGAAAAGCCTGGACAGCTGGCAGTGTACTACACTTGGTTTTAAATATATCCCCAAAATTTAGATGAATAATTGAGTTGTCATAAATCATCACCTAAGCTGCCAGTAAAGCTCTATACTCAATGAAACATGGACAAGCTTCTATCTTTCTACCTTGGTATTATGTAATAACTGTTTTTTTTTTCAGATGAGAGAAGGAAGCATTGGCCTGGGTTTCTCAAATAGCATTCCCGCATGACAATTGAAAATAGCAATTGCTGTAACAAGCTGATTTCAATAGCAAGGAATTTCCCAAAGCCATTTGGAAATATGAACATTGGTGGGTAGGATGTCCAGTCTTTAATGGATAAAATCCTTTCCAGTTTAGGCCAACTAAAGAAACTTTGGATGGTTTACTTTCTCTAAAGCACCACTCCATAAGGAAACCCTATTGCAAGATGCTTTTGGAAATCTACAGTTGAACACTAGGTGTTAATACAAAATGCAAAGTTTGCTATTAGGGAAATAAATACACACATACAATATAGGTGGATCTCCTTTTGTGGCTGGCTTCATTAATCTGAGATCTGCATCATCTTATAAGCCTGAACACCTGCTCTAACACTGGTGCACTTGTCTAAACATTTTCAAATTCCTTTCCTACTTGTCTTCTGCTATGGAAGTAATATGGGAAATTGGTTGAGGGAGTCTACTCAAACTGTATAACTGATGGATTTTTGATCAGCTTAGTTGGACATGGTAGTTGCAGAAAGGTCACTATGGGGGGAAGCAGATGGGCGGCACGGGGCCGCCCCAGGAAGCTGCGCCGCGGGGCCGAGGTATCCGCACACCTCGGCCCCGCAGTGCAGCTTCGCCACCCCTGGAAGGAGTGCTAAAATAGTGCTCCTTCCACAAATTGCTGAAGGTGTACTGCAAAAGGCTGCCGGCGCACCTTCAGTGACTTTTCCGCTGCAGCGCATGCAGACGCTGCAGTGGAAAGGCATAGTCGGAGGGCCGGCCGTGCGGAGGGCCGGCTGCTCCAACGACATCTTCGGGAAGGGGTTGGGGCGCCCAATGTGTGGCTGCCCCTCCCCTTCCTTGCTCTGAAAACAGTGCTTAACCCCTAAATTGCATACATCAAGATCCACATTGAATACAAAATTCAAGTCAGAGTACCAGAGTATCAATATAATTACTAAAGACACCCCATTCCATTCAAAGCACTACAATTGAAGAACAACTTTCACTGTTATATTAAATCCATATCACCAACTATTTCCCACATACTAACAACCAAAAATGATTGACACTTCAAGTCACAATGCTTTGGTTCTCATCTTTAGATGTGATTCAAAGCTCTTCCAGGGAAATATGAAAAATGAGAGAACAAACTGAGCAGAAATATGGAAAGCCATTACTAGCTGCAGTTGGTTATCAAACTATAAAGGAAGAAGTTGTCAAAACTCTGTGTAACAATCAAAATGCTTAGCCCCATTCAGACAAGTGGAAGCTGTGCTCTGCTTGTAACTAAAGACATGTGATGGCCTTTAAACAGAGTTATTGCGGGAGCCTAGGAACAATATTTCAGATAGGCCACAAATTTTCACCTGATATTACAGTTGCTTTTTAAAAGTGCCATGTAGACTTTTAGAAGCTGTTATCTAATTACCACAAGTTAAAGAATGATTGTGCCAATTGGCCATTAATTAAAAGAGATAATTTTAAAAGGAAATTGTGAAAAAATGGTTTATCTTTTTGTTTCTCTATGTAGCCTTTCTCCCGCTTAGAAATTAGGTGAATGTATTGCTGACCGTCTCTCCTAGCTCCAAAACAATGGATATGTCACATAGAATTGTGAATATTTAAGACAAACACTTGAAGCTTTATTCTGAGCTTTCAGATCTGTTTATGGCTTCCTGATGTATCTAGATCTACTTCCACTTGGACATAACCATGATCCTTCCAACCTGTTTGGAATCCATTTTTCAAGTTTCCCTCCAAGATAGGAACTAATACTCTATATTCCAAAACTAGTACTCTGTTAGCCATCCACTTTGCAATCTCAAAGAGGATACAAAAACACTGCTGTAATGTGTGGGTTCCTCTTTGTGATCAGAAGCCCTATGCAATTGAAACTATCAGTGCCCTGAGCAACATGGTGGACAGGTGGGTTCCTACTTGAGACTTTCCACAGACATATGTGGACATCAGTGAAAAATACACATGAAGCACTGACTAAGAGGGGTTGCAGACTGCCAGAAATAGTGCAAATTGAGACCACTTTTAGGGTTAGGGAATCATGGGAACTGTATTTTATTGTGGCACCAGAGCTCTCTGACAGAGAAGGCTCAATGTCTAAGGGGGGGGGGGGGGGGGGGGAAACAATTCCCATGACGCCCTAGCACTAACCCTAACCCTAAAAGTGGACTCAATTTGCACTATTTCTGCCAGTTTGCTACCCCCCTATAACTCCTTCCCTCAGTTTCATAGAAATTGAATGTGTGGATGGAGATTTCTAAAATGAGCTTATGTTTGCTATTAAATCCAGAATTTGGATATACTAGGTTTAAGACAAATCTTTATGCAAACAAGGCCTTAAGCTTAAAAGACACTGTTATCTCCCTAGTGCCTAATTTTTGTTCCATTTGATAACAGGCCAGTTTCCAGCAGTGTGAAATTTTCAGGAACAAATGAGTTAGAACCCCAGAATCACAACTTTTTTGAAAGTTCCAAAAATAATTCTTTGTGAATATAAATTTTCTTCCATTTAACTTTCTTGTTTGAGAGTTTGGGGTTAATTGGGGTCATGTTTTCAAGTTTCTCTGGAGCTAGGAGGCTAGAAACCTATCTGTTTTAAATTAAATTGAGGGCTTTCTTCATGTTTATATGACTTCAGGAGCTGCAGATGGAACAGGAAAGAAACAAATGATCCCTTATTATGAAACTCTTGATAAAAAAAATTCATTGGAAATTATCCCATTTTTGACAGAGAGAGTCTTCGCATGCATAGCTTTATCAATATGGCATTGGTATTTTGCATGGTTCATGTTCAGGCATTGCTTATCTGATTTGAATTAACATGTAAATAGGGGAGTTCCTAGCCCTCCTCTACTCCAGTAGCACTTTCCTCATGTAGAAAGACCCAAGTCTAAAAAGAAACTTGTTTGTGGGGTGACTCTTCATGTAAAAAGGATGTTGGAAAATCAGGACTCTTGCTCTCTTCATGTGAAAAGGATCTTCTCTTCAGATCTTCAAGCAAACATCTTGAGGTGTTGCTTTCAACATAAGGAAAATGATGATGGAGTGGGTAGGGCTAAGCATCCCTATTTCTGCATGTTAATCAGACTAGGTAAGTAAGTAGCAATGAATCAAATTTGTACATTATTTTTTTAGTGTCAATCTAGTCTTAAGTCTCTATATACCAAGCAAAATATGGAATGGGTGGCCCTGTGTGACAGCTCTCTCCGATCTCTCACACTAGATATCTCAGATCTCCTCACACTGTGCCTCTTGGATACCACCACACTGGGTCCAAATTATGTGATAACCACTTGGTTCCACAGGATTCTTCTCCTTCCTTATCCTAAATAGTTGGAGGCTTCCTTTCCCTCAGAACTATCTTCCTAACCCTTGATCCCTCCCCTTTCTTAAGTGTATCTACTATCAAGTGTTGTTTTTTTTAAATATTCTTGTTGTGTGTTTTGATGTTATCCATAAATCACCTCAGGCCACTCCTTAGTGAACACAAAGAAAATTTCTTTTATTTACACGTAGAACTTATAACAGTATCTTTCTTAGCAGCTGGTTCTCAAGCTTGTTACAGTATATCTACATCTATTACTTCTGTTGTGTGTTTTGATGTTATCCATACAAAGTTGATGTTATTACAAATTTACTATGTTCAAGTTCTCTGGCTTACTTTTTTCACAGAGAACACAGTCCTCTAATAACACTGGACTTCCCTTGTCCTTTAAAAAATGTTCTCCTGATATGGGAGTCTGAATCCATTCAGACTGAACCCCTTTTCTCAAATGCACTTTTGGCAGTTTTAAGACACCCTCCTGGCTCAACAGTCTTGGCACACTCATCAGCCTCTTAACAGCTTCTCCTCTTTTTATAGCTGTTCCTCAGGCAGGTCCCCACATTTTGTATTCCTGTCCCCAATTAGATGATTTGAATATTTCATTTGCTAGTCTTTCTCCACTTCCTGTCATTTGGCAGAGTGAAATAGCTGCCTTGGGCACCAGGTGCTGGGAGGCAGCAGCAAGGTATTGGACAAAAGAGCTATATGCTGCCAGGGCTGGGCTACAGAGGAGGACATTGATCTATCATTTGTTGTTAGCTGCCCTCAAGTCAATTCCAACTCATGGCAATCCTGTGGATGAGACATCTCCAATTTTCCTTATCTTCCACTGATCTGCCCCTGTCCTGTAAACCAATGCCCGTAACCTGTGGTGTCGCGAGGTTGATGTCACCCAATACAGTAACTCATGGTGTTAACCTCCCAATGACCTCCTCCCATTTCACACCATACAGAATCCTTAGTAATGCTTTTTTTGCACTAATGTTACTTGGAAATCATAATTCCTGTATACCACTGGGTGTAATGCTAATAGTTGTTTATGTCTAATAATAGACATAAACTAGAAAACTTATACCTTCAACCTAGAATATCATACACACAACCTAAATATGTGTGTGTGTGTGTGTGTGTGTGTGTATACACACACACACACATAGTGAAGATTTGGTTAAAATGTGATGTTTTTAAAGAAAATTTAAAAAGAATAATTAAAAAACATTTTTTTAAAAAAAAATAAAAATTTGAAATTTTAATTTTAAAAAATTCTGGGGCCTCTCCTCCCATTGAACATCACTCTATTCCCACCATCACTTAAAACATTTTAAAGGGAAGCAGATGAATGCCACAGCTCATTTCTGCCAAAAAGTAGGTGTCTATGCACCCCCCGCACCCACTAGTGACTGCCTGTAAGCTACTGCCTGTAAGCCCCTGATTGAATCCATCCATCTTGTCTGCAATCTTCCCCTCCTTCTTCTACCCTCTACCTTCCTAGCATTATTGTTTTTCTAGTGACCCATGCCTTCTAATTATGTGGCCAAAGTATGATAGCCTCACTTTGATCATCTTAGCTTCCAAGGAGAGCTCTGGTTTGATCTGTTCAAGGGGCCATTTGTTTGTTTTCTTGGCTGTCCACAGTATCCTAAGTATTCTTCTTCAGCACCACATCTAGAATGAGTTGGTTTTCTTTTTGTCTGCCTCCTTCACTGTCCAGCTCTCACATCTGTACATGGTGATGTGGAAGATAATGGCCTGAACAATTCTGACTTTAGTGGTCAGTTGTATGTTTTTACTCTTCAGTAAATCTATCTATCATTTGTGTCAAAGAAACATTACGCCACCAGTCCGGCTCAGTTTTCTACATGAAATGGGGTTATTATCTTGCTCTTTGCTACAAGTAGCAAAATACAAAATTAGGCCAGCTTTGGTTATGAAAAAAGAAATCAATTTTTCCCCTACTGCCAATGATCCAAATTGACACAAACATAATTTCACTTAGCTGGTAGAGACTCTCATAAAATTAACCTATCTTCTCAGACAAAGATGCTTTTCAGAAATGATAAATGTCATAGATAGGAATGCAATTTTAATGGAATATCTGACAACAGCTATTGAAAGGGCCACAGTTGAATAATCCTCCAGCAAAGTGATGCACAGTCCAGTTTGCTGATGCTACTTTAGCTGATGGAAGAGGCATTTGTATTCAAGAAGACTTGTATTCTATTGGAAGCTGGTAGTAATGGCGCCATTAAGATTGGTGTCACCTGGTGTGGTAACTCATGGTGTCACCCCCCCCCCCGCCATTGATTTCCTCTCATACTACACCATACAGAATCCTTAGTAATGTTTTTTATACCAGTGTTACCCATAAATTGTAATGCATGTCTATCACTGCATGTATTGGTAATAGTTGTGACATAAACAACTAGCAAAATTAAAATTATACCTTTAAATTACAATATCATGTGCACAGCTTAAATGTATTTTCATTTACATAGATCCATGTGGTTGTGAATATGATGTGATTTTTTAAAAAGAAAGTTTATTTAAAAAATATGAAAAAAATAAATTTTAATTTTTTAAAAAATCAATCTACTCCTTTCTCCTCCCATTGTGCCTCACCCCACCCCACCCACCCCATCAATTTAGCATTTTAAAGGGATACAAGCAAACGCCACAGCCTGTTTCTTCCCAAAGGCAGATGTTTGGGGAGCAGTGATGTCATCTCCCCTTAAGATGGCACCTAGTGCATCTCACCCCTCTGCACCTCCGTAGTGGCACATCTGGCTGGTAGTGATCATACCCATGGAGTAACAAATCTGCTATAGGTTTTGGCATGAACTTTAAAGGAAACTATTCATAGTGATGAAACATTTGGGGTTTATTGTGTAGAGTATCCTGCATTATCTCATGAAAGTCTGGACTGAAAAACAGAACAGATGCATTACTACAACCCAACACTGAGCACTGTCCAATTGTCCTTTCAAAATCCTTTGCTGTTCTTTTTGTGGTGACACTGCTGTGACAGTGGTAAGGAGATCAGCTTTAAGATAATGTCTGCAAAGACTCTGTTGGCTCATTGTTTTTATCTCTTTATTGTTTCCTCTGTGTACTCTCTCCTCCAAAGCTTCCAACCACTGCATAGCTGTATTATGACAAAGGTTTATCCTTGTTAGTGTACCGCTGTGATGCCAATAGGTACCACTATGATGAAACCTAATCGTAACAGTGGAGCAAGGAGATATTTTTTTTACTCCATTGCTCTGCTGCTATCATGTCAGAATGGATGGTTGAATGTCCTTTACAAAGATGGAGAGCTCTTAGCAAATATGTACTGATTATTTTCCCAAAATGAACATATTATTCCTGTAAATCAATGTGCATTCTTCAGACATATGCAAAAGAACATTTCCAGAAACCATATCAATATGTGGCTTTTACTTTATATATTTGTACACAAGAGCACAGGAAGCTGTTTTATACATTGTCACACCTAGAGCTTTGGAAATTGCTGTTTTGGACTAGTTCTGCCAGAATCCTCCAGCCAGCAAGCATGTCTGCCAATGCTGGCTGGGAGATTTTGGAAGCTTTAATCCCCAAAAATAAGTTCCCCAAGCTGTAGTCAGCAATTTGATCCCATAAGCTCAATATTACTGACTCTAATTGGCAGCAATTCTCTGTCCTTTCAGTCAGGAGTCTTTCCCACTCCTGTCCAAGATACCTGTTATCTTACAAGGTCAACTTGCAGGTGCTATAAGTGACACTGGCAGGCAGAATACTTGGATAGAAGAAGCAGAGATACAAACACACCTGCCTACTATTCGTGGCTTGAACTGCTATCAAATCCTAGGCTCAGTAGACAATGCTCCACCACTATGACTGCTGAGTTACATATGCAGCAATAGGAAAAGGACAGTGTCTATTCTGCAACAACAGCAACAGAAAAGCTTGAAGTAAACAGCAAACGCATTGCTGAAAAATCTAACCAGGAACATAAATAGCAATAAAAAAAGGGAAACTATCTTCGGAGATTATCACAGTGCTAATAAAACCAGCTTACCTGAGCCAGCTTAAAATTTAAAATGGGTGGCATCCTGATGTTATCAGAAGGATTTAGCTACCAAAATTGCCGTCTAGATCAAGTCTGGGACCATCGCCACTTGCAGGGGTGCTCAGCACACCTCTTTCCAAAGCCGGGAGTTTTCTGGCTTAAGAAAATGGCCGCCAGAGTGGCCCTGGGAGCAGCAATGGACCCGGAATGGACCCAGGCAATGATTTCAGTGGGGGGCAGCAGAACTGGCCTGGGGCCGGTCCAAAGGCCTCAGGGGCCGCATCCAGCCCCCGGGCCTTAGGTTGCCTACCCCTGATCTAGTGTATAAAATGAATACAGAACTATCAACTTCTTGCTGTGTTTAATGGGGCAGTTTCTGTAAAACATGGTCTAATTGCTATGTACTTTCAGCATATGACAAAGAAAAGTGTGATTATAAGATTAGAAAGCCCACCAAAGTTCTCTGACAATCTTTTTTTTCCTTTTCTCTCCCTACCCACGCCAGTTTATCCATCAAACTTCAAAATTGCTTGGCTAAACCAGGTTTATTTATTGAATAAAGATCTCTGTGTGTGTGTGTGTGTGTGTGTGTAGAGAAACTGCTGAAAAGCAACTATCTTCTATTTATACACACACCTTTCTTGATAAAGCTAACAGTATTTATGCCTGACACAGTAAACCAGAATTCAAATGCCAGCAATTCATATAGCATGATAATAAGACAGAAGCAAGATATTGGGCCTTTGCAGACTGCCAGAAATAGTGCAAACTGAGTCCACTTTAACTGCCCTGGCTCAGTGCTAGGGAATTATGGGAACTGTAATTTTTTCTGAGACATTGAGCCTTCTCTGTCAGAGAGCTCTGGTGCCACAATAAACTACAGTTCCCATGATTCCCTAGCACTGAGTCAGGGCAGTTAAAGTGGACTCAATTTGCACTATTTCTGGCAGTCTACAAAGGCCTATAGTTTGCCTATATAGGCATGATTTTATATCATATATTTTCATTTAAGCACTCTTTTGTATTAATATGTGGGTGTTGTCTATTAATATGTTCACACCTATGTACAGATAGGGGGTCTTGTTTTATGAGAAACCTTTGTTCAAAAGTTAAATGTCTTAATAAGGTAAGAATGATTGCTGTTAAAAAAAAAGCTGGAATAAAAGAAGGTCAGGTAGCAACTAATTGCTCTGTAACTAGCAAAAAAGTTCAAGTACATATTTGGCATTTTAGAGAACCTTCAGGCTTAGTTTGATGAGTTATTAAAATTATGGTTGGCCTATGGGGAGAATCACAATAATTGGTAGAGGTCATAGATAATCAAAAGTGTCTCTCCCAGTGGGATGAAACCTATTAAAATCAGATATTTAAATCTCTTTACACTTATGTATTCAGGTCATGTGCAAAATGACTTGTCCCAATCCTAGTCTCAAAGAAAGCATGCAGACATTTTACATTGTTCTTTATTTGGTGCTAATTAACATTTTTAAGAGGTTTAGAGATGGAGTGCACTCACTATACCCCAAAGAAATCATTCTTTGTAGCTGCCAGATTCTTGCATTATCTTATCAGAAGAATTCACTTTTAATATTCTGAATGTTTAGATTACTGTAAATGACATCTTGAAGGCTAATAGCACACAAAAAGGATACAAAATAGAGCCCATTATCACTATAGTGAGAGAGTGCATTTGAGAGTCATGTTAATCAATTCAGTTTCAGAAATTCTACTTTGTAACCAGAATAATGACAAAGATTGTGATTGCTTTTTGGTTATTAGGATGAATGTAGGTATCCCCCAACACACCAGTTGTGTTTTAAAAAGGGACTAGAGTACAATAATGAATCTTTCAATTGTGATTTACTTATTCATTATTGACATATTTGGTTTTCCATCACATTGCTTCCATCCATAGGCCTCTGTGTAAAAATCCAAGACATTTTTTTTAAAAAGTCTAACTAAAGGAATATTAGTGAGCCATTGTGGTATAGTGATATCATTGTTTGACTAGGGCTGCATCTGCACTGTAGAAATAATGTAGTTTGGCCACACTTTAACTGCCATGGCTCAATGCTATGGCATTCTGGGATTTTTAGTTTTGTGAGCTATTTAGCCTTCTCTGTCAGAGCACACTGGTGCAACAACAAACTATAAACCCTAGAATTCCATAGCATTGAGCCATGGCAATTAAAATGTGGTCAAACTGAATTATATCTGTAGTGCATATGCAGTCTAAGACACTAGGGGGGTGAGCAGATGGGCCAAGATAACACAGGCTGATCCTGTGCTATCCTGGCCCCAATGCACATCTGGGTTTGTTCCTGAGTTAATGCCAGGACAGGCAAATATTTACAGATAGGTCCTTGCACAAAACTGGGACCAGGATAGATGTACACACTCCACTCTGACTGAGAAGATCCCTATTGCCATGTCTGATGCAGAAACGTGGTGCCTGGCTGCCTTCTCTTGGCCATTTCTGCATCAGACATGATGACAGGGGAACCTCTCAGTTTGGGCAAGAGTGGGCAGGGGTGGTGTAAACTCCCCAAAATATCAAAGTGATGATTGCATATATGGATTCCTTGGTTGATCAAGGAAGACAGTTCTCTGGTTGTGATGGTTTTAGACTTTCCATATTATTAGAGGTTGTTCCTAATAGCAGCTCATAATGGTGTAGAAACTCTCTACATTGTGGCAAAAAACTCTTCAATATGTTGAAACTAGTGGCTTCAAACATGAATTGTGTCAAAAATGTTTTGTAGCTTCAATTTGATCAGTATTATATAGACTGGCATTTAGAGCATGGATTAAAAAAAATGTCACTCTTTGCCCATTTAACTGATCTGAACCCAGCTTTATGCAGCAGGAATTGGTTAAAAATGGAAAGAAATGGATACTAGAATAAAATTGCATATACTTCTTACAATAGCAGTTAAACAATTGCTCTTGGTCTTTGGTGGAAATTTCTTCACTGAATTGTATTTCACACTCTTTATATCCTGCCTTTCTGCTAATACTTGTAAAAAATAAATACAGTTTCAGCAGTCAAAACTGCAAAGGTTTCTACCCAGTTTTTTGTCACTGCTGATGGAAGTAGACACAGAAGAGCCTAATTTCTAAGAGAAAGTATGGGGCAACTCTGAGAATTCAGTAAAACTCCTCTCCATTCTTCAAGATGATGAACTACTATATATCCCACCCACTCCCCTCAGGCCTTCTTGTGTTTTCAACTTGCATTTTTTAACAATAGAACTCAGGTTTAACTATGTTTAAGGGTTTTTTATTAAAATATTTTTCAATGTTATACTGTATTTTTAAATGGCTGCAAACTGCCTTGAATCACATGCTGAGATTATTACTATTAATATACAAACAACAAAATAAAATAAAATAAATATCCCAACCAATCTGCTGATATCAGGAACTAAAGAAGGACCATAGCATCAAATCTTAGGATGTGGATAGGATCTTATGGGAGGAAGATTTTTAGGGCTTTATGGATAATTCACAGTATTTTGAATTTTACTTGGAAATGTATCAGTAACCCACATGGTGAAAGAAAACAACAATAAATGGAAACACAAGCTTTAAACTTCTTATGGAGACATGGCAAAATGGACCCTGTCAAAATGATCCTAGGCAATAAAATCTGTTTGCTTTGGATCAGTTGTATATCCTTCCTCAAGTGGATTCTGTAAGGTAATCTTTAAATATGACTCTTCAGCATCTGCTAGACTGGTGAAGTAAAGTGGTGCCAGTTAGGCTCCATAATGCCATTCTGAACTTAGGTATTGTCAGAATTGCTAGGATGATTATAAAATATTGTTTGTGGCTCATTCATTATTCATTCACATAGACATTCAGTCATTGGAAACACTGTGCTATGTACCTCTACTCTAGCAGTATAGGAATAATTTATCTCCTGGAGCTTACAGTGTTTATCCACTAAAATGAGAGAGAGGCAATCCATGGTTACTTGCCAATCAAGTCAAAGTAGGAAAACAAGTTCCACACAACCTGACTGAGTTCCAACATTAATACTGCAGTCACACCATGCCTGTCTGAAATGATTCCTCTTTTATCAGCAGCATGAAAAATATCATGAAAGAGTGCTAGATCTTTGCAGTTTGAAATAAATCAAGCCTGGATGTGTATTCCATATGTGTCATAATAAAATGCAAATAAGTACTAGGAAAATTTTATGAGTGGTAATTTCTGGCATAGTTTTCTAATCTACCTGGAGTAAAATGTTCTGCTGTCAAAGCCTAATTTAACATTTTAGTTGTTGCCCTGGGAATGCCTTTTCTATGTCTTTATAAGCTCCTTTTAAAAATTATACATTGACTGGATTCATCTTCAACAGTCACAGAAAAAAAAACTTATTAATGAGGTCAGGTCAAAAGAGTGACTGATCTAAAAGCACATGGAACAAAAACAGAATGAGCCAGGCTTGGTGTGGCTTTAACTAATATACGGCATGTGCTCTTCTAACCACAGTGACTCCTATTAAGAAAATATATTTCTATAGCTCGCTGTATGGGCTCTGGGAAGCAATTCATGCAGAACCAGCACGGTCTTCTGCCCTAAAGCTCACATCTAGCCAAGTTTAAAGAAAAGGGCAGCCAATAGACATTGGCTATTGTCCCTTCTCCTAGGGACAGACTATTTCACTATTGTCACAGAGAAAAAGGATTTGCCAACTGTTGCACAAAAGCTAAAATAAATTTATTTTATTAAAACACAAAAAGATATATTTGGAAATATGCAAATCTTGTAAGAGGTAACAATAGTTTGTGAGAAAAGGTGATGATAGACACACAGAGACAGAGAGAAACAGACATTGAGACAGTAATTTGTTATGATATTTGGCTTCTGCAGGGGTGGGAATCATGCAGCCATATACCCCCTGGACTACACAACCCACAAGTCCTAACTATCAAAGCCAACAACATCTAGAGTGTGATACAATTTTCATCCTTGTGCTACTGTGAGAAATTCTAAGCCACATGGGAACATACTACTCATTCCCATAGTGAGACCACCTCCATTACTTTGGAGGGTAGAACATCATTTGTATAGGGGAGAATGGCAATGTGGATTCCCTCACAAGGCCCCAAACTGATTCCTGGCATGGAAAGATGTTACATTGCCATGGTTTAAAGGTAATGTAACAGGAAGATTCTAAATGGCATCTCCTATTACAGCAGTTATCAGAAATAACCTACATTTTGCTCTATATTTCTCTGCTAATTTTTGAAATATATATCCTGCCTTTAATCTCCAGTTGGCATTCCCAGGGTAACAAAAGTAATTTGAAATATTGGGTTCCACTTGACACTCTTATGACAATGGTGGGTCTGTTAACACCTCTAAATTGTACCTCTGATCCTTTCCAAATCTGAGGAAAAGTCTCTGACTACAAATCTGACATCCTTATCCACTTCAATCCATGCTATTGAAAACTATTTTTAAAATCCAAAGGAATCAAGAGTTGCACCCTCTTGTCCCAGTTAGTCTTGAGTACCACTTTTTTACATTGAAAGTAGAACAGAAAAGAATGCAAGATAAAGGATGCAATTTGTACCTTTTGATGCTTGTGTCAAGACCAGTTGTTTTTGCAGATGAAAAGGAAATCAACCCATCTAAGATAAATAGTGTCCATGTTTCATCCCAATTGAGGATGAATTTGACACACCACATGCCTATCCAGTAAAACTGCAAGAATGACAAGCTGGTGGATACAATTTAGGCTATTAAATTTCAGGGGAAGTAAGGACATACGACTAGAAAAAGATATTTCTCATTTATGTAACACTAAAATTATTTGATCTTGCTTAATCCAAATGTATAGTTCAATGTAGTTTTAAGGAAGACTAGGGACGTTTTCACACTGGGCTCCCTAAAGCCGGCTGGAGCCCTTCCCCTAAAGCCGGCTGGACCCCGTGCCACTGACACCGGAATGACTCCGGCGGCGGCAGGCTAATTCCTTTTGCCACCCGGAATTACCTGAAGCCGGAGTTAGCCAGGAATTAGCTTGCCGCTGCCGGAGTGAGGCCGGACTTAGGGCTCTGTGTGTTTGAACACACGGAGCGAAAAGCCGGCCGGACGCAGGGATGACACCGGAAGGGGCAGGGTTTGCCGCCACGCGTGTCTGAACACACGGGAAATGGAGCCGGAGTGAGGCCGGCGGGAGGCCGGCTAGCGTCCTCAAAAAGGCCAGTGTGAAAACGTCCTAGGAGGTTTCAAATCAAATTCAGGCATATAAGAAAACATTTATTTTAAAAATAATACAAGTATGTGTAACTTTGTAAAGCATCTTCTCAGAAGAACTAGAAGAGCCAGACATTGGGTGCCATCCAACTGGTATTCATCTGCTGACAGAAGGCAGCCCCCCCACCTCCAAAAAAATTCTTACAGAGAGATGGGAGAACTTTCAAAACAGCATGGGAGGTTATTTGGAGGTTGTAAGGAAAAATAGATTCACCTCAAATGTAGACTCATCCCTTCCTTGTTATGCTCACAGATGTCTTCTGTTAGCAGAATGATACCAGTTGGATACCACCCATAATCTTTTTGTCATTTTACATCTTGATTGTTGAATTAAAAAGCAACCTGTGCACACAGAAAGAAATAATACAATGGCCTTGTTTACCTTATGTTTTTATGGTGGATATACTGGCAAGGCTTTTGAAACAAGAAACAAAATCTCACATACCCTTTCTGAGTTGCACAGAGAAAGCTTCTAAGCACAAAGCTGAGATCAGGGATTATTTACTTACATTCTTTGTTACCCTCCATGGCCTGGTGTCCTTTAAATAATTTTGGCTTCTGTTCTCAGAATTTCTGGCCATCTCAGCTGGTAGGATAAAAATGCATTTGGAAAGCTGCTCTACATATTCTGTGTATTAAGAAGTGTTCTTTACACATTTCCTAAGAAATTTATTATCGCAATGCCATGCATCAAAATCTCAAAAGGGCTTTACACCTTTCATTTTTTAGGAATGTGCATCTGTAATACTCCAGTCACTTTACTTAGCGTTTAAGTTTACATTATACATATCATCTACTGTACTATTCTCTGTTAATTAATAAATCATACCAGAATTATATTACTTGGTTCTGATTTCCTAAAAGCTCAAGAGGAGTATGGGGATTAGGGATGGTAAATTTTGATTTCTTCAATTCCCAACAGATGTTGAGAATAATGAAAATGTTTTTCTTCTCATAGCTTCAAGACAGTTGGGAATGTTTCTTTTCCTGCAGTGATGGGAAACTGTTCAGTTTTTCCACAAAAGCTGTGCAGGTTCCTGAGAAAAGTGCATAGACTCCCAGAAGCTACATGCCTACTCCTGAGAACTATGCAGACTTTTTGGAAAACTATGATACTTTCAGTATGGAAAGGACTGTTTTCAGGCAGCCATGTGTCTGTTCTGTATGCAAGATTGCTTTTTCTTTGTAGTAAAAATGCATGAACCTGAGTTTCTTTTCCTGATGTTTGTGCAATGTCCAAACCAACAAAGGCGCAGCCACAGTGTGGAATGCTTCACCACATCACTTGTATAGGAGTATAGTGTGTGATTTAGTTTTTGCATTTCCTGAGCTTTCCTCAAGTATATAGCAAAAAACAAGTTTTCTGTGCATAATTTTTTTTAAAAAGTTTACAAGAGTAAGTTTGACTGCAAAGAGCACAAATTCTCTTGTGCAGTTCTCCAAAACTGCAGTTAACATTGTGCTAGGAACAAAAACATTTCTTCTATTTGCAGGAACTTTAGACATGATATTTTTCTTCTCACCTATGTTTCTTGAGGGGTCAGGAACTCCTAATTCAACCCCACTTGGGAACTTGAACTATTTCTGTTCCCTTCCTTGTGTGGATAGGCTTCCATTTCAGACCATCAGCAGCAGATCTGGGTGTCAAGGTTCCAGATTAAATTGCTTGTATTTTAAAACTAAAACAGGGTATGCAGCAATCATGAAACCAGAATTAGATTTTATTATTTAAATTTTAAAACATTTTAAACTAGTGTTTCTTTTTCATTTAATGTTTATTTCTGCAAGTTAACAACATATTTCTTAAGGGAATACTACTAAGTAAACTTCATTCTTTGAGGATTAAAAAAAAACCCACAAAACTGTAGCAAAGATCTCAGAACAACTTAAATGAATATTTAGTAAATAATATTACAATGGCAGTATTAAAAAGCTTCCTACAGTGAATTTCTGTCTACCTTTATAAATAAATAAAAAATGTACATTCATGCAGATGACTTCTTGCAAAAGCATGAAGTCTGACAGGGACTTCAGTCTGAACTTTTGAAGAACCATGGATGATAAATTTAATCAAAGATAAAATTAGACAGTTGTCCTATAAAATCTTGCCAGGCCTTGATGCCTAATATATTTTCAACCAATATCTGCTGCACCTTCTAATGCTCCTAAACTGAAATGGTAAATTATTTACTAAGCATACCAAATAGTCAATAAAGTACACAATTAAAGTGCACCATGTTTATAATTCAGACTGGTCTTATCTGCATTGGCTAAACTGCAAATAACCTATTTGAATTCTAACAGAGCTTTTCTACTGCCTCCTTATACAAAGATGTTTCAGCAAGCACTACTGCCACCTCCTGGTACTCCACTGTATATGCATGCATGTGAGTGTTCATGTCTAGGTAACTAGTTAAATATCATTTTAATGGTTGATAGGAATTTGAATTTTAGAGAATAAGAAAAAATGATCTGATGTGGTCCTGCAATTTAACCTCTTGCTTTTCAAAAATCATATAATGCAATTATTATCCTCATAAATTATAAATAATAAAGTCTCATAAATTATCATTTCATTATAAAACATTAAATATTATTTGACAATTTATTGTAATATTTGGGTATTTAAAGTGTAGAAGCTTCTAGTTGCTTCCCAAAGTATATGGAGAAAATGACATTTCACAAGCATGCATAGCTACAAAATATCATTTTTGTCCACAAACCTGGACTAAAGAGAGAGAAGCATTTTTGTCCACAAACCTGGACTAAAGAGAGAGAAGCACAGTCAACTCTCACTCCCAAACCTCAAAATTGTAAGAATGGCTTCGTCTGACAAAAATAAAGTGCTTTCTTGGCTGAATTGTTTGCCTATGGATGACAGCCAGCTGTACATCAGGGAAGACGGCTTGATCCTTACATGAAAGGATTCATGCAACCATACTGTGCTGCCCCACTGAACTGGAAGAAAGGGTTGGAAAGGAGGATTGTATAAGAAGCAGGAGGGTCTTTTTCTACTTTACAAGCAGTACAGAATGCTGTAGGTGCAGAGGAGGAGAATTTACAAGGCCTAGGAAAATTTGCAGCAAGGTGACATAGCAGTGAAAAGGAAGAGGAATGACTGTAGGAATGATTAGTTGGTCTTTGTAATAGGGAGGAATAGGCAGTTCTCTGTCCCCAACCCCAATGCTGAGCCTGAATTCCTAGGGCAGTAACACAGGAAATTATGTATTCACATATTTACAAGTTTTCTGTACAGAAAACAGTACTTTCCATGCAGAAAATAGATTTTCCTCTCCTATAAACAAAAGTTGTGCAGAAAATGCCATGTTCTGTGTAATTTTTAAACATTTTTTTCTAGAAAGAAAAAAATGTTTAGAACACTCCTAAAAGGCAGGCTTAATATTGAACATAAAGAAAAGAAAAATAATTACTACCAAGGAGCTTCACAAGTTCAACCTAGAGAATGAAGAAATAGACATAGTAAAAGAATCCTCATACCTGGGATAAAACATTGAAAGAAATGGGGACTACAGTCAGGAAATCAGAAGAAGATTAAGAATGGGGAGGGCATCTATGAAAGAACTAGAAAAGTTTCTAAAATGCAAAAATATACAACTCAGCACAAAAGTTAGAATCATACAAGCTATCACATTCCCTATTACCATGTATGGATGTGAGAGCTAGACAGTTAAGAAAGATGATAGGAAGAAAATCAATGCATTTGAGATGTGGTGCTGGAAGAGAGTGCTGAGGATCCCATGGACTGCCAAAAGGACAAACAAATGGGTCCTAGAGCAGATCAAGCTGGAAACCTTCCTGGAAGCCAAGATGACCAAACTGAGGCTGTCATACTTTGGACACATCATGAGAAGGGAGGACTCTGGGGAAAAATTAATGCTAGGGAAGGTGGAGGGAGGGAGGAACAGAGGAAGATCACATGCCAGATTGATGGACTCTATTAAGAAAGTCACAGGTATTAAGGGGTTGCAGGAATTAAACAGAGCAGTGGAGGACAGGGGGGTCTTGGAGATGTCTCATCCATAGGGTTGCCATGAGTCGAGATTGACTCAAGGGCAGTTAACAACAAAAATGTGGAAGTACCCCAGATGTCACAATCCACATTGTTTCTCCAATGTCTACTTGTTCTCATTAAAGAAGAAGAAGAAAAAGAAGAAACCATAACAGCACACCTGACGCATTTGTGTTCAATTTGTGGCACCTCACAGTTCGATTCTACAATTTTTAGCTGGCCTGTGCTAGCATTTAACTACGACATGGTCAATGGCTTAGACAATCCTGTAGATGCCAACAGGTTCACATAGAGAACTCTGTATTCATCAGAATTTTGCTGTAGGCCATATATGATTACGTGCTATATCAAGAACCATGAAAGCATCTGTATGTGCCCCTCAGCAATCTCATGGCCTCTTCAGCCCATGGCAGATAGTCCTCCTAATCAGTCACCAAGAATTATATATAAAATTGCTGGCTTCAGTTTTATGCACCTGACATATATAAGGTGGGAACTGGATCTGCTAATAGGTTTATCATTCATAAATGCATTGAACACAATGCACTGTTATTAATGCAGCACTAAATAAATGTTTGGGAATACACATTCAGTCTAATTACTGAAAATGCTAATGACCTGTAGGGATTTAATATTCTCAGTCAAATTCTCCCAAGAAGTAGGTCTTAAACAGGCTATGGCAACATGCCATTCTAAAGTACCTGAGCACATTTTTAATCAGCAGTGATTTTCAGGCATCAGTTATGAAGCTATTTCTTTTCTCTCATACGTGCCTCACTCAGATTGATTTTTTTACAGCCTATCTTTTTTAATGCATTAAAGAAAGCAATAAAAAAAATTGCTTTGCAACACAACTTAGAACTGAAAAGGGGTAAAGGGTTAGCCGAGTGAGAGGGCAGGGGCCAGGAGGTAGCCTTGAATCTGCTGATACCTTTCTCTTGTGAGTGGCTGTTGTCATTTTAGCTACATAAAAGACAACATTAAATGAATTTAATCAGAAACTGAATATAGGCTTTAAAAAACTGGGAAAAAATGGCAAATTTACATCTGGCAAGCCGTTTATGCTATTTCTATATATATATCCATTTATACCCACAAAACAGTAACTGGACCCACATGCTGATTTTACCAAACATTTTGTTCTCTGACTCTCAGGTTCCCCCCCCCCCCCCTTCTGTCATATTTAATAGAATCCACACATCTGGCCTTTCTGATCCAGCCTTTTGTACATAGTGTTTTAAGTACCTAGAAAAACTGGCAAGTTGATCCATCAAAGCAGATAGCCTTGAGGACTTAGCTCTTAAAAGCTTGTGTTTGAGGATCTGTGTATTCATCCATGTGCTAACAATCTTGGATAACCTCCTGTCAGGTAGGTAAAACATGTTCTTCTCCACACTGCTTATCATTGTATCCATTGGTGTAGAATTTAGTTTATTTTTGAACAACATACAACAAGCAAATTTCTCCATAAACTGGATGGGGACAAAACTTGCAGTCTTCAAACAAATTGAATGTGTGAGCAACCAGAACAAACAGATCAGATCTGATCCCTGCCCAGCTGCTCTGTTATGAGTCCTGTGGAGTCTACTGTGCCCACTTTTTAAATGTTTTCCAGTAGGTGACCATTATAACTAGGACAAGTGGTAAGTAAGGATATTATAGAAGCCTCTTCAAAAGAACAGCATTGTGGATTGCTCTCTGAAGAAATCCATTTTTGAGATTGTTAGCTTGTTTGTTTATCTAAGGCTGCAGTCCTATAAACACTTCCCTTGAGTAAGTCCCTTTGCAAAGCTAACCTCATGAAGAAACAAAGAAGGAATTAAATTTTCTGTGTCCTTTAAATCCATTCTTCTCTGAAAAGCAATTTGCCAGGAGATAGCAATACTAGCAAATGTGAAAGAAGAAAAATGCCATCATTTCTAAGCGAAAAACAGCCTCACCATGTGAGGCACTCATCGTATTTTACAGCCACTTAGAAGGATAACTATTTCACTGCAAAGCACCTTTTAATTACTAAAGAATATTTTACCACAGATATCTATTTCAGTACTGGCTGAATACATCTACTGTGACATTTTTTCCCTCTATTAATGCAGTTGTCATTAATTACTTTGCTTTTCCAACACTTTCAGGAACAGAACTTCATTTTCTAGCTTAAAAAAAATGTTATATGCCTTCATGTTGACTCCAACTTATAGTGACCCTTTCCAAGGGCTTGCCTACATGTTTAAAATACTCTTCATTCTAATCAAATAGACTGCAATTTAGCAAAACACGATTTGGAGGAATTTTTTTCAGTGTGCACGTGTGGCAAAAAAAAAAAAAAAAATCCATAAACTCCGCTGAAAAAAGGATTTGTGGTTTTTATCAGAGTATTTGTATCTATGCATTATCGAACATGTGGATGTCCATATGGTTTGGATGGATTCACATTTTCAGCAGAGGGAGGGGGAATAGATGTGAATTTGCATAGGAAAGTGATGATAATTCAGCTCTGATGTGAATGTGCAAAAATATGCAGCAATTTGCATGATAAACTTAAGTGTAGACTAGCCCTTGTGGTTTTCTTGGCAAGATTTATTCAAAGGAGGTTTGCCATTGCCTTCCCTTCAGGCTCAGAGTATGACTTGCCCAAATTCATTCAGTGGGTTGCCATGCAGGGTAACCAGATGTTCTTCTTTTCCAAGACATTTCCAAGTACATTTCAAACTTCCCCTCAAGAGAAATTTCAAAATGTCCTCCATTTTAAGCATGACTAAGGGGCTGTACAGACTGGCCACAAGGGCCAGCCTGGGGGTGGAGTGGGGGTGTGGTGACTGCATGCCAGCTGCCCCAACTCTGCCCCCACATCATCCTCATGCTGCCCAACCAGACAGATGGCGGGTGGCATCAGGGTGCTCCCTTGGTGTAGCATTCATACATGATGTGCTAAAGGAGTGCCAAAAAGCAGCTGCCGCCATGGCAAGGGTGGCTTTTTGCTGCTCTAAAAATGAGTATGATTTGCCAGCTCTTTTAAGAGTGGTAAAGTACTGGATCAGGGCCACAGTGTGTGGTTACTGCAGTCCCAATCAGGCAAGGAAAGGGGCAGTGAGACACTGCCCCTTAGGGGCCATCTGTTGAGCCTCTAAAAAGCCTAAATTTATATTTACATTAGTATTTTTAGATTTTATTTTGTAATGACCTATATTTTTGAATGTCCTACAATTTGCAATGTCTAATCCTCCTTTGTTGTTGTTATCTGGACAACGTGTTTCCATGGCTGAACGAGGTTCTAACCCTGGTCTCTTGGAATCTTCATTTAATACTCATATTGGCACTTTGTTGTTGTTAACTGCCCTTGAGTTGATCTTGACTCATGGCAACGCTGTGGATGAGACATCTCCAAGACCCCCCTGTCCTCCACTGCTCTGTTTAATTCCTGCAACCTTATAATACCCGTGACCTCCTTAATAGAGTCCATCAATCTGGCATGTGATCTTCCTCTGTTCCTCCCTCCCTCCACCTTCCCTAGCATTAATTTTTCCCCAGAGTCCTCCCTTCACATGATGTGTCTGAAGTACGACAATCTCAGTTTGGTCATTTTGGCTTCCAGGGAGGTTTCCAGCTTGATCTGCTATAGGACCCATTTGTTTGTCCTTTTGGCAGTCCATGGGTTCTTCAGCACTCTTTTCCAGCACCATATCTCAAATGCATTGATTTTCTTCCTATCATCTTTCTTAACTGTCCAGCTTTCACTTCCATACATGGTAATAAGGAATAAAATGGCTTGTATGATTCTAACTTTTGTGCTGAGCTGTATATCTTTGCATTTTAGAATCTTTTCTAGTTCTTTCATAGCCACCCTCCCCATTCTTAATCTTCTTCTGATTTCCTGAGTGCAATTCCCATTTCTATCAATCTTTGATCCCAGGTATGGGAATTATTTTACTATTTCTATTTCTTCAATGGCTAGGTTAAACTTGAAGATCCTTGGTGGTAATTATTTTTGTTTTCTTCATGTTCAACATTAAGCCTGCCTTAGCACTTTCTCCTTTGATCTTCCTTAGTAGGTGTTCCAGATCTATGAGGCTTTCCATATCTATTGACATATGGTGGTTAGCACTAGAGCTGACTCTGTCTATGTGGATTGCATCTGTTCCTGGTGATTTGTTTTTTGCTATTTCTTTTATTGCAGTTTCTACCTCACTTTTTAGGATTTGGAGTTCATCTTCATATTGCTCTTCATTCCATGTGTCCTTCATTTCGTCATCTCTTTTGTATAATTCTTCTGTGTATTTCATCCAACATCTTTTTATTCCTTCTTGGTCTTAAATTATGTTATTTTTATTGTTATACATCGTCCCAGTCTTTGGTTTGAATTTTCCTTTGATTTCCCAGATCTTGTGAATTAGATCTCTTGTTCTTCCCTTTTTGTTGTTGTTTTCTATTTCTCTGCATTGGTCATTGTAGTAATTTTCTTTATCTTTCCGCACAAGCCATTGTACTGTTGCATTCATAATTCTTAGTTTGTTCCTCTCTCCCTTTTGTTTTTCTTCTCTTCTTTTCTTTATTGCTTGTAGTGTTTTTTCTGATATTCATTTTTTCTCTCTTACTTTTTGTTTATTGAAAGTGTCTGTCTGCATTCTTCTTTTATTATGTCCCTGGCTTCAGACTATAATTCCTCTGGTTCTCGGTCTATTATGCTTAGTAATGTGAATCTGTTTTTTATGTTGTCAGTAAATTCTGTTGAGATATTATTTAGATCATATTTTGGTATAATTACTGGCTTTGTTTTCTTCTTGAGTCTTACTCTTATTTTTTATATGAGTAATTTATGATCTGTGCTGCAGTCGGTGCCTGGTCTAATCTTGGCCACCAAAATAGAGTTCCATCATATTTTGCTTCCAATTATATAGTCTATTTGATTTTTGTGATGACCATCTGGTGATGTCCATGTGTATAGCCTTCTTTCTGGTTGTATGAAAAATGTGTTTGCAATGAATAGGTTGCATATGGTCTGCCTATACCTGGTGATGGGGTAGTGCAGTAAAATCTGCCTTCTAATAATTATTATTATTATTATTATTATTATTATTATTATTATTATTTATATCCCCACCCTCTGCCAAGCAATCGGGGCAGCGTACAAAGTTCAAAACATCAAAATAGATTACATCAAATCAACTCCCATCCCTCATTCCCATCCCCACTCACCCCCCAAAACAATTCAACAAAACAAATTAAAAAACAATATACAATACAATATAAAATATACAATTACAATATAAAAATACATAATAGCATTGTAGCTGGGAAATGTATAACTGGGGAAGGATTTTAAGCTCTTCCCGGTCTCCCCAACTGTGCTCCAGCCACAGCTGTGCTGTTGGTGAAAATCAAAGTCCAATTATAGTCAAAAGCTGGAAACTGGAGGGGATTTTAAAGCCACCGGTGCTCCTCCCCAGCAGTGCAGGTGAAACTGGTCCTCCGAGGGCTGCTGGGTGGCCAGCAGTCCTCCGCGGCTTCAGGGAGCCCGCTGCTTGCTGGGTGGTGCCGGCGGAGTAGCCTCCAGTCCAGCTGCTCAGATGGTGGAAAGGGAGGGACTGGTCCCAATTCTCCCCGCTTGGCTCCTGGAGCTTTTGGAGCTGCTGTTACCTCTGAGGAGGCTAAGAGTCTTAAATAGCCTCCAGTCCAGCTGCTCAGGTGGTGGAAAAGGAGGGGCTGGGTATATTAAAGATATATCCTGTGTCTATCCCCAGAGAAATGGCATTGTAATAAACTCCTAGGAAGATGGGATAAGGAATATTTAAACGAGCCTACTTGATTTTAGCCAGAGGGTGTATGCAGAACAAGGTGGAGGGTGAGTACTTGTACAACTTCTCTGCATGGGTGAGACTCCACCAAAAAAAAAAAAAAAAAAAGGTACTATTGCATATATATACAATCACTTAATTGAACATACATATGGCCAAGGTCTTGGCAATCAGATTTCAAATTAGAAATATCAGATGCAGCTTACTCCTGTATATGGTCCTCTGCCCCATATAAATCACAATCAACTGCTAGAAAAGAAGGGGTTCTGAAATTCATTCATAAATGGTATTAAACACCAGTCCAGCTTGCCAGGATGATTAAAAATGTTCCACCATGCAGCTGGAGGGGCTGTAAAGTTATGGGATCATATCAACATATGTGACTTGATTGTGCCAATGGGAAAAAGTTCTGGACTGTGGTTCAACACCAGGTATCTTGCATTACATATCAAATTATTCATCCCTGTCCTGTTCTTTTATTGTTATCTCTTTATGTTAAAGCTAACAGTAACCTGAAACACAGAAATTTAATTGCTTTTCCCCCTCATAGCAGCACATCTAGAAATAGCTAGATGTTGGAAATTAGGTGATCTAACAATAGACAATTGGTGGGAAAGAGTGTAGGACTCTTGGCTAATAGAGAAACTCTCCAATACAGTAATAAACTGTAATAAACACAAGAAAAAAGACACATTCTATGATGATGGGACAATTTTTTAAATATATGAAAAATAATTCACCACAACTGCAACTTCCAGCTCCTCAAACAGACCTATGGAAAGATACATTGTATCTTGATTCCCCTTCCAATGACACATTTATTTAGAATATTCTCTAGTACTCAGTTGGCAAAACTATGTCTTGTACCATTGTTAATTGTTTGTTGAAATTTCTTCTGTTAATTATTTTATTTAAAAAGGAGGGGAAGCTAACTAAGCAAATGCATACACTTGTGAAGAGTTTTTGCAAGTTTCAGCAGCTATCAATTAACCCTTGCAAACTGTAGCAAGGAGCTGCTCTACTTGATAGGCTGGAGATTTCCCAAATGTTGGAATATTTGGCTGAGTACATCAAACCTGGAAAATTATCACTCTCATCCCCTGCCTGGTGAGAATCCACAAAAACTGGAGAATCAGGGCCAGGCCCTGAGATCCGAAAAGTCTAGTTTTAACTGTTAAAGTAGTGGCTTTCAAAGTGTTTTTAAAAAGGATCTTCACTGTGAAGAGAAGGCAGGTTAGAGCCAGCCCTGGTGACAACCAATTAGGACTGAGCTGGCGATAGCCAATCACATTTTGGGCTGTAAGGGGGAAATTCCGTTAGGAACAGTGGGAAGTCAGTTAGAGTTTGAATTCCAAACAGTGAGGGTCTGGTGGTGAAGGTTCCAGAGTGGAAGAGGGTTAAGGTCCAGAAGAGATGGACCTAAGACCCATAATAAACTCCAAGTGAGGGAGTTAATAAAGAGAGTATCCTGAGGGGTATTGAGAGCCTTAGAGGCAGGTTAAGAAATAGTGGTAAAGGTACCCAAAGAAGGGCTAAGAGTCCTGTGGGGGTGATTGAAAGGGTCCCAAGGAAAGGAGTGTTTTAGAGTATTATTATTTATAACTGTAGCCAATTATAACAAGTGCAGTAAGATCAAGTGAAACATTGTTACTTGTAAATAAAGTTTTGTTATTACTTTATGAAACACTTGTCTACAGTGTGAATGAATATCAACATTACTAAACCCTATACAAGATAGGTTATACCAAAGTATTTTAGAAGAGAAGTTGGTGAAGGAGTAGCTCTTTCTATAGGGGGTGGTGGCAGCTGTGGGATGAAAAGGGTCCATGGTGTGGCCACAAATGAAAGAAAAGGAAAGTGTGCATCACAGTCACTGCTGTAATAGTTGCCTGTAGTTATGATAGAAGAGAGGTGGCCACATCTGGTCCCTAAGGTTTTTTTTATGTGGCTTGCATTCCTTGGAGCTGTCTTATGCACTCCCCAAAACTTGAATTATTATTTATTTATCCAACAGAAGAGGTTTTGTGTTTAAATGTACTGGGCAGGGAACAATTCCAACTGCTTGAAAAGCCAAAAATCATAATTGGAAACCACTGCCCAATCACTTTGTGTGTGTGCGTGTGCGTGTGTGTGTGTGTGATTGTGCATATTTGAAGCCTTGTTCTGTTTCTTTCTGGTCTGTTGTTGCCATCAGCAAGTGCTGGGGGTAAAAAGATGGGTCTTATACCAGACAAAGTAGTCTATGTCTTTAGCAGCCCCATTGAAATCAATAAAGCTTTAGTCCCAGTTGTTATTCCATTGATTTCAGTGGGTCTACTCTAAATATGATTAAGATGGATTCAGTGGATTACCACTAATGCTACCATGTTGTTGTTGTTTTTACATAACAGCCATAAATTGAAATTTATTCTGTTTTCAGTGAAAAGACTCCATTTGAAAAAGGCATTTTTAATTGTGAAGTCGAAGGCTTTCACTTTTTTAATTATTTCTTCTTGGTATATCATTTTGCTACTACTCCAGATAATACAAATTGGCTTAGGAGAGTGAATGCTTTACATTTTGATGAGGCTTCAGTTCCCTTGTGCAATTATGGGCCTTGAAGCAAATTCTCTTTGGAACGGTAAGGGAATTAGAGCAGAGACACCCTGTTAAGAATAGAGAAGGATAAAAAGAAGCAGGTTCAAAGGCCCCTTTTATACTGCCAATGCCTGGTGTCATGTTATATTCCAGCCACAGTTGTGTTACAGTATGTTAAAGGACAATGTGAAAAGTCAAGAGAAAAAAAGAACTCTTTCTCTCTTTCTTGGCATTTTAAATATCCTGATCCACAACTTAATTAAAATTCTGTACTTGGGAAACTTTGAATGCAGTGTTTACCCTTCTTAGATGTTTACAGAATAATCTCTCAGGCATGAATAATTATTTCACTAAGCACCTACAGAACAGTGACGTTCCACAATATGATATGACTATTGATTTTATTTTTAAAGAGAGAGAGATGTATACTGTGATGTGGTCATCAATATATGTGGTCTTGTTTTCCAGGCAGACCTGTTTTTAACACAAAACCTCAATAGACTAAATAAAAGTCAAGATCATCCTCTGGGTTTCCGGTAAATTATTCATGTTATATATTTCAATTAAATTTAGAATTGATAAAATATACCCTGAGTGATGCTTTTAATGACATATGCTCCTTCGATTCCTAAAGGTCTTCCAAACATAATATTTGCATTAAACCAAACCACAGCATTTTTAAAAAGAGGATACACATTTTAATCTTTTCAAAGATGCATTAAAAGCTGAACCATATAAGTTTCTCTAAGATTTTGACCAGGTTCACTCATGGAGATGATCAAATATACTTTAAAAGCAGTCCTTTTCAACAACCCTTTTACTTTCTGGTTTAAGAAAAGACTTTCATAGCTGGACCAGTCATCTCTTTTAGAAGTCAAATTGCTTTGATCCAAGCTAGCATTTGATAAACATTTATAAAGCTCTGTTCCTGACACAAGCCATTTCTATTGACTGTTAATCTCCTGCCAGACCTCTTAAGAATTATAATGTGTAGCTTCTTTCTTAGAGAGCTAGCATGGTGTAATGGTTTGACTACACTTTTGAAGATCAGGGTTCAATTCCCAGCCATGGAAATCCACTTGGTGACCATGGACAAGTCACACATTCTCAGACCCATAAAAATCCCATGATAGATTCACCTTAGGGTCACCATCAGTTGGAAACAACTTGAAGGCATACAACAACAAAGCTTCTTTCTTGGATGCTACACAGTTTAGCCTGCATGTCTTCCTATGTCTATTGTTTTAAGGACAGAATGATTTCTCTATACCCTTTGCAAAGTAGGCATGATGGATATGGCTGCTTTTTGTTTAAAACTATGCATATGCCTTTGATTTCCATCTGTAAAAATGTTCTTATTATTTTCAAAAGGAGAGAAGGAACTCTTCCTATTAGTAAAGGGAAAATGCCTCCTCATGCACTAAAACAAATAGACAAGAAGTGTTGGTCCCAGATCCACCCTTCCCAGTGTTTGCCCCATACCATGGAACTCCCTCCAAGGAGAATCCTTGCTGTCTACATTTTATTTAATATCCTGCCATGCATTTCAGTTGCCTGGCATCTTCATGCAGCACTCTATAACAACTGCCATGGCCCCATCTCCCCAGTAAGGTCCCACTGACTCTGGCCTTGCCTGATCCAGTAAGAGAGCAGGGTATGAAAGGTGATATATTATTATTATTTTACCATGTCACCAATGTAGTATGCGATTTGGGTATTTAGGAAATTTATGAAATTAAATTTATGAAATTAAAGCTGAATCTCTCTGTGGCAGAGAAACTCCTCAGCACTGTGTGGGAGTATGTCCTCATACATATTACTATTTTAGTTGCTGAATTTTTGAAATAGAAGGTTATTTTGTCCTGTTCTAGAGATATTTTTTTTAAAAAAATGTAATATTGATGGTAATTTAGCTTATTTTTAATAGAATGTTGCTGCTATATATGACTTATGCTGTCTAGCTGGTGATGTTGAGCCAAGCAATGGAATAAAAAGGGCAAAAATAATTTACTAAGAGCTTCTAATGGAGAAGCTTTTAGGAACGCTTTTTTTCTTCTTTTTCTTTTTTGAGTGGGAAGTTGTTAGCTGTTGTAAGGTTTGGGTTGTAATGTTGGTTTTAAGATAAACAGGTCTTTTGAGGAGAGCGATTCCATCTATAAAATACTATAAGTAATTGGGCAATGCTAACATTGAGCCTATCCCAAACATCAGCCATTGGCATGGTTGAGCAACCACTGGGGTTAATATGAGACCAATTGTTGTTGTATCAGCTGATTGTTGGTTATACAGATAGCCCTAAGGCAAAAAAACCAACAACAACCACAACTTCACACCATCATTTAGAGAGAAAGATGGAAAATAAAGGAGAGGTGGAACAGAGCACAACTGTTCTCATGCATAAAGCACTTCTCACTGAGTGAAATATCAAGAATTTAAAGCAAAGCAAAAAGCAGCTTATTTATATACCGCTTCATATCACGCTATGGGATGTCTAAGCGGTTTACAACTGTGAGCTGATTGCCCCCCAACAAGCTGGGTACTCATTTTAGCGACCTCGGAAGGATGCAGGCCTGAGTCGAGCCTCAGCCCTGGCTGGTATTGAACTCGCAACCTTGTGGTCTATGAGTGAGTGGCTGCAGTACAGGCATTTAACCACTGCGCCACCAGCAGCAAAAACCTTCTCCTGAATGAAGAGGATGGGCAGAGGTGACTGGTAGATTCATTGCCACAGATCCCTGTTTTTCCATTTCCAGTTTTACAGCCACTCCTTTCACTGCTGTTCCCAGATATGAGCCTTCCTGGTATTGGCCTCAATCCCTTCAGAATTTTGACACTGAGAGAACTCTCTTATAACACCAAACAGCTGCAGTAGGATCACTTGTGAAATAAAGAGTGGGTTTGGAAATAGAATTTCCTCATGGAAATGAATTCCTGCCTTCCTCTGCCAATGTGGTGAATCAAGCCTCTGTTCATATTTTGGGACTTTCCACAAATTGGACCAGGAGACAGGACAGATGAGCCCCTTCTTTCACATTGGCTGAGTTTGCTAAGGGAACTGAAGCCATTCTCCACTCTTGTAATTAGAATCATAGAATCATAGAATCATAGAATCATAGAGTTGGAAGAGACCACAAGGGCCATCCAGTCCAACCCCCTGCCATGCAGGAACTCCCAATCAAAGCATCCCCGACAGATGGCCATCCAGCCTCTGCTTAAAGACCTCCAAGGAAGGAGACTCCACTACTCTCCGAGGGAGTGTGTTCCACTGTCGAACCGCCCTTACTGTCAGGAAGTTCCTCCTAATGTTGAGGTGGAATCTCTTTTCTTGCAGCTTGCATCCATTGTTTCGGGTCCTAGTCTCTGGAGCAGCAGAAAACAAGCTTGTTCCCTCCTCGATATGACATCCCTTCAAATATTTAAACACGGCTATCATATCACCTCTCAGCCTTCTCTTCTCCAGGCTAAACATCCCCAGCTCCCTAAGTCGTTCCTCATAGGGCTTGGTTTCCAGACCCTTCACCATTTTAGTTGCCCTCCTTTGGACACACTCCAGTTTCTCCACATCCTTTTTGAATTGTGGTGCCCAGAACTGGACACAGTATTCCAGGTGAGGCCGGACCAAAGCAGAATATAGTGGCACTATTACTTCTCTTGATCTAGACACTATACTTCTACTGATGCAGCCTAAAATTGCATTGGCCTTTTTAGCTGCTGCATCGCACTGTTGACTCATGTTCAACTTGTGGTCCACCTGGATTCCTAGATCCCTTTCACACGTAGTCTCATTCAGCCAAGTGTCCCCCATCGTATATCTGTACTTTTCGTTTTTCCGCCCTAAGTGCAGTACCTTACATTTCTCTGTGTTGAATTTCATTTTGTTAGCTTTGGCCCAACTTTCTAGTCTGCTCAAGTCATTTTGAATTTTGATCCTGTCCTCTGGGGTATTAGCTATTCCTCCTAATTTGGTGTCATCTGCAAATTTGATAACTATGCCCCCAATACTGTCATCCAAGTCATTAATAAAGATATTGAATTAGATAGTTGCTAATCCTATCCTCAGTGACAACCAATGTCACAATATCAGCTAACTAGGGTCACAATATGACTGCCAGTGTGCATTAGTGGTTTGAGTGTTGGACTACAACTCTAGATACCATAGTGGTTTGAGTGTTGGAATAAAACTCATGTCCCCACTTGGCCATGAAATCCACTGGGTGACCTTGGGCAAATCACATGCTTCAGAGGGTGGCAATGGCAAACCCCTTCTGAAGAAACTTGTCAAGAAAACCCCATGATGAGTTTGCCTTAGGGTTGCCATAAGTTGGAAATGAATTGAAGGCACACCACTACAACAAAAACAGGGTCAAAATAATCATTTTTCATTTTTAGTTTTACGTTAAGACTCTGATGCTTCTTTCATTGTAAATAGATATGTTTTGATTAATGTTATTGGCCCTGGAGTATTGAAAAGCTGCTTTCTTGCTTGGTTCTTCTTTACCAAAGTAGCTGCAGACTCAGTGAAATTGGTTTGGATGTGAAGAACACAAAGATAGAGGAGAGGACATCCCTGGGAATGAGAGATATTCCAGCTATAGCTTGTCCTCAGATGTCCAGAACAGCCTGAATTAAATATTGATGTATAATTGTTAATATTCTGGTGGGGAAAGCCATCAATATTATAATCACCACATCAGAGAGATTCAGTGATGACTTGGACTGTTCAATTACACACAAAAGTTGTTTTCTTTGTTTGTTTTTTACCAACCATATGTACTAACTGTTGACTTGCAATCCCATCATCATCCTCATCAATTTCAAATAAATCTTTAACCTATGTTTCTCTGCTTCAGATCTTGTAATCAGATCTTTGCTTTCAGCAAACTACAAAATTATTCTTTACTGAAAGAATTGCACTCCAGGGTCCCTCACCTGTAATTTATGGCAACCATAACAAATAATGTATTAAATTAGGAACTACCAGAGGATAAAAAGAAGAAGTAGTAGTAAGGAAATAACAGACATTATAGACAGACTGAACTACAAAGAAATTTCAACTTTTAGACCTGTAATAATCTGGAGCTAGAGGAACCTTAAATATGGTAAGTATTTGAAAATCAGAGTAGCTACGCAGGCTACATGGTGAAACTGAGGAGAGCTTGAACAAGGTGAACTGTGGAGTCCACTCAGATACCAGAACCAGATACAAGTCTGTGACAGAACAAAACCAGGAACACCAAGAGAAAAGAAAGCAGGATAAAGCCTCAGGAAAGTTCAGACTTTGGCTTTTCTCATTTGTTTGAAAATACATGGATGATGAAGGATGTTCATTACCTACACTCCTGGCCTCTGTTTTTTTTATCTGATGCTCCAAACAGAATGTATACGTGTACAATTTGTGCAAATAAGGCTTTCTTCATGCAACTACCAAAAAAAAAAAAAAAGGCAGGATATCAGATCAGATCATAGGGACAGCATGGTGCTGTGGTTTAAGCAATGCACTATAACTTTAGAGATCAGGGTTTTTGATTCCTTGCTTTGCTATGGAAATCCACTGGGTGACCTCTCAGCCCCAGAAAACCTCATGATAGGGTTGCCTTAGGGTTACCATAAGTCAAAAAAGACTTGAAGGCACACAACAAGAACAAGAACACCACCACCACATGTATGCTATATTGAGATATTTGGATAAATGAATAGAGAGTGGGGATGTTGCACATTCCTTTTTCAGCCATCTCATATTAATTATCCATGACATTCCAATATATGAATTAAGTAAATGATCAAAGGAGAAAAAAATGGAACTTTCAGTTTAATCTAGCAACCTTTGAAAGAAAAATGAGAAAAAAGAATCACCAAAAAGAGCTACCTGGACAAATTTAAGCAATGCTATGAACTGCTGAATTCAGAAGGAAAAACTGGTCATATTATCTCACCCTCCAGTTAAACTTAGGAAACTTACAGAGGAATCCTATATATGTTTACTCTAAAGTAACTCACTTCCTTCAGTGGGGCTTTCTTCTGATTAAATAATTACAGTATAGGATTATACCCACTCATTGGCATGGCTGCCTCTCCCTGCCCCCGCCCCCACCCCCCGCCCCAAATATCCTCAGGCTCTGGCTCTGAAGAAGGAATCCCTCAAGAATTAGGGTCTGGCTGGTTCCTTGAAAATACTTTCCATTTTCTAATCTCAGAGTAACACAAGGTAGACAGTTGCTCCCAATAAACTCTGTTGGACACTCTCCTGCTCTGGCATCAGACAAGAGGACAGGAGTGAAACACTTTTCATGGTGCCTCCTCATTCTAGTGAAAAGAATGTGGAACTGTCATGAACATGCGTGATTGGAAACCTCTATCTCACTGTCACATGAATTTTCGATTCATTCAATTTCATTACAGAACAACCGTATGTAGAAATTCTATTTTTCTTACAATAGGGGCTGTGAAGGTTCTCCCCCTCCACTCTGAATTGGATGGGAACCCTTGAGACCACCTTTTTTAAAAACTTGCTGCCACCACCCAATGATTAACTTATTACATCTTAGCAATGCATTGGGATGTTGCTGGGGAATTCCACTGGTATTTGCAAACCCTTTGAAGAGCTAGCCTAGAATGTGATAAGACACATGAAAAAGAGTGTAAAGAGGCAAAGAACTTTTTTTTTAAAATTCTAATTAAAAAGTTCTAGAGCAAAAGAATATCACTACATGAAGGACCAATGTGTCTTACAGGAAAGACAGAAAGTATAACTTACAGAGTACAATCATTTCAATCAAACTAGAAAAATAAATAAAAAAATACTGATGCCACTGACTGGTACATGTTCCTAACCTTACTCACAGTTCAGATGGGATTTGTAGTCCTTGATGTTTATAGATAGCTGGGAGCATGGATTTCATTGCCCAACTCCCCATTGCCCAACTCCTCATGGCCTACCTCAAAAGGGTCAAAGACAAAACCAACAGGCAGACAGACATCCCCTCGTGTTGTATCCATCGTGTTGCTTTTTAAAACCCCCTCTGAGAACAGTCTCAAAGGTTCACACTTCTCCCCAACTGCCCATTTCGTTGGACAGTTGCCATCTCATCACCCATGATGTAAGCTCTCATTAAAATGTATTTACCTCTTCCCATCTTTTAGCCTTTTGCTATATGGGAGGAAGGTACTCCCATTTATCACAGGATCATACTGTACCATTACTCCCCATCAGCACTTGAGTGTCAGTATTCAGCCTTTGTTGTGTCTCCCTTTCACAGGGCAGCAGACACAGCCAGGTCTCATGCAGAAGAGTTTGGAGATTGGTCAGCACAATATCAAACAGATGCAGCACAATCAAAGCAGCCCCAGTTATTCCTGCCCTGTCATAGAAAAAGCAGTTTTGAACACAAGGTTGTTGTCAGATAAACAGTTTCTCCCTAGTTCTGATACCTTGGCCTTTATTCTTCTGACTTCTGGCAAGAGCTTCACTAGATTATCCTTCTGAGAATCAGTCTGCATGCCTGGTTTCACTTAGACTGACTTTATTTGTTTTTGACCTCTGGACTCTTGACTCATGCTAGATGCCTTGCTTACTTTAGTTACTTATGACAGCCTTGCCTATTGCATTGATATACAGGTAGTTTCTATTCAAAAGTGGCTAAGATTATATAAACTTGGCATTGTGGAGTTTCACAAAGATTTACCAAGCTCTGAAATTTCTAGTTCTTAGAGTTATCATTCTCAACTTTGCACAATAAAAAAAATTGGTGGGGAAACCCATCCCATGACGTTCAAAAATAAGTCATGTTTAATTAGTCCAGTTATAACCAATAGTTTCTATTCCTGGATAAGGAGTTAAGTTTTATTAATTCTATGCCAGTTGGAGTGGTTTAAAAATAAAATATAAAATTAAAAAGTTACAATGTCTAGGTTGTAAATTCTGTTTGTTTTTAGGACAACAGGAAAAGCCAAAATTAAATTCATAATTTCATACATAAGGACAAAAGATAGAAATAATATTAGACTGATAATATATAAGGTAGTAGACTCTGCTATGATGTGTAATACAGCTCAGATAAACAAATTTGTTTAAAGTTTGAATATCAACTTTTATAACATTCTCAAGCATTAGCCATGCTGCTTAGTTTTCTGTGTTAAAATTATTATAATTTAGAAAGCATTACTAGAAAAAGGAAGGAAGGAAGGAAGGAAAATAGAAGCAGTGATTCTTTTACTATCTTTTACCTTAATAAAAATATGGCAAAACAGCCAAATAATAACAGTGAATATATACTGAATAACTCAGATAATTCACAGTCTATTAATTTAAAGATATTGATATGCAGTTAAAATAATATAATAGAAAAGCATAACCCCTTAAATTCCCACAGTACATCTCAAAAGTATCAAGATTACCAATGACAGATCCAGAAATTTCTAAATTATTGTTAAAACCATTTTTAAAAGACTTTGCAACTACCAGCATCTTGATTCAGCATCCACTGAATCAACGGAACCCTCTGACCTGTCTTTAAGAGCAACTGCACAGTCACAAACAAAGAAGATTGCTGTAATCCACTCTGAGTGTGACCAGTGCATGAATAAGCAAGCTCAGGTCTACATTCACCAGAAAAGAATCATAGATAGTGAATTTAATGAAAATGATAGAAAGGAGTAAGGACGAAGAATAAAAAATATGGGAACATTTCTTCATGGATAATATTATGAAACTTCATACATGTTTCTTCATGATATGTCACATGGGGCTTCCCCGCTCCCCAAATTGTGTGAGTTTTGTAAATTGTAAAAAAACAACACAGGGTTGCCATGAGTCAGGGTTGACTTGAGGATAGTTAACAAAAAATGGAAAGAAAAAAACAATAAAACCTCACAATATTTTCCACAAGATAAAACTCTCTCTCTCTCTCTCTCTCTCTCTCTCTCTCTCTTTATGTATATGTGTGTGTGTGTGTTTGCACAAGATAATAATAATAATAATAATAATAATAATAATAATAAATTTATTTATATCCCGCCCCTTTGAGATCAATCGGGGTGGCTAACAACAGTAAAATATAACATACAACAATAAAATCTAGTTCCCTCCCCCCCTTAAAAAGTTATTAAATCAGTTACAGATTAAAACATACAATATAAAATACAACAATAATGTTTAAAAACAATTCCACAGTGCAGCAGCGACTCTTCATTACATTTTAAAATTGAAAGCCTGGAGGCCTACTTAAGAGAAAAATTCCTGAGGCCAGATTATCTGTCACGGAAAGGCCTGCCAGAAGAGATCCATCTTGACAGCCTTTTTAAAGCTGTCTAAATATGTCAACTGACGGATCTCGTCCGGTAGGCCGTTCCATAGTTTGGGGGCAACAACCGAAAAAGTGGAGGACTAGAGTGTGCAGGAAGGATTATAGGGGAGAAGGTGGTCCCTGAGATAGTTTGGACCCAAGCCATTAAGGGCTTTAAATGTAATAACCAACACCTTGTACTGGGCCCGGAAACTAATGGGCAGCCAGTGGAGGGACCTTAAAACCGGAGTAATATGGTCCCTCCTAGATGTTCCCGATAATAATCTGGCTGCCATATTCTGTACTAGCTGTAGTTTCTGAACCAAGCATGAGAGTAGCCCCATGTAAAGCGCATTACAGAAATCTAGACGTGAGGTTACCAGAACGTGCACAACAGTCTCAAGATCCCTTACTTCCAGAAAAGGGTGCAGCTGGCATATCAGCCAAAGCTGATAACAGGTGCTCTTGACCGTCGCATTAACCTGATTTGTCATCAAGAGCGATGAGTCAAGGAGCACCCCCAGACTGCTGATCCAGTATAATTACATCGTCAGAGTCGCTGGACACCTCATCTATGGTTTCTGTTAAGCCCTGGTGTCTAAGTCGGCTCTTATCTGAGAGATTTTATCTGCAAAGAAGTTGTTAAACAGCAGGCCGTCGTCGGGTTAAGTAAAGGATTTGGCACAGGGGGAACCTGCATCAAAGATAAAATTGCCTGAATCCTATTGTAGCAGTATCTAAGGTAGACCCATTGAATCAGTGTTACTTATATAAATGCTGACCCTGTAAGATCTAAAACTAGGTTCTTGTAACTGTTTTCTCCAGCTTTACAAATAACATAATTGCTTGACATATTTGCTGGAAATTAATTTTAATAAGGAGCCAGTGTGGCATAGGACGTTATCACACGAGGACAAATCTGCTCGTTAATCCACACAAAACCCAAACAGAAACTGAATTAGTGCCCCGTGTTTTCACATGACATCACACAGAAACTGGACAGAAAGTGGACAGAAATTGGTGTTAACCGCGATCTTTTGAAATTCGGTTGTTTGGGGGAAATGCAAATGCGCAATTAAGGTAATTTCGCATTTACCGTAATGTGATAACCAAATGTGCATTTGGGAGCATTTTGCTGCTGTTGCCATGGTTCCAGCGAGCATTCCTCTATCTGCACATGTGCAAGAGGCTCATTTCTAGTACCTTTACGGGCTTTTTTCGCTTGTGCGTGGACATTAAATGCGCTTACTGTAAATTCGCAATTAAGGTAATTACGTTTGTGGAATTAAGGTTTATTTTCCATTTATTTTTGGAATGCCTCATTTCCACTTTATTTTCGCTTTCTGGCCCACGTGTGATAACGTCCTATGTGGTTTGGGTGTTGGGCCAGGACTCCAGGAGGCTAAGGTTTGAATCCCCACCTAACCATGGAAATCCAAACGGTGACCTTGAGCATGTCACACTCTCTCAGCCTTAGATGAAAGCAAGAGAAAACCTCCTCTGAATAATTCTTGCCAAGAAAGCCCTAGAACATCATACACTGGAGTTGACTTTGAAGGCACATAGCAGCAGCCACAACAAATTAATGTTAACCTAATGTAGTGGTAAGGGCTCTGAAATGTCTACCTTGGGATTACTGTGATCTAAACAGACATGAATAGCTGTCTGAAATCTGGATGTCTTCTTTTACTTAGGATCAAAAGCAACCAATGCTTCTGTTTGATAAGTTAACGACTTCAGAAACAATTCTCTAAAAATAGGTTCTAAGTACTGAAAGATAAAAATGGCAAATACTTTAATGGTAACTGTGTGACAAGCAACCCCAAAATGATTAGATTTCTACCAACTGAGATACCAGTCATGGGAATTAGGCATGCTACTCATGCTAAAAATTTCTGCTGAAATTCCAAATCCATTGCTCACTTGGCTGGAAAAAAGGCTGACACAGTAACAGTTTAATGATAGATGTGCAATGACATGCCAATTTAAAGGAATGTCAGAAAATTTACAATGTTAAGAATGGTCTCCCTCCTAGAACTACTAAGTTTGTGTTGTTGGATAGAGATGAGTTAACTGAAAGTGATGTTATAAATAAACAAAAGGTTAATGTGTGTAAATAGCTCTGAACAATCTGAGCCCCATAATAATGCGTATAAAGACTTTATTGTTGTTGTTGTGTGCCTCAAAGTCATTTTTTACTTATGGTGGCCCTAAGACCATAGGGTTTTCTTGGCAAGTTTCTTCAGAGGGAGTTTGCCATTGCCATTCTCTGAGGCTGAGAAAGTGTGACTTGTCCATGGTCACCCAGTGGGTTTTTACGCTTGAGTAGGGAATCAAACTCTGATCTACAAAGTCCAACATTCATAGTCCAATACTCAAACCACTACATCACACTCAATGCTATAGAATTCTGGGATTTGTAGTTGTTGTTTTTAGAATTTTGAATAGAGTTTTATATAGCCTGGGATTTGTAGTGTTGTGAGATATTTAGCCTTCTCTGTCCAAGACCAGTGGTGCCACAACAAACTACAAATCCCAGGATTCCATAGGATGGAGCCATGACAGCTAAAGTGGCATCAAACTGCATTATTTCTGCAATGCAGATGCATCATATGGCAGCTGATAGATCTATGGTATCTTTAGTCCTCCACTTGAAGCCACTTTATAGGGTCCTAAAAAAATAGAAAACAAGGACCATAAAAGTAGTATTAGTAAGAGTACATACAGCTACAGAGTTTCAGGCTTAGAGCAGAGATATTGACAGTGTTTAAAAAATAATAACGAAAGCCAAAAGATGCTTGTGCATTTCTTCCTCTGCTGTGAAAGGCTGGACCTCCATTTCATTATCACTTTAACCCTCTGACTGTTCAATGAGCTCATTGATGTGTGGTGCTTTTAAGAGAAGTGGGCATTTGCAAGTAGGAATAGCTAAAATCAGTGGGAATTACAGCTTTAATGCATTGTTAATGTGTTCTATAGATACATAGAAGTCAAGGTGTATAATGTCCTGATCCTTGCATGGCCATTTAGATAAAAATAGCAAGAGTACAAAAATTCTTTCTAGTTTTTATCTCAAAGTTCTTTAAAAAAAAAAAAAGACTGGGTGAATGCAGCATGACATTCCATTTTTTTAAAATGCAACTACTAACACCTAATAAGAAAATCTTAATTTTAACACTATTTGACTTCTGTAAGAAAACAGATTAAGCTCCTTTGCCTTCATTCCCATCTTGCTAGAATTTTCCATTTATTGTAACAGATCTCAGTACATGTAATGTTAGAATAATTGTGGTGTGTTTTTTTAGTGGGTTCAGTCCAATGGAAATTAGGTTAATCTAAGTCCTGTTGAAATAATATGATTTACAAATAATACAGAATTTATTTCCAAATTATTTTCTTCATTATTTTTGATATCATGCCTTCAGTTATATACTGACAGGGAAAGGATGGCAAGGTTACATTTGTGGGTTTTGATCTTCAAAGAAACCTTTTTTAAAAAATAGGGATATAAATCCACCACTATTTCATCCTTATATACATGGATGAACAAAATGTTCTAGGGAAAATATTCTGTGGAGACATACCTGAGGGTGGGACATTGGACAGAAATCCCAGTTTGTCATGCAGATTGCACATTTTGTATGCAAAACATTTTTTTGCACACACAAAAATGTGTTGTTTTTTTCTCTGTAGTATCATTCCCCTGAAGATTTTGGCACATTTAAATAAGAGGGAAAAACTGCACAAAAGTATCACCACTCTACTGAGCAACAGACAATTGGGAATATCTTACTATTCCTAACATTTTAATGTAATAAATAATATTGCAGTAAAATAATTAAATATCAAACTGATATCTTAACTATCATGAACCGTATACGAAAACTACCTTGCCTCATCTTTCTCCTAAAGGTCAGGAACAGTGAAGCGCTGTTGTCTTTGTACTGTGTCTTGCATACTGGATGTTTTGTTTGCTCTGTATATATATAATGGGCATTGCATTTGAATTATAAAAAAATACATACACAGGATAAATATAAAAGTTTATCGAGTAACACTCCACAGCAATCTGTAATCATTTTGCTTTCCAGACTTTTGTGCTAAAGAGCATGAGGTTAAAAATGGTTTAATTAGAAAGTGGAGATGTATCCCCTTCAATCAACACCTGGTAACAATGAAGATAAAGGGTATAAGGCAGAAATGTCTAATGGCTTGCTACTGGAAATGTTGGGTGATGAATAATTCCAACAGTTGTTTCTTAATCAGTCCCTTAAGCAGTTTTTTTTAGTTTCAGAGCCTTTCCCTCAACTCAATTAGAATAATAATTATTGAAGCAATCCACCAAGGTGGATCCACCAAGGTTATGGCTTTTAAAAACTGTCAGTATTTCAATTCTGTGGTCAGGCTCTGCCAGATGTTGGACATGGAGTTGTACTAGAGCACCTAGAGATTTCTAGAATAGTGTTCTCTCAGGTTAAAAAAAGTGTGTGTGGGGTGGGGTTTGTATTTTTTTTTTCACTTTCATGGGAGTCCTGCACCCCTAACCCTAGTGAATGGGGGAGGGGGCAGTGTACAAAGTTATAGCATTTGATGCCAATTTAACTGTCATGACAAAATCCTGTGGAATCCTTGGTTTTGTAGTTTGGTTGGAGGCACTAGATCTCCCTCGTCTGTCTTTCCAAGCTGAAGAGTGAAATAAGGAATGGAAGAAATAAAAAATAGCACTCTCGTTCCTTCCTACATCTCTACCTTTCACTATCTCTCTGTGTCTAGTGCTCCATTCAGAGAAGCCAAAAGTGGCACCAGAAGAGATGCCAGGCGCCTCTTCTGCACTCCTTTTAGCTCAGCGTGTCCAGACGCTGAGCCGGAAGGATGTCATCAGAGCACCCATTGTGTGCAATGGCAGGCACTCCGATGACATCCTCAGAAAGGGGTTGGGGCACCCAGCGTGCAGCTGCCCCTCCCCTTCCTGGGATTGAAGAGGGTGCTTTTCGCCATCTGCATCCCCAATTCCACTCCTTTGGTGAAGATGTGCACCTTCGCATGTATGCAGTGACACTGATGCACCAGAAAATGGCCATATAAATGAACTGTTGCACGTGCAGCAGAAATTGACTCAGCAAACCAGAGCATGCACCCTACGATGCAAGATTTAATTTAAAGCATCCTATGCTTCCAGGTGTGGATGCACTGGTGCAGGTATGCTTGAATATTAGAACCCTAACCCTAACCCCAATTGTAACCCTATGCATGCGCCCTAGCAACTGTCCTCTGTTACGACAATAAATGCATTCTGTTGGATGTATGCTTGCTGTTAGCATGCACAGTAGTTTGCATGAAAGAGGCTTTTGTGACCTCTTCTGTGTAGGTATGCAGGTGTGCATAAGATCTGCACACCACTTCCTGGCATGATGGGCTCCTGGAGTAATGTTTGTCCATGTGTCCTGTTGACCATGTCCCTTGCATGACCACCAACTGCATGTATCCAGTCTGTGCACACAAACCTCCCTTGCATGTACCTCTGCCTTCCCCCCCGATCTGTGTGGCACATGTTTTGTGGAGGATGATGGAGTGTCTTTTCAGTTGCCAAACCCGTTCCTTCACCTCAAGGGTGGTGCAATCAGACAGTGGCACCTGTTTACTGCACCCACTACTTGGGGGGAAATAGAAGTCAGTGAATCCTTGCATGAAATGTGGGTGTATGCCAGAACCTGTGCAGGTGCACAGGGATGCTGAACTTCAGTCATCTGTGCACAGTGACAGACTGTATACCACCCTATAACAGGTCCTGTGCAGGTGCACAGGGATGCTGAACTTCAATCCCTTTTGTACACACTGTATACTAGCCTATGACAGGTCCTGTGCAGGTGCGCTGGGATATTTTCCTGCACAGATGTGGAGGTGTGGAGAGATTGTCCTGCGAAAGTGTGCATGCATTTAAAAACAAAAAAAATTAAAGCAGCCGCTGCCAGCCCATGCAGTTGCTCCATCTCCCTTTGCAGCATCTTTGGGGTTGTTGGTATGGTTGCTGGGGCTTCAGTACAGCCTCAGAAAAGCTGCATTGACTTCTCCCAGTGCAGTTGCTCCGTACCCATTTAGGGCAACTCCAGGGCAGCAAGTGCGGTTGCTGCAGCTTAGGGAAAAGGCAACTTCAGGTCACCTTTTCCTGCCTGTCTGCACAGCCCCCTTGTTAGCCTGGAAAATCAGTATGCAAAGGGATCTTGTAGCACCTTTGAAACTAACTGAAAGAAAGAAGCTGATAGCATGAGGTTTCATAGACAACCCTACATCCTCATAAGGGGGGAAGCAGACGGGCGGCCGTGGGCTGCCCCGGGAAGCTGCACCACAGGGCCGAGGTATCCCCACACCTCGGCCCCGTGGCGCAGGTTCGCCTCCCCTGGAAGGAGTGCTAAATTAGTGTTCCTTCCATAAGTCGCCGAAGGTGCGCCGTAAAAGGCTGCTGGCGCACCTTCGGCGACTCTTCCACTGCAGCGTGTATGGACGCTGCAGCGGGAGGTCATCCTCGGAGCGCCGGCCATGCGGAGGGCTGGCTGCTCTGAGGACGACTTGGGGAAGGGGTTGGGGTGCCCACCATGTGGCTGCCCCTCCCCTTCCCTGCCCCCAAAACAGCGCTTTTAGCCGTCTGCTTCCCCCCTAAGGCAGGGAGTGCAGTGCCATGACTTTTTGGCTACACATGCCCTGGCAGCAAAGATGCAAGGTCTGGGCTGGAGCAGGAGGACAAAAAGAAAAAAAAATACCCCTCTTGTATTGGCATGTACTTTAAATCCCTATATGGCATGTGATTTTCAGGGGAGACTCACTGTTTGGCATATGAGCCCAAACATGAATCTCAGAAATATCTACACTGCTAGATATATTCTGATATCTACTCTGGAGTGCCACATTACCTAGTTAGCTGAGTTACTTCAGATGCTGGTCCCGTTTACATTCAGCTGATCTAGAAGCAATTGCAACTTGCCTGTCAGTCTCACCTCAGTGATATTACAAGCCCCCCCCCCCCCATCTTACTATTTGATCTTGAAATCTGAAAATGGAACATTGCTGACCTGGCAACCCTCATCCATCCTTCCCTCTTTCAGTGTCCATAAATAAGGCAGAAAAACATCAGACTCCTTTTGCATACATCTCTAAAGCAGAATGTGTTGAGGGGAAGAGGCAGTCTTTTCCCAGTCAGTGGACTGTTGATTTTCTAAACCCTACCCCAATTTTCAACTATGTTTTGATATTTGCCTTGCCCCAATGTTGTTGTTAGGGTGTAAATCACACATATCTTTTAAAATCACTTTTTAATATGGTCTCATCTGAACTTATACTGGAAAGTTAATTAGAGCCCTAGATCAATTTAATGGTTTCATTTTACTTTACCACATAAAAAAGACATTTTTCATTATTACTATATCTCTGCAAAATGATAGTAAATTTCAGGGCTTGGATTCACATTGCATATGTGTCTCTTGTGGACTATTACTAGATGTTTGGTTGCAGCATGTTGTAGAAAGGTGTTCAGTTGGGGCAGGTCAGTTGAAGAAAAGAAATAGGCAGTCACCCTCAAACAAAGACCAAAGTCCTATATGTCATAAATCAATGATCTGAACCTTTAATCCCCTGTGTATTTCTACAAGATATTGAAAAGCACCCATCAATAGGAAGGTGTCAGAGCTGAGACCTTTCAGTAGTCATTGCATGATGGGGTTTTTGTGCCAAGGAACAGAAATTATGCACAATTTCAGTCCTTGTGATAGGAAGCAAAATGGAGGTAGGTTTCTTATTCTCCTTCTGTATTCAGATATCACAGTCTGTGTTGTATCTCATTTCCATTCTGAAAGAAATATATATCTTTCACTCACCAAACTCCTATCAGGTTTGGAAGGCAGAGTACAGTAGAGGAATAGTGCCAAGGACTTCCGCTGACTCAGCAAGCACAAGAAAATCCATTTAACCTGAAGCTAAATCAACAACCCTACTAGAAAGAGACTAACATCATGTGCAACATTAGCAGGTAAAAAAAGTGATTATCTAGTAGGCAGGTAAGGTTACCTCATTTATTTATTACTTTTCCATTCTACCTAAAAGCTGAAGCTCACTGGGAGCTTCAGAAACGATGTTCGAAAGCATGAGGTATTAAAAAGATATTGTAAAAAGCTTTTAAAAAATGTAAAACAGCAGGTGAATAAAACTAAAGTTAAAAAAATGAAGGCAACATAAAAAGTAGGGGGGGAAATTTCTAAAATGTGTCTGTGTGGACTGAAAAGCTTGGAAAAATAAAAATGCCTTACTTGCCAGCAAAGACAAGAACAAAATGACCCCAAATAATACAGGGAGCAAATGAGCCTTTCTAGGGCTGCATCCACACTGCAGAAATAATTCAGTTTAACACCACTGTTCAGTCATGGAAACACACTTGGGCATCTGCACTGCAGAAATAAGCCAGCTTGACACCAATATGAAGGCTGAGCAACAGCTCATGAAGGCTTAGCCTTAAATCCTCCGTTGTAGCTTTTGTTTAGATTAGCCTTTCTCAACCTTTTTACCTGAAGGAAACTTTGAAATAATTTTCAGGTATCAGGGCAACTCTACATAAAAAATATTATATTTATTAAAAAAAACAAAACCTTTTTTATTATTATTATTTTCAATCAGGATCTCTCAGGGATCCCCTAGCAACATCTTGCAGAACACTAGGATTTCAGGGAACTTGGGTAAGAACCACTGGTCTAGATTGTTCAAATGAGACAGCTTTCCTTTTATATCATATCAAGTTCGATTTTATAAGTACCTCTCCTGCAGATATATCAATATACAGCTGATTTTTCTATGCAGTATTTATTAGATGTACCTCTAAAGGGCAAAGCTCCTATCTTACTGAATCTTGTTAAAAGCTGTTTTGATCTGCAGCTAGTATTTGTTGTCCAATATGTGGCTCCTCAAACTGGGTGAGCATGGGCAATTCACACTCTCAGCCTCAGAGGATGGCAGTGGCAAACCCCCTCTGAAGAAACTTGCCAAGAAAAAAAAACAACTGTGATAGGGTCACCTTAGCATTGGAAATAAACGTGAAGACACAACAACAACAAACCATATGATAATAATAAGAATAATAATAAATTTTATTTTTAACCTGCCCCTCTGCAAGGCAATTGAGGCGGCGTACAAAGTTAAAACAAGATAGCAGTTAAACAATTTCCATCCCCCCCAATCCCTAACCCACACACCCCATAAAAGTTGAATTAAACTAGTAGAATAATTAAAATACCAAATAAATAAACAACAATAATTAAAACATTAAAACAAACAGTGGTGTCAGGAGCAGTAATCATCCAAACTCTGATAGGGGTGAGAGAGTCATTCTGGGAAGGCCTGTCGGAAGAGATCTGTCTTTACTGCTTTTTTAAACCAGTCAAGAGTGGTAATAAGATGGATCTCATCTGACAGACCATTCCATTATCTTGCAGCAGTAGCAGAGAAGGCCCTCTGGGAGGTCTGTGACAGCCTAGTTTTTATGGGCTGTAGCAGGTTCCTCCCAGAAGACCGAAGTGCACGGGGGGATCATATGGGAAGAGGCGGTCCTGAAGATAAGTTGGACCCAAGCCATGTAGGGCTTTAAAGGTCAAAAACAACACCTTGTACTGTGCCCAGAAACTAATTGGCAGCCAGTGGAGAGATTTCAGCACAGGTGTTATGTGCTCTCTCCTAGACGTTTCTGTGACCAACCTGGCTGCCATATTTTGAACCAATTGAAGTTTCTGGGTTAGGCACAAGGGTTGCCCCATGTAGAGTACATTACAGAAATCCAAACATGAGGTTACCAGAGCATTTACCACAGTTTTGAGATCCCTAATCTCCAGGAAAGGGCGCAGCTGGCGTATCAGCCGAAGCTGATAACAGGCACTCCTGACCGTCGCATTCACTTGACTAGTCATGTGAAGCGACGAATCTAGGGGTACCCCCAGACTGTGAACACAGTCCTTAGAGGAGAGTGTGACTCCATCCAGGACTGGGAGTTGTATTCCCAAACCTGGTTTCGGGCCCATCACTGTTAGTACCTCCATTTTGTCTGGATTCAGTCTCAGTCTGTTTTTCCTCATCCAATCCATTACTGCCTTAAGGCAATCATTGAGAGGAGAGACTCCATCTGAGGTCTGGGCAGACAATCTGGTCATGGAGAGGTATATCTGGGTGTCATCAGCGCACTGAAGACACCGTGCTCCATGCCTCCGAATGATCTCTCCCAACGGCTTCGTATAGATATTAAATAGCATCGGGGACAGGATGGTGCCCTGAGGGATGCCACAATTAAGCTCTATTCTAGAAGAGCAACTGTCCCCGAGCCTCACCCTCTGGGATCTGCCGGAGAGGAAGGAACGAAACCACTGCAAAGTAGTGCCTCCGATTCCTAACTCTCTCAGGCGATCCAAGAGGATGGAGTGGTCTATTGTATCAAAGGACGCTGAGAGGTCCAAGAGCACCAGCAGGGTCACACTATCCCTGTCGATACCCAAGCAGAGGTCATCAGCCAGAGCAACCATGGCAGTCTCAACTCCATATCCTGTCCTGAAGCTGGTTTGAAATGGATCGAGACAACTTGGACTTGGGAAGCATTAACAAGACAATATTGCCATGACTGAGTGAGTTTTACAGGCAAAGCAATCAGGAAGGTCCCATTGGGGCCCATCAACTTTCTCATCTCATCCTTGTTTACATAACAATATCAATATCTATATCTCTCTATATATCTATATACATACATACATACATACATGGATTTTTCTTGAAAGCTCCTGGATAGGGATTGCTAAACGTGTCAGCTTTGCTTTCTCAACATTCAAATTTTTAAACCTCAGGTTCTTTCCAGCCTGAAGATGAAGATACAGTCCTTAAAAACCAACCAAGAATGATATAGCCCTCAAAAACAAATCAAAATGAAATCGCCATATTGTCCACTAGTCAAATACATTTGCTGTTTCCAGGAAGAAGAGAGTGATGTTATCCTTACCTGCCCTACATATATTAATGATGGAGAGCCTTTAAGAAAAAAAGAGGCAACCCTAATTTAATAATAACATGGTCAGACAAATACCCATACTTTTAAAAGCTAAAAACTGAAAAACCTGAGCCTGGAGGGATGGAATAATAATAATAATAATAATAATAATAATAATAATAAATATTTATTTAAATTATTATTTAATAATAAAATTTATTTATACTATTTATGTTGGCTTACAACAATTAAAATTAAAACCAGAAATACAGACTAAAAAACCTAAAACCCTGCTCCCCCCATTAAAAAAGTATTAAGCTACACATCCTTTAAAAGATTTTAACATAAAACATCACCAAATAAAACAGGCTAATTGGAGAGACTATAAACAAATAAGACTAGTTGGAGAGCCAAAAACTGAAAGAGGTAGAGACGCACAAACTCCTGAGGCTGGGAATCTAATCAGGAAAGGCCTGCCAAAAGAGATCCGTCTTCACAGCCTTTTTAAAGCTGCTTAAGTTCGTGATCTGATGGATCTCATTCGGCAGGCCGTTCCGTAATCTGGGGGCGATTACTGAGAATGCCCTCTGGGAGGCTGCAGACTTGATTTTATTGGCTGCAGCAAATTCCTCCCAGAGGACCAGAGTGCGTGGGAGGATTGTATGGGAGGAGGTAGTCCCGAAGATAGGTTGGACCCAAGCCATTTAGGGCTTTGAAGGTAATAACCATCACCTCATACTGGGCCCGGAAACTAATAGGCAGCCAGTGGAGGGACTTCAATACCGGAGTTATGTGGACTCTCCTAGATGTTTCCGAAACCACTCTGGCTGCCATATTTTGTACTAACTGAAGTTTCCGGACCAAGCATGAAGGTAACCCCATATAAAGCGCATTACAAAAATCCAGATGGAAGGTTACCAGCACATGCACCACAATCTCAAGGTCCCTTACTTCCAAAAAGGGAGCAGCTGGCGTATCAGCCAAAGCTGACAACAGGCACTCCTGACTGTCACATTTACCTGATTACTCATCAGGAGCGATGAATCAAGGAGCACGTCCAGACTGCAAACACAGTCCTTCACGGAGAGTGTGACCTCATCCAGGACTGGAGGTTGCAACCCAATTCCTGGTTTTGGGGCCGCTACTGTGAGCACCTCCGTTTTGTCTGGATTCGCTCTCAATCTGTTTTTCCTCATCCAGCCTATTACTGCCTTAAGACATTCATTGAGAGGAGAGACACCATCAGGAGTTGAGGCCGATGATCCAGACATGGAGAAATAGATCTGGGTATCATCAGCGTACTAATAACAGCCAGCCCCATGACTCCAGATGATCTTACCCAGCGGCTTCATATAGATGTTAAACAGCATCGGAAACAGAATGGCACCTTGAGGGATGCTACACGTAAGGTCTTTTTTTTTTCTTTTTTTTTTTGCAGAACAACTGTCCCTGAGCAGCACTGGGATCTGCCCGAGAGGAAGGAACGGAACCACTGCAACGCAGTGCCTCCAATTCCTAGCCCACTCAGGCGATCCAAGAGGATGTTATGATCTATCATATCAAAAGCCACTGAGAGGTCTAAGAGCACCAACAGGGTCACACTACCCCTATCGATGCTCAGATGTAGGTCATCAGCCAAGGTAACCATGGCAGTCTCAACTCCAAATCCTGTCCTAAAGCCAGTTTGAAATGGGTCTAGATAATCGGTTTCATACAAGACAGCTTGGAGTTGAAGAGGAACCGCCCTCTCAATAACTTTTCTCAAAAATGGTAACAAAGAGACTGGCCTATAGTTGTTCATATCCAGGGGGTCCAGGGAAGGTTTTTTTCAGAAGCAGCGTAGCAGCCACTTCCTTCAAACAAGATGAAATATGAGCTTCCCTGAGTGATGCATTGCTGATGTCTGTGAGGAACATCCTCAGTGCATCCCTCCCCTGGACAGCCAGCCATGATGGACAAGGGTCAAGAGGGCAGGTCATTTTCCTCACTACCAAGGAGCTTGTTCACAACATTGGTACTCACAGATTGGAACTGATCTGGGATAATTTCATTAACAGAATTGCTGGACACCTCGTCAATTGTTTTTGTCAAAACACTGGAGTCTAGGTTGGCTCTTATCTAAGAGATTTTATCTGCAAAAAAGTTGTTAAACACATCACATCAGGCCATTTTTGGATTAAGCAACAGGGTCTGCACAGGTGGAACCTGTGTCAGTTCCCTTACCACCCTAAACAGCTCTGCTGGACGGGACTCTGCAAACGCAATACATGCAGAACAGAAAGATCTCTGTGCTGCACGTATTGCCTCTTGATTGGACCAAAGAAAGCTCCTATGATGAGTCTTGTCAGATAAGAGTTGAGTTTTCCACCAGGTGCACTCTAGTCATTGTCCAGATTGATCGTTTTAGTTTCTCACACATTCAGATTTTTAAAATCTTAAGTTCTGTCCATCACAAATATGATAAAACTGGCTAATGTGGCTAGATTCGTTCTTATCCAAAACAAACTGAAATAAAATTCTCCATTGCTACCTGAGGTGCTAGAGCTAGACAACGATGGACTGGTATTAGAAACATGTTTATTTGCCCATATGTCAATTATACTGCCCATGGGCAATTGTCTCCAATAGTTTAAGCTTATTTCCATTGTATTCTTGATATTTTCTGCTATTAAATATTGAATTTTGATTTAATTCCACTCACTCTTTTAAATAAGTGTTTACATTTAGGTGCTTTTGTAATTTTATACTGAACTTTACTCACTGCCTTGAAATGATCCTTTGGGCACTGCTGAGAGAGTTGCGTCCCAGCCACCTCACTTAAATCTAAAAAGGGAATCCTGATTTTGCACACATACACTGAGACTCCAGCCCACATACTAGAGGTTTTTACTGGCATTGCCTTCTGAATTACTATGTGGGATGTTGTTACAGAATAAATGCTTTTATTCTCTTCACACTGGAGGCAAAATAAATGATGGGCCCCTGACCTTTTATTAAGTGGACGACCAAATCCAACTAACATCAAGCTACAGAGGAATCTACTTGTTTACCCCGTTGGCAAACCTATTACTCAAACTATAGCCCATTAAGTCTGGATAGATACCAAAGGGCAGGACAGATAGCAAAGTACAAGGCAGGGGCATTAATGAGGATCCATGATCCACAGTCCCTGGCTGATCATTACCTGCCAAAATGGAATTACAATTTTTAAAGGACTCCCATTTTTTTTAAAAAAAAAAAAGATGTTGAAATGTATGTAAATATAGACAGACTGTAAGAACATTAAGATATTTAACCTGCCTAGTGAATCAGAGATGTATACACAGATCTCAGAATACTTATAAGAACAGCCTGAGAAATCTAGTTTCATCATATGCACAAAGTGAGGTCCTTTTTGGAAGACTTCACATGATTTCAGAGGGGAAATTGTAAACAGTGGGATCAAGTGGTTAAAGTAGAGCCAATGGCAGCTTTGCTTTCCCATGCACAGAAAGGGAAGAATGGTTTTAAACTGCTCTGCCCCATCCACTGCCTTCCTGTAGCTGGTTTTTGAACTTTTAAAAATTGTACATTTTAAATGTGATGATGCATTGATTCTTATGTCTACATTGAGTCCTCATTGTTGCAGTGCATCTAATAATTTTTATCTGGTATGCAACAATGGCATTAGTATAGCCACTACAATTCTGAAAATGTTGATTATTATGAAGGTATGCAGATCTATAGTCAGGCTTTGCAAATGGATGTTTTTACTATTACTTTAAATTGAAACCTGATTCATATGTGAACACTGATGAAGTGAAATACACATACATACTGAAATGGACATACAGAAACATCCTCTTTAGCTCAATGAATCTTCATTTTGGAATATGTAAGAGAGGGAAAGAAACACTACTTCACCCTGCCTGAGAAACTGAATGTATGTGTTGCCACCAGAAAAATTAGTACTGACAGAATGAAAAGCATAAGCCTATGTTTCTTTTGTTTAAAAGTGAATTCCATTTTCAGGATAAACTCTCCACTGAATATTTTTGTAGATGTATAAACATACAAGTATATAAAGAGAGATGGAGACTTGCTAGCATTTTAAAGCAATATAAAGATGTGTTGACCTTTAATTACTAGTCTATTGGTTCCCTCCCCCCTCTTTTTCTTTGTCTTCTGGGAGATCAATATATTTGTCTGGATATCTGTGGATGTGAGATTTATTTATTTTTAGGTGTCCAAAAGACAGCTGACTTTGTTGACCTTTTCATCAGGTAAGTAGATATTTTCCCCCTCCAGAAGACTTTTACATTTCCCTCTTTTCCTGACTTTTCATTTACACTTGTGCTGTTTTTTATTAGACATATGATGATCGAAACATTTGGGTTATTCTTATCATTATTACTAGGGTTCTAAAACTGCTCTGAGTAATATAGAAAGTTTAAAAAGTTTCTTTTTTATTTAAAAATTATTTTTTAAAATCCCATGATTTCCTAATCAACAATGGCTACAGGCCATGCTCACTTGACGTTTTTTTTTTTTTGGGGGGGGGAGTAATTTTCTTCAGACATGTCTAGAATTCTGCATTGGGAGATGTATAAGTGGCACATAGGTACTTCTTTGTACCTATGTTTTCTGGTGCTACTAACCTCCAGATCTTTTATGGGCTGCAGTCCTCCCCTAATGCTCCCATTTCCATACCATTGGAGAATCCACAGAGAGGCCTCCAGCTGTTTTCCTATAGCAGGCATCCACAGGAGGTTTTGGGGATCCTTGTGTGGTCCCTGCAGATAACACCTTTAAACATGTAATTGCCCTACCTGAAATGCATGTAAACATACATACACTAGAATCTAGACTTAGAAAAGAGAGGGGAAAGGTTTGAAAGTTTTGTGCTAAAGTGTTCTGTGAATGACTAATTGTCTATTCCTACAATGATGCCCCAAAGAAAAATTTTCATTTTTATGGACAATATAAAGAAAGAAAATATATTACACAGCTTCACTTGACCTCTGCATAGCTTTAGCTCTGCATAGTGATTAGACCCAAAGAGAATTATGTTCACAAAACTGTTCCCAGAACCTACCATCAGAAAAAACAGTGAGGCAGTTTTCCCCTTCTTGAAGCCCCTTTGACCCATGAAATGCATTCTGGAGGTTAGAGCCACCCTAAGGACCTGCCTTTGGTGTAGTACATAGGGCTATGTAGAAGAAGAGAATCAGCCTGTTCCCCTTTTGCCAGAAGAAGTGTCCACTAGATTTAATATGATCCAACTGTAATATACCTACCATCCCAAACTCATACCCATAACCCCATAATTGTATTGCATGAAAAGATATACATATTTAAAACAGATCCAACTATTGAGAATATGAATAATTCTTCCTCTCCAAAGAGTTATTGAATAATTCCAAACAACCTAATTGGTATGATGAGCCTTCTGCAACAAGAGTTGTTGTTGTTGTTGTTGTTGTTTTGGTGGGGGGAGACAGATATTTCCTTAAATTCAATGATTGTCAAAATGATACTAATCAGAGATAATCTCTTACCTCTATGGAAATCTATAGCTCTTTCTTCAGCATGATCTGCTCATATAATCAACTTCTTTCTTCAAGCCATGGGAAATAATTGCCAGTAAATTCCTGGCTCGGAAATTACACAGGTTTCAATTCCGAGTATGTTCAGGCTATAAATAATGTACAAATACAACAATGGTTTTATGCAGCATGGGACATTTATGTGTTATTCTTTTATGTCCCACATTGCATAAAATCATTGTTGTATTTGTACATTGCCTATAGCCTGAACATACTCACTTGGAATTATGGCATCCTGGAAAAAGTCTTAAGAGTACACATAAATCGAAACACATTGGATTTTTCAGGTAATAAACAGACCATCATTTGAGCATCTTGAGACACATCTCTTGTTTGTTCTGTGGATTTTAATGGATGCACCCAGTTTTTGCTTTCTTTATAAACATAAGAAATGCTTCTTATAAGACAATCAGTGCATAAATTGTGATCCATGAAAGAGAATGTGTCTAGATTAGAAATGCCTATATGATGTGATGCATCTCCACAAAGAATATGTAGCTGCAAAAAACAATTGTTTTACTTAACAATATATTTAAAAAGATTAAAAAGCTCTGTGTTTATCCTCATGTAAAATAAATTATTGGTTTCATCTCTGTTGGATAACATTTCTATGACATCATTTCCTGCTCTATCTATTTCATTTCTCATCCATACCTCAGATACTGCCGGAAAGTCAGTAGCTGCTGCATTACCATGATAATTAATGCACTTGTTTAAATTTACATTCTTGTTCTTATCTATTGGCTACTCTTCCAGTACAGTGTTTAAATAAGGGCACTTCTGCCAAGAATAATAAATAATTAAGGATTTATTTGAGTACTTCACAAGGTATTAAAAATTGCTCTTTGCAGCTGATAAGCCTTCTGATGAGAGACAGGGCAAGAACAAACTTCCAGATATGCTGCTTTAGGGACATTCTGGAACCTATTACTCTGGGCGAAACTGTTGTCAGTGAAATCATATTGTGTAGCAATATTAGGAAAAGCAGTTTGCTAAAAATAAAGATGCTTTGTAATGAAGGGAACCTGCCTCTGTTCAAAGACATACAAACTCACACACACCAGTGCTTCCTAACACATGTATTTGTTAAACTTTGTGGGAAACTGACACATTTTTGGAATTTTCAGATTTACCTTTTTTATATAATACATGTAGGAATCTGTGTCTAAAGTACACAACTTTTTTTAAAGGTGTCATTTTTTATTATATTACATCTCACTATGCCCCATCTCATTTGATCTGTAGCCTCAAAGAGACTAGGCAAAGAGACTGGACCACCCTGATTGGCATGGGACTGTGGCAACCACATGGTCTCAGTCCGAGTCCCAGCTTCTACTACAAGTCCCAGTTGGGACACCAGCAAAGAGCAGACTTTGTCAGCTTCTTTTGTGGCCAACTTTTTCTGACCAGGTGTGCTCTCTGTGCATCTTCTGGCCACCCTGGGGGAATGTGTTGTCTAAATGCCATGCCCCCAGAGTGGCCAGAAGTCACACTTTACTGCCTGACTGTCTTGGACCTGTGTCTCACTATGCCTAGTTTTACTCAAAATTACATCTTTATCACAACTTTCCTCTCCTTTCTTCTTGATCTCTTATGATTTCTACTACTGGCATGCAGCCAAACCATGGTTTGGGCAAATGAGAATTTACCCACAGTCATGAGCTACCTGACCATTATAAGCCAATTACAGAGAATGTGCATAGGCTGGACCCAAGACACCTGGCTTCCCTAGACAAAGGACAAGATAGGGTCTCCGTTTCTTTCCATTTATAAATCTGATCAGACTAGAAACTGATTCTTACTTCTATACTGATGGTGGCATAATGTCCCTGTAAGTACCTGAATCTATTTCATAGGACGGAGGGCAGAGTTCATGGCACAGCTGTACTTCCCAACAGTTGCTCTGTCTTCCTGACCTCAAGTGTTTCATCCCTAAAATACTTGCCTCACTCTCTTTGTGTCTCAAGATGCTCAAAAGACAACCATGTATTTTCTCAGTTTTATCATTTTGGAATAATGGAAACTGAACAGGGATTTACTAAGCAAGCATTTATCTATAAAAGGGTTGAAGATTCTCTAGTTTATAGATTGCATTATCATTAGAATTAGACTCCCCACCATTCTTCTCCCCTTCATTTGTATGCAAAGACATGCACACCTGTGCACACATGTCATTTTAATATTTTAGGTATGTTATTTCAATTGCATCTAAGAATGTGTGTGTGTGTGTGTGTGTGTGTGTAATGTAAAGTGAAGAGCAGAATAAGGAATTATTAAACTTCAGTAGGTGAGCATCACACAGAAAATTCACTACTACAGCTTTGGTGACCAGGGTACTGAGTGACCTTGGGCAAGTCACACTTTCTCATCCTCATAGGAAGGAAAAGACAGACAAATTCCCTATGAACAAACCTTGTCAGGATTACCAAAATCTCCCATTTTATTTACCATGCCTTCTTTGTATAAATCTGCACAATATGGTTAGAATAAAGTCATGCCAAAAATAGATATGTTGAAGCAGACTAGAGAAGAACAATGTATTCTTAGTTAGTTATATTTATTATTTTCACTGTTGAATGTTTTATTTACATTTAGCTCTTTGGTGGTGATGTCACATCCCTCTAAATTTCATTTGGTAGTGACTAAGTAGTGAGCTTTTTTTTTTTTTTTTTTTTGGTCTCCTAAAATACTCTCCTGACTATATATAGTCAAACCAACAAAGGGTGTGTGGAGTAGACATGGGGAACCCCTCTGAACCACACTTACCAGGAAAGCTAGTTTTTAGGGATGTGTAATGCTGCAGAATGCAGGGGGCAGCCATCACTCTCCTTGTAATGGCCCTCAAGGGTTAGGATTACAGTCAGTCATGAGGCTGCCCAGGAAAAGGAGCAGATGGAATCTTACACGAGTGGACAGGCTTCATTCAGGTCATACTGGGAGAGGGATTTATCCAGATGCTACATCCCCAGTTGGGCCTTGGTTGCCTTCTGACCCACCCATACTGTTCTTAGATCTCACGGCCTGAGACCTTTTTTATGGTCCTCAAGGAGACAGGGAGAAATCATAAACGTGTGTGTGTGTGTGTGTGTGCAACTCTAATTGAAGCTGAAGATATTGTACTTAAGGTCTGATGACCACAAGGTGCTACTCTTTGTAACATTGACATAATAAGTTATTGATAGATCTAAGGATCTGGCCTTGAAATCTCTAAGCCGGGGATCGGCCTGACCTTGCAAATCAACACACTCACTCTTTCTTTCAGCTGTATTTTATGTTGCTTATGTGATTAGACATTATATTCTGGCTTTGTAATTTTCCATATTACAACTTTGTCACAGTGGGACATTAGGCTGAATCTGTTTTTTTAAATGGTTAACAGAGATTAAATGCCCTTTACCCACCCCTTGAGGGATCTTCTTGAGGGACTTTGGGGTGCAGGCAGTCCTTGCATGGGGCTGTTGTCAGGGGTACATGCCTGTTTTACCTTGAGTTCCCCCGAACTCACTGTGTCCTGCTTGGCCAAAACCCCAAATTGAGTCCAGCTTGTCTTCATAAAGCCTATACCAGATTTGGTTCTTCATCCCCAACCTGTACCTTAAAAACTCACCTTTTCCTGTGGTTTTCAATAAGTGTTCAGAGCTGATGGGCAGCTGTCTTTTCAATTGTGGTCCCCATTTGTCATATTGTGCCCCCACTGTTTGTGCAAGTCACTTTGAGATCAAAATGAGGTGCACAGCATTGATAGTGTGGCTGAATGCCACATTCTGACTTCAGCAGCAGTGCTGGGTGACAAATGGAGTACTCTGGCAAGTGCAGACAAAGACAGGAAAACTACGTTATAGCTTTGCCCCCCATCCCACCCCACACACATGGATTCCACAGCTGTCAATCCAGATTCCCCTTCAGCTGGCCAGCCAAAGGAGCTGGCATTTATCAAATAGTGGGTGGGTTATCTGTCCAATAGGGATGGTAAAATGCTAGCAGACCACAACAAAAAATAAAGTTGTGGCCTTCTCATTTCCAATGAAGTTGTGCATGCCTTTGTTTCTTCCATCCAGCCCATTACCACTGGCCCTGCAATGCAGTCATGCATTTAAAAAATATTCTGAAGATACATAAATAATAATAATAATAATAATAATAATAATAATAATCTTTTTGTTCAACCCATTCCTAAGGCTTCATGTTAAACCCTGTCCTTGTCACTTATGGATATGTTTTGTATTTGTTATTTTATTGTATGTTATGCTTATTTTGTCTACCACTTAAGAAAACATTTTTAATAATACACATTTTAGCAAGATTTTAAATAAACAGATGAATGAGTTATTCATGGACTAATGCACCACCTTGAACATGCATACATCTCTCAACGTTTCCATAATTTTCTCCCCTGGAAGTTACATTCCTTTGACTGTAACTGCACTTAACAAGAATTCTGTTCATTTCATTGTAAAGGTCAGGGCTGTATAATTCTGACTTTTGCAAATAGGGATATTTTAAAAAGATCATGTCTAATTCCAACTGGTATATTAAATATTCATAACTCTGTTTGATACAGAAGATATTTGTAATTCAAATCCTAAAATATTTCTTTTTTTCTCTTTACAAGCAAGGCTGGGCACAGGAGAGTGATAGTTCACATTCAACAAATTAATAATTCAACAACAAGCAACTTATGTGACTAAACAGAACTAACTCTTAAGTGGCATGTTTAATCTAAATGACCCAGCTGAACATATATTATTTTTCTCATAATGGCTAATACAGATAAATGTTGCTGTAGCTATGATTAAAACATTGGTATTACAATTTGCCAATAAGTAAAAATTAAATGATATTTAACTATCCAAAACTATAGTTCCTAAGGGCTTTGTAAAGGTAGTCCCTCAACATGAATGTTGAGTCATAACTGACTGTAGGGGGCGGTGCTCATCTCTGTTACTAAGCTGAAGAGCCAGCGTTGTCTAAGGATGGCTCTGGAGGTCATGTGACCAGCATGACTGCACTGAATGCTGTTACCTCCCCATGGAAGTGGTAGCTATTTATCTACTTGGAGTTGCATGCTTTTGAACTGCTAGATTGGCAGAAGCTAGAAATGGTGACAGCATCTCACCCCACCAAGCAGCACTTGGGCCTTGAACTGCCAAACTTCTGATCTTCCAGTCATCAGAACTGGTATCTTAACCACTAAGCCATTGTATTCCTTTAATCCACCCTTTTATGCCTCATAGATTGCACCCCTGTTGTGATAAAGAAATAAATGCTCCTCTTCATATGCAGAAAATGAGCCCCAAATAGATTTTACCTTAAATGCAATTCAGAACATTGTGTCCATTGAATAAACTTTGCAAAAGGAAGAAATTCAGTAGTGCTAAATGCATATTGACTTAGGGGGGATGCAGATAGGGGGCCGTGGGCCGCCCTGGGAAATGGAGGATTGGGGCCGAGGCTGCCCCACACCTCGGCCCCAATCCTCCCTTCTGCTGGCCCTGGAAGGAGCGCTAAAATGCCGGTCCTTCCAGAGCCGGCAGAAGGGGTGCATCAAGAGCCACCACGCAGCTTTTCTGTGCCTCTTCTGGCACAACACGTGATGACACTGCTCCAGGAGGGCGTATTCAGGGTGCACGCCATGCGTAACGGTGTGCACCCTGATGACGTCTTCGGGGAAGGATTGAAGCGGCCACCGTGCAGCTGTCTCTCCCCTTCTGTGCCTCCAAGACAATGCTTTGCATCATCTGCAGAGGTCCTTAATTTAACACACCTCTTCCAACACATGCACATTGTGCACCTTGTTTCTCACCACCAATGAAGTCAGAATGATCTGACCACCACCTTGGTTGAATATTCTCAAAAGTTGTCTCCTTTCCCACCATTGTTGGCACCATTTTTAATTGGGAAATGTGAGAGATCTCTCAAACAAAGCAATCAATTGGCAAGGCTGTCCCACCTCCTTGTTACTGTGTGCTTTCAAGTCATTTCCAACCTATAATGGGATTTGTTTGGCAAGATTTAGGGACTTTGCAGATGGGTGGCACAGAGCCACTCCGTGAAGTGGCAGATCAGGGCCATGGCAACCCCACACCACGGCCCCGATCCTCCCTTTTGCTGCCCCAAAAAGAGCGGCAAAATGCAGCTTTTTTTAGGGGCAGCAAAAGGCTGCCCTAAGAGCCAGAGTGTGGCTCTTCCTTACCTTTTCGGTGCAGCGTGTTTAAATGCTGTGCTGGGAGGGCAATGTGTAATGGCACATGGCATCAGGAGGCATTGGCATGGGGTTGGGATGGCTGGCAACTCTACCCCCAGGCCGGCCCTTTGGGCCGGTCTGCAGAAGCCCTTAGTCAGTGTTTGCCTTTGCTTTCCTCTGAGGCTGAGTGTAATGTGCACAGGTTCACTCACTGGGTTAATAGGCTGAGCAAAGATTTAAACCCAGGTCTCCAGAGTCATAGTCCAACACTCAAACCACTGTATTACACTGGCTCTCAGCCCACCTCCATCCTCATCCCATCTCAAACCACTGTATTACACTGGCTCTCAGCCCACCTCCATCCTCATCCTATCTCCATCTTCCCTTTACTATTAGTAAATTAAATTAGTCCAGATTTCTTTTTTAAAATATACAAAAGTAGCTCTGTTCACAAATTACTTGTTCATAATTATGCACATGGTCTTTTAGAGGAAAGAAAGGAAAAAGAAAAAATGTTTGCAGGATAGAATGATGCATGAAAAGAGTAGATGTGGTAAAGTCAGGAAACTGGAAATCTGCAAACAAGCAATTAGTAAGTACATTACAACCCCTGTATCTGTGGCAAACAATTCCATAGCAAAATAAAAATGGGAAATATCTGAAAAAGCCAATGTGGCTGCACAGATAACTCAAGTGGGAAGTGAAAAGAAAAGGGAGTATATAGAGAGAGTGAAAGTGAGAGGAAGGACAAATTACCAAGAAAAGCGGCAGAAATGTATCTCAGCTTTCAGACACAATATAAGTAAAGCTAAAGCTCAAAATGAGCTCACTGGCTAGGAAAACAAGGAGTACCAAAATAGTGTTTTTCCCATATGTTTGGATCAAGAAAATTTTTGAAGCAAGAGAATGACCAAGCAGACAGTGGGACCACTGTCCAATAGGGATGGTAAAATGCTAACAGACCACAACAAAAATGCAGACCCATCCAATACCTTCTTTACTTCAGTTTTTTCCCAAAGTGTGTGCTTCCATATAGCATCAGAGACCTTGGCAAGGAATCTGTGTTGGCTCTCTTCTATGTCCTGCAGGCATGCAGTGACAAAAACACAAAAGCTAAGCCCGCTAGAGAGGCCAACTATTGGCACTCTGAGATGCTTGACCTCAACAGTAGCTATTAACACAGCAGAGTGCAGAAGCACAAACTCAGTAGTATTTGGAAACATTCCACTAACCAAGCTTGAATGATACACAGACACAGTTGGATTCTTCCAAAGTCCTTGGAGGCTTTTATCACTTGCTGCAATATGTACAAGTTATATACAAATTCTCCTTTAACTCTCGCCAACATTCATTGTCTGATATACAGCAATCCACTCTCTACAATCAACACACCAACCATAACCCTTCTCTCTTCAACCCAAACCTGCCCTGGATTTTAGAGCATTTATATACCATGGTGATGACTAAAGGTTGACACTTGGTGTTACTTATCATTTACAGCAGGGGTAGGCAACCTTTCCCCTTTAAGGGCCGAGGGACTTCAGCTCCCAGAAGCCTCAGCCATGTCTGCCAATAGTCTCATGTTGGCCAATAGCTCCTGGGATTCTGGGAGCTGAAGTCCCTCGGCCCTTAAAGGGGAAAGGTTGCCTACCCCTGATTTACAGACATACAAACTATTTTACACTGTCTTAAAGGAACATTGTTCCCAACAATCTGAGATGCCAATAGTCAAGATCACCTGGCTAAACTAAATGAGTACTAATCTGCAAGAGCAATTGTATTGCATCCCAAAGTATTGAAGGACATTGCTAATGAACTCTCTGAATCACTTACCATCATTTTTGAGAAAACAGGTGAGGTACCAGAGGACTGGAGAAAGGCAAACATCATTCTTTCAGTTTGTAACAAATTTTCCAGCACTTTATTTGATGTGGATTGATACCTTAGAGCACTACATACCCAGCTAAGAGAGCTACAGTGTAGGTGAGAAACATAAATAATTATTTACATGAGGACTTTCTTTCAGAAATTCACACTGGAGGCAAAAGGGAAAATATTGAATTATTACTACATTCTCTTAAAACCAGTGCATTCCCAACTTGCCCTTAAATGAAATGTCCATATTTTCCTAGAGAAAGAAAGCACAACATAGTCATAGTCATATGAATGGAATATATAAGATAAAGACAGAAATCCTTATCATCATCATTATCATATCATATGCATATTTTCCCAAATGGAAACATGAGGGGTGTTCCACAAATTCGGTTTGGTGTTGTTAACTGGCTTCGTGTCGATCTCAAGCTATGGCGACCCTGCTGATGAGACATCACCAAGACCTCATGTCCTCCACTGCTCTGCCCAGTTTCTGCTCATGATATCTTTAATAGAGTCCATCCATCTAACATGTGGCCTTCCTCTCTTTCTACTTTCCTCCACCTTTCCTAACATTATTGTTTTTTCTAGTGATTCATGTCTTCTCATGATGTGTCCAAAGTATGCCAGGCTAAGGACGTTTTCACACAGGGCTTTAGGAGGACTCAATCCTACTTCCGTCCGGCCACACTCCGGCTCCATTTCCAGCGTGTTCACACACACGCGCCAGCAAACCCCGCCCCTTCCAGTGCCATCCCTGTGTCCGTCCGGCTTCTTGCTCCGTGTGTTCAGACGCACTGAGCCGTAAGTCCGGCCTCACTCCAGCCAAAAGACCTGTAACTCCGGCTTCTGCGGCTTAAAGGTAATTCTGGGTGTCAAAAGGAATTAGCCTGCCAGCGGCGGAGCCATTCCGGAATCGGCGGCACGACCCGTTCCGGAATGGCTCCACCCGGCTTTAGGGAGTGTAGTGTGAAAACGTCCTAAGTTTGGTCATCTTTCCTTCCAGGGAGATTTCTGACTTGATCTGCTCTAGGACTCATTTGTTTGTTTATTTTTGGCCACCCATAGAATCCTCAGCACTCTTCTCTAGCACCACATCTCAAATGAATTTATTTTCTTCCTATCTTCTTTCTTAACTGTCCAGCTCTCACATCCATACATGGTAATAGGGAATACAATGGCAAGTGAGATTCTAACTTTTGTGCTCAGTTGTATATTCTTGCATTTTATTATCTTCTCTAGTTCTTTCATAGCTGCCCTTCCCATTCTTAATCTTCTTCTGATTTCCTGGCTGCAGTCTCTATTTCTATCAAAGTTTAATCACACGCATGAAAATTCTATTTCTATTACTTCCTTGTCTAATTCAAATCTGTGTAGGTTTTTTGTTTTCTTTATGTTCAACAATAGGTCTGCCTTTGCACTTTCATTCTTGATCTTTCTTAGTAGTTGTTCCAGGTCTTTGAGGTTTTCTGCTAGTACTATGGTGTCATATGCATATCTTAGATTGTTGATATTCCTTCCTCCTATTTTCACTCCTCCTTCTTCTGTGTCCAAGCCCGCTTTTCTTATAATATGTTGTGAATACAAGTTAATCAGATAGAGTGAAAGTATGCAACCTTGTTTGACTACTTTGCCAATTGGGAATAATTCTGTTTCTCCATGTTCTGTCCTGACAGTAGCCTCTTGTCCTGAGTACGGATTCCTCATCAGGACTATCAGATATGTTGGCACTCCCATGACTTTAAGGACATTCCATAGCTTTCATGATCTATGCAGTTAAAGGCTTTGCTGTAGTCTATAAAGCACATGCAGTACAATCCCAAATTCTAAAGGGAGGAGTCTGCCATGGGCCACACTGGAATGGGTTTGAATCAGATCAGATTGTCTAAAGAGATTCAGACTGATTTGATCATCCAAACATCAGGAAAACCATACAGTGTGTCTTGAAAATGTCACAAAACAGTACAATATAAAAATGAATTGAAGGGTGGATAGAGTGCAGAGAAATACATGGACATGACCTTTGCTCACCAGCAGTTTTAGGCTCCAGTCTGAAACAAAATTTCTCACCATCCCTCTCCAGCTCAAGTGCTTGGGACCAAGAGACATGGTAAAAAGGATACTGTCAATTGCCTTTTCCTCTCTTGTGCTCTTTTGCTAGTTCTCGCTTAACAACCACATTCTTGAAAAAGTTTGCTGGGATCTGGGGAAAGTTTTGTGTTTCTCCTTCCTTCATATTACCCATACACATCCTTAAATTATCATTTGCTAATATGCAATCCAGTTCCATTCTTCTTTCCTGTCTATGATTGTTGTTTATTTAAATTAGTTTCCCTGTTGCTCTCATTGTTGCTGTTGCATCATTAGGCTAGTGGTTCCAATCTTTGGTTCTCCAGATTATTTGGACATCATCTCCCATAATTTCTTACTTTGGTCAAGTTGGCTGGGGATTCTGGGAGCTGAAGTCCAAAACATGTGGAGGAACAAAGATTAGGAACCAATCACATTTCCTTTATTCCTTTACTTCTTCCCACCCAAATATGGGGTTCTACAGATGGCTTGAAAGGGGTGGTTACATGTCGCCCCTGGGAGTGCCGGATCAGGACTGCGACAACTGCATGCCACAGCCCTGATCCAGCATTTTGCCATTCCAAAAAGAGCTGACAAATGCCACGCCTTTTTGGAGTGGCAAAAAGGCACCCTTGCCACAGTGGTGATGTCTTTTCTGTGCTACTTCAATGCAGCATGTCTGAACGCTATACCAAGGGAGCACCCCGATGCCACCTGCTGTGCAGTGGGGTGTGCAGCATGACGGCAGCATTGGGGCAGTGTTGGGGCAGCTGGCATGTGGTTGCCATGCCCCAACTCCACCCCAGGCTGGCCCTTTTGGTCAGTCTGTACAGGACCTTTATTTCCTTCCTTCCTTCCTTCCTTCCTTCCTTCCTTCCTTCCTTCCTTCTCCTGCTTTTTTACCCAGAACTGGGACTCATGGAAGCTTGCAAAATTAAAATAAATGCAATATAGATAGAAACATACAAAATCATAAAAATCTCTTTGAACTACAGGTTGAGTGTCCCTGATCCACAAATTCAAAATACTCCAGAATCCAAAATTGTTCACATGGGTAGCTGAGATAGTGATACATTTGTGTTCTGATGGTTTCATTTAGATAAACTTTGTTTCATGCACAAATTACAAATATTGTATAAAATTACCTTCAGACTATGTGTATAAGGTATATATGAAAGATAAATGAATCTTGTGTTTAGACTTGGGTCCCATCTCCAAGATATCACATTATATTGAAGTATAGGTATTTCAAAATCCAAATAAATAAATAAATCTCAAATCCAAAACACTTCTGATCTGAAGCATTTTGGATAAGGGAGGCTCTACTTACATCTATAATACTTTCTTTTTTTTTTTTTTTTTTACAAATTAAATCATTTAAAAAAATAAGCAGTTACATAGCAGTGCAGCAAACTGTTAACACCCTTTATTTAAAAACAATAATTCTCCACCACACACAAAACAAAAACAAAAAACAAGCAACAAGAACCTTGGAATTTAAAAAGGCCTTTCCCTGATTACAGGAACTACCATGATGAGAAGGAACCACACTCCAAAGTTTACCACAACAATACTGCTGCACATTACATTTACTCATCACTGCTAATGTCCATTAATGGACCTATCCTCCTGAATTTGTCTATCAGTTGAAAGTCACCTTAAGTTGTGTTCTTCATCACATCTTAGGTAGTAAATGCCATTAATTAATGATGTGTTGAGCAGAAACATATTTCCTTTTGTTCCCATTCTGAATTTAGTAATCCATTTCATTGAGTGATTCACTAGTTTCACATATTATGAGACAGTGGATATATCTCCCACTCCACAGTACTGCAAGTAAGCCAATGTACATGTCATTGACATTGGAGTTTATCATACGGGGGAAAATTGGTAGTTTAAATGGTGATTAACCCATCAAAACCACACAACCGTGATTATACATGATTAAAATGTGATTAACATTTTCACACACAAGAGCCTTTATCCCAGGATAAATCCCAGGGAAATCCCGTGAATGATTTGTTGCTGTTTATTGCCTGGTTCTTCATGGGATAATGGCACTTTGATTGCTTTTCATTGTGACATTGTGTGAAAATTGTGAGATTATCTTGGGATATTCCTGGGATAATCACACTTTGAACGTGACGTTGTGTGAAAATCTTAATTGTGAATGTGTGATTTTGAGAGGTCAGTCACCATTTATACTTTCAATTGTCCCTGTGTAATAAATTCCACTGAAATAAGAACATATCCTCCTCTCACTTTATTCATGTCTCCATCACCTCACTTCTGGTTTTCCTTGCCTTCAGATGAGCTACTTGGCATGAGGACCTATCACACCTGTCCTTTGCAAAACACCATGCATTTTTCTGAAAGAGATGTAGCACATGAACATTCCTGTGTCATGGAATAGGAAACACCCTTAGGGGGTTGTCTCCCCCTAGTCAAGGGAGAATAGATTCTAAAGGCCAGCAGCCAGCCTGAGGCACACAATTGAAATGAATTCAGTTCTCACAGAGGATCAGTGCGGTGGAATCAGTTATCCCCTGGGGATGCTACATTACTCAGTTGCCCATGGCTGTTTCCATCAACAGATGGGCTCTTCAGCACACGACATCCCTTCAGTTGTACACAGGAATCCACATACTTCTTATTAGTTCAATAGTGTGAGTAAACAAATGCTGCACAGCCTCAGGAAGACTATTTCAGTGTCCTATTTTCTACTGGGCAAGGATGTAGACTTAGCCGCTCAAGAAAATTTAATTCACTGTTATTGTTAGTCAGTCTTTCTATTTAACTAAAGCTGTTACAAGCTACATAAGAAAACATATTTTACAATAACAAAATAAATGCAAAAGTTGGGTTACCCTACATAGCCCACTACAATAGCATTCAGAGTGATTGCAGAAACATTTTGGTAAGTATTGAGGTTGTTCCTCAAAATGTTCCTGATGCAAAGCCATGAAGACTCCTTGAGGAATCCATTGTCCTCTGCCTACAAAGAGACCTGTGACCTCATAGGAATGGAGGCATATTGGATTGCAAGAGAGAGGTCCTTGTTGAGATGCAAATTGACTTTAAATTTCCTGGTCTTTGCAAATCTCTCAATACCCACATGGACGGAAGGAAGAGGGGCCAGCCTGCAAAAAGATACCCTCCACTTACCATCTCAACTAAGGAGAGAAACATCAAAATGCAGGCATCTGACTAACATCTCCTTTTTTTTCCCCTCCTGTTTGGTTTGTAACATCTTGCCTGATGAACAAGCCAGCGGAGCTTCAAAAGCTTGTGACAAGTATATTGTGTATTTTGGTTGGCCAGTAAAGGTATCACTGGTGGATTTTTTTTTAATTTGCTAAATGGCCAACACAGCTACCCCTGCATGTTTCCTGAACATACTAATTGTTAGAGTTTAATTTTCCATTTAATTTATCTAAATGCCACTAACAAGGCAAATAAAAATAATGAGAACTGCCATGAAAACCAAATAGATAATAGCCATGGTGCATATCACTTGCAAATCCAATAGACAAACAGCATATTTCCATTTACCATGACTAATGCATAAGTTTTTAGGGTAGGAGTATTGATAATTAGGAATCCACATTCAAATGCAATTTGTTCACTTCTAAGGAATGGCTGTTTACTGAATGTAAAACAGGACTACAGAATGTAGAATCAAATATCCATATTATGTGTGAAAGCCAGTGTTGTTTTTCCTGGCTGTGTTTTATTAATGAATACCAACAAAACTAAGAACAGATAATGAAAAGATAATAAGTACAATAATGCATGTTGTTTTTGTGTATACATCCAGCCCTTACAATTCAGAGCTGAGTTGATCCTTTGTGTTCTTCCTTCTTCCAACTCTACAGCTTAGGAGTGCTTTGAATCACCATGTTGAAACAACTTGTATGATACATTGTTACTGGAAGTCTTCCTAATTTTGTGTGTGTGTGTGTCATCTATGGCCCTGAACATATTCTGCACTATAGTAGCCATGAGGATGGTCCTACTGGGTCATGTAGCCAAGGCAGCCATGGACCCAAGAGTGACAGACCATGTACAAGAGAAGAGAAAAACAGATAGTTTGGGAGCTGCTGATAAGGAACATTCACACCTCTAAAAGCAGGAAGGTTAGATTATTTACAGCAAGATGCTTTACACAAGCTGCAGAGGGCTAATTTACAACTCCATTCCCCACCTTTGAAGCCCTATCTCAGATGATCCTTTCCCATGTAAATTTGGCCTCTTTAATGTGGATATGTTCATTGCCTGGAGGCTAGTTTTGCCTTATAAAAGATCCTTCAAATTCCTTTGTTGGGAGAGCTAGTATGGAGTGAAGGGGTACCTCACATCTCTCTGGCTTCCTTGCTGGTTCCAGCTCATGCTGCCTTCAGAGAGCTCCCCAAGCAGCTGAGTCCTACATTCTGCCATTAGATCGCATCTTCAGGAGCACCCACATCTTTGATAATTATCCCCTTAGTGAAGCCTTTCCTATTCATTAGCTTGTGTGTGTGTGTGTGTGTGTGTGTGTGCTTGCAGTGCTATGCTATGTGTTTTTCCTCTAATAAAATACAATTATAGAAAGAATTCTGTATTACTGTATTCCAGCAACCTCTGGAAACAATTCCAAAAGATGGCTGCTTGTAGCACAGCCCATTAATTAACTGTTGAGACAAATTTAAATTCCCCTAGCAGGACCCATTGCTACAACATCCATTTGGAAACAGACTATCTCAGTCTAGAACAGGGGTAGGCAACCTTTCCCCTTTAAGGGCTGAGGGACTTCAGCTCCCAGAAGCCTCAGCCATGTTGGCCAATAGTCCCATGTTGGCCAATAGTTCCTGGGATTCTGGGAGATGAAGTCCCTCGGCCCTTAAAGGGGAAAGGTTGCCTACCCCTGGTCTAGAATTTCCAGCTCTGCATTAGAAGGAAGAACTGTTAAATGAATAGGGGTCCAAGGAGCAAGAAAAAAAAAGACACAAGGTAAGGCAAGTACAAGGGAAGATAGATGCTTTATGAGGTCATTTATTTGCTTGTTTATTTTACATACTGTCTTTATCCTGGCAGAACCCAAGGTTCTTACAACAAATAATTTGTCCTTACTTTCCTCTATATCTTCCCCTGTGAATCAAATGGCAGTAGGCCTCAATGACTTTCTACGACATGTTCACTGGTTTAAAAAAAAATGATAGAAAAAAATGTGTTAGGATATGGCCATATATGTACAACACTCCTGCCAAGATACTCAACTATTTTTGAACAGGAGAACAAAAGGTTTCTTGGTCAAATCCTATAGCCAGCACCTCTGCTGAACTCCATTATCTACCAGCATGAAGTTGCTTACATTTCCAATTAAATAATTGAAATACTGAATATTCCCCAGATAAAGTTCTATCTTTTCCAGCAGGTAGTCCTGCAGTTGGCAAACAATGCATTAAAGATAGGAAATGACACTGATAGGAAATGTCCTCCTTGGGGGATAGCTGATTAACACTTCTGTCTTGTCTTTTTTTCAGTGGGCTTTCCTGAGCCATTATCACTTTTGGCTAACCCAATATGTCTGAGGAAGTCCAAATGGACACCTTTTATTTGAAGAACTTCCTTTGTTTTAAAGAAATTCAGATGTCATCCTCATTTTCCTCTGTGTCAGATGCTTTGAAAAATAATCCAAATTGAGAGCAATCCATCCATTCATTTCTGTTTCTAAAAAAATTGCCTCTAGCTTAAGAGGACCTTGCTTAGCCTTCATTTCCTTGCACTTCCAGCCAAGAGGAATCCCTAGCTTCTTATCAGCCCAACAGGGCTAAGGAACGGTAATCTTTCAGTCTCTCAAATCTGTCTTTCAGGGGATACTTTCACCACACATTGCTGCTCCTCAAAACTTCTCCCTTTTTCTCTGGTTTCAATGTGTCTGTGTGTGTGTAGATTAGAGAAACTATTGAATTGTTTTTCCTTTTGAAACTCTTTGTCTCATCTCTGCCTCAATTAGCAATCCCCACAGTTTCAAACTGCTATTAATTCCAAATCCTCACACACTTCCCAGTTTGCTGTTCTGCATGGACTTTTGTCATTTGTGAAGCTCTACCATAATATTTGCAATTCTGCAATGCAACTATTGTGTATATCTTGATTGCTGGATTTTCAATAAAATTCTCCTTTTAGAGAGTTCTATATGAATGTGTTGTTGTTTTTTTAGTTGTTTGCTTGATGCACTATTTTGCCAAAATTACAAGATCCCAGATAAGCATGTGTACTCATAACATCTATGAAATTCATTCATATGTTCCAAGGGCATAACTGGTAATAAATGATGCATTCATTGGATAATACAAGAAATGCCTGTGAATAACAAAATGTCATCATCATCATCATCATCACCACCACCACCACCACACAATGAATGTACATTGCCATTTTACATGGTTCTGTTTTGATATTAATCCCCACAATAAATCTGAGAGGACCAATTTGCTAAGAGGCAGTAATAGCCAAAGGTCATACTGTAAATTGCATGACCAAGGAGGAATTTGAACTTGGCTCTCTAGTCATAGTTCAACATTCTAAGCATTACTCTATTCTAGTTCTCAATTTTAAAGCCGGATATTTGATCAAAGGCAAATCATCTACTTTAAGAACTGCCTTCACTGAACTGCAATTTCAAGTAATGCCAATTGCAGTTTTAGATGGCCACTATTATAAGGTACTCTTTGAAAACAGAATATGAATTTGCAGCCAATATCAGGTGAGGACATTGTGCATTACATGTCAATTTGTCCCCTCTATATCAAATATCTATAGTGATCCCAAAGAGAGATTCCTAACACTCTTCCTGACAAATGGAACTGGAAACTCTTGAAGAATCAATTCAATTTATTTTGAGTGATACCAAGAACTATGTAACACATAAAGTGGCCCCTTTTGCCTTGGCTACAAAAAAGATTAGAGAGAGAGAGTTAGATAAAATTGCCTCAAATTGCCATGTAAACTCAAAAGTATTTAAACTGATTTCATATTGGCAACTTAGAAATTTACCTATAACTTGAAAGGTTTTTAAATTTTATACTAGCTTAGCAATAACTTTGTTTACTGCATGTTAAATTATAGGGTGCTTTTTGTACTTTTTACTTCTGTACCTTTTATCTTAAATGTTTTGTTTATTTTGAACTTTTTATCATGCGTTTTGGCTAGCACAATAAACATAGGTATTGATGATGATGCTAGTTGTCATATAGGAGTAGTTACTATAAAAATTGATACCAATGCTGGGGTAATAGTAGTATAAATGAAATAAATGAATGAACAGTAGAGGAAAAAACTAATAATGTTTTGACTTTGTCAAAGAATGCATTCAGTAATATGCATAACTGCAACAATATGCATAGCATGAAAATTAGATGTTTGGTTTTGAAGGGTTGAAATCTGACAACCCTATCTTTGGAAATCTAAGGATAAAGTAAGTTGCACATACTGAGGGACTGTTCACACTATGGAATTAAACTGATTTGGAACCAGTTTATTTCCATGATGTTCATGCTCGCCCTGACTATCAATCAATGCAGTTTGTGGGGGAGGACAGCTAAAAAGACCACGTAAACTAGGGGTAGGCAACCTTTTTGAGCCAGGGGCTGGGTTGCTGTCCCTCAGACAATTGGGGGACCGAAGCACCCAAAATAAATAAATAAATAAATAAATAAAAATAAAAAAATAAAAAACATTTAAAAAAAATTAAAAATTTAAAAAATAGGCATGCACATTCTCTCAGCCCCAGAAAAGCCATGATAGCAAATCCCCTGTGGAGATTTTGCCAAGAAAACCCCAAGAACAAGTAATAACAACAATAATCAATATCATCATGGCGGGCGGCAGTGGCAGGACCAGCCTGGGGCCGGTCCAAAGGCCTTGGGGGGCCGCATCCGGCTCCCAGGCCTTAGGCTGCTTACCCCTGACTTAAACTGATATATTTGGCACTAGACCCCTTAGCAGTTCTTTTTAAAAGAGGCATATCAATTTGGAACTTTGGTAGTGTGACTGAATTGATTTGAATCACACTACATTGTTCCCGGAAATGGAGGTGCCTCCATTTTAAATTAATGTGGTGGCAAATGTGAATGGCAACAGGGTTAAAATGTCACTGAGAGATTCAGTACCCAAAGAAACTGTAGTGGTAACATCGAATCAGTTCTGAATCAGCATGGAGTTGCAAATCTCTTCATTCAAAAAAGTAAGTGTGAATGACCCCCAGTCAGCCACACAATGGGTAGGAAACATGCCATATGAATTATGGCAGATTTTGTGTTGGGTTCTGTGAAGAAAGTTCTCAAAAATCTCTGTAGTGTTCCAAGAATATTCAGAAATGCCCAAAGAATCTTCAGTTCAGGGGCAGTTACAGGATATAGGTAAAGATTGCAAAGAAGACAACTTTGGACATAATTAGGATGAGACCAAACAAGGAAATGAAGAGCTTAGTTTAGGACTTTCAGGGGTTCCTAGCTTCTTGGCTGTACTGAAGCCAACAGGTTAAGCATTGCAAAGAGAACCTTTCAAATGGCAATCAGTTGGATGTTCTTAGGATAAAAAGGTATCATGAGGACATCTGGGTCATGTATTAATCTGATATTTAATTCTGGTATGACGACCATTCAAGACTGAAACATGTTTTTTGGGCAAAGATTTAGATTTGCCATTTTGGGTCACTTGACTGAAATGGTAACTTGGCAGTGAGGAAATCATTAACATTTAGCATGCAAACAACTCATCCTAACTCATCTTACCTCATATCTAGAGTAAAATGGATGCAGTCAAGAACTTCACGCAAAATAAAGGTAGCTAGACTGACATATTACCATTATTTTCATTTTCTTGCCATTGGCCTGTGTTTATTCAGCCAGAACAATGCAACACATGACACATATAAGATAATACCAACAAAAATCCAAATTACAAAATAAGAGGTATACAAAAACCAGAACAGCTGAACTTCTTGTGATAATGCCTACATGCATTATTCTAAAAACATATTTGCTTTCTTACAGATTACAGATTTTATTTTAAGACACAGGCTAAGCACAGCCCTGACTGCAGTTTACAGTTGTGAATTATGATAATGTATATTCTCTAATGGGAATGGGAATGCAGAAAAGGAAGGGGATACAATAAATAGCTATATTTCCATATTTGCATGCTATCCAGATAGTCCCAGTTGTGTTGTTGCTCAGCATGCTCTATACTTTATGGGCTGAATGCTTGGTAATATAAAAGTTCAAACAACCAGTTTTCTCCTACTGTGATTAGGCTTGCCACTGAAACCCATACTGTTTCTGCAACTGATATATTCAGTTCTGGTTAATACTTTGTTCTCCCTGCTGTGCATCTCATAAACCCATCCAGGATCAAGGTTTGATTTTAAATTAATGATAACTCTGGTTTGGAAAACTTGAGCTTTGCATACTCCCTCAAGAACAATCTTGCAGTATGCAATTTTATGTAGCCATGAGCTAATTCTGAAATCCAAGAGCAAAATTCAGCATTTGGGATCATTCTCTAGATTTGTAAGTCTCCCAGGGTTCAGTAGCTATGCAGGAAGAGAAATAATAATACAGTTTTCATACTAGTCCCTTTGATGTAAAGCTTTTCTACCATTATGGTTGACTTGCATGAAATTTCTAGGCAATTTGTTTTCTAACAACGATCACTAGGGAGGACAAATATCTGGGTTTTTCATAAAATGCTAAATATTGAAGCAAATGTCTGCATTTGATGATGGGGAGAGCGATTCAGACTTTATGGATGTAGCAAGTGAGAGTAAGAAGAGTAGAAATACAAACAATACATTTCTAGAGGCAACGCCAATGTGCTATAGTGGTGAATTATGAACTGTGGGCATTCATCATAATAGTCCCCCTAGCTGTGACACAAAGGAGAATTCAAAAATACAGAGATCTCTGTTTATCCCTATCAAGAAAGCAACTCCAGCAATTTTCTCTTTCATCAAAGGTAAGTCTTCTGTAATATCTATCACTTTTAATTATCCGTTAATTGTCCATAGCTCACATAGCTCACAATATTAATTCCTGCAAGGGAGAATGAATAATTTAACTGATTTTCTTACCACTTTGGGAACATCTTCAAAAATGGTACTATTTTTGAAGATGTTCTCATGGGAGGAGAAAGCCTGTGATGTAGCCATGTAGGAGAGCAGAGGAAGCTGATAATTTGGTGGCTATCCTCCAATTGTTGGTGTGTGACAACTATGCCCACTAAAAGACCTTTGGAACACCTGTAGAAGGTCTGGGAGGAGGCCTACATAATTGTGCACCAGCTACCAGGCCAGAGCCAGTGATGATTATTACTCAGATACCCCCTCCACTATGCCCCTGGCCACTACATGACTACGTCAGGGGAACTGGGACATTAGAAGGTCCCTGCTAAGGGACAGTAGTCTTCTGAATGTATTTGAAAACAAAGGGGAATAAAAGGGATGGATCTTTAAACAGAATATCTTCCTTGGGATTTCCCAGTGTTTAGGAAATCTACCTTTTCACACACACACCTCCCCATATTGTCAAATATTTTTCCATCCCTACTTACAATCCATTCCTGTTTTTTGTTCTCTGCCCATAGTAACTAAGCTTACCACTTACAGAAAATCTTGAGGGGGATGTCAGATGACATCATTATTGCCATTTGTCAAAAAATCCCACCACTGCACAGTGACCAAATCCTGAAGGTGATTCTTCTCCCTGATGTGTCTGTCTGGCCTTTAAATTATGCCATGGACGGTATCTACTGTACAGTTAATATATTTCACCAGCATAGAGTATTGTATCACATGGTAAAGAATAGGATGGGATAGGATAGAGAACTGCTCAATCTGATACATTTTTATTCCCAATGAAAACTAAGTCATGTTCCTCTTCATTGCTTACATTTAAAAGCTCATCAGAGCTACTTCCATCTGTCTGGTATTACATGCATGGAAGAAACTTGTGCAATACCACTGCAGTAGCTTCACTGAATAACAATTACAGATCATATGCATGTAAATGTGTGGTACTCGATGCACTCCCTGCTTATAAACCACATTATTTGTGAATGTGGTAGAGACACATACCATTACTGAAGGTAAAATATGAATCATCACTTATTATTTCTCTTTTTTATATAATGAGAAAAAGAAAGCTGTGTCTGTTGTCATTCCTTAGGTCTTGGATTACGACCTCTCAAAAGGATCAGTGTTTTCAATAAGTGTAACTCTTTCTTTATATAATATATATTGTATGTGACTTGACTTGCAGTATGTGGCTTTGCAGAGAAGTCTGCTCTCCATCCAAATTATTTCTGTATCATCACCACTTTAGTCCCGTAGTTGATTAGTGTTTCCCAGCTTGACCATCCGAATCCCCACTTACTGGGCAGCAACTTCTCTGTGGGACAGGGATCTGTTCCCCTATCATTTGGGAAATAGCTTACTGAAATTCCCACCTCTTCCCATGAGCAATCTCCAGGGCAACAGCCAGAAGCAGGTTCCCTGTTGCAATTCCCTTTCACACTATGGATCATTCATGGTAGCAGATGTGTGAATGTCAGTCATCTGCTTCACTACTGACAGGGGAACAAACTTCTGTTGCTCACAGTTGTTGCTGCTTGGTAAGTGAAGACTGAAGGACTTTCATGGTCCCAATGTATTCCCTGAATAAGTGAATATGTAGGAGTTATGATACCAACAAGTCACAAATGTGTAACTCTATGTTATGCATTTGTAACTGCCTTAGCAAATTCTGGCTCTACTTCTTATTGATTATTTTAGTATATTAAAATAGTTATACTTTGCCCTTTATCATGAAAATCAGTTTTTATCATAAAATCAATTTAAACAGTGTTTTTTAAAAAATAAAAACAATTTTAAAAGTATGAAACATATGCAATTTAACAGGTTCAGTTAAAACATATATGTATGTTTGGGAAGGGAAATCAGTTAGACTCCAAAGGCTTTAATAAAATTTATGCTTTTTTAGCAGAATAAAACCAACATGGTGCCAATGGCATCTATAAGGAGATGGCATTTCAAAGGATTCCTAAATACCCTAAAGGCACCAGATCCTGTCTCATCTCATTTTTGATTGTGTTTCAGAAGCTTATCACATTCATTTAAAATTGGCTTACTTAATCTGGTTTAAAAATTAAAGCAGGTGGCATCCTGATATTATCAGAAGGATTTAGCCACTGAAATCACTGCCTGGGTCCATCCTGGGTCCATTTTCACTCCCAGGGGTGCTCAGCATGCCTCTTTTCAAAGCTGGGAGTTTTCCAACTTAAGAAAATGGCCATTGGAGTGGCCTTGGGAATGAGGATAGACCTAGGTTGGACCCAGGCAGCAATTTCGGTGGCTAAATCCTTCTGATAATATCAGGATGCTGGCCACTTTAAAGTTAAAGCCGGTTTTAAAATTAATGCAATAAGCTCGTCAGCTATCAATGGTACTATACTGATCTGGGGTGTCTGAACATTGATCGATCACAGTGTTCAGTGGCAGGGAAACAATAAAACCCTTCATCAACTGGCTCTATCTCTAGATTTCTCAATCTACACTAGGGTCCATCATCTGATCTAGCAGGAATGTTTTACCAAAATATATAGTAACTCTAGATAGTTATTTTGACAACATAATTTGTCACCATTTTATTTCTAGGAGTTTCCAAAGTTGTTTCTTTTATAATTACAACTTCTTAAAATTAAGTCTTTGCTTTCTTTGTTTTCAAAACAAACTAAAATCTTTACTATTTTATTTTAAAAAGAAAACTTTGCAAGCAACAAGCTGAAGTGTATTGTACAAGAAACTCTCTCTCCTGCTGTTCACCTTGTCACTGCCTCACAATATAGCACTAAGGGGGGTTGCAGACTGCCAGAAATAGTGCAAATTGAGTCCACTTTAAGGGTTAGGGTTAGGGAATCATGGGAACTGTATTTTATTGTGACACCAGAGCTCTCTGACAGAGAAGGCTCAATGTCTCAGGAAAAAAACAACAACAATTCTCATGATTCCCTAGCACTAACCTAATCCTAAAAGTGGACTCAATTTGCACTATTTCTGGCAGTCTGCAACCCCCCTAAGTATCAGCACAAAACACTACCCAAGCCAGCCCTTGATTCATGTGATATTCTTCCTCTACCTTTTGGTGAACTCAACACACACCTCTCTATAAAAGTCATTCAAATGTTCCACTTACAGCTCAAAAAGGAGAAGGAGAAGGAGAAGGAGAAGGAGAAGGAGAAGGAGAAGGAGAAGGAGAAGATAACATGTGGAGCCTAAAAATCTCAGGGTTTAAATAGGAAAGTTCTACTTTCTGGCTATTGACTTAATAGCTTGGTTGAAGCCTGGACCAAGACATTGATAGTCTTAGCTTTGTTAAACCTAGGTGTGAGAAAACAATGCATTTGGTTTTAAGACTCTCAAGGAAGGGAGGCTAGAGAAAAGGGTGCAGTCAAATCTGATCACTGTCCCATTAAGTGTGAGACTCAAGACAAATAAACACTTTTATGTGTCTTTTCCAGTATAATGGTTTTCCCCTTTGGCAACTCCGAAACCTGTTGCCCCTTTGGCAACTCCGAAATTTTCCAGCTGTCCTGGGCAGATCTCTCAGTGCCTATATGACCAGCTGTGATAACTCATTCCTGCCTCTTCCTCCCGGATAGTGGCTTTTGACAATGTGAAGAAAAGATCACATGACCACAGATCACCAAAGCGTCATCATGGTAGGAGATGTGATAAAAAATGATACCAAATGGTATGCTTCTATTCTTAAATTAGCATGATTGTGGCAGGACAGCAGGCTGCTGTTATTGGGAAAAGCAACCAGCAGCTGATAACAAAATCCAAAACAAAGAAAGAACACCACACAGAGTGTGTGGAGTAGGGCAAGTCTTGAATGGCAGACTTACAAGCAAAGGCAGAGTCCAGAAACAAGGTCTGTAGTCAGTCTGAGTGCAAGCCAAATGGTCTAACAAAGAGCGTAGTGAAGCAGTTCAAGAAAGTCAAGGGTTCCAGCAAAGCAGAGTGGTCAGTCTGAAGCCCAGAGATCCAAGCCAAGAAGTCAAATAGAGAGTCAAGGAACAAGGTGCTTACACCAGGGAAATCAGATAGCTTCGCAGGTTTTTATCATCAGCTCTCAAGAGTGCAGCTGGTTTTTGATTATTTGGCATTTTGTATAAAGCCTCTGAGACCGTCAGAGGCACACCCTTTCAGATCTCCTCTGGCTGAAGGTAGGTATGCTATCCTCGTCCTCTTCCTCAATGTCTACAGTTCCAGGAAGCTCTGCTGCCTGGAGGTTTGGCTCCTGATTATCTCCTGGGTCCACAGACTCTGCTGGTACTCTCAGGGTAGAGCTATGGCCAAGCTCAGGGTCAGAGCCTCTCCTGAGTCCTCAACCAGGCTGGGCACGACAGGTGTGATCAAACCCTAACAATGAAAAGAAGACTAGAATGCACTCTGACCAAAGAGCTCCATGTGATCCTAGCCAAACGTACCACAAATAAAACTGCAATGAGGAATGGAGGAGTAAGCATTTGAATCAATAAAAAGAAACTGCCAGAAAGAATGTTTTTTTCCCTCTCTCTCACTTATTATATATAAGCTAGAATAAAACCAACAAATCCTATGAGGTAATTTCATTGACCCTAATCATCAGTGTTGCCAAATTTTGACTGGTAGTCATGTGTCTCTGGCTACTGAAGTTTAACAAGCTTTCCTGCATTGACAGAATTATGTCTACTTCTCCCTAGAACCAAATATAATGAAGTTGCTCATTAAAAATAATGAGAAGTCTTAGTAATGAGCCCTGATCTACCACATCTATCTACGAAATATCATCTTTTCATTTGAAAAAATAATTAGATTCAATTGAGGTCCTCAAGCTGGGATACAAAAGGAAACCACAGAATCATACTTAATTATAATAACTGAATGCTTTGAACTTTCAAATGTGCACAGATGATATGTTACAAATCAGCATTTACTTTCAATTTGGAGATGAGGCAAACTGGTAGATATTTAGACAAAACGTGTGTGCTAATTCTACAACCTACCAAATGCTGCTTTAGCCCAGCCATTTCATTTAGGTAGGACACTTAGGGCCTAAGCAGACTGCCAGAAATAGTGCACATTAAATTGAGGCACTGTCCTGGCTCAGTGCTAGGGAATCATGGGAATTGTATTTTATTGTGGCACCAGAGCTCTCTCACAGAGAAGGCTCAATGTCCCAGAAAAAAATACAGTTCCCATGATTCCCTAGCACTGAGCCAGGGCAGTGCCTCAATTTAATGTGCACTATTTCTGGCAGTCTGCTTAGACTATTAGCTTGTGAATAACTCAGTTATTGGGGATCTGAAAAATAAAATCTTATCACTTTGGAAAGAGTTGCCAAAACTATTTGCTAATGGTGAAACAGAAAGTGAGATGTGCAAAGCATTCTACATTGGGTGTTTCTCATTCTTATGTTCTTCAGAATATACACCTTTACTATCCCACCCTGGAACCAACCAAAACAAAACTCTTCCAGGTTGAAGCAAAAACAACAAGGCTGCAAAGTTTTAATTCCTGGGGCTACAGAATGGTGGCCACCTTCCCCCATGCCACTGGCTCTCTCTACCTACCTACTTAAAGGCAAGTGGGTTTGAAAGCAGTGAGAGAGAGATCTAGACTTGTCAATCACACTGGTAGGGAAACCATACACTTAGCACTCTTCCTTCAATTGTCCATATCCTCCAGCTTTCCCAGTATGGAAAGGACAGCCAGATTTAATCCTCTGTCACCCTACTTTTTCAGCTGCCCTGAAAATGTCTCTTGCCTTCATTCACTTTCCCCCTTTGTTCTCATGTTACTTCAATGTGTGAAATCTAAATTCAAAGGACAATAGTAGTTTACACTCAATTAACTTGGGATGGGGAGTAGAGATGTGGAGGGATGTTGATTTTCCCAGTAGGTTCAGATAAAACTAAACTGCTGCTGCCTCTTCTAGCCTGTGTGTTCTTCCTCATTCATAACTTCTGCCATCTTGACAACATTCTGGTGTTGTGTGGCCACACAAATACCAGATTCATCTGTGTAATGTTAGAGGATATGGTGCACTGGTTATGGTACCAGCAAAAGGTCCAGGGGGTCTTTGGATCCACATAGGCCTTGATCTGACATCCTTATTTTCTTCCCAGAGGCCCTAGAAAAGTAATGGTGGTGATGGAAGTGGTACACTTTACTAGGCCTCTTACCTCATATTTGTCTAGAAAATCCAGTTTAGCAGTGAGGCTACAAATGTGGCCACAAATACTCTGAACTATAACAGTTGTGTCACTGTGGTAACCCATGGTGTCACCCCTTCCCACTGACTTCCTCCCATACCACACCATACAGAATCCTTAGTAATGTTTTTTTTAACTAATATTACTCATAAATTGTAATTCCCATAAACACATGTATTTACATTTGCATACTGAATGTAATGGCAAGTGTTGTGACATAAATAATTACAAAAAATAAAATTATACCTTTAAAGTACAGTTTCATATGCACAGCTTAAATGTATTTATACACACATATACATAGTTTCATGGCATAGTGGTTTGAGTGTTGGACTACAGCTCTTGGGACAATGGTTCAATTCCCTACTCAGCCATGAAACCCACTGGGTGATGTTTCACACCTGGACACTTGTGCTATTGACAGGTCATTGATGGGTTTCCACCATCAATGAAAAAGGATGCCCCGAATGTGTTTGGGGGATGCAGCAGCTATGGGTTGGAAGCATCATCATGCAATAAGTATCACCAAAGGCACATTTTGTGATTGCAGTTTAAAAGCTGTGTGTAGTTTTTTCCTTAGTCACATATCATCACAGTTCTGCAGTGAGGCAGAGAACCATGAGTGCAACTCCGTGATGTAAGAATTGATTTGAATCAAGCAAAATAAAATATAGTTAAAAAGCACATAAAAAGAGTTAGGAACCCATAGGTAGGGTTGAATAACGTAAACATATATACTTATATAGTATAATTAGATAACATATATAGTTAGTAAGAAACCACATATATACATGTACATTATATAATCAATATATATCTAATGGAATAAAAAAGGTAAACACTATGTGACGTCAAGTGTTTCCCTCACCCACTCCCCCCCCCCTTTAACTTTAGGGGTTGAGAGAAAGGCATACTTAAAAAGTAATGACAGGACTGATGTTGTTATTCTTAGATAGAGAGAAACTAGGGATGTCATCCCTTTGAATTCAAATAAATAAGGGAAAGTCCTTGGTTTTTGAATAAACAAGAAGTAATGACCTGGGAAAGACAGCCATAAAACCTAAATGGAGTCATGTCTATAAGGTCAACCTTAGGGTCAAGTCATTTAGCTTGAAATGAATTTTGTAAGGGGAAGCATAAGTTAGGAAAATCGGTAAGCTTTTTGAATAAAATATATATAATGCAGAATGTTGGGACTCCAGGGTAAAATAGATAATTAACGTTTAAATACATTCTAACTTGAAGAAAACACCTAGACACTATCATTTTTTAAATAAGTGACTTTGGGAGTTGATAGTACAAATGTGTTAAAAATAACTGATAGGCAGGCTCATATATTTAGTTTAAGAAAAAATATTAAACAAAGTTTATATTCAATTTTAACCAAGTATGCTGATCTTGGCTATTTTGCTAAGCTAGTTTGATAGTTTTGTTTGTTGTTGTTTTTGTTAATAAAAATATTCGTTGTTTTAAAAAGTTATTTCATATTAAACAGTGTTAGTAGGGGTTTCTAGATGAAAATTGGTTAATTTTTCTTTTAGTCTTATAAACCCCTAAATAAATAGATAATTACAATTTTATATATAAATTAGAACTTTGTTATAATAAGACATGCCAAACAGAATGATCAGCTGTTCTGTTTTAACTAGATAGTGAATAAATCTTGTAACAATTTAATAGAATAGAAATATCAAAGAAAGATTCTTTGTTTGTTGCCAGACTCAAGGGCATCTTTGGAACAGGGAGGCAAGTTTGGTGTCTGAAACATAAGAGTGGATGAATTCACAGTTTCACCCTCATTGATTGCAAAGACAATGTTTCTTTTAAAGAGGTAACCCTGAGCTCAAGAAAAAGTCTGATTGAGCATGTGTAATTAAGCTAATACATAATTCTAAACTTCCCATCCATAAATTTGACCTGATTTAAATGGGTATACATTGTATGTTCTGTGTGGAGCTTATATTCATGATGAGGGTGGTCTTGGAATTAATCATATTTCAGGTTCTGGCTGATGAAAAATGAGTGGAAAATGCTGTTATAAGCAATATATAAATAATGCATGAAATCTCTGGAAACATGTGCTCTCTCTCTTTGTTTTCTTAGCTTATTGATTCCACCATTCTGCAGAATTAATAATTATTATTTATAAATGTGGCTTATAGTGCTTCACCTGTTTGTTGTCTCAGTCCTTCTTAAATAGCCCCAAAAAATTGGAAATTGGATTTCCATAGCTTACATGTGAACACAAAGTTACATTACTTATCATCAGCATAGGATCTTGGCCTATGTCTTGGGATGAATAGATGGATGGATAGATAAATAGAAAACATCAGTCAATAACTGAACTTATCATATCTACTTCTTTTCAATTCATATATTTTGTGGTTCCTCAGTCATAGGCCTTGCTTCCCCCAGCTTTTTTGTTATTGTTGTTGAACTTCCGGGTACTCTGTAGGCTTATTCTCTTCCAACACTTATTCCATTTATGTTATTCAGGTCTATTATTGAATTGTAATTTAGGCATCTCTTGGATAGGGCAGAGATGCATTATGGTTGTCACAATTAAATTATGCCCCCAAAATATCACCAGCATATCAGAATCTATCTTCCCAGTTCAGGGCAGGATTACTTAATATGTGACATCTTCATATTGTACTTCTTCAGCACCATGCCACATTGGTTGACTGCTGCTCAGAGAATCTAGAAGATGGTTGACGGGATGGTAATGTACCTCTACAAGTAATGTGATCTTTAATAAGGGAGATAAAGAAGAACTCCACACTGGGATATCAATGTACACATCATTTCCATGTCAAGCCCAATGTGTACTTCTTGCCTTACTTTGCTAGCAAAGAAATAAAAATGCTGCACAGGAGTTAGAGCTTCCAAAAGTAGAAGCTTTAGTCAGTTTAGCTTGTAGAGGAAAGGAGATCTTTCTTGCAAGGCCTGCTTTGATCTAGTCATTTCAGTTTTGCTAGTCTCATTTTAATTATGTAGAGATCCCAAGAGTTCTTGGAAGTAATTTTCATTTATGTCAGTGTGACATATTTCCAAGCAAATACTTACAATGCAGAAGTGACTGGGGAGAAATTTGCAGGAGCAGTGTTGCAGCTGTATTTGGTGATAGTGTGTGTGTGGGGGGGGGGGGGGTGATAAATAATTGATGATGAATAATTTCAGGACTTTTCCAACTATCAGACTTATTCCAGCCCCAAGGCTGCTGAAAATTATGACAGCATTCACTTAAGTGGTCCCAGTGTAAGTTCTATTCATTTGTTAATCAAGTGCTTATTTTTATTTTAAAAAATCAGTATTCATTGTGTTCAAAAGTTTTGTTGTTGTTTTATTATTTTTGTAAGAGGGTTATGTTGTTCCCCGGAATGGTGAGGTGCTATTTAGAAATGGGAATAAGCAAAATTTTCATTTCAATTCATTTATCCCCTCTCCCAAATCCCAAATGTCTTCATATTTGGGATGAAAAGGAAAACAAAACTGAGAAGAAAAACTGAAAATAACGGATTTACCTACCCAAATCCAGGGCTTTGAATGCTTAATTTTTGAAAGTCTCAGTCTAAATCCCTCTGAGGTCATCCAGGTTACTGCAAATCAAGGTTACCACCTGCTTTAGCTTATCTACTTGCCAGAAATTTGAGATCTTCAGAGAAACCCCTGTTGCATGTCCCAATACCTTGTGAAGTTAGATTGGTGGATTCACATAACAGGGCTGTCTCTGTAGTGGCACCTTGACTGTGGAATTCCCTACCCCAGGGGTAGGCAACCTTTTTGAGCCGGGGGCCGGGTTGCTGTCCCTCAGACAGTTGGGGGGCCGAAGCACCAAAAATAAATAAATAAATATAAAAATATATTTTTTAAAAAAATATAAAAATATATGCATGCACTCTCTCTCAGCCCCAGAAAAGCCATGGCAAAACCCCTGTGGAGATTTTGCCAAGAAAAGCCCAAGAACAAGTAATAACAACAATAATCATTATCATCATGGCGGGTGGCAGCAGCGGCGGCAGGACCAGCCTGGGGCTGGTCCAAAGGCCTTGAGGGGCCGCATCCGGCCCCCGGGCCTTAGGTTGCCTACCCCTGCCCTACCCAATAAACTTTGGCTGGACTCATCTCTTTTAAGCTTCCAGTGGGCCGCTAAAACAGTACTGTTCTATAGTGCATTCAACGTCTGAAACTGTTGTTTTAACTATTTTAAAACTGGATCCCATGTGTGTTTTTAGACTGCTTTTAGGAGTTTTTAAGGAGTATTTTGATGTGGCTTTAGAATGTTTTAAATTTGAGATTGTTTTAATTGATTTTTATTTGCTCATCACCTCAGGAGCTGTGTGGGCTAAGAGGTGATACAGAAATGCTTTAAATAAATAAAAGGCTCCTCATCTTTAATATCTGTACAACAGGGAGGTACAGCAAGATCTCCATGGTGGGAAATATAATACTTGTTGAATTGTATGATTGCAGATGTTTGTTTGTCTTTGAAGCATCCACAAAAGCATTTGTTTGTTATTATGTGCTTTCAAGTGATTTCTGACTTATGCTGGTCCTAAGGCAAACCTACCATGGGGTTTTCTTGGCAAGATTTGTTTCGAGGAGGTTTTCCATTGCTTTCCTCTAAGGCTGAGAGAATGTCACCTGCCCAAGTTACCCAGTGGGTTTCATGGTTGAGCAGAGAATTGAACTCCAGTCCAGCACTTAAACCATTATATTACACTGATTCTTAGAAGCATGCATACATAAGATTTAAAAAAATTGATATTGTGGAGTGTTAAAGTAACAATTTCCAAGCATGTAATAAATAATTTGTTTACTTATTTGTTAGTGAGGTAGTCTAACCTATTTACTTATTTACTTACTTACTTGGTAATAAACATGATGTAGTCATTTAAGTGGTGGATTAGGACTCTGGGAGACCAGAATTTGAATTCAGGCATGGAAACCCACTGGGTGACCTTGGGCAAGTAACACTTTTTCAGCCTCAGAGGAAGGCAAAGACAAAACCCCTTCTGAACAAATCTTGCTAAGAAAACATGTTAGGTTTTCCTTAGGGTCACCATAAGCCAGAATTAACTTGAAGGCACACAATGATAATAACAATAAGAAGGGCATTTTTATTGCATTTAAGCACCCTGGCTCATGAGGAAGACAGGATAGTAAATAAATACATATGATGTAACCAAGTTACAGATCAAAAATAATGAAACAATTGGACAAAGCACTTATTTTGTGCAGCAAGTTATATTTTCTACTTTTATTTTTATGCATTTTAAATAGAATTTTTAAATGCTTTGTGTTATTTTCTTATCAGCTTTTAACATGTGTTGACTCTGCACAAAGTCAGGAAAAAGCAATGGATAAAGCAGTGAGACATTTGCTTTTTTTAAAAAAAATGTTAATGGTAACAAATTTGTTTGGGGGTGGTGATAAGAGACATGTTTCCAAACTCTGAGTTTTCCCATTCCTATTTATGCTTCACTCTTTCTTATAATAATAATATGATAAAATGTATTTCTATCCCGCCCCTCTGCAGCACAATCGGGGCGGCTTACAACATTAAAAACACCAAATTCTTCAGGGAAAAACATATATAGTTTCTGTTCCAGGCCAGCCTCTCTGGTTCAACCTCAATACAAGGTCAGACTCAAGTAAGTCCTGCAGTAATTGTCATATCCTTCAGAAAAAAATGTCCAGATGAAAAGAATAATAAACAGGAATAAACAGGAAGAATACTGCTAATTATTATGAAGTTCTGTCCAATCTTGAACTGATCCACTTCAAGCATTCCTGGAACTGGTTGAGTCTCCTTATCTGGAATTCTGAAATCTAAAATATTCCAAAATCCAAATTGTCCACATGAGTGGCCAAGATAGTGACACCTTTGCTTTTTAGTGGTTCAATGTATACAAACTTTGTTTCAAGTACAAAGTTATTTAAAATATCATATATAATATTACCTTCAGGCCATATGTATAAAGTATAGATGAAGCATAAATGAATTTGTTGTTTAGACTGAGTTCCATCTTCAAGATATCTTATTGAGTATATGCAAATATTAAAAAAAAAAATTAACAATCCGAATCCTTGTCCCAAGCATTTCAGATAAGGGAGACTCAACCTGTATTATTCTTGTTTGGGTAGATTGTGTTGCTTGTCGCACTACAAGACAGCAGATGGCAGCATTTTAAAACATCTTGGGGTTTCGTGTCTAAAAGTAAGGCAGTGATCAAGCACAAAATAAAAGAAACATTTTATGAGTTCAGCTGAGATTGTTTCAGCTGTCTAAGCCTCTCTTCATTTATTTTGAGCTGCTTTGTACTTTCATTTTTCTTCTGCCTGAAGGATGGCACAACCTGATATCTAAAGGCGAAGCCAGATGCGATGGCATTTGTGAGTCAGCAGCACATATGTGTCTGTCCCATTCACATTTGAAATGGGAGCAGGAGAAGTTCTTTTAATGACATAAATAAGCTTTGATAAAAGAAATGTAACTCCCTGCACATCACTGCTGCTAATTCTGTTCTCCCAGACTTGTTTTGAGATGAAAAGAGAGCCAGATTGTAGAAGAAGGAGGCCTTAAACAAAGGAACATAGGAAAATAGTCCAAGGGAGAAGAAAGAATCCAGTCCCTCACCTGAGTGTCTTTTTAAGACAAACAAGCTATAGGCACATTTTAGACAGAAATGGATCACGAGAGTAATAAGAACCTGATTATCCACCACTTACAGAGTTTTTGGTGGCACTCATTTGTTCAGATATTTGTTGTAGCTGACTCATCATGACTGCTCATGGTACTGCATTTACAATTGGCCCTCCACTTGCACAGGTTTTACATTTGCCATTTTGATTATTTGTGAGTTTGTAGTTGCTGCTTAACTAGTCCCCTGCCAAGAGCCCTGGCCACCTAGCATCATCTCCCTCTGCTTGGCCTCTGCCAGATTAGCCAAGTCTCTGTAGCATTTAGCAATAGCACTTACATTTCTATAATAGTGAACTTAGCACTCTCTAAGCAGTTTACAATCTGTAGGTTTACAATCTGTAAGCCCATCTTGTTGCCCCCAATAAGCTGGGTACTCATTTTACCAATTTATGAAAGGATAGAAGGCTGAGTCAACCTGGGATTGAACTCACAACCTTGTGGCTGCAGTACCAGCATTAAACCACTGCACCACCAGGGCTCCTCTCTACTTCCCTCCACTCTGGATTTAATGTTACCACCTCATTTCTCCACATCTTCTGATCAGAAGGAAGATGGAGGGGGGGTGGAGGAGGCAGTAACATTGGATTCAGAGTGGAGGAAAGTGGAAGGAATTGGCTAATGTGGTCAAGTGGAGGAAAATGGTGCTACGTGGCCAAGAGGGGGAGAGGAAGGTGTGGGAGAGGGGGAGAGGAAGGTGTGGATGGCTGCTGCTGCAGCATTTTGGTGGTGGCTTAACATATTCACAGTTTTTGCATTTTCGTGGGGGTCCTCCACTCCTAACTTCCACAAATGTGGAGGGCATATGATATTGTTTTGCATCATCAATCTAAATAACCATTTACATCAGTACTACTCAAAATGGTGTCAGTCCTGGAGACTTTGGATGCTAGTCCCTGACAAGTTTCCAGGGAATCGAAAAAGAATTGGAGCTAATGGGCACAAAAATTGTACCAATTCCTGGCTAATTGAATTAGCCTGAGACATTCTGCTTTAAGATATGCAAGCAGACTCCCTCCCCCAGGTGTTTATGATCTAAAATTGTAAAAATTCAACATGTGGGAAATAAGGAAAATGGAGAGGAGTAGAGGCAGGTGTAAAGGGAAACGGGAAGAATATGTGGTTGAGTGAGTTGTAGGAGGTGAAGCTGAATGATAGTTACAGTAAAAAATGAACCTGCTTGTGGGATTAGGGGGTTCTGTTAAGGACTTCACAGAAAATATGGGTTATGAGGACAGATTTTCAGAGAAAATAAGGTTGTCACACAGGCAGTAGCAGCTAGGGTCTTTCATATCAGTGAACCTACTCTGGAATTTAGTCTGAAGTTAAAAAGCCTTATCTATCTAAACCTACTTGAGGGACAGAGATTCAATTTTTTAAAATTTCTGATAGGTATAGATGGAGAAGAATGTGGAAATGCATCCAATTCCCTCAAGGCAGTTATAAACATATGCTACCTACCCAAATGTGTTTAAGATTAGGTTAATTTAAGAGTTTGTAGAGCCCAAACATATTCACAGAATCACTGAAGCCAGAGAATTAGAAAAATGAGGTCTTTATCTATCAAAGAAGGTGATTAGGCTGTTCTGTGGCCACCATTCTGTCATATTATGAAGGAGCAACAATAAAAAATGGTTTGTTTGGGGGAAATCAATTCTGGAGGCAACTTTCCTTCATTTTGTTTTTATGGCAAGCCTGTTTCTATTTATTGCATATACTTGCAGGTATATTTTAATCTGATTTGTTTTCATGTTGGGGGAATGCACCAATTGGTAGTCCTGGAGATACACAAAACCTGCAGTGAAGAACGAACAATGTAAAATTGACCAGGAGATAAAAACATCCAGAAGGTACAACCTTAGCTGAGGCAGACAATATGTGTTAGCTTCCAGTCTGTTGCTTTTTTTTTTTTTTTTCTGATGCAATGACTGACCCAAGTCAGAGGGAAAAGATGAATCTCTTCTCCTATTAACAAATGTCCAAGAGTTATCTCTAACAGAATTTGATTATTCAAAACACAGAATGCAAGTTGTTGATAAGTTTCACACTACAATTTTATTGTTTATGACTGGCATCCTATTTGCAAACTATACAGTTCAGCACTTTTGTCTATTACTTTATCACCCATGTTTAGTTCAAAGTTGTGAAAGTGGAGTTACACATGTTGCACATCGATGTGCACAGTTGCATATGATTTATTTGTGAGGTTTTTTGTTTATTGTTAAAATATTTTTATCCTATCGTTTTATCATGAGATTTCAGGGTAGCAAACAGATAAAACAATATCAGCAATTTAAAGAATTCCAGATTAAAATCAATAAATATTGAAACAAGATTAAAAAATATGCTAGTATCTCTGATCAGCTACTAGGTTATGTCTGTATAAATACTGCACTACACTGTTATTACTATTATTTAACTTTTACTGCTCCAGTTGCATTCTGAGGTTTGTAGTTTATGTTGATGACTTGTGTGTGGCAGCTAATTCAAAACAAGAGATTCAGACAGTGAGGAAGGAATTGTCAAAGAAATTTAGTGTGAAAGATCTTGGAATTTTAAAATCTTATCTTGGAATTGAAGTTGAATGGACTGAAGATGGAAGTTGTTTGTTAAGCCAACAGAAAAAGATTCAAAGCTTGATAGAGAAGTGTGGATTGCAGGATGCAAAGACAGTGAGGAGTCCTATGTCAGTTGGATATGTACATGATGAAGGGACTAGAGAGTTTGAAAATCCAGAGTTGTATAGAAGTTTTGTTGGGAGTTTGATGTTTATTGCTTGTAATTCTAGACCAGACATTTCTTTTGCAGTTGGTGTACTTAGCAGAAAAGCAAATTATCCAAAAGTGGAAGATTGGACTGCAGTGAAACATTTGTTAAGGTATCTGAAAGGTAGCATAGATAGAAAGTTGAAGTTACAAAACAGTCGGGCTGGACTTGAATGTTTTGTTGACAGTTCATTTGCTTCTGAGCTACATGATAGAAAGTCAGTGACAGGATTGTTGATTAAGTTTGGAGAGAGCGTAATTGTTTGGAGATGTAGAAAGCAGGGATATGTAGCACAAAGTACAGGAGAAGCAGAGTTCGGAGCTCTATCTGAATTAGTCAATGAGATTGAATGGATTAGACAATTGTTGAAAGATTTGAATCAAGAGTGTGTTGAGCCAGTGTTGATAAATGAGGATTCTCAATCTTGTATTGCCATGGCTGAAGCAGAAAATCTGAAGTGTAGAACAAAGTACATTGGAGTCAGATACCAAAATGTCAGAGAGATGGTACAGAAAGGAATTGTGAGTCTGTAGTACATAGAATCAAAGCAGAATCAAGCAGACATTTTAACAAAAGCATTGACCATTGATAGACATGACCAGATGTCACGTCTACTTGGTATGTCATAAGTGTAGAAGCCTAGCAATCGTGCTAAGTTAGTTTTACAACATTTTTAGTTAGTGTGCAACATACACACATCCATACATTTCAGGAGGGGATTGTTAGAGTATTGATGGGATATATAGTCAATGGTGAAATGTAAAGATGTGTGTGTCTGTATTTTTTCTTCCATGAGAATATGCTTCTAGGCTGAACACAACAACTCAGTCCAGGTGTCCAAAGAAACAAAACAAAATGGAAACCACAAGATGGAATAGATGGGAAAGTGTTCTTGTTTATACAGTGAAAGCAATAATAAAAGTTGTTATGAGAAAGTAGATCACATAGTAAAGGATGAACAAGAGGTTGGGTTAACATACATCATATACACAACATCCAATTAACCTGAGGTTAACACCCAAGAGGTGGAGAAAGGTTGGGCTGAGAAAATTGTATATCAGGCATATAAGTCAGTCTGTTTCTGAACTTTCATTGGAATGGATTAAGTTTTCTTTATTTTTTTGCTGGAGCTATATCATGACTAACTGTTTCACAATATAGCATTAAGGATTTGTAGTTTGTTCCTGATAGCCACATCTGCCTGATGTGATGTTCTATTGGACCGTATAGTTTTTTTACTCTGCATATGTTTTCTATAATAAAGCCTTCTACTAGAAGCTTGTAGATTGCTCTGTGTGGTGTTTCTCTGCTGCAAGTTAAACTCTGCTGGATTTACAAATAAACCTGCTCCTCCACCACCGAACATGGAACCGCAGCCCATGATCTAAGAATCCAAATCATTCTCGATGACACCATCTGCAGAGCCAATTGTTGACATCTGCTATTTTCCTCTCTCTTCCTGGACCATGCCCTTCAACTGGCAGAAGAGATGAGATGACAATCTTGTGCCTCCATTTCTTTCAGCTTCTTACCTAGCACCTCGTAATCCCTTTTGATGTTCTGAAGGCTGTGTCTTGCTGTGTCATTCATTCCCACATGGACCAAAAGGAAGGGGTATTGGTCAGTAGGCTTGACTAGTGTCAGCCTCTCTGTCACATCTCGGATCTTTGCCCCAGGGAGACAACATACCTCCCGAGACATCTTGTCAGGCCCACAAATCACTGCTTCTGTCCCCCTTAGCAAGGAGTCCCCCACCATGACCACACGCCTCCTCCAAGGCTTAGCAGCGGCTGTTCCCTGTGGTGGAACTCCCAGGATCCCCTGCTCTGTCCCTGAAGTCTGTCCATGCTGCTCTTCCTCATCCTCCTTGATAAGGGAAAAAGCTTGAAATTGATTCTGTAGCTGCAAGCTCCCAGAATGATCCCTGGTCTCCCTACTTCTGCACGTGACATTCCTCCAGCTGTCTACTTCTTGTGTATGTGATGTGACCTTCTCTTCCCCAGCAACTTCCTCTGTGTGGTCCATGTCCAAGACCGTTCATTCCATTCTGTCTAGGAAAGCCTCTTGCTCCCTAATATGCTGAAGTGTAGCTACCTGTGCCTCTAGCTGCTGTACTTTCTCCTCCAAGAGGGCTACCAACTTGCACTTCGAGCATGTGTAATTCCCCACATCTGTAGGTAAGAAGACAAATATCCCACAGGTATTGCAGGTGAGGACAGCAGTTCCTTCAGTGTCCATACTAAGACTTAATTAGTACTTGAAAGAGGACTACGGGTTTCCTCCTCAAAGAAAATCCCTGCTAACACCAGTGTTAAAGTCTGCTGATGACTGGAACTTTTCAACAATTAGTAATGGTTATAAAATTTGTGCACCATTAGGCGCACGGCTCTGGGAGCAGTTGTATAGAGCTAACTGGCTAGCCCACCCCCTATTGACTCGCAAATGCGACTCAAGAAAGCCCCTCCCACTGAGTTACAGTCACACTCTCCCCAAGTGTTTTTAAAAAGAATTTAAAAACTCACCCACTCAAAATGGCTGCCTGGAAACCGCTTTCTTCCTCTTTCCTAGCAGGAACTGGCCTAGAAAGCCTCCTTCTCTTTCTCCTTTCCTGGCAGAAACTGCCTGGAAAGCCTCCTTCTCTTTCTCCTTTCTTTCAGAAACTGGCCTGGAAAGCCGCCTCCTCCTTCTCCTGTCCTGGCCAAAACTGACCTGAAACTGGCCTCTGGGAGCAGTTGTATAGAGCTAACTGGCTAGCCCACCCCCTATTGACTCACAAATGCAACTCAACAAAGCCCCACCCGCTGAGTAACAGTCACAATCTCCCCAAGTGTTTTTGACACTGTTTAAACTGGCAAGGCTCAATGCTATAGAATCCTGGGATTTGTAGTTTGTTAGAGATCTCTGGCAGAGAAGCTAACTACCTCATAAAATTACAAATCTCATAATTCCATATCATTGAGCCATGGCAGTTAAAATTGTGTCAAATTGAATTATTTCTGCAGTGCAGATGCAGCCTGGGTTTTGTGTATGTGGCCTATAGACTGTTTTTTTCCCCCACACCTTTGGAAGAAGGCCTGTTAAAACAACTAAATTTGATTAAAAAAAATTGAACTGATCCTCCCAAATTATTAATTTCATCCTTAACATACCATGTCACTTGGCTGGAAAAAGTGTAAAGAACCATTTCGTAAAGTATTAGAAAGACAAAAAGAGCAGATTGTGTATGAGTAGAAGCAATGTGCAAGTTGTAACTGCCAACATATTTTTTACATGCACCTGACAAAGTAAATGTTTTCACAAGATCCTTAGAAATGGAAACATGTCATAAAGAGCATTCAACTCAAGTTCACTGGAGCAGTTCAAAATAGAGGACCCAAAAGATCTTCACGATACAATGAAACACTCTGCCACAGTGAGAAAGGCATGCAGGAGGACAAGGAGAAAGATGGGTGTAGCCAAGTGAAGTGAGGATAGAATGGAAAAGAGTGTAAGAGGGAGAAGTAGGGATATGGAAGAAAGGAGAAGACAAATGTAGCCAGAATAATTTGGAAGGGGAAGATGGAGAAAGTGCACAGGGAAGGGGAGCAGGATTGTAGAACAAGGAAGAATATGAATGCAGCTATAAGTTGTGGAGATGAACGGAGGTATAATGAGTTAGGGAAAGAGAGAAGCAAAGAAGACATTTAGTCAGGACTTGGGTTATAGGAAAGAGAAAAAAGATCAGACAGAAAAGCAAAATCAAGGATTAAAAGAGATGGGATGCAAGTGCCTAAGCAAGGTTGCGGGGGGTGGGGGGTGGGGGGAAGAGACATTCATATCAAGCTTCTGTTGTTAACAATAGGGTGAACACATGAGCCTTAGGACAACAAAGAATATTGCATTGCAGCTTCACTCAGTTAAGGTTGACTGAGGAAAGTGGAGCCAGAACTGGGAAAATCAAAAAATAAGTCTATAATTCTATGATTCTATTATTCGAAGTCAGGAAAAGCCACAAGATAGCAAACCTTTATTCCTCTGTGCTGACTGCTCCTCCCTCTTGATGTGAGCCCTGGCTTGATCTGTGGTTTAAGAGATTTTGGAAATAGGAGAATGTGGCTGGGCAGACTCTCTGGAAAGTCTACAGCAGCCACTCCTGGGGAATCAAACAGATAAGAATACTTTCTTTTCTTTGCAAGGCAGCCCTGTCACCCTCACCTGGAATCCTCTCTTCACCTGGAAGCCATAATGAAAGGCAACAGGGGCCTATTTACATTGTGCAAATACAACATTCCCCCTCCTACTTTACCTTTCATGTCTGCTTCCTATGAAATCTTGGGGTTTGTAGTTTGCTAAGAGGAGCTCCCAAAGAACTCCAAAGGCCCCTCCCTCAACTCCCATTCCCAGGATTCCATAGGATGGACCCATGGCAGTTCAAGTGGATTCATAGTGCTATAACTCTGCAATGAAAAGGGCTCTAGGCCTTGAGTTTCAGTGCCAGCCCTGGTACCTGGGAATCCTAACTGAATCACCAGTTACATTGTAGACTATTTTTGGTGCACATGTATCAATAGGGCTTTGAAAAACCAACACTGAATACACTGGTGTTGCAATTGTGTTTTTAGTCAGGAGAGAAAAATGCTGTATGTCTAAAAACACGACTGGGGAATGACACAGAAAGTGCTTTGCAACTGTTTGGTAACAGTGGTAATAAATGAGTGCTGCCAATTCCAAAGAAAAAGGACTATAGGGATGCAGTCATTGAAAAGGATATCTGATGATCCATTACAAAGAACAGGATTTCAGAAATTCCACTGTGTAATAAGAACATACTGAAATATTTCATAATGACTTATCGTTATCTTCTATTTGACACTGTCCATTGTAGGAAATAACCTGGCTTAGGTGGTAAAAGCATTAATGCCCCTTACATGTCTTTTCTAAAGGTCACTTTTTTGTTTTTGTCAAATGAATGTTAATCATGGATCCCAAAAGCTAAAGCAGTAGAAAATACAATTTTACAAATTTTAATCTTCATTTCTCATTCTTCTTTTTAATCATTTGCTTCATTGACCACTTACTTGCTTAATTTCACTGAATTATTATACTGCATCATAGAATATTGTACTTTCCCCTGTGTGCTTGGAAAGGTGCCTCATTAGAGGACTTTAATAACTTTAAAATAGACTTTGGCTGTGTTGAAGAAACCCTATAAAAATGTTCTACAACATTTGCCACAGATAGGAAAGTGAACCTCTGCTTATTTAAGCAATTGAAATGTTAAAATACTTGAACAAAGAAAATATTTTCCCCCTCATGAACACACATTTTAAGGTCAGGGGATAAAATTAAAATTACACACACACATAGACAGAGACGCACATAGACACACTAGTTGTTTAGATGAAATAGAATCCATATTTTTATTATAATGATGACAATGATGCCTCTTTGGTGGTATCCACATGGAGGAAAAGAAATGTTCTCACCCTGTTCCTCCACTAACCTTTTTAGATGAAAAAAACACTGCAAAATGGGCAAAACACAGGCTCAATCCATGTTCCAGGACAATTTTCCAGAGTAAAAAGACTCTCCATTTTCTCTGAATCAAGGCAGAAACTCCAGAGAATCCCCTGGACATGTGAACTGTTGCTGGAACCAGCCCATTGTAGGTATTGGTTGCGCAGGCAGCTCATCTGCCCCACGGAACTGGAAGCCCCAATAGTAAGCTCAGTTTTCTCATCAGTTTGTATACGGCCCTAGTAAGTGAATTTACATAGAATCATAGAATCATAGAGTTGGAAGAGACCACAAGGGCCATCCAGTCCAACCCCCTGCCGTGCAGGAACTCCCAATCAAAGCATCCCTGACAGATGGCCATCCAGCCTTTGTTTAAAGACCTCCAATGAAGGAGACTCCACTACACTCCAAGGGAGTGTGTTCCACTGTCGAACCGCCCTTACTGTCAGGAAGTTCCTCCTAATGTTGAGGTGGAATCTCTTTTCCTGGAGCTTGCACCCATTGTTCCATGTCCTTGGAACAGCAGGAAACAAACTTGTTCCTGCACGGCAGGGGGTTGGACTGGATGGCAGTCCAGAAAACAAACTTGTTCCTTCCTCAATATGACATCCCTTCAAATATTTAAACAAGGCTATCATATCACCTCTTAACCTTCTCTTCTCCAGGATAAACATCCTCAGCTCCCTAAGTCATTTCTCATAGGGCTTGGTTTCCAGAGCTTTCACCATTTAGTTGCCCTCCTTTGGACACACACCAGTTTCTTCACATCCTTTTTGAATTGTGGTGCCCAGAATTGGACACAGTATTCCAGGTGAGGCCTGACCAAAGCAGAATAGAGTGGCACTATTACTTCTCTTGATCTAGACCAGTGGTTCTCAACCTGTGGGTCACGACCCTGGCGGGGGTCGAACGACCAAAACACAGGGGTCGCCTAAAGCCATTGGAAAATACATATTTCCGATGGCTTTAGCTGCTGAGAAGTCACGCATCATCCGTCTGGGGCCTAAGGAGCGGGGGAAGCGGGGGGACGCTCCACAGTCCATAGCAGCGCATTATGTGTGTCCGGCACTTGCTGATGTCATCAGTGGGCGGACACAGCAAGCGCCGGAGGACAGAAGCCTAGGAGGCGGAGTTTGGTGTCACCACAACATGAGGAACTGTATTGCGGGGTCAAGGCATTAGAAAGGTTGAGAACCACTGATCTAGACACTATACTTCTATTGATGCAGCCTAAAATTGCATTGGCCTTTTTAGCTGCTGCATCACACTGTTGACTCATGTTCCACTTGTTGTCTACCTGGACTCCTAGATCCCTTTCACATGTATTCTCATTCAGCCAGGTGTCCCCCATCGTATATCTGTGATTTTCATTTTTCCACCCTAAGTGCAGTACCTTACATTTCTCCGTGCTGAGTTTCATTTGTTAGCTTTGGCCCAGCTTTCTAATCTGTTCAAGTCATTTTGAATGTTATTACATCTGTAAGAATTAGAATTGGGCAGTTCTATAATCTCCATATCCACAAAATAGCTGCTGTTATGTTATTACGTGGGGAAGCCAGCAAAGTGACCAATATACTTTGGGATTGATGCACAATAAGAGTGATGCACAATGGGACCAATGTTAGAACCTAATGCACTTTTGCTGGTACCCCATTATGCACCTTCACAATGCCCTACCAGGATTTCTTAGCAACTCTGCTATGTAGTTAAATATACACAAAGTACTATATCATGATATAGGATTTAGGCCATAAATACTAAAATAATTCTGGGTTTCAAATGCACAATCAAAGGTTTTCAATTATTTCACAAGGTTGTACAACAGCATTGTGCAAGTGAAAAATGATGCATTTTAATTTTTATAGCAACCAGTTAGTGTGCTATTTTATTTGGGAAATATATTAATCATACAATGAGGAAAAATACCCCATTGTTAGTTTGCAGCAGTAATAATAGAAATAAAATTGCCTTGATTTAATTTCATCCATCTTGCTAAAATAAAAAACTATGCAACTGTGCTGGGTGAATGAGGTTCATTTTAGTTAATAAAGGTTAACTGTAGGGCAACTTAGGCAATCCTATGCATGGTACAGCAGTACCCATGAGTGGTTGAGCAGCCATTACAGTAGGGCATGTATTTGTTATTTCCTTTTTTGTTGATTGCCATCAAGTGGGCTTCAGCCTACAGTGGCCTTATGAGTGACAGACCTCAAAGTCACCCTTTTATCAATAACCCTGCACAGATCCTGCCAACTCAAGGCTTTGGCTTCCTTGACTGAGGCACTTGTAATGTGGTCTTCCTCTTTTCCTACTGCCTTTTACCTTACCAAGCTTTATTGCCATTTATAATGAATCATGTCTTCTCATGATATAGCCAAAGTACAACAGCCTCAGTTTAGTCATCTTGGCTTCTAGGGAGAATTTAGGCTTCATTTGCTTTGGACCCAGTTATTTGTCCTTTGAACAGACCATGGATCTACAGAACGCTCCTCCAGCACATTTAAAATGACTTGATTCTCTTTCTATCAGCTTTCACAGCCATATATAGAATTTGAAAATATGATGGTGTAGACCATGGGTAGGCAACCTGACGCCCAGGGGCTGGATGTGCCCCCTCGAGGCCTTTGGACCGGCCCCAGGCCAGTCCTGCCACCGCCGCCACCACCCGCCATGATGATATTGATTATTGTTGTTATTACTTGTTCTTGGGGTTTTCTTGGCAAAATATCCACAGAGGTTTTGCCATGGCTTTTCTGGGGCTGAGAGAGTGTGCATGCATATTTTTTTAATTGTTTAATTTTAAAAAAATATTAAATTTTATTTATTTATTTATTTATTTATTTATTTTGGGTGCTTCGCCCCCCCAATTGTCTGAGGGACAGCAACCCAGCCCCTGGCTCAAAAAGGTTGCCTACCCCTGGTGTAGACAATGCTGACTACAGTATTCAATGGTATACCTTTACACTTGAAGATTTTATCTACTTCATCGCTGGCCTTCCAAGTCTTTGTTTTCTGATTTCTTGACTACTTATTTATTGAATTCTTATTTATAACTGAGCCAGATATAAGACATTGTGCCTAATTGATGAAAATGGTAAACATGCAGCAGAGATTTTATTCAGTTTATTCAGAAATAACTCACACAGTGTTAAATAGCACTTGGCCCCCTTATAGGTATGTTTAAGACAGCAGGAAACCCAAAGGTAAAGGAGTAGCACATTATATATATTATTTTATAATTTATTATATAAATTATTTGTTCATTATATGTCAAAATAAATATCTACATTTATTTCTATATAAAAATGACTTTGGATATGAACACATGTATATATGTTCATTGATTCATTTTGTCTATTCTAATTGGATTTAGCCCTCAGAGTTCTTAAACAGGTTGCAGTTCACCCTGTCAGTACAAAAATGTAGGACTTCTACATCTTCTCATAGCATGAAGACCCGACAAGACAGGTGAGTAGCTGCAGATGGCTAAACATGTTGTCTAAGGACTAGTCTACATATTAACATATTATCCAAATTGCCACTGACAATCATCACATTGATGATTAATTTAAGCCTTTTTCTATGGAGTTTAAGGAGTTTTACACACCACACACACACACACAAACACACACACCAAAAAACTTGAACTCCTGCATATCATGTGTGGCTGGATCATATTCTATTCAACTGGAATGAGGAGTGTTTTAATCATACAGACTAGCTCTAAATCTTCTAATGTGGTATTTTGCTTACAAGCTATGAAAGGAGGAAGGGATCATACAGACGTAGAAGTCAAATATCTCCTGCTTAATCTATGTGTAGATTTGGGAGAGCTCATGATCCATTCTCCAAATGACATCCATTATTATAATAAACATACACCAAATATAATGGTATAAGATGTATTCAATGCATGAAACATAATTTTAAAAATTAATTACTTTGAGCTTGACAGACACTCTTAATTTTAAGACTATAGGTCACCCCTAGATACAGAAACAGAATGGAAATCACCAGAGTCAAAAACTTATCCCCAAAGAGTAAAACTGCATGGATTGCTGGGCAAGTGACCTTAGATAACAGAAGAGTTTCTATTTATGTCAATGAATTTTTGCATGTGCAAATATCCAATACAGGAGACAATTCTTTTGTACAAGCTTTCAGGGGTAGTCAACCTTTCCCCTTTAAGGGCCGAAGGACTTCAGCTCCCAGAATCCCAGGAGCTATTGGCCAACATGGGACTATTGGCCAACATGACTGAGGCTTCTGGGAGCTGAAGTCCCTCGGCCCTTAAAGGGGAAAGGTTGCCTACCCCTACAAGCTTACTTCTATGGATAGATCATGCTAAATGGACCAGGATACATGATCCTAGATTTATAGTGCTTTATGGTCAGAAGATACAAAAATTAATCTTTCATGTTTGCTCATGTTTTGGTTCAGTTCAGCTACTCACAAGCTTATATTCTGCATGGATGCTTATTTGCTGCTCTGCAAATACCATTCACAACATTTTAAAGAAAAAAAGGAAGAAGAAAAGGATAGTATTTAGATAATGTATTCTGCTACTAAATATGCAGCATATTTCAGTCAACATGACTCTAATTTTGTTAACTGCTATCAAATGCAATTTTCATTTATGCAATATATCTCTTAATGATATCCAATTAGTGCATTCATCTTATGCTCACAGTGTTAATTTTATGGAGTATTAAGGAGAAGAAGGAATTCTACTCTGCTCTATCTGCGGTTTCCACTACTTAAATTAACAGGACAAGAACATACCAGGGGATTTCAAGCAAATTAAAAACAATGGTTATCCCCCAATAGTAGAGAAAGCAGGACACGGGAAAGATCCTACTAATATAGGGAAAAACTGATGATATATAATAAAAAAACAAACAATCAATCAAACAAACAAAAATACTTTGTACTTGGTTCAAAGAATATAAATAATATTAATTGGAATTAATTTAGAAAATCAGGCCCACATGAATTGGTAGGTTTTTCTTTTTCCATTTCCTTTAAAGAACAGAGGAAAAATACTAATGAAAATTATTTTAGCAGTAGGATATTTTGGTCTATTGATTTCTACCCTCCTTTTGGCCTCAGGGTCATATTTTCTTTTTGTGACTCTTTTAGCATAGCTAATAAGTGTAATTTGGTTTTATCTAATTCTCTTGTTTTGTGTAAGAATGGTAACTAAAATGTTGTTTGAGGTTTAATTGACAATGGACAATGAAAGCATAATTCCCTGTCCTATATTTCATAGAGTCTTTTTTAATCACATCAAATGCTTTTTCCCCTAATTGACCAAATTCAATTAGATTTTGATCATTGCCAGTTTATTAAGACTTCCTACTGTTAAATTAAAGAACATATTCCTCTGAGATACCAATATACAACCATGCTTCCACTTCAAGAGATGTGCTTTCAAGTAAGACCAACAGCTCATCAGATTGGGAAAAAGAGCTAGCTCATTCATGATGTGTGAATAAACTCACAGTGCCATCCAGTTGACATTAAAAATGATAATCCAGCTCAGCTGGAAGTTATATAAGTAAACTGTGCTGCAACTGGATCATAGCTATAAGTGCTTAATTTGTCACAAGAGCACTCCAATTTTTTTTAATTTAACAATTCCTTAAATTTCTTCAGTAGCAACATATGCAGCAAAACATGTGGGCATTTCTTGGACATCACTTCTAAACAGCAGCTGAGAATTATGACTGAAGATAGGACAACTGTATGTATAGCTCCAGGACAGAGGGAGTGTGTGGCCCTCTGGATACTGTTGGATTTCACTACCCATCATCCACAGCCAGGCATAAGGAAGTGTCAGTTCAACAGTACCTGAAAGGCCACATATATCCAATCCCTGCTATATCTTGCATAGTGTCTCTGATCTGTGTGATGATGGTGCATTTTTTAATTTACACAGATGTGTTTGTTTGTATGTGTGTGTATCACTCCATAGTGTATCTGTATGACTCCACAGAGTTGCACAAAATTCCTTCCACTGCCCATTTCATAGTTTTATCAGAAGTATTTGTTGTATGGTATCTCTAGAAGCATAAATTCAGTTGTTCTGTTTGGCATTCAGAAATCATAACACTTTTACCCCCAATCTTAAGAAAAAATCCAAAGGTAAGAAATAATGTTATATTTCTTAATTAATTGAAAATCTTTATAAATAGCTTATTAGTTAATTAATTAATTAATTAATTTCTATCCTGCCTTTCTCCATGAAGGACTCAAGGTGGCTCACAAATAAAATTCTAAAAAAACAATATCACAATAAATCAATTAAAAACATCAGATAAAAACAATATAAAATACAAACATTAAAACCACAATATCCATCTAAGGGGGGTTGCAGACTGCTAGAAATAGTGCAAATTGAGTCCACTTTTAGGGTTAGGGTTAGTGCTAGGGAATCATGGGAACTGTATTTTATTGTGGCACCAAAGCTCTCTAACAGAGAGGACTCAATGTGTCAGGAAAAAAAAACAATCCCCATGATTCCCTAGCACTAACCCTAACCCTAAAAGTGGACTCAATTTGCACTATTTCTGGCAGTCTGCAACCCCCCTAAATTTTTGCATTATGCATTAAAATCCTGCCTGAAAAGAGCCATTTTTGCCTGCCAGCAAAAGGCAAGCAAGGAGGGGGGCAGCCTTAGTTCTTGTGGAAGGGCATTTCAGAGAGCAGGATCAGCCACCCAGAAGGCTTTCTCGTTTGTCCTTACCAGATGAACTTGCAATGGTGCCAGGACAAAGAGAAAGCTTTTCTGTAATAAAATCACGATGTACAAAGCACAACAGATAGGAAGACTGTGATTGTTTTAAAAGTCAAAGGTATAAAAAAAACTAACACGGTTTCAACTTTCTCCTGGATCCTCAGTAAAATGGGGCTAGCCTGACTTCCCTTTGGAGTGAGTCCCACAACAGAGGACTCATGCATTCACTAACTTTTAGATGATGGGACATGTGCCATGGCTTCTGTTGAATAGCTCATATAGAAGGAGGCAGTCTTTAGAATGTCCTGTCCTCAAGCCATTTAGAATTTTATAGATCTAAGATAGCACAGTGAATTGAATTCAGGAGAGAAAGGGAAACATATTTGTTTCCTATCCCTTCTTCACACAACAGGAAAGAGTTCTATAGCTTATTATTTGTTGTTGCTGCCTTCAAATCACTTCAGACTTATGGAAACTCTAAGGTGACTCTATCACAGGATTTTCACAGTAACAGTTGTTCAAAAGACCTTTGCCGTTGACACTGTCTGACTTGCCCAAGGTCACTCAGTGAGTTTCTATGGTGGAGCAAGGATTTGAATCTTAGGGGCAAAACAGTTGAGCAGGAAAAGAGGCTTGAAGATGCCTTTTCCGAAGCCACCAACTGCACCGCCAGCTCCCATGGTAGCTGGAGTGTGCATGTTATGACCACATGGAATGGCTTTAAGCCATTTTTTTTCACTGTCCCCACCACCATCCCTGCACACCCTTGAAGGAGTGAACTGCCAGTGATTGCCATCCCATTGATGGCCATCCCTGTGATCCTGCACACATTCGCAGGTGCAGCGCTTCACCAGGACAGGGCATCAGAGTAGAGGTGTGCCCATGCAAATGCCAGTAAGGTACAATCATGCCTCCCTTCATCCCCCTTCATCCCATGGCCGCTCTTTGACTGTCTGTTTTGTGTATGTTGTGCCATCTCCATGAGAAGTTCCATGGTTTCTCTTTTGGGCATTCCCACCCCTACCACTTGTGTATGGCAGCTCTGTTCCTTTTAAATGTACTCCTGTGATGGGGCGTTTACATGCACAATTAGGGTTAGGGTTTGGAAAGAGCGCCCCTTTAGCGTCACACTGGTGTTGGTGCATTTATACGTACATGAGAAGGTGCACACTTTCCAGGAAGAAGCGAAAAAAATCAACTTCAATTAATCAATTAAACCAACATAAGATGGCTAGAGGGTGCTTTTGAGCCAGTTTCAAAGTGTGTGTCATCTAAACACCCCATCTTGAAGCTGGCCTGAAACCTGCTTATTTTCCCCATTTGTTTCACCCCTTAGGGCCATTGCAGACTGGCCTAAAGGGCTGGCGTGGGGGTAGAGTTGGGGCAGGGCAGACACACATTGGCTGCCCCAACTCCACCCTGACCCCTTCCTGATGCCGTGCACCAGTTCATATGGTGCACACATGCTGCGCCAAAAGGGCACAAAAAAGCTGCCACCACAGTTGAAAGGGCAGCCTTTTGCTGCACCCAAAAGGAGCAGCATTTTACTGTTCTTTTGGGGGTGGCAAAAAGGAGGATCGAGGCACGCCATGCGGTTGCCATGCCCCCAATCTGGTGCTCCTAGGGGTGGTTCTGTGCCACCCCTTTAGGCTGGTCTGCATTGGCCCTCAGTCTTCCAGAATGAGTCATACACTCCCAGCCCCAGAAACCCCCATGATGTTTACCTTAGGGTTGCCATAAGATGGAAACAACTTGAAGGCACACAACAACAACAACAACAACAACAACAACAACAACAACAACTCTTTATTATACCACTGATAGAGAGAAACTAGATCATCCATTTGCTTGTGGCCTTATGTCTAGCAAATCTCTTTTTTTGATGCAGGGATAGAAATGCCACAATAGAACATTCTCTAGTGTTCACTATTTGAGCAGCCTACTAACATACAACAGATAAAGTGGGTGTTCAAAAGACTGACATATTTTTGAAGATGGATTCTTGTGACCAACTGAGGCAATGAAATCATGCTTCAATTACATTTGTTCTGTGGACATTTATTACTGAGTTTCTTCTTCCCAAAGTATACAGGCATAGTGCAAGGCTGGGTAAAGGTATTTTGCTGTGTGAAGCAAAACACCTGCCTATGCTGACCAAAATGAAGGTACAGATTACCTAAAGCCAGTCACACTATCTTTAGTGCTAGAGCAGAAAATCTCTTTGGGATCTCTCCCTAGCAATAAAAACAAAATTGTAAGGACTTAAATAACAGTTTACTGTCTTTTCTTGATAGACAAAACACTTCTGTCTTAGGCTGCATCTGCACTGCAGAAATAATCCACTTTGACTGCCATGGATCAATGCTATGGAATCCTGCAATCTGTAGTTTTGTGAAAAATTCTCTTTCAGAGAGACTTCTCTGTCAGAGAGCTCTGGTGCCACAGCAAACTACAATTCCCAGGATTCTATAGCATTGAACCATGGCACTTAAAGTGGTGTCCAACTTGATTATTTCTGCAGTGCAATTACAGTCACAGAGTGCAATTCTTACTCATAATAATGGCCAAGTGCCGAGTGAGCCAACATTAGGCCAGCTGAAGATGTGTTCAATCCAACCGCCTCCCAGTCTCAGGATATTGGAAATTACTTTGGAATGTCCTGCTCCTAGCCTGATTTTGTGCAGGTACAGTGACTGTGTCCCTGGTTTTAATTTGTCATAATTTGTCCTTCCTCCCTCTGCTTCTATCACCACATTTTGTGCTCTTCTTCCAACTATCTCAGATGATACAGCAGTTGTGCCCGTAAATCCCTTCACTAGCTGATTTCTGATCAACTGTAGGATTGTGGCTGTAGAAGGCCATTCAGCCAACACCAGAGGTTTCCACTTACTGCTAAACCCCTACAGCTAATGCATCTTTGAGGTGATATTGTACTAACTGACAAATACCTCATTCTACTTAATGGTAGCACACTTTGGTAGGTATCAATGAATAACTTCTGACAACAATATTCAGCCTATCAGGATGTATTATATGATACAGAATCTTAATTGTAAGCCACTCCGATTGCGTATCATATTATTATTATTTTGGTTGTTGGATATGACAGACCCCAGAATGCCCTCCTTGGGTGATCATGCTGCTCCCCATCAGTGCACCATCCTTCACGTGACCTATCAAACAGTTTGAGGAGTACAAAACAACATATACATCTCCTAAAAGATGAAACAGATGAAAAGAGAGGGAGAAGGTGCCATGAAATATTCTAATTTATATGCATGGAAACAAATTTAGAAATAAATACTATAAATGAAACAGAAATGCATTGGGAAACAATATGACCAAGTGAGTTGCATGCCTGGTCAATTTGCTGTCCAGTTGAACCATTTGAAGGCCTCAACTCTCCCGTCTTGTGTTTTAGTATCTTGTTTTGTTTCTCACATTTTATTATCCAGTCTGGTTTATCCTGGACAGCCCTTCAATAGATATCTTCTTTAGACATAGAATTCTGAAAACAGGACTCTGATAAATAGGAGGCCTTATTATTCACTTCTTAAGAGTTCTGCCTTAAATACATTGGATATTGCTGGGAATATACACCCTAAGATATTATTCAAATACAGAAAGACAAACAAAAAGATTGCTGTTTCTGCAGCTGACTTGAAATGGAAGTTAGATCATTCCTAGAGAAGAGGAGAGATCTGAATAAATGTTGTCTAACAATGAAGCTGTAAACATTCTGTTATGTGATCAGCTCTTTCACGCTGAAAAATTTACATCACTGGTATTTATTTCTTCCCATAAAGAGGCCTTTATTGTCCTAATACACTGTAGTTGTGTGCATCACAGATAATAAATATTCAACAACTTTTCCTGGAGAGATGGTTCATCCACTACCCTGAGTTTCAAAATGGTTCATGTGGCACACACAAATTATCACAATTGTCTTACAGCTTTGAGATAAACAAAACAACAAATAAACATGAAATTCTACTACAGCAACTAGGCTTTGAAGAAGATGCTCTGTGACATATGCCTTCAGTTGTCCTTTACGAATTTGTGGCTTCATGGTACAAATAACCTGGTAGCGGGGGACTTATAGCATTAAAGCACTGGGAAGAAGAAAAAACTGAGAACAAATTATGACAATATGCTATTCATAGTCACATCTACCATGACCGATGCTTGAACAGAGATGCACTCTATAAGCACTGTACACACAGACAGGGCTGAGTATGTTCTACCACATAGGTCTCCTTGTTACTCAGCATTCCAGTTGTTACTGTTGTTAAATAGGTGTTTCCTCAGTATATATCCTACTTGCCTGATAACAATAAACAAACTGGCCTACAACATTAAAAATTCATATACAAACACATGAAATTCAAAGTTACTAAAACCCATTCTATGTCATTATTGGTAAACATATTGAGCTTCTGCTTAATTTAGAAGTCTTTTAAAACTGGGCTGATATAGTGTTTTCCAGATGATGTGTTGTTATGTGTCTTGAAGCCATTTCTGACTTATGGTGACCCAGGTTGCACTCAAGTGACTCAGTGGAGGGAGGGGGGGAGAATGTTGTCCTTCCCTGTAGACTCAGGAAAAAGCAAACTGCTGGTTTTCAGTTGTTAAATGTTGGAGTGTATGGCATGTAGGCATACACATCTACATTGGGTTTTTATGTTTGAGATCAAATAGACACAACATAAAGGTTTCTATGCTGCTTCAGCATTTCAGTTGCCTGGGCTAACTAATGCTCACAGCAGAGAAGAGTATTCAAGATGAAAAATTATGTTTTGCCTGCTAGATAAAAGATACAGGTATTCCCCTTTGACAAGGTTGTCAAGTCATGTCCAACCATAGGGGCAGTGCTCATCTCTGTTAAGCCAAAGAGCCAGCATTGTCAGAGGCTACTCTGTGATCATGTGGCTTGTATGATTTCATAGAATGCTGTTTACCTTCCCACCGAAGTGGTACCTATTTAGCTACTTGCATTTGCATGCTTTTGAACTGCTAGGTTGGCAGAAGCTGGGACTAGTGACAGATACTCACCCCATCATGCAGGCCTTGAACTGTCAACCTGCTGATCTTGCAATCAACAGAGTCAGTGTCTTAACCACTTGAGCCACTGCATCCCTTGCCTGCTACCAGCAGCATATTGTAGGTGGGTATTCTATATCAAATGTGGTATGCATGCTATCCATATAATATTAGATTGCAATTTCCAGAAGCTCTAGCCAGCATAGCCATGGGTGAGGAATGCTGGATGTCACAGTCCAAAAACATTTAGAAGGCCACACAATCCCCATCCCTGTTATACATGCACATATCCTTGCAAATCACCCACATACATAGGCCCAAAACAGATGGGCAGGAAAAAGTGGCTTCTACCACTTTGGAAGTGGAGGATGCAGATAATGCATGCCCCTGGAGCAGCTGGAAGCCATTCCGTGGCCTTCTCAGTAGCAGGTCCCACCCTCTGGAATTACTTTCCATGGGAGGCTAGACTGGCCCCCTCCCCGCTTTCCTTTTGTCAGCAAAGCTAGCCAAAAAAGAAGCGCTAAAAAGCACTCCTTGCTGGTGGCCCATTCAGGGCCATAATAGTGGCCGGCTCCAGGACTGTGCCATCTGGTCACCATGGTTGCAGGCCAAATGGGGGCCAATTGGGGCTGGAGCAGCCAGAGGCTACTCCAAGCCACTGGTCTGCTTTGTCTCACAGTTACAGCAAGAAGGTAACATTCTTCCAGTTCAGGGAGTTTCTGTTCAGGTAGATATGATGACATTTGTATCATCATATTTTTGATTCATCAAAGTCAATAAGTCTACTCAGTAAAATTTGATCATCATATCAAAGGACTGGAGCAAGACCAACTCCCTTACAAGGAAAGGTGCAGGGACTCTTAACTTAGGAAAAGTAGTAAGGAGACATGTCTGAACGTATGTATGATGTGGAGACAGTAGATAGGGGAACTTCTTCCTCTCCTGATACAGAATCAGGGCCATCCACTGAAGCTGAGTGATGAGGGATTCAGGAAGCATGTCTCCACAGCTAGGATAGTCAAACTGCCAGAAAATATAGTGAGGGCTGCTAACTGGAATGAGCTTAAAAGGAAAGTGGATATATTTATGGAGGATGAGGTATCCACAACTATTAGTTGGAATGATTATACCTTGCCTACAGTAATATGCAATATGTCTTGATGTATCAATTGGTGGGCAGAACAAAATGGAGGTAGGAGATTGACCTCATGATCTGCTGGTAGGTTCCCCATGGCAATTTACTAGCTACTGTTGGAACAGAATGTTGGACTAGGCAGGGCTAAATTGTATCCAGTGTGACAACTCTTATGTTCTTTATGGTACAAGACCTCGGTGAGCTTTTCATCCAAAATATATTTCTTAAAAAATCAGTTTTGCAACCTAGATGAATCCCATCACTATTTGCATTAGTTTCATGAGCATGGTGAACATCTCCTTCATATGCATGACCAGTTATTTTAATTTATCTTATTTTAACAAACATCAAGAATTGATAGGCACATGCTCATTTTGCCTTGGGGTGTCCCACTTCATGGATCTTGCACTTCAAGAAATCAAGAATAATTCAACATTCACCCTGCAGTCTTTGATAATCCAAGTAAGTGGCACAATCTGTCGATCCTGTGCAGCAGATTTTATGTGTGTGTTGGATAGCATTAGTGACTACAGGTCTTTTGTAGCAAAAAATACTCACACCCACATTTGATGTGCATTTACTCACAAGCACCCTTTCTAACTTCAGTGAATCTTACCTGAAATGTGAGGAAGTGTCTCTCCTGGAAGACTTTTAAAACTACACACAGACCACCTCCATCTGCAATATCACAGATGGCAGGCAGGCACTCTTGGCTCTGTTTACAACATTGTTAAGGGAATACATACAAACCTGCCAGAGCCCTAAGAATTTCAGGAGAAAGGCTTTCTCTTGGTCCCACGTGGTAAGGACACAAGAGAGTCTTCTCAGTAGCAGGTCCCACCCTCTGGAACTACTTTCCATGGGAGGCTAGACTGGCCCCCTCCCCACTTTCCTTTTGTCAGCAAACAAAAATGGTCTTTTTCAAACCGGCTTTTAACACATAATCATGAGATGGCTTTTATATGGAGTGTTTGTTACACAGGGTGTATAATGTAGTTTTTAATGTATGTAATTTTATACAGAGAAACACAGTGGTTTAGTGGTTAAGATGTCAATTCTGATGATCATAAGGTCAGCAGGTTGGCAGTTTGAGGCCCAAGTGCTGCATGATGGGGTGAGTTCCTGTCACTAGTCCCAGCTTCTGCCAACCTAGCAGTCTGAAAGTGTGTAAAGGTGCAAGTAGATAAATAGGTACCATTTTGATGGAAAGGTAACAGTGTTTCATGCAATCATGCTAGCCACATGACTACCAGTGTCATCTTTGGACAATTCTGGCTTTCAGTTAAGACTAGAAATTCATGTAATTTTATACTGTTTTTTATTGTACATTTTAATTGTTTTTAAAACTTTTATTGTAAAGACTTCTAAAAAGTTTTTTATTTGTGAGCCACCTTGGATCTCTTTCTGGGAGAGAGGAGACAGTATAAATAAGTAAATAAATAAATAAATACCTATTACAGGGTTTTCTTGGCATGAATTGTTTTGGGGTGGTTGTCTTTTCCTTCCTCTAAGTCTGAAAGAGTGTGACTTGCCCAAGGTCACCCACTGGAGTGAGGATTCAAACCCTGGTTTCCAGAGTCATACTCTATTGTACAGACAACTACACCATAGTGGCTTCTTTTTTTCCCTAATTCAAAAACAAAACAAAACAGACCTGTTGCAATGAGGCAGTATTTCTGTGGAACAAGGTCAAAACATTTTTGGGCAGAACTTGTATCAGCTGCATGTGTGCCTCATCAACGAAAATAAGAATCAGTTCTTTCTCTCCTCACTTGCTGGAAGTAATCAAAGGGCTAGGGGGGCATGGTGCAGTGTTGTTGTTTTAAAAAAATTGAGAGTTTCTATGAACTGTGGTATTTGTGTGGGTTCATGAAAGGGAGTCATGGGTCCCATGGTGGGTATTCTTTCTCTGAATGAATGGATTCTCCCCTAGCATGGGTGCATCTGTGGTGCCATGGATCAGCTGTTGCTCCCATAGAAATAAAGCTCATATGGCAGTCTCTCAGCCTCAGAGGATTACAATGTCAAACTCCTCTGAACAATTATAAATCCCATGAAAGGACTCCCCCTTAGGGCCACCATAAGTCAGAAACAACTTGAAGGCACACAACGCACACTCACATACACATATGATCCAGCTGATCTTTAAAGCAGGGCTTGGTGAAAAGTGTGTTCCTCCAGATGTTGCTAGGCTGCAACTCTCAGCAGCCCTACCTCATGATGAGGGATGATGGTTGTTTCAGTCCAACCACATCTGGGTGGCAGCATGGCCCCCTTCCCTGTTTGAACAAGATGAGTACATGACTTAACCACCAAAGAGGGCAAGGCACTGCAAAATGTGGGACATTCAAGGAAAATGTAGGACAGGGCTAGACAAACTGTCCCCTTTAAGGGCCGAGGGACTTCAGCTCCCAGAATCCCAGACTATTGGCCAACATACCAGACTATTGGCCAACATGGCTGAGGCTTCAGGGAGCTGAAGTCCCTCGGCCCTTAAAGGGGACAGTTTGCCTACCCCTGATGTAGGACATAAAACACCAATATAAATATAAATTCATTTGGTTTATTCACAACTTTATCACATATACTGAATTATTTTTTCAGAGGAACAGCAAACGTAGTGTTCCTCAATGGGCTTCTTCATTAGGCTCAAAATAAAGGACACCAAAGGGAAAATGTAGGACATGACCAAAGAAAATCTCAAAACACTCATACAAATATTCCTGGACAGGGTTGAAATGGAGGGAGCGTCCTTGAAAAGGAGAATGCTTGGTCACCCTCCTGTGTGAAGAAAAGTGAACCACACCCCCACAAACTGCTGTGACCCATTCCTATGCAGGACAGAGATCTCTCAGGGAAATTCAGTGCCATCTGTTGCCCATCAGGCAAAAGGTTTCAAAGGGAGGGGGGAAAGCAAAAGCAGAGGAGGAGGAAGAAAATGTGTTTCAATTGGAAATCACTTTGGAAGCTGCTGGATCTGAAAGGCAACCCAGTAAATTATTAAATAGGTAAAGATCAGAAATAACTTTCTTGCAAATGCCTTTCTCTCCTCCGAGGTGGCAAGAAGGAAGGAATTGCGCCAGCAGGACACACTTTGGATCCTAAGGACAGATAGATCCCACAGCACCTTTACTCTGAAGTAATCCCCCTCAAAAACCTCTTCTTGGTGACCCCAGGGGGAGGCAGTGTCAGTGTGGAAGAAGGAAAAGACCCTCTCTGTCTTTGAGCCCCCTGGCCTGGACACAGGGCCTCCTGTTTACTAGGGAGTTGAAGGTCCAAAAACACATGGCAGAAACAATCCACTTTGAGACTGCTTTAGCTGCAAATGCTATGAACTGTAGTTTTGTGAGACATTAAGCCTTCTCTGTCAGAGAGGGAAGAAGAGGAGGAGGATGTGCATCTTACACACACATACATAAACATATACCTACACAGAGGCCCATGGACATAGCGACAGATGATACATGCGGCCACATGTCTGAGTGCTTGTGTAACCGGAAACACACACATGTGCATCATATGATTGACAGGTTGTTGTTGTTGTTGTTTTTTAAAAAGACCTGGGATGGATCGATCATGCCCAATATTGAGAATCCATGTTGTTGTGATGCATAAGCAAGTGTGAACTTGAACTGTGTTAAATAGACATGGAGGCATTCGGTAATAGAAAATGTAGTGTGAACTTCGCATCAGTTCAAATCAATTCTGTGATACCGGATCTATTTGACTCCAAAACTGTTGTTTTTTGTTGTTGTTGTTTTTTAGTGTGAATGACCCCTGAGATGTCAGATGACATTGTCTGCCATTTGTCACTTTTGCTTCTTTCTCCCACTTCTTGTGTCCTTTTTTCTTACCTGAGAAAAGTGGTTAAAGAGAACAAAATGGAATAACTTGGGGTTGCAGACTGCCAGAAATAGTGTGAATTCAGTCCACTTTTAGGGTTAGGGTTAGTGCTAGGGAATCATGGGAACTGTTATTTTTCTGAGACATTGAGCCTTCTCTGTCAGACAACTCTGATGCCACAATAAAATACAGTTCCCATGGTTCCCTAACTCTAACCCTAACCCTAAAAGTGGACTGAATTCACACTATTTCTGGCAGTCTGCAACCCCCCTTAATTTGTTATCCCTTCCTTCCTTCCTTCCTTCCTTCCTTCCTTCCTTCCTTCCTTCCTTCCTTGCCATCAAGGCAACTTTGACATGTGACTCTATGAATGAGAGACCACCATGAGACCTGGTCACCAAGAGCTCTTCCCAGTTCTTACAATCTTGGGGCTATGACATCCTTTATTAAATCAATCCATCTACAATGTGATTTTCTTTTTCTACTGCCTTCCACTTTACCAAGCATTAACTTTCCAGTGAATTATGAGATATGAATTATCTGAATTATAAATTATCTGAAAATGTTCTAAGAGATATCATTTCAAACCAATTGTGGCAATATCTCCTTCTCAATGACTCTGATCTTACTTGGCCAAAACCAGCTCTTTTTACCTTTGAATAGTCTTTTAGAGTGGCTGAAAACCACAGTTTTTGGAGAGGATATATGTTTTGGACTACAGCTTCCTGAATATTGGGCCTTTGCAGACTGCCAGAAATAGTGCACATTAAATTGAGGCACTGCCCTGGCTCAGTGCTAGGGAATCATGGGAACTGTAATTTATTGTGGCCCCAGAGCTCTCTGACAGAGAAGGCTCAATGTCTCAGAAAAAAATACAATTCCCATGATTCCCTAGCACTGAGCCAGGGCAGTGCCTCAATTTAATGTGCACTATTTCTGGCAGTCTGCTTAGGCCAATTGTTTCCTGGATGGAAAATGATGGTTTATGCATGAAAAAAAATGAGTTAGTATGCCTGACCTGGTAATTCAATTAGCTTGTATACACAAAATAGGCCACTATCTTGTTCTGATCCTCAGACAGCAAAGTATCTGCAGCCAACAACCCTTAATGTATAATCCAAAGGTCATACACATGGTGCTCCTAGTTTAGTGATGGAAGGCAGAGCCCTGCACATTCCTGGAACAGATTCACAAGAAGTTGCACATAATATGAATTTCCTACTCCATGCAAGTGATACAACATTCTCCAGCCACCTTCGCTCACACCTGGACATGAGGTTTATCCATTCTACTTACATATTATTTCTTACAACTGAGATGCAACACATACAAAACTGGAGATTCATATCTTATTAAGGTCATGACAACTCCATATTTTGCATTCTAGCCTTGTCTCTAACCTTGCTATAAACTATTTTTAAAAGGAGAGGGTTTCATTTTTCTTTGATATCTGTGCTTTCTTGCATACCTACTTCTAGTTTACCTTACCCACCCTCACTCCTTTGTGGCCAAATAAGGATTTATTTTACTTTTATCTAAATTAGGTTTTAGAGAAAACCATGATATGAAAATATCAGAGCCTTTGGTCTTTCTACAAACCGGATTCTCTTGCTTCAATTTTATTTCTCATAATGTACTGTGAAGCTGCAGAACCACCTGAAGTCATAACAAGCAGCTTAAAAGAGGATAAGACAACCATGCTGGCATCTCAAGGTATGTATTTCTCCATTTTGTTTTAATAAAGTCCCACACAAAGCACATGCCTTCCCTTCCCCCTGCCTTCTTTGTCTAGTTCTCAAGTTTATATAAAACTGTAATAATTACTAAGTCCAGAACAGGTATGAATGCTCTGTTAGATTTCTATGTCATTTTCCCTCATGATTGTTCAAATTTACATAACATATACACTTGTTCCTTGCTGTTCATGGTCTTGCCGTTCCCATCCCTTGCTCCTTTGCAGATGGCAAGCCCTGAGGGATAAAACGGTGTGTGTGACTGAGGCACATATACCATGCCGCACACAGGAGCAATTTTCCCAATTTGCAGGGTGGTGGGGTGGTGGTGGTGGTCCGGAATGGATCCCCCATGAATTGGGAGGGGTGACTGTGTACCAATTACCTAGAGAGATCACTCCTCCATTCTTGGGGCCCTTTCTTACTGTGTGATTATAGCACCAAGATTCCACTTTAATTGTTGTTGTTCCATCCTGTGGAAACCTGGGATTTGCAGTTGAGTTTCAAATTCTCAGCCAGAGAGCTCCTCTGATTCGCTGATCAAACTACAAACCCCAGGATCCCATAGGATGCAACCATGACAATAAAAGTGGAATTGTGGTGCTATAATTGTGTAGTGGGAAAGGACCAAGGAATTGTGTGGATTCATTCTGTCTTTAGTTAGAATTCCAAAAAGGTGTTCCTATAGACAGTTACAGTGGTTAAAGATACCAATGTCTTTGCAGAAGGAGAAGTGTTGTTATAATTACAGTTATAAAGGTGAAGTATGAAAAGGCCTCTGTTCCTCCCTTATGCACACACCTGTAAAAGTTAAAATTTCAAGTCCATATTCAACTCTCATTGGCCTGGTGAGAGCATTTCTTTCCTCCACTTGGGATTTTTGGTGCTATTGAGTGGATTCAGTGGAGCTTGACTTGACTCATTAGAAACTCAGAATTTTCCATTGATATGAATGACCATTTCCATTCAGTTCCTGTTCTTATTTATTTTTCATTTCCCTCACCTCTTTTACCAGTCTGTCAGTACTCACAGGTACCTTTTCAAAAAACCTCCAGCTTATTTATAGTGGATTATATTCTGAGATCTTTTCTGCAACCTAAAAAATCTCCTTTCACCTGAAGAAGGGAGTCTAAGACGAAAATCTGGTTGGTGGGTACATGTAACAAGGCTTTCTCTGTAGCAGTGCCTTAACTCTGGAACTCCCTACCCAAGGAAGTTAGGTTGGTCCCATCTCTTTTAAGCTGTTGGTGGGCAGCCAAAACAGTGTTGTTCTGCATGACATTCAGTGTTTGATATTTCCATTTTAACTGTTATAAAACTGGATTCTAGACTTGTTTTAGACTGATTGTAGGAGTTTTTAAAGAATATTTTAATGTGTTTTTAAAATGCTTTCATCTTTCTATTATTTTAATTGGTTTTTATTTGTTCATCACCCTGGGAGCCCTTGTGGTGATACAGAAATATTTTAAATAAATATTAAATAAAATAAGATCCACTGGAAGTAGACTCTTTCTAGCCCCTTGTTATTCCAGAGAGGAAGGATACATCACTGAAAATCTTGTCTTCCAATCATAGCATCGTATGAATGGAATTTGGCCAAGAGCAACACATCCAAAATAAATTACTCTGAATGCTGACACTGAATATTGGTTTGGATTCTTCGGGTTATGTTGTTGTTGTTAGCTGCCCTTGAGTCAGTTCCCATTCATGGCAACCCTATGGATGAAACATCTCCAAGAATCCCTATCTTCCACTGCCTTGCCCAAATCCTGCAATACCTTCCCCATAAACCTCCTAATTGAGTCTATCCATTTGGTTTGTGGTCTTCCTCTCTTTCTTCTACCCTCTACCTTTCCTAGCATTTTTTTTCCCTTAGTGATCCATGCCTTCTCATTATGTGGCCAAAGTACAATAGTCTCAATTTGATCATCTTTGCTTCCAAGGAGAGCTCTGGTCTGATCTGTTCAAGAACCTATTTGTTTGTCTTCTTGGCTGTCCATGTTATCCTAAGTACTCTTCTCCAGCACCACATTTCAAATGAGTTGATTCTCTTTCTGTCTGCTTCTTTCACTGTACAGCTCTTGCATCTGTACATGGTAATTCGGAATACAATGGCCTGAACAATTCTGACTTTAGTGCTCAGTTGCATGTCTTTACTCTTCAGTATCTTGTCCATTTCTTTCATAGCTGCCCTTCCCATTCCTAGTCTTCTTCTTATTTCTTGACTGCAGTCTCCATTCTGGTCAATGCTTGATCCTAGATATGGGAAATCTTTATTTGAATTTCCTCCTTGTCTAGATTGAATTGTCGATTACTTTTGTGGTCATTATTTTTGTTTTCTTTATGTTCGGCATCAGACCTGCCTTGGCACTTTGACTTTTCTTATTAACTGTTCCAATTCCTATACATCTTCTGCTAATATTATGGTGTCATCCACATATCATAGGTTGTTAATGTTGTTTCCTCCTATCTTAACTCTTCCTTTTTTCTGATTCTAATTCTGCTTTTCTTATGATGTTTTCAGCATATAAGTTAAACAAGTAGATTGATGGATGTAGCCTTACCTGACCCTTTGCCTATTGGGAACCACTCTTTCCCCAGATTGTGTTCTGACGGTGGCCTCTTGTCCTTGATACAGATTCATCAGGACCTCATCAGGACTATCAGATGCAGTGACACCCCCATGTCTTTAAGTGCATTCTGTAGTTTTTGTGATCTATACAATCAAATGATTTGCTGTATATGAATAAACACATGCTGATTCTTTTTTGGAATTCTTTGGTGCACTCCATTAGCCATCTTATGTTTGCAATGTGGTCCCTAGTACCCCTTGCTTTTCTGAATCCTGCTTGCACCTCTGGAATTTCCCTCTCCATGTATGGTTGAAGTGTATGCTGCAGAATTTTGAGCATTATTTTCTTGCATTTGAGATTAGTGCTATCATCCTATAGTTGCTACAGTCTTTTGTATTTCCTTTCTTGTGGATTGGTATGTATATCAAGCATTTCCAGTCTATTGGCCATCACTTTGTTTTTCCATATTTGTTGGCATATATCAGCATTGAAGTTGCATCTGTCTGTAGGCACAGTACCAGTTCAATTGGAATATAATCTGTCCTCAGTGATTTATTTTTTTCCCATGCCCTTTATTGCAGATTCCACTTCACTTCTTTGAATTTGGAGTTTCTCTTCATATGGCTCCTCATTCTAAATATCATTCATTCCCTCATCTCTTGAGTATAACTCCTCTGTGTATTGCCTCCAGCATCTTTTTATTTCTTCTTGTTCCTGTATTATGTTCTTTTTTTCTCCATAGAGCATCCCTGCCCTTGGTTTGAACTTGGCTTTAATTTCTCAGATTTTTTGATAGAGTCTCTTCTCTTGTTCTTCCCTTATTGTTGTTGTCTTCTATTTCTCTGCATTGGTCATTGTAATATTTCTCCTTATCCCTGTGTGTCAGACATTGGACACTTGTATTCATACTTCTGGTTTTGTTCCTATCTCCCTTTGCTTTTGCTTTTCTTCTTTCTTTTTTTGCATGCAGTGTTTCATTTGTCATCCATTGTTTCTTATCTTTCTTTTTGGCCACTGTTAGTGTTTTCTTGCATTCCTCCTTAATTATGTCTTTGACTTTTGTCCACAGTTCTTCATTATACTCAATAGTTCAAATCTGTTTCTTACATTGTCCTTAAATTTATCTGAAATGTTATTCAGGTCATATTTTGGTCTAATGATGTTTTTTGCTTTCTTCTTCAGTTTAACTCTGATTTTTGTTATGAGCAGTTTGTGGTCTGTGCCACAATCAGCTCCTGGTCCTGGTTACGTAGCTCTTGAAAAAAAATCTGAGCACTGTTTCTCTTATAGGGTTGGAAAACATATTCAAAAATAGCACAAAAATAGTATGGAAATAGCAACCCCATGTTTCTCAAGTATCAGGAAATCTTCACAAGCAGAATCCTGGACTGATGAGGATTTTTGTAGTTCAGGTTTTATTCCATGCAAAATTTGCACATGGTGTTTGACAGCAAAAACAGAATTTCTGCACTGGAAACAATTTTGTGTGGCACAGTTCCCAAATTGTGAATAGTCTTTAAACACTGCACAGTTTCTGATGACTTTCAGTAGGAACAGATTTCCAAATAATAATAATAATAATAATAATAATAATAATAATAATAATTTCTTACTTTCAAAATAAAATGAACAAAGAATTACATCTGTATCTGTTATACCACTTGCTGAATAGCTTTTTCATGCTTTTCACCTTTTTATAAACTAAAATTCGTTCTGTTGGAATGCTAACATGACTCCCACATTGCAAGTGTGAAAATATGCCAAACCACTATTTTTATGAGTATACCTATTTTATTATAGACCAAACTGTACACATATCTGCCATTTGATGAGATCCTTCCTGGTCAATCTTTGGATATTAGGATTCCATTGTGAGAAGCAGAAAGAGGACTTGGGTGTGCTATCAAGAAGTATTAGATTTCTTTTTGTGAAGTTTTATTGAAACACATGGAAACTAGTACCATTTGTGAAGTAGGCTAAGACATTCCAAATCAATTGGTTAATAATGTTTGAGGCAGAAATTGTCTTGAGATGCTTAATACACAAATGTTACAACCACATCTTGAGATGCTTAATACACAAATGTTACAACCACAGCTTTTTATATGTATAGAAAGTAAATGAGAGGAAGAACAACTTAAGGCAAAGCATGAAAGTTTCTGAAAGAACCAACTGACCTATTGAAATATGTATGTTTGGAGAGAAAAGGGATCATGGGTTTTCAAAAATGTTACTCTCCCAGCTGGGTATGTAGTTAATGAGCAGGTGAGGGAAAGTGGGCGGGGAGGCGGAGTGGCCTTGGTTCACAGAAACACCTTATCCTTGACCAGGAAGCCTGTCAGGAAAACATCCCACATTGAGTGTATGTACCTTAGCCTGAACACCAGGGATAGTTTGGGGATTCTGTTGGTATACCGACCACCCCGTTGCTTAACAGACTCCCTAACCGAGCTGACCTCGCTGGTCTCAGAGCTATTGCTGGAGTCGCCCAGACTTTTGGTTCTGGGCGACTTCAACATTCCTCTTGAGACCGGCTTGTCCAGTCTAACAGGCGCAGCTCGGGAGTTCATGGAAACCATGACAAGCATGGGCCTATCCCAATTGGTGGACGGGCCCACACATTGTGCTGGCCATACACTCGATGGGGTCTTTAGTACTGATCAGGAGTATCCGTGGGCGGAGGTCACAACAGCCTCCGCATTGTCATGGACGGATCACTTTCTGGTCAAGATTGAGCTAAAGGTCACTATAGTCCCCCCCCGGGGGTGGTGGACCCTTGAGAATGGTCCGCCCTCGAAGGCACATGGAACCAATTGGTTTCCAGAAGGCCTTGGAGGGTTTAATGGATGGTAACGCCAGTGATTCTGTCAAAGCCCTGGTGAATACTTGGAACATCGATCTGACCAGGGCTATTGACACAATCGCTCCCAAGCGTCCTTTCCAGCCCGCTTCGAATCGTAAGCCCTGGTATACCGAGGAGCTTAGGAGGATGAAGCGAGCTGGACAACGACTAGAGTGCGAATGGCGGAAGTCTCGTCTCCCATCCGACAGAACTCACCTTAGGAAGCATCTTGACTCCTACAGGGAGGCTTTGCGTGCAGCACGGAAATCCTTCTGTTCTGCACGCATTGCGTCTGCAGAGTCCCGTCCGACAGAGCTGTTTAGGGTGGTGGGGGAGTTGACAAAGGTTCCTCCGGCATCAGGTCCCCTGCTTAACCCTATGATAGCCTGCTGTGATGCATTTAATACCTACTTTGCAGATAAAATCTCTCGGATAAGAGCCGATTTGGATGCCATTGTTTTGTCAGAAACAGTAGACGAGGTGTCCAGCAACTCTGTTGATGGAAATTTACTGGATCATTTTCAGTCTGTGAGTACTGATGATGTGGACAAGCTTCTTGGTAAGATAAGGAAGACGACTTGCCCTCTCGATCCCTGTCCATCTTGGCTGGTCGTCCGGGGGGGGGGACGCGTTGAGAGTTTTCCTTCGGGATACAATCAATGCATCCTTCAGGGAAGGTATGGTACCATCTTGTCTGAAGGAAGCGGCCGTTAAGCCACTCCTGAAGAAGCCTTCCCTGGACCCCCTGGATAGAAATAATTACAGACCAGTCTCTTTGCTTCCTTTTTTAAGCAAAGTGATCGAGAGGGCAGTTGTTTCCCAACTCCAAGAGGTCTTGGATGATACTGATTATCTTGATCCATTTCAAACCGGCTTCAGGACAGGTTATGGAGTGGAGACTGCCATGGTTGCTCTGACTGATGACCTCCGCTTGAGTATTGACAGGGGTAGTGTGACCCTGTTAGTGCTCTTGGATCTCTCAGCGGCCTTTGATACTATTGATCATGCCATCCTCTTGGATCGCCTGAGAGAGTTGGGAATTGGAGGCACTGCATTGCAGTGGTTCCGTTCCTTCCTCTCGGGCAGATCCCAGAGGGTGAGGCTTGGGGACAGTTGCTCATCCAAAATTGAGCTTAATTGTGGCGTCCCTCAGGGCGCCATCCTGTCCCCGATGCTGTTTAATATCTATATGAAGCCGCTGGGGAGATCATTCGGAGGCATGGAGCTCGGTGCCATCAGTATGCTGATGACACCCAGATATATCTCTCCATGACCAGATCATCAGCTCAGACTTCAGATGGCATCTCTCCTCTTAACGCCTGTCTCAGAGCGGTAATGGATTGGATGAGGAAAAATAGACTGAAACTGAATCCAGACAAAACAGAGGTACTGACAGTGACGGGCCCGAAACCTGATTTGGGAATACAGTCTCCAGTCCTGGATGGAGTCACACTCTCCTCCAAGGACTGTGTTCGCAGTCTGGGGGTGCTCCTAGATTCATCGCTTCACATGACTAGTCAGGTGAATGCGGTGGTCAGGAGCGCCTGTTATCAGCTTCGGCTGATACGCCAACTGCGCCCTTATCTGGATAGAAGGGACCTGGAAACCGTGGTACATGCTCTGGTAACCTCACGTCTAGATTTCTGTAACACACTCTACATGGGGCTACCCTTGTGCTTAACTCGGAAACTGCAATTAGTCCAAAATATGGCAGCCAGGTTGATTACTGGAATATCGAGGAGGGAGCATATAACACCAGTGCTAAAATCCCTCCACTGGCTGCCAATTAGTTTCCAGGCACAGTACAAGGTGTTGGTTTTAACCTTTAAAGCCCTACATGGCTTGGGTCCATCTTATCTTAGGGACCGCCTCTGCCCGTACAATCCCCCCCGTGCCCTGCGGTCCTCTGGGAGGAACCTGTTGCAGCTGATAAAGACCAGGCTTTCACAGATCTCCCAGAGGGCCTTCTCCGCAACCGCTCCCAGGCTTTGGAATGGCCTGCCGGACGAGATCCGTCTTATTACTACTCTTACTGCCTTTAAAAAGGCAGTAAAGACGGATCTCTTTCGGCAGGCTTTCCTGGAATAACTGCCCGGCTCGGTGAAGACTTAATGCTGAAACTGTTGTCAGTTGGAATCTTTTTAGCAGGTGATCCTCAGACATCACTATCCAACTAGCTACCTGGCTGGATAGATTTAATTGTTTGTATTTTATCTCGGCTTTATTTTTAACTTGTTAATGGTTTAATTTTGTTTTAAGGGATGGGTGGGTGGGTGGGAGGTGGGGGGGCAGGAATTGTTTTACCTATTGTAATTTTAAATTGATGTATGCCGCCCCGATTGCCGAGCAGAGGGGCGGGTTATAAATAAAACTTATTATTATTATTATTATATTATTATTAAACATTTGTGTAGACAACCCTGTTGAAGCCTTTTGAAAAGACATAATGAGTACTAGCTATAGCAAATATCAAGCCAGCAATAAAGCAGCTGTGAATTTTTCTCCCTTTGACCATGCCAGTTTTAAAATGTGAGCTGGCTATCAATACTATAAATATGATTAGACACAAAGTTCACTGGACTGGATCCAGATTTGCTGCAGAAAAGAGGTGGGAGTCAATAAAAATTGACTTGGAATGTAGAATATTTGCAAATTTTCTTATTCCTAACAAAAATGATTTTTGGAAACACCAGAAGAAACAAAAACTGGAGAGCACTCAATGGAATCCACAAGAAAAAAAAGGGAGGCATGTCTCCAAATGCTGAGTGTATGGCTGCTTTTATTTTTGAAAAAGTTCAGGATGTTTCAGCCTATCTATATTTCAATGGCCTTCTTCACAGACTACATAAAAGCATAAAAATTAAAATTAAAAGGATAATGCAGTATCCAAGTAGCATACAAAGATTAGAATATGTAATATAATGTATTATGTATGTATTATTATAAAACATGTGTTGTCCTTTTATTTTTTTTTCAAAAATAAAACCAGTCATCTACTGAACTCTTGGGGATATGTTTCCCTTTTTTCTTCTTTTTCTGTTTTCGTGGAAACATTGAGACACTCCACAAAAATGATGAATTGTTGTGAAATTTATTTATTTATGTATTTTTAAAAACCAAACATTTGTACAAGACAACTTTTACTTTGGTGCAAAAAGACAACATCTTTGTGTAGAAGGCAGTGCATTTTGCGACAAACACATTATTTTCTCTGTATATTGGATGAGTTTTTTTGTATAAATGTTTTTTTTTCATTCAAATGTCCTGAAGTATGAACATCATCAGAAAAGTGTAAAATAAACAAAGAAAAAGCCCTTTAATAATTTCAGCCAGTGTGGAGAAAACCTGAAATTACCCATTCTTACATGTATGCATGAAATAAACAAAGACTAAGATTCTTAAAATTGATCTGCTTTCTGCCCAAAAGTGCAGTGGAAACCTTCATTTTGGTGGGCAGATCATCATGCCCCATATTATTCAATGGCTGTGTCTGGATGCACAAGGTGTCACCATTGAATAATATGGAGCATGAATGGTTACATTTTTTGTCATCTGCAGTGGAGAAACAGCACTAAACCTCTATGGGTCCATTGTATGCCTATTTCATGTGGATTTGGCACAACTCTAGGTCCAAGCCTCTGTTACTACCAAACACATCCAAACATGCAAAGGCATCAAAATCTACATTCATACCACGGACAGCCAAAAAGACAAACAAATGGGTTCTAGGACAGTTCAAGCCTGAAATCTCCCTGGAAGCCAAGAAGATATGTTAGAAAAGGTAGAGGGATGTAGAAAGAAAGGAAGGCTGCATGCTAGATGGATGGACTCTATTAAGGAGGTCACAGGTATAATTTACAGGAACTAAGCAGAGCAGTGGAGGACAGGGAGTCTTGGAGGCATCTCATCCAAAGGTTCACCATTAGTCAGAATCTACTTGATAGTGGTTAACAACAAAAACAACAACAACAAATGGTGAATGGAGTGAGAGGCATAAGTGTTTCATGAATAACTGGCAAGATGAAGTTGGTCTAATGTGACTCTGACAGAATGGAACAATTTTCAGTCACTCCTGTGAGAAATTCAAGTTTCAATTTGTCAGAGTTAACCAGTCTGTTGTTGTTGTTGTTGTGTGCTTCCAATTCATTTTTTTTTATGGCACCCCTAAGGTGAACTTATCATAGGGCTTTATTGGCTAGTCTCTTCAGAAGGAGTTTGCCATTCCCATCCTCTGAGGCTGAGAGAGTGTAACTTTCCTAAAGTCACCCAGTGGGGTTCATGGTTGAGCAGGGAATCGAATCCTGATCTCCAGATTTGTAGTCCAGTGCTCAAACTACTACACCATGCTGGCTCTCAGTTATTTTAGCACCTATAAAATAGTGTAAGGCATGAAACCTCCTGGTCTGGTTTTCAAAGGTTTTCAAGTATCTAATCATTGAAGATTAGGCCCCCAAATTGCTAACTTTCAAACTAATATGCCTACACTTGTTAGCTGATTTGTCATCCCACAACTCCTCATCTTCTTATTTGCTATTATGTAGGGATCTGATCTATGGATTGGAAAATCCAGATTTAGGTGAATGCAACTGAGCTGGCTGGAGTGGCATTTCCTTCACTTCCATGCCAATTCTACACAGAGGATTGGGAAACCCTGTTTAATGAGTCTGATTTGTGTGGAGCAAATTCTACAACATAAAGTGGGTAGGATATGAAGGTCTGGTTCAGCTCGCCAGCTACATGCAAATCTGGAGCAAATCTGTGATTTAAGCTTTAGAGTTGTTGGCATTACAATCTGGTTCTCATAAAAGAGCAGCTTTATTTTAGAGGGCTTTGAAATTCAAGGTAATATTTACAGGGTTGATGTCATTGGATATATATGCTCTCATATGGCCTAAAGAGAACATTCCTTGGTTTTGTTTAAGCAGCATTTCATATTCCAGAGATTCAGCTCTCTCTCCAGCTTCTTGCTTCCTTTATAGAATAATGATTTATTTCAGGTTACCATAGTGCACTGTAATGCCTGCAGAATGAATATGAAACTTATACTAACCCTGGCAAATTCTACAGCTTGTTGTACAACCTAGTGGGGGGAAATGGGAAATGCAGCTTCTTTTGCACATGCACCATACATTCAGTTTGCCAATTTGCATTCAAAAGCACTTTATGTTTTGCGAATACCATAAGGGGAAAAACTTCTTCCGTATTATTATGAATCATGACTGCATTTTAAAGAGAGTTCTGTACATTAAAATATTTTCTATTTGAAAAACAATACAGGCTTCCTTTTTTAGCTCAGAAAACCTGCAGCATAGATCTAGGCACTCCCTATTTACCTAGTGTGCCGCTCGTTTTAATTTGTGTTAGATACTTCAAAGTCTTATTGTTTTAAATTAGATTTTAATGCCAATTTGATTTAATCTATTTTTAAGGGAGGGTTATATGCTCGTTGTATTGTTTGGGTTTTCTGATTGATTTTACATGTAAGCCACCTTGATAGATTTGACTAAAGGTGGAGTATAAATACAAATTATTATTATTATTATTATTATTATTATTATTATTATAGTAAAGTCCATGTTTGTTCTAATGTTGAACAAAAACCTCTTATTGATAAAAGTATGCAGTAAAGGGGTGTAAGTTTAATTGCTGCTTTTCCAAAAGTTAAAATGAAAGGTTGCAACCCATTCTAATAGTACTACCAGAGGAAACTCTATTTGTGAATTCTAAATTTGACTGATACAATCCGTACTTCCTAATCTAGAGCCTGAAAAAATTATTCTGTGACTACAACTCCCAGTATCTTAAAGCTGGCATGGACAGTGGGCACCCTGCCTAGGATGTTCTGGGATTACAATCTTAAAAACAAACTTTTCCAGACTCTATACCAAGCTGATGTATAGTTCTCCATTAAATTTCAACTCTCCTATATTTTCTGATATAAGAGATTATTGCATGTGAAATTTACACCTGGTTACACGTGGGTTGTAACTGTCAGTGGTGGATCTTATTGAATTGCACTGTGCCCAGGCAGTAGGCAGCCCATATCCAACCCAAATTTTCCCATTCTGGAGAAGCTGCGGGAGAAGCCCAGGTTGGATAAGGGCTGCCTACTGCCCGAGCATGGAGCAATGCAATAAAATCCATCACTGACAGTTACACCCTGCATGTAACTGACATGGATTTCACATGTAATCATCTCCATAGTTATTCAGCTGAGGGAAAAAATCAAAGCACATTTTAGAATGTGCTTTTTCCAAATTTTTTAAAACTAAATAAATGTGTGTCAGGAGACAAATATTTTTACAAATATGTACTGGAAAAATACATTTAAATGCAAATTTTGTACACTCTAAAATAAAATTTCATAGTATGAATATCTGAATAATAATAATAATAATAATAATAATAATAATAATAGGTAGACTGGAAAACTGATTTGTCCTTCCCAATCATAATGCTTTCGTAGTCCAAGGACATTAATGCCTAAGTTCAACTATAGTAAGTTTTTATAACAGAATGTAGTTTTGGTGGGGCCAGAGCCTTCTTCCATAAATAAATTAAAACTGTAGAAAGAATAGGGAAAAAACAGGCAATGTCACGGTCCAGTACACACAGTGAAATTTATTCCATATCATTTATAGATAAATGATTAATGTTCTATTTATATAACATGTACAATGGATGTACTAAGAACAATTAAATATCTGCACATTACTCAGAACCTTCTATGCCTGGAAAACATACAGCATCTAGGCTCTGTTTTAACAAACAGGTTACAGAAGAATATCAACTGAAGGATGTTTATGGCCAGATGTGGTTAATTTGCCAGCAACACATGTTTCTGGACCAAGATAAAACCATAATACTCTGTGCTCTGATAATTTCTTCTGTTCATTCCATCTTCTGATTGGTCTGAAGGCTGCAGTGGGTGAACCATGCCAATGCCTAAATGTTGACGAGTTAGTAATAGGTAAGCATATTAGACCTGTTCCATATCTCTGAACTGGCTAACAATGAATATTTATATACATGGATCTACACAGTCCATTGCTCAGATGAATACCTAAAATTTAAGACTGGCCAAGGTCTCTTTGTGGTACTTCAGAACAATGTGACCTTCAAGCTATCATATTTAACAGGCTGTTCTCACTGATGGCACCCTGGTTGTCATCACTATACTGTCATTCAGATTCCAGTGAAAAGCATATGTATGAGCTTATGTGATATAACAAAACAAAAAAATCCTCACATTTTCCTCTTGTTTGCTTTGCTGGTTTTACTGTATGCCATCAGCAACTTTAAATATTTGTAATTTGAGATATTTTTAGATTTTCAGTGCAGTTCAGAGCTGCAAAGAATACTCACAATTTTTCTCATTCTTCATAAACAATGCTATCTCAACACATTTAGATATTTTGTTGAGGCATACTTAGTTTAAAAAGCATGAGTTTTTCACAAAAAACATTTTTGTGCTCAAAATAGTGTATTCAGAGCAAAACACTTGACTCAGGGGTGTTTTATGAAAATGTAATTTGTGTAAAACTCTTTTTTTTTGTGCAAAATGTTTACTGTATAATTTTTCTGCAAAAAAATAAGTACAATCATAAAAAAAATGTACAAACATTCTAATAATCTTACCCAGCATGGAGAAAGCTTCGGAAATTATTGAGTCTTGCATTAAGAGTGAAATCAGCAATGATTTGCATTCTCATTTCAGATATTTTTATTTTAAATGTAAATGTGTATTTTTCTATTTTCAGTCATGCACCCTAGCTTTCTGTAAAGAAGTGGGGAACAATATGAATCAAATTTATAATTATAATAATAATGATAAAATTTATTTATACCCCACCCCTCTGAGAACAATCGGAGCTAACAACAATTAAATACATACAATATAGATCCCAAAGAGACCCAATGCCCACCCACCCCTTAAAACAGTATTAAACCAAATACTAATTAAAACATCATAGATTAAAAATAACATACAGTAAAATCAGACATGAGCAACAAAATATAAAAAGCAAGCAGAGTAGCGGCGGGATCCAAGTTGGGAGAAGGCGGGATAAGGGGGTTCCTGAGGCTGGGAAGTCTATTCTGGAAAGGCCTGCCAGAAGAGATCTGTCTTAACAGCCTTTTTGAAGCTGTTTAGCATTGTAATCTGACAGATCTCATCAGGCAGGCCGTTCGATAATCTGGGGGTGATTACCGAGAATGTCCTCTGGGAGGTTGCAGACGGCCTAAATTTTAAAGGCTGGAACAAGTTCCTCCCAGAGGACCGGAGTGCACGGGGAGGATTGTATGGGAGGAGGTGGTCCTGAAGATTTAGGGCTTTAAAGGTCATAACCAACACCTTGTACTGGGCCCAGAAATTAAATTTGCCATCATCATCATGATTGTCATTGTCATCTTCCTCTCTTGTATACATGGACTTTTCCAAAGTTCTGATGAATTTATGGATGTCTATCCCATGGCCAGACAGGAGGCTTTCTCTCAGTCCCACCACCATCACAGGCTCACTTGGTAAGGACAGTAATGTAAGGTACTGCACTTAGGGCAAAAAAATGAAATGCATAGATATAAGATGCGGGACACCTGGCTTAACGAGACTACGTGTGAAAGGGATCTAGGAGTCCTAGTGGACCACAAGTTGAACATGAGTCAACAGTATGATGTGGCAGCTAAAAAGGCCAATGCAATTTTAGGCTGCATTAATAGAAGTATAGTATCTAGATCAAGGGAAGTAATAGTGCCATTGTACTCTGCTTTGGTCAGGCCCCACCTGGAATACTGTGTCCAGTTCTGGGCAACACAATTCAAAAAGGATGATGAAAAACTGGAGCGTGTCCAGAGGAGGATGCCTAAAATGGTGAAGGGTCTGGAAACCATGCCCTACGAGGAACAACTTAGGGAACTGGGTATGTTTAGCCTAGAGAAGAGACGGTTAAGAGGGGATAAGATAGCTGTGTTTAAATATTTGAAGGGATGTCATCTTGAGGAGAGTGCTAGCTTGTTTCCTGCTGCCCTAGAACAGGACCTGGAACAATAGATGCAAGCTGCAAGGAAAGAGATTCCATCTCAATATTAGGAGGAACTTCTTGACAATGAGAGCTGTTCGACAGTGGAACACACTCCCTCGGAGTGTGGTGGAGTTTTCTTCTTTCAAGGTCTTTAAGCAGAGGCTGGATGGCCATCTGTCGGGGATGTTTTGATTTTGAGTTCCTGCATGGCAGGTGGTTGGATTGGGTGGCCCTTGTGGTCTCTTCCAACTCTATGATTCTATGATTCTACGACACAAAAGAGAGCCTTCTCAGTGGCTGCTCCCAGACTGGAATTCCCTGCTCTCCTTTCATCAGGAAGCAAAGATATTTTTATTTAAGCATAATGACTACACTGGGAAATATATGTTTTATCTGTATAAGTTTTGTATGATTTGTATGATTTTTAAATTATAGTGTTTTAAGGTGGAGATTTTTAACTTGGTTTTAAAACTGCTTGGTTTTAAAACTTTTTGTAAATGTTTGTGATTTGTTGTTTTGAAAACTGCCTTGGGTCCCATCCTGGGGGAAAGACAGCATATAAATAAAGTAAATAAATAAATCTCACCCTCAATTCCATCTGAGCCCCATGTAAGGATTACTAATTAAACCCATGCTGGCACATATGAGTAGGGGTTGTGACACAGATGTCTGAAGTTCTGAAGAAGAGCAAGGAAGCACACAACTCATTGTGATTCACCATGAGTGAAAAAGGCTTACCAATTGTCTTTACTGGCGCATCTGTTTTTTACTTGATGGCTTTACCATAAGTAAGGAAAGCATGCCAGTTGGCTTCATCCTGCCCACAGGATACTGTTCATTCCATACTCTTCTAAATACAGAACTGAAAATCCCACTACCTTATTCAAGGTAAAAAGGGCCTACTTCTTAGCCCTAGGAACTTCACCTCCTCTTCAGCTCCAGCTCTTCCACTCTTTTGGACTCATCTAGTAAATACAGCTCCTCCCTTGGGATTTTCACACCCAATTGGACCAATCCAATAATTCAAACAGGTTACATTATGAATAAAAATGGGTTACATTAAACGGCTATGAAAAAATTAGAAAAGATCCTAAAATGAAAATACATACAATTCAGCACAAAAGTCAGAATCATACAAGCTATCATATTCCCTATTACCATGTATGGATGTCAGAGCTGGACAGTCAAGAAAGAAGATAGGAGAAAAATCAACGCATTTGAGATAATGTGATGCTGGAAAAGAGTACTGAGATTCCATGGACAGCCAAAAGGACAAACAAATGGGTCCTAGAGCAGAACAAGCCAGAGGTATCCCTTGAAGGCTAGATGACAAGACTTAGACTGTCGTTCTTTGGACACATCATGAGAAGGCATGAATCATTGGAAAAGACAGGAAGGGTGGAGGGAAGTAGAAAGGGAGGAAGGCTACATGCTAGATGGATGGACTTTATTAAAGAGACCATGAATATGAGCTTTCAGGAGCTGGGCAGAGCAGGAGAGGACAGAGGGGCCTGGAGATGTCTCATCCATAGGGTCACCATGAGTCAAGATCGATGCAAAGGCAGTTAACAACAAACAACAAACACTGGTTGTGGATGTTTCCCAATGCAGTACTAGGATCCATGAAATCAACCAAAGTACTAAATGCAATCACTAGGAAACCTTTGTGCATCAAAATTGTTGCCCTGGTTCTAAATCCATTAGGAAATGAATGCTTCCCAACTGATATTGTTCTTCCTTGGCAAGGACAGCCCCCGGCAGAGTGAGACAGTGCCTGTGATAGCAGATCTGCAGTGCCAGTAAATTCAGGCAGCAGATGGTTAGTCATTTCATTTGTTATTATTGCATTTTTAATTCCAGATAAGGAAAGAGGTGTTTTGGGAAACTGAATAGCATTAGACTTGAATTGAGGTGGTGCCATTACCTCAGGAAGCAAAATGTTCTAGGCCGTTTCTGCTTCTGGACCAAGGTAAGCTAATTTTACTTTTCAGAATTGTCACATAGTGTCTGAGAGCCTGTTAGTACCACTCAGTACTGCATGCAAAGAAGTGGGCTTATATCCACAAGATCATGTGAGAATAAAAAACTAATTAGTTTTAAAGATGTTGCCACATTTCCTTCCCCCCCCCCCTTCCTCTTCCTCCCTCCTTTTTTATGTTAGTGAAACACAGGCGTAACCTGAGGTTATGTGTGTGCATGTCTTGTTTGGACAGGGTTCTGTGGATAGCTCCTTGTACTCCATCACATTCCTTCCAAGCTCACATTGGGGCACTACTACAGCTGTTCAATTGTTCAATGGCCAGTGAAGGACAGAGAGGGAGAGGAAAGGGAGACAAGTGATCAGCAGGGATTGCCTTGCTGCAATTCTACTGAGACAGAGGAGAAGAAATAACAACATTATTCCCCCTCCTTCTCTCTCTGGAGAACTGCAGTGAGGACAGAAAGCAGTTTCCACTGCTTGTTTGTCTCCCTTCCTCTCTCTTACCCCTTCAAAGCTATTCCATGGTGGTAGCAACCCCTCCAATGGCTTGGCAGAGGTACATGTGGAGTGTTATAGTTCAGTGTGCATAAAGCAAGAGATAGATAGATAGATAGATAGATAGATAGATAGATAGATAGAAGATAACTGTTGTGTGCCTACAAGTCATTTCTTATGGAGACCCGAAGACAAAACTATCATGGGGTTTTCTGGGGCTGAGTGTGTTTCCATGGCTGAGCAGGGAGCTGAACCCTAATCTCCAGAGTCATATGTCCAGAACACACTGCAGAAATAATCCAATTTGAGACCATTTTAACTGCCCTGGCTCAATGCTAGGGAATTCTGGTAACTGTAGTTTAGCCTTCTCAGTCTGAGAGAACTCTGGTGCCACAACATTTAGCCTTCTCAGTCAGAGAGGCCTCTGGTGCCACAACAAACTACAATTCTCAGAATACCCTAGCATTGAGCTGGGACAATTAAAGTGGTCTCAAACTGGATTATTTCTGCAGTGTATTTTGGACCATGGTCCAACATCCAAACCACTACACCATGTTGGCTGGTGTGTGTGTGTGAGAGAGCGTATGTCATTCCACACACACATGCATGTGCATGTGCACACACATGTACACACACACTTAGAGCTTAATCTTTCCTTAAAGATCTCTCTAGTCTATAGAATCCTGCCTTTTAATCACATGACATTTTCTACAGTTAATAAGCAATACAAGGCAAAATTTTAACAAAACAACAGAAATTTTGTACTAGTAATTTTGTTTTAGTAATTTCTATTTTATGTCATATGGTAGTAAAGACAAATTGCTAAATGGCATCAACAGTGCTAAATCTGCATCATACATGTCTTGTACGGTAATGGTCTAAATCTTTTCTTCTTTCCTTTAACAAGACAGCCTCCACATTTCTATGTATCTGCTTACAGAAATTTTACACACTAAAATAATGGTCCCATTTGTTTACATTAGAATCAAGGTTCCATTTTGAAACTCAATACTGTCATCAATTCTCAAAATAAAAGTGTGCCACCCATGTGGAGCAAGGGAAATTAGAACTATATTTTACATGTGTAAGATATCTGAAAGCTTTGACAGAGGTTTGACAAAATTTACAAACCATAAAGTACAAAAATGGTGTTCAAGACTTGTATCATGTACAAAATCACATAGACAAGAAATGTAACAACTAGTAAACTTAGGGGTGGCCATATTATTAGGCACTGTAAGACAGATGCCTCAGGTAGCATATTTTGGTTTACCTGAAAGGGGAGCAAATTGTTATTTAATATATTGTTTTGGCAGAGTGGGCCGGAACAAAGAAACAAGCCCCTGAGGTGTCTGAAAAGTCACCTACAGGATTCTCAGTATACCTCTAACTTCAGAAGAATCATGGCTTCAGAACTCAGATATTAGTGCCTACAGCAGTTCATTTATGTTAACAATGTGATCATGCACAGATCTGCACAGAAGTAACTGCAATTGACTTCAGTAGGACATGCAAGTAAATGTTGAGAAAATTATAACCCATGCAACATTTTAAAGAACTATTGTAATGCATCAGTTTGTTTATAGTATCCCTCGCTCCTCCCACAACTATATATAGTTGAACTAATTCTGTTCCATTTGCTTCCTGAAACTGAAGGTCTTGTACATGATTTGGTCCCACTCCCAACTCCATCTCCCTCCCCCCCCCCCACAACAATCTATTTCTTAACAATCAGACTTAGACACTGTGATTATATCCAGGTGATGGGATAAACTTTATAGGAAAGCTGGGAAATATATGTCAGATATATAATGGCTGGAATCATGTTGGTTAATCCCAACTAGAGTAGATCCACCATTCAGATGCTGAATAGCTACTCAATATGTAGGTAAATTCCCTTGCTTCAATGGCTCTAACTGGGAACAACAACAGTATGTAGGCAATGTGTGCTCAGTGGATGGTATGGGAATGGACACTGAGCTCACACAGTGATCAGGAGTGTGAGAGAAAGTTATCATTCTAAGCAGGGTCTGATTGATTTTGCATTAATGCATCATATAATAAGCATCCTCTATGCACACACACACACACACACACACACACACAGCTTTATTTAGGCTTTCTTTTCATTTTCCTAAATGCAGTACATAAATGAACCAGTGGGGCATAGTGGTTTGAGTGTTGGGACTAGGACTCTGGGAGATGAGGGCTTAAATCCTGTCTCAAGGCCTAAGCAGACTGCCAGAAATAGTGCACATTAAATTGAGTCACTGCCCTGGCTCAGTGCTAGGGAATCATGGGAATTGTATTTTTTTCTGGGACATTGAGCCTTCTCTGTCAGGGAGCTCTGGTGCCACAATAAATTACAGTTCCCATGATTCCCTAGCACTGAGCCAGGGCAGTGCCTCAATTTAATGTGCACTATTTCTGGCAGTCTGCTTAGGCCCAGTCTTGGAAAGTGGGTGACTTTAAGCAAATCACACTCTCTCAGTCTCAGAGATAAACAACGACAACTTCTCCCCTGAAGAAATCTGGTCAAAAAAGCCCCATGATAGGTTCACCTCACAGTCCTCATGAGTCAGAAATGACTTAAAGGCACATAACAGCAACAACTGCTGCTGCTACTAATAATAATAATACAGATATTTTTCTGCTTGAAATACTACACTTTTGTGTGTTCTTCCTCACCGATAACCTCACTTGACCCTACCTTTTGAACTGCACTCTTAGGTTGCTTAGCCACGTACTTTGCAAATTCACACAGATGTCCACATATTCACTTGTGAAATATTGGAGGATATGCAGATGGGTCTTAATTTCACAGTGTAATCATGGAATACTAGTCTCTTGAAGATCTCCCAAGTTCCTTGTTGCCCATTTGTAGACATTTCTTGACACTCCCCCCTTTTAAAAAAAACCCACTAGGATGTAACATCTGTTACTTTAAAGAATTCCTTCAGCCTGAAGCTTTAATCTCCCTCTTTTAAAAGGTTGTTTTTAATTTCATCACTGCCTTCACCTATTGTAGTATTTTGTGTTCCCTAAACTTTGTACTGACTTTAGGCTTTGTAGTACTTTAATTTGGTGAAACTGTTTTAGTTGAAAGGTGGGTAGAAACCAAGGTTTGCTGGAAAGTGAGATGGTTCCTGCAGACAGCAAATGACACAGGATGTACTGATGGCATCTCCTTGGCCATTCTCTTCTACTGGAGCATAGAGTGGGGTGCTGCACTTCAGAGAATATGCAGTCCTCAGGTAAGGTGAAGGAGGAGGAGGATTCATTGATATCCCGCCTTTTTCCTGATAATGAAATTCAAGGCAGCTTACATTTAAAAACAAAACAAAAATAAAACTATACCAAAATATCAATAAAAGCATATACATAAAAGTTATTTTTAAAAAATTATAAAGTTAAAAACATTAAAAATCATTAAAAGACCAGACAGTCAGGGGATTAGAGGCAAAGGACTCTGTGAAAGTGGGAAAACTGCAAATATATCTAGGACTCAGAGATATGGCCAGGGAAGAGAGATAGGGCACTGCCTCCACCATGGTCTTTGGGGGGGCTCACTCCAACCCCTGATCTACCCACTTGCCCACCCAATATCTTTGCCTCTGTTTGCTGCAGCTGGAACCAATGGTGTCCCCACCCGGGGTGTCACCTGTTGTGGGGAGGCAGGGCTTCTGTGTGTGGGGTTAAAAGGGAACTCCCTCACCTTGATGCTGCAGCACATAAACTGGTGCCACAGCAGTGAGGTGGGGGTGCACTCGGCCCTCTCAGCAGCCCCTGGACTTCTGAGACAGGCCATAGCCACATGAGATCCCTCCACCTTCTGAGTCCCATGTGGCCATGCCTGTGCAGGACTGAGAAGGCAGCCACACACCTCTCCCCTGGGCTGTACGATCCCACAAGGCAACACCGTCATCTAGGGTGTCACTCAGAGTGGCCTGCACCACTCCACCCCTCCACTGGCTGCAGCACATATGGAGGTGGTGGGGTGGCCATCAGGATCACAGGGTGTGGAGCATCTTCCTCCTCTGTCAGAGGCTGCTCCTGCCTTCTCCTCTTGGCCAATTGCCAAGAAGGAGGAACTGGGGCCAGGTGGAGCATGGCAGAACCAAGGGTAGCACATGGAGGTAATTCCAAAGACTGGAAGTCACCATCAAGAAGGCCCTCTTCCTTGTTCCCACCAAACAATCCTGGGGTGGTGGCAGGATATAGAGAAGAGCCTCTTCAGAGGGTCTTAAAGCTCTAATGGGCTCATACATGGAGATATGATCTTTCAAATAGCCCTGACTCAAGCCATATAGGATCCCATCCTCTCCCCAATGTGGAAATAAATTCATGAGGCAGCCCTATCAGCACATAAAAGTACAATGTGTGTGTATGTGTGTGTTTGTTTGTGTAGAGGAGGAAATTTGTCTTTTACTCAGATAGCAACATTTGATAGTCCAGCCTAGTATTTAGCACATGAAAAATGATATAATTGAGAGCTAGGCTAGAAAATAGGGCACATTAAAATGATTTTCACAAAGAAGATTTTCTTTATTTATTTTTTAAGATGATAAACTGAAATCACAGAAAATGATGGCTTTTAAAGACAGGAAAAAGTCAGAAAAAAGTCTGAAATGGTGATAGAGTTGTGTGAAAATAATCCAATTAATAATACTAAAGGAACTCTTGGAAGAAATATCCATTAGAAATAACCCAAGAGCTATTTATGGGAAAGGATGTATGTATCGAATATTGAAGGATACTGAATACCGAAATGTATCCATGAATGGGCTCTGGGTAGAGGAAACAGAAAGAGTAGTCAAATGGCAGGGTAGCAAAGGATAAACAGGGGGAAGGGATTTATGGTCTTATGACTCTGTCCTTTCTGCAGTGATCCTGAGATATAGAGGAAGGAGGGACTATTGGAGTTTGCTTTGATTGGGATCAAAATCTGGGCACCAACAGCCAGGAAGGGGTATGTGTCGATAGTTTGTATTCTAATACTACGGGATGAGAAAGGGACCTCAGTTGCAACAAAGACCCTGAACTGGTAACTTCTGTCTTAATGCCTGAAATATAAATCTTTTGTTTTTAATCACAACAAGATGTTTTTCTTTCCATTGTGAACTGAATTCACTGGTTCTGACACAACTTTATCTTTCTATGATTCTATGAAATCTCCCCAAGGACAATTTGCTGAAGATACATTTGATAAGAAATGTAGAGAACATTGTTCATTTTTCCATAAAAGTATTGTAGATATCTTAAATACATACTGTGCATCAGGGTAAGTTTAAAGAATATATTAATCAGCAAGGTTTGAATTTTATCATCATCTACTTTTTTCAGATTTTTAATTTTCAGATTAAAATAAGAGGTTTTTCAATTCTTGCATGTTTTCCCTCATACTAAAGTAATGGTGGTATGAGGACTGTTTTAAGGGTCCATAAGCAAAAGCTCAAAGCACTATACCTTTATAATTATTTTCTCTTTTTAACTCTTAACCTGGAATTCTTTTAATCTTTCCTATCCTCAGCATCCTGTACCAGCAACAATGCAGTAGGAACTAATTACATGCTAACACAAATGCCTAATGTTGCCAATAAAAGAAATGTTTTGATCAAGATATATATGTACTTTTAAAAGCAACAACTTGTTTGGTTTGGCTGATCATGGTTTTTAAAAAAAATCTGTACAAGAATCTTTGTCCAACAAAGTAGAAGTGTGTTCACAGGAAACTGTCCCAGGGCACAGCTGCAAACTTTTCCTTTGCCCCTGTGCAAATAACATAAGCCAAACATGACGCCATCATATAAAAACATGAGTCCATGACAATGGCCAAAATCCTGCATTTGGGAATGTCTCTGTAGCTACATTCCTCCCCTCCCCCACACCTTACTTTTATATCATGCAAGCCCATCACAAAAGAGGAATTTCCAAGGCACTGGTAAGCAGAGCCCCACATGATCCTGTTGCAGCTTCCTGTTGCAGCATGCCCTGTTACTAGAACAAGGATGCACATGTCATTGCTCAGTCATTGCAGTGGTGCAATGATCATAAAAGTTAATTAGTGTAATAGTAAAGTTGTAAGTCAGGCTTATGACATGCTAATTACTGAACAGGATGCCAGCCAATAACTTTTTCTACCCAAAACAACAGTACATAACTTGGGGAGATGTCTTAGCAAGATTTGTTCACAGGGGATTTGTCTTTGCGTTCCTCTGGGTCCTAGAGAGTGTGACCCAGGTCATCCATTCCACCACACTTACTCTCTCATTCTACTCCTATTAGAGATAAATCCTTCAGTATCTGCCTTGGATCTAAAGTTAGAATTTATTAATTTTCTGAAAGAAAGTCTCCTTTCCCCTTTTTTCCTCCTTCTTCTCCCAGATACTCACTGGACTCCATCTCATGTTGTTCAGGAGGGTCTTCTCATTCTATGAATGTGTTTTATCAGGAACTGCAGAAGACTGCAGGGGGAAAGAGGATGCAAGGAACTTCCCATCCATAAATCCAAGTCATTGATGCTTGTCTATGTTTCAGTATCCTCAAGGGCCATCACAGCAAATCAATAGAACTTTTTGGCTCAGATTAAAACTCTTCCTTAGACAACAAGCCATTATCTCACAACATGTTATAATATTATGTTACATGTGACCAAATCTACCAGGATCCTGGGCCAGGATTCCTCCAGCCCTAGTAATAGTCATAGGACACAAGGATATGTATTAATTTTGCAAGATGATGTGAAGGCTACATTTTTTAAAGTTTAAGGTTGCACACAAAACATTCAAGTTGAGTATGATTATACAAAATGGATGGGATATATTGGTGGTGGGGGTGGGGGTGAAATGCAGCTTCTAAACCAACCTTGGCTTAACTTTGATAAATTTTTTCTACAAGTGCATTAAGGGTCAAGTAACATGTAAAATCTCTACCAGATTTCTACTGTGTTGAATTGGCAGGAAATGAAATTACAATAATCTTGGATAATGACAAAAGATAGTTGAACAATTTAGAGACTCAATCATTCTGCCATAAAAGCATCATGCATTTAGTCATTTAATTCAAGGGAGCAGGGAATGTATGATGATGAAGTTCAGTTTGACTGATTAATGTTAACCACAGAACTTCACATGAGAAAGAAGGACTATGATGAATTGCTGTATTACATTTTTGATTAATGGCTACTTTCTATTTGGCATAATTATCAGGTGATAGTTTCAGTGAAAGATGCTGGAAATGAAACTTCACTCCAGATAACAATACCCTGTCTGGCAAGAAAAATGGGCCTCTATTTTCCCCATATTAGTGTGTAGCAAGGCCAATGGGAGGAAAACCTATGCTGTGTGAATTTTGAAGGATATGATGGATTTGAGAAAGTACCTGTCTAAATGAAGTTGTGGAAGAAGATTTTGATGAGCAATATAGAAAAACAGATTTTGTTTCCATTTCTCATTTGCCACATTTTAATGTTATTTCTGAACTTGGATAAAATTTGGCTTGCTGCAACTATGGTTAGCAGAAATGTCAAATGCTAATCATAGGTTACACCTTATGTACTTAGAAAATTACTTTTTTACAGTAATGTGCTTTGCCACAGAATGCACACAAAACTGGATCTATAGTGAAAGAAATATGTGGCATTTTCACCTGAACAGGTGTAAACAATTTCCCCAAAATTTCACTTACTATATATAACCTTTCCCCCTATAAATAAATAACCATGGAACAAAAATGCCTCCAAAAGTCTGGAAAAGAAAAAATGACCCAAATGTATTTATTTTTGCCATTGGCAAAATATGTCCCATGCCATTTTGCAACAAATGTAACGCAATAAAGCAGAAGTTATATACTCTGGTTGTTACTGAGGTGCTCCATTTAGGGAGAGCCAACATTTACTACGTGGAAGAAGACACAGGAATTCACCAAAGTCAGGAAATTCTTTGCTGCAAGAAGTGTTAGTTTGATTTTATCTAAGCCTTATCACTTGAGAAAAGAGAGCTGAAATTGATCAGGAGAGTAGTGGCTTTTTCTTTATCTCTCCGCGTGCTGTCGTGGGAGTTCCATTCTCCTTCTTGAAGGAGACAGTAGTAAAAGTGTACCTTTTGCTAAACAGATTTTTTCGTCATGACAAAAGACACACTTTTACAACCATCTCCCTCAGGAAGAGAATGGAAGTGCTTCAACAGCATATGGACAGGCACAGAGAAAGCTGCTACTCTCCTGATCCATTTCTTTTATCATGTGACAAGGCTGTTTGTCTCACTTCCATTTTTCTTCCAATTTGTTTTTCTGACTGTAGTTGTTTGGATAGAACACACTTGATTACACACACAAACACTCACAAACTCTCTGTGAAGACAGGGCAGTTGCATATCCAAAATATATTGTAAATTTAAAAATAAACTAAAATTTTTAAAAGGTAATTTTTTAAAAAAAAATCCTAATGTGTTCGGGTTCTAAAATCAGTTTCTTTCAACCTGCTCATTTTCAATTCTGGATTTGGACACAAGAGGAGGGTACATGGTCCCCATGATTGGGGTAGACTTCTTGTTTTTGTGTGCCATCAAGTTATTTATGACTTATGGCAACCTGTGATGGCTTTTTCTTGGCAATATTTGTTCAGAGGGGCTTTGCATTTGCTGTCCTCTGAGGCTGAAAGAGTGTGATTTGCTCAAGGTTATCCTGTGGGTTTCCATGGTCAAGCGGGAATTTGACACACTACAAGGTAAACCAAAAAGAGAAAATGGCTGGCCACCAATAGTTACCCCTTCAGCTGCGTTACAACTAATTTTGAGGAATAAGCTCTCGTGAGCTCTGGATGACAGATCTTTGTTTGCTTACAGACTGTCTCTCAACCTTAACCAGCTACTCATTTTCAACAGAATACATAAGATGGATGAAAATACAAGACAGAACCCTTTTACAAATGCAGATCACAACTTCATTCCCACATCTACTCTGGCAGCAATGTCACAGGTCCTATCACCATTGACCATAACATCAGATACATTCACTTGCTCATCCTCCAATGTGATGTCTGCTGTCATTTGTCAGCAATGCCCCTCTACATTGGGCAAACAAGACAGACACTACAAAAATGAAAAAAAGAAGAAAAAAGGTTAAATGGACACAAATCTGACATTAGAAATTGCAATACTCCCACATTTGTAGGTTCAGACTTCCTAGATATGCAATCTATGATTTACAAATATTTGTTCTCAACATTAAAAACAGCAAAGGAAGATTAGAAAGAGAAACAGCTGAGCTAGAATATTTTTATATGTACATATCCATACATTCCAATCCATTTGCACAGGTAAGAACAGAAATATCATGACAGGATCATTCTATTTATAGTAATATATAGGTGGTAACACCTACACATATAACAAAAGAAATCTCCTCAAAGTAAATTTGTACTCCAGGGAAACTGACTCAAAAGGTACCAGATCCCATCTGATTTGGGAAGCTAAGCAAGGTAAGCCCTGGTTAATACTTGAATGGGAGACCACCAATGAATACTAGATGCTGTAGGCTTTGTTTCAGAGGAAGGAACTGGCAAAACCACCTCCGAGTATACCTTGTCCAAGAAAATCCTATGCAAACCACCTTACGGGGTCACCATAAATCAACAGATCACTTATAGGCACGTATACACATACAAACAGATTCATTGTTTTTTGTGTTTTGTTTTTTTTCCAGACTATGAGGCCATATTCTAGAAGAATTTATTCCTGACGTTTCACCTGCATCTGTGGCTGGCATCATCATTCTCTGAAGATGCCAGCCACAGATGCAGGTGAAACGTCAGGAATAAATTCTTCTAGAACACAACCCCACAGCCTGAAAAACCCACAAAAATATGGATGCTGGCTGTGAAAGTCTTCGACTTCACAGATTTATTGTTTTCACACTCCAGTACTGTCAGACCAGCTACTTGAAAGATCTACATGGTCTTTCATAACTCTAGGGTTTCATTACAGCTAGTGCTGCAAGGTGCATCTTTCTGTATCTTATTACATCTGTCTCACTCCCACATCTGAATAACTGTGCTTAAATATTTTGGCTTTCGTATCACTTCATCAGTACATTGGAGGAAGTGAATTGATATCTATGAAAGCACATGCTAAAATAAATCAGTCTCCAAGATGCAACTAGCTACTTCATCCTTAAGCTTCCCTGATCACCTCCTTCTAACACTATTCTCAGTCATTCAAATTTCTAATTGTTCAATTATTTTGGAATATTTCCATGTCTCCACCTAATTCTTTTTCATAGTAATGAAAACAGGATGGAGATTCAAGAAGAGTTCTCAGGTTAACATCTTTCAAAAGGAGAATGGCTAGCTATTTCTTCAAAAATTATATTCTAAACTGCTAACTAATCTCCTGCTCTCTTTCAGCCAAAATGATAATGTGCTTAGCATATATTTCAAAAAGTGCTCCCTCAAATGGTAAATGACATTTGTTTGGTATAATATGTGATTGTTTTCAGTAGTGTGTCTTGCATTTAGCATTTTCCAAGCTCAAACCCAGGAGTTCTCAACTCCCAAACTTCTGGGGTTTTGACAGGGATAACCAAAATTATAAAATTTTAGGATGAACACCAGGGTAATTACTGCAGATCATATTTTACCTTGCTTAAACAAATATAAGAGTTTTAATATCACATATAGTGTATAATGGACTTAATTTCATAACAATTACCTGACTGAACTACTCAGGAAGTAGAATTTTTTTAAATAAAAAACTGAAGCGTATATATTTGGCACAAATTCAAATGGTTAAGCAGTACAGAAAGTTATTTAATATTCTAGACTGGAAGGTGTGCTTTAATTGGGGGGAGAGAGATAATAATTTTGGTGTATAAATATTCATGATGAACATTGTGAAAAGAAAATAATTAGTTTTAGCTGAGTATTCTTAGCCTAAAGGAGGAATAAAAAGTGCAGTTTCTCAAAAAGGAGGAGAAAGACATAATGTTAGATGAGAGGTATTAAAACATTATGGATGTGATAGATTCTAATATACTATTTATATAGTTTCATAGGCAACCAATATGTTTCAGGAAGTTTTAAAATCACTCAACAGCATGTTTAAAGTCATACTTGGAATCTGTCTGGTGTGTAATGCTGGGGTATTTCAACAACTATGCTAAGATTGCCCTGCTCATATCTGCCATGACATGGCATGGGTTTGTCCCAAGTGGTTTCTAGCCCTACCCAAACTGCCGGGCACACTCGACCTTGATTTCTGTAGTGGATGGGTTGAATGTGATCTGGGAGTGGAGGAATTGTCTATAATTTCATTGTCATGGATAGATCACAACCTCATGGGATTCAGACTTCTGAAACTAAGAACCTCTGCAGGTACAGAGGACCTATTAAACTGGTCAGCCCAAGGAGGCTTATGGATCTAAATGGATTCTGGTTGTTCTTGGGGAGTTTCCTGTTTGACAGGTGATCCGGTTGAACTCCAGGCTGATCTCTGGAATGGGGAAATGGCCAGGGAGTGGTCCCCTGTTTTCCAGAGAGCTGATGATGATGAAATAAGTGAGAAGACAATTAGAGTTATATTTGCAGAATACCTGGAACAGGTGCAGTCAGATATGGCCTGAAGCTTATCTGAGAGCCTAATCTGTGGCAATACAAGCACACAAGGTAAATTTTATCTCTGCTTTTATTGTGTCTGTAAGGAGCTTGCCAGCAGAACTGTTTCAAGTAGACCAGGTTTTTTTACACACTGTCTCAAGAGAAGAAAATACAGCCCACTTGACAGTCCACTGCAAACAATCTGTCTTGTACTATGCAGATAAAATCATTCAGATACATTCTGACTTGGATGGAGTCAGATCTGGTGGAAGTAACTTTGGCCCCTGCTTATCAAGTAATAATTGATACTTTTCAGTTTTTTTAAATATCATTTTTGTTTAATTCAAAAGCAGAGAAGATGATTAAAAAGTAGAAAAGAATCTATTTTTAAAAAAATAAATTTAAATTAAATTAAATTAAATACTTTTAATTTAATTTAATTTGATACATTTTGTGCAACCCAAGGATATGGACAGAATTCTTGGAGAGATAAGAGCCATCACATGTATGTTAGATCGTTTTCCTTCCTGGCTTATTAGAAAAGCCAGAGGGGGACTGGTTGAGTGGTTAGAGTTGGTGGTTAGTGCCCCACTAAAACATGGCAGAATTCCAGCTTGCATAAAGGAGGCTGTTGTAAAACTATTACTAAAAAACCTGCTTGGATCCCAACATTCTAGTTAATTGCCAGACAGTCTCTGATATTCCATTTGGTGGTCTCCAAGCTCCTGGGGTTTCTTTACTGAAACCATTTCAATGTAGTTTCAGTCCTGGTTATGGAATGAAGATGGCTTTGGTCACCGTGGTGGATGACCTACATTAGAAGCTAGCTAGGGGCATGTGTTCCTGTTAGTTATGCTGGAATTCTTGGCAGCCTTCAATATCATCAACCACGGTATCATTCTGGATCACCTGTCTGGGATGGGACTTGGGGGCACTGTTTTACAGTGACTTCTTTCTTTCCTGAAAGAAGATGGTGCTGGAGGACCTCTGCTCAATCCCCTGTCCATTGACCTGGGAAGTCTTTCAGGGCTCACTTTTCCCCCCATGCTGTTTAACATACACAATAAACTTCTGGTTTCATCAGTATGTCATCAGCATCTATTGCTCCTTTCTATCACAAGCCCAAGAAGCTATTTGGTTCTAAATTGGTGCCTGTCAGTAGTAATGGATTGGATGAGGGTTAATTCAGACAAGATGAAGGTGCTCCTGGTCAGTTAAAAGGCAAATCAGGAAATAAGGATTCATTCTGTGGTGGATGGGGTTACACTCCCCCTAAAGATACAGGTTTGTAGCTTCTGTGTGCTCCTAGATTCAACTCTGAGCCTAAAAGCTCAGGGGGGATACAGACTGATTCCCGGGCCACCCCGGGAAACAGAGGATCAGGGCCGCTGCTACCACACACATAGCGGCCCTGATTCTCCCATTTGCCGCCTCTTAAAAGAGCAGCAAAATGCTGCTCCTATTAGAAGCGGCAAAAGGCTATCCCAAGAGCCACCGCACGGCTCTTCTCTGCCTCTTCCGGTGTAGCGGAAGTGAGGACGCTATGCCAGGAGGACATCCTGATGCCATGCACCATGTGTAAGGGCACATGGCATCAGGATGTCTTCGGGAAGGGGTTGGGGCGGCCGGCGTGCGGCTGCCCCTCCCCTTCACTGCCTCCAACATGCCACAAAGGGCCTGTCTGCAGAGACCCTCAGTTTTCAGTGGTGGTCAGAAGTGACTACACAGTTAAAGCTTGGGCACTAGAGTAGGAACAAAAAGGAGGAAGAAAGCACAAAACACTTTGTGATTAACAAATATCATCTACAGAAGGAGGAGGAGCAAAATGCAAGAATAAATGCCTTCAGGTTCTTACTTGTCTGTCCTATTTGGAATAGTCCATGGGATCTATACATGGGCCTATAAATAAGAGCCAAATTACATGTTAAGGAAAGCGAGTATTTTCTGCAACTGCTACTTTTCCCCTTTGGGCACACAGTTCTTGGAAGCTTCATACCTGTGAAATAAGACTTGCAAATGAAGCCTGTGCTAACCTCCTGATGACTGATCACAAAATTTTGGCTAGAATAAACAGACCTCTCTTACCTTTTCAGGAAACTCAACTTCCAATAATGTGCAAATTGCCCAATTTAGTTTGGGCTTTAGATGCACTCACACTGATCATTCAAGGGAAAATTGTTGGTCTGCAACTCATTATTTAGACCCACACATGAGGACAGTTTATTACTATGTGCATGTAAAGTGGAGATATGTATCACACAGCCTTCCAGATGTTGTTAGACTGCAGTGTCCTGCATTCTGCACCATTGACTATGGTCTAGGGTGGCTAGAGCTTGTGGGACTTACAGAACAAAAACATTAGGAGGTCTACTGATACCACTCCTGACATAAAGAATAGGGATGGAGTTTATTTTAATGCATTTTATTCAGATGAAGAAATATATGGGCCATAATCCTACTGTTTGGTCCCAACTAGAGTAGTCCCATTGAATCAAATGTTGAATAATGAATCAACATATAAGTAAATCTCATTAACTCAGTGTGTCCACTCTGTTTGGACTAACAATAGGATTTAGGCCTATAGGATATACCAGGACCAGGAAGAACCATTTGCCTACAGCAGTAGCTATATAAAAAATAACACAGCCTACATCTACCTTCCACTAGCACATGCACTTAAGGATGCAGAGTAGTCAGTCTCTCTTATGGAGAATGCTGATTCTTTGTATCCCTTATATCTCTCCAATATCCTTGTCCAATTCTTCCTCCTATCTCCTATATATGAAAATCATTCCTGCACCAAATGGACAGGATAGGATATGAAGGGAAATCAGATTTTCTTACTCCCTTAATGGCATGGACTTTGTTCATGCATTGCAGAAAAAGGGGACAAATCAGGCTCTGTTATGCCTATAGGGATCTGTTTGCTGTGGCATAATATATTATGTGAATTCAACCATAAGGTATTGGGCTGTGTTTCATATGTCTGATTTCTATCTTGCTGCACCGTGTCATTAATGATATAACAAACATCAGTAATCCCTGAAAAGGACATTATTTTCTGTTTGAGGAAGCTGCAGTTTAATTTTACATTCATTTTGCTACATTAAAGAATCTCCATCTATGCCCATATGCCAAGCAACAATGCATAAAGCATAGCTATTTATTACCATGCTATGTCATCTGTCACTTTTATAGAATTCACCATATTTTCTAAGCTATAAAATGAAATAAAATTATGCAGCAATGATGTATGCCATCATTACTTCTCATTTCCAGTGTTTGGATTATATTCACTTTCACAAAATGAGTGTGATTTATAAAATGAATAAATAACAATAGCCTTCAACTGTGTACATCTACCAAAGCTTCATTAGTGACTGTAAGATTCTAGAGTGTTACTCAAAGAATATACTTACATCATATTAAATCCAGTTGCCTACAAGAAGAGGGTGGGTGGGGGGGGGGGGGGGGAGAATTTAAACTGAAGGGTCCTGTTGAATGTACTCTAGGACACTAATAACCCAATCTGAGGCATGTTTTCCTTTCTAAATGAGCACATAACATTTCACTGGCTTTGAAAGCAACATTCATGATTAAATTGCTTATAATGAGACCCATAAGTGCTATACCTATAACTTTCATGGAAAGAACTAGTGTTTTATGCATTCAGAATCTGTCTTGCCAATGTGCCTTACCTATCATAAGCAGTTGGGATTGCATGGAAACATTTAAAAGTGAGTCACAAGAAGACGTGTACCAGGATGGGTGAGAATTTTGTTTGGTTCTTCCTCACCCTTGCTTGCTTGTTCATTTTTTTATATCTAATTTTTTTACAAAGTTCACAATTTTTGCTCCCCCCCCCTTTTTTTTCTTTTTAAACAGTGACAACAAGAATTACTGCAGAAGTAACTCTGAGGGCTCATTCCCACTATGATTTAAACCAATTTGTTGATCGATTTATATGAGCCTTGTTCACACTGGAAATGATTTCAGACCTGACTGCGTTTGGTCTGAATTGTAGAGAATCAAGGTGAAGTGAGGCAAATGCAAAAGAATTGCAGTTTTTGAAGACAGCTCTTTTGGTGGTTTTCCAAGCATGTTCAACAAATGTGAACAACATTCAGATCTCAATTACATAGCAGTGGAGGGGAGGGACTGGCAGAGGGTTGGCAGAGGGGTGCAACCCATCCCACCCCAGGTTTTGGGAAATCTGCCCCCCCCCAGCACTGCCTCGGTGCTGTCTTTTGACTATCATGGGGGCTTCCCATTTTAAATTTTAAGCACTGCCAAGTGGTCCCTGTAAGTCTCACTGGTCCTGATTCAGTTGTTTTTGCATTTTCCCCCTGTTGTTCTGAAATATTTTCAAGAGGTAGGACAACTCTGGGGGTGTTTTCCTTGGGGAGGGGGTTTTAGTGTTTTGTTTTGTTTTAAAAAAATAATGACAGATTTTGTGATCACTTGCATTTCTGTGGGTTCTCTAGAGCGAGTAATGGATCTCCTGGTTGCATCACAGATGATGTGTAGATATGCATCATATGATTGACTTTTTTTTTTTAAAGTCCAAGATGGATTGATCACATTTGATACTGATCATGCATTTTGTAGCATCACAAATCCAATGTGAATGACAATCATGTTAAAAAGACATGAATGTATGGAATAATAAAATAATTTGCTTCCGATAGTGGGAACTATGCATCGGTATGAATCGATTCAGTGACCACTTGTCAATGCAACTCACAGACTGGTTTAAATGCAAGTGGGAATGAGCCCCGAGCCTTCAGTTATGAGCACTCAGTAAACAAGTTCAACTGAATACAATTGCATGAGAGCTGGATAGTGAAAAAAGTGGATAAGAAGAAAATCAATGCATTTGAGCTGTGTTGGAGAAGAGTGCTCAGGAAACTGTGGACAACCAAAAAGACAAAGAAATGGGTATTTAAACAGATCAAACCTGAAATCTCCCAGGAAACCAAGATGAGTGAGGCCGTTGTACTTTGGCAACATCATGAAAAGGCCTTACTGATTAGAAAGGACAATGATGCTAGGAAAGGTGGGGGGGGGGGAAGTAGAAAGAGAGAAAGACCACTTGGTAGATGGATAGACTCAATCAAGGAGGCAACGGGCATGAATTTACAGGAGCAACGAAGGAGAGGGAGTCTTGGAGATGTCTCATCTACATGGTCAGAAGTAAACAGCAACAGCAACAAAATGGGTCTTAGAGCTCAGTGCACTCAGGGAAACAGTGAGACATGATGTAATGTTCAGGATGGATTCTGCATGGATGCCCACATCCCTCCCATTATTTTAGCCCTCCACACACACAAGTGAATGGCTGGATCGGGTTCTATCATGCTAACCTTGTCTATAAAAGACATGGATGAAATCCAGCTTCATGTCAACAGACTTCTGGTTCTGCAACAACTACATCTCCTCTCCCACCCACCCCCCTGCCCCATACTTCCTAGTTCTGCTCCAGAATATTCTCCCTATTCTTCACATACTTTCCAACCATGTAAGGTTGTGGGGGCTTATTGTTCCTTCCTTATTATGCTGACAGAAGCTACTCCCTAAATTAGAGTGATTAATTAGATACATGTGATCTGGTGATCCCACCTCTGAACAATACCAATTTCTGGTATATACCACCTTTCCCTAATGTATGGAGAATTGCATCAGAACAAGGCAAAGGCAAGCTTTCTCTGCACAAATCTTGCAAACAAAACCATGTGATAGGTTTGCCTTAGAGTCGCCATAAGTCAGAAATGACTTGAAGGCTCACAGTAGCAACAACAAGAACAACAAGAACAACAACAGCCTTCTTTTAGTAAACTTCCACCTTGAATAATTCACTGACTGGTTACAAAAACTTAGTTGACTGTTTTTCCTTTTTAAAAAAAATTAGAAGTTTTGGAAAGTTATATACATGGATTATATACATCCTTCTGCATTGCATTTCTATGGATAGATAGTGTTAAGCATTTCTACAGATAGTGTTTGACAACTATCCTCTGTATGAGTATTTAAGATCTTATGTCCTAATTTGTAAAGGCTCTCAGAATAGCATCAACATTTCATGGGTATGTTTGTTTTTCCCTTCTTCCCCAACACCTCTGGATAGCAGCCAGAATTTTCTTTTTGATTCTTGTTTACATATAGCTTTGGGGGAAAATAGTAGGATGTTTGATTTAGGTTTTTAATCTGCCACATGTATCTTCCCAAGAAGTTAAAAGGGAGCAATAACAGAAGCCAAGAGTAGTAAGGGAGTGCTGATATCTATTAAATATACAAATATATCCCTTTCTTTTTTTTATTTAACTTCTTGTTAAAGAAATTTTACTGCAAAAAAGGAACAGCTGTCATTATAGTCAGCCCAGCCATACTGTCTTCATATTCCTTTCCCCTACCCTCAGCAGGAATTCTGTGTGTATAACTGCAATGTGAATTGACTCTACTAGGCATATATAATTTAGCTGCACAGGACTGTGACTTTGACATTGTTTTGTTGACTTTGCCAAGAGCATCATCTCCACAAGACAACTACCACAGACATCATTCTGAGCACTTTATCTTGCTTATTTTCTTTTTTCTTCCAACTGCATGAGAACTTTCTGGTACAGTTGCCTTTCCCTAAAACTAGCTCACCCCAAACAATACTGTTAGCTACTCTGTTTTATCCTAATGTTCCCTAAACATCACTCACAGACAAGACATTACCACATGAACCCAATTTTCACTGCAATCGCATTTGTTAATGAAAATGGAAACATACTGGTTTCAAAGCAGCCATTATCACACATATCCACAATAGTACAACTGGGGCCGTTTCTTCCATTATGCTCTCTTCTACAGTCCCCCTTAGCCTCACCTCCCTGCTCTATGCTCTACCCAACATACATTTTGGTTTATTTTAATCTTCATTTTAATGCAGTTTTGGAGTTATGCTGATATGATTTCAGTAAAAAGAGGAAGGGAGGAAAAAAAATATAAAGGAAATCAGTTTGCTTGGGAATAGTGAGAGGGGAACAATGGGAGAAGAGGACACACTGACATGATATGATTGCCAGTATTAGAACTGACATGATGAAGATTTTTCACATATGAGGACTAATGGGATTGTTGCATGATTGGAAGCTTTTTGATGCATTTTACCTGTCAATGAAAAGGGATGCCCTAACAATGCTTCGGGGACACAGCAGCTATGGGTCATAGGCAATGCCATGCAATAAGTATTGCCAAATGTAATTTCCAACTGCAATTGCAGTTTTAAAGTGGTGGAGATGGTATGCAGGTATATCTCCTGCATGAAATTTCTACACATTCTCCAAATTCAAGTGAAACTTTTCACTCATTTCTAGAAAATCCTTTTTATGTATATTCTGCAATGTTAATAAGAGACTTTTTTTTCAATATTATAAGTAATTTTCAATTCCTATAAGAACTGCTTAAGAATCTCAGGCATTTTCAAAGGTGTGAGGGAAATATGTGGGCTGTGGTGAAGAGACATACTGTGCCTTGGAGAGCAAGCTATTGGAAGGAAGTGATAACCAACATAAGAGTAAGATGAGGGCAGAAGGAGCTTCTGACTTATCTGGCATATCCCTATTAAAAAAAAATCAGACAAGAACATTGCTTCTACTGAGAAGGCTTCTTGGTCTTGAGCAGTCTCCAGGGGAAACAGACGGCTATATAACAGGGGAACCATCTCACAGCAGGAAGGTGAAGTGACCCATGCTCTTTGTTTTCAGCATCTGAATTGGTTCCTTGTAACATTTCAAAATCCTGACTTTCTAAAGCAATCTGAGATATCCTAACATATACTCTGTCAATGCTTTTTCTTCCACATAACATTTAGTGTACTAGCATTTTGAATAAGAATAGGTACAGCAACAGTGATGATAGATGGATAAACCTCAGTTTGACAATTTCTTTTCACAGCTTTCATGAGACACTAGAGGAGCTTCCTGGCTGACAGTTCTATATGTCCCTCCCTAAACTGTTGATCCCAAGATTCTATAGCATGTACCCATGGCAGTTCAAGCAGGGTCAAAGTTCTGTAATTGTGTAGTGAGAAACAAAAGTACCAATTTAGAATCAAGGTAGTAACTAAGTACATTACCAGAGATCACTCAGTAAGGACTGGGGACTAATCCATTTTCAATAGCTCTTCGGCATTCAACATATATTTCTTTCCTAGATCCATGTATGTTTTCTCAGTGCCTCTTGGGAAATAAAATGCAAAGTAGGGGAACATAGTACTTTTTGATGCACATTGTTATGTAAGTATTGTTCTCTGTAGTCAAAGGCTTCACACATATACGTGTGCACACACATACACAAAGACAACCCCATGCACAAAGGAAGCACCCAAAAATATTTAAAACACCCAACAAATTTTTTCCTAATGTAGTTAGAAGGACTATAGTCTCTTGCATTTCCCAACCAGAAAAATTAAGCCCAGTTTGCTCAATTTCAGGCCTTTTCCTATTTTATGACATGATCTGATCAAGTGCCCAGCCCAGGCCATGTTTTCCCCAGCAGAATTGCAGTTTTCAACTTATTTTCTAAATCTGGAAGTTTAGGAGCAACTGATAGCTCAGGACCTGACAACAACTACCAAGATATTAAATTGTAAGCTACACTTTCAGATCTTCAAAAATTATATCAACACTCAAAACTCAACCAGCATTTCCTGAACTTAAGGGGTTTCATATAATTAAATATGTAGAATTGCTCAGAGCAGGCATTCACATTGGCTGAAGAAGGATTCAAATCATGGAGGTGCAACACTTGTGCATAAATGTATAATATTCAGTTTAAAGCATGACTAGAGGAAAAATTTCAGGGAAAGAGCTCTGAGAATAGATCTGTACATTATTAAAAATTAATAAAAATACTTCAAATCATTCTTATTTCAGTATTTCAGTGATATCATTATAATCTTGGTAGCTACTTAGTAGCAATTTTCCTTTCATGAGAAAGTTTAATCTTTAGTGTCTTTGGGCATTAAAGGAGTATAAATTGTCTCTTCCATTACTGGGTCCTACTCAAGGTACATACTCTGAGCATTGTTAGTTATGTGGATTCTCAATCTTTGGTTCTCCACATATTTTGGATGTAAGCTCCCAGAATCCTCATCACTGGTCAAGTTGTTTAGGACTTCTGGGTGGAATCTTTCGAGACTTCTGGTGTACCAAAATTTGAGAATCACTGATGAAGATAGCAAGAAGAGGAGATTACTTACTTACTTTCCATTTTCTTAAAGCAAGTTGTGTGGGAGAACAGCTACCTTTAAATTTGTCAGAGTGAAGAAAAGAAAGGAGAGCAAATTTTTCAACATGATGGATAGCAGATGACTGAAATCATTCTATTCTCTCTGTAGCAATGAGCTTTAAAGCCTTTGGGAATAAAATGGGAAGCACTGACTTTAGAGGAACAAGATTGCATCTTTGGAGTGAAATTATAAAACAGCAAAGATATTTAGAGACCAAAATAAGAAAGCTAAATTTCAAGTATGAATTACTTTCTAAAGCAAGAGTATTATACCTACATACCTATCAAACTTGGCCTAGGACTGTCACTGTGCCTACAGGCCTTTTATTCTGTAATTATATTTAAAACTTCTTCTCTAGTGAAAAGCCGCAGGGCAGTCAGCAACAGCAATAAATAGCACAATATATGAGATCAGTTTTTTTAAAGCTTCTCATTATGACAAAGAGAAGCTGAGAGGAAATATACGCTTGTTCTACAAATACATTATAGTTGTTGATGTGGTTTTCAAGACAGACCTATTCGAGGGAACTGAAAAACATAGTAAAAAAAAAAAAAGATCTAAGTATAAACAACACATTTCTTTTTTTCAGCAGGCATACTACATTTTTCTCCACCACATGGGGAGGATTTTATTGAACCATTGAACTGTTAAATGGCAACTTCTGAGACATTTTGAAACTGCAGTATCTGAAGAACAGCCCTGGGCTTATGAAAGCCCCAAAACAGGTCAGCCTCAGTATCCACTATCTTGTCTGATCAGTGTATCTGTAGTTCCTTACCACTTCATACCTGCATATTCTGACTCAGTTTTGCCTATTTCCTGCACTGCTTTGGAGTCCCATTTAGCCATCCTCATGAAAAATGTTCACTCTCCTCATAAAGTATATTTTCCCTCTAATATGTATGCTTCCTAAAGTTTAAATCCTTTTTTGGCATGGAAAGCAACAGCTTTTTTTGTCCTTTGCCATTAAAAGAATGTCAAAAGACTGTTTTATATGAGTCAGGTCTTTTTTGCACCAAACTCAATATTGTCTACATGTACTGTCAGCAGCTCTTACAGGTATTCAGATAGTTTGGTTTTTTCCAGCACAACTGAAAAGACCAGACATTGAACCAGGGATATTTGCATACAACTCCATGTTCTCTTCTATGGAGCCTCAGCCTTTTATGTTCAGCATGATTATCCTGTTTGAAGTGAAATGCCTAGAACTATAACCTATGGCCTAAATCCACCTGTTGGTTCCAGCTAGCATAGAATGACTGTATCAGTGGGAACTTAATAGATCAAAACTGATCAAACTCCATGATTCAGTGGATCCACTCTAGCTGGGATGAACAATTGGATATTAGCCAGTGTCATTTATTTATCTCCATGCATCTGAGGAAGTAGGATAAATCTATGAAAGCTGATATTTCAACTTCTTTCATACTGTTAGTCTCAAAGGTGCTGCAAGATCCCTTTGTGTATCATTTACCTATGGACAGAGTGTAGCTTTAGATAGTAGCACAGCATGTTTGATGTTTTAATTTCAGATTTGCCCCTATTATTTCCGCAACTTACATTTGCTATGTTGATTTTGCTGTATTGGAAACACCTACTCACAATTCAGTGAGGGGAACAAAAGATCGCCTCCTTTTCCTATTCACTGAGGATTCTTGCTCTATTTTATGCTGAGGATTCAGAAGTCACAGAGGATTCATGCTCTATTCCAACTTCCTCAACATAAAAGTAGAGAATAACTATTCTCTTCAGCTTACACACCACCCCAAATGACGTGGCTAACCATAATCTCCTCCTAATAGTTTCATCTATGCAAAATCAGACTACACACATTGGATTTTACATGAAAGTGTGTTTGTGTCTGTACCCTCAAGTCATCAATTTATGGTGACCACAAGAATTTCTTAGGGGTTTCTTAGGCAAGGAATACTTAGGAATACTTAGGGGTGGTTTTGCTAGTTCCTTTTAGATGGATAGACCTCATTACCAGTTGTTGCCTCATGCAGATGTCTGGGAAAGTTGCAGGAGCTGCAAAGAGATTCCTACTATGGCTGAAATGTCTTTTCCTGTGGGCATGGTATCATACTCTCCAACATATAAAAAAACTGAGAGATGTACCAAGCATAACAGAAAGTGGTCAAGATAGCAACAGTTATTAAAGAGAAAGATCACACAAGCCAGAAGAGGATCCAGCAGTATGCCTATGGTGAAGGACAAAACTTCACACCCTCATCGCCTCTTCCCTCTGCTGAGTTAATTGAAAGCAAACTGGTTTTGCACTTTGAACTCAGTTTGCAGTAAATGAAGTAAGTGTATGACCATGGGGAAAAGTAGGAGAAGAAAAAAACTAGGACTTTTTAAAAGCAACAAAAAAGTACGATGAGAAGATTAACTAGAACTGTCCCTGCTAAACTGGAATATTTGGAAGGTACATTCCCATTGATATCAGCCCATCTAAAAGCAGACTCTCAACCTATCAATTTAATTATCTCATTATGGGTGTAGAAAAGGAGCCACTATGATGCAGGTTTCTACTTAAGAGTCATTTATCATAAGTAGAAGAATAAATGTTTTTAATTCACTCAGAGAAACAATTCTCTGACAGAATGATTTAAAACTTACCAAAACTTTGTTTACAGAAAGACTTCTGTCAAGATTTCCTAATGGAATAAATATATCAACACCACATTTATATACTCATTTCCCCAGCTGGCATCTATTTCACTCTAGCTGTCAAACCCACCCACTCCCTCCACCAATGTATGTCTGTAGAGCGCAGTCATATACAGCCAATGAATTATATATTTTTCACTTCAGAACAACTATACATTTTACGACATGCATGGTCATCCAAAATAGTTAATGAATGTGTAGCCAATACAAAAATATTTTCTATATGATCTGAATGAGTAAAAAGCTCTGCTTCTAAATTGACTGAAGATAAGTAAAGATAAGTAAAAACCAGAAGTCACCCCCCATCATGTAAGACATCCTAAGACAAGCTGAAATTTTACTTTGTTGAGAATTAAAAGCTGTGTGAAAGCAGCTAGTTTCCCTATAGTTCTCTATATCTTCTGGAAATCATCATGATAGGTCTTTCCCAGTTCCGCTTGGCCTTCACAACATTTCACAGTTGTGCTTCTTGAAGAAGCCAGTGGTTTTAGCCATTTTTTTTTTTTTAGCATCCTAGGTTATCAAGACCTAGGCCATCAGAAAATCTACAACAAAGCCAAGCAAATCTCAGTCCAATCAACTGCTATTTAAAGATCTAGATGTCAGCCACATCATCTCTTCTGTCAAGTGCCTTGGATGCATGATAACATGATTTCCCCCTCAGATACCAAGGCAGTAAATACTTTTAGTGGTTCTACCTTCTTGTTATCATTTGCTTTCAAATCTGTCACTCTCACGGTGGCATTGATCCCTCCCTTGTCATGTCCAGACCTGTCTCAATAAAAGACAGAATTGGCTTTGGCTCCACATAGCCAAAACAATGGATTTCTCTGCCTGGTAGAGAAAGATAACAGTGAATCTGAGAAATGTAGCATACATATTTAATCTTACCTGCAAATGAATCATAATGAATTTGCCTACAACTGCAGTTCTATTATCTACTTGGCTAATACTAGAAGAGAGTATAGGATTTAACCACCAGGAGGTACCAAGAGTTTTATAGAATAAATCTGCTTGTTTCATTGCTTCACAGTGCTTCCCCAGGTAGTCAGATTTAATAAGAGTGCCATTAGAACACACATTCAATTTTGTTCCATCCAGAGATTGTGTTGGGAGGAAATTAATACACCAAATTGGTTACTATATTTCTCATTTCCATTAGCACTGAACTATAAACCTAATTTGTCATTGTGGTTAGGCTTCTGGGCAGCTTAGTCCTAAGAGCTATAAGCCCAGTAGGCAAAAAGGTAGCACACAATGCACATACGAAAAGGATATGTGAGAGCTTATTCTTAAACATTGACTAACATGGCTGTGAAAACATGAATAATGTTGTTCACTCATGATAAACCAAGGAAAAATCATAATTATTTTGTAAGACTAATTAAAATTATAGACATTGCATTGAATTTTTTAATAAAATACAAATGAATTGAAAAGTTTTCTTTATGTCTTTTACTACTAATAATGTGAGCTTCAGATTCATAGGCCTACTGAGAAAAGCTTTATTGTGCTATAGTCAACCAACCATGTTTCCATATGATAATTGTTTTCAACCACAGTGATCAGGCTCCTGGAAAATAAAATAGTATGCCATAGCTTTGTATTTCATGCACAGTGATCACTCTGAAGTAAATGGCTACATCACAGCTGGAGAACGCTGGCAATGTAGGAGTCTCACCAAAATACTGGGTATCTGATTCAGTAAGATTGCAAGGTGAGGTTGTAGTGGCAGAGAACTAAAAGCTCATTGGAAATAGCAGGAGGTGAGAACTGATGGTCTTTAAAATGTGGGTCATATTATTATTATATTATTTTATTTATACAGAGCCCTGGTGGTGCAGTGGTTAAATGCCTGTACTGCATCCACTTACTCACAAACCAGAAGGTTGTGAGTTCAATACCAGCTAGAGGCTCAGGGTCCACTCAGCCTGACATCCTTCTGAGGTTGCTAAAATGAGTACCCAGCTTGTTGGGGGCAATTAGCTTACACATTGTAAACTGCTCAGGGAGTGCTTAAGTAGACTGATAAGCAGTGTAGAAATGTACTTGCTATTGCTATTTATATCCATTTTTTTCCCAAAGTTGGAACTCAAAGTGGCTATAAACCCTAGCTCGGGAGATAAAGGAGGAAGTTGATGCCCAACAAGTAAGAAGTGTTTTATTTTTTTGTTTGTTCCTGTATAAAACAAGCAGTCAGGGCAGTTCAAAAGATTTTAAAAGTGAGGTAGACATAAAAGTACAAGAATTTTAATATTAAAACACAAATACACTACAATATTAAAACACAACTGAATTAAGAATTGAATTAGCATCTAAGCAGCTACAATTTGCACCAGCAGCAAAGATAAGTAGGGTGCTTCAAATGATGCAGCTAGCCACCTCTTGCTCAAAAGCCATGGTGCAATGAGTAGTAGCTTCTGCTTTTGACAACACAGCTTGGGAGCAGGAGAGGGACTCATTGCAGCATGTATTTGGGGTGGACAGGAGCTATCCATATCATCCTGAAGTACCCTAGTCACTCACACCATGGAATTCTGTTGGCCAAAGCAGGTCCCTTAAGTTTCAGGTGCATTCTGGGAGTCAATTTCTTAGGTCATTTGTAACTACATTTACACAATTATGAATACAATGTAGGATATTGGCCAGCATATTTTCCTGTTTGGAAATTAAGCTAAAAAGAATTAGCTAAAGGAGCTGGCACCAGACCAAGGTGAAGAAAGAGGATTATCTCTTCCCATTTACTTAGGGAGATGGCTTAAGAATATTTAATTTAGTCTATTCACTGCTGACCAGATGTAGATGGAGTGCACAGTGGAGGGTGAGCTAACTGGAGATAACTAGGGACCAAAACAGTCGGGTAGACAAGGGCAGCTTCCAACTGCTCTGGGGATGTGGCGTTTAGATGACACAAACCCCTGTAGTGCCCAGAAGCCATGCCTGGGATGTGGCAGGGGCATGGCAGGAAGCCTACGGCAGCAAAAAAAAAAAAAAAAAAAAGCATATCTTTTCTGTCCTTGCTGTGGTCCATTTGGGACTGTGTCAGGTGGCATCTTCAGGGCCATGGCATGTGTTCTCCACGGCCCTGGGGAGATTGGGCCAGAAGTAGCTTCTGGCTGCTTCTGATATCCATCTGCTTTGCCCCCTAAATAACTACAAAGACTCGTGCAAAGTCTTTGCAAGTTGCAGCAACAAATCAATTAAGCCTTGCAATACTGTAGGAAGCACATGCTCTATTAACTGAGCTGGAAATCTGTACACAGTCATTTCCTCTTACCCAGAACTGAGCCCACCAAAACTAGAAAAAAATTCATCCTTGTCTCTTGCTTGGAAACAACCAATAAAAACTGGATACTCAGGATCAGGCCCTGATATCTGGCAATCTTAATCAGCTGAATCCGTTGGCTCAAATATAGGTTGGAAACATTTTTTAAAAAAAAAGGGGGGGGGAAAGAAAATGAAAATGGATTCTCAGGCTTTTCATAAAGTACCCATGTTTGAATTAGCCAGAGTCCAGTTTTCAATATATATCTCATTATACCTCTGCCGCCTCATATGTAGCTACCTTAAATACACCACATATTGATGCAGGCTTCTTTTAATAGACATGGTTTGTTTCTTCACTCAAGCCCCCCATCCCACCAACACTCTAAAATATATAGTACATTGACTGAGGCTTAAGCCCTACTTTCCTTGAATTCTGTAAGAGCCTCTAACTTCATAAAATCTCTACAATAAAACATTCTGCCTGAGGAGACAGGTGACTGCATCAGTGAACTAATCCTTCCAAAAGAGACCCTATCACTTGATCATTTTAAAATTAGACTAGAAAGACAGACCAATACATGTACATCAGGGAACAATCCTGCTGGAAAGAGTTAGGCTGGATGAACTAGTCAGTCATTTTCATTCTTCCCTCTCTTTCAACTTATTATTATTGTGCCTGAAGTGTTATCTAATCACAATGGATCATGAAAGAAATATACCTGAGACATCAAAGCAATTTGTACAACTAATTGCCCAATACTTGTGTTAAATGCAAAATCAATTTGCACTGCAATTTACAAATAAATTGATATTGCATCATTATTTATTCATCATTATTTATTAACATCTGTCAAATTTGTAGTGGAGTGATAGTAAACAAACAACTTTCACACCACCACCTGAAATAATTTCTCTATTGCTTCTTCACAATTTGGAAATAAGAGTATATTTCTGTGCACTAAGGTTGCCAGTTTTCGGGGCCTGGTCAAGAGTCTCAAGTTTTCATGGATCATCTCCAAGTGGGGAGAAAAGTGTGCAAATTCTCCAGTTTTGGTGGGCTCAGCTCCAGGCAAGAGGAAAGGGCAAATCTCTAGCCCATCTACGAAAATAGCAGCTTGCTTCAGTTTGCTGGGAACAGTCACTTTAGCTAAGACTTCTATCTTAAAATCCAAAACAAAAAATAGTTTATTTCTCTGTGTGTTTGAATGACAAGGTGTGAGAAGCTGTGTTTGATATTTAATAAATGGCATCACCAGGGGCCATCCCTGGCTCTCAGATTTTGGCCTGGAAACCTAAAGGTCAATGTGAAGATCATGCCCCTTCACCTCACTGCTTTTATTCATTTGACAACACAATGGATTTTACTATTCCACCTTCCACCTCAGGTGGAAAACTATACACCTACTGTATCTTTCTTAGGGCTTAAGCCAAACTTTCCTTTAAAAATAATTGGTAGTGTGTCTTTGCCATAAAGTTCCATACAAGACTTTGTTGAAACAATGAATAAAGATTTTATTTGAAAGTTTATTTACACAAAGTATCATTCTCATGAGGTGGTTGTAAATGTTTAATACTTCAGAGTTTGCTTTGCTTGTTTCATTAGTTACAGTTACATTAAGTTCAACACACTTGGAGACAACCAAGTGTGAACTGTGAATTGTACTTTTCCTTGTACTTTGAACACTTCTCTTTCCAGAACAGTGTTTCCCCAGGACCCCCACACAGTCCTCCCTTCAGGGTACTTTCTTAAACCTGTTTTTAAAACAGCCACCAAGGCCACATATATCCCTTACCTAACACTACACCTCCAACCATAACCTAAACTCTAATTCTCAACTCTAACAACAACCAAAGGATTCTACCTGGCCTTTTATACACTCTCAGCTTGAATCTAATTGGCTGAAACCTGCTTTGTCCACAGCTTACTCCAAACCCCATTGGATGTTGCTAAGGCTGGCCAAATTCTTCCTTCTCTCCACAGTTAGGTACAATCCTTAAGTTGCAACCCTGTGCATGGTTATGTGCACTTTTAAGTTCCACTAAAACTTGGTTTAACACTGCACTGGATTGGTGCTGAAGGGACTTGCTCATATGTTAGATATGTAAGGATCCTCCCTGATCATAAGACAAATTCCAAAATCCATATTCTGGTCATATTTTTGATCAGCTGGCCAAGGTCTCTTTCACACTACAGAATTATACTGCAATATTTTCACTTTAGCTGCCATGGCTGCATCCTTTGGGATCCCAGCATATGTAGTCTGATGAGGCCCTAGAGTTCTCTGGCAGAGAATTCAAAATACTTCTCCTTATCCTAGGATTTCATAGTATGAAAACATGGCCGTCAAAGTCAAATCATAGTGCTATAACTGTGTAGTGTGAGCAAGCTTTCAAAACACATGAGATAGAAAATGGTTAAGAAGCATGGAAAGGAAAATAGATGTTAGAGTGATACGGTCTACATGTTGTCCTGAGATGCACAGAGGAAAAACTGTGACAAAGTCTTTAACACATCACAAATGAAAACTAGGACATGTATAGCCAAGCAACATCAGAACATGGTCAAGATAACAAAACATATTAATGAGGAAAAATACACATGCTAGCAGGCTTTTTTGGTCCGCGTCTATAGGAAAAGTAAGATTATTTTCCTTCCTTCTTCTCCCCTACCCCACTAAGTTCATTGAGTGCAAACTACTTTTGCACTTTGAACTCAGTTTGTAGCAACTGAAGTAAGCTGTGGACAAAAAGGAAAATTGAGAGGAGGAGAAAGAAACTGGGACATTTTAAAAGTAGCTGAAAAATGGGACAACAGAATATAGTAAAGCTGTGATTACTAAGAATCAGCCTGAGCTTCTTGAAACAAGTCATCCCAAGTTAATCATATCTATCTATCTATACATAGAATTACAATCTTTGTGGATCACAGTAATGTTGTGGGGTTTTTTTGTTTTGTTTTGTTGTTGTTTTTATTTCAGCAACACTTTGGACAAAGTCCCCCATGATATTCTTGCAGGCAAACTGGTGGACTAGACAGTGCTACAGTTAGCTGGATCTGTAATTGGTTGACAGACAAAACCCAGAGAGTGCTCACTAGTTGTTGCTTTTCATCCTGGAGAGAAATAACTAGTGTAGTGTCTCATAGTTATGTTTTGAGCACAGTGTTAAGATCTTTACAAATGACTTAGATAAAGCAAAGCAAAGCAGCTTCATTTATATACCACTTCATATCACACTATGGGATGTCTAAGCGGTTTACAACTGTAAGCTCATTGCCCCCCAACAGCTGGGTACTCATTTTAGCAACCTCGGAAGGATGCAGGCCTGAGTCTAGCCTGAGCCCTGGCTGGTATTGAACTAGCAACCTTGTGGTCTATGAGTGAATGGCTGCAGTACAGGCATTTAACCACTGTGCCACCATTCTAATGCAATAGAAAGCCTGCTTATCAAATTTACAGATGACATCAGATTGGGAGAAGGGTAGCTAACATCCCAGAGGACAAGAACAGAATTGAAAATGACCTTGACATTGGAGAGTTGGGCCAAAAGTAACAAAATGAATTTCAACTGACGTACTACATTTAGGCAGAAAAAATGAAATGCACAAATATAGAATTGGTGACACTTGGCTTGAAAGCACTACATGTGCAAAGTATCTAGGGGTCTTAGTAGCCCACATGCTAAACATGAGTAGAAACTCTGATGCTGCAGCCAAAAAAGCCAGTGCAATTCTAGGCTGCCTCAACAGGAGTATAATGTCCAGATTAACGGACGTAGTAGTGCCACTTTATTCCATTTTGGTCAGATTTCACCTGGAATGCTGTGTCCGGTTCTGGGCAACACAGATGAAGAAGGCTATCCACAAACTAGAATGTGTCTAGAGAAATGCAATTAAGGGGCTGTACAGACTAGCCAAAAGGGTTGGCGTTGGGGTGGAGTCGCGACCACATGCCACATGCCCCAACTCTGCCCCCAAGCCACCATCACGCCACCCACCCAACCAGATGGCGGGCAGCATTGGGACACTCCTATGGTGTAGCAACTACACACTCCATGCCACAGTAGCAAAGAAGAGCTGTAGCAGTGGTGAAAGGGGCACCTTTTTCCCGGAGCAAAAAGGAGTGCATTTTGCCTCTTCTTTTTTGCACCAGAAAATGCCAGATGGGGTTGCAGCATCCAGCTGCCATGGCCCTGATCTAGCACTCAAAGGAGCAGTGTTAAGCCATCCCTTACCCACCATCTGTTTTGCCCCTAAGATGATCATTGGTCTGGAAATCAAGCTTATGAGGAATGACCGAGGGAGCTGGGTATGTTTAGCTTGGAGAATAAAGGACTGAAAGGTGACAAAATAGCTTTTTTTCAACATCTGAAGAAATATAATGTAGAAGATGGAGCAAGCTTGTATTCTACTGCTCCAGAGACAAGAACATGAACCAATGCATTTGTATTGCAAGAAAAGAGATTCCCTGCAATAGCAATAGTACTTTACATTTCTATACTGCTTCCTAGTGAAATAAGCACTCTCTAAGCATTTTTTACTGCAGCTCTTACAGCATCTTACAAGTAGAATCACTTTTCTTGTAATTTGAATCTGCTGGTTCATGTTCTAGCCCAGGAGCAGCAGAATACAAGCTTATATTCAACAGTGGAACAGAGTGCTTCAGAGGTGGTGTATTCTTCTTCTTTGGAGGTCTTTAAACAGTAGTTGGATGGGCATCTTTTGGGAATGCTTTAGCCGTGTATTCTTGTATAGAAGGGGGTTGGACCAGATGGCCATTGTGTTCCCTTCCAAATCTAAGATTTTAGGCTTTCATGGGAATTAATTAGGACCATGGGGGGTTGCAGACTGTCAAAAATAGTGTGAATTCAGTCCACTTTTAGGGTTAGGGTTAAGGTTAGGGAATCATGGGAACTAAATTTTATTGTGGCACTAGAGTTCTCTGACAAAGAAGGTTCAATGTCTCAGAAAAATAACAATTCCCATGATTCCCTAGCACTAACCCTAACCCTAAAAGTGAACTGAATTCACACTATTTTTGATAGTCTGCAACCCCCCCATCTTTACTAAATTGGGGCAGTCAGAGGGTATGCAGACTGTCTAAACTGGTTCATCATGCCACATCTCTCCTATGGCTTTTTATCACTGGGAACAAGGCAATAAAAGAAGAGTAATAAAATATGGTTCTTATTTGAAAAACAAAGTTTGAAAACTCAGATTTGAAAATTCATACCAGCATATCTTGCCTGATGAAGAAATGTGTGTATTTCCAAAAGCCTGCATAGAGAACTTTGTGCCTTTGAGTTGCTTTTATAAAGGCATTACTTGAGTGGAAAGATGTTGTGAACTCTTTGCACAATGAACAAAACTAACAACACCCTTTAGGTCACCCTTAATTTGACTTATAATTCATACAATGTTTCTTACTTTTGCAGTAGGAAAAGCATCAGTACAACAGGCTGTGTGTAGTATAGTAATTCACTGCTCCCATCAAGCTGAATCCATAAAGCTCACATGCTAGGAGAAGATGCTCATCACAAAGTGATATTATACCGGTAAAATGATATTTCACACAGCACTTTGCAAAATGAACCATTTTTCTTTCCTGTGCATACAAATATCCTGTTTGGAATATCAGAATAACTGATCCCAGTTTTTCATGGTTCTGTGAGTGATTGCCACACCGAATATAGCACTTTCCAAGTAGCTAAATGGAAGAAAGCACATTTGAAATGAGAATGCATACATACCAATTTGCTTACCAACCTTCTCTCAGCTTATACACCTAAACACTGCTTCTGATATACATTTTCTTCCAAGCTTCACTTCTATAGGAAACTACTGATTTATCCTTCATCACCCCCCCTTAACTTTAAAATATTAAAATTCTTTTTTAAAAACTTTTCATTCAGATATTTTGGCATCTTTGCTGTTATTGCATTAAACAAAGGGAAGGATATGCTTCATTATTTTTATACCTTCAACAAACTAATTCTTTTTTCTTCTTCTCATGTGGGTTTTTTTTCCATTTTTGAATCAAATCAAGTACCGGTAGTGTGACCCCATATTTTGAAGGAGGCATTTGACACTATGTACCCACACATACACCTCAAAAAGGAGCAGTATCTAGCAAGACACCAAACTAGTTAGGTTCAGCCTGACTGCTAATTGTATGCACAGTGACTTGGGATCAAGCCTTATTGATCTCTTTGGTACTTACTTCTTATTATTTTCAACACTATTTTATTACTTTTATACTCCCTTTTTCTTCCAGTGGCCAGAAGGACTTGTATATGGTCTTCCTCCTAAATGCCTTATCCTCACAACAAACCTATGAAACAGGTCAGCTGAAGGGATGTAACTGGCCCAAATTCACAGTCCAAACTGGACCATGTTTAAATAACTCAGTGGGAGACTAGAACTTGATCTCCTAAGCCCCATTTCTAAAACCACAGCAGTTTGGCTCTCTCTTAACTAATAAAACATATTAAGCCTTAACAAAATATTTTCAGACAGATTAAATGCAACTTCTAGCATCTTACAAAGGACTTTTAAACAGCTAGAATGATGTAGGAATTTTATCAAGGAAAAAGAAAATAAGCATTCAGACTTTGCTTATTTGACTCATTCTTTCCATGAGTCAATGAGAACTCATTGTCTATATGTTCTCTCTCACAAACAACTGGAAAATCTGAAATTATTGACGGATACTGTATTACATGAAGGATCCATTTCAGGACACTTTGCATAATACAAAATTTGTGTATTATCTGGACCATTGTTTTTCTTACCTGAAATGAACAACAAAAGTGTTGTGGCTCCCAAAAACCATCAGTATTGATTTTCTGGTGACATGTATCATCAGAAGAGGAAATTTCATCAGAAGGAGGTTTGTCCTGGATTGTACCATCAGGATGAGGTCGATGGTTTCATATTGATAGGAGCAGACATTGTTGATGGCAGGATGTCCATGGGAAAAGCAGAATCTGTTGATAGTTGGGGATCCTCAGCTCCTGAATTTTTTTGCAAGAGCTTTGCAATGGAATGTTGTTGCCTTTTTTTTCCAACCCATCAAAGTGTTGACCCGGTGGTTGTAATCCTAAACTGATCATTTGAATGAATTTAATGCTACATTCCATCCAATGATTGTATTCCATAATTTTGTCCTTTAATATCTGTGGAATTTGAAACACTTCAGCAAACTTCTCTAATGTTCACATGGCTGGTTCTGCTTCCATTTCTTTTTCTTTCTTTTCCTCTGAAAAAGGATGAATATTTCTTCAATTTCTCACTGGTTAACACTTCCTCGTGGCTGTTCATATGTTCTTTCATTTCCTCATACAGCAGGTTAGAAAAACCCCTCCACCAAGTTGTCTTGCTGCATCAATGAAGTAGCAATTTTCCTGCAACATCAATAATCTTCCTAACTTCTCCATCAATCCCCAGCATGAAAATCTTCCATGATGTCACTCAATAAGTTCTTCTAACAGACAGTTACAGTTTCTGGTTTAAATTCCTCGATTGCAACTTTGATTAATGTTATGGGGTCAGCAATAGTGAAGGATTTCCAGCACAGCATGATGTCCACATTAGGGTCTGCATCAATTGCTACTACAATGCAATCAGGTACCAGGTGGGTGTATGTAGCCTTGACAAAATAAATGATTCTCTGGTAAAGAAGCTGAATCAGTCATGTTGCATTAAGAGTCAAGAAAACAATAATGACATTTTCATTTTCATAGCAAACAGATGCAGGATGGTTGGGTGCATTGTTTATTATTAATAGGACTTTATAAGGTAAATAATCTTTTTGCATTTTTTAAAAAATCTGGGATGAAGCATTGGTGAAACTATTGGGTAAACAAGATGGTGGTCACCCATGCATTCTTATTATGCTGCCAGAACATGGTCAGATAAAGCTTGTTTTTGTTTTTAAGAGTATGTGGGGTCTTCAGTCAGGACACTATGCCTGGCTTTATCATGTGCTCTGCAGAGTTGTCACATGCTTCCATGCTTTATGCACTGGTGCTGCCTTTGCAATTTTCTGAATGTAGGTTCTAGTGGGCTCCCCCCCCCCCCCCCCAGAAGAGCCAGTTTCATCTCAATTGAATACATGTTTTGGATGATATCCTTTCTATTGAATCAACTTCTTAAGTTGTTTTGGAAATTTGGCAGCAGCTTCACTGGTCAGTTTGAAATTTTTCAGTCCATGCCAATCCTTAATTCTCTGCAGCCATCCATTACTTGCAGTAAATGGTTTGGTGGCAGTTGTTTCAGGGGGTACCCTTCTGAAATCTTCACACAGGCTCACTGCTTTCTGATGAAATACCTTGCCATCAATGTTTTCTGGTCATGTCTTCCACCCACCAATTTAAGTCTATCTCCACTTTAGGTACAAATGTATCATGCACTCTGGCTTTTGCTGTTTGAGGGGCCACAGCAAAACTACCACAAATTTCTTTTTTTCCTCTTCAGTATTTCATGGATAGATTTGTTCTTACCATGAATCTTAGCAACCTCAGACCATGATTTTTTTTCAGAACTTTCACCTTCTCACTTAAAGAAAGCACTTTATTAATTTTAATTGGCCTATCCAGATTGCCAGCAGCATCACTCTTCCATTTTGGGACCATTATTCACCAGCACAACCACTTCACCAGCATGACCAGCTAATTGCGTGAAACAGCCAATGAGCCACTTAATGCTAAACATAAGGTAGTGTGAGCAGCATCAGATAACACGAGCAGCATGGGATAGCATGAGCAGCACAAGAAGCACCAGATAACATGGGGAACACAGGATAGTGTGAGCAACATAGAGGATGTCTTCACATATAAGTGAATCTGTGTAATGCAGACCCATGTAATAGGGTATGTGACTGTACTTTCATGATCTCCTTGACTTGCCAGAGTGGAGTGGGCATGATAGGGATTCACATGACACTATAGCTAATGACATCACTGTCACTACTGTGAAAAATCCCAAATGATGACTCCACACTTCCTGGCTTTGTGTTTCCCTGATGCAACTACTACAAACACTAGCTTTTTCTAATACAAACTTCCCATAAACCAGAGCTTAAACATTTGCTTTCTCACAGTAAATTCACTGATCAAGATGGACAGTTACCCTATCCAGGGATGGATTCTGTCTTATTTTCTCATTGTATTTATTTACTTAAACCATTTGCTAGATTCTCTTCAGCTATGGCTCTCTTGGTGGTATACAGATATACCAAAAGTGCAAGTAAAACCATATGATATAGACAAGTTACAGTAAACAATTAAAGAAAATTTATCCAGAATAAATGCATATATAAGAGCACCATTTATTGATAAAGGGATTTTTGATAAAAGTATTTGTACCATACATTTATACAAGAAAAAGAATTGTTCGTAAGATGTTTTGACAAAAGGTTTATTTTTTAAGTGTTTATGGACCTTATCACACGGGGGAAATCCCATGAAGAAACAGGATTTAAAAGCTGGGGAAACCCCGCAAAAGTGGGTTGACTTTCACACACATCACTGTTAAACTGTTGTTAACCCGAATGGAAAGTAGTCAAAAGCCGCTCCTTTTTACTTTTGGGATTTTCCAAAAGTAAAAAGAAACAGCTTTTGACTACTTTCTGTTCAGGTTAATAACAGTTTAACAACAACGTTGTCTGAAAATCTACCAGCTTTTGTGGCTTTCCCCCCCATTTAAAACTCCGTTTCTGCATGAGATTTCCTCTGTGTGATAAAGTCCTATGCTATTCAAAAAATAACAATGTAAATTCAGTTATTAAAATGTCAGCATTTAATTTTAGTTCCAGCTAGATCAGACCCACTGAATCAATTGCTGAATGGTAAATCAACACTTATGTAAATCTCATTGATTCAATGGGCCTGCTCCTGTTGGATCTCACAATTGATTTAATTGCATTAACCCAAACCAAATTAATGTATTTACTTGTTAACTGAATTATTCACTGGATTTTGACAACGGACTAGATATCATGATAGCATGCCAAATTCATAGAAAGTTGGTGAAATGGCTAGCAATTTAAAGCACAGTATCAAAGAAAAAAGATAGAAACATTCCCGTACTTTAACTTAGCATTAAATATATATATATATCCTCAGTCACTTCCTCTTAGTTTGGGTTATTTTGAAGTGTCAATAGCAAACAAGGGTGTTATAAAAGGACTGCCTTCCTGTCAGTGCTGTCCTTTAAATGCCCCCAACTTTTCTCTAACTTCTTCAACAACATAATCATATACATTCCTGTCATCACAACATTGTAATTTTTACATTGTAATTTTAAGTCACTTAAAGAATGCAGAATAGTGAAAAGTGCCTGGGTGTTAAGCCATTTTTAATATCTGTCCTCTTAAATTTGGGCTCCAAAGAAGTTCTGTGAGATTAAAAGTAACTGGAATAAAGACATTTTGCATTACACAGAAGAACTTCTAATTGTGTGAATTCAGTGAAATCAGACTGAATACTGTTACTAGTGTTAACCAGTTACTGAATTATCTCTCAACAGTCCTCCTTTCTCTGTTTTAATCCTTCAGTAAATATTTAAAAACTTGCTTGAAGTGAGTACAGAGGTGTTTTCTGATCTCATGAAAATTCTACTGTCTTTGAAGATTAGCAGCAATGCTAGGTTTGCTTTACACATACTATATTTCCTTGATCCACTGAGAATTCTGAGCCTCCCTTCTCATAGATGGAGCTGACCTACTGAGAAGCAGAATACTTCACTTTTGCTTCTTAGGCTGCATCTGCACTGCAGAAATAATCCACGAAACCACTTTCCCCAGACTCCATGCTATGGAATTTTAGGAAATGTAGTTTGCTGTGGCACCAGAACTCTCTGACAGAGAAGACTAAATGTCTCACAAAACTACAATTCCCAGAATTCCATAGCACTGAGCCATGGAAGTGGTGTAAAACTGGATTATTTCTGCAGAGTGGATGCAGCCTTAGAATCCTGGCTCACCAATTGACCCCATTGGCAATAGCTCAAGGATGTCAAAAATAGTCACAACTGTTCATTATCTATATAATATAGGGGGTGTGCAGACAGGTGGCTCTGGGCCACCCTGGGAAGCAGCGGATCGGGGATGCAGTTTCCCAACCCTACGCTGCGGCCCCAGTCCTCCCTTTTGCCACCCTGAAAAGAGAGGCAAAATGCAGAGCATCAGAACGCTGTGCCGGAAGGGCATCCTGAGGGGTTGGGACAATGGCCAGGGGCAAACAAATAATAAACCTGTTGGGACAAAATTTGTCTCAGCCATTTTTGGTCTTGCACACAAACTGTACACAGCATGTGCCTAAAAATAAATTGTATTTTGGATAGATCTAAGAGGCAGAAAACAAATCTGTAAATTACAGCTATGGAAACTGAAACTAAAATACAGAGAGCCATGTTTATAAACAGTGCTGTATTTGTGGTTTGTATCCTGTGTCCAGCAACAGAAGCTTTGGGGTGTATTAAAACAATCTGGTAACAAGTGATAAAACTGTTATGTGGTTCTCCCAGCACACTTCTATATTAAGGGGAGGGAGGCAGGAAAATCTCTGCAACTGACTAGCAGAAGGAAACATAGAATTAACATGATTTCAAAAGGGTCATTCATAAACTAATGTTCAAATAATGGCTTTTACTTGGTTTTTAAAAGACATTTGAAATAATTGGACAAAATAAAGGGTTTCATTTGCTGTATTGATATATCAGCACCTCTAGACTTAATACCATTTAATACCATTTTTCCATTTCTGTTTTAATAGCCCAAATTACAATCTGTTTTCAACTTGTCTGCTGAAGTTTAACAATGTGTATGATATGCATTCATTCCTCTTTGCTGGACCTATTATGAGACTTTCTGAAGAACTTTCTGAAAAACCTTTTTCACAGAAGGTTTGAAAGGACATTATGGAGACCTTGACCACTACCTTCTCCCCTATCTTCCAGGTTTCTGATACATTTTCTCAAACCTACAAAGCTTTAAGAAGGGTGGCAAGGGAGTTATGGTGATGAATGGAAAGGAAATCACCAGCCAAAAAGATTCACAAAGATGAAGAGTTGTTCCAGTGTTTGCAACAATCTTGTACTCTTGGAACACTTGGAACTTTCATTTTCAATGACTTTCTCTGTCATGTTTTTATTCTTCCTGGTCAATGAATCACTCAAAAGCTATATTGTCCAGAATTCAAATAGGCAATGGAAGCTCAGAGCTTTGTTGCAGAAAATCAGAAATCTATGGTGTTACCAGTTGATGCATTTATGTGCAATCCTTTTGTCTCTTTAATTATAATTTACGGGGGCTCCAGATATCATTTTCATATCATATCAGATAGCATTATTTTGTAATGCTTCCATGTTTTCCCAGCATTTCTTCCATCTTGTTTTCTGTCCATAAAAAGTATGGGGGGGGGGGGGAGACTAAATTGCAAGATGATGTAGATTGTTAGCAATAACAGCTAACTCTATCTTGAAGCACCCATTGAGAGTGTCCTCACAGTCAGTTTCTACACAGCAAAAAAACACACACAGCCAGCTTGAGGAAACATGGAAAAGAAGAGGAAACCAAGTGGGCTGGCACTGAAACATAATGGCTTTGGTGGGTGATTGTGGATTCTACTTCCAGTGACTCATGGATTGCCAAAATTTAAGGGAGCATACTTTTCTATAGTCCCCAATTATAATTCCCCAATTATAATTTTCCCCATCACTAAATGAAGGAATTAGCAGATAATATACTGGCAGCCACCTCCTCCATCTTGTATATAAAATCAATAAGTGTGTTGGAAGTGGAACAAAAGGCAAATCTCTGCATTTGAAGTAATATCATGCATTAGCTAATGTGTGTTATTCATGCATGCTAGAAGAGAGTCTGTTAGGTAATTTATTCTTTTATAATTCTATAAAACATTCAGAATATTAAAAGACACACAACAGCAGAGCTTTGTTGTAAACTAGACACCAGACTGGCTCAGCTGTGCTGTGCTGGCCTGCTCCCTGACTCACTAGACTAATAGGAATGTCAGGGATGATGGGAGTTGTAGCTCTTCACCTCTGGCTCTAACTCACCACCTTGTTATGCAGAAGAGCTGACCAGCTTTGATCAGTGGTTGATGCTTCTTTCCCAAGCAGCAGAGTTTCAGAGAATAGGCTGAAGACCCTGACAAACTCTCCAAGCCTTCTCTCTCTTCTTCCTGAGATGTCTTCAAACTTCTCCAGGATTCCTCTGGCTCTTGTATCTTCCCTCAAGACACCAGACAACTCAGTAGTCTTATATAAAAGATCTACTTTATTCTACTATATACATAAATACTATATGCCCTACACTTCACAATATCTCCAAAACTACTCCACACTACACCACAATGTGCATTGGCAAACATTGCACTTATAGCCATTGTTAGTCACCACCCACTAGTCAGTTTCCACCCAGTGGGCGTGTACATTCATTTTGATTGGTTTACATGGATCATCCCATACTTAAGACCACCCCAAGTATTTCATCATTTTACCTTGACTACTTAATGAATCTCAGGTGTTTGCAATCTACAACAGGTGTTTTCAATATACACTCTATAACTTTGTCCTTGGCTCTCAAGGCTTCCAAATTACATTATCCTTTTCACCTGTGTAGCTTCATGATTGCTCCTGCTTAATCACTGTGACTTTCACATACACATTTTATTTCTATTACTGTAAGTCCCATGTGGCTTTTTCCTTAACAAGGAAACCACCCCAAGCAGGAAGAAATCTGTGCATTGTAATGCTGTAAAATATTATTTTAAAGGCAAGGTGATCTCATACTTGTTACAACTTGCAGTAGACATGCCAGATAAGTTGTTTGCCACTGACAAAACACATGACCAAATTTTGAAAGCATTTTATATGAAGGATTTAACCACATGGGAATTGGTTTTCTATAGGTTCCTGCCATGGAGGATGCTGAGGATAACCATCACTCTCCCATTTCACCACCAGGGAATCTTGTAGCACCTTTGAGACTGAGAGAAATAAGTTGGTAGCATAAGCTTTCATAGACTCAAATATATGTCATCAATTGTACGGAGTGAAGTGCCTAGGAACAGACCTTTAAAGCTATGAATAAACTGGTTGTATGTGTGAATAGCAATAGAAATGCAAAACTTGTGGGTATGGTGATAAGATCAGCTTTAATGATGAATGATCACTTGGAGACAAAGGGCTGAAACAAACAACCATGAAGTGGTGGCTTGAAGCTGGGCCCACTGAAGATGCTTCAGGGCTGCAGCAAACACACACTATGGTCCCAAAGTGGTTAAATGCCTGTACGGCAGCCACTCACTCATAAACCACAAGGTGGGAAGTTCAATACTAGCCAGGGCTCAGGCTTGACTCAGGCCTGCGTCCTTCCATGGTCACTAAAATGAGTACCCAGCTGTTTGGGGGCAATGAGCTTACAGTTGTAAACTGCTTAGACACTACATATGTATGAAGCAGTATATAAATGAAGCTGCTTTGCTTTGCTTCTGCCACCAGCCCAAATAGGAGTGGATAGATCCACTCTTTGGGGAGTTGGTTTTGGGCTACATTAGGCAGCCCCAATGTACCCCCTGGTGGCTTCTGGGCACTCTGGGGGCATGCGCCATCAAAACACCATGCCCTCAAGCTGCCCAGAAGCCGCCTTTTTCAACCAATCTGTTCAGGCCAAAAGACAGGGAAAAAGATGGTGCCTAAAGCCAAGGTGAGTAGGTAACCATATTAATGGTGGATGGATTTATTAGAATGTAGTGTGATGCTGGCTGGGTGTACCAAAAAGGAAATGTGATAAACTGGCCAAGAGAATCCTCATGAGGTTGGAGTGCTAACTAGTGTTATAATATGTGCAGTGTGGCAGGAAACCATTGTTTCTATTCATCCCACTATTGATGGACTAGAATTTGTAGATATATTCCAATTCGGACCTTTCTCTTTTCACTTGTCCTTTATAGATTTATTGGTTGGTTGGTTATTTTGGAGGTGCAAGGACTGATGTTTTGAGGTCTGAAGTGTTTGCAGCTGGTTTTTGTGTAGCTACATTCCTAATGTCTGATGTCCAGTTATCCTCTGGCACAGAGATTGGCCTGTTTACCCAATGCAGAGAGCTGAAGAATGGCATATATCACATTAGAGGATGAGCAAGTAAAAGCACTTCTAATATTGTAGGTGATGTGATTAGGTCCTATGATGACATTTCCAGAGTAGATGTGTAGGCAGAGTTGGAATCTTATCACCTTATCTCTTGTCACCTCATCACCATGCCCACAAGTTTTGCATTTTTATTGCTATTCATTTATATAACCTATACATTCATAGCTATAAAGGTCTGTTCCTTGGCACTTCACTTCATGCATATGATGAAGTAGACTTAAGTCTATTAAAGCTTATGTTACCAACTTCTTTCTCTCAGTTACTCTGACAGGTGCCATAAGATCCCTTTGCATACTGATCCAGACTAACACAGATAAATCTTTTTTCTACCATATCACTACAGGTGCTGGAAGATGTAATGTTTACCTCAGTAATTGACCAAAGCAGTTAGAGCTTCCAGACAGAAGAGTTTTAGGTAGTGAGTGGTCATGGATATGCAGGTGTCCTTTACAGGTGTTTCAAAACTAGCATATGATTGGTGGCACTGGATGACACTGAAAGTTTCAGTAGAACTAACGGGGACATATTCTCACTCCAAGATGGCATTTTTGAAATATTGGTCATTATCAAGTACAGTGAGATTTGAGGATTTCTCCAATGAAGATATTAAAAGAAACGTTTTGTAGTTGGATGGGAGTATATTTTCCTCTATACCTTCTTCTACCCACCCACCTGACCAGACCTCATCTGGCCTTTTCATTAACCAGATAAGTCAAGGGTTTTCTCCACATCCTCTGGCTGTATATATTTGTTCTTCACAAAACAATGGGTAGTTGGCAAAATACATTACTAGAAACATCTGTATCTATGGCATCTAAATGAAATTTTAGCTACTAAGTCTCTAGGAAACTGTCATGTCCTCCCCCTCAACTCTCTATTGATATAATAAACCAGGGGTAGGCAACCTTTCCCCTTTAAGGGCCGAGGGACTTCAGCTCCCAGAAGCCTCAGCCATGTTGGCCAATAGTCCCATGTTGGGCAATAGCTCCTGGGATTCTGGGAGCTGAAGTCCCTCAGCCCTTAAAGGGGAAAGGTTGCCTACCCCTGTAATAAACCTTTCACTATTCAAAATAGCTGTGTCTGGTTACTCTGGATGGTTATTTATAAAAAAAACCAAACACCAATATAACATCATAAATATCTTCAACATATTCTTGCTGTTTCCACCTGAAACAAAACCTCCAACTCACTACATCCAATAACTTGCTAGAAAACTAAATTGAATAAAATCTGTGGATGGAATGCTTTCATTTTACTGTGATTTTTCAGACAAACAACTTTAAAAGAAAACTTCAGTGAAGTAAGTGACTCTTTTATCTGAATTGGCAAATTAAGTGATAGGGGTTTGACATCTGACAGGTTTTTAAGTAAACTTTGGTAAGAACACACCCAGGCTCATCTGATTTTGGAAGCTATGTTGGATCCAGACTGGTTTGTGCTTGGATGTGAGACAACAGGGAACTCCTGGTGGAGCTAGTAAAGACTTCTGCCTAAAACTCTGGAGAGGCACTGTCTTTCAGAATGGACAGTTCTAGTTTTGGTGACCAAGAGTACACTCAGTATAAGGCAGTTTTCTATGATCCTATGATGCAAGTTTTGTACACAGGTTTGGTATGTACAGCTGTTTTGGAATCCACTGATGATTCCTTCCAGAGAACAGGCCCAACATTTGTGGATTACCAGTGCTGAGGATTTCATGCTAACATGTGTACCTTATCAACAAAACTCAGCAATTGATAAGTGACTTGCATTAGTGCTTGTCTCCATACTCAATAATCACTCAATATTCAATTAAAACAAACATGTTGCTTTCATCTGTCACACTAATCTCTTCATTATCCTTTTCCTTGGTGGCATATATATTAAGTGATGCAATATAATTGCCACCATAGGTTATTATAAACCATTACCCTACTTCATTTTCAAATGGCAAGACCATCTGTCTAAATAACAGTCAATGACAACTCTGTAAAAGGGTAAGGAAATAGGGGACTTGTCATGAATACTGAAGAAGATAGTACTTCATTTCACCAGATTTCTCTTGGAGTTCTGGATCATTTAAACTGTCTTCTATATGCAGTGAATCCCAATAACCGATAAAGCTCTCCTTTCTTACCATCTGCCTTCTCCTCATTATCATTGTGACCATCTTGTTCAGTTATTTGCCAGTTTGCCAGGACGTGGGGGGGGGGGGAGTCATCAAAAGTCTATTGAAAATAGTATAACATTTTCATTATTTGAAAAAGTGAAGAGTGTTCCTCTGATTCAAGGTGATTCAATGATAAAGTAAATAAACCAAAAAAAAAAAAAACACAAAAAACAAATCTATTAAATACTATTAACTTAAATGAAGATCCTCATATAACCTTGGAACTTTTGGTAAAAAAGAAAAAGAAAAAATGGAAAACCCCAAAGTCCAAAATAAACAGATGTATTACACTCCACCTAATTTTAAGCAGATATTCAGAAATGACATCATGCTGTGACATTATGCAGACAAATAGCACCTTATTATAAGCTATGATCTATGTGTTGTTTTCCATTTCGTCTGAGATTTATTTACAGCTTTAGTAAATGGGAATATGAAATCCTTTCCCACTTACTTCCATGTTGTTGTTGTTGTTGTTGTTGTTGTTTGCATAGACAATGTGTTGGGTCAGACATAGGCAGAGTAAATCCACTTAGGGGAGTAAAGTTTTTTGGCTGTCATTCTGTATTCCAATTCCTTGTGACAGATCTGTAACTGGTCTTTATTCAGTAAGACTAAGGAGGTTGCAGACTGCCAGAAATAGTGCAAATTGAGTCCACTTTTAGGGTTAGGGTTAGTGCTAGGGAATCATGGGAATTGTTTTTTTTCCCCCCTGAGACATTGAGCCTTCTCTGTCAGAGAGCTCTGGTGCCACAATAAACTACAATTCCCATGATTCCCTAACCCTAACCCTAACACTAACCCTAACCCTAAAAGTGGACTCAATTTGCACTATTTCTGGCAGTCTGCAACCCCCTCAAGTAATCATGAAAAACAGATTGAAACTGAATCCAGACAAAACGGAGGTATTTACAGTCACAGGCCCGAAACCAGATTTGGGAATACAGTGTCTAGTCCTGGATGGAGTCACACTCTCCTCTAAGGACTGTGTTCGCATTTTGGGGGTACTCCTTGACTCGTCGCTTCACATGACTAGTCAGGTGAATGTGACAGTCGGGAGTACCTGTTATCAGCTTTGGCTGATACCCCAACTGCGCCCTTATCTGGACATGAGGGATCTGGAAACTGTGGTACATGCTCTGGTAACCTCACGTCTGGATTACTGCAATGCACTCTACATGGGGCTACCCTTGTGCCTAACCCGGAAACTACAACTGGTGCAAAATAAGGCAGCCAGGTTAATTACAGGAACATCTAGGAGGAGCACATAACACCGGTGCTTAAATCCCTCCACTGGCTGCTGATTAGTTTCTGGGCACAGTACAAGGTGTTGGTTTTGACCTTTAAAGCCCTACATGTCTTGGGTCCTTCTTATCTTGGAGACCGCCTCTCCCCATACGTTCCCCCCCCCCCCCGTGCCCTCTGGTCCTCTGGGAGGAATCTGTTACAGCCAATAAAAACTAGGCTGTCCCAGACCTCCCAGAGGGACTTTTATGCGACTGCTCCCAGACTATGGAATGGTCTGCCAGATGAGATCCATCTTATTACCACCCTTGCTGCTTTTTAAAAAGCAGTAAAGATGGATCTCTTCCAGCAGGCCTTCCTGGAATAACCTTTCGGCTCAGGGGAGATGGTTTTCATTTGTTCCCCCTGCTGCTGCCTGTCCTACTGTCCATTGCTGCCTGTTCTATTGCTGTTTTGTTGTTTTTATTGTTTTAAATTGCATTATTGTATTTTAACTCTTCAATAGTTTAATCTTGTTTTAATGGGATGGGAGGGTTAGATTGCGGGATGAAGGAATGCTTTTAACTTTGTATGTTTTAATATGCTGTAACTCGCTCCAATTGCCAAGCAGAGGGGCGGGCTATAAATAAAATTTATTATTATTATTATTATTATTATTATTATTATTATGAGAGCCAATGTGGTGTAATGTGGACTACAACTCTCAAGACCAGGGTTTGAATTCCAGCTTGGCTATGGAAACCCACTAGGTGACCTTGGGCAAGTTGCACTCTCTCAGACTCAGAGGAAGGCAACATTTCATAAATGCAAGTTATTGTGGAAATTTGTAGTTGTTTTACAAACAGCACCTTAACCATATGTAGAAATGGAGGAAATTCTGCAGTACTGACTGGGGGACTGTCGTTCAATGACACACAGTAAACCAAGGAGATTATCACATGAAGCTTTAAAATCAATTATTAAATTTAGAGAATAGCTCATTTGGATATACTTATTGCACAATGTCATCTCTGTCTTGTCACTGCTTTGCCTTTGAGCTGTTGTTAGAGTGTTCCTTTTCATTAATGGGGAAAACCTGTCAATAAACTCCAAATCATGCTGCTATCCCAATAGTCCACAGGTGTGAAATGTCTCCTTTATGGCAATTTCAATATGAGTAGTTATGTGGTGTGAGTGTGTTCTCGCCTCCCGGGCTCCCTTCCCCATCATTGTTCCCAAGCAGGCTGTTTTCCTTCCCCTCCCTTTTTTTCTTTTCTTTTAAATTGAAGTACATTTGTATAACTTCAGAACAGCATTAAAAATAAAAATAAACAAAAGGCACACTGGATAGGACATAGGGGAGGAAGATGAGGTTGAGAGCAAGAAGGACCATCAATGGCAGGAGTGGTTTCAATTGCACTGTTGAAGAGAGCAATAGTGAATGTTCCCAAACCAGTATGAGGGGTATTGTAAAGTAATAATTATCACTCAGAAGGTATTATGGTACATTGACGAAATTTTGTCAGTGTCATCATCACCAAGTGACTTTTTGTTTTCCCCCAAAATGAAAAAATCCATTTCAGGGTCATCGATTTGTCAGCATAGATGATGTCATTCATGAAGTGGAAGAGTGGTTTAAGGTGCAAATTGCAGACTTCTACAAAAAAAAACATTGGGAAAATGTTCCATGATTATTTTTAAGTGTGTTTTAGATGCTTCTATTGTTTAATACTATTTTAAGGGGTGGGTGGGTCGGTGGGATCTGTATGTTATTTTTATTGTATTTTAATGCTGTAAGCCATCCTGTTTACATCCGCAGAGGGGTGGAATAGAAAATTATTATTATTATTATTAGTAGTAGTAGTAGTAAATCTGGATGGTGACTACATAAAGAAATGTTAACAACTACAAATCAAAACAAACTTTCTGTAAAAAAAAATAAAGGTGATAATTAAAACTTTATGATACCCCTTTGTATGTATCCATTTCCTTTAACTAATGTGATTGCAGTGAGAATGAGGATCATGTGATAACCTCCCAAATGTCTATGAAGATGCCTCATATCACTCTGAATGCCAACCATACTAGCTCAGAAAAACTAATCTCGCTGTTGGAAGAAGAAATGTATGGAGAAGGCAATATGTCAAACTTGTAAAGATAAAATTCATTAATCCACTAATTTTAAAGTAGTGAAAAATAAGGGTTCAAGACAGTTAATGCACATCTCCAGTTAACATATTGTCTCTTATTGAAGGTCTTTTAGTTTCAACTCATTTCCTATTGAGAATGATGACATGCTGACATTGCAGAAGTATTTGCGGAGTGCATTTTTAAAAGCTTTTAAAGGATAACATGCAGAAATAAATAATTCAGAAGTTTCTTGAGTGCTCCTTCCTAGTCAACTTATGACTAGAGTATTTTTGGTAGCACTCACCTGTACAGCATGTTATATCTTTTGCACAGAGCTTTGCTTGCACATAGAAACAATGATGATACCAAGACCAAAAATTTCAGGTTCTGTTTTACAGTGTCATATTGCATTTAAACAAGAGGGGAGGATCAATATATTGACTTTTTCCTACCAAAAAAGAAAAATAAGCATAGGACCTCTAACACTCACACTGAAATAAAAAAGCAATGAAATGAAAGAAGGGTTTGCAGCTTTCTTGTTTAATGCATATTATAAAAAAAAAAACCCTCTCTTTCTTTCTTTCTTTCTTTCTTTCTTTCTTTCTTTCCTAGAAAGATTTTTAACTTTTTCACCTGCTAAGTCTCCTAAAGACTTGTGCAAGAGATAATACCTTGAGTCCCAGTACTGAGGAAGAGTTAGGATATAAATGAATAAAATAAATAAATAATGACAGATAAAAACATTATTTTAATACACATTAGAACTTTTCTTTAAAAACCCATTTGCTAAAGGCATGCAATGAAAACAAACCCAAAAGTAAACTCTAAAATTGACTTTAAGGCTTGCATGCCATGCAGATGAATTTCAGGCTCTCTGCCAGAAAATCCAAGTCAAGGTGCTGCAGCTGAGAAAGCCCTGTCTTGTATATTCACGCTAATCTCTCTGAGACATGCTACAGAGCCTCTGTTGGGGATCTGAAATTGCAGACAGGCTCATACTGAAGAAGGAGGCAGTATTGCAGATATCCTGGCCCCACATTTTTAAGTCAAAATTAACAATTTTAATTGAGCTCAGAAACATATCTGAAGCCAATGCAGTTGATACAAGTGCATACCAGACAAAGGTGTGGCCACCTGGTTTTGTACAACACCAGGAGGCCTTGGAAGGAGGACTCTGGAGGACAGGAGCCGGGCGGTGAGTCTTCCCCTGCCCCCTCCTGCCTTGGAACACCTGCCCCCAAGGGAGCTGAGCCTTCAAAGCCTCCCAAGCCCTGACCATCGGCAACACCAGGAGGCCTTGGAAGGAGGACTCTGGAGGACAGGAGCTGGGCGGTGAGAGTCTTCCCCCGCCCCCTCCTGACTTGGAAAACCTGGCCCCAAGGGAGCTGAGCCTTCAAAGCCTCCCAAGCCCTGACCATCAGCAACACCAGGAGGCCTTGGAAGGAGGACTCTGGATGACAGGAGCTGGGTGGTAAGAGTCTTCCCCCGCCCCCTCCTGCCTTGGAACACCTGGCCCCAAGGGAGCTGAGCCTTTAAAGCCTCCCAAGCCCTGACCATCGGCAACACCAGGAGGCCTTGGAAGGAGGACTCTGGAGGACAGGAGCCGGGCGGTGAGAGTCTTCCCCTGCCCCCTCCTGCCTTGGAACACCTGGCCCCAAGGGAGCTGAGCCTTCAAAGCCTCCCAAGCCCTGACCATCAGCAACAGTGGGCAGCCCTGGAAGAGAAATAGTGCCTATACGTGGCGCCGGCGGCGCTCTGGTGCTCTTGGAGGACTAAGGCCCCTGAATGACTCTCTTGCCCCTTGCCATCACCTGGGGCAGCCGGGAGCAGCTGTGGACAGTGCGGAACTGGGGAGAACGCCGGCGGGTTTAAAATTATTGGTTAATTGTTTATTGTTTATTGTTTAATTGTTTAATTGCTTAATTATTGTTATTTAATTTGATTAGTTTGATTGGTTTTGGGGGGATGGGTGGGTGTGGGAAGGAGGGATGGGATTTGAATTGATTTTATTTGTTTTCATGTTTTGAAATGTTGTACGCTGCCCCGATTGCCTGGCAGAGGGGCGGGATATAAATAAAAATTATTATTATTATTATTATTATTATTATTACTAACTATAGCTTCCAACTACTCTTCAAATGCAGCTCCATGTAGAGCCCCTTATAGTAATCTAATTGACCAGTAATTTAGGCATGAAATACTGCAGCTAAATGTACATAGGAAGGATCACAGCTGACACATCAGATAGGAAAAGACACTCCTGGCCACAACAGCAGCCGGACCTTCCAGAAACAATGCTGAGTCCAGAAGTACCCCGAGCTGTGAACTGGGGTCTTTCAGAGGGAGTATAACTCCATCAATAATTAATTGGCTTTTCTACTAACAGAACTGTCTTGCCGGGGTTGCAATCCAATTTATGCAGCCAAAAACAATGCTTCAGTGAATCTAGACAATGATTTAGGTCTTCCATAGCTTCTTTGGCACTAGTTGAGAAAGAGAGAGATAGCATAGTGATAATGCCCAACCCAAAGATAGAGATGACCTCCCTGAGTGGTTTCACAGATTTGTTTAAAAGCATAGGAGATGGCACTGCACTTGGCAGAAGCTCATAAGCTAATAGCAATGAGGCTGAACAGCAGCCTCCTAATATCTCTTTCCTCCTGCTCCCTGTCCATACCAGCTTCTGAGAACTTTCAGAGAAATAGGACTAGAACTACAGAATGGTGTCACACAACTGAGAAAGATATCATGATAAAATGCCTCTAACAGCACCTGAAGAATCATAAGGAGTGCAATCCTTTTGACTACTTCCTGACATTCAGCAAGGTAACTTTGAAATCTAAATGAGTAATCAGTTTCATCCAAGATGCTGGAGTGGTGCTGCTATCACATGGTCTAAGGACCTTATCACACGGGGCTCAATGCAGACAGAATCCAAACGAAATCCCGACCTAATACGTATTATTTTTCCGTGTGTCCACATGACGCCGCACAGAACCCCGACAGAATGCGGAAAGAACTGAGATCTTTTGAATTTCGGTTTCTTTAGGAATTGCAATTGTGCGAAGGGAATCATTTCGTTTTTACCGTAGATATGAAAACCCAATACGTATTGGGGAGCATTTCCCCAATACGTATTGGGGAGCATTTCCCTGCCTGCGCTCCAAGGAGGACCTCCTCAGAGAGCTGGCTTTCCGAGGAGAACCTCCTCGGAGCACGGACCCTGCGCGGGGCCTGCAGTCCAAGGAGAACCTCCTCAGAGAGCCTGCTTTCTGAGGAGGACCTCCTCGGAGCGCGGACCCTGCGCGGGGCCTCGCTCCAAGGAGGACCTCCAGAGAAAGCTGGCTTGGGAAGGGGTGACAGCCGCGGCAAGTGACAGCCGCGGCTGTATTGCACATGTGCTAGAAGAGCATTTCTAGCACATGTGCGGGATTTTCTCACTTGTGTGTGAACAGCAAATACGGTTCCCGGGAGCACTTTCCTTAAAAGCGCAATGAAGGTAATTGCGTGTGATAGCCATTTGCGTATTGTGGGGTTTCGTCCGGTTTATTACTGGATTTAGTCTTATTTCACTTTATTATTGCTTTGTGGGCCACGTGTGATAACGTCCTAAGACCTTACTATAACTGACTGGCTCATAGTGATATAGGGTGGTAGCATCTAGTGCAAACTTCTTCATCAGAGATCTTTAAAATGTTACTTATAGAGAAAGTGAAACAAATCCCACTTTCAGAGACAAACCTTCACCTCCCAATTGGCCAGGATGCCTCAAATCAGCTCTAATCCTTCAGGATAAAGGAAAGATTAAGATCAAGATGGTGGCCTCACTTATCCAGGTTGAACAAACTGAAATGCCATCTGGATACCATAATGAAGCAGTCATAACAGGAATCATGCCTATTTCAACTCATGTCTAAAAATGGTAAAAATGCTTGGCTCAAATACTGTTCCAGTATCTACCCTCAATGTGGACTTCAGATGGGAATAGATATGGATGATTTCCTTAGCAAAATGTTTTGTCAGTTCATCACAGCAGGGTTCTTCCTCACATTCCTTGACTGCATGAAACAGGGGTAGGCAACCTTTCCCCTTTAAGGGCCAAGGGACTTCAACTCCCAGAATCCCAGGAGCTATTGGCCAACATGGGACTATTGGCTAACATGGCTGAGGCTTCTGGGAGCTGAAGTCCCTCGGCCCTTAAAGGGGAAAGGTTGCCTACCCCTGGCCTGAAACAACAACTCTGGATGGGATTGTGCTTGTGAAATGAAGACAGCAAAGAACAACTTCTTCTTTAACAGCTCTGTTCTAGCTGTTGGAAAATATCCCACAGCATTAAGGACTCTTTCCAGACTCAGTTGTTTCTGAAGACTGGCCATTTTGTTGGGTTCCCCTACCCAAGCAGAGGTTTAACATTTCTACAAATACAGACTCTGTTAGATAACTATTTGTTCACGAAAAGAGTTTTTTAAAACCTGTCTCTCCATCATCCCTCTTTTTTTTGGGGGGGGGGGGGATCAAGAGTATACACAGCTGCATGTGTAGTGCCAGATATTATTTGAAACAGGTCCATAGTTGCCATGGTAGCCATGAAATCCTTAGGTGTGTCCAGTGAAGAGGTGGGAGGTATTTCAGCATGAAATCCAATCAGTTGGAAGGCATGCAGTGCTGTGTCTATGACATTGTGCACCAGCTCAGTCAGGGAAAGGGCTGGGGGAAAGGGTGGAAGAGATCCCTAATGTTGTTTTAATAGATATAAATATTTAAACTTCGGAGTTTGCTTGAATTTGTATCTCTATAGGTGGATGGATTCACAATGGCAACTTTATTTCACCGGCTATTGGATGTTGCTCACATGTTACAACAGGCTAAAGCTAACAACTCGATCAGGCTATTTAACTATGTAGCAAATACAGAATACTGGCCAACAACAGCAACAACAATATTATCCTCTTTCAACAGATGCAAAAAATTGTAACCAATGGTCCCTCAAAGTAACAAACATTTATCATTAGTGGTTGCTTTCCAAACCACACTGTTTTGTTTCAAGTATAATAATAATAATAATAATAATAATAATAATACTTTATTTATATCCCGCCTTTAGCTGAAGCTGTCAAAGTGGCTTACATCTAAAATCCATTACAAAATCCCAACAATACAATAAACATATTAACCCCCCTTAAAATATATATTAAATACAAATCGACATTAAAATCTAAATTAAAACAATAAATAAAACTATAAATACTATAAAAAGTATTATCCTCTCCGTTCACATTTCTCACCTCTATCCAAGAGCTCAACAGCCAAAATAACAGAAAAACTTATTTTAAATGATATATGTGGATACTTGAGGGAAGTGAGACAATCTTTGTGCAGTATGATTACAAGCCTTGTGGGTTTGCAAACACTCTGGACAATATCTCAGTCCAATTCTGTACAATAGTTAATGCATGTTGAGCACTTCAGAAATATGAAATCATAGTAGCATCATTTATTTGCAATACAGAACCATAACTTCTGGGAATCTTGAGTAGAGAGAAGTAATGGTACTTGTTAGTAAGCTACTAATGTTAGCTGCTTTAAATTCCTTGTAGGCAGACAGATAATTTTCATACATGAGAAAAAAATTACTGCATGAGCCCAGAATTATCTTAATGGGCCAGTTTTTGCTCAGGAGACTCAATGCTGCAAAATCTCTCTCTCTACCCCTTATTTGTGTGCACTGTCTCTCTTCTCTCTACCTCTGTGCTGACTCAGGAACATCTGGTTGTGTTTCATTGATACACAAGTCTCAAAGCAAGTGCAGTCTATTGATGAGAGTCAGCAACAAAAACTAGTGGATATCCTGAAGAAACAGGACTCCCTTAACTGAATGGTAGTCCTGCTTAAGTTTAAACTTCACACTGGAGATAATGAAGAGCAATGGTAGTGCATCCTTTTTTTTCCTCCAAACATTAGTGGTGTGCTGCTGTCACTATAAATTACTTTCTAAAAATTCACTATTCAGCTATAAAAGGGCTAGGAGACATCAACTTTGGTCTCCTTTTTATAGCACCCCCCCAGTACAGACTTTCAATTTTCAATCCATCTATGCAAAAAGCAGTAGTAAACTGAGCCATTGTTTTTATTATTTCTCCTTTGTGAGTAGTGAGAGATGTTGCTTGTCAAAATATTTACAACATTGAACTGCACATATTCTGCAACATAGAAAAATACTTCAACATAATCAGATTTGGAAGCTTAGTTCATTTCTTTACCCAGCAAGATTAAATTCTCCATTCAGGTGAACGGCTAATTCAAGGCTCTAATCTAGATTATGTGGGAACTGGTTGAAAACATCCATACATGCTAAAGCCTCAATAGGAGGCTGTGAGCTAATCAAGATGTGCAACAGGTCCAAAACAAACTGCAGAAATAATCCAGTTTGAGACCGCTTTAACTGCCCTGGTTCAATGCCAGGGAATTCTGGGAACTGTAGTTTTGTGAGACATTTAGCCTTCTCTGTCAACGAGCTCTGATGACACAATAAACTACAATTCCCAAGATTTCCTAGCACTAAGCCAGGGCAATTAAAGAGGTCTCACTGGATTATTTCTGCAGTGTCCTTTGGATCTAAAATACTGATAGAGAGTATGATCCATTCTTCTCAATGAGATTTTCTCAACATTATCTGTTGACCAAGTTTGGCTGAAGACATTTTGCAGCCTCCATCCATTTGCGAAGCCCATTTGTAATGGTTGTGCATTATCTTAATAATTATTCACCACTGATGATAGTACGTGTTCACTACAGCAGACTAAGGTGGGGGTAGAGAAAAGGCCATGTGGCAACAGAAATCTCTCTTCCAACAATTCTCAACAACTGACCCCTAAAGCAATTGCTTGCTTCTGCTGGTTAATCTGTAGAAATTGAGGATTTGCTCCTAAAACTGGATTAGACATAGGGAGGCAGTTGCCTTAGGCATCATAGAGATGTAAATATTTAATTTTCATATGCAAGGATTGAACAAGCAAAGATTAATCATTTCAAAAATGTTCTCCCCATTGAAGGAGAAAATAAATATTTTTGCAGAGTTCTTGCTCAGTTCTACTTCACAGATTCTAAAGTGTTTGGGGAAATTATTTTGCACAGCATATGAAGGTTGGTATGAGGTGTTTTTTTTCATTGTTGTCAAATTTTGTGCAAAAAGAAAAAAGTTATTTATTCAGAAAATAACTGTTTCAAATATCCATATGTTTCTGAGGGGGTGAATTCACCCCCTGAATGGAAAATAGTTTTTGCATGAAAAAAAAAAAGTTTTGTTTTGTGGGAGCAAACAATTTTTGTGCAACCTCCCCAACACACATTGTTTCCAGAAATCTATGTGGGGGGGGGGGGGGGGGGAGTTACAAAAAAACTCTGTCTTTTGCATGAAAAAAATGCTAATTTATATCCCCCCATTAAAAAAAAGCCCATATGGTTTTATGTAGAATCAGTATGTAGAGCGATCTTGTACTACTTTTGAGACTAAGGGCCTCTGCAGACTGGCCCAAAGGGCTGGCCTGGAGGCAGAGTTCAGGCTGGGCAACTGCACGCCGGCCACCCCTATCCCATGCTGACGTTGTTCTGACGCTGCACGCCATTGCGCAGCATCAGGACACCCTTCCGGCACAGCATTCAAACACACTGTGCCGAAAAGGGCACTGAAAAGCCGCTCGCCGACTCTTAGGGTGGCCTTTTGCCACCCCTAAAAGGAGCGGTATTGTGCCACTCTTTTCAGGGTGGCAAAAGGGAGGATAGAGGCAACGCCGTGGGGGTGCCACAGCCCCAATCCGCCGCTTCCCGGGGCAGCCCAGAGTTGCCCGTCTGCAGTCCCCCTAATTGAAAGAAAGAAGTTGGCAGCATGAGATTATTATTATTATTATTATTATTATGCGTATTTATACCCCACTCTTCAGCCAAAAGGCTATCAGAGCAGCTTACAAATCATTAATTAGATATTTAGACATTTCCCTGCCCTCAGGCTTACAATCTAAAAATGCAACTGAGGAAGTAAACTTTAGTCTACAAAAGCTCATGCTGCCAACTTCTTTCTTTCAGCTAGTCTCAAAGATACTACAAGATCTCTCTACATACTTTTTTATTGTATATTAGTCTATTATTACTGGGAAAATCCATCCCTACTCTCATCATCCTTGCTAATCAAAAAGTCTGAAGGCTCTGACTCTGTGAGTACTAGTTTCACTACACCAGAGGTCAAAACATTCTGGAGGGCCTCACACAACCTGGATAATTCACCAATGGTACAGATCTGCTTTAAAATGAGGGAAAGCTGGGATCACATACCTACTCATTTGAAATTTATTGCTTTGGGCAAGACTTTACTTTGCTGCCTATACTAATTCTCAGTGACATGAAATCAAATGTAGGTTGGCTTTATGGAGGAAAGGCAAGAGATAAATGAATGAAACAGAATATAATATAATAAATGGAGTTATGTATACTTCAATGGAATGACAGTATTGAGTTGTATTATATTGAGTAAATTATCTATATATAGTCATCCCTACGGATTCGCTGACTTCCTGTTTGCAGTCTTGAGTTCTGCGGATGGGAAGCCAGGAAGGACAAAATGGTGTGTATCCCTGTGGTTCATGTGTGGTGGTGCACACGGGTGCTTGCCACCATTTTATTCAATGAGACTTGAATATTTGCATTTTCCTGATTTGCAGGGTGGTGGTCGTCTGGAACAGATCCCCCATGAATCGGGAGGGACGACTGTATTGTTTAAAAAAAGCAAAGACTTCTATTGCACATTTCTGCCATGTTTAAATTGTACATCATTCACTCACAATTAAATACTATTTAGTTTCATGGATTTTATTTCCAAGAAAGCTGATGGGATTGTAGCCTACATTGCTCAGCACAATCTATTGGGAAAATATGGTAAGATTTTGTAACATAGAGTCAGGGAAAGAAAGCAGGTATAATCAATGTCATCCACTGAACAATATCTGATATAACATATTAGTGTAAAAGCAGCTTTCACTTTGAAAGTCTTGTCTAGGGAAATATTTATTGATAAACTAAGTTCATCAATTCATTTGTTTATAAGTACTGGGCATACAGCTTAAGAGATAGCTACTCCATTGAAGTTTATATGTGATAATCTCTACTATCTCCTATCATCTTGTCCAGTTAAGGTGTACCCAGAAAAAGCTTAGACAGAGAAGGCAACAAACCAGATATACATGGGTTGCCTTTATGATATAGAAGTGAAAGTATGCAATAAGTCTAGAACCTCCAGATATTTGTGAATATCTCTCATTGACAGGTCCCTAATGAAATTAATAAGCTTATCGCACCAGTACCTGTGACATTCCCATCGAGTCCCTGGAACGTAATGATATGGGAGTGGGTGTTACCGCATTAGATTATTGATAACACGATAGTAATAAGTATTATCGCACTGCATTTAGGGGTGTACCAGTACCAGCACTAAAGTATTTCCTCAGCCATCCCTCATTGGTGCATGCTCACTGTTGCGAAAACCCCTAAGAATGCTATCAAAAGGTTTAGGTGGTGAGCATTCATTGTTTTTTCTCGTAAACATGGCACAATTCAATATACAAATTTTTTTAAAAAAAAAATTAAATGCCTGTGGCACCTTCCTTAATCAACACCAGAAGAGTTGAGTTGAGTTTGTGGATATTCTAGGACGGGAGGGGAGGAGATAGTCTTAGCCAATCAGAACATGAGGACAGATTGAGACCAGGTAAGATTATTGCACACAATCATCTGGAATGGTCTGTAAGCATTCTTCTGGCTGAGGACACATTTTTACAGTTCTCCTGCTGGAATGGGCTAGGGACTGTCAGAGTATGGAATGGAAACTTGATGAGGATCATACCATGTGATAAAATACATCCCATTCCATTCTCAGTACGTACTCATTACATTACGTGAACACAGTGCGATAAGCTTATAAGGGCCTTTGCAGACTGCCAGAAATAGTGCAAATTGAGTCCACTTTAACTGCCCTGACTCAGTGCTAGGGAATCATGGGAACTGTAGTTTATTGTGGCACCAGAGCTCTCTGACAGAGAAGGCTCAATGTCCCAGAAAAAAATACAATTCCCATGATTTCCTAGCACTGAGCCAGGGCAGTTAAAATGGACTCAATTTGCACTATTTCTGGCAGTCTGCAAGGCCCTAAGTCACCCAAGGCACACCCCATTTGAACTTGCCATTCTAAAGCCCTAGTATGTGCGACCCCTTTTCAAAAGCACTGCTACAGTTTAAAATTCATTAGCACCACTTAAGGTAGAGGTGGAGAACCTATTTTATGTTGAGGACCACATTCCCACAGAGGTAATCTATTAGGATCCATATACAAGGTGGGAATGCCTAGAATCAATTGTGACCCTCCATGACCTATGTCCATAAGCAAATGAACCCCCTGTACAATACACAGCTTTGTAGCCATCATCACAAATAGCAAGAAAACCTAGGGCCAACTATCACTGTAAACACCCTTACCTTCTAGATGGTGGGGAACACTCACAATAGAAAAAAAAAGCATTAAAATGAATAGTAAAGCAGTGCTTTACAAGGGGCCTTTACAGACCATGAGAAATAATACAGCTTGAGGTCCCTTTAACTGTCCTGGCTCAGTGCTAAAGAATCATGGGAACTGTAATTTATTGTGGCACCAGAGCTCTCTGACAGAGAAGGCTCAATGTCCCAGAAAAAAATACAATTCCCATGACTCCCTAGCGCTGAGCCAGGGCAGTGCCTCAATTTAATGTGCACTATTTCTGGCAGTCTGCAAAGGCCCTTAGTTTTCTCTGTCAAAGCCTTATAATACTTAAAGATTGCCATTCTAAATACTTAATACTAAATACTTAAACAATACTGCAGATCTCTTTTTGCCTCCAGTTCCACACTCACTTTCCCCAATCACAAATTACTTAAGCAATTCCAGCAGCCTGGCAACAAAATTGAACTTCTGATCTCCAAATATCCCTCTGAAAAAGGCCCAGTCTCTTTTTCCCTTTTCACTATCCAGTACACAATATTTGTACACGGATCCATTTTTTCTTACTCCACTTCATTTTCCTTTTCATGCCTTTCATCTTCCAAAGAAGTCAGCCACTCCATTTAGAAAAAAAATCCTGTGTAGGCAGTATATTTTCAAAACATGAAAGAGTGTGGAGTACTTCAACCCTGCCCCTTTCTTTTCCCTGAAATCCCAGAATTGCTATAGAAGGCTGCAAAGGAGCCATGAACATGTCTACCTGAATGTAATTATAGAGTTGTATGAGACTGAGATACTGGATAAAGCAGAATTCCTCATCACATGGTACTTTTTAAAAATTTCTTCCTCTGCCCCAGTTAGGATATCTGTGTGTCTGTTTGATATCATCACTTTCCCTGTTCTTGAAATGGTAGGGTTATTCACGCTCATTTAGGATTCAAAATTTATTCAGTGTCTCTTCTATAGAACTAACCCTAGCCACTGCCACACTGCAGAATTAATGCAGTTTGACACTACTTTAATCTTGGGAAGGTTTTTTCTTAAAAGACTACTAGGAAATATATTAAATAAACTAACATCTAACAGTGGATGCCTGATACTCTAGCTGCTGCTACACTGTAGAATTTATGCAGTTTGGCATCACTTTAACTGTCATGGCTCCATCCTATGTAATGCTGGGATTTGCAGTTTGCTGTGGCAGAGCTCTCTGACAGAGAAGGCTGACTATCTCACAAATCCCAAAATTCTACAACATTAAGCCATGGCAGTAAAAGCGGTGACAAACTGCATTATTTCTGCAATGTAACCCTCCAAGTGTTGTAAAAATGTCCCTTTTGCCAAGCTGGAAAAATCCAGTTTGGCAAAAGGGATGCTTTTACGACCCCCTCTCACACTTTTTTTAAGTGGAACGTGGTGGCTCTGTGGTTGAGATACTGGAGATTATCATATGAGGGACAGGACATCATTTTTCCCATCCCTGTCCTATCCTTCCTGTTCTGATCGTGGGAAGCACTGTCAGCTGTCAGCTGAAAGTGCTTTCTCCTGTTTATCCTGTCATTTTGTATTAACAGCTTAACCCATTAATACAACAATGGCTGAAAGTGCTTTCAGCTGACAGCTCAAAGCACGTTTCAGCTGGCTGCAGTGTGAAAGTGATTTGTGCAATCACTTTCACTTGGGTCACGGGTGGGATAAGGACAGGGGAGCGATCCAATCCTTATCCTGTCCCTCATGTGATAATCTTCACAGACTCTGATCTCAAGGTCAGCAGTTTGAGATGTAAGTGCCATGTGATGAGGTAATATCCTGTCACTAGTTCCCGCTTCTGTCAACCTAGCGGTTTGAAAGCATGTAAAAGTGCACATAGATAAATAGATACCACTTCAGTGGGAAGGTAACAACATTTTGTGAAGTCATATGACCATGGGATACTTTTTGATGACACTGGCTTAGTAACAAAGATGAGCACCACCCCCTACAGTTGGACACGACTACACACACTTGGCAAGAGAAAACCTTTACTTTGCCTTTTATCCACACTTTTACAACCAGACAAGATTGAAAGCATGCTGACATCATGTGGAAACAGAAAAAGAAACATGCTTCTCTCTGTTTGCCTGCTGGTTTTGTTTGTAACATGATAAGGCTCACAGTCCTCATCAGTGCCAATCCTATCTGAAGATTGCATGTATAATACATGCATACCTTTTCTATTAACTATACATTAGAATATGCTAAACTTGGGTCTGTTTGGGTATTCTCATTTACATTGCCAAGGATGTATCAGGAGGTGGGGAGGATGAGAACATTGCCCTCCAATAAAAATTCTCCCCTCATGATTTTTCCCCCTCCAGTCTCTGAAATTTCTAGCATTGTAGTAATTTAAAATATCAGTTTAGAAATACTGTTTAGAGATCCAAAAAAGAAGAGGCAGGCAAAATGACCAAGGGAATGTAAACACAGCAAGTATAAGACTCCTGAGTGGAAATAATTTTTATTATCTCTTCCTCGGCAATGCTTGAAATTTGAAGGAATTTTTTTATGGAAGTGGGACAGGATTCTAATGTGGGAGGGCAATGCCCTTATCTCTCCACCCCCCCCACCCCCCCGTGCATTGCTCACTGTTGCTTTTATCTAAAGACCCTCTCTCTGGAGATGAGCATGATTAGATATACATAGGGAAGAATACACAGTAACACATAAGTGGATAGAAGTGATTATACTAGTCATTTTCTGTTCTACATCTAGCTTCCTCTACAGTATTGCATTAATACAGAGCCTGTAAAGGGAAAGGGTGGGGGACCCCAAAAGATAACCTCAGGGTTGTTTTGCATTAGTTATGAAGACATTGAACTAAATATGACAATATTCCTTTGAAAATTCATTTGCATTTCAGGTGTATGTCATTGGACATTTTCACATGGGCTTTTGGAGGACGCTAGCCGGCCTCCGTCCGGCCTCCGTCCGGCCCCACTCCGGCAAAATGTCAAATGTTTCATACGACATCGCAGCAAGCCCCGCCCCTTCCGGTGCCATCCCCGGCACTAGTCGGCGTCAGTCCGGGGCTTGCTGTGCGTGTTCACATGACGTCGCAGCAAGCCCCGCCCCCTTTAGCTCTAACTCCGGCATCAGCGCCGGAGTTGTAATTCCTTTTTTAAAAAGGAATTAGGTTGCTGCCGCCGGAGCTATTCTGGAGTGAGCGGAAGGATCCGTTCCGGAATGGCTCCAGGCGGATTTGGACGTTTGTGTATGAAAACATCCATTGAGACCTTTCCCCACAGCAACGTGGATCTATTACAGCTTTAAAATGAATTCAGTGGTTTCTTAATTAATCAAATGGTTTGAGCATTCAAATTGTGTGAGCATGTGGGCTCTGGGCTGACAAGACCTACTGCTCTAAGTTTTGCTGGGAAACCACCATTTGAGCACAAGAGAAAGAAGCATGTAACTTGTGTTCTAAAAATAAAGCTCTGTTATTCCAACAATGAGTAAATTGAGTAAAATGATGAAAGCCTCACTCAAGTGGTGTCATTGCAGTAGAATTGGTAGGCAACTGCAGCAGGTCCAGGGGGTTAATTTCTTTGAAGTTGGAAATCCATATCTGTTTTTGAAAAACTGTGGTGTTTTTTTCTAAGTTAAATAATGTGGATGGGGGAGGCTGCAAAGTATTTTAGACATTCATCACCACATCTCCTGGATGTTTTCAGGAGAGACAATTCACTTTTTTGTTTAGCTAGAAAAAAAGGCAGTCTGGGGAATCTGGAGGGATGACCACAAAAATGAGCTGTTTTGATACACTTAGGAAGAGTTATGTATAGCAACTTGGGGGTGGAGGAGACTTGCCATGATCTCTGTTTTGGTCATGGCAGCCTGTCTTAAAATTGTGAGACAATGTGCTGAAGCTTTGCCAATCCCCACATGAGATCTTAGCTCCAGTACAAGACCAAGAATCTTTGTCTATTTTCTCTTGACAAAACTAGTGAGTCTCTCCCACTTTGTGAAACTTAACACACTCACAGATAACTACAGAGAAGGTGCAAGAGAACAGATTGAATAACCAACAAAGCTACCAACAATCCATCAAACGATATGACTTTTATTGCTATTTTATAAAACTCATATTGTGCACATTTTACAGAACTGGACACCAGTCTTGCAGATGCTCAGATTGCCATCAACAGCAACACCAACAACATATGTGGCCATCTTTAGAATAATCTGCATGCTTGTGTTGTCTTGCTTATTGAACAAGAACTCCACATAGTACACTCAACACAAAAATGGAGGTGCAGACAAAGAAATAAAGTACGATCCACATCTGATGTCAGAATTGAAATGAATAGCTATATTATTCCCAGTTTGGAACCATCACCTTACCTAAGTCATGTTCTTCTGCAATGCCTTGTGATTTATAGATGCAGTGATACGTTGACTCTTCTCATGAACATAAGATGCTTGGAGTGGTTACTTTATTTTAGAAGTTATTTCTTCTACATATACTTCAGTGGATCTTCTCTATTTTCAAGAGGCCAAAGGAACCTACCTGCTTTAGGCTTTGGAAATTATCACAGCCACACACAGTAGGGACACTTTAAGCACTGGAGAGACCCTTCCTTTTGCCAGTGGGTCCCATTCTGCCATCAAAAGCTATTCAAAAGGATTGGGAAAGCATCCAGAGCATATTTGGGAAGCCATTGCAGTGTGGGCTGAAGGAACTAGGGGAAGATCTGATTTCATGAACAGAAGTCCTTTCACATAAGATTTAAATTATTTTACACGGAGACAGAAATAAAGATATAGAGAAGCAGACAAAGATATGACAATCTAAGGAAGGAAGGCTTAAAGGGGGGTATCAGTGTTGGTCCCCCAGGTCCTACACACTAAAACATTTTGAGGTGTGGGTTCAATTTCAGAGTTTGGGAGAGTTGCTTTCTAGATATAGGTGTGCCCAAAAACAAAAGGATGGACCTAAAAGCCCAACATACTTTATTTTAAAGCTTTAACTACCAGTGGCTACTCTCATGAACTTTTTAAAATGGGGTGGGACAAAGAAAAACTGGACAACCAGCAGGTGCTGACATGATGGAGAAGAGGACAACCTTCAAGTAAAATCCAGAGGGTCAGATTTAGACCCACAGGAAGTTCAAATTTTGGGAGGTTCTCTGCCTTGCCCTAGAAGTTGGGTGACTATAGTAGTTTGGATGCACAGTACAAACTGAAGTTTCAGAACAAAACTGTTGGACCAGGTCAAAAAATAGATATTTTGTTTGTTTGTTCTATTTCTAACTTACCAATTGGCATCTTGTTTTAAACTATTCTAAACCTATACATTCAGGACAGAAACTGCCAACTTCATTCTCTAAGACAGGAACAGTGGCTCCCTAATCTTTATACTGCCAAGAAATATAAATAAGTAAGGAATTTATGCTTGGCCAGCTCATTTAACTGTGGATGTGAAATGTAAAATGCAACTTTTTTTTTATTTTATTTTATCAACATTGTTTTACCAACAAGTGCAAGTTCTCACCAGATATAAGCCAGGTAAACCATTTCAAGATTAAAGAAAAATTCAAAAATACAAAGGAACAGAAATGACAGATATAAAGAGTAATGTGAACTTTAAAAAAAGTGTCATAGATTAGATCTTCCAGTACTTTGGTTTCCTCTTAATTGAAGTATTCTCACAAAGGGAATCTTTCCAGAACATTAACACATCCTTACAGATACTCTAATATTTTGGAGAATTTGTGTTTGCAATGTTTATGGTTGGCTAGGGTTTTTATATTTTGTGTGAACTTCTATATTTCTCTCTGTTCCCATCTTTCTTTCTGTCTTTCTCTAGACATGCACACACACATACATACAAATGTAGAGAGATCTTGTAGCACCTTTGAGACATAGGGCCAACAAACGGCCCCTAAGGGGCAGCTCTGTGCTGCTCCTGGGAGCGCCAGATCAGGGCTGCAGCAACCACATGCTGTGGTCCTGATCCTCCTTTTTGCTGCCTCCAAAAGAGCAAGCAAATGCTGCTCCTTTTAGGGCAGCAAAAAGCCATCCTTAGAGCTGCCACCACAGCCCTTTTGCTCGCCTTTGGCACAGCGTGTGTGCACGCTGCACCAACAGAGCGTTCTGACACCGTGCACCATGCAGTAGGGTGCGTGGCATGATGATGACATCGAGGCAGAGTCAGGACAGCCGATGTGCAGTCAGCCTGCCCCAACTCCACCCTCAGGCCGGCCCTTTAGGCCAGTCTGCATTGGCCCTAACTGAAATAAAGAAGTTGACAGCATGAGCTTTCATAGACTTCAGTCTACTTCCTCAGATGCATAAATGTTTTTAACAGCTGCCAACTTCTTCACTTCAATCAAAGGTGTTACAATATCTCCCTACATACTGATTCTACAGTTATATTTTTGAATTCTGCATACACACAAAGAAAGACATTTAATGCACAATATACTTTGTCAAAAGAAAAAAAATATTTATTTATTTGATTTCTGTCCCATCTTTCTCTCAAATGGGACTCCAAAGGCACAATTACATCGCATAAATAATGCAGTTTCATGCTCAATGCTATGGACTCCTGGGATTTGTAGTTTGGTGGAGCGGGGAAGCTAAATATCTCGCAAAACGACAATTCCCAAAATTCCATAGTATTGAGCCATGGCAATTAAGACACTTCTTTCAAGACATCAACTGAAAAAAACAATTAAAATACAGGAAATATATATTACATATATTTTAAAACCACAACTGATTGCATTGTTCTCTACCCTTATCAGTTAAGGCTGGAGGCCTTCTTAACCAGGGAAGTCTTTGCCTGAGAGGGGGAAACAAAACCTCCTTCAGAAGGGAGTTCCACAGACTAGGAGCAGCCACTGAGAAGACTCTGTCCCATGACAGCAATTCAGCTACTTTGGAAAATACATCCATTGGCAAGTGCACTTCTTGAACCCTCAGGATTTTCTACATACATAATGGTTTTGTAAGGCAATATTCTAAACCAATGAGGACACTTTAGAGAAAGTACAGGAGAGGGGGAGTGATGCAATATGCACTCATTCTATTATTATTATTGCATTCCCCTATTTTTAAATTCAATTTACTGACCATGAAACTAAACAATATTTTGTCTATTTCTAGCTCAGTAGTACACAACAACAACTGGCCATTTATATTCCAAAAAGCTAATTACAAGGGAGACCTAAGGCTCTTTAAATGCATTATTAATGCATTTTTTAATGCTGGAGAAGGCCAGGCTTAGAAATTTGCTTCCCATGCTTCCTAAAGCAAATTAATTGAAGAGAAGAGAAAAATGGGACATTCAAATAATTCTTTTCCATCACCATAATACCTGTTATGTTTTCCAGGCAGCAACAGACAAATTGTACCCTATGAGGAGTGACCTTATATTATGAATCACAGAATCATAGAGTTGGAAGAGACCTCAAGGGCCATGATGTCCAACCCCCCTGCCATGCAGGAATACAAAATCAAAGCACTCCCAACAGATGGCCATCCAGCCTCTGTTTAAAAACCTCCCAAGAGAGCCACCTCTCTCCAAAAGAGCAAGTTCCACTGTCGAACAGCTCTTACTGTCAGGAGGTTGTTCCTAATGTTGAGGTGGAATCTCTTTTCCTGTAATTTGAAATTGTTGCTCCTGGACCTTTTCTCTGGAGCTGCAAAAAACAAACTTACGCCATCTTCAGTAAGACAGTATTTGAACAGGACTATCATATCACTTCTTAATCTTCTCTTCTCCAGGGTAAACATACCCAGCTCCCTAAGTCACTCCTCATAGGGTACAATTTCCAGAACTTTCACCATTTTGGTCACCCTCCTCTGGACACATTTCAGCTTGTCAATATCCTTCTTGAATTGTAGTGCCCAGAACTGGACACAATATTCCAGATGAGGTGGCACTATTACTTCCCTTGATCTAGAGCTGAAGGGGTGGCCTCCAGATGCTCTGGTACTAATCACACTGGGACTCCAGTGACCATATGGCCCACTCCCAAAGTGGGCCACTGCCGTAGTTCCAAATAGGCTACTGGTGGGAGTGGATACAATCAATTAAAATGGCTGAATTGCATCTTTAACAGATATCTCAAAGAGAGAATCTCAGTGGTTCCTTCTTAAACATTAAATATTCATCAAAATCCTGAAAAGTAGACCACCGCTTCCTTTTCTTTGTTCTGTGGACAACAAGAAAGTGGCACACAGAAGTAGGAATGCAGTGATGAAAATTATGTGGCAAAAAATGAATAAATAAGCTGCAGAAAAATAGTTCATAAAAAAACTTTTTTAAAAAGTGAGGAACAAAATTTCCTAGGTCTCTTTCACCATTGCACCTTCAGAAATACATGTTTTGTATGCAGAAGATCTAGTGACCTTGCACACTACACAGTTATAGCACTTTCATATCACTTCAACTGCCCAGACTGCATTCTATGGAATTCTAGGTTTGTAGTTTGGTCAGAGGCATTGGAGTTGTTCTATGGCTGAAAAGTGCAAGAGCCCCTGCTTAAACTGCAAATCCCAGGATTCCATAGGATGGAACCATGGCAGTTTAAAGTGGGGGAAAAATATACTGTGAATGGGCTCTAGCTCAAAAGCAGCTGATTTCCTAGTCAATTCAATAGAACCTGTTTTTGAGGATGCACTTTTAAAAAAAATAAAAAAGCATCTGAGCAGAAAGAGATGAGCCTTATCTCTTTAAATCCTTTTAATGACATCCCAGCACACATCCAAGTGCTGATCAAGTGTACAATAATAATTAGGTGATGCATATGAGAGGATCTGAATATGCCATATAGCTGCAAGTGAAAAGATTTTACCCTTAAAGGTAAAGCTAAAAATATGTGCAATAAATGTAATGGCAACCAGGCTTCTGCTCAAAAGCATGGTTGATTGTGTAAATATGGTCATTTCATTATCAAGTGATCAGATGACAAAAGATCATCCCCTCTACTATTTATGATAGGGGTCAGCTACTTTTCAAGGTCTGGGCATACACATGGCCCTCACTGGTTCTTTGGGAGCTTCTCGTCCCCACTTTTTAAAATGTTAATCAAAATATCTCCTGCACTGCCATGTTGAGGAGGGAAAGGAAATGGGCAATTTTATCAAGAAAAGTTTTTTAAAACAAAAGTTTCTATGTAAGCATGAATAAAATTTAAAAATATTTTTTAAAAAAGTGACTAGAAGTCACTTCTGAATTGGGGGGGGGGGAGCCCCTTCCCTGGTGTAAAACAGTCCCCAAGGGCAAAAAAGTAGGGGAAATTGCTCCCTGACCATATCCATGCATGGCAGAAGGTTGGACTGGGTGGGCCTTCTGGTCTCTTCCAATATTATGATTCTATGGAGAAGCATTCTGAGTTGGTTTTTTTTAAAAGAAACTATAGGTTCTCCCCTCAAAAAACATTATGGGAAGGAGCAAAGTGGCTTTTGGAGGACATGTGGGTTTAATGGATCACATTTTCCTTTCCCTGTTTTATGGGAATATGACAATTCATTTTAAACCAGATGGCCTGGGAGCCTATCCTAAAGGGATGGCCGTGGCTGGGGAAGACACCCCTGCTCGGTTGGTGGAGGATGTATGGTTCCAGCCACTGGCCCCTACAAAGGGGAAGGAACGTGAGAGGCACAGAGCAGGCAGAGTGCTGGCCTGGAATCTTGGGTGGCTGAACACCTGGACTGGACTTCTACTGAGAAGCAGCAGCAGGAAGATGAGATCTCCTAGATCCATGGGGAGATGCAGGAGATGCATGGTCTGTTGGCAGAGGTAATGCAGAGGCTGAAAGGCCAGGTTGTTGGGCCCCCAGCTGGAGCAGGGGCTGGTGTGGCAGCACTGGCGGCAGTGGACCCGGTAGCCCCAGAAGCACCAGTGGAGAAGCCAGGAGTACCAAGAGGACCTTCCCCCCAACAGAACCCCCCACCAGGGAGGCTGCAGGACCCTTTGGCCAGGAAGATGGGACTAAAGTTTGATGGCCATCTTCAGCAACTGCCTTATTTTTTGTCGCAAGTGGTGGGACATATGTGTGAGTGGGGAGCATCTTTCCTGGATGAGGCAGCCAAAGTGCTATGTGACTAATCATCTAGAGGGGGAAGCGGCAGACTGGTTGGTCCATCTTTATGATAGTGGGACCATGGAGCTGCAGAATTTGCAGACATTCATGCTGGCACTGCAAGACAGATTTGAGGTCCCCTTCTGGGCTGAGCATGCCCACACCAAGTTAATCTCACTGCATCAAGGGTTCTGCTCAGCATGAAAATATGCCATGGAGTTCCAGAGCTTGACAGTGCAGGTTTCCAGAGTGGCCAGAACTCATCAAAGTGCAGTACTTTAAAGATGGGCTCCATCCTGGATTGCTGGAGTGGTATCTAATCAGAGACAACCCAAACACTGTGCATGAATGGATGAGGCTGGCTGGAGAGACAGAGATGGTGAAGGAGGAAATCAAGTGGATAGCCAGCACCCAGAAGAAGAGTGAGTCCAAAGGCCTTACTTCTGCTGTGGCCAGGAAAAATAAACTGGTAGCTGAAATTGAGAGACAGTGCCAGATGAGACTAGGGCTGTACTTGGAGTGTGGAAGAAAGAGACACATGATTGCAAATTGCCCAGACCAAGCGAGAGTTGTGAAATTGTTAACATTGCACAGGGGCAACCGAGTTCAACAACCAAGGGTGAGAATTGCCATAGAGCAATAGAGCACAGTGGAGGAGCCGGGGGAAGAGCAGGCCAAGTGCCCAGCCAACCTGCAGTAGAGCCAGATGAGGTGTGGATAGACAACAATGAGGACACAAGTGGTGATCTGTCAGGAAACTACCTGAGCCTGCCTTAGTTCACAGCGAAAGGTGGGCTGAGCATCCAGACAGCCGCAAATGCATGGTGAGTGGAGGAGTCCCTCTGTGCATCCTGAAAGTAAGACTGCTCCATCCTGGTAAAGGCGCTAGCGCAGAGTTAATGGCTGCCTTAGACTCAGGCTGCACTAGGTGTCTGATCAGCCATGAGGTGGTCAAATCTCTAGAGCTTGGGACAAGACCAATGTATCAGCCCATTCCATTTCATCAGATGGATGGACCAATCATGGAAGGGGGCAGGCCATCTCTAAGCAAATGGTGACTGTGTGAATGGGGTGGCAGAACATTAGGAACAAATTCGTTTGGTGGCTGGGCCAACCTATAGCTATCAGATGGTGTTGGGCATTGACTGGCTACACTTTCACAACCCCACCATTGACTGGAGACAATTGAAACTGAATACAGTTACTGACTACAAAAACCTCAATGCCAACAGTACTACTAACAAATACCCTCTGCCACTGATCAAAGATATGCTGGGACACTTGGCCACTGGAAAGCTGTTCACGAAGTTGGACTTGAGAGATTCTTATTTTTGAGTTTGCATCAGGGAAGGAGATGAATACCAAACTGCTTTTAATTGCCCACTGGGGGCTTATAAATATCTGATCCTCCCTTTGTGGCTTTTGGGGGGGGGGGGTGCTTTATGAAACTTGTGAATGAAGTCTTGCATGATTTACTGTTTGAAGGAGTGTTGGTTTATTTGGATTATGTGCTGATTTACTCTCAAGACTTACAATCACATATCAAGATGGTGTGGGAGGTAATGAAAAAGTTGGCTGGACAATCAGCTATATGTGAAACTGTCCAAGTGCCATTTCCACCTGGACAGGTTGGACTTCTTAAGGTACCAAGTGTCCACCCAAGGAATCAAAATGGACCCAGGCAAAGCACAGACACAGATGAATTGCCCCCGCCCAAATCGAAAACAAGTGCAAAAGTTCCTGGGATTTGCCAATTTCTAGTGTGAGTTCATCCACCACTTTGCCCAGTTTGCTTGGCCCAATACTGATTAGTTGGAAACAAAGGGGGGGGGGGGAAGAAAGCCTACTCCAAAATATGGGGAGGTGGTTGAAAAAATTAAGCTTTTGGCGAAAGTGGAATGGACTCCCAAATGTCAAGAGGCTTTTGAACAGCTGTAACACCTGTTTAGCTCAGAACCCATTCTAAAGCACCCGGATCCAGAACTATCTTTTGTCCTTCAAGTGGATGCTTCAGATTTTGCCTTGGGGGCATGTTGTTTCAAAAGGACTCAGAAGGGGTGCTCAGGCCATGTGCTTACTTGTCAAGGAAGTTTCAACTAACTGAGGCATTATGACCCATCTGGTTAAAAGAGACATTTGCTATAAAGTGGGCTCTCCAGACCTGGAGACAATTCTTAGAAGGGGTGCCTCACCCATTTGAGGTGTGGGCAGACCATTGCAACTTGGAGGTGCTTCAAGCCCCTCGCAAATTAATTCTATATCCGGATACTTTACCATATTGCTGTAGACATTCCAATAATTCCCCAATACATTCCAACGGGTTTGATATTGTCAATACCACATCATCCGCAAACGCTCTCAATTTATAATTTTGTTTACGGATTTCTACCCCACTGATTCTATTATTGTTTCTAATTTGCACCATCAAGACTTCCAAGGTTAATATAAATAATAATGGGGCCAAGGGGCACCCTTGCCTTACACCTTTTTGAATATCAAATTTATTAGTCCTCTCTCCATTAATCATAATAGTGGCTTCTTGATTTGCATAGATACTCCGAATCCATTTTATAAAGACCTCCCCCGCTTCTATTTTTTGTATTACTCCAATCATGAAAGTCCAATTGATATTATCAAAGGCTTTCTCCGCATCCAGGAAGATTAAAGCCAATTTTTTCTGAATATTTTTATGATGTAAATCAATTATATTCATTAAATTCCTAAAATTTTGTTTTGTCCCCCTGGATGGGAGAAAGCCATTTTGGTCCTCATATATCCAATTATCTAAGATGAATTTCAGCCGACTTGCCAATATTGCTGCCAAGAATTTATAATCCGAATTTAAAAGAGAAATCGGATGATAACTGTTAGGGTCTAATTTGTCTTTATCTTTTTTTTAAAATCAAAGAAATATTAGCCGACTTCCATGATTGGGGAATAGCACCGTCAATTATGTTATTCATAGTATCCAATAAAGGCAAGATTAATTGCGAAGAAAATATTTTGTAGTATTCATTGGGGATACCATCTGGCCCTGGCAATTTGGAACATTGGCATTGGAGATAGCTTGTTCTAGCTCTCTACGGGCAATAGGTGCATTTAAAAGATCTTGTTGATCTTTAGTGAGCCTAAAGAAATCCAGCTTTACTAGGTAGTCTTTAATCTCCTTCTCCTGAATTGTACCCGATTTATATAAATCCTGAAAATGGTCTATAAAAACTTTTCTAATCTGTGATTGAGTTGTTTTAATTTCTGTCCCTTTTCTTATTCTTGTAATTGCTTTTTTAGCTTTTTCTTTCCTTACTAGGTACGCCAATAATCTTCCTGGCTTATTTCCATGTTCGTAATATTTTTGCTTCACAAATTTTATTTTTCTTTCTATCTGATCCATATTAAGAGTAGAAATTTGCTTCTGTGAAAATTTAATTTTTTCTCTAATTTCCCGCGAGTCTGGCAAATTGAGTCCTACACAGCATAGATGGGCTAAGGACTTTTACAAATATAGGTTCAAATTCAAGTTCATCCCTGGTCAGGAGAACTGTTTGGCTGATACATTATCTAGACTCCCTCAACACGTGGGCAAAGAAACCCAGCCACTACAAACTTTATTCACTCCAACACAAATGGGACTAGCTGTCATGACCCATAGCCAGGCTAAGGCAAAAGGGGAGGGAGATCTCAGACAGCTGGACCCATTACATGCAAAGATCCAGAAAACTTCAGAGAGTGACAATTTGCTGCAAACACACCAGCAACAATTAGAGAAGAAAGATAATGGTCTTTGGTACAAAGGACTGAGAATATATGTGTCTAAAGACTTAAGACTAAAGGTGTTACAAATATGTCATGATTTCAGAGCTGTGGGACACTGGGGTTTTGTGAAAATGTGGTACAGCCTCTGCAAGCAATATTGGTGAGAAGGGGTGCGGCTGGATGTGGAAGAATATGTAAAAAGTTGCCCAGTGTGTGCTAGGGCTAAGCCATTGATGGAAAAACCTAGTGGACTTTTGCAGTCTCTGGAGACCCCTAGTGGCCCATGAAAGCATATTGCCATGGATTTCATTACTGACTTGCCCAAGAGCCATGGTTGAAACACCATTTGTGTTTTGTCAGACTTGTTTTCAAACAAGCACATTATGTGGGGTGCAAGGGACTCCCCATAGCCCCCAAGCTAACTGATCTGTTCATACAATTTGTTTATAAATACCACAGACTGCCAGATAAGATAATCTCAGATAGATGAACCCAGTTCACCTCACAATTTTGGAAGGTGTGCATCCAAGCTGGGAGTTGAACTAGCATTGAGCTCTGCTTATCACCCCCAAATGGATGTGCAATCAGAATGAACAAATGCTTCACTGGAAAGGTACCTTAGGTGTTATACCAATCCCCTGTAGGACAATTGGTATGAACTGTTGCCACATGATGAAGTGGCTTTCAATGGAGCTTTCAATCAGAGTACAGGACATTCATCATTTGAAATTGTTTATGGTTATGAACCTAAGTTGTTCCCCACTTTAATGGTTGAGTCATCTGATCCTGTGACAGTGACTCAGTGGGTCTCTAAATTAAAAGCGGCTTGGCCACACATTGTAAATGCTCTAGAAGGAGCAAAAAAGGATTACAAAAAGTTTGCTGACCAGCACAGGAAGATGGGGTGGGACCTAAAGCTGGGAGACAAGGTTTATCCACCAAACATTTGAAAATGAGACACCCCACCAAAAAACTGGGACCTAAATATGTGGGACTATATAGTTCAAAAGACTAATCAATGAGGTGATGGCAGAGTTGGACTTGCCAGAAGCCTATAGATATTTACATCCTGTTTTTCATTTCTACCTACTGAAACCTGCCTGGACCAGTGAACATTGGAGAACTGAGGAAACTCACCTTTGCCTATGTTGGTGAATAGAGAACATCATTTTGAAATTTCCAAAATATTGGACTCTAGAATGCATAAAGGGGGCTTACAATATTTGGTTCAATGGAAACATTTTCCTATTGATCATGATAAGTGGGTGAAGGCTAAAAATGTCAAAGCTCCTAAATTGTTTGGGGATTTTCATTTGAGCTATCCTGACAAACTTGGGAGGATGGGATAGGTTGAGATGATTGTCAATTATATGTTTTGGGAGAGCGGACTGTCAGAACCATGCCTGCATGCATGGATTCTGTCAGGTTTTTATTGTTGTTGGGTTAAATGTTTTAGTAGTAGTTAGTAGGGGATTGTGGGTATGTTAGTAGTCATAGCAAATAGGTTAGTTGGTATGGTGGGTTGGGACTACTGGTACCAGGCTAGGATAGTTTTGAGAAAGTTGGGCCTTTGGAATGTGTAAGTTGTGAGCTGCGGAGAGTTGGTGTCTGGATGTAACTGAAAGGAAGGGGGTTAGGTGGACTGCTTGTGCTGAAGAGAGATAGCACTGGTGGAAAAAGGGGGCTGGCTTGATGGGGGGAAAGGCTATGGGAATTGGAGGTGGGTGCTGGTTTTGGCACCAAGGGTGTTGGGTGGAGTTTAATGGTTTGGGGTTTTTAAAATATTGTTTGACTTGGAGGGGGGAAGTTCCTGCTAAAATGCTGACTGGTGACTATGTGTTCTCAATTAACTTCTTGTTGGTTAAACTCACTGACTTACATAGAGTTCCTGAATTTGCTCAAGTCTGACACTCTAGGACCTATTTGTTTGTCTTTTTAACAGTCTGTTGTATCTGTAGGACTTTTCTCCAACATCACATTACAAGTGAGTTGGTTCTCTTCCCATCAGTTTTCTTCACTGTCCAGCTTTCACAGCCATATATAGCAATGGGGATTACTATAGCATGGACCATCCTGACTTTAAACTGCATTTAGACACTCCATGACTGTGTAGAAGAAACTGTTAGAAAATACAGTAATTGTCTAATATATCTTGCTGTACCTTTTCCCCTTCCAGAATGTCATCATTTTTACTCATAGATACTGTCAACTGGGATTGAGTTGGTAATTCACCTTATCTATAGTATGCTTTCCATCTTCAAGTACCTAATTCTAAATTCTTTCACTCTTCTCTTATATTTTTCCCCCAAGAATCTTTAAAAAATGCATGTCCACCACTGTAATAGGCAGCTTATACACATGATTTGAAGTCTCAAGACTCAGACCTAAAATCTATTGAAAATGCTTGTCTTGAAATATTTGAACTAAGAGTTAAATATATGCAGCAAGCTATGTGCAGAGTTTTGCTGCCTTAAAAAAAGAAGCAGAGATTATACCAAGGAACTAATGCATGGTAGCTGTTGTTGTGTGCCTTCAAGACATTTACAATTTGTGGAGACACCAAAATGAATTTATCATAGGGTTTTCTTGGCAAGATTTATTCGGAAGTGGTTTGTCTTTGCCTTCCTCTGAGGCTGAGAGAGTGCAACATGCCCAACGTCACCCAGTGGATTTCCACTGCCAAGTGGGTATAGGAACCCTGGTCTCCTGATGTCATAGTCTAACATTCACATTATTACACAATGTTAGCTCTTTTATACCATGCTGATTGGTGGTTAGTAACAGGGAAAACCCCCACTGAATTATGCTCTGGATAAATTGAAATCCAACAATTTTTTCTTCAAAAATAAGAAAATGTGTTGAGTTATTCCAAGTGCAAATTCTTGGACTGTAAATAATATTCACAAATTTTATCATCCTCACCATGGTCCAAAAAAGGGAAGGGGGGAAAGGTCAAGTATCACAAGATTGTCCACCCCTCCATAAACATGAAAAGTCGAACATTTCTTTTTCATCAGTCTGTGAAGTTCACAAAGGGAACCTCTGTATAAAATTACTGGTAGTCTCACTCTTTTTAAGCTAAATAATAAGCAAATGTTGACACCCCTAGCAAATCCCAAGCCTCATAAAACCATGTTTTACTCTTGCTCATCTAGTGCTGCCACAGTGGGAGCACAAAATAATCTGATCCCTTCCCTACTCCCCAACTTCCAATGGACCATCAAAATCCACTGTCACCAATTCATTTCATGGCTTGATGCATTTCAGCAAGGGTGCAATGGGAAAGAATGGAACTGGCCATTCCTTTTCCCCACCCCGCCCCCATGTATGTAACATGCAGCTACAGGGTCAGCTCATGATGGATTACATTTTGCAGCATTCTTGCTTTGCTGTTGTTGTTAACTGCCTTCATGTTGGTCTCAACTCATGCTATCCCTATGGATGAGACATCTCCAAGACCCCCTAACCTCCACTGCTTTGCTTAGTTCCTGCAAATTCATAACCATGAACTTCTTAATAGAGTCCATCCATTTAGCAAGGAACTTCCTCTCTTTCTTCTTCTCTCCACCTTTCCTAGTATTATTGTCTTTACTAACGAGCCCTGCCTTCTAATGACATGGCCAAAGTACAACAGCTCAATTTATCATCTTGGTTTCCAGTGAGATTTCTGGCTTGATGTGTTCTAGGACCTATTTGTTTGTCTTTTTGGCTGTCCATGGTATCCTCAGCACTCTTCTCCAGTACCACACCTCAAATGAGTTGATTTTCTTCCTATCTGCTTTCTTAACTGTCCAGCTCTCACATCCATATATGGTGACGGGGAATACTATGGCTTGGACAATTCTAATTTTTGTGCTCAGAGATAGAGATAGAGATCTTTGCACTTTAGGATCTTTTCTAGTTCTTTCATAGCAGCCCTCCCCATTTTTAGTCTTCTTATGGTTTCTTGACCGCAGTCCCTGTTCTGATCAAGGCTTGATCCTCTTTTACTATTTCTATTTTCTCATTGTGTAGGTTGAATTTGTGTATATTCTCTGTGGTCATTATTTTTGCTTCCTTTATGTTCAGCAGTAAACCTGTCTTTGCACTTTCTTCTTTAATCTTCCTTAGTAGCTATTCCAGGTCTGTGAAGTTTTCTGCTAGTACTATAGTGTCATCTGCATATCTCAGATTGTTGATATTCCTTCCTCCTATTTGTAACTTCTTCTTCTGTGTCCAAGCCTGCTTTCCTTATAATAAGTTCTGCATACAAGTTGAACAGATAGGATGAAAGGATACAACCTTGTCTGACCCCTTTGCTAATTGGGAACCATTCTGTTTTACCATGCTCTGTTCTGACAGTAGCCTCTTGTCCTATGTACAGATTCCTCACCAGGAACATCAGATTTGTTGGCACTCCTATGTCTTTAATGCACAGCATTTCATGGTCTATGCAGTCAAAGGCTTTGCTATAGTAAAGCACATGCTGAATTTCTTTTCGAATTCCTTCATGCACTCCATTAGCCATCATAGCCGCTCTTCCTACCTTGCTTGCTTGTAATTACATTGCTCTCATGTAATTACAACAAAAAAAAGGGAGAAAACAGCTTCACTCTCTTCCTCCATTTCAGAGATCCAAGAAAGATAAGTTGGATAGGAGAGTTTGGGGTGTCCTTACAATGGATCTGAGTCCACCTTGTTAATGTCCTCTACCTATTTATCCAGGAAGGGATAATGGACTAATATTTCGATTGTGAACACAAAATATAACCAATAAGGATTTCTATCTAAGTTATATAAAGTATAGCCTGTTTTCCCACAGTCATTATCAGTTATTAATAATGCATCACACTTTCAACAAATTTCAAGAAGGTTTAAAAAATGAGTTTATCTATATTTGATAAGAGTGAAAACAAAGCTCACATTAAATCATATTAATATAATTCTTCTAATTCCTTCAGCATTATAAAAATGCAGCCAACCATTTGGAGTTAGCTTCAAAAACTTATTAATCAAATCTTTTATTATCAAATCTGATATAAATGAGATCATTTGACTGAGGTTTTACTTCTTTTCCTTTTAGCCATTTGTTTGGACCATATGTGGCCCCTAAAGAAAATGAAAGTAACACAAAACCTTGATAAATTTAACAGTATTCATAATTTTTAAAACAATATTTAAATGAAAGTATAAATGTACAAGGGTGAGGTGACTGAAAATCTACTCATGAATAAGGACAGGTTTACTGGACTATAGTGAAGAACATTCATTGTCAGAAAAACATATGTGTCTGTCTTTCACTTCCCAGTGCAGTCTCCCAAGACCAGCCCTACCATTAAGCAGAGTGAGGCAGCCACCTTAGACAGAAAATTCTGGGTGCCATGAAAAAGTAGGAGGGGCAATCCACCCCAGGAAGTTGATGGATTTGAATTAAGTTGATCCACCTAAGTAGCCTGATGGATCTGAATCCATTTCTGTCAGCTATCAAAGTATATCCTGTAACTTCCACAGACATTATGTGGAATGGGGGAATGGGAGCAGCAGTGGACATTCCTGAGCAGCCCTTCCCATCAAGTGGAACAAATTTTGTCTGCTTGGGAGCTGGGAACAATGGAATGAATGGTCCAGTAATTAGAGCAGTGTGAATGGAAAACTAGTCCAAAAAAGCATGGACAAGAGCTTCAACATAATGCCTGCAGAAGTGACAAGATGGTATATCTATGCTCTGAGACACCATGGATGCCAATGTTGGGAGGAAAAACAGGACAATACATTAAAAAATACTTAATGAATGCATGTTTATATTTTATTGCCAACAATTGCATAAGATGCTTGGGGATTTATTTATTTATTTATTTTTGCTGGTAAAACAGCTTGCCTGGCCTCTTATGCCATCTCTGGCAATAAAATATTAAAAAAATATAAAAATATTTTTAAAATATGAAAAAAAATGTGAAGAAAACTGATGGGAAGAAAATCAACTCATTTGAAATGTGATGTTGGAGAAAAGTCCACACCATGGACTGCTAAAAAGACAAACAAATGGGTCCTAGAGCAAATAAATAACCTTGGATGGTTGATGCTGTTTGCTCTTTTGCCTTGCACAACAAAACATTTTGGACCAACCTGCATTTTCCTAGTTAGCTGGGGAAACTAGCACATTTATTAGCCTCTCTTAAGATGAGGTCTGTAGCATTTGAACAGCCGGTGTTTTTTTAAAATCACTATGTCATTGTTCCAAGTAACTAATCAAGGGTGACAGACAATCTAATAACAATAAATCTGGTTATCCCAGACTACAGCCATCCAAAGTATGGCAAAAACAGTAGCACAAAGTATTTGAGCCTACTAGCCCCCAGAGGAACTGCAGCTTAACTCATATGGGCTGGAACAGGTCACGGTTTCAGGTAGCTTCTATGTCAGTATTTGGCAAATGTTGGTGGAAAAAAATTGGATGTCAGCAGGCAAGGCGTACATGATGCTTGTTTTCACATCTTGATCAGTGGCAATAATAGTGGCACCTGGTGGCTTCCATGTCAGTGGGGCAGTGAATCTACTCCAGCTTAGACCATGCTGTAAAGAAATGTATTCAATGTGCTGAGTCCTGTCCCCAAAATGGTTTCAGCACCTTGGATAGCAATTTTAAAGCCTAAAACCCAGACTGGAATCACTATCCCATTTACATGGGAAACATTAGTCAGGTTTACTGGCTGAAACCCAAAGCCTGTGTTTCAGGTCAATATAGGACCATGTGTCCATATGTAAGGGATTTTTTCTTGTTCTCTTCTTATGGTCAGTCAACAATAGAAGAATGTATCTTTGTCTGACATCCAGGCAGAATTTGAAATGAATCTTCACTCTCCAGATGTTTTGATCTCACTTGTTATTGCTCCTTGAACTGCATCAGAACATGCTTCTGAAGTTGCACCAAGATTCACAGTAGGTTTTCATGAAAACTTGCAGTGAGTAAATTATTCCCTTGGATCTTGACCAAAGTCTGTGACACAGAGATCCTATAATCCCACATTTGTGCCTTTCCCAATTTCAAACTAGAAACTGAGCCTGGAGCATATATATGACCATATATCCCGACACAAATACTATGGTAGTTAAGGAAAGAGATTTATCAAAAGATTGAGAAATGGGAAAATGAAAACCCATTTAACAAATGGCCAGAATGTTTGGTTGCAATTTTATTTTTATAGATATAAAAAGCAGGTGCAATTCAGTGCTGTCAATAAATGCATTATCCCCCCCCCCCCATACAATTTCTACTTCTGTTTTGCTCCTTTCCCCTCAAATGAAAGACTACAGCAAATTATGTTTAACAAGGCAAACATCATTTGAAAATGTTTGTCCTTGTAGTGATTTTCCTTGTAAGAGCTGCTACCTCTAAATTTCCAAAGACTTTTGTGTGAAAGAACACTGAGTGCTCTTATCAGGAAAGATAACGACAAGTTAACATTCGAAACATCTTAAAGGGCTTTGGCTGTAAAACTGCTACTGTCATTTTTCTTTGGCAATCCAAAATGTCAGTATCTGATGGAAATTCTTTGATAAAAATGTGATTCATAAAGAAATATCTTTGGGAGCGTGGTGCTTAACAACTGTGAAACAATTAAGTTTCTACAGAACATGCCATTACTGATCTGTGACATTTCCAATTGGCTCACATTTGGAATCAGGAATGATGTGATTTCATTTGGAATCAGTGGCAGTTCCAATTTCTATCACACCATGGCTGAAATGAAGGTATTACAAAATGTCCCACTTGGCTCACAGTGTACTGTAATAGAGACTTTTAAGCTTTTAAGTGTCATCTTTTCCCTGCCCCATTATTTTCATTCCCAAAATCACCTACTGCTGGAATTTGTTTTACTGGTTTGGTGCTCTGTGTATTATCATCCTTTGACAAACCACAAGGAAATCCTCATGGGAAATCAAAGCTAACCACAACTCATGCATTCCCATTCTGTTCTGCCAAATGATCTCTGTAATAGAGGAAGTAGGCAGCATGCATGAGTGGAAAGGCTATCATCAGAATGGCTCAAATGAGAAACAGGCCCTAGGGTCGCTTGCATGAGACCACAACACAAGAGGAGAGTCATGGAAAAAGAGTAGATGCTCTAATTTACCTGGGTGCCCATGACTTTGGCAAGATCATTTTACTGAATGAAAACTTCAGCCTTTGAAGCAAGTGCCCTTTGCCAAAATAAATAAACCAACCAACCAACCAAGCCTAGTGCTTCTTAGTCTAACACAGAGGTGGGAATTGTGTTCCTGCATCTCCCAGCAACTGTGACCAGTATAGTCAACAGTGAAGAATGCTAGGAGTTGCAATTCAATGAGGTATTTATTTTGTCATTTCTTAGCAGCTTACATATTTTAAAGAACTGCTAAGAGAATGACTGATACTCATGTAATTCTAGAGGCTATGGCCTAGATAGTGATGGTGAACTTTTTAGAAACTGAATGCCCAAACTGCAACCCAAAACCCACTTATTTATCACAAAGTGTCATGTCCCTCTGGCTTTCTAGTAATAAACTCTGGTGAACTCTGTCCTGGGGCGATGACGTGCATGCCCACAGAGAGGGCTCTGAGTTCCATCTCTGGCATGCATGCCATAGGTTCACCACTACTGACCTAGATCCTATTGGTTAGTCCCAACTATTTTAGACCAGATTAATTGTTGACTTGCTGACTAATCAACACATAGGTAAACCCCACTGTCAGTGGATTGATAGTTATACTCTAGTTGAGGCTGTAGGATTTAAGAAAATCCAACGGCTTTTGGTGACTCTGATATCTTTAGGTCAGACAATCTCTTCTGTAGAAATTATCATGGATGGCACCTTTATAATTCAGACTACAAACCCTGAAAAAGATTCAACACCCCCTAACATCAGAGCCATCAAATGCTATTGGAAAAATGAGGCCTCTTCCCCAAGATTATTATGCTAAATACACATTACTGAAAGAGGGTTTGCAGAAATTTGTTCCTGACCAGAGAATCAGCATAAATAATGGAGATGGTGGGGGATACCTTTCCTAGAATGGACAATGCAAGCTCTGAGCATTTGCTGAGATCTCAGAATGAGGAATAGCTATAAAAAACATTTAAGCCTAGAAGTGCAGTTATGGGTTTGTTTCGTGGTTGCTTTTTTAAAATGTCTTCAAAGACAAAGATAAAATAAGCTATTATTTGTGCCTTTTCTTTTAGTTTACCAGAAGGTTATCAGTAAAGACAGATATGAATTCCACTCTGAAGCCCTTAGAATGCTTGCAAGTGAATCAGAGTGTAGAAAAGCAAAGACATATTCACACCTGAACAAAAAGCCATTCATAAATGAACACAAATTAATAGTCCAATCATTGGAGGGGGGAAGTATGCAAGAATCTATATTTATTGATGGAATCTTATTTGATTTCTCATTTCTTTTCTTTTCTTTTTCCATTTGGTTCTTGAACACTGTGGGGGACTTATAGACAACACTCTGTGAATCTAATGAACAAATTCATGGAATGTGCAGGTATATTTCAGCAAGCTGTTGGAGTGGAAAACAGCAACTTTCAAGTTCCAGGCCTATTAATAACATTTATATCTTTTGAAATGTATAAGAGCTTGCTTGACATGATTTTTCCCTTAGCTTTACGCTACCTAAAAGGGGGATAATGATATCTAATTGCTTGCCTACTCACCTTCTGCCTACTCCAAATGCATGCTGTGAGGGTTCAATCATTTTGTTAACATTTATAACATCCTCTAAAAATATCAAAATGCTCTGAACCAATACTTTATGCAGGCTATATTGCTTCTGAGTCTCATACCAATAGCCATGTATTGAAACATGTAGGAAGCGGAAAAGGAAGATAATTGGCAAAGCAGAACTGGTACATTTCTTCTTTTGGAATTTAGGATTACTCAGGGAAAAATGGATCAGAATCCTGTTTTACCATGTGTAAACTTCATAGTTATATTGCTGCGCAGTGAATCTGTCCCAATCCCTCCAAGCTCTGTTTACTGGGATGCAGCCACTGTGATCAGTGGGGATCCTTACCCCTGACAATCAGGAAGCAGCTTATGATACAAGCAAACTAGGGGTTATGTAGGGATTATAAATACCGGTATATAACAGTCGTGAGTGGGTAACTCTAGGTTATGCATTCATAACTGTGGAAGAGAATTTTTTTATTTAAATTTATTTATTTTGTTACAAGGCTAGGCTGATTGCTGAGGTCATAAATCTTGACCAATTTAAGAAGCCTCCTAATGTTATCAGATAAGTATATTATTTAACAGATGAAGAGGGATTTTTTTCTATTTTCTATTTTATTTTTACTTTGAGGACCCTCAAAGTCTGATATCTTAAATTACTTCCTATTTAATTTTGGCATAAATCTAGCACTGGTTCGCAGGAAGGTTGAAAGTCCATTCAGAATGGAAATGTATGGATTTCACCTATTTTGGTTCAAAGATGGCATTCTCAAGAACAGAAACATGATCTCCGTCAGTCTTAGCTGATCAAAAAAAATGTAGACAAGTCTGTTTCTCACATGTATGCTTATTCTTGGATGGCTGAAACTCAGGGTGCATCTTCAATGTAGAAATTATGCAGTTTGACACCTCTTTAACTGCCATGGCTTCATTCTACAGAATCCTGTAATTTGTAGTTTTGTGAGGCACCAGCACTGAAGCTAAAGGTCTTGTAAAACTACAGATCCCACAATTCCATAGTATGGCATTATGGAACTTAAAGTGGTGTCAAACTGCATTATTTTTACAGTATAGATGCAACCATAAACTTTAATTTTTAAAAAATTACTGTGAAAAAATTCAGGTGAACAACTGTAAGATTTAATTGGGAGAGAAGAGAATCTGTGAGGAAAAAATGCCTGATATCTTACTGGCACAAACTGAGGGGCTAAACAGACAGCTGTAAAGCCACCCCATTCAGCCTCCCACTTTGAGTGCCAGATCAGAGTCACAGCAACTGCACACCATGGCCCTGATCCAGCATTTTTCTAGTGCCAAAAGAAGTGGCAAAATGCCATTCCTTTTGCACTGAAAAAAAAGTGCTCTTTTCACTGCCGCCATGGCCCTTCTGCATTCCTGTAGTGCGTGGCATCTGGTCGCTGAACCACAGGAACACCCCAACACTGCCCACCATACCAGATTGGGCACCGAGTTGGGGCATGTGGCATGTGTTTGCCACCCGACCCCACCCCCCACAATGCCAGGAAGTTGACTCAAATTGACAGTCTGCTTTGCCCCTATGTTTGGGCAAGGAGCTATATGACTATTCACAGAATGGTCATCATAGGAGTAAACATTTTGGGACATCATGGCAAGATATTAGGTAATGGAACTGAAAATCAATTGCCGCAAAGTGCGTGTGTGCAGCAGAGTTGGATAAACCACAAATCTACTTCCAAACTGGGCTAATTTGTTGGGAGGTGGAAGACTCACAATATGTCCGAATTGAAGCAGGTGTCCTCTGAAGCAGACCATATCAAATCTGAATTTAGCTTCAACAGGAGAGTTGAGGGATGCATTTTTGTTATATTTAAGCTGGAAGCCTTTACCGTCTTATCAGCTGATGTTTTGGAGGTATGGGCAACTTCTGCAGGCAGCTCTCAGTTACTGATGGCTACAAGTTCCCCATACCTTCAAAAGATAATCTGATGTGAATGGAAAGGGTTGCATCTTGAACATAACAAAATGCACCCCCTTCATTCTCCATAACAAAGCAAGTAAGAGTGAAATTCATATCAAAACATACCCAGGACAGATGATCCATGCAGGAAACCTAAGTCAGAATCATCATGCCATAGTCTTTCTTATTTCTGTCTATGGTTGTGAAGCAGTGAAGAAAACTGTTCAGAAAAATATTAACTTATTTGAAATGTGACACTTGAGGAGATTTCTATGGATAGCATGAACTGCCAAAAAGATAAATAAATGGGTCCTAGAGTAAACCAGGCCCAAATTTTCACTAGAAGCCAAGATGACTGAACTGAGGCTGTTGTAATTTGACATATTATGGGCCGATGCAGACGGCCCATAAGGGATGGCTCTGTGCTGCCCCTAGGAGCGGTGGATGGGGGCCGCAGCAACCACATGCCACAGCCCCAATCTCCTTTTTGCCACCCCCAAAAGAGCGGCAAATGCCACTCATGGCTCTTTTGCACTCCATTGGTGCAGCGTGTCTGCATGCTGCACCAAGAGGGCACCCTGATGCCAACCACTGTGCGGTCAGGTATGCAGCATCAGGGTGGAGTTGGGGCAGAGTTGGGGTGGCCGGTGTGTGGTCGCCTCACCCCAACTCCACCCCCAGGCCAGCCTAAAATGCCGGTCTACATTCACCCTATGACTCACTGGAAAATATGATAGTACTCAGTAAAGTGGAAGGCAGTAGGAAAAGACAAGGGCTGCACTACAGGTGGATTGATTTAATTAAAAAAGTCATGGCCCTGGGTTTGTAAGAGACGAGCAGGGCAGTTGATGATCAGAGCTCTTGAGGGTCTCTCACTCATAGAATCACTATAGGTCAAAATTGACTTGACAGCAAATGACAATAAATACAAGGTGCTGAACCAGGAAGGGATGGGGAAGGGCAGCAGCCTGAATAATTCTTTTAACAGTCATACTAAACCCCACAGCATATTTTCTGCCTGCTGATTTTGGTGCCAAAACCTCGAAAGGCAAATTGAAAAACAAAAAACAAAACTGGGATCACTTCCACTTAGTAATGAATACATGAAACAGTATTGCACTGCAGAAAAAAATGTTATTCTCATGCTATTGATTAGTTAATACTATGAATTTCCCCTATATATCCACCCAGATCCTCTTTATTTTAGATCTTCCTGGCCTTCAATTTTTTTTTAATCAATCTATCTAAAGGGATAGGAATGCAGATGTTGGACTGCTGCTCCCAACAACCCTAGAAGGCACAACCAACAGTAAAGAACTCAAAGACTTGCAGTTCAGCAGCATCTAGGGGGCTGCATGATTCCCAGCCTTGACCTAAATCTTTTAATCAACATGATAGCTTTGGGCAATAAGCAGAACAAAAAGACAGAAACAAGAATGTGATTGAGTTTATAACAAGAAATTCAGGTTCCCACAGGAGGTCTTGCTTCTTTAATCTCATACTAAACTGTCTGTGGTTAGTAAAGTGGAATGTTATGGTCATTGCTACTGGTTCTACATTCTAATTTTCATCATCATCATCATCATCATCATCATCATCATCATCTTTTCATTATGCAAGATGTGTGCCTTAAATAAACGATGGCAATATTGGTGAACCTTGCAAGCTGTAAATTTTACCTGGCAAGTGAAAGGGAATGATATATTCCTTTATCAACCACTAATGAAATTTCTACTAACATTTTTAAAAAGAGGTTTAACAGTATGATGTAATTGAATATATAACTTGTTAAAGAAGAATTATAATTAAAAAATTAAATTAAAATAATAAATAAATAAATAAATTATGGAAATTCTATGAGCTACAGCTTGGATCTACAAACTATGCAGAAGGGCTAAATAAGCATAAGAGGCTTCTGGATTATACTTGTGAGAAATGAACAATAACATCCAAAATCCAGAAAACAGTGATACCTTTATGGGGTCAAACAAAATGCACAAAATACATGATGCAAGCTTTCGAAGCTCCAGTGGCTTCTTCATCAAGCAGAGGTATTAACAATTATACAAGGGAAAGAAAAATCTGTCAGTGTTAGAGTCACTGACTTACATTTTGTAAAGATGTTGCTGTTGTTGTTCTCAGTTAAGATGGTCTGGAGCAGGGGTAGGCAACCTTTCCCCTTTAAGGGCCGAGGGACTTCAGCTCCTAGAAGCCTCAGCCATGTTGGCCAATAGTCCCATGTTGGCCAATAGTTCCTGGGATTCTGGGAGCTGAAGTCCCTCGGCCCTTAAAGGGGAAAGGTTGCCTACCCCTGGTCTGGAGGGATATCCATGCAAAAAGAGGCCATTCCTTCTGGCTCTGTGGGCTCTGCTATACAAAAAGCCTCAAAGTCCACGAAGTAAAATTTAAACTCCATTAGCAACACAAAAAGATGATTCCCTTGAGATCCAGGCTGTCTCTGTCCTTTATGTGGCTAAAATGTGGTATCTCCTCATCCAGAAAACATATCCAGGGGTGGCCTTGTTGGCCATACAGAAAAGTACAATAACATCTAAAATCCACAAAAAGGGGAAAAAAGAGGATCCCAACAAGTATCGTCCAGTTAGTCTGACATCAATACCAGGAAAGATTCTGGAGCAGATCATTAAACAAAGAGTCTGTGAACATCTGGAAGGTAATTCCATAATCACAAAAAGTCAACATGGGTTTCAGAGAAACAAGTCATGCCAGACAAATCTGATCTCTCTCTCTCTCTCTCTCTCTCTCTCTCTCTATATATATATATATATATATAATTACCAGTTTGGTAGATGAAGGGAATGCTGTGGATATAGTATATCTTGATTTCAGTAAGGCCTTTGACAAAGTTCCCCATGACATTCTTGCAAACAAGCTGGTAAAATGTGGGCTAGACAAAGTAACTGTTACATAGATTTGTAATTGGTTGACTGGCCAAACCCAAATGGTGCTCAACAATGGCTCCTTTTCACCCTGGAAAGAAGTGACCAGTGGGGTGCCACAGGGCTATGTCCTGGGCCCAGTGCTATAAATATATTTATTGATGACTTGGATGACAGTATTGGGGGCATAGTTATCAAATTTGCAGACGACACCAAATTAGGAGGAGTAGCTAACACCCCAGAAGACAGGATCAAAATTCAAAATGACTTGAACAGACTAGAAAGCTGGGCTAACAAAATGAAATTCAACACAGAGAAATGTAAGGTACTGCACTTAGGGCGGGAAAATGAAAAGCACAGATATACGATGGGGGACACCTGGCTGAATGAGACTATCTGTGAAAGGGATCTAGGAGTCCAGGTACACCACAAGTTGAACATGAGTCAACAGTGCGATGCAGCAGCTAAAAACCCGAAACAATGGATGCAAGCTACAGGAAAAGAGATTCCACCTCAACATTAGAAGGAACTTCCTGACAGTAAGAGCTGTTCAACAGTGGAACACACTCCCTCAGAGTGTAGTGGAGTCTCCTTCCTTGGAGGTCTTTAAGCAGAGGCTGGATGGCCATCTGTCAGGGATGCTTTAATTGGGAGTTCCTGCATGGCAGGGGGGGTTGGATTGGATGGATCTTGTGGTCTCTTCCAACTCTATGATTTTATGATTCTATGATTTTATGTTTTCTGGATTTGAGAATATTGCATTTTAGCCACAACAGAAGAATACTAAAGAGAGAGCCAAGAGACTGGGACTTAACTCTGAGCCTTCTACCTTCAACAAGAGTAAAACTTTCTTTAATTGGCACTGCACTTGGCATGTTTTACCTAAACAGCATGTACAAGTTTTCCAAATGCAACAACAGAGACTTCTTGAGAAATTCAATGATCTCTACCTAAAAATGGGGCAGGCAGCCTCACAAAGAACAGAGGCAGCCTAGATAAAAGGAAGCATCTTTTAGTGTTGCTAATGAAGTTTAAATTTTAAGTGCTGGACTGTAAGGAGATTATTGCACATGACTTATCTCATCTTTTCCCTGATGGGATACACACACATTTAATTGTCTATGATGGATCTTATTGCATTCTCCCATGGCTGGGCATATGCAGCCCGTATGCAGCCCGTATTTAACACATGTTTGTCAAGGATTTTCCCATCCTTAAAAAGCCACAGGATAAGCCCAGGTTGTAATAATATCCATCATTGGATCTTGGACCATGCACATGTGTGCATCCTGTCAGGGAAAAGACAAGATAAGTCATGTGTGATAATCTTGTAAGATTCTTTGTCTCCCAGAATCTACGTGGCCAGGAGGAATGGTCTCTGCCAACATGGAGATCCCTCCATAGCATCTTAACTGAGAACAACATATTGATGAAATGCAGGCCTGTGACTAATATAATTATATTTTTCTCTCTCCTGCATGATTTTTTGCCTGATGTAGAAGCCAATGGAGCTTTGAAAGTCTGATTCAGTTTTGTGCATTTTGGTTGGCCCAATAAAGATATCATTGTTTTGTAGATTATCGATGTTACTCTACTTTGCTGTATGGCCAACATGGCTACCTTGGATATGTTTTATGATCAATTCCCTCCTTGCTACAGCCTTCTATTCCCCACTCCCAAAAATATTTTCAGAAGATTATGTCACCATCTGGAACTGTGGGACAGGTGATATGGAAGATGAAAAAAGGAAGAAGGAATCTTCAAAGCTTGTCTTCCTTCTCCCAGTTTACCTTACAAAAGTATTCAGAAAATTCAATCTCCAATAGAAAAAAAACTCAGGATACTTGTGATCTGTAATTAGTAGACTATGGGGGCCCTTGACTTCCATTGATTTCAACAAAAGGATTAAACACATACTTAAGTTTGACGTCAGTGGGATTTATGTTTGACTGGTTCATGCCTGCTGTTTTTCTATAGAATTAGATTCACCTTATTAAGCAAAACATATAAAACTTAGCAAAACTGTAATGGTCTTGTAAACTTTACCGAGGATGGATTCACAAAAGTAAAAACCTACATGGAATCAATTTCTCAAAATTAAATTGTTGTGCTGCTGGTTTGATCAATCAAGATTCACAAATGACCAAGACCCACAATGTGGTTGCCTGTCCTCCCCCCATAAAAAGAGGAATAAATAGATTTGTAATTATTATAACAGAGATTTACATATGAATTGCAGGAACTTCAGAAAAGTCCAAGCATCTGTTCCAGATGTAGATGTTTCCCTTTTTTGTGACTAAAGAGCAGTATGCATGAATTGTACATTCACTGCTATTTTTGAACAAGCAAAATTTAAAAGTGTGCGTGTGTGTGAAGATGGGGAGGTTTTATTACTTCTAGAACACTAGAGCTTACTAGTGGGATATTTGAAAAGTACATTTTAAGAAAAAACAAAACAAAAAGCCAACCAACTACAACATAAAAAAAAACACCTTCCAAAATACTGCAATGTCTGCAGGAACATTTCCAATAACTTGTGAAGCAGGTTTTCTGCAGTGAGTACAACATTCATCAAACATGAACTGAAAGTGCTTCCTAGGTCTCACAGTTTAACAATGAAACATGAACTTCTAAAGTCTCACCTCCACCCCTTATGTTCTCATTTATGCATTCCTTTCTGTTTACACTGCCATTTCATCCATATCAAGTTGACTTTTACTCTCCCCCCCCCACCGTTTAAAATGAGGCAGCCTAATGAAGTGAACATATCTAAAGCAAGCCAGAAAAAGGAGGGGCTTAGTTTTTTAGACCAGTTCCAAAACTCTGTTTTTAAAAATGTCAAGGCTTCCTATACATTCTTCCACAAGAAGCCAATAACTACAAATCAGGTGGCTAGGAGTGGAGCTAAAGAGGCAGAACTAAGAAGCTATCCAGGAAAAGAACTCTCCAGAAGAATTCAGGATTAATCCAAGTAAGGATTCAGGAACAAGTGGGGATCTGAACTGAGGAGTAGAGGATGAGAAGATGATTCAGCATGATTTGTTTCCTAGCTGAAAAGTTGTCCCTCTGACAAATGGCAAACTCAGCCAAGAGAAATAACACAGAGGTGTGGATCGCATAATGTTTTTGCCTGGTATTTACGCATCCTGAAATGTTTTATGAAATTACTACATGCAAAATAATTTTCTGAAACATTTTGGAATGTGCAAATACCTGGTGAGAATTCTACTGAAATATTTCCACCACGGAGAAAAGTACAGAAATCATTCATTCTTATATGTGGGGAAATATTTAGATCATTCAAAAATAGGTGGTCAGTCACCATTGCCAAGTCCTGGTTGGCTCATGCCTGGCTCATTAAAAAAAAAAAAGAATAGTGCATTAAACTAATTGGGTGAGGGTAGCTTTGCTAACTCCAGGATGTCAGTCCTGGGGGGTCTCTGGAAAACAAGATATTAGAAAGATCCAAAGCAGCTTCTGCCCTGCTGTTATATGGGTTTTGGATGTAATCTATCCAAACCTGTCTCTGGCCAATGCTTAGAATGTCCCATTTCAGAGGCCTCCTTCTGAGAGGACTACCAGTGGTTCTAAATGTATCCAGAGATGTCACTTGCCGAGGTGGAACTCTTCCACCTTGCCCTAAACCCTTCCAGTCAGTGGATCTGTATAGTATTTATGAAGAGCAAAAGTTCCTCCTTCAGAATATAAAGTAGGGATGAAATGAAGGGCAACCTGTATTGCCATCTTAGGAGAGAAGTGATGGGAAGACTGAAGTAACACATTGGCCTAGAGACAGCAATTTAATGTATCATCTAATTTCCCAACTCTTCATGACAGCACTATCATACCTCTTTCAGAAAGTTAAAATATAGAAAATACCCTAAAATAAACATTGCCACTTGTACTTCCCCCATTCAAGTATAGATATAGCTGATGTGTCCATGGGGAGATTAATTTTACTTCTATGGCCAGTATATTCAAGCTGTTATGCTCTTGCTCTACCTCAATCCCTCTTGTATTAATCTTTTTCTTTCATTACATTATCTTCTTCTTCCCCAATATGGAGTGATATTAAACTTGTCCTCAGTCCTGAGCTTCCAGCATTCTTCACACAAAGTACAGCTTGCACGAAAGAAAGAAAGAAAGAAAGAAAGAAAGAAAGAAAGAAAGAAAGAATTACAGCTCAGCATCAGGTCCTAAATTAAACTGCCTGCTGAATCAGGCATTGGAGTCAGTCAAAAGAAGGCCAGCTAATTGCAGGAGCTCTGTTCTGGCTGCTGGAATCAATACTACGAGGACCTGAGTGCAGTAGAAATAGATAGCATGCCCTAGACAGACCCACCTCACAGTCAAATGGGTCAGATTCCTAGACAGCTAAAGTTCTTGGGCTTCTTGGCAGAGATTTAATGTTCAGTGCTATAAATGGGCTAAGGCTTAAACAACCATGACAAATGTGATGTCCCTTTGCAGTAGATAGTTTAAGTTGACTCATAAATAGCTTCTAAGAGAGACAATGAACTTCCTGAGTAGCAAGTCTGAACACAGTTTGATAGGAGTTTTGTGATAATCCCCAAAATGTAGTATTCTTAAGGCTTCTTTAAAGACATTTCTGCTTTTTTAAAAATGCAGAAAGTTTAACTGTGCTTTATGAATAAAGGCACAAAGCCAGAGAGCAAAGAAAAATGAATCTCCCATGTGTAATTAATTGCATAGGTTTCAAGGAAACCATAGCAAAGATCCAAACACAGAACTGCAATATACCTTGCACATAAATAAATTATGCCAGTTCTTTTTTTTAAAAAAAAATATATGTCAGAGGAATGTAGCTACCCAAATTTGATTTGACAGTTGGAGTGACTATATTTTTAATGCAGAAATCTATAGAGCTGTGATGGAGTTAATGAATGCATGTGATGTGACCTCCAAGTGGTATTTAAAAAAGAAAAATCTTAATCCTGATTCCTACCTATAAAAAGAAGTGCACAAGCAGAATTTAAAGTTGGCTTTGGATATGAATTACCATACAAATGCCTCAGGCTGAAGGGGGGAAGGTTGCACCTCCACATATCAAATCTCATATTTAGTGCTTATACTGCAGAAAAGGAGCCCACATTTCCATATATGATGGAGAACATCTTACATATGAAATAAATCACATCTAAAGATACTATAATTTACCTTCACTATTTTTTTCTAAGGGACTCACTCTTGTACATTTGGTCTTATTATTCAGTCACACTCAGGAAACAGAGATTTCCACAATTCCATTGTGTTCATATGACAAAGAGTCTAGAGTTTCAACCTGGCTCTCAAATCCTAAATTGCACAGGCCGTGCCCTTTTTTGTTTCTGATAGTGTATGCAACAAAGTTTGAGCCATGGTCCAACATACAGTGGAACCTGAACTAAAAATCTAAGTGTACTCCCAAACTCTAGAAAAATAAACCTGTCTTTTCATGATTTGTTGTTGTTGTTACTTGCCTTCAAGTTGTGTCCAACTTATGGCAATCCTAAATGCACGAGCAGAATTTATCATGGGTTATGGGCTTTTTTGGCAAGATTTGTTCAGAGGAAATTTGCCATTGCCTTCCTCTAAAGCTGAGAGCATGTGACTTGCCCAAGGTCACCCAGTGGGTTTCATGGCTGAAAGGGAGCTGAAACCTGATTTCTAGAGTTGAAGTCCAATACTCAAACTACTATACCAAACTGGCTCTCCTTTAATGGTACTCCAGTACGAGTCACAAGTGGAGCTGACTGCCTCACCTTGTCTAATGGTATAGCCATTTCTGTCTGGTCTGCCGTATTTCAGAGTAGTGATGGACACACACTCAAGAGGGTTCCAATCTGGCAAAAAAACAGAGCCAGTTCAGATGAAACAAGGTGATGTATTTTAGTAGCCCAGCACATCTAACTGATGTGCACTTCAAGGTCTGATGGGTGTTCATTTCTTTGACATTAGAAGAACACACCCTTTACAAGATTGAAGAGACCCAAACTGAAAAGTTAGCTCCTGGACAATTGAGGTTTTCAGACTGTACAGCTTGGATCTCACAGTCCTTTCTAAACACTGGGGGTCATTCACACTACAGAATTATCACAGTACCATTATTCTAATTTAACTGCAATTGTTCCATCTTATAGGATCCTGGAGGTGTGCAATTTAGGGAAAAAATTAAAATGCATTTTAGAATTCTCAGCCAGAGAGCTTCTTGTGCTTCTGACCAAACAACAAACCCCAGAATTCCATTGGATGGAGAAAGGAGAATCAGCAAAAATTGTGACATTCTTCCATTCTCCTCAGCCAATAGTGGTTTTGTGCTGGATCAGCAACCCTCCATGGGAAGCAACTCATGTTATCCAGTGAAAAATGATTCTACACATAAGCTGTGACAGAATAACAATTTGGCCAAATCAACTTGAATTTCTAGTTGCATTAGATGTTTATGTCAAGTGCAGCTTTGCATTTTGCACAAACTAAGGATATTATCGCATAGTTAAAAAACATGACTTACCTTGTCCATTTGAAGTCTATTCTGGGATGCAGCCGGGTATTATCACATGCAGTTTGCTACCAATGCTGCCTCCTGGCTGCCTCCCAGTTAAAACACAGCTAAAATCCTCACTCAGCTGGCCAGTTTGTACAGTCGGGAGCTTCCTGACTGTGCAAATCATCCAGATGAGTGCAGATTCTAGCCCGGTTTTAGGTGGGATGCCACCAGGAGGCAGCATCAGTAGCAAATTACATGTGATAATACCCAGCTGCATCCTAGAATAGATTTCAAAATGGACAAGGTAAGTCATGTTTTTTAACCATGCGATAATCTCCTAAGACTCATAGTAGAGGGATCAGTCAGATAATTTCTATCAATACAATGAATAGCTAACGAATCTGATTCACAAAGAGGATTGTTGTTGTTTTTTTAATGTTCATTTGATATCAATGCAGTCTTAGGCAGACAGAATATGTTCATAAACTGCTCTTACTATATGTAATTCTCTGGAAAGGTTTTTGTTTGTTTGTTTGTGGACTATATGAAGGATGAAATAAACAGAAATTGGGAGGTAACAGAGTAAGGGCCGATGCAGATGACCCGTAAGGGGTGGCTCTCAGCTACCTTTAGGAGTGGTTGATTGGGGCCGTGGCAACCACATGCCACAGCCCCGATCCTCCTTTTTGCCGCCCCCAAAAGAGAGAGCAAATGCCACTCTTTTTTGGGGTGGCAAAAAGCTGCCCTTAGAGTCGCTACTGTGGCTCTTTTGCACCCCTTTGGTGCATCGTGTCTGCATGCTGTGCCAATAGGGCACCCTGATGCCACACGGCATGCATCGGGGCAGAGTCGGGGCAGTCATTGTGTGGTCTCCCTGCCCCATCTCCACTCCCAGGCCAGCCTAAAGTGCCGGTCTGCATCCCCCCTAAGTTAACTGAATGTTTCAGTAGTTCAGTAATTAACCATTTATCCCTTGTCTTTGTCATTCAAAGGGCAGTATGTATAATTATTGATATTTAAATAAAATAAGTAAGCAAAGCCATTAGGCTTATATTTCCGAGCTTCTAAAATGCTTTAATGGGTTTAATTTAAGATGGAAAAAATGTATACAGGGACCAAACTAATATATCTCAGAAAAGAGAAATCAAAAAGCATTGTAATTTCCTTTTGATGTCTCTGATGAGCAAGGTTAAGATAAAGATATGAACTACAGATGACACAGATCTGTTGTGTGAACATATCCAATATCTGACTATGTGAGAGGAAATATACTGAAAGGGAGATAGATTCATATTTTTATGCACATACACTCAACCCTATTTTAAGATCAGGTAGAGAAAGCAGACTTTCTCTTCAAAATTCACAGAATATTCACTAACCAATCCACATGTGTTAAAATATGAACAAATGAAATTGAAACTACCCACAAATCCACTTTAGTCGGTAGGAAAAATGCACACAGAAATTGAGAAGTAATATGAATTAGTCCATGCACTCAGAGGTGTTCCCACACCGAGTGTTACCCAGTGGTGCACAGGCTGGAGTGGCGCGCACAGGCCAGAGTGGTGTGCAGGTGCAGGCAGAGAGCTGAACAGCTAGAGATGCAGATGGGATGCAGGCAGAGAATGGAGGGGCAGGCAGGAGGTGTGGGAATGCCTCTGTCAAGAGGGCCAGCCTTCCCCCCCCCCTTGTCCCAGGTGCCTTTGCAGAGCTGAGGTGGTCAGCAGGGCACTGGGTGGGCAGAGAGGGAGGAGACAGAGGGTGCTAGGACCCCCACCCACCCACCCCTTGTCTGCTGCCAAGCCAGGATGTGGGGTGGGTGGCACTAGGGCCTGCTGAACCTCGCCTTATCTGGGCCCAGCATTTCCATTGTCTTGCTTTCGCTCCACACCACTCTGTGCTGGACTCATCTATGAGAGGGTGGGCAAGCAGTGGTCCTTCTCCTATAGCTGTTTTCTTTGCCCTTCACTTGCCCAGTGTTCTCCAACCTGAGGACGGTGCTGCTCCTACTCACCCTTGGTGCCCTCCTTTCTGCCTCCTCCACTGGGAAGTTGCATGGCAGGGCATGAAGACCTAGCAGGTGCTGGGTGGAGTGGCGTGTGCATGGCTCATAGTAGTGCATGCATGGGGGGGTTGCAGGGGGCATGTGTGCATGTAGATGGTGCGGGGTGGCTGACCAGGTGTCACTTCCCTTCTGGGGTGTCACCCAGTGTGGTCCACACACACCCGGTGATGCTACTGCATGCACTTTTCCTTGTGTAAAGAACATGTGTGTAGTCACAACATCAGAGTGGAGTTGAGACAACTGGCGTGCAGTCACCACACCCCAACTCCACCCCCAAGCCAGCCCTTTGGGCTAGTCTGTACAAGTGTCTGAAATCATCGTGAATGGGGGTGGGGGAATAAAATATTTAAACCCATTTGTTTACAGCAGGTACCATATATACCTACAAATGCAGTACATGCTGAAGAAGTGCATGAAAGTGATGTGTTACCCTATAGCTCTTTCATAACATAAGTTAGTTTTGATCTGGAAATTGCCAGCCCTGAAATTGTATAAACGGGGACTGCAACCTCCTGATTATATAGCTATTCTGTCGGGTCATTTTGGCTTATATTTTTAAAGGCAAAAACAAAATATAGATCAAAACATCATGCATTTCTATTAATTTTAGTGATTTACTTTTTCAAGTCGACAGTGAGCTCCTTCAGTTGCTCGATGATCTGAAATTAATCTAGCAGGTTTAACAAATATGAGCCCAAGTCTCACAAGACTGTCAGATAATGCAGGTCAAGTGCTGTGAATGTTTAACTCAAAAGCAGTTTCAGAACTTATAGTTGTGCAGACCTTTGCAACCATTTGTCAATGTGAACAGGGAATTTTTAAAAAATCAACAGGCTTAACGTCATTTATCTAGTTGGAATTTCATTGATTACTACAGCCCAGTCCAGATGACAGTGTCTTATGAGGATAAAGTCTGCCATACTTCACACTATTTTACAGTAAAATACAGCTGCACAAGGAGAAATACATCTTGGAAAATGCTGATGTAAACCTTTAAATGACTTCTGCGTCAAACACAGTTTAGAGCAGTTATCTGAAAGTCCCTGAAATATGTGTTGGCTTTTCAAGACTGATTTTGCATTATTAAAAACTAGAATGACCAGATGTCCTACTTTAGAAGGAACACTCTTTTAACTGAAAAATGCCAAGGGGCAATGCTATGTGGCAAACAGCCATGGCAGGCTAACTATGCAATCCTATATATGCCTACTCAGAAGTAAGCCTCACTTAGGGCCAATGCAGACCAGCACTTTAGTCCAGCTTGGGGTTGGAGTTGGGGTGGTGTGACCGCACACTGGCCAACTTAACTCTGCCCTGACTCTACTCCAATGCCATGTACCTGATCACATGGCACGCAGCATCAGGGCACCCTGTTGGTGCAGTGTGTAGACACGCTGCACCAAAGAGGTGCAAAAGAGCAACAGTGGTGGCTCTAAGGGTGGCTTTTGCCCATTCTTGTGGGGGCGGCAAAAAGGAGGATCAGGGCCATGGCGTGTGGTCTGCATCAGCCCTTAGTTCAGCTTAATTCAGAATTGCATATACTGTATGTTCTATACATCAGACAACACTTTACTATCATACTTCTCAGAAGAAGCTGGCAGTTAAAAACAGTGAAAAACATCTAGTCGACTGCATGGCCTAGCTATTCTGATCAAAAGATGAAGTGCATAACAGCAGCCACCATGTAGGACAGTGGTAGGCAACCTTTCCCCTTTAAGGGCCAAGGGACTTCAGGTCCCAGAATTCCAGGAGCTGTTGACCAACATGGGACTACTGGCCAACATGGCTGAGGCTTCTGGGAGCTGAAGTCCCTCGGCCCTTAAAGGGGAAAGGTTGCCTACCCCTGATGTAGGATGATTTAAAGCAGTTTATCCCTAAATACCCTAAAGGCAACAGATCCTATTGGATCTTGGAAGCTAAGCAGGGTCATCCTCGATTATTACTTCCACGATTATTACTTGGATGGGAAACTGCCAATAAATACCAGGTTATATTTCAAATGAAGTAACTGGCAAGGAATACCTCTGAGTATTCCTTCCCTTAGAAAACTCTGTGAAATCCATAGGGTCACCATAATATGGCAGGTAACTTGAAGGCGTACACACACATGGTTTCACAGTGATGTAACCTGATTATCCCAGGGCTGAACTAGCTCAACTTGCAACAGATAAATGTATGGGCTCCATTGTTCCTTCCGAGAATCCCCCACCAATAATAATAATAATAATAATAATAATAATAATAATAACAATAATAATTTTTATACCCCGCCCCTCTGGGAACAATCAGGGCAGCTAACAATATTAAAATACAAGATACAATATTAGACATATCCACCACTTTTATGGTTTATCAGTTTCATAAGAGTGTCTCTTAGTAAGAATATAATAGAAAAATACCTATGGAGACTGATATCATATATCATAGTAAAAACAATTATAATGGGACTTTTTTCTTCTTTTTCTTTCTTTATTTTTTCTTTATTTTTTCTTTCTTTCTTTTTTTTAATGCTGTTCATTTTTAATGCCTTTGTTAGAGCAAATCTTATCAACAATAGCATCAGGTTCCTCAAAACCCTGCTACGTAGAAAGTGCAACAGGCAAAAAAAATTGCCCATAGAGACAAAGGAGCTAATGAGATGCCTGCACAGTAAACAGATGGGGGGGGGGGCACAAAATCACCATAGTTTTTTCTTCATAGAGTGAATTTTTCACAGCATTTTAATGTTCAAGTACCAGAGGGAAATGGAACAAAATTCTCATTGATCAATTATTCTTCCCATTAGACATTTCTCAACTGTTGGAAAATTGGCTTTCCAACCTGGAAATGATACGTTGCAGATATTCTTTCCATCCTGACCAGAAATCTAGCAGGACTCTAGCAGAAATCTTTTGTGTCTCAAAAGAAAGAGAAGAGAAAGGCATACTGACCAACCAATTTTATACATGAAGCAGCCCACAGCGTTCTTGAGAGTTGAATCTACTAGCCATCACTACATATTGCCTACATGCATTAGTTTTCTCTTTTAGGACATGCCTACAGCAGGGACATCAGAGGTTCAAGAGAAGGACAGCAGAACAACACAAGGTCAGGGATGAGACCAGAGTTGTGACCACCGTCCTTTGCTATACATGAGGTCATTTTACTACGTTGCTACAAAGTCAACAGGGTTAATCTGCTGAAGCAAAAAAAAAAAAAAAAAAAAAAGCTGTTTAATACGCACTGAAAGGAAAAACAGGATTGTGTCCACTGACCCTGCAGCCATATCTTAAACATGCTAAACATCCTCTCTGGAGAAGTCTATTTATGTATTTATGATTTTAATTTGATATATATATATATTTTAAAAAACCAACTATATTCTGCCTTTCTCCCCAAACTGTAATTTAAGGTAACAAGATTAACTAAAGAAAACTTACTGGTGAAAACCACAACATTTCTAATAGTTAAACACAATTAGCAAACTAGACTATTAAACCAAAGTTGAATTAAAAGCAATTTAAAAGCACATTGGTGAAAAAAGCACCTATTAAGAGCCCCTTCCTTAGTATCTAATTAGTTGCCAAACTACAGGCACATAAACTCCATCTGGGTGATTGGCAAGCCTTTAAAGGTCTTCACACTGCTCAGCTGAAGCATGTTTGGTTGGCAGTTAGCCAAGTTCTTTTCAACTATCTTACTGAATCCATACAGGGGTTGGGACCAAACCAGAAGTCACAATCAGCCATGATTCTGATCTTGCTCACTGTTGAAGTTCATCTGGCTCACTCTCAATAAATAATGCACTAGCAAAGCAAAATGAATAGTGTGCATGAACCTAATGAGAGATATAGCAAGCTGGGATTCTTCTGGCCAAATGGCACATTACATTATTCATGCATTTTTTTAAAAGTATGCTTAATCTGGCCACCTTTCATTTTGAAGAAAAAACTGCCACACAAGGCTCCAAATGTAGAGGCCCTAGGCAGAGCAATGCTCCCAGTCGGGGTTGCTTCCCACACCAGTTTCCTACCAAAAGCATCCTCCCTTGGCTGCTAATTGTGGAGAGAAGGCAGGTTAGAGCCAGCCCTGGTGACAACCAATCAGGACTGAGCTGGCGACAGCCAATAAACAGGGGTAGGCAACCTTTCCCCTTTAAGGGCCGAGGGACTTCAGCTCCCAGAAGCCTCAGCCATGTTGGCCAATAGTCCCATGTTGGCCAATAGCTCCTGGGATTCTGGGAGCTGAAGTCCCTCGGCCCTTAAAGGGGAAAGGTTGCCTACCCCTGCAATAGAATGTTGGGCTGTAAGGGGGAAAATTCTGTTAGGAACAATTAGAAGTCAGTTAGGGTTTGGATTCCAGAGAGTGAGGGTCTGATGGAGAAGGCTCCAGAGTGGAAGAAGTTTAAGGTCCACAAGAGAGGGGCCTAAGACTCAGACTAAACTCCAAGTGAGGGAGTTAATAAAGAGAATATCCTGAGGGGTATTGAGAGCCTTAGAGGCTGGTTAAGAAATAGTTTTAAAGGTACCTAAAGAAGGGCTAAGAGTGTCCTGTGGGGGTATTTGAAAGGGTTCTAAGGAAAGGAGAGTTTTAGCATATTATTATTTGTAACTGTAGCCAATTATAACAAGTGCAGTAAGACCAAGTGAAACATTGTTACTTGTATTGTAAATAAAGCTTTGTTGTTACTTTATGAAACGCTTGCTGGAATAGAGTATTATGAAGAGCAAACAGAGATGACAGGAACAAAACTTCCCATGATGGCTTGCATATGTGAAGGGCAAAATGAGGGGGCTGCCTTCCTTAAAAAATAATTTGGCCCATCAAAAACTAATTTTACTTCACTCCCAATGCAGAGAGTGAGATAGTGAAAATTGTTTACACCTAGAGCTCTTATGTTTGTTGTGTTTACACTCTCTTGGTAGCCTTGCTTTTCCCTTTTCTATTTATTTCTGTATTTCTAAATATTCAACTGATGCTTTAAGTTACTGCTATGCCAGAAATTTGGGGACCAAAGAAAAAATTCAGTGGAGACATAATTCCCCCTGTAACTACACCCCTGAACAAGAATGTTTGCATAAGCTTTTCCAAGTCTTTTAACAAGAATAAAAGAGATGATGGAGAATGCAGATATGTTCTGAAGAAGCTATGTATGACAGCAATTGGGAAAACAGAAGAGAGGAAACTGAAATTGCTATGGGGGGGGGGGGATCCATCTCCCTGACTGCTGGAAGACATGCTCAGTAGAGAAATGTGATAGTCCAAATTCCTCCACGCACAGTCCTCTGTGAGCCACATGGTATTTGGGTTTGGTCACTTCTCACAGTGTCAGGGATGTGGTCACTTCCCTATTGTCATAGGTTTCCTAGCAAAAACACTAAACAGATCAAAGCATATCCAGAGCAGAGCAACCAAAATGGTGAAAAGTCTGGAAACCATGTCCTACGAGAAGCAGCTTAGAGAGCTGGGTATGTTTAGCCTGGAGAAGAGAAGGTTAAGTAACATGATATCCATGCTTAAATATTTAAAGGGATGTCATATCAAGGATGGTGCAAGCTTGTTTCCAGAGACTTGTTACCTGCTTGTTTCCAGAGACTAGGACACCAGGAAAAGAGATTTCACCTAAATATTAGGAAGAACCTCCTATTGGTAAAAGCTGTTTGGCAGTGAAACATGTTGCCTGACATAATGGTAGAGTCTTCTACTTCAGTGGTTTATGAACAGAGACTGGGTGGACATCTGTTGGGAGTACTTTGATTGAACATTCCCCCATGGCAGGGAGTTGGCCTGGATGGTCTCTTCCAACTCTAAGACTGTATGATTCTATGTCTACCCAGCATTTACCCAGAGAAGGCAGGTTTTTCTACCCCTTATGAGTGGCAGGGTTGGGAAAATGAAATTCTCTCTCTGTAGGCACTATCAGGAGACCCAGGGAGAAGCTGGAAGTGCTTCACTTTGTTCTTCCAGAGTGGCATGTTATCCCCATCCTTCCTTCCACCCAATATTTCATAACTGACATTGGAATTCAATGGTTAATCTACATGAAACTACAGGCCTCTGCAGACAGGCTCTTTGTGGCGTGTTGGAGGCGGGGAAGGGGAGGGGCAGCTGCACGCCAGCCACCCCAACCCCTCCCCAAAGATGTCCTGACACCACATGCCGTTACGCGTGGAGTGTGGCATCAGGATGTCCTCCCGGTGCAGCGTCTTTACATGCTGCACCGGAAGAGGCAGAGAAGAGCTGTGTGCTGGCTCTTGGGGTGGCCTTTTGCTGCCTCTAATAGGAGCGGCATTTGCTGCTCTTTTAGAGGTGGCAAATGGGAGAATAGGGGCCACTGTGTGTGGCCGCCCGTCTGCATCCCCCCTACATTGTGGGACATCTTGTACTGGAGTAGAGCTCTGATCTGGAGACTGCTTCTTCCTATCTTCTTACCCTGAATTGTACACTGCGATTGTGAAATACATCTATACCCTGTGGCAGTTATTCATAGTTTTCTCTAAAAAAATTCTTGTCAGATTAAAGCCAAATTTCATAATTGCTACTGAAATGCAATGTATGTGGCTAGGAGACAAACAAACCCCATTCCAGCTCGGCTGGTATGAAAGGACCTATGACATGTAAAGGAGTAAACACTCAGATACAAATGCAATACAATACAAACAAACAGTCCAGAAAAGTTCACTATCAAAGCAGATTATATGGTTTTGATGAATAAAACTATGATACATATGAACCCAAATCAATAAACCAGGGCTCATGCCCTATAAAAAAAAAATACTATTGGTATTCTTGCCTGCAAAATCACACAGTCCAAATGTATTTCCCCACAGTATGTTGTTTTTGTAGGCTTGCTAAGACAACAGTTATTGACTGAATGTTAAGTAATGTTTGCTGCTTTAACATTAGTACTATGCACACTTTTACCTCTTAAAGAAATGCAATAGAATAGCATTCTCAAAATGCAATTTGTGCACTCTACTGCATTGCTATCTAGAGTCACACAATAGTGTATAGGTACTCTCTATAAAAATAAAAGCATCAAGTGTTTAAAACTACCTGTCACCACAAATCACACTCATATGTAAAAACACTAGATCCTCTTCCATATTAACAGTCTTTTAATGAATTTTTTTAAAATGCATCTACTGCTCATTTTCAATAGGTATTTTTATCTGAAACATAAACTTCACAGTCAAAATGTCACACCCGTGGGACAAACCAGATTTTGCTTTGACTATACGGGGACCCCACAGAAATAAGTACTGGGAGAATCACAGAATCATAGAACTGAAGAATTGGAAGAGGCCGCAGAGTCATTTGAGTCCAACCTAGCAGGATCTCCAGCTAAAGCAATGGTCCCCAAAGTTTGGTCCTCCAGGTGTTTTTGACTTCAACTCCCAGAACCCCCAGATAGCTGGGAGCTGAAGTCCAAAACATCTGGAGGACCATACTTTGGGAATCACTGAGCTGAAGCTCATTGGGTAGCTGTCCAGCCTCATTTTGAAGACAGCCAGTCCAGAGAAGGAAACCCACTGCCTCTCTTAAAAAATTGGTTCCATTGCCAAACCATTCTTACCGTAAAGAAGTTCCTTCTAAGGATCAATCAAAATCTACCCCCCTAACTTAAACCATCAAGCCTTGTCCTCCCTCTGGGACAGCAGAGAACAGACCTGCCCGGTCATCTCTGTAGCAGCCCTTTAAGTATTTAAATAGTACAATTATGAAACCTCTCAGTCTTCTCTTCACCAAGCTGAATATGTTCAGCTCCTTCAGCCTTTCCTCATATGTCTTGTTCTCCATGTCCTTTCTCATCCTTATTGCCTTTCTCTGAACCTGCTCCAACTTGTCTATACTTTCTTAAATGAGGTGCCCAGAAATGAATGCAGTACTCCAGCATGGCATTTATGGGAATTTCCCTCCCTCCCAACTTTAACTGCTGTGTGAGTAAGATTTTTCAGGATTCTGACATGGAAGGAAAAAGATATACTTCTCTTTCCTGTGTGCTGCCATCTCAGTGGATGGCATGGTGGATTACCATACATAAAGTGATCTTTGGCCCTATATTTTAAAGATTTTGAATTCCCTTCACAATCTTCTCACTCCCTGTGGGAAAGAACTTGACACCTTCCCATGTTACACTAAATTTGGTACTTGTTTTTTTTTCTTCCCTATTTCTAAATTGAATGATCCACACATTTAGCTTTGGTGTTTGTGCCTTCAAGTAATTTCTGACATATGGTGATCTTAAGATCACATAGGGCCTCGGCAGATGGCTTAAAAAGCCGTCCTGGAGGCAGGGAAGAGGAGGGGGAGCCGCACGCTCGGCGCCCCTTCCTCCTCCCGAGGTTGCCCTCGGAGCCGCCGGCCCTCCGCATAGCCGGCGCTCCGAGGGCAACCTCCCGCTGCAGCGTCCGGACACGCTGCGGCGGAAAAGTCAGTGAAAGCGCTCCTTTCACGGTCGGGGAAGGTGCGCTGCAGGATCGAAGCATGGGGATGCCTCAGTCCTGCGGCGCACCTTCCCATGGCAGCCCTGTGCTGCCAGTCTGCTTCCCCCCATAGTTTGTTCAAATTTGTTTAGAGAGGATTTGCCTATGCTTCCATATGAGGCTGAGAGAATGTGATTTGCCCAAGTCCACCCAATGAAATTCCATGGCTGAGCAGATATTCAAACGCTGGTCTCCAGAGTTTTAGGGCCTTTACAGACTGCCAGAAATAATGCAACTTGAGTCCACTTTAACTGCCCTGGCTCAGTACTAGGGAATCACGGGAATTGTATTTTTTTCTAAGACATTGAGCTTCTCTGTCAGAGAGCTCTGGTGCCACAATAAACTACAGTTCCCATGATTCCCTAGCACTGAGTCAGGGTAGTTAAAGTGGACTCAATTTGCATGATTTCTGGCAGTCTGCAAAGGCCCGAAGTGGACTCAAGTTGCATTATTTCTTACAGTCTGTAAAGGCCCATAGTCCAGTGCACAAATCACTACATTCTTTAACTGTTTCCACAATGCAGTCGTGAAAGGATCTATATGAATACCTCAAGTAGCCAGCCTATGTATGTTTCCTCAGAAATAAGTGTATTGAGTGCTACCACATCAATCTTTCCTACTTTTCAATAGCAAGAATGGGAGAAAGTGGGAAAGAGAAAAGATACTCTCCATTCTTTTTAACAACATGAAGGCCTGTGTCTTCATCATTATTAGACAGCAGTAAATTTCTAGAGGGTAGAGCTGATGTCTGGGAATAAACAACAGCAGCTGTTGTGTGTTCCCCTGCATATTTTTTGGCAGCTGCTAGAGCCCTCCTTCAGTTATTTGTGATGGGAAGGAACTCTAGAGCCCACTGTTCTAAGGCTCAGCCATGTGTCCTTTTTCATCTCTCAAAACTAACACGGACAGCTTAGCATTTTCCAGCAACATGACAGGAACCAAATTAAAGATGGTACATGTTGCATTTCACAGTGTTCTGAAAGAAATTGGTCTCAACAGAATTAATTCTTGTTCTTGATCCTTTGGGTATTTTTATCTTTAAATACCTAGTACAGGAGTAGGCAAGGAGTAGGTTTATCTTTAAATACCTAGCACAGGAGTACAGGAGAAGTCCCCTTTAAGGGCCGAGGGACTTCAACTCCCAGAAGCCTCAGCCATGTTGGCCAATAGTCCCATGTTGGCCAATAGCTCCTGGGATTCTGGGAGCTGAAGTCCCTCAGCCCTTAAAGGGGACAGGTTACCTACCCCTGACCTAGTACCTTATATAGCCCTGCAATTACGAAAATTTCCACATTAATTCTGTTGTTGATGCTGTTATTGTTGTTAATACATTGATAACTTATACCTTGACATCTTCCTAAAGCCAAGAGCCAAGTGTCAAGGCAGCTAGGCAGCTGACAAAAATTAAAACCAATGCAGATGAAAAAAATATGCAGGTAAAAACGTGTCAGGCATTATTTAAATACTATTTGAATTACCTGTGGAATTTTAAAAAAATAATTTTACATATATCTACTAATGAAACAAAAAAATAAAAAGTACAGTATACAACCCCTTCCTTTATAAAATGATTCTCAAAAGCCTTTGAATTTTTTAAGGCTTCACCTGCTGACACAAAGACATGAGGGAGCAAATCAGAAATCACAGAAAATAAGTTCTGGAGCAACCACCAAGAAAGCCCTCTCCCATATTTCTACTAGATATAGCAGAACCAAGAGAAGTCCTTCCATGAAGATCTATCTCAGGGCCTAGGCAGAGGAAGATACAGCCCTTTAGACAGCCTGGACCCTAGCAGTATTGAACTTAACAGAGTTTTATGGGAACTTTGAATTGTGCCCTAAAACAGTCCCATAGTCAATTGTAACAATAATCAGCTGTAGTTGATTGAAGCTCTGGAGAGATACAATTCTTCATTAATTTTATTCTTCAAGGAAGCAAAAGATAATGATAGCAATTTTCATCCCATTGCCAGAAAGTCTTTGAAAACTGCAGTTTTCATTGACTATTAGCAGTTCAGGACTTCCTCTGTGAGAAACATGCATGTGGAACTTTGCACAGAAAATATTGACAATCATTTTCAACTGTTTTTTCAAATATTTGCAAATATTCTTTTCATCTGAAGTTTCACAAGCCTTTTCAAAGACAGTCATGCATATAGCATATTACAATAATCCAAAGGGTTTATAATTAAGCCATGTGTCATCATACCCAGATTAGACATTGGTTCAGCTGATACACTATGCAAACTACAGATTTACGTAAGCAGGGATAGGACTGAATTCAGGTATACTTCCAACCTGCAAAAACTGTCTATAAGAGGTGTAAAATCTTGTCTGGCATATGATGAATCCTTATTTCTTGGTCTGTCTTTTGAATGACACAGGAGCATCCCTATCGTGCCTTGATTAAATTTCAATTTGTTGAATCCATTCCTGGTTGCAAGCATTGATTTCAAACCAAAAGAGCTTTCTTGCAGTTAGGTGGAAAGGAGAAATATAATCTGGTGTCAGCATACTTGTTAGCAAGAGCCAGCATGGTGTAGTGGTTTGAACATTGGACTATAACTCTGGAGACTAGGGTTCCATTACCCATTCAGCCATGGAAACCCACTGAGTGACTTTAGGCAAGTCACACACTCTCATCATCAGAGTAAAACAAAAGCAAACTTCTCTGAACAAATCTTACAAAAAAAAAAATCCCTGTAATATGGTTGCCATAAGTCAGAAAAAACCTGAAAGCACAAACCAACAATACTTGTAGGCATCAGACCCAGAACTCTGGTCAACCCCTCCAAGCTGATTCATATATGTATTAAATAACATAATAGACTGATGGGAATCATGGGGACCTACACAGTCCAATGGCCAAGGTGTCAAAATGCAATCCCCTGACACCAGCTTTTTGTTATGCCTCTCCATGGAATGGAAATACCCTAAAACACAACCCATCTTAATTGACTCTCCACCCCTGCAAAGGTTCGAATTTCCAGTCAGTCTAAACCTCACCCGATAGTGATCAGAATGCCATCCTGCATTATGACAAGGATGGTTCCATGGTTGTCATGATGAAAATGTACTCCTGAGCCACTTGGGACATGGGAGGTTCAGTTGAAATTCTTCAGCATAACAAGCCAAGAGGGCTCCAAACATTACTGCCAAGATTGCCTCAGTAAACCCAAGAAAGGAGGATTTGGAGTGTGTGTGTGAACGTGAGCGCATGTGCCTTCAAGTCATCTGTCAACTTATGATGACTTTCATAGAATTTTCTTAAGCAAAGAATACTCAGAGGTGGATTTGCCACTTCCTTCCTCTGGAATATAGCAAACAGCACCTGGCAATCTTAACTGGTGACTTTGTGGACAGCCCTGTTGCAATCCACCTGTCTCACAATAGCACAGCTATCTGTACTTTTCATATCACACTCTGTCCTCTACAGCTTTGATAGCTGCACTCTGATTCCTTTCACGTGTGAACATGCACACACACATCCATATTCTAAGGCTCTTCAAAATAGCAGACCATCAAAGTTTTTAGACTTCAGACAAAAAAATGACCTGGATTATATCTTATTCAGCCCCCTGTCCCTGTAACTGGATATTTTCCAGAGTAGGTCTGCTGTACTGTAAGAGAATCCTGAAGCAATATTGTTCCTTGATTTATGCATATGGGACATTTCCCACTCTCTCCAAGATGATCTGTTTTTGACAAAAACTAGGAAAGTTACTTTTGAACTACAGATCCTAAAGGCCTGAATCAGTATTCTGGCAGTTATAGGCCTTTACAGACTGCCAGAAATAATGCAACTTGAGTCCATTTTAACTGCCCTGGCTCAGTGCTAGGGAATCATGGGAACTGTATTTTTTTTTTCTGAGACGTTGAGCCTTCTTTGTCAGAGAGCTCTGGTGCCACAATAAACTACAGTTCCCATGATTCCCTAGCACTGAGCCAGGGCAGTTAAAGTGGATTCAAGCTGCATTATTTCAGGCAGTCTGTAAAGGGCTATAGTAACTTTTCTGAGCTGTCTTCTTACATGCAGATAGCAGTTTATCTGATCTGCTCTCAACTTCCCGTCAATTCATTGATTTCAGTGCTCTCCACAAAAAGTCCAGTCAGAATTCACATTACCTAAATCTTATTTTGTTAAACTCTTTGCCACACTGTGAATCTTGTGTATGGAAAGAGACAAAAAAAAAAAACCTCTTAACCTCAGATGTGTGAAACATTCACTGTGAGAAAACAATGAATGCACAATGTAAAACAAAATGGAAAAACAGTGTGATCAGAATGGTGGTGAGTGGAGATGGATTTAATCCCCCTCCATCACAACCACTGCAGTGCTGAGAGGAATTCCCTCCCATGACTCTCTCATGCCTAAAAAGATCCACCCCTCAGCACCAATGGGAGCTTTTTTCCTGGGAGTAATAGAATCAGCAGAGATGGGTAGGTGTGTGCGAGAAGGGAGAAATGTTTAAATCCATTCTTTCCTCCTCTTCTCATGGCCCTAGTCCTTCTCCTATGAATATTTCTGGTGTTTGTTTTTAATGTACCTGTTAAGTGCTTTTACACCAAAGATCTACTTTGGCTTTTAGTGCAGGGTATAAACCACTGAGGATCAAATGCAGTGTAATTGTAGCTGATCTACCCATATATATATATATATGCCACAAAACCAGGAGGACTAAATCCACCATCATTCCTCTCCCTGCTTCCCAACACAGAAGAATGAATGCCTGCAGAGAAATGCACATAAACAGTTAAGTCACCACCCATCACCCACACATAGTCTAGCGCTGACTCTGCGGCAAAGCCATTTCTCATGTGAGTTGCTCCATTGGTAAATCTGTACAGAAGGGGGGAGGAAAGAGAATTACACTAGAATTAGCCCACAGAGGAAAGCAGGGGATATATATATATATATATATATATATATATATACACAATGGTTTCTCCTTCCTTCAGTGAGGTTATATCAAACACTATTTCATCTTTTTCATAAACCTGTTATGATGTTAAAAACTTCTCTGCGTCCTTACTGGAGAAGAACTCAGCAAGAGATATTTCACATATTATAAATGTAAACAATGCCCTGCCTAAACTCTCCCAGCTTTCAGCAAACATTGTGAGCAGTGCTGGCATGCTACTTTCCCATCTGTGTGTGTTTGTCTATGTTTGTGTGTGTGCCCTCACAAACAGCATTCCTTTAAGTCTAGTGTTGGATTGTTTGTTTTTACTGCCATCTCTATTCCCATGGGTGAAATTATCACATAGCCAAATCTTGCTTTGGAGTGTGTTAATATTATCTCTACCATTTTGTTAACTCTAGCTTGTGGGATTGTTTACTTGACTATTGTAGGAAGTCTTAATTAGATTTTGCCTCTATGAACAAAATAGCCCCTTCCAATGAAGGTTTCTGGTGTACCAGAAGAATCCTGCTAGTGAAATGAAGGCATTTTTGTCAGTACCCTCCTCTCCCTGCAGCCCCTATTCCTGCCATATGTATTCCGGAAGTTTTGGAAAACTTTTGTAACATAATGGGAGGTGGTGCTGGGGGCAAGATGGAGAGTGGAAAATTGGTGAAAAAGACACACACATCCCTGACAGGTATGCGGGTATGTATGTTCTCATCAGAACTTTAATCAGGGGAATGGCAGCCTACTTGCACTATCTAAACAGAGTTTCCCAAAGGTTATTTTTTAAAAAATGAATATCTGAGGAAAGGGATTGTAATCCATAAAGTAATTCTGAAATAAACCTGTTACTCTTAAATGTGCCACAAAGATAATCCAAAAAGATTACTTTCCCAAAGCAACCAAATCTGAAAGTGCATCTAAAACTGAAATTGTGGATATTCAATATAGCTTACGAATCTCCTAGAGCTGCATAAACCGGTTGTGTTTAAGTCATAATGCCAATCTTTCTTGACTCATGGGTACCACATAAACATGCCAATAGGCACATTTAGTTCCATAGTACACTGAAGTCTAACCAGTTAAGGATTCACATTTATCAATTCAGCATTCACTGATTAATAGTAGTTATTTTAAGGAAAAACATGAAGACAAGGATTTAGGTAACAGCTGGCTGAAAGCTGATGCTATTGATGGTGAGGAACAAACTTCCAGATAAAATGGACACAGGACTCTGGGCAATATGCACATGGATTTATTATATGATTTTCAAAATAAAATGGCGCCCATTTCATATTTCCACTTTTTTATTACAATATGTTTCCCTTAGTTTTATTTCATATGATGTTGTGCTGTTTCGGTAACAGGGAAGAAGGAGAAGGAAGAGCTGTTGTTTATAAATCATGTTTTGAAATAATTTCTTCAATATACAGGACAATAAGCAAACCCAGAGCATGTGGTTGGGGCCCTGGACCAGTTCCAAAAACTGGGCCCTGTCTGAGAGTCTTTCCATTATAAGGCTGCCTTTGCACAGTGATGGAAAAGGCCTCATGGTGTTTTGGGGACAAGGGGAGCCTACTTTTAGGCCTGAGAGAGGAAGAATTTTGAATGAAACCCCACCCTAGGTCCCACTTGGCATAACCAAGACTGGAGTCTCAAAGACAGACATAGCAAAGCCCCAGACACCAAATAGGGGCTGGGGTGAATGAAAAACACTACCAACTCCTTCAGACTATGTGTGTGGAATATCAACAGCTGCCATTTTCTAGAAGCATTTCTGTCTTGACAGGATCACAGCACAAAAAGCTTGGGTGTGTATGCTTTCATTATCACCATCAGTATGGGAGCCCTGGATGCTGAGAGCTCTGCAGCATTTGCTCCAATTGTACCATTGGTAATTTGGCCTTTTCAGTAACCAAGAGGAAAGAAGAGCTGAAGATATTTGGAAACTCCCCATATAAGATACATCAGAAAATAATGTTCCAATGCAGTCTCATATCTTAATTTCACCAAACAACATGGAAACATCATAGAATACTTTTCTGGGGTTAACAGCATTTTCTGAGAAGCAAATTTAGTCATGATTATAACCCAAGAAATGACTGACCATGCTTTCAAAATATTCATTATAACTTTCATAGACATTTTGTGCCTACCTGCTTTAAAACACCCTTTTTCAACCATGTCATTAATCTAAAAGCTGTAAGTGCCCAGAGCCACACTCATAGAGTATGTAGCTCAGACCTAAGACAATCAGATTTCATGTTATTACATGAATAGAGGAGGGAGAGAGGAAGTCCAGGTGCTTTATAAAACATTTCTTTCAATAACAGTAGATTTCTTTTAAAGGAAAGAGAGCGAGGAAAGTATAATACTGCTGGCCTGCAAACAACTGGAAAACTGAACTTGAGAGTGTCAAAATACATCAGGTTTTAATCCATAAGGGTTCAATCCTATATCAGGATGCATCCACTTTAGCACATTATATTGTCAATGGCACCATTTATCTGCTCTTTAAAATGCTAAATAGAAGATTATGTATTCACAGGATGAGGACAGAGAGTTCAATATGTTGCAATATTGATCGCTAAAAGATCAGGTATGGCATAGCATTGGAGATAGAACTGCTGGAAATGGGCCATCCTTTAAAGTTATTTACAGGATATCTTCCCCTTCTCTAATAGTCCCCTTTGTAGTTAGTTTAAATTACAGTTTCTTTTTGTATCTTTCAGATGATATGTTACTCCTCCATCTGTCAAAGAGCATAGCAATCAAGGTAATTTTGGGGCCACATCAATCAGATATGTTCTATCATTTTGAACATCACAGTGTCTCATGTGTAGCTGTTTTTTAAGGACAGACAGTATATCCACACCAACATACATTTGCTTGCCATTGTCTTTTCTTAACTTTGACATTAAATTTAGACATTAACAACAATCCAAAGAGTATTCTAACATTTGATCAACACCATCTGCTTTCCAAAGTTTCTTTGTTTTTGAGTGTATTTTTTTTTAGATTGCAAGCTTTCAGCCCAAATCATGTGTGTGACTGTATGTGTGTGCGTTTGTGTTGGGGGGCTGTTACAGGACTTTGTAAGTTGAAGTGATTTCCCCCACACACACACACAAAAATAAATATATCTGCTATATGCTGAGTTTGCAAATTTTTCTATTTCTGAAGGGGTAGCCATGTTAGATCACTCCGCTATATATTTAGAGTGCTGGCTATTTTAAATAGTATTGATTTGTAGCCTTGTTTTAAGTTGCTTTTAAGATTGATAATGATTTAATATATTTTTAAGGGGGGGCTATATGTCTATTATAATTGTATGGGATTGTATTTTAATTGTAAGCCACCTTGATAGCCTTGGCTAAATGTGGGTTATAAATAAAAATTTTATTATTATTATTATTATTATTATTACTATTATTATTATTATTACTATTATTCTTACTATTATTATTATATTGCAGGGGAAAAGAAATGAAATCTTGTGATATAAAGATTCTGTTGTTTCTGCTCTCCCTCAAACCACTTCCATCAGAGCAAGATATTTGTTGCTGGTTGGAAAGATGAAAGAGAGAGCATATTATAGGCTTGCTTAGATCTTGAAACAGAGGTCTAGATGAAGCCAGGAAAAGCTGAGCAATGGATGGCACTCATCCATTTGCTAATCTACTGTTCGGTTTTATAACTACTTTTTCATATCATTGACATATTTAATGGATGAATGGTACACGTAAACCAGATTTGGAGAATGCCAGCAAGCGATAAGCTAGCCTAAAAGCAGGGCCAAAAGACAGACGAAGTAATAGGAACAAACCTAGAAATGGGTAAGAGATTGCAAGAGACTTTCAAAATGGGTCGTTTTCGCTAGTGGACAGCAACTTGCCAATACAAAATGCTCAACCATTTAAAGGATATATTCGGGCGCTTTGTTTTAGCTGCAGTTGTGGCTACCTCCAAAGTCAGCTCGCTGCACTCAGTAGTGCTCACCTCTTAACAAACATGTCTAAGACTGCAGCCTTAATCCATGTTCCCAAACACACATTGTAGATACATTGTGTCACATCTTTCACAATATTATTTTGCTCAACTGAGAAATCTGTGACAAATGGTATAATAGGCACAAGTCAGGTTTATAAAGAACATCACTGAGAATGAGAAGAGATTGAAGCCTAATTATCCAAGACTGAAAATGCCAGCTGGGAATTGCATTGCTGTTGGGACAAAATAGAGCAGTAAAGTCTATTCAAGACTATTAGAGTACTAACCGCTCAGACAGTCTTCCCATTAGATGCCATTAGTTCATATTAGTGATGTGTGACATTTGTTGTATATTGCATAGAATAATTCTTAATGGACCAAGCAATTGTGTTATTTTTCAGATAGTGACTCGCTTTATCACATTGCACATTTCAGAAATGGTCTGCTCAGTAGTTCAAGCAGAGGAAGGAAGGGGCTGATCATATATATTCAATAATCCACATATATATGACTGATTTGCTTATGCAAATCTTTGCATACAAAATAGAACAATGCCATTGTGAGAGAAAGAGAGGTGGCAAAGGGAAAGGAATCATGCTTTGCCTTCTACAGACATCATACTTTTCTGGGCATTGAGATAAATAATATGATACTTGTGTCATCCACAAATTTGTTATGCAATGTCCCATACATGTAACAATTAAGAAAAAAAGGAAAAGTGTACCTCTTGCACATAACAGGAACAGAAATAAAACTGAAATATTCATTGCCCAGTGTAAACATTCACTGTTTATTGATGTGATTAAATTTTAGTATGATTTCTAGAATCCAGAGTCTAGCCTCCATTAGAGGTACTTAAAGTTTCTGTGTTTTGTGTTCATCTAGTTCAGTCTTTTCACCCAGGCCAGGAACTACTGAACTCAGACAACTCCTTAATTTCAGGTATGTCATCCATGTGCACGGTCATTCAAAGAACACACTTCCAAATGTGGAATTTGTGGACTCTTGGTATCTGCTGGAGTTTGGTTCCAGGACCTACTGTGCATACCAAAAATTGTGGATGCTAAAGTTCCATTATATACAATGATAAAATAAAATGGTGTCCCATATATAAAATGACAAACAGCAGGGTTAGATTTTGGAATTATTTGGGGGGTGGGGGGGAGAGATATTTTCTATCTGTGGTTGGTTGAATGCGTGGATAAAGAAACCGTGGATACGGAGGGCCAAATGTAGTTTATTTCAGTTTTGACCTTTGATTATTTAATTTAAAAATGCCCAGAAGGAGCCATCAGCAAAATTTGTGCTTTCCAGTTTGCAATCTCCTCATAACTCAGTCAGAAAAAGTGCTGACAAAAACCAAAGGGTATGACTGAATAAAAATTCTTATCTCTGTAATACATTATTAGAACTATTGAAGCATTCTACTGTCATTACAGATTTTTGTCTAATGTTTTTAATGGCATATTCCAATATACCAATTTGACTGCACTGGTATGGTAGTTTTGGTATCACTACCCTACCTACCACTTTGGTAGTGAAACTTCAGTTCTTCCACTTAGAGAAAAACGTGGTCCATAACCCAATCATTTCATTTCCTTACTACTGTGAATGTCAGGACCTGAACCCATTTGTGCGCCTAAATGTCTAGTGGGTGGAGTAAAGATTTGACTGGGTTTAATTATGGGGCTGTGATGTTGGGGGAATAGGTGGGGGGGGGGTGATGGATCATGTGAATAGGCTGGAAGGAGAATAGGCTGGAAGGTGCTGGAAGGTCTGGGGAGATGGGAAGTGTGTAGCTGCTGGGAAGTTTTGATAACGGGTTCTTTGGAATGCTGAGAACTGGAAGGGAGGATGGTACTCCTTGGAGCAGTTGGTAAGGGATGAGCTAAGGAGGGGGTGAAGGAGTTGGGGAAACGAAACTGTGGGAAATGTAGGTGGAGATGGGTTTGTGCGCCTAAATGTCTAGTGGGTGGAGTAAAGATTTGACTGGGTTTAATTATGGGGCTGTGATGTTGGGGGGGCAGTTCTGGCTTAAACGCAGTGCTGTGAAATACTGACTTTGTGTATTCAATAAACTTCTGATTGCTGCTATTGGCTGGTTTACTGACTTCACAGAGTTCTGATTTTGCTAAACCTGACAGTTATAATGCTTTGGCATAGATTTAAAAAAATTGAACACATATACACTAGAGTTTTGGAAAGATTTTTCAAAGCACTGGTAAAAAAGCACATGCTCTTCAGTCTTGTAAAATATATTTTAAAAAACAGAATATTCAATAGGAATTAGCTTCTTCATTCCCAGATTATTGTGACAGCAAGTCATTGTCCCCAGGGAAGACATGTACTACTTCCCAATGAACATTTACATAAATGGAATGAAAATTTAAACATAAGGACTGTGATAGCTCCATGCCACTCCTATGCGGCCTGACAACAGATCACCACAAAATAAGATCTCTCACATAACCAACTTGTCTGAAGCATGAAATTGGCACTTTATTAGTTCCTGAAGTAATAAGCATCTGGTTGAGCCCAAAAATTGCTTCAGGAACCAACACAAAGGAAATGTGATGGCATCTAGAGTTCATCATTTCTCATTCACAATCAATGTTGTTTTTTTAAAAAAAAATAACAAAATCTCAGCACAGAAAAATTGCAGATTCTAATATTTAGAGAAGAAATGAAATGTAGTAAATTCTTCTTCTTTTTTTATTACCCTGATATTCCTCAGTCACTTCCCTGTATATGATTCCCACTGATCCAGGAGACTGAGATGCAATGCAAAAGCAATAGGCATATCAAGAATGGAATATGAATTTTTCAAAAATGTTTTCTACCACATACATTTAACTCCTCACTTCAACAGGCAGGTGGGAAATGTTTCTACTGTACAGTATTCACACCTTTTTTGGCTATATTCACATTTGCGATATCAAGAGATTGCAGGTTAGCAAGATTTTGAATTTAGCAAGCCCAAATAATTCTATGTATTTATTTATTTTAACAAGGCAAGTGGAGCTTTAGCATTTCTCTTATATCTGACACCAATTTCCATTTTGTTATTAGTAAAGCATAAAGATACACTAGAGTGATGAAACTCTGCCACAGGATCTAATTTGCTAGCAACTGTAGAGGATGAGCCAACATTGTAAAAGATAAAAACATGTTCTTTGCCCAAAGGGTAACTTCTGAAATCAGAGTTGTAATGCAGAGAAATAAGGTGGGTATTTAGCATTCCCTGCTAAGCCTTAAAAAGTTTTCTGTGGTGTAGAGATCTAAGTGAAAAATCATTATTCAGAGAGCCGTTAGGTGAAAGATTTGAGAGTATTTCAGAAAAAGATTAAAAGGAATCACAGTTAAGAGAATGTTTTATTAGAAGGCTGGGAGTTTTATCTGAAATCAACTGAAAAGTCATTCCATCTCTGCTCTCCAATATTCGGTATAATATTTATACTTATGATTTACAGAGTTCTAGTATTATGGCTCTGATTCATATGGCAATTCACATATTTTGGACCATAGTTATCACAATTCCTTACCACTGATCATGCTTGCTAGAGATTCTGGGAGTGCAAATCCAAAGTATCCAGAAAGTCCAAAATCCCCCAGCCCACCTTAAGGTATTTAAAAAGATCCTAGACCAGTCTCAGGTTAGAGCCATGCACTCTGTTACTGAGATGTCTATATAGACATACAAGCAGTCCTTCATACAAGCACATGTGCTAAGTAAAAAACATGTTCTAAGTAAAAGAAAGTGGAATTTTCTAAACCTAGAACAAGCACTAGCCTCATCATCTGTGAACTCCTTACTGTTTCATTTTTGTATGAGCCATAGGCATGAAAAAATACCACTAAATTGATTCCCTGCAGGCCTGATGCAGGGTTTGTTTTGTCCACACTAAATATGGTTAGCATTATAGTGTAGACTCAGTGTGCTTCCAAAGAAAATTTTGTCTGTAATTTTCTTACGTGCCACACTGCTTGTTCAGACAATTATCAAAAAATTGCTATTATGTGCTTGTTCACAAATATATTCAGCCATCTGCCAGGCTGTCACTGTATCAGTACAAACAAAACTTCACCCTGTGCTACACACCCTGCTATGTAGAAAGAATGTGGTCATTTTAGGGTATGTGAATCAAAGGAGAGGCTCCACTTGAATATTCTACTAGTAAATTGCAACAAAAAATTTTATTATTATTTTGAGAAGAGAATAATTGTTTAGATTTTTCCCACATAATATTAAACAGCTAATCAAGCTAATGAATCAAGCTAATGAAATGCAGCCAGCCTCAAGACCACCACATTGCACTAACATTGGTGATCTTTGCTTGTGAAGAGTGACATATTTAGAGCTCAGGTTTAAGACTGATACTTCAGAAGATTCACCTTCCTGCCTAGTTTTCAGTATATGCTGTTTACATAAAAAAAACAACCAACCCCCTCTGCAGACCAGGGCATCGGGGACACCCTGGTCTGGAGCGGCAGCGGAGCTCAGCCTCCGCACCGTGCCGCTCCTCCAGCGACTCTAAAAGGATTGGCGCTCCTTTTAGATGTCAGGGAAAGTGCGCCCTAAAAGCGGCGGGTGCACTTTCCCTGACTCAAACGCCGCGGCGCATCCGGTCGCCGCGGCGTGAGGCCATCCCCGGAGCGCCGGCCGTGCGGAGGGCCGGCGACTCCGAGGGCGACCTCAGGAAGAGGAAGGGGCGCCGCTCGTGCGGCTGCCCCTCCTCTTCCAGGCCCGGAAGACGGCTCAATTAGCCATCTGCCAAGGCCCCAAGTCTGATTTCCACTAGATGCCCTGTTTTTGTGTGCTTCTGTTTTCTTTATCACTTTTTTTCTCCTACTTTTGCTTGTCCCTATCTTTATGACCCTGCATGGAATGGAAGATGTAGTCTGAGGCTGGAAGGAGGGAAGCGTAACCATTCCATGAATATTGTAGCAAGACACAGTGCTTTGGTGACCAAAATCCCAGATGACCAAAGTTTGATGACCAAGGTTCTGGAGCTATAATGCAAGAGCATCTTTCTCCTAAAATTGCACAGTGTGATGAAACTACGTAGGTGGTATAGCAACTTCAGACACAACCACCCTGTCTGTGGGGGCATATACAAGATGGCTTATCCGAAACCAGAACAGTGGACAGTGATGAGTTCTGACAGGAGAGGAAGAAGATGGTTGGGGCCTTGCTAACTGTCATTCTTTTGAGCCAAGGATTTAGTAAACCCACAAATTGTTCCTAGCATTTACATCCCTGACAGAGTGCAAATGCCCAAGAATTCCTTTTCATTTTGCTGTTACCTTTCTTCTGTTGTAAACCCATTTCCTGCTTCCTTATGCTTCTGCTATTACTCCACTTCTATTTCTTAGACACATTCCCAACTTTCTTTTGCCTTTGGTCTGATTCCACCTGTATGGTATGTGATAGTTACCCTAGCTTGTAGGCTGCATATCTAGAAAGCTCTTAAGCAGTTCTCTGCACAATTTAATGCCTTTGTGAGTTCCAGTTGATTGCTGAGAAGATGATTAACTCTTCTCTCTACTGCTTTTATGTTGGAAACACTACTACTAAAATGGCACATCAAGGAGCTTGTGCTTTAAAACTACTGAAGCAGTCTGCATCCTAACTTCATATTTATGTTAGGCTGCTGCAACCATTCACTGAGCACTGCAGTATCTTCAAATGTTTTCAAAGTCCATGATACACTTGACATCAAAAAGAGAAGATAAAATACAAAAGGTTTCTATCTTGGGCATTCTCATATCATAGTAATTTTGTGCCTGAACACATACTCCTATTGGTTCATCTCCTTCTTTTTCCCCTTCAGATATTGAGCAGTCTGGATTTTTTTTTATTTCAAAATTACATTTTCATGTTTTCATTTTGGCATGAAGTCAAATGCACTTAATAAGCAGCAGTATCAGTGGAAATTTTGGTTTAGCTGTAGCAGCTTTGATATAGGTTGTACACTGCATTGCATATTCTGCATAGAATAAGTACAGTGTAAGCATTAAGACTGAAGGCCTTCAAAAGGGATTAAAGTTCATTTATAGCATATACTATATAGAATAATACAGTATAGTATGAACCAGATATAGGATGATACAGTATAAAGCAAATATATGGTGATAAAGTGTAATATGAACCAGATATAGTATGCACGGCTCAATGGAGTTAAAACACTGACATATTTTTATATATAAACATAATATAACTAACAATTTTATTTTATAGATAACATTATGACTCATGTACCTGATTGTTAATCATACAGTTCTTTCTCGGCTGCCTGCAAGGAAGCATTAGATGATGTGCCTTCCAGAAACAAGCTATTTAGATACACAAGGCTGCAGTTCTTGTGTAGTTAACAGTGAGTTAACTCAATTGAATTCAATGGTTTTCACTTTTTAGTTGACCCATATAGAATCCCATTGTAAAGCTTGCTTTATCCTGCTCAGAACCCTTAGGAAACAAAACTTAAATTAGTTTTAGAATTTAGTTTTAGAAACTGGTTTTGTTTCATTTCAGCTGTTTCATAGAACACACGAAGCCTCTAGATCTTGCCATATCATATGGGCAAACAGTTCTGTGTGAATTTCCTTGAAAGAAAGATTTGCAATCCATGCACACTTACTTATTGGTGTGCATTTTTAAACTTAGTGACACTTGTTTATGAATAAACCTGCATAAGATTGTGTGACCACACCAAGTGGGACATGATTCCAAGTAAAGGAGAGTAAGAATGCAGCCTTAGCATTTTTATTCACAATTTCAGAAATTTATAAACTAGACATTCCATGTAGTATTGTTATGTGCTGAGCACTTAGAAGAGATAGCTATCTAGCTAGATAGCTAGATAGCTAGATACATAGATAGAACAATAATTTGCTTCTTCCTGGGTGATTCCACATTCCACAGCATACCCAAAAAAGAGAATTGCAAAGATTTTTAAATCACAGGTATACATGTAGTAACCTTTCAAACACCAAACAAAAGTCTGTGCCTTAGCTAAAAAGTAATTTTGCACTTTTGCACAAACATTGACCTTACTGTAAAGGATGCGTTTGTTGATATACAAAAATCAGTGAAATGTTTATGTCAACCCTATTCACTGCAAAATTGGAACTATCTTTCCTTCACCACACCTCTGTTATGTACACATGTTTCACCAACTGCAGTAAGGTGAACACAAAATGATGAGAGAGCTTATTTGATACTGTTAACAGATCAATCCATGTCAGTCAAGACTATTCACAAAGTGACAGGGCCATCAATAAAACTTCAGCCTTTCACTCTACCTCTGAGCTATCTCACCTACCAAAAACATTTTCAATTAACAAGACACCAGCAAGCCAACTGTGCTCCACTTCATTTCAACTTGGCCCACTTATCTATCCATACAACTGATCTGACTTTACAGCCAAAGTGACTGACAAGACAATTCAAAATCCCAGTGGCTAAAGTATTCATTGTTGTATACCAAAAATTCAAGAAATAATCTAACAGGTTGGTACACCTGTACTTTGCTTTTTTGCCTGTCATTATAGAAAGTACTACCAAGTATACCCAACTTGTTCATTGTACGAATATTCATATTTAGAAACCTGGCAGACGATGCTATCCTGAGTAGTAAAGGGAATGCCAATGCAAGCTTTATTCAAATAATTCAAACTAAAATAATCAAAGATTTCTCTTCCATTACAGAAACAAATTAGTCTGGCAATATATCACAGCATCCTAAATATGTGCAGTAACAATGACCACAATGTTCCACGTGTACCTATACAGATGCATAGACACATCAACAGATCATTAGTAAATAAAAAGACAATATTTAGATTAGATAGACAGATAGATAGATAGATAGATAGGAATTTAGATAGCTTTGATAGCCACACACAAAATGCAACAATATTGATTTGTCCATACCTTTATTGTCTTGGAAGACTGACATTTTACCTGATGGGACACTGTTGCAGTTTGGTTCATGTTTCAGGACCCAGGACAGCGCAAATCCCACAAGGAGTTATAGAGCGAACCGTTAGAAATCCCTGCTTCCTTCTCAGACTTCTGCTGTTGCTCCTTTTGCAAGAGTGCTTATGACTCTAAATGCCGTCAGGTTTCTGTGATTCTCTCTGAGCCTTTAAGTCAAATATGCATTTGATTCATCATTCTTCACATTTCTGAAGCCTGTGCATGCAGAGAGCTCAAATGCTGCTTCCATTCACTTGCACTGCACCTCTCCAGCACTAAGAATGTGACAGCTCCTCAGTGCAGCCAACAATCTCTCCATCCCTTTGAAAAGAACAGAGTACCAGCAAACTGCATCAGTATTTACTGCAGCCCAGTGGCTTAAAGAAGCACACCCTTTCCATCTTAGGAATTAATCAAACACAGGTTGTCATTATATGCTAGCCTTTCTGTTAGAATAGCATAAACATCACACACACACACACACACAGAAAGAAAAGCAGTAATGTAATCACATTAATTTCCAAACCCTTTAGATGGTCGTTGGAAAAGTAGCTGAAATCCATGCAGAGGGCTAGAAAAGCCTTCCATATTACTTTATCAAACATTGCCTATCTGCTGATTCAATTTTAGAAAAATCACAAGATATTTTTCTTTTGTTACACTGTTGCACATTGTGCTTTGTGTACATTATGTGCTGATCCTTTGTCCATTCCTTAGGGCTAGATAGTATCTGGAATCCCTCTCCAAATGGAGTCCCCAGCTGAGAAAGAGGCACTGATACCTTACACTTTTGACCATGCCCACTATGGCCATTCAGGTGCATTTTTGATTCATGAAAATGCCCTATACCTGTCTACGTATCATAGATGGGAGGCAGGAGCTACTTTCCTCCACATGCCTACCACTGGCCATAGCTTTGCTTCTGGTGCAAGCAGACATTATGTAAAGTGATGTAAAATTGTAGCTGGGTTTGTCTTAGGTTGGAACAGAGAAAGTATGGCCCCATTTTTATGGCCCCAACAGTTCCATAAAGGCCCCAAGCACCCACCCATTAAAAAAAACAAATTAGTATGATTTGGAGAAATTTTTCACCCTAAGACCACAGAGAAATCCCCTAAACAACAAAAAATGGGAACTTAACCCCTACCTGGACACCACTACCCCAGATATTTCTGTTTTCATTGGACGTCATCTCAAAATGGCAAAAGGAAGTGATGCAACATCACTTTGAAGAAAACAAAAGTATTTTGGTGTGCTTGGGGGGAGGGTACAACTCATGAGTGAATCTGGAGGGAAGTTGACTGTCCCCAATGCAGTTGCCCATTCGTATCCACCTTTTTAGCATGTCTATTTTTCCTTTGGCTGCTGCATGTGAAAGTGAACAGGCATGAAGGTGAACAATTGCATTGGTCAACTGACAAACAGTAATGAAAACTAACAATATTAGAATGTAAGCATATAAATGTGTTAACGTACCTCTACGTGAAGGTGAATCCACAAATATCAGTAAATATCTAGATTTTACATTCACAAACATATGTACTAAAATAGCTATACTCCACCGTATATCAAAAATCTCATTCACAAATGTCAAATAAATTTATTATTTGTTACTTCATATGTTGAGGCTTCCTATGTTGAACTAATTTGTTTTTATATGTCCATCTCATGATAGTATCCACAAGGATGTGAATATTATTTCTTATGTGGTTCATGAAGTATTCCATCTTTATTACATAGGATATCTGAATCAAGTGTTGTTAATTAATAATAATGTAAAGGTAAATATTTGTTCCACATTAATATACAGATTTCTGTAACCTGATTAGTCAATTAAGCGTTTTGACCCAGATTTAGTCATGTTTAAGCAAAACTGTTCAGTTTTAGTGAAGTAGTGTGCTTGTAGATCCAGTAGAACCAGGAAACAAAAAAAATCCAAGCTTCTAAAAGTTGAGATTTTTATTGTTATTGTTGAAAAAAATAATAACAACAAGCAAAGTAAAATACAGTCCACTATAGGATCACATCTTGCTGATGTGGCTAAACAAGTATAAAACTACAGATCCATATTTCCAGATCTTAAGGCTACATTGTAAAGCAATATAAACATATTATAGATCCATTGTGAGAAGTTAAGAGAAGAAGAAGAAGAACAAAAGTGTGATCCAAAGGAAGCAAATAATAATATCAATGCTAAACACAGAGTTTCTCAGTCCAGCCCCTCTCCACCTCTTTGGGTGTTGACCTTCAGGTTGATTGGATGATCTGTATGTGATGTATACTAACCCAGCCTCTTGTGACCATGTGATCTACTTTCCCATACTAGCCTTTATTATTGTTTTTCTTATGTAAACAAGGCTGCTTTACCACCTAGAGTTTTCTATTGTTTTGTCTCTCTCTGGCCATCTGGACTGAGTTGTTTGTGCTTGCCAAGAAGCTGTTCTCCAGTGGAAAATTACAAACACACACATCTCTACATTTCACCTTTGACTGCATAGCCCATCTATACTCTGACAAAAACCCCTTCAAAACATGTAAATCAATCTTAGGTTGCCCCACTAGTTTCATTATATTAGCATGGTTACTCAGTGCGTGAAGATCTACGTTAGCGTGCAGCACCAGGAACACAACCTTCTCAGATGCAGCCAATAGCATGTCAGCTGAAGAAGCACCTCTCCCCTTCCAGACAGAGTAAAGAGACTCCACAGACAGATGTCTCTCAGATGAGGCTTTAATCTTAGTTCCTCTCTGTACAAGGCTATTTACAGCAATAACAACAACCATCCACATGCTGACTCATGCTGTGTCATGGGATGTGACATGCTATACATCAACTCACGGCAACCCACATGTGTGTCCAGAGGCTTCAGCCTTATATAGCCAGAGCTCCACATCTCCCTCTGGCTCTTCCTCTTCCTTCTGGACACCTGTCAGTCATATGAGTGACTCTGCAGTTTTACAGCAGTTCTCTGTGCTTTCCAGCATAATGTCACATCCCATGACACAGCATGAGTCAGCATGACTCATCTGCATTCAAATGTTGTGTCATCATGGCTGCTGCTATTCCCCACATTGTACATTTTACCCCTGGGACTCTTTCCTAACACATAAGGTCTGCTGTGTTGTTGTTGTTATCATGTGCCTTCAAGTCATTTCTGACTTGGCAAACCTATCATGGGATTTTCTTGGCAAGTTTCATCAAAGAGGAAGAGACTGAGAGAGTGTGACTTGCCCACAGTCATCCAGTGGGTTTGCATGGCCAAGCTGTGATTTGAATTCTGGTTTCTAGAGTCATAACCCAGTGCTCAAATCAATACATCACTCTGGTTCTATAGGTGTGCTGTAAACTACTAAATCTGGATAAAATCCAGACTACATCTGCACTGCAGAAATAATGCAGTTTGATGCCACTTTGACTGCCATGGTTTAATGCTATGCAATTCTGGGATTTGTAGTATTGTGAAATATTTATCTTTCTCTATCAGAGAATTCTGGTGCCCCAGCAAACTGCAAATCCCCAGATTCCATAGCACTGAGCCAGGGCAGTTAAAGGAGCATCAGACTGCATTGTTTCTGCAGTGCAGATGCAGCCCCAGTGATTATAGCAGAACTGCTAGAGTACTCTCATATCCTAAGATGATCCTGATTCTGTTTATTGCCCTGACAACACTTTGCAAAAGCCAGAACACTACACTGGGCAAATCTATCTTGTATGTCAGTTTACCATAAGCCATAGAAAATTGACTGGACACTTATTCTACCCACTAATACATCAGAAGACTTTAATTTACAGTAATCACTCTTACATGGACTTTGACTCCTGGTTTTAATAACTGCCAATGGTGCTGCCAGTATAGAGTGAAGAGGCCAAGGGTTAGAAAGCTGAGTATATAATCTGCTTCATCTTCTAAGAATGAACTCCAGACTCACTCACAGCAACATGTCACAAACTAAGATACAAACGCTGGGTCAAAACCTACAACAAGCAAGGGTTCCAGACTCTATCCTCATACCTACTCTGGCAACATTATTATAAGACCTAACAACACTGTTGTCAACATCAGGGTTCATTTACTTGTTCCTGTTTCAATAGGATAAGTACATCATCTACCAGTGATGTCTTTCTTCATTCTTCCTAGGACAAATAATCTTTGTACAAATAATAAATATAAACCTGATGTTACAAATGGGGAACATTTCAGTCTCTCAGGGCATGCTATAAGTGACATTATGGACACAATTCTTGAACTCCTTTATGATTAGAGAACATAGGAACACCAGATGCTGGCTTATAGTAAGCCAAACTATTAGTTCAACTGATCCAACACTGCCATCTCCAACTGGCTGCCCAAAGTTTCATGCAGGATATTTTCCTAGCCCTACTTGGAGATGTCTGGTATTCCTCATTTCTCATGGTCTCACATCCAAGTAACAACCAGGCATGACTCTGTGTACAAAATCAGATGAGACCAACTGTGTTAAGGAGGCAGGCAGTCTACACTTAATCAAAATGTCCATTTCTAACCCCTATGCTTGAATAGGAGTACGTGTGGTTGTTGTTGTTTAGAAATCACACTATATGTGTTAATTAGCTTACATGGAATTAGAATGTTTGAATTATTAGCAAATAGTATTTTGTGAATCAATGCCATTAATAAATACATTGTCACTTTTGTGCTTTCTGCATTTCTTTTTTCTTCAGCAAGGGCTATTTAACCCACCCACCCTTCTGCTTATTGTGTGTGTAAAATATTTCTCACCTGACATTGTATTGACCACAATCTGAGAAACAACCACATTTCATGGATCACTCTGATTGAGAGAAGAGACATATAAATGTTGGACAATGTTTCAGGTATACAGATTTACTGGCATTATGATCTCAAGTGGAATCAGGATTGGATGCATAACAAAATGCTGACTGCGACAATCCATTCATACTTGTTCAGTGGTATGTCAGTATATGGGATATAGCCTGCATGTACAAATTGACCATAAGAACAGGAACATGATGATAGAATACACAATAGAATTATGACAGGTGGTTTGTATTGTTATGTTTCCCATCTCCAATGATTTTGCAGTATACTATTTCTCAGATCAATGAGAAAATATCTGATTTCAGTATGAAATAAATTTGATTGTTAATTCTATGGCAACTGAAGTATGAATGTTCAGGTTTTTGTCATTATGTGTGCACTCTATTTTCTAGTCTTCATTTTTTTATTTTGTTTAGTTTGCCTTTATTATTTCTTTGAAAAATACAGTAAAATCGAGGGAGGAAGGGAGGGTGATACAGGCAGAATCTAGAAAGTGGATATATCAATTCACTGTTAGCTGTACTAAGAATCTTGGCAACAAGCTAAGTCAGTCCCAAGGAGTGCAAGTCCAAGATGTTTGATGTGTGGTCCAGTGGAGCATTGGCCAAAAGACTAGACAAGTAAACAAAACAGAGCAAGAAAAAGACTGGGGGGGGGGGCAGACATTGTTTGAGTAGTATGATGATATGATTCTGACATGTCCTTGCCTCTGTGCACCCCCTCTCCTAGATATAAAAGTTAAGTACTTTCCTTCTGAACTAGAAAAACATCATTTCATATTTAACAAACTGTGGTGTTCGGTATTTGAAGCCAGTGAAATTCATTGCTAAGAGTTTGATTAGATCTAAGTATGCACTGAATTTTATGAGAGCCAATAAGAACTTTATAGGAGTCTTTATGCCCTGTTTCATGCATTTGCAAAACTGATTTTTCTGTGCAAATTCCCACTTCCACACACCACAAAAGTAGACCTAAATACGAAACTTTGAAGCTGTCAAATAAAATTCAACTTCACACAAAAAATGCCCAAGAGGGGGGAACAGAGAAAAATATATAGTGTGATCAATAACTCACTGGCATTGTTTTATGGATAGATTTCTACAAAATGTTAATTTATCTATCCCGAGCAAGAATAAATTTCACTGATTAACCTCTCAGTCTTCTTTGATCTAACCTAATTACAGTATAAGCCTAACAAGGGTGATCAGGAATGATAATGACTCTTTAAGTGCATCATTTATCATCGTAAAATATTGTATGAACATTCCAGTCAACTGAAAAGGATGGCACAAGGTGCATTGCTGATTAAATGCTCTGCAGGGCTGTTGTAGTGCTTGCTCTTTAGGTAATGTCATTCCCCTGCTATACCTTTTCCTTTATTTCAGGCAGCTTCTTAACCCTCTGTACTGCGTGTAATCCACTTTGGTAATGGGGTGCTTAACTAAATTCAGTTCTTAACATGACACCTTGCATGCAGCCTGCTAATGTGCATATTGCTATTTGCTTGTTCCAGAAGGAGGAAGAGGAAAGATTAAAACATCTCATAGCCTTCCGGGTACAAAATAAATAACAGAGGGTTCCAAAACAGTATTGGAGAGAATGCAAGCAGCTATGGACAGATGCTTAGATTTCAAATCTAGGGCAGTATTATGGTGAGTGATCAAAACCATTGTACTTCCCCAGGAAGATTTATGGAACCTTCATCTCTTTGGAGAATAAAGGACAGGATAGAAATATAATAAATAAGCAAATAAAATATTGAACAGGTTGCTTAACTTGAAGATGGGGGTGTTGGAGAGAATGGCTCTACTTGGAGGATGGTATCTCCAAAACTTATCTTGATAAAAGCTCTGCAGTTAAAACACAGCAACAGCAACTATAGGACACTAATACTATGATTGCAGGCATCTAATTAGAGAGGCTATTCCCTAAAGCATTTAATCATTATTCAGATCTTCCAGTATCCTGCTGTTAATATTCCAGTTCCCAGAATTGTTCCCTTGCCACACATCTTTCCCTCATCCAGATTTCCAAAGCCTTATGTGCTTCCTTGCCAAAAGCTGCCAAAGGTTTTTTTCAATAAATAAATAAATAAATAAATAAATAAAATTATCAAATTATAATATCCTATTAGTTGTGAGAGCAACAGAGAGAAACAAAGTAATATCCTAAACTCCTGATAGTAGAGAAGCACCCAAGGGATGCTTCTTGCTTTTTTTTTAAACTTTCCTTTGATAACATGCTCTTAGGCAGTATTTTCTCTTTTTATTGCTTCCCATACACTGTGAGCTGGACCGTAGATTCACTAACAACTGGCAACTGCTGAGATCAACAGACTGACTTCTAATTAGTATTAAGTGGGAAAATAACCCTCATGAATAAGTTTGCAGCAACTTTCTGGGCTGATGGGTAATCCTCTGGGGGCATAAAGAGAGATTTAAGAATCTTGACTTATTTAGAAGTGATATAAAGGAGCAAAATTCAAGGTTCCTTAGTCTAAAAAGAGATAAAGCCAGAAATAGTGCACATTAAATTGAGGCACTGCCCTGGCTCAGTGCTAGGGAGTCATGGGAATTGTATTTTTTTCTGACCCCCTCTGCAGACCAGGGCGTCGGGGACACCCTGGTCCGGAGCGGCGGCGGAGCTCAGCCTTTGCACCGCGCCGCTCCTCCGGTGACTCTAAAAGGAGCTCCAAATTGGCGCTCCTTTTAGATGTCAGGGAAAGTGTGCCCTAAAAGCGGCGGGCGCACTTTCCCTGAATCAAACACCGCGGCGCGTCCGGTTGCTGCGGCGCGTCCGGTCGCCGCGGCGTGAGGTCATCCCCGGAGTGCCGGCCGTGCGGAGGGCCGGCGACTCCAAGGGCGACCTCAGGAAGAGGAAGGGGCGCCGCTCGTGCGGCTGCCCCTCCTCTTCCGGGCCCGGAAGACGGCTCAATTAGCCGTCTGCCGAGGCCCTGAGACATTGAGCCTTCTCTGTCAGAGAGCTCTGGTGCCACAATAAATTACAGTTTCCAACATTTCCTATCACTGAACCAGGGCAGTGCCTCAATTTAATGTGCACTATTTCTGGCAGTCTACAAAGGCATAAGACCCTGTGTCTCTTTTACATTCCTTCCTAATGAGACTCAAACATGTAATCATGTTAATATTAGATGGAAATGGAAAGATCTAGTTTTTTTCAAATGTTACAGACCACAGTCTTGTAGCATATGACAGTAGTTTCACATGCAGATCTATGGTAAATGTAAAGGTATTCCCCATTGACAAGGTTGTCAAGTTGTGTCCGGCTGTAGGGGGCGGTGCTCATCTCCATTACTAAGCCAAAGAGCCAGCATTGTCAGAGACTATTCTGTGATCATGTGGCCAGCATGATGGCACAGAACATTCTTTACCTTCCCACTAAAGTAGTACCTATTTATCTACTTGCATTTGCATGATTTTAAACTGCTAGGCTGGCAGAAGCTGTAGGCTGAGCTATATACCACTACCATCTTTTTGAACAGTCTCTGTAGCTTCCTGCACTGCCATTCTAAGTTTGTGTGGAGCAGGTAAGATTGCAGAATTATCTGGCTATGTTATTGTATCCAGATGCAAAATGATTCCAGCAGTGCTGAGACGACAGAGAATCCTGGAAGATAGCACTGATATAATTTTCTATCTGGCTACATGGTCATAGCCAGATGCTTCTGTGATCTTGTCTGTTTCCCACAAAGGAAAGCGTGGCTTCAGGGGCTGTTCAGTAGGGTTTGGTTGGGTTGGGCTCTGGAGAGGGAAGAAAGGAGTACCAATCCCTACAGTGCACAAAACTTACATTGTTTAAAAGCCCTGCAATTAAAATACATCAAAAGCAACTGTAGGACACTAATACCTTGAAACTTATCTGTGTGTGTGTCCCTAACATGAACCCAACTAAAACATGTAATCCATGCTGAAAAGTTCCAATGGCTGTTTCCTTTTTAAATAAAAATACTTCTGTTTTTATATTAATAATAGGTGTCTTGTGTTCTTTTCCACTGTGAGTTAATTTTAAGTAGCTTTCTTGTACTGAAAAACCACATGTAAATATAAGGAAAGGATGGGTGAATTAATATCTCACAGTATATTGTAGGGTAAAATAAAAATATGCTCCAAAAGATGTTGCAGAGTCAAACATATCTCCTCAATTTAGCTGTTGGGATTTTTGGTAAATGCAGTGGAAGATTATGAGCACATTTTTCACTGCAGCAAGAGGGACTTGTTCAAACAGTACTTTAGCATAATGAAAATAAAATATTCAGAAGCCTCCAAGACAGGACATGGGCACAGTAAGAAGCTTCCATTGGTAAATTGCTTTTGTTTCATTTTTGAAGAGAGAATTTCCTTTTCACCTGGATATCCTGATCCCATATCCTAGGGTAGGATTCTTTAGTGGTAAAATTAATTTGTTGCTGTTGTGTGCCTTCAAATCATTTTCAGTTTATGGTGTCCCTAAGGCAAACCTATCACAGAGATTTCCTGGCAAGATTCGTTCAGAGAGGGTTTGACTTTGCCTCCCTGTGAGTTGGAGAGAGAGTGACTTGCCAAGATAACTCAATCTTTATATAAAAGCAACAACCATGAATATGGTCCTTTTTTATCACATGGTGATGTACCCCACACAAGAAGTAGCAAGGAGAGCAATAATTTACTCCATCCAGATACTCCAGATACTCTAAAATGGAAACCTACTTTCTGCATATCTGCACCAGAAGAATACAAGCCAGAGTCTACAAAATAGTTTTTGGTTGAGCAGTGCTCTCTGTGGAAATAATTTTCCAAGACTCCAAGTCCCAGAGTGTTTGGAGACATTCCAAGACATTGTGGCAGGTAGTGGGGTCCATGCAGGAGAAAGAGAATATGAAAGAAAATTGCCTCCCCTCCTTTTATTATGATGGAAGCATCCACTGTTATATAAAAGGACAAGCAGCACTGAATTTGTGGGGTAGGGTAAAGTACATTCTACTCAGGCTGCATCCACACTGAAGAAATAACTCAGTTTGACACCACTTTAATTTTCATGGCTCAATTGCAATAGAATTCTATTGTAACGATGACACATTTATTTTGGTTGTCTCCATAAGACAATAGAAACACAGCCTCCAAAGGAGGATGTAGCCTGAATGATGTCTCTTCTCTTTATCTATGAAACAAATAGCCTTGCAATATTCTGGACAACGTATGACATTTTTACTTTTAAAAAAGTAAAATTTCTTAATATAATTTTTCTATGTGGCTCCCAGCAGGTGCCTTATCTTTATAAAAAGAGAGGAAAGAGATTAGTGTGAACTGTTACTAAATTATGTTTGCAAGAAAAACAAAACTATTTACTTGAAATTATCTTCATGTTCTCTCACCTGAACTAACAAAAAATGTGATGGAAATGATTCAGCACTTTGACCTACTTTAAGAATTAAGGGAAAACATGGAAACTCATTTAAAGCCAAACTTCCACCCACACATCATACTCTTAGGTATCTGATGCTTTGCTGTTAAAAATATTCAATGAACCTTGTATGATTTTCAAGCTTTCTTTCAATATACACTTTCACATTAAAACAGCCTTTGAGTAATTCTTTTTCATAAACACAGCAACATAATTCAATAACATGGTGACATAAGTGCCTGATGGATTTTTAATTCCACTGAAAATGTGTTTTTATTATTTTTTAATCTTAGATTTCACTATATGTATGGTTATTTTGAGACATCTATCACTGTTCTGGCCTGTCAAACTCATTGCCACAGAAAGTAGTCTGATCTATGGCTTATATGATGCAAAAGAATCCAAAACAAAAGGCTAAGTTTAATATAAAATATAAGCATCCACAGTTGTTTAAAGCAATCATACATCTTCATGCTATCCTGACTTTTAAGTGGCTGAAAAATAGGTGTTAAAAAGAGTAATCTATTTCAGCTGTTTTATACTTCTTCCAACTGCTAAATTTAGCTATTGTGAGAGGCAAAAGATCAAACACATTATTAGCTAGTATGATTCTGTCAGAAGGACAAGTTGTGTTTGCTTTCCTCCATAAAATGAGTAAAACTGGGCATTTCTTCCTTCTGTTTTAGAACATTAAAATGAGTCTGAGCAGCTGCAGCACTTTGAAGGCTGGAGATCTATCATCACTGCCACATGAAGCCTGGCCTGTTGATACTGTTACACTCACCCTGGAGGAGAGATGAGGTACTTTTATGATGAAAGGTAGTTTTCCAGATGTGTCTTTTGGATTGTGGAGTCTGGGACAAAATAAAGAGGAACCTATGAGGCCTGGCAATAGTGTGTACTTAAAATGTTGGGTTGGAGGAATTGTGAGCAAAGAGGGCCTCTGTCAGCAAGAAGTGGTTAGTTGGATTCAAGCTATAAAGTAGCTTTGGGATTCACAGTAGTTTGTATCTGGGGCAGAGATTCATTGTAGGAGACAATCCGCAAGTGAGCCCTGTATTAGTTGATTCCTGCACAGTTTGTAGGCTTCTCTGCATGTCCTGTTGTAAACAGTAAAAAGACAAGCAGGAAAAAAGTGGATTGAAGCTGCCTTTTCTGAAGCCACATTGAAACCCCAACAACTGCACCACTGGCTCCCAAGATGGCTGGAGTGCACATGTAATGACCACATAGCACAGTTTCAAGCTGCACTGCTGGATAATTATTATTTTTTAACTGTCCCCACCACCATCCCTGTACACCTTCGCAGGAGTGAACTGCCAGTGACTGCCATCCCATTGCATGGTCATCCCTGTGAACCTGCACACATTTGCATGTGCAGTGCTTCACCAGGACAGATCAGAGGTATGACCATGCAGATGCCAGAAAGCTACAATCATGCCTCCCTTCATCCCTTCTTTCATCCTGTGCTGCCTCTTTAACTGTATGTTTTGTGTATGTTGTACTAATTTCCATGAAAGGTTCCATGGTTTCTCTTTGGGGCATTGCCACTCCCACCACTTGTGTACTCTGTTCCTTTTAAATGTACTCCTGTGATGCAGCTCTGTTCCTTTTAAATGCACTCCTGTGATGCGGCATTTACATGTACAATTAGCATTAGGGTTCGGATAGCGCACCCCTTCAGAGCCACACTGGTATTGGTGCATTTATACATACATGCGAAAATGCACACTTTTGAGGAAGAAGCAGAAAAAAATCTGCTTATCTTTGAAGTGGCTTTTCTTCCCATAAAATAGCAAGAGGGCACTTTCCAGCCATCTTCAAAGTGTGCATCATCTAAACACCCCACCTTGAAGTCAGCCTGAAACCTGCTTTTTTTGCCCATCTGATTTGCCCTAGGAGTACCAGATCAGGGCTGCAGCAACTGCATGCCACAGCCCCGATCCAGCACTTTGCTGTGGTGGTACCAGCTTTTCTGCCAATGGAGTGCCCTGACACTGCCTGCCATGTGGTGAGGTGTGCAGCAGTGAAGTGTGCAGCGTGGTGAGGTGTGCAGCATGACAGCGGCATCAGGGCGAAGTCAGGGCAGCTGGCGTGTGGTTGCAACACCCCGACTCCACCCCCAGGCTGGCCCTTTTAGTTCACTGCCTGTGAAGGGTCTTATTCATTTTACATAAATGAACAATAGGGGAAGGGTGTCTTATGAATAAGAGGAATTTTGTATACCCTCCAACGTTTCACAGATGAAAACCAATACACATAGGGCCAAGCTGTATCAGTGTTTGGTCAAGATGACAGAAGTTATTAAAGAAGGAGACTACACAAGCTGGGAAAAGGCTTCAACAGTTTGCTTTTGCCTAAGTCTACTGGGAAGGTAAGATCCTGTCCCTCCTGTCCTCACTGCTGAATTAACTGAGTGCAAGCTACATTTGGACATTGAATTCAGTGTGCAGCAGTTGAAGTAAACTGAGGACAAAGGGGGAAAGTGGAAGGAGGAGAGAAAAAATGAGACATTTGAAAAATAGCTGAAATAGTGGAACAACAAAGGTTTAATTGAGAGTGTTACTGCCAAAGCAGGGCAGTTGGAGGATATGGTTTTGTCTTGTTGATAGCAATGTTGTCCTCTAATAATATCAGTTCCTGGACTTCCTTCATGCATACTCTTCATCTGCCAGTTAGAACTTACTTTTCACCACCATTCCTCTATCTTCTTGGGATTCTGCACAGGAAGAGAAGTGTCTGCAGTGTGTTATCTGACAAGGGCAGCCACAATGACACTAGATGGAGGTAGTGGGGGGGGGGGGGATATCACAGATAAAAATGGAATTTTATTGTTGTAACTGTCCTTTTTCTCCAACAGAAAGTACAAAATGGCAAAGGAACAATAGTTGATAAATTCAGAACAAGATAACCCCTTGAAAGGAAAATTGTCCACAGAATAGCTGAGCCATTGACTTGATTCATCTGAACCAAAGAAATTAAATCATATGGCAAATGCTACAGTGAGAATTAAAAGGCACTTTTTTGTGCTCAGGGTAGAGAACTGGAACAAATGTTATTTGTCTGAGTAAGATTTAAAGGAAACAAGCAATAAATAGCATAACATTAGCCAGTTCCCTTGGATTGAAAAAAAAGGCACTATTGCAGAGGGCACTTAGAGGAGTCTAAATGGAGATAGTGAAGGGAAAAACTTCCATCTCCCAATTTGCAGAGCCCTATTACAAACCAATCACTTTTATTGGTTGCAAAAAGAAATTCAGTTTAACATAGCAAAAGTTGTGCAAAGGATACATAAAGAGCAAGAGCAAAATGAAGACAGCTGCCATATACACCTTATTAACACATCTCTCAGTATTACTATCTGTCAAAGCATTATGAGTGATTTAATTCAATGAGATTGGGGAAATCTAAAATGTTGGGCAATTATGCTAACTATTGCATGAGAAGCACACAGCAAATTTGGGCTGTCAAATAGTGCAAAACAGAGATCCTGCAGTGGGAGTCGCTGTGATGTTCTGGACCTCTGTGTATATGTTATTAAATCCATAATAGAAGAAATGAGGTACAGTATCATTATATATTGTATGTGTACCAGAGGTATTAAAGTTATTCATTTATTCATTCATTTTTATCCCACCTTTCTCCCAATAAGGGGACTCAAGGTGGCCAACACCATATTGAAAAACAATACAAATTAAAAGCAGTACAAAAACACTAATAACAGTATAAATAAAAGATTTTAAGAGCAGTTAAATGGTTTATGAAGTTAAAACATTAAACATTAAAAATATTAAAATGCATCGAAAGACTATATATAGAACTGCACAGCATTAAAAGCCCAACCCTAGTTAGTCTGTAAAAGCCTGATGGCATAGAAATGATTTGACCTGCTGTCAAAACATTATAAAGACCACAAGACAGAAAACAGCTCAGTACATCATTAAAACCCCATTCAATTTCCAAAAGCCTGGTGGCACAAGAATGTGTTCAGCTGCTGATGGAAGGAGAGCAAGGAGGGAGCCATACTGGCCTCTCTAGGGAAGGAGTTCCAAATCTGGAAGAAGCTACCAGGAAGGCCGTCCCTTATTCGCAACAAAAGAGATGGAGAAGGTAGTGGGACAGAGAGAAGGACCTCACCAGATTAGAGCTCAAAAAGATATACAGTTCTTCAAATAACCTAAGTGGTAAGTGAGGAGAGATAAGAGCAATCAAATGGCTAGTGTGGGTGACAGCCAGAGATAGGAATTACAAATATATCTCAGTTAATGAAGAAATGTGTTCCTGATATTATTTCTATAACACAAAATTTGCACCAGAGGCAGAAATAACATGAAAAGAACAGGGATAAATTCATACACTATACCACAGGAGGAGGAGGAGGAGGAATTCAAATCTTTCAGCAAATCTTTTTATTCAGAATTATAATTATGCACATGGGAAATTAATCATCCTGATCAGGGAAGCCTTGCAGAAGTAAACAAAAACTTTTTGAACCTTCTAGAGGCCATCTGAAAGCTTCTTCCAAATTGTATCCAGGTTTCTTTCTTTCTTTCTTTCCTACTTTTGTTATGTTTTCCATTTTGGTGGTCAGATGTATGGCTTTTGTTGTTGTTTTTAAACAAGCTGCGGGTATGGTGAATCAGGTTTATCTCCTCTCCCCTTTTCTCTCTGTTTTACTGTTCACATATGGTCAGTAAGGGATTTTGGAGGCAGCTGCTCTTTGTACTTTGTTGTAGGCAGGCACACACAGCCACAGTAGGATCAACTAGAGCAGAATTCCATTCTTTCCCAACTCAAGTATTATTGCATTGTTTATTGTTTACTGCAAGTAAACAGATGACCACACACTCAGAAAGAAGAGATGTAGCAGTGATGAGTGACTTCAATTATCCTGATATTTGCTGGAAGTCAAACTCAGCCAATACTTCAAGGTCTAGCAAATTCCTCACTTGCCTCAAAGACAATTTCTTTGTCTAAAAGGTGAAAGAGGCAACAGGGGGATCAGCTATTTTAGATCTGATCCTAACCAACAGGGATGAACGGGTAAATGGGGTGCAAGTGGTGGGATCCTTAGGTGGGAATGATCATGTTCTCCTGGAGTTTCTTATACAGTGGAAAGGAGAAGCTAGGCATAGTCAAGCAGTCATTCTAGACTTTAGGAGAGCTGATTTCAAGAAACTTAGGGGAAAACTGGGAGTGATCCCATGGTCAGGAATACTAAAGGAGAGGGGAGTTCAGAATGGATGGGAGCTTCTCAAAAGGGACATACTGAAGGCACAATCTCAAACTGTTCCAATGAGAAGGAAAAATTGAGATGTCTCAAGAAATCAGATTGGATGACAAAAGAACTTTCAACTGAACTAAGGGGGGAAGCAGATGGCTTAAAGAGCCGTTTGGGGGGCAGGGAAGGGGAGGGGCAGCCGCACGGTGGGCACCCCAACCCCTTCCCCAGGTTGTCCTCAGAGCAGCCGGCCCTCTGCACAGCCGGCATTCTGAGGAGAACCTCCTGCCGCAGCATTCGCACACGCTGTGGCGAAGAGTCACCGAAGGTGCACCACAGCCTTTTGCAGCGCACCTTCGGCGACTTGTGAAAGGAGCATCAATTTAGCGCTCCTTTCAGGGGCAGTGAAGCTGTGCTGTGGGGCCGAGGTGTGGGGATACCTCAGCCCCACAGCGCAGCTTCCCGGGGCGGCCCACGGCCACCCATCTTCTTCCCCCCTAAGTTTTAAATGGGAGAAGTATAAGAAATGGAAAAGGGGCAAAACCAGGTTAATACCTGGTTAACCTAAATGAATTTAAGTCTCCAGGACCAGATGAACTACATCCAAGAACTGACAAATGTAATCTCAGAGCCAGTGGCAATAATCTTTGAGAACTCCTGGAGAACAGGAGAAGTCCTGGCAGACTGGAGGAGGGCAAACATTGTCCCCATCTTCAAAAAAGGGAAATAAGAGGATCCCAACAACTGTCACCCACATCAATACCAGGAAAGATTCTAGAACAGTTCATTAAACAGAGAGCCTGTGAACATTTAGAAGGGAATGCCATAGTCACTAAAAGTCAACCTGGGTTTCTCAAAAACAAGTCATGCCTGACTAATCTGATCTCTCTCTTTTTTATATATAAAATTACCAGCTTGCTAGATGAAGGGAATGCAGTAGACATAGCATATCTTTATTTCAGTAAGGCTTTTGACAAGGTCCCCCATGATATTCTTGCAAACAAGATAGTTAAATGTGGGCTAGACAATACAACTGTTGTGGCAGCTGCTGGGAGGCCCTGGGCGGTGGCTGTCTAGCCTGCCCCAACCCCTTCAGCAGCAGCAGCCAGGAGGCCCTGGGTGGGGACTATTTAACCTGCCCCACCCCCTTTAGCAGTGGAGGCAGCAGTAGCAGTGCAGCAGCAGCCAGGAGACCCTGGGTAGTGGCTGTCTAGCCCGCCCCAACCTCTTAAGCAGTAGCAATAGTGGCAGCAGCACAACAGCAACCAGGAGGCCCTGAGTGGGGGCTATTTAATTCACCCCAAACCCCTTTAGCAGGGGAGGCAGTGGCAGGGGAGGCAGTGACAGTGGCAGTGGCATGGCAGCAGTCGGAAGGCCCTGGGTGGAGAATGAGTTGCTCACCTTCTCTGTTACCCAGAGGGTAATAGAAACAGTTAGGATTTTTAAGGTTAATATCCATTTCCTGTGAATATGGTCATGACTAGAAGGGACTATAAAAATTTGGGAATTCTACCACTCCTTGACCTGATTTTAAACAAAAAATGCCAGTAGACAAAAATTACCAACTTCTTTCACAGAGCAAATAGGAAGCACCTAAAGAAAGTGCTGAATCTAAAGTAGAAATTGGAATTGAAGGCATACAGGAACCTATAAATTACAAACTAAATATTGATAAATGGCAGCTAGTTCTAAACCATGTGCATTGGTCTCATTTAGAGGGCGAAGAGCTGCTAAAGTAATATTTAAACACAAGTCATCATTTGAGGATAGGACAATTCTTGTTACAAGAATATTTACTAATGTAGCAGCCCGCCCCCCAGCCATTAATACAATTTTCATCTTGTACAACTGAAGGCTCCTCCATGAAAAATTGGGTATCTAATGGCCAGGTACACCATGACCTTAAGAAACAATATCTTCTATGAACAAGAGTGGAGAAGAATGTGTCTATAAAAATACTTCCCAAGTGAAGCTTTCATCTAACCCCTCAGTTTTGGATGAGGAAAAAAAAAGATTAATTGATTCATTTATGACATTGCCACTAGTTGCACAAAATGAAATACTAACAAGAATGGATGCATTGAGACAGCTTCTAATGAGTCTACAGTTAACTGAAAAACTACAAGCCAGTGAATCCACTGGAACAAAGGAATATGATTGAAGGGTAAGAACAGAAAATAATCCTACCCCCATGACATGGACAGAGATGAGGTTTTTAGGAGTTGCAGAAAAAGGATTATATCAACAGGAAACAACTCATATAGACAGAAACCTACCCTTAACGTATCCAATAGTATCCAATGTTAGCTGTGTACACTCAGGTTTAGATGTGATTGAGAATTTATTCGATGATGAGCGACTAACAGGGGTTGCAGACTGCCAGAAATAGTGCAAATTGAGTCCACTTTTAGGGTTTTAGGGTTAGGGTTAGTGCTAGGGAATCATGGAAATTGTTTGTTTTTTTCTGAGACATAGAGCCTTCTCTGTCAGAGAGCTCTGGTGCCACAATAAACTAAAGTTCCCATGATTCCCTAACCATAACCATAACCCTAAAAGTGGACTATTTCTGGCAGTTTGCAACCCCCCTAACTCCTCAAGAAACTGCTCAATCCCAAGCATTTGTCAACAAATCACCACCAAATTCATGACTACAGAATAAGTAACAAAAAACACAACTTAAGTTTCTATCATGGAACATCTATGGATGGAAAAGGAATATGTTTGATCTCTCTTTTCTAGATTATATTTCTAAGTACTTATTATACTATTGCAGGAGACTCGGTCTAAAGAAAACCCAATCTTAAATGGTTACACAGCATATTCCATAGAGGCATGTTCCAGTTCTAAAGGGGGATGCCCAAAGGGCGAACTTTCTATTTTGGTTTCTACCAGCACTAAATCTACTCACTTAAATCTTGCTCCTTTAGCAGACTTGGCAAAAGCTTTACTAATTAAATTGAAACATATTTGGCTACTAGTTATAAATGTCTACATTCCCCCTCTATGACAAAAAGAAAAGCTGAAAGATATCTGGAACAGACTGGAGGATAATACTGTAAATTTAACAACACAAAACCCAAAAGCCTCTATGATAATGGCAGGGGACTTCAACACTAGAACAGAACAAAGCGAGGTGGATCTATATTCATATTTCCACCTCTCCCAACCAGAGCCAGAGGAGTGACTAGAGCTCTCGTTTAGTCAATCTAATTATAAGGGCTGTAACCAGGCAGTTTTAAATATCACACAATTGATAAACAGATTGAATTTAATCATTGCCAATGGGAGTATGGAAGGGGATAGAGGAGGTGAATTCACCTTTTTGTCAAGCCATGGAGCCTCTGTAATAGATTATTTCATTGTTTCTTATGATCTGATTAATATTGTGAACAGTTGTGTAATTGAGAAACATGCTGAAAGTGACCATCTATCTATAATATTATCCCTAAGCTGCAATTCACAAATAATATATATGGAACAAAAAGAACCACTGATTGGGAAAATGGAAGTCAGATCTGATGGTATCAAATGATCTCTAAATACAGAAAATAATATAAGAACTATTGTCTCTCTCAATGTAACATACTATTAGCATCAAAGTCCCCATTTGGAAATGCTTAAAGTATTTCAGAGTCTGAGTTCAACAATAAAGAAACTTCTGAACCAACATTCCATGTGTAGAAATGTTGCTATGCCTCATAAATCTAAAACTTGGTTTGATAAAGACTGTGGGGGGTTGCAGACTGCCAGAAATAGTGTGAATTCAGTCCACTTTTAGGGTTAGGGTTAGTGCTAGGGAATCATGGGAACTGTTATTTTTCTGAGACATTGAGCCTTCTCTGTCAGACAACTCTGATACCACAATAAAATACAGTTCCCATGGTTCCCTAACTCTAACCCTAACCCTAAAAGTGGACTGAATTCACACTATTTCTGGCAGTCTGCAACCCCCCTGTGTTACCATGAAACAATTATTAGTTGAGAAATATAGAGTATATAGAGATAAAAATCTACAAATGACCCCTCTGGAATGGTTCGAACTGAAGAAAAAATACAAGAAACTAATCAAATCTAAAAAAAAGAACAAGCCCAGAGAAAAACTTGGATGAAATTGATAAAAGCAGCAAGGGAAAAAGATTCAGCATTCTTTTGGAGGCTGGTGATTAGAGAGTGGCCAAATGTCCCAAGCAATATAAAATATCATATTCCTGCAAGTGCTTGGGAACAGTATTACAGTAATTTGTATATTAATGACCAACCACATGGCATAACCTTATATAATAATGCTGAAAATTTACCAGAATGGCCACCAGTCTCAACTGCGGAAACTCAAACTAATCCCCAAACTCAAACCTAGGAAGGCTCCATGAAATGGCAACATCCCTTCTGAAGTCTTTCAAACCAACATAAATTGGTTGGGCCCTGTATTGGCTGCTTTATTTACTTTTATTGATTGAACAACACATATTCCAGATGACTGGGGACTAGCTAAAATAGTTCCTATTTATAAGAAAGGTGAAAAATCCAATCCTGGTAACTATAGACCTATTGGCTTATTAAATATCATCAGCAAACTTTATGCCTCCCACCTATTGGATAAACTCTTATACACAAGTTATATGTAAATGCATGTCTGCATGTGAGATGCAGCAAGGAAGGCAACATGACCAGATCTATCCCTACATATAATAGAGTGAGACAGGGCCGCATACTTGCTCCAACTTTATTCATTTTTTATATAAATTATTTGATTCTATCTTTAATGGAAGTACACTCACACCATCCTTCTCTGTCTAATGGACCATTATCAATCCTATTGTATGAGGATGATGCAGTCTTGTTATCACTTTCAAAAGTTGGACTCAAATGTTTACTGAGACCCCTAGTGAACCATTGTAAAAAAGATTTATTGGAAATTAATTACAACAAAACTAAAATAGTAGTATTCTAGAAGATGAGAACCAAATATAAGTAGATAATAGATAATAATATAATTGAACAAGTGACAACTTACAAATATTTGGGAATAACATTCCATTCAAGTGTCTCCTTGCGAGTCCAACAAAAGAATGTAATGATGAACATACAGAGAAGCATCAAGGCCCTCTGTTCCTTTTTCTATAACAAGGGAGGCCAATGTAGTTGTGCAACCCTACAAGTTTTTGTGGCCAAATTTTTGGCCCAGCTGCTGTATGGCTTGGAAGTTTATTTACTTGGTAATACTGCTTTATTTGAGATAGTACAAACCAAATTTCTGAGAAAAATCCTCAGGGCCCCCAGTGGCGTTCCCAATGCAATCTTAAGGTCAGAGGCAGGGTTGATGTCAATTGAGGCTCACATCTGGCTGCATAAATTTAATTTCTGGTTGAAGTTACTGTTTGAACCAATAGGATTAGCTCCTCTAACACTAACTGATTAAGTTTTAACAAATTACTGACTAATAACATGATGATTATGAACCAGCTTTTAGCTCTCTCAAGCAAAACTAACAAAGTTGTTTCTGTTGTAGGCTGTCATGGCCAGCATCCATAGTTTTTTGTGGGTTGTTTGGGCTGTGTGACCATGAAAGAGTTTAACATCAGAAAGAAACTCTTCTAGAACATGGCCACACAGCCTGAAAAACCCACAAGAAACTATAAAGTTGTTTCTTTTTATTGCATTAAATTGTTTCTTTTTTAATATTAGTCTTTTTATTAGTAATTCTGATAAATTCTGTAAACCTATTTATTTATTTTACTATGCTGGCTATGAGCCGTAATAAATCTATTGATTGATTGATTGATTGATTAAATACAACTGTTCGGTAGATTAGTAACTAGTTGACTGACTAAACCAAAGGGTGTTCAGCAATGGCTTCTCTTCATCATGGACAGTTGTGACCAGTGGGGTGTCACAGGGTTCTGTCCTGATCCCAGTGCTATTCAACATCTTTATCAATGACTTGGATGAAAAAATAGGGGGCATGCTTCTCAAATTTGTAGATGACACCAAATTAGGAGGAATAGCTAATACCCCAGAGGATGGGATCAAAATTCTAAGTGACCTTAATAGATTAGAAGCTGGGCCAAAGCTAACAAAATGAATTTCAACATGGAGAAACGTAAGGTACTGCACTTAGGGCAAAAAAAATATATGAAATGCATAGATGTAAGATGGGGAACACCTGACTTAATGAGACTACGTGTGAAAGGGATCTAGGAGTCCTAGTACAGCACAAGTTGAACATGAGTCAACAGTGTGATGCTGCAGCTAAAAAGGCCAATGCAATTTTAGGCAGCATTAATAGAAGTATAGTATCTAGATCAAGGGAAGTAATATGTATTTGGCTTTGGTCAGGACCCACCTGGAATACTGTGTCCAGTTCTCGGCAACACAATTCAAAAAGGATGTTGAAAAACTGGAGCGTGTCCAGAGGAGGGCGACTAAAATGGTGAAGGGTCTGGAAACCATGCCCTATGGGGTACGACTTAGGGAACTGGATATGTTTAGCCTGGAGAAGAGACATTTAAGAGGTGATATGATAGCCCTGTTTAAATATTTGAAGGGATATCATATTGAGGAGGGAGCTAGCTTGTTTTCTGCTGCTCCAGAGAATAGGACTCAGAACAATGGATGTAAGCTACAGGAAAAGAGATTCCACCTCAGTATTAGGAGGCAGTTCCTGACAGTGAGAGCTGTTTGACAATGGAACACATTCCCTCAGAGTGTGGTGGAGTCTCCTTCTTTGGAGGTCTTTAAATAGAGGCTGGATGGCCATCTTTCAGGGATGGTTTGATTTTGAGTTCCTGCATGGCAGGGGGTTGGACTGGATGGCACTTGTAGTCTCTTCCAACTCTATGATTCTATTTACTTCTGAATAATTTCATTATCTTCTTGTGTTAAATAAATGTTGTTTATACAACTGTGCCTTTTGGGCTCTCTGTACTAAGATTGTTGGGTTGGTCAAGCATAGTGGTATCTGCAGGGGCAGCAGATGTACAATGATGGCTGCTATCTTTTCAAAAGATTTGAAAAGGAATCTGCACAAAAATAGTGACAAAGTTTACTGTTGCAATAGGTAACAGCAACCATTTCAGCTGTGTGTTTACAGAAGGTGGTGGCAGCTTCGATAATCAGAGGGTTACTACACAGAGTGGCAGTGGAAAGACAGGTAGAGGTTCCCACAGGGGAGCAAAGAGCAGATGACAAAAATGGGATTGTGTGACTACTTTTATACATCCCACGGGCCAATCTGATTCTTTACCTCTTAGCCAGTTGAGTGCATCTTGTGGAAGTGTGGTACCTACATTCTTAAGACAAGTTGATAAACAATCTGTTCTCAGCAAATAGTCATTTTTTTCCTTTCCAAATTAGTTTTCTGGTCATCTTCCCATAACAAGCAGACATAATTGTTCCAAACTGGACCAGCTCAAAAGATGAAAAAGTTTCCAAGAATCCCAATTGCACTGGCACAAAGGACACGAGAAGCCTCTTTTGGGTTTAAACTGGCCACAACTTTTATTTAGCTGTACAGGGTCTATTAACAAACCAATAAACATAAACAAATTTGTCACATGTGTAAGTGAAGGTGTAACCCCCCAATGGGTGGTCCTTCACCGCACGTGACAAAATAAGTAAACAATAATATACAAACTTACAAACCCCTCCACTCCAGAAATGACGCCATATAATGTCATATGATGTCATGCATTTAATGTCATGCATTTAACTGCATACGTCATTTCCTTAAAATTTGTCTTATGCCAATTTTACAGTGATGTGTTGAGAAAAGCAGACAGACTCAAGCAAAAGGCCAGCAAAATCAGTTCATAATGAATATCCAGTGGCAGAAACTGGTCAACCATAGAGTGGACACAGCTGTGGCTGTTTTTCCTCCTGCCCAGGTGAACCTAAGTGAAGGCTACCATAGCTTCAGTTTTCCTAGAAATTCCTGCGCCCCCCCCCCACACACACACACACACCATGCTCCAACATCTCAGCCCATTTGGCTTGGGATATAGAAGTACCCAAAAAATCACATTCTTGCCAGAAGTATGAAGAGCCAGACAAGAAGCTCACAGCCCCCAGAACAGTGATAACTACCATATTTTCTGGCGTATAAGATGACTGGGTGTATAAGATGACCTCCAACTTTTCCAGTTAAAATATAGAGTTTGGGATACACTCACCGTATAAGACTACCCCTCTTCCAATGCACACCAAATATTTTTTTAAAAAAAAAAACAGATTTTATTTCAATATGGTAATTTTAATTCAAATGCTTATGACATGCATGTACTTAGCAGGAAAACTAAAGACAACAAACTAAAGCTCCCATGTTCACTAGCATTTATTTCTGCAGTGTATTTTGGACCTTACTTTTTTAAAAATAGTCCAGATTTAAATGCTGCTTTAAAAATTATTTCCATCTCTCAGCTATGAGATGGTTGGGGAGAAATGAGAAAGTGTTGGGGGGAAGGACTGCCAATATACTAGGTGATGCATTCTGGGGTATGTAAAATTTGCGGCCAAGTAAGTAACCCTGGGCATGTCATACATTCTCAGCCTCAGAGGATGGTAATGGCAACCCCCATTTGAAGAAACATGCCATGAAAACTCCATGATAAGGTTGCCTTAGAGTCGTCATAAGTCGGAAAGGACTTGAAGTCACATAAGAACAGCAAAAAAGTCTGCAATTGTTTCATAGGTAGTACATGGGAATAGGAGCCAGCATGGTGTAGTGGTTTGAGTGTTGGACTACCACTCTGGAGACCTGGGTTTGATTCCCCATTTTGCCATGAAACCCACTGGGTGAACTTGGATAAGTCACACACTCTCAGCCTCAGGGGAAGGCAGTGGCAAACCTCCTCTGAACGAATCTTGCCAAGAAAACCCCATGATCACCATAAAAGTCAGGAACAATTTGAAGGCACCCAACATATACATATAAGCTCTAAGTTAAGGAACTTGGTTCTTCTTTAGATAAATCTTCAAGGGTACTCTCTCTCATTGTGCAGAATTATTTATTAAAGAAGCCATGACCAAGCAACACATCAACTTTGTCTGTGTCTGCATTGCAGAAATTTATTAAAGCAGTTTGACACCACTTTAACTGCCCTGGCTCCAGGCTATGGAATTCTGGGATTTGCAGTTTTGTGAGATATTTAGCCTTTTCTGTCAGAGAGCTCTGGTACCACAAAGCAAACTGCAGAGCCTAGGAGTCCATAGGATGGAGCCATGGCAGTTAAAGCAGTATCGAACTGCATGATTTCTGCAGTGCAGATTCATGCTGCATCCATACTGTAGAACCGGCTTCCTTCTCTTTCTCCCCTCATTCTCATCCTCCTCCTTCTCTCTCCTGGCTCTCTTCTCTTTCTCCTCTCATCCTCATTGCCCTCCTTCCCTCTCCTGGCTCCCTTCTCCTTTTCCCTTCATCCTGATCATCCTCCTCCTCTACCCAGTGTATGAGATGACCCCCGACTTTTGAGACCCTTTTCCAGGGTTAAAAAGTTGTCTTATATGCTGGAAATTATGGTACTGCCCCTCACTTTTAATCCCTCCCATAGGATCTCAAACGGGAATGGAAGTAAGACCACTTGTGAACTATGCCTTTAGAGAAGGTTATTTTGCTCCTGAAACAATGATTCAGCCACAGGCTCAGCCACAGGCTCAAATACATACACACCAGGGACACACCGAGACATTTTGTTGCAGTGTTCTGCTTGATACATTCAAATTATTGGTACATTCAAATATTCAAGTTAAATAGTAAGAAAGGTTACTTTTTTTATTTCCTTGAAAAAAAAATTATCACAGAGCAATAAACTGTGTTATTAAAGATGAGCATTACAAGCAGTAGTTCACAGTGAATGTACAACTGAAAAACAGCCTGAAGCTGGAGCTATTGCTAAACTTCATCTAATTCTAATTCTATTTCATATTGTCTCCAGAAGAATTCCTAAAAATAAAAACACCCTAGAGAGAGAAGACGAAACATGACCATATGGTAAAATGGCACAAATAGTGCCTTCAATGATGTTGGTTTCATGAGTAAATAAAGCCACAATTCAAAACTCACTAATTGAGGAGGAGTGTGTGCCAGTGAGCTCAATGCAAAGTACTTCAGAGTAGAATTTAGATAGCTTATATTTTAGTCATTCTATGAAAAAGCTGCAGTGTGACAATAGGTAAACAGAATACAGAATGAAGAACACAGCCTATACTCCCCAGACTATAACCAATCTGTATACCATTTGGCCAGAACTACATACTCTCTAACAGTTTCTCAGGGATTTTTTTTTTCTTAACTGCCTTCACATCGATCTCAACTCATGGTGACCCTATGGATGAGACATCTCCAGGCCCTACTGTCCTCTATAGCTATGCCCAGCTCCTGCAAACTCATATTCGTAGTCTCTTTAATAAAGTCCATTCATCTAGCATGTGGCCTTCCTCTCTTTCTATTTCCCTCCCCCTTTCCTAACATTCTTGTCTTTTCCAATGATTCATGCCTTCTCATGATGTGTCCGATATATAACAGTTTACATCTTGTCATCTTGGCTTCTAGAGATATTTCTGGCTTGATGTGCTATAGGACCCATTTGTTTGTCCTTTTGGCTGTCCATGGGATCTTCAGCACTCTTCTCCAGCACCACATCCCAAATTAGTTGATTTTCCTCCTATCCTCTTTCTTGACTGTCTAGCTCTCACATCCATACATGGTAATAGGGAATACGATGGCTTGTATGATTCTAACTTTTGTGCTGAACTGTATATCTTTGCACTTTAGGATCTTTTCTAATTCTTTCATAACCATCTTCCCATTCTTAATGTTCTGCTTTCCTGGCTGCAGTCCCCATTCCAATCAATGTTTGATCCCAGATATGAGAACTCTTTTACTATTTCTATTTCCTCATTGTCTAATTTGAATGTGTGTAAGTTGTCTGTGGTCAATATTTTTGTTTTCTTTATGTCTAACAATAAGCCTGCCTTTGCACTTTCTTCTTTGATCTTCCTTAGTAGGTGTTCCGGGTCTGTGAAGTTCTCTGCTAGTATTATGATGTCATCAGCATATCTCAGATTGTTGACATTTCTTTCTCCTATTTCCACTCTTCCCTCTTCCATGTCCAAGCCTGCTTTCCTTACAATATGTTCTGCGTATAAGTTGAATAGGTAGGGTGACAAGATGCAGCCTTATCTGACTCCTTTGTCAATTGAGAACCATTCTGTTTCTCTGTGTTCTGTCCTGATAGTAGCCTCTTGTCCTGAGTACAGATTCCTCACTAGGACTATCAGATGTGTTGGCACTCACATGTCTTTAATGGTGTTTCATAGCCTTTCATGGTCTATGCAGTCAAAGGCTTTGCTATAGTCTATAAAGCACATGTTGTTTTTCTTTTGGAACTCCCTGCTACACTCCATTAGCCATCATATATTTGCAATGTGATCCTTGGTGCTTCTTCCTTTCCTGAACCCTGCTTGGACCTCTGGGATTTGTATCTCCATATGTGGTTCGAGCCCGTATTGCAGTATTTTGAGCATAATTTTGCTTGCATGGGAGATTAGTGCTATCGTTCTATAGTTGCTGCAGTCTCTTGTGTCTCCTTTTTTGTAGATGGGGATGTATGTTGATCGCTTCCAATCTGTTGGCCATCATTTTGTTTTCCATATCTGTTGACATATGCTGGTTAGCACTAGAGTTGACTCTGTCAGTGTGGATTGCAGCAGTTCTATTGGTATATCATCTGTTCCTGGAGTCTTGTTTTTTGCCATTTTATTTCAGCTTCCACCTCATTTTGGGGGTTTCAGGTTCATCTTAATATGGCTCTTCGCTCCATGTGTCTTTCATGATGTGTTGTCAATTTCTTCCTGTACTCCTTTATAAAATCTATCAATTTCTTCTTGTTCTGCCTCAGTGGTTGGTACATATACCTGAATTATGGTGATAGTCATAGGTTTCCTGCCTTATTGAGAGGATTCGGACTGATTTTGCATTGTATCCTCTGACTGCTTTTGCAACATCTTTTCTTAGTGTGAAAGCCACCTTGTTTCTTCTTGTCTTTTCATTCCCTGAGTAGAACACTGTGTGTATGTCTGATTCAAAGTGGCCCATTCCTGTCAATTTCAACTTACTCACCCCCAGTACTGCTATATTCATGTGTTGCATTTCCATTTTCACTATGGGACTTTGCAGATGGGCAGCCATGGGCTGCCTTCAGAAGCGGAGGATTGGGGCTGAAGCTGCCCCATGCCTTGGCCCCAATCCACCCTTTGGGCAGCCTTGGAAAGTGCCACTCCTTCCAGAGCTGGTGAAAAGGGCACCAGAAGAGTCGTCATGTGGCTCTTCCACGGCTCCTCCCGCACAACGCATGCAGAGGCTGTGCCAGGAAGACGTCATTCCTCGGGAAGGGGTTGAGGCAATCGTCGTGCAGCTGCCCCTCCCCTTCCCTACCTCCAAGACAGTGCTTTGTGCTGTCTGCATCCCCCCTATGCCTGGCTTCCCTTGGCTCATGCTTCTCACGTTCCATGTCCCTATTTTATGTGTGGTGCTGCTTCTGATGGGGTTTGTGTTTCTGAGATTGTTTACTGCTTGCTTCATCATTTTGGCTGCCCTTAGTTGCTTTTGCCAGTATGTTTTCCTTTAGTTTCTACCTATCTCTCTGTTAGTGCTCTTGTCCTGCCTGTGTGACACTTTCAATGTCTCCTCATAGGGTTTTCTAGGTGAGGGGTTACACAAGGAGGACCACCTACATCTCCCTGTGCACAGTGCTAGCAAATGTTAGTTATGATGTCACCACTGTTCTTAACTTTAGTGACATCCACCACTACTGCTGCTGCCCAGTAGTTGTTTCCCTATGTCATTCTCCCTCCCCCCATTATTGTTGAATTGATCATTTCCCTACCCTTCCCCCTCCTCCTCCCTCCCTCCCTCCCTCCCTCCTGTCCTTCTTTATTTTAGTCTCTCATCTGTCTTTTGGCCATTGTTTGGTTTTCCTTGCCTGTCCTCTCTGTTGTGTCCTGTCCTCCTTCTGGAAGGCAAGGGGGGCAGATGAGACAGTCTGTACCAGGGCTGAGATGGATTCACATGTCTGGGAGGGGATTAGATGGTGCACCATTGCCCTTCCCAGTAGACTCAGGCAAAAACGTACTGCTGCAGCCTCTCCGAGCATGTGTTTTCTTCCTCATTAATAGCTTTTGCCATCTTGGCCACATTCTGGTGTTGCTTGGCCACATTTTTGCCAGTTTTCCCCCATGAAATGTGGGAAGTAATTATATGTTAGATCCAGAATTTTACTCCAACATCACAAATTACCAAGCAGAGTTCTCCACAGAATACTTCCAGAAAAGTGAGAGGTGGTTTTCCTAGAGATTGCCTAGCCCTATACAGCTTCAAGTGGCTTGTGTCTTTCTGTTCTGGCAATAGCATAGAGTAGATTCACAGAGGACTGCAGGGAACAGTAAAAAAGAGGATATCACCATCTCTTACATTCCTCCAGCAGAAAAAGTCCACTGGATCAAAAGCCTCCTGAAGACTGAAGGAGCACTTCTGTGTCTGGGGGGCTTCTGCTTGATCTAACTCTAACTCATGAGTTTCAATGGATTAGAAATTCAGAGATACATAAAAAGGCAAGTTGAAAAATATTCAGATATCCCAGAAAGGCACAATTTAAAAGTGGCTGGTAATTCCTTTGGGCCTAGCAGGGAAAAAGTGGATTTACATTTCAAGATGTTGAAGCCAAGCATCTATGAAATGGCAGCTGGAGACTGTATACCATCAAATGAGCTCATTACCAGTTCATTAGGAAAGAGATGAATGGGACGATATGAAAAGAAGAAATGTAGTTGGAAAAGCAGCAAAGCAAGATAGGAACAACGGTATAGTATGCATTTCCATCTGTCTTGTTTGCATTGTGTTGCTCTGTATCTTACCAGCATTCTCATTCTGTCCTAGTTCTGTATTGAATTGTGGGGCTCCCCACCCAACTAACACACATATTTTTAATATTATTGTTTAAATGTATTTTTGAATGCAGTTTTCTAACATTTTCCTATTGACTAAGGTGTATTTTATGTGTTTTTGAAATAAATGTTTTCATTTTGTAAATTTTTGAAAGTACACATACCTTTGTGCATATTTTCTCTCAAAAAATATACAGCAAGTTTCACAAACCTATGGTTTTCTCAGGCAAGATGTACTTATTTATTTGCCTGTATTTCAAGATGCAAAATGAGGGTTTCCATTTTTCATCCCAAAGTAATAGTTGACACTCTAAATTAGCAGAAAGAGAAGGTTTACTGATACCTTAGGTAAAATGATCTTCTATTTTCTATTTCTTCTGGACTGCCACTGAAGATCAGTGTTTGTTTGTTTTTTTTAAAAAAAATCTTGAATAATAAAGTTTAAGAGAAATCTCTTATGTTGGGGTAATAGTGCACTAATGTACTTGGTGGTGTTTCATACCCATCTACAGTAGAGTAATAACACAGAACTACCATGCAGGTCAGAAAAGATTACCAAGTTAATGTTATGAACATAACATTCTGGATCAGATCAAAGGCCTAGCTGTTCCAATATTCTTTTGGCACATTAGCCAATCAGATGTTTATGGAAAAACCATCAACAAGACATAGTAACAGTCACTTCCTGCTATTTAACACTATGATTTCAGTAGCAACTGGTATTCAAAGACTGTCACTCTGAAGTAATATATAGCTATATCATACCCTCCAACATATCACAGATGAAAACTGAGAGACCTGTACCCAAGCAACACCAGCATGTAGTTAAGATGGCAAACTATTAATGTAGAAGAACATACAAGGTAGGAGAAGCTGCAGCATTTTGCTTTTGTCTGAGCCGACCAGGAAAGGCAAGATTCTGTCCTCTTCTCTCCTCATTGTCCTGCTGAGTTAGTTGAATGCAAATTACTTTTGCACTTTGAACTCAGTTTACAACAGTTGAAGTAAACTGTGAATAAAGTAGGAAAGTGGGAGGAGGAGAGAGAACCGGAGACATCTTAAAAGGATGGTTAAAAAGTAGGAAGGTAGAGAATTAATTGGGACTGTCCTTGGCAAATCAGGACAGTTGGAAGGTATGACTATACAAAAGATAGGAGTGAAAGCCAAACCATAACCTTTCAGGTCAGTTTTGGTGCTTCTGAGTTTATTACACTAAGGAGTTTATTACACATGAGGCACAGTGTCCTTCTCCCATCATTAAATTGAATTTAAATAATTATAATTGTGTGATCGGGGTTTACACCCCCACACTTTTCTCCCATCCTTCTTCCATGTTTAAATCATAATGCAGCCATCACCTCACACTTGTCCCATCAGAAAAACATAATGGACCATCATTTAGTAATAATGGAAGTCCCTGTTGTTACCAAATGATGGCTCCATTACTATTTAAACACGGGAGAAGGCTGGGAGAAAAGTGCAGGGTGTGAGCCCCAATCACACAATTATAATGATTTAAATTCAATTTAATGATGATCGCTCAATTATGATGATTTAAGTGTGATTTAATGACTGGAGGAAGACACTGTGCCTCCCATGTGATAAACTCCTAAGCAGGCTACCTTTCAAAGGTAGCAGAATTGAAGTGGGGCCATGCATGGGCCTTTATTTATGGTTTGTACTTTGAAAAGGCAGATGCAATGGTCAGAATCCTGTATAGAAGATACGTTCTGTAAGTACCATAATTGCAGTGCTATGCAGTGAATCCCAGCACCAACCCCTTAATCCCCACTGGAGGTCTGTTTCCCCATCGCTTGAGAAGTAACTGACTACTGTTTTTGCTCTCTCCCCAGTGTAATAGGAGAAGAAGCCTGTCACATTTCCCCTTCACTCTCAATTGCTCATGCAAGGAGTAGTTGGGACCATCAGCCAGCTGCTTCCTGAATAACAGTGGGACAGACTCGCATTGATCTCAGTGGCTGCTGTCTGGTAAATAGAGACTGGGAGACTTTCAGAGCCCCTGCATAGCCCCTAAACTAGAGGTTATTTCAGGATCATGACTATGAATGAGTATGTGCATCATAACAGTTTATAACTCATAACAACCCAACAGGATTCTGGACATTTTTCCAGAAACAGGATATTATAGTTTTTGTTTCTGTGAAAATAGTAAGGATGGGGTACAGTGTGTCAAGTGACTGAGACCCATTCTAAGATTTTTCTTATCCTAAGGTCAGTTTTACTTGAGCTTGAGAAAGTAATTGGTCTGGTTTCCAAAGTATGCTTTTATTAAAGTGTGTTTGTGGAGGGGGGGGGGGGGAGGAGGTTGTGGCTCCAATAAATGAGAATTGTATACAACTTCCTCACTCAGATTTTACATTCTTTAATAGCAGGTATTTCTGTTTGCTTATGTGATGGGTTGACAAGTTCATTTGTTTATTATTTAAAAATTCCTTCCTTTCTTTGTCTCAAATATCTTTAATCAATCCTTCTAAGGGTTGTTGTTTTCTTGTAGTGAACACTTTTTTCTCTATGATGATACTCTTATTTTTGCTCTTTTATTTTCTTCCTCTCTGTGGTATTTGTGTGCATATATGTCCATAGTATAGAATTTATGCAGTGAATCAATCTTCCCTTCCCCTAAAAAAAGGAAATCATTAGACTTCAGTTCTTCTTCTTGTCCTTCAGTTCTTCCTCATGTGCCTATATGTATGCTCCATTCATCATCATATTCTACTAGCATTATTCCCTTATCTGTCAGTCTGTGTCATTCTTTGTTTTCTCTTGTGTGAAACTTAATATAAGACAAGCAGGCAGTTTAATCCAAAATGCCCCCTGCTTATAAATAGACAAAACATTTTTAAAGAAAATCTCTGATATACAGAGTAATTCAAAAAGAATGGTGCAAAAGTAAATCTGTTCTTACTTGGTTTTGTACAATTCTTTTTGAATCAATCTATATTTTGGTTCCACTCTCTTTCTGTTCCTCAGTTCAATCAGCAGCATGCATTGTATCTTTGTTATTTATCACATTTTCTCCTTAAAAGTCCTCATTTTATCATCATAATTAATGCACTATTCCTTGAACAACAACTAAAGCTTCATCTTTTGTGCTTCATTTTGTGCATGTGTGCATCTTTTCTAGTCTGTATCATTGTTCTCTATGTCTTTACATCTCCAAGGAAGATTGTTCAATAAAACCTACATGACTTCCCCTATTGTGGGGTTCAAGGGGAAATTCCTTCAAGCCCAAACATTTTGTTGCATTAACCTCCTGTTCCTTGTTTCAGTCATTATTGTATTATCTTTCTTCGTTATCAGCTGCTAATGTTCCTACTTGCTATTTCCAAGCTTTCCTTCTAGAAATCCTTTCTTATCATTCCATTTTAGTGAATTTCTATGTCTTGTCCACAAATAATTTTCGCTCAATTTTATAGATGGAGCATGGCATTTCTTAAGCAGGATGGGGCATGGCAATTTTAACAATACTGCCCTACAATATTATAAAGCTATTATTTCACTTTTACTGCCTCCTGTGGAATCCTAGAATTTGCAATATAGGAAAAGGCATTTAGAATTCTCAGCCAGAGATCTCTTAGGCCTCACTAAACTGCAAACCCTACAATGCCACAGGATGCAACCATAGCAGTCAAAGTGGAAAAATAGCACCACACTTCACTATTTAAAAAGCCTTAAACCAGTTTTCAATCACCAGAACTCCCTTAGAACCCTAGAATGGGACAAGACCACAAGGGCCATCCAGTCCAACCCCCGCCATAGATTCTGCCTAAACATTATGAAGAAATTCCTGATGGTAAGAGTTGTTTGACACTGGAACACACTCCATTGGAGTATGGTGGAGTCTTCTTCTTTAGAGGTTTTAAAACAGAGGCTGGATGGCCATCTGTTGGTGGTGCTTTAATGTATTTCTGTATGGCGAGGGTTGGACTGGATGGCCCTTGTGGTCTTGTCCCATTCTAGGGTTCTAAGGGAGTTCTGGTGATTGAAAACTGGTTTAAGGCTTTTTAAATAGTGAAGTGTGGTGCTATTTTTCCAAGCTTGCCTCATCCTCAATATGAATCCTCTACAGTAATAATCACTGGGAAACACAAACCTTCACATTTCCAAATCTTCAATCAGGTGTGGGACACAAGCTGAATCAGATGACCTCTGAATCAGTTTGAGCAAAACGGGACCATTTTCAAAAGTGCTGGTCATTTCACACCTCTAACAGCCACCAAAATTAGTAATGAAGGATAGCCTTTGTTTTATTAAGCAAAGCAGCTGTTTTATTAATGTGTCTAATCTTCTTTTTAACTGATCCATGTTGATGGTCAGGCTTCCTCATCAAACATCATGGCTCTTCTACTTATACCAGATTAAACCAAACCTGCAAGGTAGAACTGCCACCATCCAATGTGTTTACTCAGCCTCAGCTGGGAGAAAACAGGTCTTCACCAGGCACCCTAAGATTTTGAGAGCCAAGGGGCTACGCCAGGAATCTCTGATCTAGATATACACAGACATACACAGCTCCCTAATTTGTTCCTCATAAGGTATGGTTTCCAGACCTTTCACCATTTTGTACTACAGCTTCTCAACATCCTTTTTGAATTGTGGTGCCCAGAACTAGACACAGTATTCCAGGTGAAGCCTAACCAAAGTATGTGAACCTGTAAGGAAAATTACCCACTTGTGAGACTGCTCATGGCCTTTGTCAAAAGAAAACAAGACATTACAGGTGCAAATGATAGATCTTCAGGTTGCCTGAGCATTTGAATGTGCTGAAATTCAATGAAAGCTGGTTTTCATGCCAGGTCTTGTGAGAGTGCAACTGATATGGCTATGGAATGAAGAACTGCTTCCTTTTATCACTACTGAATCTCCATCTACTTAATTTTAAGAAGAATGGTTGGAGAGAGGGAAAAAAATTTTTATCCATTTTCTCCACACAATGAACACATCTATAGACTTCTTCTATGACTTTCTTGTGGTGACCATCACCCCAAACATAAAAGTTCCAAATTTATAAGGAAGCAAATGTATATGGAAACAGTTGCTATGATCCCCAGAAAAGTACTATACAAATGAAATAGTTATTGTCATTTTATTTGTTTATGTAGAAGGATAGACAATCATGTGTCTCCTGTAACATCTTCACAATAGGTGTCAGATTTTACTATCAAGGTAAATCAATGTAAGCAATTTAAAATCAAGGAAATGAGCAACCCACAAGTTTAAGAATGATAATTCCTTCATTTTTTTTACATCAACCTGTGTTATTCTTGTTGTCAACTTTGCTTCAGATCTTCAGTTTTTTTGCAGTCACATGAGTACCCAGCAGCCCTCTATATTGGTATTAGTATTGTAGAGCCAATACAGTGTAGTGGTTTGAATATTGGACTATGACCCTGAAGACCAGGATTTGGATCCCTGCTAGGCCGTGGAAACCTCTGGGCTGACCTTGGGTCAGTCATACTTTCTCAGCCTCAGCAGCAACCCCCTCTGAAGAAATATGCCAAGAAAAACCCATGATAGGTTCACCTTAATATCACCATAAGTCAAAAATTACTTGAAGGCATACAACAACAACAACAACAACAACAACAACAACATTGTAGAATATGGATTTATCAATACAATTGTGATGTCATTCAGTGCCAGAGCGTGGTGGCGTTTCCTGTAATTTCTACACACAAGAGTGTACACTGAATCACAAAAGTGATTCAGAACACTAGATGCCTCAGGGCAACACTCAGAACAACTGAAGACTAGATGCCTGAGATAATACTCAGAACAACTGAGGACTGCTTAGCAAGGTTTGTGGAAGTCCTGTGTTTTAGTCATAAAGATAAATTACACCATAAGAGCACATCTACTAAGTGTTCATGCTGTCCTCCTAGCTGAACTACTAATGTTCCAAAAGCAGAATAGAAAACCATAAATCAAAGCCACAGCATATACTTATCCTCCCTAAATCAAAATGTGCTATCTCTAGGTGCAAAATCAAATTTGCAGCTAAATGCAAATAGAATGTAATTATCAGTGCATCCAAAACAAATTAAGACTAGTGTAAAAATGCATGTTAATTCAGCAGTAATAAAGTACCGTATTTTTCGCCCTATAGGGCGCTCCGGCATATTGGGCGCACCCAATTTTTAGGGAGGAAAATCCAAGAAAAAAGGATTCCTCCCTTTAGCCGGAGGCCGGTTGTTCAATGGGCTGGTGCTGGGATCGGAGACCGATCCCAGCACCAGCCCATTGAACTGAGGTCGCGGGGGGGAAGGAGGGCTTCTTCCCCCCGCGACCTCAGTCTTTGAATGGGCTGGTGCCGGGATCGAAGCGATCCCGGCGCCAGCCCATTGAAAGACTGAGGTTGCGGGGTGAAGGAGGGCTCCTTCCCCCCGCGACCTCAGTTCAATGGGCTGGTGCTGGGATCGAAGCGATCCCGGCACCAGCCCATTGAAAGACTGAGGCCGGTGGGGGAAGGAGCCTTCCTTCCCCCCCCCGGCCTCGGTCTGGAATCGGCTGGGGCCGGGATCGCCCGCCGGCCTCAGTCTTCAACCGGCTGGGGCCGGGATCGAAGCGATCCCGGCCCCAGCCGATTCCAAACCGAGGCCGGGGGGGGGGGGGAAGGAAGGCTCCTTCCCCTGCCAGCCTCAGTCTTCAATCGGCTGGGACCGGGATCGCTTGGATCCCGGCCCCAGCCGATTCCAAACCGAGGCCGGGGGGGGAAGGAAGCCTCCTTCCCCCGCCGGCCTCGGTCTTCAATCGGCTGGGGCCGGGATCTCTTGGATCCCGGCCCCAGCCGATTCCAAGACCAAGGCCGGGGGGGAAGGAAGGCTCCTTCCCCCGCCGGCCTCAGTCTTCAATCGGCTGGGGCCGGGATCCAAGCGATCCCGGCCCCAGCCGATTCCAAGACCAAGGCCGGGGGGGGAAGGAAGGCTCCTTCCCCCGCCGGCCTCGGTCTTCAATCGGCTGGGGCCGGGATCGCTTGGATCCCGGCCCCAGCCGATTCCAAGACCGAGGCCGGGGGGGGGGGAAGGAAGGCTCCTTCCCCCGCCGGCCTCAGTCTTCAATCGGCTGGGGCCGGGATCGAAGCGATCCCGGCCCCAGCCGATTCCAAGACCGAGGCCGGGGGGGAAGGAAGGCTCCTTCCCCCGCCGGCCTCGGTCTTCAATCGGCTGGGGCCGGGATCGCTTGGATCCCGGCACCAGCCGATTCCAAGACCGAGGCCGCGGGGAGAAGGAGCCCTCCTTCTCCCCGTGGCCTCAGTCTTTCAATGGGCTGGCGCCGGGATCGCTTCGATCCCAGCACCAGTCCATTCAAAGACTGAGGTCGCGGGGGGAAGGAGGGCTCCTTCTCCCCACGGCCTCGGCCCCTTCGCCCTATAGGGCGCACTCACTTCCCCACGCATATTTGGGGGAAGAAAAAGTGTGCCCTATAGGGCGAAAAATACGGTAATAATATACTTAAAGTAATAAAATACTTTCCTTCCACCCTAGTGTATGTTAAACTTCCAAGACTATTCTGTGCCATACTGCAAAAACAATTGTGCCTCCTGGGTTACTTGACATTAATTGTTTGAGTGGATAACTTTTTTTTTTTTTTTTGGTTGCTATGCAAACAAGTAGTGCAGGAGTGCACTACTTATCTGTCTCTGTGTGTCCTCCACTGTCTGAGGGGCAATGCAGACTGGCAAAAGATGCTGCTATACAGCCAAACAAAAAAGTTAGCCACTCAAATAATTAATGTCAAGTAACCCAGGAGGCACACTTTTTTTTCCAGTATGGCACAGAATAGTCTTGAAAGTTTAAGATACACTAGGGTGGAAAGAAAGTATTTTATTCCCCCACCAGGAGTAACTAAGGCAGAGTCCTACTCAGACTGCATACATTAATAGATCCTGCCTCTGCAGCACGCAACCTCACTTCTCTGCTGTTCCAGCAGCTCCCCTAAGCCTCTGGAGTAGTATTTCAAAGGATGTAAGGAACTGTAAGGAGAAAAACGTACAGAAATTGTCTCCCCCATTCAGCAGAAAAGTTCCACTAGATCAGGGGTAGGCAACCTAAGGCCTGGGGGCTGGATGCACCCCCCCCCCGAGGCCTTTGGACCGGCCCCAGGCCAGTCCTGCTGCTGCCACCACTGCCCCTCACCGCCACTGCCGCCCACCATGATGATATTGATTACTGTTGTTATTACTTGTTCTTGGGGTTTTCTTGGCAAAATCTCTACAGGGGTTTTGCCATGGCTTTTCTGGGGCTGAGAGAGTGTGCATGGATTTTTTTTTAAAAAAAAATTAAAATATTTATTTATTTATTTATTTATGGTGCTTCGGTTCCCCAATTGTCTGAGGGACAGCAACCCGCCCCCCCCCCGGCTCAAAAAGGTTGCCTACCCCTGTACTAGATCAACATATTCCAATAAAGGGAAGGAACCCTTCCAACATTTCTCAGCTAATCATGCTTGGAGGACAAGGCAGCAATGAGAGAGAGAGACTGCATCATACACTAGGTATTGCCAAAGATGCTATTATCCAACTTTTATGTGGTTTATAAGCTGCTTGTGATATAGTCCTAAGAGCAACTTCTAAAAATTGAATGGCTGGATCCAGAAAACACTTCCAGTGGAAGGCACACTGGATAGGGCACAGCACAGAAAAGTAGAGTTAAGGATGAGGGCAGAGGACAGTGTATAGGACCAGCAAAACTCGGTCACACTATTGAAGAGATGTGTGGTAAGGAATGCTCCCAAACCAATATGTATGCACTTCTTTTCATTAACAAAATCTCAGCAGTGGGGGTTGTGTGATAAAGTCCTTAGTTTTACTGAATTATTTTTTAATGAGCTACAAAATTCAATCCTGACTGTAATTAGAAAATTATATCAGGTTTCAATGAAAGGCCTTTCCTGATCCTAATAAAGATTTATTTCTATTGTGAAGATGATGAGCTGCTACAAATTTGGGGATGCCAAACATCAAGTGGATCAACTGGCCTTTATCACTTTTAATTAATAGTTGTTTGCTATTTCTACTCACTCTTACAAAGATGGTCACTCATGGTGACTTTCTGTACACACACAGTTTGTTTCTTATATTTATCATTTTGGCACCCTGGATAATCCATTTTGTTCTGAAGCAAGAACAAAAGACCTAAGAAATCCCTGCAGGAGGGCACTACTTAACTGTCTCTGTGTGTCCTCCACTGTCTCAGGGTGGCATGGGAGTGTAGCATACATACGATGCATGCCCCGACACTGCCCCCAAGCTGGCATCATGCTGCCCTGATGACCACATGGTGGGTGGTGCCACAGCATTTTGGCGGTGTGGCATTTACACACACCGTGCCATAGAAATGCCAAAAAGATGTAGCTGGGGCAGAAAGAACACCTTTTTTCCACCCCAAAAGGAGCAAGATTTTGTCACTTCTTTTTTGGGCTGGAAAAATTCCATTTTGGAGCCACAGCATGTAGTTGCCGTGGCCCCAATCCGGCACTCAAAGGGGCTGCATAGAGCCAGACTTTTTGGGCCATCTGTTTCAACCCTCAGTTAAAAGGAGTCTCTTTGATGGAGGCCCAGGTACATTAAATGCCTACCTAATTTCCAATTTACCACCTGAGCCAGACAACCCATAGGGATACTTTTACATTAGCCATTTGAGAGACTTGGTAGGGCAAAACATACAGGTTTCTCGGGTGGGGTGTTTAGATGACTCAAGCCTTGAAGCCAACCGGAAACCACTCTCAAGCCACCCTACAGGGAGAAAAGCTGGATGAAAAAGGAGCTACATTTTTCTTTTTCTTCCCAGAAAATGCACACTTTTGCTTGCATGTCTAAATGTAGCACCATCAGAGCGGCTCAAAGGGGCACTCTATCCTATCCCTAATCCTAATTGTGCTTATAAATGCCCCATTGCAGGAGCACATTTAAAAGGAATGGAGTTGCTGTACCCAAGCGGTGGAGGTGACAATGCCCAAAAGCAAAAGCGTAACACCTCTCATGGAGATGAGTACAACATACACAAAAGAGACAGTCAAAGAGGGGTCATGGGTGAAGGGGGCATGATTATACCTTGCCAGCATCTCCATGGGCATACTTCTGCTCCAATGCCCTGTCCCGGTGAAGTGCTGCACATGTGAATGTGTGCAAGTTCAAAGGGATGGCCATCCAGTGGGATGGCAGTCTGTAGTGGTTAACTCCTATGAAGGTGTGCAGGGATGGTGGGAGGAACAGTAAAATAAAAAAGAACCCAGTGACGTAGCCGAGCCATGTGGTCATGACATGTGAACTCCAGCTGCCTTGGGAGCAAGCAGTGGGGTTGGTGGGGTTTCAATGTAGCTTTGGAAAATGCAGCTTCAAACTGCTTTTTCCTGCCTGCCTGTTTCACTCCCTGGTGGGAAACATGGATTAATCCTGAAATGTGCACATTTCAGGATAGACCCTCGACTTAAAGAGTCCTGATATTGGGACAGGCTATAAAGGAGGAGGAGGAGGAGGAGGATAGTCCTAGCTGAGAACCCTTTATACTCCTTTTTGTTCTGTATAACTCCACCTGTCTTCCAGATGGATACCTTTTATAATGTCCATTTAGCTATCTTTTTCTCAATCAAGTAAAAAGGAATCTCCACAAACCCCTTTCCATTCCTCAAAGCTAAATTATTGATCCTTTTTCTTCTACATCATCTTGAGATCAACCCCAATTCACTGACTGTTTTTTTTTTCTGAAGGCTGTAAATGCATCTGGGTTCATGTGCCCAGGGTATTCTTTACTTCCTCCAACAGAAGAAATATTGTGGACAGATTGCTCTGAGAATCACATGGAATTCATGTTAGTGTGGTGACGCAGTGCGTGGGAACCACGTAACGTGAAGCACCAGGATCCAGACTGTCTTCAATGAAGCAAGCAACGTTGTCAGTTACAGGAAAACTCCTTTCCCCTCCAGACAGAGCAGAGAGAGACTCAGCAGATGTCTCACTAAGAGGCTTTTAATCTTCAGAAGTTCTATGTACAAAGGCTATATACAATAATACACCAACACACTCTCCAACAATCTCCACCTTCCACTATCAACCCACATCAACCCACATATGTGTCCAGAGGCTTGTCCCATATCGCCAGTGCTCCACATGGCTTTCTATCCCTGCCTCTTCCTTTTGGACACCTGTCAATCAACAGTATGACACAGCATGTTTGCAGCCCTTTTGCAGCACTTACTGTGCTTTACAGCACCAGGTGACTCCCTGTCATTATGTCACCTCCTGTTTCATCAGCCTTGATGCTGCATGACTCAGCAGTGGCCAAATGCTTAGTCATCATGGCTGCTGCCATTCACCACATTGTGCATTTTCCCTGGAACATAATTCCATTAATAATTTTCATCATCTTGCCCACACTTTAATGTTGCTTGGCCACATATGTCTTGGTTTTTATCTGAGAAATGTTGAAGGGGGTGAGTACTTTCCTTTCTGGGTAGCTTCATTGAGGGGGAGATATGAGCGATGGTCATGATTATGACTCCTACTGGTAGATAATTATATAGATTTTAACACTATTTTTACTGCTATCGGTGACAGTAGTCTTCAGAGCTACATACTGGAGTGTACTTTGAAACCTTTATACAAATAAATATACAGTCTGAAGCATCAACTGAAGACTAGCTAATGTTAATAAAAAGTGTGCTTCCCAAAGAAAAAGAATTCAGAATGACACATTTTCAACACTAGCAATTCATTTGAGCTTCAAACCGAAATGCAAAAAGCTAACGAGGCATGAAATCTACTTTACATGTATTTTCTTCTAAATATTCTTAACATTAAATATATAGGTCTTCAAAATCCACACACTGTGACTTCTGGTTGGTAATGGCACCTTGCTGAGAAATCTTTGACTGATTGGAGTCAAGGCTGATTGGACGGCGCTGTGACTGGGTCACCAGAGAGACATCAGAGTGACCCAAAATTACACCCTTAGTAAAGGGTGTTCAGGGAGGTTCCAATGGAGGTTTGAGTCCTGTCTCTCTCCCTTTCAAACCCCTCTGATTGGAATTAGAAGGGCTAAAGAAGAGAAGGACCAGTTGGAACCATAAGGCAAGCCACAGTGTCACTGTTTCCCTGATAAAATTGGACAGAAGTGCCACCAATTTTAAGTTAAGTAATTCACTTGAATTAGAAAGTAAAGTATTTCTTCAAACTCTGGGCCTGTAGAGACTAGTCAAAAAACCTGGCCTGGGGGTGGAGTTGGGGTGGGGCAACCACATGCCTGCCACCCCAACTCTGCCCCAATGCCAACATCATGTCGCATGCCCCACTGCATGGTGCATGATGTCAGGGTACTCCCTTGGCATAGTATGTAGACATGCTGTGCTAAAGGAGCACAGAAGAACTGCAGTGGTGGTGATAAGGGTGATTTTTTGCAGTCCAAAAAGGAGAAGCATTTGTCAGCTCTTTTGGGAGCAGCAAAAAGCCAGATCAGGGCCAGGCTGTGTGGTTGCCATGGCCCCAATCTGGCACTCCCAGAGGCAGCACAGAGCTGCCCATTAGGGGCTGTCTGTATGGCCCCTTTGACAGTTAACTTTCAAGGATTTTCTCTATTTGGACCCTCTTAGAATGGACTTTAGTCAATACTAAAAAGAGGAGATAATATAGTATGAGACTGAAAAGTTAAATAACTTTTTCACACATTTAATATGGATCAAAGGCAAGGAAATTTAATCAGATTAAAGAATCAGAACCTATGTTTGTTTTTTCTCTTTTTGATTATTGATATTTTGAGATGGAACTAAAGTAAATAAAAGATCAAGCAAGACTATGGAATATATATTTTAAAATTAAAACAAAAATTTTGCCATTAAATCTTGGTTAGAAAAGAAAAGAAGACATCAAAAAGTATTTGGCCTTCTCTTTATTTTGATTTACGGGCTTAGTTAAGTAATCCCCTGAAGCTGCTCTAGGATTAGAGATGGTTAAAGGGTTAAAAGAGGAGTCAAAACTAAGTTTTACATAACTTGCAGAAGTGCCAAACCTTTGTCCATATTTTTGTCCTTGAAGACATTGAAAAACAAGATAAACTGGAGCTTGGAAAACAGGGCAGTCCTATTGTAGAAGCATGACAACATCATTGAGGATAGGAGGAGGGGACAACAAGGACAGGAGGAAGAGTTTGCTTTATTCTAAACCCCTATCTTTTTTTATACTGGTAAAAATTTCAATTGAAATAGATGGAGGTTTGTTCTGTTTTGTCTGGCACTGCCAACCCAGATATCAAAACTAACAGAAGTTCACCATAGAAAATACTAAAATCACTGCCTAGATATAACAGAGAGAAACAGAAAAACAAAGGTTGCTGGGGATTATAGTTTTGAAGACATTGAACCATATAAGGAAGCTGAAGCAAAGATCCGGATGTGCCATTGGAACAGAACAACTTTTCTGTAGTTCTTTTCTTGAGGTTCACCTCCATCTAAATTCATGTGAGTATTTTATATATAACTCTAGTGCAAATTAATTAAACAAACTTAATTCTGATTATAAATAAAAAATGGATGGCTGATCAATCCTCATGGACCCTCTGATGTTGAACTTCTCTTGGAATCAGAGACAGGAGTAAATCCTATTGAAAAAATTGACTTGATGATTTGAGTATTTAGATGGACTGGATTTTATTCATGAAATTGATTGGATGATTTAAACTTTTATACAATTAATTAAGTGTAATACTGTTTAGATAATAATAATTTAACCCTTCTCCTCTCTTTTTTATAGACTTTTTATATATTTTTGATAATTTGATAAATAGTAAATAAATAATTTTGACTTGTATAACTTGATCATAAAAATATAGATATTGATTATAGATTTATTCAAGTATAAATCTTTACAGTGGAAGTATAAATTAACTAAACAAATTTATTTCTTATTACTTCGTGAAAAGGAATTGTTTCTGGGTTAGATAATTTGATTATAATTACTTGATTATAGATATGTAATTGGTTTTATACAAGCAGAGTATATTGTTAAATTGATTCTGATTTAAGGATTGATTTAAAGGAGTGTAAAAACATTGTTTAAATGAAGTATTAGACTTAATTATTGTTTGAACTATTACTGAGATATAATACTGAAGACCACGATTTATTATTATGTGATACTTATTAATTTTATCAAATTTGAATATTGAAATTAACACATCTTTATTGATTTAGACATTACTACATATTGATCACAATTCTAGAATAGGGTTATTGGTTCAAAACAATTGGTGTTATTACAAATATCACAGATTATAGTTAAATAAATTATCCAAATGACAATAGGAAGGAACACCCCTCACACACCTAAAAGTCAACAGCAAACTCAAAGACATCTCTCAATATAGAGAGCTTCAGATATGAATGTCTCACTTTTAGATGAGATAAGGAAAATAAGGACTGAATTAAGACAAGAAATGGCAGACTTTTAAAGTCTTTTAAAAAGAAATATGACAGGAAATAAGAGCAGATTTAAAGGAAATAAATCAAACCATTGAGAAATTGGCAACAGAAATGTCTGTGATAAATCAAAGACTTGCAAATTTAGAACAAAGAAGTGGGGAAACAGAAGAAGAGATTGATAAAATTAAGAAAAAGAAGAAGAATTAGATGAAAAAGCAATCTGGGAACAAAAATTTCATGAATAATGTGTTGAAATAAGGGGTCTCTCAGAAGAATATAATGAGGATTTAATGGCTAAATTAATTCCTTAGTTGGCTAAATTCTTAAATAAAGATGAGACAATGTTTGAATTGGAAATAGATAGATGGTTTAGAATTAATTCCCAAATAGCCACACAGAGGAAACTGCCACAAGACATTATCATTTACTTTGTTAGAAGATTTATAAGAGATCAACTTTTGAGATATCAAAATGAAAGACCTTTGGAATATAATGGTCAAACCCTGAAAGTATTTAAAGATATACCTATGAGATTTTTGAGAAAAAGGAAGGAATATCAATTTTTAACAATAAAATTAAGGAAGGATGAAATCCTATATGATTGAGAGATCCCAGAAGGATTGATCTTCTGGTATAAATGAAAAAGAATAAACATTACAACAGTGAAAGAGGCAAAGATATTTATGAACCACTATGGACAGCGGCCAAAATCACCACCTAAAGATTACCAAGAAAGAGATAAAGATCCAGAAGAAACTAGTTGAAAAACAGATAAGAAATTCAAGGGGAAAAACTATAACAATGATGACTAGAAGAGGCAAGAAAATTAGTGGGGAAGAGGAACTAGTGCAGGAAAAGGAAGAAACTCAAAAGGACAAAAAATCGAAAGAAGAGCAAGAAGAAAAAGAAAGGGATGGAAAGAAGAAAAAGGAGATGATAGAGAAGAGGAAGAAAAAATAGGAGAAGACATTTCTACAGATTTTTAGACAAATAAACTTTAATGATGATGGAGAAACTAAAGCTGAGAGCTTTAAATGTGCAAGGATTAAATACACCACAAAAAATAAAAAATACCCATAATTTGCAGAAATTAAGATTGGATATAGTCTGCCTTCAAGAAATGAGAATAAAAAAAAGATATTAAACATCTGAGAAATGTAAAATTAGGCTAAGATTTTGTTTTGGCTTCATCCTCTAAAAAGAAAGGAGTTGTGATATATATAAGTTCTAAACTTGGATCAAAGGAGACATTAAATGACCCTCATGGCAATTATATAGTAGTAGAACTAAAATTTCAGAATCAAGTAATAGTCTGTGTTAGCGTTTATGGTCCATTGGAAAAGAAAGGACAATTCTTTAGTAAGTTGTTAAAGGAACTAAAAAAAAAAATCAATTCTGACTCTCTAATCTTCATGGTAGATTGGAATGGGATAATTGATCCCAAAATGGATAGATGCTCTGTGAAGAAAATCAAAGCAAATCAAGGGAGCCTTCCCAAAGATTTTTTTAGTCTAATGGATATCATGGATGTTAAAGATGGATGGCGAACTAAATATGGCAATTTGAAAGATTACACCTTTTTCTTGAACAGACATAAATCTTTGTCATAGAATCATAGAATCATAGAATCATAGAGTTGGAAGAGACCACAAGGGCCATCCAGTCCAACCCCCTGCCATGCAGGAACTCCCAATCAAAGCATCCCCGACAGATGGCCATCCAGCCTCTGCTTAAAGACCTCCAAGGAAGGAGACTCCACTACTCTCCGAGGGAGTGTGTTCCACTGTCGAACCGCCCTTACTGTCAGGAAGTTCCTCCTAATGTTGAGGTGGAATCTCTTTTCTTGCAGCTTGCATCCATTGTTTCGGGTCCTAGTCTCTGGAGCAGCAGAAAACAAGCTTGTTCCCTCCTCGATATGACATCCCTTCAAATATTTAAACACGGCTATCATATCACCTCTCAGCCTTCTCTTCTCCAAGCTAAACATCCCCAGCTCCCTAAGTCGTTCCTCATAGGGCTTGGTTTCCAGACCCTTCACCATTTTAGTTGCCCTCCTTTGGACACGCTCCAATTTCTCCACATCCTTTTTGAATTGTGGTGCCCAGAACTGGACACAGTATTCCAGGTGAGGCCGGACCAAAGCAGAATATAGTGGCACTATTACTTCTCTTGATCTAGACACTATACTTCTACTGATGCAGCCTAAAATTGCATTGGCCTTTTTAGCTGCTGCATCGCACTGTTGACTCATGTTCAACTTGTGGTCCACCTGGATTCCTAGATCCCTTTCACACGTAGTCTCATTCAGCCAAGTGTCCCCCATCGTATATCTGTACTTTTCGTTTTTCCGCCCTAAGTGCAGTACCTTACATTTCTCTGTGTTGAATTTCATTTTGTTAGCTTTGGCCCAACTTTCTAGTCTGCTCAAGTCATTTTGAATTTTGATCCTGTCCTCTGGGGTATTAGCTACTCCTCCTAATTTGGTGTCATCTGCAAATTTGATAACTATGCCCCCAATACCGTCATCCAAGTCATTAATAAAGATATTGAATAGCACTGGGCCCAGGACAGAGCCCTGTGGCACCCCACTGGTCACTTCTTTCCAGGTTGAAAAGGAGCCATTGTTGAGCACCCTTTGGGTTCGACCAGATAACCAATTACAAATCCATGTAACAGTTACTTTGTCTAGCCCACATTTTACCAACTTGCTTGCAAGAATGTCATGGGGAACCTTGTCAAAGGCCTTACTGAAATCAAGATATACTATATCCACAGCATTCCCTTCATCTACCAAGCTGGTAATTTTATCAAAAAAAGAGATCAGATTTGTCTGGCATGACCTGTTTCTCTGAAACCCATGTTGACTTTTTGTGATTATGAAATTATCTTCCAGATGTTCACAGACTCTCTGTTTAATGATCTGCTCCAGAATCTTTCCGGGTATTGATGTCAGACTAACTGGACGATAATTGTTGGGATCCTCTTTTTTCCCCTTTTTGAAGATGGGGACAACATTTGCCCTCCTCCAGTCCGCTGGGACCTCTCCTGTTTTCCAGGAATTCTCAAAGATTATTGCCAATGGTTCTGATATTACATTTGCCAGTTCTTTTAATACCCTTGGATGTAATTCATCTGGTCCTGGAGACTTATATTCATCTAGATTAACCAGATGTTTCTGTACTATCTCTTTACTTATTCTGTGATGAAATTCTCCTATTCTGTCCTCTGCTCCATTATCCTCGAGTTGAGCACCCTTTGCCTTTTCTGAGAAGACTGAAGCAAAGAAGGTGTTGAGTAATTCTGCCTTTTCTCTGTCCCCTGTTAACTTTTTGCCATCTTCTCCACACAGTGGCCCTACCATTTCCTTCTTTTTCCTTTTGCTACTGACATACCCCCAAAAGCCCTTTTTATTGTTCTTAACCGCTCCAGCAAGCCTGATTTCATTCTGCGCTTTAGCTTTTTTGACTTTAACCCTACACGTGCTAGCTATTTGTTTGAATTCCTCTTTGGTGATTTCCCCATTTTTCCATTTCTTATACATGTTCCGTTTAAAACATAGTTCAGTTGCAAGTTCCTTAGTCATCCATCCTGGTTTCTTGAGACACCTCCCATTCTTCCTCCTCATTGGCACGGTTTGAAATTGTGCCTTCAGTATCTCCCTTTTGAGAAACTCCCATCCGTCTTGAACTCCCTTCTCTTTTAGTATTCCTGTCCATGGGATCACCCTCAGTATTTCTCTAAGTTTAGTAAAATCAGCTTTCCTAAAGTCTAGAATGCGTGTCTGACTATGCCTGGCTTCTCCTTTCCACTGTATAATAAACTCCAGGAGGACATGATCACTCCCGCCTAAGGATCCAACCACTTGCACCCCATTAACTAGGTCTTCCCTGTTAGTTAGGATCAGATCCAAAATAGCTGACTCCCTCGTTGCCTCTTCCACCTTTTGAACAATGAAATTGTCTTCGAGGCAAGTGAGGAATTTGCTAGACCTCAAGGATTTTGCCGAGTTTGACTTCCAGCAAATATCCGGATAGTTGAAGTCACCCATCACTACTATATTTCTCCTTTCTGAGTGTGTGGTCATCTGTTCTAGAAAGGCATCATCCAGTACCTGGAATTTGGTCAGCTATAATGAATTTAAATTTGTACAAGAAATAATTCTCTTGGCACTTAAGTGCAAATTTATTAACTAATGAAGAAATATTAAAAGAAATTGGGGAAAATATAAATTATTTCTTTCAAGAAAACACAGATAGATGGGCTCCAATATATGCCATATGGGGCACCTCTAAAGTGGTAATACAGGGAATATTTATGGGGGGAAATGCCGAATTGAAAAAGAAAAGGAGACAGATGATGGACAATTAATAGACAAAATAAAAGAGAAAATCTCTTTTAAAAAATCCCAAAGATAATAAAGTTAAACAAGAAATTCAGATTTTGCAAGATGCTGAGAAGCCTTCGATAAAGTTAACTGGCTTTTCATGTTTAAGGTCCTGAAAGAGATGGATATTAGTGAAGTTTTTCTAATAGGAAATGAAAAGATATATTCAGAACAAGAAGCTTGTATAATTTTAAACAGAGAAAAAAAAGAAGTTTTCAAAATATGCAAAGGAGTAAGGTAAGATTATCCATTATTTCCCTTACTTTTTAAACTCTCTAGAGAGATTCTGCTCATGCAAATTAGGGAAATTAAACAGATTAAAGGAATTAAAATAAAAGGCTAGGAGTACAAGGTATAAGCATTTGCAGATGATGTGATAATAACATTAAGCAATCTGATGGAAAGTATTGAGTACTTATTAACAAAACTTTAGAATTATGGAGAAATTTCTGGTTTCCCTGTGAACAAGAACAAAACAAAAATGTTAACAATGAACATATTTTAAAAGGATAAAATGAAATTGAAGTCCAAAACTGGCTTTCAAATAGAAAATAAAATAAAATATTTAGGAATCTATATAACTGCTAAAAATACTGAACTCTTCAAGAATAATTATGAAAAAACTTGGTTGGAAATTTAAAAAAGATTTAAAATGGTGGAGCAACCTAGGCTTCTCATGGCTAGGTGGAATATCTGCAATTAAAATGACTCTTTTTTCTGAAAATGATGTTTCTTTTTCAAAACCTGCCAATTATAACTAACAATGCTCCATTTGCAAATTGGCATAAAGACATATCTAAATTTATTTGGATGGGGGAGGGAAAGCCTAGAATTAAATTGAAACTACTTCAAGATACAACAAACTGAGGCAGTGTTGCACTTCCAAATTTGAAACTTTATTATTATGCAGCAGCCCTAAACTGGGTGTTGGACTGGATGTTTAAAAAAGAACAAAACAATTAATTTAGAAAGTGCAGGATTAATATATGGTCTTCATGGTTACTTGTTCTATGACAAATTAAAAGCCAACAAGGAATTTGATAATCATTTTATAAGGAAGTCTTTATTAAGAGTTTGGATGTATGTGAGAAGTAAATGATGTCCTAAAATACCTCTGTGGGTGTTGTTACCTAAAGTGCATTTTTTCTGAATTTTGGTGTGTATGAATTCCACATGACCCCAGATGTACTCTGCAATAGACTCCATGTGCCTCCATGGCAAAGAGGTCATGCCTAGGTCACCTGGAAGGCTGAAAAATCCCCAAACTCCAGAGCCAGGCAGATAGTGTGGGAGTTGCAAATAGACTATCATCACCTCAATAATCAGAAGGATGGGTGTTAATGGCTGAGATGTCTCACCTGATGAGCTGGCCAATCAACTCAATCCCCTCTCATTTCCCTTTCAATATTGCCAGACCAGATTACCTAGGCAATCTAACACCTTTGTCTAAACCTTAACAAACAATTTAAGCTATAGCTAATCAATCAAACTCTTTTTTGTCTAAGTATCGCTGTAGTACTGTCTCGGCATTTATTATTCCAGCCTAACCCCTGATTTACCAAGCCCTGCATGAGTGTGTGTGTGTGTGTGTGTGTGTGTGTGTATTGTTGTTAATAAATAATACTTTAATTTGGGGATACTGCCTCTGCATCAATTCTTAGATCCACTGGACTCTTGGTATACACATGGGAGATGGTCTCACAGGGTCCTTGTAGCTGACCCCCTCTTGATTTGAGCTAAATAAAATTCCCCATACTAGACTTTTGGCTACAGTGTCGATAAATGAAGACTTATTTAAAAATGAAAAGTTATCTTGTAATAAATAGCCTACATATGCAGACATCACTAAAACAGTGCAAAACCAAAGAACATTGAAAACAGAAATGGAATTAGTCAGGAAAGGATATGATTGCAACTGCTTCCTATACAGATGCATAAAAAAAAAAGATTTATTCTATATATGAAATTATCAGGTATAGGTAAAGCTGATAGCAACTTTGAAAAAATAATTGATAAAGAAAACAGTCACAGAATCTCCAGACTATACCAACTATTACTGAATTACTGAATTAGAACAAGATACTATAAAAGACTGAATTGTTAGATGGGCACAGGACTTGGGACAAAATATACAATTGTCACAATGGGAGGAAAATTGGAATAAAAGGATCAAATATTCTATGAATTATGGTCTGAAAGAAAATTTAATTAAATTGCAATTTAGATGGCATTTAACACCATACACATTAACTAAAATGAATATGAATTCAAAGAATAACTTGGAAATGTGGAACAGAGGTAGGCACTTCATATCATTGCTGGTGGGGTTGCCAAAAAGAAAAAGAAAAAAAACTGGTCAAAGATACATTCAATAATTTTAAAAAGTATACATTTTAATGAACAAGATGTACTTCCTGAATATGATCAATGATGAGCAAATAGAAAGTACTGCAAATTGCTGTTTTATATGATACGTGCAGCATCAGTGCTTTATCCCACACATTGGAAAAATACTGAATTACTGGATACAGAAACATGGTTTTTGAAACTATACAGTTTTATAGAAATGGACAAACTGTCTTGCTTAATCAAGAAGAAACCACTGGAAGAGTTTAAATAAAATTGGGAACCTTTGATTAATTTTTTAAAGGAAGAAAAGGGATACTTTGCAGGTATTGCCTTTGATTAAAGACTCATAGTAATGGACAAGAACTTATTGGTTGATACATGTAATATGATATGTGGTAAGAGAAGTAGATAAGATAAGAATACCATGTTAACATTTAGAGACAACTGACAATAGCATTAATAGAAAGTACTCTTTTACATACAATTGATACTTAGATTTTGAAGAAACAGGGAAGTTAAAATAATGTTTGTAAGCATTTATCACTTAGTGGCCTGTAGAAAAACTTGGTAATGTATTAGAACTACTGTAATATGTCACCAGGTATATGTCGTATTGTAAAAATGTTTTATGAAACCTTAAAACAATATAAATATATACAAAAAAATCCACACGCTGCAAACTTGATCAATGACTAACCCCACTTTAATCTCACATCTTTCAAATTAGAGATGAAATGCATAAAAATTTATTGAGGTGGTGCAGTGTACTCACTCCCAAACCACAAGGTTGCGAATTCAATACCAGACAAGGGCTCAAGCTCAACTCAGGGTTGCATCCTTCCAAGGTCACTAAAATGAGTACACAGCTTGTTTGGGGCAATATAAGTTACACATTATAAACCCCTTAGGGAACGCTGAAGTGCACTGATAAGCTGTATAGAGATGTACTTGCTATTGCTATTGTTATATGCATAGTTACTGAGAAGCACATCTTACTGAGTTCAAATGAACTTATTTCCAGGTATTGATGCCCAGAATTAAAAAACAAACAAACTTCTAATACTGAAATTACCTTTCAACTCAGTTGACAACTTCACACAGGGTAAATTTTAATAGTAGTTCTGATTCAACTTGTTGATGATGTTGGTGAGTATAGTGTGTGACACATGATTCAGTTATCTTGATGGCTTCATCCACATGAAAACAACATACATAAATCACTAGAAAAATAAATGCCCTTTTTCTTTTCTTTGGTTCTATGCAAGCTACTGGCATTACCTGTAAAGAGGCAATGGAGACAATCCCGAACTTTTCTGTTTTGTTCAAGACTAGTATCTATGGTGACAGCCTCATTGGGTGTGATAAGGCATGGGGTGGCTAAGCATAAGTGGAGATGGCCCATACAGAAAGCTTCAGATCAGACCAAAGATATTCACACTACACACACATATGATTTTATGAAATATTTTGTACAGATTTTACATTGTTGCCCAAAAGAAATTCCCTTTGACCACCATTTTCTAATTTGTCACCTTAAGATGCATTTGCCTTACATTTATAGAAGCTTCATGTCACTTCAACTAGCATGGCTCCATCCTATGGAATCCTGGGATTTGTTATTCAGATAACGTACATAGAGAGCTGTAGTAGTATTGTAGTTCAAAGGAATGTGCTAAAACTCTCCAGTGGAGAATTTTAAGTACCCCCATTATTGTTGTTGTTGTTGTTGTTGTTGTTGTTGTGTGCCTTGAAGTCATTTCCAGCATATGTCAACCCGGCAAAACTATCATGGAGTTTTCTTGGCAAGTTTCTTCAGAGGAGGTTTCCCATTGTCATCCTCTAAATCTGAGAGAGGGTGATTTATCCAAGGCCACACAGTAGGCTTCCATGGTCAGCTGGGGATTCAAACCCAGGCCCCCAGACTCATAGCCCAATGCAAAAAATACTACACTAAGCTGGCTCCCTAAACTGCAGTAACAATTAAACTGGTATCAAACTGCTAAAACTTTATAGTGTTAAGATTAATTATAGTTTTCCCTCAAAACTTCATCAGCATTGGTAAAAGTGTGTGGCCCCAAGTCAAGTTTATGCAAACACATTCTTCTCAAATACCCTCAAAGTTTAGGGAATTGCTTCGATTGGACCATTAGAAAGATTTCAGCCATTTATTCTAGTCACTCAATTGCTATGTATCTCTACCTATGAGCTTGAAAGATTTTAGAAAAGAGTCTTATTGCCAAAGTTACATTTAGAACAGGCTGGGTCATTTTTAGCATGTGCTCAGCAGATGTGGTGTATTTCACTAACAGTATTTGACATGCAGTCTTAAAGAACTTGCTGCATAAAAAAGATATCTCCAGTGTCCAGAGAAAAGAGCCAGACTTCTGTAAATAGTGGCCTTATAGATGAGGACTTTAACTACATTATTGCCTAAAAATAATTACTTTAGAGGAAATATTTCCATCCAAGATACTTTACTGCAGCATTTCAATCATGCTACTTCCTATCAGTTGCAGAGTAACTGCTATGCTCCTTCCCATTTAAGAAAGTGTTAGGGCGGGAAAGTGTGGGATAGAGATTTTGTATATAACTTTTCCATTTTCAGCTTAGTGACAGTGGCTCTCAAAAGTGCTTTGACTGCCACTGAATTAGTTAGAAGAGCTCAGATTTAGGTGTGTTTTTTTTCCCTGTTTCCACACCATGGGTTTTATATTTCCTTAGTACATTCAGCCCTCAGTATCTACAGATTTTGCATCCACAGATTCAACCATCCACAGCTTTAAATCATTTTTAAAAATCCAAAAAAGCAAACATTGATTTTACCATTTTATATAATGGACACCATTTTACTACCCCATTGTATACAATGGGACTTGAGCATCCACATATTTTGGTGTTCATGGTTGGGAGGGCCCCGGAACCAAACCGTAATGGATATAGAAGGGCCCACTGTATGTATACTTTTTCAACCAGGCAAGCTATAAATACATTTTAATTTTTGCTGCACAATTTCTTTAATTGTATGTTTTAGGTATTTTCTAGGTAGCCAAATGAAAGAAAATTATACAAATTATACTAGTTTGGTTTATGGCTACAGTGCTGATAGCACATTTGCCAGAACTGTGAAATCAACCATTAAGTCCAGATTCAAGGCTTTAAAATCTCTGCTGCATAAAATCTCTAATTCAATTAGTGCAATGGGAGGGAGATTGATTGGGGATTAAATTATAACATTTGATTAATTAACCCACAAATCCTACACATTTACCAGGGACTAAGCCTTATTCGACCTGATGGGACTTACTTCCACGTAAAAGCTCATTGGACTCTGGCGTTTGTCACACAGAGACCATATGTACCTCCATCCTGATAATGAGTAAAGCAGCCACAACCCACAAAAGCGTGCAATGCACAGATGATTTTCACATGCAGAACACAATAATGCATTAGAAGCTCATTACTAAAGCAAGAAAGAGGGTAGAATGCACATTTGGTTTTCATACAGATGTGTGCAAATCCCAGTGATGGTTTGGGAATTATAATTTTTTTGTGTATGCACAAAAGAAGTACCTGTGTCACCAGAAATGACCCAGAGAAATAAACAATTTTATTTACACAATTTTCTTTATAAAAATATACTGTACTGTTCCTTACTTTCCAAGAAGTTGTATCCAACCTAAGTAAAAAGAACAAAACATTACCCAAAGAAGTAGGAAAGGTAGAAAAACAGCATAAAAGGTGGCATTCCTCTCAGCAACCAGTGTTCCTGCCTTTGCCTGTTCCTTTAAGAGCTCTGGCTAATGGGGAAGGGTGAGGGAAGATACATTCACATAGACAGAGAAGCAAGCTTTTTCTGTATCCCTACCTTTGCCTCATCAACTGTTCCTTTAAGAGCCCTGGCTACTGGTCCCAAAGAACTATGGTAAATCTAGCAACAAGTACAAAAATGGAGAGAATCTCACAAATGGCTTTCACACTAATAATAATAATAATAATAATACATTATTGTTCCTGCCCCTCTGTCGAACAATCAGGGTGGCTTACAACAATTACAACTAGAGCAATTGCGCAAAAAAAAAAAAAGTGAATTTGTGAATGAAACAGAAATGAATTTACGGTAATTTCCCGAAAATGCCTATTTGCTGGTTCATGTCACTTTCCTGTTGGATGCCAAATGGTTTGCACACAATTGAGCCTAATACGCTGGATAATCATGGGTTCTAATCTGTTTAAACTTCCAATTTCCCCCCTGTGATAAACTCTTTTGTTTCTAAACCTATTGGCTAAGATCAAGTGCATCACTGTAGTATATGCTCTAGGTTTGTGCTTTTATCCACTTAGCTGGGAGTAAATTTCAATGGAGTCAATCCAACATACTTCTGAGTAGACATATAGGATTGCATTCAATATTAAATGGTTCTTTAGCACCATCTTCTGTCATCTAAATGAAGACTAAGGGCCTTTGCAGACTGCCAGAAATAGTGCAAATTGAGTCCACTTTAAATTGAGGCACTGCCCTGGCTCAGTGCTAAGGAATTATGGAAACTGTAATTTATTGTGTCACCAGAGCTCTTTGACAGAGAAGGCTCAATGTCTTAGAAAAAAATACAATTCCCATGATTCCCTAGCACTGAGCCAGGGCAGTGCCTCAATTTAAAGTGGACTCAATTTGCACTATTTCTGGCAGTCTGCAAAGGCCCTAACAGTTATATTAGAACCACAGAAACTTACACAGATAAGCTGAAGTCATTGGGCCTGAACAGACTGCCAGAAATAATCCATCTTGAGACCACTTTAACTGCCCAGGCTCAGTGTGAGGGAATCATCAGAACTGTAGTTTATTGTGGCACCAGAACTCTCTGATAGAGAAGGCTCAATGTCTCAGAAAAAACTGCAATTCCCATGATTCCCTAGCATTGAGCCAGAGCAGTCAAAGTGGTCTCAAGATGGAATATTTCTGGCAGTCTGTTCAGGTCCATTGACCACATCCACCTTGTATGGCCACAGTTTCAGATTTGTTTTATGTTTTTAAGGGGGGTGGAATGCTGGAACACTTTCACCTCAGAAGCTTGATTTTAATGGCCTTTGCAGAATGGAAAAATGTTTCTGCTTCTACCATCCTTGGTAAATAGCTTTCCAGTTAATTGTCAAATGTTTCTCCCAGATTATACTCGTTTGCTCCCTGTTAACTTTGTTTTCAGCTTTACACAATTAATTGGGAAAATGTTCAGAGACCTCTATTTTACACCACTTAGTTAATAAGGAATGAATGTTTAATGGCTGCTCCTTTCAGACTATTTCATTTAATGAGAGAATTTGCAAGAAAAGGAAGTAAGGAAGATCAATTTAGCATGTAGCAACCTGAAACAGAAAAACAACAACATCAAGGGAAATAGCATATGCATTCATTTATTATTCAAATGCACCACAGTTCCCATATTGAGAGCTTGGAGTGTTGCATAATGACAAGATATACAATTTATTAGGCTAAACAGATTTTTCATCTTCAAAATAAAATGAAATAAAACTACCTTCAATGTAATATTTTGTCTAAAAAATATGCAAAACACCATGCTCCTTCCCAGAAATTAAAATTAAAATAATAATAATAATAATAATAATAATAATAATAATAGCATACAATAGGTTTTGGCTGCCCAAACTGTGAAGCACCTAATCTTACCCTGGTCATCGCAAAGATTCATCTTCCCCATTCAAAATTTTCAGGGAACAGAAAATTTGTAAAGATTACAAATTAAATTGACAAACTGCAACACCCATCATCCACACACTGACACACACAATAGCAACTCTACTATAGAAAATTGTCACTTCATTAAAAGTATGATGAAGTACAAGCACTTTCTAAGATTTTTTACCAAACTGGAAAGCACGTGCCCAGCTAACCCTGGGATCTTGACTTTGCATCTGATTCTAAGTGGAGTTATGCCCATGGACACTTTGGACAACAACACTGGAGAGTGTTTGTACCTCTGATATAGTGCTTCAGTGGTTTGAGGAAACCTCTCCAGAATAGTGTGGGAGTAGCTGTTGAAGAAAGGGAGATTTAGCCAAAAACAAAAACAAAACCTTAAACTCCCCACCATCTACCTACAGTATCTTCCATTAACAGGAGGAACCCTTCCATTCATGGATGCCAGGTTAGGGGCTCAACCTATGCCCAAAGCACATCAATAGACATATTATTTTTAAATACAAATTTTGCATCTTTTACATTCATTTCACTTCCTAGGTACAATTGCCATTATTGTCATGCTGCTTGCTGATCATACAAAACAAATCAAAATGAGTAGGTGCATTTGGAGCTTAAAGAGCTTGGAGAGATCAGAAAGTGTCAGTGCAAAAGATCAAATACTAGTAGCTTTGAAGACTGGCATGTAGTTGGGGGGTTTAATACCTTGATATATATTTTATCTTTTTGCTTACAGAGCAGGTAAATATTGGAGAGTTCTGTGAAATTCTGTGGTGACTATAGAGTATTTCATGAAGCCTTAGAATAATAGAATCACAGAATCATAAATTTGGAAGGGGCCTCATGCAGTGCAGGGTTTCCTGCTAAAGTATTCCCAGCAGGTAGCTGTCCATCCTCTTTTTGAAGAAGTCCAAAGAAGGAGACCCCACCACCTTTCTAGGCAATTGGTTCCCTTGTCAAACTGTTCTTACTGTCAAGAAGTTCCTTCTAATATCAAGTAAAAATGTACTCAGTGTAACCAGAAACCATTAGATCTAACCCTACCCTCTAGGGCAGCAGAGAACAGGTCTGCCCCTCCTTTCTGTGGCAGCCCTTGAGGTATTTAAAGAGTACAATCAAAATACTCCTCAGTCTTCTTTTCACCAAGTTGGATATGCCCAGTTCCATTAACCTTTCCTCATACATTTTGTTTTCCATACCTCTTATAATCCTTGTTGCCTTTGACTGAACCTGATCCAGCTTATTTATATTTTTCTTAAAATGAGGTGCCAGAAGTGAACAGAATACTCCAGATGAGGCTGGACCAATGCAGAATATAATGGGACTATTACTTCCCCAGACTTGGAAACTATGGGCCTGAACAGACTGGCCAAAAAGGCCAGCCTGGGAGTGGAGTGGGTGTGTAGTGACCACACGCTGGTCTCCTCGCTGCCACCACAACTCTGCCCTCACATCACCCACCTGACCAGATGGCAGGCAGTGTGATGACATTTCTTTTGTGCAGTGTTTAGACATACTGTGCCAAATAAACTCTAAGAAACTGTTTCCATGGCAGCAAGGGTGGCTTTTTTTCCACTCCTTTTGGGGCAGTAAAAATGCTGGATTGGATCTACAACATGTGGCTGCCACAACCCTAATCTGGCGAGCAAAGGAGCAGTGGCAAGTCACCCCTTTACTGCCATCTGTTCAGACCCTCAGCTTCTGTTAATGCAGGCTAAAATAACATTCTCCTTCTTTGCTGGAATATCACACTGCTGGTTCATATTCAGTGTATGACCAACCATAATCCCAATGTCCTTTTTGCATGTAGTACTTCTGAGCCATGTATCCCCCATCCTATACCTATACATTTAGTTTTGTGACCTAAATGTAGAATTTTGCATTCGTCTCAATTGATTTTAGCTTTATTAATTTCTTCCCAATTTTATAGGGGTGAAACAGACTGCCCAGAGAGTGCTGGGTTGGGGCTGCAGTAACCACACACCATGCCCCAACCCAGCATTTTACCACCGCAAAAAAAGTGGCAAAAAGATGGCTTTTCTGCCACCGCCACCACTTTTTGGCATTCCTGAAGCATGTGTATATATAAACAGCACACTGCCAATGTTGCAATGCTGCCCACTGTATGGGCGGGTGGGCTGCATGACGCCAGTTTGGGGGCAGTATTGGGACATGTGTCATCTGAAGGCCACACCCTCACATCACCCCAAAGCCAGGTGAAGCTGCTGGTCTGTTTCGCCCCTTAGTCTCCCAGCAGATATCAGTTAACTGAAGTCCCCATAACTACTATTTTATACTTCTGAGATTTATTTCTGAAAAGCATAATCCAGCACCTCTTCTAGGTTAGGTGATCTGTAGTAAACCTCTACCACAATATTGCATTTATTAATTTCTCCATTTATTTTTATCCAAAATGCTCTCAGTTGATCACTCTCATGGATTTCTGGAGAAGTGAACTTGTCTTTGACATATAAAGCTACTCCCCCTCCTTTTCTGCCACATCTATTCTATTTGAATAGGTTATACCTTTCAGTTGTAATATTCCAATCATGGGAGTCATCCCACCAGCTCTCCATTATGCCTATAAAGTCATATTTACCTTCCTGCACTAGGACTCCAAGCTCATCTTAATTGTTTCTCAAAATGAGTTCATTGGTGTATAAACGTTTGAAGCTTTGTTTGTTCTCACTTATTAATTTACTGTCAGTTTTGATGTGGGTCCCATTCCCATCCTCAGCTTCTCCTCTAAAGTTAATATCCTTGTGTTTAGAGCTTCTCTTTTTCCTGATTTCTGAGCAATTATCTCCAGCACCCCACCCAAGGATTTGTTTTAAAGACATCTAGATTAGATTTGCCATGCTAATACAAAATACATTCTTCCCAACCTTTATGAGGTGCAACCCATCTGTAGCCAGTAATCCTCTATCTGAGAAGTGACAACCATAGTCTCGGAAGCCAAAACTCTTCCATCTACACCATCTATATAGCCAGTCATTCACTTTTAATATCTTCCTGTCCCTGTGTACTCCTTCACTGTTTCTCTCAGGGCCTCCAGTGTGGTGCAACAATCATCTGCTTCTCTCTTGCCTTATCAGTAGGGCAAGATTAATGATGGATACAAGAAGCTGAGCAGGAATGTTTTGATAGTCTTCCTGAATTGTCTGAAGATGGGGGTATTTTTATCTATTCTCCATTGACAACGTGACAAAGATACCATCATTTTTGGTACTGGAAATTTGAAATCTGGGGCACCTAATAGGGTCATATTTCACCTGATCATTCCCTGGCACAAAGTCATCCATCATGGTGATTATGGCTGTTTTTATTCCCAAAATAGGCCTCAACCTATATTAGATTGGATCCAGTTATTAGGGTCTGCCAGTATTACCTAAAGATCAGACAGCACCATTTTCAAATTGTGGCAAATTCATAATATTATAATTCATAATATTAATAGAAACCATGCCTACATATTTATTTGATGTATGCTTTTACTCTTCTGAGAGGGATACATTAGTTTCACTTCCCTGAACATTTGCCAACAACACCACATTAAAAAGTGGGGGCTGAAATTACAATTAATGTGCATATCAGAATATCTGTAATGCTACCAAAGAACTACTCTATATATTTATGTATAAATCAACTTCATGTATAAGTCAAGGGCAGGTTTTGGAGCCAAAATTATGGATTTTGATGACCCATGGATAGGTTTCAGATAAAACTTAGGAACATGTAACAAAGGGTAGAAAAGATGAAGGAAAGGAAATGATGCCAAAGAACATTCCAGCAGGCATAATCATTTGTGCTTACCTTAAAGGCTGGATGGATAAGGCAGGAACTACTTTTGCCATTTTCCCACCCAAGCATTCAAAAAGACCAAAAATGGTGCTGCAGCAGAGAAAGTAGAGGAAGTTGGTGCTTCTTTTAGGTTCTCCTGGGATGAACTAAACCCTCCCCTTTTGCCACTCAACTCAGATAAGGGGTGGTTCCTTTTTTGATAAGAGTTAAGGTACAGTACTTACATTGGCCCATGGATAAACCGACCCAGGTTTTTTGAGTGGATTTCTAGACATATACATGAGTATATACAGTAAATTGAAAAGGTGGCATTTCAATACATGCCCCCCAAGCATTTCCAAGGAAAATGTTGTGAGACAAAAGCAACAATTCCATAGCCAGTATAATAATAATAATAATAGTGGGCCTTCTCTGCAACCGCTCCCAGACTTTGGAATGGCCTGCCGGACAAGATCCGTCTCATTACTACTCTTGCTGCTTTTAAAAAGGCAGTAAAGACAGATCTCTTCCAACAGGCCTTCCCAGAATAACAGCTGTCTGTTGGGAGATGAGTTTTTATTCTGTTGGCACAACTGATTCCTTGTTGTTGTTTTATTGTTTTATGGCATAGTTATATTTTAATTTTTTCTTGGTTTAATTCTGTTTTAAGGGGTTGGGAGGGTGGATTGTGGGATGAGGAAATGTTTTAACTTTGTTCACTTTTAAATGCTGTAACCTGCCCCGATTGCTGCGCAGAGGGGCGGGCTATAAATACAAAATTATTATTATTATTATTATTATTATTATTATTATTATTATTATTGTAGACAGGTCAAGACCAAACATTTGGGATGCAAAGCAATAAACAGAATGTTTTGTGAGCAACCAAAGGATAACAGCAACTTTTGCCCCCTTACAATGAATCTGAAAATATGTATATTCTCATGCATTGATGGGAAGAAGAAGAAAAAAGGCGAGCACCCATGCCCCTGTGGCTGAAAATAATACAAAATAGGGAATGTGATCATAGTTGGAATGCCCTCTTACACTGAAGTGAGTTCACATGGGGTAAATGTATGGATCATAATGCCTGTCTCACTTGGTTTTAACATATAAGTATGGGGCAATAATGGGATCAGTATGGACCAGGAAACTGATTTGAAAACAAATCTTTTCCCTAGGTGTAGGCACCCCTTAGTAATCCTTAGTACAGATTCATTAAAATTCCTGGGAGTTACTTAATTTCCTTTAGCCTCAATGGAAATAATAGCAATTATCATGGCATTTAAATATAACTGAAAGTCTAGGTTCAGCCCATGAGTTACAAGTAGTGCAAGAAATGGGAATGGAAAATTCTTACCCATTGCTATTAATCACTTTGTTAACACTAAGAAATCCAGCATTGTTGGTTGGTGACATTCTGTCAGGTTATATGCATATATATTTTTCCTTGCATACTTTGCCAAAGACATCCTGTGCATGACACATTGAGTTGTATCAATAATATGGTAAAATTAATGGTTTGGTTGTACTAAAGTAATACATCTGCCAACTTCTCACAGTAGGAAATTTGATGCACTGCAAGAATTCATTGAAGAAATGTCAATTACTCCAAATAATTATAATGAGATCCAAACAACAATAAGACTAAATGTGCCATCATGATTCAACATTATTTTTTATAATAATTTTATTAAATTTTCATACCATTCATTGTGTTTAAATTACACAAAACAATTGACAAACATCAACTGCACATGACAAAAAACAAAAACAGTGAACAATAGCATATCTGTATCCCCACCACCTATTATAAATTGACTTCCTGCTCTTCTGTCACTACAGTACATTAATTCAAAGATATAGCTGTGTTAGTCGGTAGAATCAGTATGTAGAAAGATCATGTAGTACCTTTGAGACTAACTGAAAGAAAGAAATTGGCACCATGAGCGTTCATAGCCTTCACTCTACTTCCTCAGATGCATTAGCTAATGCAACCTAATGCATCTGAGGAAGTAAGCTGAAGTCTACGAAAGCTCATGCTGCCAATTTCTTTCAGTTAGTCTCAAAGGTGCTACAAGATCTCTCTACATACAGTACATTAACATATACATCATATTCCTCCTCTCTAAACCAAATCTATTATACTTACTATCTTTCCTTCTAATACAGAAAATATTTATCTCTATATATCAAAACATATTTATAAAGTCTCTCTTTTTCTTCTTTACATAGTCTGTAAAAGATTGCCAAATTATTAGGTAAGCTTTTGTAGAATTTTCTTTTAATAAGTTTGTTCACTTATCTAATTAAACCAAATCCATTAATTTTTTCATCCATTCCACAATATTTGAAATCTTATTAATTTTTCAATAATCCACATACATCACTCTTGCAGCTATTATTGTATAACATATGAGAACACTATTTTCTCTGTCTATCTTGTTTTCCAAATCTATCACATTTAAAAGGAACAGCTCAGGTCTAAATATTAACAGTTCAACATTTAACAGTTCAACGTTTTTAGAGTGTACATTGGAAGAAATCATAGTGAGTGACCTCAATTTTACCTCCTCCAGGCATTCATTTAGAGGAGACATGCTATCTTTAGCTGAGGCTATTTTGGAAGGCAAGGAGAAATATATTTGGATATCATTAGCGTATTGATAATGCCCCACCCCATGCCTTCAGATGATCTCTCCCAGTAGCTTCATATAAATGTTAAAAAGCATTGGGGATAAAATGGCACCTTGTGGGCTGCCATATAACAGCTCCATTTTTGAGGAGCTGCTGTTCCCAAGCACCACCATCTGGAACCGGCCTGAGAGGTTATACCAGAACCACTGCAACACAGTGCCCCCAATTCCCAAACCCCCCAGGCATTCTAGGAGGATACCATGGTCCATAGTATTGAAATCCGCTGAAAGGTCTAGAAGCACCAAGAGGGACACACTCCCCCTGTCAGTGTTGAGATGAAGGTCATCCACTAAGGTGGCCATGGCAGTCTCAACTCCATATCCTGCCTTGAAGCCAGTTTGAAATGGATCAAAGAAGTGTGTGTCATGCAAGACTGACTGGAGTTGGAGCTCAACTGCCTTCTCAATCACCTTGCCCAAAAAAGGAAGGTTAGAGACTGGTCTGCAGTTATTAAGGTCTAGGGCAGGGGTAGGCAGCATTTCCCCTTTAAGGGCCGAGGGACTTCAGCTCCCAGAATCCCAGGAGCTATTGGCCAACATGGGACTATTGGCTAACATGGCTGAGGCTTCTGGGAGCTGAAGTCCCTTGGCCCTTAAAGGGGAAAGGTTGCCTACCCCTGATCTAGGGGATCTAGGGAGGGCTTTTTCAGCAGTGGTCTAACTACTGCTTCTTTTATACAGGATGGAAAATTTCCCTCCCTGAGAGATGTGTTAATAATTTGTTGTATTTGAGGTTTAATTGCATCTCCTCCCTGCACCACCAGCCAAGAGGGACAGGGATCAAGAAAGCAGGTTGTCATCCTTACTTGCCCCAGCAGCTTGTCCACATCAGCAGTACTCTCCAATTGGAACTGATCCAGTGTAATCCCACTCACAGAGTGACAGAGAAGGCTCAATGTCTCAGAAAAAAATACAATTCCCATGATTCCCTAGCACTGAGCCAGGGCAGTTAGAATGGCCTCAATTTGCACTATATGTAGCAATCTCAAAAGGCCCTTAGTTAGTCTGAGGGCTAGTGTAGAAATAATGTTGGAAAGACCATGGTGTGAGAGTCCTAAAGATTAGTAACTGTTATTCTTTAGAGTTAAATAGTATGTAACAAAGTATAACAAGAACAAGATAATGCAACATCGTAACAAATGAAACATTGTGAACCATCATTCAAATACAGTTTTATATTAGTTCACTTACAAGCTTGTCAGAACCTGAAATTATTATCCACGTTACTAAGAAATAAAGAAACCAAGATTGGGGATTAAACCCATAGATATATATAAAAGTGGTCTGATACACCACATATTGGGGCAGTGGTGGGATCACAATGCCCATAGGGCTGCCATCTGAGAAAAAAAGTTAGTTGAAGGAGTGGCTCTTCACATAAATTAGTGGCAGCGGTGGGATGAAAAAAGCCCATGGTGATGTCACAATAGGAAAATAGTTGGGTGAGTGGGATTCACCATGATAAATTGGTGGCAAGCATCGGGATACATAAAATCAGAAGTGTGCTTAGAAGTGTGTTTGATGATCAATGTTACAGGGTCTGAGTTCAAGGAACTAGAAACCCAAGATTTGATCTGAACTTGAGAGAGAGGAAAGTTCAGAGGTTTGAGTTTAATTTAAAGGCATTAGTGTCAGAGCAATCTATGAGGTAATTGTGAAAGGTAATTTGTAAGGGATTACCTGGAAACTGACTATGCTGGAGAAAAAAGTATTATTACCAATCCCCCAGGTAATTTGCCAAGGTAATTGTAGGGGACTGTGGAAGAAAAGAGATAAAGCAACAGAGTGAGAGTGGGTAAAGTCACTCCTTATCTGAAAAAGTACCAAAGCCAGGGCACACTGAGAAAGTATCTTTAAAAAAGTAATTTCTGAGGTAAATATCTGGAGTAAAGTAAGAAATCACTCGTTTGCCATCAAGATCCAGTGATACCTTAATAAACAAGTGATTAAAAAGTAGTTAAGAGTATTTCCTGAGGTAAAAGTTTTGGTTAATAGTAAGGAAATACTATAGAAATGCTTCCTAAGAAAGCAAAACCCACTGGGACAGAAACAGAAGTGGTGGGAGAAGAATTGGTAGCAAGTTAACACCTCAGTTTCTGAATCTCAGGAGAGTGTGGAGATTTGGAAAATTAAGAGGGAAATAGAATTAGCCAGACTTGACAATGAAAGGCTTTTAAGAGAAAAATAACTGGAAAAAGAAAGAGAAAAGGATAAAGAAAGAGAACAAGCATTAAGACAAGTAGAGATTGAAAATGAGAGAATTTTAAGAGAGAAAGATATGTATTTTCAACTGAGAATGAGACAGATGGATAGGGAACCTCAAATACAAATGATTACTGAGATAAATAGGTTGCCTCAAATTGACATGAAGAGACTCCCAAGATATTATAAAGGAGATAACATTGACTCCTTTTTCTCAAACTTTCAGGAACTTGTGAAGAATTAAAGATAAAGGCTGAGGAAAGAATGAGTTATTTAAAACCACTAATCTGTGGAGGATTAACAGAAATATATACTGAAATGAAGGGAGAAGAATTCCAAAACTATGACTTGTTCAAAGAGATGCTAAAACAGAGATTTGGGTTAACTCCAGAACACCATCAGAGGAAATTTAGAAATTTGAAGAAAAGATGGGATGAAATCTATGCTCAATTAGGATGTAGATTAGATTACCTATTTAAAAGTTGATAAATGGATCTAAGGTGAATTCAAAAGAGGAATTACAACATTTAATAGGTTTGGAGCAATTTTACAATATCATCTCTCAAGAATATAAATGGTTGGTACAAGATCGAAAACCTCAGACAGTAGCTGAAGCAGCCCAGATGACAGACCATTTAGTCTTAACAAGAGAAGAAGGGAGCAAAAAAGTGTCAAGACCTGAGGTAAAATCTCATTGGAATGACAAGAAGAATTATAAAAATTGGCAAGCTTCTTCAGGATAGATCTGGTAATGGGGAAAAAAATTACATCCTGGCAACAGGATTGAACAAATGAGGCTGAGAGGAAAAATTTTGGTTTGAGAGAGTGTGACTCTGAGGCCAATAAGAGAAGTAGTTGGACTAGACAAGGTCACCCAGATATGAGCTATAGAACATGTTATGAATGTGGTAATCGAGGACATTTTAAATATAATTGTCCTAAACTGAATAATAAAGAAATGAAGTCAGGTGCAAAATCAGCATATTGTATAAAATCAGTCAAGCCTATGGAGAAAGACTGTTGCCACAAGGAGAGTTCTGAGCCAGCAGTTGCCATGGAAATAATAGTTGAGAGAGTAACTGACTCTGCCAGCTCACAGTTCCAAGAGGTTGTTTATTGATATCAACTGAATCCCAGGAACCTAGCTCAGAAGAACACAAAGAAGTTATACAAATAAATAATACTTGTATCTGGGGTTACAGAGATTCTGGAGCAGAAGTGTGTATAATTAAACTTAGTGGAACATCAAAACATGTGCTCAGATGAGACAATGATTCTGAAGGGTTTAGGAGGGCCTGCATTTTCAGTTCCGGTAGCCCAGTTAAATATCACATTCAGAGGACATAAGATGCCCTGGAATTTTGCAGTCCACAATGATTCCAGTGCCCTGTCTCATTAGTAATGATTTAGATAGACACCTAAGGTATGCCTTAGGGCCTTTACAGACTGCCAGAAATAATGCAGCTGAGCCCACTTTTACTGTCCTGGTTCAGTGCTAGGGCATCATGGAAACAGTAGTTTTTTCTGAGACATTGAGCTTTCTCTGTCAGAGAGCTCTGGTGCCATAATAAACTACATTCCCATGATTCCCTAGCACCGAGCCAGAACAGTTAAAGTGGACTCAAGCTGCATTATTTCTGGCAGTCTGCAAAGGCCCTTAGTTACTAATAGGCAACAAGAAAGGAAAAATTCCCTAGAACAAGCCAAACTAATAGATGAAGAAGAGAAAGGAAAATGTTTGGTCATAAATGATGTTAATATGCCAAATGAATCTGAGGGGAAATTGACTAAAGTGATCAGTGGAGAAAGGCTAACAGAGTTTAGTCAAGATCAGAAGAATGATGAAAGTTTGAAACTTTTTGTTATGGTGATTCCCACTCACCCAACTCTTTTCCTATTGTGTCAGCACCATAGGCTCTTTTCGTCCCACCACTGCCACCAATTTGTCACAAGCACTGCTTACTTTCCTTGATGTGGCAGCCCAATGGGTATTGTTATCCCACCACTGCCTCAATATTTGATGTACCACTTTTATTTATATCTAGGGGTTTATTCCTCAAAATTGGTTTATTTCTTAGTAGTGTGGAAAATCAATCTAAATTCAGACAAACTTGTAATAAAATAACAGTAAAACCTTATTTGGATGATGGTTCACAATGTTGCATTTGTTACTATGTTACATTCACTTGTTCTTGTTATACTTTGTTATACACTCCTTAACTTTACAAAACACCAGATATTCTCTTTTAGGACCCTCACACCATCTTTATTTACTGTGGTCTTTCCAAACTTAAATCCCTCACTTGGAGTTATGTCCTAGAGCTAAGCCCCTCCCTTCTGAACCTTAGCCCTCACAGTCCCTTTCTTCTTGATTGTTATCCATCCAGACACGGTCTTTCAACTGTCAGCAATAGTCTTATTTAACACCTCCAGCCTACCATTTGATTGGCTGCCACCACCTCACATTCTATTGGCTATTGCTAAGGCATGTTCTATTCTGCCTTTTCTCCACACCTTTGTTCACTCTAGTTTAGGAAGAAGACTTAGGGCCTTTGGAGACTGCCAGAAATAGTGCAAATTGAGTCCACTTTAAATGTCCTGGCTCAGTGCTAGGGAATCATGGGAACTGTATTTTATTGTGGCACCAGAGCTCTCTAACAGAGAAGGCTCAATGTCTCAGGGGGGAAAAAACACTTCCCATGACTCCCTAGCACTAACCCTAACCCTTAAAGTGGACTCAATTTGCACTATTTCTGGCAGTCTGCAAAGGCCCTTAGAGTTAAGTGAGGAACATCCTCACAGATTCAAATTATACATACAGCATAAATTATACAGAGAAACCTTGGGCCTAAGCAGACTGCCAGAAATAGTGCACATTAAATTGAGGCACTGCCCTGGCTCAGTGTTAGGGAATCATGGGAACTGTAATTTATTGTGTCACCAGAGCTCTCTGACAGAGAAGGCTCAATGTCCCAGAAAATAATACAATTCCCATGACTCCCTAGCACTGAGCCAGGGCAGTGCCTCAATTTAATGTGCACTATTTCTGGCAGTCTGCTTAGGCCTCTTGAAATGCCAGCATAGTACTCAAAAAGAGGTACATAGACAATTGTTGTTCCCATGAAACATAGAAACAAGATATTGGAATTAGCTTATGCTAGCTCATTCGGAGATCATTTAGGAGTCAAGAAAACTACACAAAGAATATCTCAGAATTTCTATTGGCCAAGAATGTGAATGTGATTTATAGTTTTATAAGGTCTTTAGCCTTATCTGCCAGAGAGTGCTAGTGCCTCACAATGCTACAAATCCTGACTCTGTATGATGGAGTCATGGCAGTTAAAGTGCTGTCAAACTGCATTATTTCTACAGTGTAAATGCACCCCCAGATGAAATATTAAATTTCAGGTTGATATTCCAAATAGTGTGTTGATAGAAGCAAAACATGAGTGGAGCCATAAGAAATGTGTGGATGCTTTAAACCAGGGGTAGGCAACTTTTCCCCTTTAAGGGCCGAGGGACTTCAGCTCCCAGAATCCCAGGAGCTATTGGCTAACATGGGACTATTGGCCAACATGGCTGAGGCTTCTGGGAGCTGAAGTCCCTCAGCCCTTAAAGGGGAAAGGTTGCCTACCCCTGCTTTAAACTTTGTCACAATTCTAGTTATACGGCCCAATTTGTTGGGAAATTTATGTATTTCGTTCTCCTTTTCCTCTTTAGATAGACAAGAACTTCTTTCTATCTATCTCATTCTATCTAAACATGTGACTCCTGTCACTCACTCTTGGAGACTGTATAACAGACTTTCTCTCAGGATTCTAAACCATCTCCTCTCAGTCTCAATAAGAGTAGCAGTCTCTGAGTGCGGTTAAAAGTCTATTTCTGCTATATTAATGATAGTAAGATTTTATCTCTTTTCCCAAACCATCACCAGTTAGGATAGGATTTAGTTGCATATTTTTGTTTCCCTTTAAAATGTTAGCACCCTGGAAAACTCAAATTGCATTCCACATTTTTTGGGTTATTGGCCCAGTGGTGACCCAGTGAGGTCCTAGTGGGGACATAATTTATTTTATTTTTTTAAACTGATTCTCCTGAAGATATTGACTACAAGAAAGACTTTCTCCCACTCAAACAATAGAGAATGGCTTCAACTAATCCTAATCCAATAATGACTACTGAAATTTTAACTGGAACAAATTATAAAACGTGGTTATGGAAAATGCAAATGTACCTGACTACTCTGGGACTATTTAAAACAATAAATGGGCAGAGACTCACACAAGCAGGAAAATATCAACAACAGTGTGATGAAAATGCAGAGAAAGCAGCAGCATATATTAATTTATCTGTAAATCCTAGTATTGCTTACCATATTCAAGGTTTAACTGATGCAAAACAAATACAAACTACAGGACAAACTACAGAAAGTATTCAATTCTCCAAGTACTTCTGATCAAACAGTTTTCATGATCAAACTTGTTAATGCCAAGTTGCATCATCCTCAGTATTTAAATCAGCTTATTAATGGCCTTATGACAACTATTTTTGGAATTATAGCAACTGGAGAATCTTTTACAGAACATGCAAAACTTGGACTGTTTTTGGCAAGTCTTCCAAAAAATTACACTCCAATAATTAATGCTTTACAAGTTAAAGAGATGTTTCTTTACAAAATGCTATTGCTCAAATTGTTGAATTTCAAACTAGGCAAAACTTAATGGAAGATAACTTTAATACAAAAACAACAGTCATAGAATTTGCTGCAGAGGATTTGAAAAATACTTCCTTTTCTCCCAAGTCAAATAGAAGTAATTTCAACAAGTCAAAGACTAGAGCAGAGATGATAAAGCTGCAAAGTCAGTGACTGAATACTAAAAGAAAAAGCAACTTAAAGAAAGAAGCATCCTAAACAGAAATCTTCCAGTCATGTTGATACTGGTTTGATTCAACAACAATTATTCCAAATTGCTGGAGATAAATATAAAAACCAAGTTCTTATTGATAGTGGAGCAAGTGCACATTACTTCAACAGCAAAGAATGGTTTGTTGATTTTGATGCAAATATAACGTTTCCTGTTTATCTTGCTAATGGTCAAGAAGTTTTTACACAAGGAAAAGGAACTTATTTTGAAAACAAAATTTGGTCCTGACAGAATAGGAACCTTACAAACCCCTGATGCTTACTATGTACAGGATTTTCAAGCCTCCTTTTACAGTGTGCAAACCACAACATCAATAGGCAACCATGTCAGTTTCAGAAAGCAAACTTGTTTTGGTTTTCATGATAAAAATTTGATTTTTAGAGCTGATTTAGGATCTCATGGATGTTATCAGATGCAGATTTTACATTCATCTATGAACAGTGTGACAAGATAATCACCATATAATCATAAAGACTGTTCAACTTTATGGCATCACAGATTTGTTCAGCGAAGTATAGAAAATATTAAGAGACTGGCAAATCAAGAGCTTGTAAGAGACTTTAAATTCAAAGCATGCTCCAACACTGAAAAATGTGTAGAATGCTTGAAAGCAAAATCCACAAGAGCTTCCAGTTACTGAGAGACAATCCAATAGGGCATTGGATTGTTTACATGCTGATCTTTCTGGACCAATGAATGAAAAGTCAGCAGGAAGCAACTCTTACTTTATTACTATTATTGATGATGTCAGCAGATACACTTATCTTCTCAGAGAGAAGAAGCAAGCATTTCTGAAATTCAAAGAGTACTTTAATACAGTCTCTAAGAAATCTGGCTACAAACCAAAGATCCTATGCACAGAGAATGGCACTGAATTTGTCAATGCTGAATTTGATGAATTTTTAAAGGCACATGGCATTGAGCACCAGACAACATAGGTTTTATTTTACAGAGTAATAGGGGGTGGCAGAGAGAATGAACAAAATTCTCAAGGAGATGCTTTTGGAAGCCAATATGCCTAAATGCTATTGGTCTGAAGCCATCATGACTGCTACACACCTATGTAACTGATTACCAACTGGGTCCAAAGATGAAACCCCATGCCAGTTATGGCATGGAGTCAAGCCAAAATTAAACCATCTGAAATTTTTTGGAAGCAAAGCATTTACCAATATTCCCAAGCAGAAAAGAGGCAAACTTAACTGCTGAAGTGAAGAGGGGATTTTTGTTGGTTATGATAGAAATGGTTACAGAATTCTAAATTCAGATGGATACACAATAAAATTAACAAGTACTGTTCATATTGATGAAAGACTACAGCCTAATCTAATCAAAACCAAGATGTTTATCAATATTTATTTGCAAAAGGAAAAGACTCCCACAAGCAACCAGAGCATGTGGAGTTCTTTTGTCCTCCAGAGGTCTTACATCCAGAAGGGGCTACATCTGCAGTGGACCAGCCTAATGATGAAGAACTGGACAGTGCACAAGAAGTGGAGCCAGGTATCCAAATCCAGGTGAGAAGGTCAGAACTCTACAATAAAGGTGCACCACCTGACAGAGTCTCTTATCAAGCCACAGAGGAAAGAATTCCAAAACCCTCTGATTGGAAGAAGATCAAGGAAATTCCAAAGACAGATTCTGAGAAGTAGGTGCAAGCTTCTAGTGAGGTAATTCAATCTTTATATAAAAACAAGACTTGGACTTTGTCAGAATTGCCAGAAGGAAAAAGGGCAGTTGGCTGTAAATAGGTCTTTACCCATGGCAGATTCAAAGATACAAATTACCCATGGCAGATTCAAAGACTTGTTGCTAAAGGCTATACTCAAAAGTATGGTGAGGATTACAATGAAACATTTGCTGGAGCAGTCAACCATACAACCATCATAGAATCATACAGGTGGAAGAGACCACAAGGATCCTCCAGTCCAACCCCCAGAATGCTCCTAGCTGTCACAGCTTACAAGAAAATGAATGTTCAACATCTGGATGTTCACACAGCTTTTCTGAATGGCAATATGGAACAACCTCCAGGATTCCAAATTTCTGGTAAGGAACATATTGTATGCAAATTATAAAAGCGTATTTATGGTTTAAAGCAAGCTGCCAGAGCATGGAGTGAGAAACTGAACCAGCTTCTTATTAAAGAGAGTACAACCTCCAGAATTCCAAATATCTGGTAAGGAACATCTTGTATGCAAATTACAAAAGAGCATTTATGGTTTATAGCAAGCCACCAGAGCATGGAGTGAGAAACTGAACCAGCTTCTTACCAAAGAGGGGTTCACTCCAGGCACTGTTGACAAATGTGTATACAAGAGATTCAGAAATAACAAATGGACTGGGACTTCTGATATGAAGGCTCTGGAGGAGGACGCAGGTACAAGGAGTTTGTAACCTCACCTCTGAGAAAACGGAGCTGGGAGGGAACGGAGACAAGTTTTTTACCTATACCTAGTACCCCTGTGTAGGGGGACTATTAATTTAACTCTTCGGACCCAACCCCCATTGTGGGAGATTTACAGCTACAAGAAATAAGTACAAGAATAAGTTAAAAATTCTATCCCAGTTGCCAGTGGCATCTTGGCGCATCGCAGGATAAGAAAGGAAGGAGAAGAGGTGAAACCACCTGCTTTCTTAGGTGCCAAGTGGCAACCAATAAGAGCCCCACATTAATACTAATACATCTACAAAGCTACAGGGAAAAATACAAATACTGGTGTGAATAATCACTGCGAAATCAAAGAGATCCCAGCTCTGGGAGTGTGTCAGAGACGCCGTGGGCTTCCCGGAGAAGGAGGCACCCGAGACGCCAAGGAGAAGAGAACAAGTCATAAATGAAGCTGCAAATGAAGGGGGGAAAGCTGTAAAAGGCTGCAAAAGAGACAACAGTTGATAGAGATAAAAAAATATAGAGGCAAGGCTGGAAAGAAGATTTGGAGAAGAAAGCACATATTAGCTAGCGGATTTTAGGATTTAAACAAATAAAGAAACAGAGAAAAGAGCTCCGGTGAAAGTTGAAAAATATAAGATCATGGAGATATAGCGAAATATAGAGAGGAGAAACGATGCAGTGAGTAGAAGGAGGAGGAGAAAACAAAGTGTGGGGGGGGGGGGGGGGAAGAAGAAGGAAAATAAGGTCCAGGTATGAAAAAGCCAGTGTGGCAAATAAGAAGAAACATAGGGCCTATGTAGACAGACAAAAAGGGGTACTTTGAGAGTGACTTGTAGGCATGGCCTTTAGATGACCCATGCCTAAAAGTCTCCAGGAAAGCACCCTCTAGCCATCGTATGAAGAGAAAAGCGGCTCCAAAAAGGAGTCGCTTTTTTCCATTCTTCAGCGAAGGTGCGGATCTTCGCATATGGGTATGTATGCAGTGACAGATGCACCAGAAAACTGCTGTATAAATGTACTGTCGCACGTGCGGTGGAAATTGACTCAGCGATCCAGAGCATGCGCCCTACAATGCGTCCTATGCTTCCAGGTGTGGATGCTCTGGCACAGGTGCATGTAAATATTGCAACCCCAATCCTAACCCTAATTGTAACCCTACACATGCACCCTAGCAACTGTCCTCCGTTATGACAATAAATGCATTCTGTTGGATGTACGCTTGCTGTCAGCATGCACAGCAGTTTGCATGAAAGAGGCTTTTGTGACCTCTTCTGTGCAGGTGTGCAGGTGTGCATAAGTCCTTCCTGGCATGATTGGGGGGAGGCTCCTGGAGTAACATTTGTCCATGTGTCCTGTTGACCATGTCCTTTGCATGATCACCAGCTGCATGTATCAAATCTGTCCACACAAACCTCCCTTGAATGTACCTCTCCCCTCCTCCCTGATCTGTGTGGGATATGTTTTGTGGAGGAAGATGGAATGTCTTTTCAGCTGACAAACCTGTTCCTTCACCCCAAGGGTGGCACAATCAGACAGTGGCAGCTGTCTACTGCACCCACTCCCTGGGGGGAAGCGGAGGTCAGTGAATCCTTGCATGATATGTGGGTGTATGACAAATCCTGTGCAGGTGCACAGGGATGCCAAACCTCAGTCACCTTTGTACACAGAGAGTGACAAACTGTATACCCCCCATAATGGATCCTGTGCAGTCACCTTTGTACACAGAGAGTGACAGATTGTATACTAGCCTATGACAGGTCCTGTGCAGCTGTGCACGGATGCCTAACTTTAGTCACCTTTGTACACAGAGTGACAGATTGTATACTAGCCTATGACAAGGATGTTTTCCTACACAGATGCGCAGGTGAGGAGAGGTGTTCTTGTGCACGTGTGCATGCATTTGAGAACCAAAAAAAATTAAAGCAGCCACTGCCCACTCATGCAGTTGCTCTGTCTCCCTTTGCAGCATCCTTGGGACTGGTGGTGCAGTTGCTGGGGTTTGGAAAAGCTTCATTGACTCCCCCCAGTGCAATTACTCCATCCCCATTTAGGGCAACCTCAGGGCAGGCAGTGTGGTTGCTGTAGCTTAGGGAAAAAGCAACTTCAGATCACCTTTTCCTTCTTGTCTGCATAGCCCCATAAACTTAAATGTGAACGTATAGACTTAAAGGAGACCCAGTTGCTTACAGAACAGGTATTACAGGAAAAAGGAGAACAATAGAATTAATGAGTGCAAGACGGGCCACACATTAGAAAGATAAAGAAAGAGGAATAAAAGGAATGACTATTAAATAAGGACCCTATTAGGTTTTGGAAAAGCCTGCTTAACATTGAGAACAGAAAGAAGAGAGAAGTATATTCAGAAAGGTACAAGAAAGAGGAAAGATTATTGAATGAAGACTTTATGAGGACTATTGAGGAAAATAGGTGAAACAGAACAGCGATAAAATACAAAATTGTGAGAGAAAACAACAAGACAGATTTTTAAAAAGGACTACCTGAGACAAAGATATAAAGATTTTTGAATTAACTACATAGACAGAAGAGAAAGATAAAAGGACAATAATAAGAAAAATACAAAGAAAGGAAGAGAAGAGCAAAAGAAGAGAGATAGGAAGAAGACTAGTGGTGGTGCCTTTTTTTATGGACACAAGAGAAGTGGTGAGAAAAAGAGAAAAATTAAGAGGGGGGAATATTTAAAATAAAATAAATACACAGGATAGAAATAATTTTGTATTTAAATAAGGTACTTAATAATATATAATAGTAAGTTTGGAACTAGACCTTAAATAGCCAGAATGAATAAAGCTGGAAAATTCCTAGCAAGTAAATTAAAAATAGAAAAATAGAAAAATAATAATAACGTAATTGTTAATAAAGGTGAAAACCATTACAAATCAGAATGAAATCAAAAAGGAATTCAGTGTATACTTTAAAAATTTATACACAAAACAACCCCAAAATATGGATAATGAAGAGGAACATATCAGTAAATATTTAGAAAACCAAAAAAATACTGTATCTAAACATAATGCAGAAAGAAAGATTAAATCAGATTATCACAAAGAAAGTAATTTCTGAAGCTATAAAACGACTAAAATCTGGAAAAGCACCAGAACCTGATGGCTTCACAGCTACTTATTATAAAAAAAATGGAAGAGGTCCTAATAATGCCATTATATAAAATATACAGAGAGAGGGCATTCCAGAATCTTGGAAAGATGCACTAATAATGCTAATTCCAAAAGAGGGGCATGATAAGAGAGATATTAAGAATTACAGACCAATCTCTTTGATTAACGTGGATTATACAATTTTTCCCATTATTATTGCAAAGAGATTGAAAAGAGTACTGAATGATTTAATTCACAAGGATCACAATGGGTTTTTACCCAATCATCAGATTAAGAATAATATAAGAACAGTTATTGATATAATAGAACACTTTGAATATAATAATGATAAAAAGCTTGCAATGATCCTGATTGATGTAGAAAAAGCTTTTGATGGAGTCAGCTGGGCCTTTCTATATGAAGCATTGGAAAAAATGAACACTGGAGATAGAGTCTCCTCCTGGATAAAAGCAATCTACAAGGATCAGAGAGCACAGATAATAATTAACGAAGAAAAAACAGAGGTTATAAAGATTGAAAAAGGTACACGACAAGTGTGCCCATTGTCACTCCTCCTCTTTCTATTGATTCTTGAAATATTAAATATTAGAATACGAGAAGATGAGAACATCATAGGCGTTAGAATGAAGAACATACAGTTTAAAATGAAAGCATACACTGATGATTTGGTTTGTTTCTGAGAAGAACCTAATAGTAGTATAAAGCAATTAATCACAGTATTAAAGGAATTTGGAGATCTCTCTGGTTTTAAAATCAATGAAGAGAAAACTATAATACTGACATAAAATATGACATCTCAAGAAGAAGATGAGTTAAAATTGTTAACAGAATTTAAAATACAAAGGTAAACTATTTGGGGATTACACTGACGAAGAGAAACATAGATCTATATCAAAATAATTATGACAAGACCTAGAAGGAAATTAAAAAAGACTTAGAAAGATGGTCAAGATTACAACTTTCATTTTCAGGAAGAATTTCAGTTATTAAAATGAATGTCCTACCTAGATTTATGTTTCTCTTTCAAAATCTTCCGATTTTAGCTAATGAGAAATGTTTTGACAGCTGGCAAAGGGAATTATCTAAAGTTCTCTGGGAAGGGGAAAAAACCCAGAACCAGATGGAAGAATTTAATGGAAGAAAAAGACAAAGGTGGATTTGCACTACCAAATTTAAAACTGTATTATTATGTGTCTTGCCTCTCTTGGTTGGAGGAATGGATAAGACTAGATAATGAAAGGCTACTAACAGTGGAGGGTAGTAACTTAAGATTCGGATTCCACGCATATATGTGGTACAATAAATTATCCGTTAATAGAAACTTTGAACATCATGTCATTAGGAAAGCTTTACTAAAAGTTTGGTTCAAAATAGAAGAACAATTTTACTTGAAAATTCCCTTATGGACCTCTACACAAGAAGCTCTTCATCAAAGAATGAAAAATAAAGGAGAAGAGTGGATTCTATATAAAGATATATTATGTAAAGAAACTAGAAAGACTCCCCAAATAAAAATGATAGATCTATTACAACAAGACAACATAAAAATAAACTGGTTTCTATACAACCAACTAAAAGTGCAATTCAAGGATGACATTAAATTGGGATTTGATAGTGAGAAAAATGAAATAGCTAAGATTGTGTTTGGAGAACAAGGTGGACACATAGCTAAATATTATAAGGTTCTAAAAAATAGAGATTTAGAGAACGAAGTAATCAAACCAGTGATGGTGAAGTGGACACAAGACATAGGATATTCTATAGAATTAGAAAGCTGGGAAAAATCTTGGAAAACAACTAATAAGTTTACCCTTTGTCAAAACTATAAAGAAAACTACTTCAAAATGTTTCATCAATGGTACATGACACCATCAAGAATAAATAAAATATATAAAACAGGAAACACAAAATATTGGAAGTGTCAGAAACCAGAAGCGGATTTTATACATATGTGGTGGCGATGTCAGGAAGCGAAACGATATTGGACAACTATTGTAAATGTTATAAATGAACTGCTCAGGATAAGAATGGTATTGGATCCCAAAATCTTTCTATTAAATATGATAAACATATTGGATGAAACTACTAAATAAAAACATACCAAAAAACTTCTGTATATGATTACAACGGCTAGGATATTGTACGCTCAATACTGGAAAAGAGACAATATACCAACAGAAGAAGAATGGTTAGTTAAATTGAGAGAAGCAGTCAATATGGATAGACTCACTACCAGATTAAGAGGAAAAGAGATAAAAGAAGAATGGATATGTTTACAAAGATTTGGAGAAAAAAGAGGATGGAATCTAATCTAAATGACGGCAAAAAGTGATAATGGGGAGGATAGAAAATGAATAAGACTTCAGGGGAAAAAGAGTGATGAATTTAAACCAAAGGAAGTATCACTGAGAGTGAAAAAGTTACAGAAATATATGAAAGATAATGAGACGGTATAAGATATATGCTATAGAACAGATGATGGCAACCTTTCCCCTTTAAGGGCAGAAGGACTTCAGTTCCCAGAATCCCAGGAGCTATTGGCCAACATGGGACTATTGGCCAACATGGCTGAGGCTTCTGGGAGCTGAAGTCCCTCGGCCCTTAAAGGGGAAAGGTTGCCTACCCCTGCTATAGAACAAAGATTAATATTTTTTTGTAGCATAAGTGGGTAATAACTGTTTGTCTCAGATGTTGTTTGTATCTGATGTGGTAGTTATTGGATTGTATGAAGTACTGAATTCAGACTTACGTTTTATTGTTTTATATTAGTGGTATGTATGGGGTGGGGGGGTGGGGAGGGATGGGTAAGATAGATGAGTATGTGGATATATGTATATAATGGTAGGAATTGTGGTGTTGAAATTATGTATTTATGTTTTTCAATGTAAATAAAAATTAAAAAAAAGAAATAACAAATGGACTTACATCACAAGTTATGTTGGTGATCTGATCATGTGCACTGAAGATAAAACAGATAGTGAAGAGACAATCCATAATCTCAAGATATTGATATCAAGAATTTGGGTGAGATATCCAGAATTTGGGGGAGATCTCACAATATATTGGAATGCAAATACAAAGAGGCAGTGATGGAAGTTTCTTCTTGAATAAAAAACAGAAGATACTTTATGTTCTGGACAGTCTTGGTCTGAAGGATGTAAATGCCATGACAACTCCAATGGAAGTAGGATTTTTAAGGTTATTACCTTTAAAGCCCTAAATGGCTTGGGTCCAAGCTATCTCAGGGACGGCCTCCTCCCGTACAATCCTCCCCGCGCTCTCCGGTCCTCTGGGAGGAACTTGCTGCAGCCTCTAAAATCTAGGCTTGCAGCAACCTCCCAGAGGGCATTCTCTGCTGTCGCCCCCAAACTCTGGAACGACCTGCCGGATGAGATCCGTCAGTTGACATCATTAGACAGCTTTAAAAAAGCTGTCAAGACGGATCTCTTCCTGCAGGCCTTTCCAGATTAACCATCCTGGCTCCCCTCATTCCTCCCGTGGCCCCATCTTTAGTGATGGTTGAGGATCTCCAGAGGGACACCAGGGTTTTTAGTTTGTTTTAATTATGGTTTTATGTTTTGATACTGTGTTTTTAATTTGTCATATTGTTTAATACTTTCTTAAGGGGGGGAGGGATTATAATGTTTTAATGTTATATTTTACTCTTGTTATATTTTACTGTTGTCAACCGCCGGGATTGGTTCACCACAGGGTGGTATACAAATAAATTATTATTATTATTATTAAAGATATTAAGAAATCCAAACCTTTGCAAAATGGAGACAAGCACAGGACTGCAGTTGGAAAACTCACATTGCCAACTTCACCAGATCTGACATATTGGCATCTTATACAGAATGGTCAACTATCCTGTTGAAAGAGATTTCATTGCAGTGAGGAAAGTTGCCACATACTTAAAATGAACAGCAGATTACAAACTGATGCTGCCAGCCTGTCACCAACCACAGCTGATCACTTATGCATATGCAGACTGGGCTGCAGATCTGGCAGACAGAAAATCAGCCATCGGAAACCTGATCTTCTGTGGTGGAGGAGCTGTAAGTTGGACAAGTAAGAAGCAATCAATGATTACTTATTCTTCTACTGGAGCTGAGTGTATTTCAACAAAAGTAGGATGTGACAAAATCAAATGGCTGTACAACTTACTACTGGACTTTGGGATTACAGAACCCAAACCAACCACTTTGATGCAAGATAATCAGAGCTGCATCAATATCTCATAGAATGAAAAGCCACTTAATTCCAGAGACTATGGGAGACTGCAGACAGGTGGCTCTGGGCCACCCTGGGAAGTGGCAGATCGGGGCCACGGCAACCCCACACTGAGGCCCCGATCCTCGCTTTTGCCACCCCAAAAAGAGTGGCAAAATGCCTCTCCTTTCAGGGGCAGCAAAAGGCCGCCCTAAAAGCCAGAGTGCAGCTCTTCAGCACCCTTTTCGGTGTAGCATGCCAGAACGCTGCACCAGAAGGGCGTACTGACACCGTGTGCCATGCATAACAGTGCATGGCATCAGGACAACATTGGGGTGAGGTTGGGACAGCTGGCATGTGGCTGCCCCACCCCAACTGTGCCTCTAGGCCAGCCCTTTGGGCCAGTCTGCAGAGGTCCTATGTGAAGGAATGAAAATCCTCAATGTCAGTCCAAGAAAATGAGAAGGGGATTGCTGGAAAATTTATGTATTGCATTCTCCTTTCCCTACTTAGATAGACAGGGACTACTCTCTATCTATCTCATTATATCTAAATATGTTACTTCTATCACTCACTCTTAGAGACTGTTTAACAGACTTTCTCTCAGGGTTCTAAACAATCTCCTCTCAGTACAATAACTGTCTTCTCTCAGTCTCAGATGGAGTAACAGTCTCCTCTGAGTGAGGTTTACAGTCTATTCCTGCTATATTAATGATAGTGAGATTTCATCTCTTTTCCCAAACCATCACCAGTGAGGATAGGATTTAGTTTGTTATGTATTTGTTTATTAAAGTCATTATTATTTGTTTTTAAACTACAAACTGCATGTTTGTCTTTTTTGGAGTAAGTCTTTATTCTTTAGGTAGGCAGATTTAGAATAAATAGTCTGACCCACACTGTTGCTGTTCTACTGATGAAAGGTAAACTCTAACAAGTTTAACTTTCATACTTGCATATTTTTGTTTCCCTTTAAAAGGGTTAACACCCTGAGAAACTCAAATTACACCCCACACAATTTCAAGCCAAAATACCAAACTTTGGGTGGAGGAGACTTCCTAGAAATAAAAACATGGGTCTTTCAAAAATCCTATGAAAATTGTGGTAAATACTTCTAAAACTAAGTTGTTGCCCAGGTTGCAGTGTCCAGTTTCAAGTCAACATTCCAAATGGAGGACTTCCCAAAACCAAAGCAGGGAGGTCTGTCATATTCCATCAAGACTTTTGGGACATGATCCAGTAACTAATTAATTAATAACCCTCCTCTCTCCCAGCACAGGATTCAACAGAATTAATAGACTCTGACTAATCAGTGGGAGGGAGTCCCCATAGCCAGAAATAAAGACATGACCTCTGCTGATGACATCTACTGGAGTCCTCTTGAAGTTGCAGTGACTGAGACTATGTCTTCTTTGGTGATTGCAGAGAGGAAACGGAATGCCAAGCTTAGCCATTCTTGAAAATAAACGTACATCCATGTCCAGTTAATGTTGTTGCTGTTGCTATGTGACTTCAAGTCATTTCCAACTTGTGGCTATCCTAAGGCAAACCTATCACAGGGCTTTCTGGGCCTGAGAGTATGTGAGTCACCTAAGGTCACCCAGTGGGTTTCCATGGCCAAGGAGGAAATTATAATCTAACAATCAAGCATACTCATGTGTTATGTCTGTAATAGAAGGCTGGTGAGAGTGTTTTTTGGTTGGTGCCCAAGTTCCAGTGGCCAGTTTTAAGTTAACATTCCAAAGGAGAAGGAAGTAAAAGGGATAATGCTAATACCCTTTGGGATGTTGTGATGCACACTTCAAAATTTTGTTGTTTTTCTTTGCCCTCCAATTTGTGGTGCCTTGTTTGTGGTAAAATTGCAAAAGGAGAGGGTCTTAAGAGCAAAAATATGTTCTTAGGTTCTGCCACAACCCATTGGGAGATACTTTCTTTAAAGGACAAGAAAATTGGAGGGATTTCCCTGAGGTACTGCTGCTAAGATTCTTGAAGTAGAGGGAAAAGGTAGAAAACAGGCCAAGCTGCTGCTGCTGAGATTCCTGAGGTGTAATAAGCCAAGAAAAGTCTCTTTTAGGGGGGAAGCAGACGGGCGGCCCTGGGCCTCCCCAGGAAGCTGCGCCACGGGACCGAGGCATCCCCATGCCTCGGTCCCGCGGTGCACCTTCGCCACCTCTGAAAGGAGCGCTAAATTGGCGCTCCTTTCACAAGTCGCCGAAGGTGCACCGCAAAAGGCTGCGGCGCACCTTCAGCGACTCTTCCGCGGCTGCCCCTCCTCTTCCCTGCCCCCAAGACAGCCCAATTAGCCATCTGCTTAGCCCCTTAGTCAGTATTGATAAGATTCTTAACATAAAAAGGAGGGTATGACGACTATCCATATTTATTACTAGATGCATGTATGATATAGCAAAGGCAAATGTTCTTTCCCAAGAAGACAATAAATAAACATCTCAATGATTTTCACAGGTTGAATTAGTTCATATAATTAGCTTACAACTACCAACACCTGCTTCATAAATAAATAGCACATATCACTCAGTTTCTCCACACTTGCTAAATGACTGACAACTTGAGATAGCAATAGACATTAGTGAATTTTAGACATGAAGGGATAAGAAAGTTATAGCTATAATGTTGTAATATCTGTAATGGCCCATTTACAAAGTTATTATTTGATGATGTAACAATCTGGTTGCGTCTGTATATGTGTGTGTGTGAGAGAGAGAGAGAGAGAGAAAATGAGGTCGATATGTACCCACAGAATAATCAAGTAATATTAAAGCATGCAAGAACTAGCCTTTACAATTGCTATGTTGTTCAAACAGTAAACAGCTTTACATGCTCACTTCCATCACAACATCCCATTCCTTGATGAATAACATCTAAAGGCCTTTATTGTGTTCATTGGACTTAAACATGTGGCATGAGCTTGCTGGTATCGTAGCTGCTTCCAGATATTTTATCTTTCTCTCATAAGCAGAGTACAAAAGCTCTGTTTTGTCTTAAACTGCAACCACTCAACCGCCAGGGGATCAGCAAGCACCAGAGGCACATAGGCAAACCAGCAACTTTCATACCCTTTGGCGGAATATGGTTTGTAGTCACTGTGCCAATGACATTCAGTGCCTGAGGGGAAGCAACAAAGCTATAGCTCTCTATCTCAACAGAAAAACATGTGCCACACTGTGGGAAACACAAGTGCCTTTGCACCAAAAGAACTTGGAAGGCTGCAGTCTGGAACTAAGCATTAATTGTGATGTCCCTCAGGTGAAATCTAATGCTGTCCAGTGTGCATGTTACTTTTCATATGTAGATTCTACTGGAAACTGAGTCACTGCAATCCTTTGGCCTGACATAGATTTAGCAATATTTTTTCCAGGATTCTTCCAGCTTGTGTGGAATGTTTCCAGATAATCATTGTCTGCTATAAATAACACAATGCATGTTTTCCACAGCAGGCAAGGAGAGAAAAAAAAGAAATAAAAATAGGCAGTGGACCAAGTCAACTGCTACAAGAACAGTGTTAAGATAGCATATGGAAACAGATTCAAATGTGAATGATAAAAATAGCTGGGGATTGGATTTAGGCCTTAATTTGGATTGAATCCTCTAAATCAATGATAACTTGATTAGTTATGAAAATTCCCTTGATTTAATAGATCTAATTTACTTGGGACTAGCAATTGGATTTAGGCCTAAATACACATATGCCACATAGTTATAGCTATTTGATAGCACTTCAACTGCCATGGCTACATCCTATGGAATCCAGGAAAGTATTTATAATTCTGTGCCGAAGAACTCTAGTGCACAACACCTGCTAAATGACACCACTGTAACTATCTAGAAACAAATTCCAAATCACTCACCACACTACAAATCACAGGATTCCATGGGATGGGATAGCAGGATAATTGAAGGGGTATCTGATTGATGTAACTCTGAAGTATAGAAACATCCTGAATCTAGTCACCAGCCCTAACAAAAATAGAACCTCTTAAATGACTGGATTTGTGTAAGTGTTGACTTGAATCAGAAACTAGGGACTAGGAATTGGATTTAAGCCTTTGTTAGTTGTACTTACTAACCATTAAAATCAATGAGATTTAAGTCACAACAAATTTCAAGGCTCTCATTGGGATTGTTGAGTATGGGTTTCCTGATCTGGAGTTATGCACTAATTGTGCAATGAAACCCTATTGAACAATTGCAATGTTGCACAATTAGCAAGACACCAAATGCAGAATGTGTATACATATCCATGTGCAATGTGTCTCATGCATAAACCCCTTTCCACAACCCTGAACTGAATGCAGCTATTCTGCAGTGGGCAAAAATGTCCAACTGCTCCAACAAATGAACTAACACTGACAGGAATCTGGCCAAGGACTATTTCTGCAGTACCTAAATGCCACTAACTTAGGGCCTTTACAGACTGCCAGAAATAATGCAGATTGAGGCCACTTTAACTGTCCTGGCTCAGTGCTAAGGAATCATGGAAACTGTAGTTTATTGTGACACCAGAGCTCTCTGACAGAGAAGGCTCAATGTCCGTTCCCCCCCCCCCAAAAAAATGCAATTCCCATGATTCCCTAACACTGAGCCAGGACAGTTAAAGTGACCTCAATCTGCATTATTTCTGGCAGTCTATAAAGGCTCTAAATCTGGATACAAACCAATCTCTAAACCACTAAACCTATAAACCATATTGCAGCAGGACTCTCTTCTACTGATTTGGGAAGACAGTATTGTTTTCCATGTCTTAGAGAGATAATAACATCATTCATAGTGGTACTTTTCTTTTTCAAAATGATCATGAGAGCAAAATCAAAACCTCTTTTTCCCCATTGATATCCCTCTATATATATATATATATATATATATATATATATATATCTCATAGGAGCCATAATCATATACATAACTCATGTAGCCTATCTACTAACAGATACATATATATTTCAAGTCTATATTTCTAACCGTGGATGTTTGAATCCATGGATAAAGAATCCAGGGATAAGGAGGGCCAACTGTATATGCATCTGCTACTAGATATGAGTCTTATGTATATAAGATTATGGCTCCATCTCATATGATAAAAAGGTTTTTGTTTTGTTTGTTTTTTGAAAAAACATATTCAGAAGGATAGCAATGGGGGGACACACACATACACGCACACACACAGTGTGCCCTCCACATTTGCTGGGGTTAGGGACACAGGACCCCATGAAAGTGGAAAAACCACAAATTTAAAAAAAAAAAAAACAATGTTTTTATCCTGAGACAACACCTCTCTAGGAATCTCTAAGTCCTCCAGCACAACCTTATGGTCAACACATGCAAGATGTTGACCACAGAATCATGCTGGAAGACCTATAAACACCTACAGAATTGCTTTCTCTAGTAATCTCTTAAGTCCTCAAGCAGAACTCTTTGGTCAACCCAGAGATTCTTAAAGAAAACATCTTAAATCCTCAAATAATCAAATCCAAATGAGTCAAAGCTGAAACTGTGGAGGGCTGACTGTGTGTTTTGTGTGTGTATGTGTGTGTGTGTCCCAAAAAGCAAACCTTGATTCCGCCATTTTACATAAAGGACACCACTTTACTACACCACTGTATATAATGGGACGTAATCATCCACATAGTTTGGTATCCACAGTGGGTCCTGGAACCAACACCCAGTGGATTCTGAAAAGCCTATTGTATCCTACAAACATAAAACAGATTTGGGAAATTGTGCTTTCTGAAACAGCAACGGATAGTGATTATAGTATTGTGCAGCATCTAGCTTTCATTATTTGAAAACACATTGCAAGTAGATCAATATAAACAGGAATGCTGCCATTTCTAAAGCTGTGCAAGAACTGTCTTCTGAAGAGAAATATTCTGTAGGATTTGTTTTCAGAAGCTCCCTGAATCTATTAAATAGCAATTTTGTTTTGCTGTTTTCCACTTCTTGAAAATTCCATGACTGGAAATCCTTCATCTTCCAAAGAGCATAAAGCATTGGGATTTCATGCTATAAAAGTATACAGCTATGATTCTACTTTTATGGGAAGGCAATGGCAAACCTCCTCTAAATAAAACTTGCCAAGAAAACCCCTTGATAGGATCACCTTAGGGTCACCATAAGCAGGAAATGACTTGAAGGTACACAACAACAACAATAACAACAAATAATAATAGAATAAGAAGACAAAGCTCACTATTTGTTATACAAAAAAAAAAGTTTATTGGCCTAGTTAAGTTAAAAGTAGAAAGTAAAATCACTTCCCTTCATTAGTCAAAAATATCTCCATGATTGTACATAACATGTTGACCAGAATTCTCTAGGGCAGTTATTAATGCATAGCGTAGAGTTACATACTCATGACTATTATGTATTCACTGTCCTTATATAGACCTTCATTTAGGGCAGTGGTTCCCAAACCTTGGTCCTCCAGATGTTTTAGACTTCAGTTTGAGGCCAGGTGCTGCATGATGGGGTGAGCTCCCATCACTAGTCCCAGCTTCTGCCAATCTAGCAGTTCGAAAGCATGCAAATGCAAGTAGATAAATAAGTACCACTTCTCAGTTGGGAAGGTAAACAGTGTTCTTGTATTTCAAACAATGGAAATTTCCAAAACAAAATGAAATCCAATCAGATTGGAGAATGTACTCACTCACTCCTGCGTTCACATCATTTTCTGGCTTTTACCTCAAATCTCCTCCACAATGAGCATGTAAATTACTCAAATGTATTTGCAACATTCATATAGGCTATGCAAATTCTCTGATCATTATCTTATACCTCAATCATGAGAGACCATCTATTGACATAAATATTTGCAAGACAGATAACATTTGAAAATGAATGAATGGATGAAATGGTGAGCACAGATGCATAGCTATTCAAAATATTCAGCTTAAAAAATTATCTTTAGGAAAATGCATCATCATCATCATCCTTGACTACTTTTCAACAAATCAGATTACAGTTGCCCCTCTGATTTTGTGGGGGATCCGTTCCAGACATATACACCCCATGAAAATGGAAACTTACCAATATACAAGCCCCATTGGCACGTGCCATTTTAGCCAATGGGGCTTGCCCCTCCATGAAGAACCAAGACCACAGACTTTGAGTCCATGAAAATGGGGGGGGGGGGCGAGTGTAGTTTGATTTTTTCCATGTTTCAAATTGGAGAGAGAGTTCTATACTGAGAAAAAGCTGATCTCCATGGTGCAGAGAACAGGAACCTCCATCCCATTGCCTTATTTAGCTTGCAAAGTTTCAACAAAATACAACTCTAATTGTCCAAACCACATTGTGAAGGATTAGAACATGTATTGTATTTATAGGACCTATTCCTCCCTCCCTTTTACTTCTCCAGACAGAAGCATGGCTCAATACATACATTACCTTCTGCTTTAATTAACCGACAATTGGCTGTTGGATCTGAACTGGCCAACCATGAGTTGAGCAAGCTTCTGAAGCCACCATCACAAGCCATGGTTTAATTTTCGTATGTCATTCAATATTCATGCTTCACCCAGATAATGATTTGACATTCTGAGCATAACATAACTTAGTACTTGATTAAGACATTAAGCTGTGATAGGTGGAGGCGGGAAGGGTTAAAAGTGTGATGTCTGAATTCAACCACTATCTGCCATTTTTTGTGATATTAGCAGGAAAAGAAGTACTAATCTTCAAATTTAAGTGTAATCCTCAGCTTCAGAAAAATCTAACCCATTATAACAGTCTTCCAATCAATTAGCCAAAACAGTCAATGGCCTAAAGGAACTTCAATGCCTCACTCACCAGTAGGCCCATAGCTAGCCCAGTACCCCTCTTTCAAGCCTCTAGCTCTTGTAAAATTGAAGATATGAACCGAAATGTTTAGGCACTATTCTGCCCAGTCATTTGAAGAGAAAAAAACAATAAAATCAAAGTCATGACTGATCATTTGTGAACAGTGTTGCCCCATAAAAAAATGATTGGGCAATCCAGAATGTTGTGCAATGTTATGTGTTTGGACAACATCATAACCAGCCCAAACAACATTTAAGAAAATAACAGGAAATCAAACTATTTCTGCCTTGGGTTTTAACTAATTTTTAAATAGGCATTATTGTTTGCCTGGTTTTGTAAAAAAATGTTTTAGTTTGTCCTATCAGGGCAAATAAAGTCTGTCATTATGCCCATGTTGATGTATATGGCTGAAGATACATGATGTTAGCCCAACAAAACAGCTGAATCCTTTATATCTGAGATGCTGGAAAGAAGCTATAGTATTGTGTGATAACTATACAGTGATACCAGAGTAGCTATACAGTTCACCAATTGGATGTTTTTAAAGAAATGCAGCCAAGTGTGGTGATTGAACTATGATGTTAAGGGCTATGCGCCAGCCTGAAAGAAAAAATAAGGGAGAAAAGGGAGATTCATGATGAAAAAATTAGAGTCACATGAGAGGGCATAGAACAGGTCTCACTGAAGACAGTAGATTTTTTTTCCTAAGCAGACATGCATAGAATTGTGCTGTGAGATAACAGTACTATACATACTTACATGAAAGTAGCCCCACTGTGTTCACTATTACTAATTTTATTTATCTATTTGGTTGATATTTATTTTGACTTTCCCACCCAGATGGCCGCTTCCTATAATATAAATGCAATAAAATATGAAATGAATAAAAGCATAAGGGAAACTAAAATTACAGTTGAAAAAAACACTTATTTCAGAAATATATGAAGTTGTGTTGTTTACGGTATATCCCCAAATTTCTACATGGACCAGAAAATATCCACAGTAGGTGAAAATCTGCATTTCAAATGTCTTCTCTCAACCTGACAAGAACAACTAGAATGGAAATTTTAAAAAATGGGGCTAGCAAGCTTGTGTATGTCCTCTTTCCTTATATATTCTAAGAAAGCTGAATTTGAACAGAGCTATAGCATCCTGTATTTGACTACAGCATGCTGCAAAAAGGTTAGTGAAAATAGGAGTTTGTGTTTGTTTTTGATAGATTCTAGAAACAAAATACAAGGTACTAGAAGACAGCCAAAAAAGCAAACAAATGGGTCCTAGAATAGATCGAGCCTGAACTGTCCCTGGAAGCAAAGGTGATTAGGCTCAGGCTGTTATATTGTGGTCATGTCATGAGAAGGCATGACTCTTTAGTGAAAACAATCATGCTAGGAAAGATGGAGAGAAGTAGAAAGAGAGGAAGGCTGCATGCCAGATGGATAGACTTTATTAAGAAGGTCACAGGCATGAATTCATAAGAACTAAGCAGAGCAGTGGAGATTAGGAGTCTTGGAGATGTCTCATCCATGGAGTCATTGGGTCTCGGCAGACGACTAATACAGTCATCTTGGAGGCAGGGAAGAGGAGGGGCAGCCGCACGAGCGGCGCCCCTTCTTCTTCCTGAGGTTGCCCTCAGAGCAGCCGGCCCTCCGCACGGCCGGCGCACCCAGGGCAACCTCCCGCCGCAGCGTCCGGACACGCTGCAGTGTAAAAGTCAGGGAAAGTGTGCCCTACGCGTTTAGGGCGCACTTTCCCTGATTTCTGAAAGGAGCGCTATTTTTGCGCTCCTTTCAGGGACACCGCCGGAGCGCCAGTCCCGCAGCGCTCCGTCCCAGGGCGTCCCCGACGCCCTGGTGTGCTTCCCCCCATTATGAGTTGAGATTGACTCAAGGGCAGTTAACAACAAGAGGACAAGAAAACAGAAGAAGGCAAAGACTTGAGAAGGCAATTATGAAGGAACTTGACAAGATCCTTAAGTGAAAAAGATATATCATTAAATACCAAAGTGAGACTCATTAATGTTATAAAATTCTCAGTTTCTATGTATGGATGTGAAAGCTGGACAGTGAAAAAAGCTAATAAGAAGAGAATAATTTCATTTGAAGAAAATTCTAAGAATACCATGGACTGCCAAAATGACAAATGAATGAGTCTGAGGAATTGAATGAATATTTGAAAATACATTTGGAAATGGTTGAAAAACATTTTTCTTCCATGTAGAGAAACACTCATGAGGAAATTGGCCTGATTAGCATATTCACAGTTCTGTGTTTCTTCTGTGCACAGTTTGCATATCTGGGAATTTTTTCACAGTGAACATCATTTTCTGCACAGAAAGAAGTATTAGCTTCACAGGAAAGAATATTTTCTGTGTGCAGAAAATGCTGTTTTCTGTGCAAAAAGCTCACCATGTGCATATTTTGCCTCAAATAGTCCCCAACTACAGCATTTTCAGCACAGGAAACCACATTTTTGCACACAGAAAATAATCTTCAGTACTATAACAGAGAGTGCTATTTCCAGTTCAACAAGACCATGGACTTATAGATGGGCCAAGGCAATCAAGGACACATCTGGCCTGAATTCACAAGACCTGAGCAGAACTGTTGATGACTGGGGCTCTTGGAGTCACTCATTCATTGGGTCACCATAAATCAAAGCTTGTTTGTTAGCATAGAATAGCAACACCTAGGGTTATTCCGTCCAGGAAGCAATGTTGCTTCCAGAAAAGTCCCCTCAAATGATTTCCACTAAGACAGGTAATCTAAAGTTTTTGTTCATAGAACTGGCTTCTTTAACCATGTGTGGCTTCATACAAAAATGTCATGTGTGAATTCAATTGTGAGGGCAGAGAAGAGGAACTACTACTACAGCCTACCAGCCTTGTGACCTTAATCTGATCCTATCTGATATACAGGGAGCAACCATCTTTTGAATGATACATTTCTGTTTCAAACTACTCCAGGCATCTCAGGTGAAAAAAATACATTTCTTTAACCTTAGAATCTGAAACAATCAGGCATTAACCTTATAGCTTTGGGATTATTTAGGTTCAGAAGAGAGGTTTGTTGAATATTATTAAGAACTGTCCAACAACCATTTACTAGGTTTTGTCTCACATGGAAATTCTCCCATGCAGTCAGGGGGACTGATCTATTTAACTGAGAAAGTTGTTTTCCAGTTTTTTCCCCCAGTGTATAATGTCAAAAACATATGAGGGGGAACCTGCTTTGCAGAATTTACAGCCACTAGGACTCATTTTGTTGTTTAAGGAGCATGGTGTGATATATGCTGTGCCTCATGCCTCAGATTTTGCCTTCTGCTGTATGCTGCAATATTCATTCCAAAGATATTCAGAATGCCATTAAAGAAGTGTAAAAATCCAGGAGGGACTTGAGTTTAAAACTGCCCCAGCTGTAATTACAGGTTGAAAAATATCTTAAAGCCCTCTTTTGCATAACAGTTCAAGCCATTTCCTGATTTTAGAAGTGACTGTGAATTTTGATGCAAAGAAAGCATGAGTGTACACAGAGGTGGAGGCTCATGGAAACAGCCTGACAGGTACATTTGGGTCAAATTTTAGTGACTGCATAGATTCCAATAACATCAAATATGAGCACCTATGTTTTGTTTGTGTATCAGAGCCAAATGAATTAGGGCATCAGCATCCTCTACTTGCCTCATTGCATATATATGAGTGTTGGCTGATGCAGACTAAAAATAATCACTTGTCTTGTACATCTTTGAATAAATCATTCAGCCACTAGCTGCTATTAATGTTACATTTACTTTTGGTTGTTATAAATGTCAAAGTGAATTTAGGCTGCATACAATTTTTATTCAACAGCCAATTCTTAATCCAGTTCATTGGTATGGTAGAGTTCTTCTATGAGAGGTTTTTTCCACCTTCAGTATGCTATTGGCAAACCTTCACAACGGCACTATCTTCTTCTCCAGGTATTCTCCCTAGATATATACTTAGTCAAAAACAGGAATGGAAAGAATATTCAATAATGTGAAATGGGGGACCTGAAAAGAGAGTTTTTGAGAACTGGGAAATCTCATTGAGCGGAATGCTGCGCTAAGCCTCAACCCTAGGATCATGTCTCCACCCATAGCCCCAGAGGCTCACTGTTTTTCTGCCACCCCCATATGACCACATAGTGATTGGAGGAGGGGGCAGTTGAAGATTATCCAGTTATATCCTAGAGGATGCCTGTGCCATTATGTATCAGTGATTAGAACATAGATGAGCCTTGGATGCCTCCCAGCCGTACTCAACAGCCATAAAAATAGTTAGTTTAAAGGGGAGAGCCTTTCTGCCTACTGTGAGAGCCTCTTAGAAAACTGCACAGTTATCAAAGGGGTTCTCACAGCAAGGAGAAAGTTGAATATATCATCTGTTCCCCTACAGAAACAAGTTTAATGAAAGAAATTGCCACGCGAGGCTTTTAAACTGCAATTAAAGTTGGAGAATAGCATTTGAAAATACTTATCACATAATGCTGTTGCTGCTGTGCCTCTGAAGCACTGTTAGAGCATCCCGTTTCATTAACAGAGAAAAGCTGACAATAAGCTCCCCATTGCATTGTCCTTTCATTTCTCCACAGGTGCAAAATGTCACTACCATGACAGTTCCAATAATGGCAGTCAATATTCCCCCTCCTCTCCCCTCCCCCCTCCTCCCTCCCCCCTCTCCCCCTTGCTGTTGCCAAGCAGGCTGGTTTCTTTTTCTTTTTTCTAGTTTTTTTAAAAATAAATTGCATTAGCATAACTCCAGAATTGTGTTAAAATAAAAATAAAAATAATTGAAGGGCATGCTGGGCATGGCATGGGGCAGGAAGGTGGTGTTAAGGAGGAGTGCAGAAGAGAACACAAGAGACCATTGATGGCAAAAGCAACACCTTCATGCTATAGTTTTATTTTAATCTTAGTACTGTTTAATTTTCTTTTAAGGGGAGGGGGATATTGTATATATTTTGTATTATTTTAAATTGTTGTATGCTGCTTTGATTGTTTGTACAAAAAGCAGGATATATATAAAAGTTTTTTTATTTTATTTTTATTGTGGAGACATGCGATGAGTGAATATTCCCAAAGTGGTATGTTTCCATTTTCTTCTACTAACATGTTTACATGAGACTGAAGCTTGTGTGATAATGCTCTAAGGCAGAGGTGTCACCCAGTGCAGGGGGAGGGTGAATCGCGCTGGGTGACACCTCAGAGGAGGGGTAACAGCCGGTTGGTCTGTCCTTCCACTGCATCTAGGAGCACCACTTCTTTTCTGCTGCTGTGGATCTTGAGGGAACCAAGGCAGCAGAGAAGGAGGGATGGGCCTGTGTCCCTCCCTCCTTCCCTAGGGGCCTGGCACTTTGGGCTAAGTGAGCCAAGGTAATGGGGACAGAGGGGGTTATATGTGCACTTGCCCTCCTTACCCACTGTTTTGGCTGGCTCACCCAAGTTGAGCAAGGCACTGGAGAAGGAGGGGATAGCATGCACACACCCCTCCTGCCTTCCCTGGTGCCTCACTTGCCTGGAAGTCCCCCTGGCAACCTTGGGTGGGCATTTGGGTGGCTGGTAAGCCTCACCCCAGCAGCTTCAGGTACCTGCACTGGGTGAAACCAAAACTAGGAATGCCACTGCTCTAAGAATCAGCTCCCTAATCAAAAAGCACAACATTTGGTTCTGTGTGGACTTATCCTACCTGGTCACGTAAGCAAGGTAGCCATGAGCCCAGAAGCGAGAGACCACATACAAGGAAGAGAAAATCAGATATGTTTAGGAGCTGCAATCAAGGAAACATTCACACCTCTGAGATAGGAAGGCTAGGATATCCATGGGTGGAGGTTATTAAAACCACGGCATTGTCATGGACGGATTGTTTTCTGATCAAGGGCGAACTAAGAATCACTGTCCACCCCATGGGGGGGGGGGGTGGACCCATTAGAATGGTCTGCCCTCAAAGGCTCATGGAATCAATTGGATTCCAGAAAGCTTTAGCGGCTTTAATGGTTGGTAACACCAGTGATTCTGTCGAAGCTTTGGTTAATACCTGGAACACCGAGCTCGCCAAGGCTATCGACACAATCACTGCCAATCGTCTTTTCCAACCCACTTCAAATCATAAACCATGGTACACTGAATTGCTTAGGAAGATGAAGAGGAGTGGACAATGACTAGAGTGCATCTGGCAGAAAACTTGACTCTTATCTAACAAGACTCGTCATAGGAAATTTCTTTGTTCCTATAGAGAGACAATACATGCACCGCAGAAATCTTTCTCTTCTGCACATATTGTGTCTGCAGAGTCCCGTCCGGCAAAGCTGTTTAGGGTGGTAAGGGAACTGACACAGATTCCACCTGTGCAGAACCCATTGCTTAACCCTACAACGGCCTGATGTGATGCATTTAACAACTTCTTTGCAGATATAGGGGGGTTGCAGACTGTCAAAAATAGTGTGAATTCAGTTCACTTTTAGGGTTAGGGTTAGTGCTAGGGAATAATGGGAATTGTTATTTTTCTGAGACATTGAATCTTCTTTGTCAGAGAACTCTAGTGCCACAATAAAATTCAGTTCCCATGATTCCCTAACCTTAACCCTAACCCTAAAAGTGGACTGAATTCACACTATTTTTGACAGTCTGCAACCCCCCAAAATCTCTCAGATAAGAGCCGACTTAGAGGCCAGTGTTGTAACAAAATCAATTGATGAGGTGTCCAGCAACTCTGTTGATGAAATTATACTGGTTCAGTTTCAATCTGTGAGTACTGATGATGTGGACAAGCTTCTTGGTAGAGTGAGGAAAACAACCTGACCTCTTGATACTTGCCCTTCATGGCTGGCCATCCAGCAGGGAGATGCCTTGAGGATGTTTCTTAGAGACATCATCAATGCATCCCTTAGGGAAGGCCATGTTCCATCATGTTTGAAGGAAACGGCGGATAGGCCGCTCCTGAAAAGCCCTTCCCTGGATCCTCTGGACATGAACATCTATAGGCCAGTCTCGCTACTACCTTTTCTAGCTCTTCAGCTCCAAGCTGTCTTGGAGGAAACCGATTATCTAGATCCATTTCAAACTGGCTTTAGGACAGCATATGGAGTTGAGACTGCCATGGTCGCCTTAGCTGATGACCTTCGTCTGGGCATCAACAGGGGTAGTGTGACCCTGTTGGTTCTACTGGACCTCTCAGCAGCCTTTGATACAATAGATCATGACATCCTCTTGGATCACCTGAGAAGGTTAGGAATTGGAGGAACTGCATTGCAATGGTTCTGTTCCTTCCTCTTGGGCAGATTCCAGAGTGTGATGGTCGGGGACAGTTGCTTTGCAAGGAAAGAGCTTAATTGTGGTGTCCCACCAGGTGCCATCCTGTCCCCTATGCTATTTAATATATATATATATATATATATATATATATATGAAGCCGTTGGGAGATATCATCTGGAGACATGAGGCGGGGTGTTAGTACGCTGATAACACCCAGATATATTTCTCCATGTCTCAGTCTTTAGCTTTTACTTCAGATGGCGTCTCTCCTCTCAATGAATGTCTTAAGGCAGTAATGGACTGGATGATGAAAAACAGATTGAGACTGAATCCAGACAAAACAGAGGTACTTACAGTAGTGTCCCTGAACCCAGGTATTGGTTTTCAACCTCCAGTCCTAGATGGGATCACACTCTCCACTAAGGACTGTGTTTGCAGTCTGGGGGTGCTCCTGGACCCATTGCTTCAGATGATAAATCAGGTGAATGCGAAGGTCATGAGTGCCTGTTATCAGCTTCGGCTGATATGCCAGCTGAACCCTTTCCTGAAAGTTAGGAACCTTGAAACTGTGGTGCATGCTCTGGTAACCTCTCATCTTGATTTCTGTAATGCGCTCTACATGGGGCTTTCCCTTGTACATGGTCTGGAAACTTCAACTAGTACAGAATATGGCAGCTAGGTTGGTCTCAGGAACAACGAGAAGAGACCATATAACACCGATTCTAAGATCACTTCACTGGCTGCCCATTAGTTTCCAGGCCCAGTACAAAGTGTTGGTTATCACCTTTAAAGCCCTAAATGGCTTGGGTCCAACCTATCTTCAGGACTGCCTCCTCCCATATAATCCACCCCGTGCACTTAGGTCTAGGAGGAATGTATTGCAGCCAATAAAAACTAGATTGTCTGCAACCGCCCAGAAGACCTTTTCGGCTACCACTCCCAGAATATGGAATGGCCTGCCAGATGAGATCCGTCATATTACCATCTTAGACAGCTTTAAAAAGGCTGTTAAGATGGATCTCTTCCAGCAGGCCTTTCCCAAATAGATATCCCGGCCATCAAAAACAGCCATCCTGCTCATCCCTGATTCGTATGTAGTTACTGTTATTTGTTTCTTTGTTTTTTGTGTTATTATTTTAAATGTGTTTTAAATCATCATTATTTAATTGTATTTTAAGGGGGGGATTGTGGGATATGGCTGTATATTTTAATGTTGTAAGCTGCCCCAGTTGTGTTATGCAGAGTGGTAGGATTATTATTATTGTTGTTGTTATTATTATTATTATTATTATTATTTACAGCAGGATGTTTTCTGCATGTTATGAGTTCTAATAATATTGAAATCCAACAGGAAGATTGGTTCTCATTAAACCGATGAGTAGCCAATGTTGTCTTTTGCACAAATATTGTAGTTGCAAAACCTGACTTGTAATCAAACTTGAATTAGGGCCACAATTCACCTTGCTATTCATTTTAGCTTAGGTAGTGTGCATACCACTCTGCTTTCATAATACATGCACAATAACTCTGTGTACTGCCTAAGATGATTTCTCTGTAGCTGACCAGGCTAAAAATCTGATGTGTAGTAATTTACCTTTAGTCATGGCAGACCAGCTTTTATCTTTCCCATGCACAGCAAAGTAAACTTGCAGTAAAGACATGTGGTATTTGTCCAAAGTCACATAATCCAAATTTGACTAACTTCAGCTATTCACCTGTGTTATTGATCAGTATGAGCTTCATTTGATACTGTTGGAAATTTAATCAAATTCAGCTTCCAACCCACCAACATGGCATTTGCTGACCATTAAACAAATTAAACTCCCGTGAAAGATCAATATTGAATTTCTTGAAGTAGTATAAGCTTGTAATCCAACTAACAGAAATAATTAAAATGCTGTTTTGGCCTGGGAAGTTGTCCAATGGACAGGAAGGGATAGGGAGACACCACCATTACTAAACAGAGACAGAGCTGAAGGAGACCTAAACAAACACACCCTTATTAACAAGAGGCATGAATTGATGCAGTCAAATGGTCATCAGTCATGGTGTACCATCATGAAGACAAGTGGCCGCTAAAGGACTAGGAGCACCCAATATGTTTGTAAATTCTACTAATTCTTGTGGAGAGGAGTGACAGATACACCTACAGACTTCATTCTCCCGAGAACCATTTTTTCTCAATAGCATCCCAGTATAAGAAATGTGTATGTGTGTCTGTGTGTATGGAACCAGAAGCAACATGAGCCTCCTAGACACTGAGAGCCAGTGGTGTCACCTGGTGTGGGGGGTGGGGCTTCAGAGGCGGAAGGGCAGAGCTTCATCAAAGGGGCACAGGGCTCTCAAAACAAGTGTGCACCCATGCGTCTGCACCTCCCTGCCATGACTCCATCCTTGCCGCCATCCCTTTCTCCTCAAGTGAGAAGGAGGCAGTGGCAAGGAGCCAGGAGAAGCATGCACACACCTCCCAGAAATCCTTAGTACCACCCCTTCTCCCCTAAAGATAAAGGGACACTGGCAAGGCTGGACAGTGAGTCTGCGCACTCCTCCTGGCTACTTGCCACTGCCTCCTCCTCTTCCTCTTCCTCCTCAGGGGAGAAAGAGAAAGTGCAAGGATGGTCGAGGAGTGTGCGCACACTTCCCAGCAGACCTAATCACCACCCCTTTCTCCTCAGGGGGCAAGGAGGCAACAGCAAGCCAGGAGAAGTGTGCACTCCCCAGCAGTCCTTGCTGCTGTCCCTTTCTTCCCTGAGGAGGAGGAGGCAACGGCAAGGAGCCTCTGCAGCTGTCCTTGTCCCCACCACCTCTGCCTCCTCCTCCTCCTCCTCAGGGGAAATAGGGGCAGTGGCAAAGATGGCCAGGAGAAGTGGACATGTGCCTCCCAGCAGTCCTTAGCACCTCCCCCTTCTCCTCAGGTGATAAGAGGGTGGCAACAAGGAGGAGCTGAGGTGTGGATGTGCACTCAGCCTGGATCCTTGCTACCATTCCGTTCTCCTCTGTGGAGAAAGAGACAGCAGCAAGGATGGGCAGAGGCAGGGTGCTCAACTTGGTGTCACCGCCCCCCCCCCCCCCGGGGCCACACACACACACACACACACACATCTAGTGACACTACTGCTGAGAGCCAAAGAATATCCAATCACAACATTGATAATCCAACCAAGAGCAGAACTGACCCATGACTTGGGCCGCAGTCTCTGTTGGTAACAGGGATCACTTTCTGCCTCATCTAGGCCCAAGCTAAAATGATTTCTTCTCAGAGGAAGACTACTATGGGCCTTTACAGATTGCCAGAAATAATGCAGCTTGAGGCCATTTTAACTGTCCTGGCTCAGTGCTAGGGAATCATGGGAATTGTAATTTTTTTCTGGGACATTGAGCCTTCTCTGTCAGAGAGCTCTGGTGCCACAATAAACTACAGTTCCCATGATTCCTTAGCACTAGGCCAGGACAGTTAAAGTGGCCTCAAGCTGCATTATTTCTGGCAGTCTGTAAAGGCCCCAAGTCTTAGAATCCAAATAAGCTAAAGGGACCTTTATTCCAGACACTACTAGCATCTCAGAAGAAGGTATGCCATGTCCATCTGGAGTGGAGGATGCAGGTGGATCCATAAATGAGTTCCCAGATTCACTTGCCTAACCTGCAAAGCCCAGGAAGAGTACTTCCAAGCCTTGGAGTGCTAATATCAGAAGGGTATACTTTCCAATCTGTTTGTTGTTGTTATTATGTACCTTTAAGTCAACTCTGACATGGCAACTCTGCTAGAGTTTTCTTGACAAGGTTTATTTGGAGAGACTGAGAGTATAATTGCCATGGGTCAAATCGTGAGTTTCCAGAAATTTGAATGTTATAGAGAAAGTATATATTAGAACATAGGTATGGATAGATTATAATACGAAGACATCATAAAATGAGGAATTGTCTGGAGAGATTGCATCATGTGTCCCTATGTCCCATCAAGACATATCATTGGTTATGCCTTTCAAGTTCATCTAAGATATATATATATATATATATATATATATATATATATGCTGCAGTGTCCGTTCCCTTTATCTCTATGGTCCTGTATTTTGGAGAGTGTTCACAACTTCAGTGAATTTTTGAAGGGCACATATAATTTTGATTAGAACTACAGTTGACCCTCTGTTCTCATGGAGGATCTATTCCAGAACCACCACCACCACCCACACACACACACAAGAATGGAAGATCACTTATATTCAAGCCTCATTGGCTTGAATAGAGGCACACGCCCACAAGGGTACATGGGGACATACTGTGGACATGCACCCCATTTTATGCCCCTTCGTTCACTGCCCCCAGATAGGCGAGGGATGCAGATCTCAAGTCCATTAGAACAGAGGGGCAACTGTCTATGAATATTTTTGTATCACAGTTTGATGAGTGTTGTCCTATCTTTTTATATATTATACCCTAAGTGTATTTATATTTGTTTTCAGCTCCTGAGGAAAGCCTAGGGCTTGGGAGGTGGGATTTAGGGTCGGGATTGTTTTACATTGTTGATTTTTAACTTGTGTAACCCGCCTCGATTGTTGGGCAGAGAGGCGGGCTATAAATAAAACTTATTATTATTATTAGTGTGGTCAAAAAGTGTTGGGCTTTTTAAACACTAATAAACAGTTGACCATCTTTTAGCACATGGAGCTTGTCTCCTCTTTGTTTGCTGTATGGCTATGTGCTCTCAGTTCCTTACTTATACTGAGCAGGAATTTGAGCCTAGGTTTCCCTGTGTCATAGTTCCACATTCAAAGCACTACACCATGCTTGGCTCTTCTAATCTCTGTCCCTATTGCTTTTCAAATTCTGTATGAAATGTGAAAAAAGGACACTCAAAACAGCTCTTGCCATTGTGTGCAATGTATGACCCCCATGGATGTTGCTATACTGCAAGCCACTTTATTATTTGTAATGAGTTACTTGTAAGTTTGAGATGTTTATGTCTCTCCATGCACAGTAATAAGTGTCTATGTATCCTGAGTTTAGAAATCATATCAAAGCAAAGTTCAATGAGCTCCTCATTAAAAAATAAAATAAAATAAAATAAAGAAGCATGAATCACAAGTGTCTTCTATTTTCCTGAATAACATCCAAGAATTGTTATGAGGAAATGCCCTAAGAAGACATACACTCTCATCTCAAATGGTAAGCTGATCCATACTGATCACTAATCTAGAAGCCACACATTGACTGCTAGCCTGGACTGACTCCAGGTTCCATTGGAAGCATCAAAATATTCTGCTGTTTCCCTGCATCAGTTTTGGCTTTTTCTTCAAACAGTTAGGTTTCTGGCACTGAATTCAGCCACCAAGAAGTTCCACATCACCTTCATATTTCAAATTCATCTAAAATCAGCTTCTCCACCCATTTAATTTTGATAAGGTTTTGTAGTTATATGCAGCTGTCCCCTTTATTTAGACTTCAAACAATGACAACTGCTGAATGAGATGTCCATGTTCAGGCTGATTTCTACCTCATTCCAAATAAACTGCTGTGGTTTCCCCCCTTGTTTTTAATATGGAGTGGAATTTGGAGATAGCAGGGGGAAAGAAACATTTCTTATACTCCCATCATAACACTTCAAACAGAATTTGCATCAGCCGTTTACAGCATCCAGTTTGCACTAAATCTGTCTAGGGCTAAAATATTAAAATGAAGGTAAAATTAATTATTGATCTACATGCTTTATTCACTGACATTTTTGTCAATTAAACAAGCATTGGTTTGCTTGGTGTCCTACATTATATTCCATAATAGCATCTCATAATTTTTGTGTGCTTTTTTTCTTTTTAGCTCCTTTGGATTTCACAGGTTTCTTTAACCCCTGGCTAACCAGGTTCAACAACTTGCTTTGAGACCATTAGAAATCACACAGTGTTAAAGGAATGGTGTGAAAGAATAAATCAAGTAACAAATAACTTCATTAAACATTTTCCATCTCTGATGTGTCATATATTCCCTTCTGTGGTTAAGTGCAAGGATATGGTTCTACCTCTCTCACACATAAACAGTTCATCAGCAACACTGACACCATTCTTCTGCTGTCCTTATGTTCCCTTGGCTTCCCAACTCACAACCCAGCACATTTATTTTTCTATCGCTAAGTTCTTCACACCTATAGTTCAGTTCTTTCTGTTGTTGCTTCTAACAACTATGGTAGCACCTAATGAGAAAGAAAACAAGTGTAAATGGGCTTGCCTCTTCCTTTACACTAGGTGACTCAATTCTAACCACTTAACTGCCTGAGTACAGATGGCACATGCAGAAAGCATCTTTCAATCTGTTCTGACAGCCCCTACATCAGGAGTGGGGGAAATGCAGGCCCCAATATTGTTTTTGAGGCTGTCAGTGGCCCTCAGGTATCCTCAGATTTTTGTTTTTGTTTTCTATAAAAAAAAGTTTGCCCAATCTCCCACACCTCCTATGAAAAGTGGAGGAAATTTCACTGTTTTGTCCACCCTACATACAGTACGTATCCCAAGAGAGGCCTTTTTAAAAAACTGGAATGAAAGTATCCCCAAAACTTTGTTCTTGCCATAATCAGTAAAAGGAAATGGATACGTACAGCTTTCTTTATTGGACTATTGAATTATTTTTATTCCTTATATCCTCCCTATTTGGGAGCTTTCCTTATCACACATTCCTTCAATAGCATGATTGGGAGTGTTTCTGCTATTGACAGTCTCTCCCATTCTTTTCCACACTCCTTACCCCAGCCTTCTTTCTCTATGCCCTTTCATTTTATTTTTATTTGTATTTGGAACACAATTTAGCTATTACGGCAATGTGATTTAGCAAAACAAAGATGAAAGAAAATAAGATAAAGTGGGAGGGCTCAGGAATAGTGAGGGAGAGGAAGAGACTAGTACGACATGACTGTCTAATGACAGAACTGCCATGGGAGGAATTTATCACTCCTGAGGACTAATGGCCCTGCAACATGATTGGGAGCTTATTGACGGATTTTCCCCATCGATGAAAAATGTGCATTCTAACCACACTTCAGAGGCAAAGCAGCAATGAGTAGGAGGCAACATTGTGTGATAAGTATCACCAACAGTGCTATTTTCCAGATTAATTGTGGTTTAAAAGCCATCTATGATAATATTTGAAGTCAAACAGTTGTCTTCCTAGTTCAAACAACCGAACTACTTCAGACAGCCAAGGAGAGTTCAAAACTATGGACAAATTGGTATACAGGTCCCTTAGGACTCATGGGAGGGCTTTTTTAAAAAAATGGGGATGCAGTGAGGGTATATCCTGTCAAGGTCCCATGTAGGTCAATGCAGCCTTCAGCCCTCCCTAGTTGTTCACATTCTGCCTTAAATGTTATGTCTTCTCAGATGCAAAAGAGCTGTCTACATAGCATTCCAGCTGAGACATGCCTCCATTCATCACTAGACATCTGTCTCTGGTCTCTTTAAAATCTTACCACATGCTTTAAAGTTGTCTCATCTTCCAGCCTGGCTTTTGATGCTCTCCTGCTCAACAGCACTACTGCAAAAGATATGTCAGGTCTTGTGTTGTTTGCAATAAACAACAAACTTCCAATTACCAAATGACATAACTCAGTATGCTCAAACATCTTGTCAGATTCAACATTGGCAAATTTAGGTGTCATTGGGCTTCTGACCAGCTTTGCATTGCTCAAACCACACTTTTCAACAATTATGTCAATCTTTTTCTTTTGACACAACAAACATCCTGGGTTCTCTCTACTTCTATTCCTAAGTAGCTTCTCAAGTTGCTGAAATCCTTTAATTTAAACTTCCTGGCTAACTCCTCCTGCATTTTCTTCACTTCAATCTCATTGCTGGCTGCCACACAAAGATCATCTACATAAATCAACAAGATGATGTCACCCTTTGTGTACACAAATGTGCCTGCTATGCTGCATTGATAACCAAGTTTCACCAATTCCTCATGGGCCTATCCCAATTGGTCAACGGGCCCACACATTGTGCAGGTCATACACTCGATGCGGTCTTCTGTACCGAACAGGCATATCCGTGGGCGGAGGTGGTAAGCACCTCCGCATTGTCATGGACGGATCATTTCCTGGTCAAGACGGAACTCAGGGCCAATTTCTGCTCCTCCGGGGGTGGTGGACCCATTCGAATGGTCTGCCCTCGAAGGCTGATGGAGCCAATTAGATTCCAGAAAGCCTTAGAGGGTTTAATGGTTGGGAATGCCAGGGATCCTGTCGATGCTCTGGTAAATACCTGGAACACCGATCTCACCAGGGCTATCGACACGATCGCTCCCAAGCGCCCTTGCCATCCCGCTTCTAATCGGAGGCCTTGGTATACACCAGAGCTGAGGAGGATGAAGCGGTTTGGACAACGGCTAGAGTGCAGGTGGCGGAAGACTCGTCTCTTATCTGATAGAACTCGCCATAGGAACTTTCTTCGTTCCTATCGGGAGGCAATACGTGCAGCGAAGAGAGCTTTCTCCTCTGCACGTATTGCGTCTGCAGAGTCCCGTCCAGCAGAGCTGTTTAGGGTGGTGAGGGAGATGACGCAGGTGTCCCCTGTGCCAAATCCCTTGCTTAACCCGACGACGGCCTGCTGTGACGCATTTAACAACTTCTTTGCAGACAAAATCTCTCAGATAAGAGCCGACTTAGATGCCACCATTGAAACAGAGTCGATAGGCGAGGCGTCCAGTGACTCCGCCGATGTAGTTCTACTGGATCAGTGGCAATCTGTGAGTACCGAGGACGTGGACAAGCTGCTTGGTAAGGTGAGGAAGACGACTTGCCCTCTCGACCCTTGCCCATCATGGCTGGCCGTCCAGGGGGGGGGATGCATTGATGAGATTCCTCACGGATATCGTCAATGCATCCTTCAAGGAAGGACATGTTCCATCGTGTTTAAAGGAAGCGGCGGTTAGGCCGCTCCTAAAAAAGCCTTCCCTGGACCCCCTGGATATGAAGAACTACAGGCCTGTTTCATTGCTGCCATTTTTGAGCAAGGTGATCGAGAGGGCGGTTGCTCTTCAGCTCCAGGCAGTCTTGGATGAAGCCGATTATCTAGACCCATTTCAAACCGGCTTTAGGACAGGCTTTGGGGTTGAGACTGCCATGGTTGCCTTGACCGACGATCTGCGTCTGAGCATCGACAGGGGTAGTGTGACCCTGTTGGTGCTCCTAGACCTCTCAGCGGCTTTCGATACTATAGATCACGGCATCCTCTTGGACCGCCTGAGGGGGTTAGGAATCGGGGGCACTGCTTTGCAGTGGTTCCGGTCCTTCCTCTCGGGTCGGTCCCAGAGGGTGCTGCTTGGGGACTGTAGCTCCAGTAAGAGGAACCTCACTTGTGGGGTTCCTCAGGGGGCTATTTTGTCCCCGATGTTATTTAACATCTATATGAAGCCGCTGGGTGAGATAATACGGAGTTATGGTGCTGGGTGTTATCAGTACGCTGATGACACCCAAATCTATTTCTCCATGTCTCGTTCGTCGGCCTCGAATTCCAATGGCATCTCTTCTCTCAATGAATGTCTTCAGGCGGTAATGGGCTGGATGAGGAAAAACAGATTGAAACTGAATCCAGACAAGACGGAGGTGCTCACGGTAGCGGCCCCGAAACCAAGAATTGGGTTGCAACCTCCAGTCCTGGATGGGGTCACACTCTCCTCCAGTGACTGTGTTCGCAGTCTGGGGGTACTCCTTGACTCGTCGCTCCTGATGACAAATCAGGTAAATGCGACGGTGAGGAGTGCCTGTTATCAGCTTCGGCTGATACGCCAGCTGCGCCCTTTTCTGGAAGTAAGGGATCTCGAAACTGTTGTGCACGCACTGGTAACCTCACGCCTGGACTTCTGTAATGCGCTCTACTTGGGGCTACCCTTGTGCTTGGTTCGGAAGCTTCAGTTGGTACAAAATATGGCAGCCAGGCTTGTTTCTGGTACATCTAGGAGGGACCACATTACTCCGGTTCTGAGGTCCCTCCACTGGCTGCCTATCAGCTTCCGGGCCCAGTACAAGGTGTTGGTTATTACCTTTAAAGCCCTAAATGGCTTGGGTCCAAGCTATATCAGGGACCGCCTCCTCCCGTACAATCCTCCCCGCGCTCTCCGGTCCTCTGGGAGGAACTTACTGCAGCCTTTAAAATCTAGGCTTGCAGCGACCTCCCAGAGGGTGTTCTCTGCTGTCGCCCCCAAACTCTGGAACGACCTGCCGGATGAGATCCATCAGTTGACATCATTAGACAGCTTTAAAAAAGCTGTCAAGACGGATCTCTTCCGGCAGGCCTTTCCAGATTAACCATCCCGGCCCAGGCTTCCTGATCCCCTCATTCCTCCCGTGGCCCCATCTTTAGTGATGGTTGAGGATCTCCAGAGGGACATCAGGGTTTTAGGTGGTTTTAATTATGGTTTTATGTTCTTATATTTTGCTTTTAATTTGTTATATTGTTTAATACTTTCTTAAGGGGGGGAGGGATTATAATGTTTAATGTTATATTTTAATCTTGTCATATTTTATTGTTGTCAACCGCCCGGGCGGTATACAAATTATTATTATTATTATTATTATTATTATTATTATAGTGCCTTCTTTAATCTGTCTACTTTATTGCTGCCAGCACAGTCATGCCCTGGAACCTGTTACATAAACACAGTCTCCTCCAAATGTGCATTCAGGTATGCTATTTCAAAATTGAAATGCCTTACTACAAGTCCTCTCCAAGCTGCTAAAGCTAACACCATGCTTAAGCTTTCTGGCTTGGCAGTGGGGAAAATGTCATGTTATAACTTTCAAATCTCTCTTGTGAATACCCTCTTGCCACAAGCCTGGTTTTGAACTTCTGGGTACCAGCTGACATCTCTTTTTTCTTATATACCCACCTGCAGCCAACTACCTTTTGTTCTGCTGGCCTTTCCACTATTTAAAATACCTCTCTTTCAATGAGTGATTCTGTTGGTGTATGCAGACAAGTAGAATCTAGCACACACACATGCAGAGTTGAAGCATGCATGCAGAAACCCAGAAGATGGTCTTCTGTGAAGAATCTTGCTCCAGATGGCACAGGAAAAATCCTCCCATACAGCTGCTGCTTTCAGCTTGGAGGAATGAATAGCTGGACCGAGAGACATCACTCAGTGAGGGCTTCAAACTTTGTTGCAAATATTTACAGATATACACAGAGTATCAGATGTCCATCTTGAATACTCACAGCTATACAGACCAACAAAGTGCTTTGCCAACTATCAGTCACAACTGACCAACAATGGAGATTCTGACTCTCTCCCATATATAGGTGGTCTCCTTGGTAACATGTGACAGCCCTGCACTAATGAAACCTGGTTGGTTTCATCCCCAGTGCCCATTGCATCAGACCTCCCATGTTGCATAGCTGGCTGGCCTCATCCACTGTGCATGTTGCATCAGACCTCCTATGATGCACAGCTTGCCAAATGCTGACTCATGCACCTGCCACTTGAACTATAGTAACCCCATTACTATTACTCCAATTCCTTTCAGTGGCCACATCCATGTCATTTTCCAGACCAGGGTGCCACATGGTCTTGACAGATTCAAATTCTGAATCCATCACCTCATTCCATTTCTCCTGTTCCTCCTTAAGATACATAACAAAATTGCTGAAAAACAGGTTCCTCTGCTATCACAGTGCAGATCCTTGCCTCTTGCACTACAAATTGGTCTGGTTTCCTTCTTACTCTCTGAGTTCTCTGAGGAATGATGACTTTTGTCCTTCCTGAATCATCTTCACTGTCACTGTTAGTCTGTATTCCTGTTTCTACCACAGACTTCTGATTTTGCTCAAATTTTTGTGTTGTGATGTTTTGTATTTGTGTCTCTGTCTGAGACATGGCTGTGGTGTCATGTGATGTGCTTGACTTTTCCTCTGTTGTAACCACTGGCAAATGTACCCCTCCATTTCTGATACTTGGTGACACATTACCCAATGGTATGAAAACATCCTGATTGCAGTGGATTTTCTCCCAACCTAAGTGCTTTTCAAAATTTGCACTCCTGGAGAATGTCACTCTTCCATGACCCAAAGAAAACCTGTAACTGTTCCCCTCATAGCCAACAAACCTAAATCTTTTCCACTTTAGCTCTCCCTTCCTGCAGAATTGAGGTGGAACAAACACATTTGCATATTGACCAAAAACCCTCAGGTACTACAAGTTGAGTGCCTGCTCATACAAAAGGAAATATAGAGTCTGTTGAACTGCAAAACACCACATCTGATTGATGAGATGGCATGCTGTCCTCATAGCCTCTCCTCACAAGCTGGGAGGTGTATTTGCATCCAGCATTATGCAGTCATGCATCTGACTAATGACTCCTATTTTTTCTCCACTACGCCATCCTCCTGTGGGACAGCAGGATTCAAGGTCTTGTGGCATATACCCTTTTGCTTAAGCCAGTTCTGCAAATTATGGCTGAGGAACTCGCCTCTTCTATCTGTAATCAAAGTGCCAACCTTGTATGGGAACTCACTTTCAATTGAGGGCCTTGGCAGATGGCTAATAAAGCCGTCCTCAGAGCAAGGAAGGGGAGGGGCAGCTGCACGCTCGGCGCCCCTTCCTCCTCCCGAGGTCGTCCTCGGAGCCACCGGCCCTCCGCACGGCCGGCGGTCTGAAGACAGCCTCCCGCTGCAGCATCTGGACATGCTGCGGCAGAAGGGTCACCGAAAGTGTGGCGCAAGCTTTTGCGGTGCACTTTTGGTGACATATGAAAGGAGCGCTATTTTATTGCTCCTTTCTTGGGGTGCCGACGGTGTGCCGTGGGACCGAGGCATAAGGATGCCTCGGCCCTGCGGTGCACCTTCCCAGGGTGGCCCATGGCCTCCCATCTGCTGAATCCCTGAGTGGAGCCATTGTTTAAATTTTTCAGCTGCCTCATTTTTGGCTTTAAGCTAGGGGTAGGCAACCTTTCCCCTTTAAGGGCCGAGGGACTTCAGCTCCCAGAATCCCAGGAGCTATTGGCCAACATGGGACTATTGGCCAACATGGCTGAGGCTTCTGGGAGCTGAAGTCCCTCGGCCCTTAAAGGGGAAAGGTTGCCTACCCCTGCTTTAAGCAAAAACACATACCCAAATCTGGTGTGTCTGTCTACTATCACCATTATGTACTTGTTCCCCCCTTCAGTTGGCTCAAAAGGCCCCACCAAATCTGAATGTATTACTTAAAATGGCCACTGGGTGGCATACTTGCTCTCTTTTGGCACAGGGTAAGCTTTCAGATTTATATTTTTGCAAACAGTACACTTCAAATATCTGTTTCAAGGATTCAATTTTAGCTCTGGATGGACCTTTCCCAATTTTGCTAAGCTTGTGAAGCTAGCATGTCTCATTATCCTGTGCAAGTAGTGAGCACAATCTGAATGTAAAGGTACATTTGATACATTGGCACATTTTATTTTAGCAACCATGTGGTAGAGCTTATTCCTTTTCACTGCTCTAGGACATACATTCCCATTTTCTGAAATTATGCACTCATACTCCTTAAAAGACAATTGATACCTATCTGAGCTCAGAGATGACACAATAATCAAACAATTTTGCATGTTTGATGCACACAGTACATTTTCAAATGTACTGTCAAAACTGGGAATGTAAGCATTTCCCATTTTCTGTACTTTGCTGGAACCACCATTGGCAAGGCATACAAACTTCACAGAAGTAGATTTCAAGTCTTTCAAGAACTTTAAATCATTCACAGATGAGTTGTTGCCCCACTGTCAAGCAACCATTCCTCCCCCCAAGGAGTGTCTGCCTGGTTGGCAAAACAAACACTCTCTTGAGCCTGAGAAGCAAACCCCCTCCTGTCTTGAGGCTCTTTATCTTGCTTGCAGCTGGCAGGCATTTCCTTGTTTGCTGCTGAAGGCAGCTGACAATCCTTCTGGAAATGTCCAGTCCTCCCACAGTTAAAAGAATGTTTTCCCCTGGAGTTCACAACTCTCTCAGTCTGTGGAGGTGGGAAAGATGCCTGGGTGCTGTGTATAGTGTGCTGACTTTCTCTTTCCTCTGCAACCTGGTCTCAAAGTCACTTCTCTGGACTTCCTCCAAGATGCATGCCAACACTAGATACAGGTTGAGATTTTTCTCAGCAATGCTTTACAGACTGTACATTAAGAAGTCCCAATCCTTCATTTGACTTCCTATCAAAATAAATGTTTTTTGACATTACCACACCTCAGTTTTCCACCTGTGCAAAACGTTCCTGCATATTGCAAAGAAGCTCAAGTATGGAGTCACCATCTCATAACTTACAGTTGTACAGTCTCTTGCACAAATCATCCTTGATAAAGAATTGTCAGACTGATGTATTTCTCTTAGAGCATGTCAAACTTCAAAAGCAGTGTTTTTACCTCTTACATGATTGAGTTGACAAGGTTCTAGGGTCAGTAACAGTGTTGCCCTGTTGAGCACTTGAGATGCTTTTGGGGGTGATTCCACTACATCCCACAAATCTTTTCTCACCAGAAAAGCTTCAGTGTACACACTCCATGTGGCATCATTTCCTGCTTTCAACTTCTCAAACTGAACTGCTCTTTCCATGCTTTCACTATCTCAGCAACATTGTCAAGGACACGCTGTCTCTTGGCAGGACTCCAACTCAGCTCAGCTCACAGATAAAGGCTTGCAGACATGTACAGCATTTTCACTCTTGTTCTGCCCAAACCTCTGACTGTCTGGAGAACTTTGGCAAACCTTGCACACATCAGAACTTATGCAGACATCTGAGCATCATCCTTAGTGCAGACTGGGCCCATAATCCTTGTTGCACATGTGTGACCCAAAGGCCACATGCAGAAGATTCGTGCCAGGAACAAATACCACAGAAAGTTCTGCTGTACATTTTGTGCAAGTTGGAAAAATCCTTCTCCCACATAGAAGCTGCAGACAACTGCTGAGTTCTCTTTAAAAGGCTTTTAATCTTCATTGCAATATATACAGGTACTTACACCAATTGACATAATGCTCTGCCACCATCTACTATACACCACACACATGGAGCATTGGAACTCCTCCCTTATATACACAATCTCCAGCAGAGATTTTAGTCCAACCCCCAACTGGTGTGTTACAGTTTCCTGTCTCACATGTGCCATGACTGTGCAGTATTAAAGCTTGATGACCTCATGCCCTGCCTTTGTGTCACTATCTTCCTGTGATTCAGCATCCTTCAATATTCATACTCATCATGGCTTCCTTTTGAATTCAGGTTACCTTTCACCCTTGTTATATATTGCAGCATCTAGGACATTTTCGTTCTGGATGTAATCCATCCTGACAGTTTAATGGTGGGTCAAACTATAGATAAATCTCATGGAGTGAATGAGTCTATTCTCATCAGGGCTAATAACATGGTTTAAGCCATAGTCTGGTGAGAGGAACAACATTGCAATAGTCCATTGGGTGAAAAGCAGTGCCGGTACATCCTGGGGGGTGGGAGGATTGCTGTCAAGAAGTCCAGTCACATATTTTACTGTATATGACTACACTATTACAAACAGAATCTGGATAGAAACCTCAAGTAGTGATGCAGAATAGAACATAAATCAAGTTATCATATCACCAACACAATTTACTGCAGTGGCATTCAGAGTGACTTCACAAAAATATTTCACAGCCTCGGCAATCAGAGCTACTTGATAGGTAACAAGAATATCACAGTATGACAGTTGACAATAAATCTCCAAGTATAATTCTTTTTACCTTGCAATGATGATAAGCTTTGCCTTAAGCACCTCACCCAGGGTTACAGCACAGAGGGCAGTGCAACAAGTAATGTGAAATGTGTGGACTAAAGTGCTAAATGTCAACAATTGTTCATACATCAGACTGGGCTACAGTCTGATTTAGTGCACCAGTGTGTACTTCCCAACTGTGAGCCCATCATAACTTGGTAGCCTTCAGCAGAATAAGTAGGAAGGCTCAAAATGCTGGATATCCACATTTCAAAATAAATAATGTAAGACATATTACTATCCAAAAATGGCAAATTATCATAAGGCCATTAGGTCTAGAACAGTCCTCCAGATGTTACTAAATTGCAACTCCCAGTATTCCTCATATGTGACTATTCTGGGTTGGACTTCTGGGAACCTGCAGTTCAAAAGCATCTGTAGGGCTGCATGTTTCCCAACTCTCATCTAGAATCTAAAGTTACAAAATTTTACTGCAACTTTCCATGTCTTTCCTTCCTTTGACATTCATACTTCTCTGCCCTGCCATCAGAACTAGAGAATGCATAATACACACTTTATGCCCTCAATCCTACTGATAGTCCAACTATAGCAAGCCTATTGAATCAATGGTATTTATATCTGTTATTATTATTGTTACTATCATTTATATCTCACTTTCCTCCCAACAATGGGACTCGAGGTGGCTAACAACATATCTAAAACAATATAAATTTGAAATGATACAAAAATCTTGATAAAAGTATAATTATAAAGCTATCTTTAAAGCAATTAAACAATTCATCAGGTTAAAACACTAACATTAAAATATTAAAATTCATTATCATATGGACCATAAAACATAAAACAGCACAGAACATCATTAAAAACCTACTGCATTCAACTTCCAAAAGACTGGTGTCACAAGAATGTTTTCATGTGCTAACAGAAGGAGAGAAAAGAGGGAGCCATCCTGGCCTCTCCAGAAAGGGAGTTCCAAAGATGGAGCAGCCCCAGAGAAGGGCTTGTCTCTTGTTCCCACCAAATGAGCCTGAGAAGGTGGTTGGATAGAGAGACGGGCCTCTCCAGATAATAATAAAGCTTTGAGCTGAAAAATAGAGAGACAGTCTTTCAAATGCTCTGAGTCAAAGCCATATAGTGTTTTATAGGTCAAAACCAGCCCTTTGACTTGTGCGCAGAAATGGATGAACAGTCAGTGGAGCTGTTGCAACAGGGGAATTGTGTGCTCCCTTGTGTAATTGAGTATTAGCAATTTGTGGGCAGCTGTTTGGACCAACTGAAATTTCTGAGCATTTTTCAAAGGGAGCCCCATGTAGAGCACATGACAATAATCCAAACAGGATGTAACCAAGACCCTTGTTACCATGGTCATATCTGACTTCTCCAGGAACAGGAGTGTTCTCAACATTCAACAATTGATTCAAAGGCTTCTCTAGTTGGGATCACCTGTAATGGGATTTATACCCATATCTTCCTCCCACTTTTCCTCCAGAAACTCAAGGCAGCACACATAGTCCTTTGCCTCATTTTTTCTCTCACAGCAACCCTGTAAGATGGGATAGGCAGGGACAGAGTGACTGACCTAGGTGACCTTCACAGCCTAGTGGCCTATATCTCCCTGGATGTACTCCAACAATATTTGACAATTAAACCCCATACAACAGGTCCCATCATGTTCTTAAAAACTTTGGGGTATTGATATAATATATAAAAGGCATGTAGCAATGAACAGCTTGAGACAATTTGTCCTGTGTTGCAGCATATCTTGCTTTTCAACTTCTCCATATACAAAAAAAGTATTTCCTCTACCTCTTGTTGGCCCACAACAGTGGGGAAACTTCAGAAGCTTATTGTGGAGGAACAACTTGTTTGTTCCAGCACAGTTTAAATCACTGTGATCTGCCATAACATGAGAACTACAGGGCAGAATTTAGACCACTAATTAGGAACTGCTGCCTAATAGGAGCTTGGCAACTGCTCTGTTTCTGTTTCTCAGTAGCGATGGGAATAATCTTATTTCAGTGGTAGCGCACAGTCTTTCCAATATTCCAAGTTCAATTCCTGACAATTCCAATTAAAAAAGGGAAGGTGCTCTTTCACACTACACAATAATGGGATTATTATTCTACTTCAATTGCCATGGCTGCATGATGAGGCACTAGAATTATCCTTGGTGAGGCATTAGAATTATCCAGCTGCAAAATTACCCTAAACCCCAGAATTCTATATGATGTCACCTAGATAGTTAAAGTGGAATCACAGCACTATAATAGCAATGAGTCATGGATGATGTGGAAACCCTGGAGAACTAATGTTGATAGTACAGAGGAAATGGGGAATGTTTGGCTCTCCATATGTTTTTAGAGTGCAGCTCCCATCAGGACAAGATAGAATTGCCTATGTTGATTGATGGAGGGAGTGCATTCCAACAATATCTAGAGGATGGTCTCTTTTCTTTGAAGTCAGCTACATGAGGGGTGGGCTATTTGAGGGAATGTTGGGACCAGGTTTCTGCCCCTGGATCTTCCTTTTTTTAATTATTATTTTTATTATTTTAACATTGACTTTACATTTAAAAAGAAAAAAAATGATAAACACAGCCGCAGTTATACATATTCAATTATTATCATATCTTCAAGTATCTTCAACTATCACTATTAAAATAAACTATTTTTTCCCTAGATGGAGTTGTACACAAACTACAGAGGAGAGGAGAACTTAAAAACTAATAATTAATAAAATGAAGAGATTCTTCAGGTTTCTTATTCCTATATTCTCTATGTTATCTCACACTATTTCTTGTTTACAAAATTCCAAAATCTCTTTCCACTTTCTTTCATGTTGTTGCATCATTTTACCTATCGCATACATTGACAATCTATCCATACTAGCTAAATCTGAAAGTTTTATCTGCCATTCTCTTATTGTAGGAATTTCTTCAAGTTTCCAATAACAAGCATAAATCACCCGTGTAGCAGTTAACACATACAGTATTATGTCTTCTTTGTCTTTAGTTAATTTATGATTTAAAACATCTAATATATTTAATAAGAAAAATTTGGGTATAAAAGGAATGTTGATACCTAGTATTTGCTTCATGTATTTATGGATATTTTGCCAGAACTTTTTAGCCTTATCACAGTGCCACCACATATGAAACATGGTGCCCATTTTGTCTTTACATTTCCAACATTTGTTCTTAGTCTGATTTTGTAATTTTGCAAGTTTCTGTGTAGTACTTTATAATAATTCTCTTGTATTATACTACATTTTGTAAATTTATTGTTACTTTTCCATGATTTCTCCCAACTATCCAGTGGTATTGTGTGTCCTATGTTCTTCATCCATTTAATCATGCTATCTTTTATAGTTTCTTCTTGTAGTTCTATCTGCAATAATATCGTATACTTTTTTTTTATCCAATGTTGTTCACCTTCCTTCAAGATCCTATCAAAATTATTTAACTCAGTTTCTATCCCTGGTTCTATAACATCTTTTTTAAAGTCTTCCCTTATCTGTAAGTATTTAAACCAATTTACAATGATTCCTTCTTGTTGTAATACTTCTCTTTCCTTTAGTTGAGTTCCTTCTCTAGATTTTATTCACAGGTTCATAGGTTAGCCAATTACTTTTTATTGATATTTCATTTTTGTGGAAAGCTTCTTCTGTAGATGTCCATATTGGTAATTTTCTATACCATACCTTTAATAATGCCTTTCTTATAATATGTGTATTAAATGTTTTATCTGATTTCCATTTTTCATGACAAAGATAAGTGTGCCAACCTAATGCCATCGATGGTCCCTCTATTTCTAATAATCTATTTTTTTAATAAAATCCAGTCTTTAACCCACCATAGTGCTGTTGCGTTATAATAAATCTCAAGATTAGGTAACCCCAGTCCCCCCCTTTCTTTCCGGTCTTGTAACACTGTTATCTTAATTCTGTTTTTTTTCCCCTTGCCAGATAAACTTGGCCAGGTCTTGATTCCAAATCTTGAAAGGCTGCTTATTCATCAAAATAAGTAATGCCTGAAATAAAAATAACATCCTTCGAAGAATGTTCATTTGAATTGTTGCGATTCTACCCATCATGGATAGTTGCTGGATCTTCCCCTGGATCTTCCAAGGCCTACATGAACTGCCAAAAATTCAGTCCCTTTGAGGAAAACTGAAAGTGTCTAGAAGTTCAATTCTGGTTTTGGAAATGAGGCATTTTTAATTTTCAGTGGTGGAAGAGAGATGAAACTTTAAAAGGAAAAAATGCTTCCCTTTGAGGCTTTTAGGAGAAACAATCTACCCCTTTTCCCCAGAAAAAGGCAGTCTGGAGAAGTCTGGAAAGCACATGTAGACATGGGCCTCAAACAGACGGCCCAAAAGAGACTCCATCGGGCCCATATGATCGCTCAGAGGCCACACGGAGGCTGCGGCAGGGCTGCCGAACATGGCCCAAAACCATCCGCAAAAGGAGCAATTTCTTACCACTCCTTTTCATGGCCCATTCAGGACTGCAGTATCAGGTACCCTTGGCACCAAGGCATCTGGTTGCCATCTGGTTGTGGTGGTCCCATGATGAATAAGCCAGGAGCCTCTCCTACTGCCCCATCTGCTTCACCTCCAAGGTGCATTTTACCCAGCCCTGGAGTATGAACAAATGTTCTGACCAAATTTAAGGCAGTTTAATTTGTGAGACACACCAGAGGTGTTTCAACTCATTGATGGATACAGCTGATGTATTTAGGTCTCAAATTGTGTGGCCTTGATCTTACATTAACTGTCTAGTTAATCCATCATACAAATCCAATGGCAACACTACTTGCTCAGTTTTAAATATTTCAAGCATGGCACTCAGTGAGTTTCACATCAGGACTATGGTGACTCCACTATGGCTTTTATCCCATATCTGAACAAAGCTACCAAAGGTACTGAATTCTCTCATCAAATCTGCCTCAGTCCTTGAATAGTTCCTTTAAATTCCAGAATAGATTCACTGTTCCTATGACATGGGGCCCTCAGCTTCCAATAGTTTTGAGTTCCTACAGCCAAAGGATATTTATAATATGCAGTTTCAGCATGAAATAATACTGAGTCAATAATGTTTAATTAAAACAACATCCCTACCATGAAGCGAATGGCTGAAAAGCTATCTATGTATGTCTACATGTGCCACAATGTATTTGTTATATGCTTAACTTTTTTATATATTAGACTAATGCCTATTGGGGTGGAAGGGGGAAGATTACTATTATATTTCTATTCTCCCTTTTCTCCAAATTAAAACAAATACAACATCATTAAAAATACAAAAGATCAACATTAAAATAGAATTAAAAGATCAACAGCATGGAAATCAATGTTAAACATACTATTAATATGTTGAAAAGGGTTTTAAAAACAATGCTATTTTTAAGAAATGATACAGCATCTATAGTTTTTTGTGGGTTTTTCGGGCTGTGTGGCCATGTTCTAGAAGAGGTGGCCACACAGCCCAAAAAAACCACAAAAAACTATGGATGCCGGCCATGAAAGCCTACGACTTCACAATACAGCATCTTCTTAAAAGCTCTACTTTAAAAAAAAACAGTTTTCAAAAGTCTGTTAGAATAATAATTTTTAAAACAAAACAAAAAAAAAAAAAATCCATGCTCAGGGAGGACCAGGAAGAAGGGAGTTGCTCTCTCTTCCCTAGGGAGGGAGTTCTAGTCCCAGTTAACAATCTGACTGCAGCTCTTTAGACCAACTGAATTTTCAAAACATTCTTCAAAGGCAGTTGCATGTAGAGCACATTACAGTAATCCAACTGGGATGTAACTAAGGCATGTATCACTGTGACCAGATTGAGTTTCCAGGAAGGGGTGCAGTTGGTGTACCAGCTCTTAGTGTACAAATGCACTCCTGGCCACCACAGAAACCAAGGCCTCCAGATGCAATGCTGTGTCCAGGTATACAACTAAATTGTGAACCTTTGTCTTCAGGGGTACTATAACCCCATCCAGCAAAGGCTCAGTTCCTTTCCCTTGATCTGGTTTTCCTCTTCCAATCTATTAATGACTGATTTAGAACAGAAATAGCTTCCTCTGAATTTGGTACTCTTGAACTGCCAGTGACCAAAAATAAAAGAAACATTTTTAATGAAACCCCACTCCGGAAGCTGCACTAAACATTCATTGTTCCCAATAGCTTGTTGGAGTTTCAGTTACAGATTTTGCTGAACAAGTCAAATGTACAAGGCCAAATTCAATTTAAACTATCTTTAGTGCAACCAGAAGACTGATCTCATTATATTTCTTTTTCTAAATTTACACAAGATGTGTAGCTTGCTTGGTGTGTCTTCTGACTTTTTCTTCTTTTTGAACCAGACTGCTATACAGCCAGCACTGTTGATTTATTCTAGTGATGTCTTATAAACCAGACTGTGAAAATTACACTACATTTGATGCATCAGACTTTTCTCCCTTTGGAATTGAAGAACTACAAAAGCTCAGTGCAGTCAGAGGAGCTATAGAGACCCACAGAATTGTAAATCACATCAAGCATGGCACACAAGAGGCTTCAGAATATTTCTATAAGCTCAAAATGACTGGGAACCACAATTTTCTTTTTATATACTTGATCACTTGTGCAAGTTAATTTTTAGTGTCATATCATACAAACTCTTGGTTCAAATGTACTTTAAAACATATTTTTATTAAAGTTTCATTATTAAAACATTAAAACATATAGCATCTACAGATATTACATTGATAAATATTAACATATACATAAAATCAGACATAAAAGTGACTTCCCCTCCTTTGTTATGAATATTGCAATTATATCTCTTTCCTTCTGACTTTCCCTCAGTTTCCTTAAAACTTAAAATGACTTCCTCTATTCCGTTGTTACAATTCATTTCTAATTCAATTATCATTCCATCTTTTCCTGTCCCACACCCTATAAACAGGTTCTGCACCTTCCTTTTCCTCTTTGTCTAAGACATTATCTACACCATCAATGTTTAATTATTCTTTCAACATTCTTTAAAATCACACTCTTTTTTCCCCACCTTTGTAATAAATATTTAGTAATGGATGACCATTCTCTTTCATATCTGTTTCTTGTTTGATTCCTCAACATACATGTTAATTTGTCAAGTTCCATTATATCATATAATTTGAGCAGCCACTCATTTACAGTTGGTTCTTCTTTACTTTTCCATTTCTTGGCTAGAACAAATCTCGCTGCAGATATCATATAGAAAATATTTTACCAAATTTCCTCTCAATTTCTTTGTCTACTACTACTACTACTACTAATAATAATAATAATAAAATGTATTTATATCCCGCCCCTTTGAAACCAATCAGGGCGGCTTACAGCAATAAAAACACATACATAATACATAAAATATCCTCATACCATCCTCCCCCCCCTTAAAAAGAATTAAACCGAATTACAAATTAAAACAACAAATTCAGATAAAACAAATAACTAAAACAGCAATAACATTCTAATTTACATTAACAGGGAAGGCTACGAGGACAATCCTGAAGGAGGAGGTTCTGAGGCTGGGGTAGATTAATCTGGGAAAGCCTGTCGGAAGAGATCCGTCTTGACAGCTCTTTTAAAGCTGTCTAAAGATATCAATTGACATCTTTAGATCCATAGTCTGGGGGCGACAGCAGAAAAAGCCCTCTGTATTCCTAACAAATATGTGGAATGGTACATATTCATCTTAATATCTATTTTTTTCTGTTTCAATGTTCATTTGTTTCCAATAATTTCTCACTCTTTTACATTCCCACCACATATGCATTAATGTACACTGCACTTCCATGCAATGCCAACATTCATATTTACTGTTTTTGTAAATTTTTGATAATTTCTCTGGAGTTAGATACCATCTGTATTGTATTTTATAGTAATTTTCTTTTATATCATAATTTAAGGTGTATTTCAATTTTTTTTCCAATTTTTCTCCCAATCTTCTAACAATAAAGGTCTACCTAAATCTTGCACCCAATTAATCATGAATTGTTTTACTGTTTCTTCTTCCATATCCAGTTTCAGCAACATTTTGTAAAGTTTCAAAATAGTATGTTGTGTGTTCAAAATAGTATGTTGTGTCAAAATAGTATGTTGTGTCTCATAGATCATCAATTTTCCAAATTCTGTTTTCTATTTGATTTAACTTTTCATCCATTTTGAATCTCTCTGTAATTTGATTATAAAGAAACCAATTGCATTTTAGGTCTTCATTTAGTAGTTCTGTATTGTCTTCATTCTGTATTTCCTTCTTTCCATTATCAGTAGTCCGTTATAAGTGACCCACTCTCCATCTTTCATTCTTTCCCTTCTATAAAAGGCCTCATTTACTGGTATCCATTTTGGAGTTTTTTGTATAAGTATAGTTTTATATTTCTGCCATACCCTCAATAATGTTTTTCTTATATAATGATTGTTATAATTACAAAAGTCTTTCATCCTTAATTTTAACCCAATCTGTAATCCAGTTTAAACAGCAAGCATCGTAATATAATTTTAAATTCAAGATACCAAGTCTGCTTCTTTCTTTGATGTCTTGCAAATTTTCCATTTTTCTTCTAGGCTTCTTTTTGTTCCATATAAATGTAGACAGATCTTCTCTTCATTCCTTAAAAGGTATATCATTAGTTTTATTGGCAGAGATTGGAAGAGAAATAGCATTTTTGAAGTCACATACATTTTGATGTCTTCCTATCCAAGAAAGATTCATTTTAGACCATCTCTGTAAATCTATTCTTATTTCCTGCCAGACTTTACTATAATTGTTTTTAAATGATTCTGAATTCTTTGTCGTAAGGTAATTACCCAAATATTTTATCTTTTTCTTTATTTCATATCTTAATAATCATTGAAGTTTGTCTTTTTCCATCTTTGTCATGTTCATTACTAACGTGTTAGTCTTCTTTTCATTTATTTTCAGACCTGCAAATTTACCGTATTCGTTAATTGTTTTCAGTAAGGATAGAATACTCTCCAGCAGATTGGATAGAGTTATTGCCATATCATCTGCATAGGTCTTTATTTTATATTCAATTTTTTAATCTTTATTGCAGTTATTTATTTTTCTGCTCTGATTTTATTATTAAGCACCTCTAGTATTGTAATAAACAATAAAGGAGACAAAGGGCAACCTTGTCTTGTTCCTTTTTGAATCTGGCATGTTTCTATTTTCTCTCCATTAATCAATATGTTAGTTTCCTGTTCTTTATAAATCACCTTTATCTAATTTAAGAAATTTGATCCTATTTCCATTTTCTTCACAGTTTCTATTAAAAAGTCCCAATGCACATCATCAAACACCTTCTCACATCCAAGAATATTAGAGCTGCTGGTTTACCTGGTCTTTTATCATGATGTTCTATAATATTGATTATATTTCTTATATTTTCTTTCATGTATCTATTAGGTAAGAAGCCAGTTTGATCTTTGTTTATCCAATTAGTTAATATCTTCTTAAAATTTTCTGCCAATATTGATGTGAAAATTTTGTAATCTGTGTTGAGCAATGCAATTGGTCTATGCTGGTCATTGACTGTAATAAATTTATTCATTCATTCATTCAATGCAATTGGTCTAAAAATTTTGACTTCCTGTATCTGCTTGTCTTCTTTTGGAATTAAGGTTATATGTGATGTTTTTCAAGTTTCTGGTATCTCACCTTCTAAAATAGTGTTCATTGTTATTTGTAATGAAGCAACCAGACAGTTCACAAATTTTTTATAATATAAAGCTGGAAATCCATCAGGACCCAGTGTCTTTCTGGTTTTTGCTCTTTTAATTGCTTGTATCATTTCCATTAATGAGATTTTTTTTATTTAATGCATCCCTTTGTTCTTCATTAATTATCTTTACATTTTGTTTATCAATAAATTCTTTAATTTCTTCTTTCTTAATTTTTTTCAGTGTAAAAAGTTCTTTGAAATATCTGTGAAATATTTTCTTTATTTAATTTTGTTCTGTATATAATTGTTCTCCTTCTTTTATCCTCCAAATTGTTTTTTTTTCCTCTGTTACTTTTTAACTTCCATGCTAGCCATTTTCCTGGTTTATTGATGAACTCAAATTGCTTTTGTTTAGCATGCCTGATTTTTTTCTCAATTGATTTTCCTTACTTTTTATATCTTGTAACAATTGCTCCATTTTTGTTCCTTGTATTTTCTTCTTCTCTACATTTTTTTTTAATGAAGAAACCACACATCACTGCTTTGGATGTATCTCACACTGTTTGGGGTTTTACTTCTTTGTTTAGATTTTCTTGGAAGAATAATTCTATATTTCTTTCTGCTTATTTTGATATTTCTTCATCCTTCATTTAAAAAAACAATTGAAATCTCTTGGTCTATTTCAGATTTCCTTAGTTATTGGATTATGGTCTGACATAATTTTTAGTAGGATGTCCATTTTATCAATCTTAGGGGGCAATGAGGTTGATATCAAAAACATATCAATTCTAGACCATGATTTTTGTCTTTCTGAATAAAAGGTATAATCCTTTGTATTTCCTTGTTTTATCCTCCATATGTTCATCAATGACAGCAATTCTTTCATATTATTTTTTTGGGTAATTTCCCTTGTCTCTTCTTGATTGGTTTTTTGATTTTCTATCAATTTCTGGTTCAATAACTCTGTTCCAGTCCTCTGGTATCATTGTATTCTCATATTCATACTGATATATATATTTTTGTTAGTTTTTGAAAAAAATATCCTTTTGTTCTGTTGGAGCATAAATTCCTACTACTAAGGTGTTTTTTTTTGTTTTGTTTTTTCCTGTTTGCCAATCTATCTCTAATCTGAGATAATGTCCATTTGGATCACTGAATAATTCTTTTCCTACTATCTAATCATCTATGTAGATTACAACTCCTTTTTTCCTTTTATTCCCTGATGAAATAAATTCTTTACCTAGTTTGCAGTTAAATAAGTATTTTGTTTCATTCTTCTTTATGTGGTTTTCTTGAAGACAAAATATGTCATATTTCAGTTTTCCTAAATAATGGGGGGATTCTCTTTTGAGGACTATTTAGTCCTTTTACATTCCAAGGTAGGCATTTTATAGATCCATTGGTCATTGTTTTCTTTTCCTTCTATCTGTATCAATTCTTCTTCTTCACCTTCTTGTTCTAAATCATATTCTTCTCTAAGTTTCCTCTCCGGATACTGTCCATCTGTCTGTAGTTGACTTTGTTCCTCTTCTTTTTCTTGATCCATGTCTTTTAAGAGATTTTCTAAAAATTAATTTGCATTTTGTACTGAGTTTAATTTAACCCTTTTTTATTTATATCTGAAAGACAATCCTTCAGGGTTTTCCCACCTATAATTTATGCCAATTTCTTGAAGCATCTTAGTTATGAAATTATATTCTTTCCTTTTTCTCAACATTGGTCCTGGGATGTCCTTCAGAAGTTGTACCTCCACTTCTATATTCAGTCTTGTCTCAAAATGTTGTTGTAATATTAATTATTTCATCTGTGCCCTTACAAAATATATTACGATGTCCCTTGGTAATTTCTTTTGTTTTGCAGTCCAAAAATTTAACTCTGAACAATTTGTCTATCTCTAATTCCATAATTTCTTTATCTCTTCCAATAAACTCTGCCAACACTGTTACAATAAAGTCATTTAGATTTTAATTATCTGTCTCTGGTACTCCTCTTATCTTCAAACATCTTTGTTTCATTTTATATTCCCAACTTACTTTTTATTCCTGCATGTCTTTTCTTTTTTCGATTTCCACATTTAGTTTTTCTTCCAATTCTTGATTTTTCTTCTCTAGATCCTTCACTTTTCATTTTACAAATTTTACATCCTTTGACATTGATTGTATTGTTTCTGTTATTTCTTTCAAGTCTGATCTTATTTCAAGTTTTATCTCTCCTTTTATTTTTTACATATCTTGTCTTAATTCATGCTTATCTTTCTTCATTTCTTGTTTCATTTGTCTTATTTCATCTAGAACAGGGGTAGGCAACCTTTCCCCTTTAAGGGCCGAGGGACTTCAGCTCCCAGAAGCCTCAGCCATGTTGGCCAATAGTCCCATGTTGGCCAATAGCTCCTGGGATTCTGGGAGCTGAAGTCCCTCGGCCCTTAAAGGGGAAAGGTTGCCTACCCCTGATCTAGAAGTATTGTATTTATCTTATGTTTTGGGTTGTTCTGCTGAAGGCCTTGTCTGTAGTTATTGCTGTTGCTGCATTTTTGTAGTTTGTAGTCATAGCCATTCTTTTACTTATAAGTTGAGATATATATGGTACTAAACAGTTAACAATTCAGTAAGTAATATCCAAATATTATATCTTTAAATAGCATAAACAAATACCAGCTTGTTTACTCTCTATTTCGATACTATATCACTTCAATCAAACAGATTACAAATTACAGTAATATGAACATGCAGTCAATTATTATTATTATTAAATAAACACTTACTATTTGTCTTATTGCTCAATCAGATCCTTGATACCCAAAAGATTATAAACATCCAGTTACTGCAATTAGTAACTCAAATTATTAATATTTTCTTATTTGATAATCTATCATTCAAATTCTATAATTGTTATTCTATTAGATCTGTTCATTAAGTTGTAGTTAAGTTTGATTATCTATAATTACAGAGCATTTAATACAAGAGTCTCTCACAACTCTTTCTAACCTCCTCCTCCTCCTTCTTCTTCTTCTTCCCCACTTCTTTTTACCAAATGGCCATTAGATGTCGCTTTATCAACTTTGCAGAGCTACAAGTGTCTAAGTTCTTGTTAGTTTTTAATAAACCTCTCCTTGATCAGCTATGTCACTGTCTTTCCTGTACCATCACTTCCTCCCCCCCCCCCGCATGTTCTGTGACCTTGAAAATGCCAAGATCCAAAAGCAAAACTAATAAAATTATCTCTCTCCCACCTTGTACTCTCCAAAATCTTTTTACTCCTTTAGACCAAGTTTATTCTCACTCCCCCTTCTTCTCACCTCTTCTCCTCAGGCTTCGATCTTAGTCTCTTTCACCATCTTTAATCTTCCTCTCTGTCTCTAACTCTAATCTCTGGTCATCACAGCGCTCCCAGTCTTCTCTCATTTTCCAACCTTTCCTTTGTCTCCATCTCCGGTGGTTTTTCCTTTCTGCTTTTTCCTCTGTCCAAGTTTGTTTACTCTCTCAGCTCACGTCTTCACTCTCCTCTTTGTGTCCTATCTCCCCTCTAACTTCGTTGTCACTCTTCTCTCCTCTCTGATGTCATCTCCATTTTTGGGGTTTTCTTCTTCTCCAATTTTACTCTCTGTCTCTTCCCCAGCACCGCTCTTCTCTTATCTCCAGTCTCCTTTCTGTCTCTGGTCACTTTTCCATCTCTGATATTATTCTCAAATCCAATCTCCTCCGTTACTGCTTTCCTCTTGTCTCCAACCTCCTCTCCAGCTCTGAGCACTTCTCTTTCTCTGATTTAACTTTGGCTCTAATCTCCCTCTTCAATGCTGCTCTCCTGTCCTCTCCATTCTTCCTTTCATCTCTGATCTCCTCTCCTTCTTCAGTTTCTCTCCTGGCTACAGTCTCTTCCTCGGTATCTCTCTCCTCTTATCACTGGACACCTCTCCACCAATCGCTTCTCCTTCTCTGATTTTCTCAACTTTGATCTCTTACCCAACACCTCTCTTCTCTCGTCTCCAATCTCCTCTCCATTTCTAATCACCCTCTTACTGTAATAATATCTCACCTCCAATCTCTTCCTTAATTCCGTCCTGTCCCTATTCTGCTTATAACCTTAAACTCCACACCAGCTTTATTCACTTTAGTTCTTTTTCCAATGCTGTTTTCCTCTGCACCTCCATCTTAGTTTTGGTCTTTCAGCTAGATCTTGAGAGCTCAGTCTCTTTGTTTAATCAAGCTAGTGTGTACTTCTTGTTGAAAGTTAATGTTTCATAAGTAAAGGTTTTAAATATTACTATTGATCTCAGTTTCAATTAGTTTTACTTGGTGGCATCTGTGAGCCATCCATGATGGTGGCACAGATGCGGCCATGTATAGTTCTTTGGTCCCCTCTGTTCCTTACCAGGCAACAATTTAAGTTCTTCTTTTGTTGCCCAGGATGGGATCCAGGCCTCCGTAGAACACCTCAGAGTTCCCTATAACAAAGGAACAATTCTAGGCTGTTTTACTTTCAGGAAAAAAACAGCCCTCAGCCACCTCTGGTGAATGGTTCTCAGCCGTGACACTAAGAATCCATCCAGTTAGATGCCATGCCCAACCAGAAGTCCAAACTCTTGGTTCAAATTTACTGAAAACTTTATATACAATAGCAAATAAAAACATGGCTTTCCTCTTTATCACCATGTTAGCCTTGTTTTCAGAGTCTGGATGAAGTTGGCCATCTACATATGATCACAGGGCTATATGCTCTGATTCAGGAGAAGTTTCCTTCAGTGGGAGTAAGACTAACTAGGGAGTGGACAGAGGCAATATTTGCTGATCTATCTGCCACTTGGACCTCACAGTTCTGAAGCAGATATAGGGGGAAAGAGGAAGGAGAGAAAATCAGTGAAATCATCTCCCTCTCTTCCACTGAGAGAAGTGTCCTCTAGACCAGAAAGTCTTGAGCCAGCAGAGAGACTCAAAGGACACAATCACTATTATTTAAATAAGACATGTGAATAAAATCCAACACACACATCCACAGGGATACAGCAAGTGCAATTATGGCCCTTGTAGGCTACAAAATGTTACCATCAGGATCACCAAGCCATACTCAACACCATCAAAGGTGTGTAGGGAGATGCTCCCTACCTGGGCAAGGAGCAAAGCATACACTTGCTGTGCATAGGCTGGTGGATTATGGTGTCAGCCCCACCGTAATAACTGTCTCACAAACTCATGCAGATACACAAGAGGACAACAAAAACAGGTATGTGTAAAGAGGCCATCCTAACTCCCTTTCTCCTCTTCTCTGTGCCAAGAAGCATTAGCAATTATAAATAAATAAATAAATGTTAAATGGGGACCAGTATTTTGTCTGCATGTTGTAAATTGGGCTCTCAGCACTATACGTCTGCACTTTCAGAATCTGTGCTTACATGCTGTGCTTGCTAACAGAAAATTCAATAAGGAATAGCTGGTTATGATCCAGGCCACTCAATAAATAAGGAATTGCCACTTAGCTGCCCACTGCTTTCTGCCTCACAAACTGAATGGTTGTTCAGATCAGGCAAAAAAGCAAGACCATGTTCATACTTCAGCTTTTGACAGATGGCACAAGAAAATTCAAAGGTTCTAACCAGCTCAAATTGCAGACAGACAGTTAATATATTTTTTTAATAAAAAGAAAGTATGAATGAAACCTGAAATCTTATACTCAATTAAGAAATATGAAAGATTGATTTTGGTTGTTGTTGATTTTTCTCCTTGCTCCCTGTTGATAAAAAATGTTTTGTGTCTTGCTGCTTCTGCCAGTAAAGATAATATGCTTGTCAGATTACCTGCACTGTTGGTAGAACAGAGTTTGATCAAAGTAGCTTATGATGTATTTCCTTATGCAAACATTTAACTCATTTTTTTTTCTGATGATATATTATCAAATCTTCCTGAGACCTGGAATTTTCCAGCCATGTGACTGTATGAGTGTTTTGATAATGTCTACATATATACATTGTTAAAACCTATTTCACTGTATTCTGCTTGTGCCTTGATGTCTTTCACACAGCTCTTACCCAGTCCTACCCTACTCCATGTCTCTATTCTTCTCTTCCAAGCAAGTTTCAAAGTACTTTGGGCCTCTTCTCCAGACTCCAGGGCAGAAGAAATGAATCCCAGTGTGACACTGCCTCCTTGAAAAATGTGTGTGTGTGTGCATGCACATGTGAACACATAAGTATTTCTCATTTGTTTTTGTTTTTATTTTGAATGGCATATGCTATGGTTGATGCTTAATATATCATACTTAACATCACCAGGAGCACCCCATGATATAACAAGAGTCTGTCATTATGTCTCAGGTTTTGGCCCAGAAATCGAAGGGGTGACTCTGCAATCTTACTTCTTAGAAAACTCCATGTGTGACTTACTGCACTTGTGCATAGGGGATGGGGGAAAGAAATGGGTAAAGAATTAGTAAAAGTTGCCACAGTTATGACATCATTTAACAGTGTGCTTAGAGATAAACATATTGTCTTGGAAATTATCAAGACCTACGGTACATCTACACCATAGAAATAATGCCATTCAATACCACATTAAGATGTAGCTCCATCCTATTGAATCCTGAGATATGTCATTTTACAAAGTCTTTAGTCTTCTCTGCCAAAGATTTGACAGATTTCCATGCTGGTGCCTCAAAAAATGACAAATCCCAGGGTTCTGAAGGGTGGAGCCATGGCAGTTAAAGTGCATTCTTTCTACAGTGTAGATGAACCCCTAGAAATTATTCCACTAATATCATCAGCTGCAGTAGCCAATGCAAGACTGACCTTGGGCAATTGTTAATGGTTCAATGGTACTTCTTCCTCTCACTATGAAGCCATGAACCTCCTTCCAAAATCTATATAATTCAGTATTGCAATTTGTTGTTAACAGCCCTCAGGTTGATCTCAATCCACAGTGTCACTGTGGATGAGACATCTCCAAGACTCCCTGTCCTCCACTGTTCTGCTTAGTTCACGCAAAGTCATAGCCATGACCTCCTTAACAGAGTCCATCCATCTAGCATGTGGCCTTCCTCTCTTTCTACTTCCTACCCCCTTTCCTAGCATTATTGTGTTTTTTTTTCCAATGAGTCATGCCTTCTCTTTATGTGTCTGAAGTACAACAGCCTAAATTTTGTCATCTTGGCTTTCAGGGAGTTTTCTGGCTTGATCTGCTCTAGGACCCATTTGTTTATCTTTTTGGCTGTCCATGGGATCCTCTGCACTCTTCTCCAGCATCAAATCTTAAATGAATTGATTTTCTTCCTATCTTCTTTCTTAACTGTCCAGCTTTCACGTCCATACACGCTAAGAGGGAAAACAATGGCTTGCATGATTCTAACTTTTGTGCTCAGTTGTATATTTTTGCATTTTAGGATCTTTTCTAGTTCTTTCATAGCCATCCTTCCCATTCTTAATCTTCTTCTGATTTCCTGGCTGCATTAATGTTTGATCTCAGGTATGAGAACTCTTTTACTATTTCTATTTCTTTATTGCCTAGGTTGAATTTGTGTAGATTCTCCATGGTCATTATTTCAGTTTTCCTTATGTTCAACAGTAAACCTGCATTTGCACTTTCTTCCTTGATCTTCTTTAGCAGGTCTGGGAGATTTTCTGCTAGTATTATGGTGTTGTCTGGGTATCTTAGATTATTGATATTCCTTCCCCCATTTTCATTCCTCCTTCATCTATGTCCAAGCATGCTTTTCTTACAATATGGTTTGTATATTAGTTGAATATGTAGGGTGATAAGATGCAGCCTTGTCTGATCTCTTTACTGACTGGAAACCATTCAGTTTCTCCATTTTCTGTTCTGACAGTAGCTTCTTGTCCGGAGTATAGATTCCTCATCAGGACTATCAGATGTGTTGGCACCCCCAATTTTGTATTGGGAGTTACAGGTTTATATTACAATACAAATTTGTATTGCAGTCACACATCTATAATCTTGTGTTATAGATCCATAACTGATTCATATTCACAAAGCCTACATACTAATGATTGTGGTCACTATTGCCAAAATCATAAAATACTGCTTTAGCAGGCATCAGCTCAATACTGCTTTAGCAGGCATCAGCCACTGCAAGCTACAGAGGTCTGTTCTGTTGACTGAGGTGCAATATAATGATGTTTCCACCCCTCTGCTGCTAGTGATCATGGGTGCAAGGAGATATTTGTTTTCATTTTGTTTTTAAAAGCATGGAAGTGACTCTGGCATGGAGTGGAAGGAAAGCATGAGAAGACTAGTTTGCCTCTATCCTGGCAAGTGTTTTTAGGTTACATTACATGCACAGAATCTCTTATGAGCTTCTTTTCTCTCAAGCTACATTTCTGCCTTGTTTAATAGATCTTTAAAAGCTGCACCAAAGTGTAAAGAAATCTATTAGCACCTCTCTTTTTGTTAACATGATTTTTTTCCCAGGGCTGTTGCCTTTGTTGAATGTTATCTTTCCTATTTAAATGCCCTTAGACTTAGATAACAAACATAATTCATCAACTTGTACTTCATTCATTATGACTGATAATTTTCTAATTAATTCCCTCTACTGCCCAATCTTCACTAATTTTATGTTTCAATTCAGTTTTCTAGCTAGAGCAACCATCCATTTTTATAAAGATGACACCAGCCCTATTCTGGTATTAAATTAATACTTTTTAGCAACATATGATAACTGGAGGGATGTGCACAAGCACACTAACCCTAGGGTTCTCTGTCCCTCTTCTCATTATGATGAAGACAAGTGTCTGAGGCAGAGATCCCCCCACTCCTTTTATGGAGACTTACCAGAGGATGCAGAACCCTTGAATTCTACATCACATGGTGAACCACCATGATAGGAGCTGGGGAAAAAGTGTCTTTAGTGATCTTTATCGCATGAGAATGCCTCCAACCCATAGCTGCTGTGTCTCCAAAGTGTAGTTAGGGTGTTCCTTTTCATTACTGGGGGAAACCCATCACTGAGCTCACAATTGTGCCAGTTGCAGATATGAAACCCCTTCCAGGAGAGTTGCAATATTAGCAGTCACCTGGGTTAGTGTCTCCTCTCCCACTGTTTTGCCTCCTCCTCAATATTCCCAAGCAGACTGAATCACTTTATTTATTTATTATAAATATTTTCTTTTTAAAAAAAACACCTTAAATTGCAGTAGCAGAGCTTCAGAATTTCATGAAAAAGTGAAAATCTGAGACATTTATCAACATCATAACTAATTTATTTTTATTAATCCTATATCCTGATATAGTGAAAGTGAAAATAAAAATAAATAAATAAATAAATAAATATTTTAAAAAAACTAAACTCATGCTGGATGAGACTAGAGATGTAAAATTTCCGCAAATTTTGAAGCTATGGGAGAAAAACGTTTTTTTCCCGGGGGGGGGGGTGTCTGGAAAAAATGGAAAGTTTTGGAAAAATTGAAAAAATGCAACATTAGCACTTTTTACAGATTACACTCTGCTACTTTAGGAACAGAAAATATGACTATGCACAATCTGATTTGGCATAAAATTATCATAATTGGTATATTAAAATGCAGTGTATTCAAACAATTATTACAAACAGATTTTTTAAAAAAAAAATATTTGTAACAAATGGAGCAATAATCTCCTGAAGTTTGGTTTTGCTAGTTTATGTGGAGCAGACCAAAAAAAAAAAAAAACCTTTAAAAAAACACAGAAGAAATCATCAACATTAGTAACAAACAATGTTTATATTTCCTCTCCACAGTATCAAATAGACATAATGCACCCATTCTCTGAAAAAGAATTGTGTGTGTGTAAGGGAGGGAGGACTAAGATTCAATTAATAAGCATGAAATTTAATCAGATTCATTTTCCGAGCTCTGGGCAGCATCCACATTACAGAAATATTCCAGTTTGACACCACTTTAACTGTCATGGTTCAATGCTAAGGAATCCTGGGAATTGTAGTCTGTTGTGGCACCAGAACTCTCTGACACAGAAGGCTAAATGTCTCATAAAACTCCAAATCCCAGAATTCCATAGAACTGAGCCATGGCAGTTAAAGTGGTGTCAAACTGCATTATTTCTGCAGTGTGGATGCAGTTCTGGTTATCAGTATCAGTTTCATTCTCTGCTTCTGCTTTGTTATGTTTGTCATCATCACAGTTATCATGGATATCTAAAAACTGAAGGTGTACCCAGATTAAAAGAAGCTTCTCTACCCTTTCATATGTCAGTTTATTTCTTGATTTAGTGTTAATACTTCCAAACATAGACTAGATTCTTTCAGCGCCCCCAAAGGAAAAAATGCATCTTGTTCTTGTATTGGAGAGTTCAGTTTATAACGTAGGACTTGCTTGTCCTCACTCAGTACACCGAAATTAAAATAATATGATACTGTATGTAGTTTTTAGAAATGATTTGTAGAATATATGAACTTAAACTTAAAATCTGAAAGATTTTATTCATAATGCTAAAATAAAACATTCCATAATCAGTTTTTTTTCCCTTTTTTCAATTTTTCCAGTTTTCAGAAAATAAACAAAAGGCTTCAGGGGAAAAATGGGGAAATGGGTAGGTTTTCCCATCAAAATTTTTCTGGTTTTCCCTTGGGCCTTACCATCTCTATATGGGACACATTGCAGGGAGGGTGGGTTAAGAGGACACATAGAGGGTATGATGGCAGAAGCAGCCCCAGTTGCAGAAGATGTGTGATCATGGTTGCTCACAAATAGGTGTAATTCTGTGTTGTTGTTTTTTAACAAGTGTGAAGAGGTGAGAATGGGGCTTGTGCGGTAATATCCTGAGACTACTTGGTCAGTTCCATTTTTCAGTGAGCTTCAGTGCTGGATCTTCCTCTATCACCTTGTGTCATCATCTAGTCTCATGACACACAAGAATTGTGAATGCAAGAACAGATGTATGCCTTCTGTCTTTGATGCCATCCTGTCACTAGAGGTCCAGGAAGAACTGACAGCTAGAAATGCCTTTTACCAGTTTTGGATCATTTAATAGTCAGTAGTTGTTCTTGAATCCCATTCTGGGAGAAAGATAGGATATAAATCTGATTTTAAAAAAAATCTTGGCCAGGAACTGTCTAGCCACAGTGCTTGATGCTCTGATAAACTCTCAATTAGATTATTGTAATGATTGCTTTGTACATGAATCTGCCTTTGAAGATGGCTTAGAAATGTCAGTTAGGGAAAAATGCAGTGGCCAGATTATAGTGAATTGGAGATATAGATCCAAAACATACTGCAGAAATAATCCAGTTTCAGACCACTAACTGCCCTGGCCCAATGTATGAAATCCTGGGAACTGTAGTTTTGTGAGACGTTTAGCCTTCTCTGTCAGAAAGCTCTGGTGCTACAATTAACTATTATTCCCAGGATTCCCTAGCACTGATCCAGGACAGTTAAAGCAGTCTCAAACTGGATTATTTCCTGTCATGGTCAGCCCTGAGGAGGACTCGGAGGACTCGGAGGAGGATGGGTCTCCTCCAGAGAAGGAAGAGATGCAGGCTCCACCTGGTTCTCATTCTGCTCTCCCAGCCCCAGAGCAGGAAGAGATACAGGCTCCACCTTGTCTGAGCCAAGCCCAGTTCTCCCGCCCCAGAGCAGCCAGGTCCTAGTGCTCCTTCCTTGGAGGCTCAGCTGCCTAGTGGGGAGAAGCAGGAGGATACAGCAGAGCCAGTGCCTTCCTTTAGGCAGAGGAGAGCTGAGAGTGCTGGCAGTCGCAGGTCCAGGAGACTAGCTGAAAAGCAGCTGCTGAACAAGCCTCAGCTGGCACTGAGGTAGGATTTGACTATTTAAACAGTTGCAAGAGGCTTCCTTAGTGTCAAGACTTGTTGTAATTTCCTTGGGAGACTACGGTCAGTGTGGCTCCTTGTTTCCTGCTTTGTGCCTCTCGCTCCTGCCTTGTGGAACTCTGTTTCCTTGACCTTGGACTGGACTGGACCTTTGCTGATTGCTGCCTGCCCTGACCTTAGACTGACTGATGCTGATTTCTGGACTCTGCTTTGCTGGTGCTTCAACTACAGGAAGGTTTATGGCTGGCCTTGCTGTTTGCAGCTCACCCTTTCCATCCCTAGCAGCTGTGGGAACTGAGGCTGGCTGTAGTTGAGGACATTTCCTATCTTTTACTTATTGTAATTAAAACTGAAGTTTGTTTGTTCAATTGTATGTTGTGCTAAGATTTTTGCTTGTAATCTTGTTACCATAAAATACTGTTCTATCTACAGTCAGCAAATGACCCAAAAGACAGGTGATTGTAGGGGAGAAAGCTGTAGGATAGTATATCCAGTCCACACTATTCACAGTTAATCCAGCAAGATAAAAAAAAAAAGGAGCAGGAATGAGGTCTTTAGCCAGTTCAGGAGTCGTTACACCAAACCAGTAGTCCAGATAAATTAAGCCAAGGAGTGGGAAGACACTGAATTGTTAGTCAAAGCAAGTCCAATGGTCTCAAGCAATTTAGAGCTTTCAGCATAAAATCACACGAATGTCAAAAGCACAGCCAGTCACAAGAAATTAAAATTTGCAAACAACAAAGATGTGTTAGGAAGCATCTAATTAGGGGAATTTATAATTAGCTCAGATATGCAAGAGTGGGGTCCTAACAAAGCCCCTCAAGACTGGATATCGATATGTATACCAGAGGACTAAGGAATCCCACAATGGATGACACTGAGGCAAGCTTGTTCAATTAAAGTCTAAATATTTATTAAAGGGGAAAAGCTGCACACACATCAATATGGCACTAACACACTCTACACACTTAGAAATAAAGGAGTAAAGATGGGAATGGCTTAAGAGGGGCCAGACAGGGAGTTAATCACTTCCGAAGGCTTCTCCGAGATCTGCTGTGGATGTTGATGATGATGATGATGCGTGGCCGCTGAAACGGGGGGAAGGGATGGCCGAGGGAGCTATGATCAGAGCACAGACTGACGTGGAGCCAAGCTTCACTCCATAGATAGCACGTGGAGCCTAAAAATCTCAGTGTTTAAATAGGAAATTTCTACTTTCTGACTATTGACTAAACGGCTTGGCTGAAGCCTGGACAAAAGCATTGATTGTCTTAGTTTTGTTAAACCTAGATGTGAGAATAGTCTAAACCAGTGATGGCGAACCTATGACATGCATGTCAGCACTGACACACGTAACCATTTTTGATGACACGCAGCTACTGAGGCGGACGCATGCCGAGAAGAATGTTTCATCCTCAGCTCCTGCACAGCCAAGTGCAGTAGCCGAGGATGAAACATTTGCTACTCCTGAGGATGAAACAGATTCTAACTCTAAGACTCTAGTTGCAAATGTTTCATCCTCCTCTATTAGACACTCTGTACCAGAGGTCTGTAGGCCAAAACAACAGAAGTCCGGCACAGAGTGTCTAATTCTAGGACTTCGGGCACAGTGGCATCACCAGCATGGGGCCGGGAAGAGGCCCAGGCCCAGGCAGAGGTATTTAGGCCCGTCCCTCCTTCTCCCGGTGGTGAAATAATGTTTTTTCCTCAAAGTGACACACCACCCGAGTTACGCTCAGTTTTTTGGCAAAGTTTGACACACCAAGCTCAAAATGTTACCCATCACTGGTCTAAACAATGCATTTGATTTTGAGACTCTCAAGGAAGGGAGGGTAGAGAAATAGGTGCAGTCAAATCTGATCACTGCCCCATTAGGTGTGAGACTCAAGACAAATAAGCACTATTATGTGCCTTGTCCAGTATAATGCTTTTTCCCTTTGGCATCTCCCAAACCTGTCTGGTAGGGAATTTTCCAGCTGTCCTGGGCACATCTCTCAGTGCCTACATGACCTGCCATCTAGGGGATTATGGCCGACATCCCACAGATATCAGTCTGGGATCATAGAGGGAACTTTACATGTGTCCAAAATTTTATGAAAAATCACATATACTAGCAGATGCCAGGGAACTGCTGAGATTGATAGACAGCTGTCACTGGCCACCAGTGTTTCCTATTTAACCAATGCTGGGACCTATGAAGCTTCTCCTTATCTCTTCAGCAGACTTCAAAGGAAGAGTGTTTGTCCTCAGTGTCTAGTATATCCTGGTGAGGAAAGAGGTCCTCAACTGTTTCAACTCCTGGCTCTTCAGATTCAGAGAGTCCAGAGATGGCCATTATCTAGGCCCTACACTGCTAGCAATCTGTTTCTCTGTGTCTGATTCTTTCAGATTCCAGAGGGTAAGTTATGACAGAGATTCTGGTTGTTGTGTGTTGGGTGATGGTATCGACCATTTTAATAGGTAATAAAATAAAAATAAATATATAAATATTACTACAAAGTTCTGTATATAAGACTACCTTGAAAGAAAGCTCATGATGGTAGTAGATACAGATACAGGGTTACATGCAATTAGTATTTCAGATAGAGTTCGCTCATTGAATCAACAGGATTTAAGCAAGTGATAATGTACCTTTCAGCAATTCCTTCAACGTATTTATTCTAATTTGGACTAGCAACTGTATTTAAGTTATTATATTTTCTTAGTCTTAAACAAACTTCACCAATTATGCATAAATACCCAGGCACATTTTTTCTAAATAGATAATTCAATACTTTTATTTCGAACAGAGATTATTTATTAATTTATTTAAAGTACTTCTGTGTCACCTTCCACCACACAAGGTGATGAACAAATAAAAACATGTTGAAAGAAAACAAAGGTCCAAAGCACACTGCAGAAATAATCCAGTTTGAGACCACTTTAACATTGCTGCAGTGTGTTTTGCACTAAAGTTAAAAAAAACTAAAATACATTAATGTATTTTTCAAAAACTTCCAAAAGCAGTCTAAAAACCATCATAGAATCCAGTTTTGAAACAGTTAAAACAGCATTTCAAACACTGAGTATCATGCAGAACTGCACTGTTTTGGCTGTTCACTAGAAGGTTAAAAGGGATGAGGCCAGCCTAACTTCTTTGGATAGGGAGTTAAGAGTGCCACTGTTGAGATGCCACTACAGAGACAAAACAGTTACATGTACCCACCAAACTAACTTCATAAGATATTGGAACACACAACAGGCCTCCTCTGAAGATCTCAAATTTCTGGCAGGATCATATGGGAGCAGGTGGTCTTAAAGATATCTTAGACCAAGTTGTTTAGGGGTTTGTAGGTCAACACCATCACTTTGAATTGAGCTTGGAAGGAAATTGGAATCTAGGGTAGTTTTTGCAAGACTGGTGTTATATGGTCTTTAAAATGCACAGCTGACACTAATTTGGCATTTGCATTTTACACTAGCTGCAGCTTTTGAACACTTTTTAAGGACAGCCCCACATAGAACACATTACATTAGTCAAATCAGGAAATAAATAAGGCATGAACCACTGTGGCCAGATCTGCCTTTCCCAAGAAAGGACACAGCCGGTGCACCAGCTGAAGCTGGGCAAAGGCACCCCTGTCCACTGCTGCAACCTGACTTTCCAGAAGCAGCCCTGGATGCAAGAGCACCCCCAAACTATGAACTTGAATGCAACCCTATCCACACTAGGCTGTGATCCCAATCCCAGGTTGGATTTCCCACTGACCAGCAGCACTTCCATCTTGTCTGGATTAAGCCTTTACTGCATCCAGTCCTTTACTACATCCAGGCAACAATTCAATACTACCACAGCCTCCTTCGCATAAGTTATAGAGGACAGATACTTATGACCCAACCCCAAACCTCCAGATTGCATCTTCTAATGGCTTCATATACATGTTAAAAAGCACAAAGGACAGTACTGAAATCTGTAGAATTCCACTATCCAATGGCCAAAAGGATAAACAAAACTCCCCAGCACCACCTTCTGGGAACGTTTCAGCCAAGAAAGACCAGAAGCACTGCAAGACAATGCCCTCAAGTCCCAGATCAGCCAAACAACCCAGAAGGATACTATGGCAATTGAATGCAACTGAAAAATCCAGACAGACCAACAGGGATGCACAGTCCCTGTCCAGCTCCCTGCATACATCATCCATCAAAGTGACCAAGGCTGTTTCTGCCCCATAACAAGGCCTGAATCTAGATTGTAATGCATCCAAGTAATCCATTTCAACCAAGAAAGCCTGGGGTTATGTTGCTACCACTCATATCTGGCCCTTACTTAGAAAGGAGAGATCATAGATTGGCCAATAGTTACCTAGGGAGGTGAGGTCCAATGAAGGTTTTTCTAACAAAGATCTTACAAGTGCTTCTTTTATAGAGTTTGGAACATAGCCCTCTTTCAATGAAGCATTTACAACCTCCACCACCCAGTTGTCCAGTCATCATTCAGCTTGATTTCCAAGACCTGAATCAATTGAGTACACCAAGAAAAACCAGCTTTCCATTCAATCCCATTTGCTTGTTCAGCTTCACCTCTGAAACACTTCTCAGTTGCTGTGACCAAACTGATAGCTAGCGAAAATCAGGTCATTACACAAGCCAGCTCTCTTTTAATGTCTACTATAAAACTCTGGTTAAAACCTTTTTTTAAAAAAAAAAATTAACAGGGCTTTCAGTCTGAATTGCTGGTGGTTATTTGTAATCCTCCTATATTGTTTTCTCTCCATGCCACATGTTAAGATTGCTTTTATGCTTCCAGCTTTAATGAGTTGTTTTATTTGGGAGGAGGCTAATATTTTATTATTGTATCTGTAATCCACCTTGAGGGCTCAATTTGGGTCAAAGGCTAGAAAATTAAAGAGAGAGGGACTGTGTGATGGTGCTTTGAATTGACGGAGATGCAAATAGAATTCTTTATGATCTTCATGCATTCAGTTTGATGTCTCAAGACAGCTTCCATGTATTGCTGTTGTGTCTTCAAGTAATTTCTGATTTATGGCAATACTAGGGTGAACCTATCATTGGGTTTTCTTTGTAAGATTTCTTCAGAGGGGTTTTACTTTTGCCTTACTATGAGGCTGAAAGAATGTGATGTGCCCAAGACTACCGAGTGGGTTTCCATGGCTGAATAGGATTTGAATCCTGGTCTCCAGAGCTGTAGTCCAATACTCAAGCCACTATACCATGCTGGCACTTTTCCAGAGTACAACTCCTTATGCATATTGCTCTTCCAATGCAATCAGATACTCTGGTCATGGGAAGGCTGTAGAGAGTGCTCTATGCATATTCAATTGCATATAAGCAAGGATGAAATCCTTGTCTCACCCCTTTCATGTGTTTAAATCAAGTTTAGATGATAATATATTTTTTTATCTGAGAGTTGGTATATATGTGGCATAAGGGTTTGAATGTTGGACTATGACTCTGGAGACCAGGGTTCATTTCCGAACTCGGCCATTAAACCTACTGGGTAACCTTAAGCAAGTCATATGTTTTCAGCCTCAGTGCAAGGCAATGAAAAACCTCCTCTGAACAAATCTTGACAAGTAAACCCCATGCTAGGTTCATTTTAGGATTGGCATAAGTTTAAAATTACTTGAAGGCACACAACAACAACAAATATAAGACCATTCCAAAATGCACATTTGTATGTTTGACAGAAAGAAGGAGATTTTAAAATATTGAATGCAAGAGAAACTAAAATCCATCCAGGCAGAATGGCTGAGTGCTTAGCACTTCAAAGTCTGCCTGCGCATCCCTGTGAGTTCAGCCATGGCTGTGGTATTGAATTAGAGTTGCTTTTATCCCCAATAGATGCCTCATCTTTAATTGCGATGTGGGAGAGGAAACTAGCATGGTCCTTTTCAGGCTGGAAATAACTGATTTGTTTTGGTACGTAGAGAGATCTTGTAGCACCTTTGAGACTAACTGTAAGAAAGGAATTGGCAGCATGAGTTTTTGTAGACTTCAGTCTACTTCCTCAGATGCATTTGGTGGAGTAGAGGCCAGGCACAGCCATATATATGTGAGGATGTCAATTTAAATTACAAATCCTTTGTGTATGGAAATGAAGTGATAGGTCCAGTCTTAACTATGGTTGTTAGTGCACAAAGACATAGGAAACTGGTCTTTGTGCTTGGGGCTGAACTGACAGATCCAGTTTTGTAATGCGACTAGCCTGTGGTGAGAGGAATATATGAATGTAGGGCACCCCTATGAGGATAGGGTCAGATAGTATTGAAGTATGTGTAGCAAGTAAGGAACCCATTGTCTTTGTTCAATCCATTGCTGACTGTAGTTTGTGGATAAATTCCAATTCTTCTGTTTCTCTTTCCAATCTACCTTTATAGTTCTTTTGTTCAAGGACCACTGTTCTGAGTTCTGAGATGGAATGCCCAGGGAGATTGAAATGTTCTGCCACTGGTTTTTGTGTATGCCCATTCCTAATGTCTGATTTATGTCCATTTATCCTCTGGCACAGGGACTAACCTGTTAGCACAATGTAGAGTGTTGGAGGGCATTGCTGACACAGTATAGCATAGATCACATTGGAGGATGAGCATGTGAGTAATGCCATTAGGTCTTGTGATGTCAATTCCTGGATAAATGTGTGAGCAGAGTTGGCATCTTGGTTTGTGGCAAGGCTTAGTACCTGTATCTCCATTTCTGTTGTGTGTTGTCCTGTAGGTGAGTATCTGAGGTCTGGAGGCTGTTTGAAGGCAAGTAAAGGTCTGCCACTAAGAGTCCTTGAAAGAGTGGTATTATTGTCCACAATGGGTTGGAATTCCTTGATGATGTGCCTGAGGGTTCCCAGTTGGGAGCTGTAAGTGACCACTAGTGGGGTTCTGTCATTTTCCCTCTTCAATTTGTTCTGTAATAGATCAGTCCTGGGTACACGTCTTGTCTTGTTTATTTGTTTTTTCACTTCATGTAGTGAGTACTGTAGTTTGAGGAATGCTTGTAATTCCTTGAGTCTGACATCCCTGTCCTGTGGGTTTGAGCAGATGTGATCATATCGGAGGGCTTGGCTGTAGACTATGGATCTAGTGGTATGTTCAGTGTGGAAACTGGAGGCATGTAAGTACATGTAACAGTCCGTGGGTTTGTGATATAGTGTGATGCTTATCTGTCCATTTTGTAGCTATCTACTCAACAAATTCACTTTCTGGACACCACAGCACAGTTGTTTCTGACTTATAGCAATCCTAAAGTGAACCTATGATGAAGTTTTCTTGGCAAGTGTCTTCAAGAGGTGTTTTGCTATTGCCATCCTCTGAGGCTGAGAGGGTGTGACTTGCCTGAGGTCACTGGGTGATGGCTGAGCTGGGATTTGAACTTCAATCTCCAGACTCCAGTCCAATGCTCAAACCACTACACCACATCTTATATAGCTAATCCTTTACAGTTTCCTGTTCCAAATCAAAATCTATGATGAATGTTGAAGATTCTAGATCAGGTATGAGGAAAGTGTGGCCTGCAGGTTACATGTAGTTCCTGTGGGGTCTGTTTTGTAACACAAACATGCAAGCTGTCATAGAGATCCCCAAAGCCCCCAGTCCACTTCAAAAAACCCCAGATGGAAAAGGGAGAAAAAAAGAAGCTGAGCAATATGGTGGGAAATTCTCATGCCACCATAAAAACATGAAATTTTGGTTCTCTGTTTCCCATTACTTTTCAAAATTGTCCAAAAGCCAATGAAATTTTCCATATTTCAGCCATTTCCCAGAACCAGAAGTGACATCCTGTCACTTCCGGTCATGCTAGGAGTAGCCATACAGCCTGTTGAGTGGGGTTCAAATGGGACTGGCCCCCTGGCCCCTCTACACTTACCTACATTTCCAATAGTTGAAGATCTGATTGGTTAATGATGCTAAATTTCTACTGCGTAACAGATTTATCACATTTTAATACTGAAAAATTCCAATTTCTTCCCTCCCCATAAGGAGAAAAGGAGGAAGGAGCAATATCATAGCACAAACTGAATAGATTAAATGCTCACAAATCAAAAATAATGATAAGGGAGCTAATGGAAGGAACAGTTTCTATTAAAGCATTTGCAGGTTTTCTTTTTACATTAAGGAACTCTTAGCCTTGGATCTCATTATAAAGTATTCCACAGTAATGTGACAATCATGAGCAAGACTAATGCATAATGGTACAGAATTCTGGGTGATCTTAGCATTAAGTATCCTCCTAGGGATTTAAGACATATAATTTTGTCAAGCTGAATGTCTGTCCCTCTAAGCAGATCTCTGAAGCAAACCTTTTGTTCAGTTCACATTTTAGCTGGTTATGCCCCCACTTCTGTTTCTTCAACATTTTATCATTATTTAGATTAACACAACAGATATTTGCTCACTGGTGCAATATTTTATTTATGTATTCATCTCATAAACTTATTTTGATCTAGGCTATACCTCATATCACAGAATCGGTTAAGATTAGAATTAAGACTTAGAAGCAACATGTTGCTTGTAACTATGTTACCTGTATTGTATTACCTTTGGGGATAACAACATGCAATGATTCATAGCATTGGGAGATTGGTGCTGTAAATAAAAATGCTTGTTCCAAGTTCCCTTGAGGGATTTCGGGGCCCTTTTAGTTTTTTTCTAGTGACTATTTTAGGGGGATAAAGTAACTAAAGGCTAATATGTTGGTGATGTGGTGCTGAAAAAATGATAAGTAATGCCGAATATGTTCATTTTCTTTTAAAGTAAGACTAATGCTAATGAGTTAACTTTATAAAATATCATTCTGAGCTCTAAATTATAGGAGACAATTCAGTGCAAAGAAGCAAAAATACAATGAAAAACAATAATTAAGTTGTATATTAACAACAATTAAGTTGTATATTATCAACAATTAAGTATCTTGTGATATCTATCATAGATACATAATTGTTGTTACTATATAAACCTGACAAAAATGACACTTCTTGGCCTGCAGTAATGATACAGGAAATTCTTTTTGTTTTATTTTGTTTTCTATTTTTAATACTATAAGGTTTATGAATGGCATCTTAGCAGTTTATTTAACAACACAGTGCCAGGTGGACTTTTGCTTAGTAACCCAAGGTTCAATCACCAGCCACCAACAAGCAATTAAACCAACTTTATACAGAATTCTTACAAAAAACATGAAATGGTAGCATTAAGCAGAAAAAAGCTATGACATAGATATAAACTCGTCAATAAGGAGTAAGCACTCTTTCCAAACTATTTCCATCACATTTGTGCTTTTTATTTATTTTTATTTATTTTTTGGAACATAGTTCAAGATGTTTTGTATACATGTAGCTTAACATGAAATCACAAATTTACTGTGTCTTCAATATGGCTCTACCACATTCAGGCCTTATGGTCACTTTCTAAACTTCCCTCTTCAAAAGTACATCAATAAAAATTTCAAACAGTACAGTTTGACCTCAATTCCATTTCTAATGAATTTCCGTGGCACAATTCTCTAAACAACCAGAAGGTTACATTACTTTAATCACATGAATCTGAATTGATTTTTAGTGAAGATGTGAACTATCTGAACCTCTTGGAATAATACATCACAACTGTATTCCTTCAGATTTTACACTTCTCTGAATTTTGTCATTCTCAACTTAAAATTTGCAGTTCTCAACTGAAAAAATGACACTATTGCATTTTAAAATTCATGTTTTAAAATAAAATATGTTTAGGAATGTATATTTCTTTTAGGAACAGTCTTGGATCCCACTCTGGGAGAAAGATGGCATATAAATAATGATGATGATGATACATTTAGATGGACATATTTAGAAGTTTTTGTGAGGAGATAGATAGAAAAAAATTACATTTGCATATATATTCATTTTTAAATAAGTATTTTAACCATATGCTGATGTGGAAAAGACGTATTCAAAATTGACATGGAAGAGCAATCAACCCATCCATCCATTACCACTCCAAACTTCTCAATTGGTAGTTAAATAGGCACTCAATCAAAATTCAGAAGATGGGAAACATAATAGAAATGGGCTAACAGTGAGTTGTTATAGAGAAAAGTAATATTCTTTTGAACAGTTAATAAAACTGCTAACCATTTTTATACTAACTTCCTCATTGGAAGAAAAAGTGATCCTCAATCCATTTGGACTACCAGACCAGAACACAGGTCAGATAGAAACGTAAATAAATCACACACAAGCAGAGAAAAATTCCTACCAAAGATAGCACCTCTTTAATTAGTGCCTCTTTAATTATCAGCTATTGGGGCAGCTTTCACACTATCATCAGTCCCAGTAGCAACATCTGAAAGCAACCTTATTCTTAGCATCCTGACAAAATGAAAGCAATAGATTAAATATGTTTATATATATTTAAGGAATAATACCAATGAGCACCAACATAAGTCTTTGAAACATTTCCTAACTTGAGGGAGAAATAAATTAAACATGCAATAAAAGTTTATTGCTGTTGGGAGAGTTCACTTTAGAAAACCTGCTAGAGATAAATTTAATGGGATTGTAATTTTTTTATATTGTGAGGAATGATTATTTGGGCTGTGAGGACTGACAATGCTCGTAAATCTAATCAGCTAGCTAGCAATTAATAATGTTAATCCATCTCACTACTTTTGCATGCTTGAATGGCCTACAATGTGCTGAGAAGTCTACCCCTTAAAAACTGCAGATCATTCACAGACCAATTAATGCTTACTTGGCATGTACAAAAAGCTTCCCCCACTGCTGCATTTAAAAAAAAATGAACAGATCATCTCCTTTTTTCATAACAGGAGCGAGTTTCCACTTGATGATGTTGAAGAAGCTCCCAGAGCTATTTTTCCATTTCAGTTTCCTAATTAATCTCCAATACACTCCAACAAAAGAAAAAGAAACTATGGACCAATGCAGACCGGCCTAAAAGGCTGGCCTGGGGTAAAGTTGGGGCAGGGCAACTGCATGCCGGCCATCCAACTTCATCCCAATGCCTCCGTCATGCCATGCATCCGACCGCACAGCATGTGGCATCAGGGTGCCCCATTGGTGCAGTGTGCACATATGCTATGCCAAAGGGGCACAAAAGAGCTGCCGTGGTGGCTCTAAGGGTGGCTTTTTGCCACCCCCAAAAGGAGCAGCATTTGCCAGCTCTTTTTTGGAGTGGCAAAAAGGACGATTGGGGCCATGACATGTGGTTGCCGTGGCCACAATCCGGCACTCCCAGGGCAGCACAGAGCTGCCCCTTAGGGGCCGTCTGCATCAGCCTATTTTCCCCATTAACAGGGAACAGGCTAAGAAAAAGTCTACTGAATGTCCATGATAAAGTTGTGGTAGACTTGTGTCTGCCAATCAGCCTTCCCTGTACATCCTAAGCTAGCCTCTTACTCCCAAGCATAGGGAAGGATGCTCTCTGATACAATGGGAGAAAAGAAAAAAAGATAAAAAATAAACTAGTAGGTATACTATAGTTTATTATTTATTTTTTATCTTTTTTCTTTTCTCCCATTGTATGTTTCAGTGATAAGCCTCCTGTTTTGTTTGGTTCTTAAGGATGCTCTCTCATCATTAGTGTGGAAGTCAACTTCAGTCCAGTCACATATGTTAAAGTTTAATAATCCACACTTGGTTGTGTTTGTTTCTCAGCTTTATCGCATGACAAAAGAAAGTTGATGGGCAGCAAGAGAGAAGCGAGAGATATGCCTCTCCATATGCCATTGAAGAACTTCCATTTTCTTCCTGAAAGAGATGGTTGCAAAACATGTCTTTTGTCATGTTGGAAAAATCCATTTCGCAAAAGGCATGCTTTTTCAAAGGTCTCCTTCTGGAGAAGTTCTGCAACAACATGGGGAGAAGCAGGGAGAAAACTTATTTTCTCTCGCTGCCTCTCAGCTTTCTTTTGTCATGAGATAAGGCTCTTTCAGTCATGCAAGAAGCAATTACAGAGAAAGAGGCAGCTGAGTCAATAGTTATTGTTCCATCTTCTCTTTTTTCTCCCTCTGAAGCTGATTTTATTCCACGGATGTCCATAAATACAATGGAAAGTATCAGCCTAGTTGTAGACTAGTGGCTGCACCTCAGAACTAATATGGACATCCATTTTGGGATGAAAAAGCAATTATGATTAAAAAGACTGCAATGAAATAAAGATGGACTAATTTATAAAGCTTGTGTAAAACAAGGTTTACTCATAAATAGACTGTGAGTTAAGATTAGAGGAACATTATGATGTAGCATCCTTGCCATTGTCACAAAATGTATCTGTATGTAATGATGTTGACAATATTAACAATTACCAGCACCTCCTTTTTTGTTATAAAAGAAAGTTAAATCAGGTTGTGATGGCTAAATGACATTATCTATGTTTGATAAACCTGCTTTTCACCTCCTAGAAATGTGACAATGAGGGGGGGGGGGAGAGAAGAGAAAGAGAGTGTGAGAGAGAGAGAGATGACAGAAACCATACTGAAATAATTTAGAACTGAGATGAGTATTTAGAATGGGAGTTATTAATAATGTTGGTATCCTTGCTCAAATTAGTGGAGCAATTCTATTTCAAAATGATCAGAGACCTTAGAACTAAAGTCACATCCTTAACTCTGTCATTTGCAGTTGGAGACTGTATGTTCCAAACTCCATATGCCCTATTTAGGCATTTTAAAACATGGAGAGCAAGTCTGAAGCCAGAAACTTCTAGTATTCTGTGAAACCTCTCCATGAGCATTACCATGAGCATTGTGAGATATTTGTCCTTCTCTGTCAGAGAGTTCTGGGGCTACAACCAACTACAAACGCCAGGATTCCATAGCATTGAGGCATGGCAGTTGATGTGGTGTTAAACTGCATGATTTCTGCAGTCCAGTTTAGTGACAGAACTGGCAACAAACTATGGAAAGGTGAGTTCACTTTCCATCCTTACTTACAACATATTTTTAAACACCAGAACTGGACTTCTATCTCTGGCTGAAAATAGCTTTTTGCAACTCATGAGCCACCTTCAGTCTTTGGCTGCAAAGAGCAGCCAACAGTGATTCTCCATGGCTGCATCAGGAAACATGTTTGCATCCTGAGATGGTGAGAATTTGCAGATGCCATGACATCAGGCTCAGAACATCCACTAGCTTTCCACTTCCAGGAGAGTTTCCATGTAAGGATTTGCCAAAGATTTTGCTGCTGAAAAATCTCTCCAAGACCCACAATCCACTTTACTTGAAGATGAGATTGTTCTTCTTGTGGTAAAAGAGAATAGAGGAACCATGTTATTGGATGTTCAAACTGGACACTCAAAAAATGTATTGAGATTTTTCAAGTGTTTGACTTGGAACACTTCAGCAGTCCAGTTGATTTGTGGGCCAATTATGCAAGCAATGCATCCCTAAAATAAAGGGTTGTGTAGGGTTTTTTTTGGGGGGGTGCAACTGTACTATGATGCTTTGTAATTCCTCAGTAACAAATTTTCTGCTAGGAAATTAAGAGCGCTTCAGAAACAAAAGAAAGTCACTGGCCTAATCATATGTCAATACGAGTCTGGGAACAGCTAGAAAGAAAACCAATGAAATTGGCTGTCCAATTAGACTGAAGGGGTAAAATAGGTAAGAGAGAGCATTCAGTGAAAGTATTGAGAAGCAGTGTTTGAAGCAGAGATTAATCCGGGGTGATCCTTATCATCACAAAATGCCAGAAAACTGCTAAAATTTACTTTTTAGCTATTGGTAATCTTTGCTTTATTTTATTTTTGTTTCAAACTACTTACCAAACCACTAGGATTCTTACATGGGTACAGGTGAGGACAACAAATTGCATGTCACCCATCAAATTGCAGTCATCCAAAATGTCCTAAAGGCACCAGATCACATCTGATCTTGGAAGATAAGCAGGCACATCCCTGGTTAATATTTGGATGGGAGTCCACCAGTGAATACCAGGTGCTGTAGGCTCTGTTTCAGAGGAAGGAACTAGCAAAACTACCCCTGAGTATTTCTTGCCTGAGAAAACCCTATGAAATTCATGGGATCCCCATAAATCAACAGGCAACATAGTCACAGACACAGATATGCACACTAAATTTCAAGCATATTAATGAAGTATTTTCAAAGGGTGTCATTAGATGATTTGAACTTAAGGGCCTTTACAGACTGCCAGAAATAATGCAGTTTGAGACCACTAGGGAATCATGGGAACAGTAGTTTATTGTGGCCCCAGAGCTCTCTGAGAGAGAAGGCTCAATGTCTCAGAAAAAAACTACAGTTCCCATGATGCCCTAGCACTGAGCCAGGACAGTTAAAGTGGTCTCAAGCTGCATTATTTCTGGCAGTCTGTAAAGGCCCTTAGATACCATCAGTGAGGACAAGGACAACCCTATCATTAGGCTGAGAGAGGCAGCTGATGCTGGAGGGCAATAGTAGATGGAATGTGGCCTAACTTCCAATCAAATTCTCTCCAGATTACCAATGATATTTTTTGGCCTGTGAGAACATGACATCTACATTAACAGAGCAGAGAGCACTCCAACACAAGAGAAAGTGAGAAGCTTTTGTCATTGAATGTGTGCGCCTTCAAGTTGCCTGCTGACTTATGGTGACTGTGAATGTCACAGGGTTTTCTTAGGCAAGGGTTTTGCCACTTCCTTCCTCTGGAATATACCCTACAGCACCTGGTCTTCATTGGGGGGTCCCCATCTAAGGCTGACCCTGCTTAACTTTTAAGATCAGATTGTATTTGGTACCTTCAGGGTATTTAAGCCTCTCTAAGGTTACTAGGGTTTATTCTCACACTACACTGTTATAGCTCTCTATTCCACTTTAATTTCCATGGCAACATCCTGACGAATTCTGGGGTTTATATCCCAGATCCAAGAGCTCTCTGGTTGAGAATTCTAAATGCCCCTCCCTAAACTGCAAATCCCAGGATTCTATGATGAATCCAAGGCAGTAAAAGTGGAATAATAGTGCTATTAACAGTGTAGTGTGATAAGGCTCTTGGTTCTCTATGATTCCCATGATTCCCTAGTGGTATCTTGATGTCTGTTGTGTTTTTGCTGTTGTGTGCCTTCAAGTCATTTCCAACTTATGGCAATCCTAAGGCAAACTTATTGCAGGGTTTCTTGGCAAAATTTATTTAGAGGGTGTTTGCCTTTGCCTTCCTCTAAGACTGAGAGTGTGTGATCTGCCCACGGTCACTCAGTGAGTTTCCATGGCTGAGTGGAGATTTAAACCCTGGTGTCCAGAGCTGTGAACACCTCACTGGCTCTCATTTGACAGTTACTAGATCAGAAAACAGATAATCAGTTATATACCTTCATTATTTATGTCTTAAATGTAATTGTCCACCACTTTCCAGTCTTAATATTTACATATTTGGATGAATCCATGAGTTGTAAAATTAATGAGCTGAACATTTTCATCAATAAGGGAATCATAAAAATGTGTACACTCAGCACATATTTCAGTGGATTGATTGTACAACACCTCTTCTTCCTCGCTGCCAAACAGAGGATTTGTCTTCTAATTGCAGAAGTCTTATACTATTTATATGAATCTTCTAGCCTTCCTAAATAAAGACACTGTATAAGTCCATAAATTCATTCATGCATACATACATTTTTTATAATTAATGGAAAGTTAATTATTAAAGTGTCCGGTTACTGATCAAATATAGGTCCTATCTTATGTAAATATTTATATGTGGAGTTAGTTATTAATTGTGCTATGAAGCCCATGTGTTGAATGACAAACTTGTGCAACTGAATGTGCACACAAATGTACATCCTACTACACAACAAAATGTGCCTGCACTTATATATAGTGTGGGATCTGAAAAAAAGAAGTGATATAAATGATGTGAAAATTGACTAACAATATGAATGCAACAAATATATTTGGCTTTATGTTGTAAGAAAAATGATGAGGAAATCAGAAAGTCAGATGAAAGAAAATAATGAGTATATTCATAGTAAAGGAAGGGAAGTTATTTTATGTTTGTTTTTGAGTTTTATATTTGTAAATGAAGATGTATATGTTTGTTATATGTTTTAATAAATTAAAAATTAAAAAAGAAAGAAAAAGCAAGTGTACAACCCCACTTCTACAATCTTAAAAACAACTGTATGAATGGAAGTTAAATTATTGCTAATCCCTGCAAACCAAAGCAAAACAAAACCCTATGGCAGTGTAGAGTATCACTGATCTTGCTGTAAGACCCTTGCAAGAACTAAACCCTGTGCTTTGGACATCTCAGCAGCATCTCAACTGCTTGTAGATTTTAATAATGCCGAGTTTGTTCGTATCCAAAAAATGTAGCTTCCAATACTTAGGGAGAGGGTCAATTTTTGTGATTAAGGACCTGCCAATTACACTAATGAAAATAAATGGCTTCCAATATAGTATAAGGTCACAATTATTACTAGAGGTCCTCTGCAAACACCTTGAAAGTTAGCATTTGAGGGTTTGTATAAATTGTCTTCAATATAATAAATCAATGAACATTTAGAAGTAAATGACAATTTTCTATTAGTTGTTTCAGATGAAGAAGCAATCCTTTACCTGAAATAAATAAATAAATAAATAAATACTAAACATTTCTCATGCCCCTCTCCCTATGGATGGCGGTGGGGAACAACTGATTAAAATATAGTAACAAACAGACACATAACACATTTAAAATCACAAACACAAATTAAAAATACATAATCAGTTCAAAGAACATAACATCAGTTTTAAAAGCATTGGGACTACACACACCTTTGCCACCAGTGCCAGGAGGGGAGAAATAGGAGGTTTCAGTGGGAGCAGCACCTTCCAAAAGCCTGTTCACTGGCCGAACCCTGCGCGCGGGATGTCAGGACAATTGTGTTTGTTAGTCCAAGTGCCAGAGGAGAAGAAGAGGGGTGCTGGTGAGAGTGGCACCTTTCAAGGACTGGTTCGCCAACCGAATCCTGAGCGTTGGACACTGGGACAATTGTGCTTGCTTGTGCCAGCACCAGGAGGTGGAAGGGGGAGGTGCTGGTGGGAGCAGAACTTTCTAGAAGTGATTGCTAGTGTCAACACTAGGAGGGGAAGGGGGAGGTGCTAGTGACAGAGGCACTTTCTTTAGAGGCCAGTTAGCCAATTGAGCCTTCAGCAATGATCGCCGGAACAACTGAGTCTGTTAGCGCTGCACTGGGAAGGGAGAAGGGGAGGTTGCGTGGGAGCAACACCTTCCAAAAGCCAGTCTGATGGTGAGGGAGATTAAGGATGTAGTCACTGGCCGGGGCGAGTCTATTGGAGTAGTGTGGGGCAAGGGGAGATATGGCGTTAACAGTGTGGGATGAAACGTAAGGGAAGACGAGATCAATATCTGAAATCTATCTCATCTTCTACTCAACCTGTTAGCCTAAAAGAACTGAGGGTCATCCCAACTATACCACAGAACTCTCACTTTGCTCCTCTGCAATGCCAGGTCAGTGAGGAACAAATCTCACATCATCTATGATTTGTTGGAGGAGGAGAATGCTGGTTTTACAGAAACCTGGCTGGGAGAAGATAGCAGTGTAACTTGGGTGAAGGCTCTCCCAGCTGTGTATACTGTTAAGGAGCAGGTTAGGGAAAGGGGGGGGGATTGCCTTGGTCCACAAAAGTACCATCACTTTGACCAGGAGACCTATCCGGAAAATGAATCATATTGAGTATATTTACTTAACCCTGAAAGGTAGAGATAGTCTGGGGATTCTGTTGGTTTACTGTCCACCCCATTGCTTAACAGACTCCCTGGCCGAGCTAACACAGCTGGTCTCAGAGCTGGTGTTGGAGTCTCCCAGGCTCCTTGTCCTGGGGGACCTCAACATCCCCTTCAAGTCTGGCTCATTAGATCTGAAACGTGCAGCTCAGGAGTTCATGACTTCCATGACAGTCATGGGCCTGTCCCAACTAGTCTCAGGTCCAACACATTGTGCTGGTAATACACTCGATGTGATCTTTAGTACAGATCAGGAACATCCATGGGCTAAGGTAATCCAGACTTTTGCCCTGACATGGATGGATCATTTCTTGGTCAAAGTGGGACTGATGGCTACTACCCATATCTCTCTCGGGGGTGGATGACCCATTAAAATGGTCTGCCCTCAAAGGCTGATGGAACCCAAAAGGTTCCAGGATGCCTTGGAGGGTTTTATGGTTGGGAATGATGGCGATTCTGTCAAAGCCTTGGTTGATACTTGGAATAACGATCTTGCCAGGGCTATAGACATTATCATTCCCAAGCGTCCTTTTCAACCCGCTTCAAATAAAAAACCTTGGTATATGGGAAATCTTCACCAAATGAAGCGGGCTATACAACGACTAGAGTGCCACTGGCAGAAACATCAACGTTTATCTAACAAGACACATCATAGGAGCATGTTGGATTCCTATCAAGTGGCAAATAGATGCAGCAAAGAATTCTTTCTATGCTGCATGTATTGCATCTGCAAAGTCTCGTCCAGCAGAGCTGTTCAGGGTAGTTAAATAAATAACTCAGACGCCTTCCACCCTGAACCCATTATTGGAACCAACTAAAGCCTGCTGTGATGCTTTTAATGACTTTTTTGTAGATAAAATCTCACAGATAAGGGTCGATTTAGATGTGGGCTTTATAGCAGAATCAGTAAGAGAGAAGTCCAGGGACTCTGTGGACTGTGTTAAACTGGATCACTTTGAGTTTGTCAATACTGATGAAGTGGACAAGCTTCTTGGAAGTGTAAGGAAGACAACATGCCCTCTTGATCCTTGCCCATCATAGTTGACCACCCAGGGAAGTGATGCAGTAAAAATATTACTACACCTAATAATTGATGCATCTTTTAGGGAGGGAAAATTTCCATCTGATTTAAAACTTGTGGTGGTCAAAGTGCTTTTGAAAAAAAAAACCTCCCTTGACCCCCTGGTGGAAAATAACTAAAGGCCGGTCTCCCTTTTACCATTCTTGGGTAAAGTGATTGAGAAGGTAGTTGCCTTCCAGCTCCAGGCTGTCTTGGAAGAAGCAGAGTATCTGGACCCATTTCAAACTGGCTTCAGGGAGGGATACAGAGTTGAGACTGCCATGATCGCCCTAGTCTATGATCTCCATCTGGGCATCAACGGGGGAAGTGTGACCCTGTTGTTGCTTTGGACATCTCAGCGGCATTCGATACCATAATAATAATAATAATATAATAATAAAATTTTATTTATACCCCGCCCAATGGATACCCAATCAGGGCGGCTTACATCATTTAAAACACAATATACATAAAACATAATACAGAAACCCCCCCACCCCCCCTTAAAAAATTATTAAATCAGGCAATATATAAAATCAACATGATTAATTATATTAAAATCCACACAGAATCGGTAAGCAAGCTGGATGATCCCTTCCATCTGCCGATGGGGCCACGCAGGAACATCATTTAGCATGGCTACCTATATCCGGGGTGGGGGTATACTACTCTGGAAAGGCCTGCCGGAAGAGATCCGTCTTAATAGCTTTTTTAAAGCTATCCAAAGATGTTAATTGACGGATCTCATCCGGCAGGTCGTTCCAGAGCCTAGGGGCAACAGCTGAAAAAGCCCTCCGGGAGGTAGCCGCAAGCCTCATTTTCTGAGGTTGCAGCAATTTCCTCCCGGAGGATCGAAGAGCGCGGGGAGGATTGTATGGGAGAAGGCGGTCTCTGAGATAGTTTGGGCCCAAGCCATTTAGGGCTTTAAAGGTGATAACCAACACCTTGTACCTGGCCCGGAAGCTGATAGGCAGCCAGTGGAGGGATCTCAGCACCGGAGTGATGTGATCCCTCCGACCAGGAGTAGGCAGGAGTAGGCAAACTTTCCCCTTTAAGGGGTAGACCAGGAGTAGGCAAACTTTCCCCTTTAAGGGCCGAGGGACTTCAGCTCCCAGAAGCCTCATCCATGTTAGCCAATAGTCCCATGTTGGCCAATAACTCCTGGGATTCTGGGAGCTGAAGTCCCTCGGCCCTTAAAGGGGAAAGGTTGCCTACCCCTGCCATAGACCATGGTATCCTTCTGGAACGTCTGAGGGAGTTAGGCATTGGGGGCACTGCGCTTCAGTGATTCCGGTCCTACCTCTCAGGTAGATTCCAGATGGTGAGGCTGGGGGATAGTTGCTCTTCTAAAAGAGAGCCACCATTTGGCATCCCACAGGGTGCTATTCTACCCCCCCTCCATGTAAATGCTGTTTAACATTTACATGAAGCTGCTGGGTGAGATCATCCGGAGACATGGGGTGCAGTGCTATCAGTATGCTGATGACATCTAAATTTACTTCTCTATGTCTCTGACTGTTGCAGTGACTAAAAGGATGGGATCTCTCCTCTGGATGCCTGCCTTGGGTCGGTAATGGGCTGGATGAGGGAAAACAAACTCAAGCTTAATCCAGAGAAAACAGAGGTACTCGAGTCCGGGGAGGGAGCTTTGTCAACCACACTTCCCCTAAAGGACAAAGTTCACAGTTTGGGAGTACTCCTGGACTCACCTCTACAGCTGTCATCACAAGTGGATGCGATGGCCAGGAGTGCTTCGTACCAATTTTAGTTGATACGCCAACTGCGTCCCTACCTAGACCGAAAGGACCTTGAAGCAGTAGTACTTGCCCTGATAATCTCTCATTTAGATTTCTGCGCTCTACATGGGGCTATCTCTGTACCAAGTTTGGAAGCTTGAACTTGTTCAAAATGTGGCAACCAGATTGGTCACTGGAACACCTAGGTTGGACCATATAACTCCTATACTAGAGGCTCTACATTAGCTGCTGATTAGCTTCTGGGCTCAGTACAAAGTGTTGGTTATTACCTTTAAAGCCCTACATGGCTTGGGCCCGAGTTACTTGAAGGAATGCCTCTACCCGCACAATCTGCCCCACACTCTCAGAACATCTGGGAAGAATTTGCTAGATCACCACAAAACTAGACTTAATATAACTTCCTAAAGATCATTCACGGCTGCAGCCCCTAAGCTGTGGAACAGCCTGCTGGAGGAGCTCCCTCTTACTACTACTTAAGATACCTTTAAGAAGGTACTTAAGACAGAGGTTTTCCGGCGAGCCTACCCACACAATCTCCTCAATGGACCTTCTACTTAAATAGCATGATTTTAATTGGATTACTTGGCTTTGGATGTGGATAACAATTGGGATATTTTTATTGGATCTTGCTAATATTGATATTTTATTGATAGTATTACGTATTTTTATAATTCTGTATTTTGTATACTGTTGTACACTTTTATGGATGTAATCCTGCCTCAATCTGCAGGGAGAGGCAGGAAATACAAATTATTATTATTATTATTATTATTATTATTATTATTATTATTATCTATCTATTTAGAAGAGATTGGTCTTTAAAGCTGTTTTAAGTGCAGACAGCATATCCAGCTGTCAAATCTCTTCCAGCAGGTCACTCCATAATTTGGGACGGGCTGATGAAAAAGTCCTTAGTTCATACTTGAAGAGTTAAAGGAGAGGGAAAAGACAAACTACAAAATCTTCAGCTATGCCCATATCTATATTGCCAGAATGGATCCTTCTGAGGGTAGCATTCTCTGCTATAAAGAGAGCCATTTTCTCTCTAGAAAAACAGAACAGTGCCTCCTAAATGCCCTTCTGTGCTTATAATGAAAGGAGTGGGTAAGATAAAAGTCTTCAAAAGGATAGCAAACAAGGTGGGAAATATTTTGCCTTTTCTATAATTTGACAGAAACAATTTTAGGTCTTTTTAATTTGGAAAATGAGAAGGTTCACTAGGTTTCTGGACTAGATACCTTTAGTTACTGCTTACGATTGTGAGCAGCCTATATATTTCCTGCATAATGCTCATTCCTTGGGCAAATTAAATAAATCTCTGCTCTGAGGTTGTAATCTCAGCAGTGATACCTGCCTGTTGCCATGACAAGTAATTTTCCAAGTTCAAAGCTTGCTTCTAGAAAATTCTCTTACTCATTTGATTCCTCAGCTCATCAGAATGCTTTATCAGTTCACAGAGAGTGGTTAACTTTTCATCACTTATTATTCTGCCCATATAACCATTATTACCACTGCAGCTGTCTCAGCAATGAGGTTTTAAAAAGGTATGAAAAATATAAACTGCACTCCGATCAAATACGAGAAAGCCAAAATCACCATCATATCATACCTGTTTTAGGACCTTTTGCTATTGATTCCATTGCAATTATAGCAATGTAATTACTACTGAACAAGTGAGAAATCCATCACGGGCATTACCAAACAAATCTATGTATTAATATAAACAATCTCCATTATAGGCTAACCAATCTATCTAAGAAGTTAAATAAAATGATTTTACCTTTTCTATTAAAACCCTTGAAATAATGTATTAGATTCAAGATAAATTTCAACAGATACTCTCTCTGGGGTGGGAGTGATAAAAGAAGACTTTCCTGATGACCTTCATTTCAACCTTTTCAAACAGTTCCATTTGAAGACAAGAGCAATAGTCATCTCATAGTAGAAATGTTGCAAGCCTATAAAATGCACCGTATATACTCAACTATAAGTTGATCTCATGTATACATCGAGGGCAGGTTGTGGGGTAAAAATGATGGATTTTGATATAACCCATAGAGAAGTCAAGAGTCATGTATCAAAGGATGTAAAAGATTGAGCAAAGGAAGACAATGCCAAAGAACTTAAAAAATTGCAGAAGGCATAACTGTGTGTGTTCACATTGAAAGATGGATGGATGAAAGAGCAGAAGTGAGTCAGTAATTCCAAAACAGATGATGCTTTTAATTTTTTTTTGAGAGTTAAAGTATGTTAAAGTATGTGAAGTTGTAGGCTTTCATGGCCGGCATTCATAGTTGTTTGTTTGTTTGTTTGTTTGTTTGTTTTTTGTGGGTTTTTTGGGCTGTGTGGCCATGTTCTAGAAGAGTTTCTTTCTGATGTTTCACCAGCATCTGTGGCTGGCATCTTCATTCTCTGAAGATGCCAGCCACAGATGCTGGCCAAACGGCAGAAAGAAACTTTTCTAGAACATGGCCACACAGCCCAAAAAACCCACAAAAAAAAACTATATTAAGGTACTTAACATTGACCTGTGGATAAGTCAACTCAGATTTTTGGGGTCAATTTTTTGACTAAAATTTCTAGACTTATATATGAGTATATACAGTATCTACTCATGAGAAAATCTGTTCTACACCAACAAATAACAGGTGCTGTAGGCTCTACTTCAGAAGAAGGAATTGGGCAAAACCACCTCTGACTATTCCTTGACTAAGAAAACCCTATGAAATTTACAAGGTCACCATAAAATGACAGGCAACTTGTAAGTATACTTACACACACACACACACACTTCTATGGAACCTCAGTCTGAATTTACATGTTGACAATTGGGATGCTACTAAAGTACAATAGAGAAACAATAGACAAAGCTTCCTCAATAAGAAACTTTTAAAAGATTTAAGTGCATGTTTACCAGGTTTTCCCAGATGATCCATCTTGAAGAAATTGTTTGGTAGATCAGCTTAGCAAACACAAAGAAAGATACTGGTGAGTAATTTACCAGAATGTAATATAAAAATTAGTGATAAAGCAGTAGAATTTAAAAAAAACTGGAAGGTGTTGTGTGTGTTTTAAAAGAATACATTGTATTCCATTTCAAGTTTGTTCTGTTGATACAATTTATTTTTGCTATTACAAGAAGAATCCTTAGGAATCAATTTCTAAATACTGCTGGAACTGAGGATCACACTGTGCTCCAATTTTTCGTCTTAAACTGCCTTTGATAGAGAAATTAAAGGAAAACTGGTCAGCAGAGTTGGCCCAAAACATTTTGCTATCTGAATCACATAACAAATTGCACACATACACTTTGTACACTTTGGATACTATGTCCCAAGTTAAGGTGTACAGGATCCAATCCAGACTATCTATTTTCATGCAAGAGGCAAAAAGAAAAGCACTTTTCCTCATCCCTGGCAGTGAAAATACAATGACAAATAATGCCTAAACTCCCAATGGCAGATAGACAACCTAATGGACAACCAGGCAAATTCCAGAAACAAGTAATAGCATAAATGAAGAGGTTTGATCCTCCGTCCCATCATGGTTAGCTTGCTTGTTAAAAATGCTCATAAATTAATAAAGTTGTGACAAATGCTCTTTTCTTTCTTCATGATCATAAGCAGCAACCACAGCATCAAGATCAACTGCTTTTAAGTTAATAGGTTGAAAGTTAGGTAGCTAAGCTCATGTCTTTCTCAAAAATAAAGATGATTGGTTGTCAAGAGGGTAGTGTTTCAAAGAGAAGAGGTAAGGATGACAATCTTCAGTTCTACCAGTATTTACATTGGGCAAGTACAATCACACTAACTCAAACAGGGGCAATTTCAGCAGCTCCTGGGGGCAATTTTCTGCCCTAGGATCTCCTGGAGCAACACTCCAGAATGCCAGATAATGAGAAGGAGAGAACAAAACTGCAAAAAGTCAGAAAACCACATCTTGTTTTGAAAAGGAGTAGTTTTACCTAATGGCCCATATCCTAGCTGATTCTTGGAAGCTAAACAAGGTTAGTTCTGGTTAGTACTTGGATGGGAGACCACCAAGAAATACCAGGTACTGTAGGGCTATATTTCAGAGGAAGGAACTTGCAAAAACATCCCTGAGAATTCCTTGCCTAAGAAACCCCTATGAAATTCATGAGGTCATCATAAGTCAACAGGTGATTTGAAGACACATGTGCACACACAACACAGAGAGAGAGAGAGTTTTTGATATAAACAATGTGACCCATTTAAAAGTGAATCCCTATTCCTGGAAGCATTTTTAGAATAAAAATGTGGTCTGTCAAGAGTTGGGGGGATGCAAGAAAAGCAATGGGGAATAGATGCAGGACAGCACTTTTCCCACTCCTATATTAAGTTAATACCTTTTTATATTTAAAAAATAATAATATTTTGGATATCTGTGTGTGTTTTTCTGGAACAAGTTACAAGTGAATTGAATTTCTGCATAGGCTGATTGGTTTGAGGGAAAGCAGATTAGGAACAGGACAAAGGAATGGTTGGAAGATTTGTCATAATCATGGCTCCTTCATGTCTTAAAAGACTATAAAGCAGTGCTTAAAAGCTTGCAGTTACAACTAACAGTTTCAGTACAAACCACTTCAGCCAGAGAAGTGTTACATAACAAACACACCAAACACACACCCACAAACGCACACTCTTGCCATACCATTCATATACGATATTTGAAAAAAATCAAAATCTCAGGAAAAATGTGTGGATGTGGCAAAACAAGCAATAGTCAAAGATGTAAATCAGGATGATTTAGAGGTGGGGGAGTGGAGATATTTGGAATTAACTTTGGATGCGGGGGTGGGGGTGGGACCTATCTGGAAAAGTGTTTTTGTTTATGTCTGCAGTCTATGAATGCTCTTTTTAACATAAAATGGTTCATTAGCTTTCTAAAGCAAAGAAATTCTCCAAACCAATTGTGATGAACAGAAAGACAGCTTTCTGTCTTTCTCCAAACCAATTGTGATGAACAGACCGCCTGAGCTATTTATCTCCTTCCAGCTGGTCTCTCATTGGCTGATTCTAGCTGTTTCAGGATTGGTCAGCTGTCTTCTGGTTTTCCAGAAGACAGCTGACCAATCCTGAGACAGCTAGAATCAGCCAATGAGAGACCAGCTGGAAGGAGATAAATAGCTCAGGCGGTGAGTGATATAGTCAGGAAGTGAGGAAAAGAAGGCTTGGAACCTTCGAGAGTGTCAGTTGGAGATGACTTAGACAGAGGTACAGTGAGGCAGTACCTTAAGTCAGAGGCTGCGGATTGTTCCTGAGGGAACTAAGTGATACAAAGATATGAGTCAAAAGGGGGGGGGGAATAACTTTGTGGTTCAACAGAGCTCTAGTGCAGAGAGGGTCTGTGTGTATAGGTTGTAATCATAGAAACAGCTGAAGGATTGTATTTGAAATAGCTACAATAAACTTGAAACTGTAACAAAGTTATATTATTACCAAGTTTGAAAACCAAGAAACATTGCCTGTATGTTTGAAACACAATAAAACCATCTTATATTTTATAAAAAAATATTTTGGCCTGTGTGTGAGAATTTTGAACAAACGCTACCAGTGTGTTAATAGTTATTGGACCGGGAGGTGACGAGGGCTATGAAGCCAGTCACATAAAATTCTAAAAGAGAGTAATAGTCAAGGTGGCAGGAGTGGTTCATCACAGCAATTTCTGCCAGTAAAAAGATTTATTACATTTTTTATTTACCAGGATGCCAAAGTCTTCCAGCAAAAGTGTGCAGCTGACAGAGTTTGAAGCATTTTTCCTGCTTCATCTGAGGGAAGCCAGAGGTGCTGGGACTATGGCACTATGGTTCACTTTTCTACACATGTCCCCCTGAACTCCAACTCTTTGACTCTTCCCCTGTTTTCAATGTGTGTGCATATGTGTGTGTATGTGCTTTCAAGTCACCTGTCAACTTATGGTGATCCCATCCATTTCATAGGGTTTTCTTAAGCAAGAAATACTTCAAGGTGGTTTTGCCAGTTCCTTCCTCAGAAATATATCCTACAGCACCTGGTATTTGTTGGTGGTCTTCCATCCAAGTACTAACCAGGGTTGACCCTGCTTAGTTTCCAGGATAAGATGGGATCTGGTGCATTTAGGGAGTGTGTGTGTTGTAGTGGTGGTGGTGGTGTGCCTTCAAATTGTTTCTGACTTATGGTGACCCTAAAATGAACCTATCATGGGACTTTCTGGGGCTGAGAGTGTGTCACTTGCTCAAGGTCAGTCAATGGGTTTCCACGGCTGAGTGGAGAATTGAACCCTGGACTTCAGATTTGTAGTCCAACACTCACATCACTGCACACTAATAGCAATGCTATGGTCAACCAAGGAAGACATTGGCTTCCCTGTAAATTTAGCAATGAATCTGCTCCATGTATGAAACTGTACTTTAAAGTTGTAATTGAAGATGCTGAAGGCACTCAGTTCTATCCCCAAAGTAGGTTCCTCACCTTGAACATCTCCTTTAAAATTCTAAACAATAGAGTAGGTCCAGCAGGTTGTTGATGTGAAGGCTGCTAGTTTTGGTTAGGTCTGAAGATGTTACTACAGGTTTCAAACATAATGAAACATTGAAAGTAATTAATGCATCTGAGTTAAGAAGAAGATACTCTGGTCATCTATTTTCTGAAAAAATCAAATAACCCATTGGTGATTTCTCCTTACTACATGTGACAAGATTCCCATTTTTAGATTTCCATGGCCTTGGAGCTATAGTACATTTCTGATAGACAGGTATTTAACCTATTTTATTCACACAGGTATACCTTCCTTTAAAAAAAAATATCCTATATTCAACAGCCAGAAAAAAGCTTTAGACCATCCATTTTGAAAAGCAGGATATAATTCCAGGTCACAGCTTTATTCTTCCTCCAAGCTATTTGCCAAATAAGGTGCTAAAAAAGTAAAATATTTATTCCATTAGTTTTAGGTAATTGAAATGCAAACATGGTGCAGACTTAATCTATGCAGGCAGGAAAAGCAGCCTGCTGTCAGATTTTATTAAGTCTTTCTGCTGTTCAGTGAATAGTCAATAACAAGTGTCTAAACCCAGGAAATGATGTAGAGGTAATGTTCAGTGGTAAGAATATGATAAGGTAGTGTTTGCATTCTGGATAATATGAAAAGGCCCAACATGTTCCCAGAAAGATTCTCTCCATGTCAACTAATTAGCATGTTTATTGGGAACATTAATTACTGCGACATTCTCAGCAATTTTAAGTATATTAACTCCTTAGGCATGGTCTCCCCTTCTCTTTCTCCTGACTTTTCCCAACTCATTTTTCTCCATGATAAATATGCAACTGTTGAATTCCAATTATTTCTTAACAGATACATTAATAGATTCATTAATATTGCAATCTGGGGGTAACTTACCTGGATGTGAGTCCCATTGAAATCAATAGTGTTTTCTTCAGAGAAAATCTGCCTAAGACTCTGCTATCTCAATTTGAGATTAATCAGTTGGTGGAAATCTGATGCTGTCTGCTTTCTGCCATCTCCTAAAAGTGTGGGGAACTGCATCTCCCCCCTGCACATATACCCACAGGCAACACCATGGCATGCGCAAATGCATCATGGCTGCCATTTTGAAAATCAAAATGGCGGCTGTGGCGCGCGCGGAGCCAGCGGCAGTGGCAGCGGCGGTGGCAGCAGCACGCGGGGGGGCATGCGAGAGCCGCCATTCCCCCCCCTTGGCCCAATGGCGGAAAGGACTTCGCGGGACCGGCCCCCTGCTCCAAAAGGTTGCCTACCCCTGTTCTATCCCATCAGTTCCAGTTCTAGCATTCAGATAAACTAAAGATGATGATGATGATGATGATGATAGCTTCTTTCAGAGTTTGTGAGGGTAATGGGGAGTTACAAGACCCTGAGGAAGAAGAACGTGGTCTACAATAACTTAAGCTACAACTTCTTTCACACAGTTAGTCTCAAAGGTGCTACAAGATTCCTTTGCATCTCCACATTTTGTGAAGCCCCTGAGATTTCTGTAGATTTCTTGGAGATGGTGCAAAGGACAAGTTATCACTCTCCAGGATTGTGCTCTGGTACAGCAGAAACTTTAGGAGTTGTTCTGTTTGTCTTTTGCCCCATGACCCCAAGTGCTAGACTTAGATCATACAAGGCTTACTGTGTTCAATAGTATCTCTTTAAGAGACAAGTCCAGACATAAGCCAGAGATAAATCTGCTAATGACAGTCACCCCTTTCTGTACATGTATGTTGTTCTATTTCTTCATGCCATTTTTGACTTAAAGAAACTCTATGGCAAACCTATCACTTGGTTTTCTTGGGAAGATTTCTTCAGAAGGGTTTTTCCATTGCATTTCTCTGAGACATTGCCTTCCTCTGAGGCTGTGAGTGTGAGCCTTTCCCAAGTCATGCCATGGGTTTCTATGGCTGAGCAAGGATTTGAATCCTTATATCATGGAATCCTAGTGCAGTAGTCAAACCACTGCACCATGCTAACTCACTTTAAGATATATCCAGGCTTCCAAACAAAATCATCCCAGAGAAACATTGATTAAGTGCCACTATCCCCTCTCCAGGTAGAATTGGAAAGCCACTTGTCCTCACTAACTGAACAATCTCTGGTCTTGTTAAGAACACATTGACTTTTTCAAAGACACAAAACTATTCATTCATTAAGAGTATTAATACCCTGTTTATCTGCCATAAAGGCTCTCAAACCATCATTTTATAGAATCAAAGAATCTTTATTCATTTATTTATTTACTTCATTTGTATACCACTTTTCTCCCAGAAAGGAAGTTCATGTAGTCCAATGGTGAGCCATTGTGGCATATTGGTTCAAGTGTTAGACTATGACACTGGAAACCAGGGTTCAATTCCCCATGCAGCCATGGAAACCCAATGAGAAACCAGGCTCTCAACCTCATGAGAAGGCAATGGCAAACATCCTCTGAACAAATCTTGCCAAGCAAACCCCCCTTTCCACCATAATAACTGAAAATGAAACCAGAGGAACTCTGGTATCACTTTTCATCATATCTGGCATACTAGTGCATCCCCCTTCCATAGGGAATCCACTCTGATCTAGTCTAATCCCACACCAATACAGGTTTTATTTATTTGTTTGTTTGTCAAATTTATATCTTGACTTTCTCCCAAATGGGATTCAAAGTGGGTTACAATAATTTTAAAATACACAGCTAAAGCACTAATATAGAAACATTAGAAAAGAAGTAAATGAATTAGATTTAAGGAATTTAATTCATTAAATTAAAAAGCAATTTAATGAATTACATTAAACAGCACACCATTTATACTCTCACTACAGTTTCATCAAATTCACAGTTCAAAAGCCTGCCTAAATAAAATGCCTGAAGGTGGAAAGATAGCAAGGAGGAGGACAACTGGACCTCCTGTGAAAGGGAATTCTACAGTCTGGGATCAACTATGGAGAAGGCTCTCTCCAGGTTGCCACCAACCTGAAAGAAAGCTCTCCCCTGCAGATCTTAAGACTTACACTAGTTTATATAAGGAGATATAGTCTTTCAGATAGCCTGGACCCAAGCCATTCAGGCTTTAAAAGTCAAAACCAGCACTTTAAATAATCTAAAAGGTCCTAGCCAAATAGCAATCTAACCTCTGCTTAAAATCCTTTAGTGAAGGAGACTCGTCCACCTTCTGAGGTATTCTCTGTTCCACTGTTGAACACCTCTTATGGGCAGGAAGTTCTTTCTAACGTTTAGTCAGACTCCCTTTTCTTATAATTTTCCTCCACAGGTTCTGGTCCTACCATTTGCAGCTGGAGAAACAAACTTGCTCCATCTTCCATGTGATATCCCTTCTGATACTACCATATAATTTTCGTTTCTCCAGGCTAAAACCAGGGTTCAGTAATACATGGCCTTCCAGATGTTGTGAGATTATAGCTCCCATAAACACTAGCTAGGATGGCCAATGATAGGGAATGACAGGAACTGTAGTCCAACAGCAAACAGCCAGAATTTCTCCACCCTACCTTTAAATCAGAGTGGGCAACTGCAGATGGGGAGGAGGACATTTTTGGCCCCTGCATTCTCCAGGGAGTAACAGCAGCACACCCAACACAGCCAAAAATTATGTCACATAATTTCTGGTTTTATTTTCCACTGCTTTTCTACTGTTTTTCTGTTCTCTGGGGTATGTCTGAGGTTTGGGGACTGTGTGGGCAAAACAGCTGAGTTTTGGGTTGGTTTTGTTGTTGTTGTTGGTTTGTGGGGGTTTTTGTTGTTGTTTTTGGTATTTCAATCCAGCAATGAAGAATGAAGATCTCCTCTTCCAAAATATAAAGAGAAAGAGAGAGAGAGAGAGATACCATCATTGTATGCTGGGAATCATTTTGGTCGGTTTGATTTTTATGCTAAACCAGTATTTTTTTATTTTAAAAAAAGTCTTCTTTTAGAACACTGGGAGAAGGCAAAAATATATGCTGACATCAAAACTCATTCAATGCCAAGAAAGGTCATGCTCATGCCTGCAGGGAAGTACAATTTTCACAGACCACAGGATGGTCTTCTCACCTCCTTGCATTCCATCTAAAATGCCATGATGGCCTAAAAGCCACAAAGGTCCCACCATGTCACCTGACTAAAATGAAAAGAGGCGATAGAATTTTGTGGGAAATAGTGCAAAGATGCTCATTTCCCCAGGACTGGCTTATGCTGCTACTGAAGGAAGGAACATTAGAATGTGGACTTCTGTAGCCTCCTGTTTTCTAAACTCTGTTGGAATTAGTTGCATGTTACAGTGGCCCTTGGTATTCACTTGGGTTTGGTTCCATGCCCTCCACATTGATTCCCAAAATCTGTGGATTCTCACAGCCCATTATATACAATGGCATAGTAAAATGGTGCCCCTTATAGAAAATGGCAAAATCAAGGTTTTCTTTTTGGATTTATTTTAAATATATATTTTTAAGCCATGGATGGTTGAATCCATGGGTGCAGAATCCATGGGTATGGATGACCAACTGTTTTAGGTTTTACACTGTGAGACAGGGATAGGGAAAATGTGTTAGATTGCAACTCCCATCAACACTCATGATTAACTATGCTGTCTAGCGCTGGTAGGATGATCTGTCCAACAATTACATGTTTCCTTGTCCCTAATTTAAGAAATGAAGAACAAAAGCTTTGAAAAAGTGACAAGAAGAGGAAAGTGAAAGGGGTAGAAAGAGAAAATGCTATGATGGAAGCAGCCCCAAGCAGATAAAAAGACAAAGTCCATAATATGGCAAGATTTTGTTAACACCAAATAGTTAATAGTAAACATTTAGGGATATTTCTTAGCTGAAAGAGATAGAACACATTTTAAATTATATAGGAATCAATGTGTTGGGAAGTTATTAATAATACTGACATAGTGCATTTTGGACTTTCAGAGGAGGTACTGTAACCCTAATGGAAATTCTCCATGAAACCCAAATCCATGGATTGCACTGTATTTGTGTCAAAGTTTATTTCAAGAGAAATAGCTGAGGGTCAGCCCTACAGTTCAATATTCCCTGTCACATATATAACCTCAGAACTGGCTAATGAACGAGCATAATCATTTGATTATGAATCTCTGTGATTCATTATGACACAAAGAGAATGTCAAACTGGGAGATCCTCTGGAAACACACAGTGGCAAATGACAAAATCTTTATAGTTTAAACAAGCTGCATATTTAAAAACAGTCATCACTAGATTAACAGTTTAATTACACTTGTTCCAAGCAACCTATTTGAATATCTCAAGAGACTTGCTGTAGTTCTAGCACCCTGCTGGCCCTGGAACTCACATAAACATTTTATTAATAATAATAATTTTAACATGAACATGAATCTAATTAACAATCAAAGTAACACACACCCAGAAAACAAAAAGACAAAGGAAAGGGGAAAGGAAAAGAAAAAACAGATATACAATAGGGCTCTGACCCCTCCCAATCTTGACTGCAAAGAGAAAAAACTTCAAAAAAAGAAATATATATTATTCTGTCATTAAAGAGAGAATAGATAATCCTACTAAAATTATTAAAAACCGTAATCACAAATTATTACAAAAATCCATCAATGATACCTTATTGGCCAACCAAAATGCAAAATATACTTGTTGCAAGCTTTCGAAGCTCCATGGGCTTCTTCATCAGGCAAGATGTTACAAACCAAATAGGAAAAAACAATTGGATATGTTAGTCAGATGTCTCCATATTGTTTCAGTCTTTAGTTAAGATGGTATATGGTGGGGAGGATATATTTTGCAGGCAGGCTCCTCCTCCTTCTGGCCATGTGGCTATAGGGAGATTTCCAAAGTCTAGGAAATTTAAAATCGATTTGCATCTCAACAGGGACCCCTCTTTTGCAATCCATTATGTCTCCATTCCAGTGAGGTCACAGGCCTCTTTGTGGCAGAGAACAATGGATTCCTCAAGAAGTCTCCATGTTTTTTCATCAGGAATATTTTGGTGGATGTACGGGCAAAACATACAAATTCAGTCCAAATTTAAGATTCTTACATCAGTAGATTTCTTATTGCTCAAAAATATATAAACAGATGGAATCTTTCAAAAAGTCTTCATTTGAGCTTATTTTAACATGGCCATTTGGGCTAACTCTGCAACCTTAACAATCCATTCTTCCACTGTTGGTGCTTCACTCTGTTCCTAAGTTCGAACAAAGAGCATTCTTGCTGCTGTTGTCATACATCAAAGAAATCATAGATCAAAGAAATATTTACAGTCAGCCCTTCATATCCATGGATTTTTTTTATCCACAGATTCAAGCATCCACAGTTTGAAAATATTTTAAAAATGTATAAATTCTAAAAATCAAAACTTGATTTTGCCATTTTTTTACAAGTGACATTACTGTGGCACTGTATTTAATGGGACTTGAATATCCTGGAACCAAATCCCAGTAGGGACTCCTGGAACCAAATCCCAGTAGATACCAAGGGGCCACTCACTGTATTATCCAGTTCTTCATCCATGATATCCAACAGTAATAATATTTCCATAACATTCCAAAATTTACCTTTAGAATTCTTTGGATTAATATATAAATCTTAGACCAGTAAATGTTTTACTCCTTACAAGTCCAACACGTATGAAAAAAGCAGCCCACCTTATTTTAATATCCATAACATTGGTTTGAAACATTCAGGGACATTTTCAATAGCTTATCTGGAGCTAGATACCATCATCTTATATGGGTTTCCTTTTAAATCACTGCATAAAGTAAATTTTATATCTTTAGACCACATTTCCCCCCATACATTAATATGAACATTATGCCCAGAGCTTTGGGCCCACATTATCACGTACTCTTTTACAGGCTCATCTTCTATCTTTATTTTTCTCTCTATCACATGGTCATCATTTTTGCATAAATCTAAATAAAAATATTTTCTCTCATTTCTACGGCTACATTTATCACATCTTGATTAAATATGTCCTTTAGTTGCAGCATATAAGCAAACCACTTAAGATCCTTGCCTTCTATAAGAATCATTTTTCTTGATTTAAACTTGCAGCTGTCTTATTCAAAGAAAAAAAGATCATCATAAAGCAATCATCTCCAATTTTTAACCCATTCTTTATTTTTTTTAAAAAAAGGCTTGCTGCAGCGTTGGCTTATATTATATTATGAAAAGTCTCCGTTTGTATTAATACCAAATTTGTAGGAGAGCCTTTCTGATGCAATGATTCTTAAATTCAGCATCTGCCTTAACTTTGTCATACTAAAAGTACCAATGCCAAACAAATCTTTAAATTACAGCATTCAAGTTCCAACAATTTTTCATCTTAAAGCAATACCCATTCTTTCAAACAGAAAACAGTAGGCTTCATAATACATTTGACATTAGGGACTCCCAAGCTACTCTTTCCCTTAGCATTGTAAAGTGTTTTAAATTTTGTTCTGGATTTCTTTGCCTGCCAGAAATACCTGAAAACCTCTTTCTGCTATTGAACAAAAGGCATTTGTTTCTTATAATTGGGACTGCTTGAAATTTGGAAGTTGAAAAAAAAAAAAAGAGGGATTAAATATTCAGGATTTGCAATCACAAAGAATAAGAGTTATGATTTTTTAATAACCATGAAAAAGTCTAGAAAGAAATTAAAAGAGCCTTTTAAAAATAGAAAGAGTTAAATGTATCACTTTGGGGTAGAATAGCCATAATAAAAGCAAATACCCATTCTGAGGTTTTATTTCTTTTTCAAATAATCCCTATTATAAGAAATTGAATACCTTTTTTGCAATGGCAGAAAAGATCTGACTCTGGATCAGGTAGTTAGATCTACTAACTACTAACTGCAGTTGGTCCTCCGTTTTCATGGGGAATCCGTTCCAGATCTCCCCCCTGCAAAAATGGAGAATCACCGATATTCAAGCCCCATAGGCTTGAATGGAGCACGTCCCCATGGGCATACACCCCATTGGTCTTAACAGAGGTCGCCCCTCTGTGAATATTCAAAACCGAAGATCTCAAGTCTGCATGAACAGAGAGGCGACTGTAGTAGGCAGTACATTTCTCAAATCTTGGAGTGTTGTTTTTTAAAATTAGTACATTCACATAACTGATTGCAATGTGGAAGGAGAAAAAAGGTTTTACTCTTGCATCACTAATTATGATGCCCATTAGTAATGTGTTGCTGCTTAACTGCATTTTTAAAAAAACATGCTATTTAAAAATGCAATGGGCAAAACACTCCCAAAATGATTCTACCAAAAAGATGATGTTTTACCTTTGTATACATTTCTCTCAAGCTCCCAATTTTCTCAGCTGAATTGGTCCCCAGAGTGTTATCTGGAGACAACTAATGAAGCAATGTAAATCTGGATCTTGGGAAACTGACATAGGTCTCTGGGTACATTGCCTTGAGGTCCACAGAAGAAATGCAAACTAAACAGGAAAGTAATTAATTAATGTCTTCAACACAGATGGGTAAACATCTGAAAGAATGCCTCTCAATTTACCAACCTACCAGTCTCTCAGATCTTAAGGGAAGATTTTTCCTTACATAACAAAAGAAAAAGCTTCTCAGTCACAGTGTTTCATTTCTGGAATATATTCCATACATTTTTATCTTGTGAGCTGCCTTGAGTACCTTTCTCAGAGAAAGGCAGCATAGAAATAAAATAAATAAAAATAAATAGGCAGAAGGGGGTGTATATGTAGTTTTGGTCTTCCAGATGTTTAAGACTTTTACTTCCAAAAGTTCTAATTGATATAAAGGATTGTGGAGCTATAATCCAAAACATCTAAAGGGCCAACATTTCTCCAACTATTGTTGCTGTCGTTTTAACCACCAGCAAGTCAACTTCAATTTATAACAACCCTATGAATGAAACCTCAAAAACAGCAGTGATCAACAGCCCTGCACAGGTTTTTCAGACTCAAGGACTTGGCTTTCTTGATTGAGTATATCTACCTGTAATGGGGTCTACCTCTTTTCCTACTGCCTTCTACCTTGCCACATTGTGTTTTCTAGTGAGACATGTCTTCTCAGTTTAGTTATCTTGACTTGAAAGAGTTCAGGCTTGATTTGCTCTAGGTCCCCCTTATTTCACTTTTTGGCAGTCCAGGATATCTGCAGAACTCTTCTCCAGCACCACATTTCAAATGAGTTGATTCTCTTTTTATCAGCTTTCGTCGTTGTTCAGCTTTTACCACCATACATAGAAAGAGGAAATATAATGGCATATAGACAATCTTGGCTTTGGTATTCGATGATATATCTTTACATTTGAGGACTTTGCCTAGTTTCTTCATAGCTGTTCTTCTAAGGGGGGGAAGCAGACGAGAGCTTCCAGGACACCGCGGGACGGTGCGCCGCGGGAGTGAGGCATTCGCACCGCGGCGCACTGTCGGCACCCCTGAAAGGAGCGCTAAATCAGCGCTCCTTTCAGAAGTCAGTGAAAGTGCGCCCCAAAAGCGTAGGGCGCACTTTCACTGACTTTTCCGCCACAGCATGTGCAGACGCTGCGGCAGGAGGTTGCCCTGGGAGCACCGGCCATGCGGAGGGCCAGTGCTCCGAGGGCAACCTCGGGAGGAGGAAGGGGCGCCGAGCATGTGGCTGCCCCTCCTCTTCCTTGCCTCAGAGATGGCTCTATTAGCCGTCTGCCGAGGCCCTAAGTCTTAGGAGAAATACTCCTGATATGGATGCAGAATTGAAAACTCAAAACCAGGTGTTATCACACATGCCAGCAGCCAGGTGAGTGCAACCCAGATGCAGCCCAGTCCCCAGCCACACTTATGTGGCCGGACTTCAAAAAATGGCTGTGGCACACATGACTGCCACCTTCCTACTTTTACACTTTAATTCTAGCTGGCTGTACTTTGGGAACTTGTTATCCCCACTTCTACCAACTAATAAAGTGTCAGGGACTCACACTGCCTTTTTAGTGTAGTCCCACCTCCAGAATAACAAAATATTGGTAGCATGTTTTGTGACTAAAACAGAGACCAAGTGATGTTGGAATAAGAAAAAGAAAAGTTTATTTTACATCAACATGCACTAAAGGTAACTTGTTTCAGGACTTGCTATTATAATCTTTCTTAGTTACAGACTTATAATATATGTTACAAATTCAATCACAGTACCTCAGCCCCACTGGCTGATAATATCTGACTGGAGAGAACACCACAGTAACTCTCTCTTCCAGAACTCTGTGTGTGTTCAGAGTTTACCCTTTCTAAACTCTATCTCCCTAAAATTCAGTTCCCTCAGGAACACTTTAAACACAGCCCTCACTAGCTTAATCTTCCCAACACACCCTCTGACCCAAATCCTCTTCTCTCTGTCAGCCTAGGCTTTTATACTACTCCCAGCTGAACTCCCATTGGCTAGCTCTCAGCTGCCTCCTGATTGGCCAGCTGGTCCTCTGTTCACCACAATGGCAACCTCTGGTTTTTGAAAAGCTGCTGGAAGAATCTTGGAAGCTAAGCGGGGTCAGTTCTGGTTAGTACTTAAGCGGGACACCACTAACAAATACCAGGACCTGCAGACTATGTTTCAGAGGAAATAACTGGCAAAAAGACCTACCCCAACACTTCTGGAGGGGTGCCTGTTGTGCCAGGCAGCCTCTCAAGGCCATTGCCGGCATTCCTCTATGGAGGTCCCATGGGACTCTGTGAGACATCTGGGTTCTCCCCTCCAACACTCACTCAAAGTTCCCCAAGACTTGGAAATCTCACTCCAAGTCTCACAAAGCTCCTGATCTCACAAGACTTGAGTGGGGCCTCCAGGCCTATATATGGCCTGGAGTACATGGCCACCTCTATGAGATTCATAGAGTTGCCATAAGTCAACAGATGATTCGAAGGCACATACAGACACATGTGGGGTCAGGAGACCACAGATAGACATGGGGTGGTGAGGGGACCATGGGCGAGGAAAACCTGGATGCAAGTCCAGACACCAGCTGTGCTTATCCAGCCAAATTTCAAAAAGAGCAAGCTCTGGTTATTGAAAAGCTGCTGGATCTTGGAAGCTAAGCAGGGTCAGCTCTGGTTAGTACTTAGACCACTAACAAATACCAGAAGCTTCAGACTATATTTCAGAGGAAGGAACTGGCAAAACAACTTCTTAGTATTCCTTGACTAAGAAAAACGTATGAAATTCATAGAGTTGCCATAAGCCGACAGATTATTTGAAGGCACATACAGACACACGTGCTGCAGAATAAATATAACTTGCAATCCTTCTGGCATCATGTCAGAACTATCCTTTTTGCCAGTTTATCTTGGTCTATCCTGTTATCATTTACTGGGTTTTAATGCTGCTTTGTCAGTGTATTTTCTTCTTCTTCTTGCATTTTGTGATTATATAACCATGTCTTGGTTTGTTTATTTATTGTACCCTGCACTGATATCCTTTATGAAAGGCAGTTTATAAATATTCTAATAAATAATGAATTGCTTCTTGCTAACTTTCCTTCTTGCTAATGAATCCACACACTTGCATAAAAGTAAGTTTTCACCTACACTGTGAAATAAAAATGTTGCTTTAAAAATTCATTAATGACTTAATCAGTTAATTGGAAGGCAAGTGACCAGATCAAGAATGTGATGGTCCCATAAGCAAATGGCATCCAGGGCAGATACTCTTTAAGAGACTGACTATAAGCAGTACAGTTCCCACTGGAACTTGCATGGATGTTAACAGCTCCAAACAACACTTCCATGTCCCTAGAAACTGCAGCAGGAATGTATGAAGCAGAAGCAAAACAAATCAATAGATTAACTAGTTTACTCAATGTAATGAAAGCTTGGCTGAATGGAAAATTTCTGCCATCTCTGTTTTGTTTTGTTTTGATAGGGAGACAGAAAAGTGGAGAAGCTTCTAGCATTCAACAGACTCTGAACCTGTGATCTGGGATGTTAGACAGATATTCCCAATGATGGTGGCTAGTAGCTTCCATGCCAGTGTAAACAACATATTTGACAGTTCATTTGAAGTGTGGACTGGAACTTGGACTGGATTCACTACCCCATCAAAATGAAAGCTATCAGCTGCCACTTAACTGGCTGAAACACAAGAGAACAGCCAAATGGATCTGTTAAATAATAACACTAGCCCATATCATGAGTGGAGAACCTTTGGCCCTTCAGATGTTTTGGATTTCAACTCCAAGAATTCTTGACCATTGACCATGTTGAGTGGGGGTGATGAATACTGACATTCAGAACATTTGGAGCCTTTCTTCTCCCCTTGCCTCATATACTTTGCTTTATCTTTAGGAACTCACCTCAGTACACCCTGGATCTTTCAGGAAGATCTAGATTATATGGACGTGATAACTTGCATACTGCTTCAAACATCTGCATGCTATACAAGATGGTGGTTGGTCTCCAAACCTCACACAATAAATTGCTCCCTTGGCTGTATGCAGTCATACACACAATTACACAAATGCACACTTCATGTAAAAGTTCTCTAACTTTGCCTCTCTCAGTTTCCAGATGGGCTAGACTATAACTTCCTCACAGCCAAAAGCCATGCTGTCTGGGGACTGAATACAACTGTAGTCCAATACAGATGGAAAGTATTGGGAAGAGCTGGTCAGAATGTATTCTGCCCATCTTTCAGGACTTGGCATTTGTCAAACACAGGAGCAAATTATACACTAGTGGCATACAGTTGAATTATAAAAGTTATTTGACAAGTCAAAGACTGGCTATAATATTGCAAAATGATTACAGTAGTGCAAGGAAGGAAACTCCCAGTCCATTACTGCCTTATGTATTACCACTTCTCTATTTACTCCCATGGTTATGATGGTTCAGATTCTTTTATATATTGCTGTGCAGGGCACTCAGAACAGCCATTTTGAGGAATGCTGCCCATTAAACCTTTCTCAGAACAAAGGCAAAGGAGATTTGTTTTCTTCTTTTACTTTTATGTCATACATTTCAGACTCTTTTGGCAGAGCAATCATAAATTATGAGGTTTTATACACTCTTTTATTTGCTTTCCTTTATTCACTTCCACTTTCTGCTTTTCATCATCATTTTTCCCTACCAGCCCTCCTTTCTTCCTCCCCATGCCTTTCCCCATCAAACTCATTTCTACTTGGGATGGGGTTGCTGTGTAACTATAGTTCAGATAAAGTATTTATCCCTTTTTTAAAAAGACAGAAACTTAAAAGTGAGAATTTATGAGTTTTTTTAAATGAACAATATTTCACTTCATTTTTTTTATATTCAGACCTGGCTCTTGCATGCATCATATTGAAATAATGTCTCAGGCTGTGGATCAAGAGGCATCTCTTCACAGTAGCCAGCAGCCTCTACATGACCATCACAGCCACATGGCTTGATTTGATTCAGGAGGCTGTTGCTTAGTGCTTTTTAAAAGCAGCTATATTGGCTCACGGGGGGGGGGGTGAGAGAGAGAAACAGAGTCCCCCCCCCCCCCCATGAGTTGGTAGGACCTATGTTGGTGGGGGAAGTGAATATACTCCAGGGTTTAGTCTAAAATGTAAAGGCACCTATCTTAGGTTCTGAAACTATATAGGGATATGATTCAGCACCTTGGATAGCACCCTTTAAGTCTGGATTAAACTCTAGACCAGATTTATCATGCTACTCATACACAGGGACATGCTCATGCACTGCACACATAGCCAAATAAAGCTCAGCACACTTTCAGGTAAATATCATAACAATGAATAGCCTTTAAAATGAATGAGAAAAGGCATTTGTACAAATAAATCATCAGATGTTTGAGCTTTCACCTCCCTCAGTGATGGAAATTATTTCCACCATTGGAAATAATGACAAGTAGCATCCAGTGGTAGTTATAGGGGATTTGTCTGTCTGTCTGTTTGTCTATATATAATATATAATTCAAATCCCTACTTGTCCATAGAAACCCACTGGGTGATCTTTGGCAAGCCTCAGAGGAAAGCAAAGGCAACCCCCCTCTGAACAAATCATGCCAAGGAAACTATGTGATAGGTCCTGTTTAGGATTGCTATAAGTCAGAAATTACTTGAAGACACACAACAATAGCAATATATCCTGCATGGCTGACTGTAATATAGTTTCATATGCCATTCACCACCTCTAGCCATTTAACATCCCCACCTATGGTCATTTGTGCCTAGAGGAAAGCAGGCGGAGTAACAGAAACTCCTGGTGATGCTCCTGCAATACATGTGAAATAATTACATTATCTGCTGAGATATTCTGGGGGCCTGGAATGGATGATAAGCAAGATCCAATGGCAGTTATAGGATATAAGTCTATAGAATAGTATCTATCTATACGCATATGGGAGGGTCCAATCCTGCATGACATAGTATAGTAGTTCATTGTGTCATTCACCATCACTCAGACCTACCATAGAGCCACTAACATCCCTCACCCACAGCCATTTGTGCCTAGAGAAGCAAGGGGGGTCACATAAGTTTGTACTAAAAGTCTTCACAAATTGGTGGCCTTCCTATAGCCAGATGTGAAGTGATTACATCATCTGCTGAGATCTGACGGGGGGCCACATAAGGTCTCAGAAGTAGATGTAATAGTTTCATGTCTGGCTATCTCACACTCTCCCCATGCTCTCCACCAGACAGAAATGACCAAAGTGGAGGGCGCTGGCAGCTCTATAGTAGGTTATACAAGGGGGCTTTGGTTACTGTAGAGCAGTTGTTTCCAAACTTTTGCTCTCCAGATATTTTGAACTTCTGTTCCCAGAATTCCTGACTGTTGAACAAGCTGGTTGGGGCTTCTGGAAGTTGAAGTCCAAGACACCTGGGGCATCAATGTTTGGGAATCACTGCTGTACAGAGAGGAAAGACCTACCAATTTTCTAAGTGATCAAAACTAGACATACACAGGAGTAGGGTTAGCTACATTGCATATACTACTAAAAGGATGCCAGTCAGTGGGTGGGGGGAGCATCTGTGTGTGCGCATGTGTGTGTGTTTAGGCCAGTGACGTTTGTCACCTACTGCTCCTGCCATATCCTGCTCTGTTCATCCTGCCAAAGGAGACAAAGGTGGCTCGTCCTGTTTCTTTTTTGTTCTTCCCGACAAATGTCTTTCAAAAATGAAACATTCCAGAATCACAAGACTGTTCAGTGACACGGCTATTGTTACTTGTCAAAGATACAACCCTAAACACATTTGTTGTTAGTTGCCTTCAAGCTGACCTTGATTCATGGTAACTCTGTGCATGAGATGTCTCCAACCCCCCCTAGCCTCTACCTTTCTGCTCAGATCCTGTAGGCTCAGGCCCATGATCTAACTGATTAAGTCTATCCATCTGGCATGTGGCCTTCTTCTCTTTCTACTGCCCTCTACCATCCCACTACCATTGTCTTTTCTAAAGAGTCATGCCTTCTCATGATGTGGCCAAAGTTATAAAGGAACAACTCTCCAATGGGACTTATAACTAAGTAAGTTTGGTTATAAATGAAGTTGCCTATAATTATCTGGACAATTATCTAAGTACATTCCCAGTTGGACAGTCCAGTGTATGATGAGAAGGATAATCTAGGTCTTAATTTGAGTTTGGGACCAGATGGTTAAACTCTGCAACTTGAATGGGAAGAATATAGACGAAGGATAAGACTGAAATCCTATGCATGTTGCTTGACAGTACAGTATACTGTACATTACTGAACTCAATGAGAGTTATTTCTAATTAAATGCAAGGCACACTAAAGATGGTTCCCTCTGAGCATGGGCAACCATTACCAGGAGTGGTCCAAATCCACCAATAGCACTTCTGTCAGTCAATATGCTGACACTCCAAACTGATTCCATTCCTAACACTTTGTGTCATGCTTTATATGTGTGCTGAAAAAATTATGTTAAAGAATAAAGAAAGCAGAGGAGGAGAGAACTGAAGAGAAGATGGAGACATTAAAATGGTGTGGAAATGAAGAGAGAATGAAATATTGTGCACCAGTTGTATAACAGATGTTTCTAATTTACTCTAATATTCTTTTTTTTCCCCACAGCCTGAGAGATGAGAGGGGACACTGATTAAAATGATATCATGCATCCTTAGAACAGGGAAAGACAACATGCAAGGCTCATAACCCCACTATTGTTTTTGCAGACCTGTTGTTCCTCACTCCCCATCACTGTGCTGCAATATTTTGCTGAGAAAAGTTGGGCGGAACACTTTTTTTCCCCATTTTGAAAACATACTTGGGAAAGGTAATGCAAGATTCATTTGCATACAGATGTTTGGAGAAAATGAAAACCTCTTATCAAAGCATGCATTTTAAAGAAAATCAAAAGCCTTCTGGTGAAAATATGCTTAGTGGCCATTGGATAGTTTCTTTCCACCAATTTGTGAGGATTTTTAGTACAGCTTAATGCAAAGTCTAGTTAATAATTCACAGACATACTTGAAAGGCTTTCTCTCCCTCTCTTCATCTCTCTCTCTGTGTTTCTAGCTGCAACATTTCAAGGACCAGACAAGGAGTATGGTAGTTCTCAGCCTTTAACCCACAATTATGCATTTAACTAATCCTTCCTGGGAAATGATTGTAAATGAAAAGGTAGATAAATGGTTGGAGGTTGACTGGGATGCTTGTTTGACAGTGTGTGGAACACAAAAGGAAGCCGTCCCTGACAGAAGGTTTACAGTCTATATACATTATGACTATATTATGACCACCTTGAATCCTAATGTAGGAGAAAGGTAGGATATCTTCAGAAAAATGCCAGCCACAGATGCTGGCAAAATGTCAGAAAGAAACTCTTCTAGAACATGGCCACACAGACCGAAAAACCCACAAAAAACTACAGTTGAATGTGAGCATAAACAAAACTAACAGATTGACTGCCATTCTCCCAGAGAGTTTTGATTATTTAGCTCTTGAAAACTTGGCTCTGATTACCTGTATATTCAGCCATATCTGTGCTGCTGAATTCTGATGGCTGCAGTTTTATTTTATTTTAATTTTTTGTCAGGCTCCTCGTCATTAACTTGTTACACAGCAGTCAGGTAAATCATGGTCTCTTCCACACTGATAGTAGCTGAATTTGACTTGCATAAATGGTTCAGAAATTGATGTGATTGATTTTTGATAAGAATGAAATTTTGATGAAAACATTCCCATAAATGGGAGTGGCAAGGATGTATTATTTAGTCTGTGTAGATTCAGCCTGATCCTAACAGTGCTATGTTACACATGCCATAGAATGATATGCTTGTTCCATGTTCTTTGAAAAATGGCCTCTACTGAATCCGTTTTTGTGACAATATGAATTTCTCTCCGCCTGTCAAGGAAGAGAAGGGGGTGATCAAGAGTTTCACAATGGCAAATTTCTGAAAATCTAAAACCTTCTGAAAGCTTAGATGAGGCTTGAGGATTTGCGTACAGTGCCTTTAAGCCACAGCAGAGCCATTACTAATCAGCTAAGGCTGGCTTCATGAGCTGCTGTACTAAATAATGTCAAATTGTGGTGAGTCAAGCAGGGTTCATTAAGGATTCCCATTGTATTTTTCCACTACAAGACTGCAAGAATTTCTCAACCATTTTTTTCCTACTTTCACATCACAGAACGGACACAGTTTTATTTCCCTCAAGCTATACAGGGATGATTGTCTGTTTGGAGCAATGAAAGTAGCTTCCCTCTTCCTGGTGTCATGGTACTAGCACTGATCTAGCTCTACTAGCTTAGTAACTAAAATTTAAGGGAATGGAGAATACTGCTGAATGTGTTTGTTGAATCTGTGCTCCTAATTAGAGACACTTCCTTCTGTCCCATACAGACTAGCAGAGTGGTGAAACAGAACAGAACAGCTTGTACTTAGCTTTTTGCCTACTCAATTTCATTCCAAATGAAAACTCAGAAAGAGAATGGGAGAGGAGAGGAATGTGAGTGGTGAACCATTGCTGAAGGAGTATTATTCTTGTATCACCTTTCTAAAGAAAAACACATTCCTAACTGTTCATGTGGATGATAATATTTTCTCCCTGTAAATATACTTTTTCCTAGTGACACTCACTGTTTTGCACCTTTTTGAAATTGTTCTGGGGAAGAAATTGCTCTGGGCATAGGAATTGTATTTTATTCATTATAAGCATTTTCCAAAAGTGGTTATTTATGACAATCATAATAATTATATGTCTGTGAAAGGGCAAGATGTATGTACATCTATTGCAGGAGTGCTGGCAGATTTTCTGTGGCATTGCATTTTCAAAGTGCCCCCCTCCATGAAATTTGTATGATCCCCTCTTTGCTAGCCTTTAGGAAGGTTTCAAATATTTGTTTATTTCAGTCTGCATTTGAGTAACACTGTGCCACTTCTTATGATTTGAAGGCATTGTTTGCTCCTGCCACTATTGCAAATACCCTGTGTTCATGATTCTTTAATGTTTCACCAACATTACAAAATTTAATTCCTGTTCAGTGGGATCTGGTGGCTTCCATGTCAGGAGTTTAGCACACAGTTTAAAAAAAGCAACTTACCACTGCCAATTTCAATTCTAATTCAGGCTGCATCCAGATATTATCAGGCTCATTTGGCCACTGATGCCACCAGATGGGTGCAGCCCGAGTAACTTCCAGGTAGAATCCGGGCTCAGCCAGCTGATTTGCAAAGCTGGGAGCTTCCCATTTTTGAAAAGACACTGGCTGAGCCCAGATTCTACCTGCAAGTTACCCTGGCTGCACTCAGCCAGCGGCATCAGGAGCAAAATCCATTTGATAATAGCAAGAAGCAGCCTGAATCAGAATTGAATTTGGCAGCAGTAAGAGCCTTTGCAGACTGCCAGAAATATTGCAAATTGAGTCCACTTTAACTGCCCTGAGTCAGTGCTAGGGAATCATGGAAACTGTAGTTTATTGTGGCACCAGAGTTCTCTGACAGAGAAGGCTCAATGTCTCAGAAAAAAGATACAATTCCCATTATTCCCTAGCACTGAGCCAGGGCAGTTACAGTGGCCTCAATTTGCACTATTTCTAGCAGTCTGCAAAGGCCTTAAGTCACTTTTTTAAGCTATGCACTAAACTCCTACATGTGACAGTGAATCCACTCTAGATTCTAAACCAGGCTTTAAATAAGGTCCAGGGTGCTGAATATTGTTGCTAAATATACGCAACACCATGAATATCTCCTCTAAAGTTAGTGGAAACCTAGCATGGGTTCACTTCCCCAATGACATGCCCCTACCCCCAGTCTCTACTGCTCTGTTTTTCAGACTATGCAAAGGAAATAGCCAAGGACATTTTCATAGAATCATAGAATGGAGTTAGAAGAGACCACAAGGGCCATCTAGTCCAACCCCCTGCCATGCAGGAACTCAGAATCAAAGCATCCCCGACAGATGGCCATCCAGCCTCTGTTTAAAGACCTCCAAAGAAGGAGACTTCACCACACTCCAAGGGAGTGTCTTCTCACTGTCAGGAAGTTCATCCTAATGTTGAGGTGGAATCTCTTTTCCTGTAGCTTGCATTCATTGTTCCGGGTCCTATTCTCTGGAGCAGCAGAAAACAAGCTAGCATTCTCCTCAATATGACATCCCTTCAAATATTTAAAGAGGGCTATCATATTCCCTCTTAACCATCTCTTCTCCAGGCTAAACATACCCAGTTCCCTAAGTCTCTCCTCATAAGGCATCGTTTCCAGACCCGTCAGCATTTTTAATATTTAAAGTTTAATCTTGTTTTAGGGGGTTGGAGGGGGGGGGGGTTATGGGGATAAGGCTTGTTTTAACTTTGTATGTTTTAAAATGTTGTAACCCGCCCCAATTGCAGAGCAGAGAGGCGGGCTAGAAATAAAATTAAAAATTATTATTATTATTATTATTACCATTTTAGTCACCCTCCTCTGGACATGTTCCAGTTTTTCAACATCCTTTTTGAATTGTGGTGCCTAGAACTGGACACAGTATTCCAGGTGGGCCCTCATCAAAGCAGAATACAGTGGCATTATTACTTCCCTTGATCTAAATACTATACTTCTATTAATGCAGCCTAAAATTGCATTGGCCTTTTTAGCTGCTGCATCACACTGTTGACTCATGCTCAACTTGTGGTCTACTAGGACTCCTAGATCCCTTTCACATGTAATCTCGTTAAGCCAAGTGTCCTCCATCTCATATCTATGCATTTCATTTTTCCCCCCCTAAGTGCAGTACCTTACATGTCTCTGTGCTGAAATTCATTTTATTAGCTTTCTAATCTATTGAGATCATTTAAATTTTCATTCTGTCTTCTGGAGTATTAGCTATTCCTCCTAATTTGATGTCATCTGCAAATTTGAGAAGCATGCCCCCTATTCCTTCCTCCAAATCATTGATAAAGATGTTGAATAGTACTGGGCCGAGGACAGAACCCTGTGGCATCCCACTGGTCACTTATATCCAGGATGAAGAGGAGCCATTGCTGAGCACCCTTTGGGTTCAGTCAGTCAACCAGTTACTAATCCACCTAACAGTTGTATTGTCTAGCCCACATTTTACTATCTTGTATGCAAGAATATTGTGGGGGACCTTGTCAAAAGCCTTACTGAAATCAAGATATCCTATGTCTACTGCATTCCCTTCATCTAGCAAGCTGGTAATTTTGTCAAAAAAAGAGATCAGATTAGTCTAGCATGACTTGTATTTCAGAAACCCATGTTGACTTTTAGTAATTATGGCATTCCTTTCTAAATGTTCACAGACTCTGTTTATTGAACTGTTCTAGAATCTTTCCCAGTATTGATGTCAGACTAACTGGGTGATAGTTGTTGGGATCCTCTTTTTTCCCCTTTTTGAAGATGGGGACAATGTTTGCCCTCCTCCAGTCCAGGCTAAACATCCCCAGCTCCCTAAGTCATTCCTCATAGGGCTTGGTTTCCAGACCCTTCACCATTTTAGTTGCCCTCCTTTGGACATGCTTCAGTTTCTCCACATCCTTTTTGAATTGTGGTGCCCAGAACTGGACACAGTATTCCAGGTGAGGCCTGACCAAAGCAGAATAGAGTGGCACTATTACTTCTCTTGATCTAGACACTATACTTCTACTGATGCAGCCTAAAATTGCATTGGCCTTTTTAGCTGCTGCATCGCACTGTTCACTTATGTTCAACTTGTGGTCCACCTGGATTCCTAGATCCCTTTCACAGGTAGTCTCATTCAGCCAGGTGTCCCCCATCGTATATCTGTGCTTTTCGTTTTTCCGCCCTAAGTGCAGTACTTTACATTTCTCTGTGTTGAATTTCATTGTGTTAGCTTTGGCCCAGCTTTCTAGTCTGTTCAAGTCATTTTGAATTTTGATCCTGTCCTCTGGGGTATTAGCTACTCCTCCTAATTTGGTGTCGTCTGCAAATTTGATAACTATGCCCCCAATACCATCATCCAAGTCATTAATAAAGATATTGAATAGCACTGGGCCCAGGACAGAGCCCTGTGGCACCCCACTGATCACTTCTTTCCAGGTTGAAAAGGAGCCATTGTTGAACACCCTTTTGGTTCGGCCAGTAAACCAATTACAAATCCATGTAACAGTTACTTTGTCTAGCCCACATTTTACCAATTTGTTTGCAAGAATGTCATGGGGAACTTTGTCAAAGGCCTTACTGAAATCAAGATATACTATATCCACAGCATTCCCTTCATCTGCCAAGCTGGTAATTTTATCAAAAAAAAGAGATCAGATTTGTCTGGCATGACCTGTTTCTCTGAAACCCATGTTGACTTTTTGAGATTATAGAATTACCTTCCAGATGTTCACAGACTCTCTGTTTAATGATCTGCTCCAGAATCTTTCCTGGTATTGATGTCAGACTAACTGGATGATAATTGTTGGGATCCTCTTTTTCCCCTTTTGGAAGATGGGGACAACATTTGCCCTCCTCCAGTCCGCTGGGACTTCTCCTGTTTTCCAGGAGTTCTCAAAGATTATTGCCAATGGTTCCGATAATACATTTGCCAGTTCTTTTAGTACCCTTGGGTGTAATTCATCTGGTCCTGGAGACTTATATTCATTTAGATTAACCAGGTATTCCTGTACTATCCCTTTACTTATTCTGTGCTGAAATTATCCTATTCTGTCCATTGCTGGTCTCTCTGCTCCATTATCCTCAGGTTGAGCACCCTTTGCCTTTTCTGAGAAGACTGAAGCAAAGAAGGTGTTGAGTAATTCTGCCTTTTCTCTGTCCCCTGTTAACTTTTTGCAATCTTCTCCACACAGTGGCCCTACCATTTCCTTCTTCTTCCTTTTGCTGCTGACATACCCCCAAAAGCCCTTTTTATTGTTCTTAACCTCTCTAGCAAGCCTGAGTTCATTCTGCGCTTTAGCTTTTCTGACTTTACCCCTACACTTGCTAGCTATTTGTTTGAATTCCTCTTTGGTGATTTCCCCATTTTTCCATTTCTTATATATGTTCCATTTAAAACTTAGTTCAGTTACAAGTTCCTTAGTCATCCATCCTGGTTTCTTGAGACACCTCCCATTCTTCCTCCTCGTTGGAACGGTTTGAAATTGTGCCTTCAGTATCTCCCTTTTGAGAAACTCCCATCCGTCTTGAACTCCCTTCTCTTTTAATATTCCTGTCCATGGGATCACCCCCAGTATTTCTCTAAGTTTAGTAAAATCAGCTTTCCTAAAGTCTAGAATGCATGTCTGACTATGCCTGTCTTCTCCTTTCCACTGTATAATAAACTCTAGGAGGACATGATCACTCCCGCCTATGGATCCAACCACTTGCACCCCATTAACTAACTCTTCCCTGTTAGTTAGGATCAGATCCAAAATAGTTGACCCCCTTGTTGCCTCTTCCACCTTTTGGACAATGAAATTGTCTTCGAGGCAAGTGAGGAATTTGCTAGACCTTAAGGATATTGCTGAGTTTGACTTCCAGCAAATATCAGGATAGTTGAAGTCACCCATCACTACTATATTTCTCCTTTCTGAGTGTGTGGTCATCTGTTCTAGAAAGGCATCATCCAATTCTTCTGCTTGAGTCGGGGGTCTGTAGTAGACTCCCACACTAACATCCCTGTTGTTTCCCTCCTCTTTAATTTTTTATCCAGATGCTCTCCACCTGGCTTCCAGGATTGATGTCCTGGATTTCTTCACTGGTGTAAATATCCCTGACATATAATGCTATTCCTTCTCCTTTCTTGTTTGGCCTGTTTCTTTTTTTTCTTTTCTTTTTTAAATTTTTATTATATATAAAAGCAAAGACAAACACCTTAAAACATTCACATAAAACAATACAACATACCACACATTACATATTCATTCCTACAAATAAACATATCTATCACGTTAGCTAACATCTACTTACATTATCTAAAAAAATACATGACTAATATCCAAATTATCTATCCAGCTTCAATGAATCTTCCATTTCTCTTTCTTTCTTACTCCTTCTATACTCTTCTTATTCTCTACACTCTCTAACTAAAGTAACCACTCTACTACCTTCCCCTCAACTTACAGTTACATTTCTGTCCTATATCTTTCCTTTCATCTCTCCTTTCCCTCTATCCTTTCTTAAACCTTCTATTTGACACATCTGCATTTCTTACCCTTCTCTAACCTCCTCCTACTTACACCTCTATCTCTCTCTTCTTATCTACATGCTCCCACCTTCATCTACCTTCTCTTACCTTCTTCAACTTTCTTTCATCATCTACTCCTTTCCATTCCACCCATCTCCAACCAAACTCACAATCGTTCTACTCTACTTTCATTCCGATCTTTTCATTCTAAACTTCCTTCTTACTAATACTGGTTGGCTCCTTGTACTTTATTCGGCCTTCTTTTCTACTTCTAGCTAAAGAGAAGCTTCCTCGCTTTGGCCTATCTTAAATCTTAAATCACAAAAACCTAAACTTGTTATTCCATGTTCCATTTGTATTGGATTTATTATTGCCACATATATAACGTTCCTCTTTTTCAGTGTTTACTTCCTTCAGGTGTCCTCATCTATCTTCATCTCCCTCTACACCAATTACATTTTCTGTATTGGGTCAAAGTTATTTACAGTTTTCTTTGGGTGATCCTAAAAGCCAATTATGGCTATTTCCCCCCATATCTGTTCTAAATATTCTAACACTGGCTTCCATTCTTCTGTTGTTTTCTTTTTGTATTCCCGTCTTAAAAATTGAGTCAGTTCATCCATTTCAATCGCATCATATAATTTTTTTAACCATTCCTTTATACTTGGAGTATATTTAGATTTCCATTTTTGCGCTAAAGTCATTCTGGCCGTTGTCACCAGGTAAAAAAGAGTTTTTCCATGATTTTTCTTTAATTTATCCTCCCACACGTTAAGCAGAAAAGATTCAGGGCAGAACTGAATTTTTATCTGAAGGATGGAGCTTATTATTTCATGCACTTTAATCCAATAATTACTTATAAGTTTACATGTCCACCAACAATGGTAGAGGGTACCGGGTTTTTCACCACATTTCCAACATAAGTTATTTTTAGTTTTATAAATTTTTGATAGTTTCTCTGGTGTAAGATACCATCTAAAGTACAACTTGTAATAGTTCTCCCTTAGACTCTGAGATAAGGTATATTTCATTCTTTTAGTCCAGGTAATTTCTCACTTAGCCAATTCCAATAGATGTCCAATATTTTTTGCCCACAATGCCATATTTTCTTTCACTATCTTTTCCTCTAGATCCCATTTCAGGAGTATTGCATAAATTTTTTTAATCCATTTACTTGTACCATTTATGATTACTTCATCAAAGTCTGTATTGCTTTCACTAATTTCATATAATTTAGTATCTGTTTTATAACATTCTAGAATTTGTCTAAATGGGAACCAATTTAATTTATGTCTCTCTTTGCTTAGCTCTCCTTGGGATTTTAAACTATACTTTCCATTACTATTTATTTTTAACAGTTGCTCATAAGTTAACCATTTTGCCTCTTGTGCTGTTTCTTTTCTTTGAATTGCTTCCTGGGGCAAAAACCAAAGAGGAAGTTTTGGCATGATTCTAGCTTTATATCTTTTCCATATGCGAAATAAAGCTTTCCTTACACAATGAGAATTAAAGTCTTTATTAGCTTTTAGTTTATCGTAACCCAAGAACACATGCCATCCAAAATATAGTCCTTCTCCTTCAAGCTCTAGTAATTTGTTATCTTTCAAAAGTATCCATTCCTTAATCCACAAGAGACAACATGATTCAAAATATAATCTCAGGTTTGGCTGTTTGGCCTGTTTCTCTTGAAAAGGTTATACCCTGTATTTCTACATTCCAGTCATGAGACTCATCCCACCAGGTTTCAGTGATGCCTATTATATTTGCTTTGTTGTGCTAGGAGTTCAAGTTCATCTTGCTTATTTCCCATGCTCTGTGCATTAGTGTAGAGACATCTAAGACCATATGTCCTCCTTACTTGCTGCCTGTGCACGTTTTTTTGCCTCCCACTGTTGGGTCCCTGTACTGTTTGCCTTGTTTCGTCTATGACAGTTTGACTATTTTTTCCAGTCCTTTTGTCTTCCAGGACACTGTCTCCCTTCCCCACATAACTCAGTTTAAAGCCCCCCTGATCAAATTCTTGAGACTGTTGGCAAAAACGTTTCTTCCAACTGGCGTGAGATCCCTTGCCAGGAGTCCGCCCTCATGGAACCACAGCCCATGATCTAAGAATCCAAATTGTTCTCAACGACACCATCTGCGGAGCCAATTGTTGACATCTGCTATTTTCATCTCTCTTCCTGGACCATGCCCTTCAACTGGCAGAAGAGACAAGATGACAATCTGTGCCTCCATTTCTTTCAGCTTCTTAGCTAGAGGCTCATAATCCCTTTTGATGTTCTGAAGGCTGTGTCTTGTTGTGTCATTCATTCCCACATGGACCAAAAGGAAGGGGTATTGGTCAGCAGACTTGACCAGTCTTGTCAGCTTCTCTGCCACATCTTGGACATCTTTGCCCCAGGGAGACAACACACCTCCCAAGACATCTTGTCAGGCCCACAAATCACTGCTTCTGTCCCCCTCAGCAAGGAGTCCCCCACCATGACCACACGCCTCCTCTGAGGCTTAGCAATGACTATTCCCTGTAGTGGAACTCCCAGGGTCCCCTGTTCTGTCTCTGAAGTCTGTCCATGCTGCTCTTCCTTGTCCTCCTTGATAAGGGAAAGAGCTTGAAATCGATTCTGTAGCTGCAAGTTCCCAGAACGATCCCTGGTCTCCCTACTTCTATGTGTGACATTCCTCCAGCTGTCTACCTCCTCTGTATGTGATGTGGGCTTCTCTTCCCCAGGAACTTCCTCTGTGTGGTCCCCGTCCAAGATTGTTTGTTCCGTTCTGTCTAGGAAAGCCTCTTGCTCCCTAATATGCTGAAGTGTAGCTACCCGTGCCTCCAGCTGCTGTACTTTCTCCCAAGAGGGCTACCAACTTGCACTTGGAGCATGTGTAGTTCCCGACATCTGTAGGTAAGAAGACAAACATCCCACAGGTATTGCACATGACAGCAGCAGTTTCTTCAGTGTCCATACTAAATCTTAATTAGTACCTGAAAGGGGACTACGGCTTTCCTCTTCAAAGAAAATCCCTCGCTAACACCAGTGTTAAAGTCTGCTGATGACCGGAATTTTTCAACAATTAGTAGTGGTTATAAAATTTGCACGCCGTTAGGTGTGCAGCTCTGGGACCAGTTGTATAGAGCTAACTGGCTAGCTCCACCCCCTATTGACTGGCAAATGTGACTCAACAAAGCCCCACCTGCTCAGCACAGTCACACTCTCCCCAAGTGTTTTTAAAAAGAATTTTAAAACTCACCCACTCAAAATGGCTGCCTGGAAACTGCTTTCTTCCTCTTTCCTAGCAGGAACTGGCCTAGAAAGCCTCCTCCGCCTTCTCCTTTCCTGGCAGAAACTGCCTGGAAAGCCTCCTCCTCCTTCCCCTGTCCTGGCCAAAACTTACCTGAAACTGGCCTCTGGGAGCAGTTGTATAGAGCTAACTGGCTAGCTCCACCCCATATTGACTCGCAAATGCAACTCAACAAAGCCTCACCCACTCAGCACAGTCACACTCTCCACAAGTGTTTTTAAAAAGAATTTAAAAACTCACCCACTCAAAATAGCTTCCTGGAAACTGCTTTCTTCCTCTTTCCTAGCAGGAACTGACCTAGAAAGCCTCCTTCACCTTCTCCTTTCCTGGCATAAACTGCCTGGAAAGCCTCCTCCTCCTTACTCTGTCCTGGCCGAAACTTACCTGAAACTGGCCTCTGAGAGCAGTTGTATAGAGCTAACTGGCTAGCTCCACCCCATATTGACTTGCAAATGCGACTCAGTGTTTCCCTAAGTTTGTTGAAATCAGCTCTAAGAACATGATTATTCCCACCTAAGGATCCCACCACTTGCACCCCATTTACCAGGTCAATTTTATTTCTGCATTCTTTGTATGTTTCTCAGTAAACTCTTCAATGCTGGGAGACTGCACTAGAATTAAGTATATGTTGCCACTGTTAATCTTAGGAAAATCTTGGTCTCCTGAAGTGATTTATAATACATAACAGCTTATCTAAATGTACACTTTGGAAAATCTATTTTCTGAATTACAGTTTCTAGTATACCCCTCAGCCACCATGACTATAAGCTGTTCTGGCTGGTAAATTCTACGAAATGTAGTGCTAAAAAATGTACTGCAAACCCCCATCAGAAGCAGCACCACACATAAAATAGGAGCATGGAATGTGAGAAGCATGAGCCAAGGGAAGCTAGACATAGTGAAAAGGGGAAATGCAGCACATGAACATAGCAGTACTGGGGGTGAGTGAGTTAAAATGGACAGGAATGGGCCACTTTGAATCACAGTGTTCTATTCAGGGAATGAAAAGTCAAGAAGAAATGGGATGGCTTTCATACTAAGAAAAGATGTTGCAAAAGCAGTCAGAGGATACAATGCAAAATCAGACTGAATCATCTCAATAAGGCTCCATGGGAAACCTATGAATATCACCATAATTCAAGTATATGCACCAACCATTGAGGCAAAACAAGAAGAAATTGATAGATTTTACAAAGGAGTATAGGAAGAAATTGACAACACACCAACACAAGATGACAAGCTGATCATTAGAGATTGGAACACAAAGGTTGGAAGTAAAGAATCAAAAATGGTAGGCAGATTTGGACTAGGCAAAAGGAATGAAGCAGGTGAGCACCTGATAGATTTTTGTGAAGCCAACAACCTATTCATTGCAAACACATTTTTCATACAACCAGAAAAAAGGTTATATACATGAACATCACCAGGTGGCCAACACAAAAACCAAGTAGATTACATAATTAGAAGTAAAAGGTGGTGAAGCTCTATACTGGTGGCCAAGACTAGATTAGGTGCTGATTGTGGCACAGATCATGAACTACTCATTACAAAAATAAAAGTCAAACTCAAGAAGAGAACAACCAGTCATCATATCAAAATATGATTTAAACAACATTTCCACAGAATTGACAATATAAGGAACAGATTTGCAGTGCTAAATATAATAAATTGTGAACCAGAAGAACAGATTTGCACTACTAAATATAATAAATTGTGAACCAGAAGAGCCAAGGACATAATTAAAGAAGAATGCATAAAGACACTTCCAACAGACAAAACCATGGATGACAGATAAAATCTTACAAGCAATAAAGGAAAGAAGAGAAATAAAACAAAAAGGAGATAGGAATAAACTAAGAAACATGAACGCAACAGTACAACAGCTAGTAGGCAAAGATAAGGAAAATTACTACAATAACAAAAGTAGAGAAATACAAGACAACAACAAAAAGGGAAGAACAAGAGACCTATTCCACAATATTAGAGAAATCCTCCTCACATATCCTCCCCCCCAGAATTCCTGCCTCAACAGAACAATACACAGATTTACATGCTAATCATCTCAAGCAAGGGTCACACAGTATATATTCCCCACACACCTCTATTCTCTGAAGATGCCAGCCACAGATGCAGGTGAAACATCAGGAATACATTCTTCTAGAACACGGCCTCACAGCCTGAAAAACCCACAAAAAACTAATCAAGGGAAAGTTCAAACCAAGGACCCAGACACTCTATGACAATAAAAATAACATAATTCAAGACCAGGAAGAAATAAAAAGATATTGGATGAAATACACAAAAGAACTATACAAAAGAGATGACAAAATGAAGGACACATGGAGTGAAGAGCCATATGAAGATGAATCCCAAATCCTAAAAAGTGAGGTGGAAATTGCAATAAGAGAAATAGAAAAAAACAAATCACTAGGAACAGATGATATTCCAATTGAATCTCTGCAGTCCACATTGATAGACTCACCTCTAATGCTAACCAACATATGTCAACAGATGTGAAAAATAAAATGATGGCCAACAGATTGGAAGCAATCAATATACATCCCCATCCACACAAAAAGAGACACAAGAGAGTGCAGCAACTATAGGACCGTGGCACTAATCTCCCATGCAAGCAAAATTATGCTCAAAATACTGCAACATAGACTCCAACTACACATGGAGAGAGAAATCCCAGAGGTCCAAGCAGGGTTCAGGAAAGGAAGAGGCACCAGGGATCACATTGCAAATATATGATGGCTACTGGAGTGTAGCAGCAAGTTCCAAAATAAAATCGGCATATAGACTACAGCAAAACCTCTGACGGCATAGATCATGAAAAGCTATGGAATGCCCTTAAAGACATGGGAGGACCAACACATCTGATAGCCCTAGTGTGGAATCTGTACTCAGAACAACAGGCTACTGTCAGGACCAGAATACAGAGAAACAGAATCGTTCCCAATTGGCAAAGGAGTCAGACAAGACTGCATCCTATCACCCTACCTATTCAACTTATATCCAGAACATATTGTAAGAAAAGCAGGCTTGGACATGGAAGAGGGAGAAGTGAAAAATTGAGGAAGAAATACCAACAATAAGTTAACAACACCGTAATACTAGCAGAAAACCTAAGAGACCGGGAACAACTACTAAGGAAGATCAAAGAAGAAAGTGCAAAGGCAGGCTTACTGTTGAACATAAAGAAATAATAATAATAATAATCACAGAGAACTTACAAACATTCAGACTGGACAATGAGGAAATAGAAATAGTAAAAGTTTTCTCACTCCTTTTAGGAGCAGCAAAAGGCCACCCTAAGAGCTGGCGCCGTGGCTCTTCCACACCCTTTTGGTGCAGTGTGTCTACACGCTGCACTGGGAAGACGGCCTGATGCTATGCGCTGTGCGTACAGGTGCGCGGCATCGGGGTGGGGGTGGGGCAGCTGGCATGCAGCTGGCATGCAGCTTCTCCACCCCGACTCCACCACTAGGCCAGCCCTTTAGGCCTGCAATGCCCCTATGAAAGAACTAGAAAAGATCCTAAAATGCAAAGACATACAACTCAGCACAAAAGTCAGAATCATACAAGCCATTGTATTCCCTATTACCATGTATAGATGTGAGAGCTGGACAGTCAAGAAATAAGATCAACACATTTGAGATGTGATGCTGGAGAAAATACTGAGGATTCCATGGACAACCAAAAGGACAAACAAATGGGTCCTAGAACAGTTCAAGCCAGAGATATTCCTAGAAGCCAAGATGACAAGACTATGGGCCTTTACAGACTGCCAGAAATGATGCAGCTTGAGGCCACTTTAACTTTCCTGGCTCAGTGCTAGGGAATCATGGGACTGTATTTTTATCCGGGACACTGAGCCTTCTCTGTCAGAGAGCTCTGGAGCCACAATAAACTACACTTCCCATGATTCCCTAGCACTGAGCCAGGGCAGTTAAAGTGGACTCAATTTGCACTATTCCTCAGCCCACTTCCCTTCATCCTATTCCCTAGCTTTATTTAAATTTATTTATCTTGCACTATTCCTCAGCCCACTTCCCTTTATCCTATTCCCTAGCTTTATTTAAATTTATTTATCTTGCCCAATAAAGGTAACTAGAGACCTTAAAAACATACACATTTTAGTGACCTTTGGGTTGGCCTAATAAAGCTGTTATAAAGCACTAGGAATTTTCACTTTTATAAAGGATTCAGTTTTTGGATTGGAAGATAGACCTGAAACTGTGCTGTTTAGAGTTATAGAGAGCACAACTGTGAAATGTTTCAGCAAAGCAACTGCCAAAATTCATATCTTTATTAACAGCAGTCTTAGTGGTGAGATACTGATAAAGATCCCGTGGTCCTCCTTTTATGATCTGGGTTGACATTGGAGACCTCCCCCACGTACTCATTCTACCACATCACTTATCAAATAATCTACTATGGAAGGGTGTATAGAAAACTGCTGCTGCCATACAGGTCTTGCCCTGCTGCCTACCTGATTTCTCTTCTGCCTCTGTCTTGATAAGAACACTTGGTTCCACCTCTTAAGGTATTGCAGCAGGCTGCTGGTGTGATGCTCCTGTCTACCCCAAACCTCTTTGCTGCCTAGAATGAAGGCAGATACCAATCCTGAGATCCTCTCCCACCTCCAAATGATCCTTAATAAGGAAAGATTTGGCAAGACCAACATCAAACCACCTTTCAGCAAAGTTCTTTCATGATTTACTATTAACACAGACAGAAGAAACACCAGAGAAGATAGATATAAGCCCTTTCCCTCATCATTGTGACTGGAGAGCGCTGGTGAAATTCATGCCTCAGATTGTACATTATTACTGTTAATAAACTCACCTCTTTCCTCCTGCTCTACACCAAATCACTTGGTGTCTTATTTATGATTTTATTCTGCATCACATCACTTGGTGTCTTTTTAATATGGTTTTATTGGAAACACAATGTCTAGTTGTTTTGCCAGGGGGGTGGGGGGGGGTCCTCCATGTATTTTTGAAAGTCCAGATCTTTGGGTTGATGTGACATCCTCCAGACTATGCCATTTTGATCCACAGCTGAATTAAACTAATCTAATATGCTCTAGAACTGGTCCAAGCCAGCTCAATTTTCTTCATTATTTAGGATTTGAGTGAATTTATTACACAGCCCTACTTGGAGCTTATTGGAACATTTTCTTGCAGACCCCCCCCCCCCCCAACACACACATACTTATTAATATCTAATTCCAAGCTACTTAAAGCCAGCTAATGCTGGTTAAAATTACCTTGGCACATACAGAAGTAATGGTTCAATCCCTCCATTAATTTTGCGTGGGGCTGCTTGAGGAGGCTACATGGGGGGGGGATGCTCTCTGTAAAATGCATCAGGTAAAATGTCAAATGAAAAGACATAATCACTACTATTAACATTCTTGAACAATAGGCAAGACAGTTTCTTTCAAGCCTGATGAGTGAAAAGGTCATTTCATATTAATCATGTATTGAGTATAAAATGAACACCCATTTGCCATGAGTTACAAAATAACAGTCACCAAAAAAATCTTTTGCAAAAGTACCTTTTATAAGAATCATTTTACTCTCTCCATGAGGTTAGTCATTTTAAAAGGGGAGAGTGAGAGAAAGAGACATCTTGCCTGCCAATATTCTGGTTAATTGAGTTAGAGAAGTATCTCCAGATATTTCTCTAATATTCTACATATGAATACGGATTTTATCTTTACAAAGCAAGTGGCTTAGCAACTGTGTGATGTGCTGTTATGGTTTTGGCAGGTGACCTAGAGCTTCCAAGAAGCTATTGAACTACATCTCCCATCAGCCTTCATCAGGATAGGCAACAGTAAGGGATGGTGGGAGATGCAGTCCAACTACACTCAGAAGGCCACATGTTGCACTGGGACAAAGGACTCCGCACGCCTTTTTCTTGGGTAATAACTGGCCACAACTTTATTTCTGTACAGGGTCTCAACAATTTTAAATAATCTTTACAAAATACCAGAATTTATTCTTGACACATGTGTCCGTGTAGATAACTGGAACTGTTATCAAAGTAAACTACATCTATCACAACATAAGCCAAGAACATCTGTTTTAAATCAAAGGCACGTCAACAATTATCTCTTTCCCCCCCCCCCCCACCGGAAATGATGTCATAAATTAGCTTATGACATAACCAATATTATGACATCATCAAGTTGTTTGATGACATCATATAAAATTTAATTAACCTAATGACGTATACCCATCACTGAATTGAATTAACCCAATTTGTAATTTCCAATTAACCGAATTATCCCCCTGGGTCCCTGTACTAAGGTATACAACCTCCTTAACTTTTCCAACCTTCCCTTCTTTTTGCACAACTGCCTCTCAGGATTTCTCTGGGGAAAACCCTGGATAGTGTAGAACTAATTCTAATTATTTATGAACTGTACAGCTAACCCTGGGGAGTAGTTGGTTGGCTGGTCAGGTTATCTCTCTGAGGATCTACTGTAAATCTCAAGACCTGGTATTAATGCTGATGCCTGCATTAAATAATGATGGAAATCTTAAAAGTAGTGGACCACCCCCCCACCCTCATTAAAACCAAATATGTCAGCTAGTCCTCTAAGTTTGTGTGTTATCATCAGCACCTTAATGTTTTGTCCATTCCTTATATAATGCCCCTGAGATACATTTTGGCCTTTCCGAACATGGGGTCTCAAAATGGTCCCAGATTGATTAGTGGAAGTATGTTTCTTTTGATAAGCTAAGCATTTCCTAGTGCCTTTGATGTCCCCAGGCTAGCAACAGCAACAACAAAAATGGAGAAAAAGATGGCAGGCTTCCATTAGAAAGCAGAGTGCTCATTTTTAAGGATGAAAGGAGACAAATGACTGTCTTGTGTACTGAGTCATATATAGTAGACACTGAGATGAGCTAAACTAACAGGGAGAGAAGAAACTTGGAGACCTAGAAATGGAGTCAGAGAAAGTAAAAGACTGGGACTGAGCCAAGGCTGTGCACTATGAGGAGGAGTTAGTCCCATGGGAGTCATATAATAGCACCATTATTGGAAAGGACCCATACCTCACAAGCAGAGCATATGCTTTTGGGGCATATGGTCCTACTTAAATCCATGCTCTGTCCAGTTAAAAGAAAGAGCAGAACTGGGGGAAAGACTTCACAGAGGCAAGCAAGAACACATGAGGCCAAACAACTTTACAGTCTGGTTGAAGCAGCAAAAAGGTGTTAATGAGGAAGAACAAATAAGGTAGAAGAAGCTGCAGCAGTTTACTTATGCTTGAGCCTACTGGAAAGGCCAAGATTCTGCCCCATCCTCTCTTCCCCTCCTGTTGAGTTAACTGAGTACAAACTACTTTTGCACTTTGAACTCAGTTTGCATCAACTGAAGTAAGCTGAGAACAAAGGAGGAAACTGGGAAAAGGAGAGAAAAACTGGGAATGTTAAAAGCAGCTGAAAATGTGGGAGGACAGAGGACGACTCAGGACTGCCCCTGCCAAATTGGCACAGTTGGAAGTTATGACCTGTGCTTGATTTCTTGGCCTCTGCAAATGGGGCTTATAGCTCTTCAGACATTGGATATTATCACATTAGAAATAATGTGATTTATCCCCGATGGGATACAGTCACATTTTGGGTTATAAATGGGTATTATTGCATGTAAAATTGATGACAACAGGCAACTGGAACCTAGCTACGTCCTGGGTCCCAGCTGTGTTTAGCTGGCCACTTTTCCAAAACGGGAGCTTGCTGTTTTGGAAAAGCAACCAGCTAAGCACAGCTGGGACCCAGGATACAGCCAGGTTCCAGTCGCCAAGCGGCAGCAGCAGCGATTTTGCATGCGAAAATACCCATTTATAACCCAAAACATGACTGCATCCTCTTGAGGATAGGTCACATTATTTCTAATGTGATAATCTCCCTTGTTGGACTCCAGTTCTTATCAGTCCCAGCAGACAACCTGACTACTGATACAAGATGACAGGAAATAACCATTTTCCAAATGACCTCCAGAAACAAGAAACATTCTACAATTTTACATCATTTTCTCTTCATAACACAACAGAGAGTAAAGAAAGTGAACAATTTGAATCTAGACCCATGGAAACTGTGTCCACCCATCCACCCCAAACCCGGTAGTTCATGTTTGTTGCCTACAAAAGACTATACCAAGGTCAGTGGAAATTCAAAACTTGAGGGGCTGCAAAGTAATGCTACAAAAACTCCTTGGCACAAACCAGGTCAGTTTGATAAGTAATCAATCTTCTTGCAGTCAATCTTATGCACATTTACTCAAAGGAAGTCCCAATGTGTGCACAGAGGCAGATAATGGGAAGCATACAATTGAAGTGTTTTCTTTGGTTACAATTCTATATGCACTTACCTAGCGAGTTTAAGTCCCATTGATCTCAGTAGGATTTACTTCAGACTGCATTGTTTTGCCATTTTAGTTGAATGACAGAACAATGGAACAGTGGAAATGTGCTTTTTAGCCAAATGTATTTTTGTAATGTACTCATAATCATTTTATTTGTATATTCTTTCTCTGTGTGCAGTGGACTGAAAGCATAAAACATACACATTTACAAATATGAATTCATTAGCCATACATTATTATCTGCAGCAGCTTTGGATAAAAGAAAGTTCAAAACTCATGAAAGCTTCACTAGTACAAAAGAGTGATGATACATGGAGGTACAGACATATTCCAACGTTTTACTTCTTTCTCTATCTTTTTCCTTTCAAGGTCTACTGTGAAAACAATTTGTAACCTATGTAACCAGTGTTAATGTTTTTGTTCTACTTTCCGTTATGTAATTTATTCTTTTAAAATAAAATCAATTTTTAAAAAAGTTTCTAAACAAATATCTTTCCATTCTTTTAGAGTTAGGGATTAAATGAAATGTAATTAGTTAAGAAAGATATAGACAGAAAAAACATGATTATCATAAAGAAATGCATTCATTCCAGGCTGCATCTACTCTGCAGAATTAATGCAGTTTGATACCATTTAAATGTTATGAAATTCCAGAATCTGAAGTTTTGTGACATATTTGGCTTTCTCAGTCGGAGAGCTCTGGTGCCAGAATAAACTACAAATCCCCGGATTCCATAGGATGCAACCATGACAGTTAAGGTGGCATTATTATTTTCAGTGTGGCAACAGCCCCAGTAGTCTTTTATGATGTCTCAGGGTACAGTCTGTACACATTTATCTAGGAGAAAACCCCGCTGAATATGCTGTGACATACTTTTGAGTAGATAACTGTATGATTGCACTGTTGATGTAAATGAAACATTGCTCCTTGGAGCTGACCGGGGAGGGGGGGGGGGCGACTCTTAAAGTAAGTAGACAGTACAATATTTCTTAATTTTCAACTTCTCCAAGTTGCAGTTTCTTTCCTGTGGCAGTATGAACATACACTGAGAATTAATAAATCAAAAGAGAGAGAGATCGGGAAAGCACCTGATGCAGCATTCTGGGGGTGCTGTGATTCATGGGGTTCTCTTCAAGAAAAGGCCCTCTTACTGGCTGAGCTCTCTGTCTTACTGCATGGGACATTGGCTTGTAATATTCTGATGCTTGTCAAAGCAAGTGAACAGGAATAATTCCTTTTTAAAAATACTAAACATTATTTTTGAGAAATGGCACAACTCTTTTCAAAAGTAGCAACTATAACGAAAACTTATTACTGGGGCCTTAGAACAAAATCTGTAGCTCACTAATTTAAAAATAACTTTCCAGGCTGTAATATCTATATCTACGTAGGCAAGACTCCCACATTATTTCTGCAAACAATCTAGTACAGTCCAATATCTGGAGCCCTGAATGAAGTTTTGTATATATGTGCTGGCTTGTTTCTTAGAGAACTAATACACTTCCCCCAATGGTGCCACTGTCCATTCATCTACTTTTCCCCACTTTCCTGTCAATAAACCCCATGATGAAAAGTAGTATTGTTATGTCTCCTATACGAAGAACAAATCCTCCCCTCTATTTTTGGGTAGACAAACTGGGAGGCCACTATTAGATGGGGGAGGCTGACTGAATCACTTTGAAAATGCTGATAATGCAGTTAACTACACCCTTCAGAAACCCAATATCAATATTTTGCAGTTAGATAATAACTATCATGCTTTATATATTTCACCCAAATAGCCCTATCCAGAAGGGCTGGACTGCTGTTACAGTGAGCCCTTGGTATCTGCTGGGGTTTGGTTCAAGGATTGCCTGTGGATACCAAAATCCATGAATGCTCAAGTCCCATTAGATACAAGGTAAAGATAGTAAAATGGTGTCTCTATAAAATAGCAAAATTAAGATTTGCTTTTGGGAATTTATATTGTTTTGAATATTTTCAAATTGTGGATGGTTGAATCTTTGGATAAAAATACATGGATATGGAGGGCTGACTGTATCATAGACAAATAACTAATTCCATAAGATTAGTGTCTTGACTAAAACCTTCCAGTGATTCTATGGAGTATTTGAAGTCTGAACTGAGGAATTTCTAGCTCACTTTCTTAGCCACTGTGTTAGTCATAACATGAGTTGGTGAGATTCAGTCTTTAGAAAGCTGGATTGGGACTCAGGAGATCCTGGTCCCATTTACAATTATGGCACTATATTCTACTTTAATTTCTTTGGCAACATCTCATGAAAACCTGAAATTGACAATTTAGGGAGGGATATTTAGAACTCAACCAGAGAGCCCTAGTGCAGTGATGGCAAACCTATGGCACATGTGCCAGAGGTGGCACTCCAAGCTTTCTCTATGGGCATGTGCGCTGTCACCCCAGCACAGAGTTTGCCAGAGTTCGTTACTAGAAAGCCAGAGGGACGCAGCACTTCACCATAAATAAGTGGGTTTGGGGTTGCAGTTTGGGCACTCGGTCTCTAAAAGGTTCACCATCACTGATCTAGTATCTTACCAAACTACAAACCTTAGGATTCCATATGATACCACCATAGCTATTAAAGAGGGATATAGCACTATATTTGTGCAATATAAATGAGTCTCCAGTTTCTAGCCCCCACTGTCCATGACTCTCACTGGGATAATTTGAGCCTATTTTCCCCTCCAGCTGACCTACCTCACAGAGGTCTTGTGGGGATAATATGGGGACAAAGAGATTCCTGTGCTCACTGAAGTAAACATCAAATAGGACTATAACTAAGGTAACAATATCCATTTATGTGAACTCTTCAATCTAAAACTATCCATTTCTGTTAGATGAAATACATGAATTTTTCCATTTGCTTAAGAATAAAACAGACTTTTTATCCAAAAAGTGTATTGGAGTAATTATCTTTATTTTCCTCTTACATTAGAAACCAGCATGGAAACCATTAGGTCCATAAGGTTGAATGACTGTAATGGGTTTAACAGAGTGGTGCTGTTTTCCATAATTTGCTGCTAAATCTTCAGATTTTCTATTATGATGGCAACATCATTGTGAACTACATTTGCACTGCTTTGTCCTACCATGCTTAAGCTTCAAATAACTTTAGGTTTTTATTAATTCCGCTCTTGGGTCCTATTCATCAGTTGGGCAGGTGTATTGCCTGATAGTGCAATAATCTCTCTCAGATGTATGACTTGTTTTATTCCTTTTTATTCCAGTAATAAGTTCTGGGAGCATAATAAAACAGAGAGTTTATTTCTTTCTTCCTTTTTCCTGGTGAAGCAACTGTAAATTATCATCTACCAGCAATAAATATGATTATTTAATGAATAGAAAAGGGACATAAGAGGTTAAAAAATAAATACAATATTTATTAAAGTTGAAGACAAAATGAAGGATTAGTACAAATCATGAGCAAATAAAGTTATTTGTGAAGGTAGGAAAGGAAGAGTAAATGCCTAATTTAGAGGGTGCAAAAGTGGATATTCTATATGCAGTTTCTATAAAAATCATACTATTGTAATGATCTTCTATTCAGCTTTCAAATGATGCAAAATGTACAAAATTAGGGGGGAAATTGTGTTGGAATGAAGATCTCTCTGTTCAGCAGCAAAACAGAGAACAGAACAGTCCAAATGTCTGCCCTGCAGAAGGGCAGCTAAGTAAGTATGGCATGTGACAGACGTTATCCGTCTCCAGGAGCATGACCCATAGGTTGTCTCCCCCCCATCAATGCAAACCATGGTGGCTGAGAAAATCTAGGATTTGTAGGTCACAGGATGCCACAGGAAATTAAAAAAATAAAAATAAATAACAAGCAAATAAGATGTAATAGTATAGCAGTGCAACACTGCCCCCCAAAACCTGCCAAGAAATAATGCCATTTGACAAGAGTTTAACTGCCTTTGCTCCATCCTATAGAATCCTGAAATTTGTAATTTTGTGATGCACTAGCATTCTTTGACAGAGAAGTTTAAATAATGTGTAAAACCACAAACCCCAGGATTCCACAGGATAGAGCTACAGCACTTAGAGTGGTGTCAAACCACATTATTTCTACAGTGTAGATAGTGTAAGGACTGTTTATATTAAGGAAGGCATTATGACTGATAGCCACCAGATCAACAACTAGCCCCCAGTGGTCCATGGGGAGACCATCCACAGGAACAGCAACTCAACCTTCTCATTTCATGGTAAGACAATCAGTGGCACTGCCAGCAGTTATGATCATAGTAGGATTATTGTGAATCCTTCAGCAGTTAGCAGTTTTGTACACTGCACCATTCTTTTCTTTTACAAACAGTGGAACACATGAAGCCCTGGATCCTGAGAAGTTTAAATGAAAGAAATGTTATGGTAGGGAAAGGGAGTGCTTCCCTGGATCACCTGTGCAGCCCTTCACAGCATCTCTGGAGTGTAGCAACCCTAAGCAGCCCACTCTGGTTTGTTAGTGTTCTGATGATTAGTAGCAGATTTTCTGAAACTGCTGGACTGAATTCAAGCCCATGACAAAATGTCTGGCATTTTTTCATACTACAGTTATAGCACTTTCTTTTCCTTTTAGCTGCCACCCAATGGAAACCTGGGGTTTGTTGTTGGGTCAGAGGCACCAGAGAAACTCTCTTGTTGAGAACTGGAAATGCCTTCCCCTAAGGCAGTGTTTGTCCATTATTTTCTGTCACGCCCCCCCCCTAGGAAAGAAGAAAACATTTCCCCCCCCCCCCCCGCGTGATCACATGGGCGGGTTTGGCCAATCAGGATAGAGCTACTGGGGCTGTGCTGGGACAATCTCCCTCTCTCCAGCCGTAATGGGCCCCCCTTTATGGAGCCTCGCGCCCCCCCTGGGGGGCCCGCCCCACTGTTTGAGAACCGCTGCCCTAAGGTGTCAATCCCAGGATTTCCATAGGATGGAACCATGGCAGTCAACATGGATTCGTAGTACTATAACTGTGTAGTGTGAAAGGGCCCGTGGCCTGAAGCTGAGTCAAAATGTATCTACCTTTGGCCCTACATAAGTAAGTTGGTGACAAAATGTCTATGAACTCTAATGAAACCAATGCTGTCTAGAAAGATCACTGCTGCTTATCTGTAGTTTGCTAAAGATCACATAGAACAATATTCTCTGGACAGACAAGTCTAAGGTAGAACTTTAGGGCTTAGGGGAAACATTGTGTGTGGCAGAAAACAACAAAAACAAATACTGACAAACAGAAACAAAAACAAACAAAAGAACCTCATCCAAATTGTCAAGCATTGTGGTGGGAACCTGATGATTTGGACCCACTTTGGTTTGTCAGAACCTGGATGGCATGTCATCATTGAGACAACCATTAATTCTGCAATTCTAGAATTGAACTCATCAGTTCTAGAGAATATCAGACCATCAGACCAAGAGCTGAAACTGAACCAAAAGTGGGTCATGCAACATGACAGTGATCTTAAACATCCAAGCAGATCTACCAAAGAATGTTGAGGTGAATTGTTCATACAAGGAATGCCTCAAATGTCACAGAGTTGAGGCAGCTCTGTGAGGAGGAATAGGCAAAAATTCTTCAAAGCTGATGTGAAAACTGACCAACAATTATGGAAATTTATCCATTCTTTCTACGTCACCTACAGTGGTGATGCATGAGGGTTTGCCATTTGCAGTCCCAGAAGGAAAAATTGTAAGGAAATACTAGGCTGGGTGGGCAAGCACTTATTTGACGTCATGGATGCTCAAAGGGGTGCCACCAGCTACTGAATCACATATTTTTTCACTCATGAATATAGAGTATTGATTCAGTGGTAGATAATGTTAAAACACATCATGTTTGTGCATCCTTTGTTTAAACAAGTTGTGTGTTGTTCTTTATCTATGATTATGGGAATAGATTAAGATCATATAATATTTTAGTTTGCAAATGTGTGGGTGTTGGAATATGGATGGGTTATACAGTCAAAGGAGAAATGTAGAGATGTGTGTGTGGAAATTTCCTCATGGGAACAACATCTACTGAACACAAAGAGAACTCAACAACAGGTGGCCAAGAAGACATAAACAAGTACAGTTTTAACTGGGAAAAAGATAGTCACTACATCAACATCTGAGCTCATGAGAAAAGCAGTCACAGGGGAATGATGGACAGCAAGAGGCTGGGTTAATACATATCATACAGGCATTATCCAATCAGCATAAGTTTAACACCCAGAAGGTGGAGTATGGGAAGGGCCAAGGGGATCCTTTGTTTCAGATTGTTTATATTTGCAAGCACTGTGTGTGTGTGTTCGGCAGTGGTTTTAGCTATGGAGTTAGTTTTTGGCTTTTAGTATGCTTATATTGCTTTTACAATGTAACTCCTGGATCTGGAAACATGGATCTGTAACTTTTCTTTTCTACAACATCAGCAAGATCTGATCCTATAGTGGCTTGTATGTTTTTCTTTTGTTATTTTATTTTATGGAACAATAAAGCTCTACTTTATAACTACAAGATTTGTCTGCATGTTTTTTAGCATGGAAACGCTGATGGAGGAAGCTGTTCACTATAATCTGCTATACTCTGCATACCACATCCGAATATCAACAAGTGTATATATATCATGCAGTCACAGATCATCAGAGGTATGTGACAATCTTAAAAGGTTCAGAGTCCTTTTCTCAACATTTTATATATCATTTTCCATAATAAGGAGGCCTAGGATTTGTAATTGGTGCAGTATTTAGAATGAGCTTTAATCCATTCCCATGTAGGCACATCTGATGGTATAGAATAAAACTGATTTAAACCTCAGTCTTCTTTTTCTCAGGGTACTTTAGAAACTCTAGTTCAGTGGAGTGGGCCAGGGCTGTCTAGGAAGAGAAGATCATTACCATGTTCAAATCTCAAAATTCCAAAGGGCAGAGACATGACAATTAAAGTGGTATAATATCACTGCATAGTGCAGATATACTCCACAGCATCAGATACAAATGATGACTGCCTTCCCATCATCTAGGTAGAAGTTTCAGTTGCAGGAGTGTGTGTTTCCCCCATATCTCTCTAATACCAAGATCATAAGAATTTAATCTCAACAGGGCAAATTTCCAGTGAAGTGAATAAAACATTATGAATAATTGATGGTGACAACTTACTAAGAACATGTGATCGAGCATGAAGCAGTATGAAGACTCATTAACATTCTCAGTTTAGTAAGAATACCCGATTCTGCAATAGGGTTTTTACACTTTAAGGCACACAGTACTGTTTATATCCTTATAATATAATGCGTTTCAAAAGATGGAGGAAAAGTGGATTCATTTAACAGTTTTTGAAGTATTGTGTGTTTCAGAGATCAACAACATTAAAAAGAAGTATCCATATTAGCCGCAGCAATTTTCCTGTGTTATACAAGTCTTTAAAATATTCTGGATTTGTTTGTCTTGTGAAATGAAAGAATGTAAGGCAATTAGCCAGTATCTATGGAAAGCTTTGAAATAATTTGCTCAGCATACCATTCAAATTACAATTTAGATTAGCAGGTTGTTAAGTGATCATCTTATCCTGAAATATCTAGCAAAGAACACACACCTTAATGGCAGATAGCCAAATAATTTTTTAAGGTATCAAAGCAGTTTCTTTCTCTTTCCCTTCTGAAAACTGAAACTTTTTTTTAGCTTACTACTGATGTGCCAATTGTTTCATGCTCAAGGAAACAAGCAATGCTCAAATGAAAGAATTATCTGTCTTCCCTGTGCACTGCAGCTGCTTTGTAAGCCAGAGGCCAAAAGTGTTTATATATGAGATAAGCTCATTCAGTAGAACAAATTAATGCTGGATTGTGAAATAAATGGCATGTCTTCGGACAGCTAATTAGCTTTGCACTGCTCAATTAAGCTTTCAAAGGACATGTGTTTCTTGATGGAAAAGGAAACATTTCAAGGCTGTTTCAAATTCTTGATGGTTTTAGTTTTTGGGAAAAGAAAAGGGGGGGAAAAACAGACCCAGAAACATCTTACCAACAAAAAGATCCTGCAGCATTAGTTCTACCTCCCACCCACCATCACTCATTGCTATAATCTAAACTACAAAAGTTTTTTAAAGCCACAAAGCAAAAAAAGGGAAAATCTACTCAATCACAAATATGCCTAGGAAACATTGATCTCTGGCCAAGGCTAAGATGTGGGAAGCAAAGAAGTAGAAGCTCTGTGTTACATTTGTAACACTACATTCTCACCAAAGAAGGTACAGGACCATCCCAAGAAGCTGCACCAATCAGGTACTCGTATAGAGGAGTGATATGGAGTCCCTCTTCAGCTTTTGATGTACAGTTCCAGCTATGAAGATGCGAGAATTTATAATCTTTTCTGTCACAGCTCAATGGGGACTGATTAACTTTCATGAGCCATATTGAAAAGATGGAGATTTAGATATGGTAGCAAAATATTTTGGAAAAATATGAGCAGTCAAATAAACTTTGTGAACATGGCATGAAGCAAAAGGGATGAGTTGTTAGGTTTAGATGGGATATAGAGTCAATGTTAAAATGTTGAAATGTAAAAGATGTGTGTCTGTATTTTTCCATGCTGTGAAAAGTTGTTTTTTCTGAGAGCTAGATTCACAGTTTATCAGTCCCAGGTGCGGTTTAGCCAAAACAGGACTCCATTCTCTGGGAAAGAAGGTTTGTTTGTGTTATGGTTTTGTAAACATAATTTTTGTTATGGGAAATGTAGTCACATGATATGTTATTGTAATTAAGGGTTGGACTAGAACACGTCACGTAGTATCACCCAATCAACTTGTAAAGGTCACACCCAGAAAGGTGGAGTTTTGTGGGACTGAGGGCTGAGAATCAGAAAGTTTCTCACTTGCTTTTTGACTTTTGAACTGTAATGATCTAATTAAAACATTCTCTTGATATGCTACTAACAAAATCTTGAAATATGTAGCAAATAGAGTTTATTCCTGCTTAGCCAGCTTTGGCTAAAGTGAAGATGCTATTATTGTTATTACTTTTGTTTTGCTTTTGCTTTTGTCTTTTACAATAAAGAAGCTTGCTGAAAAGTTCCAGTTTTGAATGGATGGTTTCAAAGGACTGTTTTTCAACACTCCCACAACATTATTTTAACAAGTGGTAGCAGAATGGATGGTTTCTGATTCCACGGACCTCTGAAGCCTGGAGTTAAAAAGCAGTTTTTTTTCCTCTGTTCCGGCCAGCGAAGAGCCACGTGGACGCCGGAGAGATGCAGCACACGGCTTGATTTATGGCTGCAGCTGAAAAGAAGCAAGATGGAATCCGAAGCCAGCAAGGATGGGATTTCCAAGTCTCTTAAGGCACAAGCATCAGAGAGGACTGTAAGTAAACCCCCACCCCCTTATCTGAAAGGGCTGTTTTAAAGCTGTCTCAAGCAAGGAAAGCAGCAAATTAGCCGGAGGCTGTAAAAGCTGCAGTTTAAAGAGACAGAGTCCTGGAAGGAGGCACCTGGGGGGGGGCTTTCAGTTTTAAGACTTGTGCTGGACTGTTTTAAAATTAATTAAAGATGGATCAAATTAAGTTCCCCAGGCTTAATTCAGAAAATTTTTCGTCCTGGAAGATCTATGCTCAATCTCTTTTGACAAGAGAACATCTGTGGGAGATTGTACAGTCTGGTTTGGGGGCTGCCCCTTCTGAAGCAGACCAAGAAAGTAATGCACGGGCTAGAGCCACCATACTGCTATTATTATCTGAGGGACAATTAAATTTAGTCCAAGATCTTACTTCAGCAAAAGAAATATGGGACACTTTGGCTGCAATTCATCAGTCCACTTCTGATATAGCAAAGATGATTTGGGCAAAAAGACTGTTTTCGTGCAAAATGAAAGTTAATGACTCTGCAGAAGCTCATGTAAGCAAAATGAGAGAGTTGTTTGCCCAGGTTCAAGCAAGAGGCATTGTCCTAGATGAAAACCTCAGAATTTACATTTTACTCGGGTCCCTCAACGAAACCTATGATAATATACTCTTAGGATTGCAAGCATTGCCCGGAGCTCAATTAACTATGGAATTAGTCTGTGGGAGAATTTTGCAGGAATCTGAGAGGAGGAGGTTTGAAGCAGAGCAACGAAAGCTGAATTCTACAGCTCCAAAACCTCATCAAACCACAGAGGGAGCTCCAAAAGAGTTGCAAAGGGAAAAAGCAGCTATGTCAAAAGGAAAAATGTGTTATTATTGTAAAAAATTGGGACATTTAAGAAAAGACTGCAGGAAATTAATGGCAGATACCAGGAGGGGGCAGCAGCAGCAACAGCAGCAGCAGCAGCAGCCACGTCCCTCTGGTGGACAAAAGAAGCACAGTGCTAACCAGGGATTTGTGGCCATAATTCAAAGCCGAGACAGTGTGCCCCAAACTCAGTCACAAGAGAATTGGCTTCTGGATTCTGGAGCGTCCACCCACATGGCCAACAAAATTGAACTGTTCCAGAGCAGAAAACCAGCAAATGTTGTTTCTATTTCTCTGGCAGACGGTCGAGGGCCAAGAATTAAAGAAATGGGGACTGTTTGCATTCCAAGTTTTGGTACCAATTTTGATGATGTCTTGTATGTACCTACATTGCAAAATTGTCTAGTTAGTGTGTCAGCTTTGACCTCAGATGGGTACAAAGTGAATTTTGAGGAGGATGAATGTTTAATCTTTAAAGATGGTGAATTTTGTGCTAAAGCCATTAAGAAAGACAAACTGTACCACATGATAGATAGAGAGAGTTGTGCAGTCGCAGAAAATCAGCCTTTGCATGATAATTGCATTCATTATTTTCACAGAGTGATGGGTCATGCTGGTTTTCCATATCTTTTGAAATTGAAGCAGGTTTGTCCTGAACTTAAAATGTCACCATGCTCAAACCACTTGGAGTGTTCAGTTTGCAGCAAGATTAAACTGAAGGCTTATCCTGTAGCAAAAGAAACAAAACTTAGAGCCCAGAGACCTTTTGAATATTTGCACTGTGACATAGCTGGGCCATTTAACCTTTCTCAGGGTGGGTGTAAATATTTCATGGTGATTGTGGATCGCTTCACAAGGTTTTCTTATGTGATTCTTCTGAAAGAAAAGGGTGAAGCAGGGGAGAGATTCAAGGAATGGGTGAACATGATAGAGAGACAGTTTGACTACAAAGTGGGAACTTTGGTTACAGATAGAGGAGGAGAATTCTTGCTTCTCACTTGACCAATTGGTTAAGAAAAATGGGAATTAGGCATTTTACCACTAATCCTTCTTCGGCAGCTGAAGACGGATTGGCTGAGAGAAAAATTGCCGTTCTGAAGCAAATAAAAGATTGCATGATGCTTGATGCTAATGCTCCAGAGCACCTTTGGGGGGAGGCTATTCTCACAGCTAATTACCTGACAAACCGCACTTGGAATTCAGCTGTAGAGAATACTCCTTACTACATGCTTTTCAAGAGACCACCCAATTTGAAGTATCTTAGAGTGTTTGGGCAGTATGCAAATGTGTACATACCTGCAGCTTTCAGAAAGAAAGGTCAACCCAAATGGAGACGTTTGATGTTTGTAGGTTACACAGGAAACAGTTACAGGTTTTACCTGGGTGGAAATCAGGTTCTTTTTTCAAGGAGCACAAATTTTGAGAAACATTCTGGGTGGGAAAACATTCATTCAAACAAAGAGGTGTTTTACAGACTAGGTCAGTTAGAAACACAGACACCACCACCTGCCAGAAATGGAGGGGCAGTGAAGCAAGAGTCAGATTCTTCAGAAGGTGAGACTAGCACATCAGACAAGTTGTCACACACACGCCCACCAACACCTAGAATGACAGAAACAAAAAGACACACAGACAAAGAGGCACATTCAAGTACAGATTCTGAAGATGAACAGGGAAAAACGAGGACCATAGTTTTGGGGAGGACTACTAGAGTTAGAAAACCTCCAGATCGTTTTAAAGTGCAGGAAGCTAAGGCTTGTGTAGTCATGATAGAGGAGCCTGAGAGTTACAAGGAAGTACAGAAGTGTTGTGATGAAGAGAAGTTGAAATGGGAGTCTGCAATGGAGCAGGAGTTCAAGTCTTTGGTAGATAAAAAGGTGTTTGAAATTGTTGACAGGCCTACAAATCACAAGGTGATAGGTTGCAAGTGGGTTTACAAAAGGAAGCTGATGCCAGATGGTAGTCAGAAATACAAGGCCAGATTAGTAGCTAAAGGATTTGCACAACAGAGGTTTGAGAATTATGACAAAACTTTTTCTCCAACAGCAAAGCCTGAGAGTTTGAGGTTGGTGTTGGCTTTGGCTGCAAGGAGGGGCCTGGTACTGCATCATTTTGATTTTGAGACTGCATACTTGAATGCAAGTCTTGATGAAACTGTTTTCATGGAACAACCTTTGGGTTTTCAGCAAAATAGTGACAAAAAGGTGTACAGGTTGAAGAAAGCGTTGTATGGTTTGAAGCAAAGTGCCAGAAGCTGGAATCTTTGCATTCATGAGGAGTTGGTGAAGCTAGGCTACAGACGCAGTGTAGCTGATGCATGTGTTTACACAAAAGGTGATGTGGTTTTGGTGATTTATGTAGATGACTTGTGTGTAGTAGCAAATTCAAAGCAAGAGATTCAGGCAGTAAGAAAGGAGTTGTCACAGAAATTTAGTGTTAAAGATCTTGGAGTTTTGAAATCTTATTTAGGAATAGATGTTGAATGGTGTGAAGATGGGAGTTGTTTGTTGAGTCAACAAAGGAAAATTCAGAGTTTGATTGAGAAGTGTGGATTGCAGGATGCAAAAACAGTAAAAAGTCCAATGTCAGTTGGTTATGTGAGTAGTGAAGGGACTAAGGAGTTTGAAAATTCAGAGATGTATAGGAGCTTTGTGGGGAGTTTGATGTATATTGCAAATAACACGAGGCCTGACATTTGTTTTGCCGTGGGCATACTTGGAAGAAAGGCAAATTGTCCTAAGGTGGAAGATTGGACAGCAGTGAAGCACTTGTTGAGATATTTGAAGGGTAGCTTAGATAGAAAATTGAAGTTGCAAAACAGTCGAGCTGGTCTTGAATGTTTTGTTGACAGTTCGTTTGCTTCTGAACTACAAGATAGAAAGTCAGTGACAGGATTGTTGATTAAGTTTGGAGAAAGTACAATTGTTTGGAGAAGTAGAAAACAGAGATACGTAGCCCAAAGTACAGGAGAAGCAGAATTCGGGGCCTTATCTGAGTTAGTTAATGAGATTGAGTGGATTAGACAGTTGTTGAAAGATCTGAATGAAGATTGTGTTGATCCAGTGATGATAAATGAGGATTCTCAGACATGCATTGCTATGGCTGAAGCTGAGAACTTGAAATGCAGAACAAAGTACATTGGTGTGAGGTATCAGAATGTGAGAGAGATGGTACAGAAAGGAGTTGTGAGTCTGCAATACATTGAGTCAGTTCAAAATCAAGCAGACATCTTGACAAAGGCATTGACCATTGATAGACACGAACAGATGTCACGTCTACTTGGCATGTCTTAAGTTTAGGCCTAGCCATTGAGCTAAGTTAGTTTTATGACAGTGTTAGTTTAGTATACAACATACACACATCTTACATTTCAGGAGGGGATTGTTAGGTTTAGATGGGATATAGAGTCAATGTTAAAATGTTGAAATGTAAAAGATGTGTGTCTGTATTTTTCCATGCTGTGAAAAGTTGTTTTTTCTGAGAGCTAGATTCACAGTTTATCAGTCCCAGGTGCGGTTTAGCCAAAACAGGACTCCATTCTCTGGGAAAGAAGGTTTGTTTGTGTTATGGTTTTGTAAACATAATTTTTGTTATGGGAAATGTAGTCACATGATATGTTATTGTAATTAAGGGTTGGACTAGAACACGTCACGTAGTATCACCCAATCAACTTGTAAAGGTCACACCCAGAAAGGTGGAGTTTTGTGGGACTGAGGGCTGAGAATCAGAAAGTTTCTCACTTGCTTTTTGACTTTTGAACTGTAATGATCTAATTAAAACATTCTCTTGATATGCTACTAACAAAATCTTGAAATATGTAGCAAATAGAGTTTATTCCTGCTTAGCCAGCTTTGGCTAAAGTGAAGATGCTATTATTGTTATTACTTTTGTTTTGCTTTTGCTTTTGTCTTTTACAATAAAGAAGCTTGCTGAAAAGTTCCAGTTTTGAATGGATGGTTTCAAAGGACTGTTTTTCAACACTCCCACAACATTATTTTAACATGAGTGACTTATGTCCCTTTCTCACAAAGGCTGATAAAACCAATTGCTCTCTCAGGATTTTGTGTGCTGATGGGAAATCACTGCCTGACCCATTTGCCACCATGTGACATAGGTTGAATGGGGAACACAACTACCCAAGGTGAATGAGACCAATAATCTTGCTGTCTTCACCATATGAGGGAGTATCGCAAAGTAATAATTATTACCTGGAAGTTATTATTGATGAAATTTCGTCAATGTCAGCATCACCAAGTGACTTTTCCTTTTCCCAAAAATGAAAAATCTGTTGTGGGGTTGCCAATTTGACAACAAAGATGACATAATTCATGAAGTGGAAGAGTGGTTTAAGGTGCAATCTGCAGACTTCTACAATAATGGTATTTGGAGCATCAAGAAATGCTGGGGGAAATGTGTAAATCTGGATGGTGACTACGTAGAGTTAAGTTAAACAACTACAAATCAAAACAAACTTTCTGTCAAAAAAATTTAAATGTGATAATTAAAACTTTACAATACCCCCTTGTAGAAAGAACAAATAGAGCCCTTCCTAGATTGGTCAGATTGCTTCTCTCCATAATGTCCTTCCAGTTGCTGGTAAATACTCTTTTGTTTTAACTACCCTTTGGAACTGTTTAAGGGGAAAATATTTCTAATAATGTGCTCTGTATTATCCAGGAAGGAAGGGAAGGAGAAAGAGAAAGAGCAAATGGGGCTTCTCGACTTACCAGGCCAAGCCAGTTGGTGTAGGGGGAGCCATCAGGTCCACACTGCCTCCTTTGGTCTTGACCCTCTCCCAGCAGGTGCTGGAGCAATTTAGATAGGCCTGATTGGCTGCCTGGGTCTTGGGAGGGTGGTACTTCCAGATCGGACTGGGACCACACCTCCCAGCATGCAACTGGAGCCAGAAGCACCTCCCCATTGGCTGGCACCAGGGCAAGGGAACTCCGTGGTTGACTGGGAGGCTGGAAGGGGTGGGACTTATGGTCCTCCCTTGTCCTGATTGTGTGGCGGGCCTATTTATGGCCACATGGTGAGGTGGACCGGCACCATTCCAGCTCAGCTCTCTGTAGCAACAGCAAGCCTCAGGAGCCAAGAAGCAATCAAGCAGGGCAGTAAGGCCCCATGAGGGGCAGTAAGGCAAGCAGGCCAGCTAGCAGGATAGGCCCCTGAGAGTCCTGTGACAGCAAGGCAAGCAGTCTGGAAATCAAGCCCCTCCCAGGGGCAGAAGGGGGCTGATAGGCCCTAAATGTAGTCAGATCTGGTGCAGGCAGTGGCACAGAGTAAATGAGTGCTGCCTATCTAGGGGGCACAACCAAACCATGCCATTGAAAGTTTCAAAGAAAGGGGCTGGGCCTGCATGGCCTACCACTAAGGGACAGGCTGGGCAGCAGAGAAAATCATGGACTGACCTGGCCCCCAGGAGGAGGTGATAGTGGCCCACTTCACTACCACCAGCTGCTCCCATGTTATCATCACTGCTGGGCAAGGAGGTGCCAGCAGGTTTCACCCATAGCTTCTCTGCCTTTGTTGAGCAGGTGCCTGGTGAACACTGGTGCCATACAGCTGCAACCCACAAAGGTGCAGACCAGGTGGCGAACTACTCAACCCAGGGAAGGAACTGGAAACATGGTCAGGTGGAGAACCTGGGGAGAATGCACCCTGTATCTTCCCCCAGCAGCACAGGCAGCAGCTCATCTAACAGTAGCAGCAGCAGTGACAGCAGCTCATCCAGCTTTAGTTCCATTAGCAATTCTTCTTCCATGGCCTCCTCTGTTAAGGACAAGTGCAGGAAGCGGAAACGGAAGCACGGTGGCAAAAAAAAGATCAAAAAGTCTCAGAACAGAATTAGCCAGGGCAGAAGGGACATGGAGAGTGAATCCTCTGATTTTGCATCGGGCAGGGATGACTATTGGTTAGGGGGGGCTTTGGTACCGAGCTTGCATTCCTGAGCCATCAGGTGCAGGACCAGGCATCTGGGATTGGGGTGGGTGGGAGGACCACCAGGACTCAGCCTTCCCCACATTCACTGACAATGAGGACCCCCTTGGCCTTCACTTGTCCAAAAAGATTAGGAACTGAACACTCAAAGGGTACTTCATAGATGTTTTACCTAACTGAAACTCGCAGTAGAGGAGGGATGTTCCCCCAGATCCAGCAAGTAGGGAAAGTGGGAGGACAAGGCAAACCCAATGGAGCAGTTCTTCCCCACCTGGATGGCAGGCTATTCCGTTTTCATAGGGGTGGTCCAAATGGCTTATCTGGAGTGGGGCTGGCACCTTTCCAACCACATGGACAATGTCCTTAAGGCTTGGGCCATCGTGGGGGCCATTTCATATGACACTGCCTTCTGCAAGTAGGCATCTCAAAAGAGAAAGGCCAGGTGGGACCTCATCAATAACATGATCTGCCTGTTTGAGGTGGGTCCTCAGATTAAGGAGGAGGAGTACCCCTCATGGGTCACAAAATTGGCAGGGGAAAAGGATCCCCGTAGGCTATTGTGCTGGGAGTTCAACTTGGGAAAATGTGTCCAAGCACGTTCAAGCATTGCTGCAAGCTCTTCTGGGGCCCTCATGCCAAACTGGCATGTTCCCAACTGGCTGGTTCCCAACGGCCCTTTCACTCATGCCCCATCCCAGCAGCTTCTGACAAGAAGGAGGGAGCCTCTGGCTCCAGACCCAGAAGGTTGGGGGGTCTGAAATGAGGCTGCTGAGGCTGCCCAGCTGTGTTTCAGCCTTGCCCCCACACCTGTGTGCCCTTCCACCTTGCTCCCACTCCTCAGACACTACTCTTGCAGGAATGCGATCACCATTTTGGCAGAGGGCTTCATCCAAGGTTTCAGAATCCCGGTTGCATACCTGAGAGTGGTCTCAGATGTGTGAAACCTAAAATCTGCCTGGGACATGCTGCAACTCCTCAAGAATAAAATCTTGAAGGAATGTGACATAGGTAGGATGGCGGGCTCCTTCATCACTCTGTCCACACCAGGGGTAGGCAAGCTTTCCCCTTTAAGGGCCAAGGAACTTCAGCTCCCAGAATCCCAGGAGCTATTGGCCAACATGGGACTATTGGCCAACATGGCTGAGGCTTCTGGGAGCTGAAGTCCTTCGGCCCTTAAACGGGAAAGGTTGCCTACCCCTGGTCCACACCCAACCTATGGGTTTCTTCCCTTGGTGTGGTCCCCCAAACGGTGCCGGGTGAATTTTGCCTCATCCACCACCTTTCATACCCCCAGGGGCATCTGTTGCTTTGTTCAGTGCATTATGCTTCCTTTGAACATGCTGTATTGCTTGTCTGGGTGTGTGGTTGGGGAACCCTCTTGGCCAAGTGTTACATCCACTCGGCATTCTGGCTGCTGCCTGTCCACCCCAATGATTTTTGCCTCCTGGGCTTCAGGTTTGAAGGGCAGTGGTATTTTGACAAGGCCATGCCAATGGGCTGAGTGGCTTTTCATACTTTCAGTTTCTTACTAGAGCGGGAAGTGAACCGTGCCAATCTCCCTTTACCTTGATGACTTCCTGTTCATAGATGATGCCTAGAGCAAAGGTTGTGTCAAACTTTTGTCCACTTTCCAGGCTCAGATTACTGAGCTGGGAGTCCCCCTAGTGATGGAAAAGGCCGAGGGCCCCACCACTTCCTTCAGATACCTAGAAATTCAGCTGGATTCAGCATTTCTCACCTGCCAGAGGACAAGCTCTGCATCCTCCTCTCCATGATACAGGCCATCTCTTAGCCCAAAAGGTAACCCTCAATGAAATCCAGGCCCTTCTGGGGCACCTTAATTTAGCTTGCAGAGTGGTTTCCCCTGGAAGGGTGTTCTGCACACACCTGATCAGGGTCACAGTGGAGGTCAAGGCTGCACACCATCACATCCATCTCACCAAGGTCATCATCAAGCAAGTCCTCAGCTTGTGGGGGGGGGGATTTCTCAGGGATTACAATGGGGTCTCTCTGTGGCAGCATCCTTGGAACTTGGGACAGGGACTCCAGGTGGATCTTCTGGAAGCCTGGGTTTTGGTGTCTTTTTCCAGGGCCACTAATGCACCAAACACTGGTCCACCCACTGGGTGCAGGGAGGGATCCTCCGCGACATCACATTTCCAGAGATGTTTTTCCTTTTTTGGTAGCGGTTCATATCTGGGGCGAAGATTTTGCCAACAAGACAGTTTGTTTTTGGTGCAACAACCAGACAGTGGTCACAATCCTCAACTGCCAATCTTCCAGGTCTGCAAGGGTCATGCTCCTGGTTCACCGCTTTGTTCTGCTATGCCTCCACAACAACGTCACATTCAAGGCCCATTTTGTGCCTGGCCTTGAGAATAACATTGCAGATTCTCTCCCATTTTCAGGAGGCTAGATTCCATCAATTGGTGCCCAGAGCAGACCCCTTGCCAATGCCTTTCCCAGAGGAACTGTGGGAGGTTGCTGTCTTCACTGGACCCAGCCACACTTAGAGAGTACAGGAGATCTGTTTCCAAGCTTTTTGCCTTTTGGGCGGTGGCTGGCCTCCAAGAACACTGTCCGGTCGGTCCCATACCATCCTTCAATTCTTCATCTGGTATCACACCTTGTACCACGATGGCTGGTGTTTCCTCCTTTCCCAGGCTGGAGGGTTCCGAGACCCTTGCACATCCTCCTTAGTCAGGAGAGTCCTTGAGGATTGGAGGAGGATATCCCTCAGAAGGGTGGATGGTAGGAGACCCATTTGCTTCAAACTACTTTTAGGATCTCCCTGGAGCTTAAGTAGGTTTGCAATTCCAGAGCCAAGGATCACCTCTTCAGAGCTGCCTTTGTAACTACCTTCTCTAGGGCACTGTGGGTGGGCAAGTTTGTCCCCTCCTCCAGGTCAGATGGGACTAAGTGTTCACTTCAGATGTCTCTTTTGTAGGAAATGCTGTATTTTTAGTTCTTTAAAGGTCAAAGTGTGACCAGTTGGAGAAAGGGTCCACCATCATCCTAAGAAGTCTCCATGGCTGACACCTGTGTCCTGTTCGGACTTTATACAGATACCTGGCATCCTGCCCTCAGACTGTAGGCCATCTTTTTACCCATGAGGAATTACTAACCTGGTTCCAAGTGATGTTGTTGCTTTGTTTGCCCTTGCACTGTTCTGGCCTTCCAGTGGAGGACTTTAGAGGACATTCATTTCACATAGAGGCTACCACAACTGTGGCAGGATGTAGCCTGCCAATGGACTCCATAAAAAAAGATGGGCAGGTGGAGGTCTGGGGCATTCACCAGTTACATTTGTCTGGGTTTGGACTCTTGCTTGGCAATGTCATGAGGACTGAAGGAGGGGTCCCTTTTCTGGGGACATACAGCTTGCAGGGTGTTTGGCAGAAGGTGGACCCTGTGGGTGTGGCCCAGCCTTTCGTGGCAGTAGCATGAGCTGTGGATCTGGTGGGAGTGGCTTCTTAATAATAATAATAATAATAATAATAATAATAATAGTTTTTATTTAAATTTCCCACCTCTCTGGATGGATCGAGGCGGGATTACATCAGTAAGGTGGGATTACATTCTTCTGTTGTTGAGCACTGGACTTGGAGTCCCTCAGGGACCCAGAGGTGCTTGGAACATTGAGGTTTTGCTGTTGTAGGGCCAACTCCGGATCAGAGTCCCCCAGTGACAAGGGGTGGAGATGTGAACATGCAATCAACTGGTTACCTCTGTTGTCATCCCAAGGTCTGGCCATGACCAGGCAATTTTGTTCATCGATCAACAGGCAGATTGGTCGATGCGACATCCAGACCTCATGCATTTGGACCACCCCTACCTGTCAGCTGTACTCAATAAAGTTGTGGCCTTTTCCTTCCAGTTGGGTGTCTTGGTGTTATTTTCTTACAATGCCTCCCCTTCCACAGCAAATGGAGACACTCGACTTACCAGGCTGGCTCAGTTGGTGTGGGGAGAGACATCAGGTCCATCCTGCCTCTTTCAACCTTGACCCTCTCCCAGCAGGTGCTGGGGAAATTTGGGTAGGCCCTGATTGACTGCCTGGGCCTTGGGAGGGAAATACATCTGGTTGGGCTGGGACCACACCTCCCAATGTGCAACTAGAACCAGAAGCTCCTCCCATTGGCCAGCATAGGGGCAAGAGGCCTCTATGGTTGGCTGGGAGGCCAGAAGGGGTGGGACATCTGGGCCTCCTTTGTCCCAATTGGTTGGTGGGCCTATTTAAGGCCATGTGGCAAGGTGGACTGGAACCACTCCAGCTCACCTCTCCCCTCCCTTACTTTATTTGATGGGGGTAGTGGTTGCCATCACAACTTTTCCAGGGGCAGTAGTATGGGCTGTGGGTCTGATGGGTGTGGCTTCTTGTGCTGTGGAGCACTGGATTGGGAGTCCCTCAGAGACCTGGGGGTGCTTGGAATATTGTGGTGTTGACATTGTGGGGGCAACTCTGGATCAGGATCCCCTAGTGACAAGGAGTGGAGATGTGAACATGTAATCAACCAGTTATCCCTTTTGTCATCCTGAGGCCTGGCCGTGACTGGGCAACTTGATTCACTGATCAACAGGTGGGTTGGTCGATGCCAGATCCAGATCTCATGCATTTGGGCCAACTCTATCTGTCAGCTGTACTCAATAAAGTTGTGGCCTTTTCCTCCCAAGTTGGGTGTTTTGGTGTTATTTGCTTAAGATGCTTCCCCTTCCACAGCAACAGTTGTCATGCCCCTCACAGAAGAAATGTGAAGAATAGCCATTGTGCTTCTCATTTGCAATGAGAGGGAGAAAATCTTGACACATTAAGACAGCCTGCCAATAAATTCAGCAGCCCCTTTTGAAAGTTCTCATCTGTGGGAAGAGATCAAGACAAGGAGCACTGTGCTTTTTGTCAGGTTGTCCAAAAATGAAACAAAGTGAAGCATATACAAATGGCAAACAATGAAACACTGGTTGATGGCTCAAAAGAATGCCATCTAATAATTCTAAAAAAAATCCATTCAACATCATAGTGAACATGGAAGCAGCTACTCAGTTTGTGCAATTTGTGTAAATGTTCTCACAGCAGTGAAAACTCTCTCAGGACTGAGAAAATATCTTGTTTTTTTTCACAGGTAAGGAGAAAGATTTTGCAGATTCTTGTTCTCACAAACAGGAATTTACATCTCTGTCTGCTAGTCATCACTACCCCATCCCTATCTCTATGAAGCCCAGCCATCCAAGTGTACCCTGAGCAGGTATCTATGTCAGGCAAAGCAGACAAGCAGCTTGTCCAGAGGCCAGCCACTGCTGTAGTCCAGAACAGGCCACTGACAAGAAGCAGGAATTACTTTTGCAGGTGGGTTTGGGATGCCTTAAGTGTCCTTGGCGCACCTTCCATCTGATCCAAGGCTGTGTGACATTTGCACATCATACCCTCAAAGCAGCCCAAAGCCAGTGCTTTTTGCCCATCTGTTTTGGGCCATTAATTCTTGAAGTATGCACACATGCTCATCAACTGCAAAAGTGTTATTTCAAATACACACTTGTGAAATTTCCTTCTAGGTGTATAGAAAGATGATGGGGGGCAGGAATGGAACCCTAGAATTCATTCATTCATTTGACTGGGGGCATTAATTTATCTACCACTAAGAAATATGGCTTTTTTCCCTTTTCCTGGTCCCTTACACAGCCAAGCTGCCTGTTATCTATATGTAGAAAACTGTTTCTACACAGAATTAATTACATTAATCTCAGCTTAGTACAAAACAAAACATTTTGAAATAAAGGAAGTTGTACTTTTTGTATAACATGTCTCAAATGTATGATATCCTAGAATCATGCACTATAAAAACTATAAAAACCACACACTCTCTAGAAATCTTATATTCATTGATCCACATGGAGAAGAAAGGCTGAGGGATCTGAAGCCTAAAGCTTGGACATAATTATTTTCCCAATAAGTATACCAACAGGGTAGTAGCTTTAAAACTGTAGCCATAGCAATAATGTACTATTTGATTATGAAGTTTTGCCCCATCACAGTAATTGTTGTGCCATGTATTGTGTGCCTTCAAGCCATTTCTGACCTAAGGCAAACTTATCATGGGGTTTTTGGTTGTTGTTGTTTTTTGTGGTGTTTTTTTGGGAAAGATTTGTGCCTTCCCTTGAGGCTGAGAGAGTGTGACTCACCCAAGTTTACCCAGTGGGTTTCATGGCTGGGCTGGGAATCAAACTTTGGTTTTTGTTAACAAGTATTAGCAACAACAACAAAAACATGACAGGCTCACCTTAGGGCTGCTATAAGTTGAAAACTACTTGCAAGCACAAAACAAAGGAGAGCGAGTGTAGTGTATGAGAACTGGACTAAAACTTTGGAATCCCTGCTCAGCCATAGAAACCTATTTGATGACCATGGGCAAGTCACACTCTCTAAACCTCAGAGGGAGGCAATGGGAAAACTCTGGTGAATAAATCTTGCCAAGAAAAATCCATTATAGGTTCATCTTAGGGTCACCATAAGTCAGAAGTGATTTGAAGACATACAAAACAACTCATTCACCAACCTTCCAAATTCAAGTAAGGAAAAGGGGAGGTTCACATCCTTATATGACTACTCAGCCCTGCATCCTTCTGAGGTCGCTAAAATGAGTACCCAGCTTGTACTCATTTAGCTTACACTTTGGAAACCGCTTAGGGAGTGCTTAAGTGCACTGATAAGCAGTATAGAAATGTACTTGCTACTGCACCATGGGCAACAATATTTCAGATATCTTACATGAGAAAATACTCCTTTAATGAGGAACATTCTCTTTCCTAAGCTTCTCACTAACATTGATCTTAAAGCAAGAAGCAAAAGTGACCCAAATTGCACACTGATGATGAAGGCAGAAGACTTTTAATCTTCACTCTCAGCATCTTGGTTTGGATTTATAAACTATTCATGACCTGAACAGCATTCGTGGTTATCAACTGGACTACTTGGCATTACTAATTTGTGGGATCAGTTCTATTGCTGAGTAATTTCCTGAAACTCAGGGGTGGAGAGCCATAAACAAAAGAGCTGAGTGTCTTGAAACTGAATCAAGAGAGCCATACTGAGAATATAAACTAGTATTTCAGCTGGATAGAATAGAACTGGCTTTGAAATCACCAAGTAGGTGGACTATTGCAAAGTAATATATTATGCCTGAAGCTTAATACTGGCTACCCTAGGGTAGTCTGAATATGTGTTGACCTGATGAAGAACCAGTATCTGTAGTTTATTAAAGCCTCAATGATTTAATAGGAAAAGGAAAAGGCTTTGTATGTGCTACTTTTTATGTGTCCTCCCCTTACTCCATCACTACTAGTTGAGCTACTTTTTCATAAAATATACCTTGAGACATTTTAAAGATCAAAATAGGATATCATATATAGTGAGGGTGGACAAAGCATGACCCTCCAGATGTTGTTCACTGAAACTCACTTTGCCCACTCTGGATACAGAAATTTGTCAAGCAATGTCAACAAAGGAGTGCCCAATGCATTCTGGCATTGTCCTGTTCAGATAACGCCCAAACCCTGCATCTGGTGTGGACAGTGCAGACAATGTTCGTCATGTCCCAAACCTGAACTGGGGCATAACAAGGTTAAAATGAGTTTTAAAAACTTACCTGTTGTTCCAGATCTTCCAGGAAGAACTGGAGCCCTCTAGTTCCATTGCTGTAGCAGCTTCCACCCAGCACATTTACTGATGTCAGAACAAGGTGCCCAATATGAACCATCACTAGCTACCTCGTTCTGACCTCAGAAGTGAACGACCCATATAGGAGTAGATCTGTAACATGAATCCCTCATTGGAAGGACAAATGGAACATATGGACACTTGTAGAGGAGAGGCCCAGCTAGGTTTGCAAAATTGCCTCTGAGTGAGGAGAAAAAATTACACAGTGGGGATCTTCCCTCAGGAGCCTGTGGGGAAGCCAGGGTGTTACAGAAACTAATTATTTTTCACCTTCCCTTCCTTATGCTTAATAAACTCTGAAGAAAAGGTAAGAGCTTTAGTGCAAATCCATAACTTTCATTTGATCACTTTACCACAGTCTAAAGAGTTTTTCACACAGATAAAACAGACTTACCTTTCCTAGGAGTTTATCACACAGGGAAAATCCCGTGCAGAAACGGGGATTTAAAGTAGAAAAAACCTGCAAAAGTGGATGTTTTTTCAGATGACATCGCTGTTAAACTGGGGTCAAAATGGGGTTAATGCGAACGGAAACCCCTCATTGACTGTTTCTTTTTACTTTCGGGCTTTTCCAAAAGTAAAAAGAAGCAGTTTCCGTTTGGATTAACCCCATTTTAACATCGCTTTCACTTTTCACACTGGGCTGAACGGGACAAATCCCATAAATTAATTGCTTCCGCTTTTGTAGGGTTTTTTTCTCTTTAAAGCAGCGATTTGCACAGGGCTCCCCATGTGATAAACTCCCTAGTTTGAATCCTCTTCTGGGGTGAAGCTGGGTATTATCACACCGAAAAACTCCCAAATTCTCCATTGATTCTGTCGGCTGAGTGCAGCCTGGCTGTTTTCTGGGTCACAGGTGCAATTCATCCCTGAAAAGGATTCAAACCAGAACCCAGTTTCATCCCAGAAGAGGATTCAAACCAAGAGAGGTAAGTTGGGGTTTTTTAGCTGTGCAAAAAACTCCTAACACAGAAATTTACATCAGTGCCATGATTTGTTTTGTTGTTTGTTTGTTTTTGTTTTGTTTTTTGTAATACTCATAAACCTGTTCATGTGTTGCTCTGATACTATTAAAATTAAGGGGTAAAGGGTTTGAAACAGCAAAGTACTGTAAGGACACAAGCTGTGGAAATGGGCTGAGCTGCTTATGTATCTTTCCTACACGGACATATATTCAGCATATTGTAAAAGAAGCAACAATATTGTCATGACGTTGCAGTAGGAGAAGTATGGTTCCTTGAACACAGAGCTGTTCTGTTGAGGTGAATAACTGTGGCAAACTGTAACAGACATCTGTGTTGTTGTTAACCACATTTCCATCCTGCCATCTCTCCCCAAAACACATGTTTTCCTCCCAATTTTTCTTCATGTTTTTTTTTTTTTAAAAAAAACTACCTTTGTGAATTTGGTGAAGCTCAGAGAAAATAATTGGTTCAGGATCAGCCAGTGAACTTCATGGCCTGGTAGGGATTTAAATTCAGGGCTGCATCGACACTGCAGAATTAGCTGCCATAGTTCAATGCTATGGAATTCTGGAAATTGTAGTTTTGTGAGATATTTAGCCTTCTCTGTCAGAGAGTTCTGGTGCCACAGCAAACTACAAATCCCAGGATACCATAGGATGGAGCCATAACAGTTAAAGCAGTGTCAATCTGCATTAATTCTGCAATGTGGCAGCAGCCTTGGTCTCCTAAATTCTAATAACTCATCGCTCTTCACACCTATTGCATATTGGTGCTCCTGGGCTAAATCATATGTGCAATCCACATTGTGACAGTAGCTGGTTACAAAGACAACTGCTGCTTCTCTTGATCTTCATTAATAACTGTATTTTTTTAAAAAAAAAATAAACTTTTATATATTTAACATTTAATCTTTCCCAAACTGTGACCCAAATAATCTCCAGCGGTTAGGATAGCATATATAATAAATATACACAGAGAGGAACAGAGCAAATAATAAACCAATACATATGTACTTGAAGTACTGAGAAATGACACTTCATAAGCCAGTTGGGCTAGTTTTCGAATGTTCTTTAAATCCCCACTCAACCATAAAAGTCTAGCATTTTGAAAAAGAACATTTGAGAGAACCCTTTGGTTAGGAGGAATTTTTAAAATTCTGTCTCATAGCTTCTTGTTTGCATTTAGCCTCTGAGGTGAATCAAAACCACTGTCTCTGTTCTGGAGATGTGGCAGAGATGTGAAAGAAAGATGTGCTTCTTGCGTAATTATAGGCCTGGGAGGGGGGGCATCTCTCAGATGTGCCAGCATTTGAATGTTTCCTTGCTTTATGCAGTGCCTTTAATAAAAAATATCTCAAGATCATAATCAGGCTTCAGAAAATAAAGGTCTCCTATCACAGCTGCATTACATCTTCCTACCATGCAGCTATGATAAGCAATCAAGCTACATGGAGAAAGAAAAAAAGCAGACTGTTTTTGCAAAGGAATAAAGAAAGGCAGAGAATAATATAGACTTCAATTTCTGTTTGTAGCTATGTTGAACTTCAAAAATCATGAGCGGATGGTACATTATGTCACAAAGGCTTAAAAATGTTCTGAATGCACAGCCAGTCTGTGCAAAGGGACTACTTTTTCCAAAAGTATTTCCTTTTCCTAGGATAAATGCCAATTGGGAAGTACATTTCATATATGTGTGTGCATGTGTATTATCATTAACATAGATAAGCTTGTCGCACTGTGTTCTCGGAACATAATGAGTACATGATGAGAACGTAATAGAATGTATTTTATCGCATGGTATGATCCTCATCGAGTTCCCATTCTGTGCTCTGACAGTCCCTAGCCCATTCCAGCAGGAGAACTGTAAAAATGCGTCATCAGCCAACAAGAACGCTTTCAGACCATTCCAGATGATCTGTGTGCGATAATCCTACCCAGTCTCAATCTGTCCTCATGTTCTGATTGGCTAAGACAACCTCCTCCCCTCCAGTCCTAGAACATCCACAAACTCAACTCAGCTCTTCCAGTGTTGATGCAAGGAAGGTGCCACAGGCAATTTAAAAATATTTTTCTTTATTTTTGTGGATTGAATTGCATCGTGTTTACAAGAAAAAACAATGAATGCTCGCCACCTAAACCTCTCGATAAGATTCTTCCCAATGCAGACATAGAGGTTTCGCAACAGTGAGCATGCACCAATGAGGGACGGCTGAGGAACTACTTTAGCACCGGTACTGGTACAACAGTAAATGCTGTATGATAATATGTGTTCTCATAACGTTACTATCATGTTAACAAACATAACACCTGTTCCCATATCATTACATTCCAGGGACTCGATGGGAACGTTACAGGTACTGGTGTGATAAGCTTATACCATGCACACTCCTTCAAATATCTCCCTAAACTTTTTGATCTGTAAGGGAATCTAGAAAACATCAAACATCTTTCTAAACTGGCAATTTGCGTTTTCTTAGCTAAATTATTCTAACCAAAAGGGAACAAGTTTCTCACAAAAGGAAACTGAAAATATATCAGCCTTATATGAGGCCCTGTCATATACACAATTATAGTGTTATTCGTTGCTGTTAACTGCCCTCAGGTCATCCCCAACTCATGGCAACCCTATGGATGAGACATCTCCAAGCCCTTTGCTCTTCTTAAGTCTTGTAGATTCATGCCTGTAGCTTCCCTAATTGAGTCTAGACAACTGGCATGCTGTCATCTCCTCTTTCTACTACCCTTTACTTTCCTAGCATTATTGTCTTTTCTAATGATTAATGCCTTTTCATGATGTGACCAAGTATGACAGCCTCAATTTGATCATCTTGGCTTCCAGTGAAATTTCTGGCTTTATCTACTCCAGGACCCACTTGTTTGTCTTTTTGACAGTCCACAGTATTCTCAGTACTCTTTTCCGGCACCACATCTCAAATGGGGTGATTTTCCTCTTGTCTGCTTTCTTCAGTGTCCATCTCTCACTCTGTACATGGATCTCTGATGCCTCACCAAACTACAAACCTTAGGATTCCATAAAATGCTACCATAGCAGTGAAAGTGGAATCATAGTGCTAAATTGCACACTAGAATCATAGCGCTATAATTGCACACTGTGGAAAGGCCATTAGTAAATCAGCAGATTTCATATGAAGAACACATCTTATGCAGAAGTATAGAAAGACCAAATTATTCCACTTTATCAGTAGGCACACAAATGCTTGTTGTGAGCCCAACTGAATACTAACAATACAGAGAGGGGTGGGCATGGCAATATCCCCAGGGTCTAGACCTCTGGATGGTCCAAACCTCTATGGTCAAGGAGAGTGGAAGAAATTAACAATACATTACAAAATAAATTTTGGTCTATCAACAGACCAAAGAGTGCTTGTAAAGTCTGCTGCTAGAACTCAGCATAGCCTTGTGTTTTATTAGCACCAACATATATTGGCAAAGCAAAACTCTTCCTCAACAGAAAAACTATTAGGCCCCAACTGTATCAAGAACCTTTGGCTTTTAAGAAGATTGATGGGAGCTATTATGCATCTTGCTCTAGGTCCAGTGCCAGCTCTAAGCAGCCCAGATAGTTAAGGTTGTGATGACAGCCTTGAGTGTGGGAAAATTTATTTCCTCCTACTGTTCAGTTTCCCATACAGGTTGAATTCTGAAAAAATATTCCAAAAACCAAAACTTTTTTCATGGGTGGCTGAAATAGTGACACATTTGCTTTCTAATGGTTCAGTGTACATAAGGTTTGTTTCATGCACAAAAATATTTAAAATATTGTATAAAATTAACTTCAGGCTATGTGTATAAGACGTATATGAAAAATAAATGATATTTTTCTTTAGACATGGGTCCCATCTTCAGGATATTTCATTATGTACATATATGCAAACACAGGTATTTCAAAATACAAAAAAATCTAAAATCCAAAATACTTCTGGTCTCAAGCATTTCAGATAAGGAATACTCGACCTGTATTATTTGAGGGTGTCTGATGTTTTAGACAGGGTTAAATATATGCAGTTCTGGATAAAAGCATGCTCTACTGCAGGATAAGAGAATGTTGATGTTCCAGACTACAGCTCCAGCAAGCTCTTACCATTGGCTATGCTGTCTATGATTTCTGGTATTGAAGTCAAATGTCAGGAGGGCCAAGGTTTTCCCATCCATGCTAAGATGGATCAGAGCCAAAAACTGTGTACCTGAAAATAGAGTCTCGTTGTGATGTCCAGCCCTGGACTGCTTAAATTCTCCCCTGTATTTTCCTTCATTTCAGTTTAGTATGTTTGAGTGTAGGAATGTTCCACTGTATTAGTTTGTGGGAGGAGCTGTAGGAATCCCCTGCATTTTTCTAGTTTTTGGTTTGCCCCTTCCCAGCAAGCTCTGCTTTAGCTTGGGATTTTTAGTTTTCTTAGGCAGGCTTGGCTTTATCTGTTTGGTGGCAAACAGTCACAGACAGAGGGAAAGGGCATTTCTTACACCATTTAGCCAATTTACTTACCATTAACCAATTTAGTTACCATTTAGTCAGATTAGTTACCAAAAGCAGTTAATTAAATTGAATATCAACAACAAAGAAGTCAAGAGCACCAGAAGCTGAAAGACCCTGCACCAGCTTCATTGAGAAGGAGATCAATCCAAGATCAAACCCAGAGAGATGACAACCCTGAAGATTGCTGAAACCTAAACTGTAAAGTACCTTTTATTTTAAGCCTGTTAGAGCTGGAGAGGATAAACCTTTTTCTTTTGTTCTTCAAAATAAATTTCCCCCTTTTTGGACTTTACATTCAGCTTTGGAGCCTTTTTGGGTAAAAGAGTTTGATCTCACCAGGGTACTGGCGTTGCACACCCATATTTGCCACCACTTTTAGTTGGGTGTGTCTTCACAGGGTTGTTATTCCTATTTTATATTATTCTTTTGCAAATATACATTGTTCTTTAATGTGACTTAATATGAACTGAAGGAAAAGATGACAAAATTATATATATTTTTTAAAAAATGAACACTTACAGTTGTCTCACCACAAACTTTCAAAATGTGAGTCTGTGGTGATAAAAACAATGCCAGAATGTTCACATGATTGATTTGCTCTGAAAATGGAACAATACAAAATAAATTGTTCAAACTCCTCTTCAGTGGTTGTACGATTTGCCCCCATAAAATTGGAAAAATAAGTCAGAGAAAGCCACAAAATAGCCTTGACTTCATCATCACATCCAATGCCATTGCTTTACCATTAAGAGACTAATAATGACTTCACATCCTTGAAACCATCTTCATAAAGCCGAGAATAAGTTAGCTGCTCCATGCTGCCTTCTCTCAACTGACACAATTGACTTAACTTAATGGCCCAGAAGTAGTATAGCAGAAACACATGTAGTATGAAAATTAAGTCTGTACCTGTGGGCAAGAGAGTTTGCTCAAATATCCTGTTCCTGGGTCATAATTTTTGCATCCCATTTTATTTCTTATTAAATTAATTTTAAAATTTATATATCTGCTGTATGCTATTGTCTGTTTCCTTTAAGAGTGCTTTTTTTCTGTGTGTATCAGAGTTTTCAGACTTGGATGTTCAGCTCTATATATCTTTTAAAAAGTCACCTTGACAAAAAGAAAAAGTGCATTTGCTATGTTAATAATCTGCAAAATGGAAAGAAGGATCTTGCATGCTAAAAGTTAAATAAGTAAACTTTATAAGCAAAGAACATTACTGGGTCTTTGGGGTACTCTGTTCTTCAGCATCGGGCACTAGAATTACATAATGAACGATGCCACTTTTTAAGCCTAATGTAAAGATAGATCCAGATATCCATTACACCAGTGCTACTCAAAATGGCAATCTGTGGAATGGTGCTAGTCCATAAGTAATCTGCCACCAGTCCCTGGAGAGCTTCCAGGAAAGAGAGAATCAGTTGTACATAGTAAATGGACACAAATATGGTACCAGTCTCTGGCACACTGCAGCAAAAAATGCTGGTCCCTCAAATCAGATAGCTTAAGAAACACTGCATTACATTGTATCACTGGGGTGGTTATTCCTTACTTGCTCTACTAGATCAAAATTAACAATAAGATGAATATTCAAGATTTGTCAGTCCCAAAGGAAAAAGATAAATTACTATATCACATTCCTTTTAATTGTATATGCATTCCTGTTCCCCAATTTTATCTGCTACCAGTGTGATGTGGACTAATCTGCCAAATGATAACTGGTTGAAGGTCACCCCGTGAGCTCCATGGAGGAGCGAACAGAAGGCAGGTTTGCAAATGTTATAATTCAGTGCATGAACAATCTGTGACTTAATTGAGCATGAGGTCATAAAGGCAGCCCATGACAATTAGGTATTTCCTTGTCACTTTTGCATTGGCAAATTTGCCTGATATTGATTCATTGGAAGGGAAGGGATAAGTTGTAAAATACAACTAGTTCTCAAGTGATATTACCAGGTTCTCAGATAAAAATCAGAGTTTTGCCAAGTTGCTTTTCTGGACCACAAGTCCCATAATTTCCAAGCCAAAATCCCAGGAGTCTTAAAGTTGTAGTCCAAAAAGTAACTCTTCAAGCTCTGGATCAGACAGTATTAATAAGCAACAGTAAATGGTTTCCTGTAAACCACAAAAGGCTCTCTGGGACATCAAGGGGGTCATTGACAACATCAGTCCATCAGTGTACTGGATGACTGAGAACACATATAGAAAACACCACATTCCCTATTCATAACCAGTGAAAAAGCATTTGTCTTGCTCCATTCATCTGAAATTGGCATCAGCCTGCATTGAGAATATAATTTCCCAGAGCCTGCAGTCACTGTTTAAGCATAACAGCAAGACACCATCAGGTAGTAAAAACAGAACATTAGATTTTAATTGGATGAAGTCATTTACACAGTAATAACAAGGATTAAGGCATAGATAGCAACAGCACATTTTCATAACCCTTCAAGCAGCTGGTGTCACGGCAGGAGTGGAGGATGCACAGTCTTCTCAAAGTTTATCATCTTGAAAGATCTTTACCCTCCCCCCGAAAAAAATAAATAAATAAACAGAGCTACTAGTATTTCTTATTTACAACACTTGACACATTTCAAATCTTGACCTAGGAATTGCATATCTTTATACTGCACTTTATCTGCAAGGTATTCACGATAGATTTCATGGTGATTATATCATTTTATGCATATAATAATCCTGTGAGGTAGATTAGCATTTGTGTGATGTGCCCAAGGTCATGATTTAAGCCTCATTGCTCAGTATGGATTTGAACTATGGGTCCCTTGTACATTATACAGTTATAGTGCTATGATTCCACTTGTTGCTTTTGAATTGAGCAGAGTCACATTGTGTGAGCTGAGGAGTTGTTTTATATATATATATATATATATATATATATATATATATATATATTTTGAATGCTTGTAGGCCACTGAGGAAGACTGTTGTCGAAACGCGTCTGGCCTTGAGTTTTTATTATTCACTATTATTATATTTTATTTTTAGCATTTGCACACTTTTCAGTGGGGTATTGTTACCCTTTTAGTAATTTTACTGACTTATCAACTTCAGGGGTCAGGTTTTTGGGTTTTTTTGGGGGGGTTGGTCTTGATTTTTGGTATTTTTATTATCATTAGATACTTATTTGTAGCATTTTCAAACTTTCCAGTGGGGTATTTTTACCCTTTCAGAAATTTAATTTTATTGGATTTTCTGCTCCAGGGTTTAGTTATCCTTTTATTTCTTCATATTGTTGCCTTTTTATAATTGAAAGTGGGATTAGTTTATCCTGGCTATTTTTTGGCAGAACCCTTCTGTTTGGTTTTTTTCCACTTGGTGCTTCACAAAACTACAAACTTTAGGATTCCATAGGATGGAACTATAGTAGTTAAATGGAATCCCAGTACAATAATTGGTTCCATTATTGAACCACCCCTACTGTCAAGATGTTCCTTCTAGTGTTTAACTGAAATCTACTCCCCTTTAACTTATAAGAATTAGAACTGGTCCGACCCTCTGGTGGAGTAGAGAACAAACCTACACTCATCTTTGTGACAGCCCTTTAGAAATTTAAAGACTCCAGAAATGTCACCCCTCAGCCTTCTCTTCACCAGGCTGAACATATCTGATGCTTTCAATCTTTCCTCATATACTTAGGGAAAAAGCAGACTGGCAAAAAATGCAGGCTTTGGGGTGGTGTGGGGGTTTGACGTACAGACACTGCATGCCAGCCCCAAGCCAGCATCATCCCCCCCCCCCCGCCGACTACACAGTGGGCAGTATCACAGCATTTCTGCAGCACAGCGTTTACATGAGCCGCACTGCAGAAACGCGGAAAAACTGCAGCTGTAATGAATGAGTGGGTTCCAAGATGACTGTATGGTCCCAAATCAGAGAACATGGCTGTGTGCAATGCATTGATGTGGGAAGGATATGGACATTGAAAGCGAGAAATTAAAAGGAATGTTAATTTGGCCAGAGTAGATGAAGTTTGCAAAACAAGAAGGAATTTGCACAAACAAGGTGTACCTCCGAGCTGCCCAGAACATCAGCTGATAAGAACTTGGTGTAATGGTCCAGAATGTTTTAATATCAACAAGATAAGATACTGGTATGTTTTGAAACTATGGAAACCAAGGAAAAACATGTTTTAATCAAGAGAAAGATGAACAAGGTATAAAAGAAGTGGTCTACCAGCCTCACTTTGTTGGCACCTACCCGGGCAAGGTGTCATCCCAATCTTCATGGATGCCTGATCAACCTTCAGTGAAGGACCTACATGAGTATATTGTATGAATGTGTGTGTACCAGAGCTCTTGATACTTAAGTGATTGTCTTAATAAATGTTACATGCATAGTGTTTAAACCCAGATCTGGTTTCCTACATGTCTTTGTTGAAAATCCTATAGTCTAGGGTGACTACATTTCTCTCTGTATCAAAAGAACAACAGAGAACCTCAGTTCATGACACAGCTGTGGTAGAAAAGCTGGCTTTTTGCCAGCTCAAAAAGGAGTGACTTTCTGCTGGCAAATAGCCGGATTGGGGCTGCAGTGTGTAGTTGCTGTGGCCCTGATCTGGTGCTCAAAGGGGCAGCAGCTAGCCACTCCTTTGGGGTGGTCTGCTTCACCCCTTAGTTTTCCATACCTCTTATCATCTTTATTGCCCTTCTCTGAATCTGCTCCAGCTTCTCTGAAATAATACAAATACCTTGACTGACACTTTGCCGGGAAGATCTCACTTTCTTGCCTCTAATCTCTATCTCTTTTGCTTATTTAAAAACAAGCAAACACACAAACAAAAACCCTTCCACCAGTAGAAGAATGATGTTTTCCTTATCTCTTTACTGAAGCATAAAAATGCCTAAGGTTGGCACTGGTTATATATTTAGAAGAAATAAAGAGTATCAGTTCAGGGAGGGTCTAACTCTCAGTAGAAGAGCACATGTTCTGCATAGAAAAGGTCCTAGTTTCAATCCCTCCCTAGATTCCCTAGAGTCACACTGCCATTCAGTGTCAACAACAATGACCAAGATAGGCCAATGGTCTGGCTTGGCATATGAGGCAGCTCCTTGGTTGTAACCTTTCTGGCCTAAACAAAGGTCCTTAGCAAACATCAAAGAACATCCCTTTGGTTAGCAATAGAGACTTTTGTGAGGCAATGTGTTGCGATTATTTCTTTCAACAACAGAGTGGTAGCAGCCAAACTGATGAGGAAACAGCATCTCCCACATTCAGGCAACAAATCACCCAAACATGAATCTGATAGAATAATCTTGAGCACTATGAATGCTACAAAGCACTGTATCTAATATCCTCAGTTTTCATTTGTACACATGCTGTTTGTTGGATGCCACACATTTTCTCATCTCTCTTCTGATTCTCAGGAAAGTCACTGTTGTTTTTCTGCTTTCTTCAAAAATAATCAAGCTGTTAGGCCTGGTCTGTCAATGATAACAACAAAGCAAAGCAAAGCATGAAAGTTGTTTTCATGGCAGTTTTTTCTCTCTTCATCTTCTATTGTTCAGATTATGCAATAGCAATAGAATGTATTTGGTGCATAACTAAATCTGTGGTGGGCATATGTGCCGTCCAAACACTGAGCCATGTCAGAGGTGTACCATTTTGGGAGTTGGTGTATGCCCCACAAGTAGACTAAAGGCAAGATATTCTAGAACAGGGGTAGGCAACCTTTCCCCTTTAAGGGCCGAGGGAATTCAGCTCCCAGAAGCCTCAGCCATGTTGGCCAATAGTCCCATGTTGGGCAATAGCTCCTGGGACTCTGGGAACTGAAGTCCCTCAGCCCTTAAAGGGCAAAGGTTGCCTACCCCTGTTCTAGAACATGTCCCCCCTACATTTTAACAACACGATTTCATGGCTCAGCAAGCTTAAAAAAGAGGAAAGGCATTGAAAGACACATTTCACAGCTTTGAGCATTGCACACAATTTCATGTTTGGACAAGAAGACCAACAGCCTCTCTGGGATCAAGAAAGTATCACTTCCTCTTTTTTTTAAAAAAAAATACTTCACATTTCTGAATTACTGAGTGAGTACTGTGATGTCACCTGAGATACAGAATGCTGCTGACATATATAAATAGCTAAGTAAAATGGAAAATGTAGAGTTTGGGACCATCCTTCTTTACTCTTGTATGAAAACAGGCAGCAAATATTATGCAGGAGTACTTCCAAATTATTCAGATTAGAGGAGATAAAAAATCCAAATTTGGGGGACAGAGGAGATCAAAAATGGCTGAAATGGTTTGTCTTTGTGTGTGAAGTATGTGCCTCCAAGTCATATGTCAATGTATGGAAACCTCATGCACTTCACAGGATTTTCTAAAGCAACAATACTCAGAGGTGGTTTGCCATTGTTTCTGCTGTAATATAGCCTAAGGCAGGGGTAGGCAACCTTTCCCCTTTAAGGGCCGAGGGACTTCAGCTCCCAGAATCCCAGGAGCTATTGGCCAACATGGGACTATTGGCCAACATGGCTGAGGCTTCTGGGAGCTGAAGTCCCTCGGCCCTTAAAGGGGAAAGGTTGCCTACCCCTGGCCTAAGGCATAGAGTTGGAAGAGACCACAAGGGCCATCCAGTCCAACCCCCCGCCATGCAGGAACTCACAATCAAAGCACCTCTGACAGATGGCCATTTAGCCTCTGTTTAAAAACCTCCAAAGAAGAAAATTCCACCACACTCCACTGTTGAACAGCTCTTACTGTCAGGAAGTTCCTCCTAATGTTTAGGTGGAATCTCTTTTCCTGTAGCTTGCATACATTGTTCCGGGTCCTGTTCTCTGGAGCAGCAGAAAACAAGCTTGCTCCATCCTCAATATGTCATCCCTTCAAGTATTTAAAAAAGGCAATCATATCACCTCTTAACTTTCTCTTTTCCAGGCTAAACATACCTAGCTTCCTAAGTCTCTCCTCACAGGGCATGTTTTCCAGACCCTTCACCATTTTGGTTGCCCTTCTCTGGACACGCTCCAGCTTGTCAAAATCCTTTTTGAATTGTGGTGCCCAGAACTGGACACAATATTCCAGGTGAAGCCTGACCAAAGCAAAATAAAGTGGCACTATTACTTCCCTTGATCTAGACACTATACTTCTGTATCTATTTTCATACACTTCATATAAATCTACAGCAGGAAGGAAGGAAGGCAGGTGGGCACACACAGAGATTCTTAATCTGTTGTAGGTGTGTGGGCTGACATTGAACTTTCATCTACAAGAGCTGTCAATTTGACATCAGTTGTGGCCAGATGTTTGAAGGGGGAAACAACACATTTAGGGATTCTGTGTATACATGTATATGCACACCAGGCACTAGACAGTAGCAACTGGAGGCCCTATTTATTCCTTGTTTAATCCACTCCAGGTAAATCTAAATTGGAACAAACTGTCCTCCAGATTCATGCCTGCTCCTTCCAGTGGCAAAGCAGAACCAGAGAAGAGTGAAATAGTATTTCAGAATAAATCCCCTCTGGAGCATAAAATGCTAGAGTTGTTCTGTCAAACGAACAAAAAATGTTCTGTGGGGAAAACACACACCAACAATCTGACAGAAATCAGGCAAAACCACTTAACACTGAGTGAGGTGTTTCCACAATATTTCAGACACAATGTGATATCAAGGAACTCCCACTCAGCATGCTATCAAAACACCCCATATGCACTAGAGAGCTAGAAATCATCACTATTCTCCACTACTGCTTGAAGTATTTGAAAAGCCCAGAGGAAATGCTAACTCCACATCTGCCACCAACCAGATTTTTTTTTATGAAACTGAGTTGTAACATCTCATTTCAGAGACAGAGAGATATGGATTTGCTACTACAACCTCTGTTATAAGATGAAAATCAACCTGTAGTGTTGCTACTACTCAATATGTTAAACAAGTAACATAGACATTGGCTTGAATCCTGTCAGTTAGTCCAAACTAGAGCAAAGCCATTGAATCTATGGTTGTATGGTACATCACCACAAAACGAAATGTCATTGATTCAAAGGGTCTATGGTTGCTGCCATACTGCAGAATTAATGCTATTTGGCATTCCTTTAACTGTTATGGCTCCATCCTATGGAATTCTGGGAACTAGTTTCTTGTGACATGAGAACTCTCTGAAAGAAAAGGCTAAATATCTCACAAAACTACAGATCTCAGAATTCCATAGCATTGAGTTATGGCAGTTAAAGCAGTGTCAAACTGCATGAATTCTGCAGTAGAGATGCAGCCTACACTAGCTGATACTAGTAATAGGATTTAGGCTATAATCTCCCAACTCTATTCATATGTTTAGGAGTGGCAGAATGGGAAAGTGAAACATGGCACTCACATCACTGCTATGTACAAAGTTTGTGCACACAATTTCTTCCCCACCTATTTTCAAGTAGAGATATCATATAAATAGGGCCTCCAAAGGACTAAGCTGTAGCCTGGATATACCAGCACAAGGGTGGGCACATTCACGTTTGACAGATTTGCTTTGACTTTTTGAGATCCACCAACCCAAGTTAAAATTCAAAATGATGGTTTGTGTATCAGGAAACTCCATTCTTTCAAAAAATGCCAGAGAAGTATGGATCGGGGATGGGATGCCAAGTCTGGGGATGCAATGCTTCTAGACTGGGCATGGAGGTGTGTGATAATGCCTGTTTTTAAAAAAAAAAAATCAAAAAATTCAGCCCACGTTGAGGCTGGGCAGAAAGGCAGTGCGATAATCTATGTCTGCCTCTGAGCTTTTAGCCCCATGTTAGTAGAGCACATTCCAACTGTTACCCATTCCAAGTGTTAATCTGAATTTGTAATGTGCTATTATTTGTAAGGTGTTGCATGACGGGGTGAGCTCCTGTCACTAGTCCCAGCTTCTGCCAATCTAGCAGTTCAAAAGCATGCAAATGCAAGTAGATAAATAGGTACCACTTTGGTGGGAAGGTAAATAGCATTCTGTGCAATCATGCTGGCCACATGATCACAGAGTAGTCTCTGACAACGTTGGCTCTTCAGCTTAGTAAAGAGATGAGCACCTCCCCCTATGGTCAGGCACGACTTGATAGCCTTGTCAACGGGAAATACCATTACCTTTACCTAATATGCTATTAAACGTGCTGAACCTATTTTGAGAAAAGAGCTTAGCACATTGGATAGTATCTTTAAATTGAGATTAAAATCTGGATCAGATTCACGACTTCACTGCCATGGAAGCCACCCACCACCACTAGTTGATACTATTGTTAAACATCTGGAAGACAGAAACTCTCTCAGATCTGCTCTACTTTCTGCCCACCTCTGCTTCTAACCTTGGAAATGTTTGGTATTACTCCCAAATCATTAAAGAAAGTAAGTTCAGAAAGAAAAATAATGCTAAAAATTCTTTCTATGAGAAAAGAAACCATAAAAGAACAGAAAAATAGTATATATTTTCTCCTAGCTTTGAAATATGATAAATACAAGTTGAGTCCCCCTTATCCAGAATTCCAAAATCTGAAATATTCCAGAACCAAAAACTGTTCACAGGGGTGTCTGAGATAGTGACACCTTTGCTTTCTGATAATTGAGTGTACGCAAACTTTGGGTTCATTCCCACTTACATTTTAACCAGTTTGCAAATTACAGTAACACCAGGTCATGGATTCGATTGAGGCTGATTTGTTGTTCCCACGACAGAAGTGAATCGTGCTTTTTCCATGTCGTTCCCACTACTGCCTTTGTGCCCCAGCATTATGCAGAAGGAGGAAGAGGAGGAGGAGGACGGGGTGTCCAGGGCCCTTAAAATGGTGCCCTAATAACAGCCAGGGACGGGGGGGGGGGGGAAGGCCCAGTGTAGCCCCCTGGGCCAGGAAAAGAATTGGGGCTAAATAAGCCCCATCGCAACAGACCTGGCTAGGCTGTGTACTGCTGGGAGATTGGCTGCAGCCAGGGGAAGGCCCATCGTATCTCCAATAGTGTGAAGAACAAGCACCACCTGGAGAGTGGTTGGGACTGAGAGAGCCCAGCCTGGTCCCCAGCTACCATGAGAAAAGGCTTGGCATGGGCTCCCTGCATGCCTACTGGAAGCCTCAGAGCACAGGTGGAGCAAAAGAGCTTGCTGGAGCCCAGAGAAACTCAATGTAAGTGCACACTGCCAGAAAGAATGACCAAGGCTGGGAGCCTCAGAGCACTGGTGACCAGGGGCCTGGGGAGGCAGCTAAGGCCAGCAGCTACAGGAAAAAGGCTGCAAGGGAACGCTTGGCAGCACAAGAAGTGGCAGCCAAAGCAGCCACAGCAGAGAGTTGGGCAAAATAAGGTGAACTTAGCCACACGTGGGGTGTGCAGACAATGGAGGCCAAGCAGCTGAGCGGCCCCTCCAGTGGGCAATGAAATTCAGGTCTGTTGTTCACACTTGTTGAACATGCTTCTGAATCATTTTTTTTTTTCAAAAGAGTCACCAGAAAACTACTCTTCAAAAAGTGTGATTTTTTTTTGATTTTTTTTTTATTTGTCGTGGTTCAAAGCGAGTCTGGACAATTGTAGTCACTTCTGAAACCATTCCCAGTGGGGACGAGGCAGATATACAGCAATCAGCAATGTGCTGTAAATCATAGTGGGAATGAGCCCTTTGTTTCATGCACAAAATTATTTCAAAATCTTGTGTATAAAATTACTTTCAGGGTATGTGGATATGGAACATGAATGAATGACCTGTTTAGACTTGGGTACCATCTGCAAGATATTTCATTATGTATATGCAAATATTATAACATCAAAAAAAAAAAAAAAACCTCTGAAATCCCAAACACTTTTGGTCTTAAGCATTTTGCAAAAGGGAGGCTCAGTCTGTATATGAAAAACTTTCACAGTGTGGCACCAAACCTTATCAGGGGCCCTTTCACAGTACAAATTTATAGCCTATGACTCCATTTTAACTGTTCTGGTCCTATTCTGTGGGATCCTGTGATTTGGAGTCTAAGGAAGTTTACATTTCTCAGCCAGAGAGCTCCTTTAGTGTCTCTAACCAAACTATAAGCCCCAGGATTCCATAGGAGGCAGCCATGGCAGTCAAAGTGGAATCATAGTGCTATATTTGTGTAGTGAGAAAGAACCCCAGATTTCCCCTCACACTGTAGGTCCTTCAGCAGACAAGGGAACTAACACCATCACCGCCATGCCCTGAGACAGAACTCTGGTCCCTTTAGGATCTTCAGAGTCTTACTAGTTCCCCATATGATGGGTTTGGGAACAAAGGGTATGCTTAGCTTGCTTCTCCTTCCAAACAACTCTAAAGAAATTATCGTATGCTTCTTTTTGCCCAATCCAGGTTAAAATGGATCTTATCACACACCTCCATGCCCAACTCGGAGGCATTGTATACCAAATCCGGACTCCTGACAGACTTTGCAAAGAACGGGAAAGTGTTGTTCTTTGCAAAGTACGGCAGCAGTCTGCCAGGAGTCCAGATTGGGTATGTGATGTCTCTGAGTTGGGCATGGAAGTGTGTGATAAGATCCTTTTTAACCAGTTTAGGGCTGTGCCCAGCCCGTGCCTGGATCAGGCGAAAAGAGTGTGCGATAATCTGACTCTTTCTGGATCTGAGGGTAAGAACATGGTAGTTGATTAAGTGCAAGGAGCTAAATCCAATTGTACTCCCAACTAGAGTAACCCTTTGAATTCAATGGGACTTATGGAAGTCCCATTCATTTCAATTGGTCTAGCTTATTTGGGAATAAAATTGGATTTAGCCAGGGTGGAACCTTCAAATGTTGTTTGATTACAACTTTCACCATGCCTTACCACTGGCTCAGGCTGATGAGGCTAGCAGTTCAACAACAGTCCACACATTAACCCTAAAAAACAAACAAACAAACAAACAAACAAACCTAGATCCCACTCATCCCTCTTAGATCCCAAACCCCCATTGGGATTTTTATGGAACTGATGCTTGCTTTCTCTTCATCTATCAGAGTTCAAACCCCAGCTAGTCATGAATAATGTGTGTATGGCTGCATCTATGCTGCAGTATTAATACAGTGTGATACTGCTTTAATTGCCATGGCTCAATGCTATGGAATTCTGAGATCTGGAGTTTCGTGATATATTTAGCCTTCTCTGTTAGAGAGTTCTGGTGCCACAACAAAATACAAATCCCAGAATTTCATAGGATGGAGCTAAGGCAGTTAAAGCACTGTCAAACTGCATTAATTCACAGTGTGGCAGCAGCCTTAGTTGCTCTTTGCTGTTAGGAAGCTAGCAGCAAGCAGATGTAACATTTGACCAATTGTACTGTGACATATTTCATGGGGTGAAAGTAGTTGTTCCAGCCCTTGACTGGGGGAAAACAGGGGCATAAAGCTACAGACTGTACTGTTGATGAGGATGCTCTCTCACCCTATCCACCATCATCCTTACATTTTCAGCCTTCTACACATGATTTTGTATGCTGTCTAGTACTACAAAAAGATAAATAATTGCATTATCTGGAGGGGAATTGGAAGAATCCATTGGGGATGCATTCCAAAGACAGAATGTAGAGTATGTATTCCTCAAAATGTACTTGTTCATTTAATCAGACAGCCTATTTGGCAGCACTGATTTAGAACCACAGATTTCACCCATTCAATATGAGTCAGTCAGTCAGTCAATCAGTCATTAAATATAATCAATCTAATTTGCTAGCTTCTAAGAGATTTCCTCTTTCATATACATGAGCTAGAAATTTAGTGTATTTGCTCAATTGAAGATAATGTTTTATCTCCACAATTGGTTGTGGCATTAATTATTTTTTTTAAAAAAACTACCTTAACTAAATAATGATCAGACAATAGACTAGGCATTTTCTGTGTTCAGCATTTCTGAAAAGAATGAAAACTGTTCAGATAAACTATGTCACTAATAAAACAAATTCATAGTTGAATGGGGCTAAAAAGCAAAAAATACTTCAAAAAGTCATAGTACAGCTCTGACAAATGTACAGATTCAAAGTTCAGAGTGTTGCTGCCATATAGACTCCAAGAGAACCAAATACATGGAATTCTTCCATAAACTCTAACTTTAGAATAGTAAGGCTACAATCCTATCTACCACATATGGACAACCCAGAGCCCATGGGCTACAGCAGGAAAATGGAAATCTTGATCAGGTCACTGGAGAGAAGGAAAGAGACTTAATCCTTTCTACCCTCCCAGCAATCCTTATTTTAATAAACATTTCCTTGTTACTGTTCCTGATGGCTGGACAGTGGGAGAAAATGGATAGATGTCCTCAAGGTTCTGTGGGCTCGATCTTTGCTCCTCCAGATCTTATGGATATTAACTCTGACCTGACTAGTAGCAATGCTGGCTGTGGTTTCTGGGAACTTAGTCCCAAACATCTAGACAACCAAAAGTCCAAAGTTAAACTTGCCCAAATGCTTTGTGACATATAAGAGTGTTAGAAGTCTATGCATACAATGGGAACAATATAAAAACAATGTGAAGGTATTTGAAATGTTATATGTCTCCATTCACAATCTAATTTACAGGAATGATTCTAAAAGATCAAGGTGTATCAGTGCCCCCCCCCCCACAAATGAAATAAAAAATAAATAAGATTATATTATTCTACCATTACAGATCCAACTGATTAATGCTACAAAATTACTAACAAAGATACTCAGATATTATTACATTGTTGGGTTTCTTATTACTCAAAAAATCCATAAAATGTTTCCAATCTTTTTTTAAAAAAATTCATTTGGCTTATCCTTTAAATTTCATGCTAATTTGGCCATTTGAGCTAACACAGCAACCTTAATAGTCCATTCTTATGTCATTGGTGCTTCAGTCCATTTCCATGTTTGAATGAACAATAATCTTGCTGCATTTGTCACATACTGAAGGAGTGATCCACACTTATTGCCAGATTCTCTATCTATAATAGCCAGCAAAAACATTTCTGGTGACATTACAAGATCTACCTTTAACATTTTTATAGTAAGATATAAATCTTAGTCTAATGGCTTTTTGCCTTCTTACAAATCTACCAAGTATGAAAAAGGAGCCCTCCTTTCTTAACAGCCCCAACTTTGATTTGAATCATTTCTTGTCATTTTTAACAATTCATTTGAAGTTAAATACTATCTATGCATCATCTTCTTCAGATTTTCTTTTAAACTGCTGTATAAAGAATATTTTATATCTTTAGACCACATTTTTCCCACATAGCCATTTGGACATTATGTCCAAAATGTTAGATCCACTTTGTCATACAATCTTTTACAAGTTCATCTTCTATCTTTAATTTCAAAAGCCATTTATTATATACTTTTTAAATTACATGTTCATCTTCTTTATACAACTCTAAAATTCATCTTCTTCAGCCTCTATTGCTACATTTCTCTTATTTTGGTCAAGCTTATCCTTGGGTGGCATGTAAGCAAACCAATAAAGATCTTTGCCTTCTTTAAATAGAATTTATCTTGATTTTTGCTTCCAGGTGTCTTGTTCATAGTGCAAAATATCCTTATAAAACAGTATATAAACTCATATATTAAGAAATTTGTTGTTAACTTCGTTGTTAACTGTCCTCGGGTCAATCTCGACTCATGGTGACCCTATAGATGAGACATCTCCAAGACACTCTGTCCTCCACTGCTCTGCTTAAATCCTGCAACCCCTTAATATCCATGACTTTCTTAATAAAGTCCACCCATCTAGCAAGTGGCCTTCCTCTCTTCCTACTTTCCTCCACCTTCCCCATCATTGTTTTTTTTCCCAGAGTCCTCTCTTCTCATAATGTGTCCGAAGTACGACAGCCTCAGTTTTGTCATCTTGGATTTCAGGGAGGTTTCCAGTTTGATCTTCTCTAGGGCCCATTTGTTTGTCCTTTTGGCTGTCCATGGGATCCTCAGCACTTTTCTCCAGCACCACATCTCAAATGCTTATTTTGGAGTGACCTTTTTTTGCTTTCAAAGACATAAGAAGAGGATTGTGCTATTAGAAGCAAGTATAATAAATGTCCATGCCGCTCAAGCCGAAATTTCAAATCTTTTTCAAAAGTGAAGAATCAGATCTATGAAAAGTTGAATTTTTAAATATTTCCTAGATACTTTCAAACAGAAATTAAAGTACAATTTCAAAACTGCAAAGCTTTTTAAATGTCTCATTTTTAACATTTGGCATGGCTTGAAATGTATCTGGATGTTAGATATTCGAGCTACTCTTTTGTAGAGTTTATGCATTTTCTTTGTTCATTACCTAGTGCAGATGAAGCGCATTCAAGGCAAATTAGTTCCACACCTGTTGGGAAATGTTAATGGGAACTTGTCCTTTTAATAAAATTCTAGTGATGTCCCCACACAATGTTTCTTACTTCTTCTATGCTGCAAGGAATGGATAGATTGAATTTTCTATGACGTAGAACCAGGTTTCAAATATTGAATTAATAATGCTGCAAATGCTTCCCCAGGCCTTGAAACATCTCATGATTTATGGAATTCCTCAGAAAGCCTACAAGGACTGGGCATCCCTCCAAAGGAAAAGATGAGGTAGAAGGAAGGAGGAGCTGAGCTAATAGTTTTCAGTAACATTGACAAAAATGGGACTGGACTACCACAACACATACCCATATGTTGTGCAGCTTTGGACCTTATCCCACGCTGCTGTAAAAGTGGCAAGAAAGCGATATAAGCATCATCCCACTACTATAGCGCTAGCAATCCCCAGAGATGGCAATGGCCAGCACACGCAACTGGCATCATTGCACTATTGACGATATCGCGATGATGCCCCCCCACGGAAAGCGCATTTGCAGAGCACACTACAGCATGGTATAGTGGGATGATTCCGGCAAGCATATTCTTGCACATGTGCAGAGTGTCGGCAGGGCTGTCTGATGCTGTTGTCGTCACTTCTGCGGAGCAATGTCGTCATTGCTTTGCCGTCGCTATCGCTGTGCGGTCGCCATTGCGATCTCTACAGTCGTGTGGCCATCCTCGTAGCTGCTTTCAAGATGGAGATTGCTGTGCAACGTATCCAGCTGTTGTTGGAGGAAGTAGAGAGGGTGGAGCGGGAGCAGGAGCAGAGGCGCAGGGCTGTTCTTGGCATGCTCCGTCGTTGGCTGCAACGGCGTGGCCTGGTAGGGTTATCTGCACATGGCTTGCGATGGCGGATTCTGAGTGCCCTACACCTCGTTGGCAGGGGGTTCCATGGAGCCATTGTCCCCCGTCCACGCAGGTGGTGGGTCAGGCCGCAGCCTACCCGGAGTTGGTGGGCAGAGGAGGTCATGGCCCTGTGGGATGAGGACATGTGGATAAGGAATTTCCGCATGTCCTCATCCACCCTTTTCGAAATAGCTGAGGCTCTGCACCCTCACCTCGAGGCCGAGGACACAATTATGAGGAGGGCCATCTCCGTGCCGGAGAGGGTTGCAATCACCATCTGGCGGTTGTCGGGTCCCCTCAATTACCGTCGTGTGGCAAGGCAATTCCAGATTGGGGCGTCCACTGCTGCAAAAATCTGCATCCAAGTCATACAGGCCATAGAAATAGAGCTACTTCCTAAGACAGTCTGCCTTGGTGACTATAAAGAGGTGGGTGTGTCCGCTGCGAATCTTTCCTGTTAATAGGGCTTTCATGTTACTTTGTGCTGTTGTGGGCCGTAAAGGTGGGGGTGATTCCCCCTTTTATATGATGTAGCACATTTTTTGCATCATCCTTTCACCTCTGCCCCTGTTCCATGCTGTGGGTGTGATGTATTGGCCGGCTATTTGAAGTAGTGATGGCAGGCGAACAGATACCTGGATTGGTTGGGGTTCAGGGACAGTTAAGATGTAGCCTTCTTCTGTAAATGTGTATGCCTTTATGCTGGCATGTGCTCCTAGGCCTGCACTGGCAGCAAAGGAGTGGGATGCATAGTTTACTACCCCCCCCCCCTGTGTGCACATAATACAATAGCTTGCTTGGGGTGGGGGGTGCACAGATTGGTCCCATCAACATTTTGATATTTCCCTGCAATCATTGGAAGGGGGTGCACAGATTGGTCCCATCAACATTTTGATATTTCCCTGCAATCATTGGAAGGGGACTTCTGTTGCGGGAATGAAAATATGGGCTGTAACAACCATATTATGGGCTGACACTTGTGTTTTTGTTGTTTTCCCCTTTTTTGGGGATGATATCCTTTCAGGTAATGCAAGGGTTTGAGCACCTGGGCTTCCCACACTGCGTCGGCGCTCTGGATGGGACCCACATCCCTATACACCCCCCGAGGGCTAGGGCCGAAGATTACTACAACTGGAAATATGGCCATTCCATTGTCTTACAAGGCTTGACGTCTGCAACTGGACAGTTCTTGGACATAGAAGCAGGCTATTCTGGGAGGAACCATGACGCCTTTATTTTCAGGCACTCCTCACTTTGCCAGGCCATGGAAGAGGGTGCATTTGTCCCAGGAAATCCAACAATCACGATCCGTGGTGTGCAGGTCCCACCGCTTATAATTGCTGATGGAGCCTACCCATTGCGGCGATGGCTCATGAAGCCGTACGGTGGAGCACTGCGGGACGTCCAGCCGCACTTCAACATGGCATTAAGCAGGGCTCACAGTGTGGTCGAGCGGGCTTTCGGCCGCCTGAAAGGGAGGTGGGGGTGCCTGGGTGCGAGGTTGACAGTTGGGGAGGAGCACTTCGCGACTGTTGTGTCGGCCTGTGTGGTACTCCACAACATATGTGAGACAAAGGGACATGCCCTGAACACCAATCAGCCCCCCGCCGAGCTACATCTTCCGCCGATGACGCAGGAGTACCAGCCTCGAAGAGACCGGCGGCACCACACTGAGGGGGAAAGGGTGCGGGCCGCAATTGCGGCCATGATTGCTGAGCGGGGGTGAGAAATGTCGCCTATGGGCAGATTTCCTCTTTGGCCTTAATAATCACTGTATATATTGCTATAGTTGTGCTGCTTGGATGTGTTAACACCTGTGGCCGTCGAAATTTTCCTTCTTTTCTACTAGAATGTATGTTGATATAGTTCTTAGTTCCCTCCCACCCCGCATATATGTACATATCTTATCTTCCTAGATAGAACTATATGCATATATAGAAACAGTCACAGGGGTGTATGTATATGTTCATGGGCGAATGTGTGCATGCACATGTAGCACTCACATATCTGTACTCCACAATGGTGTGGCCTTCTCGCTCCTTTGTGTGTGTATTGGCAACAGCAGAGACTCAAAGGACATCTATGTGTAGGTGCCTGAAGTTATTTATATAACAGACATTGCTTTGAGGTCCTGCTTGAAACCATTGCTATTGGCCGGCTGCCCCCATATGTATACAGCAGAGGGATCAATGTGTATATATCTATATCAATATCTATTTCTCTCTATATATATATACATATACTCATTTCTCTCTCTCTCTCTCTCTCTCTCTATATATATATATATATATATATATATGTCTACATGTATATACCTGTATATGTGCACATATATATATATTCACACACTGATCAATATTCTTATATTTGTGTGTGCATACATGCTTGTGTAAATAAATGTACTTACGAATTTGTGTGTGTGATATTACACATATATGTGTGTGGACACCAACACGTAGCCCCCAAGAAATCATACCTACGTATCTGTGTGCGCATATAGTCATCCATATCGTACCATTGGTTCTGTAGACATGTCTGCACCTCTGTATGGCTGGCACCTTGTGTGTGGGTATATGCCGTGTTGGCCAATAAGTCATACATGTTGTTTTCGGGCCTGTGCCTGTGCTAGTCTGCTTGTAACATATGGGGAGCAATTGCGACAATAAAGCTTTCATGTTTAATTGGCATTGTTTGATTGATTTTCCATCTCCGGGATGCCATGGCTTCTGCAAACCTTGGTGGATACCTGTATGGTTTGGCAGCTGCATGACCATGAGTATACATTGCCAGGTAAGACTTATAAATCGCCTTCGGAAAGAATGCATACCTACATTTGCAAATGTCACTGACCAGGACAGCTCATGATTCCTGTGGTGAACCTAGGTGAGTGGGGGAATGGTACAACCCATCCGGTATGTGCAACCTCTACATGTAAATGTTGACTGTAGTAAGATAGTCTGCATTCATAGGCACAGGGAGATCTTTATTTAGATGTCTGCCACACATTGTTCTCCTTTGTGGTAGGAAACCAAACAATATAAATACCCCCAACACCTGGAACTGAACCTTATTTTAAATTACAGACATAATAGACAACAGTAAGTAAAGGTGGGAACATTGCCCACACCAAGCAAATGCTTATCATTACCATACCTTTATATATATCACAACAACAACTGGACAATTTGGACATGCAAACCACGGGCCGGTAACACTGTTAAGAAAGTGCCTCTAACTATACATATATAGGGACAAATACTTCTTTCCAAATTATTTGTCCCTCAGGAGGGACAGTAGATTTTTTTCTTTTTAATAAGTCTTTTCATTTTTCCCGGTCCACTTTGGGAATTTTGGGGTTGTGAGGCTTGGAGCTGAGAGGTTCCGGGGATCAGAGAACTGCATGGTGGTGTGTCGTCCGGCAACTGACTCTGGCTGGGCTCGGTGCTATTTGCAAGGCACGGTGGTTCTGTAGCCTCCTCATCCCATAACGCCCCAAAAAGGATTTGGGAGCAGACCATGGGTGTAGGGGATGCCGGCCGTGCCTGCTTTCTTTTGCCACAGTTCGTAGGGACATCCCGGGAAGAGCCGCGTGATGCCTGCAACAAGTTCAATGCCCGCTCCATCACCTCTGTTCTTTTCCTCTGCTCCTCCACTGACTCCTGGCACACCTTTATTAGGGCGGTCATGTGGCAGGACATACGCTCCCTGTACCTGCAGCAGAGATTAATGTCCCTGCGGTACGCTCTCAGAAGGGTATCAATGGAAACTGCCTCTGTCTGCATTGATTGGAGGAGTGAGCCGTGTTGCCGCCTGGCAAGCTGTCGGTTGAGGCGACCCTGCCTTCGCGAGTCCTCTATTATTGTCTTTGCTATCAGTTCGCCCCTCCTGGCTCTGCGGTCCGGGATATCCTCCGCGTCGCGCAGCCGGCGTACAATCCTACGAGTTGGTGCTGCACACAAGGAGAATAGTGGAATTATTAACAGGAGGTGCAGAAAGTAGTCATGGTTCACCTCTCCTGCTGTTAAAGACTCCACGCGTCACTGCTCACCCAACATACACCCCAGCAAAACATCACAAACACTTGTTCCCCCAACGCCCTCCCTGTCTGTAAGTGTGCATGTTCCCCTGCACAACATACATACGATACCGAGCGATACCTGTTCATGGTGTTCTATATATATATATATATATATATATACATATATATAACCATCTAGAAATATTTATGTGTGCCAAAATTGCATCCATGCCATGTTTGCTGGTGTCTTGTTAAAGATCAGTTGACATGCGGAGAAGGTGGGTGGAAACTTACCCCTACTGGCTCCTACTTCCTCTTGCTCCCCGGCTGTAGCATCAGCGACGGTTGCCTGGGTCTCCCCAACGGGCGCCTGTGTGCTGGCTACCTGAGGGACCTCTCCGTTGATGATTGTGTCTAAAAAAATGAGAAGGAGCGGGGGGAGAATGGATTTACATTGGCCCTTGTGGTTACTGAGCCGTATTCAAAGACTGGCCAGTAATCCTACCATCACTTGCAGCTGGCGAGGCAGGGGGGACATCCGGCTGCTCCTGTGGTGGCTCATCTCCCACCACATCTGCCTGTTTGACGGGGAGGAGGTGTATTATGACATTTCCCTGCTCGCAGACTGCTGCAGGGACTGTAAGGAAAAAGGGTAGAAAGGGATACTGTTAATCACCTTGAAGCATGCATCGACAATATGTTTCTGTATGTTATCATGAATGGATGGATATATCTGTTGGTATGGTATGTGTGTTTGTGTAGTCATATGTATGTACGCAATTATACCTTCGGCCATTTAGGCATTTATATGTATTTAGGTATAGTGGTACAGTTACATGTGTGTGTACTTATATATAAACCATTGTCTCTTCAGGCAGATAGGCACATTAATGCGTGTAGGTATTATGGTTCACTTTCATGTACACACATTGATATATATATATATATATTTTGGGCTGAAAGCATACCTACATGCAGACATATGTAAACGGGTATATGTATCTATATATATGTAGATATATGTATGTATGTATTTGTATATATGTATCTATCTCTCTCTCTCTCTCTCTATATATATATATATATATATATATATATATGTATATATATAGATATATATATATATGTATACACATAGGTATATGTATCTATATATATGTAGATATATGTATGTATGTATTTGTATATATGTATCTATATATATATATATATATATATATATAGAGAGAGAGAGAGAGAGAGAGAGAGAGATACACACGTATGCATCTATATATATATCTATATATATATATATATACACACACACACCTACATACATATATATAAATTTATATACATACATAATTAAAAATATATATTTTTAAGTATATATATATATATATATATATATATATATATATATATAAATATGAATATATATATGTATATATATAGACAGACATATATACATTTACATATATATATATATATATATATATATATATATATATGTATACGTATATATTTATGCACACATATAAATGTTGTGTGTGCAATTGTGCAGCATATTCAGAGCATTACAGGAGAACTCCACCCACACCACCAAAGGGCAGGGAAAGTCAAAGAGTGACCCCATTCTTTCTACTTCAGAGGACATTCTAGCACTTCCTGCATGGCTTTCCCTTGCAGCGGCATGTTGTACACCTTCTTTCCTTCCACCCCTCCCACTCCCCAAGCCAGCACAGGCCACGTGAAAAAAAAAACCACAACTCACTAGTTAAGGGGGAGAAAGGGACATGTTTTGCTTTCAATATAACAGAGCAACATGTGGTTGGTTTGAGTGTGCATGGGTAGTAGCTACTCGAAATCCCAGGCAAGCACAGGCTTTAGCCATCCTCCCCAGTGGAAGGCACATCAAGGAAAGTAAATGGGAAAATGAAATGTATACTTACCTTCAACATTTATGGTGGCTGTGGCTGATCCCTCCTGCTCCTGAGGACCTTGTGGCTGGGAAGATATTGCCGGCGTCGCAGCCCCTTCTGTTGACCGCACAATATTAAGGCTCTTGGTCACCCTCTTGGGGAAAACCGACCGGTCGGCCCTCAAGAAGGGGTCCATCTCCTTAAAATAAGGGCATGAAACCGGCGCATGTCCACTGATGTTGTTGTGCCGGGCAACCTTGTTATATTCTGCTTTCAGGGTCTTACATTTATTTCTTATTTCTTTCACTGTGTGGTAGACCCCCTTTGCCTTCAGCTTTTCAGATATCTCTAAGTAGATATCGTGGTTCCTATGGTTGAGGTGTAGTTCCCTCTGCACTCTTTCCTCGCCCCAAAGAGGAATGAGTTCGCAAATCTCATTGTGGCTCCAAGCCACCCCCCTTCCCTGCTTTCTTGCTGGTTCGGGAGAAGCGGAAGCCATCGCGAGCACACTGTCCCAGCTTTGCCAAAAAGCGCGCGAAAAATACTCTTGCACGATTGTTACCGCCGCGATGTAACTCCCCGAGCTAAGCGGGAAGCCTTTCTTGTGCAGCGGTAATGAAATCCCACTAGCGCCGAGCCGCGATGTTCACCGTCGCGCTGCTAGCAGTGAAATTGCTTCCTCGTGCAGCTGGCAATGGCGATGAGAGGCCTCCCCTCGTCGCGCGCGTGCCATGTACGCACTTCCGGTGCGCGAGCTTTGCCGGCATAGCGACCCCTGGTGGACCAGGAAGGTAATTGTCCAACAGGAAGGCCAGAACTGCCAGGCAAAGCGCTGAGGCAAAGCAGCTATGCCTAACCGGGGATGGCAGCTGTGGATTAGGGAAGAGGTGGAGGCACTCCTGTCCATTATGGGCAGTAGTCCCTACCTAGACCTTCTGATGGGGTCCAGCTGCCACCCCAACAGGGAAATATACAGTGGGATTGCCAGGGACCTGAGAAGGAGAGGCTTCAAACGCACCATGGCCCAGGTGCGGTCAAAGGTGAAGGTTATGCGGAGCGCCTTTTTCCGCGCCAGGTACACCTTCCATGGCAATCCTCCCCCAGAAGGCCGCCCACCTTTCTACAACAGGCTGCTGCAGCTATGGGAAAGGGCAGGTAGGCCCGACGGCAGGAGAGTACGCCGGCCAACTGGTTAGTCCTGTACATCTTCTGTCCTGACATTTGCATTTGTGGGTGGGTAACATTTCCCTGTACAAGCCTGGACCACAGCAGCCCTGCTGGCAGGTCTTGATAGTTTAATTTTATGTGGTGAAGAAGTACTTGTTATGTGCTGTTTATGAAGTGCCCTGCAAACACCTTTTGTGCAGATGTTAATTCTACTTTTCCTAATATCTCTCCATCACAGCACCTGTCGAGGAGGAGGAGGAGCAGGGCATAGCAGAGGCCAGAGCCGGGCGCGGTCCAAGAAGGGAGGAAGGAAGGCCTGCCGGTAAGTGCACCCTCAACGCAATTGTCTCCTAGGCCGGGATAGCACATGTTGGCGTGTGCACATATTATCCGTGTCAAAGCGTGCACGGGATGTCCATGGAGGGTGTGTGTTTCTTTTCCCACGATAAATTATCATTGTGATTGTATCTCTTTCTTACAGCACCTGTCGAGGCGGAAGAGGAGGAGGAGGAGGAGGAGGAGGAGGAGGAGGAGGAGGAGGAGGAGGAGGAGGGGGAGGAGGGGGAGGTGGAGGCCAGAGTCGGGCGCAGTCAAAGAAGGGAGGAAGGAAGGCCTGCCGGTAAGTGACTACTCAACTTGATTATCTCTTAGAACGAAATAGCACATGTGGGCCTGTATACATATTATCCGTGTCAAAGCGTGCACGGGATGTCCATGGAGGGTGTGTGTTTCTTTTCCCACGATAAATTCTCATTGTGATTGTATCTCTCTCTTACAGCACCTGTCGAGGTGGAAGAGGAGGAGGAGGAGGAGGAGGAGGAGGAGGAGGAGGAGGGCATGGCTCAGGGACCAGTACAAACACCGCCTGTGGCAGAAGAAGGGGTGGAAATGCCTGCCGGTAAGCCCACCTGACCTCTGTTACCTCTTTGGCGGAAATAGCAGAATGTGGCCAGTGCACATTTGACCCGTGTTAAAGCATGCACGGGGTGTCCATGGAAGGTGCCTTTTCCTTTCACAACAGTACCTTCTAGTATGTGCTCCCTACAGCTCCTGTCAAGGAGGAGGAGGGGGAGGAGGGGGAGGAGGAGGAGGAGGAGGAGTTGGAGGAGGAGGAGGAGGAGTTGGAGGAGGGCATGCCAGAGGCAGGAGAAGCCCCCCCCCGCCCCTGAGGTCGAGAAGGCCTTACCGCGTCGCGACCACAGAAGGGGTCCTGGAAGGCCTGCAGGCAAGCCCCTTCTCATCATTAACATCTCTTCGACCTAAAGGCAACATTTGGGCCTGCCTACAAATCCTCCTAGCAAAGCCATGGATGACAGTACAATGGAAGATGCATTTGCCACATGCAATGTAAGTCATGAAAGTATTTCTGTATTGCAGCACCTGTCGCGGAGGAGGAGGAGGAGGAGGAGGAGGAGGAGGAGGAGGAGGAGGAGGAAGATCCACAGGGGCACCACCCCCCCACGCCAGAGTCAGAGGTGGAGGACATCGGCCCAGAGGGCGAAATAGATGCCCCCATGGACCTCCGGGTAAGGCCAGGCCAAGGGGAAGAGGACGTGGCCCAGGAGTGTCCTCCCCCCCAGCCCCAGCAAGAGGCCAATGAAGGGGAGGCTCCAGGTACCTATTTATAACAGCATTTAGCTAGTTTGGGAACAGGAGGAAATGTATACATGGAATAGATACTAACATCTATATTATTTTCCCTCCCAACAGTTCGGGATGCAACGCTCTCCATTCTCCATGAGATACTGCGGAGGCTGGGTGCGCTGGAGAGGGCAATGGAGCAGGTGCTCACGTGGCAGCGAAACTTCCCTGCCAGCAGTGCTCCGCCTAGATAAATACATATGTATATGGGCATATATATATATATACATGTATGTATGTATATATATATATATATATATATATATATATATATGTGTGTGTGTGTGTGTGTGTGTGTATATATATATATATATATATATATATATATATGCATATAAATGCATATAAATGTGTGTGTGTGTGTGTACACATACCCCCACAGACTGTGAATGAACAGACTGTGGGTTTTGTTTTCTTTAAAAAGTTTAGGCCACCAGCCATTTCTATGATTGATAGAATAAAATATGCAAACTATTTATAAAAAATTATTTTTAAATGTTTTTATAAACACTTATAAGTTTGTAGAAGTTGAATAAAAAAATTATTTTGCTGTAAAGGTGTGCCGTCTTTATTTGGTTAAGGAAGTGGTTGTAGGAAGGAGAGGCTGGCACCACCAGCCTCGCTCAATGATACTACGCAGCTCACACCCAGAAGCCTGTCCTGTAAAAGAACAAGAGCAAGAAGCATTACGAAGAGCATTGAAGAGCATTGACAAGATGGTTTACCCAGAAAAGCAGATATAACCTCACTCACAAGTACACCTGTAAGCTTTATAAACAGGAAGAAGTGCACAGGAAAGCAGGTACAAGAAGTCACTGATGGGGTAAGGGTAGTGAGAATGGCCACCCACACTGCCACCAAACAACCCCCAGACATTTAAGGGAACTGGCCTGATTCCTTGCTATGCAGTCCATGCAGTAGTGGATAATGGATGGAGGTAAGAGGCCCAACCTGCCAGATAGGTCCAATGGCCACAACCAGCAAGGCAAACAGTACAACAGCATTGAGCGGAGCCAGTCACAGCAGTCCAAAGTAAACTTCATCTGAAAGGAGAAAAAGTAGTGTCAGGGCTCAAAATGAGTATTATAGTTCCAGAGAGAAGATGAAATGTAACAAAGCAAATGCAATGGAGGTATCGCCCGCTGCGAAAAGAGAAGACTGCGTATTGCAACCCCGCATTTTCCAGAATTACCAATCAGTTATGCAGAGCTGCTAAACACAGGCCAAAGACATATTCGTGGCGAGGGAATCCCTGCCGTTGTAATACTCCCCTAAAGAAACCTTGTATAGGCAAATGCACCAGCAGCACATCATTCCTTGGATGTTTTGAATGCTCGTCTCTATTTGGGAACAGAGCCATGGTGCAGACATGGACAACATTTCCCATGGTGCCTCGGCACTGGTAAAGGGCACCCTGTATACACCCTTTTCCGGGTAATTCAAGGGCCAATGCCCAAAGCATACATAACACCCTGCACACTATTGCAGAAACACTCCATCCATTCAAATAGCGCCTGCCCCCCCCAACATGCCCCCTCAACACACACCTAAAACAACACAACAACCCCCTCAACACACACCTAGACCCTAACTTTTTGCTTTGGCGTCAACACATCACCAAAAGTACTACAAAACATGTTATCATTCACCCCTATGCTCTGCCTGCACCCACAAGCCTGCACCCAACAAGCCTGCACCCTACAACCCAGCACCCACATGACAGGAAAATGTCCACCGGCTGTGTTTGTGTCCCTATGCAAAAAGGAAACACGTCATAGGATGCTGCCAGAAAGAACGATGGGAAATAGCGCTAGGAACGATGGGTTATGAAGTGGAAATGCTCACGGGGAGGGAATTGCTGACCATACCTACAGCGCTAGCGCTTTCATAGCGCTAAGAATCAGCTCGCGCTATTGCAATGCCTGGTGAAACCGACATTCAAAAGAACGTGAATGATGCTGCATTCCGAGCGGTCTCTTGCCGGATTCTTAGCGGCGTCGTGGGATCAGTCGGAAAAATTTAGCGCTATAGCGCCGGATTCTTAGTGGCTTCTTAGCGACGTCGTGGGATCAGTTGGAAAAATTTAGCGCTATAGCGCTGGATTCTTGGTGGATTCCTGCTGCTTTTGGCCCCATGGGATAACGTCCTTCGACAGAAACCTATCCTTCCCAATGAATGGATATTCTCTTTTGGCTGTAATCCCAAATATTTCTGTTATCAAACCACACTGAATGCAGAATGACACATTTATGACTCTCTCACACTCTCACTCTCCATCTATCTTGTTTTATATGTGTGCTTTTTAGAAATTGCACCCAAAATAAAATCACATTTCCTGTAAATTTCCCATCATTATGGACATGTCATGTCTGCACAACTTTTGCAAATCCCTTTTAAAGACTTGGGGATGGGATTCTATCATTGTGAATAAATGTAATATGACATGAAGTAGTTAAGATATGAATCAGGAGTGCAAAACCTTTCACCTTCTAAGTGCTTTGGCCTACAGCTCTAATCTGCCCCGCTCAGTATGGCCATTAGTAAGGAAATGTGGCTCTGTAAGACAAAACATCTGAAGGACCAAAGGTTCACCACCCCTCCCTTTCCTCTAAATTGCTTGGGATCAGAATGCCAAAGAACCACCTCACCCTATTATATCATCCAGCCTGCACTCAAGGATTTGATGGAGATAACCTTCCCTGAACAATAGCATAGATGGATACTAGGTCATGTAGGAGGCATGAAAGGTTTCTCTATGGTTTCAACTTTGTCTTCCATGGGAAGTTAATCCACTTCTACCCCCCACCCCACCCCATTTTCCTACTACCAACAATTTTGTTCATATAAGCTTTTTAATTAAGCTTAAACAGCTAACTCTGATTATTTAATTCTCCCATGCTAACTTAATTCTTAATTTTTAAACTGATTTTTACAACTTCTCTGTATGCTGTTAACCACTTTCAAATCTATTCTGATAAGGGGAATAATTCTAATAAAGAATGGCATAAATAAAACTTTCTAGCACCTGGCTGATCCAAATTCTTTTGCTTCCTAAAGCAGAAAAAGCAAATGGTGCCTCCTCAGAAGTCAAGGAGCATAGTACCTAAGGCTAGTCAAGTTATTTTGGTGCCCAAGGCAGAAAATCCCACAAGTGCCAATCCCTGAGAATAAAAATAAAATAATGATATACTAAATAAAAACTCATTTTCTATTCTTTCCTCAGCACAAAATTACTTCTGAAGGTTGTTGTGTCACACTCCCCAATTGTAATGGAAAGAATATGTTTTAAAAATATATTTCTCAACTATTGGGACACCCTGGTGAAGAGAGTCTTGGACTGATGAGTATTTTGAAAGTTTGAGATTTATTTTCTGCAAAAGTTGCCAGGGGAGTTTTGTAGAGGAAAAACTGCATCTTTGGGCAGGAAGCAGCATTTTCTGTGCAGTTACTGGGTTTTGCCCCCATAAAAAAAAAAAAAGTATGAATTTTGCTCAGAATAAATAATGAATTGTAAATAGTCTTAAAAGCTGCACAGTTTGTAAAGATTTTCTTACAGTAGCAAGAAAACTGCTAAAATTACTTATTACTTTCTTTAAAAACAAATGTGAAAAAATGGTATTCCAACTCCCTAATGATAGGGATGATCTCATTCTTGCATCTAAAGATTCAAATTTATAAGGAACCCTGATGGCACAGTGGTTAAATGCTAGTACTGCAGCCAAACCATATTACATTGGTTTTAAAAAGCCTTCACTGGCTGCTGATTAGTTTCCAGGTCCAGTACAAGGTGTTGGTTATTACCTTTAAAGCCCTACATGGCTTGGGCCCAGCCTATCTTCAAGACCACCTCCTCCCGTACAATCCGCCCCGTGCTCTTTGGTCCTCTGGGAAGAATCTATTACAAGTGGAAAAATCTAGATTATTGACTACTTCCCAGAGGGCCTTCTCTATGACCGCTCCTAGATTATGGAACGGCCTGCCAGACGAGATCCATCATTTATCAACTCTAGACAGCTTTAAAAGAGCTGTCAAGATGGATCTCTTCTGGTAGGCCTTTCCCGACTAGTCCTCCCAGTCATGGAATTGGTTTTTATGGTTCCTTTCCTCATTTTCAGCTGCTGTATTCGCTGCCATTATAATTATAATTATTGTAATTATTGTATTATGGTAATTTTAATTTGTAATTTTTGGGCATTTGCCTATATTAATATTGTTAAATTAATTTTGTTTAATAATTTTTAAAGGGGCGGAAGGGTTAGGTTTGGGTTTGATTTTATTGTACCATATTTTTATGTTGGAAGCTGCCCCGATTGCAATGCAGAGGGGCGGGGTAATAAATTTATTATTATTATTATTATTATTATTATTAGTTTGATCCTGAGGGGTTCCAAGGTCAACTCAGCCTTCCATCCTTTCACAGTAAAATGAGTACCTAACTTGCTGGTTGCAATTGGCTTACAGATTGTAAACCACTTAGAGCAGGGGTAGGCAACCTTTCCCCTTTAAGGGCCAAGGGACTTCAGCTCCCAGAATCCCAGGAGCTATTGGCCAACATGGGACTATTGGCCAACATGGCTGAGGCTTCTGGGAGCTGAAGTCCCTTGGCCCTTAAAGGGGAAAGGTTGCCTACCCCTGACTTAGAGAGTGCTGAGTTCACTATGAAGTGGTATAGAATTGTAAACGCTATTGCTATTGCTATTGACACTGTTATACAATTGCTTTAATTGCTTTTAACAGCTCAGCTTAGACCTTTGGAAGACCTGCATCACCTCCTTTCAGAATAACTAGAATGCTGGAGCAGATTTTTGTGCCAACAGGAAAGGTAACAGAGTATAAAAGTAATGTGTACTGAGGAACTTTCAGATCACAGTAACTCATCAGCCTCTGTATTGGCAATTGGGGAAGCTGCAAGCACAGAGAAGTGTTTGCTTGGCAAATATAATTTAATATGAAATCGTTATGACTTTATTGTTTCCCCTAGCTTTCTGCAGTACAGAAATATTACAGCTCATATCTTTTAAGAGCTGACATGCTGCAAAAAAAAATTATGTTGGCCTTTGCATGACATGTCACAGAATGATAGAGATGAAAGGAATCACAGTCATGAGATTGATCCAAGAGCTGACAAGATGTAAGGGTGCCTCAAAAATTCAATCTTCATGCATTCCAATCTGAAATGACCTGATCTGCACCTCTCAGACTTTTCTGTACATCAAAAGAATCAATATGTGAAAATCTACCAGGTTTCACATAGTTCAATCCCAATTTGAAGTTCTAATTTCACAAGCGCTGTAGCTGAGCACATTTTTAAAGTGTTATTACACTGAAGTGCAAATGAACAAATAAGATAATGTGACGTCGAAGGCTTTTATGGCCAGCATCCATAGTTTTTTGTAGGTTTTTTTGGGCTGTGTGGCCATGTTCTAGAAGAGTTTCTTTCTGACATTTCACCAGCATCTGTGGCTGGCATCTTCAGATAATGTTGAAATGGAAGAGAGTGGGTGTATATATACTGTGAGAATCTGGGTAGGGAGGAGTGATTCCCATGTAAACTGTGAATTGTTCTGTTGTTGATGGTGGGAAGATATGCAAACGAGGATTAGTGTCCGCTAATTGGTGATCATTGCTGGGAATGCCCCTGACCCTGGGTGGTTTCCCATTTGTATTTGCTGAGTGCTGATTTTTCTATTTTGCAGGACTGGTAGCCAAACTTTGTTTACTTTAAGGGTTTCTTCTTCCCTGTTCAGGTTGTCCAAGTGTATGTGGATTTTGATGGCTTCCCTGTGCATTCGGACCTGATGGTTGTTGGCATGGTCCAGAATTTCAGTGTTAGCAGACACTAATCCTTGTTTGCATATCCTCCCACCCTTAAGCCAAGCTATCAACAACAGAACAATACACAGTTTACATGGGAATCACTCCTCTCTACCCAGAGTCTCACAGTGTGCATATATATATATATATATATATATATATATACTCTCTTCCATTCCAGCATTCTCTGAAGATGCCAGCCACAGATGCTGGCAAAACATCAGAAAGAAACTCTTATAGAACATGGCCACACAGCCCAAAAAACCCACAAAAAAACTACAAATAAGATAACGGTTTTAAAGAACAGGAGAGTAGCACACTGAGAGAAGTGACTAAAGAAGCAAGGAGAGGAAGAAAACATTTTAGGATTAGGATAATTAAAAATTCTAACTCAATAAGAGCCAGCATGGGGGGGGGGGGTTGAGTACTGGACTAGAAATCTGGGAAACCAGGGGTCAAATCTCTGCTCAGCCATGGAAACCCACTAAGTAAACTTGGGCAACCTTTCTCTTAACCTCAGAGAAAGACCATGGTAAAATGCTTCTGAATAAATCTTGCCAAGAAGACTCTAGTTGGGGTCCACTTAATAATAATAATAATAATAATAATAATAAATTTTATTTATAACCCACCCCTCTGCTCGGCAATCGGGGCGGGGTACAGCAAATTAAAAGTACAGCAAGTAAAAACAGCATGAAGATACTCCAGACCCTATTCAGGAAATCCACCTGGTTTCACATAGTTCTATCCCAGTTTGAAGTTCTAATTTCACAAGCACTGTAATTGAGCACATTTTTAAAATGCAGATTATTAGGAGAAAGCCCTGAATTGAATGTTGCTGTCATGAAGATAGTCAAGATCCTGTATCATTTAAACAAGATCATAAAGTTTTGGTTCTGTATCATGTAGACAGGATGCAGCAAACCCAGGGGAAATTTGGGGTGAATCATTCATGTAGACAAGCCCTTAGATGAATGCTTACTCTCTCCCATTGAAATCAATGCCGTTCAATAGTGCTTAACAAATGCTGGACAGTCAGATTGTTATTAAAAGGGAGATATCCTGACTGTCCTAGCCTAGTAAAACTAAGGATGGAAAAGGAATTCATGACAACTGATGTGTTTTTAAAAAAAGAAAAAAGGAAAAAAGAACAGATTTATCTAATGCAAGGTCTGCATGACTATTACTAAAAGAGTTCATGGATCTTACATCTGCTTTCATCAGGACACCACAAGTAAATTGAATACAATTAAATGAGTAATTTGAAAAATCTATACAAAGGTGCTTGGATTAATGGGAAGATGCATTAAGAAAAATGCATACAAAAATAGATACCTTAGGAAAAGTCCATAAAAATGCAAACAAATTTCTGTGCAGTTATTATAACTTGTTACAGACTGGAACAGGATGAGAATACTGGTAGGCTTCTGAGAACTACAGTGAAAACAAACCTGAGAGATTTATACATCTCTCAGTCAGTAAAAGCTGTAACTAAAATAAAGCAGCACAAGAAACAACTTTCTCATAGTCAATTAAAGCAGAAGATATGGGACACAGTGGTGGATATGTACTAAATATTTATTGTGCTGCCTTGTGAAATTTGAGTTCTTTTTTACCTAAGGTGAGTGATTTCTTCCCTAGACTTCTTGCCCAATTAATTTACATGGTGAAGAACTAAGAGAATTACATCCCCATTAATGCCCATTGCAGCTCTTCAAAGACCTGCTTCTCCCATGTAAGAAATTATCCTTGCCTGTGGATAATTCCACAGCCACACTGATTACTCCCTTATTTTAATCACAGATGTGCATATGCTATATAAAGTTCAGTGACCTGACATTACTGGAGTCATATATCATATAACAGCTGATTATTGAAGTGTATGTGCCAAGCATAGAATGATTTCAGTTAATGTCCTTGAAGCGAATCTATTACTCCTGCAAAAAGAAGCTTGTACAGGTGTATCTTTCTTTCTGAAAACCCAGCAATTCAGTCCCTAAGATCTGCTGTGGTACCATATGCCTTGCATGTTTCCAGAAGGATAGTGCCTAGCTCTATTAGCCAAAACACACTGTGCAGCTATTCTGTCTTTCCTTTCTTTACAGTGTGTATTAATGGAAAAAAAGGGGTAAGAAACTGTGGAAAGAAATAATTACAAAGGGAAGCCATTTTTGTCTTATGAAGTTATGAAATTCCTACTTCATTTGGAAGCATCCTTTCTCACAAAATAGTGAACATATTGAACCTTCAGTGATGGAAAAACAGGAATTATAAATATAAGATCAGCAGATGGGAAAGGGATTTCTTAATATAAGCTCAGAGGAATGAAAAGCATACAACACTTGAGAATGTATGTTGTACATCACAATAAGCAAAAGGACACACAATATAGACAAAAAATGTGCCAATGAAATCTTGATGAGAATCTCCCAGTTCCGCAGCAGCTGGTATGCTAAGGGGGAAGCAGACGGGCAGCTGTGGGCCGCCCTGGGAAGCTGCGCCGCGGGGCCGAGGTATCCACACACCTCGGCCCCGCGGCTCAGCTTCGCTGCCCCTGGAAGGAGCACTAAAATAGCACTCCTTCCACAAGTCACTGAAGGTGCACCACAAAAGGCTGGTGGCGCACCTTCGGCGACTCTTCCGCCGCAGCATGTGCGAATGCTGAGGCGGGAAGGCATCGTCAGAGCCCCAGCCGTGCAGAGGGGCCAGCGCTCCGACAATGCCTTCGGGAAGGGGTTGGGGTGCCCACGGTGCAGCTGCCCCTCCCCTTCCTTGCCCCCAAAACGGCCCTTTTAGCCGTCTGCTTCCCCCCTATGTTAGACTTTTGTTTCATTCAGCAAAGCCTTCTCATGTTCCTATGAAAATCCAGTGTGCCATTACCACCTAAGTGAAAATGAGATTCAACTTTTTATATTCATGTTCCCTCTGATTTTTCCAGAATAAATACCTTTGTGGAAACATTTTGCCACCTGATCCTATGACCCTTTATTTGGAAACAAGCAAAAAGGGCTTACATTAATTGTGTGAGAGTTCACACAATTACAACCTTCATTTCCTGGAGACCATTAATGAGGCTCCACAGATCATCGGAAGTCATGTTTTTTTCTATTAACAGACAGCATTACAGTTTGTAATTTTTTTATGTGTACATACAGTAGGGACATTGGCACTTTTATGCATCAATCACTTGGTGTAGTAGTCACTGATGCAAAAATGTAGATGAGAAATATAGAGCCTTTGCAGACTGCCAGAAATAGTGCAAATTGAGTCCACTTTAAGGGTTAGGGTTAGTGATAGGGAGTCATGGGAATTGGTTTTTTTCCCTGAGACATTGAGCCTTCTCCATCAGAGAGCTCTTGTGCCACAATAAAATACAGTTCCCATGATTCCCTAACCCTAACCCTTACCCTTAAAGTGGACTCAATTTGCACTATTTCTGGCAGTCTGCAAAGGCCCATATTGTTGTTTCACAAAATTCAATATAGCATTTAGGGCTGGGAATGCTGAGTGAATTTCACATGTGAGTAATGTTTAATTAACAGAGATAGACCTTTAGAAGGCTCAGGTGACTATAACACAGGGCCACTCTGCATCTGAGGAAGCATACCAAGTCTGAGGAAGCTGATGCTCAGAGTTGTCACTGGTAGGATCAGGGTGTGTGGACTGCATTGGGTGACTCCCTAGAGTGGGTGTCATCTGGTAGGGTGGCACACCTAGAGGGTCTGGTGCAGCTGCTGGTTGAGTGAGAAAGGGCATTGTCTCCCTTTCCTGCTTGCCCAGCAGCTGCACTGGACCATAAATAGGCTCTTCAGAGGCCACATCACCACCACCCTCAGTACCAGCATCCTTTCTGGGGGGCATGTGGTGTGGGTGGATGGTCAGGCAGCAGGGAGGAGGACATGAAAGTTCACTCTCTTGCACCAGGTGATGCCAACTTCAGCAATGCCATTGCTTATGCTGCAATGTTTTTTGCACAGTTATTAGGGTCTAAACAGACTGCAAGAAATAATCCATCTTGAGACCACTTTAACTGCCCTGACTCAGTGCTAGGGAATCACGGGAACTGTAGTTTATTGTGGCACCAGAGCTCCCTGACAGAGAAGGCTCAAGGTCCCAGAAAAAATACAATTCCCATGATTCCCTAGCACTGAGCCAGGGCAGTTAAAGTGGACTCAATTTGCACTATTTCTAGCAGTCTGCAAAGGCCCCTAGTCTCCAAGATGCTGGAAGGTCCCTTTTTATACTGATAGGTCTACTCTGTAATTGAGCTCATTACCCACAGAGTCTCCAAAACTGCAGATCAGGACACATGGGCTGGAATCCTGTTGGTGACATATGCACATGTATGTCCTTTATGACTTTCATGCAAGAAGCTATTCAGTAACTCCTTGCACAATACCTCCCTTTCCCAAAAGCCTGCTGCAAAAGACAGATGCACACTCCCATGGCGAGGAGGAGGGTTCAAAGAACCTGGGAGCTATCTGGATGCAGCAAGAAAAAAAAAAGAGCAGCTGTTTCCCTACTAGATTTCCAGTATAGTCAGTGGCGATCCAAATCCTGGAGAGGGACTCCTGCTGTTTGCTTCAGCTACAGAAGAGAACACCACGCCCTCACCCAGCTACCAAATGGGTGAGTAATAAAACCTACATTTTTGGGGTCTTGTGCAATCAACTGGGCAGAAAAACAGTACAGGATCTCATGAAGTGAAGAATTTTAGCTATTTTATAGCCCTAATCTTGCTGCCTGAACGAGAACTTTTACCAGACTAAGGCTGCTGCCACACTGCAGAATTAATACAGTTTGACACCACTTTAATGGTCATTGCTCCATACTATTGAATTCTGGAATTTGTAGTTTGTTGTGGCACCACACACTCTGAAAAAGTAGGCTAAATATATCACAAAACTACAAATCTCAGCATTCCATAGCATGAAGCCATGGCAGTTAGAGTGATGTCAAACTGCATTGATTCCACAGTGTAGATGTAGCCCAGGAAAGATGTGGCATGAAAGAGAACTAGGCTTAACTTGTCAGTGTTCCTATGAGTGAGCTTTTATTCCTGGAACCTGAAAAATCTATACATAAACCATTGGGCTTGGAACCAAAAGTGCAGTAAACCTTCCACATTTGCAGCTTTGACTTTTGCAGATTTGATTATTCATAGATTTGATTAATATGTTCTCTCTAGGAATCGTTAGGTCCTCCAGCATGACTCTGCTGGAAGTTGACCGTAGAGTCACAATAGAGGACCAAGGAATTCCTAGAGAAAACACTTCTTTAGGTCTTTGTAGGTCTTCTAGTGCAATTCTGTGGTCAATTTCCAGTGGTTCCTAGAGATTCTTAGATAGGTCTTGGGTTAAAAAAAAATAGTGGGTTTTTATTATTATTATTTGTGGTGTTTCCACACTCACAGGGGTCCTGCACCCCTAAACCCAGCAAATGTGGATGGCCCACTGTAAGACCATTTCTATAATGTTCCAAAGTCATTCACTTGTGTGAAGATTAGTATCTAAACTATTCCATCTTAGAACTGTTAAGTGCAAAGCACTGTATGTGTAATACCAGGGAGTTTGTTAAAATTAATGTATCACTATTGGTTAGAGGTAAACAAGGAACAGAAGCTCAAAGGAGTTAACTTCTTGTTTGCACCACTTTCTCCTAACCTGGTAACAATAAAATGAATGAACTGGGTGGAAAGAATACATATCAGAAGAGGGATTAGTATGCTGCAACTATTGCAGCTGCAGGTTCCTCCACATATTTTTTAGAGTTTAAACCTCATCAAAGGCAGAGTAAAGGCAATACAGAGTTCTTAAATTCTATATATCTTTTTCTGCAAGGGTCTTCTTTAATAAGGTAAAGGGGGTTATTTTCTAGCCACAGCAATCTCTCTCTTTCTCATGTCTCTCTGGATGATTTCACACATCTGTGGCTTGAAAATACAATTCACATCATGGAGGCCATGAAAGCTTCCCTTGTTCCCTAAGACCAGGACTGCCTCTGGATTAGGTTCAAAACTACTTTAGAAGATGAATTTCAGAAGGGGAGAAAACAGAATGACATTTTTCAAGGAAGACTTCACAGTGAGTTATTACTAGTGATTTGTTTTTCCAGTCTTTTAACAACATATAGAGACTTACCTGGAAGAAGCAATTGGCTTTTAGGCAGAATTTATGGATGCCTTTCTTTAAGAATTACGAGGGGGTGTCATAAAATAATAATTATCACTCGGAAGTTATTATGGTATATTGATGCAATTTTGTCAGTGTCATCATTTGTCCATAAATGGATGAAGTTGAGAAAATCAGCTCTTTGTGTCCTTTTTGTTACAGTTGTGCCAGAAGTGACTAAAGTGTAAGATGGAGAAGACTGAGGCTCACAGCATGATAAAGTTCCTGCATTTAAAGGGTAATAGTGCCTAGCAAATTCATGATGAGATTATAGTAGTTTATGGAAACAATTGTCCATTTTGACACTATTGTGAAGTGGAAAATGAATTTCCAAATTGGACACATGTCCCTCACAGATGAGCCAAGACCTGGAAGACCATCATTGATGGTTGATGTGGCCACACTGAAGAAAGTGGAGTGTTTAATCCTGGAAGACAGATGAGCAACCATCCAAATGATCATGAATGAAACTAGTCTCAGTTATGGTAGTGTGTGGAAAATTATTCACAACAAACTGCACACATGTCTAAGGTGTCTGCACACTGGGTTCCACATTTGCTAACCCCTTTCCAGAAACTAACACCGTGTGATCTTTCAAGACAGATGTTAACACTCAAAAATTTGAGGGGACAAGTGGAAAGAAGACTAGCTAGTGCCCCTTACATTTTCCATTCACCTTTGGTTTCTAACATGTAACAAACAATGGTGTGTTTTGCATTTGATTAATGAATTTATATCCAACTTTTCCCTCCAAAAATATGGGACTCAAAGCAGCTTGTAAAGACAGATACAGTATAGAAAAGGCATTCAAAATAGCATTTTAAATTAAATTGTCTATAACATTACAGTACATACATTTAAAGCATCATAGGCAATTAAAAGGTTTAACAGCAGTGAAACACATTATTTATTTATTTAATTTCCTCCCTTTTCCCCAGTGAGGGACTCAAAGCAGCAACAAATATAAAAGCAACAAAAGTTACAAATATAATTAAACTAGCAATAAAATTAAAAACACTTAAAAGCATAAACCCTTGAAAATAACAACATAAACAATGCAGCACATGAAAGTCCCTTTCCACCTGAGCAGTTAGCCTTCAAAGGTCTGCTGAAACAAAAAGGTCTATGCCTGCAGGGAGGGCACTAATCTAGGGGAAACTAATCTCACAGAAAGGAATTTCAAATACTAGGGGCAGTGACTTAGAAGCAGTGACTCCTGTCTCATCTCTCCATCAGATGTTCCTGTGAGGTTGTCAGGATGAAAAGAAAGGCTCCTTCAAAAATCTCAAATCATGAAGGATTGCATTGAGAATAAAGTCCATCAGATAGTCTGGACCCACAAGCTAGGTGCTCTCCCATAAGTAGTTGGAATTTACAAGGCAGGTGCTTACCCCATAAGTAGTTGCAATTTGCATGTGGCCAAAAAGCAGAAAACAGGAAATTGAAAAAGAAGATAAAGAGGACATAGGCTTGGATGGCATTTTCATATGCTAATTTATAGATATAGATGAAAATGTATACATCAGTACTATGACAGAAACAGAAGTGAAGTGCATGGCACCATTGTGGGGAAGACTGTGATCAGAAAAGCTGTGAGCATGCTCATTTATTTACTGCTGTCCACATACTAACTATTGAAAGTTGCTCCCATGCTGTGCTTCTTCATTTTTAAAATGGACATTTCTTCAAATTGGAGACACCTTCATATAGGGTAGAGGTGGAGCAAGTGTGAGTAGCCCTCTCAAAGCCATTGTCAACCCCTCCAGCCATTCTAGTGCCCAATGGGGTTTTTTGAGGGGAGACATTTTTTAAAGAAATCTAAAACTTTCCCCCCCCCAGAAAATGCTCCTTTACCCTCTAAATAAAACTAGATAAAAGGTAAAAATTAATTGGTTGGGGTAATCCCACTGGGGAATTGTGGGAATGCAGCCCTCTAAGTTTTCATGAGAGCCAATGACACTCCACAACTTCTGGCAGTTGCCCAACTCTGAGATAAGAAGATTATCCTCTGTAAAGGAGGATTCAGGGCTCTCTGGCAGATTCTCTCCTATTTTAGAAAAATATGACAAATGTTTCTGTCCAAGAAGGTGCAGCTTTTTCTACGCTTCTTGCTTCACCTAGGGAGAAGCAGAAATTTCAGTTCAGATCATTTTTTAGAATCTACCAATTTAAAAAAAATGGATGAGAGAGAGCAAAAATGGTTTCATTGTGGAAAAAGTTATGCTTCTAAACATTTTTATCAGAATAAAACAAAATTTTCAAATTTTGAATGTTGCAGAAATCAAAAATGAAAGGTTTGCCAAATCCAGGCATCACTCATAACAGTGTAATTTCACTATATGTTATAAGCCATTTCAAAACTTCAGAAATAAGCACTCAATCAACATCTTTAACAGAATATGGAAATGCTGTATAATCCTATTATATGGCTTGTAAACTGATAGTTCTTGTCATTTTGTCTTCCATTTTCTAGCTTGTTTTGGCTCCCAGCTACTGTATGTAGCTGAACTGTTGAAATGAACTGTCACAGACATATCTGCCTCACTCATTGTGTATCTTTTCTTCACAAACCTGTCATATTAGTTCATTAACCACACTTTGGGCAGACATACACCTAACTTCCACTCCAAGGATGAGTTTAGGGAAAATCTAAGCCATTGTGTTTCTAAGGAGATTATCACACATGTTTTTCACACGGGCTGGGCACAGCCATAAACCGCTTAAAAACAGATGTTTTTGCACATCTCCATGCACAGCTTGGAGGCATCGCATACCTGATTTGTACTTTGCAAAGAACGGGACTTCCCATTTTTTGTGAAGTCCAGGAGAAAGCCTCCAAGCTGTGCATGGAGATATGCAAAAACATCAATTTTTAAGCAGTTTATGCCCAAGCCCAGTCCATGAGAAAAAAGTTTGTGATAATCTCCTAAATGAAGAGACTGTGCACTGATTGGCTGACTCTTTTTATACTTCATGTGTTGCCACTTCCTTGCTTTGGAGCAATTTTTGAAAGAAAAAATGTTTGTGATTTCTTTAAAAATAAGAGGCATAGTTCTTATTTTGTATGTGTGTTTAAAACTTCCCAAAGTGGGAATTGTAGAAGAGAAGAAAATCTTGATTCTTGATTCAGAATGAATACACATCTCTTTTAGGCTAAGGACTTTATCACATGAGAAAAGAAAGGCAAAACCAATTGGGAGAGTAATGGTTTTCTCTACGCAACTTTGCACAATATCGTAGAACTTCTGTTCTCTTCCCAAGGAGAGACAGTCATCAAAGCATGCCTTTTGCCAAATGGGAAAAATCTGTTCACCAAAAGGTATGCTTTGACGACTGTCTCCCTTGGGAAGAGAACAGAAGTGCTACAAAGGCACGCAGAGTGGTATGGAAAAAGCTGCTACTCTCCCGATCGGTTTCGCCTTTCTTTTCTCATTCAGTCTCCATAACAAGCCAAGGTTACACTGCAGCAGAAACCAAGTAAATACCAAACTACTTTTGTAGGTATGTCTGTACTCCCCCGAGTATGATATAAAAGCAACCATTTTTTTTGACGGCCATCTATCGCCACTGAAGTCCAAGACAGGATCCTGAAGAAAAGAAGCTGAGCCAGTTGATGGTAAGAGATACAAAGTGGCTGTGGATGACAGCAGCCAGCTTGTCCTGGAGATTCTGCTGGGTGTCAAAGAGCATCACTGCAACACCCATCATCCACACACTGACAATAAGCATAGATCCTATGGCTCTATTCCTCTAGGTCCTCAAAGAAAGAGGAAGTGCAAGGGACAGAAACTAGCCACAATGAAAAGTGGATGGTAGAGGAAAGGAGTGGACAGGGGGAAGCAAAGGATCGATTACAAGTGTCGGTAAAAAAGAAAGTAGCAGCAAGCCATTTTGATGGAAATAGCTTTTTAAAAAAACACACACTGTAAGAATCAAGTCACCAATTGCTTTGACTTCCCTTTGGCAAAGAAGATAGCTGTCATTCTAGATTTCATGCAAGAAAAGCATATATATCAGCATTTTAAAAATGTAAAAGGATGTCATTCTCCAATCCTCTGTATTTTTTATTAGCTTTGAGTATCTTTCTCATGACATCTGAATCAATTTGCATCCATTAGAATTTAAAATTCAACTGTTCTCTAGGCTCTTAGCTTTTCTTGCATGGATGTAGTATTATACCTTGCATTTCAATAGATACAATTAAACATAATGGGAGCTGAAGATATCATGTATTTGAGTTAATCTGGATAGCTGTACAGTAAAAGGCTATTAGAGAATTAGAGAGGGTAGACATGTTCAATAGGCAAGATATCTTTAAAACATGATTTCCCCTTATATGAAGCCTATGAGATTGTTTAGGAGCAAAGTTCAGTGGGAATTCCATAATTAAACACCACAATAATAAAATGAATTTTAAAAAAAACACTTTCATAACAGAAAACAACCTAAATCTGATTCCAAGGGCATTCATTATCTACCCTTTCCTTCAGACTTGTTGAACTGTTCGACAGTGGAACACACTCCCTCGGAGAGTAGTGGAGTCTCCTTCCTTGGAGGTCTTTAAGCAGAGGCTGGATGGCCATCTGTCGGGGATGCTTTGATTGGGAGTTCCTGCATGGCAGGGGGGTTGGACTGGATGGCCCTTGTGGCCTCTTCCAACTCTATGATTCTATGATCTATGAACTGCAAGTCTCAGCCAGAATAGCCAATGATGTGGGCATAGGAGATTCAGTCCTTGAACATCTGGAGGGCCATGTTTTCCTCATTCCTCCCATGCAGTCTTGATTTGCAGCTTAATATTGTAATGTACTTAATCCCATGGTTCTGGTACTAGGATGCACTCCCTACTGACCCTATTTTGTGGCTCTTTCTGTAAGAACTATTGTCATTACATTCCGTGATATATGAGAATTATGATTTATAAGTAACATTAGTACAAAAAATATTAAGGATTCTGTATAGTATGGTATGGGAGGAGGTCAATGAAGATGGTGACGGCAACCCTAGTGACACCACTGCTCTCACTCCAGCTCTAGTCTAAATCCAAAAACCCTTATGTAGAGAGATCTTGTAGCACCTTTGAGACTAACTGAAAGAAAGAAGTTGGTAGCATGAGCTTTAGTAGACTTCAGTCTACTTCCTCAGATGCTTTTGGTGGAAACATCTGAGGAAGTAGACTGAAGTCTACTAAAGCTCATGCTGCCAACTTCTTTCATTCAGTTAGTCTCAAAGGTGCAACCAGATCTCTCTTCATACTGTTTCTACAGACTAACATGGCTCTCATATCTTTGAATTCTTCCAAAAACCTTTGTCTAACTGAACTCCCAACTGTCATTCACCAACAGCCATTCAGCACCCTTATGCAAAACTCCTCAAACTTTACACCAATCATTATGCAAAACTCAAACTTTACACCTAACCTTCAATTCTCTCCCCCCAACAACTAATATTCTAATATACAACCAATAATTCAAGCAACATTTTCAAATACAAATCCAGGACATCATAGCCTACAGTTGAAAAGAACCCATAGAAAACTTGCTACTACTTATCTCATATAAAAGTTCCATAAGAACATGTTTCCAGATCCTCACCAATTCTTTCAGCTTAGTATTTCCAAAAACAACAACCAACTTATTGCCATCCACATATGGGACTAGAATCCACACCAGACCAAGAACCTTTATAGGCAGAAAATACATACCTCCTTACTGGAAAATACTTTCATTGCCACCTGTTCATAATGATACAATAACTTTATTAAGGTCAAAAACCAGCAAATCAAAAATAATGATAACATATACAATGAGTCCTTGTTATCCACTGGGGTTCGGTTCCAGGATTCCCTGTGAATAAGAAAATCTGTGGATGCACAAGTCCCATTAAATGTAATGGCAGATCAAAATGGTGTCCCTTATTATAAAATGGAAAATCAAGGTTTGCTATTTGGAATTTATACTTTTTCTGAATATTTTCAAGCCGTGGATGCTTGAATCCATGGATAAAAAAATCTGAGGGTAAGAAGCTACTCAGTTTTTAAAAAATGGAGATAAAAGTCGCTAACTAGCAAATTAAAATAACTACATTTACTTTACACTACTCTGAGAATAACTTGGGTACAGTAGCAAAACAGCAAGCACATTCAAGGAGTATTATGTATTCAAGGAATATTATGTGTTCATAATATTTTTATTGTATATTTATCCTTCATTTGCATCCCAAACATATAATGTTAAGTTCCATGTACAAATGGGTAGAAATTCTCTTTTATACTCTGAAACGAGACTGACATACCTATATTTTATTTCCTTTGAATGTCCATTTAACATCTGTGTCCCCTTTCCTGGTATCATTTTTAATCTTTTTTTTTTTTTTAATGGTTGGGTGGATTCCACTGAGCGGAGAAAACATCAAACCATTACATTCAATTCATTTAAAACACTGATTCGCTACACATGATTATTTTGCACTGAATTTAAATTGACATACCAATTTGTATCCATTGCCATTTTATATTAAATGTACTCTTAGCATCCTCAATTAAAAATGTTCAGGGTTGTCTACAGTAAATCATAAAAGAGAGCAGCAGTCTTCAATAAAACAACAGTTGACAGCAGTAAAAGGCAGTGCTAAACAAAACAATCATAGAATAAAATAAAAATTAAAAACCGAGGAATATAGAAACCCATTTTCTTGTCATCTAAAATGCACTAGCCAAGCAGCCAGATAGCCTCCAGGGAGACAAAGTTCCACAGCTGGGGTATCCCTGCTGAAAATGCTTACTCTTTCAGGGTGCACCTACATAGTAGAAATAACACCATTTGACACCACTTTTAACTACTATGGTTCCATCCTACAGAATCCTGTGATTTTTAGTTTTGTGAGGCACTAGCACTCTTTGGCAGAGGAGACTAAAGACTTTGTAAAACTACAAATCCCAGGCTTTCGTAAGAGAGCTACAGCACTTAAAGTGGTGTTAAACTGCATTATTTCTATAGTTTAGATGCACCCTCAGTTAAAATTGGCCTCATTTAAGATACTAAGGGCACAGGGAAGATGGTCTTCAAAGAAAATCTCTGTCTTGAGGTCAGTATACTTGATATATAGCCAGCGTGGTGTTCTTAGACCAAAATTTCACACGGAGATTAGCAGAAGAAATAGCAGAGAGATGTATGTTCAAAATAAATAAATCATACAGAGAATTGTAGTTTTGTGAGATATCAAACCCTTCTGTCAGAGAACTCTGGTGGCACAGTAAACTGCAGTTCCCACCATTCCATAGCATTGTGCCATGGTAACTAAAGTGGTGTCAAACTAGATTATTTTTGCAGTGTGAGAACCTTACTGTGATACAGGATACACACAGAGAGGCTGAGGAGGGATAGGAAGTGGTCTTGTTAAAAGCCTTGTAAGGGGTATGGGGTGGGCATTGCCCTCTCAATGGAGAATTATGCCCTTCCCAATGAAATTCAGTCCCCAAATTTCTAATATTTCAGTAACTTAAAACTTCAGTTGACCATTTAGAAATATAGTGCACCCATGCCAACCACAGACTCGCCAACCACAGATTTAAATTTCCATGGATGGCAAGCCCCAACTTTTTAAATAGGTGCATGTGCATGCAACTGTGCATGCACATGCACACACACCATTGAAAACAATGCATTTGAGCATCCATGGTTTTTGCTGCCCGTGGAAGGGTCCAGAACGGATTCCCCACAGATAGCAAGGGACTACTGTACAGTTTAAGCATCCAAAGAAAAGAGGACAGCACAGTTACCAAGTGACTACAAAGCCAGTAATTGTGAGAGTGTTAGGTGTGAATGGTTTTCAGTGTTTCATAGATGACTAGGATTTTATTTATTGTTATTTATTTAATATCCTTATTTTGCCCCCTGCATACCTGCACCCCTGCAGACATATAGGGCATTCAAGTGTTGAAATGAGGGGGGCTGTGCTATTAGCTCCATTCCTAATATCACACACCCAAAACAGCCCTATCCTTCATGGACAAACATCTGGAGGGAACCCTAAGAATGAACAGCTGTTCATGCATAGGCATTTCATACAAGTAGGATAGCCTTGGAACCAGATATTTTGATTTTGCAAAGCCTTCAATGTAAGCAACTTTTCATGCACCATGAGTTATTTTCATAAATAAGTATTCATTGAATGGACAAAAAGAGATAGTGTTAGCCTGGAGTTACAATCTTGGGAGCATGGTTAGAAACCCAGTTCTTCTCCTTCTCCAACATGGGTGCCCTCTATATAAGTAGTATGTGGATATGACTAAAAGATACAAGAGTATGAAACTACTTAGATTATAAGAAGTCAATTCTGGCCTTGCAATGATCATAATCCAGTCTTTTGGGTTGAATCCAGACAAATGTCTAGGTGGCAACCAAAAATACGCAGCTCCATAAAACTACCCAGATGAAAGAGCTCCCTCAGAGAGAAGAGTTTCTCTGCATTAAAGAAATCAGTCTATTTCAGTGGCTCTTGCCAATCCAGACAAACAATCCAGGCTTGCCTAAGAAAGCTGACAGGAACTAATTTGCCATGGAGGAGAGGCACCGTGAGTAAAGACACCACACACTCAGCTTGAGGAAAAGGCCACAACTTTATTAGAACAGCTTACAGGTAGAGTTGACCCAAAAGTGCATGACGTCTGGATCTGGCATCTATCAATCCCTGACTTGATTGATGACTGATTATGCTTGGTCATGGCCAAGCCTCAGTATGATAAAGGGTAACCGGTTACTCACCCATTCGCAACTCAGGTAACCGGTTTATCGCAAGTTAGCACCTCTATCCTTTGTTACCGGGAGATGCTCTTCCGCCGTTGCCCCCGCAATGGCAACACTGCACACACCTAGCACCCTCAGGTTCCTGATGAACTCCCAATACAGTATTTCACAGCACCATAAACCAACACCCACCAGATCCAAGACCTATACCACTATCCCTGTAAAGTTGTGAGACCACATCCACAACCCTGATCAGAGGGTGGATGGGGAGGCTGGATAAAATGGTGCCCACCTCCAGATCATATGGCCTTAAGTAGCTCCAACAGCCAATATGATTCCAGGAGACCCAGAAGCCACTGCCCATTCCAGCCTCCTCAGGCTCCTTTTCTCCAGCCATCAACCAATAGGATGGCACTTCCAGCATGCTGGGAGTTGTAGTCCTGTCACCAGGACCGGATGTACTGCCCTATCTCTGCCCGGCCAACCAATCGAAGCCCCAGCAGCCCTGATGTGGCAGCTGCTGGGACACAGCCATCCAGGGACAGTCGTGCCAGCTCCTGGCTTCCCTCCCCAGTGGCAACAAGACTGGCACAGTATGTCAGGCTGCCTCATTTCCCAGTATCTTCCTTGCTCTGCCAACCCCTCCAGTTTTTTCTATTAATGTCAGAGGATCCTGCTGAGTGCTGTGTGTTGTAGAAGACTGAGCAGGAAGGAGGGAATGGCTCAAAGTCAGTAAGGAAGACAGTCCCTGTAAATGGGAACTGTACTTGCACAGGTTGCCTCTGCCCCATTTTCAACCATAACCCCCTTTCCCTGAGCTTCACTACAATGACTGCAGACTGCACCATTTAGCAAGGAAACCCAATATTCAAGGAGAAATTCTAAGGGCCCAGAGGCTTCCATGAAAGAAGGATGGAAAAGTCAGCTTCCTTCCTTATACTTATCTGGTTCTAAACATCTGTGCTGTGGAATAGAAAAATGCAAATTCAATTTTAGGGAATAGATATGTTTAGGAAAAGAAGACTAATTGTTGTTGTTGTTGTTTTAAAAAAAGCAGTATGTTACAGCAGATGACTTAATCAGACTGAGCAGATATTTAATACATGCTCAGATTTTCTGAAATTGTAGGTGCAAAACATCACCTGTGATCTTCTGCACTGAATCACAGTTAAAGTGGGGAGACGTGTTCTCTCGTTCTGTCTTCTTTATGTCCATTATGAAACCTTTCACTTCCTACCTTTCCTTGCATCTGTACACTGCATCACCATCCCAGCCCTGCATCCTTTCTGCCCCAGCCCTTACAAATATGGAATAGTTTAAATTACAGCATCTAAACTTGGGCTTGAAATTTATTGGTTAACTTTACAAGAAGTGGAATACAGGTGGTTTACAGAAAGCACAGGAATGAACTCCATATTTTTTTTCAGCAGTTTTATCTTATTGCCAGAACTAAAATGAAACTTATAGATGCTTTACAACTTATTCAATGAGCCAAATTACTCAGATTGCCACCATTGCTCAACCTGGTGCATTTTTTGTCTAGTTTCCAGCTACTTAATAGAAGTGTTTAAGAGCATAAGAAAACACTCTCTTATCAACTCCTTCCAGCTTTGACAAATGAAGTTTTAGGGACACCCTCAGAAGGTAATATACAGACTGCCATAATTAATAGCTATTGATTTTACCTTCAAACACTCTTGGGAAAGCTCTAGTCCATAATCCTAAATCTTTACAGATAAGACGCCTCTTTTTATGCCCCCTATGGACCTTATCAAACCACTGGCCACGAAGCGAAAGGTAAGCAAAAGCTTACCGAAGTAGGAGTAAATGCAGTTCAGTACCGAAACTGCATTTCCCTGCATGCCAGCATCCGGAGAAGAGGAGAGCCAGTCCCTGGCCCTTTTTCCTCCCTCTCTTTCTCCCCTTTTTCTCTTCTCTTCTCTCCTTCTCCTTCTCCTTCTCTCCTCCTTCTCCGTCGGCTGGCTGCCTCTGCCTCTGCCTCTCTGAGGAGGGAAGACTGGCTCGTTGCCGAAGGGAGGCAGGAGGCAGTTTCCCTTTGTTGCCAGAGATTTCGATCCTCTGCCCTGGAATTTGGTTCCCTGCCTTAAACCGGCTTCCAGTGAGCTCCGAGGGAGGGAAGGAAGGAGGGAAAGGAGGGGGAGAGGAAGGAGGGATGGGGAAAGGAAGGAAGGAAGGAAGGAAGAGGAAAGAGAGAGAGAAAGCAGAGGAATGAGGGATGGGGAAAGGAGGAGGGAAAGAAGAGGAAGGAGAGAAGGAGAAAGAGGGATGGGAAAAGAAAATGAGGAAAAGAAGAGGGGAAGAGGCGGCTCTGGCCGGGGAGGAGGAGGCGGCGGAGGCTCCCTCCCGTGCCTCGCTTGGTAATCCACAAAAATCCGAATGTCAAAAGATCCCCTTTGACTTCGGATCAAGTGGGTGAAATACGTTTCAGCTTTGGATATTGTGTGGACACAAGGAAAGGAAAACGTTTTAGCTTTGGATTGCCTTTGGATATTGTGTGGACACAAGGAAAGGAAAACGTTTTAGCTTTGGATTGCCTTTGGATATTGTGTGGACACAAGGAAAGGAAAAACGTTTTAGCTTTGGATTGCCTTTGGATATCTTCTGCTTGGGACCCCGTGGGATAAGGCCCTAAGTGTTTTCACTGTGTAATGTGGGCAAGTTCAACAGTGGATTTGTTACATTAGCTGACATGGCACTACACACATCTGTAATTGCAATCTTGCTTGTACTAAAAGTCATTCCATGCAGCCACACAGGAACAGTATATCTGTTGGAGGTGACTGAAATAAGAAGGGAGATGAGTTGATGATTCTGTACTCTTTCTGCCAACTGTTGCAAGCCTACATACTCTTCAAACTGTATGAGACAGCCTTTACTGCCCCCATCCCTAAGGGATTATGTTTGCAATATAGCACTAGGGCACTGCCATACTGAAATATGTATTATCTATTGCTTGTATCTTCTCTATTAGATACATACACAGTCATCATTATTCTCATTATTATATAAGTACATTACAGTCAGCCCTCTGTATCCATGGATTCAACCATCCACAGTTTGATTTATTTTTTAATTTTCAAAAAGCAAAACTTGATTTTGCCATTTTATATAAGAGTCACCATTTTACTGTCAGTGTGTGGATGATGGGTGTTGCAGTGATGCTCTTTGACACCCAGCAGAATCTCCAGGACAAGCTGGCTGCTGTGATCCACAGCCACTTTGTATCTCTTACCATCAACTGGCTCAGCTTCTCTTCTTCAGGATCCTGTCTTCCTCTGTCAAGAAGACACATTGTAAAGTCTAAAAGTATCATTTATTAATGTGTATAAAAGGAAAAATAAGATAGCTAAGTAAAATCCATTGTGATGAACTTATCCAGTTCAGCCATGAAAGGTTACATCTTTAACAATCCCAAAAGCATAGGCTCTCAACTTGTTGCAGTTAAAAGTTAAGAAAAAGTTATAGATCCATGTTTCCAGATCCAGGAGTTACATTGTAAAAGCAGTATAAACATACTCAAAAACTACAAGCTAACACCTAGCTCCATGGTTAAAAACCACTGCCATAGCCGCACGCATGCACTCACATCTTGAATTATAAACATTCTTAAACAAAGGATTTCCTAGGCCCTTCCCATACTCCACCTTCTGGGTGTTAACCTTATGTTGGTTGGATAATGTCTGTATGATGTATATTAACCCAGCCTCTTGCTGTCCATTATCTCTCATGTGACTCCTTTCCCAAGACCTAATGAAGTTGCTGTATTGTTTACCTTTTTGATATCTCTTGCTTCCCACAACAAAATCTATGTCTATGAGTTGTATCTTTGGGAAAGTACATATTTATGTCTGTGTAGCCATCTGGTGTTAAATTCACTTTGTTTCTCTAGATGTTGTTCTCATGAGGAAAATTCCACACACACATCTCTACATTTCACCTTTGACTGTATAACCCATCCATATTCTAACATTTGCAACCCCACTGTATAGAATAGGATTTGAGTATCCAAGGATTTTGGCAGCCAAACCCCAGCAGGAACCAAAGGCCCCCTGTATATAGTTGTGAAAAAGAAAATCTTTTCAAAAGACTTCACAAATCTATTTCAAACCAATAAACAATGCCTCATTTCTATATCACTGCAGAAAATGAAACACTGATTTACTATTCAGTTACTCAGAACACAACAAGGGGCCAAAGCAGACCAGCGGCTTAGTGTAGCCTATGGCCACTCCAGCCCCAATCATCCTGAGACCACAGCAACCAGATATTGCAGTCCCGAAGCCAGCTGCTGCCATGATTCTCAACAGGCCACTGGCAAGGAGCACTTTTTCCGCACTCCTTTTTGGGCCAGCTTCAGGCTGCCTTTGGCAGCCACGGAGCAACTTCTGGCCAGTCCAGGAGTGTGCATCATCTGCATGCCATGGCCCCAAAATAGCTGGAAGCCACACCTTTTGGTCCACTTGTTTTGGGCCATAGATATTTATACATTTATTTATACAATGTACAGACCACTTTTCGGCTTCAGAAAGGAGCACTCTAGCTGGTTCAGCAATAAAACTCCAATACAGTTGGCTTTCTCTATCCACAGATTCAAGCATCCACAGCTTGAAAATATTCAAAAAATATATACATTCCCAAAAGCAAACCTTGATTTTTCTATTTTATATAGGGAGTAACATTTTAGTTGCCACTGCATATAATGAGACTTGAGTATTCATGAATTTTGGTATCCACAGGGGATTCTGGAACCAAACCCCAGTGGATACCAAGGGTCTACTGTAATAGTAATACAGTTAAAATATAAAAGTATATTAAAATATATATCACAACAACAACAACAACAATAAGAGCACCCAACCAGTTAAGACACTTTTAATAGCAATCTAGTTTAGGTGCCACAAGGCTGCCTGAATTAACAGATCACTGCTTCCTGATGGAAGGACAATGGAGGGAGGTGCTAGTGTAGCCTCCATCAGAAGGGAGATCCACAATCAGAGACCAGTCACCAATTACTTTTCTAATGGTTGTGGGACTGAGAGAAAGGTCTCCCTAAATATCTTATGTAAATTCATATGAACATATATGGTATTTCTGAGAGTCACCAAAAAAGAATCATTTTTATTAGCATCCTCTAACAATTAATACATAAATTAATACATAAATTAAACTGTTATGTTGCAAATGAAAAAAGACCTGTTTTACTCTTGATAGAGAATAAAATATATACACCTGAAAATACAATTTATAAAATCTTGCAACTGTTACTCTACATATCATTTCAAATCTGGCTTACCAGAGGCATGCTACCTATGGACCTTTTCTGTGATACTGTTGTTTCTGTAGTCATAGTTGCTTAAGCTGATCATATTTCCTTAAGACAAAAACAGAATACATTGGGATGGCAAAAACAGATAGGGTTGTGTGATATTCTGTATTTATGAAAAAGTAAGTCAATAACAGTAGTTTTATTACATATTGAGCTAACAATTATTCTTCAGTGACAGAACTAATACAATGAAGTAATCTTACACAGCACATTTTGGTATTTCAAAATATTATCATAAAACTTTTCACATTCCATAACACAATTTCTTTTTTTAACAACCACAATTTCAAACAGAAATCTTCAAACCAGTTTTTGAAACATAACAGGGCATTTTTCTTGAAAATGGGACCAAATTCGTTATGTTATGTTTTGTTTTCTCCATATTCCAAAATATCTAATATCTCCATATTCCAAAATATACATAACGAAAAGCAAATTGGGTTACTTTTCTTAGACTTTGAAAAAGCTTTTGATTCGGTTAATTGGAACACATTAATAAAAATATTGCAAAAAATTGATATAGGTACGAATTTTTTGAATTGGATATCAAAAATTTATAATAAACAAAGTGCACAAGTTAGAATCAATAATGATAAATCCAAGACAATTCAAGTACAGAGAGGTACTAGACAGGGTTGCCCCCTGTCCCCTCTGCTGTTTCTCTTGATTATAGAGTTGTTAATTATGAATATTAGAGAAAATAAAAAAAATCAAGGGGTAAAAATAAGGAGGTCAAACATAAAGATCAGAGTCTTTGCAGATGATGTGGTACTTATAGTAGATGACCCCATAAACAACATACATAAAGTACTTGAAATTCTAGAAGAATTTGGAGAGGTTTCAGGCTGTAAGATCAACCTAGATAAATCAAATATTCTTACAAAGAACTTGAATAAGGAAGAAGAAAAAGTATTGGAAAAGATAACAGGGATTAATGTTGTTAATAAAGTCAAATATTTAGGAGTAACAATCACGAAGAAAGCAATAAACCTATTTGAGAGCAACTATCTGAAGGTCTGGAGAGAAATTAGGAATGATCTAATAAGATGTAATAAATTAGGCTTATCCTTATTAGGTAGAATTGCAACGATAAAAATGAACATTTTACCAAGAATGCTTTTTCTATTCCAAACCATTCCTATCGTAACGACAGATAAAACCTTTAAAGATTGGAATCGAGATATTACAAACTTTGTCTGGAGGGGGAACAAACCCAGAATTAAATTAAAAAATCTTCAGGATAGCAGGGAGAGGGGAGGATTAGGCTTACCTTCATTAAAATTGTACTTTGAGGCATGTAGTTTAGTTTGGATCAAAGATTGGATTTCCTTAGAAAACAAACAATTACTGGATCTAGAAGGCGAAGACCTCAGCATGGGATGGCACACTTATTTAGTTTATGGCAAAAAGAGTCAAGATAAAACCTTCAGTAACCATACGATTAGGAGACCACTATTTAGGATATGGCAGAAATATAAAAGACATATTCTCCCAAAAATTTTCAGTTGGGTATCTCCTCATGAGGCTACCCACAGGAAGGAATCCAGTGAAGGGACAATTTGGCTTAAATATGAGGACCTATGGAAACAGGTGGAAGGGAAAATTATATTGAAATCCAGAGAAGAATTAAATGAAGGGATTATTGGTCAAAATTTGAATTGGTTCACATACAGGCAAATTTATGAGAAATTCCAGATGGATAAGAAAATATATGACTTTGAACCAGATATTAAGAAATCTGAATCGGGAAGGATCTTGTATATTGAAAAAGAGAAGTTAATAGGTAAAATTTATACACTCTTGTTGTGTTTAGATAACGAAGAGGAGACTGTGAAAGACCAAATGTTGAAATGGGCAAAATGTATTGGACATACTATCTCAATGGATCAGTGGGAGAAGGTATGGATGGATATTAGGAAATTAACTCTTTCCCAAAATATAAGAGAGAATTGTTATAAGATGTTATATTTTTGGTATTTGTCGCCCTACAAAATGGCCAAAATATACAAAACAAAAAAAGAGGCTTGTTGGAAATGCAATCAAAAAAAGGGAACTTTTTACCACTGTTGGTGGGAGTGTGGAAAGGCCAAATCTTATTGGAAAATGATTAATAACTCAATTAATAAAATAATGGGTACAAATTTAACTCTAAAACCTGAATTATACTTATTAGGAATGATGAATGGAGATATTAAAAAGGATGAAAAGAAGATAATATTTTATATGATAACTTTGGCTAGGATCTGTTTTGCCCAGAAATGGAAAAATGAACAAATACCAACTAAAGAAGACTGGTTAGTTAAACTGTTTGAAGGTATGGAAATGGATATGCTAACTCAAGCATTGAAAAACGATTATGAATTCAAGGTGGCTGACGATTGGAAGAAAGTGATAACTTTTTTAAAACAAGAATGGGGAAAAATTGTATCATTCAAGCCAAACTAACTCTATCTCCATATGACTAGTGGTCCTTGTAGAAAAGATAATATATAAAGTCCTTAAGGACAAATAAAAGGAAGCCAAGAGACTACAATCATGATGCTTCACTGACAGACAGAAAGCCACTGTCTTTTGTATATATGAGGTGTGGGTGTGGTGCAGTTGGTAAGGGTTTGGGGGGAGGGTTCGGGGAGGGGAGGGGGGTTGATAAAAGAACGCATGGACTGAAAGTTAGTTAGTATAGATTAGTGTTTGTAAGTCCTTTCAAGTTAGGTATTGTTATTGTTTTTCCTTTTAATCTTCTTATGTATGTAACACTGTTGATGTATGTAATTGTATGTGTATCTATATGTATGTATTTTTTCTTTTTTATATATTAATAAAATTTAATAAAAATAAAAAAAAATAAAAAAATAAAAGAAAATGGGACCAAATTGGCATTTATGTTAAAACAACAGGAGGGTGAGGAAATATGAAAAAACCTGGTACTGTCCCATTTAAAATGGTATGTATGGTCAGCCTATAGTTGCTTCAAGAAGTTTGTTTCCAAATGACTTGTACTTCTGGGCCTCAAATTATCCCTTTCCCTTTACTGATGTTCTGAGAGTATTTACATCCTTTGGTCTGGGGAAAGTCTGAGGTTCCTTCATAGAGCCCCTACACCACAACAGCCATCCTATAGTGGGGAAGGTTCTGGTGAGCCTGGTAAGTGACATTTCTTTGCCCATCCAAGTCAGCATCATAGCCTGGCATGAAGGAAGCAATAAGAGATGCCCATTGTGCTCTACTGTAAAATTCTGAAAGCACAAAAATCTCAAGAGGTAAACATCTTTTGCAGACTTTGCAGGATTGTCAGTGTGAGTAGATCATACTACTTGGCTCTCACATCCTCTCCGCCTCCTCAATATGGCTTCCTCTGATAGATCCTTTCTCCAAACCAACTCTCACAGTTCTAACCTTTGGGCTCCTATCACTCATCTTGCCCTTCTGCCTTCCCTAGACCTGGGGTTTGGATCCCAAGGTGACCACTCATATTGGAACACTGGTTGCATTTATTGGTGGATTCAGTTTGATATTGCATAACTATTTCTCTTAATAAGTCAGAAATAGAACATATTCAGGCACAGAGATAAACAACAAAACAATAATTGTATTGCTTATTGAATAACATCTAAGTTAAACATCTCCATACCCAATGCAAAAAATATCTTAGATAAAACAAAGTAAACGTTGTTAACTGACATCAAGTCGACTCCAATTTATACCAACCCTACAAATGAAAAACTACCATGTCATTGATAGCCCTGCTCAAGTCTTGCAGATTCCAAGCCATGGCTTCCTTGATTGAGTCTATCCATCTGTAATAAGTTCTTCCTCTTTTCCTATTGCCTTCTAGATTACCAAGTGTTGTTGTCTTTTCTAATGTCTTCTCATGATATGTCTAAAATATGACAGTCTCAGTTTCGTCATCTAGACTTCTAGGGAGAGTTCTGTCTTGATTAGGACCCATTGATTTGTCTTTTTAGCATTCCACAGTATCCATAGAACTCTTCTCCAGCACCACATTTCAAATAAATTGATTTTCTTCCATCAGCTTTCTTCGCAGAGCAGCTTAGTGTGTGTATGTATGTTCAAGCTTCATCCCCTTTCCCACACTCCCAGCTCCCATCAAATCAAATTTCCCTCTCTTACTCATTGTCCTTACCTATTTCTAGCCCAAACCATTTCTCTATTTCTACCTGGCCCTTTCTATCTCTAACAGTTCCTCTCAAGATTCAGTCCTTCTTAATCTGCCCCATGTCTATTTCTAACTGACCATATCTGTTTAACATGACAAGTATCTGTTTTTTATATCCCACCCCAACTCCTGCCAGTCCCTCACAGCATTTCATGAACTGTGATTATCTGGCTTTACCCAGGTTTTTTCATACTCTTTTAATGATGAAATGCCTTTCAGAGTCTCCATGCAATCTATCGGCTCTGTTTAGAGACCTGGAGAATTGTCATTGCTATATTAATAGTAACTAGTGGTTGACACAATGGAAAGACAATAATGATTAGTAAAGTTGAAGGCAGTAGGAAAAAAAGAAGACTGAATTGGATTGACTCAATCAAGGAAGCCACAGCCCTGAGTTTTCAAGATTTCAGCAAGGCTGAAAATAACAATATCTCTTGGAAGTCTCTCATTCAGAGTGTTGCTGTAGGTCAAAGCTTATTAGATGACAATTAACAACAACATAGTAATTCTCTCTCTGGTAGTGTCAAGGCATTCTCTCTCCTTAACAAACAGGCCTACAAGCACTACTGAAAATAAGTGTTTTCTGATGTTGTCACTGTTTTTAATTAATTTGGAAAGGTAAGCAAGAAATAGACATCTTCATCATACACACATGCCACACCATGAAAAACCATGTAGTCTCCAGAACCAGGTTTCCTCCACCAAGCTGCTGAGAAAGATGCTTGATGTTTAAGTGCATCTTCTTGAATTTCAGTCTTAGTGTTAAAAGACTAAAACAAAACTTTGAGAAGCTAACATTTGGACAGAGCCTCTGAATCTCTAACAGTCACGCAAACACTTCATGCTGCTGATTGCTGGTTTATGCTTGGCAGCATTTTTCTTTAAAGGGATTATTTCATGAGTCAAGCAGAGGATATCACATTTTATAAACACACAAATCTTCAATGCAGTCTTTCTCTGAATAGCAATGTTCAATAATATTGATTTCTTCTAGGATCATAAGAAAAAAATGGGTCTACAAACCATTAAGACAGAAGCTGAGGTTGAAATGCTTCTGTATCCTGTATCCATGACAAATGGGGATGTACACAATAAACTCTAGTGTATGCCATAAGGAATGACTGACCTCCATTCCTCAAATCCCATAGCTGAGTTGAATGCCATGGATTTACTGTGACATCAGTGGTTTGTAATTTAATGACAAACTATATATTTTAGACTGACTAGTTCAGTCAGTAGCTTATCATAAAATGGCTAAGTAGTAGAGCTGAGAAAAATATATTCCTGAAACCTGTGATGACTTCCTTTGCCTTTGATTCTATTATAATTTCAAATCTGATTATTACCCACTTTATAGTTTTGATTCCATTTTCATGAAAGAAAAAAATGTCTTTAATTTGTGCACACCATGATGAATAAATTCTTTGCACTTTTTATTTGTTATAAATTAGGTTGCTTTGAAAGGATTTGGTCTAAAACTGAAGTAAACCCTGCTGTGATTTAATGTTTTGAGACATTATTTCATTCTTGGTAATGCAAAGATATTTCAGGATTTGGGTACTGGGTATAAGGGAAGAAGGAAATGAGGTTTTGCTGATTATTGCTTTTAAATTGCACACTTAATGGAGTGGGAGGGGTGGGTGACTCCCAAGCGCATTCTTTTTGATCAGAAAGGATGATTGTTCTCCATATGGTGCCTATGCAAGTTAAGAAAAGACAGAGAAATGGAAAGGGAAAAAGGAACTTTCATTTATAAATTAATATTCATAATGCACTTCTTTTAATATTTTAGAGTTTCATCCAGTGTTGCCCTTCTCTCAGAAAAATAAACTCTCTTTCTTCCCTGCAACATCCCAGATGTGCTCTGGCTTAGTGGTTCTTAAATTATCAGATGTAAGGGACTGGAATTTCCCCCCCTAATGTACCAGGGATAGGTAGTATATTTGTGCCCACTGGCTACAAATGATTCTTTCCTTTTTTTTCCAGGGTTGGCTTTTCCATGAATCATCACTTTCAGTAGCACTACTGTAGCAGACTGGAGGATCCTCTAAGGCAGATCCAAGAAAGTGTGCTGTGGTTTCAGTGTAGGGGAAAGGAAGATAAAATCCCACCACACAAGTAGCCCACAGAACTAGGACGATAAGAGGTTCTTTTTGTTCAATAGTGGTAATTTTGGGCCTTTGCAGACTGCCAGAAATAGTGCAAATTGAGTCCACTTTAACTGTCCTGATTCAGTGCTAGGGAATCATGAGAACTGTAGTTTATTATAGCACCAGAATTCACTGACAGAGAAGGCTCAATGTCTCAGAAAAAATACAATTCCCATGATTCCCTAGCACTGAGCCAGGACAATTAAAGTGGACTCATTTTGCACTATTTCTAGCACATTGCAAAGGCCCTTAGTCTCCTTGAACTATGTGTAAGTGTCCCAGTTCAGTGGCTTAGTAAAATAGATAAAAGATCTTTTTATTAACTGATTTATTTGTTTGACTTATATCCCCATTTTCTCCAGAATTTGGATTCAGGGCAGCTCAAAACTGGATTCAAAACAGTACTGATTAAGAACAGACAAAATATTCTAATGATACAATGTCATTGGGTAAATTAGAGTCATCTCCTCCCCACCACCACCACTGCCAAACAACACATGGTGGCCACCACTGCTGGAAGATGAGGTGGGAGGCAAGCAGAAACTGAGGGCACTGAGGCAAAAAATAATGACCATGGGAGAAATACATAAATTCAACCTAGACAATGAACAAATCAAAATAGTTAAAAGAGTTCCCATACATAGAATCAAACATTGATCAGAATGGACACTCCAATCAAGAAATCAGAAGGAGACTAGGAAGGGGAAGGGCAACTATGAAAGAACTAGATAAGATCTTAAAGAGTAAAGATATACAAATGAACACTAAAGTTAGAATTGTCAACGCCATTGTATTCCTCATCACTATGTATGGAGGCGAAAGCTGCACAGTGAAGAAAAGAGATAAGGAAAAAAATCAATTCATTTGAGATGTGATACTGGAGAAGAGTTCTGAGACTACCATGGACAGCCAAAAAGACAAACAAATAGGTGTTTGACAGATCAAGTCTGAAATCTCCTTGGAAGCCAAGATGATCCAATTGAGGCTGTTATACTTTGGCCACATCGTGAGAAGAGAATAATGCTGGGAAAGGTAGAAGGTAGTAAAAAGTAGGGAAGACTGCACACTAGATGGATATACTCAACAGGCCTGAATTTGCAGGATCTAAGCAGAGCAGTTGTGGATAGGCAGTGTTGGAGATGTCTCATCCACAGGGCCACCATGCATCTGGGTCGATTCAAGGGCAGTTAACAACAACAACAACAAAATTATAATATTAATATTATAATTACTGAACTGAGACCATTTTTTTATTTTAAAACAGTTCAAAAATAAGGCAATATTCTGCCAAAAATCTCCTTTCCCAGCAACCAGTCAGTTATTTAAAGTCCACTTGAGGTTTTTAAAGGGGGGGGGGCGTGTGTTGCTTGCAAGCCGAAGGGCAAACAGGGATGAGTCCAGCCAAGGTATTCATTCTAAGCAGTTCCACACCCTGGGAACAAACATGAGTAATAATAATACTGTGACATTCATATGGTTATTTATTTTAAGTGTGCTTAAACTGGTTACATTGATCCCAAAGGAAGAGCAGGAAAGTTTGCAGTCCATCACAAGCTTCAAGTCCACCACCTGTTTAATCCTTGGTGTAGAAATGCATAAGGGAGTACACATACTAAACTCAAAATATCATACCATTTGCACATCAGCTTTCATTAATCACCTGGCCATTTTTATTCTAATGCTAAAAAGCCTTATTTCTGACTGAATACTTCAAAAGCCTCTCTCAACCCCCCCCCCCCCTTTCCCCCTTATTTAATTTGTTTCCTGGATGAGGACACCACCTTTCCTCCTGGCTCTTACTGGAATTGATTTTCAATTCAGATGTCTCCACCTCTAGGTCATCTAGTCAGCTGAAGAGGAGACAGACATTACATTTATGCCTTCTCAGTTTTGAAACAGTTTTCCCTCTAGTTGATGTGAATAGAAATTAGCTTCTTATTGCTTTTGCAGTCTAATGATATTTAATTAAAATATGTGTCGCAAATCAAAGAAAACACATGCACCAAAACTCTACAGTAATGAATGAACAGCTAACTGGAGGCCAAAAAATAGACTAGGAATTTTTGTAGGATGCAGAAACAATGTGCAGGCACCATTCAGGATTTCTTGTTTTTGACTGCAAGATTATGACAGGTTGGACACTGGAATTTTTTTCTCTCTCATACAATCTAAATGAACATATGCAGAAATCATTGGACAGTGGAATAAAAGCAATCTGTGGGTTCCTTCTGTAATATACAAACTTTATTTTTTCATACTTAGGCAGTGCAGGTGTGAAGAGCAAAAATTTCAAAACACTTTTGCCCAAATGCCCTCCCAAAATAACCTGTAAAAGCCCAGGAAGTCTCAAAAACGGTATGTCCCCTAGGGGGTGTTTGAGGGCATTAGCAAAAAAAAAAAAGGTTGTTTGTTTGTTTGTATTTGCAGGAGCACATGTGGGGGCTGCAATCCTCCAAAGTCTCTGGAGGGCTAATGTCCTCCCCATCTTTCACAGTCAACCCCCTACCTGCTCTAAAGGCTGTTTGTTGGCCATCGCATTTTCTTTCTGTCAACCCAAGATACACACTGTCAATCTCATTTCCCAGCATCACCTGTATTTTGTTTTCATTTCTTAATGAACCGAGAAATTTAAATGAGTTGAAGTGATCCTGGCCATCAGTGTGGCATCTGATGCCATGTGTGGTGGTGCTGAGATTACCGTGGGTCACTTCCTACTTTACAATGTAATCCTTCCCTTTTCCCCAATTCAGAATTACAGTTGGAATGAATGAGTGAGTGGAACTCACTTCAACCTATTCTGGCAGAGTGCCTCATGGCAGTATGATGGCAAGGAAGTTCCCAGTCTTGGACCTCAATGTTTTCATATCATGCTGGGCCCCACCAGGACAGATTGGAATAGATAGATCTGTAATTTCCACTACCATTGGCACAATACTGTTAAAGCTAGGCCAGAAAGCAAAGAAGGACATGAAGAGCAGCTGTCAAATGCTGAAATGGGGGCATTTGTAAGATAGAAGTGAAGAAAATTGCTTCCCCCCCGAAAAAAAATTAAATTAAATGGAAAACTGCATGATAGCAGAGGGCTAAGAAGTCAGTACAATAAAATGTGCCCTGTCCCTACACATGTGCATTCAAAACCCTTCCTACCCTCCCAACACTCATAGGCTATTTTGATAGGATGATCAAAGGAACTAGGGACCTGTGTCATGTTGATCCAGTAAAGTAGCAAAAGTGAAGGTGGGGTCAATAATGTTTCTGCATCATAATGCCTGGCCATATTTACCCCTCCCACTTGTTGACTGGTAACTGCTCCTTTCTTTCTCCCAAAAATACCTTCAGACTATGACAACCAGTGGAGTGGAATAAAGGCTTCTATTGAGCATGGGGGTAGGAAGCAGAATGGGGAGAAGGCAAAGTATAGATATTTGGGATAAAAGTTGTCAGGCAGGGCAAATGTTCGTAGCAGGATCTCATTTCTGCTGGTTGGATGACAATTATGGAAAGAAGTGTGAAGAAGCTGAACTGTATTATCAGTGTTCAAATTCCCACTCAGCCATGGAAACCCATTGGGTGAGTCACATTCTCTCTTAGACAAGTCACATTCTCTCAGCCTCAGAGGAAGGCAAAGGCAACCCAGCTCTGTAAAAATCTTGCCAAGAAATCCTTTGACAGGTGTGCTTTAGGGTCACCATAAGTCAGAAATGACTTGAACATAACAAGACCAGTAAGCATATCATTCCCAGGATTAGCATGTGGTTTTGGATTATGAATATTACCAGAATTATTGTTAACACAATTTTTAAAAATAGTAACCAAACACTATAAGTTTGCAAACATTTGGATACTTTTTAAAAGTTTTGGCTGAGTAGTTAATTGATCCATTAATGCACATTTCTATAATCTACTTTATCTATCCAGGGGCAGATTAGGAATGCTGTTCCAGCTACTAGCAATTACCATAAGAACTGGTGCACACACAGAGCCAATTAATTCTTCATACCTCACTTGCTGATCAACATGAATAAACAAGGAAAGTAACCCAGTAACAGGTGAATCTTGCAACTTCTGACCCATTATTAAATTTGTTTCCTCAAAAATATTTATCCAAAATCTTTTTACTAAAGTATAAAACCCCACAAATTGATATTTGATGTCATGTATCAACCACACAAGCAAAAAACATTTTAAAATAAGTCTGATTTTTGAATCTAATTGGTGTGTGATGCCATCTGTGAATAACTTTAAAAGTGTGTTCCCAAAAGTAGCCATATTCCAGAATTTATTCTCAATCTCAGCTTCCAACTCATTTTCCCAGGCATTTTAATAACTAATAAATTTAAATATGCTAAATATAGTAGAGGGGAACAAGTTTAGAGGTTAAACCTCTCCTGGAAGTCTTAGCAATTTTGACCAGTCTTTTCCAAATCACATAGCTTGGGTTTTCATAGAAGGAAGAGCTGAAAAATGAATAGTGTAATGAATCTATGTGATTCTATCAGAACCAAACTAGTTCTTTTAACTGCACACCTGATCTGAGGCAAAAAGTACTAAACAAATCACAAAGGTGATATAAATCTTTTCTTCCCAGCACTTAAACAACTGAAACATATAAATACAACAACATTAATGAAATAATATTCTATTATAGTGCCCTGAGTGCTACTTGCTGTAGTCATTGCTAAATCTAATAGAAATTGCTGTGTTTAACTCATTTAACCATTTTATTCATTCAGTTTGGTTTTTCAAGCTTGAATAAAAAAAATTTGGAAATAAGGTATAGTCTATATAGTCTTTGACATGATTGCTTCCCCCAAAGCTCTTGGGAATGGGAAGGCCAAGAAATACAATAAATGAGTGCCTATGCTTTTGATATTTACAATGGATATGACATTTCTGGATGTGTGGGCCAGAAACTGGGATAACTTATTAACAGTAACAGTTACACTTTTTAAAAGACTGGCTGCCATGGCATTGGGACTTAGATCATGATGGAAGATTTGAGCAATGAAGCGACAAATTCATTGTTGCTTTTCCTTGAGGGCAGTTCATCAGGAATTCCTGCTCAGTAACCATGGAAAATGAATGGGAGCTGCATGAGAGCTGAATTGTATTCTTGTCCATCTCCTGCTTGGGCAGCAGAGTGTTCAAGTACATTATGTCCCAACACTTTTGCCTAAGTTCCTCTGCTATCTGTTGCTGAAAGCCCAATGGAAACAATCAGTTCATAAAGTTCACTATTCAATATTCTTGTGAAATGTTGACAGCACACTACTTTTTCAGTGGAAGAAAATGGTAATAAATGAAATCCAATTCATTTTATTGCTTTTAAAAAAAACTTTTAAATGCTTTTTGGAGACAGATTCCATTTAACAGATTCCTGTGTGTATTTTACACTTCTGAAGCAGTTTCTATTTAATGGCTTCTTTTTTCCTTAAAAAAAAAAAAAAACATTGCAGATGCTGCCTTCTCCATCAGCTATTTACTCTGATTCACTGAACATCAAACATTTTGGTCATGTTTAGATAAAATGTAGAACACTTTCAATGGGATTCCACTGTGGCAGTAATCAAGGTAATTATAAGTATCAGCTTGCTCAAAGTTTAAATCAAAAGGATACTTAATGGACCATGGAGGGCAATGGAGGCTTGATAGCCTTTCTCTGCTCCCTATCTGATTCTTTGTCAAAACAAAGCCTATTCTAAATGCACATTTTAGCTTTAATAATTTAGGATTACAACAGGGAATTAAAAGAACCATGGATTTCTTCTGAAAGGAGAGCACTGGGCATTTTGAGGGATGGGGTGGGACTGATGCACTGGTAACCTTGGGAAATGGAAATCACCAGCCAACAAGTTTAAATGGAAGTCTGAATTCATTGGCTGATGTACCTGACTGGAGTGACCCAGTTGCAGGTTTCACTCTGGTTGGGTACGTGGAGATATATTCCCCCTACTCACAGCCTCAGCAGTTCCTTGTTGAGTATCATCCGAACCATCCAACCTATCTTGTACTTGTCATGTGTGGAATTGCATAGCATCTGTAAAGATGTTACCATTTACTTTTTCCTTGTGTATTGTCACTTTGTCACAACTTTTTGGGGTGGTTGGCATGGGTCCTGGATCCAGAACATTAATTATCAGTGTTTTGCAGGCACTGATAAGATATGGTCTTGCCTCACTTGGGAGCAGACACATTTCCTGCACTCACTGGTGGCAGGGAGACCACCCTGGGGGGGACCCATGTGGATTCAGCACCTGTCATCACAATTGTTCCGGCATCAGACCAAATGGTCAGGCTCATTGATCAACAGGAGGGTCAATGCCTAGATCCTGACCTATGTGTGTACCAACTCTAGTAGCATTTGTAATCAGTAAAGGTTGTGGCCTGCCTCTTTTATTTATATGTGTTGTGTTGGTGTGTTTTGTTGTGTACAGGGGACTCACCCCCTGCACACAGTAATGTCCAAACCTTTTTTGAATTGAAAAACTACATGACCTTAACAAACAACAACTTAAGGTCGGTGTTTCCTAAGATGGTGCCAGATGCATACAGGGGAGGAAGAAGGAGAACTAGAGGGGACCCAATTCCTGAGATGCAAGTCAAACCAATTATTGAGCAGATTAGAAGGGGGCTACAGGTGGCAGCCTTTGAACCCTTGAACTTTCTGTCTTGGCTGCTACAACTTCAAAGCTTGAAGATGTTATGGACGAAGCACTTCAGTTAAGCATTTCAAATGACATTAAGATTCAAGCTCTGTAGACTGTAGCACAGAGCTGCATGATAAGGTTGAAATTTTTGAGAATGACTTCAGATATAATTTGTCTAAAATTATTGTAAAGTGGCTGAATAGCCAGCAACCAACTTGCAGCTCATCACTCTGATTTTGACAGAATCCATAGGGCTGTGGGTTACAGACCTTTGAAGCCCAGTGCCCATAGAGATGTATTGTGGTTTGTTAGTTTTGGAAAGAAACCTTAAGTTCTAAAAACTTTGAACAGCATGCCTAACTTAGATGATCAAGGGCCCAGAGTTCTGGTGTTTCAGGACATAGTGCAAAGCACTCTAGCCAAACAGAGGGAATTTAGGCCTGTTACTGCCATTTTGACAGGGGGGGGGGGGGGGAAGGAACAAATACAGGGCCTATCCATTTAAGCTCTTGATTCATTATTGAGGCAAAAACCTAACTGTAGCTATAAAGAAGCAGTTAATAAAGATCTGTAAGTTGATTGATAGGCACCAGTATGGTGTAGAGGTTTGAGTGTTGGACTATGACTCTGAAGACTTGGGTTCAATTCCCTGCTTGGAAACTCACTGAGTGACCATGGACTAGCCACACACACTCAACCCCCAGAAAACCTCATGATAGGTTAAATCTTAGAGTTGTCATAAGTCATAAACAACTTGAAGGTATATAACAATGACAAAGTCAATTGGTATTCAGATCCCTAGAGATTTTGAAGATGCTGATGGTTCTGACAGCGGAGAAGATGGTAAGAAAACCATGGCAAATGATTGGAAAGTGAAGGGCTGTTTTCCTGGGAAAGTGGGGGTTAAGCACAGCAGTGGAACTTGCCCTTTCTCAAATGTTGTGTGGATCATTTGTTCATGTTGTGTGTTTGAGTGACTGATTGATTGATTATTGCACTTATCTCCCACCTTCTCCCAAAATGGTATCCAAGGTGGCTTAGAATAGTGGAATATAGCACTATAATTGTGTAATGTGAAAGAGCCTTTTGTTTCTTCTTTTGTCTACATGTGACAAATTACCAGAGCAATATGGTTCAAGTCTCTTACGAAGAGATTGACCTCAGAAAGTCCTGCACCAGACCAACAGCTTAGGATAGGTGGTCTAATAAAATCTGATCCATCCTTCCATTACATTTACATCTTTCGTTAAGCACAAAAGATAACAAGTACAAATATAACACAGAGAGCAACAAGGTTCAGCTGTGCCTTTGTATGAGCTCATGCCAAAATCCTACCTAAGGCTCAGTCTGTGAGGAGTCCAACTAGTCTGAAATCTGCTCCACACCGCTATTGCTAGCCTCAAACTATATCCCATGTATAGAATTCCATTCTAAAGTTTTAAAGCAACACACTTCTAAGTTTGATGAAACAGAGATAGAGGTACCATCAGACTATTGAAAAGATTTCAACTTGTGCTTATTCCATGTGGATGTCATTGAAGTGAAGAGATAAGGCAGAATCAAAGATAGCAAAACAATAACTCCAAACTAATTACTACAGCCCATTCTGTCACTCCCAGAACACCTTATCTGCTCCTTTACTTCCAAATAAATGGCCATCTAGTGGTTCATTACATTTAGAGTTGAAGGTAGCACTGTTTCCCAGATTAGCATACCCTGGAAAAGAACAAAAAAAGGGAAAGAACCAAACATATGTCATACAACCTCTCTGATTTATATAAGGTTCTGCTTGCAGTTGCATCCGTTTCCTTCTTAATACTTAATACTCTTTTGTGCTTCACATACTTTTATGATCACAGCCCTTATGTACTTCTTCCTGCTACAAATGTGACAAGCTCTTTGGATATCTAAGGAGAGGGAATTTGTTTTGAAATACCAAATGTTCACCCAAATAGTTGTTTGTATGCCAATACATAATTATTTCTTTATTTTTCAACACTAAATGTTCACACAAATGGAGATATGTATGTTCATCCATAATTACTCACTTTAGTTATCTAGATTTTAGCAATGTAGTCCTACACATATCTACACAGAAGCAGGTCTGGTGGTGTTCAAAGAAATTCTCTCTGTTTAGGATTGCAACCTAAATCTAAAAGGTGAAACTTCACTTTTGCAATTGCCAAACAATTTCATAACTGATATTATTTTAGAACTTGAGATGGTTATTAGCAGATGCCATGACTAATGATGATATGTCTCCAGATACATTCTCAGTTGCTCCAGCATATGTACAGCAAGAATAGTGTACTCTCACTTGACATTTCATTAAGTGGCAATTCCTAATTATAGGGAGAATTATATCAATGAAATGTTCAACAGTTTCAGTTGGGAACATGAGGAAGAGAAGGGTACACAACCTGGCCCCACACTAAGCAAAAACACAGACTATTAATAGCAAGACAGTATTATCAGCCTCAGCCTCAGTCTTTGCCATTTTAAGGAAAGAGACATGGCCTGGAGTATGTGAACTATGAAGATGAAATGAAGGCTGGGGTGAAATCTGAAATTGCTATAGTGTAACAAACTCTACAGGATTTTAGATTGAGAGGTTAAAATAAAACTTTAAATTTAAGTACAAGAACCAATTTCTATCTAGAAGAATGTAGAAGTAATGCTTTCTTAATTTTTGTGGGTTTTTTCGGGCTGTGTGGCCATGTTCTAGAAGAGTTTCTTTCTGATGTTTCGCCAGCATCTGTGGCTAGCATCTTCAGAGAAAACTGAGATGGAAAAGCATGGGCGTATATATACTGTGAGACCCTGGGTAGGGAGGAGTGGTTCCCAGGTGAACTGTGTGTTGTTCTGTGTTGAATAGGTATTGTTCTGTGTTAATGGCAAGCTTCAGGATATGCAATCCAGGATATTGTCTGCTATTCCCATGTAAACTGTGTATTGTTCTGTGTTTGAATAGGTGTTGTTCTGTGTTAATGGCATGGCTTCCAGGTGAGGATATGCAATCAAGGAGATTGTCTGCTATTGTCTGCTGGGAAAGTCCCTGGCCCTGTTTGGTTTTCCCTTTGCATTTGCTGAGTACAGATTTTCTTATTTTGTAGGACTGGTAGCCATATCTTGTTTACTTTGAGGGTTTCTTCTTTCCTGTTATTCAACACAGAACAACACACAGTTCACCTGGGAACCACTCCTCCCTACCCAGGGTCTCACAGTATATATACACCCATGCTTTTCCATCTCAGTTTTCTCTGAAGATGCTAGCCACAGATGCTGGCGAAACGTCAGAAAGAAACTCTTCTAGAACATGGCCACACAGCCCGAAAAAAACCACAAAAAAAACCTATGGATGCCGGCCATGAAAGCCTACGACTTCGCTTTCTTATTTTGTTGCTTTTTCCCTAACAAGGAGTTTCTGAATTCAAAACACAACTTGAAAACTAATTTGTGTTTCTTTTTTCTTGAATTTTTGAAATCTCTTGCACATCTATATACCAAATGCATGCACTTGTTCCAACCTGTGACTTAATGCTTACAAAATCTAACCCTCCCTTCGAACAAAATAACCTGAATCCTATCGGTTAGGCCTAACTAGTGTGGACCCATTGAATCTACTGCTGTCTAGGGAACAAGCATGTAGGTAAATCACATTGAGTCAATGTGGGGTAATTTAAGTTTCACAAGGCTTCAGCCTTTTTAAGGAAACAAAAATATTTAAATATCAAAATTTGAAAGCTAAGCCTGTTAAAAGTCTGGCTTTAAATTAGCAGAGTAGCAGAAATGTGCCTTTGCCTAACTATGCTTCCCTAAGAACTGAGAGAGAGGGCCTTTGCAGACAGGTGGCTGTGGGCCACCCTGAGAAGCTGCGGATTGGGACCAAGGCTGCCCCATGCCTCAGCCCCAATCCATTCCTTTTCTGGCCCTGGAAGGAGCGCTAAAATAGTGCTCCTTCTGCAAGGCGCAGAAAGGGCACCTCAAGAGGCGCTGCATGTCTGGACGCTGAGCCGGAAGGATGTCATCAGAGCGCCCGCCATGTGGAATGGTGGGCACTCCAATGATGTCCTTGGGAAGGGGTTGGGGCGCCCAGCGTGAGGCTTCCCCTCCCCTTCCTGGGATTGAAGATGGCGCTTTTCACCGTCTGCATTTCCCATAACTCAAAAACAACAAGTACATAGTTTGTAATTTAAAAACAATGGTTTAATCTATATTTACATAAAAGGCTATATCCAAATCTAGCTAGTGAATAGTTCAAGTAAAGAGAAGCATTTATCTCACCATCTTCAAAAGAAAATTGAGAGAGCAGGAAGATGGAGGACCAACAGCTCAGTTCAAAATCTTGAGGGAGAATGGGCCTTTGCAGACTGCAGAAATAGTGCAAATTGAGTCCACTTGAACTGCCCTGACTCAGTGCTAAGGAATCATGGGAACTATAGTTTATTGTGGCACCAGAGCTCTCTGACAGAGAAGGCTCAATGTCCCAGAAAAAAATACAATTCCCGTGATTCCCTAGCACTGAGCCAGGACAGTTAAAGTGGACTCAATTTGCACTATTTCTAGCAGTCTGCAAAGGCCCATAATCTATTAATCCCAAAGAGGGAGTGACCTAAGTCACATGGTTAATTTGAATGAGGGAGGGAGGAGCTTGCATGAAGGAAATCCCTATCTATGTAAGGAGGAGAAAAGAGAATGCAAAGATTTTCCAACAATCCCTTCTCATTCTCTTGGACTGACCTCAAGGACCTTCATCCTTTTGCGTAGTCTCTGGAACTGATCTCCAGGTAGAGGCTTGGTAAGGATGTCTGCAATCATCACTTCAGTGTTGCAGTACTCTAATGGACAAGTCCATTTTGACACATCTCTTGGACTTTGTGGAAGGCAATATCTTCTTTAGTAGCTTTGAAATAATAATAATAATAATAATAATAATAATAATAATAATACCACCCCGCCCTTCTGTGCACAATCGGGGCAGCTAACAACAATTAAAAATACATAGAGTACAAATCCAAAAAAATCAATACCCACTCCCCCTTAAAAAAATATTACATCAGACACTGATTAAAACATCTTTGGCTAAAACATAAAATAAAAGAAAACTGTAAACAACAAAATCTAACAACAAACTGAGTAGCAGAGTAATGATGGCAATCAAATTGGGAGAGGGCAAAATAAGGAGGTTCTTGAGGCCGGGATCTAATCAGGAAAGGCCTACCGAAAGAGATCCGTCTTCACAGCCTTTTTAAAGCTGCATAAGCTCGTTATCTGACAGATCTCGTCCGGCAGGCCGTTCCATAACCTGGGGACAACTAACAAAAAATCCCTCTGGGAGGTTGCAGACAGCCTTGCTTTTACTGGCTGGAGCAAATTCCTCCCAGAGGACCGGAGTGTGCGGGCAGGATTGTATGGAAGGAGGTGGTCTTGAAGATAGGTTGGACCTAAGCCATTTAGGTCTTTAAAGGTAATAACCAACACCTTATACTGGACCCAGAAACAAATAGGCAGCCAGTGGAGAGATTTTAAGACTGGAGTAATGTGGTCTCTCCTGGATGTTCCCAAGACCACTCTGTTTGCCACATTTTGTACCAACTGAAGTTTATGGACCAAGTACAAGGGTTGCCCCATGTAGAACGCATTACAGAAATCCAGACGGGAGGTTACCAGTGCGTGCACCACAGTCTCGAGGTCCCTTACTTCCAGGAAAGGGCACAGCTGCCGTATCAGCCAAAGCTGATAACAGGCACTCCTGACCGTCGCATTTACCTGATTAGTCATCAGGAGCGACGAAGCAAGGAGCACCCCCAGACTGCGAACATAGTCCTTGACAGAGAGTTTGACCCCATCCAGAACTGGAGGTTGCAACCCAATTCCTGGTTTCGGGGCCACTACTGTGAGTTTTGTCTGGATTCACCTTCAATCTGTTTTTCCTCATCCAGCCCATTACTGCCTTAAGACATTCATTGAAAGGAGAGACGCCATCGGGAGTCGAGGCTGATGATCGAGACATGGAGAAATAGATCTGGGTGTCATCAGCATACTGATAACACCCAGCTCCATGACTCCGAATGATCTCACCCAGCGGCTTCATATAGATGTTAAACAGCATCGGGGACAGAATGGCACCTTGAGAGATGCCACAGGTGAGCTCCTTTTTACTGGAGTGACTGTCCCTGAGCAACACCCTCTGGGATCTGCCCGAGAGGAAGGAATGGAACCACTGCAGCGCAGTGCCTGCAATTCCTAATCCACTCAGGCGATCCAAGAGGATGCTATGATCTATCATATCAAAAGCTGCTGAGAGGTCTAGAAGCACCAACAGGGTCACATTACCCCTGTCGATACTCAGACACAGGTCGTCAGCCAAAGCAACCATGGCAGTCTCAACTCCAAATCCTGTCCTAAAGCCAGGTTGAAATGAGTCTAGATAATCAGTTTCATCCAAGACTGCCTGGCGTTGAAGAGCAACTGCCCTCTTGATTACCTTGCTCAAAAATGGTAGCAAAGAAACTGGCCTGTTGTTGTTCACATCCAGGGGGTCCAGGGAAGGTTTTTTTCAGAAGCGGCCTAACAGCCGCTTCCTTCAAACAAAATGGCATGTGACATTCCCTGAGGGATGCATTGATGATGTCCATGAGGAATATCCTCGATGCATCCCCCCCGGGCAGCCAGCCATGATGGGCAAGGGTTGAGAGGGCAGGTCATTTTCCTCACTCTACCAAACAGCTTGTCCACATCATCGGTACTCACAGATTGGAACTGATCCAGAATAATTACATTAACGGAGTTGCTGGACACCTCGTCAGTTGTTTCTGTCAAAACACTGGCGTCTAAGTCGGCTCTTATCTGAGAGATTTTATCTGCAAAAAAGTTGTTTAACGCGTCACAGCAGGCTGTTATCGGGTTAAGCAACAGGTTCTGCAGAGGTAGAACCTGTGTCAGTTCCCTTACCACCCTAAACAGCTCTGCTGTATGGGACTCTGAAGATGCCATACGTGCAGAACAGAAGGATCTCTGTGCTGCACGTATTGCCTCTCGATAGGACCAAAGAAAGACCCTATGATGAGTCTTGCAGATAAGAGTCAAGTTTTCCACCAGGTGCGCTCTAGTCATTGTCGAACCCGCTTCATTTTCCTAAGCTAATCTGTATACCATGGCTTCCAATTTGAAGTGGGTGTCATGGCCAGCCAAGAGCAGGTCTCGGAGGAGGAGGAGGAGGATGGGGCTCCTCCAGAGCAAGAGGTAATTGAGGCTACACCAGGGGCTAATCCTGCTCCAGAGCAAGAGGTAATTGAGGCTACGCCAGGTGTTAATCCTGCTCTGCCAGAGCCCAGCCCTGATCTCCCAGCCCCAGAGGAGGAGGCTCAGCCAGGTCCTAGTGCTCATGGGATTCCTCTGGTGGTACAGCAGCCTAGTGGTGACTCTGGGGAGGAATCAGGCTTGAAGGTTCCCTCCTTCAGGCAGCGTAGGGCTGAAAGTGCTGGCAGATGCAGATCCCAGAGAATTGCTGCAAGGCAATTAGCTAATCAGCCTCATCTGGTACAGGGGAGGGCATCCCCTATTTAGGAAGCAGAGAGATGCCAACTCAATGCCAGAGTTTATTGCATGATCCTTTGGTGTGATTGCTGCTTGCACTGGCTCCCTGTACCTCAACTCTTTGTGGCCTTGACTCTTGACTTCGGAACGGACTGGATGATTGCTACCCTCTGGCTAACCTGACCTTGGACTGAACTGACTATCGTGACCCCTGTGTTCCTGACTTCAGCTCTGGCTTTTGGTTTGCTCTTTCTCTCACTTCCTGCAAGGTTGGTGGACTATTTCCAGCTGCATAGCTAGTTACCTGGTTGAGCCATCCTTATCGGCGTAGGTTTGTGTGTGCTGGCCGCAATCCAGGACAGAGGGTTGGAAAGGACGCTTGGGAGAGATCATGTCGATAGCCTTGGTAAGGGCAGTGTTCCAGGTATCAACCAAAGCTTCTACAGGGTCACCCGTGTTACCAACCATTAAACCCTCCAAGACTTTCTGGAATCTTATTGGTTCCATTAGCCTTCATTGACAGACCATTCTAATGGGTCCACCACCCCCGGTGGGGCGAGGAGTGGCTCTTAGTTCAGTCTTGACCAGGAAATGATCCATCCATGACAATGCGATGGTTTTAATAACCTCTGCCCACAGATATTCCTGTTCCGTACTAAAGACTGCATCGAGAGTATGACCCGCACAATGTGTGGACCCGACAACCAATTGAGATAGGCCCATGTTTGTCACGGATTCCATGAACTCTCGAGCTGCACCAGTTAGATTTAGCAAACTGGTCTTGAGTGGAATGTTGAAGTCGCCCAGAACTAAAAGCCTGGGCAACTCCAACAGCAGCTCTGAGACCAGCTGTATCAGCTCGGTTAGGGAGTTTGCTAGACAGCAGGGTGGCCGGTAGACTAGCAGAATCCCCAAACTATCCTTGGTCCTCAGGCTTAGGTACATACACTCGAAGTGGACTGTGTCCTAGTCAGAGTCAAGTTGTTCTTATAAACCAGAGCCACTCCACACACACACCCGCCCACTTCCCCTTACCTGCTCACTCACAGAATACCAGGCTGGGAGGGCCTGCACCCAAATGATGGCGCTATCCTCTCCCAGCCAGGTCTCTGTAAAGCAAGCCAGGTCGGCATCCTCATCTAAAAGAAGATTGTGAATAATATGAATCTTATTTTTAACTGACCTGGTATTGCAAAGGAGCAGAGTAAGGTTCTGTGGAATGGCTGGTACACTCTCCAATCCATTCTGGGGAACAGAGTGAACTGAAGGTGGGATAGCTTTCAGACAGCAATCCTGCCTTCTTTTGTAACATCTATTTATTCCATTCCAACCATACCTCCCTTTCCCCAACACAACTCCGATTTCCGCCCCCAACCCATTCCCGGCCTCAACTGATGTAGAAGTCAATAAAGCCTTGTAACCCTCACAAGCGTGTTGCTGCTATAATTGTCCCTGCTAATAAAGGGTAGAGCATGCTGGGAGAAGGAGGCCTGCAAATACGTCTCTCAGCCCCATCACCACTGCTTCTGAAAGTCGGAGGGTGTAGACAAATTAGGTGAAGAAGACCCACCCCAGCTCTCAGGCTCTCCACTGACAGAGGATGGTTTGGGTGGGTTAAATATCTCCGCCCAGTCCCGCTCGCATGGCCCAGCTCCTGCGGTGTCCAGGTGGGAAAGGAGAGCTGGACGGGCTAGATGTAAAAACACAGCCCAGTTCTCAGGCTCTCCACTGATGGAGGATGGTTTGGAGCGGGTTAAATATCTCCGCCCAGTCCCGCTCTCTTGGCCCTGCTCCTGCGACGTCCAGGTGGGAAAGGAGAGCTGGGCGGGCTAGATGTAAAAACTCAGCCCAGCTCTCAGGCTCTCTGCCTTGTGGTAGAGGTGTCACTAGGGGACATGCAGGCTGTGGGCCACAGTAGGTGACACCTTAAGTGGGGTGACACCACAGCCATTCTAGCAACATCACTGTTGCTCCCTAAACATCTGTGTTTGGAAGAAATGGGACTTAGTGTATATTGTAAGACACGAGGAGCTCAGTGGAAGAGAAGGTGTGGCCAGAAAATGGGGTGGGGTGCAGGAGGAATCCAGGGATTCTTCCTCCTCTTAAGTCCAAAAGCAGAAGGCTGTTGTTAGAATGGGAAACAGCAGTCTCAAACTTCGGGTGTGTGGTACTTGAGGAATATAGGGATTCTGCTTCAGGAGTCAGTCTATCCCAAAATGGCAATGCTCCCAGCCACAGAAGAGATGCCCTGCACCCAAGCCAGACAATAATTCCCCAACAACCGCTATTTGTGAAGGATGCAGCTAAGGGAGTGAGCTCATGTGGGGAAGTAAAAAGCACATGAAACTATCAGCATGGCTCTGCATAGGTTCTAAGGTACCCTAAAAAGAAGTTTCATGCAAACCTCATTCTCACCCTGTGTTGGCTCCAGTTATGGACCTGTCAGGAAATATGAGGGGATATGGTGATATAGAGTCAGAGCCCCATCCAGTTGCACCCAAAACCCAGTGGCCAGACAACTGGGAGTGTGGTACAACAGGAGGGCCAGCCAGCTGTCGTACCTCCTGGCCCAGGTGGTGGCTCACATGTGGGAGTGGGGCCCTACTTTCCCGAGTGAGAGTGCAAAAGTGAGGTGCATGACATCTCACCTGGGAGGCAAAGTGGCAGACTGACTCGTACAGCTCTTTGATGTTGGAGCTGCAGAATTGGAGAGTTTGCCCAAGTTCACGGTCACTCTACAGGCCCAGTTCAAAGACCCCTTCCAGCAAAACAGGCTTGAACCAAGTTGATGGTGCCCAGACAGGGGATATGCTCTGTAACGGAATATGCCACAGAGTTCCAGGGATTGGAAGTTCAAGTCCCAGACTGGCCCGAAACAACCAAGGTGCAGCATTTCAAGGCGGGCCTGCAGCTGGACCTGCTGAAGTGGGCTCAGAGGACAGACAACCGTCAAACCATGAGGGAGTGGATATGACTAGCCAGGAAAGCTGAAATGGCAAAAGAGGAGATCTGCTTAATGTTGCAATGGAAATCAGGAGTGAGCAAAGGAATCACTTCAAACCCAAGCCACTCCAGGAGAAAGGAGAAAGTTGAGGCTAAACAGTACTTTGAAGTGGCTAGGATTTTGGACTTGTGGTGGCACCAGGGCAAATTGCAGTACCTGGTCAGTTAGAAACATTTTCCGGAGTCTCATAATGAATGGGTGTATACCAGAAATGGAGATGCTCCGGACTTAGTTCACCTGTTCCATGAACATTATCCAGATAAGCCGGGAGTGGGGGGGATTAAGTAAGTGTGGAAATTTAGACTCAGAGGTGGCAGAATGTCAGCTCCAGAAGTGGATCTGTCAGGAAATATGAGGGGATATGGTGATATAGAGATATTTTGACATGGGGAAATAAAAGGATAATGAAATAGTGATATAGAGAAATGAAGAGGAAGTGAAAGGGAGGGTTGTAATCCCAATGAAATGCAAACCAGGGAACAGATGGGGCTATAGCCGGGCAATTGGTAACTTTATGACCCTGTTTACTTCCTAGGACAAGACTTTGATGACCAAATGGGCAACATCTTCCTTCCTGAGCTAGACAGATTGATATGGGTGATGGGTAAAGGCAGAGAGTTTAAAGAGCCTTTTGATGTGCTCCAAAGCACATGAACCATGGGCTGAGGAAGGAGCGGTTGGAGGGGGGAAATCCTTAAAGAGTGAATTGCTTTGGGAAAATTCAGATCTAATACTACTAAGTCTGTGGCGTATCTTTGTCTAAAGAATACAGAATAAAGCTGGAGTATTTCTATCACTATCATGCTGACCTGGTTCTTGAAGTTTGGATCTGCTAAACATGACACTATGGTCCTAAAGGTTACTGGTTCCCCTTGTCTTTCTTGTACACAAATACTTTGATTGAAAGACTCCTTGCAGCCCCCTTTTTCACTCACTGCCCCCCTGTTGCCCTCTTTCCTCCTCACCACCCTCCCAGATCTTTCCACCACCCCCAAGGGGCGCATACCACCCACTTTGGAATCATTGATTGAAAATATATAGTTTGCCCTTCACATTTGCGGATTTGACTTTTGCTGATTTGTTTATTCTCAGATTTGATGAATATGCTCTCTCTAGGAATCTCCAGGTCCTCCAGCACAACTCATTGGTCAACTTCCACCAAAAGTCGCACATGAGGACCTAGAGATTCTGACAAAGTACACATTTGTAGATCCTCCACTGCGATTTTATGGTCAACATCCAGCAGATGTTGACCACAGGGTTGTGCTGGAGGACCTAGAGATTCCTAAAGAGGCTTTTAAAATGGAAGGGGGGTATCTGAATCTTTTCCCCACTTTCACAGGGTTCCCGTGCCTCTAAACCCAGAGAATGTGGAGGGCCCACTGTACTTTCACTGGAACAAATAACAAGATATATTGTTTTGTTTTGTATTTTAATATGCTGTACCTTGCCTCGAAATAAAGTTGATGAGGGTGAGGATGATTTTATCTCATCCATGCAGTAATACTTTAGACAAGTCCAGGGCTATAACATTAGATCTTAAACACTTAAACATCTGAAAAGAAAGAAAGAAAGAGAGAGAGAAAAAAACAAAATACACAAAAAATATAAATAAGATTGCTTGGGAATAATGAGGGGAAGTGGGGACAGAGGGAGTGGGAGAGACAATGGGCCTTTGCAGACTGCGAGAAATAGTGCAAATTGAGTCCACTTTAAAGGTTAGGATTAGTGCTAGGGAGTCATGGGAATTGGTGTTTGTTTGTTTTTTCTGAGACATTGAGCCTTCTCTGTCAGAGAGCTCTGGTGCCACAATAATCTACAGTTCCCATGATTCCCTAACCCTAACCCTTAAAGTGGACTCAATTTGCACTATTTCTAGCAGTCTGCAAAGGCCCAATGACACCACTTGACTGTCAATATTACAACTTTCCCGACAGTGACATTTCACACTTGAAGAGTCCTGGGACTGTAGCACAATTTAGAACTAATCTCATCAATGAAAAGGAAACCCCAACCAGATCTGGCACACACAGCAAGTCAGAGGTGATGTCATGTCACTATAATCATAGTTTAAAACCTGCATGTAATATCTCTGCAAACAAAAAAAGCAAAGAAATGTAGGAATTTAGAATCATGCTGGGATAGGACAGAAAGGCAATATGGTATACTAATCTGAATGCTGAATTGGGCCCCAGGAGGCCAGGATTCAAATTCACACTCAGCCATGGAAATCCTCACACACTCTCAGCCTTACAATGGCAACCCCACTCTGAACAAATCTTGCCAAGAAAACCCCATGATAGGATCACCTTAGGGTCACCTAAAGTTGGGAATCACTTAAAGGTACACAACAACAACTCAGTAGGACAAATTAAGCAATTGTGTAGTTGCTCAGGCAAAACTCCAGTAAAAAAAAAAAAAAAAGTTACAATATAGAGAGGTTTGCCAGCTGGAGTAAAGGGAGAAAAACAACCTTTCAGATGATTCAGGACTGGAGAAATTTCTTATTTACCTAAGCCAATCAGTTATAGCCTGTGTTTCTGGTTAGGGATCCTCCAAACACAGCAATCCCATACATGTCTACATAGGTAAGCCCTATGGAGCTCAGTGGCATCTATTCCCAAATACATGACAACTGCATTGCAGTAGAGAAATTTATAATGGGACAATGCTATTTGACATGACCATTATTCCTTTTTATCAGAACTGTCATGATAATGTCAACAATAATAAAGTGTTCTTGACAACACAATAAATCAGAAAGAGTGCTTTGTTTTCAACAGTGATTTTATGACAATATGTAAAAGAATGGAACTTTCACCCTTACCTTTTTTAAAAAAATATGAGCAATATCAGATTCCCTCTTGATTTGGTCTATCAGGGTGTTGGTAGGACACCATGGCTACATTTCAACCCAGAATCCCTCCAGTGCCTGCTGTTTAACGACATAGAGATGTCTCTGTTCCTGCTTGACTATTTAACTCATGTTCAAAACTGGGATGATAAAAGCATTCTTACCCTGCTGGGACATTGTGAGAAATAATTAACCAAATGTTTCAAGCTCCTCATACCTTTCTGATGAAAAGCTCCTATGGAGCATCTTAACATTAGAACTGCACTGAATGCCACCTCCAGCATATGAACCTGATGTGAGCCACAGTTATGCAGTACCCTAAATAAAAATTGTTTGACTGTGGATCACTTCTTGTATGTTATTAATTTTTACTTGTGCCTTAGGGTACTCAATAATAATTTTATAAAATAGTTCTCATCCTATTTGGCAACTGTGTGCAGCTGATAAGGATGCTGCTGATAAAATGTATTATGTGTAGTTTTCTATTCCTTTGCAGTAACCAGATGAGAAGCCACAAGGAGAAACTCTTTCCACTGTCGTTTTTATTACTCTTTTAATCAAACTGTTGGTAGCTACAAGTAGCCTAATTAATGATGTTGATCAATGTGTTCCCACATCACTTAGTTAATAACCACATGTATCTGTGTTTGCTGGGTTTTTGATGTTATTGGATTTGCAAAAGAAGTTGTAGCATGAGTTTTGTAAACCAGGCCTACAAAAGCCCATGCTACAACTTCTTTTGCACAGTTTTAAGATCCATTTGCTTACTTATATTCCAAAGTAACAGGTCTCTGTCTCTGAATTCTTCCCATGCATGAGGTGCTTTAAAAAAGATTCGAAATTCAAAGGAATCTATTCTGGGGGTGGAGGTTTAATAGAGCAATAACTCAAGCAGCCTGCTTCTTTCTGGAGACCCTTGCTGAAAGTCACTGCCTAATCTAGCTGAAATCATTCTTTTAGAGCCCCAGAATCCAGGATTTTGTCCAGTGAATCTGTCAGCTTATTCTGTTGCTCAAAGCCCTGGGTCTGGCTTTAAAAGGACCGCAGTTAGGTTGTCTTCCTTTTTTTTTTTTTTCTTTTTTTGCTTTGCCTGTCCCAGCCAAGAGGATTCCCTACCCTCTTACAAGTCCAACAGAGCAAGAAGAGTATTTTCTCAACTTCTTAAGCCTATATTTTGGGGACTACTTTCCCTGCACATTGGATCTTCCCAGAACTGCCCCCTCCCCTCATTCTCTGGTGTGTGTGTGCATGTGTGTATATCAGGGAGAGCACTATATTGCTCTTACTTTTGACTCTTTTTTCTCATCCCTCCCTTCCCTTATAGCTTCAAACTGCTTTGCAGGTTTGCCATTCTGTACGTACAGTGGGCCCATGGTATCCACTGGGTTTAGTTTCAGGACCGCTCCCCCCATGGGTACCAAACTCTGTGGATGCTCAAGTTCCATTAAATACAATGGTATAGTATTGCCCTGGTTGCAAAGTGGTTAAATGACAGTACTGCAGCCACTCACTCACAAACCATAATGTTGTGAGTTCAGTCCCAGCCAGGGGCTCAGGGTTGACTCAGCCTTGTATTCTTCCAAGGTTGCTTCAATGAGTACCCAGCTTGTTGGCGGCAATTAGCTTACAGTTGTAAACTACTTAGAGACTGCTCAGTGCAGTATGAAGCAGTATATAAATGAAGCTGCTATTGCTATAGTAAAATGGTGTCCCTTTTATAAAATGGCAAAACCAAGGTTTGCTTTTTGGAATGTATATATTTTTAAAATATTTTCAAGCCATGGATGATTGAGTCTATGAATAAAAAATCTGTTAATATGGAGGGTCTACTATTCTTTTTCCATTTGTGAAGCTCTGCCATAATCTTGCTATTCCCCAGTGTAACTATTGTATATATATTGGTTGCTATTTGCTCAATAAAACTCCCCTTTTATAGAATTTTGTGTGAATGTGGATTTTGAGTCCAATCTGACTGGCACACTATGGCCTCGTTCCCACTATGCTTTAAAACAAATTGCTGATCGTTTTATATGTCTGTCATTCCCACTTGAAACCAGTTCTGAACTGACTGCACTTGGTTTCTATCGAGATGAAGCGAGGCAAATTCAAAAGAATCACTCTTTCCTGTTTTTTGGTGGTTCTTTTGAAAAGAAGTGATTAGCCAGCGTGTTCAGCAAGTGGGAACAAAGGACCTGAATCACATCAAACTGAAGGGGAGGGATTACTGTGGCAGAGGGTTGGCACATCCCTCACCAGTTTATCCCCCCTCCCCTTTCCCAAAACCCATCCTACATTCCAACCTTCTGCCCAGGAGGAATTCCAAAATGCCCTGCATTCTGAGCTTGACTAGGAAGCATGTCCTCCAAGTCCTGCAAGGCTGGAAGGGAATCACCCAAGGGAGAGTCCTCCATATGACACTGATGACTGAGGCATCCCAAGGAGAGTCCTCCATATGACACCCATGACTGAGGCATCCCAGGGAGAGTCCTCCATATGACACCCATGGCTGAGGCATCTCAGGGGAAAGTCCACCATATGACACCCATGACTGAGGCATCTCAGGGGAGAGTCCACCATATGACACCCATGGTTGAAGGTTGGAATGTAGGATGGGTCCTGGGAAAGGAGGGGGAGACATGGTGGATTTCCCGAAAAACTAGTGAGGGCTGAGATACTAGTGTGGGATGGGATTCTGGCCATAGCACCCATGACTCCCTCCTGTGTGTTTCTTGAATGTGTTTCTTGAATCCGGATGCATCACCAATGGTGCGTAGATGATTGACAGGCATTTTGAAGGGGCACAAACTAGTGGGAATGACAATAATGTCAAAAATGAAGCAAATAAAGAAAAGACCTGCTTCCATAGTGGGAACAACGCATGGACTGCAATTGATTCACCAACCCGGAACAAAAGCAAATCACAAACCGGGTTAAATGTAAGTGAGAATGAGTCCTATTTTGCCAAAGTTACAAGATCCTTTATAGGCATGTGTATGCAGAGCATGTACTATGAATTGATTCATATGTTATGAGGCCACACCTGGTTACAATGAAAGACAGTGGCATCCTGTCATAAAAGAAGGGGATTCATGCTGATGTATATACCATTTAAAATCTCTCAGTATTTACTAAATCAGTGCACTGCAGATACATTTGAACATAATGATATAGTTTACCATGAATGAAACAAGCTTAACCATAGTTCATCATTACATCACAGTCATAAAAGTAGTATCTAACAAAGAGTGTGGAACTGCTTTCAGCCTGAAGCCAAATTCAACTTCAGAGAGGTTCTCAGGAGCCACATTCCAATGACAGGCAGGGCCAAATGTAAAAACCAAAAACAAAATAGCAATATATTTTAGTTTAAAGCATTAACTGCCAGTAAATAGGTCTAGGAAAGGCCTAGTCAGATCTGTGAGACATGCCATGAATACATCCCATTTGGATTATTGTAACTTTAAACTTTAAATGGGGCTTGTTAGCACCCTTGCATACCCCATGCTGTATTTTGGAAGCCCCCATGTTTCATGTGTATATCCAGGTAAACAAGACCATCAAATTAAATGTGTGAATTAAGTGCTTCATCCTTCTTCTAAGTAATCTGCATTTCTTCTTGCACCTTGAGACAAAGGATCTCCTCACACCCAAAGCAGTAGCAATAGCAAGTACATTCCTATACAGTTTATCAGTACTCTTAAGCACTCCCTAAGTGGTTTACCAAGTGTAAGCTAATTACCTCCAACAAGCTAGGTACTCACTTTAGCAACCTCAGAAGGATGCAAGCCTGAGTCAAGCCTGAGTTCTTGGCTGGTACTGAACCAACAACCTTATGATTTATGACTGAGTGGCTGCAGTACAGACATTTAACCACTGTGTCACCAGGGCTCTGTAAGAAGTCTCTGCCTACTCCCGTATTGTCCCCCAGCCAGACCTCCACATCCATATATCTTGGAGCTATCCTAATCCAATCACTGTTTTTGTCAGACTAAAATTAAAGCCATCAACCAGTCCAGAATTCCACTGTCAATTCCTAGGAAAAGACATCCAGCCTTTGTTACCTGACCAGATAGTCCATCACTTGGGGCTAGTGTTCAGATATAAATATGGTTCCAAAACCTATCCTCTGTGCACACAGCTGGCATACACTTCTGCAAAAGTTCTGTGTCACCCTCAGACTTCCCAGTCTGAACCATTCCAGTTTTCTGTCATCTCTTATTGGACAGGTAATTATAACCCTCTGCAAACCCCTAAAACTCCACTATCCCTCTTCAATTTTTTTATCATTTTGGCTAGCTCTAAATGCTGTGTCTGTGTGAATTGCTATCATGTGTTCATGAGCTATCCCTTAATTCACCCAAAACTTAAGAGTTTTCCTCAGTTAGTACTGGTATAAACAGGTGCAAATGGTTCAACGGTTACCTAAGCCTCTTGCAAAAACTAATTTGCTCAACATTTGAAATAACAGATAGCTGGGGGGAAACCCCCCCCCCAGTCCCTCCCACCTATTTTTTGGATAACAGGCTGCCTTTTGAAACTGTTCTGAAATTTCAGTGAGTTCAAAATGCTGCAGTCAAGTTGCCTACTGGAGCAGGTTATAGGGATCATATAACCTCTTGGCTGAAACAACTCCACTGGCTGCTAATCCATTTCAGGGCAAAATTCAAAGTGCTCATTATGATATTTAAAGGCCTAAATAGATTCAACCCATTTGAAAACCATCCCTATATGTGCATAAGGTGCATATGAAACATAAATGAATTTTGTATTTAGAGTTGGGTCTCATCTCCAAAATATCGCATTATGTACATGTATGCAGATACAGGTATTTTTAAAAACCCAAAATCTGGTACCAAGCATTTTGGATAAGGGAGACTTATCATAATTAGTTCACATTTTATTTCATATTATATTAAAATTTCAGGTCCAAGTCTAATAATAATTTTGCATATAAGTATACACACATATACATCTATGAGTGAAAAGTACACAGGGAGCCTCTTAACTGTGAAAAGGTGAACACATGTAGAGTCAGGTTTATGTCTCTACAAGCTTGGAAGTGATAGCTCTTGCTCTCAAGTTTTTCAATGCCTAATTCTACCTTTTCAGACTTGATGGACCCCTGATGTGTTTTGTACTCAGTTTGTATTGCCAAGTGCTTCGTGTCAACTAAAATTTACCTCTGGTTACTTATTCTAGATTTGAGAAGAGCGGCTGAATAATAAACATGTAATCACACAGAAAGTGGAACATTGTAAAAAGTTTTCCATTAGATAATTGACCTGCTAAAAGAGCCTTCCTGCCCCATTTCTTAGGATTATTACATGAGTTCCATTACATCTTACTCTGAAATAGAAACCATCAATTCTGGTGGCATCATCCTACACATGTCTACTTGGAAGTAAATCCAGTTGAGCTGAGTGAGGCTTATTCTCGGGTATATAGACCTTAATATATCAGCCAGGATCCCAAGTGTCCAGTGCACAAAGAGAAAGCAGCTGCATTAAACCCATGCTGAAATTAGAGGCTTCTAGCTCTCAAAAGTGTTTATCCCTTGTAATATGGGGGAGTGCACTGGAATGATACTACCCCACCCCCCAAACACACTGCAAACATTTGGCTCATTTCCCAAAGCCTTTTCAGTTTTCATTGTTCTAAGATAAAGCAAAGCAAAAGCAGCTTCATTTATATACCACTTCATATCATGCTATGGGATGTCTAAGCGGTTTACAACTGTAAGCTCATTGCCCCCCAACAGTTGGGTACTCATTTTAGCGACCTCGGAAGGATGCAGGCCTGAGTCTAGCTGAGCCCTGGCTAGTATTGAACTCGCAACCTTGTGGTCTATGAGTGAGTGGCTGCAGTACAGGCATTTAACCACTGCACCACCAGGGCTCCAAAAAAAAAAAAAAAAAGCTTCTTACTAGCAAAATGCTAGCTGTCTTATGTTGCATAGTGAAGAAGGAAGCTTAACAAATGAAAGATAAGCAAGGTTGTGTTTGCTGATTATCCAGAGCTTGAATAATAAATTTCAGAAAAGTGGCAAAGTTGTTTTCTTTTAACAGAAAGAGAAATATATCATTTATGGCACTGTGGGTAATCAGTGTGCATGTTTTCCCTAAGATACTGGAGCTCTTTTACACTATACCATTATAGCACAATTATAGCACTGTGATTCCACTTTAACTGCCATGACAGCATCCTATGGAATCCTGGGATTTGTAGTCTGGTAAGGGACTGGAGTCCTCTGGCTCAGATTCCTAAATACTCCTCCCAAAACTCCAAATTCCAGAATTCCATAGGACTGAACAATGCCAATGGGATCATAATGCTTGAATTGTATAGTTACATAGAAATGCTCCCAGGATGAATTCTGGTTTAAATTATTAAGATATCTTTACATTTCCCTTTATTCATTGGTTACAATTATACCTAGTCTTTTCTTCAATAAATTCAAGGCAGCACACAGGACTGTTCTTGTCTCTTTATTTTTCTCTCAACCCTGTGAGGTTGGTAGAACTGAGATAAATTGGAGGTGGGGGGAGGGAGAAAGAAAGATTGTCCAAAAGTCACCTAGTGACTTCCATGGCTTTATGGAGACTTGAACCTGAATCATCAGGTTCTAGTCTACACTGTAACTGCCACACACCAGAAGCATCCTCAAAGTCCGGGGGGGGGGGGGAGACTCTGCCTAGATACCTACTACTCAGAGAAGACCATACCAGGCTAAGTGGACCAATGCTCAGACTCTGCATACAACATATGTTCCGAGATGGAGAAGATAACTGAACATATGATGTTACTGAACATATGATGAACATATGTTCAGAGATGAATATGCTTACTATGTAAGCACAAGTCTCAAGCAATATTTTCAAAACCCAAACATTCACCTGAAATGTTGTGTCCAATTCTGGGCACCACAGTTCAAAAAGGATGTTGACAAGCTGGAGTGTGTCCAGAGGAGGGAGACCAAAATGGTGAAGGGTCTGGAAACCATGCCTTATGAGGAAAGACTTGAGGAGCTGGGTATATTTAGTCTGGAGAAGAGATGGTTAAGAGGTGATATGATAGCCCTGTTTAAGTATTTGAAGGAGTGTCATATTGAGGATGGAGCAAGCTTGTTTTCTGTTGCTCCAGAGAATAGGACATGGAACAATGGCTGCAAGCTACAGGAAAAGAGATTCCACCTAAACATTAGGAGGAACTAATAAGTTCTGTTTGACAGTGGATCATGCTCCCCTGGAAGTCTTTAAACAGAGGCTAGATGGCCATCTGTTGGAGGTGCTTTGATTGTGAGTTCCTGCACAGCAGGGGGTTGGACTGGATGGTCCTTGTGGTCTCTTCCAGTTCTACGGTTCCATGATTCTATGATTATTGTGTCAATAAAGTGAATGGGAACTCCTGGTATCCTTGCCATGGGTACTCTGGCTAGTGGTCCAACAACACCTGGAGAATCAGTGACTTTCGCCCTGCTCTAAGACATACAAAGAATCTCAAAAGCTTCAATGATTGAAAAAGCCATTCTTTTAATTTCCTGCACCATGGTACATTATTCCATGAAAGGTGTGACAAAGTTATAATCCAGAAGTAATGAAAATAAATGGGACCAATTAATGATCAACCTATTCTAGTTATCTTTAAAGAACATTTTCAGGCATTTTAAGAAGTATTTTGACAGGAATTTTAATGCCATTCTCACATTAAACCTAAGGGAGATTTCTTTCCCAAAAATAAGCAAAAAAATGGAAAAGCAATAAGCAATGCAAAAAGGAGTGCAACAAGTTAGTCTTTTTAACAGTGTAATGAGTAAAATCAATGAATTACTTTTTATAAACACTGTAAGAACAACTAGGAATGGATTACATTGAAAAGTAAGCCCTCCAGCTGTATCCTAACACATATATTTGACAACCACCACCATCATGACTAAGGCTGAATCTACATGAGGGCTGAATCCCTGCTCCAATGTGTAGTCCCCCTGCCCTGATTTGACTCTTTTACTGCCACACACATCTATTTTAATCCAAACTGAAATCAGTTTGGAAAGACACACAGGACCCCCATTACATGTCCACTTCTGTGTGCACATCTTTGCTGTATTGGTTTATGTCTAGTCACACAACTGCTGCAGCTGTGGGTTGGTTTTGTTTGCTTTTTTTACCACAGTGCAAGTACATATTCACATCTTTTCTTAAACAGCCTTGTTTTCTCATTGCCCACCTGTGTTTCTATAAAGTAAAGCCCATAGATAAGGAGGAACTGAAATACTGACCTATGAGTGTGTACATATGAACACCAAATTCCAAAAACAAAGGGGCAACACTGCCTTTTCTAGATCCCAATAAAACAAGGGAGCTTGTTCTACTGGGGGTGGGAACAATTGGGTGACCATTCACCAACCTGGCCCCACCCTCCCCCATCCCCCTACCCCCAGTTCCACTGCAAAACCAAATCAAAAGTCAAACCACACATTTTAAAAGCCTATTTCGTCTCAAAAAGAGCAGGGCCTTGTTCCCACTATGATTTAAAGTGAATTACAGATTGGGTTATATGACCATCATACCCACTTGAAACTGGTCCCGATCCTATTGAGCTCAGTTGCAATTGCAATGAAGCAAGGCAAACACCAAAAAAAACCACTGTTTCCTGACACTAGTTCTTTGGAGGGTTTTTTGAAAAGAATTGATTCCAAAACATGTTCAACAAGTGGGAATGACAGATCTGAATCAGATCATACTGGAGGGGAGGGACTAATGGCAGAGGGATGTTTACCATCCTGACTCAGTTTTTGGGAGATCTGCCATTTCTCCCTGCTCTCAGTGCTGCTTTTGTTCTTGTGTGACCTATGGATGCATTATATATATATATATATATATATATATATATATATATATAGAGAGAGAGAGAGAGAGAGAGAGAGAGAGAGAGAGTTGGTGCCATGCTGGGCAATTGGGCCGATGGCAGCTCAGCAAGACAAGTAGTTGCAATATCAACGGATTGAATCTATCAATTAAAAAAAAAAGTTTCCAAGCCGAGCTGCTCAGATGGGGAAATGGTATACTTTTTAACAGCCAAAGTCACCCTGCTCTGGCCCCATCCTCACCATGTTGCTGCTTGCATTACCGATGATGCATAGATGATTGATGTGCATTTTGAATTGGGGCAAACTAGTGGGAGCAACAATCATGCCAAAAAAGAAGCAATTACAAGGAAATAATGAAAAGATCCACTTTCATAGTGGGAACAGCGGACTTTTTGAAATCGATTCACCAACACGGGGCAAAGGCAAATCACAAACCGGTTTAAATGTAAGTGGGTATGAGACTCTGAATAAACTGGAGGGCTTTTTAAAATTGTCTTAAAGTCCTCAGGCATTGAAAAGAAATGTTTTCACAGTGAAAGGAGAGGAATATAATGTGTACCAGCAGGACTGGGATCGAGGTAAGGATGCATTATTTAGCCTGTGTAGATTCAGCCTAATATACATGAGACATTGAAGTATGCTTCTGGTATACTGATATTTTTTGTTTTTGTTTTAAAAAAAAAATTCTTACATACATTGTCTTTAAAAGCACAACTCTGCATAAATATATTTTTTCATTATTTCCATACATTCATTCCCATCCACATCTTACAGACAGTCTAATTTCCACCTAGTAATACTTGCATTAACAAAAATTAAAGGCATCATATCTCACATCTGAACTGCTCCCACCCTCTGGCATGCCCTCCCATAGCAGGTTAAGGCTGGTCTCCTCCCTGCTTTCTTTTCACTGGCAAGCTAAGACATTTTTATTCAAGAAAGCTTTTCATATATAACCATGTGAGGGTGGCTTTTATATGGGGTGTGTGTTTTAGTTATGCTTTTTAACTTCTGCATATTTTTATGTAATTTTATACTGTTTTCGGTTAGATTATTTTAATTGTTTTACATTTTTATTGAACAGTTTTTAAAATGTTTTATCTCTGAGCAATCTTACATCTCTTCTGGAAGAATGGCAGCATACAAATGAAATGAAAAATATCTTGTGTATAATCATTAATTCTCCTTTCCATTATTAAAGCAGGACTCCACCCATTATATTTTAATAAACTTCTTAAATTATCTGCTTTACTCTGAAAAACCTATCACAGCTAAATCACCCTACATATTACTTATGAATTTGATAACAATATCCTATTTTTTATTAAAGTTATTTACATTTACATCTCTTAATAATCAGGTCAATTAGATTATTAATTGTGCAGATTTGGAGAAAAGAATCCCACTCCTCAATAGAAGAGTGGATTTTGAAACTGTTAGACATGGCAGAGATGAATCTCTGCCATGTCTAACAATTTCAAAATCCACTCGTCTATTGAGGAGTGGGAATCTTTTCTCCAAATCTGTACAATTAATAATCTAGTAGCAGCTGTCATATAAAATATAATCCTGCCACGTTCCTTATTGACTCATCCTCTATGAGATTGAATAAATGCATTGCTGGATCTATATTTAATCTTTCAACAAGAATTTTCTCTATCATTCTATGTATAAATTTCCAGAATTTCTTCACTTTCTCACATCCACCATGAGAGGAGGAAAATGCCTCCCTCCCACCCTTTTCTAGCATTTACTATCACTGCTCCTGTACATTTTAGAGAGCCTATCAGGAGTTAAGTATCAATGATAACCCATTTTATATATAGTTTCTCTTACATTTTGACAAGCCATGTACTTCATCCTTTTAGTCCATAGATTCTCCAATTATGAGTGTTGTACTGGGTGTCCCAAATTTTGTGCCCATTTTTATAGGTTTTCATGATAAAATGGGCATAGTGATATTTTAAAGCTCTCCTTTACACCCAGCTCAATACTGTCTTTTTAAAATGACTGGCTTCTTAAGTAAATTCCTCAGGAGGACAGGACTGGACAGAACATATCTACAGGTACATGTGATACCATTTCAGATAAATGGAAAGGCATGTAAGTATATCTCATGCTTACAGATACATGCAAAGCTGGGCACAGCATGTTTTTAGAGTGATTCATTCGATCAGGGGACTCAAGCAGTGGTTCTGTAACAGCTGCATCAAAAAGATGTTTTTCTTCAATTTTATTTAGCTTGAGGTAGGCACAGCTGGATGGCAATGCAAATATTCAAACAAGTGTTCTGAGAATATGTTGACTATAGTAGCCAGAAGGCTCTTGGAAAAAGTAAAAAAATATAAAGATTTTTTTAAAAAGATGTACAAACATGAAGATCATTATTTTTTCTCCCAGATTGGGTTGAATGCCATGCAGGATTTACTATATGCCACATTTTATGGTGCACAGATAAGAATATCCAATATTGAGTTTAGTAGGCTCAAGGCCACTAATTTCAATTGGTTTAAATAGGCATAGATTATATTGAACTGTGACTAAACTCTCCAGCAACTTTAATTTCTATAATAAACCTCTAAAGGGAATTCATAGGATTGACTCAGCAGGGTAATTTTTAAAAAGATATTATCAATTATGATCAGTTCAAGAGGGTTGCAAAAGGGTGTAATTTAAATATTAACAGCTTTGGCATAAAACCTAAACCTGGAGTAGGTGGTAGAGGTCTGGAACCTTGTTTCCAACTTCTGTGTATCTGTGCTAATAATAGCAGCATAGTCCTCCTTACAGTAAATGGAGAGAAAAGCAGCTACAAATTCAAAGGAGAGAATAAGCATCATATAATGAAATTAATTACTGAGTCATTCAAAAGCATAGTCAAGAGGTGATCACTTGACTTCTTAACACTTGCTGGAAAATTGCACAGACATAATTTAATAAGAATGTTAAGTGATTATCAGAATTATTGTTGACTCTGGCTTGTTAATTATATACTGGGCATGATGTCCCACAGTCCAGTTACAAAGAAACATGTTTGTCATTTCATTTTTAAAATGTTATAAATAGAAAAATGTCTTATTTATAGATTGCAGAGTGCAATTTTATGGACTTTAATTCCAAATGCTGCTGTTTCTTGGCAAATTGCAAGCTTCTATTAAGATAAAAAGCCACTATATAAAACTTAATTTAGTTTACTTTTACATCTTCTTCTAGGGTTGCCTCTTTATCCACAGCTTGAACTATCAAGGACTGCTTCTTTGATTAAAAAAAATACACTGTGGTTTATAATCTTACTGTAGTTGAAATGGCAAGTGGTCTACAGTGCATGTTACAAGGACAGCTATTAAGCAGCTATCCGTTAAAGCTGTCAAGAGCTCAAAAAGAGATTGAAAATTGATAGCTGTCAAACAACTTTCTAAACAGAAAGTCTAAGACTTCTGCAGTTAAAGGATTTCAGTCCTGTTGATTCACATGGAATTCAAATATATCAGAACTGGATTAGATGGTGAAACCATAAGGCTGGGCTATGCCATGCAGAATGGCAGTAAATGCATAACAGGATTGCCCTTGAATCAGTATTTTTTTTAAAAAAAAATGTAAAGTAAATTATTGTTTTATGTCTTCTTATTGACATTTTTAAGTTTAGGGTAGCCAACCCTGGAAATCTGGGCTCACCTTCTGAGGTTTTTGAAAAAGTGAACGACAACACCAACCAATATTTCTCCTAACCACTCCATCCTCAGTTTTTCCAGCCTTGACAATACAACTGTAGTGTTGCTCACTACAGCAGAGAGGATAGCATAGTGTGATAAAATACCTGACAAAGAATAGACAGGTTATAATCCTTATTTCCTCTGTAGTTTTAGAGGGATTGGGAGAATCTGCAAAGCATATTCTTTCAAGTAGTGCTAGGAAGCTGACAGTGAAACTTCCAGCCTTCTATCACTTTCATTACAAAAAAATTATCTCTGGAGTCTAGGTTCTATGCACAGTATTGTAGCTGATGCTCCTGATTTCTTGCTCATTTGTTCTTCTGAATTCTCCAACAGCTCCCCTACCTGCTTGCCACCTCCATGCTTGTATGGTTTTAAATACAAGCCCTAAATATACAACTAATAAGAATGATAGGGTTTCTGACTTCCTATATTGGCAAGTTTCTTGTCTCTCTTAGATTTTGTTTCCCAGGAAGACCTTTTGAGCTTCCTGGCATAAACAGTCTACCTCCTCTCACCTAAAAACTCCTCTACCTTTTAGAACACAACGTGGCTGAACAATTTTATTCCTTCACAATGGCCTTTCCAACACTACAACAAAGGGTCAAACTACATGTATAGAGGGAATCCATAAATGAATCTTCCAATCACATTTCTTTCTTTTCTTTTCTTTTACTGCATTGTCATTTTGACTGTATGTCAATTTGTACATGGGGGTGAAAGTGTGTTAAGACTTCTCTGTGCTTTAATCATATCTTGACAAGTTGTCATCTCTTTTGAGGGGCTAGGAAGAGAATTAGGAAAATGTAACACAAAAGAAGTGCTAAATATGTTCTCCATCAGTGCTGCTCTTCAAATAAGTTGCGAGACTTCTCAAAGAAATAAAGAAAGACAAAGAAATATCCTGTTGTAGTTCTAACAAGTAATATGTAGTGTGATCCTGAAAGTTTTACAGTCAGAAGATGTGAAAACATGTAACTTATGGGCAAACTATTGTGTTGTAGGAATACATGTTGTTGTTTTTCATTATCAAAATATCCCACAAGCCAACATACTGATAGAAGAAAATATAACAAAAATGTTCAGATTACGAGAATGTCATCAAGGAATAGTTTGCATCCAACAGTCTCATTTCCAGTGGTTGAAATGACTGCTACATCAAAATCGCCTCCTCCCCATAGCTGTCCCCAAACTCACCAAATCTGCTCCAGAGGGCTGGGGAGCCCTCTGAAAGAAACTTGTTGAGCATGAGGGGGGAGAGGAAGGAAAACCTCTTGTTATGTAAGCAGGACTCCTCTTCTCTGAATTTAGGTCAGAAGTCAAATTGATCTGCCTGTGGAGGACATTTCCATGCTTAGGCATAGCAACAGAGATAAATGTAGGGATGTTACCATCAACTAGGGCAGTTTGACTCAACTTTAACTGCCATCTAGGATTTGTAATTTTGTGACATATTTAGCTTTGTCTGTCAGAGAGCTCTGGTGCCACAACAAACTACAAGTCTCAGGGTTCCATAACATGGAGCCAGAACATTTAAATGTGTCAAACTGCATAAATTCTACAGTGTGGCAGCAGCTAGAGTCTCAGGCATCCATTGTTTAATGTTAGTTATATGTAATATAACATTTATATATATATTTAATATAACCAGAGATGCAGTGGCTCAAGTGGTTAAGACACTGACTCTGTTGATTGCACGATCAGCTGTATAAATTCTGCAGTGTGGCAGCAGCTAGAGTCTCAGGCATCCATTGTTTAATGTTAGTTATATTTAATATAACTAATATATATATATATATATATATATATATATATATATATGGTTATATTAAATATAACTAATATATATTTTAATATAACCAGAGATGCAGTGGCTCAAGTGGTTAAGACACTGACTCTGTTGATTGCACGATCAGCAGGTTGGCAGTTCGAGGCCCGGGTGCTGCATGATGGGGTGAGCTCCTGTCACTAGTCCCAGCTTCTGCCAACCTAGCAGTTCGAAAGCATGCAAATGCAAGTAGATAAATAGGTACCACTTTGGTGGGAAGGTAAACAGCATTCTGTGCAATCATACTGGCCATATGATCATAGAGTAGTCTCTGACAACACTGGCTCTACAGCTTAGTAATGGAGATGAGCACCGGCCCCTATGATCAAGCACGACTTGACAACGGGGAATATTTTTACCTTTTTATATTTAATATAATTCCTTGTAGTCTTTTAAGACAAAAGTCTTTCCATGGTAGCTTAAAACAATAGAATCCAGTACCAAATTATAACAAATTATAACTATATAAAAATAAATGAGTTAAAATGAAATATAATTCCAGGGGGCAATAAGTATAAATGATTTTTCCTTTAGATAGTGGGCTCATATGGCTGTCTTTTAGTACATTCTGTCTTTAGCCATTGATGGAATTGGTGAAGCTGATAGACACAAATCTCAGTTGCAGAAAGCTTTGAATCAGTAGTTCCCAAACTCAGGCCCTAAAATGTCTTTTCAGAATCGCTAGCTATTGGTCATGCTGGCTGTAGGCACTGACTATTGAAATCCAACAACATCTGGGCCCCCAACATTGGAAACCACTGCTCTAGATGACCTAAATGATGACCATTCTATCAAGAAAGTGATCTGTAAAATGCAACCATTGACATTTATAGAGGGAGGGAGGGAAGGAGGATTACATCACTGGAAGTACCTTATTAAGTGTCAAAATTGACTGACTTCTTCTTGTACATATTCAAAACAGTCATTACATTCTCATCCGTTTTGTTCTCTTTTCCCTCCACATCATTCCTAGCTGTGTTTGTGGAAGAGACATCAGTAGTCTATAAAATTATGCTTTGTCTTTTAAATTGCTTTTGCATAGCACCTGGCCATAATCCAGCACCTTGTTAATGGCACTTTAGCCAACTGAAATCAATGGATTTAAGCAAACACGATTCTGTGCTGTACAGTAGATAAGAGATCCACTGCAGACATGCAGTTTCAGAAGCACTAGCATTATTCATTGTAGGAATATGTCAATGGATACTTTGATGTTTCTACATTTTTTTGTCACGTAAATGTTTTTCTGTTGATGCTTTCTCTTCATAGGGGTTTTCATTTTTAGCTATAAATTGACAAAATCTGTCGTTTGGGCTGAGTTTTACAAGGCATTTAATTTTATTTAAGAAAGCAAGAAAGGAAGACATTGCTGCCCAAGCATTTGAAGGAACAGTTTTGCAAGGCTTTCATTCATGCGCAGAAAGAAAATGCCTTGTAGGAAAGTACCATCTGGTGGATATTTTTGTAAACTGCTAGTGTTTCACTTTGGAAAGAACATGAGTACATTATTTCTACTGGTGAATTAGCATGGAAAATGCAAGGATTAGTTTTGCATTGCTTTCCTCAATTGCAGAATTAATCTTAATTTCCTTGATTACTTACATAATGTATATTTATATTTGGATATATTCTTTTGCTCCTTCCTCCCTGCCCCAATGTTCATATTGTATTGTACACCTTTGGTAGGCCTGAATGTCTGTTTTGTTGTTTTATTCTGTGAAGTGCCATGAACACTGATAACACTATAAAAATAAATAACAACAACATGGACATAGGGTTTCCAAAGAAGATATTTGCACTTTATTTGGGCTCTGAAATTTAACCCAGTATGGTATAGTGCTTTGAGCACTGGACTATGATTCTGGAAATCAGGATTATATTCCCTGCTCTGTCACAGAAACCCACTGGGTCTTGGATAAGTCACACAATCTCAACCCCAGAAAACTCCATGATAGGTTTGCCTTAGGGTCACCATAAGTCAGAAATGACTTGAAAGCACACAGCAGCATTTAACCTTATAATTATAGAAATATAAAGGAAAATCTTAAGACCAGAAGGTATTCCATATAAAGATATTTATTAATATTTTTCTCCCTTCTCTTCATCGGCAGCCAACATGTCGCAGAAAGTCTCCTTTATTCTTTTTTCCCTCTAATACAGATGTAGTTGGACTGGAACTCACAGAGGCTTTAGTAGCATAGCTAATGGTGAAGACCACTAGGAGCCAACAATATCTGCAGAGCTAATATACTCAGACATAGGGCCTCAGCAGACGGCTAATAGGGCCGTCTCCGAGACCCGGAAGAGGAGGGGCAGCCGCACGCGCGGCGTCCCTTCCTCTTCCTGAGGTCGTCCTCGGAGCTTCCGGCCCTCCGGATGGCCGGCGCTCTGGGGATGACCTCCCTCCGCAGCGACCGGACGCGCTGCGGAGGATAAGTCAGGGAAAGTGCGCCCTACGCATTTAGGGCGCACTTTCTCTGTCTTGTAAAAGGAGCGGCAATTTGCCGCTCCTTTTAGGGTCGCCGCAGGAGCACCGCGGTCCCGCAGCGTTCCAGACCAGGGCGCCTGGTCTGCATCCCCCCTTCGATTCCAAATTGCTCTTCCATAAGTGTAAGGTTAGAAAGTGTAAAATTAAAATCATACAAGCCATTGTATTCCCTATTACCATGTATGGATGTGAGAGCTGGACAGTTAAGAAAGATGACAGGAAGAAAATCAATTCATTTAAGATGTGCTGCTGGAGAAGAGTGCTGAGGATCCCATAGACAGCCAAAAGGACAAACAAAATGGGTCCTAGAGCAGATCAAGCCAGAAACCTCCCTAGAAGCCAAGATGACCAAACTGAGGCTGTCATACTTAAGATACATCATGAGAAGAAATGATTCCTTGGAAAAGACATTAATGCTGGGAAAGGTGAAGGGAAGTAGGAAGAGAGGACGGCCACATGCCACATAGCTGTATTCTATTAAGGAGTTCGTGGATATGGGGTTGCAGGAACTAAACAGAGCAGTGGAGAACAGAGGATTATGGAGATGTCTCATCCATAGGGTCACCATGAGTCGAGATTGACTCAAGGGCAGTTAATAACAAAGTGTAAGGAAGTCTTCCATTGGCAGAAGATATTTTAATCTAGTGGAGGTTCCTACTGATTAAAGTGAGGAAGACATGATTTTCTCTTTATTCTCTGCTCCAACACCCTGCAACAGTACCCCACTCCATTCATCTATCTACAATGTCTATATTTATTTATTAGGAGTATATATATCATATATATCACCTGTCAACCCACCAGGGCCACTGAAATGATCCACAGTGGATAATCACATTTAAAATAATATGTAACACTTTTAAAAACAAATGTACACTACTTCTTAAAAATAAATGCCAGTGTTTCAGTAAGACTCCCAATCAAGGGAGCAGATTTTTCTGAAAGACAAGATATTGGAAAAGAAGGAACTGTCTAAAAACACTCTTTCCACTTCCACAATTGGGAGCTTCCCTCTTGGAATGGCAGAGAACTTCTCATAGGATTTCAGGATCCAGACCATTGTTCAGTTAAAATTCCATCGTGTCTTTGGTTAATAATTTCATGTTGGGAAAACACATATTTTATGGTCTATTTTATTGCCACTAACAGGAGTTATGTAAATATATTCATTACCTTTTTAAAAAAAATAATCATGCTTTCTGGTGCAATGTGTTGTTGTTATGTGCCTTCAAGTCATTTCCCATTTATGGCAACCCAAAGGCAAACATATGGGGTTTTCTTGGCAAGATTTGTTCAAAAAGGGGTTGCCTTCCTCTGAGGCTAAGACAGTGTGACTTGCCCAAGATCAACCAGTGGGTTTCCTGGCTCTCAACTATTGTAATTACTTGACCACATTACAGTCAGTCCTCTGTATCTACAGATTCAACCATCCATAGCTTGAAAGCATTTAAAAATATATAAAATTCTAAAAAGCAAACTTTGATTTTGCCATTTTATATAAGGAATACCATTTAACTACACCATTGAATTTAATGGGATTTTAGCATCCATAGATTTTGGTATCCATGGGGATCTAGATTTCTTTATTAAAAAGATAGAAAAATATAGCAGTAGAAACTGACAGAAGCATCTATATTCAATGTAAACTGTTTTAAAAGTAAAAGAGGAAAAATAGTGCAGGTTTTAAAACCCTACTCCTGACCTATCTAAGGGGGCTAGAGGGGTGTAGCTAAACCTAAAGGACTACAGACTAAAACAGAGAGAGAGAGAGAGAGAGAGAGAGATTTTTCACCAACCTATGTTAAGAGTCTGGGTAAGTTGGATGGCTGGAGATCAGATCAGCAGCATCACAATGGTGAAAGTGGCTGTGTGGAGTTCAAAATGAAGGAAACTCTCTGGAGACTCTTTCTTTGTATGTGTGTCTCTGTGTGTGGTTTTACCCCTTTGTGTACAGTTAACCTTTTTCTAATTTGGGTGCTCACACCTGGAGTGAAGGGGACACACCTAGGTAGAGCAAAAATGACCTCAGTGTTGTTCTATGGAGGGCTCAAAACCATGTGCTTAAAATGATGAGTGCAAAGACCATGCCTTGTATGTGAAGAACTTTTGGTCTATGTGCAAGGTGGAGATGTACAAGTGCCCACTGGGTACTGATAATGACTCTTAGATCAGGGGTAGGCAACCTTTCCCCTTTAAGGGCCGAGGGACTTCAGCTCCCAGAATCCCAGGAGCTATTGGCCAACATGGGACTATTGGCCAACATGGCTGAGGCTTCTGGGAGCTGAAGTCCCTCGGCCCTTAAAGGGGAAAGGTTGCCTACCCCTGTCTTAGATTGTCTGGGGAGTTTAAAACAATTGTGCTGCATACATTAGACAAAGCCAATAAAGTATTGACATTTACCCTCTCTCAAATCTAGATAGGGTTGCCCAACTTCTCTGGAAACTCCATAATAGCTTACAATGGTGGTTGTACCAGTCTGAGCTAGTTCAACAGGGTCTCCATTCAGTGGAGGTAAACAAGACAGTTAAGCACTGATTGCTCTCCTGAACACATAAATGAGACCATTTCTTCATCAGCAGGAGGGAAAATCCAGTTTGTAGTTTAAAATGAGGCTTGACTTCTCCAAGTTGGACAGGGATCCAGGGTCTCTTGCTCTAGCCTTTCAACTGAAAGGGTCTGCCTGTGTAAGTCATTGCAGCATGAGGTTTCTGGCTGCTGGAGTCCTGTGGCCAAAGTTTTTGCAGACTAAGCACAAGCTGCCAGAGTCCTGGAAGGATCAGGGATAGCCAACAGGCACAGCCAGCTCTATTCATGCATGGCAGCTGGAGCAACTAGAGGTACAGCCATTTAAGGGTTGCATTGTCCTCTCCACTCTGGCCACAGCAATACAGTCTTCTATGCTACTTGTAGTTGCTCTGATTGTGTTTTGCCTTGTTAGCTTTGCTATACTTAGGCCTTGGTTTGTCTTCTGACTCTCCTTCTTGCCTCTGGCCCCTTGGGTTCCTGGAACTCTGCCTTGATGTGTTTAGACTTGGTCTGCTCCCTGGCTCTGGCTCTTGTCTCTGGCCCATTGAACTTTTGGAACTCAGCTTTGCTGTACTTATACCTGAGCTGTTTCCTGAGTTACCTTCTGCTTCTGGCCCATTAGACTCTCTAAAGTTCACCATCCATGGCCCTGGCCCTGGCAGCCCACTTATGAATCCAAGCCACCACCACCTTGGACCCATGCCTTCTTCATATTTAGTGAGCACAACTTGTAATAATAGTCTTCAAACACTCTTCTGATGGAACAAGAAATTCTATAGATAAAATGAACAAGTCAGTTGTCTCGTTTACAACATTTCACAAGTGACAGAATACTTGGTGAAACAATATCATTTAAAACTAAGTGGGTTTCAAAAATCCATGGCCCAAGTAACCTTAGAAGCCAGACATATGTTAAAGTGCATAATATGAAATCTGTTCTGTAACACGTGTAGGTTTTATTTAATACAAATCAGCAAGGAAATAATCTAGCAGACAATATAAGTTATTCATAAACAACAGTGTATATTCATTAATTCATGAAAGGAATCCAAATACCTCATGCTGAGTAATAGTTTTTTACCTGCTGTGATTTTCAAGTATTGCAGGATGCTACAATTCAGGACATGTTAATGATCAAAATGTATTAATTGTTCTGCTGATAGGAAGCAAAATATGCTACCTGTAACACATCCAAGGGTGCATCATCCTTCTCCTATGTTAGTGTGCAGAGCTTTGCTTCAATAGTATACACAAAAATACCCAAAATTTCATGCAATTCTAGGGCTGGGGATGGTGGGAACTGAGTAGGGGGTGGTGAGAGTTGTAGCAGGTATGGGGGGCATGCTTCAGGAAGATTGGACCTCTCTCAAAAGTGTCCAAATACTAATGAGTATGGATCTTCACCAATCTTGCAGTGATTGCAGAGTCCTGTCTGACCTGATTATGATAATTTAGGTGTCACAACAATCCTATCCATAGTTGTAATTCACATTGAACTGAAAAGTCAGTGGAAGATTAATTTTATGGCTGGTTTTATAACATTTATCCACTCAGCTTGTAATGGTATACATTTACATTGCATTTTCCTTTTGTTATTTTCTTGGGGTAGGAGCTATAATATAGGCCATGTTGATTTTTAGATAACTTATACCAGGGGTCAGCAACCTTCCCTTACCTGGGGCTGGTCCCTTCTGGTGGGCCCTTCCCGTGGGGCGGGGGGGGCGGAATGGTGGCGCGAATGTTGCAGCCACCATTTTGGCAAACAAAATGGTGGCTGCCACTCGCGGCCGCACGGCGGCCAAAATGTGTGGCAGTGATGGCGAGCAGCAGTGGCAGCAGTGGTGATGGCAGGCGGCAGGGCTGGTAAACGGGGGTCCATGGGCTGGATGCGGCCCACAGGCCGTAGGTTGCCAACCCCTGACTTATACAGACGTAACTTGGTTAACAAAACCTCTGACAAAGAAGCTCCTTTTTACAAAGTCTTTTTATACCCTTCCTCCCCCCCCTCTTTTCCTTGTCCTTCCTCTAACTGAACATTTTTAGCAGCATTAGCATGGGAAGGATGGTGAAAGAGGTCTGGAGAAACACAGAGTTTTAGTATCAAGTTGCAGCAGAGTGTCTTCAGTAAACAATGCAATAATAGCTTGAGCTGGAAAGAATGGCATTCTGATCTAACTGATCCTACTGTAGCTGTGTGTTTAAGCCTACAACAGGCGAAGTAAACAGCAGCTGTCTGCAGAATCTCTTACAAAGTATGTTGAACACCAAAACAGAGGGGGGAAGGGATAGCAAATTAATAATAATAATAATAATAATAATAATAACAAATTTTATTTATATCCTGCCCCTCTGTGTGGCAATCGAGGTGGCGTACATCAATTAAAAATAACAGTTAAAACCTCAACCCCTGTCCCAACCCTCCCCCCCATAAAACAGAATTAAACTAACATAGAGTTAAAACAACAGCATAATTAAAACAGAAAACTATATTGGGTGAACATGTCATGGTGGCCAGAGGATGAGCAAAGGATCATCATCAATTAATCAGGGAGATGTTCCAGGAAGGTCTGCCAGAAAAGATCCGTCTTTACTGCCTTTTTGAAGGCAGTCAGTGTAGTAATATGACGGATCTCATCCAGGAGGCTGCTCCAAAGCCTGGGAGCAGTTGTGGAGAAGGTCCTCTGGGAGGTCTGCGAAAGCCTAGATTTCATGGGCTGCAGCAGGTTTCTCCCAGAGGACCAGAGTGCGTGGGGGGGGGTTCATACGGGAAGAGGCGGTCCCGAAGATAAGATGGACCCAAGCCATGTAGGGCTTTAAAGGTCAAAACCAGCACCTTGTACTGCGCCCGGAAACTAATTGGCAGCCAGTGGAGGGATTTCAGCACAGGTGTTATGTGTTCTCTCCCAGATGTTCCCGTAAGCAACCTGGCTACCATATTTTGGACTAATTGAAGTTTCCAGGTTAGGCACAAGGATAGCCCCATGTAGAGTGCATTACAGAAATCCAAACGTGAGGTTACCAGAGCATGCACCACAGTTTCCAGATCCCTCATATCCAGACAAGGGCACAGTTGGCGTATCAGCCGAAGCTGATAGCAGGCACTCCTGACTGCCGCATTCACCTGACTAGTCATGTGAAGCAATGAATCTAGAAGCACCCCCAAACTGCGAACACAGTCCTTGGAGGAGAGTGTGACTCCATCCAGGACTGGAGACTGTATTCCCAGGCCTGGTTTCAGGCCCGTAACTGTCAGTACCTCCGTTTTGTCTGGATTCAGCTTCAATTTGTTTTCCCTCATCCAGTCCATTACCGCTCTGAGACAGTCATTAAGAGGAGAGACGTCATCTGAAGTCTGGGCTGATGATCTGGTCATGGAGAAATATATCTGGGTCTCATCAGCATAAACATGCTGCACCAGCTACCATCATCATTAAAGAACCATAGATCTGTAAATTTGGCCACAAAAATTAATATCACTGTTGAATGCATTTTGGAAAAAGTTTTCGGGTGGTTGCTTTTTCTATATGTTTTTCTTTACTTATATAAGGCTTACCTTACTTGGGCTGCTGCCACAATGCAGCATTAATGCAGCTTGGCATTGCTTTAACTGTCATGACTCTATCCTATAGGATGCTGGTATTTGTAATTGTAGCACCAGAGTTCTCTGACAGAGAAGGTTAACTATGGGCCTTTGCAGACTGCCAGAAATAGTGCAAATTGAGTCCACTTTAACTGCCCTGGCTCAGTGCTAGGGAATCATGGGAATTGTATTTTTTTCTGAGACATTGAGACTTCTCTGTCAGACAGCTCTGGTGCCACAATAAACTACAGTTCCCATGATTCTCTAGCACCGAGTCAGGGCAGTTAAAGTGGACTCAATTTGCACTATTTCTGGCAGTCTGCAAAGGTCCTATCTCACAAAACTACAAATCCCAGAATTGCATAGCATGGAGCCATGGCAATTAAAGTAGTGTCAAACTGTGTTAATTCCACAGTGTAGATGCATCTCTAGTTGTTTTATTGCACACGTGCATATTAGTTTTGGGTATAAAATTTGCTGAAACTTATTGAACTGCTCTTCTTTTTTATAGTGTAGGAACCTCTCCTTATTCATTCCATGTTATTTTTGCCTCTGTTGCCAAATCTTCTGTTAGACAAGTAATGCCCAAGATATCACATCTACTTCTTTAACTCAGGTATACCTGTTCATATATATATATATATATATATATATATATATATATACAGTTTATATATATATATATATATATATATATATATATATAATAAATATACAGTACACCAAAATATTCATATACTTATATATAAAAAATCAGAAATTAAATTTAAACTTGTATTTCACGAAACAGACCTAAGTGCAAACGTTTTATTCCAAGCCACATTGAAGGATAATTTCTCTAACAAAATTATTGGCCACCACTTAAAGCCAGCCACAACTTGCAATGCTAAAGAGAAAACTGTACTTTTTCAAAAGTTCTGGCATAGTGGCATTCTAACTATTTTGATGCCTTCATTTCAAATATCAAATTATGACTTTCTTCTTTCTACTTGTCCATAATCCATGAGCCATCATTCTGACCAGCCTTATCTATTTTAGTTCATATCTGTTCTGGTATATTTTAAATTGGGTCTTCTTATCTTTTGCAGTTACCAATTTTCCCAGGAGGGATCAAGTTTGCAGTTCACTATAAATAGTTCACTATAAATAGAATCTCAACTATTCTAGTGCATGTACTTCAAGTGGAATCAATGAGAATTTACATTATAGCTATTTAAATCTGGCTCTTTTTTAGGATGAATCTTTACTTCCTGAATCAAACTAATTTAAAAGACACATCTAGGTTTAATCTGGCTTAATTTGCATTTGCTATTACAAGGGGAACCTAGGACCTATACTTCTGAAAGTTGGGTTAGGGACCTCTAACAAAAAATATGCAACCCCTCCTTCATTCTACAATGTCCATGATTCTTGAAGAAAAAGACGATATTAGAGAAAGATGGAAGAGAAAGGAAAAGTACTAGATTGTATAATAAAGTTTAGAGTATCTCACTGAGAGAAGCTATTCTCACACATGTTATTATGGAAGAGAAAGAAGAGTAATATAACAAACTAGATTCAGGAGGGGGGAGGAAGGCTACATAGTGCAGGAAGAGAGTGGGTGTGGAAAAACTAATGAACAGGAGGTTACCATGGGTATGTGCTGTACTTAAACTCCTATTGAGTAACATGCAATATTAGCACCTATTGAGTTCAGGCATGCATCTTCATCACTTCTTTCTAGGGCTGATAGGGAAGCTCTGCTCCTTTTAGGTCCTCTCACCCTCCCCTGTGCAATGTGGAGATGAGGGGGGATATTTTGCTTCCTTTCCCAACTTGTAGGAAAGCTTGGGTTGTCCCTCTTGCAAGGAGGATTCAGCAACACTCACAATGTAGCAAGATCTGGAAACATTTTCATGTCTACTGGGGAGCAAAGTGGGATGTTCACATACACCATTTCAAGCTGATATAAAGCAAAAGCAGCTTATTTATATACCGCTTCATATCACGCTATGGGATGTCTAAGCGGTTTACAACTGTGAGCTGATTGCCCCCCAACAATCTGGGTACTCATTTTAGCGACCTCGGAAGGATGCAGGCCTGAGTCGAGCCTCAGCCCTGGCTGGTATTGAACTCGCAACCTTGTGGTCTATGAGTGAGTGGCTGCAGTACAGGCATTTAACCACTGCGCCACCAGATTAGAAGTGCTTTTCAGACATTGTGTCTGCAGAACATACAGAAAGGCATCTGGGTGGATGTGGGAGGTACTTGGAAGTTGCAGGTGGTGTGTTTGTGTGACAGTGTGCATGTATGGTGGGGAGACACACACAAAAATTACCCAGTGGCATGGCTTGACACCATGCCATGCAGTCACCCTCCTTGGGAGTTGGTTGTTTGGGCAGTAGGGTTTTGACCCACTTCGGGAGGAAACAGGTTTGAGTGACTTTTTCCTGCCCATCACTTCCTGACCTCAGGCCAACAAAGGAAATTCCAGTTATTTGTCTGTCTTGAGTGTCAGCCACATATTTATGTTTTGTGCTTATATCAAAATCTTAATGTCTTGGCACCTGTGAAAGATGTGAGTGTTCTTTTTGATCACCCTAGCACCAGCTTTTACATCTTGAATTTTCCAAACATATTTATTAGCCATAAATTTCAGGCCATATATTCAGCATGTGTGTGTGTGACAATATATATATTCTTTTTTATCAAGGTAGTAGGCAGGCATAGGCAGTTGGAAATACATCTCAGACTTTGTCATGCATGACTGGCAACATATTTGTCTATTTAGAAGTGTATTTTCTAACACCTCTCTCTATAATTACTTTGCACACATTTGTAAAGCCATTAACAGAACTGGAGCTGGCTACTTCTACATTTAAATTTCCAGTGTGCTAAGAAGTAGCTGACCAAACCATATTACGGATAGATTTCAACTCTATATTGCATTTCTATATTAGCTACAGTATGAATTTATAAGTGGATATCTTTAAACAGTCATATTGATTACTGCAACAGAACTACTATAAAGTGCCATGTTATACTTTTAAATTCATAGAAGGGGAAAAAAACCCAGAGTCTATTAGCTCTTCATAATAACTCTTTTATGTGCAGTGCTAATTATTATTCCAGAACATGCTGTTTTTGTCATGCTATCCCAATGCTATTTTTAAATAGCTCTTTTTTAACCATTTCCTCTGGCAGGTTGCTCACAAGTGGAATTTTCCCTCATGTTCCTTGAAATTCTGAGAAATAAATTCCTCATTTTAGCCTTTAGAAATGCTGGTTCCTCTAGGACCAACTGAAACAAAGGCAAGGAAATGCCATTTAGGGTTCAGGCAAAGATTAACAATAGCAACCAAAGTTCTGCTCAGTATTATGTTACAGAAGATGGTGTTTATTTCTCTCCATTTTCCAAAAGACAGCTTTGGATTTCAGAATATAAATACAGTCTGCCTTCTTTATCGGCAGATTTACTATCCGTGGATTTAACATCTGTGGACAGCAAGCCCTCATTTTGTTTAATGGTGGTGTGCACACAACTGTGCTAGTGTGCGTGCGCACCATGTTGCCATTAATTTGAGCATGTGCAGATTTTGGTATATGTGGACGGGTCTGGAACAGATCCCCCATGAATATGGAGGTCCGATTGTAATTGATTTGTGCTAACTCAGGGGTTGTCTACACAGGCGAAAAAAATAGTACTCACTTTGTTCTATAGGAACACACAATGTACATCCAGTTTCACAGGGAAAGCACTTCTTTTAGGCATAAATGCCAATTTTAAAAGCCCACTTTTTACTCCACAGTATTAGGAAAAAATGTTTTTTTTACATATGTATCAGAATTAGGGTGGAATCAGAGCGGGTGGGGTAATTGGAAGGCAGGACTAGTCAGGCAAGCTTGGTGTGTGTCACTCTCATCATCATCATCATCACCAACATCAACACCATCATCAACGTTCAAGGCACAGAAACCAAAGATTAGCAGGATTCCTGAAATGGAAACATATTTAGTATTTTATAAACTGTTTTTACATGCAATCATTCCTCTATATTTGTAGGGATTGAGGTGCCTTGCCACATGTGTGCTACCTGTTGGCTTTCTTCTGATACACAGTAACAAAAACCATACTCTAGGCCCACAAGAGATGCCAACTTACAACACTGTCTGAGATAAACACTCTCAGAAGTAGCTAACAGTAGCAGAGTATGGAAGCACCGGTTCAGTTTAAGTACTGGCAATGGACTGACCACACTTGAATAAACTCACAGACACTTGTTGATATCATCCAAGTCTTTGGAGGTTCTTTATCAGTAGCTGCAGTATATACAAATATATACAAGACTCCCATCAACTTACTCTGTCTGTTATCAAACAATCCACCCATCAACAACCCACTCCTTCCAAACCACTATCTATAACCCACACATGCACTGAGTCTCAGTGCTGTTATATAGAGTTACTTGATAGTCATCACCTGTTGCCACTTATCATGATGCAATCCCTACTACAAGCCTTTGCATCATGGCAAGTGCTGTGACTTAGCAATCTCAGCCATACAAAATAGTTTTACCATTGTTTCAAAGAACATTGTTCTAACACTACCTTCTACATTTGCTTGGGGAGGGGGGAGAGGGAGAGGGAAGACCAATCTACCATTAGCTCTGATACACCATAGGAATAAACCTGTCTATCTTTTTTGCTGTGATTGCTGGCAATGGAGCACTTTACCCTGTTTGCTATTCTCTCCCCAAGCAAGCCCAGCCATGAGATCAATGGTAAGAGGGAAGAGTCAGCTACCACTCTCACTGTTGCTTGGTTTCAATGCCAAGGTAGCGGAGGCAACAGCAACCAAGGGAAAGTGCTCCATTGCTATCAATCTCAACAAACAAGATGGGTAATTTACATCATGTATGTGAGAGAGAGGGGGGGAGGGAGGAAACATTTAAAAACACATTTTTAAAAATTAATCAACAGATGATCGGGGGTTGGGGAAGGAAACATTTAAACTTAGCAATAGCAGCTACATTTCTATACCACTTCATACTGAACTAAGCAGTGTCTAGGCAGTTTATAATGTGTAAGCTAATTGCCCCCAACAAGCTGGGTACTCATTTTAGTGATCTCTGAAAGATGCCAGGCTAAGTCAACCCTGGAGCCCCTGGCTGGAATTGAACTCACAACCTTGTGACTGTGAGTGAGTAGCTGCAGTACTAGCATTTAACCACTACATCACCAGGGCATCTCTTAATCATGGTCACTCACTAGGACACAAAGGGGGGAAGAGGCAAGATTGATAGGTAAACAATAAGACTATTGGCTGATAGGTTTTGGCATACTGGGAAACAAACAAGTGCATCCTTCTTGTACCGATTTGAATTTGGGCATGGGAAATGTGAGGCAGTCAGTACAACCTGAGTCCAGTTTATTTCAAGTAGATGTGACACTAATGGGGTCACTGTGGACCAGAAAAATGTGAGGTGAAGCTGATTTTTTCCACTCATGTAGACAAGCCCTGCAGATCAAAAGACAGCCTTGTGTTTTAGAACATAAGTGACTGATCTGTGCTAACTCAAACAACAACCCTACCAGCCCAGTATTTCTGTACCCACAATACCCATCAAATGTCTATGGGAAGCCCAGAGGCAGAGCATGAGTGAAATATCAGCCTTCTGCTTATGCTTGCTGGCAACCAGGCCAGATCAGGAGTGTCCCAGGTGCTGAGATTTCAAGGCCAAAGATTTAAAGGCGAGCCTAGGGGAGAGAAGGGCAGCTAGCTGAAGGAAAACGGTAGCATCTGTCACTTGGGTTGGTTGCTGCATTCAGCCTACATAGGGCTGGCCATGTAGTTGCTGTTGCTGACTTAAGGCCTAAGCAGACTGCCAGAAATAGTGCACATTAAATTGAGGCACTGCCCTGGCTCAGTGCTAGGGAATCATGGGAACTGTATTTTTTTCTGGGACATTGAGCCTTCTCTGTCAGAGAGCTCTGGTGCCACAATAAATTACAGTTCCCATGATTCCCTAGCACTGAGCCAGGGCAGTGCCTCAATTTAATGTGCACTATTTCTGGCAGTCTGCTTAGGCCCTTAGTCTCTTAAAATATATATTGCTGCATTGTTTAAGCAAGTCTACTAGGCACTTTAGTTTGATTTAAGGAGGTAAATGGATAATATGTTATTATGGCATTAAAAGATATCACAGTATTTAAAGTTTATTGATACCAATAATGGTACTCTTTCAAAATGTGATAAAATAGTTTACTCTGATATTTCTCTTGGCTTTTAAAATAATATCTTGTTGCTTTTAAGCCTCTAGTACAGTGCATAAACTAGAAACAGTGAGGTCTAGAGCTTTGAATGTTGGGCTAGAATTCTGAGAGAGCAGGTTTGAATTCCTGCTTTGCTATGGAAACCCACTGGGTGGCCTTGGGAAACTCACACTCTCTCAACCTCAGAGGAAGGTAACGACAAACTTCCTCTGAAAAAATCTTGCCAGGATGACCCTTTGATGCCTTGCTATAAGTTGATGTTAATTTGAGGGAACATAACAACAGAGTTCATAAACTCATGTCTTTAAGTAAACAATATATAATCACCTCAACAGTTCCCACAATCCTCCCCAAAGCATAATTTTAAATATATCCAATTTTTCTGGTCATTATGGGTTAAATTTACAAAGTATGTTTTCAGACTTTTTCCAGTTCCCTGCATTTTCTGCCAAGTACATCTGAACAATAAGCATGAAGTTTTCTTAGTCTGGAATTATAATGAGTAGGAATTTTATTTTTCTATTATAATATTTTCTTACACACCCCAAACTCTAGTGAATGTGTTCAAATACCTGGAAAAAAACCTTGCACATATTTATCTTTCAAAATAGATTAACATACGTAAAAGAAATCTTACATCTCACTTGAAAACCATAATAAAACAGCCAAAGTGTCTCCTGGAAGGAAAATATAGACTCTATGGCATCTTACCCCAACCTGGTGCTCTCAAGATGCTTTCAGATAATGAGCTGACACTAACTCTGGCCTTAGTACTGAGGAAACAGTTGTGATTTTCACTGTTTCCATCCCTCACCCTGCTGAACCCAACTCAGATTGACAGGGCAGGGCACAAATATTAAATATTATCTCCTTTTCCATTATTCTAGTGTTGCCTCCAGGCATGGGAAAGACATTATAGCAGCTTCTCATGGAGTCTTTCTTTTCGTGTCAGATATCAAAATCCCAATTCCAGAGGATGAGGAAGAATTCATCCCAAGGTTCTGATGTCTGTAAGCCTATTACCAGCTCACTGGTATTCATCTCTAATACTTGTGTTAAAAGACTGAAACCCATTTAATTTAAGTATTTATAAAGTTACCTTTTGATCACAAGGCCAATGTGAAATGTAATTAATTAAGTTATATAACATGATAATGCACCTAGATAATCACTTAAATAAATAAACACATATTAGAAAAGCCAAAAACAAACCCAAGTCAGTAAATGCTGCTAACACACCACCTTAAGCATGTTTGCTCAGAGGAAAGCCTTTGTTTATGGGGTTTATTCTTGGGTGTGTTTAAAATTAGAGCATTATTTGAAAGTCCCACTGACCTCACTGATCTTTGCTTGCTTGCATGGTAAACATGCATAGGGCAACACTACAAAATAAAACATTAAAAGAAAGTGTTTTGAAAGACTGCGGGTGTACATACGACTGTAGAAATCATGAAGCTTTACACCACTTTAACTGCACTCCATCTTACAGAATCCTGCGATTTATAGTTTGATGAGACAACAGCACTCTTTGGCAGAGAAGGCGAAAGACCTTGTAAAACTACATATCTATAACTACACCTATAAAATTGGCAAAAATTTACAAAACAAGCAGTAACAAGTGTTGGAAATGTAATCATGCCATTGGAGGGTGGTTCCAAATGTGGTGGAATTGTACTGTAATTAGATCCTATTGGAAAAATATGCATACAGCAATATGTGAAATTTTCAAAATAAATTATGTTTTGCTACCTGAAATATATTTATTAAATATTGGTAACTCACAAAACTGCAAATCCCAGGATTCTGTAGGATGGCATTATGGTAGTTAAAGTCCTGACAAACTGCATTATTTCTACAATGTAGTGTGGCTGCTGGGGCCTAAACACCCTAAAGGCACCAAATCCCATCTGATCTTGAAAGCTAGTCAGGGTCAGTCCTGGTTAGTACTTGGATGGGAAACTGCCCTGGTGGAGCAGTGGTTAAATGCCTGTACTGCAGCCACTCACTCATAGACCACAAGGTTGCGAGTTCAATACCAGCCAGGGCTGAGGCTCGACTCAGCCCTGCATCCTTCCGAGGTCGCTAAAATGAGTACCCAGATTGTTGGGGGGCAATCAGCTCACAGTTGTAAACCGCTTAGACATCCCATAGCGTGATATGAAGCGGTATATAAATGAAGCTGCTTTGCTTTGCTGCCAAGGAATACCAGGTGCATTAGGCTATATCAACAGGTGACTGGAAGGCATACACACACAGAGGACCTTTAGGAATTGGCTGGGATCCCAAGGACTGTAATTGATTTTATGATTACCATTCTTGGCTTCAAAATGTTGTTTTAAAGAATATATGATTTGTCTAAGTTATGTAAGATATTTCTCTTTGAGACAGTTTAAAAATTAGTTATGTACAAGAGAAGTGTTTTACAATCATTACCTTTCCAGATCAGATGGGATTTAGTGCCTTTAGGGTGTTTAGGCCCCAGAAGCCACAAAAATATTTCAACCAAAAAAAGTCATTATTTAGCACACACACACACAAAAAAAAAAACCACCACAAAACACAAAACAACACACCCAACAATTTAATGTGAAAAACTTTTGCAGGGCTGTTCTGCATATGTATGGAGCTCTTCATCCTTAAAGAGCACAAACAAAACCCAGAAGAATAACCAAAAATCCCATGACCTGAAAAGCATTTGGAAGTGATGCACTGTCACTTCTGGTCACCCAAAATGACTGCCAGGAAAATGAACTGTGAGCTTCCAGAGCTCTGGAGGAGCATAAAATGGGTATATATAGCTCTCCATGTCTAGAATACACTTATCCCTGTCTTAAGTAGAAAAAAAAAGATTTGCATTCCTAGATTATACACTGTACTTTCATACAGCATACAGAAATCATTGTTTGAAAGTTTAATCAAAAATTACACAAGAGCTTCACATAGCATTTTAGAATTGAAACAGCCATCTTGATAGCTGTACAAAAATGTAATAGAAATCAGAAATGTAATTGAGAATCAAATAAAAGCTGAATGCCAGGATAGTCTGTAAATGTTTCTGCCCTGGAAGTATTGAAATTTTGGTTTAATTACTTTCTCAAACATCATTGGCCAAGGAAGACTTATACATTTCTTATTTGACAAGTGATTAAAAGGTTAGCCAAAAATGGTAACACGCTATCAGATGGTAGTGCACTTGGCATAAAGAGTGGTATTTAACAGACTTGAGGAAATGGAGGCTGTGTAAGCTTCATGACTAACAAACCTCGCCTACAAGTAGGCAATTCAGTGAGATTGCTGGAATCTTTGCATCTCCAAGGCCTCAAGCTGGAAGCAGGCTTTAATTCTTTTTTTAAAAAATCTTGTTACTAAAATAAGAACTGCAGATTCTCTAGGTTCTGGTTGGGAAATAAAGTCACAGCAGATATAAGAGAATATGTACAGTTAAGACACAAGCACACAATGTTCAAAGTATTATGAACATAACATTCTGGAGAGCACTGCACTGATCAGATATGCTGAAGGGAAAACAGTGGAAAGGGCATTATTTTTAGAGAGAAGACAACAGAGATTGCTGCTGAATCAAAACGTTTTCTAATAAAGCAGTAGAGGTAAAGCAGTGTTTTTCTTAATGACAAAGAGTTTAGAATTTCTTTCTTGGAAGAATTAGAAAAGCTGTATCCTTGGAAACACTGGAGGTGGTGTAAAACATCCAGAAAAGCCTTTATAGCTCCACATATTTTGCTGTACTATTTATTAAACTGCTGTTTTACACTACAGTAGCAATTTGCATAGCACTAATATACCATGCAAGCAAAATTATACAAGCCATTGTATTCCCTGTTACCATGTATGGATGTGAGAGCTGGACAGTTAAGGAGGAGGATAGGAGGAAAATCAACTTATCCGAGATGTGGTGCTGGAGAAGAGTGCTGAGGATCCCACGGACATCCAAAAGGACAAGCAAATGGGTCCTAGAGCAGATCAAGTCAGAAATCTCCCTAGAAGCCAAGATGGCAAAACTGGGGTTGTCGTACTTTGGACACATCATGAGAAGGCATGAATCACTGGGGAAAAACAATAATGCTAGGAAAGGTTGAGGGAAGTAGAAAGAGAAGAAAGTCGTAAGTCAGATGGATGGACTCTATTAAGGAGGTCATGGGTATCAAGGGGTTGCAGGAATTAAGCAGAGCAGTGGAGGACAGAGGGTCTTCTTGTAAATGTCTCATCAACAGGATCAGCATGGCTCGAAATCGATTCAACAACAAGCAATTTGTCTACCTATGGGCAAATATTTAAACCTACTCAAAAAAAGCAATTAATATGTATTTCTGCTGTTCAACTCAAGGTAACTTGTGCTAGAGAATTTCAAAAAGGAGCACCTACACATAATTACCATATAGCAATATAGCAGTGCAATGCAACTGCTGTTTATACCTACCAATTAGAGTTATCACAGTTAAGGGAACAAAGAATACTTCTTGATTAGCTATTTTGGGCTTATAGGTTTCAGATAAGCATCAAGAAAAGAGCATTTTCTGTAGGAACATGGCTTGTATAATACCTTTCCTCATAGATTAGAGCCATAATGTTATTTAAATATAATGGAAAATTCAGTGTTGAATTATGGAAGGTAAGCATGATTTCTAACATCTCACAAAACTCTCTAGAACAATAGTTCTCAGATGTTGGCTTGCCAAAATCTTTGAACTTCAATTCCCGAAAGCTCTCGCAAATGGCCATTCCAGTTGTGGCTTCTGGGTTTTGTTTTGTTTTTAAATATTGTAAATTGCAAATTCATTACCAACAAACATAATAAATTTAAGCAATCAAACAGTGTAACAAATGGGAGACAATCACATGTACAGTTCATTGGTAAGAGGGTGAGCAATGAATAGTGTTTGTTATATTTCATAGTTCAGTATTAAAGAGAGAGGAAGTCCTTCCAAAAGGCCAGTTGATGAGGAGATGGGTGTGCAAAAGAGGCTTCACTGAAGTTCACACAGTATATGAAGGGTAACCATTCCTGAACAAATTATTCGCTGGGGATGAATCCTTTAGCTGCTCTTATATCATGCAATACTTTCTCCATGAGGAGTGAGTCCCAGATTTTTCCCCACCAATCAACTACAGGTGAATTATCTCCCATCCAATTTTTAGCTATTATCTTAGAGGCATTCAAGTAAAAAGTGGTAATATATTTGTGCTTTAAAATTTTATTATTGCCAATAAACAGAGTCATAAACACCCCCTACAATAGTTCACTTTTTGCTTCATGGTGGTTGTGATTTGATCCAGTATTTGAGACTAGTAGTTATGAATGGCAGGACATTCTGGCATAAACAAATAGGAATTGCAGATATACTGGCCCAACATTTTTAACCATTCTAGCTAACCAAAAATGAGTGAGATACCATCTATAATTAAGGACATTTTTCCTAATAAAAGCACATGTAGATCTAAAAGGGGGGAAAGACCAGATGCAAAATCAATCACTATCTGAGATGTTAATCCTGAGATCATCCCCATATAATGTAATTGTCAATCAACTATAAATTTTCACGTCATGTCCTTTAAATAAGTTACAAATTTCTGCACTTAATGTTTCACAGTGTCAGAGAAATGTCAGAGAATGAGGTGAATCACTCTTATATAAAATATTTTTTAGTGACTTTAGTAACTTTCTCCATTACACATCAATTTATACTTATCCCTTCAAGTTGCCTGGCAAAATCATCTTTATTTTTAGGCCTCCTTCTTGAGAATAAATCTGTTATTCTGAATATACCTTTTCATTCTCATCCTGCTTTAGCAGAAAAATAGAAATTAGGACAATAAGTGGTGGCCAAGGAGCCAATAGAGTTACCCATTGTTTCCAAACATGGAGAGAATGCCTCAAGAAGAGATTTGAAATTCTGTCTAGTGTTTTTCTCCCCATACGAACCTGCCAGAGTTCCAAGATCTACAGGGGAAGGCTTTCTTTCAGTCCCAGGTTTGCTTGGTGAGGACACGAGAGAGAGCCTTCTCGGTGACCGCTCCCACATATAGCAATGAAATAAATGATACTAATATTTCTAGAAATACCGTAGTATAGAAATATTATAGTAGAAATCCAGGACTTCCAGAAAAATCAATTTATTTGTAGTCATATCTAATCATTCAAACAAGCTGATTCAACTGAAAGGCAGAATAATAGAATTCAGTATCAGGAACTGCCAGACACCCTTTTGACAGAACATATAAGACTATTTTAACAAATCTTGGCTTGTTACCTTAAAAATACAAAATTATTTATAATATTTTGCTTTTCAGAAACTTTTGTTTGGAAGTACATAGTAGGATTGTTTGAAACACAAACTATAGTCATGGCAGTAAAAACATTTTTGTCAGTGTAATTCACCCCAAGGAGGGAAAGTAAACTAGACTGGGATTGAGTATTTAAACACATCCATTTTGTGACAGTGCTAGAATTATGATGGATGACTTTATTTAAATCCTGAGAAATTGTGATACCAAGGTATTTAAATCTGTGGTGTCTAAATGTAGCCCAGTTATAGCCTGCCAAAGTAAATGTTGTTTTAAGGTTGTATTGCAGCATAACATACTTCACTTAATTAAATATATCTGGAGATCACCATATAAATCAAACAAATTAAGAATTCATTTGACTTTTATATGACTTGCAAACATCTGTTCAAAACAGAACATTACCTGCATAAAGTGAGGCTTTGTGCTGATATCCATTAATTATTGGGCCCACTATTTGAAGATTACCTCTAATTTGATTTGCAGTTTCAATGGCTAATGCAAAAAGTAGTAGGGAAAGAGGACACTCTTGCTTAGTACCTCAATTTAGACCAATAGGCTCAGATTTCACTGATGTGGATAAAAGCTTTGGAGATCTTATAAGATTACTTAGTTTGATGAAAACTATTCCCAAAATCCAAAACATGTAGAACCTCAATTCCAACACCTATTTCAACACATCAAACACTTTCAACACATTGAGGGAAACTTAAGTGGCTTCTGGAAGTTAAAGTTCAAAACACCTGGAAGGCCAAAGTTTAAGAAACCACTACTCTAGAAGCATAGAGTGATCAGTATATGTGAAAATATTACCTTGTCTCAGCCACCAGTAAACAAACTTCAACACTCCTACCTTTAGAAAGAGGGATCAAAATATTCTGTCTTCTTTTAGATAGTTCCACTATGACTGAGTAGACAGAGCTTCCTGGGTTCGTCATTTTGACATGATATAACAGTTGGCTGACATTTGTGCCTGTATAAATGGAACCAGCTTCCACGTTCTCCCCAATGCACCCAGGACAATTGTTTGTTCTTGAGTTTCACTTTGTTGCCATTGAGAGCAATGTATTACTGGGGCTTATCAATAAGAATTAAAAATATGTCCCTAATTATGCAAACAACCCAGGTTTAAGTATGTCATGTATGTTCAAGAAAAGAGAGCCAGTATGGTGTAGTGGTTTGGATATTGGAATAGGATCCTGGAGACCAGGGTTCAAATCCCCAATCAGTCATGGAAACCCACTGGGTAACCTGGGTATGTCACACTCTCAACCTCAGAGAAAGGCAAAAATCCTTCTGAACAAATCTTGCCAAGAAAACGCAATGATAGGTTCACCCTTAGGGCTTCCATAAATTGAAAACACCTTGAAGGCACACAACGTTAAGAAGCATGTACATGCACGTGCACGCGCGTACACACACCCACACATATATAAAATTATCAATAAACGAAGCAGCAGAAGTATAGTGCTTTAACAACAGCATTAGGAAATTTGTCTGCTATATTGGTCTGTCTGATGTCATAATTGACATGACACAGACCAAGGCCAAAGTGACCTCTTGTTCAGACTCTGCAGCCACATTTGTCTGTAGAAGATCTCTAAGTCCCATTCTCTAATCCACTTAGGTTGAAGATTAGAAGAAACTTAAAAACCTTTCAGTGTAAAAACAGATGCTTATGAATCACAGACATCCAGGTCACTAAAAATCCTAATTTAAGAACAGAATGTGAACACATTAAGTAGAGTAAATCTGTAAATGTCCTTTGTTAAAGAAACATCCATGTCTCTTCATCAGTAAATAACAACCTAACTGATGCATCTGAGATGGATAGAACAAAGTGATACTGTTTTGATTACCAGTTTCTGGCCCTGATTCAAAGTGTGCGTATTGACTTTTGAAGTGCCAAATGGCTCAATACTAGTTTACCTGAAGAAATATCTTCTCCCATGCATTCCTGCTCTGTCCAATTATATTTAGAAAACATTTATCCACAAGCCTCCCAGCTGGTGTATGCGTAACTAGAGGACAAGGCTACACAGCAGTCTGTGGAATGTCCTCCCAAGCGATATCTGCCTGGTATCCCCATCAATAATATTTAGATGGCAGATAACCAATTTGTTTGATTTATATCCTGCTTTTCTACCAAAATAACATTCAGCCCTCAGTTTTTATTTTTACTATTAAATTTTATTGCTGGCTCTTATTATTCTGTTACTTGGACTTTTTAATGTTTATCTGTTTGGTTATGGTTTGATAGTTTTGCATTTTTTATTTATCTTTCTACTAGGTGAAGGGTATCATCAATGGAAATTTTGGACACATAATTCCAGTTCTGTCAGCTGCTGATATATGAAAACATGGCAAAATTATCTCTCGGAAAGTATATGTCAATTTTACTTGAGCTCACTCAAATCATCTGGATACTACTGAGTGCCAGTATTGGAGAAAAGCTAAGATATAAATGAGCTGTAGTAGTAGTAGTAGTAGTAGTAGTAGTAGTAGCAGCAGCAGCAGCAGAAGCAGAAGTAGTAGACACTGGAAGCTGTGAATATACCATCTCGTAAGAAATGTGAAATGCCCATCTTACACTGATGTTTATTCATAAGTCAAATGTTGTTCTAATTTCTTTTAGAATTCTTTGCAGACCCTTCTCACATAAAAAAAAAAATGTCAATTATAGGTCTGTCCAGTAAAGCACTGGCAAAAATCTCATATGGGTTCAACAGTTGCTTCATGTTTAATTTTGCGTTTATGTTTATGTTAACTGTTCTCTATACTGAAAGTGACAGAACAGGATCAAGATGCTGGGCATTTGCAGGTATCAAGACTATCAGTTTCTCTTTAGAGGCTGATATTTAGAAACTATGAGTGAATGTTTGCACTTAATTTTCTCGCAGCTGATAGCTGTGTGGAGGAAAGCAAGAAACAGCTTTTATTAAAAGTTCAATTAATTCTACATTCTGATGGATTAAACATATTGTATTATGTGAATAGTTTGACATTTAGCAGCTGTAACATTTTATTACATGCAAAATCACCTTTCATTTCCTCCTGCAAAGCCGATTGTACTTTTCATACTTTATGACTGATATGTAGCACACAGGACTTTTGCATCATTCTTTACTGAATCTCCATTTTACACAGAAGAATCACCCAATGTCCTTTGGAAATATAATTACCACATATACTTTTGAAATGTTTTTAACTGCAGCTATATTCTTTAAAAAAACAAACACAAAAAACCTCTAAAAAGAGCCCTTATGGCCCCAGATTGGGAATTAATCCAAACCCTTTCCAGGCATTACATTTTCATAGCATGAGGACAACCACAAAAGAGCGGTGTGGGAATGAATACAGTCACAAAACTCCATCTATACTGGCAAGATTATCAGTCACATGGAACTCCACTTTTATCTGGCCTCTGTAACACAGAGACATCCCAACTTCCTCTATATACTTTAAAAATACAATGCCTGAATAAACTCCATTCTCTCCACAAATTACTTGAAAGTCAACGAAAACCTTGGCCTTAACTGTTATATACTGAAGCCATTCAGGGTGAATAGGGTTAAAGAATAGATAAAGAACAGATTTTAGGGTTTCCATGTTAAATGTCTTATTTCCTGTGTATTTATTTAATCTGTTTAATTTTAAAAGCAGTCCAACTTCTTAAAATTTCTTTCTGCATTGGATACACAGAGTTCTAGCTTCATGGGAGGATAAACTTTTGTTCTCCTAAAGCAGTGGTAGCACACCTATAGCATGCGTGCCAGAGGTGGCACTCAGAGTCCTCTAGGTGGGCACACGCGCTACTGCCTCACCACAGAGTTTGCCAGAGTATGTTACTAGAACCAGAGGGACACGGCACTTTGAGATAAATAAGTGGGTTTTGGGTTGCAGTTTGGGTACTCGGTATCTAAAAGGTTCACCATCACTGTCCTAAAGCATTAAGATGGCAATTAGGTAATGCAGCTATCTTTACATTAGAAGAAGCTAGTGTGCGTGTTTTAATCATATTTATGTATTTAATCGCCTACATACTAGATAAATAATAAACCCAGATTTCACCTACTGAACCTATGGGTCTTGTCTGTAACATGAGATCCTCAAAATATGACAATTTTTTAAAAACAAAATGTATAATGAAAAACTGTATGTATTGGAAACTATGCTTCTAAAACTGTACTTGAATGGGTAACCCAAATCACATAGCCACATAAGAACCACTTGCAAACTTGTGTTAAAACATGTGTATCTTTCTTGTGTTTCAGAGGTTATGAAGTACTGCCACTGCACATTGGAAAGATCTTCACAAATGATCAATGATCAATAAGACTGAAAGGCCCCACACAAACATGAAAAAGAATTTTTGTGCCTTTATTGGAATGGTGGAATACACCCGTTTTGATAATTGGAGTATTTGTTTTTAATTAGAAATGACACTACAGAACTGCAATACTGGTCCAACAGTCTTGTCTTTACTTCTTTTTTTTTTCCAAAGCAAGAAATAGAATGAAAATGCACCGAGTAATCAGAAAGCACTAGCAGGCATCAGTTAATCCAAGATACTAGCTCCTTAGTTCCAAAAGCACTTGCCAAGTTGCACTGTGTGTGGAACCCAAGTTTAAGATTGGTCATAATTGAAATTACTAGAGTGTCACATGATTAATCTTCATGTGGGCATAATTTTTTTTTTTTAAATTTAACTCAGATTGGTCACTGGTATTTTTCTTGTCAAATATTACATTTCTTTAATTCATTGATATTTTTTTAATGTATAAAAAAGTATGAAATATAAACAAGCTCTCGCATTGTACACATCAGAGTACAACTGAAGAATTATAGAGCTGACTATCTACACACCATCAAATCCCATCAAATCTTGGATATTCCATTAATGTACAAAATATCAGGGCACAGAAAGAACAAAAATCCACTTCTTTTGTTTTGTTTACGCACAGGTTCAAATATTCAATCAAAAGGAAAAAAACACTTTGAATCATTTTGGCTTCCCACTACATCTGCATGTTGAGACACTTATTAAAATATTCCTGTTTAATTGTGTTTGGTCTTTTTTCTTCTTATTTTCAAGTCACATTCTGTTATCTTAATACCAGTCATCCAGACAAACAAGTATTGAGAAAGACCATCTCCCTGCTTCGCCAGATCTGATTCTTCCATGATTTAAGACATAACTCCAAAAACTGGGTTGTGACGACAGATGCTAGGACCAATTTCTTCATAATCTTTTTTGGTGTGGCATACTTGGTAGAACTCAGGCTGGAAAAGAAAAGGAAAGAAAAAAGAAAGGGGGGAAATGAGGCACTGAAATATTTTTGTTTATTTGGTTTGATAAACCTGTAACATAGTAGAAAAATAGGCAATTAGCTGATTTAAGAAATTAAGTCTCAGCTTTGTGCTTGTGCTATTATTTATGGAAGAGAAGACAGTCTGCCCATACAAAGATAAAGATTTCAAATATTTTGCACAACAGATAAACAGCAGGTGAAAAAGTTATTTTTCTATGTGTTTAGATTCCTAGAGTATGTTCAGATGTTGTACCCACTACCTATGGAAAGTCTCCCAATAACCAGGAAAATATTAAGGGCACTTTTTAAAACAACAACAACAACAAACCCTAGCATTAAGAATGGCTTCAAGTTGTGTTTTATTCATGATGGAACTGTGATTTCATCACCCTGCATACCTTCAAAGTTTGCTCCAAATGAGTGCATATGGAGAGGGACTGTAGATAGGAGAGTGGGAGGATAAAATATTGAATGAGGCTGCATCCTCAACACAATATTGATTTTTTTTTCTCTAATTAGGGTTACCTAAATCCTAATTCTAGCTCCTATAAAATGTCAGGCTGCAATCTTGTTTTCTTGTTACAGAAAGTAATCCCTAGTGATTTAAAAAAACTTGTGATAAGATGCATTATGAGTGAAAGGTGAAAAACTAATACTAGTTTGTGTTTGTTTTTAAAAGAGCTCCATTCAGATTTCTTCTTCTTTTCATCAACTTACTGTGGAAGCCAACATGGATCCTCCAAACCAGACAGCGTATCTTTGCATATGATGTGTTATAACTTGTACATCAATAGGCTTGGGCTACAATGCAAAACAAAATCAGTGAAACGTTATTAGTTCTGCCTACTTTAGAAACATAATTTAAGATAGTGTGCATAGACAGCAGATTAGTATTACTATATTACACCATATTACGTATTACTAATGTATAATACTTATGCATTAAATATGAAAGTCCATGATTAAACCCTACAACATGTCAAGAATTAAGCAAAAAGAACTGCTTAAAATACAAAATATGGCAAAAATGTCATAATGCAGACATTTCTAAATTGTTTCCAATAAAAAGTGTGCTTTTTATAGAATGAAGCACTTGATAGGACAGCAGGAAGATGTGCTTAGTCACAATGGAAAAAAATACTATACTTCTCCCTCTGCATTTGCGGACATAACATTCGTGGTTTTGATTATTCACAGTTTTGATTACTCCCCTCTCTTTAACTGGCTCTGGGAGCCAGTTAAAGGCATGAGACGGTGGAGGAAAGAGAAGAGCAGGCACGCACGCATTTTCCACATTCACGGGGCTCCTGTGCCCCTAACCCAGCGAATGTGGAGGGACCACTGTACTACCATGAATAAAGAAGAACAAAATTTGTTACTGAAGGTGAAAACTAAGTATCAATTTTTATTCCCACCTTCATATATGCTGAACTCTGAATAAATTTACTAGGGAACATTATTTATATGCACTCTCAGCACAGCAAAACACATGTTTTGTACAAGGTCCTATATTAAGTTCTATAAGGATCTTCATCTCTATCTAAACAGTATGAAGTAGCAGATAATGAGAGTGACCTCTACCTGAAACTCTGAAAAATTGTTGCTAGTCAAAGTAGTTGATACTGAATCTGGTTTGATAAAAGGCATTGTTGCCAGTCAATGTAGGTGATACGATAAAAGGCAACTTCCTATACTCATACTTTTAAATACTTCTCTTTGTTAATACAAGAATTAATAGTCACATCTAAAAAAAAAAACCATAGTAAGTCCAAAGTAAAAGATACAGAAGTTATCTAGCAATAATTAATCTCTACATTACTGACTCCATCTGTTTAATGCTGTACTAAAACTCCTCATAATCCCTAGACTTTTTCATAGCACTCACTCTCTATTTTTAACATTTTCTGTGACTCAGAGCAAAGCACAGCATACAGCACCAGCAAAAGGCTGTGCCCAAAGTAAGCTGTTAGTCACTCACAGAAAAATGAAATCTGTGATAATAAAAATCACCTTTTAAACAAGAAGTTTCCAGGATTTTATAAGCAGGCCAGAAATAAATGCTTACCGCCTCACAAAACATTTTAGTTAGCAGACTGGCAAATGATCTTTGTTATCAATTTATTATGACAAATCTGAAAATTCATCTGTGATCAGTTTTAATAATGTTGCTTAAAAATAAGAACTGCAAGCACATTTGAGAGAATAAGTCACTCCTCGTGCATTTATCAAATAACTTCTGCACAATAATTAATTCTAAATGAAAATAAAAGGTATGAAGCCATTTGCTTTGAGTGTCGATGTTGCCAGGATTGGCCAGTGATGAAGCTCGATGACTTTACCTCAGAAAGCAGAATGGCAGGAGTAGGCAGAAAGATCCCCCACCCTTTACACAATTCAGTGGGGCACATGCCACCACAAATGGCTATGTTTACTCTGTGGTGTCAACATCTGCCCATCATCAAATGACTGCTCAGCCCCTTGTCTTGCTCTCAGTTATGCAGATCTTGATGGTGACCATACTAAGTACTTTCCTAATGTGGAAAATGGGCAGTGTTACTCTCTTAGAGGTGAGCAGCAGGCCCCAAATCTCACTCTACAGAAGGTTCCCTGCACAGCAAGACATTGGAGTACTCTAGGATGTTTTCCTGTTGCTATGTTGTGTACCACAGAAATAAAGCATCTTGTACACTCTGAGCCTCATTCTGAGATGTCTTTACTGTGAGGAAAGTACTATGGAAGAGGTGCTCATGAAGAGCAGTGGCAGTCTCCTTCGGACCTCACCTGCAGTACCTGATTCACTATCAGGAACCTTCAGAATGAGAGGTACTTATGGATGAGATAGCCTATTTGCGGTTACTGTTTGCATCAACAGAAAAAAACAAAAAAAGGAGGAGGAAGACAGGGCCATGACTGCACGTCCTCTCGCTGCCTTTGCATTGTGCTTGTTATGTTCCTTTGTTGAAGGAAAAAGAAGAATGAATGAGAAAGCTGTTCAAGAGGAATTCAGTTTTTATAGAATTTAAGCCCCTTCTTATTCAGGTCTACATAGTTTCTCAACAGGTGAAAAGCAGTGCTGTTCTAAAAGTATAGAAGTTAAGGACAGCTTGTCAGTTCACATAGTTTGTTGAGATTAAGAAAACATATGACCAAAGTGTCTGTTAAAAATGAAATGGAAAGAAGGATAGAAACAAGTACAGGGTACTGTGGACCAGATGGACAATTATCAGTAACCATGATTTCTAAGCAGCAAGTCCCCATTACTCAAATATATCTTGCCTCCATATTAGCAGGAAAGTATACTTTTGCCTGAACACTGCTGCTGATTTCAAGACTCCAAAGGGTAGAAGGAATACTCTCTGTATTATATAAAAGAAACTTTCACCAGGATGAGAAGGAACACAACAGTTGTCCCTCCGTTTTCATGGACTTTGAGTCTGCGCCCCCTGCCCATTCGCGGGCAGGAAACAGGGGGATAAAATGGGGCATGCGCCCCCATTCAAGCCTATGGGGCTTGAATATTTGCGGTTTTCTATTTTCATGGGGGGGGGGGGGGCAGGGTGGTTCCAGAACAGATCCCCCACGAAAACAGAGGGGCAACTGTAGATTCATGCTTTCTAGGAGTCAGTAAGTACCAGACTTCATTAATGTATGCCACTGCAAACAGACCTATAAATCAAGGCACATGACCCATTCACAGCAGTAAAACGTATTATAAGAGAAACAAACCTTCAGTCTTCCACCACTCAATTCCTCACTGAGCTTCAGTCTAGCATCAACAGTCCTTTTCAGGTCTCGTTGCAAACGACGACCAAAGTCCCTGAACATTGTTGAGCCTCCGGAAAGAACAATATTCTGAAATGAATTGCACAATGTTAAAATAATTTAAACATGGGAAGTCAGATTACCAGTTACTGAAGGAGAACTGAAGACAACTGAAAAAAAGTGACAAAGAGAACAGAGGAAAGCATTTTGATTATTCATGTACACTTCAAATGGTCCGAAGAGTCTATTTCAAAAATTAGGGATGCTTGAGCATGCTAGCAATTATGATTTTTAAGAATTTGAGAAGCTCAAGAAAGACAACCTAGACCACAAATTAGTAACATTTAGTATTTCCACCAACACATAAAATTATTTAATGAGTTTATTCTGAGTGAAAGCAATGTACAAAAAAAAACAAAGTTTAAAACTGTGCTACAGAATAAGATGGGGCAGAAGTGCCTTTGCACCAACAGGGAGGAAAGAGTTCCACATCAAGGTGACACATCTACTTCCATGGTCTCCAGCAGACCTGCAGAAAGGCCTAAAGATATAAATCATGTCCAACTATGTTACTTCCACCAGAACCGGCTCATATAGAACATTCCAGAAACAGACTTGGATTGCTTCCCTCACTCCTGTGACAACCCCAGATCAGGACCAGAATTTATAGCAGGCTTGCACACTAGTTTTCCTTCTGAAGAAAGATTTTTAAAAGGATTTTTAAAAAACATTTCTCCATTCTATGAAATATATCAGACTTATTTGAACATACATTTTGGGAAGTGTAACACCTCAGTGATAAAAAATTCACTGTGTATGGGGGGAAAATCCAGGCTCAATCTATGACATATCCAGATATGAGCTTGGAAGAACTCTGGTCTGAAACTCTGGAAGCCACAGCCCTTCAGTGTACACAATACTGAGTTAGAGGATCAATTGTCCCTCTTTGGCAGGTTCCTATATATCTGATACGGCCTTTATTCTGCTTTCAACAAAAGTGTCTGTAGGGACAAGCATACCTACCTTAAAACAACTCTCTAGAGCAGTTTATACACAAATTCTCTAACTGTACTAACCTTATATAGTGGACGTCTAACATCAATGGGACAGTTCTGAATAACTTCGTCTACTACTTCTGAGATAGGTTGTGTGAAATCTGGATTAGCAAACTGAAAGAAAAGTGGTTGTCAGTACAAAGCAGATTGCATTAATGTAATTTTACTGTAAGACAATATTTAAACATGCTGAGATTCCTAGTCTAGTTATAGTATCAACATTTATTTTGATTTATTGGAGCAAGTGTTATTCCCAAATTCTCAAAAAATAAACAAACAAACAAACAACACAAACATTCAAAAATTATGGGATTTAACTGGTGCAAGAAATACCACACAAAAGGAAATGCTAATTCAACTTAATTTAATAGAAATGTGAACTCTAAAATCATTTTAACTGAAAATATGTATCATGAAGATTCATTTTTTTTGTTCTTCTCTCTTCCTCATAACCCCCTGTGATCTTTCCCACAGAAAAATGTGGTTTACAATCTTAAATTGTGGTGAGGTATCAATGTCTGTTTATGATCTTCTGTAAAACATCATTACTATCAGGAGTGTAAAAGTTTTTATCACAGACTTTGGGTGAGTGTCTACATATTTTATTCACATATACTACCTCCCCCATCATTGTACTCACATCCTTTCTTGAGCTTGCACTTTTGCTACAAATGGCAAGTGAATAGTAATTTTGGAACAGTGCCAGCCCCACACACTACAGCCCATCTTATCAGATTGATAGTGGTGGGTGAGGTACCTTTGTCTATAAGGATTTAACAGCCAAAGATTACATGCAGCCCAAGAGCCACAGATTGTGCTCTTCAGATATGTAGCATGGACAGACTACTAGAATAATAAAATATAAAACAATAAAAATATCCCTAATAAGAACATGAAAGGGTAAAAACCAAGCCAGAGCCAGCAGAAGACTCAGCCATAGAAACCCACTAGGTAACCTGGGACAAACTGCAGTCTCTCAGCCATAAAGGAAGACAAAGGAAAAGACAAACCACCTCTGAACAAGTCTTGCCAAGGAAAGCCCGTGATAGGGTCACTCTACGTTGGAAACAACCTGAAGGCACACAACAACAACAAAAGCCAAACACATCCATTCAAACGGCATCTGCCAGTGGAGCATATTCCCACTCCCTTCTGCATGGGTTAGGCTTGGAGAATAGATATCAGGGTATGTGGCCAAGTTGCAAGAAGTATTTTATACAAGCAGACGCCTCCTCACAGAACATTCAGTGTAGCCATAGAAAACAGCGATTGAGGAGGATCCATATTACTTCCCTTTTCCACTTTGCCTGCTGCTAGCACTGATGATGATGATGATGATGATGATGATGATGATGATTATCCCACCCTTCTCCCAGGACTGGGACTCAGGATGGCTTACATTTTAAAAACCACCACATTAAAAATACATTATTGTCCTGAACAATTCAGAAACCACCCACACATTTCAGATGTGGAGTACTGAATCAAGCAGTTCAATTCAGTATGAAAAGGAAAAAAATGGGAGAGAGAAACAATTTCTTCCTGCAGCTCACAACAAAAACCAGATAGGTAATACTTAATTTAAAACGTTAAGGCAGAAACTTTTACAGAAAGGATACTATGTAAATTTTCTCACTGTTCTCCTTTCAGTATTATTTGGCCAGGGGGGTGCCTTAAAGGTCAGCAATCATATCACAAAAACTGGCTATGTTGCATGCTGAACATAACACAATTTTGCCCACATTTGCCAAGAGAGGAAGAAAAGAAGAAGAAATAATAATTCTTTTTAATTATAATTTTATAATTTTTAATTATAAAGATGCTGATACTCAATTCCAGCATCAAAGACCTGTAAGTTTTAAAATCAAAAGCACAAGCTCATGTGTCCTGCACTCTGAAGGCTTCTGTCTTAAATCACACTAACTGGGGAGTAAGCCCAACCCAACACAGCGAGAAACTATGCACAGAATTATGCTTTTAGTTTGTCAGTATCATCTTCAACAACCTACCTCAGGATGAAAGAAGATCTCTGGCCCCAAGAATCTCTCATATCCAACATCGATGGTAAATTCTTTCTTTGAGATTGCATTGATTCCAGTATATTGTTTAATCCACTTGGTACCATCTGCATCATACTTGTTAAATTCTTTTACTAAATCAGGACACACATAACTAAAGCGTTCCTGTAAATTAAGCACACCCAACAGTTACAAAAGACACTCCAAATTTCCTAAAAGTTTATATTTCATTGTAAATGCAATAGGACCAAAAACATCTTTGAAAGTAAGAGTTCAACAAAGGTATAAATGAAAATGCCTCAATATTGTTGAACTAGTACCAGCTATGTTTATATAATTAGCAGCTGGTACTAGCACAGACTCATTTTTATGCACCACTAGAGAAAAATGCTAGTGTCCTGAAATGTTTTAGGGGTTTTTTCAACCAAAGAGATGTGGAAACCACTTGCTCAAACCTACTGTTGCCATAGTATAATGCTACAATCATATACTTCAAGAATTTAAAATCTGTCAGTAGTAACAGATTTGCTCTTGGGAAAAGTAATTATGCCTTTTCCTTATGCAGAACCAAGTAAGAGCCTTTTTAGTATTACAGCATTTTTCCCTAAGGAGAAAAGAAATTAGGAGATATCTGGCAACTTATTAACATGATGTAAACACTGTAATATTATTTTATATATTTATTTTTCCCGTCTTTCTATAAAACATACCCAAAGTGACTGATAATAAATTTCACAACTAAAAATAATAGAAATCCATCTAAAAATCAAATGAGAACATATAAAAATAGGAGCCAGTAAAATTGTTATTAAACTAAAAGTCAGGTTATCACACAGTGCAGCAGAGACAGAAAATCAATTCTAAAGGCCAAATGACTTTAATTTTGGTTTTGCATTCCAATGGAAGGCTACTGATGGAGACAAAGCTCTCTACTATGAGGAACAGAAATGTAAATCTTTGTTTATTTCATTCTTGTAAAGTGGAACAAACTGAACCCCATTCTTTGGTCTGCTTTTCTGTCAACCAGGAACCACATCTGGTTCTGTCCATCAGGTGGATGCAGACTGCATCAGGTGACACTCCAGAGGAGGCTGTCATCCGGTGGAACAGAACACCCAGAGGGACTGGCACGGCTACTGGACAAGTGAGAAAGGGCACTTTGCCATTTGCCCAGCGGTTGCACCAGACCTTGAACAGGCCCTCCAGAGACCACAGTGCAACCCCCTTAGTAGTGGAGGCTGCAGATGAGCAAGACCCTGAAGGCCTTACCGGATGAGGGGGGCAGCGGATGAGGAAGGCCTTCCCTTCAGGGATGGAAGCATGCCCCTCTCAGCAGCAGTCTGGGCAGGAGGGCAGGCAGCCAGCAAGGAAGGACATGGCAGTTCTCTCCCCCACCCTGTACCAGGTGACACCAACCTTAGCAATGCCATTGCCTCTGTCTTTTCTGGATTATGTTCCAATTTGTTTGCCCCGACACATACCTTTACTGATATGAACAATGGTTTCAGAATATAAACAGCCTTCTTGCAATTTGAAAGGAAGAAGATATTCTGAAGCCTAAATAAGGTAAATATGTGAGAAAGGGGATTTTCCTGGTTGCTCTTAAAAAGTGGTCTCTACATGCTCTCTGGATCCAAATTCCAGAACCTGAAAACCTCCCCCAGTGGATACATATATGTGTTAAATACAATGAAAAACAAGAAAGAACTCAATAGGATATTACAGGACAATGGCCAAGATGTCAAACAGAGGTCTCATCACCTCTTTCTGCAACTGCACCTTCAAGGAGGACTAGAAACCCTGCAAAACAATAATATCTATTTTCATCTCAACCACATGTTCCCAATGGATTCTATGAATAATGGTATTGAAAACTGACAGATCCAGCAAGAATGCACTCTGATTATTTCCATCAACGATCATCTATCTGTCATCTTTAAGGTGACCAAAGGATTTTCCATGCCATTACTGGGCTTCAGTGTGGATTGAAATGGAATTAGATAATCGGCATCATCCAGAAAAACCTGGAAGCAGTAATATAATAAGCTTGACCATCATACCTAACAATGGAACACTGGAGACTGTCTAAAAGTTATCTAACAGGATGAATTCAGGGAATGTGACAAAAATACCATTTTGAGTACCATGCTGGGAGAAAGTCAATGTACAAAATTAATCAATGTCCCTAAACTCCCACAAATATTGTCCCTAAGTAGCCACTGATACAGACAGGGGGAAACTTGTTGTTGGCCTCCATGATGGAGAAAAGCAAGTGGTCTCACGTCCAAAGGGTGGTGAGAGAGCCTATTGGAGGGCTGGCCACCTCCTCACGTGTTCTTCCTGATTATTTTGGTGATGAAGTGAAATGGAACAGAGAGAGCCTGCTTGGAGCAAACTGGGATTGGCTAAATTTCTTTGTTGCCTTGTGAGATTACTGTCTTGCTTAGCCCATTGCTAGTCTAGTGTTGCTGTCCAAGTCTAGTGTTGCTGTCCGTTTGGGGTGGAATAGGCTCTGAAAATTTGGTCTAGGCCAATGACCAAACTGTGCCCTTTAAGGGATTTTGGACTTCAGCTCCCAGAAGCCTCAGCCATGTTGGCCAATAGTCTGGGATTCTTGGAGCTGAAGGCCAAAATCCTTCAAAGGGCACAGTTTGGGGATCACTAGTCTAGGCAATCTGGTGTGATGCACTATCTCAATTACTTCTTCTTTGTGCGGAAGACTAGCTCTGAACAATGTGCCTTAGTCACTTTTACTGGCCCAGGAAAAGATCAAGGATCCCAGTACTAGTTTAACCTTTCTGTGGATAGAGATTGATATCACTGCTCAATACTCTAGGTTACCGACAGCCCCTAACCTATGGAACGGCCTGCGGACCAGATACGCCTTGTTACGTCTCTTACCATTTTTAAGAAAGCAATTAAGACGGAGCTCTTCTGGCAGGCCTTCTCAGAATAACTCTGTACAGGGATATGCACAGCTGAGCCGCTTATCTGGTCTCTCCACCGAGAGTGGCATTTTGTTTTATTTTTATTATTTATTTTAGTTATATGTCTGTTTTAACTCTATTATGTTTAATACTGTTTTAAGGGGGGAGGGTAGTGGGTGAAGGATAAGAATGTGGATTTTAACTGTAATTTTAATTGATGTACGCCGCCCCGATTGCCGAGCAGAGGGGCGGGTTACAAATAAAAATTTATTATTATTATTATTATTATTATTATTATTATTATTATTATTTTATATGTAATCTATTCTTGAGGGTGTCTACGTTTTTGATATGAGAAAACCACTCTTGGGGAATTTCATGAGATTTTCAGCCATTTGAATTTTGCTAAAGAATTGAGACTCTGGACAGGCCCTTTAGCAGTGACTGTGTAATGCCACTGTGAACTTTGTGTAGCAATATCACAGGATCAGAGTTACCAAGGCTATAGCAGGATTTATTAGTATGGCAGGATGTTTTGAATTCATTCATGGTATATTCTTTTGGAGGGAAGAGTGTTGCCTTTCAAATGCACTTCAAATATGCACTTCCTCAGATACATCAGGCTGTACTGGTTTCAGTGTCTATTTTAATGGTCAGTGGTGTACCCAGAAATGGGCTGAGGTAGGGTTGTTAACAAATTCAACTTTGCTGGAACTTTTTCTCTTGGTAGTAGCTGTTCAAATTTGGGCTGAGAAGTTGACTAACCCCTCTGTTCAGTTTTGGTGCAATAACATGGTGGAAGTTCAGATGGACAATCATGTCACCAAAGTGAGACAGGGTTATGATTTTCGTTAGGGATTTGCATTGCTTAAAGTTCTATGTGCTATTTACAGCCCTCCATGTTGCTGGTGTAGATAACAGAATAGCTGGTGCTTTTTCCCACCAACAGATGGACCACTTAGAGAGCTCACCCCAGAGGTGGATGTTTGCCCAGTTCTGATGTCTGTGGATCTGTGGAATCTTGGAAGGGTGAGGTTATCCATCCTCTGCCATTAGCCCCAGTACACGGAATAGGTATACCCCAGTACACGGAATAGGCATAAACACTCTTGCAGTGAGTTTGAGAGGTTTAGGTCATCAGTGGGACTTGAATCCGCATGGTCTATTCCAGCTGATTATGTCCTCTACTTCTGTCTTTATTTGAGGGGGGGGAAGTATTGCTCCACAATCCATAATAAACGAACTGTCAGCATTAGGTTTTGCAGCTAAGGCTGAAGGCCTTCATGACAGGACAGGTGGTTACAAGCTATGAAAGGCTTTGGAAGGAGGGAGTAGGGAACATGGCAGAGTGAGGGACAAGATAATGCCTTTATTACCAAAGATCTGTAAGGGCATGGGTGCCCCGTGGCCACTTCTTTGCTCTAGTTCTTATGAAGTGGCACAGTTTCATGCAGCCATTTTAACAGCCGTTTTCAAGGCTCTTCAAGTTAGTGAACTGGTTGTAGCTTCCAAAAGAGATAGATCCACCCATGCTCTGCATTTTAGCTCTTTAACCTTGACAGGTCAATAAACTATCATCAGGATTCAGGCCTCGAAAACTGATCAGAGAGGTAAGGGACAGGAGGTGGTGTTGGGCCTCTGTTTGAGCCCATTTTATGCCCCGTGCAAGCACTGCAAGCATACATTCAAGTCTGGTAGGGGAATACTGGGACCCCTCTTTTGCCATGTTGATCCCTCCCCCATCACAAAACGTAAGTTTTGGTCAATTACTTTCAAGGCCTTATGTATTTAGGGAGATGTTGCCTTCAGTGCACACTTTCATATAGGGATGGTTTCAACCACCACTGTAATGGACATGTGCCCACAAGGCATTTAACACACTGGGTGGTGGAAGTCAGCTGTGTTCCAGAGATATGTCCGTTCCTTACAGGTATAAAAGTGTTTCATCTAACTTGTTTTTTCTTTAGTTTCTGACACTTCTCATTGAGACATCGGGACCTGATTTCCAGCCACAGCATGGTCTACTGGGGGCACAACAGGCCTGCAGAAGTCATTTTCTGGAAGCAGCTCGGTCTGGGCAAGATTTGCCTCAGTTGAATGGGATGGTAGGAGGGGTCTGAGATGGGATGGTTTGCTTTCATTGTTGTTTGGGGAGCACACAGGGGCTCACCCTGATGCGCTGCTCATCCATCTTGGTGGAAACGACGTAGGACTGGTTTAGGGCAAAAGCACTGCTTTGTCAAGCTTTGCATAGTTTTCATGTTACCATGGGCACATCCATTATTTGGTTGGCCATTCTTCTCTGCCAAGTTTGGTAGGGTGAGGGGCACTCTAGACAACTGGACCTTGCCTGCAGATAGGTGAGTAGAGAGATCCACAATGCATTGGGTAGAGGTTTCGGCCATTTTCCTTCTCATCTGGACATTCTTTTCCAACTGACTGAGCTCTACAGACCTAATGGGGTCCATCTGTCAGATGAAGGCAATTTGATATTACTGGGTAATCTGCAAAAAGAGAGTAAGGGCTGCTTTAGCCAGCCCAGTGTGGGAAAGGGACTAAGCAGACACTTGTCCCTTGCCTGTGTCAAATAGCGAGGAAAAAGATATTAGACCAGTGTACACTTTGGCACCCCATTGTGGTAGAGGGTTGGAATCTGGAAATGCCTCCATGGGACATGGGACCAGGCCAGTTGTGAAGGAAATTACTCTGGGGCTGATATGGGGGTTTAATCTCTCTTGTAAAGTCATGGGGCTTGGGAGGGAGCCCTCCTGTTTGGCTTTCCAAAGATGACGGTCCAAGACAGCAACTCATTTCTTTGGAGTGTGCTCGAAGTCTGATGTTACACCCAAGGATTGACTGGGGAGGTATCACAAGTGGACATTTGGGCCTCAGCCTCACCCGCATCAGGTTGCTCCCCCCCCCTTTTCTTTGTTCAGCTCCAGGCCTTAAATATTTAAATAGGTTTAAATTTAAATAAAAATGGTCCTTGTTTAACCCAACTTAATGTTGTCTGGTCTCATCATTTTATTGTTGGTCAACAAAAAATACAAAACCCTGTGACGTTACCATCACTTCTTTTAGGCCCAATGTAAACACTCCTTCTCATAAAGAGACATTAACCAGTCAGTCCCCCAATTGACAAAAAATAAACAAAACAAAAGCCTAGCTGATTCAACTTTTTAAAAAAACAAAACAAAACCAATGCAGGAAGAAACATTCCAAGGCATCCCAAGATCCAAAGCCATCTCTTCACAAAGCTATTCCTTTACAGGTCAAAAGTAGTATTTTGCATCTGGCTCAGAAACAAAGACAAAGAGCATGAAAAATAACCAACACTGAGAAAAAGCTAGGCTAACCCTTTCTATGTGTCATTGTTTGTTATGAGTTGGGTCTTTCTAAAAAGGTTTTCCTGAATATTCCAGGCACCACCTTTCTGTGGTAGTTGGGATGACCTAAGTCAACTGAAGTGCTCAAGTTAGTTCCAGTGATAGCTTGAAGCACACATACACCGTACAGGGTTTTTGTCTTAGTGGATTAATGCACATTTAAATAAATAAATAAATCCAATACATTATTTATTTATATTATTAATAAGATATCCATTTCCTTTTTAAAAAATTACCTTCACTGCTTTAGCAGTTTCCAATGATTGTTCAGGAGGGATTCCTACTTCTCGCTCTCTTAGCAACTGCTGAATAAAGTACGTTATATCTCGTCCTGCAATTGGAATATGTTTGATACAGCTGCCGATCACATAACCTTCAGCCTGGAAGTAAAAGAAATACTTTCAATGCACTTCATCTCAAAGGTTAACTTTAATCTTCAGCCAGTACAACACATCACTGAAAACTGGCACATTATGATTCAGAGGATATCTGAACACTAAATTAGTACACATCACATAAAAGTCCCATATTACCTTCCCAATATTCCATGCCTTCCACACAATTTACTCATATGGGGGTATGCCTAAGTTTTCAACATATGATAAATCATGTCACCATTAAGCTGAACAATAAAACAGTCAATTTTCTCTGATCCCCCCCAAAGGACTGAACACTGAGACTTTAAAATCACTCTGATAAAGATAGCTCTGTATCAGTATAACCAATACAGAAGCCAAACTGAAGAGAGTTCTAGAGGGAGACGCAAAAGATACTCCTATAAAATACTTTCATAAAATGCTTCACAATAATATACTCATACAGTGCACCTTTTAATCCTAAAACCTTATTTACTGCAGTCAAACTAGGCCAGGGAACATGTGGAAATTTTCACCCATTTTTCAAGTACTAATATAGTTTATACATTTCAAAGCACATGCAAATTTTTATACAGTGGGGAGGATTTTCCATATTATATTTTACACAAGACACACTACAGAGATATAGTGGTAGCATACCAAAAGTAATACACTATTAAACCTTACATTACATATTTTACTAGAGAGCTAAAATAGATGTACTATATGATGATAGAATGCAGTTCATTCAATACAGTACACTCAGAAAAACTTGGAAAATATTTCCATAAAAGAATCTGCAAGAAATAGGTAACATTAACATGAACAGTTACAGTCTCATTCAACACTTATGGTGTTATGCTCATGCTATTTATAAGACAATAGTGTCTAATATTACTGCATGATGAATTCATTACATTTCCTGTGTCCCTAGAGGAAAATGCTACAAAGTCTCATTCATATCAATTCCTCTGAAAAAACAGACAAAGGTTTCAAAAAGAGAAAAACAAATAACATTCTTATGTAAACTGTGAATAAACAGGAATAATCCAACTATCAACAAACAAAGTATTAACCTGGTTATATTAACCTGTTGCAAGCTTTCTAATGTCTCTAATCATCATTCTTTAGTATTTTATAATCATTTTGTTTTACAGCTATTAATAGCCCACTAGTTTGAAAGGCAGGGTCAAATCTGACAAGCAAGGAGAAAAGGTAAGTGGGGCTACATCTGTCTCTCCTCCCACCACCTGACCAACAAATAGGAACCAAACAAACTGCTTTATCCACTGCTATCTTAGCAGAAATTATGGAGGTGGCAGCAACACAGATTAATGTATAAAGAAAAAGGTGCAGTCATCTGTGTATCAGTTTCCAACATAGATCTGGGACAAAAGTGACCAAAATGATAAGTAAGAGAAAGAAAGCAAGGAAAGTGAAAAGCAAGGGATTAAAAAAAAAACATTAGTAGGAAATCTCCATTGATGGAGGCAGGAAATTCCTCTCCTCTTTCATACTTTCACTATGGAAGCAATAACAGCAGCACTGCTTATAGTGGGACAGAATTCAGTATGTCTTCCTTGAGGCTGATAGAACCAAAACCCACAAAATTTAAGGGTTAGCAGCTTCTTTGTCAGGAGACTTTTGAAAAGTGCAAAGTAGAGGTGGACAGGATCCAGAACAGAGGGGGCAACACTGCCACATTTCCAGCTCACCTGAGCTCTGAAATCCCACAACATACCACTAGAGTCACCATTTTCAGCAACTAGAAGTGATCTGGTCACTTCTGGGAGCATTTGTAGAGGGGTATGCTGTTTCAGGGCAATCCTCCCTCCCCAAAGCTCAACCATTACAGTGGGTCCTTGGCATCCACTGGAGTCTGACTCTAGGATCCCCATGGAGACCAAAATCTGTGGATGCTCAAGTCTCATTATATACAAAAGGTATAGTAAAATGGTGTCTCTTATATAAAATGGCAAAATCAAGGTTGGATTTTTTTTCTATATATATAATTTATTTTAATTAGTATTGTGTACACTCAAGTCGTATGGAAAATAGATGAATATAAATTATTACATATTATTTAGAGTGTTATATACATAGTTGTAACCTATAACATTTTTTATTTCCCCTTCGTCCCCATCTCCCACCCAATTCGCAACCCTTCATTATTGTGGTTGGGAATATGGTCAAGCATCAGATATGATATATTCTTCTTTAGACAATTATTTATATACATCTACAAGTTAAAATTACTAATTAGTTTGATTGTTGACTATGCTGTGTTTGTATATATTTAAAAACATAATAGACTATAAACTATAAATGAATATAAATAATGATATAATCTACTCGTCCCTTTGAACTATTTCTGTCTTAGCTAATTGCTGATCTGCTATATGCATCTTTTGTATGCCATTTCTGTTCACAAAAATTTATCAGTGATTCCCAATTCTTATCCCCATCTTGGGTTGAATTATCAAAAAGGTTGGATTTTTGGATTTTTAAAAAAAATATTTTCAAACTGTAGATAGTTGAGTCTGTGGGTGCAAAATCTGTGGATATGGAGAGCTGACTGTGTTTAGACTATAGCTGTGTTGGGGCCTTTACAGACTGCCAGAAATAATGTAGCTTGAGGCCACTAACTGTTCTGGCTCAATGCTAGGAAATCATGGGAATTGTAGTTTTTTCTGAGACACTGAGCCTTCTCTGTCAGAGAGCTCTGGTGCCACAATAAACTACAGTTCCTATGATTCCCTAGCACTGAGCCAAGGCAGTTAAAGTGGCCTCAAGCTGCATTATTTCTGGCAGTCTGTAAAGGCCCTTGGTTATTTAGCAAATAGCTGTGTTGGTTATTTAGTAAATTCAAACAAAAATCCACCAAACAGTGGTACCTTTATTGGCCAACCGAAATGCACAATATACTTGTTGCAAGCTTTCAAAGCTCCACTGCTTCTTCATCAGGCAAGATGTTACAAACCAAACAGGAGAAAAGTTGGAGGTGTCAGTAAGATGCCTGAAAATGTCTCAATTGCCACATAAACAGAAGGAGTATCCAGCCTGCAAGAGATGCCCTCCCTATAACATCTTAACTAACGACAGAAACAACAAAATGCAGGCATCTTACTAACATCTCCAATTTTTCTCCTGTCTGGTTTGTAACTTCTTGCCTGATGAAGAAGCCAGTGGAGCTTTGAAAGCTTGCAACAAGTATACTGTGCATTTTAGTTGGCCAATAAAGATATCACTGTTTGGTAAATTTTTGTTTGAATGTGTTTAGGTATTCTTGACAGAAAACCATTTTAAAGTCACAATTGAGGGGGGGTTGGCTACTGGGAGATTTAGGATGGCCAATGAGGGCCCAAAGGACACCTAATTTTTTTTCCTGATGTAAGGACAATATTACAGCGGTCCTAACACTCCTCTTCAATATGCTATGATTGTATTATAGACATAAAACAAAAAGCAAATTCTCTTTAATGTTCATTCAGAGGGGTAACATACAAATTAAATTTCATCCTAAGTGTAAATTCTAGTCTTTTTGCATAATATGTGGTACATGTTATCTACTACACAGTTCAATGGAAAAACAGTGAAAATGCCCACCAAGATTATCCTTTCAATTACTGAACAGCATCATTTCAATTTAACAAACCAAGCACATCTGAACATTTACTTACCACAGGAATGACATGAGTGACACCATCTCCACTGTCTATAACCGTCCCAGTCAGTGTTCGCTCTCCTACTTGTCTGGATGTCCAGGATGCAGCTAAGGCAAGAACGGCCTTTCCAAGGAAACAATTTCAACTTTAATCTTTTACATACATTCTAAAATCCTATTCATCAAGAACACTGTCATATAAAATAAAACCATGTGGCACAGTCAAGTGCACTACACAATGTGAATAGAGGAATAAAAGAATTAAAACCAAAACCATTAAAGGTCAGATATATTTCATTCATTTTTCCAATACTGAAAGCAGCACTCTATCTATACATGGGGGTGAGGGGGTTATGTTGTGTTTTGAACTCTACCAATAGGACTGTTTTCAGAAACAATACACTGATAAATACAAGCATTACCAAACCAAAGTGACACTAGAGCAGGGGTCGGCAACCTACTGCTACGAATTTGTCTGGCGCACACGTGGTGGGGCCTTCCAAAATGGCGCCCACCGTCGTGCGCATGCGCGCGTGGGGGGCAAGCACGCGCGTACACAAGCACGCACGCACCCGCCCGTCCCCTGCCATTCCCCCCCCCGGCCCCCCGGCAACAAAGGTTGCCGACCCCTGCACTAGAGTTAGGCTGCCTGAAAACCTAGTGCTTTTCTTTCCACTATCACTGTGATAAAGGGACCAGCATAGAATAAGACACACTTAGAGGAAAGGATGATAATAATTCTCTCACTTTAGTGATGTTGCTGTGCAAACGTGCAGGTGGGATTTACAGTAAAAGCTTTTCTTGTCTGCCTGTTTCCAGTAAACAGAACTATATTCTTTGAATATTCTTAAAATAGGTGGATGTTGTCAGGACTGCAGCCTAATCTTTTTGGGATGCGCCTCCATTAGTACGTTAATTCCTCAGTATTATGTTCTCCTAAATGTATTGGTTTTTAAAATTATGGTTCTTTCTTCTATTGATTTTATTTGCATTATTCTAAATTTATAGTGACAATTGGATATATCTGAACAATAATTGGCTAAAAGTGGTTTCATTTGTTTAAAGACAAGTCTCTCACAAATATTAGTGGTCCTTCACCTAGTGTCCTTGAGTCTCACAATAAAAAGGTAAAACAATTAGAGGACCACACTAATGTGGTGAACTATACAGGGGATTAGTGTTCTCCAGTGCCAATGTTTTGGGAAGCTCTTTTCTCATACATGACAAGAAATATTCTATAGGTAATTATGTTCTCTGTGGCAATTTTGTTTTTCCTTTGGTAGCAAAATAATTCGCTTTTAAGATCATTAAACTCTAAACTGGACACTGTATAGGTTTATTAAAGATATGGCCTGAATAAAGTCCTGTTCTGATAAAAAAAATGCAAAGATACAACCATGTAGTACATGAACTGTTTCATTATTAGCCTTAATTTTAAAGTAGATGACTGCAATTTATGAAATCCGTACAAGCATTTTTCTGATCTTCAAACCAGCAGAAATTAGGTAGAAACACATGGAACTTCAGCAGTTAATATTTGGTTCAAAACTGTGATGACTAGCAATTTTAACGTAATTCTGAATTCCACTAAAATGGCCACTTCTTAAAGCACTTATTTGCAATGCAACAACTATGGTTGTAGCCAGATATGATAGCAACAGTATATACAACCCAAGCAATGATGTGGGTTTTCTGAACAGAAAAATTGTCCCAGTATCCCAAATAGAACATCTGATTTTATATGTTTACTTGACTTTTATTTACTAAAGAACAATTAATGAAGTCCCCATATCCCATAAGTATTAAATATCTGACTTGGGGGGGAGGAGGATTTAATGTTGTTATTTGTTTGTTTTCTTGGAATATGCACTTCCCTTCCATCACTTGCTTAAATTTAATGGAAATGGTCTGTAACCATTTTATACACTATTTAAACACACTCAAACTGTGCACGATATATTGTTTTTGTCTGCTCATCTACTTCCAGCAGAATTTAACTCTCTTCCTTTAAGGTTACTGGGGACAGCTCATTCTGTTGTCATATTTACTGTATATGCTCGTGTATAAGTCGAAAAATTTATGCAAAAAAATGACCCAGAAAACCTGAGTATACGGTATACATGGGTCAATATGGTATGCTTGTTAGAAAAAATGATGGTAGCAAGCAAAAGATGAGAAACTAGCCACCCCTCCAGCCACATCTTTTGCCTGCCTTCTCCAGCTGCTTCTCTGCCTATCTATCCGCTCTCCATTGGTCGGTTTGTCTCCTCCTCCTCTTCCTCTCCCTTCTGTGAGGAGACAAGCCAGCCGTCTCAAACAACCGAAGGAGGAAAGGAGGCTGGGCAGCAAAGTAGCTGGACAAGGAAGGCAAAGGACGAGAGACCAGCCATAATCGGCAAGCTTTTTTAAAAAAAAGTCCTTGCCTTCTTTGGTGGCTTTGCTGCTTGTTTGCCTGCTCTCAGTTGTCTAAAGACAGCTGCTTAACTCCTCACACACATACACACAGAAGAAGAGGAGGAAAAGGGGAAGACGGAGATAAATAGGCTGGCTGCAAACAGAGAGCTGAGGCTTCTCTCTATCTCCATCTCCTCTCCTCCTCCTGCATTACTTCTACAACAGGCAAACAGGAGGAGAAGGAGCAAATGGAGAAAAGCCTCAGCTCTCTGTTTACAGTCTCTCTCTCTCACACACACAGAGAAGACTTCTCTGAAGATTCCAGCCACAGATGCGGGCAAAATGTCAGGAATACATTCTTCTAGAACATGGCCTCACAGCCTGGAAAACCCACAAAGGCCTATGGATGACGGCCATGAAAGCCTTCAACTTCACATATACACTAAATTATATCTCACCTGAACAGCAATGTAAAGCCCAGGAACATTGAAGGACTCAAACATGATTTCAGCAGTATATTCCCTGTTTTCTGGAGTATTTAGAGGAGGTTCAGTCTGTAAAAGAGGGATAGGGTCAATTCAAAATTGATGCTACTGGTTACAGAACATAGCAACCAAATATTCGTTCAATATGAACTCACTGGTAGGCTTTCTAACATGAACTCAGTGCCACTTACATCTACAGAAATCTTAATGGCACTTAATTCTACAATTTTCTGAGATGTTGTACCTCCACATGCTCTACCTTTATCATCTAAATATAATATGTATAACAACATAGTAAGATGGGTTATTTCTAAAAGTGCTGCAAGCTCTCTTTATCTCATAAATGGCCTGAATACACTTCAGTAACTTATTGAATCTTACAACCACATCTCAAATGTATTTATTTTCTTCCTATCATCTTTCTTAATTGTCCAGCTCTCACATCCATACATAGTAATATGGAATACAGTGGTTTGTATGATTCTAACTTTTGTGCTGAGCTGTATATCTTTGCATTTTAGAATCTTTTCTAGTTCTTTCATAGCCACCCTCCCCATTCTTAATCCTCTGATTTCCTGACTGCAGTCCCCATTTCTATCAATGTTTGATCCCAGGTATGGGAATTATTTTACTATTTCTATTTCTTTATTGTCTAGGTTGAACTTGTGAAGGTCCTCCGTGGTCATTATTTTTGTTTTCTTTATGTTCAACATTAAGCCCGCCTTTGCACTATCTTCTTTGATCTTCCTGTGTAGGTGTTCCAGGCCTGTGAGGTTTTCTGCTTTGATCTTAGTAGGTGTTCCAGGCCTGTGAGGTTTTCTGCTAGTATTATGGTGTCATCAGCATATCTTAGATTGTTGATATTGCTTCCTCCTATTTTCACTCCTCCTTCTTCTGTGTCCAAGTCTGCTTTTCTTATAAGAGGTTCTGCATAGAAGTTGAACAGATAGGATGAAATGATTCAGCCTTATCTGACCCCTTTGCCAACTGGGAGCCATTCTGTTTCGTCATGTTCTGTTCTGACAGTAGCCTCTTGTCCTGGGTACAGATTCCTCATCAGGACTATCAGATGTGTTGACATACCCATGTCCTTAAGGGTGTTCCATAGCCTTTCATGATCTATGCAGTGAAAGGCTTTGCTATAGTCTATAAAGCACCTGCTCATTTTCTTTTGGAATTCTCAATGCACTCCATTAGGTATTGCATGTTTGAAATGTGATCCCTAGTGCCTCTTCCTTTCCTGAACCCTGCTTGGATCTCTGGAATCTCTCTTTCCATGTGTGGTTGGAGTCTATGTTGCAGAAGTTTGAGCATGATTTTGATTGTGTGGGAGATCAGTACTATATTCCTTTTTGTGGATGGGGATGTATATTGATAGCTTCCAATCTGTTGGCCATTGTTTTGTTTTCCATATCTCTTGACATATGTTGGTTAGCACTAGAGTTGACTTTGTCAATGTGGATTACAGCAGTTCAATTGGAATATCATCTGTTCCTGGTGATTTGCTTTTTTGCTATTTCTCTTATTGCCATTTCCACCTCACTTTTTAGAATCTGGGTTTCATCTTCATATCCATGTGTCCTTCATTTTGTCATCTCTTTTGTATAGTTCTTCTGTGTATTGCATCAAACATCTTTTTATTGACATCCCATAGCGCGATATGAAGCGGTATATAAATGAAGCTGCTTTGCTTTGCTTTGCTATTGTCATAGAGCAAATTCAAATTGGTTTGAATTTTTCTTTGATTTCCTGGATCTTGTGAAATAGATCTCTTGTTCTACTCTTTTTGTTGTTTTCTTCTATTTCTCTGCACTGGTCGCTGCAGTAATTTTCTTTATCTTTCCACATAAGCTGTTGTACTGTTGCACTCATAATTCTTAGTTTGTTCCTATTTCCCTTTTGTTTTTCTTCTCTCCTTTTTTTATTGCTTGTAGTGTTTTTTCTGTCATCCATGGTTTTCTTTCTTTCTTTTTGTTTACTGAAAGTGTCTGTATTCATTCTTCTTTTATTATGTCCCTGGCTTCAGACCATAGTTTCGCTGGTTCTCAGTTTATTATGCTTAGTAGTACAAATCTGTTTCTTATGTTATCAGTAAATTCTGTTGAGATATTATTTAGATCATATTTGGTATAATCACTGGTTTTGTTTTCTTCTTGAGTCTCACTCTTATTTTTGATATGAATAATTTGTGATCTGTGCCACAGTCGGGGCCTGGTCTAGTCTTGGCCACCAGTATAGAGTTCCACCAACTTTTACTTCTGATTATATAATCTATTTGATTTTTCTGTTCACCATCTGGTGATGTCCATGTATATAGCCTTCTTTCTGGTTGTATGAAAAATGTGTTTGCAATGAACACATTTACCTCACAGTTACCTCACAGTAAACAGGCTTCCTCACTTTGTTCTTTGGTTTGCATACTGACCATTTTTGCTTTTGTAGGAGTGGTTTCTTTTAATTTTATGTCATACCTCCAGTAGGACCCTTGAGTCATGGCCAAATTCATTTAAAGGAGAGCACGTCTGGGGCACACCACTCCTGATGCATGCTCCAATAGGCCCAGGACACACACAAAATAGCTCTTGGTCTAAGAGCCACTGTCCAACAGATGGGCTACTTAATTCTGGGACTTTGCTCTATGTCACATGAGGTCATAAAAGCTCTACACAGCAAAGAAGTGGGGCAGGGCTTGTCTTATCCATAACTGGACTACTACACAGTTATTTCACCCCACTCCTCTGTCCCTTAGGTGGTGTATGTGTGCGCATGTGCTTGCGCTTCCAAGTGAATTTCATAGGATTTTTTAAGGCAACGAATACTCAGAGGTGGTTTTTCCAATTCCTTCCTCTGAAATATAGGCTATATCACCTGGTGTTCCTTGGCAGTACCCCATCCAAGTACTAACCACAGCTGATCCTGCTAGTTTCCAAGATAAGAGAAGATCTGGTGACTTTAGGGTATTTAGCCCCCTCTCAGGCACTGCACACACAATGCTGTCTACATAGATGATCATGTATTGACTTTGACTCTAAAATCCAGGCAAGCAGATTAAAATCAAGGTGACTCAAATCAATCAAACTGTAATTTAAAAAAATAGAGGGAACTAAATGCCAGTGACTAAGAACTGTATCTTAGCAACAGCAATTGTTTTAATAGTCCCAATTCTATTCAAAGAGCAGACAAGCCTCTGCTGTATTACTGGAACGATACTTATCTAAAACGCAGTTGCCAGGACATGAGTGTTGAACTCAGATAGCTTTTGCTAGTTGGGAAAGAGAAAGAGAAGCAAAGACGTCCTAAACTCAGAGGCTTTGGGGCTTTTAACAGAAAAGGAATACTACTTTAACCAGTAACTTCTACCCAGTGTGTCTTTATGGGTCAAACCTTCTCACTAAAGCTTGCATGGCACCTTATCATCTGTTTTTAAAAAGCAAAACATAGGGTTTAGCTGTTTGGGTTGTGATTTTTTTCTTTCATTTGATCTTCTAATTTTTGCCTTATGTCTTCCCTAAAAGGAAAGTCTCATGTTCTAACTGTATTTTCTAGTAGCTTTCTAATGACTGTATAAAATGTTTATTTTGATATGTCATGCAATTAGCTCACATATTTGGTGATGGGTGACCAAATCAAAACCAACAACTGCAGAAGCAGCAGTAAATTGTAAATGACAAGCTTAATACAACCTTATATACTGACAGGGTAATACTCCACATCTCCAGAACTTCCAATAGGTTGTACTCACCAATAGAAAATAATGATCTTCAGGTTCTGCCCTTAAATATTTAAAGATAACTTGTTCCATAAACCTCTCCATCAAGTCCCAGTCTTCAACTATACCATGACGGATGGGCCACTGTTAAAAACATCCAAACAAAGTTTTAAAATTATGTTAGAACTATGAACATACAACGGTATGTTAACCTGAAGATAATTGTTCTGCCTATAGAAACAAACACTTTCCCAGACTATCAAACATACTCAATTCACTAAATGGATATTCTTACAAAAAGGGAGGTCTTTCATTAAATTCTTTATTCTTTTCTTCTTTGATACCACCCCTACAAAATGTAGTGACAAAACTAACTGTGATTACAGTGGGCATACACTAATTTACAAGCTATGAAAAATTTGCACTGTAATACAGATGGAAAATCTTTCACATTAAGAAAAAAAAATAAGCTTAAGAAATTTGAGAGAAACCATAGCTAGTTCATCTCAATTTCTACTTTAAATTAAACTAGTAAAATTATACAGCTGCAACTAGTTCTGAACATATTTTCCCAAGTATCTTTTCTTACCAAATGACCTCTCCTGACAGGAACATAAAGGGATCTGTAAAAAATCTAAAAGCATACTGAGTTGCTTTCTAAACCCATTCAAGACAAACAATTACTTGTATTCACCTCGATTTTAGGAGTTCAGTAACAGGATAGGCCCTAATGATTTTTTTTTTTTTTTTTAGTAAGGTTCATCTGGTGCCGCTTAGGTTGATAATAAAATGCTGGTAGGGATCTGATCCAGCACTTATCCACCTGGCCACTTCTTCTCTTAGCTGATTACATCTGACAGGAAAGAGACAACTAGTGGAACCCAGCAGGTTCTTTGAGGAGAAGAATGGTTCCAATCACCTTGAATAGGTAGTCATGTAGACACTTTTACAGAAACCTTTCTTGGATCCAGAAAATTTGAGGGTGGCCAAATAATGAAGCTATTTTTAGATAACACAAGTCATCCACTTCAATCCATCTTTGTCCTGTTTTTGGTGAAGAACGATCTACTCAAGAAGGATGGAACAAATCATGCCATATCCAAAGTGTCATGTAAGAACACCAAAATTCTTTAGTTTTGCTCCTGTTTGCTGCTGGGGAACAAAGGTTCTGCCTCATGGCACTTGTGATACAGTGTTCCACAGGTTTGTTCTGGGCAGAAACAGACAGCCACCCAAGATGTTGCAGGACTGCGGCAACTGTACTCTGTGATCCTGAGGGAGCCCTCCGCCACCAGCCCAAATAAAAGTGGAAAAGATCTGTTTCTTTTGGCCCAGGTTTGGGTAGCCCAGAAGCAGCTTCAGCACAGCTTCAGCATGTCTTGAGGGTGTGTGTCATCTAATGGCCATGTCCCCAAGCCATGCATAAACTGGCTTTTTCGGCCCGTCGTTCGGGTTCTCTATTTATCTTTCTGATTCACATTAAACTGCTGTGACAAAACAATGTCAGGATGTGGAGTTAGAAACAGATCTCTTATTTAAACTCTTAATTTTTCACTTGACGCAAGTGAAGTGGTGAAAGCACTGAATGATAGGATGTCTTCTATCAATAATGGACTGAGGGGAAAATTACAAACAGTTAATCTAGAAAAGAGAACAGTTAATCTAGAAAAAGCTGGTCTAGAAAATCTAGAACAGTTAATCTAGAAAAGCTGATCAGACAGGTGGTCTCATTCCTCTATGGCAAGTGTTTCCTCTACCCCTTAAAGAGCAGGTTTACACTTTGAAGGCCTGCCTTTTCTTTGGATGCCCAGAAAGCAGCACCTGTAATAGGGCATGTGCAAACTGCAAACTGCCACTGTCATTGTTTTCCTAGCAGCATTCACAATATTGTGAATATGTATAATGAACTGTACATAGGGGTCACTTTGAAAACAACTAGGAAATGTGTATCTGTTCAAACAGATCACGGCATTAATAATTAACATGGCTTGCCCATTTTAGAAACATATTCACAGGCTTTCTGCACTTTTCTCAAATCAATTCATTTTCACACTAGGATCTCTAAAATCAATTCATTTCCACAGTAGAGTTAATCAACAAAGGCCTTCATAGCTGGGGACTAAGTCATATGCTCATTCATTAATAGGAAAGGTCCTTATTCATAGAGAGCAGGGAGATGATGTCTTGAGGGGTTCAAGCCTCCTATACTGTGACATCCTATAATTATTACAATGCCATTCCTGGGACTACCTGACTGCCAACTTCTGCAGTTTTCAGCCCCATGGAAGTATTTATTTTCCCAGTCTTTTAAAAGTCAGAAATATTGTGGCTTATCTGTTCATTTGTGTATGAGTATGTATGCCTTCAAGAGACTCATCGACTTAGGATGACCCCATGGATTTCACAGGGTTTTCTTAAGCAAGGAATCCTCAGAGGTGGTTGTGCCAGTTCCTTCTTCTGAAATATAGCCGACAGTATATAATGAATAATTCTTTGCATTGTTTTAACCTATTTGTGGATTTTATGTGATGCTGTTTACACTGCTTTAGCCGCTTCTTTTTATTCATTTAAAAATATTGTTGCAATTTATACTGTTGCACCTAGAAACCAGTATGATAAGGCAAATTAATTAAAACAACAAGTCACAACAGCTGGTGCGAAGCAGTAAATACAATACTGGATTTAGATGAGGAAGACATGTTCAAATCCATGGTCATTTCTGAAAATAAGCCTAGCCTCTCACAGGCCTTCTGCCATGCAAGCTTTTTGCTTGGATGCCTCTGCTGGACAGAAAATCACCCAGCAAAGTTCCCAATTCCTTTATGTTTTTCTGATTCTATCTGGATGTTTCTGGGCTGAACTAGTAGTATGCTGCTTTATGCACTAATCCCAAACTGAAGAGGCTACTACTCTCCAGGACAAACTGCAAAGACTGAACAACAATATGAAAGGTGGTTTATTTCTCATAAGTATCAGATTTAGCTAAATAATAATAATAATAATAATAATAATAATAATAATAATAATACAACAATCGGCCCTTCACATTCATGTGTTTGACACTCACAGACATTCACATTTATTCACAAAAAATGTGCATGTTAAACTCCGAGCTCCTCTCACACTGAAAAGGCTTGGGAAACACTTCTCCAAAGCCTTTCCTGGGTGGGAGGGGCCAGGGGAGGAGAACGCTGCTTTCCCTCGAACCCGTTTCCCTGGAAGGACTTGAGAGCGGCTTCTCCCAAGACTTTCCGAGGCAGCAGGGTCCAAAGGGAGGGAGCACTCCTTTTCCCCAAGCCCCTCCCACCCCAGAAATGGCTGCCATGGTGAATGGGTGGGTTATCCATGGTTTTTTCACATTCACTGGGATCTTGTTCCCCTAACTCTTGCAAATGTGGTGGGCCAACTGTAATTTATTATTATTATTATTATTATTAATCTCCCCAATGATAGGGGATAGTATACAACAGTGGTAGGCAACCTTTCCCCTTTAAGGGCCGAAGGACTTCAGCTCCCAGAAGCCTCAGCCATGTTGGCCAAAAGTCTCATGGTGGCCAATAGCTCCTGGGATTCTGAGAACTGAAGTCCCTCGGCCCTTAAAGGGGAAAAGTTGCCTACCCCTGACATAGACTAAAACACATAAAACCATCTACTTAAGCTAAAACACACAAATACATTAAAAAATCGCCCAACATAACATTTAAAATATATTTATTTAAAATTTGACATTTCAAATTGACTGGGTAGGCCTGCCAGAAGAGACAGGTGTTTAATACTGTTTTAAATTCAGACAGCATTCCGACAAATACCTTTGTTGCATATGTTGGTTTTTCTATTGCTTCATCCCCAATAAAGAAATCTAAGTCATCCACACCTTTCATAACCCTTCTTTGTGCTTGATCGACAACTTTGGCCGATTCCTTAATAGCGATACCTTAAATAAAGGGGAAACTTGCAATCAAATTTTAGAAAGTATTGTGTTCCAACATTTCAAAAACATAACATAAAGAATTGACAACAATGGAAAAGTTATATTTCAATCATTTCAAATTTCTGACTTACAGGAGGTAAAGAACTCTCTGATGCTATACCACCAAGAAAAACCGGAATGCTGCAAACGTAGCCTCATCAAAGTTACTTAGCTCAACCCCTATGCAGTAAATTATTGGAATGTTATTTTATCTCTACACCTTCCCTCTTTAAAGCAGCTTTAGTTTCACTGGCCTCCTTGTCTACCATAAACCTTTATCACCCAATCTATTCTTTCACATATCTCTCCTTTAAATTCTAAGTGTATTTTGTTGCCTAAACAGAAATTTCTATAAATGAAAAATTGAAGCATTAGATTACAATACTTAGGATTTTTAATGTAATTCTATCATTTCAACTCACTCTTACTCAAGATTTCTCTGTTGAGTCTTGAAAGGAACATTTGCTATTAAAGAATAGGAGAGGAAAACAATACAAACAAGTTTTCACTTAAAAATCGGACTCCTTGACCAAATGAAGGTACAGTACAACAGCATTTATCAAAACAAATAAAGATGCAGTTACACAGTAGACAAAGTGTAAATGCTGAACGGGGGGGGGGGGGGGGGGGTGTCCTTCCTAGATTTTAACGATTCCATAAAATTGTTGTGAAAATATGCAATTTTAAGGACTGTGCCATCCGATACAGAATTCCACAATCAAACTGACAATTGACATCTCTCAAGGGCACACCTACTAAGAGTCCAAACTCTTTCAACTGAGGATTCAAATGTATGCAGACTGCTGGAATACTGCCTAACAGGCTTGTGGTGCCCAAAATAACACTGATTGGGTTCCATTCAATGTTGCATAGGCAGACTTCCACGTCAGAAAAAAGGGTTTTCACTTTTTCTTTCCACACCTATCTATCGGAGGGATCCAGAGCAGATTTTGGGGGTATACAGGAGATTACAGGCAGTGGCAAGATCTGTTACACTCATCTGATTCAGAAGTATAAATGAGTTCATTGACCAGGTGCATCACACATCTTTAAGTCTACTCTTTCTTTATTGAGTACACAAAAAGGAATTAATTTATTGAATTCTTATGCCTAGGATATGTAACTCTGCCACTAAATCATAGGTTGGGTGACTCTGGAATACGAAAGAGAAAAAAGCACACTGTGAGAAAAGCAGTACATTTTAACAGTATGAACTATACATTACATTTGGGTAGGAAAAAGAACCAAGTTGCCATGGTATTTAAAGATGGGAATTGTTCCAGCAATATAAAGTGGCTAATTTGGAGTTGTGCTACACATGAATAAAAACCTTTGAAAACAAATAAGGTGGTGTTTCTATTTCATTCGAAATGCATTCACAATGATTAAGCTGTTAATTTATACATTTAGAAGTAAGATATCTAAAAAGACACTGACAGCTTAAAAAATGAATTGAGAGGGAAAACTAAACAGAAATACAATTAACAGTTTTTATGGGCTCCAGAGAAAAAAAAGACAAGGAAAAGCACATGTAGTTTTTTGGCCACATTTGTCCCCCACCCCCAAACATTTCTCACTTTTTATTTAAAAGCTTAATTTGTGCAGTAAAACGACACACCCATATGTGAGGATATAATGAGTGATGTCTGGAACAAAATGTGCCATAACAGGAATGCTGTAATTCCAGTAGGCCTGACATCTATGTCCTCTTCCAGCATACAATGAGCACCATTTCTCAAAGTGTGGTTCTCTAGCAACTTTCAGATGGAGTATGGTACTGAGATCTGTGGTGGCATTTTCTTTCACCACCCTGCCCCACAGGCATATTGAAGCTTTTTAAAGGCATCATATAGATCAGTGATTCCCAAACCATGGTCCTCCAAATGTTTTGGACATCAGCTCCCAGAATTCCTGACAGTTGGCCAACCTGGCAGGGGCTTCTGGGGACTGAAGTCCAAAAAACCTGGAGGACCAAAGTTCAGGAACTACTGACGTAGATCATGGGACTGAGAGTTGTGTGGGATGGCAACCAGTTCCCACTTTAGCATGCAAAGTTGGAAACCAGAAAAGGAAAGAGAGGAAATGGATGACAGACGGAATAGGCAGCCAGCCACATGTGAAGGAGGAAGTAAAGAGAGTAGGAAGGTCAAAAATTAATTGTTAACTATATTACACATTTAAAAAAAAATACATTGTGAATTGTTTTGAGAAGCTTCAAAAAACAGCATAAAATAATTTATATGCATAAAATAGAAGGATGGACAAATTGCAGAGAAAGAGAAAACTCCTACAAGGTTTCTGGCAGTGGCAGAACCCTCTGACTCAGAAGCAGGGATGGATATTTGACAATTTTCCGAATGTGTCGAAATTTTGTATTCTCAACCACTTGGGTAAAAAATGATGGGAAGAAAAACTTCACTTGGAAAATTACTGCAAATTATGGGAGCTTGAGCTTTTTTTCCTGTTTCCAGCACAGCAAAACAGTGCAACTTTGGGCCTTTACAAACTGCCAGAAATAGTGCAAATTGAGGCTACTTTAACTATCCTGGCTCAGTGCTAGGGAATCATGGGAATTGTATTTTTCTCTGGGACATTGAGCCTTCTCTGCCAGACTGCTCTGTTGCCACAATAAACTACAGTTCCCATGATTCCTTAGCACTGAACCAGAACAGTTAAAGTGGCCTCAATGTGCACTATTTCTGGCAGTCTGTAAAGGCCCTTTGTCAACCTTGTGCAGCCTTAAAAACTGCACAACTGGAATACAGAGCAACTCTCCAAGGCAAATTTGCACACCTGTACTAATTAAATTTACACAACTTTATAGGTCAACATTGAAATGGGTCAACATTGAAAAGGTGAGAACAGAGAACATTCCTTCAATGTTAAGCCCTAAAGCTGCACACTATAGTTGTGAAAACTACTCCTCTAATTCTCCTCCAATTCGCTTGATCCCACCATGACTGCTCCTTTCCTGCCACATCCTCCTCCGCTGCCCTTTCTGGTTTTTTTGTTTGTTTGTTTGTTTTGTTTTGTTTTGTTTTTTTACACTTGCTCCCTGAATTCTCTGGGCTCTGAGTCTGTGCTTCCCTTTCCTTTCTCTCTGAACATACTTACATACTCCAATGCTGGGTAGGCTGCTGCAAAAAAGCAGCAGATGAGGGCGTAGCAGGAGAGGTGCAGCCTTGGCAGGAATGAAACAAATTAGCAAGGATGAGAGGGCATTGGGGAATACAAGTATGCATTTGTTGTTAACTGCCCTGGAGTCAATATTTACCCATAGAGACCCTATGGATGAGACATCTCCGAGACCCTCTGTCCTTCACTGCTCAATTCCTGTAACCCCTTAATACACGTGACCTCCTTAATACAGTCCAGCCATCTGGCATGTAGCCTTCCTCTCTTCCTACTACCCTCCACCTTTCTCAGCATCATTGTCTTTTTCAATGAGTCCTCCCTTCTTATAATGTGTCCAAAGTACGACAGCCTCAGTTTGGTCCTCTTGGCTTCCAGGGAGGTTTCCAAGTTGATCTGCCTTTTTTTTAAAATCTTTTTGGCTGTCCATGGGATCCTCAGCACTCTTCTCCAGCACCACATCTCAAATGTATTTATTTTCTTCCTATCTTATTTCTTCACTGTCCAGCTCATACATCCATACATATTAATAGGGAATACAGTGGTGTGTATGATTCTAACTTTTGTGCTGAGTTTTATATCTTTGCATTTTAGAATCTTTTCTAGTTCTTTCATAGCCACCCTCCCCATTCTTAGTCATCTTCTGATTTCCTGACTGCAGTCCAGATTTCTATCAATGTTTGATCCGAGGTATGGGAATTCTTTTTATTAAATCGGCACTATTCAAGCCACATTTGAAAATAATGGCATATGTGCAGGGCCATGCCTGGGCAATAGCCGTCTTTTTGTCCCTTCCTGCTTGCTGTCCTGCAAAGAATGAGAACACAGACTCAAAGTCCACGAACAGGGAGGACGACTGTATTTCTATTTTTTCATTGTCTAGGTTGAACTTGTGACGGTCCTCAGTGGTCATAATTTTTGTTTTCTTTATGTTCAACATTAACCGTGCCTTTGCACTTTCTTCTTTAATCTTCCTTAGCAGGTGTTCCAGGTATGTGAGGTTTTCTGCTAGTACTATGGTGTCATCTGCATATTCAGGGGCAGGCAAACTCGGCCCTCTTAGGGATTTTGGACTTCAGCTCCCAGAAGCCTCAGCCATGTTGGCCAATAGTCTGGGATTCTGGGAGCTGAAGTCCCTCGGCCCTTAAAGGGGAGAGTTTGCCTGCCCCTGTTAGATTGTTGATATTCCTTCCTCTGATTTTCACTCCTCCTTCTTCTGTGTCCAAGCCTGTTTTTCTTATAATATGTTCTGCATACAAGTTGAACAGATAGGGTGAAAGGATGCAGCCTTGTCTGAAACCTTTGCCAATTGGGAACCATTCTGTTACTCTATGTTCTGTTCTGACAGTAGTCTCTTGTCCTGAGTACAGATTCCTCATCAGGACTATCAGATGTGTTGGCACTCCCATGTCTTTAAGCGTGTTCTATAGCCTTTCATGGTCTATGCAAAGGCTTTGCTATAGCCTATAAAGCACATGCTGATTTAGTGACAAGTAGGCATGCAGGCCAAGAAATGAGGAGCCCAGAGCCCAGAAAGTTCAGGGAGCAAGTTGTGGGGGGGAGGGCAGTCCAGAGAGAGTAGCGGCATCAGGGGCATCAGGAGAGAAGCAGTATCAACTGGAAACTATTCAATTTCTCCACATTCTGCCCTAATAGTAGCCTCTTGTCCAGAGGACATCACAACAACCAAATATTGTTGCACACCCATTTCTTTAAGAGAGATTCAGTTTTTCATGATCATACTATACCATTAAAGGCTGTTATATTCTATAAAGCACAAGTTGATTTTCTTTCAAAATTCTGTGCTGTGCTCCATTATAAAACATATTTAGCAATATGATCCTCAATACCTCTTTCTTTCCTGTACAACTAAGTGTAGTAACTATTTGTAAATGTGACTTCATAGAAGGTAGCACAATAAATGGTTTTATTTGCTTAACTTATTACACACCATGAAACAATAAATTTGTGTGATTTGTCTTTTTCCAAAGAGAAAGAAAGAACATCAGGAAATCTACTGCCTTCCCAACAATGGGCCTACATTTCACAGAAATGTAGAGGAGGAAAATGGAAGAAACTTGGAGAAACTGAGAGGATTCACTTGGAAGTCTTGGAAATGCATAATAGATGAGGAAAAGGTAGGATTCCTGAAGCTACTCCTGTCAAGCCTCTGTGCAGGTGCAAGAACACATTTGTGTGAGGCACAGGGACTATGAAGAAAAAAGATGAAAGACATATAAGGCAAGAGAAGCCAGCAACCCAATGCCAACTGGTTTCCTATATCCAGAGCAGACAAGCATAAGCATGTGATGGCTAGCTCCTGGATAGTAACTCAGGGCAAGCATTCACAATAATAATAATAAAAAGCATTGAAACTTGTAGCTGCCAACTGTTAATGTTCTTTCCATTAAGCTTCTTTTAATCTTGCTGTATTTGCTCCAATTATTTTGCTAATCAGTGAAATTAAGCTTCCTAACAGGGCAGGATTGCACGAATCAGTCACCTAACACTGTTATTAAAAAGGTTTGTTTTTAACTGCCCTCGAGTCAATCTCGACTCATGACGACTCTATGGATGAGACATCTCCAAGACCCTCCATCCTCCACTGCTCTGCTTAACTCCTGCAACCCCATACCCATGTCCTCCTTAATAGAGTCCATCCCATCTTGTGGCCTTCCTCTCTTCCTACTTCCTTCCACTTCCCCAGCATTATTGTTTTTGCCAAAGAGTCCTCCCTTCTCACGATGTGTCGGAAATACAACAGTATCAGTTTGGTAATCTTGGCTTCCAGAGTGGTTTCCAGCTTGATCTGCTCTAGGACCCACTTGTTTGTCCTTTTGGATGTCTATGGGATCCTCAGCACTCTTCTCCAGCACCACATCTCAAATGAATTAATTTTCTTCCTATCTTATTTCTTCACTATCCAGATTTCACATCCATACATGGCAATAGGGAATGCAATGGCTTGTATGAGTCTAACTTTTGTGCTGAGTCATATATCTTTGCATTTTGGAATCTTTTCTAGTTCTTTCATAGCCACCCTCTCTATTTTTAGTCTTCTTCTGCAGTCCCCATTTCTATCAATGTTTGATCCCAGGTATGGGAATTCTTTTACTATTTCTATTTCTTCATTGTCTAGGTTGAACTTGTGAAAGAAAGACAACAAATCTCCAATATCTAGTTAATTGAGGTCTACATTCTAAGTAACAATATTACTTTAAAAAGCAGCCTTTAATAAAAAGCAAAATAAATAAATAAATAAAAATCCAATGGAATCCCTAAAACTTTTTTCAAGAACCCTCTGAAAAGTAGCCAGAAATTTCTATCAGAGGTTAAGAACACAAAGACAAAATTAGAAGACCTCCTCCCAATCACTCCTTCAGTAAAAAAAAAAAAAAAAAAAGGGGGGGGGAAGGGGAGAATCTAGTTTCTATCATTTTTAACTACTAACATTAATGAGTTTTACATTAATTTCAATTTTAAACTTTGTTCACAAATTCTGATGTTTTGGATTATTATTATTATTATTATATACCTGTATTTGCATATACATACATAATGAGATATCTTGGAGATGGGATCCAAGTCTAAACACAAAATTGATTTATGTTTCTTATACACCTTATACCAGTGATGGCGAACCTTTTAAGCACTAAGTGCCCAAACTAAACAGCCTTACCCTGTGCTGGAGGGGGCACTTCAGGGGGAAGTGGGACTTCCAGGGCGGGATTTCCAGGGCAAGACTTCTCCCCACCCCCCACCCACCCCCCATACACACACCTTCATGAGCTTTCAACTGCCTCTTTGGAGGCAGCTGAAGGCCTGGGATGGCTGGAAAGAGGAGGAACAGGCACGCACCTTTTCCTCCTCTTCCTCGCTCTGCGTGCCAGGGAAAATGGTTTGGCATGCCATCTCTGGTACACATGCTACAGGTTCGCCAACACGGCCTTATACACATAACCAGAAGGTAATTTTATACTAAGTTTTTAATAGTTTTGTGCATGAAATAAATTTGTGTACAATGAATCATCAGAAAGCAAAGGTGTCACTATCTCAGCCATGCATGAAAAAAGAGTATTTGGGATTTCAGAATTCCGGATACAGGAGACTAAACTGTTATCTAAACTTCTAAAAATGAAAAAGATACATGTTTTCTGAATGAATTTGAATAGCTTTCTATTGTCCATAAAAACCCATCACACAGAAGACAGTTTAACTTGAGTGAAATGTTGAAGTGTACATTTTTAGAACTGTATATACATTTTAGGTGATGGTGCAGAACTACTGAATATGTCTTTAAAAACAATTGTCATTGCTCAGAAGTAAATAAAACTTACATGAAGGAATGATGAACTGTGGCTCTGTATTTCCAGCATATCCCAGTTTAGTATACCTGCAAAGACAAACAGACAATTATCAAAATCAGTATGGAAAAGAGATTCCACCTAAACATTAGGAAGTACCCCCTGATGGTGAGAGCTGACAGTAAGAGCTATTCAACAGTGGAATATGCTGCCTCTGAATGTGGTGGAGTCTTCTTCTTTTAAAGTTTTTAAACAGAGGATGGTTGGTCATCTGTTGGGAGTACTTTTATTGTGTATTCCTGTGAGTCAGGGGTTTGGACTGCCTTGTGGTCTCTTCCAACTCTATGATTCTATGATTCTATATTACATGAAGTGACCAGTCAAAAGGCAGTAGCAATGTCATAAGAATAAACAAAACTATTTACCCCAATGATATATTGCTGCAATGTCCAGGGCCTGGAAATAACCGGTTAAAATTAATTCATTGTGTGAAAATTTAATTAAACCTCCCTTCAATAAGGTTGAGCAAGTTGGGACTCACTATCAGAGTTGGAAATAACAGGTTAAAGCCTCAAGAAAAGCTCAGTAAGTAAATCTGTTAATTAATAGCACTCTCTCCTTCTGTGGTGCAATAAATATTCACTAGCCTTGATATTCACTGTTGGAGCAGTGAGGTGTCTCAAGAGGAACAGGATGGTTGGAGAGCACTAGTGTTGTTAGAAATTGAGGTGGCAGAGACTGAGCTTGGGAGCCTGTCCTGTATGCATAACATGTGCTCATAATCTTTGTATACCATGTTTCTCGATCCTTAGTGATTACTGAAGGAGTTACTGAACAGGTCAAATCTGTTTTGCATGTGATCCAAGATACTTATTTCTTATTTCTGCATTTCAGTGTCACAATGAAACAGTTGTTTTGGAAAGGTGAATGAGTTGTATATAAACTGATGCAGGTGGGTGACATTAAAAATAAGAGAGATGCAAATAACTGAAAAAAGTTAACTGAAGATTTTGGTATATCCAGCCCTTTAGGACAGTCTTCTCCAACCTGACAGTTTTCCTGTCAGTACAGACAGTGACTGTACTACAAAACAAATGCCAACATCTGCTGCCATCAGACTATGATTTGTAATTTAGCACATCTGAAGAATACCAGGCTGGGCTAAGAAATTATCCAAACAGCGCTTCTGAAGAAGTCAGTAACAGAATGTGCCACTAGAGGACAACTTTGACAATGGAACATATGTGATTGATTAATTAATTGATTGATGATAGCATAATAAATCAATTTTCTTTACTAAATTAATTCCCCAATACCTAGCTACCAATATTAATAAAATAGCTTTTAAACCTTCAATTCCAGACTCCATCAGTATCAATGATATCTGTTACTACATTTTTTTTATTGTACAGTATAAATAACGGACCAATTTCAGGACTTGCATACCATATAGACTTGACTATAAGTTGACCTCATGTATAAGTCAAGGACAGCTTTTGGGGCCAAAAATATGGATTTTGATATGAGTCATGGCTAAGTCGAGAGTAAAACTTAGGGGTATGTAACAAAGGTTGCAAAGGATGAAGCAAAGGAAAACAGTGCCAGACAACTTACAAAATTCCAGCAGGCATAACTGTTTGTGTTCATACTGAAAGCTTCATGGATGGGAGAATATAAAGGGAGTGTGAGTGTTCCAGAATAGATGGCACTATTGCCTTTCACCAGGGGATGGTTCCTTTTTGAATAAGAATTAAAGTATAGTACATACGTTGACCCATGAATAAGTCAACACAGGTTTTTGGAGTCAATTTTTTAATAAAATTTCTAGACATATGAGTATATACAGTAATTCAAGTTTATTGATAAAAGCAAAACTTGCGCCTTTCAACACATGGACTCGCCAGAATTGTGTACATACTCTGCATAGTGCTTTTTCCCTTGGTCACAGTACAAAACAATTGTGTAAGTGCAGGAGATATGCACATGTAAATAATGATGGATATTTTTTTCTTTAACTGGAGCTGACCATCTCCATGAAAAGGCAGTTTTCCATTTAAACCCTTCCTTGCTATTGAATGAGGATATCAGTAATGGGCGGGGGAATTCCTCCAGCTTTGTGCATTTTTTTTCCATATCTCCATCTTACTGTTTTAAAGAACAACCCTACTATGAGAAGATATTTATGGAATAGTTTTTCTTTTAAGTACAAATATCATGATTCAAATCAGCAAGTTAAGGGTTTCAACACTAAAAGAGTATATTTTAATTCATGATATTATGAAAGGTCGTTGCTGAGAAATTTCTTTAAGACACGTATGCTCTGAATATTACTTTTAATATACCATCCATTTCTAGAAGTTCTTGAGATTCAGATAGTGTATGCTATATAAATCAGCAAGTCTTGAATAGATGAGTAAGAGCTATTTTGGACCATAAGTAACCTTACTCTCATGATTTATAGCCATTAAGTGGTCACACTTACAGCAGAGTAATGCAAGAAACAATTTTATTAGCCATACACATATTCAGGCATTCTTTTCTTTGTCTCTCTTCTCTGCATCAAATCTAAATTCTCTCTAAATTTCTCACTTTTTTATTTTATAATTAATCTACCATTGATTGCTCCCCCTTTTCACATTTGCTATTATTTCCTAATTAAATCCAGCAGCTTTAAAAGAGATTTTTAAATGCCTTTCTGCACAGTATTTTCCAGAATCCAATTTGCTCGCACCATCTGTAAATCAATCAAACGTACTTTGCATCTGAATGCTTTGTTTCATTCCCTCTCCCCTGTATCCTGTATTTTGGTCTAGAGTAAGCTGTAAAGGGACTGTTTAAATTTTAGTACACTACTTAGTTTAGTCCCTAGTCCAGTGATAGTAAATCTTTTAGTGTCCGAGTGCCCAAATTCAGTGGCCTTCCCACACCCGGTGTTACTGGGTGCCAGGGGCAAGACTTCCAGGGGTGGGACATTTGGGATGGGACTTTCTGGAGGTGGAGCTTCCGGGGCAGGGCTTCCAGGGAGAAAACATGCAAGGAAAAATGGAGGAGCTGACCAAATAAAAGCTCAAAACAAAAACAAAACAAAAAGCCAGTCATAAAAATATTTAAATCCATCCTTCTCAGCCCTGCTCAAAATGGAGGACATTTTGGAATCCCTCCTGGACATGATGTTGAAATGGAGGAAAGGTCAAAGAAGAAGAGGACTATGGTCACCCTAAGCTAAAAACACACATATAGAAATATAGAAATAAATCCATGCTTCTCAACCATGCTCAAAATGGGACCTTCCAGAATCCCTCCTGGACAGTTCCTGTTTCCCTTGGAGCAGCAGCAGCAGCAAAGCCTTGCATCTAGAGCTCAGGGCATGTTTGTTTCTGAGAGGGGAGAAGGACAGCAATTGTGTTCGGCATTGAACTATTTGAGAACACAACGCAAATGTTGAATGGGGTTTTTTTCCATTAATTTCAGCACGATGGACAAATGAAAGGAATAATTTAAATGTAGACTCAGTCAAGGATTTGTGGCTAGTAAAGTACAATTTTGAGTCTGTGTCTTGCTCAGTTCTGTAAGTATATTGCAAGCCTGTTCATCAGAAAAATACAGCTGAGTACATAATAAAGTGAGAATCAGCATGGTTTAATGGTCTGAGTGTTGGACTACGACTATGGAGACTTGGGTTCGATTCCCAACTCAGCCAGGAAACCCACTGGGTCACCTTGGGCAAGTCACATAGTCTCAGCCTCAAATGATAGCCATGGCAAAAATCCACTCTGAACAAATATTGAAAACTTGAAGGCAAAACAACAATATGTAATATATTGAATGGATTCCATTCAATTATTGAGAAGGTTCTCTCAAACTTTACTTTCTATTCTTGGGTTGCCACGATGTGCTTCTGCAGCAGCCTTAAGACCTGAGGTAGGTATTGCATCATTAGAAGGTACGGCCTGGTTATATGCTTTCAGATATTGGACCAAAGTGGTATATTCAAACACTTATGCAGGTTATGTATACCTTCTACAGAAAGATGTTTATACTAATTCTTGGTTTAAAACCTTTTCCACTAAACTACATTTATTAGGTCTGTCTATGGAGTTTCTTTATGCCCATGAGCTCAATTTAATTTCATTTTAGAAAATCGGATTAAGGGCATAGATCTTCAATATTCCTTATCAAATGTCAGTAAAACCTGCTCACCTCTACATTTTGGCTTGAATTTTGAATTCCCCAAAAGTGCTAGGTATTTGGAAAATGTGACTATTCCAAAATATTGACAGGTTTTTTCAAGAGCCAGATTTAACTGCCTATCGTCTGCAGTTTTAGATAGGCGCTATCATGGTGTGGTATATGAAAATAGACTATGCCCCTGTAATGAAGAAGAAATTAAATCTATTGAGCATGTCCTCACTACATGTATGTTTTATAGGGATGTGCGTACAAAACTCCTTGGTCCTGTAATAAGCAATTTTTCTGGCAGGACTGGCACTTAAAACATCTCCTACAGGATACAAACAAGTCCACTACAGAGATAGTGGCTAAGTTTCTTTTTTCTGCACAAAGAACACGCAAGTCAATTCTTTCCCTTGTTCTATAAAATTAATTTGGTTTTTAAGGTATATTCTGTAAATTTTAAATGCTTTGAACTGTTTTTATATGTGTTATGAGTTTTGATGGGTCTCTGACCGCATATTAAAATATTATTAATATGCAATATAGACGTACATAAACCTGATGAACAGAATGTATATTTCTGACTGTTTTTAGCATCTATGTTGTCATGCCCTTCATTTTTCTTGAATATCCCCCATTTTGAGCATGGCTAAGCGTGGATTTACATTTATATATGGATGTTTTTAGCTTTTAAGTCATGTCCTGAGCTTTTCTTGAAAGTTCTTCATTTTGACCATGATTAAGAAGCATGGATTTATATTTATAGAAGTTTTTATTAGCATTTATTTTATAATGTTCTCCATTCTGAGCATGGCTAAGAAGCATGAATTGACAGTTCTAGGGGTGTTTTTAGCTTTTATTGGTCAGGTCCTTCATTTTCCTTGAATATCCTCCATTTTTAGCATGACTAAGAAGCATACATTTATAGGAGTGGGGTTTTTTTTAGAGTTCATTTGATCACATCTAGACTGCATCTGCACTGCAGAAATAATGCATCTTGACACCGCTTTAACTGCCATGGCTCCATGCTATGGAATCCTGAGATTTAGAGTTTGTTGCCGCACCAGAGATCTCTGACAGAGAAGGCGAAATATCTCACAAAACTGCAAACGTCAGAATCCCATACCAATGAGCCATGGCAGTTAAGGAAGTATCAAACTGCATTGATTCTGCAGTGTATATGCAGCCAAAGTGGTGTTCCCTGAGCCATTAGGCTCCAGTCCCTGGTGAGATTCCAGGAAAGGCAGAGACAACTGTACCCAATGGGCACACATTTGGTGCCAGTCCTAGCACGCTGGAAACAAGTAATAATAATTGCTGTTCCCCTCAAACAAGATAAAATGATGGTCCCTGAGCCACAGGCTGGCAGTCCCTGGTGAGCTCCAGAAAAGACCAACCAATACAACTCTACCCAATCCACAACAAGCAAGCACTAAATGCTCCACAAATTGTGGGGAAGGCAACACTCAAACACGTATTCCAATCAACATTATGATTATTCTAATACAATTATTTTGGGAGGAAAAAGGGGTCTTGAGATTTTTATGTCTATCAAAAAGAACTGTGTATTAAAGAAAAGTTGAGAAATCCTGCACAAAGACATACATAGTGTCCAGATATATGAAAAATAATCCACTATATCATAAATGTATCAACAGGAAGCATGGATATATTTACACTAGACCTACTCAATGAATTCCTGGTAGATGTGCAATTTTAACAAAGATTTTGTAGATATAAGCTCCACTCCTTACTGACCCTCACCATTTAATAAGCATGGTCTAAAACAAAGAAATTTGTATTTGGTTTTTAACTAAGTATTACACAGCTCTTAATGAATATCACCACCATAAAAACAAGTTCTCTGGGCTATCAGTTAACCATAGAAAGGATGAAAGACTCCAACTCTCCATAACATGCAGTTAGATTATCCATAGCCCATGGACATCTATGGTCTCAAGCAATTCCATGCAGGACAGGGATAAAAGTAACTTCAATCACATCTATTCTAGCCAGAAAAGTTCTTTATCTGCAATCAAACAGAATAGTCCAATGAAGCCAATGAATCACCTCTGCAATAAGTCTACTAAGTCCTCAAACATTTCCCACTGGAGAAACTATTATATCAGAAAGCACTACTAGGACTGCAACATATTTGGAAGGTAATGTATTAAGAGTTATATGCTAGCCCCTGCAGTATGGGCTACATTCATCAATTATATAGCACTAAATAGAAGTGTGGGCCTGTACAGACTATCAGAAATAATCTGGTTTGGGGCCACGTTAACTGCCTTGGCTCAGTGCTAGAGAATCATGGGAACTGCAGTTAATATTGTGGCACCAGAGCTCTCTGACAGAGAAGGCTCAATGTCCCAGAAAAAAAATACAATTCCCATGATTCCCTAGCATCGAGCCAGGGCAGTTAAAGTGGCCTCAAGATGGATTATTTCTGGCAGTCTGTACAAGCCCTTTAGCAAAGAACTCTTCATGCGTTATGACAATAATAGGAAGAGCAGACCCTACTGAGTAAGCAGGGAAACAAAGTCACAAATTTCAAGTCAATTAGGGATGAAGAGGACCAGACAACTCTATATTTAAACTGACTGCTTTAACTTTAGCTTGGTTAAAGACAAAGGAATGTATGGAAAGCCATTAATAAGTTGCTAACAATAAAATGGAATCTGTAAAACATGCAACTGTAGCCTTAGCTTCAAATCAACCATTTTCAAAAACCAAGATCTCCTCTGAGGGGGAAAAACCAAAACAGTTATGGGCCTAAACAGTTGGAAAGCACCCGATCCAAAATATTGGAAGCTATACAGAATCAGACCTGGTTATTACTTGGAAAAGAGACTGTCAAGAAATACCAAGTGCTGTCCATTATATTTCAGAGGAAGGCTATGGCAAAACATCTCTGAGTAACCCTTGCCTAAGAGAACCCCTATCCAATTAATGGGGCACATAAAATTATGAACTTCATAAAATGGATACTAAGCCTCCTTTAATATTTGGCACATCTTATAGAATACTCAGACTGCCATTCACTGCCTTTTTCAAGAAAATGATCAGACACACAATTATGTTTTAAGCACCAGAAGAGGTATAAATCAGCTTCCAATTAAGCATATGATAAACTGACAAGCTACAATTATATATGCCTGAATTTCAACTAAGTCCCAACAGCATTTCCCCATAGCATTCAGGAAATAGTCTATGCGAAACTCACATTAGGGAAACACTACTGCCTTCCCCAGGCTCATCTTTTTCAGCTATTTGATACTCCCAACCTATATTTCCAAAGTGCCTTTAGATCTAGGTAAAGTCAGTCTGGGTACTTTTTAAAGCAGAACACTTGAGCTTTACTCCATGCAACTATACTGTAAACATGAGACAATGATTCTAAATCCACAAATTAATGTAACTTGTTTATGTGAACATCAAGTTATGTCCTCCTATGTTGTTATCATAATACTTTAATACTACTATATTGGCAAATCGCTTCCACATATATAGAGAGAGGGAGGGAGGAAAGGAGGGGGAGAGAGAGAGAGAAAGAGACCTAATTAAATAAAGCATATAATTCCTAGGCAAATGGATGCTATCAAGAAGTACATAAAGGAATCTCATCACTAGGTGAGCAAAAGTGAAGCTCAGTTCATTGTCTCACTTTACAAGACCTTTGATGCAAATGACTCAATCTAAATGACCAGTTAACAACTACATAAATTGGATTTAAGCATACTGGATTCCCCAGGTTTAACTCCTATGTGTACAGTACTTGTAGAACAGAAGTATGGCAAGTGTGGCCCCTGGAGACCAATCTGTACTCCCAGAAGCCTCTTATCAATCCCCAAATCCCCAGTCAAAATTGGAGGTCATAAAACATTTTTAAAAAGTCAAACCACTACAAAAACATGGCAGTTTGATTCCCCGAGTCCTGCATTACTTCCTGTAAAAATGTCTCAAGAGCAAAAAAATACTAGAAATCAGCCACATTTCCGATGATTTTCAGAACTGGAAGTGACATCATCTCACTTCTGGTCACTTAAGCTGCACCCACACTGCAGCAATAATCCAGTTTGACATTACTTTAACTGGCATGGCTCAATGTTATGGAATTCTGGGAACTGTAGATTTGTGAGACATGTAGCCTTCTCTGTCGGAGAGCTCTGGTGCCACAAAAAAATACAGTTCCCAGGATTCCATAGCACTGAGCCACAGGAGTTAAAGTGGTGTCAAAATGGATTATTTCTGCACTGCAGATGCAGCCTTAGAGAACGACTCATGGGATCCTCAGCTCCTCCACAGTTGCCTACACATATTCTAGAATGTGGATAACTAGTGGCCAGAAAAGTGCAACATGTCCATCTATTTGGGAACTGCCTTGTTCTTCCAACAAAGCCTCTACTTTTCTGAGCCACACCAATGTTTACGAAATTCAGATTCTGAACTAACAAGAGTTCACATGGTATAATGCCGGAAATCCCCCTCACCCCTTTTAGTGTCTTCTTACTTTTTAGCATACAATAAAATGCAGTTTTTAATAAAATCTATCTTCCAAGGCAAGCCCACCTATCAGGATCCATAAAAAGTAAAAATATATTGTAATATACCGTATTTTTCGCCCTATAACACGCACTTTTTCTTCCCCTAAATGTGCGTGGGGAAGTGAGTGCGGCCTATAGGGCGAAGGGCCGAGGCCGCGGGGAGAAGGAGCCCTCTTTCCCCCCGCGACCTCAGTCTTGGAATGGGCTGGTGCCGGGATCGAAGCGATCCCGGCACCAGCCCATTGAAAGACTGAGGCCGCGGGGAGAAGGAGCCCTCCTTCCCCCGCGGCCCCAGTCTTGGAATGGGCTGGTGCCGGGATCGAAGCAATCCCGGCACCAGCCCATTGAAAGACTGAGGCCGCGGGGAGAAGGAGCCCTCCTTCCCCCGCGACCCCAGTCTTGGAATGGGCTGGTGCCGGGATCGAAGCGATCCCGGCGCCAGCCCATTGAAAGACTGAGGCCGCGGGGAGGAGCCCTCCTTCCCCCGCGGCCCCAGTCTTGGAATGGGCTGGTGCCGGGATCGAAGCGATCCCGGCGCCAGCCCATTGAAAGACTGAGGCCGCGGGGGGAAAGAGGGCTCCTTCTCCCCGCGGCCTCAGTCTTTCAATGGGCTGGTGCCAGGATCGCTTCGATCCCGGCGCCAGCCCATTCCAAGACTGAGGCCGCGGGGGGGGAAGAGGGCTCCTTCTCCCCGCGGCCTCAGTCTTTCAATGGGCTGGCGCTGGGATCGCTTCGATCCCAGCACCAGCCCATTCAAAGACTGAGGTCGCGGGGGGAAGGAGCCCTCCTTCCCCCCGCGACCTCAGTTCAATGGGCTGGTGCTGGGATCGGAGAAGTTCTCCGATCCCAGCACCAGCCCATTGAACAACCGGCCTCCGGCTAAAGGGAGGAATCCTTTTTTCTTGGATTTTCTTCCTTTAAAATTGGGTGCGCCTAATATGCCGGAGCGCCTTATATGGCGAAAAATACGGCACTATAATAAATATACTATACATAATCCATTAAACGTAATATACTATACATAAAAAGTAAAAATATACTTTTATACTGCAGTCACTACAATGTCTATGTCTAATGTTATTTTGATTTAGTAAATCATTCCTCCTTCAAGATAGAAAGAAAGCTAATACACAATGCCATGGACAGTCAGGGATGCAACAGGGTAAAACACAGATCTGCATTTTTGTCATCCAGCCAGCCTTCTAGTTGGACAAGAGTACAAGTATTTGACCTTTGTTTCATCAAACATCCACCCAACCTGTTCACCATGTTCCCAGCCCAGTCACCACTAGCCTGTAAAAGTAGGGCATGGAACTCTTCTTGGAGATCTTTGCTAGCTGTCCCCACAAGTAAAATACACACATGCCTGACTTTCTCAATCTGTAGTTTATTACCAGCCCATCAGGGTGACTTAGCAAATGGTTTCCTTAAGACTGACTGGGGTGGGCAACTGCAAATTATTTGCAACTGCAAATAATTCTGGCTATGGAAAGGGGCACTTTTCCCATGTTCATGTCATGGATCTTTTATGGATGTTTTAAATTAACCTCCAGTTTACTTCCTGTTTTAAAAAAGGCCCCTTCAGTATGTAGAACATCCCAACTTCAAAAACACAACTGACTATACTCCACACCAGGGGTCAGCAACATTAACATACCTGGACCGGTCACTGGTCCCCAAGTCTTCCGCTGGGCCGGGGGGGGGGGGGACTGGTGGCACGCGCCCTCACACATACGCACGCAGCCCCCGCCACCAGCCGCAGCCACCGCACGTGTCGTGGCTGCCATTTTGTTTGTCAAAATGGCGGCCGCAACTCGTCTGCGCATGTGCAGGGGTACTCCTGCGCATGCACAAACGAGTCGCGGCCGCCATTTTGGCAAACAAAATGGCATCCACGATGCATGTGGCGGTGCGGCGGCGAGAGCACACGGCGGCGGGGGTCCGCGGGCTGGGTGCAACCCGCGGGCCGTAGGTTGACGACCCCTGCTCCACATCCTAGGGTGGGAGATTTTGTAAAAAAAAATTAAAATTAAAAAATATCAAAATATTTACCATACAGAATTGGGGTGGGTGTCTTTGGGAGTCTCAAAAGCAGCCTTTGGGGTGGCATGTACCCCCGTGGGCCACACTTCCCTACCCTTGCTGTTGAAAGTTTCCATTGTCAAGAATAACAGCTGTCTGGGCCAGTTCTTTGCTCAGTGTTGTGGCAACTACTTAAGTGCAACAAAGATTGGAGGACATTCAAACAATGTAATCGATAAGCAACCAATATTTACTCTGATGATGCATGATTTTACACTGCATTATAACAGTCAGGGCTGTGGGCTTAGATTAAAATTGTGTATTCAGCATGCAGCCCTGGGAAGATGTTACTAAAGTTCATGCAGGCCCCTTAAAAATGTTCTTGCTGCATAAAGCAGGAGCAATAAACATAGGCATTTAGGTATGGACATAACTACAGAGATGGGATGATGTATTTACATATAATATATAAGATATAAGGAATTCCGTGAGAAAAGCAAGCAACTTAGCCTGAGAAACTTAAAACTAATCTTGCCTTGCATTTCTATGACTTGGCAAGAGCTGGACCAGACAAAGCCAGGAATCTGTCAGATTCTGGATTGAGGCATAGTGGCAAACTATAGTTAACACAAGCCAGGATTCATAAACTAGCTTCACAAATGGGAATATGGGGAAGTAAAGACTAAAAACTGATTCTGAAAATGATGGAACCAGGAAAAGGACATCTCCTGCAGATATAAAATCTTCAGCAAGCATGTATGCAAAAAAATTGTGTTTCAGACAAGTCATGTAAGGCTGCATAGGTCACAACAAGCACTGTGAAATGTGTCTAAAAACAGATTAGTCTGGAGTTGAACTATTTTAACAGAAGAATGATCTGCATCCCATAACAAGTCCTAATCAACAGTCTGTCTGCAACTATCAATTCTTTGGATGTTTTACTATGGATCTGTTTCCAGATATAAAAATGGAACAACTAGACATTAATCTCACTTATCTAACAATCCATGAGATGTTGGGAAAAGGATATATACCACGCTCCCCAAGGGATACCAGGAAGATCAAGATTTGTTTTAATAGGGGGTTAGATAAATGACACATCTAGATTTTAAAATAATTTGTGATTTAAAGTATCTTACTTTAATTTGTGATTTAGTATCTTACTTTGACCTGGTTTGAGGTGATGTTTTTTACCTTGCACACCAACTGTTACAAAACAACTTATAACTAAACAGAAACAGATTAATTTCACAAAACAAAAGTCTTATTAGAGATAACCTGTGGAAGTGAAAGATGGCTAGAGTAAAAAGGAATTGTACTGAGAAAGCAAACAGGAGGAAGAGTGGGTGGGGAAGCAGTAATGCACAGGAAATAAGAGGGTTCGGGTGAAAAAAAAATGGGTTTATATGTGAGATAAAAGAAGTGGACAGATGAAGTGAATTAAATATAAACTATGACTAGATTTTGGGGTGGGAGTGTGCAGAGATGAATAGCATGACATATTGACAGCCTAGGACACAGGAAAATAGGAAGACAACTAGCAAAATGGTACTGATTACAGTTGTAACACAATGAGAAAGAAAAGCAAATGCATCAGCATTGTTCAAGAACACAGGACCGTGATTCGGACAGGTATACCACACATAGGTTAAAATAAATATTGGGTAGTGATGAGGACACTTATTAAGGAGTCCTGGAGTAAGACAGAAAGAGTGACAGAACTATTAGTTTATTCTTCAGGTCTATCACATGCTCCCTTTAGCCCAGAAACAACCTGGAAGATAAGCTAAAAGGTAGATAAGTAAACTTAAAAAAAAAAAGAGTGATGGACGCTCTCCTCTATTTTCATATGCTTGTTCCATATCGATCAAGAAATTAGATGTTCATAGAAATTTGGCAATTCATTCTCAACTGTAGGCTCTGTTTACTGCAAACACTGTAGACTGAGTTTTAGGCCCTTTCTATGGTACATTACAAAGAATATCATCATCCTGCCAGTTTCTGACTCCTTCATCTCATGCAAGATGCTTGAAACATTTTTCATCACTGGGTTCTCTAGAAAACCCTGGCATTAAGGTCCTACTAAAACAGCTAGCCTTTGAAGCAGTTTTAGAATATACACCATTCAAAACAATGCATGTTTCCAGAGCGCAGAAGCTTACAAGCAACAAATTAGGAATCGGAAGACCTTAAAAATACTTGGGTGTTTTGGCACTGGCTTGGTTCATCATACTTCCTTTTTCTAAGTAATAAATTCTGGCACTTTGAGTCCCAAGTGCTGAATGATGGGGTGAACTCCTGTCACTAGTCCCAGCTTCTGCCAACAGTTGGAAAGCATGCAAATCCAAGTAGATAAATAGGTACCACTTCAGTGGGAAGGTAATAGCGTTTGACACAGTCATGGCCACATGAGTACTGGAGTCATCTTCAGACAACGCTGGCTCTTCGGCTTAGTAATGGAGATAAGCATTACCCCCTACAGTCAGTTACGACTAGACATTCATGTCAAGGGACTACCTTTACTTTACCTTTAGTGGTACAAATGCCGCTGAACTAATCAGGGCTTTTATCTGAGGAAATAAATACAGAATCAAGCTTTTATATATAAGGATTAAGTTAATAAAGAAGAAGCATAAGGGAATATGCACTAGCACTAGAAAAAGATCAAGAAAACGCATCACAGAGAACCAGTCAAGACATGAAAAACTATTTAGTAACTTATGCAGGAAGTGATCTGCTGCATACAAATACATCTTGAAGTTTGGAAGGAAAATGCTAAGTTGTACTTCCAGTAAAGTCTAAATTCAAATTCTACAATTCAGCATTTCTAAAAATATTCATAGCTACTTTAGCAAAAATGAACAAGAATGAGTCATGAGAATAAATACAAGTATTGGCAGAGACATCATTCAGTACAGAGTCTGAGTTTCAACTCTACTACTGCATTCCTGTTCAAAGAGCTAAACTTTCTCTTTAAAGCAGCAGTTTCACAACTGTGGCTAGTAAAGAGGAGATCAGTAAGTCATAATGAAAATCAAGGCAGCAAACAAGAAAAAAACAGGAAAAATATGAGTACTTACCTAAAGTGTGGATCCAAAAATATTTTAAACAAATTTTAAAAATTCCGAACTGTAGTAACCATACCTATTACAGATTTTACACAGTACCTATTTGGATAAACCATGTTTTGTGATGCAATAGTCATGGTACAAGTCATATAAGCGAGATGGAAGTCATTCATGAATCAGAAAGAGACACTCCTTAGTTTCAACTTTTAAATTTTTAATCTGCATTTTCCTCTTAGGTTTGAGCAAATATTCAAAGATGTAATGATTTAAAAGAATAAGAAGCTTAAATTATTTTTCATCAGCAGAGCAGAAGTAGGAGAGAGTAGAAGAAACTAATATTTTTAAGTCTGCAGAGATAGAAAAACACTTGTTAGTATATAAAGGCTTATTCTAAAATGGTGTGGCAGAGAAAACAGAACTCTCAAGGAGATGGCAGTCACTATGCTTTTGGAAGCTTATGCCTAAATGCTATTGGTTGGAAGCTATCATGACTGCAACATACCTGTATAATCAATTGCTAACTAAATCCAAAGACATAACCCCATTCCAGTTATGGCATGAAGTTAAGTGAAAATTAAATCATCTAAAAGTTTTTGGAAGCAAAGCATTTACCTATATTTCGAAACAGAAAAGAGGAAAACTTGATTACAGAAGTGAAGAGGTATTTTTTGTTGGTCATGCTAGAAATGGTTACAGAATTCGAAATCCAGATGGACACAAAATAAAATTAACAAGTTCTGTTTATATTGACGAAAGACCATAGCCCAAATCTAATGCAAACCAAGTTGTCTATCAAGATTTGCTGAAGAAGAAGACTTCCCCAAGCAACCAAAGCAAGTGGAGTTCTTTCGTCCTCCTGAGGTCTTGCATCCAGAAGGTGTTACATCTGCAATGGACCAGCCTAATGATGAGGAATTGGATGGTGCGCAAGAAGCAGAGCCAGGTATCCAAATCCAGGTAAGGAGGTCAAAATGCTCCAATAAGGGTGTGCCACCTGACAGATTCTCTTATCATGCCACAGAGGAAAGAATTCCAAAACCCTCTGCTTGGAAAAAGATCAAGGGAATGCCAAAGACATATTCTGAGAAATGGGTGCAAGCTGCTAGTGAGGAAATGCAATCTTTATATAAGAACAAGACTTGGACTTTGTCAGAATTTCCAGAAGGAAAAAGGGCAATTGGCTGTAGATAGGTCTTTACCACAAACTCAAGCTTCCATTGACAAGTTAGGATAATCAAAGTGAATGGAGGCAGCAAGAGAAGGTGGGGCAAAAAAAAAAAAAAAAATCACACTTAGTGTCTGAGGAAATTTCTCCCCAACCTCATTACAGTCCTTGGGGCATCCAAAATGTGCTTTTAGGAAGCACAGGGGGCTGCGGGGGGGTACCATTTCTGAAGCAGCATGGAAATCTAACAAAAGTACACCATTAGATCCTGACCAGTAGATGATAATGAAGTGACAGACTTTCTTACATCTAAAAGTATCAGGCTTCCGTATTGGGCTATCGTATTGTTAAGTATTGAAAGATTAAATTTTCTAACATCTAATTAATTACACTCCAATAACCATAATAATCTGCAATTTTTTGCAATGTTTCCCTTTAATGTAATGAAGTCGACACTGAGAAGCTAACTTAAATGAAATGGTATTCTGGCTGTCCCTTCTTTATAGAGATAAAGTAAGTACACTGCAACCTCCTATACTCCCTAGAATTTTAAGGGCTTTTTAATCATTGTTTCCTGACAAAATTTGACAACAAACTTTTAAATGCACTGTAAGCAATGGGAAAAGGAGCTACATGCTAGGATATTTAGCATCTCATCAACCAGTATAACTGTAGAAACAGAATGGTTAATTATCATAGTCAAAAGCATAGTCTTTAATCCCTATTTAAGTAAGACTTGTCTGAATATAAATTTAAATAATAATTGTTCAAATATATGTGTGTAGGATAAAAAGGGAGGAATTTCTTGGCCCTCCAGAGCCACGGTTGGGGTACAAAAGAGGCTACAGTGGGATGGAGAACTGGCCTTCTCCTGGTCCCACATTAATTCTAAACCAATACAAAGAATAGAAATGCAGGCCTAAATTAACAAAATGACAATCATCAGACACAGATTCAAAATGCTGAGTAAAACAACTGGGATGGGGGGGGGGGGGAGCTGCAATGCCAGGTCTATAATTTCCAAGCCACAGAAAACATTAGTTCTGCTTTGTTTTACCCTTGTCAGACCTCAATGAGAAAACTGTGCCCAGTTCTAGGGACTGCATGATAAAACAGATATACACACATTAAAATAGGTATACAGGGCAAAAAACAGATCAGGGGCATAAGAAGTCACATGACAAGAGATTAAAGGAATTAGGTTATGTTTAACCTAGAAAAGACAGCAGTCTTTCAAATACCTGAAGGGCCATCTATTACTCCAGAGGGCAGAATTGTACCTAGTTTAAGATATAGAACTTAAAGTTTCAGAATAGTTTCTTGATAGTAAAGAGAAGACTGACAATGGAACTAATTACCCAGAGGGATAGTAGCTTCCCTTTTGTCCCAGAAGCTGGACTGTGTGTGACTGGAAATGGCTCCAACTTTGGATTCTCTGTAGTGAACAAATGGTTAAACTAGATAGCCTATGCAATGGTTTTAGGAAAGATCATATCTAGCTCAAATTCACACAATTAGGCTGAAGCAGAAATAGAATCCAGATAGGCATTCACAGCTTGATATATGGTGCCTCCTACACACATGCACACACACACACCGCTGGAAATATGGTACAACTTGTTACTGTGAGTTTCATGTCACTGGCAGCAGCAAAGAACAGATATCTAAGAAGAGGAATGGAAATGACTTTCACTTCCTCTCGTTCACTGCAATCCTTAAATTTTAGTGGAAAATGAGAGTTTTGAATCTGTGCATTGAAAAAAAGTCTTAAGTGCAATAACTAACACCGTAATAGCTAACTGAATTACAACTTATATATCTTCTTACTGGAGACCTTCAAAATACATCTACTCTTGTCCCTCCATATTCACTGGGATTAGGGGCACAGGGCCTTCGTGAATATGGGAAAACCGTAAATAACAAAAACATGGTATTTTTACCTCTCTAGGAATCTCTAGGTCCTCAAGGGCAACTCTGCCAGACACTGACCATAGAATTGGGTTTTCCATTCAGCAGCAGGCAAGGCCTGGGAGTTGCAGTGGTCTGTCGGGATTCCATCTCCCTTACCAGGTGCCCTGTCTCACAGTCTACTGGGTATGATTGTGTTTACTTAAAGGTGGGTGGGCGAGAGAATAGGGATTCTGTAGGTGTACTGCCCACCCCGCTGCGCAACAGTCTCCCTTCCTGAGCTGACGGAGTTGGTCTCTGCAGTGGCGTTGGGAGTCCCCTTGGCTGGTGGTGCTGGGGGACTTCAACATCCATGCAGAGACTCCACTGTCAGGAGCAGCTCAGGACTTCATGTCTGCCATGACAACCATGGGGCTGTCCCAAATAGTATCTGGAGCCACCTACATGGCGAGACAAACTCTGGACCTGGTTTTCTGTTCGGGGCAGGATGACAGTGATCTGGGAGTGGAGGAACTCTCAGTAATTCCATTGTCATGGACTGATCACTACCTGGCAGGGTTTAGACTCACTGAAACTCAGAGCCTTTGCAGGGGTAGAGGACAGATTAAGTCCGCCCCAGGAGGCTTATGGATCCAGATGGATTCCTGATGGCTCTTGGGGAGTTTCCTGCTGCCTTCACAGGTGATCCTGTCGAAGCCCTGGTTGATCTCTGGAATAGGGAGATGGCTAGGGTGGTGGACATGATTTCCCCTAAGCGTCCCCTCACACGAAGTGGAGCCAGGCGTGCCCCTTGGTTTACCAGGGAGCTGATGGTGATGAAACGAATGGGACGGAGACTAGACCGATGTTGGCAGAAGACTCAGAGTGAATCTGACCGAACACGGGCTAGAACCCACTCAAAAGCCTACGCCGTGGCAATGGTTGCAGCAAAGAAACTATACTTTCTGCCACCATTGCATCTGCAGTGTCGTCCAACTGTTTTGAGTTGTCAGGGGCCTCTTACATTCTGGACCCCAAGAAGGAAACAAATACCACCCAATAGCTCGCTGTGAGGAATTTGCAAGACACTTTGCAGACAAAATTGCTCGAATTTGCTCTGACTGTAGTTGAGACAGGTCGAGTGGATGTAATCATAGCGCCTGATTCTCCCACAGTATTGGATAAGTTTCAGTTTGTGCAGCCTGAGGATGTGGATAGGATCCTTGGAGAGGTGAGAGCCACCATGTGCATACTGGATCTTTGCCCTTCCTGGCTTTTGAAATCAGCTAGAGGGGGACTGGCGAAGTGGGTAAAGGGAGTGGTGAATGCTTCACTGCAGCAAGGCAAATTTCCATCCTGCCTGAAAGGCAGCTGTGGTGAAGCCATTACTAAAAAAAGACCTCCCTGGATCCCGCCATCCTGGATAAGTATCAGCCAGTCTCTAATATTCCATTTTTGGGCAAGGTTCTGGAGTGGGTGGTGGCCTCCCAGCTTCAGGGATTTCTGGATGAAACGGATTATCTAGATACATTTCCATCTGGCTTCAGGCCTGGCTATAGCACAGAGATGGCTTGGGTTGCCTTGGTGGATGACCTTTGCAGGGAACTGGACAGGGGAGTGCGTCCTGTTAGGTCTCTCAGCGGCTTTTGATACCATCGACCATGGTATCCTTCTGAGCCGCCTTTCTGGGATGGGACTTAGGGGCACTGCTATGCAGTGGTTCCAGTCTTTCTTGAAGGGGCAGACCCAGAAGGTGGTGTTGGAGGACTCCTGTTCAACTCCTTGCCGCTGGTCTGTGGGGTCCCACAGGGTTCTGTCTTGTCCCCCATGTTGTTTAACATCTACATGAAACCGCTGGGAGAGGTCATCCAGAGTTTTGGGGTGTGGTGTCATCAGTATGCAGATGACACCCAACTCTATCTCTCCTTTCCATCTGACTCCAAGGAAGCTGTCTCTCTGCTGAACCAGTACTGGATTAGGGCAAACAAAATGAGGTGCTCAGTCATAAGGCAGATCAGGGAATTGGGGCTGTGCCTGAGATAGATGGGGTTACACTCCCCCTGAAATCTGAGGCTTGCAACTTGGGTGTGTTCCTGGACTCAACGCTGAGCCTGTATGCCCAACTTTCAGCAGTGACCAGGAGTGCATTTGCACAATTAAAACTTGTGTGCCAGCTGTGCCCATTCCTTGAGACAGTCAGACCTGGCTACAGTGACACATACTTTGGTTACATCCTGTTTGGACTATTGTAATGTGCTCTACGTGGAGCTGCCTTTAGAAACTTCAGCAGGTCCAAAACGCCGCATCTAGAACGCTGACCGGAGCCAGTTATAGGTAGTGCATAACTTCTATATTGAAACAGCTTCACTGGCTACGAGTTCATTTCCGAGCACAATTCAAAGTGCTGGTCATGATCTATAAAGCTCTACATGACTTGGGTCCAGACTGTTTGAGAGACTGTATCTCCCAATATGACCTACCTAGAGCCCTAAGATCCTCAGGAGAAGGCTTTCTCTTGGTCCCACCACCATCCCACGCTCATTTGGTGAGGACATGAAAGAGAGCCTTCTCAGTGGCTAGGCTGGCCCCTTCACTGCTGGCCTTTCGCCAGCAGGCAAAGACATTTTTATTTAAGCAAGTCTTTTAAAATCCTGCAGGCTTAGTTTCATTGGCGGATGGGGAGGTTAGTTTTAGATTATTATTATTTTTAACTCTGTTTTAAATGTTATATTTGTAATTTTTATATTTTTTTACGGTTTTAACTGTAATATTTTAATTGTTATTTTAATGTGTTTTATATATGTTGTTAGCCACCTTGGGTTTCACTTTGGGAGAAAGGCGAGATAAAAACAAAATATAACAATAATAATAATAATAATAATAATAATACAATTGCGCTGGAGGAGCTACTAATGCCTAGTGGAGTGTTCTCTCTAGGAATCTCTAGGTCCTTCAGTGCGACTTTTGGTTAAAGTTGACCACAGAGTTGAGCTGGAGGACCTAGAGATTCCTTGAGAGAACATATTAATAAAATCTGTGAATAATCAAAGCCGCAAAAGTCAAAAGCCGCAAATGTGGAGAGACAAGTGTACTCTTAGAACATATGCCGAGAAATTCTGAGTAAGAGTCTTGTTTCAAATCATTTGGTAGCAATTCTGGTACCAATGACTCAACTTACATTGGTGCAGTCAAACAAGCATGGTATACTTCAGTGGCTATAGCTCTTAACTGGGTTTATTCCATTCAGATTGATTTAAATCATCATTCAAATCAAACAAACCATGATTTCAAATTGCTTTTCTGAAGAACTCAGTACACTAAGCAATTATTCAGAATTGTTTAGAGATCAATTTTCAGTTCATCAGAAATGATATCCCTTGCATTTATATAGAGCCCTCCTTCATATCTACTCCATCTGCCCAAATTCATTGACCTATCCTATTCATTGACCTATGCTAACTTTGCACCTTGTAAAACACAAGGATGAGCTGCGAAAGAGTCTGCACTTACCCTACCTGTGGAAAAGAACTAACCAGATTGTCTTCATAAACAGCTGTTAATTTATTTATGAAAAATAATTAGAAATAGTATCATTAGTATCCTTGATTTTTTTTGGGGGGGGGCTAAGATTTTTTGTTTTTGTTTTTGTTTTTACGGATAGTATTAAGAAAAGTTTGAAATTGGATTTTTAATTTAAATGTGATTTTTAAAATATCATTTCAATTTTTAAAATTTAGTGACTTTTATTAATCTTGGCTTTTACAAGAAGCACCATTGTTACAGTTTTATATAATGGGATACAAAAACCTATTTTATACAGGAAAAGCCACATGTCTGATCTTCTATAAAGATACATCATTTAATGTCAAGAGAATAGCAACCTATGCATTGTTCTCCAAAATAACAAAAAAACAATTTTTAAAATGCCACTAAGAGTGGGGTGAATAACAATGCAACAATGTGGCATTTTTACAAGCAAGGAATCAACAGGTGGATGAAGATATGGTTCAGACCTCAATCCCCTTTTATATTATCCTCGGGAAACAAAGCCATCCCAGTATCTGATCAATATGAAAATGCCACTAGATGTAAATGAAAATTGTTCCCTAAATCAGGATAAAAACTAATAATAATAATAATAATAATAATAATAATTTTATTTATAGCCCGCCCCTCTGCACGGCAATTGGGGTGAGGTACAACAATTTTAAAACAAACAAATTAAAACATTCCCCCATCCCATAATCCACCCTCCCACCCCTTAAAACAGAATTAAGTAAAAATTGTAATTAAAAAACCCTATATGATTTGGAAACCACATTTGTCATGGTGGCTGCATTTGCTCTGCAGAAATAATCCAGTTTGACACCACTTTAACTGCTATTGCTTAGTGTGATTGGATTTTGGGAAATGTAGTTTGTTATAACACCAGAGCTCTGCAGTACAAGTGGCATCAAACTGGATTATTTCTGCAATGTGGATGCAGCCAATGATGTTTATTATGGTAGCAATGCCCCAATGCGTCCCTTTTATTAAACCTTCTGTCATACAGATGTGTGACAGAGCCAGTATTGTTGACTGAGTAATGGACCTACACTGGGGAACCTTACAAAAGCTTACTTTAACCAGTCACTCACAGCCTAACCTATTTCATCACAAGATTGTAATGAAAATAAAATGATGGATATGCAACTGCCCTGGTTTCTTTTAAAAGAAAGCTAAGATAAACCTACAAATAATAGAAATATGCACTCACAATTAATACAGTTGGCCCTCCACATTTGTGACTATGACTTTTGCAGAATTATTTGCAATTTTGATTAATATGTTTTCTTGTGCTGGAAGTTGATCATAGAGTTGTGTTGGAAAAGACATGTTTCTATAATCAACGCCTGGCAGATGTTGAGTTGTACAGATGGACCTGGAGATTCCTAGAGGTGTTTTCTTAGATCAGGGGTAGGCAACCTTTTTAAGCCGGGGGCCGGGTTGCTGTCCCTCAGACAATTGGGGGTCCGAAGCACCATAAATAAATAAATAAATAATATGCATGCACTCTCTCAGCCCCAGAAAAGCCATGGCAAAACCCCTGTGGAGATTTTGCCAAGAAAAGCCCAAGAACAAGTAATAACAACAATAATCAATATCATCATGGCGGGCGGTGGCGGCGGCAGGACCAGCCTGGGGCCGGTCCAAAGGCCTCGGGGGCCCGCATCCAACCCCCTGGGGCTTAAGTTGCCTACCCCTGTCTTAGATAAAAAGAATTGTGTATTTTTATTTGCAGATTTCTACATTCACAGGGGTCCCTCACCCCTAATTCCAACGAATGTAGAGGGAGCATCATACTGCATTGCTATTTGGCTGTGCTTTGGCTTTACTCATAATTACAGTATTTGAATATATTTAAGGCTTCAGTATCGTCTTCTAGACAAATATTAATTTAATTTAATTTCTATGTTGCCGTTCTCCCAGGAAAGGACCCAAGGAAGCTTACAAGATAAAAACATCTCAAAGATTTCACAGTCAAAATTTAAAAACAATTAAAATCATCTAATATACATAGATTTTAATAAAAACAAATTAAAATCATCTAAACAATATAGTCTTTTATTTTGGAAGTACTACAGGATGTGAGTAAAATGTTTGCTGCAGCAAGCTAACACACAAAGTGTTATTTGGGTTATCAAATAATACCTCAATGCTAATCGTAAGCTTACTGCTTTATACAAATGGAGAGATTAGAAAAGACAAGCTGAAGAATAACACTGCATAAGATGACCAATGGCCTGTTCAATGTCATCTTACACATGTAAACTATGAACTAAAAGAGGAGCAATTTCCCATGTGAATTATGCCTTGGTCTAAATATTTCACTTTACAATTGCAGAACTTCATGCAGTCTACACATACTGATTTCACTTCTGCATTTCACACTGAATGAATCTTCTATGTAAGCTTTAAATAAATGGAAATTTAGATTCTAGAACAACAAGACACAGAAAAACAGTTCTATTTATACTTGGGAAAACAACTCTATTTATTTGTACAGAGTTGTTTTGTATAACAAAGTTGACTTCAAATTAATTCTGGAAGAAGGTATTTCAAAAGAAAAGATAGAATGTAATTTTAATCAGCATTCCTTGTTACACTAGGTTACCAGCTCTATTTCTCAGACCCTTGTTACTTATTAATGAAAATAGGATTTTGGCATTCTGGAATTCTGTAGAGGGGTATCAATGCATTTCTGAATTACCTTCTCCTTTCTTCTTAAGTTCACATGATTTGCCATTTTACCACAATGACAACCTCCTACATTCCTGTCATTATACCATTGACTGATGGGACATCAGAACTGTTCAAATAACAACTGGCTATTATTCTTGCTGCTGTCAAGTTGTTACCTACAAACACTTAAGAGTACAAGTACAGACTGATTTAATACCCACTGAGAAATACAATTGTTGCCTTATGACTATTTTACCCCCATATCTGCATAAAGTGAAAGAGTGGGGCTGTTTACACTGGGGGGGGGAGTGCTCATTTTGTTTCCATTTGGGGTTTCACAGTGAAGGTGCTGCTTTTAGGCATTAGTACTAATTTTTAAAAACCTCACTTTTTATTCAACAATTTTAGGGAAATTTTGGTATTTTTTTAATGTGTGTCAGGATCAGAATGAGCTAATTGGAGGGCAAGGCTAGTCTGGCAAGGCTGGTATGTGGCACCATTTTTTAAAAAAAGTTCAGGGCATAGTAACCAAAGGCTAGCAAGGCTTCTGAAATGGAAGCTTATATATTCTTTTTACATGAGATAATCCCTCTGTACTTGCAGGAGTTCGGGTGCCTGGCCGCGTGTACGCTCCCTCACTCATTCATTCTATCAGGTGGGGAGGAGGAAGAGGAAAAGAGTAGACCAATCTACCATTAGCTCTGATACATCATGAGAATGAACCTGTCCATCTCCTTTGCTGTGACTGCTGGCAATGGAGCACTTTAATCTGGTTGCTATCCCCTCTCAACCAAGCCCAGCCATGAGATCAATGGCGAGGAGGTAGATTGGGCTCCCCTCACTGCTGCTTGATTTTGGAGCAACTTCGTCGATGGGGCTCTGTCAGGGAAGAGGTGGCAGCAGAAGCCATGGGGAAGAGCTCCATTGCTGGCAATCTCAGAAAACCAGATGGGCAGTTTCTCTGTGTGTGTATGTGTGTGTGGGGAGGGGGAGAGAAAACATTCAAAAACAAAAATTGAAAATAAATCAACAGATAATTGGGCAGTGGGAAAATAGACATTTAGACTTACCTTACTTACACATGATCACTCACTGAAACATGAAGTGGGGAAAAGGATTGGATGGGGGAGGCAACCAATATAGTGCAAGCTGGCAAGACTGACAGGTAAACAGTAAGTCTATTGGCTGATATGTTTTGGCAAGCTGGGATGAAAAACAAGTGCATCCTTTCTGTACCAATTTGAATTTGAGCACAGGAAATGTGAGGTAGTCAGTACAACCTGAGTCCAGTTTATTTTGAGTAGGTTTGACAACAATGGGGTCACCGTGGACTAGGAAAATGTGATGTGAAGATTATTTAAAAAAAAATGTTAGTGTAGACAACCCCAGAGAGGAAGTAAAAGTGAGCTTTATTTCCTCTTTTGAGAGGATGTGACTCTCCCACATAGTGTGATGTGCAGACTCTATATTCATCTCAATCTTCTCCCAAAAGGAAGATCCATAGTTGTAGCTTTTTTTCTAACAACCTCATACACAAAAAAGGAGATACATGAGTTAAGCAAAATGAAAACATTGCCCAAGCTACCAACTGTATGTTCTCTGAAGCCACTGTAGTTCTCATTCAAAAACTTTTAAGACTTGTATTCTTGAAATGTAACACACCACGCATGGTGGGAAGTTAGTGGCGGAAGGATTGGATTCAATTTATTAATTTAAAAATGCCAATATATACCATACCTGTCCCGAGAGAGAAACAGGACATAAGGTACTGACTATTACTTAGGGGCATGCCATTTGAATTCAGAGAAAAGCCAGAGAGATATTAAAGCTGTACCACTGATACAAAATTACTGTACACAGTTGCTTCTTTTTGAACACATTTATCTATCACAGTTTAAAAAGTGGAGTGATTCAGTCATTTAAGCAACTGAGATTTTTAACTTCTTTTCTATAGAGATACAGAAATTACTTACTGCTTTTTTAAAAAAACAATAAGTAAAGTCTAAGGAGTTACAACCAGATTTACTCATACTTGTGGGAAACTTGCTGAACTCAGCATGATTTATATTAGTCACGCTAGTTCAAATTGCACCAACATCTACAGTTCTAACCTAGACATGGCCAAGTCTGGATCAACCCAATTTACTTCCATGCTACAACCAATGAAATGAGACAATATTTATTGTATAGTCATTTTTAAAAAGTCCAAGATTAGTCTATTGCAGTAATTTAGGTTATTGAAAAAAATCCATTTATTATTTACACATGTTTATATTATGCTAATCAACAGAAAATTGAATATCCAGCAAATTACAAAAATTATATTTTAAATTATCTAGAGTATATTAATAAAGTAATAAAAATTATATAATATTAAAACTTGGATTTTCTTCCTTTATTTTCATTCTACTTTGTTGGATCCGCCCAGGTCAGACTTACTTCTAATATAATGACTTCCTTTGCTTTGTCATCTGTCTAGAGTCTCATTGTATTTTCTTCTGTTTCTTCTACTGTTGAAGTTTCTGCTCTCTAGAGTTACTTTGCTTCTTTTCTAACAGTGTTTTGTATCAGTTCTCTTACTTTCTCTAATTCAAACTTTTTTCAATTTTATTTCATAACAAAAGTAAATCATTCATGCAGTTTCTTTTCACTTCAACCTCTCTGTTAGCAATCTTGAAACGTTTCCTCCATCTCACCTGATGCGTTGTACTATGTGAAATAGACAGCTGACATCTATAATTTTTTGCAAAGTGTATGCCAACTTATTTAAAGAAAAAGAAAAAAACAAAAGATTTCAAAGAAAAAAATGAAAGAATTCTTAGACAAAAAGCACTTTACGAAAATAACTACAGAGCAAAAAGAAATGTTAAATGTGACTATAACTAAAGAAGAAATCACTAATGCTATCCAAAGGTTATAGAAAATGTTATATTATATAGTAAACTATGTATTGCTTTTAAAGGAGGTTAAAAAACAGGCATAGAAATAACAACATTAAATTTTGCTCCATTTACACAAACTCAGATCATCTTTATAAATGACAATGCTAAAGGATTGGTCAAAGTGCTTCTCTCAAGCCATGCTACCCGAAATATTTCCATTATCAAAGGTGTGGCATAGGTTAGAATATTTAGGAACTAACAACAAACATATAAGGGAATAGAGTTCAGTGCTGGGGGTACTTTTACTAGAGAACAGAACAATATTCAGCACTGGCACAAATTTCAACTTAGTTATACATGCCATATTTAAAACCCATTCAATAAAAATTCTTAGGTATGCAAATGACTTGGGACATTTTTCGCTATGAAGATACAAATGAAGCGGCATTTTTCTCTCACTTAAAATTAAGGTTATTAATGAGTTTCAGGGAAGATAAACAAAAGAATTGTGTAAGGTGACAACAGTATTAATCTTTTTCTTCATAAAAAGGAAATCAAAGAGAAGGAATCTAGCAACACCATTACGACTGATTTATTTTAGCATGAGCTGTTGAGGATTTCAACACACTTCTTCGGAGGTCAATCTATCACTGCATCTAATGTAGTGGAATAAAAAGTATAGAAACTCATCCCAAAATAAGTCTAATTTGTTTACCATTTTCTTATATTACAGTACAGTGGGCCCTGGTATCTTCTGGGGTTTGATTCCAAGACCCTCCGTGGATACCAAAATCCATAGATGCACGTCCCATTAAATACAATGGCATAGTAAAATGGTGTCCTTTACACAAAATGGCAAAATCAAGGTTTGCTTTTTGGAATTTATATTTTTAAAAATATTTTCAAGCTGTGGATGGTTGAGTGTGTGGATAAAACACTCCGTGGATGCCAAGGGCTGACTGGATATGAAGTTTAAACAAAAATTAAGCTGTTTCTTGGATAACTGATAACTAAGGGATATGATTTCAAACTCACATAATATGAAGTCAGTATTTTGGGCTACACCAAGTGTCACCTGAATGGTCTGCTATGCACATAATGAACTCTTGTCTTTGCTTTCCTCTTACCAACATGACCTACACCTATGATTTCCAAAATATGGCAGGTGCCTTAATTCTGCAGAGCAGATGTGAGAGAGGGGAAAGTCTGTTTGGTCAACACATAGGCACAACCAGATTTCACACAGTATATTCTCTCTCAGGTTTGTTATAAATCATCTCTTGGAAAGATGTAAATCTTCACGTATATAGATCAGATTGTGTCTTATCATATTTATAAGGTACATTTAATCCCTTCCTGTGGTGACAATACACAATGCACAAACTAGAAAACAGATGAAATCAAGATTATTCTTCCAGGATTTTCACTAGGAATTTCCTAAGAAGTTAATTCATCCATGAAGTTTCCCACAGGAAGCTATATGAATTCAAGGTTAAATTTAAAGCTTAATAAAACACAGTGCTCATCACACTGAACAAAAGACAAAGTTGTTTTTGCAAAGGCATGAAAAAAAATGCTTTTAGGAACATTTAAATCAATACCCAACATTTCTGCTATATATTTCTTTATTTACATATGATCTATATGTTGTTGCCTCTCTCCCTTAACTGGGATCCAGGACACATCACAAGGCATCTAAAATGTACACATAAAAGCAAAGGAAATCATAATCTTAGGCAAATGAAATTAAAAGGCAACTGAATTGAAAACCATTTTAAAAGTGCATGATTAAGTTCAGCATCTCCCATTCAAAGTCCCTTCTCCTCAGCAGCTAGTCAGTTGGCAAAAACTTACTTAAATACATAGGGCTTAGCCTGCCATCCAAAAGACGGCATGGAGAGGGCAGCCTAGCTTCCCTTTAAATGTAGTTACACAGCCTGGGAACAGCCACAGAGGAAACCCTCTCTTGTCTCCTATGTAACAATAAAGCCCACATTTCTTTCCAGTTCCATGCACATGAGCAGCACTGTACAGGACCACATTATTTTAACGTGATTTATACAGTATTTTGATTTGTAGAAGAAAAGGATTACATGACAATCCTGCAAAATAAAGCAACAGTGCTCAGGGCACCCAATCCCATCTCTTCTTTCCATTTAATTCTAAGGAAGTTGATTCAGTAGTAAAACAGCGCCTGTTCTTAGTAATAGACTGAATGAGAGTAAAGAAATGGAAAGAGTCCTGACAAGGCAAAAGTGATCCTTGTCTGCCCAAGGGTAGATTACGAAACAGGGACTGAGTCTATATCGAATATGACTGTACTCGCAATGAAATCTGATGTTTGTAGCTGGGATGCATTCTCAACCCTGAATCTGGATGCCCAGGTTTCAGCAATAGCCATGAATGCATCTGCACTGTAATGAGTAGTGTGCCAGTTCTGCCTTGTTCCTGGAAATGTTAGATATGGCTACAGGGACACATGTCTTGATTACCTTCCAATTGGGATACTAAAAATATACCACAGTTCACAAAGTAGATGTGCTTCTAGGCATTGCTTCTTTCACGGAGAAGTTGAGACCAAAAGCAGAAATAACATGGGAAGAATAGAGCTTGATTTCTATACCATAAAAAAAGAATAGTAGTTTAATGTGGTTTAGCATGTTTTTCATCCGAAGCTAACAATATCTGTGTGTGTCCCTCTTTTTATTGCATTGTTAACTGCAGAAATGCTAATCCATACCAACAAAAAGAAGCTTCTTTCTCAGAGGCTTTGTTAACTGAAGTATGTCTCTATAACACACTCGACATGGGGCTGCCTTGGAAATGGTTCAGAAATTTCTCCAGATCCAAAATGCATCAGCCAGGGGGCTGACTGGGACCAATTCCACAGAATACATAATTTCCTTGTCAAAATGGTGTAATGGACTACTGGTTTGTTTCTGGATCCAATTCAAATGTGTTGTGATTTATAAAGTCCTATACAGCTGAGGTTTATCTCCCTATACCTTGTTTTAATTTTGTTTGAAACCACCCAGGGTCTCAAGCTGGAAGGAAGAATGAATATAAATTAAATAAATAAATTAACTTTGAAAGTTATTTGCAAAACCAAGTCATAGGCTCCAAAACATCACACACTAATTATCAAATGTTCTCAGAACTAGCTAAGACAGGGCCAGGCAACCTAAGGCCCGGGGACTGCATGTGGCCCCCCGAGGCCTTTAGACCGGCCCCAGGCCGGTCCTGCCGCCGCCGCCACCACCACCCGCCATGATGATATTGATTATTGTTGTTATTACTTGTTCTTGGGGTTTTCTTGGCAAAATATATATGGGGGGGGGGGTTTGAGAAGTGTAATTAAGAAAAACAGCATCAATGGCTTAAATGTTACACTGCCTAAGAAGTTGAGACCTCCTGAAATGCAAGGTGTGTGTGTGTTTGTAAATGGCCAATGTGATTGCTTACATGTCAATGTTGCAAAGTAAATTCAGTGTTTTAATTTTCAGCAAAGAGAGGCAGCACATTTTATGTACATATTGAATAAGGATCAAACTAGAATTTAAGAGAAAGCTGCTCCCTCTTCAAAAATACAATTTTCCCCATTTTAGGAATCATACTTACAAATTATATATGTTTTTATCACGAGCTGTAAAACAAGTTAAATGCAACATAAATTGAGAAAATCACATGCTATACCTAAATAGCCTAAAAAGGCACCAGATTCCATCTGACCTTGGAAGCTAAGCAGGGTCAACTCTGGTTAGTACTTGGATGGACAACCAGGTGTTATGGCCTATATTTCAGAGAGGGGAAGTACAATAGCAAAACCACCTTGGATTATTCCTTGTCTAAGAAAAACCTATGAAAATAATGAGGTCGCCATAAATTGACAAGTTACTTGAAGGTACATATTCTCACTCATGAGAAAAAAAGGTTTATCACTACTTGTACCTTTTCTAAAAACTTGCCATCTAGTCTCACCAATGTTACAATGGCAAACACTAAACATCACATCTAAATGACTGAATTAACAAGCCATCTTTTGAAGTAAGATAGAATTATAAATTATGTTTTGTAGCAAATACAGTTTGACCTGCAACAAGTCTTCGTTGCAGGTGGTGTTAAGTCTATATATCTGAAAGCTCAAATGACAATTAGTGCAAATCTTTATTTGGTCAAAGTTTCAACATAACCATTCTGATTCATACTCCAGTACATAAACCAATCTAGCAGAATTCTAACTCAGGGGTAGGCAACGTTTCCCCTTTAAGGGCCGAGGGACTTCAGCTCCCAGAATCCCAGGAGCTATTGGCCAACATGGGACTACTGGCCAACATGGCTCAGGCTTCTGGGAGCTGAAGTCCCTCAGCCCTTAAAGGGGAAAGGCTGCCTACCCCTGTTCTAACTTTTCATTATACCACATTCTAAGATTTCAATTCTATAAGAACCTGCATGAACACTTAGCTTTCAAAACCCAAGTAACTTTTAATTATGGTAAGCATTACCACTTAGAACTCCAGTATTTGCTACAGAGCATCTGGAGGACATGAACCAGACATTGCAGCTTCATGTCTAACTGGAGATCTCCATTTCTGCTTTCCACTTTTAAATGTTTATTGCAGTAATTAGTGTTAAGAACACTGTTGCAGGAAGAATACCTCAGTGGTGGAATGAGTCATTTTTTTACAGGAATAGGACTAATCAGAAACTAATCTTTACAGCTAGACCCAAAGTTTCTAGGCTATGGGCCTATAGAGACTGCCAGAAATAATCCAGCTTGAGACCACTTTAACTGTCCTGGCTCAGTGCTAGGGAATCATGGGAATTGTAGGGGGTTTTTTCTGAGGCATTCAGCTTTCTCTGTCAGAGAGCTCTGGTGCCAAAATAAACTACAGTTCCCATGATTCCCTAGCACTGAGCAAGGCAGTTAAAGTGGTCTCAAACTGGATTATTTCTGGCAGTCTGTATAGACCCTATGTGTGTGAAAGAGAAGAAATGTACAGTAGTTTTCAATCGGGCCAGCACTGTACGAGGGGGTATCGTAAAGTAATAATTATAATTATCACCAAGACGTTATTATGGTATATTGATGAAATTTTGTCAGTCATCCTCACCAAGTGACTTTTTCTTTTCCCAAAAATAAAAAATCCGTTGCAGGTTTGACAATACAGATGACATCATTCATGAAGTGGAAGAGTGGTTTAAGGAGCAATCTGCAGACTTCTACAATAACAGTATTCAGAGGGTCAAGAAATGCTGAGAAAATGTGTAAATCTGGATGGTGACTACATAGAGATAAGTTAGCAACTACAAATCTAAACAAATTTCTTTCAAATTTTTTTAAAGGTGATAATTAAAACTTTACAATACCCCCTCATACATCTTACTCATAAAACAATTATAAGGCCCATCTTTACATTACAACCAATCTTCATCTACAGAAGAGACAGTTGCAGGAGAGAGTAACATGGATATAATTCACATCAGACAACCAGAATGCACACATATGCACACAAGGCCCTGGATCTACAACATGGTCATGTAGTCAGGGAGGCATCTCTGCAACATGGGTCTACTGGACACTTCCAGCACACAAACACACACACATACACCCCAAAATGTATCCAAAAACTCTATGACACTCAGTTTTGGTGTTCATAACTATTAAAAGCATCACAGAGTTAAAAGAGACCACAAGGGTCATGCAGTCCAAATCCCCTGCCATACAGGAACACACAATCAAAGCACTCCCAATAAATGGCCATCCAGCCTTTGTTTAAAGACCTCCAAAGAAGGAAACTCCACCACATTATGAGGCAGTGTATTCCACTATCGAACAGTTCTTATCATCAGGAAGTTCATCCTAATGTTGAGATGAAATCTCTTTTCCTGTCATTTAAATCCATTGCTCCATGTCCTAGTCTCTGGAGCAGCAGAAAACAAGCTTGCTCTTTCCTCAATGTAACATATAACATAATTTCAAATATTTAAACATGGCTATAATGTCACCTCTTAACCTTCTCTTCTCAGGGGGAAACATGCCCAGCTCTTTAAGCCACTCCTCCTAGGGCATGGATTCCAAACTTTTTACCATTTTGGTTGCCCTCCTGTGGACAAAACACTTCTTCCACAAAATACAGAAATCCAAAGGGAAACTGAATCCAAGAATGAGGATGCTCTACAATCAGAAGAAGAACATACTACATAACCAAGATGAAATAAAAAAAATTGATGGAAGCAGAAGAGCTATAGAAAAGAGATGACAAAATGAAAGACACACGGAATGAAGAATCACATGAAGATGAACCCCAAATTTTAGAAAGCAAGGTGGAAGCTAAACTCAAGAGAAATTGGGAAGAATAAATCACCAGGAACAGATGATATTCAACTGAATTAATGCAATACACAAAGAAAGAAACAACTCTAGTGTTGATTAAAATATGCCAACAAATATGGGAAATAAAACAGTGTCCAACAGATTAGAAACAATCAATATACATGCCCCCACACACAAAAAGGAGACACATTACAGAAATTATAGGACCATGCATTAAAATTATGCTCAAAATTCTGCAGCACAGACTCCAATCATATACAGAGAGAGAAATCCTAGAGGTGCAAGCAGGGTTCAAGACAGGAAGAGGCACTAGGGACCACATCGCAATGGATACAATATACACAACAGATAATGGAGCAAACCAAAGAATTCCAGAAGAAAATCAGCATGTGCTTTATAGATTATAGCAGTGATGGCAAAAAATTTAGAGACCAAGCACCCCAACTCAGTGGCACTCCTGCACTGGGTGTCACCGGGTGCCAGAGGCGGGACTTCCAACGGTAAAACCGAAGGCGCACACTCTCACCCTCAGGCTAGCAATAGCAAAAAACCCCTCTGATGAAGCTTGCCAAGAAAACTCCATTATAATTTCACCTTGGAGTCATCATAAGTTGGAAACTACTTGAAGGCACCACACACACAAGTCAAGCTCTCTCAGCTTCAGAGGATGGCAATGGAAATCCTCCTCTGATGAAGCTTGCCTCATGACAGTTTCACCTTAAGGTCGCTAGGAACCGATGCTCGGAACGGTGCTCTTCTGTACTTAGGACAACAGGCTACTGTTAGGTCAGAATATGGAGAAACAGAATGGTTTGCAATTGACAGAAGGCTCAGACAAGGCTGCATTCTATTCTATTCTGATCAACTTTTATACAGAAGATATCACATGAAGAGCAGGTTTAGACACAGACAAAGGTGCAGTAAAGATAGGAGGAAGGAACATCAAGAATCTAAGATATGCAGATAACACCATACTACTAGCAGAAAATATCACAGATTTGGAACAATTACTAAGGGAAGTTAGAGAAGAAAGTGCAAAAATAGGCTTACTGCTGAACATAAAGAAAACAAAAATAATGACCACAAAAGATTTACATAAATTAAACCTAGATAACAAGGGAATTGAAATGGTCAAAGATTTCCAATATCCTGGATTAAATATTGATCAGAATTTTTGCTGTCAAGAAATCAGAAAAAGACTAGGAATGGGAAGGGCAATCATAATAATAATAATAATAATAATAATAAATTTTATTTTTTTATCCCGCCCCTCTGCATAGCAATCGGGGCGGCTCACAACAATTAAAATACAATAATTAAAATACATTTAAGTATCCCGATCCCTCCACCCATCCCTCCCACCCCTTAAGACCGAATTAAACTAGAAAAAATTAAAACAAGGTCAATAAAAACAGAGTGATAAAATAATAGTGACAACACAACAGAGAGTCTGGGGAGAGGATTCAATATTCTTTCCTCAAGAGGGTCAATCTGGGAATGCCTGCCGGAAGAGATCCGTCTTAACTGCTTTCTTAAAAGCCGCGAGTGTTGTAATAAGACGGATCTCATCCGGCAGGCCATTCCATAGTTTGGGGGCAGTCAACGAAAATGCCCTCTGCGAGGTCTGATTCAGCTTGGCTTTTGGTTGATGGAGTAAGTTCTTCCCGGCTGACCGAAGGGCACGGGGGGGCTCATATGAGGAGAGGCGGTCCCTAAGATAAGTTGGACCCAAGCCATGTAGGGCTTTAAAGGTCAAAACCAACACCTTGTACTGCGCCCGGAAACTAATTGGCAGCCAGTGGAGGGATTTGAGCACAGGTGTAATATGCTCCCTCCTAGATGTACCGGTAATTAACCTGGCTGCCATATTTTGTACTAACTGAAGTTTCTGAGTTAGGCACAAGGGTAGCCCCATGTAGAGTGCGTTGCAGTAATCTAAGCGTGAGGTTACCAGTGCGTGCACAACGGTTTCCAGGTCTTTCCTATCCAGGAATGGGCGCAGCTGGCGTATCAGCCGAAGCTGATAGCAGGCACTCCTGACTGTCGCACTCACCTGACTAGTCATATGAAGCGACGAGTCAAGGAGTACCCCCAGACTGCGCACACAGTCCTTGGAGGGGAGTGTGATCCCGTCCAGGACTGGGGGCTGTAATCCCGGGCCCGGATTTGGACCTGTAACCGTGAGCACCTCCGTTTTGTCTGGATTCAGCCTCAATTTATTTTTCCTCATCCAGTCCATTACCGCTCTAAGACAGTCATTGAGAGGAGAGACGCCATCAGAGGTCTGAGACGATGATCTGGTCATGGAGAAATAAATCTGGGTGTCATCAGCGTACTGAAGACACCGCGCTCCATGCCTCCGAATGATCTCTCCCAGCGGCTTCATATAAATGTTGAATAACATCGGAGACAGGATGGCGCCCTGTGGGACGCCACAATTAAGTTCTATTTTGGAAGAACAACTGTCCCCGAGTCTCACCCTCTGGGATCTGCCAGAGAGGAAGGAATGGAACCACCGCAAAGCAGTGGTTCCAATTCCTAACTCTCTCAGCCGATCCAAGAGGATGGCATGATCTATAGTGTCAAAGGCCGCTGAGAGGTCCAAGAGCACCAAGAGGATGGCATGATCTATAGTGTCAAAGGCCGCTGAGAGGTCCAAGAGCACCAGCAGGGTCACACACAATCATGAAAGAACTAAACAATTTCCTAAAATTTAAAAAATATACAACTGAACTGAGCACTAAAGTTAGAATCATACAAGTCATTGTATTCCCCATCACCATGTACAGGTGCGAAGTAAGCAAAGAGAAAGAAAATCAACTCATTTGAGATATGTAGCGAGAGTGCTAAGGGCCAAAAAGCCAAACAAATGGGTCCTAGAACAGATCAAACCTAAACTCTCCCTGAAAGCAAAGATCATCAAATTGAGGCTGTTGTACTTTGTCCACATCATAGTCTGTTTCCACTTCTCCTCCCCAAAACCAGCAAAACAAAAGGGTTTCTGGATGCTGCTGGAAAAATCATTTTCAGTTTGAGAAAACAGTCTGTGCAAGCCCTATGTCAGATTAAGGGGACCTAAAAATAATTCCCCCTTTCTCTATGTGTGCCCATCCATATGCTAAACCAGACTTCATCAGCCGGGAGAAAGTACTGCTTGTCAAAGCATGCAATTCCAGCAGAACTCACATCCTTCAATTTTCATAGGAATCCACATGCTTATAGTTTGTCACTTTAAAGAACTATTAAAATATTGCTAACTAACTGTGTTACAACAAGAAAGAAGGCTACACACATGGACATCACCAGATGGTCAACACAAAAATCAAATAGACCATATAATTGGAAGCAAAAGATGGCAGAACTCTATATTGGTGGCCAAGACTAGACCAGGCACCAACTGTGGTACAGATCATGAATTACTCACAACAAAAATAAGAGTAAGGCTCAAGAAGAAAACAAAACCAGTGATTATACCAAAATATGACCTAAATAATATCTCAACAGAATTTACTGACAACATAAGAAACCAATTCACATTACTAAGCATAATAGACCGAGAACCAGAGGAACTACAGTCTGAAGCCAGGGACATAATAAAAGAAGAATGCAGACAGATACTTTCAATAAACAAAATGAAAGAGAAAAAACCATGGATGACAGGGGAAAAAAACCTACAAGAAATAAAGAAGAGAAGAGAAGAAAAACAAAAGGAAGATAGGAACAAACTAAAAATTATGAATGCAACAGTACAATGGCTTGTGCGGAAAGATAAAGAAAATTACTACAATGACCAATGCAGAGAAATAGAAGAAAACAACAAAGGGGAAGAACAAGAGATCTATTTCACAAGATCTGGGAAATCAAAGGAAAATTCAAACCAAAGATTGGGACGATCTATGACAATAAAAATAACATAATTCAAGACCAAGAAGGAATAAAAAGACGTTGGATGCAATACAGAGAAGAAATATGCAAAAGAGATGAAGAATTATGCAAAATGAAGGACACATGGAATGAAGAGTCATATGAAGATGAACCCCAAATCCTAAAAAGTGAGGTAGAAACTGCAATAAGAGAAATAGCAAAAAAAGCAAATCACCAGGAACAGATGATATTCCAATTGAACTGCTGTAATCCATGTTGACAGAGTCAACTCTAGTGCTAACCAACATATGTCAAGAGATATGGAAAACAAAACAATGGCCAACAGATTGGAAGTGATAAACATAAATCCCCATCCACCAAAAGGGAGACAAAAGAGACTGCAGTAACTATAGAACCATAGCACTGATCTCCCACGCAATCACAATCATGCTCAAAATTCTGCAACACAGACTCCAACTATACATGGAAAGAGATCCCAGAGGTCCAAGCAGGGTTCAGGAAAGGAAGAGGCACTAGGGATCACATTGTAAACATATAATGGCTAATGGAGCACACTAGAGAATTCCAAAAGAAAATCAGCTTGTGCTTCATAGACTATAGCAAAGCCTCTGACTGCATAAACCATGAAAGGCTATGGAACGCCCTTGAAGACATGGGAGTGCCAACACATCTGATAGTCCTGATGAGGAATCTGTACTCAGGACAAGAGGCTACTGTCAGAACAGATCATGGAGAAACAGAATGGTTCCCAATTGGCAAAGGGCTCAAACAAGGCAGCATCCTTTCACCCTATCTGTTCAACTTGTATGCAGAACATATTATAAGAAAAGCAGGTTTGGTCTCAGAAGAAGGAGTGAAAATAGGCAAAAGGAATATCAACAATCTAAGATATGCAGATGACACCATAGTACTAGCAGAAAACCTCACAGACCTGGAACACCTAATAAGGAAGGCAGGCTTAATGCTGAACATGAAGAAAACAAAAATAATGACCACCGAGGACCTTCACAAGTTCACCCTAGACAATGAAGAAATAGAAATAGTGAAAGAATTCCCATACCTGGGATCAAATATTGATAGAAATGGGGACTGCAGTCAGGAAATCAGAAGAAGACTAAGAATGGGGAGGGTGGCTATGAAAGAACTAGAAAAGATTCTAAAATGCAAAGATATACTACTCAGAACAAAGGTTAGAATCATACAAGCCATTGTATTCCTTATTACCATGTATGGATGTGAGAGCTGGACAGTGAAGAAATAAGATAGGAAGAAAATTAATTCATTTGAGATGTGGTGCTGGAGAAGAGTGCTGAGGATCCCATGGACAGCCAAAAGGACAAACAAGCAGGCCCTGGAAACCTCCCTGGAAGCCAAGATGACTAAACTGAGGCTGTCATACTTTGGACACATCATGAGAAGGGAGGACTCTTTGGAAAAAACAATAATGCTGGGGAAGTTGGAGTGTAACTATGTGTACACTGACACACCTCTTTGCAGAATCTAGAATTAAGCATTTTATGATATGGAATCATTATAAGTTCACCATACCGTGACAGGTTCCAAGTAAGTTGTGATAGTACAAATCAAGGAAACTTATAAGTTAACTTATAAGTTAAGATCTTCATTACAACTTTAGTTTTAAATTTTGTCAAATAGCTGTCATTTATTTAAACTGTCCCCCGTGAATTTTTCCTTTAATTTTCTCACCTATACATTGCTTTTTTCAGGTTGAAAAGTAAATTCACCATTTACAGAGTGATAGAACAATAAACATGTTCAAACTGTAAATTCTTTCTTCCCACATAAATAAATAAGGAAAATGAAATTAACAATCTGGTAAACAATTGATTATATGAGCTGCAAAGGCAGTTCTGTTAGGTTGTAATTTCAATGTTAAATGCCGAAAGTAAAATCTACATATTGAAATATTGCTGAGTTCTTTTTCAAAGTCATTTGCACATACATGAAGACAAGGGCCATCAGAAAAAGAACTTCGCTCACACAGAGTTTCTTAAGGCATGACATGAAGGATACAAAATTATGGTTTCAGGAAGTCTTTGCTTCCTACAGTTATATCTCCAAGTACTTTGTTCACTGTCTGTTGGAAAGACAAGCAGAAATAATCTCTGAACTATTTCAGAAAATTATTTTCTATAAGCATATGTTAGATATTAAGCATTACTATTTTTCCCCGTACAACCAACCGTCAATTGTTAAATAAGAAAGGCCATTTCTAAAAGGGATTTGGTTCAGGTTTGACACTGAAAACTGCCTTATAAGGTATAAAAGCCTGAAAGGAGGAAGAGCCTTTGACAAAACTAAGGAAGTTCCTCTGCGCTTGCTCACTAGAGACAGTGTCCTTTTTTTTTTCACCCACAGAGAGAGAAGTAATGCTGAAGAAATGACACATATGGAAAAAACATGACATTGCTTAGTAAAGCTACCGCTCGCTCTATTAAAACATCTATCTTCACACTACAGACAAGGGGGAGGGGGAATCCTTTCAAATTATTGGTTAGACAGCTTTGATTTGAAATAATAATTAAAAAAAAAAGATTGAGCTTGAATCTATGGCTAAGCTGCATGAAAGTGTACATTTTCCTTCTGAAGTAAAGGAGGAAGCACTGCTTCCTGAAAGAACTGAACAGTAAAATTTCTAGGCCATTGCAGTGAATGGAATCCCCAAATGATGGAAATTGTAATTTTGGGGTGCAAACACCCATTTTCAGAGGCCACCCTCTTTCCTCAGTGGAAGATGTTCGGTTGCCCTTCATGTGAACAATGAACAGGAACAGTAGCCATGGCACCCTCAGGGAAGGGGGAGAGCATGCAAGCCCCCTTGCCCCTTTCCAGGAAGGAAAAAGAGAGAGGCCAAAGCCTCTGAGGCATGCATGAGTAAGGGCCAACACCACACATTTAAATCTGGAAGGTGCAGTTTAGGGCGTAACTCCTTTCTCCTCCCACAAAGCCACATTTTTGAAGGTGGATGCCTTAAAGACAGAACAAGCAAGGAGTGGGCAAATGCACCCATCAAAAAACAACGATAGCCTGGGAGACATGTTCTCTTCACTCCCCATACCCAAAAGCCCCATACACACACACAGAGAGAGACACCTTACAACTTGTAGGGTGCCAAAAAGCTAACAGTCAATGGAGAGGGGGTAGGTGAGGAGAAAGAGTCAAAGGGAGGAATAGGAAAATCCACACTTTATATATATGTGTGTGTGTGTGTGTGTTTTCAAGTCCTCTGTCGACTTGTGGTGAACCCATAAGTTTCATAGGGTTTTTCTAAGCAAGGCATACTCAGAGGTGATTTCTCCAATTCACCCTTTAATTTGTGTTATAACATAGGGTAAAGTAGGCAGTTGCCTCCCTTCCTCCCTACACACAGCGAGGCATATTGAATAAGGCTCAAACTCGAAATTAAACTGCACATACTATTTGATTTTATACATTTGTGTGTGTGTAGCTTCAAATGCTCTGTCGACTTAGGTCTCCCCATGAATTTCACAGGGTTTTCCTAGGCAAGGGATACTACTCAGAGGTGGTTTCACCAATTCACCCTTTATTTAATTTGTATTATAACATTGAGTAAAGCAGGCAGTGGCCTCTCTTCCTCCACACACACACACACCGAGAAATACTGAATAAGAATCAAACTAGAAATTAGACTGCAAGTCCTATTTGGTTTTAGATATGTATATGTGTGTGTGCATGTATGTTCATACATGTGTGTATATATATATATGTGCGTATGTATGCATAAAGGTAAAGGTATGTACATGTATCTATATATATGTGTGTGTATCTATATATATGTGTGTGCATATATATGTATGTGTATATATGCATATGTATGTGTATATATGTGTGTATGTATATGTGTGTATGTGTGTGTATATGTGTGTGTGCATCTATATGTGTGTGTACATGCATAAAGGTAAAGGTATGTGTATATATATATATATGTGTGTGTATGTATATGTATATATGTTTGTGTGTGCATGTATATGTGTAGATATGTGTGTGTGTGTCTGTATATGTGTATAGATGTGTTATACATATATGTGTATCATATATATTTGTGTGTGTGTGAGAGAGAGAGAGAGAGAGATATTTCCAGTCCCCTGCCGACTTAGGGCCACCCCATGGATTTCATAGGGTTTTCTTGGGGAAGGGATACTAGTCAGGGGTGGCTTTCCCCCTCCACCCCTTATTTAACTAGTGCTGTAATGGTGGGCAAAGCAGGCAGTGGCCTCCCTTCTTCCACACCCACCCACCCACAAAGCCAGGCAGCCCCCACAAGGGACAAAAAAGGGGGGAGCCGCCGCCGCCGCCTTTCCCTTCTTCCTTCCTCGCCTGGAAGCGACCTGTCACCGCCACCAGCAGGAAGGAGCCAAAGGCAGCCCAGGCCCCTGGGCCCACCCATGCATCCCTTCTCCCTCCTTCCCTCCCTCCCGGCGGGGCTCACCCGGTGCCACAGTCGACCACGCAGGCCGGGAGCCGCCCTGCCATCCTTCCCGGGTCTCGGCGCTGGCGCTGGGGAAAAGGGTGCGGAGCAGCCCGCCGGACTCTTCTCTCTCTCTCTCTCTCTCTTCCTCCCTTCCTCCCTCGCTCTCCTCCTCCTCCTCCTTCCTCTCTGGGTGGGAGCGGAGCCACCCACTTCCGCAAAGGAGCCAGGCACTCCCTCACTCCCTCCCGCAATGCCCAAAATGGCGGCCCAGTCCCTCCCTCCCTCCCTCCTTCCCTTCAGCGAAAAGGAAGAAGGGGTGGGCGGGCGCGTCAAACAGGAGCGTTCGGTGACGAAGCGGGTGCGGGTGAGGAGAGGAGAAATGAAACGAAGCGGGCGGGCGAGAAGCTCTCTTTGGGCTCCTCCTCCTTCTCCTCTTCTCCCCCCATCTGCCCACAACTTCCGCTTCTCTCTCTCTCTGTTGAACTAAGAGGTTCCTTCTTCTTCACACAGAGAGAGAGAGACGGTGGGGTGTAGTGGACTGAGTGTAGGACCAGGACTCTGGAGAGCAGGGTTCGAATCCTGACTCGGTTGTGGAAACTCACTCACTGTGTGACCTTGAGCGAGTCACACTCTCTCAGCCTCAGAGGAAGGCAAAGGCAAACTCCCTCTGAAGAATTTTGACAGGAATAACCCATGATAGGGTCGCCATAAATTGAAAATGACTCAACAACAGACACACACACAATTCTTGAAAAGCAAAGCAACTTCATTTATATACCGCTTCATACCACACTATGGGGTGTCTAAGTGGTTTACAACTGTGAGCTGATTGCCCCCCAACAGTGTGCTGTAGTAGTTTTGAGTGTGGGACCATTGGACCAGGACTCTGGAAGACCAGGGGTCAAATTCCTGCTCAGCAATGGAAGACTACTGACCTTGGTCAAGTCCCACTCTCTCAGCCTCAGAGGATGGCAAGGCCAAACCCCCTCCCCCCCCCCCAAGAAACTGGACGAGAAAAACCCATGAGTTGAAACAATTAGAAGGCACACAACAGCAAAAGTTCTTCAGATATGCTAAAAAGGGGCCAGAATCCCTCTGGTCTTGGAAGCTAAGCAGGGTCAGCTCTGGTGAGCTCTTGGATGGGAGACTGCCAGGAAATACCAGATGCTGTAGGCTATATTTCAGAAGAAGGAACCTCTGAAGATGGCTTGCCTAAGCGACCCTATGAAATTCTGGGAGAAAGGTGGCAAATAAATAAAATTAATAATAATAGTAAAATAATAACAATAGCCTGTGAAAGTCATAGGGCTGCCATAAGTCAACAGACATCTTGAAGACGCAGACTGAGTTTTTCAGAGCAAGTGATAAGACAGCAATGTGGAAGACTATGGGGGTGCATTAGCCCTCCATGAGACCATTTCCACACCTGTTGGTCCACTAAATAAATAAATAGGTAAATTTTATGCCCCCATATCAGGGTGACCAGACAGACTCCTCTTCCAGGACATGTCCTAAATTTCCACCTTCTGTCCAGGAGGAATTTCAAAATGCCCTCCATTTTAGGCAGGACTAGGGTCCAAAACACACTACAGAAATAATCCAGTTTGAGACCACTTTCACAGCCCACTTTCCAACAAGATCAGGGGCTGTATAATTCCCACCTGTGATAAAGAATGTATATCCACTGATACTTTGTAGTTTCAGTTTAGCACAGACTTGCTACTAAAATCTGACAACAAAGGAAATGTTCAAACTGCTTCCTATGTTTGCGTGCCTCTTCACAAAATGCAATACAGGTATATTTTCCTAATCTCCAGCCACTAAATAATTGAAAATGGTTGGCCAATAAAGGAAACCTTTTGGATGTTTTCCATAAACTGCATTAGTGTAAGTGCTCCTTGAGGTCCAGATGGGGAGAGATGTTCATCTACTGGTAATATTAGTGAGAACTGGTGCCCTTACTGACAGAAAATAATCTATATGAAGTTATATTTCTCTTTTGTCACTTCATCATAAAGCATAGGCCCTGATAATTATGGGAAATAAACAGATTTGTAAACATTTGTGGATCGTATACTTCTACTGTACCCTCAACTAACAGCTCTGTAAAATGTATATGTGTATGCATAGTTGCAGTCACAGTACTTCATTCAGTGGAAAGGTATTTCTGCCCCTAAATTCCACTTATATCTGAATCCCATCTTTAGGGTAAAGGTGGTATTGAAATCTGATAAATATCTTACCTCAACTTCAGCCCTTCTCTGCCCTATGCTATTCACCCAAACCTCAAGAACATATTAGAGATGGAGGGGGTAGTAGGCAGCTGTAAGGAGGAGGAAGTAGCAATGGTATACTGAAAAACTTTGGAGTGCAGCACTTCATCATGATACATACTCCCCAAAGTGATGACCCCAATGAGGGTCCAAAAATGCACACATCCATATTAATTTATATCAACAAGCCAATTATATCAATTTCGTCTACATACAGTTGACGTTGACTTTTGTAGTTTTGATTATTTGCAGATTTGATTTGTTCTCTCTAGGAATCCCTAGGTCCTCCAGAGAAATTCTGCTGGACATTGACCATAGAGTTGCACTGCAGGATCTATTCTAGAGATTACTAGAGAAAACACTTCTCTAGCATTTGTAGGTCTTCCACCATGATTCTATGGTCAGCTTTTGGCAGATGTTGACCATAGTGTTGTGCTGGAAGACCTAGAGATTCCTAGAGGTGGTTAAAAAAAAAATGGGGGGGGGGTTATTTGCGGTTTTCCACTTTCACAGAGGTCCTGTGCCCCTAACTCCAGCAAATGTGGAGGGACCACTTTAGGTCTTTTATAATGCTAATGTCCCCTAATTTCTGCTCCAGGTCAAGCCATCCCCAAATATTTTGCATTAGAACAAATACATTGCATTACAATATGTTGGTGGGGGGGATCCATCCCTCTCACTCCCCAACAACTGTAAGGTATACTGCTTACCTCAGATGAAAGAGGGGGACAGATGAAGTCATCAACTCTGTGCTCCAACCAGTGAGCTGTGGCTTCATGACACACTTAGGGGTCATTCAGATTATTTTTTATCACATCTATGCAAATAATCTCACTCACGCATTCCAGTTTTGTTGTTCACACTAAAAAAACACAGAGCCGTTTCAAGGACTAGGGAGACAGACTTAAGGGGCAAAATTCCCAGGGCTCAGATCTGGAGTGTGAAAAAACAAGCAATACATTCCAAAATAAATGTTGGTATTTCATCAGATACATCCACATTTTCTATAAGCACCCATCGCTATTTATTAATCTGTTATGCAATGGCAAAGTGCAACATATACTTTGAGACAAAAAACAAACAAACTGGCCTCACTTTGAGGGAAAATTTGAGAGATGCGGGTTGATCATGCATCTTGCTCCACAACCAGTTCCAGCTCTCAATAGCCCTGGACCTTCTACATATTAAAGCCCAAAGGAAGGTTCTTGTATTTGAGCAAAGGGGATGACACTGTTATGACCTGGTCTAACTTTTTGCCCGGCAAAAGGTTTCCCCCAATCTGCTCTCACTAGTTGTTGTGTTGTAGCTTGGTTTGGGCTGCTAAAATATGAGATCTGAAAAGCTTGGCCACTCATATCAGCTACTGTCCTCCCACCCGCTTGGCCCTGGATCCCTTCTCACTAGTATGTTTCCACATTATGGGTGGCAAGGTTTGGTGGACTGCACAGAGTAGTCTTCAGGAAATTTATATCACTGCTATGTGTCTTTGGTACTGATGATGTGAGACTGCCGCTAGTGCACAATATTAGGGTCAGACAACTTATTTATTTATTTGATTTCTATCCTGCTTTTCTGAATGGGACTTTAGCATATAAATTAAAGCAGCCCTCTCCACATGCTACACCATTTTACTATATACCGTAATTGTTTTTATGGGACTTGAGCATCCACAGATTTTGGTATCCGTGGTGGTCCTGGAACCAAGCCGCAGTGGATATCAAGGGCCCACTGTATTTCTAAAACTTTGTGTAATAGAATTGTGAAAACAAAACAAAAAAACTGAACATAACTCTGTGACATCAATTTCAAAGAATAAAAGAGGTTCTTTTTACTGGAGGTTGAATGAAACCCTGCTGCAAGACGCAAAGATTATAGACAAATGCAAGAAGAATTTAATTTTTAAAGGATAATTTAGATAAAGGCACATTAGTGAGAACAGTGTGGCATGCAAGTAAAGCCTGCCTAAGAGGCTATTTTATACAACAGAATGGAGAACTGAAAAAAGACAAGAAAAAAGTCAATTGATGTGGAATGAAATAAGAAAAAAAGAAATTAGTAGTAAGTAAGCAGTAGAAGCCTAAGATATTTTGAAAGAAGAGGAAGTAAGAGTTTATAACATATATAACCATTATTGAGAAAGTTGGAAGTCAACGTCTCACTCTTTTGTCTCCCTTTCATTTCTTCATTTCTATTTGCTCTTTTTGTATTTTTGTAATGTTGTGTTGTTTGGGGGTTTTTTACCTATTGTAGCTGTAGTCTTATTATACCAGAAATTCTTTGTAATAAAAATACTTTTAAAAAAAATTGAAAGCTAGCACAGCCTGGAGCATAAAGACATTTTACATTTGCCTCTTAGAGAGCATATGATAGCATACTTACCAACCTTTTTTTCTGTCACTGAGATAGTAAACCCTTTTTTTTTAAATTGTACCATCTTAGGATGCCGTTGTTGTTGTTGTTGTTGTTGTTGTTGTTGTTGTTATCCACCCTCAAGTTGATCTTGACCTATGGTGACCCTGTAGATGAGACATCTCCAAGTCTCCCTGTTCTCCACTGCTCTTCTCAGTTCCTGCAAATTCATACCCATGACCTCTTTTATAGAGTCCAGCCATTTAGCATGCAGACCGAATCATTTCAATAAGGCTCCATGGTAAACCTATAAATATTACCATGATTCAAGTATACACACCAATCACAGAGGCGAAAGAGGAAGAAACTGAGAGATTTTATGAAGGAGTTCAGGAAGAAATTGACAACACACCACCAACACATGACATTAAGCTGATAACAGGCGACTGAGGGCCTTTGCAAACTGCCAGAAATAGTGCACATTAAATTGAGGCACTGCCCTGGCTCAGTGCTAGGTAATCATGGGAACTGTAATTTATTGTGGCACCAGAGCTCTCTGACAGAGAAGGCTCAATGTCTCAGAAAAAAAAAATACAGTTCCCATGACTCCCTAGCACTGAGCCAGGGCAGTGCCTCAATTTAATGTGCACTATTTCTGGCAGTCTGCAAAGGCCCTGAAATGCCAAAGTTGGAAGCAAAGAGGAATCAAAAACAGTAGGCAGGTTTGAATTAGGCAAAAGAAATGAAGCAGTTGAGCATCTGATAAATTTCTGTGAAGCCAACAATCTATTAATAGCAAACACCTTTTTCATACAACCCAAGAGAAGGCTATACACATGGACATCACCAGATGGACAACAGAAGAACCAAATAGATTATATCAGGGGCAGGCAGCCTTTCCCCTTTAAGGGCCGAGCTCCCAGAAGCCTCAGCCATGTTGGCCAATAGTCCCATGTTGGCCAATAGCTCCTGGGATTCTGGGAGCTGAAGTCCCTCAGCCCTTAAAGGGGAAAGGTTGCCTACCCCTGGATTATATAATTGGAATCAAAAGATGAAGAAGCTCCATTTTGGTTGCCAGGACTAGACTAGAGTGTCATACCCTCCAACTATTCCAATTTGACCAGGCCAGTCCCAATTAACCCTTTCTTATCCCACTGTTTCATCTGCTTTTAAAATGTCCCATTTTCTCTTCCTTCCTTCCAATTTCCCTGTTAATTCTCCACTAATTTCAGCTGCTGCTAATTGAGTTCAAAGTGAAAAAGTAGTGTGCACTCAATTAACTCAGTGGGTAGAAAGGAAAAGAGGGGTCAGAATCTTCCTCTTCCCAATCGGCGCAATCAGACAAGCTGCAGACTCTCCTAGCCTGTCCCTTCTACCTCATCAATATTTTTTCCCATTTTGATAGCACTTTTGATATTGCTTGGCTATATCTCTTAAATGCTGAATGGTATGCAAGATCCTGCTCCTGCTTCCCCACCCCACTCCTATTAATTTTCCTTTCATTTTTTCCTAGCTAGATGTGTTTGGGAGTACAACCACACTCCACTCATGGATGTTTTGGTTATACATCTGGATCATAGAATCATCTCGCCCATATCATTAATTCTTGTGCTTACTGTATTTTCCATCCTTCAACGTTATGTCTGTTGAGGACAGTCTGGGGTTTAACCTTGCTCAGTAGCTTGAATATAAATAGATTTCTATTAAAACTCACACTTCAGAGGAAATGATAGTTGCTCAACAGACCATATGGTAGCTGAAGTATTCAAGATGCCAATTCTGTCTCAGAACAAAGGGAGGAGGGATTCCAGCCTCTCTCTCTCATTTGTACCCCTTGATAAAGGGAAGAGAGTCTAAGGGCCTTTGCAGACTGCCAGAAATAGTGCAAATTGAGTCAGTCCACTTTAAGGGTTAGGGTTAGTACTAGGGAATCACGGGAATTGGGTTTTTTTTTTCTGAGACATTGAGCCTTCTCTGTCAGAGAGCTCTGGTGCCACAATAAAATACAGTTCCCATGATTCCCTAACCCTAACCCTTAAAGTGGACTCAATTTGCACTATTTCTAGCAGTCTGCAAAGGCCCTAAGGGGGTCCACTTTAACTGCCCTGACTCAGTGCTAGGGAATCATGGGAACTGTAGTTTAGTGTGGCACCAGAGCTCTCTAACAGAGAAGGCTCAATGTCTCAGAAAAAAAAATTCCCATGATTCCCTAGCACTGAGCCAGGGCAGTTAAAGTGGACTCAATTGGCACTATTTCTAGCAGTCTGCAAAGGCCCTAAATTACGTATCTCCCCTGAAAGCAGTTAGTATGTGGCAGAGGGAACTTCTTTAAAAGAGTAGTGAGTCCAAAGTGCACAAGGCCTTGTGGAACTAGTTTCATGATTCATTGGAGTCTGGCCAATGTACTTACTGAAGGTGTAGTGTGTGTACCTAACACACATATACAAGGCACACATGATACAGCCTCTGATATGTGTGAGATAACTTTGTGCAAAAGACCATCCCCCCACACACAAATATTTAGGAAGAGTGTGTACCAGAAGTAGATGCAACACTTGTTTGTGTAATATCCTGTAGGCATCTTTAGAGATGCCACAGAACCGACAGTGACAGGTTGTTACTGTTGTTTTCAATAAAAAATAAAGTGGTGCCAAGTAAGTGTTGTCTAGTGCCTGGCACTTTGCTCTCCTGGAACCCTGATATCTTGCTCACCACTTTTACTAGACAGCTTTATTTGCTTAGGGAGCCATAACAAATATTTTCCCTCATACTGCAAAAAACAAAGAATAATCGTAAGTGATTATACTGAACAGGAACACCCTGCACTAGTAGCCTGTAGTCAATAAGACCGATCCAATGGACAGATAAATATAAGTTAATAAACATTTCCTGTAGTCACCAGTGTCTTGTGTCCCCAACAAGATCAACAGAAACTAGAGAGTTCCCATTGTAAAGAACTCCAACAGGTTGTTCCTCCCTCAGTTGGTCTGAAATGTATGACCCCTGTGAAGACACACCCAACTAAAGGTGGTGGCAAATATGGGTGTGCAACGCCAGTACCCTGGTGAGATCAAACTCTTTTACCCCAAAAGGCTCCAAAGCTGAATGTAAAGTCCAAAAGGCGGAAATTTATTTTGAAGAACAAAAGAAAAAGGGTTTCTCCTCCCCAGCTCTAATAGGCTTAACATAAAAGGTACTTTACAGTTTAGGGTTCAGCAATCTTCAGGGTTGTGATCTCTCTGGGTTTGATCTTGATTTGAACTCCTACTCAATGAAGCTGGTGCAGGGTCTTTCAGCTTCTGGTGTTCTTGACTTCTTTGATGTTGATATTTATTTTAATTAACTGCTTTTGGTAACTAATCTGGCTAAATGGTAACTAAATTGGCTAAATGGTAACTAAATTGGCTAAATGGTAAATAAGTAGGCTGATGGTAAATAAATAGGCTAAAGGTATAAGAAATGCCCTTTCCCTCTGCCTGAGCTTGTTGCCACCAAACAGAAGAAGCCAAGCCTACCTAAGAAAACTAAAAATCCCAAGCTAAAGCAGAGCTTGCTGGGAAGGGGCAAACCAAAAACTAGAAAAATGCAGGGGATTCCTACAACTCCTCCCACAAACTAATACAGTGGAACATTCCTATGTTCAAACTAAACTGAAAATAAAGGAAAATACAAGGGAGAATTTAAACAGTCCAGGCTGGACATCACAACCCCCAAAAGCCTGTAGTGACTTCTCCCTGCATGTCTCCTGTTTGGAGGATGTATGTGGATGCTGCTCCACATCTGTTGGAACTACAGCTTTCTTCAAACACCTTCTCGCCATCCTAAATGCAGTTCAGAGGGCTTCAATCCAAATATTTTTCTAACTTCCTCTCCGAGACCACAGAAGGACCAGCTGTTGGTTTCACCAGGCTGGACTTGCTCAATGTGCTTACTTATTTTCTGGCACAGGATATGGAGCTTTGTTGAAGTGTGTTTAAAAGCACTGCATTTCACCTCCTTTAAATTTAACCTTGTGGAATCCTACATTATATTCAGGCCATGCAATTCAAATTTTCTGGTTATAGGCCTGAAGAAACATTACTAAGGACCTTATCACATGGAGGCAAATTGCTTAAATCCCATGCAGAAATGGGATTTAAAAATCTGAAGAAACCCTGCAAAAGCGGGTTATTTTTCAGACATATTTGTGTAAAGGAGAAATAACGCAGCATTAACCCAAATGGAAAGTTGCCAAAACTGGCTCCTTTTTACTTTTGGAAGTTCCGAATAATAAAAAGGAGTGGGTTCTGTCTGCTTTCTGTTCAGGTTATTTTCACGTTGTTTCTCTTTCACATAAAGTTGCCTGAAAAACAGCCCACAGCAGGTTTTGTCTACTTTCTGTTCGAGTTAACCCCGAATGCTTTTGCAAGTTGTTTTCACTTTAAATTTAGTTTCTGCATGGGATTCGTCCCATGTGATAAACATCTGGTTTTTCTATGAGTGGAGGGAATGCAAACTCATGAAATGCAGAAACCCTACTAAGATGTACTGTGTATGACACCTGAAAGGAAGTTTTAGAATGCAAAGGAAAAGAGAGGTTAAACCTGTAATATACCAAGGATTTTTATCCAGGATTCCCTGGAAAGATATGGTTGTGTGAGAGGGTGGTAGCTGTTCCCCCCCCCCCCCCCCCACGTAAATATAATAATTTTATGCAAAGATTCCCTGGGACCTGAAAGTAATGTCAACATTTACTCTGGGACAAAAATGGTTGAGAAAAAGTGTTTTATATTCATACTTTCTGCTGATAGTCATATGTTGCTAATATATAACCACAATCTCATCTCTATCTACAATAGATTGGGGTTGGGGACACCCACTGCCTCACCATTTCCTCCAAGTTTTTGCACAGATCCTAGAATTCATTACAAGTTGAGTCTCCCTTATCTGAAATGCTTAGGATGAGAAGTGTTTTAGATTTATTTTATTTTATTTTATTTTATTTTGGATTTTGGAATATTTGCATATACATAATGAGATGTGTATATGCAGGACTTTTTGCTAATCATAGGTGACTTAAATGCAATAGGATAATGAGCAGAATCAAACACTGTAGGAAATTTGTTCACCCATAATGTGCCACAGGGTATTTTGTTTTTACTTCAACATTTTAACATGGGTACCTCTAGGGAAATGTGTATAGGACTGTAGCTATAGAAACCAGTCTGGAATATCTATGTTCCAAGTGCTAAGTTTGTGTGTGTGTGTGTGTGAGAGAGAGAGAGAGAGAGTTTGTTTTAAAAAGAAAATGTTTTAAACTAGTACACTGAAGAAAAATTATAAAACATAGTAAATCATTAATAGAAAGGTAAATAGAAGCTTCCTCTGTTGGCAAGTATGACATTCACCCCTATGCATTTCATTCCAACTACAGCCTCATGTAACTCATAAGATTTTTTATACTGCCACCCTGCGATTGCTTGTAGCAAATGCACCATTGTTGCTGAGTGATGTTCTGCTGGCTCACATCTCTCACAAGCAAGAGTCTTTCCTTTTCATTGCTCATATTACCACAAACATGGGACAAACTACAGAAAATATTTAATTCTCCAAGTACTTCTAAGCAAAGATCAAACTTGTTAACACCAAGTTGCATTATCCTCAATTTTTAAATCAGCATATTAATGGTTTTATGACAACTTTGGGCCTCTGCAGACCATCCAAAAGGGCCGGGCTAGACACAGAAATGGGGAGGGGAAGCCACATGCTGGCCAGCCCAACCCCAGCCCAATGACAGCTTGAAACCGTGTGCCGTTACCCATAGCACGTGGCGTCAGGATGTCCTCCTGACACAGTGTCCTGATGTGCTGTACCAGAAAGGGCGCTAAAGAGCCACGCACCGGCTCTTAGGGTGCCCTTTTGCCGCCCCTGAAAGGAGCGGCATTTCGCTGCTCTTTCAGGGTTGGCAAAAGGGAGGATTGGGGCTGCGGCGTGCGGTTGCCGCGGCCCCGATCCGCAGCTAGCAGGGGCAGCCCAGAGCCGCCCGTCTGCATAGGCCCTTTGTATGGAATTACAGCAGCTGAAGAATCCATTCCAGAACATGCAAAACTTGGACTGTTTTTGGCAAGTCATCCAAAACATTACTCTCCAATGAATAGTGTTTTACAAGTCAAAGTAGATGTTTCTTTACAAGATGTTATTACTCAAATTATTGAATTTCAAATAGGCAAAACATGATGGAAGACAACTATAATACAAAAACAACAGACAGAGAATTTGCTGCAGAGAATTTGAAAAAGACTTCCTTTTCTTCTAAAACAAATAGAAGCAATGTTAATAAGTCAAAGACTAGAGATGAGCTGCAGAAGCTGAAAAATCAGAGACTGAATAACAAAAGGAAAAACAACTTTAAGAAACAAGCTTTTAATCCTAAATAGAAATCTTCCAGTCATGTTGATATCAGTTTGATTCAACAATTATTTCAAATTGCTGGAGATTAATATAAAAACCAAGTTTTTATTGATAGTCAAGCAAGTGTGCATTACAGCAAAAATTGATTTGTTGATTTTGATGCAAATGTAACTTTTTCTGTCTGTCTTGCTAATGGTCAAGAAATTTTTGCACAAGAAAAAGGGACTGTGATTTTGAAAACAGAATAGGAACCTTACAAATCCCTGATGCTTACTATGAACCACTAGCATCACTGGGGAGTGTGGGCTGCATCAGGTAACACCCCAGAAGGGGAGTGACAGCCCAGAAGAGGGATGTGACACCCAGTCAGTTTCCCACCTCCCCGTGGGACTTTCCCGGGCCCACGCACCTCCTCCCCAGGCCTTCCAGGGGCTGCATTTCTGCTCCCTGGGGCTGCGGGGGTACTTCTCTGGCATGCATGTAACCCTTCTCCCATGCAACCCCCAAACGCTCCCTTGCAGCATGCACTGGAAGTCCTGCCCCCCAGAAGTCCTGCCCCCCACACTGAGTGTCACCTGGTTGGGATTTGTAAGGTTCCTATTCTGTTTTCAAAATCACAGTCCCTTTTTCTTGTGCAAAAATTTCTTGACCATTAGCAAGACAGACAGAAAAAGTTACATTTGCTACGCACCAGATTTGCAAGCCTCCTTTTACAGAGTGCAACATCAAGGGGAAATCTTGTCAGTTTCATAAAGCAAACCAGTTTTGGTTTTCATGATAAAAATATGTTTTTTAGTGCAGATTTAGGATCTCATGGCTGTTATCAGATATAGATTTTGCAATCATCTGTGAACAGTGTAATCAAATGCAATCACAGAGACTGTTTAACTTCATGGCATCACAGATTTGCCCATCAAAGTGTGGAAAATATTAAGAGACTAGCAAATCAAGAGCTTGCAAGAGATTTTAAATTCAAAGCCTGCTGTAATAATGAAAAATGTGTAGAATGCTTGAAAGCAAAAGCCACAAAAGCTTCACATCTTCCAGTTACTGAGAGACAATCCAACAAGGCATTGGATCTTTTACATGCTGAACCATGTAATTCTGGACCAATGAATCAAAAGTCAGCAGGAGGTAACTCTTATTATTATTATTGATGATTTCAGCAGATACACATATACTTATCTTCTCAAAGAGAAGAGTCAAGCATTTTAAAAATTCAAAGACTACTTTAGTGAAGTCTCTAACAAATTTGGCTACAAATCGAAGAACCTGCTGAATGTGATTAATTTTTAAAATAACATGGCAGTCCAAAACAAAATGGTGCGGCAGAGACAATGAACAGAACTCTCAAGGACATAGCAGTCACTATGCTTTTGGAAGCTAATATGCCTAAACGCTATTAGTCTGAAGCCATCATGACTGCTACATACCTGTGTAATAGATTGCCAACCAAATCTAAAGGTGTAAGCCCATTCCATTTAAGGCATGGAATTAAGCCAAAAGTTTTTGATCTGAAAGTTTTTGGAAGCAAAGCATTTACCTATATTCCCAAGCAGAAAAGAGGTAAGCTAGACTACAGAAGTGAAGAGGGAATTTTTGTTGATTATGCTAGAAATGGTTACAGAATTCGAAATCCAGATGGACACACAATAAAATTAACAAGTACTGTTTATATTGATGAAAGACCAGAGCTGAAATCTAATCAAAACCAAGATGCTTATCAAGACTTATTTGCTGAAGAAAAAGACTCCCACAAGCAACCAGAGCATGTGGAGTTCTTTTATCCTCAAGAGATCTTACATCCAGAAGAGGCGATACCTGTAGTGGCCCAGTCTAATGATGAAAAACTGGACGGTGTGCAAAAAGCAGAGCCAGGTATCCAAATCCAGGTGAGAAGGTCAGAATGCTCCAATAAGGTTGTGCCACCTGATATATTCTCTTATCAAGCCACAGAGGAAAGAATTCCAAAAACTTCTGATTGGAAGAAAATCAAGGGAATTCCAAAGACAGATTCTGAGAAATGGGTGCAAGCTGCTAGTGAGGAAATGCAATAAGAACAAGACTTGAACTTTCTCAGAATTGCCAGAAGGAAAAAGGGCAATTGGCTGTAGATGTTTTTACAACAAAGCTAGATGCAGAAGGGGAGATTCAAAGATACAAAGCAAGACTTGTTGCTGAAGGTTATACTCAAAAGTATGGTGAGGACTACAATGAAACTTTTGCTGGAGTAGTCACTCATACAACCATCAGAACTCCCCTAGCTCTCGCAGTTTATAAGAAAATGAATGTTCAACATCTGGACATTTGCACAGCTTTTCTATATGATGATCTCACTGAGCAGCTTTATATGGAACAACTTCCAGGATTCCAAATATCTGGTAAAGAACATCTTGTATGCTAATTATAAAAGATCATTTATGGTTTAAATCAAGCCGCCAGATCATGAAGTGAGAAACTAAACCAATATATTATCAAAGAGGGGCTCACTGCAGGCACTGTTGACAAATGTGTATACAAGGGATTTAGAAGTAATAATTGGACTAACATCATACGTTATGTTGGTGATATGATCATATGCACTGAAGATAAAGCTGATAGTGAAGAGACAATCCATAATCTCAAGAAAGAGGTTGATATCAAGAATTTGGTAGATATCTCATATCATCTAAAAAGAGGCAGTGATGGACGTTTCTTCCTGAATCAAAAGCAGAAGATATTGGATCTTCTAGACTGTCTTGGTCTGAATGATGCAAATGCTATCCAACTCCATTGGAAGTAGGATTCTTAAAGGACATTAAGAAATCTGAACCTTTGCAAAATGGAGACAAGTACAGAACTGCAGTTGGAAAACTCCTATATATAACCAACTTCACCAGACCTGACATAGTAAATGCTGTTGGCATTCTATGTAAAATGGTCAACTCTCCTACAGAATTTTTTTTATTGCAGTGAAAATTGTTGCCAGATATTTAAAAGGAACAGCACATTACAAACTGATGCTGCCAGCCTGTAACAAACCACATCTGATCATTTATGAGGATGCAGACTGGGCTGCAGATCTGGCAGACAGAAAGTCAACCACCAGAAACCTGATCTTCTATGGTGGAGGAGCTGTAAGTTGGACAACTAGGAAGCAATCTACAATTACAGATTCTTCTACTGGAGCTGAGTCTGTTTCAGCAAAAGCAGCATTGAAATCAAATGGCTCACAACTTACTACTGGACTTTGGGACTGCAGAACCCAAACCAACCATTTTGATGCAAGACAATCAGATCTGCATCAAGATTTCTCAGAGTGAAAAGCCACTCAAGAACTTTGATATTGCATTTCACAAAGTGAGAGAAATGTGTCAGAGTGGACTTGTCCAACTAGAATACTGCAATACTGAGGTGATGGCTGCAGACATCCTCACTAAACTTCTGCCAAAAGATCAATTCCACAGGCTACATGAAGGGCTGAAGACCCTTAACGTCAGTCCAAGAGAATAAGAAGGAGATTATTGGAAATTTTATATTTGCATTCTCCTGTCCCTTCTTATATAGATAGGGACTCCCTCCCTCTCTCTTTCTCATTCTATCTATCATGTGACCCTGTCATTCTTGGAGGCAGTTTAATAGCTCTCTCCCAAGATTCTAAGATGCTTCAAGCAGTCAGTTTTTCTCCCATCTTCCTGCTATCTAAAAGATGATGAGATTTAATTCTCTTTACCAAAGTCATTGCCAGTTAGATTAAGTTGTAGTTATTTTATGTATGTATTTATTAAAGTCATTATTGTTTGTTTTTTAAACTACAAACTACATGTTTGTTGTTGTTTTTTGGAGTAAGTCCTTATTCTTTAGGAGGACAGATTTAAAATAATAGTCTTCTCACATTTTTGTTGTTCTGCTGATGAAAGCTGAACTCTAATAAGTTTAACTTTCATACCTGTATTTTTGTTTCCCTTTAAAAGAGTTAACATCCTGAGAAACTCAAATTGCAGCCCACATTTTTCCAGACAAAAATATTTATCAATAAAAATTATTCAAGTTATACTTTTTAAAAACTTGTTCATATAATCAGTGTAAATACAGCACAAGTAAGTGGAGATCTCAGTATGGATATCTATTTTGCCTCAAGAAAAATCTTCCTCTTCTTAAGTAGGTTGTCATTACTTAGAGAAATAGTATAAAAAGAAATACTCCTATAGTTGCAGTGATGATTTTGCCTCCATATTTGGATACATTAATCATCTAACCTGTGGAAACTAGAGACAATTTATATATCCTTAAGGAAAAAAATAGGGCAAATTCTGTCATAAAGTGTGGATTGGCTTGGTTGTTACTGGCTGAAAAAATTAACTTCCAGCACCTGCATTTTGTTAAGAAACATCCTCTTTTACCACTTATTCCCTTTTATTGAGGCTCAGTTTTGTCATATGGCAGGAGAACTGAAGACATGAATAAAAACATAAGAACTGGTTTTGATGAGTACTTAAAATAGAAAGTATGTCTAGAAATTATGCTACTACCTGCTAATGTGCAAACCTGTAGACATTATGTTATTACCTACAAAAGACTTCTTGCTTATCAGTTCATAATTTTGCTTTTATTAACTCTTGCACCATCATGATCCATCATACAGTCAGCTCTCTGTATCCACAGATTCTGCATCCAGAAATTCAACAATCAATGCCTTAAAAATATTCCAAAAAGAAAAAATCCAAAAAACAAATCTTGATTTTGCCCTTTTATATAAGGGACACCATTTTATTATGCCATTGTACATAATTGGACTTGAACACCCAAGGATTTCACTGTCAGTTTCTAGAACCAAATCCCAGCAGATACCAAAGACATATTGTACAATCATTATCAATTATCTTTCACTCATTTGTGTGGCTTCCTCCAAACGTTGTCACTTTTTGAGATTGATCATTATAATAGTGCTTTACAAGAAAAAAAGGTCTCTTCAAGTAATTTTATGCTCACGACTGCTATTCTGAAACTTCAATTGGACCTGGGGTATAAGGTGGAAGAGAGAGGTGAGCAGAATCAGCTGCAACAGTAGTGAACTACCCCAGTCCTGCACAGTTGTCCAGGAACTCCTGGTGCCCCTCTCTGGGCCAATAAGTGATGAGGTTGGAGAACAAGAACTATGCCCAAATGGTATATAAACAGAGAATGGAGATCAGAGAACTGCTTGTTCAAGAAAGTATAGGACAACAAGTAAAGTATGAAAACATACCACTGCTCTCACAATTAAAAATCGCACAAATGCACTGGCCCTTACATTTTGTTTTTCAAGTTAGAGGAAGGGAACAATTTAAAATATATTTCAGTACAGATCTGCAACACTATGTGCAGTACAAAGAATAGATCAACAGGAGCTAAAAAACTACAGTACGGTGCTATGATATTCCTATTTTCTTTTTCATAATCTCTCTTTCAAAACCTTGCGATTTATTATCATATTGGTCCATTTCCTCCAGATTCCTTAAGAACTGCATTTTCAATGCCTCATCCTGCAGAGGATTGGCAGTATAACATAGTTATTTCTTCTGTTTGCATTTGCCTCAAAGAGAGATTGATTTCAGACAAATGTCAACCAGCCAGCATTCCTGCTGCTTGCAGCTGGGTGGCTAAGAAATACTCCAAGATCAACATCTGGAAAATCACATAGAAACAAATACTCATTTCTCTGTCTGATTTGGAAGTTTCCAAATTGCGCCTGCCAATCTGATCACAAGTCTCTTTTTCCTGACCAGAAAAGCAGTTACTTATTTATTTTATTTATTACATTTATATCTCACCTTTCTTCCAGAGTGGCACCCGACCTGAGGGATATTCCAAAGAGAATAATTTTTAAAAAATGGCAACAAAAAATTAAAAACAATTTTAAAAACGTACATTAAAAACAATATAAAATAATGTAAACGCCACACAAAAGATTTAAAAAATGAATAAAACACAGATCAATAAAATCCATCCCTGATTACCCATTAAAAGTCTGATTAAACAGAAATGTCCTTACTTGCTGGCGAAAGGGGGGCCAACCTAGCCTCCCGTAGAAGGGAATTCCAGAGGTGACAGCAGGCACAATGAAGGCTCTCTACCATGTCCTCCTCAAGTAAGCCTGTGATGGTGGCAGGACTGAAAATTTATTTTATTGTTTGCATATATATTTAATTTTAAGTCTTACTAAAATTTAGGCTAGGCACTAAACAGTAGCACAGGCCCCCCCATGTCAGGCAAGAATATGGAGAGGGTTGGTGTTATAGATGCCAGATCATGGATCTGATACATAAGGGCTGCATTCACACTGCAGAAATAATCCAGCTTGACACCACTTGAACTGCCATGGCTCAAGGCTATATAATTCTGGGAACTGTAGTTTGTTGTGGCACCAGAGCTCTCTGACAGGGAAGGCTAAATGTCTCACAAAACTGCAATTCCCAGAATCCCACAGCCTTGAGCCATGGCAGTTAAAAGTTGTGCCAAACTGGATTATTTCTGCCGTGTGGGATGAAGCCAAGGAAGTCTTGTGTTTCTATAAGCTGTCATCCTCTCATGCAATGTTCTCCAAGCCCAGTTTGCAAACCAGCTCAAAATAAACATATGCAATCCTGGTTTGATGAGTAAACATTAGAGAGTATCAGCATAGCAATAGCATTTACATTTCTATACCGCTTCATGGTAAACTAAGCACCCTCTAAACAGTTTACAATAGGGGTAGGCAACCTTTCCCCTTTAAGGGCCGAGGGACTTCAGCTCCCAGAATCCCAGGAGCTATTGGCCAACATGGGACTATTGGCCAACATGGCTGAGGCTTCTGGGAGCTGAAGTCCCTCGGCCCTTAAAGGGGAAAGGTTGCCTACCCCTGGTTTACAACATGCAAGCCAATTGCCTCAACAAGGTGAGTACTCATTTTACTGACCTACGAAAGGAAGGAAGGCTAAGTCAACCTTGAAGCCCTGGGATCAAACTTACAATTTTGTGACTGCAGTACTTGCATTTAACCACTGCACCACTAGGGCTCTTTTTTATCGATTTTATCAATTTATTTTTTAATCAATTTTGTAATCAATTTAGATTAAGCAACAAACCATGATTTTCTGCAAACCAAGAAGCAAATGAATGGAACCCATATGGACAGAAAACAGAGAAGAATGAAAACATGTGAGAAGACTGGGGTTGTTCTCATAGACAACGTCACAGCTTGGCTTTAAGTGTGAATTGACCCTAAAAGTGGCAGTAGTGATTTCAACAGCAAGGATGTGTGTGCACAGAAAATTCATTCTAATTTATTCTATATACAGCTTATCACTCTCCTGCTACCAACAGCATGGGTCTGGATGCTGTCATGTCTTAATTCTGGTCAGTTTTTCTGTAACTATAATGGACACTATAATTGAGATGCATCTATCTGGATAAAAGAACTGAGGAGGGAATTCGAGATTCAGTCTCTCACATATCCACATTCCTTTAGCAACAGCAACAGATAGTCTTCTGTTCCTCATTTCCCTATTAACAATTATTTACTGTACTATTCTAATGTTTGCAGCCGTTCCTGAACATGACAGTAATTTTTAGCAGTGGGTGAGAGGGTTCTCATTTTAGTAAAATGAAGTCAGATCACTACCTAGTAACCCTGCTCTTCAGGCTTCTTCAACATCATAGCAGCACAGTCAATGGCTAGAGTTATCCCAAGGAATAAGGCATAACAGACCATCTTCAATCTCCCACTTCATTGGTTTTTGGCAAATTGATCAAGGTATTTTTCCAAACAGTTGAGTATCTTTGGTACTTAACCTTTCATAGGGTAAGCAAGCAAGTTGTTTAATGGCAAGAGATAAATGTTATATACAATGGGCCCTTGGTATCTGCTAAGGTTTGGTTCCAGGACTTCCTGTGCATATCAAAATTCATGGATGCTCAAGTACCATTATATACAATGGCAAAATGAAATGGCAAAATCAAAGCTTGCTTTTTGGAAATACACACACACACACACACGGATATTTTTGAACCGTGGTTGGTTTAATCCATGGATGAAGAATCCATGGATGTGGAGGGCTGACTGTGTATGAATGTGCTGCTAACAGTTATAGTTAATTGTATTTATTGTCATTGTGAGCATTATTTATAGGAGCATAATATGTAAAGTTAAGGGGCAAGTTGTCCAGGGCAGAGAGAGATAAGGCAATGGTAGACCAAGTGTCATTACAGAGGAGAGAGAAAGAGAGTGATACTTAATATCTGTCTTACCTCCCAGTCACCCTGTCATCCTGGAGAATGAACCAATCCACCCACAAAACCTCACCTTGCTCCTGTGTAATGCCACTTTAAAAAAAAGTAAAAGATAATCTATGGACCTTCTACGGTTCAGAATCCTTATGAACAAGGTCAATCTGTTGTATTTTATGGAAATTTAGATGGGAGAGGATAGTGGTTCTGTAAAGTGTGTTCTGTGAAGACCATCTTAACCTGTCCAGATTACCAATTGGATCACATTGTGTATATATACCTAAATCTGAAGATCAGGGAGAGACTGGGGATTCTGTGTGTACTGGCCACCCTGCTCCCAATCAGACTCCCAGGCCAAGCTCACAGAAATAGTTTTAAAGCTGGTGTTGGAGTCATCCAGAGGTGTGTCAACCAGTCCTGGATGGGGTTACACCCCCCCCCCCCCCGGAAGATGGTGTTCATAGCTTAGAGGTGCTTCTGGATCATTCACTCTAAATGATAGCCTGGATACATGCGATGGCCAGGAGTACAATCAATTTTGGTTGTTACACTCAGTGTGCCCCTTCCTAGAACTGAGATCTAAAGATTGGTGACCTCAAGACTGGACTTCTGTAATGTGCTGTACATTGGGCTTCCTCTGTACCAAGGTCAGAAGTTTCAATTAATTCAAAACATGGCAGCCAGATTAGTTACTGGTAAATCTAGGAGTGAACATATCACACCAATATTAAAATCACTCTACTGGCTGCCAGTTAGTTTCTGGGCAAAGTACAAAGTGTTGGTTATTATCGTCAAAGCCCTACATGACTTGGGTCCTAGTTACCTTCAGGATTAGCTTCTCCCATATAATCAAATCCATACATCCAGGTCTTCTGGGTGACATTGACTTCCGTCAGCCAAAATTAAACTGACTGTTCCACATTTTCTTTGGCCACCCCCAGATTGTGGAAAGACCTGCTAGCAGGGATTTGTCAGCTAGAGACTCTTTCTGCATTTAAAACAGTAGTAAAGACCAGTCACTTTCAATAGGTCTATCCAGATTATTTTCAGTTATGAATTTTGGAACATTTATTGATCGATTTTAATTCTTATTGGTTTTATATGCTCTTTTAACTGGTCTTATGTGTTGTGCTATTTGTTGTTCTTTCCCACAACAGGAAAAGATAGGTAAGAAATAAATATGTTGTTGTTGCTATCAATCATCTGTAAAGCATAACCTTCTTCTCAAGGCTGGACTTAACAGAATCATAGAACGGGATTATTTTGCTCTTGTACACAGTGTGGATACTCTATTATTTCTGTCCAACTGTCCCTGAACTACAGTTTAAGACATTAGAAAATCTAGTTTGGGCAAAGGTATCAGATGGACAACTCTCAGTCTGTCTCCCTGTTGTTATGTGCCTTCAAGTTGATTCTGACTTATGGCAACTGTATTGTATGGTCTTATTGGCAAGATTTATTCAAAGGAGGATTGCCATGGCCTTCCTCTAAGACTGAGAGAGTATGGCTTGCTCAGGGTCACACAGTGGATTTCCATGGATGAGCAGGGATTCAAACTCTTGTTTCCCAGAGTCCTAGTCCAACATGAAACTGCTACACCATGGTAGTGTCTTACTCCCTCCTCTTTTTGTGTAACATTCAGTATGATGAAGAGTTCTGGGGAAATCAAAAAGTTGGACATGGTTTTGTAACATTTTGAATGGTCCTAGTACTATCATGCTGTGAGTTTAGCAGGGAAAGGCATTTAGGGTTATCTCTTTCACAATGTAAAAATGTCTTACGTCTCTAATTTTATTATTGAGAAGGGGTATCCACCGTCAGAAGTTCAGGAAAGAAACAAATACTGAATAAGATCGGGTGACTATGAGTCAGATTTTAGTATGCTGACTTTGCTGTTTGTTATTCACCCTTGGATTTTCACATGTGCAAGTGTTTAGTTACCCAATGTCTTTTAAATAGAACAAAAATATCTGGCAATGTGGTCAAACCCTCACTTTTAAAAACTGCATCATCAAATCTCAAGCAATTTGTTTTTAGTCAATTGATGCTATGTTGCTTTTAAACTTTTGACCTTTGTCAAAGACAACATTTAAGCCAGTATTTTCAGAAAATACTCTAGATCAGATTAACTGGAATCAATGGTACTATGTTACATAAAGCAGCTTTAATATCTCCTTCAAAAGCATTCAGAGGTCTTTGGAGGCTATTTGTAAGTAACATCAGTCATGAATACAAGTTGCAGCCTTGTATACTTACGAACAAGTGCTTATTCAGAATGAAAGCTGCAGTCCTATAGAACTTTACAGTGCAGTTCCCTGTTCATGTTTTGGATGAAAGCCTAATTGAGCAGAGAACGTGCTAAAACATGAAGGCCTTCATGTGTCAACTTATGACAACCCCATGAATTTCACAGGGTTATCTTAGGCAAGGAAGACTCAGGTGGTTTTGCAGGTTATATAGCCTACTGCACCTGGTATTTTTTGCAGCTAAAAAATAATGTCGTGTAGACTTTAAAATACAGGTATACTTCAGTTAACAAAGTAGATGTGTTAAAAAGGTAAATGTAAAGGTAGTCCCTTGACGTGAATGTCTAGTTATAACCGACTGTAGGGGTAGTGCTCATCTCCATTTCTAAGCCGAAGAGCCAGCGTTGTCTGAGGACTGCTCTGGTGGTCATGTGGCCTGCATGTTACCTTCCCACCAAAGTGGTACCTATTTATCTACTTGCATTTGCATGCTTTCAAACTGCTAGGTTGGCAGGAGCTGGGATAGTGACAGGAGCTCACCCCATCATGCAGCACTCGGGCTTCAAACTGCCAACCTGCTGATCTTCTAATCATCAGAACTGGCATTTTAACCACTAAACTGCAGCATTTAACAGAAACGTTCATACTAGAGGCAGAAATAACATGGAAACGGGGATAGGTTCCTACTCCACAAAAAAGAATAGTAGTTAAATAAATTTCAGCAATTTTTAAATCCAAAACTAACAATATGCACATGTGAAAACAAACAACGAGGTGGAATAAGCTTTGCATAAGTAAACAAAAACATTTCCAGCCTTCTACAGAGCACTTGAAAGCTTCTTCCAATATGTATCCTAGGACAATTTTTTCTTTCATTTGTTTCTATCTTTCTTAGTATTTCCATGTTGGTGGCAAAGCTTATAGATACATACTCTCTCTCCAGGATGATCAGATGTCATAACCGCAAAGGACAAGGTACTGCAAAATGTAGGGCATTCCAGAAAAATACAGGCAATTGCAAAATAAAAGTTGAAAACACCAATATAAATGTAAAATCATGCTTCTTAGGTGGGCAGGAAAAAGCAGTTAGATCCTGCTTTTTCTGAGAGTGGGTTGAAACCCCACCGCCTGCATTGCCTGCTCTCAAGGGGGGTTGAATACGCATGGCCGACTGCATGGCGTGGTATCAAGCCAGACCGCTGGATAATTTTTTGTTGTTGTTGCCTCCCCGCCATACATGTGCATCGTCACACAAACACACTGCTTGCAATCTTCAAGTACCTCCCATGTCTGCCCAGATGATATCCCATTGTGCGACCACCTTTTTGCTAAGCCAGTCTCACGTGTGATGCTCCCCCTTTACAAGGCATTGGTGCATCAGTGTGCGAGTGATACACTGGCAAAGCACAATCATGGAGGCCCCCTATACATACACTCTTCATCCCCTTTCACCCCATGCCCCCCGCTGGACTGTCTGGTTTATGTATGTTGTGATTACATCCTTTGGAATTGTCACACTTTCATTTCTTTGCTTTGCCCCAACCCCACACTTGCGTGCAGTGAAGATGTACATTTTCCACCTTCAGTCAGACTATCCCGGCTTCTCTTTGTTCTGGTTTTTAGCCCCCGAGTGCAAGTTCGGTCCAGTTTTGAGCCATTTTTGAAGCGTGTGTCATCTAAACACCCTGCCTTCAGAGTAGCTGGAAACCACTTTATTTTGTCTGTCTGTAGTCATGCTGAAAATTGAGAACATTTCGAAATTCCTCCTTGACAGAACATTGAAATGTAGGACAGGTCATAGAAAAGGAGGATGTTTGGTCATCCTCTCTCTCTCTCTCTTTTTAAAACATCCTGCAGGGAGCTGGTAAGGCAGGAGTATTTGTTCTCCCCTTTTCCATTTCATGCATGCTCAGCAAGGTATTCTGGAGGGACCTGCTGTGTACCTTGCCTGTTGTATGCAGGCACACACAGCACAGGAGGCTTGGCTAAAGTAAAATCCAGTTTTTCCCCATCTTAACCTAAATTGTATTGTTCTCTGCAGATGTGCTACTGCAACCTGACACTGCAAATCTGTGTTTTTCCAGTTCCCCTTCATCAGGCTCCCAATGCTATGCTGCTAAAAACCTTCCAGATAGACAGAATGGAAGAAACGGGGGGTGGGCAGGCATACAAAGACTGAAAAAAGGAGCTTCTTTGTCAGAGGCTTTGTTAACTGAGATATAAAACAATAAATTACTTATATAGATTTATTAAACTGACTAACAAACAGAACTAAAAATACAAACAAAAATCCACCAAACAGTGATACCTTTATTGGTCAACCAAAATGCAGAATATACTTGTTGCAAGCTTTCGAAGCTCCACTGCTTCTTCATCAGGCAAGATGTTACAAATCAAACAGGAGAAGAACAGTTGTTGGACTACTGTAGAAGACAGTGTTGTAGAAGACTAGTTCTGCTCGCCCCCCACCAAAAGTATCAATTTTATGCCCCAAACTTCATTCCCAAGCCCTGTTGGGGACATATTTTGTAGGCCTTCCTGGGTCCCTAGAGGTCACTGGGTCACTATAAGTCAATAGGTGACTTGAAGACACATTCATACAGTGGACAAACTTGGGATAAGTGTTGTTGGTTTGCTTTTTAATCACTTATATAGACATCAGAGCCAGCATGGTGTAGTGGTTTGAGTGCAGGACTAAAACTCTGAAGATCAGGTTCATAAGCTATGCAAACCCATTGGATGACCCTGGACAAGTCAGACTCTCTCAGCCCCAGAACTATAGGGTTGCCATACATCAGAAATGACTTCAAGCACACAACAATATAGTTATATTTGCTGTTGTTGTGCACCTTCTTATGGCAATCCTATCACAGGGCTTTCTTGGCAAGATTTGTTCAGAGGGGGTTTGCATTGCCGTCCTGTTAGGCTGAGAGAGTGTGACTCAACCAAGGTCACCTAGTGGCTTTCCAGTGAGTTTCCATGGTCAAGTGGGGAATCAAAACTTGTTCTCCAGAGTCCTAGTCCAACACTCAAAACACTACGCCATGCTGTTCAAAATTTACCAAGACAGAAATACAGTCGTCCCTCCACTTTTGCAGTCTTTGAGTCCGTGGGCTCACTCTTTGTGGGAGGGTCAAGCAGGGAGGGACATAATGGCAGTGTCCACATCTGTGCAGCCCCACCCATGCATCACAGGTGCACATGACATTATTTTCAATGGCGCTCGGATATTTGCAAGTTGCCATATTCGCAGGAGGTGGGGTGGGGTCCGGAATGGATCCCCTGCAAATTGGGAGGGGCTACTGTATATCTATCTACTTATATCTATAAATATATTGAAATATATATATATAGATAGATAGATAAATAAAAATGGTGTTCTTGTTCTTGTATGTACCATCAAGTAAGTCACTCTGAACTTATGGCAGCCCTAAGGTGAACCTATCATGGGGTTCTCTTGGCAGGATTTGTTCAGAGGTTGAGAGAGTGTGACTTGCCCAAGGTCATATATATATATATATATATATATATATATATTCCTCCTCAAAAAATGTAGGAGTTGCACCACGGCAGTCAGTGTAGTGGTTTGAGTGTCAGGCAAACACTTAGGGTCAGCATAAGTCCAAAATAACTCAAAATCACACAACAACAACAACAACAAGCCCCCAACTTCCCCTCATTTGCACACCCTTTCCCCATACTCTATAGAGATTACTGCACTACACTCTTATAGTGCTGCTATTCCAGTTTAACTGCTCTGGCTGCCTCCTGTTGCATTCTGGGGTTTGTAGTTCAGTGAGGCCTAAGAGCTCTCTGGCTGATAATTCCAAATGCCCCTCCCACTACTTCAAATCCCAGAATGCAATAGGAGGCAGCCAGAGCAATTAAAGTGGCATGGCAACCAAAATCATGCTCAAAATTCTACAACATAGACTCCAAGTATCTGATAGTCCTGATGAAGAATCTGTATTCAGGACAAGAGGCTACTGTCAGAACAGAACATAGAGAAACAGAATGGCTCCCAATTGGCAATGGAGTCAGACAAGGCTGCATCCATTCACTCTATCTGTTCAACTTGTATGCAGAACATATTATAAGAAAAACAGGCTTGGACACAGAAGAAGGAGGAGTGAAAATAAGAGGAAGGAATATCAACAATCTAAGAAATGCAGCTGACACTTTAGTACTAGCAGAAAACCTCACAGATCTGGAACACCTACAAAAGAAGATCAAAGAAGAAAGTGCAAAGGCAGGCTTAATGTTGAACATAAGGAAAATAAAAATAATGACCACTGAGGACCTTCACAAGTTCAGCCTAGACAATGAAGAAATAGAAATAATAAAGAATTCCAATAACAATAACAATAACAACAACAATAATAATAATTTTTATTTATATTTCCCACCTCTCCCTACAGATTGAGGCAGGATTACACAATAAAATGTATACAATGTATAAAATACAAACAATTAAATAGTAAAATCAGAACAACAATAATGAATTATAAGAAATTAGAATACAATATAATAAAATAAATAAAAATAAAATATATTAGCCAATCGTCATCAGAATCTAGAAATCTAGATCAGATGGATAGGCCCGCCAGAAGAGTTCTGTTTTAAGTGCCTTCTTAAAGGTATCAAATGTAGTGATGAGAGAAATCTCTTCTGGCAGGCTGTTCCATAACTTGGGGGCTGTGGTCGTGAACAATCTTTGGGAAGTAGAGTTCAATCTGGTTTTATAGTGATCTAAAAAATTATTCCCAGATGTTCTGAGAGTGCGGGGTGGATTATGTGGGGAGAGGCGTTCCTTCAAGTAACTCGGGCCCAAGCCATGTAGGGCTTTAAAGGTAACAACCAACACTTTGTACTGCGCCCGGAAGCTATTCGGCAGCCAGTGAAGAGATTTTAATATATGTGTTATATGGTCCGGCCTAGATGTTCCGGTGACCAATCTGGCTGCCACATTTTGAACCAACTGAAGCTTTCGAATTTGGTACAGAGGTAGCCCCATGTAGAGTGCATTACAGAAATCCAAACAAGAGATTACCAGGGCAAGTACTACTGCTTCAAGGCCCTTTCGGTCCAGGTAGGGACGCAGTTGGCGGATCAACCGAAGCTGATACCAAGCACTCCTGGCCATCGCATCCACTTGAGATGAAAGCTGTAGAGATGAGTCCAGGAGTACTCCCAAACTGCACATTTTGTCCTTTAGGGGAAATGTGACCCCGACCAGGACTGGTTGGCAAAGTTCCCTTCCTGGACCAAGGGTACTTATCGCGAGTATCTCTGTTTTCTCTGGATTCAGCTTGAGTTTGTTTTCCTTCATCCAGCCCATTACCGATTCAAGACAGGCATCAAGAGGAGCAATGCCATCCTTAGTCACTGCAGCAGTCGGAGACATAGAGAAGTAAAGTTGGGTGTCATCAGCGTACTGATAACACCGCGCCCCATGTCTCTGGATGATGTCTCCCAGTGGCTTCATGTAAATGTTAAACAGCATAGGGGATAAAATGGCGCCCTGAGGGATGCCAGATGTCAGCTCTCTTTTCAAAGAGCTGCTATCCCCCAGCATCACCATCTGGAATCTGCCCGAGAGGTAGGACCAGACTACTGAAGCACAGTGCCCCTAATGCCTAGCTCCCTCAGGCATTCCAGAAGGATATCATGGTCTATGGTATCGCATGCTGCTGAGATGTCCAAGAGCACCAACAGGGTCATACTTCCCATGCCTATGCCCAGACGGAGATCATCGGCTAAGACGACCATGGCAGTCTCAACTCCACATCCTGCCCTGAAGCCGGTTTGAAATGGGTCGATAGTCGGCTTCTTCCAAGACAACTTGGAGTTGAAAGGCAACTGCCTTCTCGATCACCTTGCCCAAGAATGGTAAAAGAGAGACTGGTCTGTAATTATTTTTCATCAGGGGATAAAGGGAGTTTTTTTTCAAGAGCGGTTTATCCACCGCTAGTTTCAAACTAGATGGAAATTCCCCCTCTCTGAGGGATGCATTAATGATGAGTTTTAATAATATTTTTACTGCACCACCTCCCTGGACTGTCAGCCATGATGGGCAAGGATCAAGAGGGCATGTTGTCTTCCTTATACTTCCAAGAAGCTTGTCCACTTCATCAGTATTAACAAACTCAAAATGATCCACTGTAACACAGTCCACAGAGTCTCTGGACACCTCTCTTATTGGTTCTGTTATAATGCCCGCATCCAGATCGGCCCTAATCTGAGAGATTTTATCTACAAAAGTCATTAAAAGTGTCACAGCAGGCTTTAGTTGGTTCCAATAACAGGTTCAGGGTGGGAGGTTGTTGAGTTAATTCTTTAACCACCCTGAACAGCTTTGCTGGACAAGACTTTGCAGATGCAATATGTGTAGCATAGAAAGAGTTCTTTGCTGCATCTATTGCCACTCGATAGGAATCCAACATGATCCTATGACGTGTCTTGTCAGATAAGTGTCAATGTTTCCACCATTTTAACAGCAGTACTATGTAACACATTCTATGCCAGCATATAACAAGCAGGTGAGTAACAAAGAGTCAGCAAATAACAAGCAAACATTGATAGAAATGGGGACTACAGTCAGGAAATCAGAAGAAGATTAAGAATGGGGAGAGTGACTATGAAAGAACAAGAAAAGATTCTAAAATACAAAGATTTACAACTCAGAAAAGTTAGAATCATACAAGCTCTATTGTATTCCCTATTACAATGCATAGATGTGTGAGCTGGACAGTCAAGAAAGAGGATAGGAAGAAAATGAATGCATTCTTCATCGGGCCTAAATCTAAGAAGAACCCTTACTTTTTAAGGGGTGGGTGGGTTTCGGGATTATTAGGTTCTGCTTACATTTTATTAACCTATCTGTATGGAAATTTTAATGTAGTAAGCTGCCCCAATTGCTCTGCAGAGGGGCAGGATATAAATAAACATTATTATTATTAATTATTATTATTATTAGAGATGTGCTGGAGAAGAGTGCTAAGGATCCATGGACAATTATAAAGACAAACAAATGGGTCCTAGAGCAGATTTAACCAGAAACCTCCCTGGAAGCCAAGAAGACCAAACTGAGGCTGTCATACTTTGGGCACCTCATGAGAAGGGAGGACTCTTTGGAAAAGACAATACTGCTGGGAAAGGTGGAGGGAAGTAGGCAGAGAGGAAGGGCACATGCCAGATAGATGGACTCTATGAAGGAGGTCATGGGTATTAAGGGATTGCAGGATTTAAGTAGAGCAGTGGAGGACAGAGGGTCTTGGAGTTGTCTCATCCATAGGACCGCCTTGGGTCGACCCAAGGTTAGCAACAAAAGCCCCGTAAGAGTGTAACGCAGTAACGGCTGCCGCAGGACTAGGGCAGCGCGTAGAGCTCCGAGCGCGTCGATTTGTCAATGGGGCGGGGCCAGGCGGCTCCTCGTCCTCTCGGCGGTCGATTCACTAGGGCCCAGGCGCAGCAGAGGCTCTCCAGCCGCGTCAGCTGTGGGAGTGGAGAAGCAAAGCCCCAAGCGCGGGGGGTGGCGGCGGTTGGTCGGAACCATTCTTTTGAGCAGGAAGGGGGCGGACGGGGGTGCTCTCCGAACGTGCAGGTACGCTTGCCTTCCCCCCCCCCCCCAGTTGCGGAAAACTCGGTTCGGTCGCAGTGGTGGCGGTTGGCTGTCAGTCTCCCTCCGCAGAGCCCCTCAGCACCAGAGGGGAAGGAGAAGGGGAAGGGGAAGCCGCCTCTCCCTCTTCCTCCTCTCGGCACTGGGGCTCCGGAGGCCGGGAACGGACCCCCAACCCACCCAGAGCCCGGCCAGGCAGCTAAATAAAGCCTCTGCCGCCCTCCCAGTGTGACTTTTGTGTGTTTTCTGCGCCTTCATGGCGACCCTAACCTGTCACGAGGTTTTCTTGGCAGGATTTCTTCGGAGGAGGTTTGGCCATGGCCATCCTCTGAGGCTGAGAGAGTGTCACTCGCTTAAGGTCACCTAGTGGGTTTACATGACTCAACTGGGAATCCAACCCTGGTCTCCAGAGTCAGAGTCCAACGCTCAAACCACTGCACCACACGATCTTATCTTATCTTATCTTATGCCAGGTCTATCATGCGGTTTTCTTGGCAAGATTTGTTCAGAGGGAGGTTTGCCATGGCCTTCCCCCGAGGTTGAGAGAGTGTGACTAGCCCAAGGACACCCAGTGGGTTTGCCTGGCTGAGCAAGGAATCCAATTCTGATCTCCAGAGTCGTAATCCAATGCTCAAACTGCCACACCAGGCTCTTCCCTATCACTATTAATATTATTATTATTATGAAGTACTGTATTGTCCTCTGAGGCTGAGAGAGTGTGACTTGCCCAGGGTCACTGTTTTTACATGGCTGAATGGAAATTTGAATCCTGGTCTCCAGTCATAGTGCAACGCTCAAACCACTACACCTAGCTACTCCTTATTACTGCAGTTATTATTATGAAGTATTGTTTCCTCTGAGGCTGAGAGAGTGTGACTTGCCCAAGGTGAGTTTACATGCCCAAGCTGGGATTCAAACCCTGATCTCCAGAGTCCTAGACCCAGCACTCCAGCCACTACACTACACTGGCTCTCATTGTTACTATTATTGTATGATTATTATAAAGTGTTGTCATGGGGAACGAGTAAAGAATCTCCCTTTGAACGTCGAAAGTCAGGCTAAGTTAGTTTTGACGGAGATACGTGTGTTGGACTGTGTATGCGAAACTGTGTTTGTGCTTTAAATCCCTCTTTGCTTCCACTTCCACCTCCTCCGCAGTTTCTGCGTGGGTGGCATAGAGCAAGATTACTTCATGCCAAGGTACCCCTTTTTATAAGTGATATTTTCCCCTCATTTGAAGGTTGGGAAGCTTTCTTTTCCTTCTGTAGAGAGACTGAAGGGCCTTTGCAGACTGCTAGAAATAGTGCAAATTGAGGCCACTTTAACTGTCCTGGCTCAGTCCTAGGGAATCATGGGAATTGTATTTTTTTCAGACACCTTGAGCCTTCTCTATCAGAGAGCTCTGGTGCCGCAATAAACTACAGTTCCCATGATTCCCTAGCACTGAGCCAGGGCAGTTAAAGTGGACTAAATTTGCACTATTTCTGGCAGTCTGCAAAGGCCCTCCTCAGTCTATAATTCACACTACTAAAAAAAGGTCATATTTTGGGACATGGGCTCTTCATGCAGACAAAAATGTGTAATTTGTTACTATGGACCACATGCTAATTTTGGGAAGCCTTTCATATATATATATATATATATATATATAAGTCCCCCCCTTTAATTCTCCTCTCAATAAACCTCATATTTTGGGGCACAGGCCCTTCAATGTAGATCAAGGGTAGGCAACCTTTCCCCTTTAAGGGCCGAGGGACTTCAGCTCCCAGAAGCCTCAGCCATGTTGGCCAATAGTCCCATGTTGGCCAATAGCTCCTGGGATTCTGGGAGCTGAAGTCCCTCGGCCCTTAAAGGGGAAAGGTTGCCTACCCCTGAGGTAGATAGAAATATGTACCGGTAATTGGTGGCTATGGACAAGATGTTAATTTTACAGAGAAATGCATGGCTGGGCTAATTGAACTCAGTACTTTCCTTTGCTATTTAGGTAGGACGCTGCCTTCTTCATCGCCACTTCCCGCCTTGCTCACCTTGCGTGTCTTATTGCCTTATTTCCATTTCCAAAAAATCTGGCAAGGCTACTGGGCGAAGAAGCCCTTTCTTTCCCCTGTTTGGTGTATTCAAGGAAGGCAGATGACAAACTTGTGTGAGATCAGCTTTGTGGTTTAATAATAATAATAATAATAATAATAATAGGATTATCCCAGAGACTTACCAGTCAGAGCCAGGTACACAATTGGGCTGTTGGCAAGTGAAGGGAGGTGTGGGAACCCACTGTTTGTGCAAAATGGTGCTTAATGGAGTCAAGCTTGACCTACTTGCAGCTGATGAACAATGAGACTGGGGGGACTTTGCATGTACAGATCTACAGCTGAGGGACTTTAAATGAGGGATTACAACACAGATTGGCCTTCAGTTGGACTGCCCAACTAGAGTGTGTTGTTGTTGTTGTTGTTGTTGTTGTTGTGTGCCTTCAAGTTGTTGTGTGCCTTCAAGTTGTTTCGACCTATAGTGACCCTAAGGTGAACCTGTCATGGGGTTTTCGTGGCAAGATTTATTCAGAGGAGGTTTGTGTTTGCCTTTGCCTTCCCCTGAGGCTGAGAGCATGTGACTTGCCCAAGGTCACCCAGTGGGTTTTCATGTCCGAACAGGAAATCGAACCCTAGTCTCCAGAGTCGTGGCCCGATGCTACAACCACTACGGTGCACTGGTTCTCATCCCAACTAGAGTAGACTCCTTCAATCAAATAGCGACCCAACATGTAGGAAAATCCCTTTGATTCAGTGGGTCTACTCTAGTCTGGATTAGCAGGAGGAATTAGGCCATAGGGTGCTAAAAGGGGTCCACAGTTTTACAGAGATCTGGTTAAGGGATGTCCTTTGCAGGTGAGGGAAGCAAGGGTGAGGAGGGAAACGATTGGGACCACATCAGAAGAGCAGGGCTGGATCAGACCAAAGGCCGCTCCAGTCCAACACTGGTTTCACAGGCTGCATCCACACTGGAGAAATAATCCAGTTTGACCCCGCTTTAAGTGCCCACAGTTCCATAGCATGGAGCCACGACACTTAAAACGAGGTCAAACTGGATTATTTCTCCAGTGCAGATGCAGCTACTGACACAAAAATGTGATGATGGCTCTCAGTTTGGTTGCTTTGAAAAGAGGATTGCAGAAATGCATTCAGGATCACTCTGTCTGTGGCGATTTACCCATGTTGACTCTAAAGATCCTCTGGAGTCAAAGGCATTGTGTTGCTGAATGCTAGCAGCTGGGGGAAAAGCACATTCCTGACTTGCTTTTGGCCTTCACCAAGGCCACTGTAGGAATCAAGATGTTTGACCAGATAGATAGACATTTAGTCTGAGAAAATGTCTTCTTACATTGTACTGTTTCCCCCACCGTTTGTTTTGGAGGGTGAGTTCCTTGAGAAATGGGCCTGGCTCTTTAAATAAAGTTGTAGTTGTGTGCCTTCAAGTCATTCTCTGGCTTAAGGGAACCCTAATGCAAACCTGTCGCAAGGTTTTCTTGGCAGGATTGCTTCAGAGCAGGTTTGCCAGTGCCTGCCTCTAAAGCTGAGAGCATGTGACTTGCCCAAGGCCATCCAGTGGGTTTCCATAGCCAAGCAAGGATTCGAATCCTGGTCTCCAGAGTCCAACACTCAAACCACGGCACCACACTGGATACAAAAAAAGAGGAGAGAAGGTCTATGACAACCACAACTCACCAGGACATTATAAGAGTTTGTTGTTGTCCAAAATTCAGAAACCATTTCCAAACTGAAATTCCAAAAAGCAAAAAGAAAAAATAAGAGAGAAGTGCTGCCACAATTTACTGGGATGTTGTGCTAGCTAGACAGTTCAAAATGAAATAGTGTTTTGGGTGTTTTGTTGCCCAAATTGCAGTGGTTTAATGTCAAAATTCTAAAGAGCCAGCTTTCTAGAAGCAAAAATTGAGTACTTTCCATAAATCACTGGGGAAAAAAATTAACAGCTAAAAAACAAGGAGAGGCTCTTTAAGGCACTATTGCTAAGATTCCCCAGACAAGGAAAAAGGCAGAAAAATGGAAGAGGACAGAGGCACTGATTCTAACATTTCTGGGGTGTGTGTGTGTGTGTGGGTATGTGTATGTGTATGTATGTATATATATGTGTGTGTGTGTGTGTGTGTGTGTGTGTGTATATATATATATATATATATATATGTATACACACACACACACACACACACACACACACACGAGGGGATATCGTAAAGTAATAATTATCACCTGGAAGTTATTATGGTATATTGATGAAATTTTGTCGGTGTCATCATTGGTCCCTAAGTCCATGATGTTGAGAAAACCAGCTCCTTGTGTCCTTTATTTATGTTACAGGTTGTGCCAGAAGTGACTAAAGTGGAAGATGGAGAAGTACGAGGGGGTATCATAAAGTAATAATTATCACCCGGAAGTTATTATGGTATATTGATGAAATTTTGTCAGTGTCATCCTCACCAAGTGACTTTTTCTTTTCCCAAAAATGAAAAATCTGTTGCGGGGTTGCCAATTTGACAACACAGATGACATCATTCATGAAGTGGAAGAGTGGTTTAAAGGTGCAATCTGCAGACTTCTACAATAACGGTATTTTTTGGATGAAGAAATGCTGAGGAAATGTGCAAATCTGGATGGTGACTACGTCTCTAGAGATGTTAGCAACTACAAATCAAAACAAAGTTTCTGTCAATTTTTTTTAAGGTGATAATTAAAACTTTACGATATCCCCTCGTGTGTGTGTGTGTGATATATATATATATATATATATATATATATATATATATATATAAAGATAGGAAAACAGGAGAGGGATCTTACACATCAAATGGGTCTAAGGTGCCTTCAAATTTCCCACTACCTTTTCCTTTTTACTTCCGGAATCTTACCAGTACTACTGACTGGTAGTGGGAAAATGGATGGCCCTTTAGACCCCTTTGGTGTGTAAGGTACAGACCCAGGCAGTGTTGGGTATACCTTAAGTTTGTCGTTATTGTTATTGTGCCTTCAAGTCATTTCCGACTTATGGCAACCCTATCATGGGCTTTTATTGGCAACTTCCTTCAGAGAAGGTTTGCCATGGCCATCCTCTGAGGCTCACAGAGTGTGACTTGCCTAAGGCCACCCAGTAGGTTTACATGACTGAGCTGGGATTCGAATCCTGGTCTCCAGAGCCCTATTCCAACATTCAAACCATTATACAGTGCTGGCTACCATATCTTAGCTAGTCCTGTAATAAAAACAGCTAGGTTAATGCTGGTGCAAGCGTGCCCAAATATCTGAAAGGCACAGGGAATCAGACCATTGGCCTGTAGTCCAATATTGACTGGCAGTTACTTTTTAAGTTATCAGGTAGAGGTCATTCTCAGACAATAGTGTGGCACATATGTTGCTACCAGAGATCTTTTTGTAACTGGACAGTCCCTATGCATAGCACTGAGCTGTGACCCCTGTTGTCAAGGAAATGTTCCAAGCCTTAAGCTACCGATCATGGCCAAGTACTCAAAGCGTATGTCAGATTGTTCTGCTGCCGTCAAGGAGAATGCGCAAACAACCCCATATATTGCTGCTACTGCTGCTCTGCAGCTCCAAAAAAGAGATTGCAATAATGAATGGCTGATAGTAATGGTTTGGGGAGGACCAATGAAGGCAGTTTAAATGTAATAATGTAAAATTGGTTGCTGATTTCTTTTTAAAATATTACATATTTATGTTATTAATTTTTGTATGGTTTAGGGCCTATACAGACTGCCAGAAATAATGCAGCTTGAGACCATTTTAACTGATCTGTCTCAGTGCTAGGGAATCATGGGAACTGTAGTTTATTGTGGCACCAGAGCTCTTTGACAGAGAAGGCTCAATGTCTCCGAAAAAACTACAGTTTCCATGATTCCTTAGCACAGAGCCAGGACAGTTAAAGTGGCCTCAAGATGGATTATTTCTGGCAGTCTGTATAGGCCCTTAGTTATGTATTATATTTTGTTTTAATTCCCTTAAATACTTCATCCAGAATAGTTTTATTGTTTTGGTTGTTGTGGACAAGTCAATAATAATAATAATAATAATAACTGTTATTGTTATTATATTTATTTGTATCCTGCTGTTTTCCCAGAACTGGGACTCAGAGAGGCAAGAACATGGACAAGTCTGTTTGGCCTGTATAGGTGAAGTTTCAGATCAGATTCATTGCACATTAGATACTATTTCTGTCCGCTACAACAGGTATACAATATATCCAAGCTCATAGAGGCCTTTCTTAGTCCCATCAATATCCCAAGCATATTTGGTGGGAACAAGAGAGCCTTCTTGGTGGCTGCTCCCAAGATTTCAGACTCCCTCCCTAAAAAGGATAGAATGTCTACCACCTTGCTCTCCTTCCACTAGCCAGGGACTATAGATACAGATTGCAGTTCAGCTGTTGGAGCATTGTGCAGTGGTTATTTTCTTCATTTATATCCCACTTTTTTCCTCAATACTGGGACTTATAAAATATTAAGATCAATACAGGTTTAAAAGCATATAAAACATACATAAAATCACAGTGCTGGACTGGAGTATGGTTAGTGGGAATGGCAAGGATTCCCTTCTTGTTAGTCAGGTTTGAGAGGACTTTCCCCAGTGAATCATAATCAAGTGTTTTATGCAGATGTGTGGTGATTTAGGATCTAGAAAAACTGGATTTTATTTGATTACAAGGTGAGCATGAGCATAGTAAAAAATAATAATAAATATAGAGAGAGACAGATTATATATTTTTTTAAAAAAACAGGAAAATGTAATTGATGTTTGAATCCTGAGAACTTCAGTATTAATGCTGAACATTTTTACTTCCTAGACATTCGGAACTAATTATCCGACTACACCAGTGCCGTGATAAAAACATATCCAGGTAAGTATCAAACCACAGAGATGTATAGAATTGGTTCAGATGTGTCTAAATACATTATATTTGTAATGTATTTAGATACATAATGTATCTGTTATTTATTATGGTAGACATAACATGGGTTGAGCATTGACATTTAAAGCTTTTGCACAAAAAGAACCCTTTTTTGTATGCTCCTACCCTAAAGGCACCAGATCCTGTCTGATCTTGAAAGCTAAGCAGGCTTAGCCCTAGTTAGTACTTGGATGGGGACTGCCAACAAATATCAGGTGCTGTAGGCTATATTTCAAAGGAAGGGACTGGCAAAACCACCTCTTAGTATTTCTTGCCTAAGAAAACAATGAAATTCATGGAGTTGCCATAAGTTGACTAGTGACCTGAACACACGTAATATTTAGAATAGATATTCTGAGTTATATTAGTTATGACTGTAGAAACCCATTTCTTCATCTCTCTGAAGCAAAAAGGACCACAGAACTGACTTTGGAAAAATCCAGATTGACTGGTTGCTCAAGGTAACAAAAATGTGATAGGCCTAGAGAAATATTTTAAATTGTTATGGTTCTGTAGAATCAACATCTAAGCCTTGTCACTAAAAGGCAAAATACTTAGAAGCTGCCTTATACCAAGTCACATCAGTGGCTTATCTAGCTGAGTATTTTCTATGCTGAATAGCTGTGGCTCTTCAGGGTTTCAATCCTACCTAGAGATTTTTTTAAAATTTAATTTTATTTATTTAATTTCTGTGCTGGTTTTCTCCCAGAGTGGGAGAAAACAATAAAATTGTATATAGTTAAAATCATCAGGTTAAAACAATAGTTTATACAGTAAATAATATAAAATGATTAAAAAGCATTGTTGTTGTGTGCCTTAAAGTCATTTCCAACCTATGGAGACCCTGAGACGAACCTATCTCACAGTTTTCCTGGCAAGATTCATTCAGAGGGATTTTCACAAGCCTTTCTCTGAAGCCAAGAGAGTATGACTGTGAATACCAAATCAGTGGATGCTTAAGTCCCATTAAATACGATGGCATAGTGAAATCGTGTCCCTTATATTAAATGGCAAAATCAGAGTTTGCTTTTTGGAATTTATGTTTTTTAAAAATATTTTAAAGGCATGGTTGGTTGAATCCATGGATAAAAAAACCTTGAATAAGAAGGTCCAACTATACCATGCATACAAAAATCAATCAATCAATAAAGTACACATACACCACACATAAAGGTTCTCTGCGAGTAATTACACATTAAAAACCTGCTTGAACAAAAAGGTTTTTGCCTGCTGGTGAAAGGAGAGTGGGAAGGGGGCCAATTTAGCTTCCTGTGGAAGGGAATTCCAGAGGATGGGGCAACCATTGGGAAGGCTCTGTCTGTCATGTCCTGTTCAAATGAGCCTGTTATAGTGGTGGGACCAAGAGAAAGCCCTCCCAGTCGACCTTAAGAATCTGGCAGGTTCATATAGGGAGATACAGTCTTTTCAGGTGTTCTGGACATAAGCTATAGAGGCTGAACCTGAGATCCTTTTGCATGCAAGCCCTGAATTCTATCATTGTTCTGTATAATCTTAATTCTTGGCTTGAACATTTGATAGACTATAGCAGTGGTTTTCAAAACCTTTGACCCTTATGGTCCCCTTTACTTTAGACATTGGGGGCCTCCTTCGCCCTCCACATTTACAGCTTTTACTTTTGCAGATTTTATTATTCATGGATTATTTGCTGTTGCTTCCACTGCTGCCCTATGCCATTTTTAGTAGGGACTACAACCCTTGTGAAACTGAGAGACTGTGAACGAAAGTCTTGTAAGTCCCTGTTAAAAATGGCATAGGGCAGCAGTGGAAGCAACAGCAAGCCCACAAGTGGCCTGCTTCTACCTTGTAAAGGAAACCCACTGACTCAAAGGCATCCATGGTGAGTTGAATCTGTAAATTGTACTTTTTGTGTGTGTTAAAAATGGTTTGTAGCAGGCTAGACTTATTCACATTTTCCCACTTTGCCAATGGTCCTGCACTCCTATTCCCAGTGAACGTGGAGGGCTGATTGTATGTGAATAAAAATGTTTTGTTTGTTTAGTGTGTATATTTTCATTCATAGATTCACGTATATTCATATTTTAACATCTTACAAGGAAATGGATCTCTTCCTTCTCCCTCAGGCAGAGGCTCCAAGCACTCTCATTGCCTTTCTCTTCTCCATGACAAAAAAGGTCTGGGAGGAGGAGGAGGGTAGTCTTGCACCCCTTTGAGCAACTTTTGTGGCTCTCCCAGGGGCCCCATCCCACAGTTTGAGAACTACTGGATTGTAGGATGGAGAAAACCTTTATTGAGTACCATGGAAATTATGTGACTCATTTAAGTTTAACAGGATCTTTTTAAGCTGCAGAATTCTTCAGCCAGTTACTTTGGCAGTGACTTGACTGTACATTCTCCCTTTGTGAAGTCACTTCATCATACAGTATAAACAGGGATTACTGGCAAAAATTATTCAACATCTGCATGTGGGCTGGCTTTATCAGTACCTGTTGCGAAGCTCTAACTAGAGAAGTTGCTGATAATAGTTTTGGTGAATATGCAGCTGGAGTTTAAAATATATGTGCTTAGGTGTGCTGACATTCATATCAGATTTTAAGAACCTCAGGTTACAATAATTGCTGTGATTAATAACAAAAGAGTATTCATTCCTGACAGGCCTTTGAGAACTGATTTTTTGGAGAAACAGGCCTTGTATAATGTGCTGGTCTTTTCTTTGTTGTTGTTTTAACCGGTTTTATTTTTATGAGGGTTTAATTGCTTTTTAACTTTTTAGGCTGTTAACTTTTAACTGTACTTGTTTTAATGTGTTGTAAGCCTTCTAGAGTCCCAAGCTAGGAAAAAAGATTGATTATAAATAGATATCATAATCAACATCATCATCTCTTTGCTCTGTTTTATCTTGTTTTATTTTGTTATGAATTTTACAGTAGGCCCTTGGTATCTGCTGGGATTTGGTTCCAGGATCCCCTGTTCATACCAAAATCCATGGATGCTCAAGTCCCATCATATACCATGACATAGTAAAATGGTTTCCATTATATAAAATGGCAAAAATCAAGGTTATGGGATTTATGGGTTTTTTTGTGTGGAATATTTTCAAGTTGTGTATAGTTGAATCCATGGGGTGGGGGGAATCTGTGGATATGGAGGGCCAACTATAGTTGTTCTCCAGCACCATCTTCATTAATCTCACTTCCTTTAAATACAGAAATGATATTACAATAGGACTCCTGGTAGAGTAAAGAAAACAAAGCCAGGCAATAGAATTGGCATGTCCATATTACTTGGGTTGAAATCATTAGCACATATGCTTTGATCAAAAGAAGCTTCTTTGTAAAATAAGAGACCACTTGAAAAAACAAGCAGAAGCAGTTAAAATGGCAAGCAAACTCAGTGGTGCTGTCATACAGCCACTTTCTTTCCAGACCAAGATTATGATCTAAGTAAGCAAACCGCATTGGATACATCTTCGATCTCTGGATTCAGGCTTTCAGGCATAATTAAAATATCTCCATGCATCTGAATAATTATATAAAAGCTCTAATCTATTGAAGAATATATTTACTTAGAATAAGAACCCAAGACTAGAACTATCGTATAATGAGAGGGACAAACTAGCAGATCAACATCTTACAAAACATGGCTTAGCTGCATGGTTGCTAAGGATTGATTTTCTTTTGAATTTTTGCAGAAAATGTCCAAACATGTAGATAAAGCATATGTTCCATTCAAAATGTCTGCTTGACACCAGCAAAAATCCAAAAGGTAAGAAAAGCTGAATTATGCCATACATGCTTTAAGGATGTTATTTTTTTATCCAATGTATGTCTTTAAAATTTAAGTACGTAGAATGTCAAAATCTTAAGATTGCTGAGGGAGGATAGCAGTATGCGGTGTTTTCTTTAATCAGATTATTTTTATTTATTCCTCCCCCCGCCCCCCAGGTAACTATGGCTGGATTCATTAGCAAATGCAAAGCACATTTACATGTACCCAATGTGTGTGTAGGTGTGCCTTCAAGTCATGTGTTGACTTATGTACCCAAGCCTAAGTCGCTACAGTCGGCCCTCCATTTTCGCAGGGGTGTTCCAGACAACCACCACCCCCAGTGAAAACAGAGATTCACAAATATTCATGCCCCATAGGCTTGAATGGGGCCTGCCCCCGCAGGGGCATACCCCATTGATTTTACGGGAGGTTGCCCCTCCTAATATGCAAAACCACGACTTCAAGTAATTGTTCTTTTGATGATAGTCCCTTGTACTTAATGGGGTGATACTCTTGCAGTCTTTTAAATGATGTTTTAGAAATTGTTGCTAAAACAGAAAAACTGATACATTTGTGTTGTTTTGGGTCCCTGTCATATGAGGGTGCACACTTTTGCAAGGAGAGGCACGAACCAATTTTAGCAGGAAAAAATAATCTGCAGTTGATTTCTTTAGGCTGGTTGGGATTTTATTTTAAGTTTTTGTTTCATTTTGTTTTGGTTTTACCCCTGTTTCTACATACTGGTAACTACAGTAATTCTGTTCTGCAAATTTCAGTTTTTACCTCATAGAATAGTCCCACAAAGTACATTTCACATGCCTGAACTAAGGAAAAAGAGGTGCTTCTTTACTAACAACTTTTGTAACTTACCGTATTTTTCGGCATATAAGACGCACTTTTTCTTCCCCAAAACGAGGGTGGGGAAGTTGCTGCGCCTAATGAAGCGAATATAAAAGCTGAGGGCAAACTGCCGAGGCCTAGGCTAAAAGCAGGCCTCATTTCAGCCTCAGCCTTGGTGCTCCAGTGGGCTCCTCCCATCCCAGGAAGAGCCCATTGGAGCAGCCAGGACGGGGGTGGAAAGAGTCCTCTTTTCCTGGCTAGTTGAATGTGCTCCTCCTCTTTCCACCCCCATCCTGGGTGCTTCAATGGACTCTTCCTGGGGTCAGAGGACATCCTCCCATCCCAGGAAGAGTCCATTGGAGCACCCAGGACGGGGGTGGAAAGAGTCCCCCCCTTGAAGAAATCTTCCAGGAAAACCCTCATGGTAGGATCCAAATGATCCAGAAATTACTCCAAGGCACTGGATTAGTACCCTGGCCAAGTTACACTGTCTCAGCCTCAGAGGGTGGAAATGGCAAACTCCCTCCTCTGAGGAAATCTGCCAGGAAAACCCTCATGGTAGGATCCAAATGATCCAGAAATTACTCCAAGGCACTGGATTAGTACCCTGGCCAAGTTACACTGTCTCAGCCTCAGAGGGTGGAAATGGCAAACTCCCTCCTCTGAGGAAATCTGCCAGGAAAACCCTCATGGTAGGATCCAAATGATCCAGAAATTACTCCAAGGCACTGGATTATTACCCTGGCCAAGTTACACTGTCTCAGCCTCAGAGAGTGGAAATTGCAAACTCCCTCCTCTGAAGAAATCTGCCAGGAAAACCTCATGGTAGGATCCAAATGATCCAGAAATTACTCCAAGGCACTGGATTATTACCCTGGCCAAGTTACACTGTCTCAGCCTCAGAGGGTGGAAATGGCAAACTCCCTCCTCTGAAGAAATCTGCCAGGAAAACCTCATGGTAGGATCCAAATGATCCAGAAATTACTCCAAGGCACTGGATTATTACCCTGGCCAAGTTACACTGTCTCAGCCTCAGAGGGTGGAAATGGCAAACTCCCTCCTCTGAGGAAATCTGCCAGGAAAACCCTCATGGTAGGATCCAAATGATCCAGAAATTACTCCAAGGCACTGGATTAGTACCCTGGCCAAGTTACACTGTCTCAGCCTCAGAGGGTGGAAATGGCAAACTCCCTCCTCTGAGGAAATCTGCCAGGAAAACCCTCATGGTAGGATCCAAATGATCCAGAAATTACTCCAAGGCACTGGATTAGTACCCTGGCCAAGTTACACTGTCTCAGCCTCAGAGGGTGGAAATGGCAAACTCCCTCCTCTGAAGAAATCTGCCAGGAAAACCTCATGGTAGGATCCAAATGATCCAGAAATTACTCCAAGGCACTGGATTATTACCCTGGCCAAGTTACACTGTCTCAGCCTCAGAGGGTGGAAATGGCAAACTCCCTCCTCTGAGGAAATCTGCCAGGAAAACCCTCATGGTAGGATCCAAATGATCCAGAAATTACTCCAAGGCACTGGATTAGTACCCTGGCCAAGTTACACTGTCTCAGCCTCAGAGGGTGGAAATGGCAAACTCCCTCCTCTGAAGAAATCTGCCAGGAAAACCTCATGGTAGGATCCAAATGATCCAGAAATTACTCCAAGGCACTGGATTATTACCCTGGCCAAGTTACACTGTCTCAGCCTCAGAGGGTGGAAATGGCAAACTCCCTCCTCTGAGGAAATCTGCCAGGAAAACCTCATGGTAGGGTCCAAATGATCCAGAAATTACTCCAAGGCACTGGATTATTACCCTGGCCAAGTTACACTGTCTCAGCCTCAGAGGGTGGAAATGGCAAACTCCCTCCTCTGAAGAAATCTGCCAGGAAAACCCTCATGGTAGGATCCAAATGAGCCAGAAATTACTCCAAGGCACTGGATTAGTACCCTGGCCAAGTTACACTGTCTCAGCCTCAGAGGGTGGAAATGGCAAACTCCCTCCTCTGAAGAAATCTGCCAGGCAAACCCTCATGGTAGGATCAAAATGAGCCAGAAATTACTCCAAGGCACTGGATTAGTACCCTGGCCAAGTTGCACTGTCTCAGCCTCAGAGGGTGGAAATTGCAAACTCCCTCCTCTGAAGAAATCTGCCAAGAAAACCCTCATGGTAGTGTCAAAATGAGCCAGAAATTACTCCAAGGCACTGGATTACTCTGGCCAAATCACACTCTCTCAGCCTCAGAGGATGGAAATGGCAAACCCCCCCCCTTGAAGAAATCTGCCAAGAAAACCCTCATGGTAGGGTCAAAATAAGCCATAAATTACTCCATAAGACAATGGCCTAAAAACTCCAAAGGTACCAGTCCATCTGATCTTGGAAGCTAAGCAGGGTCAGCCCTGGATGGTCCTTGGATGAGAGACCGCCAAAGAATCCCAGGTGCTGCAGGCTGTATTTCAGAGGAAGGAACTGGCAAAACCACTTCTCGAGTCTTCCTTGCCTAAGAAATCCCTAAGAAATTCATGGAGTCACCATAAGGCGACAGGAAACTTGCAAGAAAGTTGGGCAGGGAATTTGTGCAATAGCTGGCCCTGCTGCTGGCTTAAACTTACATTTACAACTTAAAATTGTTCTTAAACTGCTGTTAACTTTATACAGTTGATATAAAATATTTTACTACAGTATTTGGTTAAGAATCTTTTTTTTCTAGATTTTCCTCCTTTAAAATTGGGTGCGTCTTATATGCCGGAGCGTCTTATATGCCGAAAAATACGGTAGTATTTTACACATTAAAGTGTCAGTACTCTGCTGTTTGAAATGAGATTTTATCATATATGACAAAGCTAATACAAATTACAGAAAAATTAATAGCAACATTGTAGACATACCATGTAAGCTACAACAAGGCAGAGTTAATTGGTGCATATCTTCATTGTAAGAGATAATTTTAGAGGGAGAGGGAGTCTCCATTTAGTTAAATAGTCTTTGAAAGTGGATGGCAATGTGAAACAGATAAAAAGGTACAAAGAAAAAAATATTAACTAACTGAAAAGCAGTACACCTGACTTTGAGAACACATTGAGAGTCTGTGACCAAAGCCTAATGTATCAGTATCACATTATAATAACTAATAATATGTAAATAATAAAATATAAAGAATTGGAAAAAATGATGATAGTATCAGAAGGACCAGAATTAATGTACAGTTTAAAGTTCTGGATAACTTTGTAGTCTTTTGGCTGTGAAAGCTTTGAATGATTCTTATTTTGCTACCTTGTACAAGGGAAATTTTATTTAAAATTCATAGAAGTCTGGCTGTATTATGTTCAAAAGAGATGTGGGCAGAGTGCAGGTTTCCAGATGTTTGAAGCTCCCAAAATTGCAACTCCCACCAATGACTTTGTCGGTAGATCTGATGGGAATTGAAGTCCAACAACATTTGGAAGGGTGCATTTTGATCCACCCAAGTTCAAAAGAAAAACTATAGTTATGCTGGCATCATCCTGTAAAAATATTTTTGAGTGTTTCATTTCAGGTGCCAGATGTTTCTTAATTGTCTCTATGAAGTGAGCATAGTAGATTTGATATGTTGTATTGCCTAGTCCTTGTTAATAATTTTTTGCTTACTGTCTACATATACTTCATACCCTTGTCTTAATTGGGGCTGCATCTGCACTACAGAAGTAATCCAGATCGACACCACTTGACTCAGTTCTGTGGAATCATATTTGTAGTGGATTTGTAGTGCTCTGAGAGCTATGGTGTCACAACAAACAACAATTCCCAGAATTCCAAATCACTGAGCCATGGCAGTTAATTTTTTCTGCAGTGTAGATGCAGCCTGAGTTATAGTTTCTGTTTTGTGACCCGGGTTAACTTGTGTTGAGTTTTGTTTTTCTTACCATGCTACTTTTTGACATAGGTCCAAAACACACTGCAGAAACAATCCAGTTTGAGACCACTTTAACTGCCGTCAGTGCTAGGGAATCCTGGGAATTGTAGTATATTGTGGAACCAAAGCTCTCTGACTGAGAAGGCTAAATGTTTCACAAAACTACAGTTCCCATAATTCCCTAGCATTGGGCAGAGCGGTTAAAGCAGTCTCAAACTGGATTATTTCTGCAGTGTGTTTTGGACCATAGTCAGCCCACTAGGTATGCTGCTTACTTTCAGTGCAAACTTTGGAGAATACCTTGATCTCATAGAAGCGTGTGGGAAGAGCATGTGTGACATATTCAGAAGCCCTGAAGTAAAACATCTTCTGCAGTACTTATTGAAACTCTTCTCTCTCTTTTTAGGAGTTGGTCTTTATCATAATATGATGCAATGAAGTTTATCAGTGCCTAGCCATTATTTTAACTATAAAAGGTTACTGAGCAGGTATGGTTTTGTCCCTTTGAAATAGCAGGTACATCTTGAAGTTACCTTATCCAAATATCAATTTTATAAATCAAAATATATTCAGTTCCGTTTTTTTCTTGGCTGAACTGCATGTGAAACAAAAGAGGAATGATATGTATGCTGATGCTTTTCTTTCTCTTTTTTCTTCTTCTTTAAAGCAAACTTCAGTGGGCTCCATGTTCTGGTAAACCAGGGGTAGGCAACCTGTCCCCTTTAAGGGCCGAGGGACTTCAGCTCCCAGAAGCCTCAGCCATGTTGGCTAATAGTCCCATGTTGGCCGATAGCTCCTGGGATTCTGGGAGCTGAAGTCCCTCGGCCCTTAAAGGGGAAAGGTTGCTTACCCCTGGGCTAAACAATGGTGATGTGTGTGTATGGATGCTTAAACATGCTATTGTGCCACATTAAGGATCACCTACTACAAATAGCTGAATTATATGTTTCTATAGGAAGAGTATTTGGTATTTGTTTCTAAAAATATATATTTTTCAGCCATCCCCTACATTATATCTAACATGGCCCTTGGATACAATTGTTTAATAGACTGTGTGCTATTTGTAGTAGGTGATTTTTAATTTGGCACAATAGCATGTTTAAGCACCCATACACACACATCACCATTGTTTAGCCATAACATGGAGCCCTCTGAAGTTTGCTTTAAAGAAGAAGAAAAAAGAGAAAGAAATACATCAGCATACGTATACATGCTCATCCATCCTTATGTCAATGGGATTAAGTAGCTTTGTGGACTTGAACCCAAATATATATACATATTTATATTTGGGTATATATATATATATATATATATATATATATATATACCCACATATATATTTGGGTTGAAGTCCACAAAGCTACTTAATCCCACTGACGTAAGTATGGATAAACAGTGTAATAGCCTAGTACTTAGCTGGCTTGGTATTCCATTTTGGTGAGGTACAAAATGAGTGTTTGTATCTGGCGGTCTTTGCTTGAATATTATGAATATGCGTATGATTCCCAGTTCTTCTCGTCCATCCCATTCCAGTCCTGGGCAAGCTATGGAACCTCTGGACCTCTGAGCCTGATGTCTCTTCTAGATTTGATTACATGAAGTCAAGGAAACAGAGGCTTTATCCAAGCAAAACAAATGAAGTCCTGAGGCGTGTGTATTAAGAGTGTGTATGTGTGTGTTTTAGAGAAACTGGAATTTCTGTCATCCATATGTTCTTATGTAACTGATAGATTAGACTACTGTAATCTTTTTTAACTTTGACAGCTACATTTGAATCTAGTCTGAAAGTTTCAGTTGGCTCAAAATTTCAAGTTCTGACAGAAGGTGGTTGGTTACACCACATTACACCAGTCTTCCAGCTTCACTGCTTCTTAATTCAGGGTGCTCTTTTGACTTTTAAAGTGCTAAGCCACATGCAACCAGCATCTCTCAAGAAACATCTGGATAACTTAATTCATCTTCATCTCTCATTGTCATCAGAAATACAGCAGGCACACTTTTTTTACCAGTTCTACCTGAGATACAGAACAGTTTGGGAAATTTGACTTACCACCACTATGATTCATTATCATTTGTACTAGTTAAGCAAGCATTGGTTGTTTAGTGCTTTTGCAGATTTTAATTGTTGGATTATTTATGTTTCTATTGCCTTTTTAATAATTTTAATCTTTTTCAAAAGACCATAAAGATGTGTGGAGGGAAGATAAAAAGCTCCCTGCTACCAATAACAACATCAAGTATTATCTTATTAAATATCTTTAAAAATTTCTTGCTAAATCTCCTTGGGTTTGAATTTGAATTTGGCTTTTTACCTGTGCATATTTCAGTCTGGATCTAATTATTTCTGATCTTAATTAGTAAGTTTCTATATGTAAAACCAGTAGGTGATGTGCTATCTGTATCTGTAATGCATTATAAAGGTGTCAGCTTGGTGGAGAAACAAGCCATCTGTCCACAATGAGAAAGCAATACTGCTGACATCTAGACAAGATACCCCAAGACCAGATATTGTGGCTTCAGGCTTATACTGTGTTAACAGGCTGTTTGGAAACAGGTTTCAAAAAATAAAACAAAACAAAAAATTGTTTATGCATGATTACAATTCTAGAAAAATAACATTTTTTTAATCATTACATCAAATATAGCTATCTGGATTCAAAAGACATTTATTAATTAGTAACCAGTTTTCTTTTGATAACAGGAAGCTTCTTACCAACCTTTATATGGTTAGGAATGTATCTATTGTTGGCACCAAAGATATACACAGGTCCTTTTATTTTTCTGTTTGGATAGTCTCAAACCTGAAGATCTTTCATGAAATGGAGTACTGCTTGGATTCCTTTCATGTATCCCCATGCATCTACCCATGAATTATTAATATATCTTTATCATTTCTGCTTCTGTTCCAGTTTTGCGATACAGCATATTTCTGTTGTGTAAAGTATCAAGTAACTATAAATGATTTATTCTGTTAAATTCAGTAAGTTGATCAATACCCTTAATGACTTTATGACTTGTATGTTGATATCTTTTGGCTGAATCCATAGTAGTCTCAGTGAATCAATAGGAATTACATACATGTTGATTCACCATTCAAAAATTGATTCAGCTGGCCTACTTTAGTTGGGAAAATTAATAGTAGTTTTCCTATGTTAGTTTGGTTACATAATATTTGATCATAAAGTGTAGTCCTATATCTCTTTTTTGTATATTTTTATACAAATGTGCTGATACCACGTTGATATACATATTTTATTACTGTTGTGCTGATTTATATTATATTATTTTTTTGAACTCTGCCTTGAACAAACCAATTTTATCATGGCATAGATAATGGAATTAATGGGGTTGCCTATAATCTTGGCACTGCCATAAAGGCACAAATAGTTCTCTAGAGCAAACTCCTGCCCCTGTGCTTCCCTGCTTTTGCCCTTCTATAAATGCCTCTACCATGAAAAATAAAGATTGAAATATAGGACAGAATATAGAGTACGTTTCCTACATGAATACATCTTAGAGACAAGTGCCGAACTCTAGCAGCAAAATAATATATGTGTTGTTGTTGTTTTTTAACAGAAATAGAGTTAAGCTAGTTTTAACAAAGTGGCTCTTATTTATGTCACATCATGAAAATTGGCTGTTACTTTACATTCTAACTGCATTTCATGCTTTGAATTTCTATCCCACCTAGTTCCTGAAGCACAAAGCATATTGTGATATAATTTCAGAACTACTTGTTTTTTTAACTGTTGTTTTCCCAACAGATTACAAATGGTGTGGATTTTTATCATGAACCGGATGAACCCACAGGGCAGTTCTCCCAGTCAGCGTAGACGAATGGCTCTTGGAATTGTCATTCTTCTCCTAGTTGATATCATATGGGTTGCTTCTTCTGAACTCACATCAGTAAGTGTTTGATTACAGTCTTCAGTACTATGATGTCAGGCATTCTGACCTTATGGTAGCTATATTCCACACTAAGAGAAACCTGTTCATGTTTACTTGATTAATATGTGCAGTAACCTTCGCATACACTTGCTTGAACCAGTGCTGGATGGACAGGTTTTCATAACCTGATTGACTGCATTTTCTAATTCAGCCTTTCCCAGCTCTTACATTGTTTTAAATAATACTTAAATGCAACTAATCTTTCCAGTTTTGTTTCATTATACTTTAGAAGTATATCTTTAAAATACAAAACCTTATAGTCTTTCACAGATTTTTATCAATATAAAATGCATAAAATGGGCAAAGGAAACATTAAGTTCCCAGGAGCTCCTATAGCTATAGGAACCTGAGTCAATTTGTATGTATAATTGATTATGGTGCATGCATTAGTAGCTGTTTGTTGTTGTTTTTAAATCATTGGACACAGTACACTGGGTAAGGGAATCATTTTTCAGTAGAGGCTGAGGCCAACATGATTTGTCAAACAGCTCTTACAGTAAAAAAAAAAAGTTCTTATTTAGGTGGTATCTCTTTTCTTGGATCTAATCAATTTGTGTTTTAGTCTCTGGAGCAGCAGGAAACAAGCTGGCTCCATCTTCTACATATCCTCAATCTGTTAGAAAATAGTCCATTATGGTCAGAAGACATGATCTGATGCATTACCTGTTATATGCTTCAAGACACTTCATTGTGTATTTGTAAAATCATCCCAACCTTCCTCTTTCTGAGAGTAACATAGTATGCACGAGATTATTCCATTTATATTCTCACAGCATTCTTATAAAGTAAGAATAAGCAACAGCCTGCTCTTTCAAGATCATCATCCATTGTTAACCATTAATAAAAGTACTTCACGACTCTAAAAGGTCTCTGAGTTGTTCCTCACATAAAAAGCTTATGTTCTTCTGTCCCAAAGCATAGGGAAGAGTCTACTGTTTTGTAGCTCTCTTCATAGCAGTCCAGGTTTGGAAGCAGAACTGTATACCTCCCAGTTGCAAATTCTTGCACTTAGCTTCTGAGGGAGGTTTAGATAGGTTGCCAACAACCATTCCTTGCTAGGACCACCAAAGCTATACTGTTGTTGTTGTTGTTATTCCATTTATTTATATCCCGCCTTCCAGTACAGGGGCTCAAGCCAGCTAACAAATCTAATACAGTCCAAGTTAAAACAGTATAAAATATTTAAAATGCCAGGTTTTAAAAAAAACCAATTCCGTTAAAAACATTACATTACTAAAATTTTAAACTCTTGAAAACAAAAACAAAACAGTATCCATGTCAATATGTGAAGGCCTGGTGGCATAAAAAGGTTTTTTCTGCCATCAAAAAGAAAGCAAAGATGGAGCCTCCTTGCAGTTCCATCTTTCTCAGGGATCAACTTTGGAACTGATTCTGCTTTCTGAGAAACTGTGAAAGTTGAGATGAGTTCCCTTGGGTTTGCTTGGCTTTTTGGAATCTAGTGCATAGCAGATAAGTTTTGCAGGGATAGAGGATCAGCAGCTTCTAAGCAGAATACCTTACTGCAAGAACAGAGAACCACTGTCAGGTCAAGGACCAAATTCAGTTTCTAATAAATTGGGATGGGGAGCATTCCATTGGTAAGTGGGAACAAAGATGAAATGATGGGATCACAGCTATTTGGCAGTAACTGAGGCTTAGGAGAGGCATTTCATCCTTTTAGAATGTGGGGGAAAGTATACAACACTGGGCAGCAAGGATATTTGTGAGAAGGGCATTCCCTCGAGAGATAGATTTGAGCTGCTAGAACCTCAAGGTCCTCTGAAGAGGCCCTTTATGCTGTCAGGCTTTTACAAACTAATGACCAAATTGATACCTAGGGTTGTGCTTTTAATGTTGTGTGGTGCTGTTTTTAATATTTATATAAATTCATAATAGACAATGAAGAAATTGAAATAAACATCAATAAGAATGGTGACTGCAGTTAAGAAATAAGAAGTAGGAATGGGAAGGGCAACAATGAAAGAACTAGATAAGAGTCTAAAAAGTAAGACCTACTATTGAGCACCAAAGTCAGACCTGTCCAAGTCATAATATTCCCCATTACCATATATTGTTGTGAGAGCTAGATAGTAAAAAAAAAAAAAAAAAAAAAAAAAAAGCAGATAAGAAAAAAATAATTATTCATTTGAGGTGTGGTGCTGGAGAAGAGTGGTGATGATACCATGGACAGCCAAGACAAACAAACAAACAAACATGTCCTAAAACAGGGGGCAGTTAATAAAAATATTGTCTTTTAATGAATTTTAATATTTGTAATGTCTAATGCTTTAATATTAGAAATTGTCAATTGCTTTTTAAATCTTATATGTTTATTAATGCTTTTGTATAGTATTTAATTTGCATTGTTTTAAATTTGTTGTTAGCCATCATGAGTCTCATTATTGGGAGAAAGGGGAATAATACCGAATATACCTGACTATAAATCAATCTCATGAGGGCAGGTTTTGGGGCCAAAATTATGGATTTTGGTATGAGCCATGGATAGGTCAAAGGTAAAACTTTGAGGCTCCTCAGGTCCATAGTGGCTCTTTGGCATTTCCCCATGACAGCAGATAGAGGTTGCTTCTCTGCAACAACAGCGAAGCACCAGAGAGCCCCCGTTGCAGCCATTTTCCCTTGGAGGGAGGTTGATCACGCACAGGTGCCCTTGGCCTCTTCAGTCCCACTAAGAAACCTACTCTGGACTCTTCACCATCTGCCCTTCCTCACTTGTCTGCTGCCAGCCTGCTTGTCTTCTCACAAAAGGTGGAGAGGAGGAGGAGGAGGCGGTAGAGGAGGCAGGCAGACTGGCGGGTGGTAAATTGTCCATTGGGGATGGCCAACAGTAAAAGGAGCTGAGGCAGGGAGAGAGAGAGAAAGAATGTGTGTGTAAATGGATCATCATTTACTGTTAAAGAAGCAGCAATCATCCTCCACTCCCTTTGCTTCAGCAGCGGCTCTTTCAGAGATCGATCACTTCTGAGACAGAGAGAGAGAAAGAAAGAAAGAGACTGGCACTTTTTAAAGGACACCTTCTGCTCTCCCCACTGAGGGCAGAGAGATCTGAAACAGCTGTCCTCACCATTTTTGTGAGCAGCATTGCCATATTGACCCGTATATAAGTTGACCAAGGATTTGGAGGTCAATTTTTGGGCATACATTTTTCAACTTATAGACAAGTATATATGATCAATGAATAAAATAATATTGGTGAAGATCATGATAGGTTTGGTCTCATGCCTGAGATTTCCAAGCCTTGACATACTGCTGTGTTCTAGAACGGGACTACTAAAAATGGTGGTCTGTGAACAGATGCAGGTCAACAGTTGCCAGTCTATGGTAGAAAGAAGAAACAGATATAGCCATTGGGCACAAATATGGGCATACATTTTTCAACTTATAGACAAGTATATATGATCAATGAATAAAATAATATTGGTGAAGATCATGATAGGTTTGGTCTCATGCCTGAGATTTCCAAGCCTTGACATACTGCTGTGTTCTAGAACGGGACTACTAAAAATGGTGGTCTGTGAACAGATGCAGGTCAACAGTTGCCAGTCTATGGTAGAAAGAAGAAACAGATATAGCCATTGGGCACAAATATGGTACCAGTCCCTGGCTTATTAGAAAAAAATATTGTTTGTGCCCCACATAAGGTAACTAAGAAGCATCTTTTCTACCTTTAATATTGTTAGCCCTATTAACTTGTGGAGTGAGTTGAGTTCGTTAGTATGGAGGACTCTGCTGCATTTGTTCTCTTTTCCCTAAATATACATAACCTTTGCTTGATTGCATTTTGCACTTTGTATTTATGAATGATTATCTCCTTGCTGCCGCGCTCAAGTGATGGATGAAGAACAGTAAAGTTATAGTTGTCTTGTGTAATGTGTCGTGATTTGACAGTGGCAGTAACTTTTCCTTTTTTTCTCCCTATTTTCCAGTATGTTTTTACTATGTATAACAAGCCGTTCTTCAGTACATTTGCAAAAACGTCCATGTTTGTTCTTTATCTTCTGGGATTTATTGTTTGGAAACCATGGAGGCAACAGTGCACACGTGGGCTTCGTGACAGGCATGCAGCTTTTGTAAGTGTCTTTATCTTTCAGTTTAATAATGGTATAAACATTGTGGCCTCTATAAACTAATAAAATCAGAGCATATGTTAGAGAGAAAAGACTGCATAAACTAACATAAGTTAAAGCCCCAGATGTTTAGTGAGTAAAATAATTCTTCCATTAGTCTCACATTTCAGATTGAATCACTGCATAAACACAAGTGGTAATTGTGTAGTGATTCTTTGTGCAGGAATTGAAATGGAATAAATGATATTAAATTTAATATGTCCTTGGAATCCGTACTGAGACATGTAATTTATCTTCTTTGCTCTATTCTGCTTTCCTTTTTAAATGTTCTTATTAGCCCATTAAAGAGAAAATGTCAGTAAGTGTCTCTCTTTTTGGAGATGATTTTCGTGACTTGCTATACGAAGATTCTGAATAAATGTTCTTATTGATAAAAAGTAGTACTAAACAAATACTTTTATATCTGATTTCCATGGTTCCCATATTGTTTTAGACATTGGGAATAGGTTATCTAATCAGATTGTCTCAACAGAGCATATGTGAAACATGGGATTTGTTTCCTACAAGTGAGCTGGCTGGTTTTCTGCCTTGGCTGGAGAAAAGATTCTTAACAAACAGGGAACTGAATAACATTTAGAGATGGAAACCTATAGTGATAACATTATAGTCCTTTGTGGTCTCCATCAAAGGTAGAGGAATAGCTGACATCCAGCGTGTTATGTAGGATATTTTGTAGATGAGGAAATTCCCTTCCCCTTCTATCTTTTTCTTTTGCATCTTGCACAGGGAAGATGAGCACAAGGAAGGTATGTGTATGTGTGTATGAGTGCCCGTACGTTTTCCTGTTCTGATGTCCTCTGACTACTAAGATGGATAACAAGGATTTATAATTGAATTTTTATAATGTCGATATTTTAGTGTTGGTATTATGCTTTTTATGTATTTTTTGTAATTCTGCATTTTGTATATGTTGTATACTTTTTATTGATGTAATCCTACCTCGATCCGCAGGGAGAGGCGGGAAATGTAAATATAAATTGTTGTTGTTGTTATTATTATGTGGTTTACTGGTGAACAAAAAACCCAAAGAGGTCCACCTCCTTATAAAAAGTTTAAAGGTTGGATCAGCCTCTCTGAAACTTGGCTTTCCAGGTGACATTGGCCAATAGGTCCTTTCATTCCTAGCCAAGACAGTAAGTGGTAATAGATTATGGGAACAAAAGTCTAAATACTTTTAGGGGCCCATGATGGTAAAGAATGGCCTGTGAGGAGGAACTGTTCAGATATTTATTTCTTTAAAACTAGTAACTTTGTTATGGTCAAGATAATGGTTAGTGAGTGAAGTTAATAGAGCATCATGGCTAGTGCCTAGAAAATCACAGGCATCCTCTATCGGTCTGTCTGTCTATCTATCTATCTATCTATCTATCTATCTATCTATCTATCATTTTGGATGACCAGAAACTCCCAAGATTTTAGGCTTTGGGCTTATTTCAGAAAAGCGTATTCTTGGGAAAATCTTGTAGGCATTGGTTTGCAGTCACCCTGCCATTTGTTCCCTATTGGAATGGCTTTATAGCACCAATGGGATTCCCTATTGTCATCTTAAAACAAGTATATCACAAGGATCTTGACTTGGAAACTAGAACAGCTAAAAGAAAACCAGTACTAGTCATGTGGCAGGAACGAGGATGATCTATTCTTGGTCAATGGACCAGCCTTATTGAGTCTAGATCTCACTTGAAGATACTGATAGCAGTGTTTTAATCATGGCATTGTTCTGTGAGCACATTTTTCTGTAAATAAATTCTATATGCATTTTTTTTACAAAAATCTAAAAACTGCTAGTAGTGTCTTAATTAAATATTTAAATGTTAAATTTCTTATTAGTTTGCAGATGCTGAAGGTTATTTTGCTCCTTGTACAACTGATAATTCTGTGAGCAGTTCTTTGGTAAGTTTTAAGGAGAATCTTTAACACTGCTTTTGAAATATGTAAGAGTACAGTTCTGTTCAAAAGTAAGTCCTGTTAGATTCAGTGGGCTTTAATCTTATGAAAGTGGTTAAAAGACTACTGCTTCCATTATGCATGGTGTCTGAAACTCAATAGTGGATATCAATAAAGAAAGGAAGAAGAACATTGCTGAAATACTTAGAAAGAACATATTTCAGTAAATATTTGTTGCTGTGGTTGTTGTGCAACTTCACGTTTACCACAAGGATTTCTTCACAAGATTTGTTCAGAAGTGGTTTGCCATTGCTTTCCTTAGAGTGAATGTGATTTACTAAAATCGCCCAGTGGGTACTCCTGGAATTCAACCTTGGTCTCCAGAGTTGTACTCCAATTCTCAAACCACTACAACACACTGATTCTCTCAGTAATTATTAGCAAACATTAATATTATTATTGCCTGAGCATAGATTAATTCAATCCAGGAATTCATCCTGCTTAGAGTGATTGAGTTTTAGATCAGGAAGCAAGCAAACAAATTCATTAATAAAAAAAAAAAATCCATCATTCTGTCCAGTGATAACATTCATTAATATTTATTCCATCTAGTCTCAAAAAGGCTACAAGAGCCCTTTGCATATTTCCAGATTTGAGGTTGCAAATATTGGCTATGTTGATTAGGAAGTTAGAGTCACATAACATTTGGAGAGCCACAAGTTGCCCATCTCTGCTTTGGACAAATAGAAGCCAGAACTAAGGGCCTCTACAGACAGCCCTTTGCACCGTCTTGGAGCAGGGAAGGGGAGGGACAGCTGCACGCCGGCCACCCCAACCCCTCCCCAAGGACGTTCTGACCACGTGTGCTGTTCCGCACAGCACATGCCGTCAGAATATCCTCCCGTCTTGACGCGCTGCATTGGAAGGGACGCAGAAGAGCTGTGCAGCGGCTCTTGGGGCGCCCTATTTGCCGGCTCTGAAAGGAGCGGCATTTTGCCGCTCTTTTCCGGGCTGGCAAACAGGAGAATTGGGGTCGCTGTGTGTGGTAGCAGTGGCCCCGATCCTCTGCTTTCTGAGGCGGCCCAGGGTCGCCCATCTGCATCCCCTCTATGCTAGTTAAAATGACATCTGAACAGGAAGGTGCATAGGGATCCCAGTAGAGCTTAAAGAAGCTAGAAATAGTTTAATAAACATGTTTATTAAAATAAATGTTTACTGTTGTCCTTATTGTAGAAGAATTTAAGGGAAGCTATGCATCACTTTTTACAGATATAACCATTATATTGTACTTGAAAAATGTACTAGAAACTAAATTCTTCTTTTCCAAAGCATTAATGTGGATGAGTTCTGCCGTATTTAGTTAATAGTTATATTTCAAACTAGCAAACCATGTTAACAATCCTGTATTGTAAGCTGGGCATTTATTTGTTTTGATATTATGGAGCTTTTTAATTTAGTCACTTTATGTCTTTAAGTGTACTTATATGTAAACATGCACAGCATTGCAATGTAAGTAGGTTTTTGCTTTTGTTTCTTGGCAACTTTGATAGATAACTGGGAACTTGTTATGCTGCATTTCAGAGTGAACCTTTGTATGTTCCTGCAAAGTTTCATGACTTTCCAACTGAAAAAAGTAGCAACACTAATAGTGATAATGAAAAAAGTGAGTTTTCTATTTTCATGCAATCTTTCTTATGTTCATTTTAGTGCTAATAGTATGAAAGCAAAGAGTTAACCATGTTTCCTTTTTTCAATTTTTTTGGGTCATAGACCTTGATTTTTTTGTACTTAAAGACTTTGCTTTTGTGTCTCCCCTACATGTCTCACTGTATATATGTAAGGTAGTAAAATACAAGTAATTCAAATATAGAGTAAACATCTTTAGACAGAAAATTGACATCACTGTTCAAACCTTTATATTGGCTCAATTTGAACTTGGTTCTCAATGCAAATGATGCAATAAACAATTTCTCTGGCATGTTGAATTAGTGAACATGCAAAACAAAGCCTAAGTTTAGTGTCAGCCAATTTATTTAGTTCAGCAGTATTCATTGACATTTAAAATACATAGCATGTTGTAATTGTGGAAAACTACTAAGAAAACACAGCTTGTTGAATTAGCATTATCTTGAGCAAAGCCAGGACATAAATTGAACAAATACAAAAAATGAATACATACCAAGGAAACACCGCTCCAAAATACACTGCAGAAATAATCCAATTTGAGACCATTTTGACTGCCCTGGCTCAATATTAGGGAATTCTAGGAACTGTAGTTTTGTGAGACATTTAGCCTTCTCTGTTAGAGAGCTCTGGTGCCACAACAAACTACGATTCCCAGGATTCCCTAGCACTGAGCCAGGGCAGTTAAAACAGTCTCACTGTTATATTACACAGTTTGAGCTTGCTTTTATGGTAAATTAACCCCACTTTTCTGTGTTTGTGAGAGCATTCATGATACAACACACATTCATGCAGTTGCTCAAAAGGCTTTTGTGCTTCCATAAAAATCCCATGGTTATTACAGCACATATTCTACAAACAGTTCTTAGATTCTGTGAGTTTCATTTTACAATAGTTCATCTGAGCTTCAGGAATGAAAGTGAAAAAGTATGTTGTGTATTTGGGGCTCTGTTGCTATTCCTTTATTTCTTTAGGAAACAAGTCTATAGAAATAGAAACAGTCTAATAACTTGAAGGGTTTTTGTAACTTAATACAGTTGACCCTCTACATTTGCGGGCTTCACTTTTGTTGATTTGATTATTCACAGATTTGATTAATATGTTCTCTCTAGGAATCTCTAGGTCCTCCAGAATGACTCTTATGGCCAGTTTTCACCAGACGCTGCACTGGGGGATCTAGAGCTTCCTAGAGAAAACACTTCTCTAAACATTTTTAGGTCCTCCAACACAATTCCATGGTCAATTTCCAGTGAATATGGCTATAGAGCTGTTCTGGGGTACCCAGAGATTCCTAGAGAGCTGTTCTCTCAGGCTTAAAAAAAAGTGGTTTTTTGTTTGTGTTTCCCTCCACTTTCATGGGGGTTCCTGTGTCCCTAACATCAGCAAACATGGAGGGCTCACTGTATAACTAATGACATATTTAAGTCTTCTTTCGGATTAACCACAAGATGGTGTAATAGCCATGCCTACGCTAAATCAGTGACAAGGATGTAATATCAAATGCTTAGCCTTGATTTTCTTCTAAGGACTAAGAACAGGGAAAGGTATGTTGTTTTTTTCTGAAAAGACAGTCAGGTGTCCCAAAACAGGAAATCTGGTTCCTTGAATAAATTAAACTGCACTAAAAACAGTGCAATTTGCAGTTACACCTGGTCTTTTTCATAAAATACTTTTGGTGAAAATTTTGTTGCTGTAGTTAAATGAAGTATGTAAATATTAGAACATGAATAGATAATGCTGAATTGTAATTCTGTGGAAGTCTAAGCTTCATTTCCCAGATTATTCCCTCCCCCATACTTATTATCTCTTTTCCTCTTGTAAAGCTCTCAAAAAGCCTCGGGTACGATTCAGTAATATTATGGAGATTCGACAACTCCCATCCAGTCATGCATTGGAAGCAAAGCTGTCTCGTATGTCTTACCCGGCAGTAAAGGAGCAGGATTCAATATTAAAAGCTGTAGGGAAGCTTACTGCATCTCAAGTTGCCAAAATAAGCTTTTTCTTTTGTTTTGTGGTATGTTGCCAGTACTTATTGTTTTTAATATATAATACTGAAAAATCAGTTGTATTTTATGTCTTTTACCACTGCCTTGGTTCTTGGTCAGATCACATAACTTGTCTATCTAAGATTCTCTACTTATTACTTTTTTGCCATTTGATCACATTTAAACATGGTTAAAGGAACCATTGATATCTTTATGACACACTAAAGGAAGTTTTTTTAATAAACAGAAACTATCATGTATTATTGGAAGAGTTTGTCACATTCAGTGTTCTATGTTACAATAAGTCAATAGAATGAATAGAACTTCAATAATGTGTAATAATAAATAATATAATCACAATAATAAATAATAAATGTGTGTACTTCACACTCAGTTCTACTGGTTGAAATGTATCCATTCTGGTTAAAATATGCCGCCACTAATAACACGGTGTAAGGCTAATATGCAAAACTATTACCTGTATCTTGCATCCAAGTTAAAAGTTTTGCGAATGTAAAATGCAGTAGTCTCTTAATAATTTCCAAAGTAGTAGATGTCTTACTCAGTTGTGGTAAAGATGACAAACTCCTGTGACACTGTAAACACAACAACAACAACAAAATATTATATTACGACCTTTCATAGACTATTTATCACCTTTATTAGGCTAGAATCTGTGAAAAGTTATCCATATAAATCAAGCTAAGTTTCTGTCTCTTACCATATTATATGAAACTGGCTGGACAGATGTTCATGATATTCGGAGGGTAATGTTTGGGATTGCCTGATTTACAATATAGCCTACTTGGTGTACATACAGTTCACTTTGAATAAGCTTTTTTTTTTTTTTTCATTATACAGAATTGGCATCTCACCATATATGGATGCTTTCTCAGTGGCAACTGAGAGTGAAACACAATGTGGGGAACATTTGAGTACCCAAAAAGATAGGCAGTTGAAACTGAACAATCATTAACTGTGGTTAATGATTCCAGGACATAGGAGATTGACCATACTCATCTTAAATTCAGATGACCTTTTTGGTTGTGGCAGTATACATTTTCAAACCTTTATGTGACCTGGACATTTTTACGCATCTACATTCCATTGACTTCAGCAAACCTTAATTACACATAGTGATTTTATAAAGTTAGGATGTAGTATTTGGAGACTTAATGAGTTGCCATCCAATGACCTTGTATAACTGAATCTGGTAATCTCATGATAATGCCAGAAAAACTGCCCCCCCGCCCCCATTTCCAAAGAGGGACCACAGCAATGCTGGATGTTTTAACAAATAGCATGGGTTTTTTTTGGGGGGGGGGGGTCAATCTAATATTAGCGAGATTCACCTTTGCAACAATATTTTTCATTTAATGAAAATATAGATTCCAGTACAGAGGGAAATAGTTCCATTTAAATTAGTCATGTCTAACTTGTCTTGTTAAATCCATGAATTTGATTTAATTGGATTTAAGAATTAATTGCATTTAAGTTTTAAATGGACTTAATTCTTTATGATTATCTCAGTTTTGGCAATTTGATAAACCCATAAAATTTTATTGTCACAGTATTTAAGTGTTTCACCAGACAGGAACAAAACAGTTGTCTCGTATAAAGTTTAAAATAAAACTTTCTTTTAAAATCACCTCCTTTTAACTTTAATAACATCTGTAGTACATTAGTGTATTAACGAACCAAGTTATTGTTTGTTCTAATTGTCTAATTCTTTAATTTCCCCTTCATGTAAATTGTTTTGTTTGTTTGTTTCTGAGCATGCTTTTATCATATCCAAAGATTTGATTGAGTTTTTATTGTGGGGGTTATATTTTGTTGTTGTTGTTTTTCCTAACTTTTAAAAACATAGAATGGAAACTAAAAAACACAGGAATTAAAACACTTATCCTTTAATATCCTAGTGGTTCTTGGCAAACTTCTCTTATCAAGAAGCGCTTTCAGACACCCAGGTGGCCATAGTTAATATTCTGTCTTCAACCTCTGGTAAGAAATGAAACATGTATTCAGAGACTGTTAACACACCTGAAACTTACTGTAGGTGCTTAAACCCTCTCACTAATTGCATGTTTTTAAAAAGTAGTTCTGCCTTTTTATGTCAGGAGAGAGTTTAATGATTGGAACCTCCCACATCCTTTTTTATTCAGAAAGATGGCAAGGGGGAAGATGTATTTGTTCGAAGTCCTAATCAAATAAGCAGCATAATCTATAGCACCTCTAACAGTTTATCTCAGTGGCTTTGTTTAAAAAGCTGTTATGAGTATTTTATTCAACAGTGAGGTACACATTTTGATAAGAAATTTTAATAAATGCTGAGTAACATGGAATACCAGTTCAGTTCTCAATAGTTGTTTTTCCCCCCTGTTGAATCAATGTTGGCTCAGGATGAAAAAGAGAAATCGTAACATGAACCCAGGATACCAAAAGCAGGTCATCTCTGTTCTTAACCATAAATATCAGCCTGGTAGAGGATAAAGGATTAAATAGAAATTAGAAAATAATTTATGAAGTCAAACAATTCTTTATTAAATAATTTGGTTGCAGTCTTCCACACTCTCTCCTAGGAGTAAACCTAAGTGAACTTACTGGGCCCTTGGTATCTACTGGGGTTTTGTTCCAAGACCCCCTGTAGATATCAAAATCTGTGGATGCTCAAGTCCCATTAAATATAGTGGCACTGTATTTATAAAATGCCTTATATAAAATAGCAAAATTAAGGTTTGCATTGGAGAATTTTTATTTATTGGAATATTTTCAAACCATGGATGGTTGAATCCATTGATAAAGAATTTATGGATAAGGAGGGCTGACTGCAGTCAAATACGAGACTCCATCATTAATTTTATTTGTAGGGAAAACATTGTCATGTAAGAGTTTAAAGCAAAGGTCCAAAACATACTGCAGAGATAATCCAGTTTGAGACTGCTTTAACTGCCCTGGCTCGGTGCTAGGGAATCCTGGGAATTGTAGTTTATTGTGGCATCAAGCTCTCTGTCAGAGAAGGCTAAATGTTTCACAAAACTACAGTTCTCAGAATTCCCTAGCATTGAGCCAAGACAGTTAAAGCTGTCTCAGACTGGATTATTTCTGCAGTGAGTTTTGGATCAAAGTTGTTTGTCTCTGGGGAAGAGGGAATAAATGCTACTGGTATTAACAAGCACTATACAGATATTTTTATTTAAAATTACTAAAAATAGTGCTCCTTAACTTCAGTTTTTAAAATTTATTTTTATTTCATGTTTGATAAAATTACATATTTTTAATGCTTTGGAAATTTTGGATTTGATATTGACTACGTTAATAACACTTAGATTCTCCTGAAGTAAATGAAACCCAGCCTAGCTATAACTAATTTTTGATATTAATTTCAATAGGGCCTAAGTGAGATTACCTTAGTTCCTCATTTGATTTGATTTATATATTGCCCCTCTTCCCAGACTGAGGCTTAAACAAATTGAAACAATTATTTTTATTATTGTTTTTCATAATATTATGTGCTTCATTATTATTAGTAATATTACTATTATGAATTCAGTAACAAAATAAAAGCTGTCAGTTTTTCTCTCTTTACAGGATTATTTACCTTAATCCTAGCTGCAGTGTTTCCAAGTAACAGTGGAGACAGATTTACCCTTTCAAAATTGTTAGCTGTCATTTTAAGGTAGGAATATAGACTGCTTAATCTCCAATTTTCTTCTCTCCCACCAGTTTGGGTTTTCTTATACTCTTTTAGATAGCTGGATTTAGTGGTGAAGGCTTTGTCACTATTTTTAGAGGCAGCAGATCAGTTATAGCTAAAGGGGAAACACATTGTCAGAATATTGCTAAAATTGTTGCACCTGTTCTATCCATTGCTTTGGCTATAATTGAGATTTTACTATAAGCAACCCAAAATCAGAATTTTCATTAGTCCTAACCTGAGCTACTTACATTACTATATAACCACATGAAACTTTTAAGCTAGAAAACTATGTGACCTCGTTGAAAATTAAGTTTTCCACAAACAGTACAGATAGTTTAAATTTCACAGCAATGGCTCCTTTACACGCTATTCTCATTTTTTGTACTTTCAATAAACAAACTTCTTGCCTAGTTAAATTATGCAGTGTCATATTATGCCTAATATGAAAAGTTCCTCTCTTAACCTGAGAACCCATTCAACAACATCAAGTATGTGGCTGGTAGTGGGAGAGAGAAAAAAGAAATTTAATAGCACCCTTTAAGACAGATTCCTGCTTTGACTTTTTTAAAATATAAAAATCACTTCATCTTAAAGATTTTGTTCTTTTCTCTCCATCCTGTTTTTTTTTATCATGTGGTTATATTGTAACATACCGTATTTTCCTGCGTATAAGACGACCCCCCATTTTCCAGTCAAAATATAGAGTTTTAGCACCTCTATCCTCATTATCCCTATATCCGGCGTATAAGACGACCCCCCCCCCACTTTAGCCACAGATTTTGCAGGTAAAAAAGTAGTCTTATACGCAGGAAAATAAGGTAAGTCACTCTTTGAATTGTGGTTGGCTTGTAGTCTGCCATGTGTTTATTTCATCCCATAGATTAACATCCAGGCTACCCTTAGATTTTCTAGATATTAAGAGGAGGACATTTTAAATTTTTGGTGATATGTTTCAGTAGCCTTGTTGCAAAAAAATTAATGCTGATATTCTCAGGTACATTTTGCACAGTTTAAGCAGGAATAACATGCTGCTAAGCTCATGCAATATTGGCCAAACTAAGTGTGTTCATATACAACTAGCAGTTTTAGCAGAGAAGTGGGAAATTTGTGGCTCTCTGGACACTTTTGGACTGCACCTCACGTCATATCTCCCCATTTATTAGCTGGGATGCTGAGAATTAATGTCTTAAAGTATCTGGAAGGCCATAGTCATTTAGTACTACCATGAATAAGCTATGTCATCATGGGCCTAAATCCAATTGCCGACAAGAGACCCATCAAATCTATTGCTGAATTTAAGTCAGCATTTTCATAAACCCCATTGATTCAGTGGATCTGCTCCTGCTGGGACTGGCAATTGGATTTCAGCTGTACACATTACTCTCACATCTTTGACTCTGGCATATCCCTCAGGAGACGATTGGAAGAATTTGTTTCTCTTTGTGCCTGAACTAAAAACTTTGGTTAATGTTAACAGTGGTTTATGAAAACATGCCAGGATTGTAATTCATGGGGTGAAGATGGCTTGTTTGGAGCAACTATAATTAAAACTAACCACATTGCAGACATAAGAAAAATTAAAAGCAAATGGTTACAGTCTTTTGAGTACTATGCTAAATGAAGAGATTGGGGAAGGAAAGCATATTAATCCAGGGCTCGCAAAGGGATCTTGTATCATCTTTGAGACTGAGTGAAAGAAGTTGCAGCAAAAGCTTTTGTAGACTTTGTCTATTTCCTCAGATGCATGGAGTGAACTGGTGCCCAGAAAGGACCCTTATAATTAGGCTGTATGAATAGCCATAGAAATGCCAAACCTGTGGGTATGGTGATGAGCTAACAAGTCATTCATTTCATATGTCATCCACCCATCTTGGCCTTTGGCAACATCTTTCCTCCTCCTTTAAACATCGTTAAAACTGAACTTGTCACCTCACCACCATACCCATAAGGTTTGCATTTCTATGGCTATTCATTGATATAAAAGTCTTTCCTGTGCACCAGTTTACTTCATGCATCTGAGGAAATAAACAAAGGCTTCATCCTCACTGCAGAAATAATCCAGGTTTACACCACTTCACCTGCAAAGCTTCAATGCTATGGAATTCTAAGATTTGCAGTTTGTTGTGATGCCAGAGCTCCCTGAGAGAGAAGGCTAAATGTCTCACAAAACCACAGTTCACAGAGTTCCATGGCACTGAGCCATGGGAGTTGAAGTCATATCAACCTGGATTATTTCTGCAGCATGGATGCAGCCATTGTATACAAAAGCTTATGCTAAAACTTACTTCACTCCGTCTCAAATGTGCTACAATATCCCTTTGCATACTGATATTTCAGATTAACACAGCTGTGTCTCTGAATTCTAATCCAGGGCTTGTTTATGTGGCACTGAAATTTAGTGATTAAACCATTGTTGGAAATAAAAAGGAACAACACTGTGTGAGGAAGCATGTAAATTTACCAACAGTGAATGTTCCAGTTCACTGTGATTCTTCTCCCACATGCTTGGCCTAGGTCTGTAGAAAACAGGACATTTCCGTCACCTGGTCTGATCCCTATGGATCACAAAGGTGGAGATAGAAATGCTATATGTGATCTGCTTTTCTTGACCTGATTACAGTGGAGCTAGAGATGTAAATTGTGAGCTGCTAATGTACAAAAGCTATACATGGCTAAAAAGAGAACTACTGTACAAAGGTTTGCTTAGAAAGAAGACTACTACTACAGCCAAGTGCAAGTGTGGATGAGTTTATTGTGAAGAATCCAATCCCAAGTGTAGCCTGTTTTGATAAAACTTATGTAGAAAAACTACTATGCATTTATTTTGCAAAAGTTGTTGCTAATTTATTGTCTCCTTTCCTATTTGTACGATGGCATTCTAGTGATAAAAAGGAAAAGGGATTGTTGCCTTCTTTATATGATAGTGATTATCTTAGCCTTTCAAAGCATTGTTCATCCTAGTTTATTTTAGCCAGTTTTGAAAAATATTGTAAAGAAGTGCAAAATACACTACAAAATATTATAATAATAAATAGTTAGGCATTACTGTTTACTGATTTCCATATAGAATGCTTGGTTCAACTTAGTAGAATATAATTACTTCTGTGGGTCTTTTTTCCCAACAGCATTGGAGGTGTTGTCCTTGTTAATCTGTCTGGCTCTGAGAAATCTGCTGGAAGAGATACAATAGGTATATCCCCCTCCCCCCGAAGTTTTAGATTTGTGAACTGAAATGCCTAGTTGTGTACTGTACACTATTGAGAAATTTATCAATAGCTACAACAAAGCACAATTTTTATATATTTGTAGAATTTACATTTTGCAACCTATTGCCATTTTAGAGGCAGTGCTGTGTGATTATTTGCTCCTTTTTGTTTCATGTAACTCATTTGAATATAAATAGAACAAGATCTTAACAGTATGTTAACCTGTAAGAAATTAAATGTATAACACAGTGGTAGGAAATTAAATCTATAATACAGTACTAAAATCTGTTATTTTAACACAGTTTGTGATTTTCCCCATTTACAGGATCCTTGTGGTCTCTTGTGGGAGCTATGCTCTATGCAATCTACATAGTTATGATAAAACGAAAAGTAGACAGAGAAGACAAGCTTGATATCCCAATGTTTTTTGGTAAGAAAATACCTTTTTTTTTAAAAAAAAAATATATCAATTTTTCTGGTAATAATCTTATCAGGTTCCAGTTTAGCAAAAATATGAAATATGCAAGCCAAATCTGGACCATATTTTTAATTGGATTAGATTTAAAATGCATATATACTGCTCTTGTAGATTAGATTACTAGTCTTACATGTCTTTAATGCCCATGTCTGAAAGAAGAACTTGCAGTTCTTTGTTTATCCATCTATTTATTCTGCATGTCATCTTCCTTCCATCTTCTTTTTCTTAATCTTGGAAGAAACACATCTGATAACAATGTTAGTGGTGTGTGTTATATATATAAACCTCTTAGAGATTGTGCTGGACACAGCACAAGTTTAGATCAGCCTCCTAGCTTTGGCTTCATTGTCAGAGGTGGAGGTGTGTTTTCTTCAGCTGAATTTGGTGTGCAAGCAGCAGTTCCATTCAGTGTAACCTGGCCACAATTGTCCACCCTCTGTTACTTCCAAATTAAACTACTGTGATATGTTGTATGTGGAATACCCTTTGAAGGGTGTTCAGAAGTGCAGTTAGCATAACATTTATGCCAGTTTACTACTTGGGATTGGGTCATTTTTATCACAAATGCAGGTGCTTGTAGTACTCTGCTGACTTCTAGTCTGTCTGTCTAACATTTGAAAGGGGTGGTGCCTACTTTGAAAGTCCTACATAGATTGAGAACTAGGTATCTACAGGAGCATGTTCTACCTCATCAACCTGCCTGTAGATTGAGATAATCTTCCAAGACTCATTTGCTGTGTCTCATGTGAGAAGAATTATGACTAGGGAGAAGACTTTCTCCTGCGTAATGCCCCCACTATGGAATTTTTCCCTCCAGGAAGGAAGTACATTGGTATACTCTTAGTGCCAGGTAAAACCCTTATTATTTAGCCATTTTAACAATATGGTGTGCTTTTTCTATTACTGATTTGTTATTTTTTTGAAGATGTGTTTAGGAGGATATCCTTTTATTTTTTTGTGAATTATCCTTGATAATTCCATTGTATAGTAGTTTTCATTGAAATAGCCATATTAATCTCTTGCAGCATGAAAAGTGAAGGGGAGAGAGAAAAGGAATGTGCTGGCACCTTTAAGACTAACTAGATTGTATTTTAGCATGAGCTTTCATGGACATGAACTCACTTCTCCATATACAGTACAAAGTGATGTTAAAGACTCAGGTTATAAAGCATATTTATACAGCTGTGGAATCAGAATAGAATGTAATAGGATCCAGAAAGCATCCCTTGCCCTAGATTTTGAAAGACCTGGACAAGATTATAAGAGGACTTTCAGATCTTAAAGTGGTCATTTAGGGTGGTTGCAGACTGCCAGAAATAGTGCAAATTGAGTCCACTTTTAGGGTTAGGGTTAGGGAATCATGGGAAGTGGCACCAGAGCTCTCTGACAGAGAAGACTCAATGTCTCAGAAAAAAAACAAACAATTCCCATGATTCCCTAGCATTAACCTTAACCCTAACATTGGACTCAATTTGCACTATTTCTGGCAGTCTGCAACCCCCCTTAGTTTTCCTGGGTTCAAAACTCTCTTTGAGAAGATCTCATTTGTTATACGTGCAGTAAATATTGCATTCTAACCCACCCCCACTACTGTATAAATATGCTTTATAACTTGCAGCTTTAATATCACTCTGTACTGCATCTGAAGAAGTGGTTTTATATACATGAAATCTCCTGCTAAAATAAAATCAGTTAACCGTAAAGGTGCTGTCACATTCCTTTCCCCCCTTATTTCTTTTTACCCTGGATATGTTTTCAAAGACCAGTTTTCATTTTGCTTTATGTAAAAATAAACACATTTTAAAATCAACATTTTGCTTATTTTTTTGTAGCACTAGGCTCTGATGATGCAACAAGGATAATTTTGAAATAATGTGTACATGTTGTCTTTCTCTTATATTTCTAACAAGTAAAATAAACAAATGTAACCCACCTGATAGACCTGTTTGGATATGACAAGAAGCCAGAATTCAAAAACAATAAAAAGGAATATATTATGTCAGCAAGTCAAAGTGGCTAAACAAACCACAATTTTTTTGACACTTAGACCCTACCCAGGCTTTTCTTTCTCCTGACAAGTCAGAAAAATAACCCTTGTTTTGTTGTTGGCTTGTTTCTTTGGCTTGTCAGAGTGAAAAACAAAGCAGAGTGCTGGTTCAAACATCACAGCAAGCAAAGTACTGATTTATTTCTTATTATATTCTTTTATTTTTATGCTTGTAAGCCGCCTTGATTCCCTTTGGAAATAAGCGGGCTAGAAATAAATCATATTATTATTATTATTATTATTATTATTATTATTTAAGGTCATTGGTTTGCCGATTAACTCCTGTTTGCAGCTGGAATGACAGCAAATGTGAAAAACGAACCAGGATTTTCTAGGAACCTTGGATTATTATGATACGTGAACAGAGTCATTAAGACTGATGACAATCTTAATGACCTTGTTCAGATGTCACAATAAGTTCTGCCTTTGGAAGCCAATGTGCTGTAGTGGTATGAACATTGGACTATGTCTCTAGAAATCAGGGTTCGATTCCCAGCTTAAACATTAAAAAAAATCACCGGGTGACCTTGGGCAAGTCACATTCTCTCAGCCTCAAGAGGATGGCAACAGCAAACCTCCTCTGAAGAAACTTCCTAAGAAAATTCTATGATAGGTTCGCCTTAGGATCACCATAAGTAAAAAGTTAACTTGGAGGCACACAACAACATATGCCATCACCATCTTTACATGCTTTGCATGCTATGACCATCAGAAGAGAATGTTTTACAAGCCATCATCATCTGAAGTGAGTGGGTAGCTACGTAGGATAGGTGCTTTTCAGTGGTAGTGCTAAGATAATGCTCACTCTCTGTTGCTTATTAGGCGCTCAGCAGCAAAACACTTTTCTAGCAAGCATTTGGTCTATGTGATTGTATTTATTGCTTATTGCTTTAGATAGTGTTACAATGATCTGTTATGCAGATACTTGTTGTTTTTATTATTATCTTGTATACTTGCTTTGTTCTGATTTGTGTTTTTCTGACTTATTTGCTAGCTGTCTGAGATTGCAGTCCAAAATGTGCTTACTAAAAGCTAAGGCTCCTTTGAACATAGTGAGCCATCTGTAAAGGTGTACATAAGATTTTTAAAATTAGTGATTTAATTGAATGGTGGAGTATACATATTTAACACTGTTTAATTAAATAGTAGAATATATCTGCCAGTAATCCTAGATCAGGAGAGTGTAAATGTTTGCAATATGTTTTATTTTTAATCTTTGAAATGAGATTTCATTTTAACTTTGGAAATCGCAGGCCTCACTTGGCTTGGTCCAAAATAATTTTTTCCGAGGAACTTATTATCAATATATATTGTAAAGTAACAACATGATTCCAGATAAATGTAACATGTAAGATATAGTAAATCATTTTTCTTTTGTTGTTAACTCTGTTATTATTCTGGGGTTTTGCAGGTTTTGTAGGTCTGTTTAATTTGCTGCTGCTATGGCCAGGTTTCTTCCTACTACACTATACTGGATTTGAGGCCTTTGAATTTCCCAGCAAATTAGTCCTTATGTGTATTGTCATCAATGGCCTTGTTGGAACTGTTCTGTCTGAATTCCTCTGGTTGTGGTATGTGCTTTGTTCTGATCATTCTTTATTGTTAGACTTCTTTTTGGTTTAATAACATGTTTTGGTTTAATAAAAGAGCTAACAGGACTGTGTTCACAGAGCAGTGGTTATAGCTAGCTGTAGTGAGGGATATCATCACCTGTTGTCATCAACAAGAAGCAAGTGTTGCCTATTAAATGCAAGAAAGCTAGAATGTCTGTAGGATTGGGTTCATGTAGCTATGTGTCCAGGCCAAGTGATCATGGACCTCCCAACACTTTGCTGTGATCCATGAGCACAACACTAAGAAATTTTACAAAGCAAGGGCCTTTTAAGACAGGAGGAACACTGAACAAAAATGATGCAAGCAGCTCCATGGCAGTAACATGGGCAGCTCCATTCTCATTTCCTGTTCTTGGCTGGGAGTAAATGAAACTAGTGGCAACAGCAATAGGAATAGTGAAGAAAAATCTTGTTCAAAGTTTGCATATAGTCAGCTGGCAATGTGGGTGCTCAAAGCTATGCATAGACACAGAGAATCTCATCAACTCATAAGCCAGAGGACTCACCTGACAAATACTTTTTATTAGCTAGTATTGATTCCTTAGAATCAGATTGGGAGAATCAAGATGCCAGTGTAAATGTTGCCATCCATGAAAATCACTTAAGGCCTTTGCAGACTGCCAGAAATAGTGCAAATTGAGTCTACTTTAACTGTCCTGACTCAGTGCTAGGGAATCATGGGAATTGTAGTTTATTGTGGCACCAGAGCTCTCTGACAGAGAAGGCTCAATGTCTCCCAAAAAATTACAGTTCCCATGATTCCCTAGCAGTGAGCCAGGACAGTTAAAGTGGACTCAATTTGCACTATTTCTAGCAGTCTGCAAAGGCCCTTAGTCTCTCGCCGGTTGATTAATTACTTTATGACTCACTGCCAAATGTGTGCACTGTGTGCTCTGAGGATTTTATTTGCCTTGACATCATACAAATTAATAGCAGCTAGATCTGCTAGTTAATCTATGATGGATAATAAAAACACCTAGATCATCTTATGATGCATTACTGCATGATGAAAATATACTTATGAATTACTACAGAGATTTTTTTAAAAAAAGCAGTGAGTATATTACCCAAGACAGACAACAGGTACATGTGAATAGGGGTCCATGTGAATGTTTTTCTGGAGCCAGAGGGCAAGTGTTTATAGAAAATTAGCCATATGTATTAGCATGATTTATAGTTGGCAGTCATTTTTTGTTTTTGATGATTCCAGATGTGAAAACTATAAATCATTAATTGGGTTCGAAAACCATAAGTTTCAAGGGAAAGGGATAGGTGAAATTACTAGACTGTTATTTTTCTATTTTTGTTCTTGGATTGTCATGTTCTCTGTATTACCAGTCTGCTATGAAGTAAGGCTAGAAACATTTAGGATAATATATACAGGCCTAAAATCTTACAAGTTTCCTATATACCTGTGCTTAACCAGTGTGTTGACAGGCAGCACCATTCCTGCAAATTCTGTCTGTCTTTGGTATACTTTTGTGAAAAGGACTCTACACTTCAGAAGTGCTATAGCTGCCCTAAATGCAAGTCTTTGTATTTTAATGTCTTCCTAGGGGCTGCTTTCTTACCTCATCACTGATAGGCACACTTGCGCTGAGCCTTACAATACCTCTGTCCATAATAGCCGACATGTGCATGCAAAAGGTAATGCAAATTTTATTGGTTACAATTGCAAATTCTGCAAAGAGTCCTAAATAGATTGATTAAGGGCAATAGATTGATTAAGCATGGACAGGAAGAGTTAAAACTGCAGGGATTTGGACCAGGTAGGTAGAGTGGTGACATTTGTACAATTTAATTATTTAATGAGTGTGCAAAAATTGAAGGCTGTTTACTTAAATGCCAGTTTTCAGGAAGCCTAATGCCTTCAGAAATACAACTTTTAGCAGAATACACCAGATGTTGGAATTTAAAATACATTACGGGTTCATTATGTAAGTGAATGTTTCTGTGGACATGGTCTTGTAGTGTTACCACCCTCATTGCAGTGTTTCTTAATAATTCTTACTGTCATTCCATTGCAAAGGATTTATGCACACTTTTGATCTTTAAGCAGGCCTTTCCTGATTAAATTCCCAGCCAAGGACCAAGGACTAGTAAATTCTCCCCCCTTGCTGCCAATCTTGCCACACTATGCTGTACTAAGTGGACTGCCTATTAGACCTTTCTAAGTGCCATCGTTGCAAATTAGTATAATTGTTTTATTATTGCTAATTTATTTTAAATTATTAAATTATGATGTTTAATACTGTTTTAATGGGAGGGTGGGTTTGGGCTTGGGTGGATTATTGTGTTTTATTGTTGTTAGCTGCCCCGATTATTATTATTATTATTATTATTATTATCATCATCATCATCTCTATGATGGTGAAAACTATTTTTGCAAACATACCTTTTAATATATAATTGTGTCAGGGAGGGTTTTATACAGGATGTGTGCTTTAGTTGTGTTTTTAACTTTTGTATATTTATGAAATTTATACTTTTTGTTAGTTTATTTTAATTGTGTTTTTTTAAAAATATTTATTGTAAAAATTTTAAACGGTTGTATTTGTGAGCTACCTTGGGTCCCTTTCTGAGAGAAAGGCGACATAAAAATGAAATAATAAATAAATACATTGGATCTAGTCCTCATCACTGAAAACTCTTTTAAGCAGAAGGAAAGGTGGTATAGTGAGTATACTTATTTGTCTACAGGTGCTAAATTGATATTAAGCTAGGCTGCCAGCTCTCATAGTGAGCCTTTTCCATCCATGTAGGTTTGGTTCCCCCCCCCCCACACACACACACGGGAAAACCATTGGCTAATACAGGGAAGGATGATCTGTGGGTGACTAACCTGCCAATATGACGGTCTTACTATAATGAAAATTACTTCAATATAGTTTGGGTTTTCTTCTCAATTAGCAAAGGCTTTATTGAATTTAGATCTTCTTTTCAAATAGAGGTGCAGAGAACAGACAGGTATGTGGATTCTTTTGAGAAAGTGAAATTATTGAATCAGTGTATTCAAGTCTCTGCTGCAAAACTATTTAAACTGACAGCCACATTAGAAATCCTAAGTGGGTGAGGTACATAGCATATATATCTTAGTATCTCCTAGTACAAGTGTTGCCCCTGCTTAATAATAATTTTTAATGCTGGAAGAATTTGACCTGCTTTGCACTCTATTCTGAAGTGAAATTTTTCAGATGTAGACCAAGATGTAGAGCAAGATTAGTATTTGATAAAGCTTCTCATTTCAGTAGCCTACAAAGGCTTTGGTTTGATGTCCTGTAACAATTCAGGCCCTCAAATTAAAAGGTTCACACTTCATTCTACTGTATCGGTTGCAGAAAGGCTTCTGATACCTATTATAAGTTTATATTCCCCTTAATATATTATCCTCCCTCCTTCCTCATCTTTAAGGTCCATGAACTACAAAACATATATACCACTCAATATTATAAGGAGTTGGGTAGATGTAGCAGAGTCCTGACACTGCAGTATGCTTCTAACAAGAAAGAATGACCACCAAAAAAATTAATTTAAAATGGCACAAAACCCCTTCTCCACAATGGCTGCAGTCAGGTGTAAAATATTACATTACAGGAACAGTGTCTAACAGATGGAGGGAAAGACCTGCTTCCCACTTTGTTTTCTCTGATGGGGAAGACAATCCTTTTGGATACAATACTTATGGAACAATATTAGTTTGTCCGCACACCAGAGATACAGCAACAGCCCTGCAGACTGCTGTGCAAGCTAATTGAGGAAAAGTGCAGTTCATTAAAAAGCATAAATTTCCTGACTTGATAGGAAGAAACATGATTAAAGACGCGGTGAAATTGTAGGGAAAAATCGCTCCTAGTGAGTAATGGAAGTGGGCAATTAAAGAGTCCTCAAATAAGTTAAAACAGACAGATTGAGATTTTGACTGACCACTATTTCAAGCCAAACATCTGCCTTGGCCAATTATAATTAAGTCAAACCAGGTAGTAGAGAGGAGTAGTAACAGCACAATGACTGTGGAACTTGGACATAAAGCAACAAGCAAGACAATAATGAAGAACAACCTTAAACGGAAGAGAAGGACAGTAAAAGGAGAAAATCATATAAAAATAAAAAGAGGTAGGAAGTCTAGGAAGAAACCGGAGGGAACGTCTGAAAATTTGGAAATTACAAAGGCTGCGACTACTCAACAACTAAGAATGGAGGACGTATTATTACATAAAAATACAGCAATTATCTCTCCACACCATACTTCTACCTTGCTTATAAGTTTCCCTGATTCCCTTATTTCTGAAGAGGAGGTCCTTTCATCAGATGATGGAAATGCTTATGATATAAATACTATAAAGAACACAATAATAATAATAATAATAATAATAATAATAATAATAATAATACAAAATAATAAATTTTATTTATATCCCGCCCCTCTGTCATGCAATCGAGGTGGCTCACAATAATTTAAAAACATCATACAATATTAAAATACCATCCAAATCCCACAGCCCTCCCCCTAAAAAAGAACACAAAGATGGACTTAAGACTTGGTTGCCAATAACTATTAACGGCCAAAACAGTCATCACAATTTTTGAACTGACGAGCATCAATCAGAAAATAGATGGACTAAAGGAGTTACTAGGCAAACCAAAACCAAAAACTGAGACAACTAACCATATTAAATCAGAACAATCCCAACACAGTAATGTAAAACACAATGTAGTATGCAAAGCAAATGCTTAAGACAAGTTAATACTTCAGCAAAATAGGATATTATTACAGGTAACAATTCTGACAATAGCAGCAGATGGCATAATAAATAAGCAGTACTTCATTACTTCTCAAACGAAGGATGTATTCCAGTGAGCTCCTTGAGATATTTTGGTTACCTACACGGAACAGATCTAAGAGAATTGTACTGGCATTTAAGAATTCCACTATTCCTACATTGATTTTTGATAATAGAAGACTGTTAAAGAAATTTGCAATTATACTTATACGTGTTTTCCTTAACACTAATGTCCAACCATTGCTAAAGACCATCTCCAGATGCGAAGACACACATCAGGGTTGCAAACCCATTGACGAAGTTAAAAGAAGGATACAAACTCCAAACAATCTCCTAGAAGATGAAGGAGAACTCGCTCAGATGTTCAGTACTCTTCTCGTCAGAGAAACAACAGCATATAGTGGATAAATTAGAATCTGTCAAATCAGTGTTACAGTCCGTAACAGCTGCAACAAAGACCATCAATGATTTGCTACCTTCCAGCTGGTTCTTAGCTGAACCATTAACACCATCAAGGACTGTGTTAAAATGTTCTACTGATTGCCAGGATGAACCATTGACATCATTAAGGTATATGTCCCCTAAACGTCCTGTGGAATGCCCAACTGAACTTTTGATACCATTAATACTATTGTTTCCCAAATGCACTGTGGACTATCTAGATGAGCCATTAATATCATTAACATACAAGTCTCCTAAATGTTCTTTTCTACCTAAGAATAAAAAAAGGAGACGCTCTAGTTCAAATATTCTAACCACAACATCAGCTATACAGCTTGATGGAGATTTAGGGCCTAAGCAGACTGCCAGAAATAGTGCACATTAAATTGAGGCACTGCCCTGGCTCAGTGCTAGGGAGTCATGGGAACTGTAATTTATTGTGGCACCAGAGCTCTCTGACAGAGAAGGCTCAATGTCCCAGAAAAAAATACAATTCTCATGACTCCCTAGCACTGAGCCAGGGCAGTGCCTCAATTTAATGTGCACTATTTCTGGCAGTCTGCTTAGGCCTTTAGTTAATCAGATTGGAGAGATAGGAGATAAGAATTTAAATTTAGACATTCGGGAAACTACAGTTGTTGGTCAACATTCAAAGGATATTGATTCAGCCATTTCAAAAGATGCATAGATACTTAACTCTAGTTGTACCAACATAGTAATTGAGAAACCAGGAGACAGGGAATTTCATGGTAATGCTTCTCAGGGATTGTCTACATTAACATCTTCGCTGACTCTAAATGATTGACAGCTAATAGATTCTACTTCTCTGACCCTCATTTCCTGGAATATTGCTGTATGGAACCCAGAAGCATAGACCCTTCCTTTATGTCTTTTATTACCAGACATGACATCATTTTTCTCCAAGAAACTTGGCTAGTTGAGGAATTATATGTAGAAGGTTATAAATCAATAGTATTAGATGCGGTGCCAGGTAAAGGCCATGGGAGGTTTTGTGGGGGATTAGGTGTTTCTAATGGTTCGTCCTGGCAATCCCTCGTTTCAGATCCCTGCCAATATCTGGGAAAGTAATTTTGCAGATCTGTATGATCAAACAGAGAATATTACAGTAGACCTGATGTTAGATGCTGCATCTCTCCCCTTATGGTCTCCAGTTTCTTGTTCAGAAATTAAGACTTTAATTAACCAGCTTAAACCAGCGAAAGCTCCAGGAGTAGATCTTATTACCTATAAGATATTAAAGAATGATCTGGACTGGTGGATACCAGTACTATCTACGTTTTTTTACTGCAATAGGTCATTCAGCAATGATTCCAAAAGATTGGGGTCTTGCCACTATAATTCCAGTGTATAAGAAGGGTAAAAGAGATGACCCAACAAACTTTCGACCAATCAGCCTACTAAGTCAGATTAGCAAAATGTATGCCAAACAGCTGTAGGCTAAATTAATGGATTGGCTGGAAACTGAGGAGGTTTTGAAGGATGAGAAGGCAGGTTTTAGGGCTGGCAGATCAACTATAGACTATGTGATGGTATTACAACACCTAGTAGAGAAGTATGCTCACACAGGCCAACCTCTCTACGCAGCATTCATTGATTTTTAAATCTGCATTTGACACTGTCTTTAGACCTAGACTGTGGGAAAAACTTAAGAATACTTCAATAGATAAATGCCTTCTCTTATTACTCATTAAAATTCATGAAAACACCAGTTTGAAGGTGAGATGCAGTATCCAAGGACATGTCTCTAAGGAAATACAAGTTAGGAAAGGAGTCAGATGGGTGTGTTTTGGCTCCAATCCTATTCAATTTTTATATAAACTCGCTAATTTCCTTTTTGAGCAACTCTTCCTTTCATCACCACCCCCCAAAATAGCCAATAGACATATTTATTATTATATGCTGATGATGCAGTTATCTTATCTTTGACCCCCATAGGCCTTAAGAGAGCTTTAAAATCTCTTGCTCACTATTGCGCTGAGGAAAAATTAATAATAAATTACTCTAAAACTAAGATTCTTACCTACTCTAAATGCCCTAAATTGAGAAATTGGATGTTGGAAAGGCAGTCTATTGAACAGATTAAAATCTTTAAATACTTGGGGATTGTATTTCAAGCTTCTGGGAGCAGAAATGCTCATTTAGATTATGTCATTCGCAATGCCCAAAGAATGGCAAATGCTATTCAGAATTATTTTTTCATCAAGGGAGCCCAGTTTATTCCTGCTGCAATCAAACTTTTTACGGCCAAAGCGCGATCACAATTGTTATATGGAGCTCAATTAGGATCCTACAGTGACATAACTGCCCTTGAACGAGTACAAACAAAATTCCTGAGGAAGATATTTCAGGTAGCTCGCTGTGTACCAAATACTGTATTTGGTACACAGCGAGCATGGATTAATGAAATTGAGTCTAGTATATGGAAACGGGTTAATAAAATTGAGTCTAGTATATGGATTAACATCTTCACTTACTGGCTTAAGTTAAACAAAAATCCTGGAGGACTAGCCCAGTTAATCCTGGTAGATATCCATAAATCCTCTTGTAAAATAGCTATAATTAAGAAACTGAGGGGGGTTGCAGACTGCCAGAAATAGTGCAAATTGAGTCCACTTTTAGGGTTGGGGTTAGTGCTAGGGAATCATGGGAATTGTTGTTGTTGTTTTTCTGAGACATTGAGCCTTCTCTGTCAGAGAACTCTCGTGCCACAATAAAATACAGTTCCCATGATCCCCTAACCCTAAAAGTGGACTCAATTTGCACTATTTCTGGCAGTCTGCAACCCCCCTGAATCTCCTAGGACTTGCTAAGGATACCATCTTAAAGCTAGAAATAGAACAAGCAAATTTGGCTATTAAACAAAGGATCTTAGACATCGAAGGCCAAATGGAAATTGCTGCCTTCCCTAGGCATATAGTGGTTAATGATCAAATACTGGTTTCCTCACCAGCTTCTTACCCATTTCATGTTACAATATCTAAATTTAGGAGAGCTTTATCTTTAGCTCGATTTAATGCTCTCCCAACAGCAGTGTCAGAAGGAAAATATAGGAAAACACCTTATGAATCTCAGCTCTTGTCATTGCAGTGATGGTGTTATTGAAACCACAGAACATGTTCTTTTGTACTGCAAATTTTATAAGGACAATCACCATCAGCTGATTACTCTTCTCCTAAATAAATATCCTGGTCACACTGACACCTTTTATTTAAGCTATCTCTTGGACAATCAGAAACCAAATGTTGTTCATAAGGTAGCAAAATTTTGCTACATTATATGCAAATTACGTCCCCAACTGGTTGACGGGAACTGAAATGGTTACAGCTGACTTTGAATTTGTATTTGAAATTGTTTAACAATTTTAATAACTGTACTGTGTATTTATTATTTTATTAATTTCTGTATTGGTTAATGACCAAATAAATTTTACTACTATTACATTACAGAAACTAACTACAGAAACCCTTGGGCTTGCACAGTTCTCCATTTCACTTCATTTGGTGTAGCGGCAAGAAGAAAATGGAAAGCTTTATATCCTGTGTTTGATAGAATCTGTTTCAACAAACCATAGTTCCAATTAACCATAGTAGAGTCTGAATACTAAATTGTGGTCAATTAAAAATGGCACTGAGGCTTATTCTTGTAGTGGTAAAGCATCATCCCCCCCCCTTTCTTTTCTTTTTTTTGCAAATCTAGGTACAGTATTAGAATCATAGAGTTGGAAGAGACCAGAAGGACCATCCAATCCAACCCTCTGCTATGTAGGAATACACAATAAAACATCTCCAACAGATGGCCATCCAGCCTCTGTTTAAAAACCTCCAGAGAAGGAGACTCCACCACTCTCTGAGGAAGCGTATTCTACTGTTGAACAGCTCTTACCATCAGAACGTTTTTCCTGATATTTAGGTGGAATCTCTTTTCTTGTAGTTTGAACCCATTGATCCATGTCCTAGCCTCTGGAGCAGCAGAAAATAAGCTTGCTCCATCTTCAGTATGACATCCCTTCAAATATTTAAACATGGCTATGATGTCACCTCTTAATCTTCTCTTCTCCAGGCTAAACATGCTCAGTTCCTTAAGCTGCTTCTCATAGGGCATGGCTTCCAGAGCTTTTACCATTTTGGTTACCCTCCTCAGGACATGCTATCCTTATTCAGCAGCTCCTGTGACTTGTTATGACTACATTTCTTAAAATCAGTCAGTGTGTATATATAAAAAACTGTATAAAAATCTATCAGTGTGTATATATAATGAGGGTGACCACCATAGATAAATTAAAAGTAGATAAGGCTCAATACTTGGAAAGGCACAATTAAATAGCAGGATTTCTCAGACAAGTTTCCTTGGAACCCCAGAATTCTGCAAGAGATTGTGACCGGAGTGGGGGGGAGCATTTTTTTAACTGTAAATATAATAATTTTTATGCAGGGATTCCCTGAGACCTGAAGATTATTTCAAGGATTCCTCTGGGGGAAAAAAAGATTGAAAGGAGCTGTTTGTTATACAGGCTACACATTTTGCAGCAGGAAATAAACATATGTAAAGTAAAAGCAAGCAGTACCCAATGGAAAATCAATGGCAAAACTGTCCTTACTTTAAGCAAGCGTGAGCAGAAGGCCAGATCTTCACTCCCTCTCTTCAATAAAACTGAATAAAAGCAATAAGGATATAAAATTAGAAACACTATCTTATTCTCAGTTGTGTACAAGTCTAGTTATGAGGTTCCAGCTATTGGAACAGAGAGGGCTTGGAAAGAATCATTCTTTTTCTTTAGAGTTGGTCATGTAAATAGAAACATGTAAATAGAAACATGCTCTTAGATTTTTGATTTGCCTTCTTTTCATTCCCTTCTCTGCGTTCTTTGCAACATGACTGCTTTGCTCTTTCCATCCTATCTTTCTTCAATTGAGTTCTCATTGTATTCTCTCTCCTTATACCTCAGGGCAGGTTATTTCTTCAGTAACCCTGAGGTGATAGTTTAGAGAAGGTGAGGCCATCTGAACTAGAAATAACTGTAGCCAGTTCACCATACTGTTATAGCTCTTTTCTCTTCTCTTCAGGGTGATGCCTCCTCTGCAACCTTGGGGTGACAGTTGAGAGAAACCTCAGCTGGAACAACTAGGAGATGTATTTACACTCTGACAGCTAATACTCATATGTACTCAGTAGTGAGGTTTCCTTCTCTTAATTTATTTTGTGTCTTCATACACATTGTGTCTAGTGTCTGTATACTTGTCCCTTTTTCCTGTTGATATTACATTATTATAGCATCATTTGTATTAGAAATCTAGAAAGTAAAAATGGAAGAGGGTGGTATTACAGTAGTCTGTAAAGTTATAGGAGAAGTTAGAGGATTTAAAGTTATTCAGATGGTAAAAGTTAAAGAATGCTCTTTGATTGTCCTTAAGTACCAAACAAAAATAAAACTGATTTGTTCAATGCAAATTCACCCATCATCAACATAAATGATAAACAGAAACCATGTAGGCATTGGTCTCTGATTTCCCCAGTGCTAAATGGGCCCTTTTCTGAATTTTATCTTTACATTTTTAATTTTGTTAATTTAAGGTGGTAAATGCATCATTTTTTGTGTTGCTATCATTCACAATTTACTGTAAAGAAGATTCTGAGGATGCAGTACTGTTTGTTGCTTGGGAATAAGAGACATTGACTATAATGTGACTATCTTCTGAGTAAACACACATAAAGCTGTAGCATAAGCCATCTCTTCCTAGGCTGATGCCACCCAGAAGCAGTGAAGTATAACTTCCTTCATCTTCAGCCAGTATGGCTATGGATTTCACACACAAACAATCTTTTGTTCTTCTTCCAGCTCTCCAGAAGCCTTTGCTGAGTGTCAGGAAGCTCTCCTGAACACATTTTGGCTATGTTGAAGTGTGGTGCAAGCCCCAGTTCAATTCAATGAACATTGCATGAGCAGAGCTCTAATTAAGATGCATTCTTCTCCTCTTCTAGCATATCACAGGCTATTAAAAAGAGAGAGCTTTGCTAGAACCTCCCTCCTTTCCATTGCCAAAATTGGTGGGAGGCAGGGAACTACAAAAAGGCTGCTGGCCACTGTTTTGCACAGCTAGGATAGCCTAGGATGAAGTTCCAAGCAGCTATCACAGCTATGCTCAAACATTCAGTGAGTCCTCTGCCATTCCTAAAGTTGTATTCCCTATACACTTTCCTAGCAAAGTCCCTCCTCTATTTTGTAGCTTAGATACTTCGCCTTTGGCCCAGATATTCAAGAGAGGAACCTTTTGCCCCTTCTCATTTTAGAGTTTTTGCAGGGAAACACATCCACACAGCATTTGTCCAGGATCTGTTCCCTGGTTTTCCAAAGGAGGTGGATACTTTGTGGATTCTCGTTATTACTGAAGTTGGATGTAGTGAAGGAGTTCCCTCCCACAGATCCTTTAGTAGCCCATACCAGATAGCATCCCAACTCTTTGCCCTCCTCCTTAGGGCCCAGACAGGCAGCCTCAATACATGCTTTGCCACTCCCAATATTCCTTACTATCACCACCACCCCAGCTCATCTTACAGACTCACCCAACATTTCTAACTTGACTATCTCATCCTCGTCTCATGCTGCCTTTCTCTGCCCATACAACTTGCCTTGCTTTATCTTCTTGGCTGGTTCATTTCTGAGCCAGAATCTTTTGGGGCTAACTAGATGTGTTTTAGGCAGTCTTTTTCTCCTGCTCGGCTGCTATTTGGTTTAGGGGTATTCCCATGACAATGGTACCACTACAGGATCCTTGTTCACCGGTACTACCGTATTTTTCGCCCTATAACACGCACTTTTTCTTCCCCAAAACGTGCGTGGGGAAGTCAGTGCGCCTTATAGGGCGAAGGGCCGAGGCCGCTGGGAGAAGGAGGGCTCCTTCTCCCCGCGGCCTCAGTCTTTCAATGGGCTGGCGCTGGGATCGCTTCGATCCCAGCGCCAGCCTATTCAAAGACTGAGGCCGCAGGGGGAAGGAGGGCTCCTTCTCCCCGCGGCCTCAGTCTTTCAATGGGCTGGCGCTGGGATCGCTTCGATCCCAGCACCAGCCCATTCAAAGACTGAGGTCGCGGGGGGAAGGAGGGCTCCTTCTCCCCGCAACCTCAGTCTTTCAATGGGCTGGCGCTGGGATCGCTTCGATCCCAGCACCAGCCCATTCAAAGACTGAGGTCGCGGGGGGAAGGAGCCCTCCTTCCCCCCGCGACCTCAGTTCAATGGGCTGGTGTTGGGATCGGAGAAGTTCTCCGATCCCAGCACCAGCCCATTGAACAACCGGCCTCCGGCTAAAGGGAGAAATCCTTTTTTCCTGGATTTTCTTCCTTTAAAATTGGGTGCGTCTTATATGCCGGAGCACCTTATATGGCGAAAAATACGGCACTTGATATTCCAGACTAACGTGGCTGTGGCTCTGAATTGTACTACTTGATTGAGGTGCTTCACTTTTTCAACAAGACATTCTAATATCTGGAAGAGGCCCTACAGTATAATCTTGCTGTATGGCTCAAGTTTCTTGAACCTGCCTGGAATAGCCTTCTGGAGGGATGTGCCAACTCCTCCTCAGTCTTTTACTGATGGTCAGCGGTTCCTGCTGTTACAGAAGCCGTGAAGATGTGTGGATTCTGGGAAGGAGAAGACTCCGGAGCCAGCTCCAGGGCTAGCTGTGTCTTGTTGTCCCTCCATGGGTCATAAATGGGGATTGCCAGGAAAGTCTGGGTACCCTTGAGTTTTTTATTTGACAATTGGCCCACACTTACATATGCTTCATGCTGTTATGTACTATATTACTTAGATAAATTAAGGGCGAGGGTGGATGGTTCATTTCAAAAGTGTACCAGGTTTCATATTAACTTCATGTGAAGAAGGCATCCTGTTACAGTTCCTTGTATGCAAACCCATTAATAAGCCATTGGCAGCTATTTTGAACGAAGCTCAAATATGCATATTAAAAATAAGCAAAGACCTAGACCTTCTAAGGAACTATATTTAAATAGAATCTTTATCCTGTCTAAATATGGGAAATATTTGTCTATCTTTTTCCTCTACTTTTATTATTGATGACATAACATGCTACTGTCCTTTGTTCTAATTTCAGGTCCAGTTTTCTTGGTTATTTTTTGCTGGAGCAATCCCTGTGTTTTTTTCATTTTTCATTGCAACGCTCTTATGCCACTACAACAACTGGGATCCAGTAATGGTGGGAATTAGAAGAGTTTTTGTATTCATCTGCCGAAGACATCGTATGCAGAGGTGGTGTAACTTCAGTCTTCTTCCCACCCCCTCACCCACCCTCATTCCACCTGGATTCCTATATGTGTTTTATGTGCCTTCAAGTTGCCTGTCTTGAATTTTATAGGGTTTCTTAGTCAAGGAAATCTCAGGTGGCTTGCCATTGCCATTCTTCAAAATAGAGCCCTCAACACCTGGTATTCCTCAGTGGTCTCCCATCCCAATACTAACCAGAGAGGATCAGACAGGATCTGGTGCCTTCAGGATATTTAGGCCTCCATTTGATGTGCATCTATATTAATCCTAACTTTTCTTACAGATGTAATCTCTTAAAACTAAATCTATAGGACTGTGCAGTTTGGTGATCTGGTTTGAGCTTATTTGAAGATTATACCCTCCCTGAACTGTGCCCAAAATTTTTAAAGTTTAAATCTCCTATTTTCTAGCATCTTTTTAATTGTATTCTGATTTAAGGAAACATTCTTTCCTTGACCTTATTCTGGATAGCTCTGTTTCAGTCATTTGCTTTAGAGCCAAGAGACTTAAAATGAGAACAGTACAAAGGCAGAAGCACTGACAGTTGCTCTTGTTTTTTGTAGATTATGGAGACAATGCTGTGTGTACATGGCAGTCTCTTAAGATAATAACTGCCCTAAAAGCACATTTTAGATAGTTTCCATGAGACTGCATAAATTCAAAAAATAATAATTACATAATGCTCTCTCATTTTGTAGAACATCTGAAGAAAATGAGCAATGTGAAAGTCTTATTGCAATGCACAGTGTTTCTCAAGAAGATGGTGATAGTGGTTGTTCTTAGACAACAGGTGTGTATAAATGCACTTAACACCTACTGTGTGAAAGAAAAGCTTGCTTAGTTATCAAAATGGAGTGACTCCTATTTTTACTTGATGTCTACTGTTGATTATATATGCTCTCTGAAAGCCTGTACAGGAGCAATTCAGAGAGCTATGTGGATCAGTGCTTACCTTAGTTTAAGTTTTAAAGTGTTTCAAGTTGTATTATGTAAATTTTAAAAATAATTTAGTAAGAACAAGTCTATCTTTTTACCAACAATTGCTACTCATTTAGATTCATAGCAACTGTTCCAGATATATTTGTTTAGCAATAGTACAATAGAGAAGGGTTACCTTTGTTCTCTACTTCTTTCCATTCTGTCTAAATTCCTGAAAAAGGTGCTGTGCACCCATAGCCTTAATGCTTTTAATCTTCAGCAACATGATTAGTTCACATAAATTATGAAGTCCAATAGAATGCAGATTGTGATATGGTTATAATAACAATATTTTCCCCTTTTCTTCATAGCATATATGATGGAATGATAATTCAGCGAAGAGACAATCTCCTGGAAGGTCCTTATGGAATCATGTTTCAGTGCCTCTTCTGAATCTTTAAATGTTTCAGTTCTTTTGAAACTTAAAATATACTCTCACTCTCTCTATTCCCAGTCTTGAATCGGTTTTATTAAAGAGCTACATTACTGCAGGAAATTCTAGTCTTTTTACAAAACTAGCCTGCCTTATAGAACTCAGCTGGTGAAATTACTTGACGCAATCAAGAAAGTGAATGCTGTTCTAGTGACTTTTTAAAGCTTTCCTATTTTGTTAAATGCTGGATATTTTTACAGATACTTTTTGAAATCTGTAAAAAGTGTGAATCATAATTTTGTACAAACTTTAAAATGAAAATCCAGAATGCACCAGTAACTTGTAATGGTACAAATCACCATTGTATGATATATAGGCTCTATTTGAAAAATAACAAAGGAAAGGAAAATTATTTTAATTTATTGAATAACTTCATTATTGTCAAAGCTATTATGGCTACCCAATATAACACATTCTGTCTAATCAGCGTGAGAGACCTTGTAATAGTGTCGGTGTCTGTTTTTTAAATACCAGTCACATCCCAATAAATTCTAGACCTTAAAGAACTATTAATGTAAAAAAAAAAACCACCTCTAAAGAGTGTTAGAATTCAGTAACAGTTAATACAGGATCAAATTATTTCATGTAGGAACTAAAAAAAGAATGCTCTGGGTTTAAATGGTTAAGACAGAGAAGGAGAAAAAAGTTTCTAAGCTTGAATCAATAGAGTGTGGGCTGAATTATATAAAGAGGAATCAAATTATTTTTAAAAACAAAAGCAGCCATAATAAACTGAACTGGGAATGAGTTACTGGATAGGAAAGAACTGCATAATCTTTTCATTGTTTATCTGCTCAGCACTGCCTCTTTCCCCCCTTCAAACTGCTTGTCCTTCTGAAGAGGGAAGTATACAGGATCTCTCTTGTAGGTCAGCCCCAGGGCCAAAGAATTCCACATATGTTGGGATCTTTAGAGGCAACGTTTTCCTTCTCAGCCAAAGCACCCTGTCCACATGACAGCTGAGTTTTATAATTCAGGGGATTTTTAAATGGAGACTATAGTAGGACAGTTAATGTTGAAGGTGAGGGGAAAATCCTGCTACTACTAAACGAATCTTTGCTCATTTAGAATATTAAGGTAATTGTTTTGAAAATGGAAAAAAATGTTCTACACAGGGATACATTCCAGGAGAGAATAGGATTTCCAGTATCTATGGATATAATATGCTGCTACAATGTACATTTTAAAATAACTTCAAGTGACAATGCTACACTGCAAATAATGTTTTTCCAAGTTCAGTTTAACAATGGCATATATATATATATATATATATATAAAAATGACACAGCAGCCCAAAAAGTTTGGTATCCATTGGTTTCCTATTGCAGGGAAATTTATAGCTTTCAGTTTAGTGAAATGGCTGCTAGTCAAGAGGGCTTGACATTATTTCCAGGATCAGAAGCAGCATGCCTCTGAATGCTATTTGCTAGGGAATAATAATGGTAGAGGGCCATTGCTCTCCTGTTTGTGGAATTTCCAAAGGCACTGTGGTTAGTTACTGTGGGATGCTGAACTAGTTAGCAGTTTGTTCTGATCCAGCAGGAGGTTCTTGTGCAATAAATCCAAATGCAGACCAGACCTTCTGATTTTAAAGGGGCACAGATGAATCCAGTCCTTATGTTGTACTCTTTTGCATACATACTTGGACATAGGCTCTGTTGAAGAAAATTTAACTTCTGTGAATACACATATTCTCAAGATACACTGTAACTCACAAAAGTCTTTCAGAATAGTTAAATATAGAAATTCAATTCATGAGTTTATCATTCTGGTGCAGAGACCATGACAAATACAATGGTTAAATATGATGATTTTCTTTATTAATTTAACACCATTGGTTAAAGTTCATTGGGAATATAAAAGCAGTGTACCTAGGAAATTTAGACACTATGGAATGAATATAAGCCTGAGCATTTATTATACTTGAAAGGAAGGGAATCTGTTCTGTTGCAGACTTTTACCAGTGAAAAGAGGGGGGTTGTTTAACCAGTGCCCCCAAGTTGTTTCCTTCCCTGGTCCAAGGAATCCCTGACCTTCTCAACAGAGTTGCAAGAAAGGAGTGGAATGGTTAAATTGGCCCTTTCCCATCTGCTAGTGGGTACTGCTTTTGGACAGAATTCCTCAAAAATGATCTTCAAAACCAGCCCTTTTTACTTGAGCTAGGGTGGGATGTGTGCAGCCCTACAAATCTTGTTTTGAACTGCAGCTCCCAAGATTTTTGACCATTGGCTGTACTGTCTAGGGCAGGGGTAGGCAACCTTTCCCCTTTAAGGGCTGAGGGACTTCAGCTCCCAGAATCCCAGGAGCTATTGGCCAACATGGGACTATTGGCCAACATGGCTGAGGCTTCTGGGAGCTGAAGTCCCTCGGCCCTTAAAGGAGAAAGGTTGCCTACCCCTGGTCTAGGGCTTCTGGAGTGCTACACAGTAACCAGTCCTGTACTAAGAGTAGTTCCTGTTGTTGAGACTGAAAATGCCCAAAGAGTGGAGTTTCTGAGTGCAATAAAGATGGTGAAAGCAAAAACAAAAGGCAACAGTTGTGTTAATTCAGGAAGCACCTTGTTTGAGTTTATTTTTGTCCTGTTCACCAAATAAAGTTTTGTTTAGAATTATATATTTCTATTTGTGACTGGCCATATTAGGATGGCATCACATGTAGACCTTTTTTAAAAAATAACTATATGGGTGGCTGTCAGCCATTGCAACTATCATGCAAGCTTCACCGGAGAAGTAAGTGATTTCTGATCTTCCGATTGGAATGATTTGTAACTTGACTTTGGATAAAATTCTGACTATTGGCAGGAGCAAGGTTTTTCTTCAGTAAGCTGACAAAATTGCTTTAGGAAGGTGAATTTGCTTGAAAGATTCTGAGCTTGAGCCCCTCTGGAGGTTGAAAAAGAAAATAATGCTATTCATGCATTGGGCAAGTGAGAAAGCAAGCAAATTATTATTATTTGCTTCATTACTGTTCTGCTCTTTGATTGAAGGTGTCAATCAAACTTGGTCAGTAAAAGGTGATGACTGAATTACATTTTCATAGCAACTGGAACAATAATTTGGGGGGAATATATAATAATATACCTCCCATGTCTAATTCTGCTTTCAAATAAACTAGTTGCAATGTTGGTTGGGAAGAAAAATGCTTTTTTCTATTTTCAACCACTCAAGCTGCACAAAATACAGTACTCAGTTAAAAAGTTCCACCTGGTGAAGTTCATGGTGTCTGTTTGCCAGAAAAGAAACAGATTAGTCCTACCCTTGCATCCTTTCTTCTTGTGGCTACCAAAATGGAGGATGAAATTAGAAGTATAAAAGAAAGCGGTGCCTCTTGTTACAATCAAGCATCTTCTCCAGTCCTTACCTTTTTCTTCCTCTTAAACTGCATAATCTTAAATTTGGCCATCCTATTAGGGAATGGATTAAAAAAAATGCTTATTTTTACTAGGTAAAAAACATTTCTTACATGCTCTGGCTCATTACTGTCGAGGAGTACTGCTAAAAGATGAATGTTTAGACAAGCATTTCTAGGTCTCATTATGAGTGGGAAAGTGCTTAGAAAGGTCAGCATGCAAACAATGAAAAAAAAGCAGGCTTTGGGTTTATTTTTCTGACCGTTGTTTAGCAGCAATAGAAACAAATTTAAAAACTTAAATCACAAATGGTGACTTCCAATTTTTAATATGTACATGTTATTCAGTATGAATCTTTGAACATATGCAATATATACTGTGCAACCAACTGGATAAAATGTGATGAGATTTTTCTACATTAAATATGGGTTTTCAAAAAAAAAAATTGTCATGTCTTACTCCTGGGAAAAGGGCAGTTCACAACATTTAGTTTTATATAATCTTGGAAAACCTGAGTGATTTGTTTAAAATTACCAGGGTCTGCTTATTAACAAATACTACAATATACACTCATGTATAAGTCTAGAAATTTTAATTAAAAAATTGACCCTCAAAACCAGAGTTGAATTATCCACGAGTCAGTGTTAGTGCTGTACTTTAACTCTTATTTTTAAAAAGGAACCATCCCCTGGTGAAAAGCAAGAGCATAATCTGTCCTGGAAGCATGACACATCTCTATTCTCTCATCCTTTAGTATGAACACAGTTCTGCCTGCTGGAATTTTGTAATTTTTTTGGCATTGTTTTCCTTTGCTTCATTTTTTATATCCTTTGTTACATGGCCCTAGGTTTTACCCTCGACTTATCCACGGATCATATCAAAATCCATAATTTTGGCCCCCAAACCTGCCCTCGACGTATACATGAGGTTGATTTATAGTTGAGTATATACAGTATGTGAAAGTGAGAAACCACCTGAAAATCAAGAATTATTTAGTGTCTCCTTGTCCCAGATTCTTATTTATTTGTCCTAATTTCTCATGTTTTAATCCTTATATTGTTTGTTGTAATTGAAAAATGTTCATCTTTGGTCAGAGGGCTGGATCTGGAAAAACTAGAAGAAATTCTAGTTAACTAGAAGAAATTCTGGCAGTGGTGTTCTTACTGTTGTACAAGAGCTGGTGAAAGGACTTTGCACAATGTCGACTTCTCACAAAACTACAGTTCCCTGAATTCCCTACCATTGAGCCAGGGCAGTTAAAGCGGTCTCAAACTGGATTATTTCTGCAGTGTGTTTTGGACCTTGGGAACACAGGGAGCTGCCTTATACCAAGTCAGACCTTTAAAAAACAACAACAGGAAGTGACCTCTAGCATCACGTCCTGTTGTAAAAAAAAAGGTCTCTCCTGGGCCTAAAATGGCCTAGGGAAGGACCAAAAACATAGTAAAAGGCTGTCCTGTGCCCACTGGTGGTCCCATACTGATGGAGCCCAATATTGCCAGCTCTAACTAGCTTTCAAAAATTTTAGATAAAATTTTTTCCTATCCCTCCACAGAAATTCCTTATATTCCTTCATGGTCTCTCATCCAAGTACTAACCACATGTCTTGAAATGTACAAGAGATTATGCTATGGCTACAGCCAGAACGTTTCCACAGCTGAGACTAACACACGTCTTAAGAGGTTGTGCCAGAGCCATTGCAACACTTTGGGCTGGATTTCTCCCTTTCTCATTCAAGTATCCTGTCCTTGGTCAAGAATAGCAATTCTGTTTGCAAAAAGAAGCCTTCCATTTGTGGATGGGGCAACTCTGGGCCCTTCTGTGCTGTGTTTCCTTGTCTCTATGGAAAAGAATGTCTTTAAATCTAAAAAGAAACCAACTTTTTAAAGATCCACTCATACCTCAAGTATTTCATATTGGTCTTTCCCAGGTTAAAACCAATTGGACCAAACTTTTAACAAGTTGAGAGATGCCTCCCAAGAGCAGTAACGGCTAGGGGGATGTCCATGTTTTTTCTTTCCCTTGCTGGGTATATGATAATGAACTTCTTCTCTTGATTGTTTATTTGCTTCCCATGTAAAAAAAGGTGTTTCATCTGTACTGTTTCTCTGCTCTCCACCTGCCTTCTTTTATTCATGCTTTTGTTACCCCAGAGTGTTTCTCTAGAATATGACCTTGATTGCAATATGTGCCTCTGTCTCTGGGTTTGCATTTTTGATTAAGATTTCTGGTTTCCCCAAGGCCAGAACTTTTTGTGTTGTTGTACTTAGCATTTGTAAGAGCATCTGAGACAAAAGTTTTCTTTTAAAACAAACAAACAAACAACCATTGTAAATGAATGCTTGGATGCTCAGAGGTTTGGAAGAGAACATAGTAAAAAGAACATAGTAAAAATTTATCACCTCCATTTTCTAGGAAATTAGAATCACTTGCACTGGTCTTGAGCCATGTAGCGCTTTTGTATTGGCAGCCTCAATAACAAAACAAAACCCACAAAACAAAACAGTTGGCCAAAGCCACTAAAATAAATCCACAAAGTTAATAGAATTTGTTAAGTCAATACATATATAAATCCCATTGATTCAATGGGCTTATTCAAGCTGTAGCTGGGCCAGTGAATACTGGCTCACAGACCCAGAAGTGAGTAATGTATTTTCCTCCAAATGTTATTCAACTGTAGTTTCCATAAGCCATAGCCAGTATAGCCAGTAAGTAGGAGTGTTGGGAGTTGCAGTGGAGGACTGCACTTTGCCAACCCTGCCATGAAAAAGTGGGGTCATTGCCCTCTTAAATGGCCTACGTGAGTAGGTCATTAAAAGCAAATATCACTCGTATATAAAAAATAATGGACAAGTCCATCAAAAACCAGGTGAACACCCTAAATGACACAATAGCTTTCCAGAATGCATCTTAGAAAAAACAACAGGTTTGTTGCTATTGTGGTGTACATTTAAGTTGTTTCTGACTTATGACAATGGGGTTTTCTTGGCAAGATTTGTTCAGACAGAATTTGCCTTTGCCTTCCTGAGGCTGAGAGAGTGTGACTTCCCTAAGGTTACCCAATGGGTTTCCATAGCCATGTGGTGTTCCAAACCCTCATCTTCAGAGTCGTCCTATACTTAAACCACTACATAACACAGCCTCTAATACAAATTTACTTTCTACATTTGTATGTAGTGGCAAAACAAAATGAGCGTGTGCAAAATTTACTATGGCTGTTGGGAACACAGTGGTTAATTCCTTGACAAGTCATATGCTTTTTGACAGTGCAGAGAAAAACCAGGTCACACTCACATTGAACAGCAGGATTCACTGAGTCATTTGTGTAAATCCACATAGTTCAGCAATTACTTGGTAAATCCATTTCACCTAAACGTTACAATGAGATTCTGTTCAAGAATCCTTCAAGACATCAGGCTAAAGCTAAACAGTAATATTTTAACTGGTATGGATAATTGAATGGTCAGATGGATTCTAATGTTGGATTGATCTGGTTCTTTGAGATTTTTTTAAAAAAATGTTAAGAGAAATATCTATAGAGAAGCTTTCAAGCCAATTATATACACATTTATGAACCCAAGCAATTATTGTCTTTTCACTGTTAGCATGATGAACATATATGTTCTGCTTTATGACTGAAAGATATTTCTTTCAAAAATCAGTGTGCTGAGTGTGCCTATTATAACTGAGACACACAGCTTAAAAACTAGGAGGCAGTCCATATCAGCTAAAATCATGTGCAGATTCTTAATGGCAGCTTACACTTTCCATGATGCACTTTTTCCGCACATGTGCATCACAGGTTTCCTAGTGACTATGGCAAATCATGAGATCAAGTTCTGTTGTTATCTATATCATCTTCTATTGTTTTCTATATCGTCTTCCAGAACCATGCTTGACTGCAGAGAAACCAGCAAATCAAGGAGTCTTGGCTCAGAAACCTATCCTTGGCAAGGGTTTTCTTGGCAAGATGAATTGAGAAGAGGTTTCCCATTGCCTTCCTCCTAGGCTGAGAGCATGTAACTTGACCAGGGTCATTCACAGATGTTCCCACAGCCGAATCCTGGTCTGTCGGTGTCCTGGTCCAATGCTCCAACCACTACACCACATTGGTTCTTGTTAGGGTGAAATAAAATGCAAAATATACAGATAGTAAATTAATTAAAGCCTAGATGAAGATGTATGTGTAATCAATATAGTGACTGGTTGCAAAACTGCTAGTAACAAATATCTTTGAGCAAATTGATGGGCACTGATAGTGGTTGTCTTGATTCAGACCACAGCTGCTAGGTTTGAACCTATTTATTAATCCCTAAAGGCTTTCAATTCTCAATGAATTTAACCACAGTTAACCAATGTAGTATTGTGATCAATTATTTTAGCATGGATTTAGCATTAGATTTTGTTGGACTGCAGGTGCAGGCTTAGGCCTCGTTCCTACTATTGATTTAAAGCAAATTGCTGATCAGGTTATATGACCGTCATTTTCACTTGAAACCAGTTCTGATCCTACTGTGCTCATGATGAAGCGAGGCACATGCAAAAAAACTCGCTGTTTCCTGACACTAGTTTTTTGGCGGTTCTTTTGAAAAGAGTCGATTCTGAAGCGTGTTCAACAAGTGGGAATGACGGATCTGAATTGCACCATTCTGGAGGGGAGGGCCTAATGGCAGAGGGGAGTTTACCATCCCTCCTCAGTTTTGGGGAAATCAGCCACCACCACCCCCAGCACTGCCTTTGTGCTTGTGTGACCTATGGACTCTCTCTCTCTCTCTATATATATATATTGCAACTATTTGCAATTATGGGCAGACTGCAGCTCAGAGAAGCATCTAGTTGCAAAACCAATGGATTGCATATCCTGTCAATTTAAAAAAAAAAATACAGTTCCCAAGCCAGGCTGCTCAAAGAGGAAATGTTGTGCTTGAGCAGCCTAGGATGCTGATAGGCAGAGGAAGGCTCAGTTGCTAAAGTCACCCTGCTTGGTGCCTGGAATGGCCCTGTCCTCACCATGTTGCCGATTGTGTCACCGATGAAGTGCAGATAATTGACATGCATTTTGAAGCAGTGCAAGCTAGTGGGAACGACAGTTGTGCCAAAAAAGAAGCAATTACAAGGGAATGATGAAACAATCTGCTTTCATAGTAGGAATGACAGTCCTTTTGGAATCGATTCACTGACATGGAGAGAAGGCGAATTGCAAACCAATTTAAATGTAAGTGGGAATGAGCCCTTAGTTATACTTTCTTGGTAATAAGCCCTATTGAAATCAGTAGGACCTATATCAGAATAGATATGTAAAAGACTGCAGTCATGTTACTCACCTTGGACCCATCATCCATGTTATGCACTAGCTAGCATGAAACATTTCTACCTACTGATATTTCATTAATGCTAACTCTTATATTTAATCTGTCAGGGTGGATGGTCTTGGATAATATGAGGAGTTTATCAATTAGGTTTTATCAATATGATTTGAAGATTAATTGCCAGTCACTTGCCATTCCACTTAAACATTTCATTTTATATGGATTTTTATAGTCTATGTCATTCTATTAAGGGACATTTCCCCCTAATCCTTTGGTTCTGAGGATCTGAAAACATAATCCAACTCACAGCTTGATATTGTGACATACTCTATTAATTCTAGTCTCATAGTTTGGCTATAATATTTTAATTGCATTAAATGAATAGTGCCCTTGCTGCACTGCTGATCTGGAGAAACACTCTTTATATTCAAGGTTAAGTGGGAAGATGTGTGTTCATATGAGCTCCACCCTTCAAGGTGATAAAGAGAAGAGTGCAATAATTGTGTTACTATGGCTAAAAATAATTTCTGAAGTGGACAAATCACATCAGACAGGAAGTCATTCAAAAAGCAAGTGCTTTGATTAGTGTAACAAATCCATTTTGGGATCTCATTTTGTAAAATTCAAGCCGATAGTGTGGCCCAAAGCAATGAAATGCAGGGGGAGGTTCCCCATTTTATACATTTGGACAAGCAGGTGCATTATACAATGATGAGTTTTGTTTTGAGTCTTTGGATACATTCATCAGGATGTGATTGCCCATGTCCCTATGATCATGGTTCAAAGGGCATGAGTCTATGAGGCATAGTAGATGTACAGTTGTTAAAAATCTTTTATGCTTGGCCGAAAACATGCTTTTAAATCATCATTCCCTATTGGAGGGTGCAACTGAATATTCTAAAACCTTGATACTCAAATTTTTGTCAAGTATTTGTATGAGAAACGGGATGCCATGTTATCTTCTGGCTTCCATTCCGTAATCAAGATGCACCTATAGAGCATCATGTGTGATCATGATGTCCTGCAGATGAAGCAATTTTCCAAAACAAGGAAAGAGCAGGGTGGATATAGTAATTTTGAAATAAATGTACTAGCCTACTCAGGAAAAATACCACCCCAATCATCACAGCCTTCCACCTTGCCCTTCTTTCTCTACAGCCTTTTGATATATACTTTAAACGATAAAGAACTGGCTCTTAAAATAGAATTTGGCTGTAACATGAGATGATTATTTAATGTCACCTTCCATTAATTTTCATAGTGACTTTAGTTCAGAGAAGAATATAGAGATGATTTAGTTCAAAGTAAAAAGGACAAGATAATTACTTTATATTTTTACTGTGATCAGAGTTAAATGTATATATAGTACACATAAGGAATTTCAAATTCTGGCTATAACTGCATATAATCGGGGACATGCAGTGAAGGAAGCTTATGTGCAGAGATCGTCTAATAGATCAGATTGTGCCTGTACAATTAAGGATGGCATATGGTTTGGGCATTCGTACTTGGGCATGTACTTGCTACCACCGTTTTGGTGTTACACACATAGCGCATGCAACCTTTCTGCCAATTTAGAAATTAGTCTGTCTATCCAGAAATGACATTGATAGCTCTCCAGTGTCTCAAGCTGAGGACTTTACCCAGCCCTTATATTGGGCCTTTGCAGACTGCCAGAAATAGTGCAAATTGAGTCCACTTTAACTGCCCTGGCTCAGTGCTAGGGAATCATGGGAACTGTAGTTTATTGTGGCACCAGAACTCTTTCAGAGAGAAGGCTCACTGTGTCAGAAAAAAATACAATTCCCATGATTCCCTAGCAGTGAGCCAGGACAGTTAAAGTGGACTCAATTTGCACTATTTCTAGCAGTCTGCAAAGGCCCATTGATAATGATTCAACTAGGCGTGCCAGTTAGCAAAGCCTGGGGTTTTCTTTGTGAAAACCATTGAACTCTAGCCCTGCCTGCTGTAAAGGAGCACTAAGAAGATAGTCAAAGCTCATTGAGCTACCAACACTAATCTGTATCTCCGAGGGAGTCAACAAGTTTTCTGTTTCCTTGTTCATCTGTTTCAAGAGGTTATGATACGTTCAGAAGACATACACAATTTTGATATGCATTATGTTGATGCATATGCATTTTTTTCCAGCCCAGAACATCTCAGAATGCATCAGGCACCAAAAATGGCAGCTGAATAATTAGTGTTGAATTGGACTGGATCCATTTCAAACCTCACCAAGAGTCATGAATAATGTAATCTGCTGATGTTAAAAAAGATCTTGATGACAAAAGGATGCAGCAGGTATTTTATAGCAAATAAAACTCATTATTAAGTTCAGTGTGGAGAGCCCTAATCCAGCTGGAACATGCCCTTGAAAGCTCACATCCCCAAGCGCATGTGTGCATTACATTGCCCTGAGGGAAGCTGGGGTGTGGCTGCAAAACAGAGATGTGGAAAACTGGTTCCAGTTAGCGTGTGGAGTATGCCTCCTCTTTCTGGATACCATGCCAGCATGACTTTTCCCTGGTATTTATAAATAGCAATGTAACCCTTCCAAGACCATCACAGGCTGTGTCACGAACATGCTATGAACAACTCACACAACTGTTAGTTTGTTTTTAACATGGACATTTCTGTTACCTCTGTGATTACTTGAGCTATAACTGTGTAGTGTGAAGGTGCCCAGTCCCTAATTCATCTGTTCTACAGAATGGCCTTCTACTTCTTGATGAGTGAGAAAAATATCAGTGTTTTCAGAAAGATATCTGTGACTCTGACATCTTCACCTTTTCCCCTCCTGTATGAATTTTGTGAGAGGAGAAAGGAGAAACCTCATGATTTTTAAAAAAATTAAATTTCAATTAATTTTTTTTTTTAAAAAAAATTATTCTAGGCTCATCCACTTATATGCTTTAGGAAATAGGTGAAGACCTATTACAGCAAGATAATAAAAATCAATTCATCAGCTCTGATATGCATATTCATGATATTTAATGAGAATAACCATATCGAGATACAGTATCAGTTAGGTTTCTAACCTTGTTGCATTACATTTTATTCTTTTAAAAGTTTCTTTAAAAACATCACACCTTATCAAATTTTCACTTTAGCCACACGAAACTATGTACATGCAAATACATTTAGTCTGTGTGCATGCTATTCTAATTTAAAGGTATAGTTTTAATTTTGCTCATTATTTATGTCACAATTATTGACATTGCATTCAGTGATACATGGGAATTATGATTTATGAGTAACATTAGTACAAAAACATTACTAAGGGTGTATGGTGTGGTATGGGAGGAGGTAAGTAGGTGGTGACACCAACCCTAGTAATGCCACTGGTGAGAGGAGATGTCTTCTTCTCCTGGGTCTTAACTGAACAGTGGGTAAGTTCGAGGAGATGGAAACCCTAGAGATGATTGCAAAGTAAAAGAAAGAACAGCCATTTCCTAAATTAGGCAAGTACAGAAATCCTAAACCCATCCATCAGAATTTCTCCAAAATTTTATTCACCTTTGATTCTTTTTCAAAAGGAAATCATTTTCTCTTAAATAAAATAAGAATAGTAAAAATGAATCTAGAAAGCTTGGTAGGCCCACTCAGTTACATTCTTTAGGAAAAAAGTGATGACCCTCATTACAGCAAATTGATAATTCCTCAGTAGACTGATGTGTGTATTCGTGATTTTTAATAGAATAAATCATGATACAGTATCAGTATCTGTAAGGGTTACAAACTTGTTGCAACATAGAAACAGCCTATGGTTATTTCCCTCAGGAGAGAGTGTGACAGGAAGTGTGACCTGAATGATTCTCATAATTTCCATAACTGTATTTGACACCACAGTATCTAATCTAGACTGTTTTAGTAAATTAGGATTTGGAACCATTTTATCACCATATCTCCTGTCTAACTTTTAGGGTTAGTGCGGTCTAACAAAGAAGGCTAAATATCTCATAAAACTACAAATCCCAGAATTCCATAGCATTGAGCCATGATAAAGTGGTGTGAAACTGCATTAATTCTGTGGTGTAGATGTAGTCTTTGGATTCCTTTTTGCAGCAATAGCATGGCATGCCTATTAGCAACTGTGGTTGGTTTTCCAGCTGCAACTACTCTTGAACAGAGATGATCATGCTACTGTTACTCATTCTGCTGATCAATGGTCAGTGACCTAGCAGTTATGAAATGACATCTTCAGGAAACTTCACTTGGCACCTGTGTTGCTGTCTTTCAGAAATGATTTATTTCCCCAGGATATTTATCACTGTTCTTTTGCCTTCCTGTGTTGTTTTAATCCAGTTTTTAAAGAAAGCTAAGTACAAAATTAGTGGTACCTAGCCTAGACTTGAAGGTTAGTTGGGACTAACAAGTTCCACTTATTTCAATGGGTCTTCTCTAGGTAGGACTAACACTGGAAATAGCCTTGACTTGTCTAAGACTGTAATATTTTAATCTGTCTTCCATTCACTTTTTACTCCCCTGGAACAGTTTTTATGAACAACATTATACAAATGTTTTAAATGAAATAAAATGTAGCTGTTATGGTTGTGTGTGTGTGTGTTTTTTAAAAAATATTGCTAATGTTGCTATTTGGTTCTTGGTTTTAGAATGTTAAATTTAACTGTAAAGTTTCGCTGATGTATTTTCTGTGTAAACTGCTGACTTTTTAAAATCTGGCAAGTGACACACATTTTAAAAACAGAGCTCTCCATATGTCAAGAGCTTAAAACTTCCTTCATTTAACCTATGTACGATTCGGACAGTGTGCTCCTTTCCAGTTCTGAAAATCTAGAAAACTGTATCTGATTAAAACTAATCCTAAGTTAACAACGACTTCCGGTTGGCTATGGCTCCTCGTTAGGACGTGCATTGACAGTGCTCCATGCCCGTCCTGTGCTGCTGGGGTTCCCTGTGCCTCTATCCAGCTTCGGAGGTACAGAAATTGCCCACCACGATTTGGGGGTTCAGAGGGGGCTCGTAGCAGGTCCAATCTGAATCGGACCAAGAGAAGTGTCCGGAGCAATCAGAAGGACGCAAGAGCAAGCCACGGACCCTGCAGCAGAACGGCTCTCTTTCTTTTGAGCCGCAGAGGAGCCGCCAATTTTATTTTAATAAGGTTTTTAAAGATTTAAGACTGACGATAACAGCTTTGGATTCGGAAGGAGAAGTTAAGAGACCTGGGATGAGAAGGTATCTAATTAAGGCTCTTCTTCTTTGATCCAGTGCAGTATTTGGCAATAATTAACAGTTAGCAGAAGTGAAAGTGGAAGCGTTCACTCGGAGCTATATCCGGACATTCTAATTTTGGACACTATAAGCTTTGGACTTTCAGAACGCCTAATTTTGGAATCTACAAGGTAAATTGGAGTTTCAACTTTATTTTTTATTTTTTTTGAAGTAATTGACTGCGGAAATAGTGAGAACTAATTTATTGACGAACTTTCTTATCTGAGGACTTTACTATTTTATAGCTGCTGAGTTAAATTGACGTAGAAAGGAAACGAAATGGACATAATAAGTATACTGATTTGGGATGGCAACTAAATTAAAGTATTGACGCTACTTAAATGGCAAGCTGAACTGAATTCTGGACTGGACTGGTTTAGTGCCCTTGAGAAAGAGTAAATTAAAGTGACTCTGGCCTTGGTGAATATACATATTCCTATTCACACCTGCTAGTATCCTGATAATTTTCAAGGTTAAGATGACGACACGGTCGCAGACACAGAAAATGGCCTCTCAACCTCAAAGAAGACTCTCTGTGGACAAATCAAAGAACATAGACATGAGTCACTTAATACTGGAAAAGATAGACTCGCTGTCTGACAAATTCTCCTCCCAGTTTATTGATTTCAAAAAAGAGATACGTCAGGAGATTAGATCGGATCTGCGGGAGATAAATCAGAAAGTAGATGTACTGTTGGGAGAGATGCAGAATGTGAAGAAGCGAGTGGAGATATTAGAATGCCCTGTGGAAAAATCTGAGCGATAGATAACAAGAATGGAAGATATCCGAGAGCAGGATTTGGATGAAGTGTCAGCCTTGGAACAGAAACTTAGAGAGAAGGCAATAAAAGTTCGGGGGTTGACTGAAGAGAGAAATGAAAAACTGCCAGAGAGATTGATACCGAGAATGGCAGAGTTTATGAATAAAAGTGTTCAGGAAATGTATGGGGATATCGATACTCTCTTTCGTGTGAACTCAATTGTCGCAAAGCAAAAAGGTTTACCCAGAGACATTGTGATCAATTTTGTTAAGAAACAAACTAGAGATGCCTTTTTGGCAAAAAATAATCAGGACTCATTTAATATAGATGGACAAAACTTAAGAGTGCTAAAAGATGTACCGGGGAGAATTTTGAGGAAGCGACGGAATTATACTACTCTAACTGCTTTCTTGAGAAAAGAAAGAATACAGTATCGATGGGAGATTCCAGAAGGTCTGTCATTTTGGTGGGGCAGAAAAAGAATCAGAATAAACAATACCGATCAAGCAGCCAAATTTTTGAAACAGGCATTCGCTAAGAAGAAGAAACAGGATAGAGATAAAAGAAAGGAAAAACAAGGAGAGGAAGATAAAGTTGACACTACTGGGAACAGTAGTGAATTGACGAAACCTGAAAGTCATCGCCAGGGAAAACACGATCTAGAGACATCATTAAATCAAGATTATGATCTACTGGAATTACAATATGATCTGCAAGGACATGATGGCGATGACGAAGACAAAAATGACGACGATGAAGACGAGGAAATTTATGATAATGACGAAGACAGCTCCAAAAATTTAGGTGAAATCGAAAGTTTCAGACAGGCCTTGGGGGAATTTGATAAAGGGGATTACAGATTTCACCCCATTACCTCCCCAATTGGTATTGAGGAGTATTTTGATAACTGAGTAAGTTAAGAGGAGACAAGTGTTTAGTCTCCTCTCTCTTCTTTCCCCTTTTCTTTTCTTCTTTTATTATTACTTGGTGTTGCATTATTAGAAACATTAGTTATGGCATATGCTAAACAGTTTAAAATAATTTCTTTAAACGTACAGGGATTAAACACGCCACAAAAACGGAAACAAATTTTTCATTACTTACAGAAATTAAAATTTGATATTTACTGTCTGCAGGAATGCAGAATTAAAAAGAAGGATGTGAAGTATTTACGAAATTTAAAATTAGGCTTAGAATTTACTGCTGCAAGTATGTTTAAAAAGAGAGGGGTCACCTTTTACATAAATCCTATCTACGATCCCAAACTGGTTCATAGTGATTCGGAAGGATTTTTCCTAATGGTCGAAATCACGATAGAGAACAAGTCTTTTTTGTTAGTAGGTATCTATGGCCCACTTAATAACAAAGGAAAATTTTACAAAAGGCTGAAGGAAAGACTATTGGATTTACAACAGGAAAATGTAATTATGCTTGGTGACTATAATGGGATAATAGACCCGACACTTGATAGGACATCAACAAAGCCAATTAGAAAAAATCATGGGAAATTACCTAGGGAGTTTTTCAACATGACTGATATGTTACATTTGAGTGACACATTTAGAGCAAAGAAGGGTAAAGAGAAAGATTATACCTTTTATTCAAACTGCCACAAAACGCACTCCAGAATTGATATGATATGGATGTCTGATCATTTATTAAATAAAGTATCAAAAGTTAAAATATTACCAAAAATATGGTCAGACCATAATCCTATAATGACGGAATTAAAATTCGGCCGACCAAATTTTCAGTGGAGATTAAATGTTAACGTCTTAAAAGATAGTGCAGTATATGAGGAGATCAAAAAACACATAACATATTATTTTAAGGAAAACTGGAACAACGAAGTAAGTATACAATCGGTCTGGGATGCTCATAAAGCTGTGATTAGAGGGTTAATAATACAAAAAACAGTGGAAAAGAAAAGACAGAGGCAACAAAAAGAAGAAGCACTTATTAAAGATTTAGTAGAATTGGAGATTAAGCTGAAGTTGGCCCCAAACTCGGCAGAAATTAAAGATAAAATCAGGTTTACACAAAAGCAAATACAAATTCTTAATATGGAACAAATTGAAAATAAAATAAAATTTACCAAACAAAAATATTACGAATTTGGAAACAAATCAGGAAGACTATTATCTTATCTGGTCAGAAAAGAAAAAGCCAAAAGATCGATTACAAGAATTAAAAAAGGTACTGAGATATTTTCAAAGCAGTCAGAAAAGAAAAAGCCAAATATCTGGTCAGAAAAGAAAAAGCCAAAAGATCGATTACAAGAATTAAAAAAGGTACTGAGATATTTTCAAAGCAGTCGCAGATTAAAAAAATCTTCATGTTTTTTTTTTGAGAACTTATATAAAGATAATAACACACAAAATTTGGATATCAAGAATTATCTGAGGAATATAGATATGTTTAAAATCACGAAAGAACAACAAGAGGCTCTTAATAGACCAATTACAGCAAAAGAGCTTGAACACGCAATTAGGTCATCGAAATCCTCTAAATCCCCAGGCCCAGATGGCTATCCCAATGAATATTATAAATTATTTGCAACAGAATTAATCCCCCCTCTTTTAAGTACCATGAATGCTATTGTAGAAGGGAAAATACCACAATCATGGAATTCCGCAAACATTTCACTAATATTAAAACAAGATAAAGATGGATTAGATCCAAGTAATTATAGACCAATATCATTATTAAACACTGACTATAAATTGATGGCCGCAATTTTAGCTGATCGTTTGAAAGTTATTTTAGGGAATTGGATCCACGACGATCAGAATGGCTTTCTTCCATCCAGGGGGACAAAACAAAACTTTAGAAACTTACTAAATATAATCGATTTTCATCAAAAAAATCTACATAGAAAATTGGCACTGTTCTTCCTGGATGCGGAAAAGGCTTTTGACAACGTCAATTGGAATTTCATGATTGCGGTGCTTGAAAAAATTGAAGCAGGAGATATTTTCAATAACTGGATTAAAAAAATTTATTCAGATCAGAATGCTTCTATTATTATAAATGGGGATAAGACTTCTGTATTTAAGATTAGAAAAGGAGTAAGGCAAGGATGTCCCCTGGCCCCTTTATTGTTTATTTTGACGCTCGAGGTGATGCTCGTTCAAATTAGGGGGGAGAAGAGAATTCAAGGGGTTGAATTTGGAAAACAGTCTTATAAACTCCGTGCGTATGCGGATGATTTGGTTTTAACAATTGCCAACCCATTGCAAGGTACTCTGCCACTTATGGAGTTGCTACATGATTTTGGAAAAGTTTCTGGTTATAAAATAAATCGTAACAAATCCATAATGATGACTATGAACGTTCCTAAGACGGAGATTGACAAATTAAGGGAAATAACTGGCTTTAAACTTGAAAATAAAACTAAATATCTGGGGATCTGGATTAGCACTAAAAATGCGGATCTTTTTCAAAATAACTATCAAAAAATCTGGAACGTGATGAAAGAGAATATGAAAAAATGGGATCAGTTAACTGTGTCATGGATGGGAAGAGTAGCGTTGGTTAAAATGGCAATACTCCCAAAATTAATATATTATTTCCAAAATATCCCGGTAATAGAAAATGAAAGAATTTTAAAAAATTGGGACAAGACTATATTAAATTTTATTTGGAAAAATAAAAGACATAGATTAAAAGCCATAGACCTACAGGACTCACCAAAAAGGGGAGGATTAAGTGTACCAAGTTGTCTATGGTACTACGATGCATGTGTCCTGGATTGGCTACGAGATTGGCTGGTGCTAAAAAATCAGAGAATTCTTGATTTGGAGGGTGGGGATTTAGTATATGGTTTTCACGCTTATTTATTTTATGACAAATATAAAGTGGATGGAAAATTTAAAGATCACTATATTCGTAGGTCATGCCTACGAATTTGGCAAAAATATAAGACGAAATGGTGTGTAAAAGTTCCATTATGGGCCTCTCCAGTAGATTCGGGGTTAATGAAAAATATTTATAGAGAAAGTACTCGTTATAAATATAAGGATTTGATTGATTGTGATGGTCTAGATATTAAATTTAAGACAAGAGAGGAATTAAAGAACATAGGTATTGACTTAAATTGGTTCGCATATATGCAAATACACGAACAATTTAAGACTGATATAAAAGTAGACAGGATTGCCCCTGCAGACAAAAATTTTGAAAGTGTGTTATTTGGCGAGGAGAAAAAGATTATTTCAAAGTTTTATATCTTAATTAGAAATTGGGAAACAGAAGAAAATACTGTCAAAACATATATGATAAATTGGGCTAAAGACTTAAATCAAAATGTGACTTTGGATGAGTGGGAAAGAAGCTGTGAAAAAGTAAGAAAATTGGCAGTCAATATCGATCAAAGGGAAAACGCTTATAAAACTATGACTAGATGGTACCTAACTCCATATATATTGTCTAAAATTTACAAGGGTGCAACCCCCTATGTTGGAAATGTGGCAAAGAAATAGGATTTTACTATCACGTTTGGTGGAGATGTAAGGAAACACAAAAATATTGGGGTATGATAAATAAGGAAATTGTTGAAATTCTGAAAATAGATCTAAGATTAGACCCAAAAATGTATTTGCTGAATATGTGGGGAGATAAGATTGGAAAAGAAATAGAATATCTCTTTTTCTTTTTGACTACTGCAGCAAGAATTTTGTTCGCAAAATACTGGAGGAAAAAAGAAATTCCAAAAATTGAGGAGTGGAGTTTCAAAGTATGGGAAATTTATGAATTAGAGAAATTAACCTGGCTGCTGAAAAATAAATCATTAAAAGAATTTTATAGGATCTGGAAACCGTGGTTAACATATGAGAAAGAAAAGACAAGGCTATCATCTGATTTTATGTAATAGTAACACGACTAACTGATGTACCGTATTTTTCGCCCTATAGGGCGCACTTTTTCTTCCCCAAAACGTGCGTGGGGAAGTGAGTGCGCCCTATAGGGCGAAGGGGCCGAGGCCGTGGGGAGAAGGAGCCCTCCTTCCCCCCGCGACCTCAGTCTTTGAATGGACTGGTGCTGGGATCGAAGCGATCCCGGCACCAGCCCATTGAAAGACTGAGGCCACGGGGAGAAGGAGGGCTCCTTCTCCCCGCGGCCTCAGTCTTGGAATCGGCTGGTGCCGGGATCGAAGCGATCCCGGCCCCAGCCGATTGAAGACCGAGGCCGGCGGGGGAAGGAGCCTTCCTTCCCCCCCCCGGCCTCGGTTTGGAATCGGCTGGGGCCGGGATCGTTTCGATCCCGGCACAAGCCCATTCCAAGACTGAGGCCGGGGGGAGAAGGAGGGCTCCTTCTCCCCCCGGCCTCAGTCTTTCAATGGGCTTGTGCCGGGATCGAAACGATCCCGGCACAAGCCCATGGAAAGACTGAGGCCGGGGGGAGAAGGAGGGCTCCTTCTCCCCCCGGCCTCAGTCTTTCAATGGGCTTGTGCCGGGATCGTTTCGATCCCGGCACAAGCCCATTCCAAGACTGAGGCCGGGGGGGAGAAGGAGCCCTCCTTCCACCCCGGCCTCAGTCTTGGAATGGGCTTGTGCCGGGATCGTTTCGATCCCGGCACAAGCCCATGGAAAGACTGAGGCCGGGGGGGAGAAGGAGCCCTCCTTCCACCCCGGCCTCAGTCTTGGAATGGGCTTGTGCCGGGATCGTTTCGATCCCGGCACAAGCCCATGGAAAGACTGAGGCCGGGGGGGAGAAGGAGCCCTCCTTCCACCCCGGCCTCAGTCTTGGAATGGGCTTGTGCCGGGATCGTTTCGATCCCGGCACAAGCCCATGGAAAGACTGAGGCCGGGGGGGAGAAGGAGCCCTCCTTCCACCCCGGCCTCAGTCTTGGAATGGGCTTGTGCCGGGATCGTTTCGATCCCGGCACAAGCCCATTGAAAGACTGAGGCCGCGGGGGGGGAGAAGGAGCCCTCCTTCCACCCCGGCCTCAGTCTTTCAATGGGCTTGTGCCGGGATCGTTTCGATCCCGGCACAAGCCCATTGAAAGACTGAGGCCGGGGGGGGGGGGGGGAGAAGGAGCCCTCCTTCCACCCCGGCCTCAGTCTTGGAATGGGCTTGTGCCGGGATCGTTTCGATCCCGGCACAAGCCCATTGAAAGACTGAGGCCGGGGGGGAGAAGGAGCCCTCCTTCTCCCCCCGGCCTCAGTCTTGGAATGGGCTGGTGCCGGGATCGAAACGATCCCGGCACCAGCCCATTCCAAGACCGAGGCCGGGGGGGGGGGGGAAGGAAGGCTCCTTCCCTCGCCGGCGGGTCTTCAATCGGCTGGGGCCGGGATCGCTTCGATCCCGGCCCCAGCCCATTCAAAGACTGAGGTCGCGGGGGGGGGGGGGAAGAAGCCCTCCTTCCCCCCCCCCCCCCCCGACCTCAGTTCAATGGGCTGGTGCTGGGATCGGTCTCCAATCCCAGCACCAGCCCATTGAACAACTCCGGCTAAAGGGAGGAATCCTTTTTTCTTGGATTTTCCCCCTTAAAAATTGGGTGCGCCCAATATGCCGGAGCGCCCTATAGGGCGAAAAATACGGTATTATGTATGATGTCAGCCTGAGAAGGGAAAGTTTTTTTTATGTTACAAACAAATGTCATAAAGGTAAAGAAAACAAATAGAGTGCAAGATTCTGAACATAGCTGATTTGTACAGTATAATATAGTATAGTGATTTAGTAAAATAAGGCAATAAGTTTAAGGATAACATTCTAAGAATTTAAGAAACTATTATTTTGTTTAATGATAAGATGATAAATGAATCCTGGAATAAATGTAATAAATAGTCGGAGTAAATAGGTGTTGATATAGATTACGTACTATGTACTATAATTACACTTGTCTGTAGGTTCCCGGGGGATAGTGATAAGACTATATAAAATGATTATCTTGCTTTCTGAGTAACTCAAATAATTAAAGCACCGAAGCGGGAAAACAGATTTAGATACATACTAATAATATTTGATATAGATATAGGATAAATTGAGAGGTCTTGTGATAGAAAGATAAATGTATCTCCCTCCAAAACTGTGGAAGTATAAGTGTTTGTTGTATTGTATTGTTTATTATTCGTAAGTATGTTATTTTTGTTATGTGTCTGTTTGTGTTTGTTTGTGTTTTGATTAAAAATTTTAAGAAACTTTTCTAATAAAGATATTAAAAAAAAAAACTAATCCTCAATCTGACCTCTCTTCATTGTGTCACCTCTAATTAATTTTCCCAGTTTGATTGTACTGATACCTGCCCTTTCTTTCATGGAGCTATTTGAACCGGTTATACTGAGCACCAACCCTTGTGGCAACCTATCAACAGCAGAAGCTAATGGAAAAGTGATGGATGCAGGTGGGACACTGAATTCACAAAGCCGAAAAGCAAAACCTTTAGGCTCCAATCTTTTTATGCAGATGGGTCTGTCTCGTGGAGCTAAATGGATTTTCTTTCCAAATAAACCTGTATTGGGATTGCACTGTTAATCCTTCTTGGTTTGTTTGTTTGTTTTTTTCCTCGTTGCCTGCCATCTCCCTTCAATGTTTTCTCTCAGTGTAGCCAGCAGAGGGGGAAACTGCAGCACATTTGCAGTGCTGCAATCCAGCCTTCCTCAATAGCATTTAGCCTCAGAATGACTGTGAGTCATCTGCCCCTCTGACCTTAGTTCTAGAGTTAATCAGCACAGTGCACCGACCTTTAGACACAAGTCTGAATGTTCAGTGCCATTTGAATTTTGTGTAAAACATCCTTTGCAGACAGCACACTCGTGGCAAAGGTCTCACCTAAAGTGGCAGATGTCAAAACATGGGCATAGCCCACAGCACTACTGAGGAGGTGGCTTCCAAGCTACAGTTCAGTAACATGTTGAAGGCCAAAGTCGTTAACTTCCTATTAATTGCAGAGAGGTTTTTCCAGATGAACTGTGGCTGATTTGGTCCCAGTTGAGAATGATGAAAAATGTATAAGGAGACATGATGCTTGAAAGCTCATTAATGTATTCTTCATAGTGATTCATGGTGTTCTAAAGAAAAAGAAAACAACTGTCAAAGTCTCAGTACCTCCCCCAAAGAAAATTTATTGTTAAGTCCTTTGTAAAATGTGTCCAATGGTTAAAGGATAGACTCTCAATTTCTCCCCTTCTTCATCCTGGATGTTTTCCACAGAAAGGACAGAATTTGGGGGATTAGACTCTGCCTTCCAAGGGTTTGTCTACATGATTTAAATACTCCTAATAATATTGATCTGCCCAGTGGTGTCACCAGGGTTGGTGTCACCCAGTGTGGTAACTCATGGTGTCTCACACACACCCATTGACCTCCTCACATACTACACTCACACAGAATCCTTAGTAATTTTTTTTTTTACTAATTTACTTAAAAATCATAATTCCTATATATCACTGAATCTAATGGTAAGTTGTGACATATATAACTGGCAAAACTAAAATGTTCTTTAAATTACAGTATCATATCAGAATAAATGTGTTTACATATACATACATGTGATTAAAGTGATTTTGGTAAAATATGTTTTTAAAAATTGAATTTTTTGAAATTTGATTAAAAAAAAATCAGGGGCTTCTCCTTTCTCCTCTCACCCCACTCACCCCATCTCTTCAGCATATTAAAGAGATACAGGCAAATGGCACAACCTGTTTTTGCCAAAATACAGATGTTTGAGGAGCAGTGGTGTCACCCACCTTAAGGTGTCACCTGGTATGGTCTGAACCCTTGCATGATGCCAATGAATCTGCCCCCACATGATTCAGAGGAATTTGGGCTTTTTGCAGGGAGAGGAGAGGTAATCTCCATAAACAGCAAAAAATGATTTGCAGTTCTTACTGGAGTATCGACAAGTATCTGCAAGCAGCAACAAGCAGACATCCATTCACTTTTCATGGATTCACGTTGATTTGTATGGCTGGTCATTTTTGGCAGAGGGAAGGTGAATAGTGCAAATTTGTACGGGAAAGTGGAAACAATTAGGTATCAATATACATGTGTGAAAATCTGCAGCAATTCATATAATACACTAATGTGAAGACTAACCCCAAAATACAATGCTTAGCTTAGAAACCACTTCACAGCACAAACCACCCAAACTGGTCCAAAGAGGCCAACTTCTGCTTGGACAAATCTAATAAGTTCTAATTCCAGACATTTCTCAACTTGGTTTGCAGGTAGAAATCTCACAAAAACATATGAAAGAATGAAAAATACATATAAATAATTGTGAGAACACAATTGGGGTAATCACAATTAGGTGTACTTTTAGCTCTACAATCAATTTATAGCAATTATGTTTTCCTTCTAAAAGATGTTACCATTTCTGTTATTCCCATCATAGTGTCAGTGAAAAACAAATTTTCTTTCAGATGATGGCCCTTCCATGAAGTTTGATTAATTGCTTTAATTGATAGTGGAGAGGTATTCTTTACTGATTCTGCATCATTTACCTATATTTGTCTTAATTACTATAATCAAAGTATAAACATTAAAGAGATAAAAACCATCATTATATTATGTTTTTAAAAAGTCTCTGTGCAACATATTTACTTCATAATGTGCCAAGACTTCTTCATGAAAAAGAGCACCAAGCATTCTTCCAAAGAAAGTTCAAGTATTAATTTTCTTTAGTGTAGAAAGCAGTAGTTCTCCCCATCTCTCAGATTCTTCCAAATCACCAACATTTTTCACAATGCTGCGCTCCTGTTCAAACATCAGTCAGTTTAGAATAACTACTGTTAAACAAGTTCTTTTTTTCCCCCCACCATAAGAGCCATGCCATAAACCAGATCCTATGATGGGTCATACTGCTTGAAAAATGTTCAGAACTGAGTAATGGACAAGTTTATAGCTGATTCTAAGTCTGACCCACTACTTCAGACCTGCCATGTTGTGGAGTACATCACTGATTCTCTATATGGTTTTTTGTAGTTGTGCAATTTAGGTTTTTAATGGTGGTGGTGTACATTGCACATCCAATGTGATAGATACTGGATAGTCATGCTGATAACAGTGGCTGCTTGACATATGGACTGAATTGCATCTTGGGGTTGTTGTTTTTTTAAAAAAAGATCTAGGCTACAGAGGCACACTCATACTCCAATATGCATGATTTTGGGTACACATAACTTATTCTAAAATCACCCACACAAGAATTTATCTTTTAAGTGCATGTAGATATGCAGACATGTAGGCACAGATGATTTTATTTTCTAATCTGTTGATATTAGCAATTACACCCATGCTGTGAAAATGGCAGATACTATTTTCAGGTCCATGTGAGTTTTCCACACCTTTGGAGGGGTACATTTATAGGTCTGGGTCCATGCAAGGTACATTAAGCAGGTTTGACCTTTCCTTTCCTTTCCTTTCATTATCCTATCCTACTAGTATTGCTATTTTGTTAATCTATTTTATTGCAGTTTCGTTGTTGTTGTGCTCCTTCAAGTCATTTCCAACCCTAAGGTGACCCTAAGGTGAACCTATCACAGAGAGATCTGCTGCTGAGTGTGTGTGACTCATCCAAGGTCACCCAGTAGGTTTCCATGGCTGACAGGGAAATTGAACCCTGGTCTTGAGTCATAGGCCAATGCTCAAATGACTGCACCATGTTCCTTACTATACTGGAAGGTCCCAACTCTTAAAGGCAGAGAATAGGCACAGTGGAAACAGGAAAATGAGAAAAGCACAGGCACCGTGAAACAGCCACTTCAAGTTGGTAGATCACTTGGGGCCCATTCACAGCCCAAAATTATAGTGTTAGCAGTCATCGCTGCATCGTATGGAATCCTGGAGGCTCTGATCTGGTCAATGTGCTGTACTCTGTTCCTTCTCTATAATTTTTCCACAGCTGGCTGTTTGCCAGATACCATGATTCCTTGGAGCCAAGCATTGTGGATGGACTCTTCAGGTAAATAGTCTGCGCCCCCAGACAGTTTACCAGCAATGCTTGGTTTTGAAGGGCCCTCCACAGTTGACATTTGGAAAATAGATCAGCAGAGACATGTAGACTAAATACTTCATAGTGGTTTTCATAGGGCTCTTCTGTTTCACTCTCAGAAATAAGACAAAAGTGACAGCAGCAGCCATATAGTGTGGGGAGATAGGTGTAGCTGACATTGGTAGTGGCAAAAGGCAAGGGCAGCATCAGCAATCCTCTTCCACACCCACATTAGTGGGGAGACATTTGGCCACCCTGATATCTGCTTAGAGCAAGGCCACTGAAAAGATTGCCTGGTGTCCTTGGTAGCAACAAAAAGCATTCACCTGGACAAGATGCTTCTACAGAAATAGTGTGGCACACTTTGGTTGTGCAAATCACAGGGATATTTTTTGTTATACTGCACATATCCTGCTTTTGTGTTAAAACATTTGGCTAAAAGTGAGGTGTTTCATCTACCAATGGCTCCAAACCATTAATCACAACAAAGTTTTCATTTCCAGTCCTCACTTCCATATCTTTTGTTTGCATGAACTTTAATTCTGTTGGCCAGAGAAGGAGAGGTTGCACAGAGTGTGTTTCCACTACTGCTTCCACCTGAGGAAAAATCCATTTGATGTGGCTTTCATTTGCTCTTCAGAACTGAGGAGAAGCACACTATATTTTTTCCAACTGGTCTGGATAAATTGATCTGCTAGGCTGTATTTAAAGGAGGGTGTCCAAATCACCCTGTGCCCTTAAAAAAGAAAAAGAGAGCTTAGAATGGAGTCAAACCAGACTGAAGTTAGAATAGAAAGGCTGACACCTGTCCTTTTCTGTGACTCAAAGTTAGAATAGAAAGGCTGAGTCACCACACCTGTTCTTTTCTGTGACTCAAAGTGGAAGTTTCACTTCTCTTGTGGAATTGTAGGAACAAAATTGCTCACCAATACATAACCCCTTTCCAGGCAAGCCCAGAAGCCCTCTCCAATTATAAGTACACCAACATTGTTATGTCAATTATGGATTTTTGTCAAGCTGACACACCTGAAGGTGTTGTTGTTGCCCAACCAAATTCCACTGAGCTTTTCAATGCAACAAGGAGGAAACATTGTAGCAGAAGAGAAGAACTCTCTTTGAGATCTACACATGAAAAGCACTGCTGGAAAGCAAAGCTGATGATTTATTATTATGTAGTCAGAGAGTGTTAATGAAGCTTGAAGATGGCTTTCTGGCCAAACTGCCTTCAGTTGAGCCCATTCCTGCACACCCTTTTTTCCCGACCTTGCTTTGTATTCTGCTGCTCCTTTCTTCTTGCTCTGCCTCTACTGTTCAAGAGAATGGCTGCTTGCTTCCAGAAGTTTTTAACGAGTCCCCATCGGTGATGCCAAGAGTGATGCATCTCTACAGTTATGGCTGGGCCAGGCCCTTTATTATTGCTGTGCCTCTGGTGGCAGCAATGGAGATGAACAACACTTTGCTATCTCCAAAAAAGAGAGAAAAGGCTAAGTCTTTTGGCTATTTAGAATGAGAGCAGCTTTCTCCCAGTATCTGAAGTCCTCTGTGGGAAGTGTGTGTGCACACACACTTACTTGCTGATACAAGGAGTGGTTTATCTTCATTGCTGTTACTGCAGAGCCCTGTTTGGTATCAGAGGATGTGGTCCTGCAGAGGGAGAAGCAAATATATGTCAGAGCAAGAGGGTCTGGCTGGCTCTCAACATGGACTGGAGAACTGGCTGCTTGCCGATAAGCTGCAGGTGGAGACAATCGAAACGCAGGCTTGAATTTCATAAGCAGCACCAAAGGAGAATTTAATCTCTCTGTGTGGGGAAAAACTACATGATGAATGCCTTCTCTCTCTCAGAATACAGGGAAGGCATATTTCTAGAACATAGGTAAATGTAAATCAAATATCCTGGCTGTGTTTTCACTTTTTTTAAAAAAAACCTGTTGTACTCAGAAAAATATTGTGAGCAAACATAGCTTTGGTTGGCCTTTGTGCTCTTGCACCCCTAATTTTAGTCCCTAAGCGAAGTCCTTGCCAGCTGCTTGCAATCTCGCAACATTACTCCAACAGCTGGAGATCATTCCAACAGAAAAGCACACAAGCCTTTGCCCTTCTCTCTGATGACCTCCTCAGTTCCCAACACCTTTGCACCAACCAGCTTGATACCCCTCCGTCTATTGCTATGTGTGGGGAAAACTCTGGAAGAGGTGGCAGTGCCAGCTGCTGTTGGGTAAGCTTGCAGCACTGGCATCATTCCAAAAGGTATTCAATGTATGCAGGGAGAGATTTCAATAAACACCATGGCAGACACCACAACTTTTCTAAAATGGAGAAAAGGTATCTGCCTTTTAAAAGGGGGAATATATTTGTTTGTATGCTGGTCAGTCCATGTTATCTGAGAGTGCAACAATTTTATATATGAATGGAAATGGGGGCATTTCAGTAATCTGCGTCAAGACTATGATTAATCCTTGTGGAGAGACTCAAAATATCAAAGCCCCCCAAAGACACAGGTAAGCTGGCCTGAGGTTATATGCACTATGGAAAGGGGGAAAATCTAATTATATACATTAGTCTACTTATCTACATATCTACATAAATTGGTTAGTCTTGAAAGTGCCTTAAAACTCTTTGATCCTCCCTTTGCTCCCCCCCCCCTTCTTTTTTATCTACATTTGCATTTTTGAATGCTTTGGGGACTGACATATGTATAACTTAACTCAAGAGTAGGCAGACTTCAAGCCTATGGGTTTTTTCCCTTCTACCTGAGATCTGCCAACTGCCCAAAGCCCAGATGCAAAATAATGGCTCGAGAGCAGGGCAACATCCTCTGATGATACTTTTTTTTTCATATCCTCCAAGATTTTTTCATCCCCCCCCCCAACTTTTCACAGATGAAAACCAGACTAGGTAACATCATAGTGTGGTCAAGATGGCAGATATTACTAATAAGGAAGGGCACATAAGCTAGGAGGGTGCATCTGAGCGCATGCCTAGCCCACAAATTATGTTTGCAGCTCCAGAACCTAGTTCCCAGGATGTTATCACACGGCGGAAATCCTGTGAGGAAACGGGGGTTTAAACTGAAAATAACCCACAAAAGCGGGTATATTTTCAGATGACGTTGCATTTAAAAGCAGGTTAATCCGAACAGAAAGTAGTCAGAAACTGCTTCTTTTTATTTTCAGGGATCTTCCGAAAATAAAAAGAAGCAGTTTCTGCCTACTTTCCATTCGGAGTAACCTCCTTTTAAATGCGCAGGAGGTTTTCACACGGGGAAAGCCGGCTAATTAATTGCTTCCGCTTTTGCAATAGCACTTTCACTTTAAAGCCGGCTTCTGTTCGGAGCTCCCCGTGTGATAACGTCCCCAGTCCTGTCAGATAAAAACTATCCCTGTCTTTCATCCACAGCTTTCTTTCCTCATAATCAGCAACCTATTTTAGAAGGGTGGGAAGAGATGCTGTTGCTGCAATTCATTGGGAGTTACTTATCAACTCTTTGTGATCTGTTGCAAATTGCTCAAAGTGTACCTCAGTCTGCAACCCCTGCCACACTTAGTTGGTAAGGCAAACCTGGACTAATTCATTTTCTTAAAAATCTGATATGTCATCCTTGCTCAGTCTCCTAGATATCTTAAGATCCTGATGACACCCCTGCCTGTCTGATTATCTAAATTTAAACAGCAAACCAGTGGTGTCACTGGCGGTGTGTGGACCGCACCATGTGACACCCTAAGGGGGGGGGGTGACACCACTGCTTCCCAAAAGTGCTCAGCAGAGGGAGAAAAGCTTCCCCACTTGCTGCTAGTTACTGCTAGCAAGGAAGGCCTCTCTCTGCCTGCTGAATCTGGGTGGATGGCATGGGGAAGGGTGCATGGGATGGGGCTCAGGGGATAGAGTGACACCCTCCCAGTCACTGGCAGTGAGCGAGAGAGCCTTTCTCCATCCCCTGAGGCAGGCTGGAAGGTAGAGGTGTGGATGTGGATGGGGCTCTGGGGGTGGAGAGACACTTTCCACCCTCCCCGTTAGGGCAGAGAGCAAGGAGGGCTCTCTCCAGCCCCTGAGCCTGACTGGAAGGTAGGGGTATGTTTGCATATGTTTGTGTGTGTGTGTGCATGGATGAGGGGAGTGGAGAGACCTTCCTCATCCCAGTAAGAGTAGGGAGCAAGGATGTCTCCCTACCAGCCAGATTGGAAAGTAGGGGGGGTGAGTTTGTGTAAGTTTGTTTGTATTTGTGCTTGTGCATGGCTGAGGAGGGTGGAAAGAGACCTTCTCTGCCAGTGTAAAGAGGTCACCTCACCCCCAGCTTGGCTGAAAGATAGGAGTGTATCCTGAAGACCAGGGTTTGAATTGTGGCTTGGGCACATAAACCCACTGGGTCAGGTTGGGCAAGTCACACTCTCTCTGCCTAAGAAGATGACAATGGTAAATCTCCTCTGAAGGAACTTGCCAGGAAAACCCCATGATAGGTTTGCCTTAGGGTTGCTATTGGTTGGAAACAACTTGAAGGTACACAACAACAAATGGTGTGGTATGGGAGAGGTCAATGGGGAGGGGTGACACCATGAGTTACCACACCAGGTGACACCAAGCCTAGTGACACCACTGCAGCAAACTGGTTAAAAATGCTACCCTTCACCAGCTGGAAGGAACAGTTTTCTAAATTCTAGCAGTTCCAGTGTGGTGTAGTGGTTTGAGGGCCTATTTATTTATGAAGAGCATTTATACTCCATTCTTCAGCTGTGTAGTGGTTTGAGTGTTGAACTACAACTCCAGAAACCAAGATTCAATCTCCAATCGGCCACAAAACCCACTGGGTGACCTTGGACAAGTCACATGCTCCCAGCCGCAGAGGAAAGCAATGGCAAACCTCCTCTGAAATCTTGCCCAGAAAAACCCCACGATAAAGTCACTTTAGGGTCACCATAAGTCAGAAATGGCGAGCACACACAACAACAAACTTCAGCTTGGAAACTATTTGAATGCACACAGTAACAAACTCCAGCTGCAAAGGTTCTCAGAGTCTTACAATTTGTAAACTCTCTCAGAGTTTACAAATCATTCATTTGACAGTTCCCTGCCCTCAAAGACAGGACACACAAGGAAAAGGAATGGCAATGTGGGAGAGGATTAGGTTTAGCAGATACTGCCAACTGTTCTCTCCCTCTAAGGTTACAGAGTGGAGGCCTTTCCTCTTCTTTTGTGCTGAGGCAGATTAAATTGTACTATGATAGGACCATGACTCGAGACCAAGATTTGAATCCTTGCTCTGCCATGGAAACCCACTGAGTGACTTGGATAAGTTGCATTGTCTCAGCCTCAGAGAAAGGCGAAGTCAAGCCCCCTCTGCCCAAATCTTGCCAAGAGAAGCACCATCATAGATTATGATTTGAAGGCACGCCCAACTATAGTATTTACAAAAACCTGGGGAGAGATTCCCAGCTATGAGAAGTAAATCTCATGGCATTAACAAATCTTAATGAAACAACAGCCAACAATTAGTAAAGCTTTTGTTGACCATTAGGAAGCCACCAGCCTAACCAAGTATGACTTTCTAGCACCCATCTCAATGCCTGTCTTGGAATGAAGAAAGTGTCCCCTTGAAGCCAGGCAAAATATTTTAGATTTTAGAGTATGGGTAAGACTTTTCAGTGAGTTTTTGATGTAGATGATTTTTAAATGGGGGCAATAAGGGTATAAAATCAGGTCTTTAATCCATGTACTACACCAGAGGGTTACAACTACCTCTGGATTATGTTTTCTTCTACAATATCTGATTATCAGCGTTATCCAATAGTAATAAGTGACAAAACACTGCTTCAGCTACTAGGGAAATTTGCTGATGGACAGTGGTGTCTATTGTAGTCCCTTTGATATATTCTACATAAACAAACAGAAGGGTTTTTATTCTGAGGGAACATTCATTGCTTCCAAGAGGAATGAGAAAATATTTCATTGGGTAAACTGTTTCTGGCTCCATGGCTAATGTCAATAATGAAAGTAACATGTAAAAATATTTTTTCTGTGCTGAACGTTGGCCTCTTTTCAATTTCTTTGTCCTCATGTGACAAATGGAGAAGGATAACTTATATAGACTGAAAGTCCCAATACATTCTGTGCAGTTTGCTCTAGGGTCAATTCATCATGCGCTTTGGTCTGCTTGCCAAATTCCAGATATTGGCATCAACTGATGAGTGGAACTGGATGATTAAAAATAACAATTGGGTGTGTGTGGGGGGGGGGGGCTGCATTTTTGTTTTGGTAATTGAGCACAAAAATGTCCAAAGTGCTTTCAGTTACAGCCCAATAACAATAGTTCATACTTTTAATAAATCTCAACAATCTGAAAATGTCCTACCCTGGTATTTTGTTCCACATACTAACCATGTTTAAGAATTTCAGTAGCAGTTTTTAAAGACAAAATCACAGGGAGAAAGAGTTCACTGTTTGCAGATGTTCCTACAAACTACATCTTGCATCCCACTCACCCACCCACAGACACACAGAAAAAGATGGAAATATGTTCAGCAAATACTTTCAAAAGGGATCAGAAGGAAGAAGTTGTTAGCTGTTTTTTTTTTTTTAAGTATAGGCACTTCCCCCACCTTCTTGCTATCATTCTTCTTTCGCTATTAGTTCTGACATAATTCCAAATTTAGGAATATCAAACTGAAGCTTTGCCTTACAGGACCAAACACCTCCCTTAAGATTTGTAGTCAGGCACACCTGAAGTTTTGATGGTGGGGACATTAGCAGGACCACTTCTAGGAAAAGATTTTATTCTCCAACCCTGGTACAGGGAGCCAAAGTCAGGTGCAGACATAGGACCTTATCACACGGGGGTCCCAAGCAGAAGGTATCCAAAGCTAATACGTATTTTTTCCCGTGTGTTTACACATATCCAAAGGCAATCCAAAGCTAATACATATTTTTTTTCCGTGTGTTTACACATATCCAAAGGCAATCCGGATCTAATACGTATTTTTTTTTCCCGTGATCCGAAGTGAAAGGGGATCTTTTGACATTCGGTTTTTCGGGGAAGTACAAGGGAGCTTTTGGAATCATTGCGCAATGGCTGCGCAGGCGAAATTCAGTTCGTTTCGGTATAGAACTGACTTTATTCTTACTTCGGTTAGTTTTCACTTACTTTTCACTTCGTGGCCAGCGTTTGATAAGGTCCATAATCTGTTTGATTCAGATTTCCTAGTTTTGCTTTGGGCCTTTGCAGACTGCTAGAAATAGTGCAAATTGAGTCCACTGTAAGGGTTAGGGTTAGGGTTAGGGAATCATGGGAACTGTGTTTTATTGTGGCACAAGAGCTCTCTGACAGAGAAGGCTCAATGTCTCAGAAAAAAAACAACAACAGTTCCCATGATTCCCTAGCACTAACCCTAACCCTTAAAGTGGATTCAATTTGCACTATTTCTGGCAGTCTGCAAAGGCTTCCAAAGGGCACTGCATTGGATGTATGAAACAAGACTTGGAGTCTGAAAAGCTGTGTAATTAGGAGGTACTTGATTAAAGGAACCTGATCCCCTATGGCCATGTAAATCATAGTATGCCATACCACTGTCCAGATATAAAGGAGTTACCTTTATACTTGCATATCAAAAGAGCTGATGTGGAAGAATGATCCCACCAAGCAGTATCCCCATCTACCTGCTCAGTCAGCAGGCTCAAGAGTTGTTGTTGTTGTTGTTGTTGTTGTTGTTGTTGTTGTTGTGTGCCTCCAAGTCATTTCCAACTTATGGCAACCCTAAGGCCAACCTGTCATGGAGTTTTCTTGGTAAGATTTGTTTAGAGGACGTTTGCCATTGTTTTCCCCTGAGGCTGAAAGCATGTGACTTGGCCAAGGTCACCCAATGGGTTTTATGGCCAAGCTGGGAATCAAACCCTGGTCCCCAGAGTCATAGTCCAACACTCAAACTACTACACCATGCTGGCTCTATAGGCTCAAGAGTATTTATCCTTATTGAGCATCCTTAGCTCTTCTGAGTACCAGCTGTTTTCCCTAGATAGTCAGCTAAAGGTTATCTCAGTCAAGAGGTAAGGAGTCTACCTGTACCTTCTTTCCCATGGCCAAAACTAGACCAGAGAGTTCTAGTGAGTCACCAAGCTATAAATCCCAGGATTCCATAGGATGGATCCATGGCAGTTTAAGTGGAAAAACTGTTCTGTAATTGTATAGTGTGAATTGGCCCTAAATGGCTGCATTTAAGGTGGTATTTCAGTCACCTCTGCTCACATCTATATACTTGCTCCATGGCTCAAATCTGAGAATTGAAGACAAGAATAATTTTGTTCATTATGAAGCCTTTGTAGGGCATTCCTTACTCTGTCCTGGTGACAAGCCCAATTTCTGTGGCACAGAGTTCTCCCATTTTTCCTTCTTGAGTTACCTGTACACCCAGGGAGACTCATTTCCCTAGCATATCCAGAGAGAAAGGTTTACCCACTAACAAAACACTCATTTGAGTCAAATTCTGTAAGCAACACAGTTTTGTCCACCAGTTTACCCCTGCTATCCTAGTTACCAGCATAGATCCCTGTGGGTCTCTTATGAGGGCTTATGTCAAATGCACAAGTTGCTGCTCTCTGAGTCCAACACTGTTAGCATTTTGGTGGTCAACCACAAAATCTTTTGAGGGGTAAGAGACTGGCTACAAAATTTGGCTCACACATAATCTTTTATATCTAATCTTAGTAATTTGTAAGCTATATTGAATGACATTATTGGGAAAAGGTGAGATATAAAATAACAACGAGGAAAAATATTGTCAACAATTGGTATCTGTAAAGCCCGTCTCTTTTGAAGAAAACTCCTACTGTCAAACTTCTCCTTCTAAGTCAGGGGTGGAAATCATGCAGCCCTCCAGCACCCTAATAAGCTTAGCCAATTATCAGGGAGGCTGGGAGTTGAAGTTCAACAATATCTTGGAGGGCTGCATGCTTCCCACCTAAATAAATGTTTAACCAAATTGTTTTGGGCTCTGGGGTCCCTAATAACAGCTTAGCCTCAGTTTTGTATCTTAATCATTGCTGCAAAAGGATAATTATCAAGGAAAAGCCAAAAGAATGTCTGGATAGTAATCCAGCCTCAAAAGTGCTATCCTGGAACAAAAAACTGTGTGTAGAAAGGAAGAAATAGAGAGATAAATAGCAGAACTGAAGTAAATCCACAAACTTCAGTCCATCAACAGTGGGTTGAACAGAGGCAATGGTTTTCTGGCACAATACACATATAATCCTAGTAAACACTCAGCTTCATGAGGGCTCTCTTGCCCATTTTATTACATCTCTTTCTGGTTCCCAGCCACCATCACACTACATTCCAATAACTCCAACTTCATTCCTTTGGATATCTATTCACTTTGGCTTTAGCCAACATCCTTCCTTTGTCCCCCAATGACCAAAATCCCATCACCATACCCACAAGTTTTTCATTTCTATTGCTTCTCACTGCCTGCTTATAAAGGTCTGTTCCTGAGCACTTCATTCCATGCATCTGAGGAAGTAGACTTACGTCTACAAAAGTTTATGCTACCAACGTCTTTCTCTCAATTAGTCTCAAAGGTGCTACAAGATCCCTTTGTATTCAGGTGCCCATTTTATTTGACTTGGATTTTGCACCTAGAGAATAGCTGGTGACCCTATCGAGGCTCTCACTTTTAATGATCAGAGTGAGAAACAGCTCTGTCAAGGTTCCCATATCTGTGAGACAGGTGCTGCTTATGTTTATTTCCTTCCCCTTTCTCCCATCCCTGTCCACTTTTGTACTCAAAGCCTCCATTTCAGCAACAACTGACCCGCCTGTCAATTGCTCCTGTGTCCAGGACCAAACTCTACTGGTTCCCTTGCTAATTTTCTAGCAGTATTTCTTCCAATCTGCATTTTTGCTATCCCTGAGTTTGGTCTCTTAAAAGTATACTGTCTCTTAAACTTGAGGAGATAGATGATACACTAACCAAGCCAGTCTTTCCCTGAAATGAAAGTATCACTGTGGTTTTTGAATGTTTAAATCTACAATGATAAAGTCTATGTTCATGGGTTTTTTAAACAATATAAATGCATGCGTTGTGCTCAAAATGGAGGAGATTTTGACATTCTTCCTGGACAGAAGGCAGAAATTTATTTCCTTCTTTCAATCCCCCCCCAAAAAATCCATAACACACACACACACACACACACACACTAAATTTTAACATATAACATGGCTTTATTCTATATTTAAGGTTTGTTTGTTTCTTTAAAACCCAAAACATTTCTTTAAAACACACACCATTTTGACATTTAATACGGCGTATTGCATATTTCTGTTGCTTATTCCATAACAAACCCTTTGGGTTTAACATGGTTTAAGATTTAACATGGCTGTATTACATATTTAACATGGATATATCCCATATTAAAGTGGTGCAGGGGTAGGCAACCTTTCCCCTTTAAGGGCCGAGGGACTTCAGCTCCCAGAATCCCAGGAGCTATTGGCCAACATGGCTGAGGCTTCTGGGAGCTGAAGTCCCTCGGCTCTTAAAGGGGAAAGGTTGCCTACCCCTGAACCAGTGGTTTTGCCCTTAAGGTTTCTTGCACCAACTGTACTTTTCAGAGATGTGTACTTGATCAAGATACTTTAATTTTTCTTCACTGCACACCAGTTTGTATAATTCAGAGCAACTTATATTGGCCATGTTGTACTGTATGTCAAGAATGGCCCAAACAGATTACAAAGCTAATCTATTTCTCTTATCAGTCCACTGGGCATTCATCAGTGAAAACACTCTCTCTATACTTCCATTATGCCCTGAAAGAGAGAAGTAAAACTGTGCTATCTTCAGAACCTCAGAATACTGTTCTTCTGAAACACAGCTTTTAAAAAATAAAACCCACCTCTTGTGTGCCAACAAACTATCAAAATCAGAATCTGTTTGATTTTCAGTTACAAATGACTTTAGTTTTGTAATCTGATCAAACAACCTTTCTTCATTGATCTCACAATAGCTATTTTTCTTTAACCACACAAAAGTACATTCTGCCTCATCCCACAAAGACAAAACTGATGTCTTCAAATGTAGCAATCAAAATGTTTGAGTTCAGAGAGAGATTCACTCCATTTTGACAGGTAACTTATGGTGTCTTCATAAAATGACATGCGTTACTTTCAAAGTTTTATAGATCTTGTTTCAGGTAGACCAGCTAATAGAGTCTTTAATTTCACTGAAACAAAAGCTAGACTATGGGGGGCTGCAGACAGGCGGCTCTAGGCCACCCCGGGAAGTGGAGGATCTGGGCCGCAGCTACCACACGCCATGGCCCCAATCCTCCCTCTTGCCACTCCTTTCAGGGGTGGCAAAAGGGCGCCCTAAGAGCCAGCGCTCAGCTCTTTCTCACCTCTTCTGGCACAGCGCATCAGGACGTCGCCGGGCTGGGGTTGAGGCAGCCAGCGTGTGGCTCCCCCTCCCCATCTCTGCAGAGCAGAGCATTCTGGGTGGCTAATAACAGCATTAAAAGCAAATTAAACATTAGAATAATTAAAGTCCTAACTAAAAACTAATATAGCAATCAATACATCTAGTATATATCAACCATTATCAGGGCAGGGTAAGTGTTCATAAAGGTGCACAGTTGATTCATCTGTTAAGAAGTAAAATAGTAGCATGAAATGTGTGAATAACAAATGTGTAAGAAACAAAGCAATGTTGTTTTCTTACCTAGGCTTTGAAAACATCAATAATTTGTATTTCTTATAGCACTGGGTTGAAATGAGTGTCACAGTTCATTATATGGACTGATTGGAAGTTAAGTAAATAATGTTTTGAGAGTTGGTAAACAATCTTACAGGTTTTAGTGTATTAAAGCAATCTGCCTGCTAATTATTTTAAGGTATAAAATGTCAATGCTTATCAGAATTGAAAATCCCATGCCATTCCCATTAGTACCCTAATAGTAACCTTTCATTAAATCATCTAGACATTGGTTTATAAAACACAAGACTGCATTTGGTGGTGTGTGTGACTTTGAGCATGGAAGAAGCGTTTTAGCCTTAATTCTAATTTAGCCTTAATTTTGCCCTTAAAGGTATTATTAACCATTCTTTACAGCTCCTTTTCCTAAGAAAGTTTTAATAACTCCAGATACAAGTTTTGCAAGCTTTGCTCTTAGTTGTCTTAACACAGAATCATAATTCAAATCTCCATGACTTCATTTACAGTTCTGAACATTTTGTAATCATATATAGGATTTGCTGCTGCTAACTGCTTAGTCTGATACTTAGATATTATCTTCATTCAATTCATTTGCCTCTTTGCTTAAATTCCTGGGAAATGAAGAAATAACCTTGTAAGATACAGTTTGTGCTATAAAGGATGATGAGGTACTGAGAATGAAATTAAATTTTGGCACGATTCTTTGAAGATCCGAGGTTGCATGTTTAATGCTCAGTTTCATTCATGTGTTATGTTGTCAAACACATTTTCCTTTTGACCTGATAGTATTTCAGTAAAAACATATGTGAGGCATAGATGTTACCTTGCTAATAATGTGCACAAAAAGGTGAAGGAGTTTTTTCTGGAAGCAGATTGTGACCTAAAACAACCAGAGGTCAAAATTCAGGATGAATGCTCACCTTGTGCATGGAAACATTGGTAACTGCTCCTGGATTTAACATCTATTAGGTATTAATGTAATGAATATACAGGTGCACAGAGATGTTTTCAAAAACATTGTGAAACACCTTAAATTGTGGAACTCCTTAAATATGTAATTGAGAACTGCTGCCGTACTGTGGAATTGTCTTTAATATTATCATTGTATTTTAAATTGTTACTTTTAACTTGTAATTGATTTAATAACTTTTTAAGGGGAGGAGGGAACTAGATTTTGTTGTTGTGTGTTATATTTTATTGCTGTTAGCCGCCCTGATTGATCTCAAAGGGGCGGGATATAAATTATTATTATTATTATTAACACTGATGATTTGATAATAATTTGTCTAGAAGACTCAGAGAACTGAATTTTAAGAAGGTCTGCTATAACCTATCTCATTGTCCTGTCAAGAAGACTGACTGGTTACCATTTCAGCTACTTACAATTTACGTTTTAGTTATTTTTCTAAGGAGATAATCACATGGCAAATAAAGCATCCTTTCCTGATGGGATACAGTTGTGTTACAGGTTGCAAACAGATGTTATCGCATGCCAAAATGTCGATTCTGTCACAGGGCAACTACAACCCATCTCCCAGCCACACTTAGCCTACTAATTTTCAAGAATGGAAGCTTCCGTACTTGAAAATTGGCATGTTAAGCATGACTGGGAGATGGGCTGTAGCCACCCTGCAACTGAATCAGTATTTTAGTGTGCGATAACATCCGTCTGCAATCTGTAACACGACCATATCCTGTTGGAGAACGGATGCTTTATTTGGCTGTGTGATAATATCCTAAGACAGGAGTAGGCAACCTTTTTGAGCCGGGGGCCGGGTTGCTGTCCCTCAGACAATTGGGGCCCCAAAGTACAATAAATAAACAAACAAACAAACAAAAATAAATAAATAATAAAATATTTTTAAAAAAAATAAAAAAAAAAATAAAAAATAAAAAAATATGCATGCACATCTCTCAGCTCCAGAAAAGCCATGGCAAAACCCCTGTGGAGATTTTGCCAAGAAAACTCCAAGAATAAATAATAACAACAATAATCAATATCATCATGGCGGCGGCAGTGGGTGGCGGGGAGCGGCAGCGGTGGCGGTGGCGCCGGCAGTGGCGGCGCAGTGGCGGTGGTGGCAGGACTGGTCTGGGGCCTGTCCAAAGGCCTCAGGGGGCCACATCCAGCCCCCGGGCCTTAGGTTGCCTACCCCTGTCCTAAGACTTTATAAATTATAGCTTTTGATTCTTTGCCTTCTTGTAGTTCTGTTAAGAAAACTCATAACACTAAACTCTGTTGTTTTGTCTAGAAGACTCACACTATTCAATTCTAAAAAGATCTGCTGTACTCTTTCTCATTGTCCTACCAAGAAGACTCCTTATTTAAAGTGGTTACTATTGCAGCTGATTACAATCTAAGTTTTAGCTATTTTTTAAAGATTGTTTATGAATTATAGCTTTGATTCTTATACAAATGGAAAGGGATTTTGGGTTTATCATAGAGAACTTACACAAACAGGTGTCTGTTAATTTGTGTCACATGATCTGATCTGATATACAGCCATTATTGGAATATTTTATTTTATTGAACAGTATATATCAGTAATATTATTGTTCATCCACAATATGCTTATACCTGTTATTTGTGTTTTAGTATTTTCCTATTAAAAATACTTTGGTTCTGTTTAATAATAATTTTTATGGACCTAAAGAGTTTCCAGTATAATATGTTATGGATCTGTTACAAGTATCAGGTTTCAAGGTGGACTTGACACTATGTGGATTAGATTAAAGGACTTGTTTGGCTTTAAATCTTTTTCTTTGAAAAGGAACATTTTTTATCATTTGTATTGCTTACTTATTCTATCCATAGTTTTGTAGCTTTTTACAACCTTTTATAACAAAGAGGAATTTTGATTCTGGTTGGAGTAGAGTCCGTGTTGTATGCTTTTATTATTTCAGGCACATTCCAAGGACTTGTTAATTGACTGCAGACATAAACAGCAGGACCTGCTCTATCGAAGAAGAAACATCAGGCATATTTTGCAGCTCTGTTTGTTTTTTTGGAAAGAAAGAGGAAAGATAAAGGGAATGGCTCTGAGAGATCTGGAAGAATTGGATGTTTGCAATTGAACAGCTGGATTTTTCTTTGTTTGAGCACAGACTGGAATTTTGAATTGATAACCCAATGGGAATTAACATCAGAGATCTAGTCCAAATCAATCTCTGGCTAAAGCAGTGAAGCAGTTAAAGTTTGATCAACTTTTAACAACTAACTGTCCTGTGAGTAATTTGCCTATTTCATCTACCATTACTCTGAATAATGGGTTTGCTGCATTGAATAATGAAACCCCTGTCTCAACTCAGGAGAACTGTGATTCATCAGTTATTTTTCCTTTCCCTCCTCAGGAAGATGTTTTGAACTTTTCAAAAAACTCCAACCCTAATTATTTAGCTGAACGGTGTTTTCTAACAGTTCAAACAATGCTAACAATATATGAAAGTCTGCAAAGGGTTTGTAATAAAAATGAATGCAGTGGAATGTGCACTAGGAGAACTTACAAAGTTTTTCTCTCAAACTCTCCCAGTCATGATGGTAATTTGCAGAACACTTTGCAATCACAATCAACCCCCAATTGGAGGAAAAACCTTGCAGCACAAAGATCTTCCTATCTACACAGGTTATTCTTCAAATTGCTCCAATTAATATCAACAGAGCAAGATGAGATTCACAGAGAACAATAAAGATCTCCTTGGGTCAATTGCTAAATACAGAGCCTCAAAAGTTGGACCTAAAGAAAACCTATTGGCTGCTGGATGTAAGGGATAAAAAAAGAGGACATCTCACTTTTGAGCATGCTGTGATCCCACTCATATTACTTAAAATGATAACTTTCTTGGCCAAATTCCACATTACTCCTATAAGAGTCTTCCTAAAAACATCTATACTACCTTTACTTCTGAGGTCAGTATTATGGACCCCTGGATGCACTTCCCAGAAAGTTAACTGTGAAGATTTAAAGGCAAATCATGGATCAAAAGGAGATGTGACAGCAGGGATACAAAGAAAGTGCTTCAACATCTATCAGAACATATAGATGCCCACTCCAATAATAGGGATATTTTAAATCTTCTGGCTGAACTTAATTCCAAATGGGAGGAGGTTAAAATAAGCTTATCTTCCCTACATGATAAAACTGAACCACTAAGAGATTATCTTAAGAAAGATAATATAACTATTCAGGCAAAATATGATCTACTTTAGCTTGAACAGCAAGCAGAAATGATTGGTTAGCAGATGATGGACTGTCAACAAGAGAGCTTAATTTGCTTAGATCCAGAATTTACTGAAGATATTGAGGGCCATATTGTACAAGATCGACAAATTCCAGCAGTACAAACTGCACCCAAATCCCTGACAATACTGAGTTTTGAGCAGGACTTGGCATGTTTCTCTTAACCTCCAAATACTGTTTCTTAATCTAGTTTTCTTCAACAGAATACAATACACTCTGCTTCTACTCAATATCTTTTTACAATCCTCAATGGCATATCTACTGGAATAGACATGGTGGAGGATACTCAGGTACCTATATCACCTTTGGCATTAACAGATTGACTTATAAACTCTCAGGAATCTCTGTGTTCACGTGGAATATTGCAGGAAGGAACAGCAAATATAGAAATCCCTTCTTTGTGGAGTATCTCTCAAAGTTTGATATCATAATGCTGCAAGAGACTTGGGCTTCAGAGAGAATAGAATTAAATGGCTTTATTACATATCAATGATGTGCCACCCCTAGTAAAAAGAAACATAGATCAAAGGGTGGTGTACTTACACTTATTTCAACTAAACCTCATATGGCAACATGTAAGTCATCCACTTATGAGAAATATGCAATAGATGGTAAAATTCAATAAATGTTCAGTAATGTTTATAAATGTATATTTACCCCTCACCAATTGCATGCTCAGATTAAATCAATCTGGCAAGGTCTTGAAATCTATATTGAAGAGTCTCAATTAGCCTTCCCTCTCTCTGAGACAGTTATTTGGGGTGGTTTCAATGCTAGACTGGAGGCAAATGATACTGCTGTTTATGCTGCCCACCATATCTGTCCCATGGAAAAACTACCTTTTATTCCTGCAAATATGTGCTGTTCAAAAAATACTGTCAGCAATTATGCAGATACAGACAGCACACAGGTTAGATCAGGGGTAGGCAACCTACGGCTCAGGGGCCGGATGCGCCCCCCCCCCGAGGCCTTTGGACTGGCCCCAGGCTGGTCCTGCCGCCGCCGCCCCCCGCCACCGCTGCCGCCCGCCATGATGATATTGATTATTGTTGTTATTACTTGTTCTTGGGGTTTTCTTGGCAAAATCTCCACAGGGGGTTTGCCATGGCTTTTCTGGGACTGAGAGAGTGTGAATGCATATTTGTTATTTTTTTTTAAAAAATATTTTTTTAATTTATTTAATTATTTAATTATTTATTTATTTTTTGTGCTTCGGCCCCCCAATTGTCTGAGGGACAGCAACCCAGCCCCCGGCTCAAAAAGGTTGCCTACCCCTGAGTTAGATCTATGGATTTTGAATGGGAATGTTACTGGGAAAATGCCAGGGGAGTTTACATTCTGGTCAGGAACTAGGTTGAGCACTATTGACTATATGCTTGTTAGTCATGATCTATTGAACCTCTCAATAAAAATGGTAATAGATAATAGGTGGGATAGTGATCACCTATCTGAAGATAATTGATAACCATATGCATATTATGGATATTTTAAAATTGAATTCTGAGATGATAGTTAACAAAATAGAATTAAGTAGTCACAAAAGACTGCAGGGTTATTTTGGAGTTGCTCAACACTAATCATTTCTCCAAGATCTATCCTGTCTGTCTTGCAATAAGTTCACATGATGGGATTATTGAGCAGTATGAAGTACTGATTAAAGAATTAGTGGACTCATTTAGAGCTATAAATACTAAAATAGTCTACACTAGAAAGTTTAGTCCAAAGGATTGGTTCAATCGTGAGTGTAGGGATGCTAAAAACTTGCTTACTTTTAAATTTAAGCTCCACAAGGAAAACTCAGAAGAAGTGAGGATAGAGCATCTATTGCAACTAAAAAGAGATTATAAAAATTAATCAAGACCAAAAAAAAAAAAAAAGGAGAGCACAACAACAACTATGGGAACAACTGATTAATGCAGTTAGGGGGAAAGATATGAAAACCTTTTGGCAGTTTACGACAATAGCACCCAAAAGTCGCTCACATGGTCAGACTGTCATATTCCTGCTGGAATTTGGTAAGCTCATTTTTATGAGTTATATGCCAATAAAGAATCCCCTGCCTTTCAAGTGAACCATACTACCAGGAACTTGCCAGAATGACAACCAGTAACAATTGATGATGTGATAGAGCTTGTAAATCAATTTAAACCAGGCAAGACTTCAGGTGGTCATGGTATTCCTCTTGAGCTAATTAAATCCAATATAGATTGGTGGGCTCCAATTTTGGCAAATATTTTGACATATATTGATCAGAATGCCCACATGCTATCTGATTGGAATACAGCTATTATTATTCCAATCTTTAAGAAAGGCAGAAAGGATAATACAGCAAACTATCACCTAGTCAGTTTGTTATCCATAGTTAGTAAAATCTATGCTAGACATCTATATTGGAAATTACAATATTGGATGGATAACAAAAATGTTCTGGCTGATGAACAGGCGGATTTTAGATCAGAAAGATCTACTTTGGATGAGGCCCTAATCTTGCAGCATTTGGTGGAAAAATATTCTAGTAAAGCTAAAGGGTCCCTTTATGCAGCCTTTATTGACCTTAAATCTGCTTTTGATTGAATCTCTAGAGACAGATTGTGGAACAAGTTAGAGGCCTCATCAGTGGATCACTGCTTATTATTGCTTATTTACAAGCTACATGAAAATACAGCCCTGAAAATAAGGTGTAACTTGGAAGGTCAGCTGTCTGATAAAGTCTTTACATATAATGGAATCAAGCAAGGATGTATATTGGCCCCACTGTTGTTTAACTTTTACATTAATTCAATGGTTGCTGCTCTTAGTAGGTTAGATTTTCACCTTCTCAAGTTAGCAGGTAGACATCTTTCAGTGCTGCTATATGCTGATGATGCAGTGATATTATTGCAGACACCCATTGGTTTACAGAGAGCATTGCATGCCATAATACATTATAGCCAAGAGGAAAGTCTTCAAATAAATTATGAGAAAACCAAAGTTATGGTGTTTGCCAAAAGACCAAACCTGTATAAATGGATGTTAAATGGTCATAGGATTGAACAAGTAAGTACCTTTAAGTATCTTGGTGTCGTATTCCATTCTAACGGAAATCGTAAGGCACATGCAGAATATGTTACAGAGGTGGCACAGAGATCTACATCTGTATACAAAAATTATTTTATGCTAAAGGAAGGCAATATGTTTCAGCTGGCTTAAGGCTGTTTCAGGCCAAACCCCTCAGTCAACTACTCTATGGTGCTCAATTAGGCCCTTACTCCTCTTATTCTATCTTGGAAGTAGTTCAGTCAAAATTCCTGAGGGCTCTCTTGCAAGTACCATGTTGGGTCTGTAATGTTGCTCTGAGGCTGGATGTGGGGTTCTTGAAAATTGAAGGTAGGGCTTGGTTACCTATCTTTAGTTTTTGGCTGAAATTAACTTTTCGACCAAGTGGTTTAATTTCTTTGGTATTTCAAGATAATTTCCAATCTGTCTGGAAAAAAGCCATACTTGCTAAACTTGTATTTTATGGTTTTTCTGAAGAGTATCTTTTGCATGTGGGATTTGACATAGCTAGTCAAGCCCTCAGACAGTGAATTATGGATGTGTAGAGGCAGCATGATCTAGGGTAACCTCAAACAATGTATTAATTGACACAGCACTGATACCCTTTAAACCATCTAACTATCTCTATTTGCTTTCAATGTCAAATCAACATGAAGCTTTTACTTTTGCTTAATTAAATGCTTTGCCATCAACCATACAAGAAGGGAAACTTAAAAAAAACCCCTCTGTACTATCAATGTAACTGTCCCTGCAACTCTGGTGAAATCAAAACAATAACTCATGTTCTTTTGCACTGTCCCTTTTATCTTAGAATTCGGGAAGCTCTTATTGAACCATATGTAAAGGCATTCCCTGGTCGTTCAAAGGCTTTTTATACTCTTTTGTTGATGTCAGGACAGTATACAGAGACGTTGACCAAGATAGCAAAACTTTGTGCTGCTGAAGTTAAGATCCGTGAAAATAAGGTGTTAGTAAATGATTAGGTTTTTAGTGTTTGTGTATGCAATTATATTTTATGTCTATATTATATTTGCATGACTTATATTTACATTTATATTAATATTTTACTGATGTCTATAGGTGTATGTATCTTGCTATGTGTAAGCATTATATTTTATGTCTATATTTAAAAATTTTATGACATATTTACATTTATATTCATATTTTACTGATGTCCATAGGCTTCTGTATCTTACTAATGTTCATAGTATGTATATATTTTATGTATTTTATGTATTCATATGAATTTGGGAATATGGTCATTTAATATGGTTATTGACTGCAATAAAATGATTGATTGATTGATAAGATTAAATGGGGAAGAATAAACTGGCAACAACAATAATAATCAATGGCAGTCTTCTGAAGTTAAATACCTGATAATGTGGTTAACAGAAGACATAGAAACAATAACTGAATTAATAATCTTTCATTCCCAAAGGGCAGAAACAAATTGGTCACAAGCAAATTACATGCAGAGGAGAAATATCTAATATTAAAATGTGTATTCCGAAGAATTTTATTTCTATTAAACATTTCCCTTGATAATCCAAAAGGCTACATTAAAGGAATGGCAGGATAAAGGCAGTAAATTTAGTGGTGTCATTAGGGGGGTGCAGTGGTGTGGCCTGCACCAGATGACACCCCTTCTCGGATGTCACTCCATGGAGTAGTACACCCCCAAGGGGAGCGAGCAGCTGCCTTCCGGGTCCCATATGGCCATGGCCACATGGGACTTGGAAGGTCAGGGTGAGGAAGTGGCTGCTTTCTGGTCCTGCATGGCCATTGCCAAGAAGACAGGTGGGATAAATTTACCTGTTGTCTCACAATGTTATGAAGCATGCAAATTAGTATACATTTTGGTCTGGACTAATGATACTGAGTGGGAATATCATAAAATGGTGGAAATACACCTACCTCTAAAACAGGGGTCAGCAAGGTCCCCAGGTCTTCCGCTGGGCCGGGGGGGGGAGGGAATGGCAACGCACACGCTCATGCGTGTGCGCACGACCCCCGCCGCTGACAACACTAACCCCCCCCATCACTGTGCATGCTGCCATTTTGTTTTCCAAAATGGCGGCCTCAGCTAGTTCGCGCATGCGCAGGAGTACTGCACATATGCAAATGAGCCGCGGCAGCCATTTTGGAAAACAAAATAGTGGCCACAACATGCGCAGCGGCAGCGCACACGGCGTCAGCGGGGGCCGGTCGGCGGGCCGGGTGCGACCCATGGGTCATGGGTTGCCGACCCTTGCTCTAAAATGTGCACTATGTTTTTACTTATAGAAGGAAAATCTTGAAAACAATCCCAATGTGAAAACAATTTTGCCAGCCTTGACCAGTCTTTTCATTGGAATGGTGTTGGGCCATTAACTTATTTACCTTTGGCCCTCTGTATCTACAGATTATTTAGCCACAGATTCAACCACCCATGGCTTGAAAATATTCAAAAGATATAAATTCCAAAAAGCAAACCTTGATCTTGCAACTGTTTGTAAGGGACACCATTTTACTATGTCATTATATTTAATGGGACATGAGCATTCACCAATGCTTAACCTCATTACAAAACCAAGCAAATGCATATTGAAGCACATAACTGTGTCCACAGTGCAGTGAAAGTTCCAAAGAACATCTACTGTGATGTCCTTCGCCGCCAGTAGACTTCTTTAAAGAGGCTAAGGGTTTACTGGCATCTGTTTCAAGAGCTTTGACTCCTCAAAGTATGTCAATGTATAAACAACAACAACTTGATACCAGAAAAGGCAATATACAAAAAGAAGTGAGAGCTTGCTTCAACCTTCAATTGTGTTGTTGTCACTAATCACAAAGTAGACATTGGGGAAGGAGGAAAATTCCAAGCATGGTAGGGAAGTGTGTGTGTGATTGAGAGCGAGAGAGAGACCAAGACAGAGGCAGAGAGAGCTGATATAGTGGGAAGTTGCATAATACATAGGAAGTTCCAGTATATCATACAAGGTCAGAATCGGGACCCTAGATTATTACAATGCCTGTGTTAATTATTACCAAATTTCGGATTATTTGTTCAATCAACAACAGTTTTGTGAAATGGCTTGTGTTAATAATGCAATTGCCAGTATTGGCACATTCTGTTATTAGTTGTAATTTGAGTAGTTTTATTGATTCAATGGGTTTTACAGTAAATGTTGACAGAATATCTGATTCAATGGTTCTACCAGAAAAATCTTGATCTCTGTATTGAATTTTCCTCTACCATCGCTGTCTACAATCCCACCCCTAACTATGCATTCATTGTTTCTGATATTTTAGATAGCACTTAATGAATCAGAATCCACAAATAAATCTGACAGTCTTTAAGGTAATTTAATACCTGTAATGTAACAACAACAGAACCACTGGATTTCTTGTTTTGTTTTTGCTGCAACAAGTTATTGGCCATTCCTTTTAGAAATTGCCAATAGACTTTATTGTAATACTCAACCTTATCTAAGATTACAATGGCACCACATTTGTCCACTGGTTGGTTGATGATAACACAATTATTGGTTCCAAGGCAATGTTCTTTTCATGTATTAAATTGTGCCAATTTTATTAGATTTAATTTCAAAAGATTGAATGGCTCTTAATACCACTTTCCCAATGATTTGAGGGCTATGATTATACATACCAGGAATTTATTTACCCTTGGGGCAACAAATCCAGACCCTTCAAGCCCTATGAGGAACGACTTAGGGAGCTGGGGATGTTTAGCCTGGAGAAGAGAAAATTAAGAGGTGATATGATAGCCTTGTTTAAATATTTGAAGGGATGTCATATTGAGGAGGGAACAAGCTTGTTTTCTGCTGCTCCTGAGACTAAGACCCAGAACAATGGATGCAAGCTCCAGGAAAAGAGATTCCACCTCAACATTAGGAGGAACTTCCTGACAGTCAGAGCTGTTCGACAATGGAACACACTCCCTCAGAGAGTGGTGGAGTCTCCTTCCTTGGAGGTCTTTAAACAGAGGCTGGATGGTCATCTGTCGGGGATGCTTTAATTGGGAGTTCCTGCATGGCAGGGGGTTGGACTGGATGGCCCTTGTGGTCTCTTTCAACTCTATGATTCTATGAAATCATACCCTCCAACTGTCCCAGTTTGGCAGAGACAGTCCTGTTGAACTCTCTGGCATCCTACTTTTTCGGCTGTTTTTAAAATGCTGTTTTTTCTCTCCTCTTTCCATGTTTATCCTGGCTTACAGTACTTCAGTTGCAGCAAACTGATTCCAAATTGCAAAACTAATTTGCACTCAGTTAACTCAGCAGGGAGGAAGATATGTAAGGGTAATCTTACTCTACTCAGTAGATGCAGGTAAATGCAACTACCACAGTTTCTCCTAGCTTGTGTTTTCTTCCTCTTTAATACCTTTTTGCCTTCCTGACCACATTATAATGTTACTTGGCCATGCACATCCTGGGTTTCATCTGTGAAATGTTGGAGATCATGAAAACGTATGTATAACTACTCCACTGGCATCTCCAAATATTTGTTTAATACCCGAAGAACTTTGGGGTGTCTACCCTTCCAGGACAGGTTACAAGATCCAATGTAAAAAAAACCAAGATAATCAAATGCACAATATATTCCCTCAATTTTCAATAATCTCATGAATTTGCAAGTAGCAATCTGACTCTTGAGATAAATTTTCTTATGATTCACAATGCAAGAGGACAGGGTGATTATCTGCTTTCCCTCCTTTACTGATTCTGTGCCAGTAGTAGGTAATTGCATTCAGGGGTTTTTACTCCTCTGGTGTGCTACAGAATAAAAAGTCTAATACAACCTCCCCCCCCCCCCACACACACACAAATGCAGTTATCCAAACCTATCAATGAAAACATCCACACCAGAAAAAAGCTATAACCTCTCCTGTGTAGAGACATTAGCCTCTGGCCTTGTTTCTGTTAAGTGGCAGAGAATATAAAGTAAGCTAGAAGCTTTGTAGCTCATGGTAAAATCTCAAGCCAAGATTATTTCCAAATAACAGCATGTTTGCAAGCTTTCACTACATGCACACAGTGGTGCTGAAGTTGAAGCAATGTGGCAGATTCTGATAGGACACTCTCTAACAAAAATATAATAATACTGTCTCATATGGATCTGGGTTTTTATGAGGGGCTTATTTCACATTGTCTCCATTTTTAGCTTTTTCAAGCCAGTTTTTTTTTCTCTTGAAGCACTCTTAAATAACATGTGTTAGAAAATTATCAAGGTACAAATCAACTAAATTCAATCATGTATCTGAAAGCAAAATATTTGGGATATTTCTTGATTAATCCATTGAGACATTTATCTGTTCTGTTTTCCAGTTCCATATATGAATTTATGAACCATCTGACCATATGTTATACAGCCCTATAATACAACCCTATAATATTCATTCAGAGGTAAATCCCAAGTAAATGAATATATGACTTGGAGCCTTTAGGTGAATTTGGGATAATGGCCAGGAAAAGAGAATAGAATATGTCTCTTGGGAAATGTGAATCTCTCAAGCAGAGTAATCAATCGGCAAAGTGAACAACAACCAATCCCATGCACACTTCAGGCAAATCACATTCTCTCAGCCTCAGAGGAAGACAAAGACAAACCCACTCTGAACAAATCTTGACAAGAAAATACCTATGAGGACAAATACACACATCCAAGAGTATCTTGATCAGGGCCTTCCTCAACTAGCATCTTTGATTACAAACATATGTTCAGACAAAACTTTACTGCTGGTGAATATATTTGCTACAGCTGTTTTAAAATCACCATCTTAGAAACACAGTGATTTTTAATGGGAGCAATCCAGGAGTCTCAAAAATGATCAAGAATCATGTGGTTTACAAGTGGTCTACTCTATTTAGCAGAGGTTCGCCAAGATTTCAGAGAGGTCTTTCCCTATCTAGTGGTACCATAGAAAGAGACCTTCTGTAAGCAATGCTTGAACACTGTCACTAAGCTAGAAACCTTCCCACATTCATCTTGTAACATACCATTTCTTACTAGACTGTGGAATGCATCCACCTGGCAAAACCATAGAATCCTTTCAAGGGATTCTAATTTACATCACCTTTACCACCAATTGTAGGCTGTAATTAATTTTTGCCCCTTCTCACTTGGGTTAGTCAAGCCAAGAAATAACAAACTTTATAATACTAATACTTCATGTGGCTTCCAGTTGAAGTGACATTATTTCACAGACCAAAAGCAGCCATGCTTGTTTGCAAGACTTTTGTTGAGAACTGCAATTATTTTCTTAATTGTTTAGTTCCACAGTAAGAAGCATGTAGAGAAAATAACCCCCCCAATGAAATGTTTGTAAGTACCTTTAAAACACACACACAAACTGCAATATTCAAATATGTCACAGTAATATCTGAGACTACAGTAGTATAAAACGTGCATGGATTTGAATCAAACTTTGGAAGTGCTTTCCAACCTAGGATTTTTCCCTTGCTCTTTAGCCTTTTAAGAGACTATAGTTATGAAAAGAAAGAAGCATCAAAATTGGAGAATGTAAAGGAACCCTGCAGATGAAAATGGGAACTGGAATTCCCAGGAAACTGATTTTGCATTGGGCGTTTTCAATTGATGTGAAAGAGTGATCTTTTGTAATAGCAAAAATTGTACTCTTGGCTTTAATTGTATGCAATTATTCAGCATGCTGCACCATTTTCTGTTTTCAGCTGCTTGTAGTTTTAATTGTATGCCAGAATGGATCAGAGGTGGCAGCATAAAGCACAAATCTTTGCTTCCTTTTGCCAGGACCCCCCCACCCCCACCCCCACCCCCACCCCCACCCCGCCCCACAAATCCACTTCATTTCCTTTCTTTTCTGGGATTCTTCAGACAATAACCCTCCTAGCCTATTGGCTCTGAGCATCCCACAAAAGCAAATGTTTTTATTTCTGCAAGACCCCTATTGAAAATGGGCATGTTGGATGGAAATCAATGATCATACTCATGACTGAAGGACATAGCTACTACTGAAGTACCCTAAAAGCACCAGATCTTGTCTGCTCTTGGAAGTTAAGCAGAGTGAGTCTTGGTTGGTACTTAGATAGGAGACCATCGAAGAACACCAGGTGCTGTGGGCTATATTTCAGAGGAAGGAACTGGCAAAATCACCTCTTGCCAAAGAAAACTCTATGCAAATTATGGGGTTGCCATAACTTGACAGATTACTTGAAGGCACATACACACACACACATGCAAAAACACAGCTATGATGGCCGAGGATCTCTGTGGCAGAATGCAGGTTGAGTTTAATATCTTCTCTCCTTTCTTTGGTTCCTCCCTCCCTTTCAGTTTTAACCTCATTGTCAGTCTTTCCTGTTATGACACATTTGGCTTTAGAATAGTAAAGGACTAGGAGCAGGGAAGAACTGAGTGAGAACCATCACTGAGGATCTATATCAGGCCCAATACTGTTTAACTTATTTATCTCACTATCCATCCCTCTGATAACAGTCCATGAATGAAACTGTTGTTTTGGATAATGTGTATTATCTATGGTATGGGAGCAAATAACTATGAGGACAGATACACACATCCAAGAGTATTTTGATCTAGGCCTTTTCTTAGCCAGCATCTCCTGTCCTGAATACCTCTTTTAGGATCATTTTGCTTTCTTCTAGGCAGGAAATATTTAAGTTTGGTTTTTAATATGGTGTGTGCTATTTCCCATGAGGTCCAGTTGTGATGAGCAAAGAGAAAGTTATGCTTTGGCATATGTTGTTGTGCACTTTCAGGACATTTCCAATTTATGGTAACCCTTAGGTGAAGCTAACGTGTGGTTTTCTTGGAAAGATTTGCCATTGCCTTCTACTGAGACCAAGAGAGTGTGACTTGCCCAAGGTCACCCAATGGATTTCCATGGCCAAGTGAGGATTCAAACCCTCGTCTCCACAGTCATAGTCCTGCCCTCAATTACACCATGCTCACCTATGAATTTAATGCAAGGCACATACTAAGAAGAGTGGCAAGTTACAAAAATGAGCATGTGCTTTTTGTTGGTTTCCCAGTTGGTTTAATGTACAGATTTTCCATCTTGTGCCTCTTCTTCAAGTATTACTTTCCGCTCTGTGCAAGATTATGTTTTCTGTGTTTCACTTTGTTTGCAATCTGTGACATGGAGAGCAGTTTTCTTTCTATCTTCTGATAAAGGATGCAAAGGCTGCATACCCTTGATGCATCAACTGTGCCCATATACAGTAATATGTTGTCATCTGTCATCCGTAACCTAGTATTCTTGCTACTGCAAAAACATCTTATTCTTTGGCTTTCAAGACTTTGCTAATATGTGGAAAGAAGCATTTTAAGCTGTCGACAATGTGACAGTTAAAATGGCTGAAACAATGGCTATTATGTTCTATGAGTACAAACTGAACTAACTGTGGGCCTTCTGAAAAAAATAAACAAACACAGCAGAATGCCCCAATAATACACTTTTATCTGTAACACACACAAAGAGAGACATGATATGTACAACATAATACCAATAAAATGTATTCTTCAACCATGAAAACATGGTTGAAGAATACATGGTTTATGATGAATTAATTCTAATTCCTTGTTTTAAAGAGTCCTGTTTTGTTGGAACCAATTTACATATTTATCAAGATAAAATACACCTCTTGTGATTGTGAGGCTTGTACTTTCTAACTTTTAGATTTATAACTATAAATGTATAATTTTATATTTATATGTGCATTCATTTATGATTTTAATATCTATTTACTTTTATAGCTATAAAACATCCACCCAAAATAAAAACTAACCTACAGTTATACCATATTGAATAAGAACAAATGTAATGATACCATAATTTTGTAAAAGCAATTTATTCCTGTTCTTGGTCCATCTGAGAGATAGTTCATGCAAGAAAATAATAAATAATCATGCTAATCATTCTCTTATCAAGACAAAAGAAAGGCAAAGTTGATACAGAAGTGTATAAGTGTGTGTGTGTGTGTGTATGTGTGTATATATATATTTACTGTCATTTCACAAAGTGTGCAAGTGTCATTTGTTTAACTCTCACCCTGTGGGAATTTCAATGTATTGAAAGGTATGAAAATGTCCCATGTCCACAGGTGTAAAATCACCCATCCCATGAAAACAGATGTTCACATGAGGTGAAACATATGTTTTGAGTAGCTGTCAACCATCCTTTTTTGAAACAATGCAGCCAACACTGTATTTGTGTCTTTAAAATACTGTGTTATTTCTAATTCAGAACAACAAAAAATTTGTTTGGTCCCCCCCCTCCCCACCCATACCATGAATATGAATCCTAAAGAGAAAGAGGTTTTGTCCTTTGTTTGCAGGAAGACCTAATGCTAATGATATCATGGGTCAATTGTCTACCTCAATAACAGAAGAGTGTCAGGAAAATGTCCTAGTGAGGGACAACTCTTTTGTGCCAACTACTAGGGATAACCAAAGCAGCCCCCCCCCAGAAAATATAGGTAAACATTTGAGATTTGTATTCTTTATTATTACATTTCTGTAGGTAGGAAAGTGACACACTTATAAATGTTCATAACTTTTGTTGTTGTTGTTAGCTGCCCTTGAGTCAGTTCCAACTTATGGCAATCCTGTGGATGAGGCATCTCCAAGAATCCCTATCTTTCACTGCATTGCCCAGATCCTGCAAGCCCTTTCCCATAACCCCCCTATCAAGTCTATCCATCCAGTTTATGGTCTTCCTCTCTTTCTTCTACCCTCTACCTTTCCTAGCATTATTGTTTTTTCTAGTGATCCATGCCTTCTCATTATGTGGCCAAACTACAATAGTCTCAACTTGATCATCTTTGCTTCCAAGGAGAGCCCGGTCTGATCTGTTCAAGAACCCATTTGTTTGTCTTCTTGGCTGTCCATGGTATTCTAAGTACACTTCTCCAACTCCACATTTCAAATGAGTTGATTTTCTTTCTGTCTGCTTCCTTCACTGTCCAGCTCTCACATCCGTACATGGTAATTGGGAATACAATGGCCTAAACAATTCTGACTTTAGTGCTCAGTTGTATGTCTTTGCTCTTCAGTATCTTTTCCAGTTCTTTCATAGCTGCCCTTCCCATTCCTAGTCTTCTTCTTATTTTTGACTGCAGTCTCCATTCTGGTCAATGTTTGATCCTATATATGGGAATTCTTTATTTCAATTTCCTCATTGTCTAGATTGAATTTGTGTATTTCTTCTGTGGTCATTATTTTTGTTTTCTTTACGTTCAGCATCGGACCTGCCTCTGCACTTTTATCTTTCACCTTTCTTATTAACTGTTCCAATTCCTGAATGTCTTCTGCTAATATTATGGTGTCATCCACAAATCTTAGGTTGTTAAAGTTGCTTCCTCCTATCTTAACACCTCCTTCTTCTGATTCTAATTCTGCTTTCCTTATGATGTTTTCAGCATACAAGTTAAACAAGTAGGGTGATAGGAAGCAGCCTTGTCTGACCCCTTTGCCTATTGGGAACCACTCTGTTTCCTTGAATTTTGTTCTGACAGTGGCCTCTTGTCCTTGGTACAGATTCCTTATCAGGACTATCAGATGTAGTGTCTTTGAGTGCATTTCATAATTTTTTGTGATCTATACAATCAAATGCTTTATTGTAGTCTATGAAACACATGCTGATTCTTTTCTGGAATTATTTGATGCGCTCCATTAGCCATCGTATGTTTGCAATGTGGTCCATAGTGCCCCTTCCTTTTCTGAATCCTGCTTGTACTTCTGGGATTTCTCTCTCCATGTATGGTTGGAGTCTATGCTGCAGAATTTTGAGCGTTACTTTGCTTGCATGTAAGATTAGTGCTATTATCCTATAGATGCTTTAGTCTTTTGTATCTCCTTTCTTGTGGATTGGCATGTATATCGAATATTTCCACTCTGTTGGCCACCACTTTGGGGGGTTGCAGACTGCCAGAAATAGTGTGAATTCAGTCCACTTTTAGGGTTAGGGTTAGAGTTAGGGAACCATGGGAACTGTATTTCATTGTGGCATCAGAGTTGTCTGACAGAGAAGGCTCAATGTCTCAGAAAAATAACAGTTCCCATGATTCTCTAGCACTAACCCTAACCCTAAAAGTGGACTGAATTCACACTATTTCTGGCAGTCTGCAACCCCCCTTTATTTTCCATATTTGTTGGCATATTTCAGTTAGCACTAAAGTTGCATCTGTCTGCAGGCACTGTAGCAGTTCAATTGGGATATCATATGTTCCTGGTGATTTATTTTTTCTCATTTCCTTTATTGCAGATTCCACTTCACTTCTTAGAATTTGGGGTTCATCTTCATATGGCTCCTCATTCCAAATATCATTCATTCCCTTAGCTCTTTTGTATAACTCTTCTGTGTATTTCCTCCAGCATCTTTTTATTTCTTCTTGTCCCTGTATTACGCTCTTTTTTCCTCCATAGAGCATCCCTGCCCTTGGCTTGAACTTGGCTTTAATTTCTCAGATTTTTTTGATAGAGGTCTCTCATTCTTCCCTTTTTGTTGTTTTCTATTTCTCTGCATTGGTCATTGTAGTATTTCTCCTTATCCCGCGTGTCAGATGTTGGACAGTTGTGTCCATACTTCTGGCCTTGTTCCCATCTCCTTTTGCTTTAAAGAACATTTCATAACTTTAAGGAACCACAATTGTCAAGGATTTTATAATTAAGAGAAACCAACAATGGTAAATTGTTTAGAGGTCCTTGACTATCTTATCTTTCAGTAACCTTGGAAGATTAATAGTGGCATTGTTTAAACTGTTTTACTGACCTTGAAATAGATTCACAGAGATATAAGATACAGTAGCACCACCTGCTGGTTATACAGAGGGGCTGTCTGCAGGTGCCCAAAGACCCTTGTTTTAATTATCTCTGTTCCTAGATTACCTTAGAGAATGTGTAATGACTTCATTTAGAAGGATTTAATACATGGTTTGGATGGTATTCATACTTACGGTGTGGTAAAAGTGAACCCATCTTGGCCTGATGCTTTCCCTGTTTTGTTTTTTGTTTTTAATTGCTTCAGTTACTTCCAGTATGTGGCAACAGAAGAGTATGGTATGGGGTAAACAGGCCATCTGGTCTGCCAATGTTTGCCATGGAGTTTCAGAGAAATAGCATGGCAAATGTAGGCCATTTTGATCTGCACTAAGGCCTCTAATACAAGGCTCGTTTGACCCAGTAGAATTGACCCAAGGTCCCTTTGACCCAATGGAAGTAGATATTTTATTACAATCAAGTAATAAAAAGATGATCTTAAAATTGTATAAATTTTGAGATAGTACAAGAAATGGTAAAAGAAAATATAAACAAATGGGCTAAGAATTTGAAACATACTATTCAATTAAAAAGTTGGGGACAGCCTGGAATTAAAATGTAAAAATTACAAAATGTTATAACTTGCGAGAAAAGTATTACAAGATGTTCTTCATGGTATATGACACCAGAGAAAATGGCAAAATTCAAAAAATACTAACAACATTTGGTGCCAGTGTAAAGAAAAAGAATGTACCTATTTCCACGTGTGGTGGAAATGCCAAAAAGCAAAGCAATTTTTGGGAAAAGATACATATTTTAACAAGTAAAATCTTGAAGTGACTTCCCAATGTTACCAATTTATATCTATTGAATATATTTGATGTCCTTGACAATCAGATTGAGAAATTTTTTTGGAGAATATTATTTTACATGATAATGGTTGCCAGATTAACATATGTTCAGAAGTGAAAAAATACGGAAATTCTACAGAAAGATGATAAATTAAACTATATGATATAGCCAGGATGGACATACTAACAAATCATTTGGATGATTAAAAAAATGGAATTGAAGATCTGGAGGGTATTATGCCAATTTGGAAGGACAATAGGGAGAACTAGCAATATTTTGATTGAAAGTAAGTTTAAAATGATATCAGACAAATATACTATTTGTTTAAGAAGTATTAGTATATCTACCTTATTTAAGTTAAGTCCATACAAAATAAAATTTTGTAGTATTAAATGAAAACTGAAATATTTAGAGGAAGCATGAAGTGCAGGGTAGAATGTAAGGTAGTAAATGGTGTTGCTGCTGTGTGTCTTCAAGTCATTTCTGACTTATACTTAGAATAGAATAACAGAATCATAAAGTTGGAAGACAGCACAAGGGCCATCCAGCCCAACCCCTTGCCATGTAGAAATACACAGTCAAAGCCCTTTCCTCCCACAGATGGCTATCCAGCCTCTGTTTAAAAACCTCCAAAGGAGGAGACTTCACTACACTCCAAGGATGTGTGTTCCACTGTCGAACAGTTCTTACCGTCAGGAAGTTCTTTCTAATGTTTAGGTAGAATCTCTTTTCCTGTAGTTTGCATCCATTGTTCCATTTCGTAGTCTCTGGAGCAGCTTGCTCCATCCTCAATATTTAATTTCAAATATTTAAACAGGGCAATCATATCCCCTCTTAACCTTCTCTTTTCCAGGCTAAACATACCCAGCTCCCTATGTTCTCTCCTAATAAGGCATGGTTGCCAGACCCTTCACCATTTTGGTTATCCTCCTCTGGACAAACTCTGATTTGTCAACATCCTTTTTGAATTGTGGTGCCCAGAACTGGACACAGTATTCCAAGTGAGGTCTGACCAAAGCAGAATAGAGTGGCACTATTATTCTGCTCACTCTAGGGGAAAGCAGACGGCGCAATGCGCCGTTTTCGGGGCAAGGAAGGGGAGGGGCAGCCGCACGGTGGGCGCCCCAACCCCTTCCCGAAGACATAGTTGGAGCGCCAGACCCTCTGCACGTCCAGCGCTCCGAGGATGCCTTACCGCCGCAGCGTCCACACACGCTGCAACAGAAGAGTCGTTGAAGGTGTGCTGGCAGCCTTTTGCGGTGCACCTTCGGCGACTTGTGGAAGGAGTGCTATTTTAGTGCTTCTTCCAGGGGTGGCGAAGCTGCACCATGGGGCCGAGGTGTGTGGATACCTCGGCCCCGCGGCGCAGCTTCCTGGGGTGGCCCCGTGCCGCCTGTCTGCTTCCCCCCTCTAGACACTATACTACTATTCTATACTTTCCATTCTAGAAACTAATTTGGACAACGGGTTGGACAACGGCTAGAGCGCAAGTGGCAGAAGACTCGACTCTTATCTGACAGAACTCGCCATAGGAATTTTCTTCGTTCCTTTCGGGAGGCAATATGTGCAGCGAAGAGAGCTTTCTCCTCTGCACGTATTGCGTCTGCAGAGTCCCGTCCATCGGAGATGTTTAGGGTGGTGAGGGAGATGACACAGGTGCCTCCTGCGCCAAACCCCTTACTGAACCCTGTGACAGCCTGCTGTGACGCATTTAACAACTACTTTGCAGATAAAATCTCTCAGATAAGAGCCAACTTAGATGCCACTATTAAAACAGAGTCTATAGGCGAGGCGTCCAGCAACTCCATCGATGTACTTATACTGGATCAGCTTCAATCTGTGAGTACCAAGGACGTGGACAAGCTGCTTGGTAAGCTGAGGAAGACAACTTGCCCTCTTGACCTGTGCCCATCATGGCTGGCCGTCCAGGGGGGCATGCACTGTTGAGGTTCCTCACAGATATCATCAATGCATCCTTCAGGGAAGGTTATGTTCCATCTTGCTTGAAGGAAGCGGCTGTTCGGCCGCTTCTGAAAAAACCTTCCCTAGACCCCCTGGATATGAGACATTATAGGCCTGTGTCATTGCTGCCATTTTTGAGCAAGGTGATTGAGAGGGCGGTTGCGCTTCAGCTCCAAGCGGTCTTGGATGAAGCCGATTATCTAGACCCATTTCAAACCGGCTTCAGGACAGGCTTTGGCGTCGAGACTGCCATGGTTGCCTTGACCAACAATCTGCGTCTGAGCATCGACAGCGGTAGTGTGACCCTGTTGGTGCTCTTAGACCTCTCAGCGGCTTTTGATACAATAGATCACGGCATCCTCTTGGACCCCCTGAAGGGGTTAGGTATCGGGGGCACGGCTTTGCAGTGGTTCCAGTCCTTCCTCTCGGGTAGGTCCCAGAGGGTGCTGCTCGGGGACTGTAGCTCCAGTAAGAGGGACCTCACTTGTGGGGTCCCTCAGGGGGCTATTTTATCCCCGATGTTATTTACCATCTATATGAAGCCGCTGGGTGAGATAATACGGAGTTATGGTGCTGGGTGTTATCAGTATGCTGATGACACCCAAATCTATTTCTCTGTGTCTCATTCTTCGGCCTTGAATTCCAATGGCATCTCCTCTCTCAATGAATGTCTTCGGGCGGTAATGGGCTGGATGAGGAAAAACAGATTGAAACTGAATCCAGACAAGACGGAGGTGCTCATGGTAGCGGCCCCGAAACCAAGAATTGGGTTGCAACCTCCAGTCCTGGATGGGGTCACACTCTCCTCCAGTGACTGTGTTCGCAGTCTGGGGGTGCTCCTTGACTCATCGCTCCTGATGACAAATCAGGTAAATGCGATGGTCAGGAGCGCTTGTTATCAGCTTCGGCTGATATGCCAGCTGCGCCCTTTTCTGGAAGTAAGGGATCTCGAGACCGTTGTGCACACACTGGTAATCTCACGCCTCGACTTCTGTAATACGCTCTACATGGTTCTACCCATGTGCTTGGTTCAGAAGCTTCAGTTGTTTCAAAACATGGCAGCCAGGCTTATCTCTGGAACATCCAGGAGGGACCACATCAGTCCGGTTTTGAGGTCCCTCCACTGGCTGCCTATTAGCTTCTGGGCCCAGTACAAGGTGTTGGTTATTACCTTTAAAGCCCTAAATGGCTTGGGTTCAAGCTATCTCAGGGATCGCCTCCTTCCATACAATCCTCCTGGCGCTCTCCGGTCCTCTGGGAGGAATTTGCTGCAGCCTCAAAAATCTAGGCTTGTGGTGACCTCCCACAGGGCTTTTTATGTTGTCGCCCCCAAGCTCTGGAATGGCCTGCCGGACGAGATCCTTCAGTTGACATCACTGGACAGCTTTAAAAAAGCTGTCAAAACGGATCTCTTTCGGCAGGCCTTTCCAGACTAATCACCCCGGCCTTGGATTCCTTGACTCCTGCGTTCCTCTCGTGGCCCCATCAGTTGTTGATGGATGAGGAATGCAGTAGAAGTTGATTAGGGCACTGCAACCTGTTTAAATGTTAATGTAACATTAACAGGATCTCCCCTCTGCTCCCCCTTTACAGTCCCTCTATACCCCCAAGAAATGGAAGTGGTGGGGCGTTGTTTTTTTTTAATCGCTTTGTATTTAAATTTTATATTTAATGAAGCTGTTATTGTTTTAATTGATATCTGATTTAATAATGTTTTAAGGGGGGAGGGAATATACTGTTTTATCTTTGTTGTTCTTTTAATTGTTGTAAACCGCCTAGATTGGTTCGCCATAGGGCAGTATAGAAATAATAATAATAATAATAATTATAATAATAATAATAATAAATTTGTAGAAAACTGGAGAAATATAAACAAGAGAGAGGTTAGGAAGTCACTTATAAATTTTAATATGAAAATGTTCTCTTTAAATAGATGATGTTGTTTGTTCATTTATTAATAAGAATATACTTTATTATGAATCTCATCTGAGGCAATGATCATACATTATTTTGCAAAATTGTATAATTGCATGGCCCTTTGTTAATATCTGAAATTATTCTGTTCTAAGCTTGCTTATATTATAAATTTGGCCTTTTTGTTTTTTATTCATATTTCTGAATGAAAATAAGTAGGTGAAAAAAGATCACTTTGAAAGTCAAGGGCTGAAAATTCCTAATCAGAAATATTCCAAGTGTCAGTATGCATATGCCCAACATTTTTCTGAATTGTACCCTCTGGGTTCCGTACTCACTTAGAAGAAAAAATATGCTTCAAAAAACAATGTCAGGGCACATTCTTCATGTAGGGTCAGGGCCTCATATTCAATCCCTGTCACTTCTAGTTGCTACCAGCCTTCCTCCTGCTCTTGAAATAACCCTCTAGAAAGAATAACAAGGCAATATGTTATTATCATTACACAACAGGAGTAGTGCTCTTAATCAGAAAAAAAATATTTGCTGTTACTGAAGGAAGAGAGAAACTAGTTAAACACTTAACTAGTTAAATTATTTCCAAACACTTATAATAATTCTCAGAAACAAATTAAGTAGTTGAGCTTCATTGGGGGAAGATGGAACTAATTAGTACATAACTAGTTAAATTTAACCACTGTTTCCCAAATTTTGTAGTTATTCCACAGACATTTCTGTGAATACAAACACAGCAAACACAAGCATGGCATCTCATATTACTCATTAAAATTTTGGGCTTGAGAACAAACAAAACTTGTCCCCAAGAGTGCCCAAGCCAATCCAAAACCATTTTTTTAAAAAAAAAAAAATAAAAACAAGATTTTCAGGTATATTTTGTTTAGCTTAGTTCTTTATGACATTATGGCAGCTTACCAACCAAGTGCTTGCATGTTGAAACTAAAAAATATGTGGTAGAAACAACAAATAGTTTTGTGAATGTATTGTGGCAAGATTTTACTTGATTATATAGGTGCTGAAATATGGTTCTGGAATGTCTTCACTCCCACTTTATCAATTTCCACTGTCAAAGTGGCCAGTGGCTGTTCAGTGTCGAAGCTGCTTGCCTCTGGCATGAGCAAACAAGTCTTGCCTGACTTTGCAGGCAGGCTGCTCTCTCCTATATACAAGCATAATTTCATTTGACTGTAGTCATTAGCTTGTCTTTTCAGGATTGATCACTCTTCATTGTTACATATGTAAATGAAACTAAATTGTCCATGGTCCTTATTTATAAACACATGAAAGGCAAAATGACACATTTCTAATACATACCAATCTTTTATATGTACAATACTGCTACTATTAATACAATAACTTGGCTTATAAAACAGAAGTAAAAACCTTTGCTCCATGGCTCACTTAAGCATGACTTGCTAGATTATGACACTGCTGCCTCTGCAATTTACAGTAGAAATAATAACTATGAAGATGAAGTAATTGGGTTTCAAATATTTGACGTATCCATTCTAGCTGCTGCTAGCACTGCATCATTATATATTAATAGTCTCCTTCCTTGCCTGGCAAAAGACATCCTTTAAAAAAAAATTGCTTTGCATTTTAAGAATTAAAATTTTCTCTTTAGCACTAAAGAGTTACAGAAGTCTTAACCGCTGTCTAGAAACCCAAATATTTATACTCATTGACAATTCTGGGCATTCAACAAACCCTATATTCTTCATATACATTACTGGTTTACTATCCCTTATCCAGCATTCCTAAAAGTGAAATACTCTAAAATCCAAAATTGACCACATAGCTGACTGAGATAGTGGTATTTTTACTTTCTGATGATTCAGTGTACACAAGCTTTGTTTTATGCAAAATATTATTAAAAATATTATGTATAAAATTATCTTAAGGCTATGTATACAAGGTGTATACAAAAAATGAATTTCATATTTAGGCTCAAATATATGAAAATATTCCAAAATCTGGAAAAAAAATCTGAAATCCAAACACTTCTGGTCCCAAGTATTTTGGATATACTGCAGAATTATTATTATTATTATTATTATTATTATTATTATTATTATTATTAGTTTTATGATCCATAATACAGCATATATAATAGATTTACCAAATATTATCACATACTTCCCCTCCTCCCTCCACTCCCTTCTCCCTCCTGATGGATTTGACCAAGTAAAATAATAATCAGTACCCATAATGTGGAATATCTTATTAATAATTTCTCTAACTTCCTTGTACCCCTTTTCAACTTTAACTTTCTCTATCCAACAGCCCCATTTTTCCCACCAGACCATTTTGTTTATCTGACCATTATATTTTCCTTTTCTTTCCCTTAAATATTCAAATAAATGATATTCTGCAATATAATGTGACCAATTTCACCCCAACATTGTTTATTTTCCCAACCCAATGCAACTACTGCATGTGTGTCCCTTAACAGATTTTTTATTATGCAATCTTCTGTTTTATTCAGTCTGAATTTTCTCAAATAATTCTTTCCATCATCCTGTTTATCTCATGTATAACATATAACCAAAATTTTGTATGTTCCTTTTTGACCGTATCTTAGAAGACTTGGAAGAGGTATCTTGGAAGACAGGACCACATCATGGGCTGGAGATAATAGTCAAATTGTTATAGAGGGAACAAGGCAAATGATGCAAGGGCCCAACAGTGGGAGGCAAAAAACCTCACACAGGCAGTAAGTGGGCAGGACGCATACTCTTAGATATCTCTACACTAATGCATACAGCATGGGAAATAAACAAGATGAACTTGAACTCCTAGCACAACAAAGCAAATACGATATAATAGGCATCACTGAAACCTGGTGGGATGAGTCTCATGATTGGAATGTAGGAATAGAGGGGTATAACCTTTTTAAGAGAAATAGACTAAATAGGAAAGGAGGAGGAATAGCATTACATATCAGGGAAGTTTACACCTGTGAAGAGATCCAGGATTTAAATCCTGGAAATCAGGTGGAGAGTATCTGGATAAAAATTAAATTTGAAGGAAACAAGGATGTTATAGTGGAAGTCTACTACAGACCCCCAAGTCAGACCGAGGAATTGGATGATGCCTTTCTAGAACAGATGACCACAAACTCAGAAAAGAGAGATGTAGTAGTGATGGATGACTTCAACTATCCTGATATTTGCTGGAAGTCAAACTCAGCCAATATTTCAAGGTCTAGCAAATTCCTCACTTGCTTTGAAGACAATTTCTTTGTCCAAAAGATGGAAGAGGCAACAAGGGGATCAGCTATTTTAGATCTGATCGTAACCAACAGGGATAACCTGGTAAATGGGGTGCAAGTGGTGGGATCTTTAGGTGGGAGTGATAATTTTCTCCTGGAGTTTCTTATACAGTAGAAAAGAGAAGCTAGACACAGTCAAACACTCACTCTAGACCAGGGGTAGGCAACCTTTTTGAGTCGGGGGCCGGGTTGCTGTCCCTCAGACAATTGGGGGGCCGAAGGACCCAATAAATAAATAAATAAATAAATAAATAAATATTTTTTAAAAAATTTAAAAAATGCATGCACACTCTCTCAGCCCCAGAAAAGCCATGGCAAAACCCCTGTGGAGATTTTGCCAAGAAACCCCCAAGAACAAGTAATAACAACAATAATCAATATCATCATGGCGGTGGCGGCGGTGGCAGGATCGGCCTGGGGCCAGTCCAAAGGCCCCGGGGGGCCGCATCCAGCCCCCGGGCCTTAGGTTGCCTACCCCTGCTCTAGACTTTAGGAGAGCTGATTTCAACAAACTTAGGGAAACACTGGGAGTGATCCTGTGGTCAGGAATACTAAAGGAGAAGGGAGTTCAGGATGGATGGCAGTTTCTCAAAAGGGAGATACTGAAGGCACAATCTCAAATTGTTCCAATGAGAAGGAAAAATGAGAGATGTCTCAAGAAACCAGGTTGGATGACAAACTTTCAACTGAAATAAGTTTTAAATGGGAGATGTATAAGAAGTAGACATAGCATCTCTTGATTTCAGTAAGGCTTTTGACATGGTCCCCCATGATATTCTTGCAAACAAGATAGTAAAATGTGGGCTAGACAATGCAGCTGTTAGGTGGATTAGTAACTGGTTGACGGACTGAACCCAAAGGGTGCTCAGCAATGGCTCCTCTTCATCCTCAAGAGAAGTGAGCATTGGGGTGCCACAGGGTTCTGTTCTGGACACAGTGCTGTTCAACATCTTTATCAATGATTTGGATGAAAGAATAAGGGGCATGCTTCTCAAATTTGCAGATGATACCAAATTAGAAGGAATAGCTAATACCCCTGAAGACAAGATGAAAATTCAAACTGACCTTAATAGATTAGAAAGCTGGGCCAAAGCTGACAAAATGAATTTCAACACAGAGAAATGTAAGGTACTGCATTTAGGACAAAAAAATTGAAATGCATAGATATAAGATGGGAGATACCTGGCTTAAAGAGACTATGTGTGAAAAGTATCTAGAAGTCCTAGTAGACCACAAGTTGAACATGAGTCAACAGTGTGATGCCACAGCTAAAAAGGCCAATGCAATTTTCGGCTGCATTAATAGAAGTAGTGTATCTAGATCAAAAGAAGTAGTAGTGACACTGTATTCTGCTTTGGTCAGGCCCTACCTGGAATACTGTGTCCAGTTCTGGCCACCACAATTCAAAAAGGATGTTGAAAAACTGGAGTGTGTCCAGAGGAGGGCAACTATAATGGTGAAGGGTCTGAATGTTAGGATATGAATGGGATATATAGTCAAAGGTGAAATGTAAAGATGTGTGTGTGTCTGTAATTTTCCACTTGAGAACAGTTTCTGGACAAGGCACAAACAATATTTAGAGAAACAGGGTGAATCAACGCCAGGTGGTAACAGAGACATCAACAATGTACTTTCCCAGTGATAGAACTAATGGAACCAGACTTTGTTATGGATAACAAAGAGATATCAAATACGTAAACATTGTTAGCTTGGAAAAGTTACTCACGTGGTGGATGATGGACAACAAGAGGCTGGGTTAACATACATCATACTGTCATTATCCAATTAACATAAAGTTAACACCTAGAAGGTGGAGTATGGGATGGGCTTAGAAAATCCTTTGTCTAAGAATTTTTTATTGTTCATGATGTGAGCATGTGAACATGTGTGGCTGGCAGCAGTGGTTCTAACTGCAACAAGTTGGATCCTAATGCTTTTGAGATTGTTAAAGATGTAATCTTGTATGGCTGAACTGGACAAGTTCATCACAATGGATTTTACTTAGTTATCTTATTTTTACTTTTTATATGCATTAATAAAGCTATGCTTTTGGACTTTACAATGTGTCTTCTTGACTGAGGAAGACAGGATGCTGGAGAAGAGAAGCTGAGCCAGTTGATGGCAAATCTACACAGTGGCTGTGGATCACAGCAGCCAGCTTGTCCTGAAGACTCTGCTGGGTGCCAAAGGGCATCACTACAACACTCATCATCCACACACCAACACTGAAAACCATGCTCTACAAGGAATGACTTAGGGAACTGGATATGTTTAGCCTGGAGAAGAGACAGATAAGAGGGGATATGATAGCCGTGTTTAAATATTTGAAGGGATGTCATATTGAGGAGGGAGCTAGCTTGTTTTCTGCTGCTCCAGAGAACAGGACCCGGAACAATGGATACAAGCTATGAGAAAAGGGATTCCACCTCAAAATTAGGAATCACTTCCTGACAGTGAGAGCTGTTTGACAATGGAACACACTCTCTCGGAGTGTGGTGGAATCTCCTTCTTTAGAAGTCTTTAAACAGAGACTGGATGGCCATCTGTCAAGGATGGTTTGATTTTGAGTTCCTGCATGGCAGGGGGTTGGACTGGATGGTCTCTTCCAACTCTATGATTCTATGACCGTATCCATGCCAGCAATTTGGATAAAGTTTTTTTTTTATTTATCATTACTATCTGATGTGAGGTTTTATATCATTCGCTAATTAACTTTAATTATTGTTCTCTTACCTTTATATTTTTAATTTTAGTTGTCTGAGAGAGCCAAAATGTTAAATCTTCAGTGTTTATCTTTAGATCTTTCTCCCATATACCCACCAGTTCTTCCTTTATACCAAATTGTTTCTCCAAAAGAAACTTGTAAACCTTTCCTATTAACTGCTTTCTCCTCTAATTCTTCTTTTCAATATATCCTTGAACTGTGATGTACTCTCCCTTGTTCCTTTTATTTCTTGCAATGTTCTATTTGTTGACATTAACTGAATTTCTCACCAAATAGTTCAGTTAATTTTTTCATCCTAACTGGTTTCCCTCTTTCATCAAATAAGCCCCCTATAATTCTATATCCGTTTTCTTTTATTACTTTAATTACTCTTCCTAATTCTTGATTTCATCCTTTGTTAAGATATTCTATTGGGTACCATTTTGAATTTTCCATTTTTATACTTTTAAACCATTTGTTCCATACATGTTGTATTGATAGAAAGGGGCCTTTCTTCACATCCATATTCCTTTTATGTGGTTTGTTTGAAATATAGATATGTAATCCATGTTATTTACATATTTATCAATTCTAATCCACCTTCCCCCCCCCTTCATATTCAAAATCTAATAATTTAACTATTTGAGATGGCTCAAATATAATTCCAAAGATGGGACTCCCCATCCTCCTTTTTCTTGATGTGAATAAATAAATGTTTTTTGTACTCTAGATTTTTTTCTTTCCCATAATCCATTCTTTAATACTCTTGTCCCATTTTCTAATCACCCTTAAAGGAATTATTTCTGGAATTATTTGAAAAAGATATAATAATTTTGGGAGCAGCATCATTTTGAATACTCTTATTCTAGTGAGGATATTCCATTTTTTATGGGACCACTTTGATATCTGGCTATTTTTCCCAAAAAAACTTGATTATAATAACCCTGTATTATATTAACCACATTAGTCATTAATATACTCCCAGATATTTTCTTGACCCCTAGTTTCAATTCTGTTATATTCTGTATTCTTTTGTGTTCTTGTCATTTAGTATTGATAAATGTTATCTCTGATTTTTTAATATTGATTTTAAGTCCTGATACCCTTTCGAATTTTTGCATTACTTCAATTAATTTTTTTAATAGATTGATATGGTAAATGTGTAGTTAGTAATATGTCATCTGCGAATATATCTTTATTTATTCTTTCCCAATTATATAACCTGTGATTTCCTTTTAATTTCTTATATCATTGGCTAAAGGTTCTATAATTAAAGCAAAAGTAATGGAAATAGTGGGCAGCCTTGTTTCATCCCTTTTTTAATCATTATGTTTCTAGACTGATTATCACTCACCCAGATCCATGCCTCTTTACCTCTATACAATTCTTTAATAACATTACATAATTTTTCTCCCAGTCCAAAGTCTCTACATAGCTTATACAAATAATTATGTTTTACTGAATCAAATGCTTTGTAGACGTTTGGTTTTACTAAAGCTAATTCTTTTTATTGTGTTTTATATGGTGAATTATATTGAAAATGTTTCTAATGGGTTCACCAATTATCCTCCCTTTTATAAAACCATATTGATCCTCTCTTATTAAATCTGGTAAATACCATTCTAATCTATTTGCTAATGCCTATCTAAAAATTTATAATCCTGGTTGCATATTGTAATGGGTCGATATGACTCTGGTTCTGTTGGATCTTTATTCGGTTTTAGTATTGTAATAATTTCAGCCAATTTCCAAGTTTGGGGTGTTTCTTTGTTTTCTATTATTTTATTAAACAATACTGTCATATGTCCACTTAACTCATTTTTAAACACCTTATAGAAAATACTTGTAAACTCATCTGAACCTGGGAATCTTATTCCTTTTAACCCTTCTATAACTTTTTCTACTTCTTCCTGCATGATTGGGACATTTAACTGATTTCTCTGAACAGCTGATAATCTTTCTTCTATTTTTGCCTCATAATCTGTAACTACTGTTTTTCCATAAACATTCTCATAAAATCTTGCCATTTCCTTGCTTACTTTCTCATCTTTTTTTACCATTATCCCTTGTTCTCCCTTTAAGATACTCATTCTTTTATTTTCTCTTTTCTTTCTTAAATGTCGTGCCATTCTCCTCTTATTATTTTGATCCATGGTTTGAAATTCATTCCTTATATATAGTTGATTTCTTGTAACCGTTAACTGGTCCAAATCCCTTCTTTCTTTTTTCTATCCCATTCGAGTTTAGTTTTAGTATCTCTATTTTTCTAATAATCCTGTTGGAAAGTTTCTACTTCTTTATAAATTTTTAATAAATAAATAAATAAATAAATAAATAAATAAATTTTATTTTTACCCCGCCTTTAGCCAAGGCTATCAAGGAAGCTTACATTAAAATAATAACCCACACATTATAACAAACATATAACCCCGCCCTTAATTAAATTGGCATCAATTAAAATCTAATTTAAAAGACTGATAACATTAAACGAGGAAACAATTTTTGCTTATATGCATATTTAGCTTTTTTAATTCCAATTTCCATGGTAATACATTCCCCTCTAATAACAGCTTTAAATGCATCCCATACAACTTGTTCTTTTACATTCTCTGAATAATTAATTTCAAAATATGAATTTCTTTCTTTCATTTTTTTAACTGCCTTCGCATTGATCTTGACCCATGGCGACCCTATAGATGAGACATCTCCAGGCCCCCCTGCCCTCTACTCCTCTGCCCAGCTCCTGCAAACTCTTAGTCATGGTTTCTTTGATAAAGTCCATCCATCTATCATGTGCCCTTCCTCTCTTTCTACTTCCCTCCACTTTTCCTAACATTAGGAAACACTTGCCATTTCTCACTTCTGCTGCCCATTCCCAACCATTCCTAACACTTGCCATTTCTCACTTCTGCTGCCCATTCCCAACCATTCATTGTCATTCTCTTAGAAAAAGTGAGTTAGTAAACATACATTTGCACTCAGAAAGTTGTGTTATCTTAACAAATGCATGTGCCAAATGTATTTTTGCTGAGCTAACAGTAGAGTAGTGAATGTGCCCCCGTTACCAGGCAGAGAGGTTCTACAATCCTTAACAGCATCATGACCAAATCTGTATAGTAGCAAAAGATGTTTTCAGCAGGCTCTGTTACATAGTTTATGCTTTATGCTGGCCAATTCAGGAATACAGAGACAGCTAGGAACAGACCAACAAAATAAACCTGTCTGGTAACACCTTGTTCTTATATCTATATGGATGATGCCTGTATGCTTCATTTTCCTTTGGTTCTGGTCCCTGTAACCCCATGGGGAGTGCACCACAGTCTCTAGGATATGCACTATGGTGGGATTTGTAGTGTTGGTCCTGGAATAGTCTGGATAGAATTTAATATTTATAGGCACTCTAGCACTAGCTGTGTGAGTATGCTGGAACACATCAGGTAAAGATTGTGAGGCTTTGCTATGTTGTAGACCAGGGGTAGGCAACCTTTCCCCTTTAAGGGTCGAGGTACTTCAGCTCCCAGAAGCCTCAGCCATGTTGGCCAATAGTCCTGGGATTCTGGGAGCTGAAGTCCCTTGGCCCTTAAAGGGGAAAGGTTGCCTACCCCTGTTGTAGACCATTGCATCAATAGACAACCAATAAAGCTTATTTCATAACAGGGATATGTGTTAGTTTTAAGCATTAAATAAGATTTTGGGGAGGCATGGATTTGCAGACAATAATAGCTCCAAACAAGTGGGAATACATTGTTAGGAATGAGCAGGAAGGCTCCTTAATCTCTACCATATCTATATATTCCAATACTTACCAAGACATTTCTCCAAGACTTATTTCTTGGTTCAGAGAAGAAGAAGAAAAATGGAAGGTGAGCACTGGTTGATAGGGAAGGGGTGAAACAGCCCACTGCTACATGACCCAGTGTTTCCTTCGTAATATATTTAACTCTAATGTAGTGCCAAAGAGAGCTGTTCATGCTTAAGAGAACAATTCACTTAGCAGCACTTTCTGTACAATGGCTCAGATGGAATAGCATGCGATAATTGCACAATGCTCTTGGAATGCAGTCAAGTTGGTTAGGGAACACTTTGAGGAACCCTGAAGCAGAAAGGCCTTGAGAGTGGTTTGGTACTGCCTTAAAAATATACCCATTATATGATAGTGTCAAGCTGGCTCTACATTTCAGGCATGAGAGAGTAAACTCTCATCACCAGAGCCTGTCTCCCCTGATCAGGGTAAAGTATGAACAAACATTTCCTGATACTGCCCAGTTAATCTACTTTCCTCAGAGCTGTCAGCTGGGTGTCTTGGCTTCTTTTAATAAGTAGTAAAATTCCCTTTAGAGATAAAACATCATTGCTCCTTTAAAAAGAAAAAGGAAAGCCATGAATCTCCCTTGCAATTAGTAAGCATCAAAAAGACATCTCAAGGACTGTTAAGGACCATTTTTATTTATTAATAGAATAAAATTTTATTTATTTCTAATATTTTTTTGGGGAAAAGACTCTTGGATAGTCTGATAGCATGAGGTGTGTGTGTTTATGTGTGAGAGAGACCATTTAATATTTCAGACTTTATTCAAGAAATATTTACAATGACGAGGGAATCACACACATACAATGTTCAATAGGCTCCATCCTTTTGAATTCCTTTTTCCGAAAGAGTTCATTCAGAGGTTGCCAGGTAACCAAGAAAACTGTAAATAATTACTCACTATGAACACACACAAAAAAGGAAGGATCTTTTTTAATCTCCTGGAGACAGAAGGAGCTATCTGAAAAGATGAAGTGCTTTGCAAAAAATGGAAGGGATTGACCGTCAGTTTAGTACCTTTTTAAATTAAGAGGGAATATGGGTAATTCTTAGTAGCCCCTATGCATCCAATTTAATATTCATATAGCAGGTATTTTTCTCACACTTTAATCTACATATTCAATGTCACATTATACCTCCATAAAGAGTGTATCCTTTAGCAGTTCCATGAAAAAGGAGATACAAAGGCAGTGGGCTACAGTTTTTGATCATGAGGCAAAGATGATGTGTTTTTCTTTTGCACAAACATCCCTGTGTATATACCTCTATATAAACCAATTCTGGTAATACCTTTTCACCAGAGGCCAACAAATAAACACACCAAAACCCATCTTGTTCACCCTCTTTAAAGTATAGAAAGAACCTCTAAACAGTGATAATAGCTATATTTCTGAGATTTTATTTTATTTATACTCCACCTTTATCCCAGTACGGGACTCATGGTGGCTTACAATGTGTTGAAATAGAGTAGAGCTAAAACAAGGAATAATAAATAGCTTTAAAGAATTGAATAAACAATTATGTTAAAAACATAATTCACAACAATGTAAAAAGCAGTTAAAACTTAATAAAGATGGTTTTTATCCTGTATAGTCTGACAGTGGAACTCCATCAGTGTAACTGTGGGTATATCCACACTGCAGAATTAAAGCAGTTTGACATCACTTTAATTGCCATGACTCTGTCCTACAAAATCCTGCGATATGCAGTTCAGTGAAGCACCAGAGTGCTTTGACAGACCAGGCTGAAAACATCACTAAACTGCAAATCCCAGGATTCTGTATGAGAGAGTCATGCCAGTTAAAATGGTCTCAAACTGCTTTAATTCTGCAGTGTGGATACACCCTATGTCTGATGATGCCACCCCCAAACCCCCACCATTTCAGCTACGCAATGCCCCAACCAAAGGGTTATCAAGGCACTACGGATTGGGGCACTGGGAAATAATGTCTGCCATGATCTCCCAGTCACGAGACATGGTGAAAACCAGTAGCTGGAGAAACCCATAGGGGTCCTGCCACAACTGCTTCTCTCCAAGCTCTGCATGATCAGGAGTGCACTGCAGATACTCTTTCCCAAGCCCCTGATCTGCAGTGCCTTGGAAGCCTTTCAGTTGGGCCACTGCCTGGCTGAAAATGCAGGTTTTTGTGGTCATGTTTGGTCATCAATGACCATAGATGTGAATTCTAAAAGTTATGAAGACAAAAGTCTGGATTATGATCCTGTAACTATTGAACAGAATGCTAGATGATGATTTTAGAAGGACAGTTCCTCCCCTCTCCTGGTTAAAAGACCTTCTGCAACAACTAGTTGACAATCATGGAATGGGTAAACAAAAAAGTTTGAAGTCAAAGGCTTTCACGGCCAGAATCCATAGGTTTTTGTGGGTTTTTTGGGCTGTGAGGCCATGTTCTAGAAGAATGTATTCCTGACATTTTGCCTGCATCTGTGGCTTCAGATATATATACCCCACACACCTCCATGCCACCATTCTCTGAAGATGCCAGCCACAGATGCAGGTGAAATGTCAGGAATACATTATTCTAGAACATGGCCTTACAACCCTAAAACCCCACAAAAATCTAAACAAAAAAAATATATCTGTCGATCAGTGGAAAGAGAGTAGCAAGAGGGCCAGCTTGGCTGGTATTTTATCACTTGGCATCTTTTTGCCCAGCTACACAAATTATGACCAAACATGGTCTAGTTTCAAATATATCCACCCCCTTCTCTTAAGTTGTGCATGTACAGTATACAAAAACCTGTATTTGCCTAAGCAGTTACAGGCAAATAATGAGCCATTAATCAGATAGGGCTCACCTTCTGGTGAACTGTGGTTGCACTGCTGGCACTTACAGGACTGAGAAACTAAACACTGAATACAGTCCTTATTTATTTATTTATTTATTGACTGCTTTTCAAGGTTATATCTTTCAAGGCAACTGTTACTAGTATCACTGTCTAGTGGTCTGAGATTTTTTTTATTAATGGAAAGCTTCCCATAATTAATGTTCGTATAGGATTTTGTTTTAAAAATGACTGCAAAGCAAAGCATGAAACAACCATGGGTAAAGAGCACAATGCATATGGCCAGGAGTATGTACAAATCTATTTACTTTTACTTCTGAGTCCACAGATGAAAATTAATTGAATAGAATACATATATACTGAATAAGTCTCCAGACCATTTCAGATAGATAGATTGATAGATAGATAAAAAAAGAAAATACATGTATACATAGTTTATATTTTACTCTGGTTACACTCCTCCTATAATTTGCACAACAGGCTATTTGAGGCCCTTATTTACTTCTTGCTTCTGTAAAATAACTGCTTTCACTGCAAACAAGGCAACCCTAAGAGTTATAAAAGTCTCTACTCCTTGCAATAGCAGAAACATCTTGCTTTCATCATCCCTTTCCTCCAATTTCTGAGGATGGGAGCCAGATATTGCTCTCTGATACCATTATATAATTAACAATGCAGCAGATAATGTGCAAGATCTTCAACATTAGGTGCCCCACATATACAGAGTCTATCAAGAAAAGGGATATTCTGGTATTTTCCTTGGATCTCTCTTGAATCCATTTGCTCAAAGCGAAGGTTGGCAAAAGCCTTCTGATGTTCTATTTTCATAGGAAAAAACATATTTCTCTTCTTGGAAGAAAGTTTTGGCCCTTGATAGCCATTTCAAGGATTTTACTGAGGCCAGAGCTGCTAGATCTAATTGAGCCCTAATGTCGAGCACTCTTTGTTTAAACATGCTGCCAGCATTTGTATTGATCTTTCTAATGGCCATTATGCTGAAACCCACACTGGAGAGCCTTTTTGAAAAGTTGAAAAACCAGGAGTTTGATGTAAAAATTATTCTCCTGTTCAATTAAGCATAACTTGGGTAGCCTATCATCACATTTGTGATAACTTGATCCAATAATTAAATATCCAAAATAAACAGAGGTCAGAAATAGCTGCCATACCAAATTCTGCTCTAATTGCTTGTGCAGGGGTACTTCTTGACACCTGCAATGTCAATCTTAAAAATTTATTCTGAGTTCTTTCAATTTTCATATTTGTATTGATTTCCCAGATTTCAGAGCCATACATCAAAATTGACAAAACCTTTGCCTTATATACTTTAAAACAGGATAAAAGAGCAGGGATACTTAAAATTCAATAACCTGTTTAAAGTATGGATACATGTAGATGCTTTCAATTCATTCTTTTTATCTGTGGAGCCCAGGATCCTCTAGATGCAAAAGTTATGCCCAGATAATTATAAACTTTCACTTGCTCGACCTCTTTAGAATCTACACGCCATTTATGAATTTTTCCTTTTTTTAAAAAATCAAAAATGACAACTTTAAATTTGCTGTTGTTAATTACTAGATCATTGAGCTGGCAATAAGTGCTAAACTTTCTCAACAAGCTACACAGGCCTATTACAGTATACGAAAATAAAATTATATCATCTGCATATAAAAGCACATTAACAGCTCTATCCAATACTTTGGGCATATGAAATCCACACCACACAAATCTAAAACAATATCATTAATATAAAAATTAAAAAGAAAAGGGGCCAAAATGCAGCCTTGCCAAACACTTTTAAAAGTAGAATCTTATTGGTTAGAGCCAGATTAGCACTCATTCTAACTTTTACACCGGTATCTGTATAGAGCTCCTTTATTAGAAAGAAAAGTCTCCTGTCAATATTAGTCTTTAAAAATGTTTGCCACAGAAGATTCCTATTAATTGAATCGAAAGCTGTTCTTAGATCTATAAAAGCTGTGTGAAGTCTTCCACCTCCTGTAGAAAATTAATTGGATAGTAGTTAAAGATGTCCTGTTTTGAATCAGCTCATATAAACCTTTCTCCCAGCTTGATCATACTCATTGGTTAGACCAGGGATAGGCAACCTTTCCCCTTTAAGGGCCGAGGGACTTCAGCTCCCAGAAGCCTCAGCCATGTTGGCCAATAGTCCCATGTTGGCCAATAGCTCCTGGGATTCTGGGAGCTGAAGTCCCTCGGCCCTTAAAGGGAAAAGGTTGCCTACCCCTGGGTTAGACCCATTTGATGGAATTGGTTTGCTTATAGGTTAGAGCAAGCACACAGATTACTAGTTCAGCCTGTGGTTGTTTGACTGCCATTGGAAGGACCCAATGAAAAAATGAGTTCCACTGGAGTTGACAGAATTGTACTGGTCCACAGATCCTAGTGCAAGAAGATACAATGTAAAAGTTCTGCCAGGAGGAACTGTGTCATGTCTCCTCCTTCACTCATCAATCCACCTTTTAGCTGCTGTATCCCACTCAACACAACCAGTCACTGGCCACTGGAGAGCAGGTTAGCAGTGAAGAAAGTCCAAAGACTTTCCTATAGCTGATTGCAGAGCACTAGCACCATTCTTCATGTGGTAGAAAGGTGGATAGGGGATGGATCAGGGATTTTGTATTTCCTCCTGGGAGAATATTATGCTACATCTTCCTGCTCCAGGATCTATTACTTATAAAAGATACAAGGACCCCTGAGAGAACCTTAAATCCCAACCTCAGAAGTTCATTGTGAGAAATGACTGCCCCCAGCACTCTCTGCACACCATGCAAGGTGTGTCTTTTGGTTTTGGTAATCAGTGCTCATAGATAGCCTTATGTAGTAGTTGTACAAACAGTAGAAATTGTAATGAAGAGTAATAAATACATGACCATTTCACAGATATGCCACAGACTGCCATGGGCATATAAATGTTGCATTATGGCCTTTCCCAAGAGAAAGAGCTGAGAATATGGAATACAATAAGCAATTAGACTAGGACATATTACACTTTTCTCCCTGCTCAAAGCATTCCATAGATAAGGTAGTTCATATACTTCTAGCTAGAAAATAAAGCCCACTGCCTTGGTTAAGTCAGAGGAAGGCAGTAGAAAAACTCCCTCTGAACAAATCATAACACGAAAACTTGACTTGAAAGCACACAACAACAAATAACAATATATAATCTATTACTTTTGATAAATAACTTTCTGAATGCTAGTCAAGCCATGCAATCTGCAGCTCACTAACCTGAATCCAGCCTGTTAGCCATTTATGAGACTAAATGCTAGTCTGCACAGAGTTCTGGAGTTAACAATTCAGCATGGGCTTCCATTTACTGACAACTGTTTTGTGTCATATAAAGGAGAAGTTTTCATTAAAAGGAGACTTTTATCAGCCCCAATCCTAGCATGAAAAAAAGAAAAGAAAATTCTATGAATACATTTGCAGTCATTTGTGCTGAGAGAGACTGAAACACTGCACTAGTTAAATCTCTTCAAAGGGTTTCCAGACTAAGATGGAATAAGAAGTCATGCTCCCTAGTAATTCATCTCATGGCAATTCAAGCAAGGATGCAATATGACAGAAGCAGGACATATGAATTATACACTGCCAGAATAGCACATAACAAGATCTACATAATCACTACCTTCACAAAGTTGCCAGCAACTTCAGAAGATGTATGACATGGACTTTTGCATACTAATAGAAGCCTATAGTGACTAGGCAACCAACTTCGCTATCAGAGATAGCCTAGAGAGCTAATTTACCTAGCCAGTAAACTGGTGATCCTCCAAGCCCAGTGACCCATCAAGCTGAATGGAGCCTGCCAACCATATGTTGTGGATTGCCTGACAGTTGATAAGCTTTCTGCTTTTATAGTAAAAGGCAGGCTCCCTCAAAATGGTGCGCTCCCAACTTTAGCTTGTACACCATATTTCTGGGTATCCAAGGACCTGTTATATACTGACCTCCCCACCCCATTGCCATATCTCATTTAGATGTAAATGTACATAATTTAGATGTAAATTATATTTCATTTGTCCAGGAATGTTTTAGCTACTATTTATTAATGTCTTATTTTCAAGAAAAATAACAAGCTTCTCTTTTGAAATACATTTGTACTCACTGCAACCATCTCAATATTATGTGTACTTGAGCACAGAAACCCTTTCATCTGTAAACAAGAGAGACTGTTGTTCATGGTATAGGCATGAAAATAGATATGGTACTTACAACCTTAGTGTGAGGATTAGAATGCAGGAGGATAAAAGTCTCAGCACTTCAACCACCTGAGTTAACATGTTCTAAGAGCTAAATGTTAAATAGCTGGTGAATAAATGTAGAGCTTTTCATCTTTAGGAGCTTCATTGAAAACCAACACACAATTGAATGGTGGCAGAGAAGAGAACCACACCTTATAAGAATTAAAGCTAAAATAGCTGTAACTTTATTTCATTTCTGATACTTTCTTCTGGTTTCTTGATGATGTTTGTCATAGCCTAGTGTTTATCTAACAGAATTTAACATTTTTCATAATTGGCTGCAGAAGAAGGGCTTTATTTTATAATGGCAAACTCTGTCCCTCACACCACATCTTGGAAACCCAGTGAAAACAAATGTTCTCCATGAAGTTGGGACAACTGATCTCAGCTTTATGAGAATGTTCTCAAGGACCAGTTAACAACAATAGCATATTTGTTGTTTGTTGTTGTTGTGTGCCTTGAAGTTGTTTCTGACTTATAGAGACCCTATCATGAAGTTTTCTTGGCAAGTTTCTTCAGAGGGGCTTTGCCATTGCCATCCTCTGAGGCTGAGAGGGTGTGACTTATCTAAGGTCATCCAGTGGGTTTTATGGCTGAGCAGAGCACTGAATCCTGGTCTCCAGAGTCAATGTCTCCTCCTATCATACTTTGTTATGGGTAGAGAAAGGGATGTCCAATGTTCAAACTACTACACTGTGCGGCACTTAACAAAATTTACAAAGAACTTACAAAATTTAAATCAGACACATCTAATACATACAAAAGTTAAAAATATAATTAAACTCTCAATAGAAGTAAAAGCAGTTAAAAGCATGACATTTTTTTAAAAAACAACAACAATATAAACAATACATCATGAAAGGTCCTTTCCACCTGAACAATTAGCCCTGAAAGAGCTGCTGAAACAAAAGCAGCTTCCAGTGCCTATGGAAGTATACCAAGGAGGATACTATTCCCCCCTGTCCAGGTATGGACTGTAGATTCCACAGAGAGCTATGATATGAGTCCAGCCAAAATGCTCTCTAAGATTTTCCATTTGTTGCAAAAATAGGAAGTGGGCTTCATTTATTCAGAATCATTTTGTGCATTAATAAACCCATGCTTGAGCTTGTAAAAACAACCACAACAGAGGACTGTGTGGGTGTTTGCTGTGTGATATACATATTATATGTAGTAGTTTCTTGAACATACTGCTCTGTCACTTACAGGAGCTGAATTTATAACTTATTAAGGGATGTCCACAGGGACATTCACTGCAGTGAATGACAACAGTCCTTATTAGAAAGATAACTGGAAGTCATCTAATTAATACTTGAGGTGGTGGTGGTAGGGGACAAGAGGGAGGAGTTTTGCAGATGAGATGATACCCACATCACCATGGTATTACAGTGAGTGTGGTTATAAACATGATATTTCAGTGTGATATTACATTGAGACAAAAACAGGACATGTTTAGGGTAAGGTGAAATGCACGTAAACAAGAAAGCAGCTGTGGTCAGGTTTGTTAGAAATGCAACATTGCTCAGCATTTTAAGAATTAAATGTGTTTTAGAGAGAGCATCAATGATAGAGTTAAATAGTGTTTCTGTGACCTTTAGGTCATGTCTTCTCGTGTCTTATCCATTCTATCTTAACCTTTCACCTACAGTGATATTCTTAGGGATCTTTTCTCCCTTTCTCTCCACCTCTTTATTATTTCACTGTTACTAAAGTGAAACTAGTTTATATCCACACTGTAGAATTAAAGCAGTTTGACACCACTTTAATTGCCATGACTTTGTCCTACAGAATCCTGTAATTTGTCATTTGGTGAGACACCAAAGCATTCTGACAAACTAGGCTGAATACCTCACCAAATTACAAATCTCAGGATTCTGTATGGTAGAGTCATGGCAATTAAAGTGGTATAAAATTGCTTTAATTCTGCAGTGTGTGGATATACCCATAGTCTTTCCTGTCCCTATTTAGCTTAGGTTAGAAAACTTTCTTGTCTCATAGAGTTACTACAGTAAACTTGAGTTTATTTTCAATAACCAATGGTATCATTGCTCTTTCGTCTTAATACTCAGACACTGACACATGCACTCTCTATCTCCAACAAAACTCCACTTCTGAAAAGTTTTGTGAAATATAGGATTCCTGTACCAAAACAGAAGACTGACAAGAGTACTCACAGAGTTTTCATTTGCAATGGAGTTTAGACTTTTACAGAACAACAGACTAGTAGTTGAAATAAAGCCTTAAAATTTAAGATCTGAAGATGCTATAACAGCATGTCACTGATAAGGTCATAGTCTTTTATTAAGGTTTAATAACTGATGCGGGGGGGGGGGGACACCTATGCTTTGCATATTCCTTGCTTACAGTGAGGTTAACCGTAAGTAACATGTGCCTGTTCATTTTCATTAAAAGCAAAGGAACAGGATTTGGAGCAATGGGAAGAGAAAAGGGCCATCTGTCTCCCATGAACTATACTATAAATTAACTGTGTTTCCAATGCAATCTTCCAGTTAGAAAGCTATAAAATATGAGTCTGCAGAAAGGAGCAATGAAATATTTTGTACATTCTGTCAACACATTTTGCTTTGAATCAGGCTGAAGTGCACCATCATGTCCTCGCTCTTTTCAAATCAAATTAGCTGATTTTTGAAGTTAAGGCTAAATGGCTCTGTAATTACGGAGATGGGCATACAAGTTTGAGCACAGAAGATAACAAGAGGTGAAGTACAAGATGCTCATTAGCAATCATTTTGTCCCTTCAGTATGTGTGCAGCGCATCATGTAGCAAACACCATTTGCACAAGACAGAGAATTCATTCCACGTAGGTAATTTATCCGAAAAAATAATCATTCAAAAATGCAGCATCCTCCAACAACAAGAAACTCTGAATGAATTGTAATACTTTGCCACCAGAGAAGAGAAACCTCTGCATCTTCATTTGAATTGAATACTTGATCCAGTAGGGTCATAATCAGAGTCTGCAGAGATCAAAGCACCCAAAATGATGGCTTTTTAAGAGCAACTCTGTTACATCCTGTGGAGGTGATAAGCTGAAGCTGTTAAACTTACATTTAAAGAAATTAAATGCAAACTTTAATTCTACATCCATTTGTGAAACTGACAGAAAAAGACTGTTAAAATATTAACTGAGAAGGCCAAGCTAACATTATTAACACAGTTATTTTGCTTCATGGAAGCATGCGTTAAGAAATTTTGGATTTGGAAAAATGTCTTTAAAATGCAGAAAATCACAATCCTATGCAGGTGGAGTGACCTTATTTTAAGACTGTTAAACACCTGCCAAGGCAAGTGGTTCAGAGTGCATGCAAGAAGAAAATGTGGCATTTTTCTATCTTAGAAGATGCATTGTGAAGGTAAAAATGGTATATTCTAAAACATGGTATAGTGGTCTGAGCATTGGACTATGACTCTGGATATCAGGATTCAGTTCCCTGCTTGAGCATTAAAAAACCCACTCGGGACCTTGGGCAAGTCATACTCTCTCAGCCTTTGAGGATGGCAATGGAAAACCCCTTCTGAGATAACTTGCCAAGAAAACTTTACAGTTGCCATAAGTCCAAAATGACTTGGAGGCACACAACAACAACAACAACAACAACAACACATTTTCTGCAAGGCTTTCAAGTCTGGTGTTTCAGGTCAGCAATATACAGGGTGCTGAGATTTCATGACCAAAGCCTAAGGATGGGTAGCCCAAATAATATTTCAGGAGTTGGCACAGGTTGATGTCACCAAGGGTTGGGCCTCAACGGTGCAGCCTCCTCTTGAAGAGACCATTGTTGTTGTGGTGAAGCTGGGCCAGGTAGGTTCACCTCCTTTCCTTTCTTGCAGCAGCCTGCTTGGCAAAGTCAGAATGGATGCACTTCTCCCCTTTTCACCCTGCAGCATGAGGAGGGCCCAACTGGGTGTCACCCCTTTTCTGAGGTGTCACCAGGTGTGGACCACATGCCCTGCACCCGTTAGTGATACCACTGCTGGGCTTTGGTGATGTCATTAAACACACTCCATTAAACATCTATCACTGTTATTCATATCTTATCTTTCTTATAAAGAACACTAATTTATCAAAAGAGAAAATATTTATCTGGTTGAAGATTCCAAGCTCTGTACTGAAAAGAAAAAAATGAAAGTTCTATTTTTTAAAATCATTTTTGCATATAATGCTTTTAAGAACACAGGAGTTATAGTCAACTGAAGAAAGCATTGTAAGCTTTGTTTTGAATAGGAAAAAACCCAAACTCTTCCAGCTCTGAGTTTTCTAAACCGTGATTCAATAGGTTTTTCCATGAACCAGTGTCCCCCACTGGTCACATTTTGTTTTCTCTTTATTTTACTGTCAGATCATGACATCTTTCCTCATTCCCATAAGAATACTTTTGAGAAGGAAGGAGTTAAGTCAGTAGCTGTGGTGGGGAGATGAGAAAGAGCAAAAGAAAAATAAGGGGTCCAGGAAATGAAGCAAGCCAGCATGGCATAATGGTGTAAGTCTTGACTATGACTCTGGAGACCAGGGTTTGATTCCCAATTCAGCCATGAAACCCATCAACCTTGGGCAAGTCACATGTTCTCAGCTTTTGGGGAAGGCAATAGCAAACCTCCTCTCAACAAATCTTGCCAAGAAAACCCCATGATAGGTTTGTCTTAGGATCACCATAAATTGGAGGAAATAACTTGAAGGCACACAGCAACAACAATATTCATATAGCAATATTTGCATTTTAGGATCTTTTCTAGTTTTGGTGTTCCAGGATTTGTGAAATCTGCTGCACCTTTATTGCATACACAGTTCACAGCTGTCTCCCAGCCATTTTCACATACAGGAGAGAAGTGTATTTCATCACAAAGTCTACATTTGCACTTGGTATTTAACAATTCTAAGTACATTGTGAAGATACTTTAAGGCTGCAATTTCACAGCAAGCTCATGACCAGTATTTGCTGTTGTGCTCATAATACAAAATACCCCTTGAGCTCGTCTCTTGCTCCTGCTTCCCCCCCTTAAAAAAATGCTGTGCTCTTTAAAAAGCTGGCACTGTGTTGAGAGAAGGTAGTATTTTATTTGCCCTTCACACAGATAACAGACATCTTGTCAGTCAGGGTTTTGATACAAATTAGATACTAGCTGAATAGTATGCAACAAAATATAGATTAATAATTTGGCTGTGTTCAGATATAATTGTCAACTGTTGCTTATTGGTATGAGAATCAGGCTTGTATGTCCCCACTCTTGGGCATGGCCATCATTTTATGGGTACAAAAATGGACCTCAGAAGGGTTTTTTCACCTTTTTGAGTGACTGAATTATATCTAAACCAGTCACACCACCTGTGGAAGAATAAATATGAAGGTATACCACAGCTACCCATAATGGAGTATGGTAAGAAGAACATTCTGCAGAGGTGGCCCAGCCCTCCTATTGTCCAAAATAAGAAGCAAAGTGCTGCTACTTTGACACTGTGATGATAGCTAGCCACATCAGGACACTGCCACCCATAGCTAAACAGCTGGAGGACTATGTATTTAGCTTCAAAAAGCAGCTGGTGCTTCCAAAATGCCTGGTTCTGATAGGACCTAAGAGCCATGTCCTGTGACCTATATATATATATATATATATATATATATATATATACACACACACACACACACACACACACACACTTGTGCTGTAGTACAGGCCATTTCCCAGGCCACCTTGTCTATACTTCCAGGCTCTCAGGATGCCTCAGAACCTGGCATTTAGAACAAAGCTATCTCTGGAGAGCTTCACTGAGAAGCAGTGGTCCTCCAGAAGCATGGGCCTTCCTGGGAGATGAGAAAAATAGTGAATTTGCCACTTTTGGTGCTCTACCACCCGAGATGGTCACTTTAGCCAACCTAATGGAAGGTTTGGGTCTGATGCTCTGGGATCCAGAACATCATCTTAATGCTGTTCATTGGTCTATAGCAGGGGTCGGCAACCTACACCCCGCGGGCTGGACTCGGCCCGCCCCCCCCGCCAACCGACCCCGCCACCGCTGCGTGCTCCCACGTGCATTGTGGTCACCATTTTGTTTGCCAAAATGGTGGCTGCGACTCATTCTCGCATGCGCAGGAGTACTGCGCATGCGCAAACGAGTCGCGGCTGCCATTTTGGCAAACAAAATGGTGGTGGCGGCGGGAGGTGGTGTGCATGCACACATGCACTGCCATCCCCCCCCCAGCCTGCCAGATGACCTGGGGACCAGCGACTGGCCCCAAGTAGGTTAACATTGCCAACCCCTAGTCTATAGCTTCATATGTCTTTATATTCAGTCTTCTTGAATTTTAGAATTGTGAGAGAGGACACTGCTTGTGCATTTCTCAGAAGCCCTAAGCTAACAGTTGATCAGACATGAGGTTCAGGAACATACAAACCTTAAATAGTTTTTATTTTTCTTAAACTTTTACTTTAAAAATGCAAATCTGGATGGATCAGATTGTTCAAAATGAACTACTGCTCATTTCTGCAGTTTCAAAACCTTTGTTTCCATTGTGCTTCATAGGTTTACATATTCTAAATTTCTTATGCCCCCAGCCCCAAGAGAAAATTCAATGGGGAATTATTGTCACTGTCAATATACTTTAGGACAGTAGACAAAGAAGCTAATCAGAGAAGGGAGATTAGTACAGTCTATTAGAGTATATTTGCATATGCATAGCACAGCTATTGAAAAACATATATGAAGACAATGGAAAATTAATAATCTCTGTGAGCCACTTTGGGTCTAGGGATTCTCAAACTGAATGGTGATTGAGAAATAAAGTGCATTTATGCAGATTGGAATACAAACAACCAATAAACTAAGATGTCATTTGGGGCAGGAGAGGGATATATATATAGGTGTTAGTTGTATTATTAAACACCAAGGGAGCATGGGATCTGTAATAATGGGAGAATGGAATCTGTAATAATGTACCTACAGTAAGAGGACATTTGTGAAGTTATGTTGATAAACAAAACTTTTAGCCCAAATTCTAGGGGAATTTTAAAAACTTAAATGTATGCCTGTAAAGTTGAACTATTATGAGGATGCTATTATGAGTTGATTAATTTTTCAAGTTATATATATATCTAAAGAGCTTGCTTTTTTGGACTATATGGCCCAAATCACTCAGCCAGCATAATGAAACATTCTGGCAGCTGCTGTTACTGTTCACGTATGCATGTAATCCATTTGTTATTGTTGTTAACTGCTTTTGCATTGATCTCAGTCCATGGTGCCCCTGTGGATAAGACATCTTGAGGCCCCCGTGTCCTCTACTGCACTGCCCAGCTCCTGCAAACTCATATTTGTGGTCTCCTTAATAAAATCTATCCATGTGGCCTTCCTCTCTTTCTACATCCTTCTATCTTTCCTAACATTATTGTTTTTTCCAACAATTCATGCCTTCTCATGATGTACTCAAAGTACACCAGTCTTAAGTTTTGTCATCTTGGCTTCTAGGGACAGTTCTGGCTTGATCTGCTTAGGACCCATTTGTTTGTCTTTTTGGCTATCCATGGGATCCTCAGCACTCTTCTCCAGCACCACATCTCAAATGAGTTGATTTGACCTTAAAGCCCTAAATGGCTTGGGTCCAACCTATCTTCAGGACCGCCTCCTCCCATACAGTCCTCCTCGCGTACTCCGGTCATCTGGGAGGAATTTGCTCCAGCCATTAAAATCTAATCACCCCCAGATTATGGAACGGCTGCCGGACGAGATCGGTCAGATTATGAGCCTAAGCAGCTTTAAAAAGGCTGTGAAGACGGATCTCTTCCAGCAGGCCTTTCCTGATTAGATTCCTGGCCTCAGGAGTTGCGCCACCCTACCTCTTTCAGTTTTTGGATTGCCCACAGCTTTTGTTTATTTGTAATCGTTTTAAATTCTCTTAATTTTCTCTGTGATTTTATGTTGATTTCTATGATGTGCTATTTAATACTTTTTTTAAAGGGGGTGGGTGGAGTTTTGGGGGTTTTATTCTGTATTCTGTGCAATTTTTAACCGTTGTAAGCCATACCGATTGTTTTTAACAGAGGGGCAGGGTATAAATTATTATTATTATTATTATTATTATTATTCTGATTTCCTGGCTGCAGTCCCCGTTCCAATCAATGTTTGATCCCAGGTATGAGAACTCTTTTACTCAGGGGTAGGCAACCTTTCTCCTTTAAGGGCCGAGGGACTTCAGCTCCCAGAAGCCTCAGCCATGTTGGCCAATAGTCCCATGTTGGCCAATAGCTCCTGGGATTCTGGGAGCTGAAATCCCTCGGCCCTTAAAGGGGAAAGGTTGCCTACCCCTGCTTTTACTATTTCTATTTCCTCATTTACTAGTCTGAGTGTGTGTAAGTTCTCTGTGGTCATTATTTTTGTTTTCTTTATGTTCAACATTAAGCCTGCCTTTGCACTTTCTTTTTAGTAGGTGTTCCAGGTCTGTGAGGTTTTCTGCTAGTATTATGGTGCCATCATTATATCTTAGATTGTTGATATTCCTTCCTCCTATTTTCATTCCTTCTTCTTCTGTGTGCATGCCTGCTTTTTCTTATAATATGTTCTGCATACAAGTTGAACGGATAGGGTGAAAGGATACAGCCTTGTCTGACCCCTTTGCCAATGGGGAACCATCCTGTTCTGACAGAAGACTCTTGTCCTGAGTACAGATACCTCATCAGGACTGTCAGATGTGCTGGCACTCCCATGTCCATAAGGGCATTCCATGTAGTCCATACAGGCTTTCAAACCATACAGGATTTCAAAATAAACAATTGGAAAAGCCATATTTAGAAGCTGTAGTTCTGAGCATTGCAGTGGAAGAAGTTATGTGAATGCTTAACACTTTCCATGTGCTTTTCTTTTTCAGAATTACTTTGAGTGCCCACAAAACGCATTCATGAAAAATAATTAAATTAACTAAATAATTAAATTTGCTAAATTTATCGCACAGTGTTCTCATAACATACTGGGTACATAATGTGAACAGAACAAATTTTATCACATGGTATGATCCTCATCAAGTTCCCATTCCATGCTCTGACAGTCCCTAGCCCATTCCAGCAGGAGAACTGTAAAAATACATCTTCAGCCAGCAAGAATACTTATAGACTGTTCCAGATGATGTGTATGCAATAATCCTGCCCAGTCTCAATCCATCCTCATGTTCTGATAGGCTAAGACAGGGCAACCTTTCCCCTTTAAGGGCCGAGGGACTTCAGCTCCCAGAATCCCAGGAGCTATTGGCCAACATGGGACTATTGGCCAACATGGCTGAGGCTTCTGGGAGCTGAAGTCCCTCGGCCCTTAAAGGGGAAAGGTTGCCTACCCCTGGGCTAAGACAACCTTCTCCTCTGCCGTCTTAGAATGTCCACAAACTCAACTCTTCTTCTTCTACTGTTGATGCAGGGAGGGTGCTGCAGGTAATTTACAAAATATTTTCTTTTATTTTTATAGATGGAATTGCGTTGTGTTTATGAGGGGGAAAAAAGAATGCTCACAACCTAAACTTCTTGGTAGCATTCTTTCCAATGCAGATATAGGGGTTTTTGCCATACATTATAAATATTTTTTTACATACAACCTCACCACAACAGTATGCATGCGCCAAAGAAGAACAGCTGGGGAACAACCTGAGTGCCAGTACCAGTACAACATTAATTGCAGTGTGATGATATGTGTTCTCATAACATTATCATCGCATTATCACTAGTCTAATGCGGTAACACCCATTCCCATATCGTTATGTTTCCAGGACTCGGTGGGAACATTACAGGTACTGCTGCAATAAACTTAATAATTATAAATTATAATTAAAATAAAATGAGAAAAGGCAATTGGATACAAAGTGATGAGGAGCACAAAATAAAGAAAAACAGAATTTTGAAACTTGAACCCAAGAAACTACAACAAAAAACATAAGAACAAACAAATAGACAAACACATGAAGAATATTAAGACCTTAATAGCTGTTAAGCTTGCATCTGAAAACAATTAAGCATGTAACAATTAAGCATGCAAGGTTCTACGCCACAGGCAGGCTTTTATATATTTTGGATTTTATTTGGTTTTGTACAGCGCTGTGTACATCTACGGCGCTTAATAAATAAAGCTAATAATAATGACAATCTGAACTGAAGCCCATTAGTGCTGAGACTGTGTTTTCCTGCCAGTCTTTCCCTTTCTGAATTCATTAGCAGAGGGCATGGCATCATGCTTTCTTTCAAACATTCAGAGCACTTTGTGTGCCTTTTGGTGATGTAATTCTTATATCAACCCTGAAACGCCAGGTAGTGTTATAATCCACATACTGGAGATGGAAGGCCATGAACAAGTAGCCTGCCTAATCACAGAGGTGAGATTAGAACCAAGAAGTAATTGATTTATAGCTCATTCGTTTTAGCCAATATGCTACTCTTTACTTTGACTGGATTCTGCACCAAGGTTGCTAGCTGTCATAGACATTGCTTCCCTTTAAAATAATACATATGCCATCTCTTCTACTCAAGCAATCAATCTTTGTAGTGTTCTATAGACCACAGGGTGAACAGTCTTATTATTCTTTATTTCCAAATTTTATTTGATCTGGCAACCCCATTGAACTCAGGCCACACTAATCCTTAAAAAAAAAAAGGAAAGGAAAGGAAAGGAAAGGAAAGGAAAAGTCGATACATAATGCAAGTGGAATCTGCACACATGTGATCAGAAGCATGCTAAACTCTTTTGTCTTTTTAGAAAACAGAAATGTGCTTTACGGCCCGCAGACTACTTCATAAGGCAAATGTATCATTAGAGGAGTTAATGTTGGCTGGCTTGTAGGCTAGAGGCAGAACGAGACGCCACCATTAAATCTGCATTGTGTGCAAATAATCTCCATTTTTATGAGCTTTCTGCATTATCTTAATTCCTTGGTTTATATATCACTTTCCTTTCTGATTGATGGCAGGCTGCCAGGATGGCAGGATGCTAATGGAACAAAATCAATGTTGTTATATTTAGTCCCTTCTAGATAACCAGTCCAGGCACAAACTTACATTAAGGACTGCAAAGTACTTCTGTATACTTTTTCATATTCCTGAAGTTTGCTGAGAAGGCAAACTATAATGCATCCAGTTCAGCCCCACCTCCCAAAATATTAGAAACATTGCTCTCTGTGTTTTGTTTTTAATCCAAGGTCTTCTTGCATCCAAACAAGGATGACAACTTAGGGACTAACAGCCTATGAACCAAACATTAAAATCACCAAGGTGTTTCTAAGTATCACTTTCTTTTAGGAAAAATGCAATGGATTTATGATAATGTGCCCTGCAATTATCACTAAAACACATATATGAAGAACTTAGATAGCACCACCAATTTTATGGTCCTAAATTCAACTGCTAGCACCAGCTAGAGTCAAACCACTGAATCAATGAAAATGTGGAAAGTCAACACTTAGGGCTTTGTTTTAACCTATATTGTAAGCCAGTTTGGGTTCCATATTGGGACAAAGGCAGGAAATAAATGAAATAAATATGGAGGATCTATTGATCCATTGGAATTAAGATTTGGATTTAGGCCAAAGACAATAATGCTAAAAAAAGGTAGAGAGCAGTAAAAGGAGAGGGAGACCACATACCAGACGGTTGAACTCAATCAGAGAGGACATGGGCATGAGCCTGCTGGAATTGAGCAGAGCAGTGGAAGATAGAGAGGTCTGATCCATGGGTTTGCCATGAATCAACTCAAGGGTAGTTAACAACAACAAATCCTGAAAGAAGCAAGGACAGGGGAGCAACCTGATGTGGTTCAGCTGAGGTCAGGTGTCACTCAGCCTTCCCTTCTGTTAACCACCTGACTTCAGGGGTAGCCCAATAACTGGGTTGCTCCCTGGTTATCTATCCAATGGAAATCAAACTCAAGGGGCTCCCACTCAAGGCACAGGACTTAACAAGTGAGAGTAAACCCCAGATATGCTTCAAGGGGCTCCCTGGGTTTCAGGACCTTACAGAGATAATTCTAGAGCAATACTCTACATAAAAAGGGTACCAACGTGTATACTGGAACTGTTACATTCTCCTCCCTGCCACCTGCCATGGGCTAGAAACAAGTGTCTACTTTGGCCTGCAGAGATTGGGAGGAGACACAAGGCAGGCAGGCCTTATATTTCCTGTGCCACTGTCCCCTGACCATGTATGATGTCACAGCACTGGACGTAAAAATTTCTTGTCTCCTTACTCTGGAGGCCGTCAAAAGAAGATCTTCCCCTGCAGTACGATGTACCCCACATGTCTAGGGCTCCATTCCTGGAGGAGAAGGTACATGTGAATTTTCTCACTAGTAAATAAATGAATTTTTAACAAGAAGGTAGGTAGACAATATGCTTAAGGTGGGCGGTATGTATTTTAAAGTATATCTAAATTAGGACTACCTCAGAGGATCCCTTAAATACAATTTCAGAAAATATGTTCAAGTTTTGTTCCAGTTTTGTGACAGTAAAAAAAAAAGGAATTATATATTTGTGTATATAAAATGTGCATGTTGTATTGTTTAGATTGAAGCTGAATCCAGACAGATTGAAGTTGAATCCAGACAAGACGGAGGTGCTCACGGTAGCGGCCCCGAAACCAGGAATTGGGTTGCAATCTCCAGTCCTGGATGGGGTCATGCTATCCTCCAGTGACTGTGTTCGCAGCTTGGGGGTGCTCCTTGACTCGTCGCTCCTGATGACAAATCAGGTGAATGCGACGGTCAGGAGTGCCTGTTATCAGCTTCGGCTGATACGCCAGCTGCGCCCGTTCTTGGAAGTAAGGGATCTCGAAACTGTTGTGCACGCGTTGGTAACCTCATGCCTCGACTTCTGCAATGCACTCTACATGGGGCTACTCTTGTGCCTGGTTCGGAAATTACAGCTGGTACAGAATATGGCAGCCAGACTTGTTTCGGGAACATCTCGGAGGGATCACATCACTCCGGTGTTGAGGTCCCTCCACTGGCTGCCTGTCAGCTTCCGGGCCCAGTACAAGGTGTTGGTTATCACCTTTAAAGCCCTAAATGGCTTGGGCCCAAACTATCTCAAGGACCGCCTACTCCCATACAATCCTCCCCGCGCTCTTCGGTCCTCCGGGAGGAATTTGCTGCAGCCTCAGAAATCGAGGCTTGCGGCTACCTCCCGGAGAGCTTTTTCAGTTGTCGCCCCTAGGCTCTGGAATGACCTGCCGGACGAGATCTGTCTATTATCATCTTTGGATAGCTTTAAAAAGGCTATTAAGACGGATCTCTTCTGGCAGGCCTTTCCAGACTAGTAAACCCCACCCCGGACATAAGTAGCTGTGCCAATGATCCTCCTACGTGGCCCCATCGTTAGATGGAGGGGATCATCCAGCTAGGCTTACCTATTCTGTGTGGTTTTTAAATTTAAATTTCGTTGATTTTAAATAATTGTTTGATTTAATATTGTTTTAAGGGGGGGGTCTTTTTGTACTATGTTTTATGTGAATTGTGATTTTAAATCTGTAAGCCGCCCTGATTGGGTATCCATTGGGCGGGGTATAAATTATTATTATTATTATTATTATTATTATTATTATTATTATTATGCAAATAATATTGTTTAGAAAAAAATGAATTGTCAATGTAAAAAAAGGATAGGCAGAGAAATTGATTGATCAATCTAGGCCATAAGGTGAAACTCTAAAGCTGTAGCAGTCCTTTTATTATGACTAATTAATTACATTCAGCAAGGTAAAAGCATTCTACATTTGGTGAGGCAGAATGACATTTATTAGCAATGTTATTACAAGATCATCTACATTTAAGAAGACTTATTCGTGGATAGACAAATTATCACAGAGTCACATCATAGCAGTACATATCCATTGTGACCCAATTAGCATAATTCACATTACTGTTGCATGAGCACGGAGGTGGTAGGCTGATCTTGGTTACAAAGACCTTTGGCTTGTCTGATGTCTGCTGCACAAGACATCTCTGAAGATGATTATTGCCTGAGATTTCAGTAAGTTCATACTCTTTTAAGCTCAGCTATCAAAAATATTGCTCTCAAATCTGACACATCTTGCAACTCTTTACCAAACCCCCTGGGCATTAACACAACTGAACTCAAAGGTACTTACTAATGAGGAAGTATATAAAGGAGTGTGTTGCTAAATGTACTGATATTGGTAAATATAAGTACATATATTGGGGATTCTAGGGTCTAAAGCAGGGGTAGGCAACCTTTCCCCTTTAAGGGCCGAGGGACTTCAGCTCCTAGAATCCCAGGAGCTATTGGCCAACATTGGTCAACATGGCTGAGGCTTCTGGGAGCTGAAGTCCCTCATCCCTTAAAGGGGAAAGGTTGCCTACCCCTGGTCTAAAGCAAGGGCAACTCCCCCCAATACACAATGGATCACATGGACCCTTGTTCTGTTTGTGTCCCTATGCCCTTTTCCTAGGAGGGCACACCAGGTTCCCACTGCCACAACCACAGGCACTGCTACTGCAAAACCTGCCACGGGGGAGGGGAACATGTACTCCCCACTTAATGTGTTTCTTGATGAAAATACCAATACTTTTGCATTAGCAACAGTGGTGATAGGGATTCTTCCCAGTGGCAGGACATCACAGTCTTACTGGGCTGAAATGGGGAGTTGCACACAAGTCGGAGGTTGCACTGTATCATTTTCACAGTGGGGGGAGATCCTTGTCATACTAGAAATTATGTTAAACCTTCTATCAAGCTAAAGACATCCCTCCTAATAGCAAATACATGTCTGGAAGGCATGGCAAAAAAGGCTTGGAGAAAAGCATTCTCCAACTCCATTGGAGTTGGAGAAAAGCATTCCTTTTAGCAGGAGTAAGGAACCTCTAGCTCATCAAGGCTCTTTGACTAAGGATCCTACAGGCCATGCTGAATGGCAGTGACATCACTAGGGTGGTGTGGTCTGCACTGGGTGATTCCAGAAAAGGGGTGACACCCAGTTGGGCCCTCCCTCCCGCACCATCCCTGTGTGCTGCTCTCTTTCCCTGCACGTTGCTTCCCATCCCTGCACTGTCCCTGCACACTGCTTTCCACCCTTGTACCATCCCATCATTTTCCTCATCAGGAAAAAGACAGGGCAGCATGAGGGGAGGAATTGCATGCCACCCCAGAAGCCCTACTCTGGAAATCCCACCCCTCAGAAGCCCCCACACCAGGTGACACCAGGTGCAGGAACGCCACTGCTGAATGGCACTGGTGAGTGTTGGAAGGCCAAAGGTTTGCCACCTTCACCTTTTTTTTTTTTGAAGGAGTAAAGACTACATAGTAGATACTGCAACAGTTTGTTGGAGGACTTCCTTGTCAGCCCCTGTGTGTGAGAATAACATTCTTTTTTAATTACAATGGCCAGATAGAAAAGCAATCAGGACTCTTGCACTTTTATTGGCTCGTTTGTTGTTGTTAAATGTTGTCAAGTCCACTTTGATTTATGGTGACCCCATGAATGAGAGACCTTCAAGTCACCCTGCCATTAACAGCCTTGCTCAGGTCTTGCAGATGCAGGGCTGTGGCTTCCTTGATTGAGTCTATCCACCTGGAATGTGGTCTTTCTTTTTCAATTTTTTCATTGTATACATTAAAGTTACATAATTCCGTAGTCAATATTTTTGTTTTCCTAATATTCAGCATTTTCTTAATATTCAGCATTAAACCTGCCTTAGCACTTCCCTCTTGACTTTCCTCAGTAATTGCTATTTTCTGCTAGTAATATGGTGTCATCTGCATATCTTAAATTGTTGATGTTGCTTCACCCAATTTTCATGCCTTATTCCTCCAAGTCTAATTCTGCTTTGTGCATGAAATGTTCATCATAGATGTTAAACAGATAAGGTGAAAAAATGCAGCCTTGCCTGACCCTCCTGCCAACTTGAAACTATTGTGTGTTACCATGTTCTATTCTAACAATAGCCTCTTGTCCTGAGCACAGGTTACACATCAAGACAATTAAATATTGTGACACATTCGTTTCTTTAAGAACATTCCATAGCTTTTCATGATCTGTGCAGTAAAAGACTTTGCTGTAGTCAATAGAGCATGTGCAAAACTTTCTTTTGGAATTCTCTGGTGAACTGCATGATCCACCAAATATTTGCGATGTGATCCCTAGTGTCTTTCCTGAAACCAGATTGTACCTCAAGGATTTCTTGCTCCATTATATGGTAGGAATCTTTGCTGCAGAATTTTGAGTATTACTTTGCATGCATGGAAAATTACTGCAATGGTCCTGTGCTTACTGCAATCCCTGGTGTCCCCTTTCTTGGGAACTAAAATATATATTGAGGATTTTTAGTCATGTGATATATTGTTTTGATTTCCATATTTGTTGACAAATTTTAGTTAGGACTAGATTAGATTCTGTTTCTGTAGAGTGAAGCAGCTCTACTAGTACGAGGGGGTATCGTTAAGTTTTAGTTATCACCTTTAAAAAAACTGACAGAAAGTTTGTTTTGATTTGTAGTTGTTAACTTATCTCTATGTAGTCACCATCCAGATTTACAAATTTTCCCATTGTTTCTTGACCCTCCAAATACCGTTATTGTAGAAGTCTGCAGATTGCGCCTTTCAAGGATTCAAGTCACTTCTGGCACAACCTGTCACAAAAATAAACAACACAAGGAGCTGGTTTTCTCTACATCATGCACTTAGGGACCAATGATGACACTGACAAAATTTCATCGATATACATAATAACTTCTGGTGATAATTATTACTTTACGATACCCCTTCGTAAGGTGCAATCTGCAGACTTCGACAATATCGGGTATTTGGAGAGTCAAGAAACGCTGGAAAAAATGTGTAAATATGAATGGTGACTTTGTAGAAATAAGTTAACAAGTACAAATCAAAGCAAACTTTTTGTCAAAAAATTTTTTTAAGGTGATAATTAAAACTTTACAATGCCCCCTTGTGTGCCACCTGGTCCTGGTTATTTATTTCTTGCAAGTGCTCTGAGTGCAGCTTCCACTTCCTTTTCTAAAGTTGGAGGTTCTTCTTCATATGGTTTTTCATCAAATGAATCTGTCACCCTTTTATCTGTTTTACATAATCCTTCTATGCATTATTTCTTTTCATTTGTACTTGGTCTTGTAACTGACTGCAGAGAATCCCCGCTAAGTGCCGTATTTTTCAGCATATAATCTGGCATATAAGACGCACCCAATTTTAACGGAGGAAAATCTAGGAAAAAAAAGATTCTTAACCAAATACAGTCGGAGGACACCTCCGACCCAGGCATCCGCCCAAGGAAAGCAATGAGGCTTTCCTTAGAGCGATCCTGGGGTCAGAGGACGCCTCCCTCTCCAGGGTTGGCCCATAGAAAGCAATACTTTCCAGGACGCTTTCCTTGGGCCGATGTTGGGGTTGGAGCCGTCCTCCAACCCCAGCATTGCCCCAAGGAAAAAAAGTTGCTTTCCATGGGGCAATGCTGGGGCCAGAGACATCCTCCGACCCCAGCACTGCCCCAAGGAAAAAAAGTTGCTTTCCATGGGGCAATGCTGGGGTCGGAGGCATCCTCCAACCCCAGCACTGCCCAAAGGAAAAAAAAAGTTGCTTTCCATGGGGCAATGCTGGGGTAGGAGGCATCCTCCGACCCCAGCACTGCCCCAAGGAAAAAAAGTTGCTTTCCATGGGGCAATGCTGGGGTTGGAGGCATCCTCCGACCCCAGCACTGCCCCAAGGAAAAAAACGTTGCTTTGCATGGGGCAATGCTGGGGTCGAAGGCGTCCTCCAACCCCAGCATTGTCCCAAGGAAAAAATGTTGCTTTCCATGGGGCAATGCTGGGGTCGGAGGTGTCCTCTGACCCCAGCACTGCCCCAAGGAAAAAAACGTTGCTTTCCATAGCGTGATGCTGGGTTGGAGGAGTCCTCCGACCCCAGCATGGTCCCAGGAAAAGTGACGCTCCTTCCACCCGCGTTAGCCGCAGCCTCGGAGGGAGCGTACATTCGACATATAGGACGCACCAGCTTCCCCACCCCCATTTTGGGGAAGAAAAAGTGCATCCTATATGCCAAAAAATACGGTATAAATTTCCCTTTGATTTTTAAGATCTTGTCAAAGAGGTCTCTTGTTCCACCTTTTTTTGTTGTGCACCAGAGAGTTCCAAAAGAAAATCTATTTTTCTGCATTGATTTTTTTTTAGTAGATCTCCTTTTTCTTGCAAACATGTTGTTAGATAGTTGTATTCAGGATTTTTACTATAAAGGAATTTTGAACAGGTGTAAATGGTTCTGCTGAAATACATGCTTCTACACAACTATTATTATTACTATTATTATTACTATTTATACAGCACTGTAGAATTTGCATAGTGCTTTGCATAATAAAAGTAAAAATGAAATAAGAAAAAAACCCTGCCAAATAGTGTACAGTTTAAAACATCAGTATTACAAAATTAAAACCTCTCTACAAATTAAAGCTGTAGGGCTTCTATTAAAGCTGTAAAAACCTTGCCTTTTCCTAATATTGTACGCTGCCCCAATTGCTTGGCAGAGGGGCAGGATATAAATAAAAATTATTATTATTATTATTATTATTATTATTATTATTAATATTAAGTACCAGTAACACAGGCCTACAAAAATGAAGATCATAAAAACTTTTTAAAAATGTACACAGGAATGTGGCATTCTAAATCAAAAACTGTCCTCAGATTTGCTCCATCATGTACAGTTTTTTCACAACTTGATTTGACATTTCTATGTTGTAATGTGTGACTAAATGAAAGGCATCAAGGTCTTTTAATAGGCTTTAATTTGCTGATATGAAACACAAATCTGTTCAAAAGCACTAAAAGAAATTGCACTGGAACATCAGCATCCATACTTAATCAAATCTGAGTATCAACTGAATTGATAAATTATCCAATTTGTGAAAGAATTGTGTGTGGTATGATGTTTTTATTGTTTTTTTCCAATTCAACAACCAAAAATACATTTAAAACACTTGCAATATTGAAAAAAAGTTTTTTGTTTGTTTGTTTCTCATCTCACACCTGTAGCTACATCTGCACTGCAGAAATAATCCTGGTTGACACCACTTTAACTGCCATGTCTCAATGCTATGGAATCCCGGGAATTGTAGTTTGTTGTGGCCCAAGAGTTCTCTCTGACAGAGAAGGCTAAATGTCTCCCAAAACTACAATTCCCAGAATTCCATAGCATTGAGCCATGGTAGTTAAAGCGGTGTCAAACTGGATTATTTCTGCAGTGTAGCTGCAGCCTATGTCATCAATGTTTTCACTTCCAAAACCATATATTTTGTATCTCCTCTATTATGCTTCTTCAAGAGAGTGGAGGAGGAAATGGTAGTTAAACTCTTTGTTGTTGCTGTGTGCAACACAGTTGTTTGTGACTTATGGTAACCCTAAGGCAAGCCTATCACAGGGTTTTCTTGGTAAGATTTGTTCAAAAGGGGGTTTGCCAGGGCCTCCCTCTGAGCAGTGACTTGCCTAAGGTGGGTTTCCATGGCTGAGTGGGGATTTGAACCCTGGTCTCCAGGGTCATAGTCTAACACTCAAACCACTATACCGCACTGGCTCTTAGACTAGAATTTAGTTCATAATTTTTAAAAATAGAAAAGTAATCTTATGAGTGTGGTTTCTGTCATGCAGACTCTCTTGAGTAGTGTGGGGGGGGAATCATGCTTACACGGAAGATGACATGAAAATGAATTAAAGGGTAATTAGTAGCAATAAAAAACTCTTGCTCGGGGGGGGGGGTCTGGGAAGGCTGTTTATATTTCTCTGGCACACTGCACACTAGCAAGAATATTCTTGAGAGAAACAATTGGGATTTTGTTGTGCCAAGAGACAAGCAAGATAGTAATGTAACACATTAGAACCGTATGCAAACGTATCCCTTGGCTGCCCTATCCTAATCACCGGTAAAGTTGCCAGGGAGAGATTAGTCCTGTAGTCATGTCAGGCTTTCACTATAACTTGGTGAAGTTACTTGGTGAAGTTACTACACTTGGAAAAGTTACTTTTTAGATTCCAATTCCCAGAATCCCCTAGCCAGCACGGCCAGTGCTGTACATTTCCACCCAGAGAAGTCCCACTTCCAAGCTGTGTATGATGCTCCAGCTATCCCTTGAAAGGATAGCTGAATCAAAGGAAGTTTGTGAATATCTTGCTCTTCCAATCCCTTTGACTGTTCTGATATAATTATTTGTTATACTAGTAGTAGTAGTAGTAGCAGTAGTAGTAGCTGTGTGCCTTCAAGTCATTTCTTACTTATGGCAACCCTAAGGCAAACCTTTTGTTGTGGTTGTGTGGTTTCAAGTCATTTCTGACTAAGGCGATGTTATTGTGGGGTTTCCTTGGCAAGATTTGTTGAGAGGAGGTTTGCAATGCCCTGAGGCTGAGAGCATGTGACTTGCCCATGGACACCCAGTGGGTTTCAAGGCTGAGCTGGGAATCGAACCCTGGTCTCCAGAGTTGTAGTCCAACACTCAAACTATTATGCCATGCTGGCTCTGAAGGCAAACCTATCATGGGGTTTTCTTGGTGAGATTTTTTTCAGAGTGGGGTTGCCTTTGCCTTCCTCTGAGGCTGAGAGAGTGTGACTTGTCCATAGCTGAACAGACCTTCGAACTGTCATCTCCAGAGTCATCATTTACTACTCAAACTACTACATCTGGCTCCTGCTGAAGAGTGTATTATGATAATAGCATGAGCGAATTATTCTATGTGAATGGGAGCTGGAGGAGAGAGAGGGTCAGTAGAGCACAAGGAGGATCGGAACAGTCCAGACACATCTAAGGACTATGAGCTCATATTTATACATTGTCCTCAAAGTCAATAATAAAAGTAGTTGAGTGTGTGTGTATTTTAAACCTTTAATTTGAAAAAAATGTGTTCTCTTAAGAAGCAAATACAACTTGCTGTGACCCCAGAGGATATGGTTAATCATCCCCCAGTCCTTTTTTCCATCAAAGCCAAAGATGTGCTAATAATAAATTGTGGCCTGCATATGATAATACGACAGATCTGAGGCGTTCTCTTTAACAATTGTTATGGGAAAACAATGAGGAAAACGCAATCTCCACAGACCCTCTTCCCTCCTCCGCCCCTGGTAACCAACACATTTTTAATTTGTTTCATTTCCACAAGTCAGCCATGCATGTGTAATCTCTGTTGCTACTTTTATCAAGTAAAACTAAGTGAAAGAAATTGGCCAATAATATAAAGCTTGGCTGAGCAGAACAAATCTGAATTATCACTCAACTAAGGAGGTCCGGGACAACGAGGCTTAAAGCAGCACAAAAAGTGGAAGGGAACACACACACACCGGGACTATAAATAACCAAAGCAAGGGTAGATTATTTGTTTCCTTTTGTTTAGTATATTTTGGGAAGGTGGGAGGATAATCACATTGAATAAAATGATAACACTCTTATGCACAGATTAAAAAGGAAGCTTTCCTTATCTAATAAATTTTGATGATTTTTAAAAGAGTAGATTATGGTCCAAAAAACTGCAGAAATAATCGAGTGTGAGGCTGCTTAACTACCTTGGCTAAATGCTAGGGAAATCTGGCAACTGAACTTCTGTGAGACATTTAGCCGCCTCTGTCAGAGAGCTCTGGTGCGACAATAAACTACAATTCCTAGAATTCTATAGCACTGATCCAGGGCAGTTAAAACAATTTCAAATTGGATGATTTCTGCAGTGTGTTTTGGGCCTAAGGGTGCAATCCTATATAGGTATACTCAGAAGAAGGTCCAACTATGCTGGCCCAGCACTTCCCCCCCAGTGCTGTAGTAGTGGAGTTTTAGGAGTGTACTTTCCAACATTTTGCAGGAGAAAACCAGGATACTTGTAGTAAAGCAACATCAGAATGTGGTCAAGATGATAAAAGTTATTAAATAGCCTCCTCTTAGCAGCATTGCAGCAGTTTGCTTTTCACGGGGCCTACTGGGAAGGGCAAGATTCTGCCCCCCTCTTCTTCTTTGTGAATTTAGTGCAAATGTGTTGAAATCAATTTTGCAACAGTTGAAGGAAGCTGAGGATGAAGGGGGAAAGTAGGAGGAGGAGAGAGAATCTGGGACTTTTTAAAAAGCAGCTGAAAAAGTGGGATGATAGATAATTAAGGCATTTAGTAGTGGCCTTTATAGCTGGCCATAGTAAGTTTATGGGGAAGGAGAAGTATGAAATGTGAAGGCTACTGCCTTCTTTCTCTTTCCTCTTCCTTTTTATTTATATCCCATCTTTTCCCTCAGGTCCAGAACTCAAGCCTTTTAAAACAATTACAATATAGATAAAAGCATATAGAAATTATAATGATAATGTTATTAAGTAAAAGTAAAGATATTTCCCATTGACAAGGTTGTCAAGTTGTGTCTGACCGTAAGGGGGCTGGTGCTCATCTCCCTTACTAAGCCGAAGAGCTAGCGTTGTTGGAGACTACTCTGTGATCGAGTGGCCAGCATGATTGCACACAACACTGTTTACCTTTCTACTGAGAAGTGGTACCTATTTATCTTCTTGTATTTGCATGCTTTTGAACTGCTAGGTCGGCAGGAGCTCACCCCATCATGCAGTACCCAGGCCTCGAACTGCCAACCTGCCAATCTTGCAATCAACAGCAATCTTGCAATCAAAGGTTAAACTATAACCTTTTAAAAAAAAGCCATTCAAAAGATTTTAAAAAATAAAAAAGCAGTACAGCAGACTATTAAAAGTCCATTTTTTGAAAGCAGTTCCCAATAATCTTTCAGATTTTTTTTAAAAAAAGTCTTTGCTGACAGAAAGACAGCAAGCAAAGGGCTAGTCTAGCTTCCATTCTTACTGTCCTTATGTCAGTGAACAAACATATATTTTCATTTTCATATATATGAAAATCCCAACAGGATTTTATAAACTAATTTACTTTTATTAATCTATACATACAAAACTTCTAATTGTTTCTAGAGGCTACAATCAGAGCCACTTGGTGCAAAACATAGAAACTAAAAATTGGAGTGTCTTTAATTCATTTCTCCTCCCAGCTACAAGGAATAAAGAGGATCAAAACAATCTGTATTATTTTGATTATCTGTCTAGTAAGTAAAATAAAAATGTAGAGGACTACTCTTAAACTTTGAAAGTTATCTGTTTTGTACATTTAGTAGCATGATTTACCTGTATTAAATACTAAATAGGTAGGAAATTTTTAAAACCATAGTGGTGGTCAAGTAGTTAGTGCATGCTGATCTGACTCCTGGCTTAATCTTTTAAGAAAATTTGGAAGAAAAAAATAATCAAAATATATTCTAGGGTAGTTGTGTCGGCCTTGCAGCAAACTACAACAAAATACAAAATCCACAAAACAGCAATACTTTTATTGGGCCAACATCAAGGCATAAAGCACATTATTCAAGCTTTCAAGTTTCACTGGCCTCTTCACTAGGTAAAGATATTAAAAATATGCAGGAATTTTTTTTAAATGATATTAGTCACATTCTGTATTGGGGACTTTCAATGCAGACAGAGCCACTCCCTTATTGGCCATGTGAGAACTAGAAACAAAAAGCAATAAAAGACAGGCAATAAAATTCCAACTCCATTAGTAACAGAAACATAACCTCACTTGTGATCCAGATGTCCCTGTCCTGTGTGAAACTAACTGCTCCTTTCTTAGGCAGAGAACATTGAATTTTTCAAGGAACCTCTATACTGTTTACATCTGGAAAAGCTTTTAAGTGATGTATAGGTAAAACACACCAAAGTGTAATCCCAAATTGTAATCCAATGAAAAAGGTTTGCCTTTATTGGAAGTAGAAAATTTCAAAAAGTTAAGTCTCACTCCTTTGGTTTCCCCCTTGTTTAGGATAAATTTGGTATCTTGAAATCCAGGGGGGAATTTATTTATTTATTTATTTATAAGGGTAGCTATGTTGGCTGCACAGCAAAATACAACAAAATCCAAAATCCACAGGCAGTTAATACTATTTTGGGGGCCAATACATCACACAAGCTTTTGGGGCTTCACTGGCTTCTTTGTCAGGGAAAGATGTTAAAAATCACACACAAGAAAAATGTTGATTGATATTAGAGTCACAGGGCCTTTGCAGACTGCCTGAAATAGTGCAAATTGAGTCCACTTTAACTGCCCTGGCTCAGTGCTAGGGAATGATGGGAATTGTATTTTTTTCTGAGACATTGAGCCTTCTCTGTCAGAGAGCTCTGGTGCCACAATAAAATACAGTTCCCATGATTCCCTAGCACTGAGTCAGGGCAGTTAAAGTGGACTCACTTTGCACTATTTCTGGCAGTCTGCAAAGGTGCACAGACCTACATTTGGTGCTTTACAAAGTTTCTTAACCTAGACCCCAGCCCCCAAAGAGTTTATAATTCTGGCTTGTAAAAACTAGTCTACTAGTAATGGGTGACCAGAACATGCTTGAAGGAAGGAAGATGAGGGATAGAAAGCTTTGTCTTTCCTCTGAGTCCCCTTCCCATCAAATTACCTGTGAGACCATGAGTCCAGTTATGTGGCCCTCCAGATGTTGGATTGCAAGTCTCAGCAGCCCTAGTCAGCACTGCCAATGGTGATAAATGCTGGGACAACAAGCCTAATGGGCCTTTATTGATGGTGGAAATCTTTAAAGGTGCAAATGAAAATTTAATGCATCAAGATCTCATCCTGATATTCCTCAGCAAGGAACTGAATTTGAAAAGGGTGGAAGAAGCTGCAGGGTTTTTCATTTTGCAGATAGTTAGATAGAATTTTGTCATTGATCCTAATGGAAAAGGGTTTTTTTTTAATGAAAAGACATGTGATGAGAACAATTTTGATTATCTTGTTATGAGAATTAACTTTGTCCATGGACCTCCATTGAAATATATGTGATTTTGGGGTTACATGTAGTAACCCACCTATTTACTTTTGTACGTATCTACTTTTTCTAAGTACATCTGTGCAACTGGTAATAGTGCTTCATTGTATGTGTGTGTGATTTCCCACATCTGCATTTTGAAGAAGAATGCCCTCCCCATTCCACATAAAACTGAACCTCTCGGTTTGTCCTGTCAGAGTGTATGTATGTTTGTATAGCTATCTAATACAAGGGAGGGAGGTATTTACAGGACTGTTATGATCTATATTAAAAATGAGGGGGGGGGAGGAGGAAGGGGACTAAAGGATAGGAAATAAGGGCATAGTCTTAATTTTAAAAATTGTGGAGTTAATTGTAGGCACCATCACTAAGCCACCTCCTCAGGAAAATTTGCCAATCTTTTATTTAAAAGAAGGGAAACTGTGAATTAAATTCATTTGTTAGTCTCAACTTGAGTAGAGTAGGTATTACATAAGTATTGATTTACCAGGTAACCCTGACTCAGTGAGATCTAATCTAGCTGGATCTAACACTGGAATTTAGTCCAGTGTTTTTAATGGTTTCACTATAGCTATTCCCCCACCACAGTAATGGTAACATGGTGAGTAGAACTGCCTTTTAATAAGACTTACACTTTTCTTTTCCTCAGGTATGGCTGAAGCACATAGTCATGTAGTTACCCGTCCCCTTCACTGCACCTCTGTATCAGGAAAAGCTTTACCTGTTGATTTCTTGCTGTCAAAAGATGGTGTATACTACAGAACATAATTCATCAAAGAAGTGACAATACTGCCACAGTGATAGTACTACTGTCTTAATAGATAATTTCTGTTTTTCATACAGTCCCATGATTATGCAGTATTAAAACCACTTAAGGTTTGAGAATTTTTTTTAAAAAAAATCTTTGCTGCTAAATGCCAACAAATGTGTGAAAAGCGAAGGAAACTTAAAGCTGCTGATAAACTAGAAAGTGATAGTTTACGTTCACTTGAAATACTGTAAATAGGAAGGAGGGATTAAATCAAAGGCTAAATTGTTCAGCCCATGTAGGTTCTTTCTACAATTATAGTTCCTCCTTAATTTTTCTCTTTCTTGTCTGGTGCTGTTTGAAGAAGCTGGGATCAAATTTCAGGAAGGGAAAGTCAGCCTGGTTATCTTGAATCAGAGTTTTCTCATTCCCTTTCTACTCACCTTATCATTGTTTTAATCAGTGACCACATCCCTTCTACAGTTCAGCTGCAAGTTAATGTTTGACAGATATTTGTTGCCATTCATCCACAGGGAACTCTCACTGCAAGCTGGGATGGCGAGCAACAGTGACTTGAGTGGAGGAAACTGACACCTTAGCTATCCACTAAAGAGAACTTGAGCCACCATTACACAGTGTTTGAGGAAGAACTAAGGGCAGAAAAGAAGACCAAGAAGTAAGAAGTTTAAACACTTTGGGATTTCTTCTTTCTTAAGGTGCCTTAAGTTTCATTTCTTAGTTTCATTTCTTTTCTTTTGTTGACTCCACAAACAGGGTGTGGTGCTAGATTAGATCAGGTAGAAAAGTTGTTGAACATACTCAAGGTTTATGTGAATTATTACTTTTAGAGCTTCAGACTCATACATACTTGTTTAGAAATAAGGCTTCTTTACTTCATTAGGTCTTACATTAGAGTAAGCACACACAGGATTGAGCTGGAAGCATAGTAAGGACATTGAGACAGTGACATGCTCTGAATTTCCCCCTCTCTTTTGCCATTTCTATACTTAGTTCTGCACATGGCGACACAAAATGATGAGCCAGATTGTTGGGATATAATTGATGACAGCCACGTTCAGGAATTTGAAGTAGCTCAATGGATCAAGATCACTCTTGCGCTTGTATACATCATTATCTTTGTGGCAGGTATCTTGGGCAACAGTATTACCATCCACACTACTAAAGTGCTACAGAAGAAAGGCTACTTACAAAAAGAAGTTACAGACCACATGGTGAGTCTAGCATGCTCAGACCTGCTGGTAATCTTACTGGGGATGCCTGTGGAGTTCTTCAGTATGATATGGAGCCCTTTCTCAACACCTAAAGGTGACCTGGCTTGCAAGTTATACTGCTTCCTTTTTGAGGCCTGCAGCTATGCTACGGTGCTGCATGTGGCCACTCTAAGCTTTGAAAGGTACATTGCCATCTGCCACCCTTTCAAGTTCAAAGCTACTTCTGGACCCTGCAAAGTAAAGATCCTCATTGCCTTTGTCTGGATAACCTCTGTTCTGGTGGCCCTACCGCTTCTTTTTGCAATGGGGACAGAGTACCCTTTGGAAACCATCCAGGGCCATCAAAAGTTGGTTGCATGCAGAAGGGCCCAGGCCCGGCACCATCTGCCTGACATAAGGCTAAATGTGACTGTATGCACCAGCCTATCTTCCAAATGGAGAGTCTTCCAGTCTAGTATATTCACAGCCTTCATCGTGTACGTTGTGATATTGGTATCTGTAGCTTTTATGTGCCGGAGTATGATGAAAGCCCTAATGATCCACAAGCAAGGGACTCTGGCAGTAAGAGGGGAGAGAGAAAGTCAACATCAGTATCTAAGGAAAACTGAGAATCCCGAGGGCAGAACTTCCAGGAAACAGACAATTCTCTTTCTAGGTAAGATCACAATGGAAGCAGAGAAACTATGCTGGGCGGATGGGGGAAATAATGATTTTGTGAAGCTGTAGAATCAAAGACAAAAGGGTAGAGGCAGGATTGCCTCAGGAAGAAGTAATGAGAAAATGCAGTATTCTTTCAGTTTCACCATTTCATACTCATTATGGAAGTAATTCTGCTCAGCAGAAACCAAGTAGTTTGTATAAAATGCATGGAATCTGTGTAGGGTGCTATTAAAGTAAGCATTAATGCACTCACAATGTGCATTTGAGAGGAATGGCTTTCATTTCAGCTGCATTTCCTTTTTCTTTATGTAGAGATCCACATCGCTGGGCTTTTTCACAGGTGCTGGGGCTGCCACACATTCCATCATCATTTTCCGAAAGCTCTCTCTATTGAAATGCTTCCATTTTAAAGCTGAAGGCTTTTGCTTGTACGGTGTTGAATTTTGCATCACTTAAATTAAGTGTGTGATCTTAAAATTCAATTTGCCTTGACTAGTCATCATGCTTGATAATATCTTATTCCCATTCCCCATCCCATTTTTAGATAAATGAAAGTCTTCTACATTATTGTCCAGGAAAAATATTATATAGTCAAAAGAGGGGAGAAGGATGGAATGGGGTTCAGAAGAAGGAAAATGGATAAATACACAGATTGTTGTATATTCAGGCCTTCTGGGGGGAAATGAGAAGCTCTGAAAATCGCATCTTTGCATTGGAATCCCATGCATTTCTATTCAGAAACAAGTCTAATTTGCATTCTTTGGATATCTTTGTATATCAGGAAAGTGGAACTGTTGTAGATATTCTTGATGAAAGACAATTATAATTAAAAGAGAACACATGTTGGAACAATTGGTTTGGTCTCTACCCACTGTTCTTAAAAAAACCAAAAAACCCTCAAACCTCAGTGACCTATTTGGATTCTCATTTTGTTAGATTCAGTATGGATTTGCAGCCTGGGGCTGTAATCTCAAATCCTTTTACCTGGCAAAAGGCTCATTAATAGAATTTATTTCTGAATAAATATGCTCAGGATTGGGCTGCTGGTTAAAAGTCTCCTTTGTAACTGAGTGCCTTTAAAAAAAATGCTATTTTAGTTAAATCTTGGCTTTTGTAAAATCCCAGTTCTAGCTAAATTTGTATTTCAGAAAACTAGCACTAAGATTTTTGTTAATAGTGGCCCCCTTATTTTTCTAGTTTCTTTTACTAGCTCCTCTCTTTTGCTTTTAACATATAGGTAAAATTACCAGATCCTGTCTGATCTTTCCATCATATGATATCCTGAGGTCTGTAGTTTGGTTGAGGTACTTAGAACTCTCCAAAGCACTCTCATGGATTAAAGCGTTAGCTCACTAGCAGAGAATTTACTGCATTTCATGACACTCCAAAGTCCAGGATTCCATAAGATGGAGCCATGGTGCTTAAAGTGGTATCAAAATGCTATAATTGCCTAGTGTGGCTATACCCTTGCAGGTTTCCAACAAGGACCTTTCTTGCCAAAGGGGAGAAACAGCTCCAAGACTATACTTTGCTATTCCTGGTTCAGCAAAAACCTCAGCATAGAGGTATACTTCTCCAAACCCTTGGAACTCATAGGGAAGCAATAACAGTGGCTGAGTTATTCTGGGAGTTGTAGTATTTTAAAAGGTAACTCTTCCAGGCTCTCATTCCTACTGTGACTATTCAGACAGGGACCCTGATTTGTGAAATTATGGCAGCCTTTTATGAGTTACTAAGTATGTGCCAGTTGTAACTACATTTCATGAAAACTTTGCAACTGTGAAAAACTGGTGCTATGCTTGGGAGTAACCATGTATATTGCCAAGGTAGTCTTGTGGAGGCTGCAAACCAGTATGAACTCTTACCACACCTGAGGGCCAGGGAAGAAAAAGCTTTCACCTATTTTCTTTTGCTTTCAGCTAGGCCTTACTAACTTCAAGATACAGAGCTGCTCCATTTCTTACAGCTCTTGTTCCTTTTTTTTAGAATACCTTTTCTTTCCTTTTGAGCTTATTAAAAGGCCAGTAGCTTTGGAATTATGTTTGATTCTGATCTCTCTTGCCACATTTTTCAGGCTAAACCTAATCAAGTTGTCATCACACCATCTTGAGATTCTTTCCAGGCTGTGATCCATGTACCTTCAGCATCTTATGGTGGGGTCTTAGATGCGCTTTTCATCATGTTCTGCTTGAATTGCCATAATTCTTCATTTTTGCTGGATTGCTACATACTGTGCTAGTGCTGCAATAAATGAACTTGCTAGCATATGAATGTGCATACATCCAAAGCAGTGGGGTTTTCCCCCCATTGCTTTTGTAAGATCCACTGGGAAGAGTGAAGTGAGGGGACAGTATAATGAGTGTACAGTTTATCAATTCTAAATGCCTACATAGAATAATCTCCTAGATACCTTTCAAGCAAGTTGTATTTTTTCTTTTCTTTTTACTATGATCTGTGTTCAGTGAAGCTTCAACCTAGGCTGAATCTACACAGGCTAAATAATTGGTCTTGCCTTGATCCCAGTCTTGTAGGAACACATGATATTTCTCTTTCAGATGTGAAAATGTTTACCTTCAATGACTGGGGGCTTTAAGGTGATTTTAAAAATCCCCCCAGTTTACTCCATTGTTTTTGGAAAGAACCGAGTTTTCAAAATGTGTGGTTTGAGCCCTGAATTGGTATCATTTGAGTAGGGGAGTATGGGGCCAGGTTGGTGGGTGGCCACCTAGGTCACCTGACCATTCCTGCCACAGAAGGGTAACTCCTATGTTTGAGCAAGCATTTGGAAAAGGTGTTGTAGGCTCCCCCCCCCTCTATTTTTCTTTTCTGCTTGTATGCAAACGTTTGCATGTCAGCATTTCATGACTATGAGTTTTTAGAGTTTGGATGGGCAATTGGAGGGGGAAACAAAGACTATTTCATTAAATGAATATGCAAATATTTATATGCATTGTGAGAATTTTTAAAAAAACCCAACCCAACCACTGATGTGATTTTATGACCAAACATAAAGTGACACACCAACCATGTGCACACAGTAGAAACATCACCTTGTACCAGTGTGGGTACATAATTTGGGTCCTGCATGACTTTCCAAACTGATTTCAGTTTGGAGTAAAACTGGTGCAGTAAAGGAGTCAAACTGGGGCAGGGATACTACACAGTGGAGCTGGAATTCAGCCCTAGTTGTTTGTCTATAGAATGAATTTTCCAGGTGACAATCCCAGTGTATATCAATGCTGGCTCTGTCTAAGAAATAGATTGTACTGGAGAGGCCTCATGAACAGGACATATACACTACTAATGTCGCCCCAACTGGGGGAAATACATATATTTAAAGGCAAAAGTTTGTGTGTTTCTGTGTATGTGTGAGAGAAAGTGAGAGAAAATAAACTGTCAGAAATACAGAAATACAGGATGAGAAAGCAGCCAAAGAATCAGCAAGTTATTTCTGTATAGCTAGTTTCTTTTAGTTTAAGATATGTGGTACAGTAGTAAACTGAGCCAGTTTTGACTAATGTCTAGTTTAAAAAAAAAAAAACTTTACTTTTCTTACTGTATTATTTTACTGCTGAATACAAAAACAGAAACTTGTTACATGTTAACATTAAGTATACATACAGTAACAATGTATTACATATTTTATACAAGTTTTGAAATACTGGACTATGACTCTGGAGAGCAGGTTTTGAATCCCCACTCAGCCTTGAAATCCCACTGGGTCACTTTGAGCAAGTCACAGTCTCTCAGCCTCAAAGAATGGCAGTGGCAAACCCTACTGAAGAAACTTGCTAAGAAAAGCCTGTGATAGATTTGCTTTAGGGCCACAATAAGGTGGAAACAACTTGAAGACAAACACCATGTAACATATCTTAGTAATTTCTATAAAGCAGGTTGCTCTTGCTGTCTTATGTATTTAAGGTTCTTAGTATAGGGGAGGCCTGAGTTTTGAGAAACAATGGCTTCCTAAGGCCACTGACTATGGTTGCTGTGACTGCCTAGCTCAGATGCTTATCTCAGACTAATTTTTCCCCTTCTTACAATCCCTCTACATATACGTCTGGTTTTGCTAACCTAGCCTGGGGTGAGAAGGAGGAGAGCAGTGCTGAAAACCAAGTGTGATTTCATTATGATTGTTGGTTCAGTGTTGAGTTCTTCTCAAGTGTTTTGTGGTATTTGAATTGCTAGATCATGCAGCTTTCTCACACAACTCAGGTGCCATCCTCTGAGTCACATTATTTGCTCTAGACTGTGAATTACATTTTATGCTCATTCAACTTGCAGCAGCCACTGTGTTGAAAATATGGTTACTTCCTGCCCTGAAAAAGGCATCTACAAGCCTTTAAAAAGGTGTGAGAGAACAAAACACATGCCAAAATAGCCAAGAATGCCCATTCTCTGAGGCTTGGAGCTATTGACCATTTTGTGGCAAAAACAATTTTGAGCCCCTCTTCCAAGATTCAGGGCTTGCCAATTCTTGGCAGCTATATTGGGCACTATTTGGAGCCCATGCAGTGCATATTGTCTTTCCTTGTTTTAATAGGACAGGCCATAGGTGCTGTTCTGTGGCTTCAATATTTTCCCTTAAGCCTTTCATGCTACACAGACAGACCATACTGGAAAAATACTAATACTTCAAACCATGCTACATTTGGAAAGTGTGATATTGCAGGCAGAGTATTCTATCAACAGAAAGTGAAGAAATGCTCACTTTCATTAAAGAATTATCTTAAGGTTGGAAGTTCTTGTGGTCTGTGGTTGGACAACAATGCTGCAATGTGTTCAGCATGACTCATTCTTCCCTAGGCCTCCCAATACATTCCAGCCATTGTGTGTGACTTTTTTTTTTTTCCTCTGGTTGAAAAAAACCTTTGTGTGACTTGGTGCAAATAAGAGCAAAACAAAAGGGAGGGAGAGAGAAAAAAAGTTAACTGTCCCTTGGCTTCTTTGTGTTTGAAGCTTTCTTGTCAGAAGCAATTTTGCATTAATGCTTACAAGTCTGTGTGTCTGCCTGTTAGGTTGAGGTGGCAAGGGAGGGTAAAAGTAGGTGTCCCCCCCCACCTCAGTGGTTTCTGTGCAGTATTTCAAATGACTCTTTAATATGAGTCTTGCTAATTAACTTTGGTTAGAAAATAAATTAATGAACAGGAGAGAGAAATCATGGCCTGCATCCATGAGAACAATATATTTGAAGTTGTGGCTTTCATAAGAATGATGCTTTAGGGTGCTTTTAACCCAGGCATAACAAACAGATATATTGTTTACAAATTGCTGAATTTAAATATTGTAATGTTGCATCCCTGTTTGCATTTCATTTAGCAGATGGGTCAAATTAAAACAAATATTTGTTCATTCCAAATGTACTTCTCATTTAATGTGAAATGTAAATGACAGCACGGAGCAAGATGTCTTGAAGATCTAGCAGCAATAAAAACAATTTAGAGTCTCTCATCTAGTTGTTAAAAGTGATAACTTCTATAAAACAGAAATTAAATTCATAAATCTACTACTCAAGAAGGGAGAATGTTGGGAGAAAACAAATGGAAACTTATGGTGTTTTAGTGCTATGCTTTGGTGAAATGTCTGAAAAATAATGGGGGAAAAGGAAACATTTTAGAGAGGAGGTAGCAAGGGTGTTTCCTGTGCACTTGCCTTGGATTTGAAGACAAGAACAGCAGCATCATGGGGGGGGGGGGTACAGGGGGTGCAGGCCACACTTGGTGACACCCCAGCAGGGGACTGAAACTGAAGAAGAGCATGGTCAGTCCCTAGCCCTCCCTGGGGCCTGCCAGCTTCTCCCTGGCCTTCCCCAGCCCTTTCCAGGGCTTGCTGGCTTCTCCCCAGCACTTTCCAGGGTCTGCTGGCTTCTCCTTGGCCCTTTCCAGGGCCTGCCGGCTTCTTCCCAGCTTTCACCAGCTTCTCTCAAGTCCTACCCGGGCCTGTTGGCTGCTTCCTGAGGCCGTGCAGGGGCATCTCCAAGTACGTGTACACATTCCTACATGCCCCGGAAGTCTACCAGAAGTCCTGCCCACTGAAGTTTCGTGCCCCCCCCCCCCATGAGTGACCACAATGCGTGACACCATCCCTAGGGATGCCACTGGATAAGAACAGGACAGTGAAAGAGAAGAGGAGATAAATCTTACTCAAAGCACTTAGAAGTGGATATTGTAATATTTGGCATAGGTTGGTGTTACCCAAAAATGTGGAGGGACTGGAGGAATTCTCACCAACTGTGACAGCATCTTTAAATGTTTAGAAAACTGCTTAGCTCTAAAGATACTTTGTGAGAGCCTGGATAATTTGGATTATTTTCATTTCTATATACCATTATCAATTGTGAAAGAATTCCAGATTTAATGTATAAAGAAGTTTTTTACACTGTAATCAGCAAGAATGCCACCAAACACATCATACTAATTCAAACAGACAAATTATTCAGAGCTAACCAAAATAGAGGTATGGAAATTGGATAGCAGATACTTAGGGTTGTAGAGGGGGTGATATTTACCTGTCCTGAAAAGGAGACCACAGAAAGAGGGCTGTGGCTCAAATGAGGTCAGAGGGCAATACAAGAAGTGGAGTCTCTGTATGGTTGGACAGAGCTCTGGTAGGTAGCAGTTGTATGCACTGTAATCACAAAGTGATGTGTGGATATGATATTTATATCCTGTTTGGTGCCTCCAAGGTGTACTTGGTAATATCTTGTAGTGTACTAAATACCTGATGGTCTTCATAAAGAACCAACAATGGGTTTCTGGAATGATTGATGGCTTTAACTTCTGATTGGCAAAACAGTGATTGGATTTAGAACAACCCCAAGATAAATGGACAGGGAATTGGGCTTGGAACATGGTAGGGGGTAGATATTAGCTTAATCGCTCTTATCTCTCAGTGCAAAAAGCCTGGGGCTATAAATAATTGGCCTAGTTTTTAATTTTTCAACAATCACATGTCTTTACATTTTATATGTTTCTTGTATACAAACCATATCTCTTTTCTGTTTATTCAAATAATGTAGTATTTTCCTTCGGTTGAATTTAGAGTTCAGACCATTGACATTCCAAGATAACACTTTAATTGACATCTTGCATTTATTAAAAATCCTTTTATTAAACTTACTGTTTTTGGTTGGTTTTTCCCCTTTTCTTCTCCTTGAAATTATTTGTATGTGCCTTTTTTTTCTCTTTCACCTTTCCCTTCTTTTCCTTATCCTCCAATTATGTTTATTTTTCTTCTTCTTTTTCTTCTTCTGGTTTCCTATCTTTCTGATTTTCCTCTTCCTCTTCAGATTCTTTTTCTTTCTTTGATTCTTCTATCCCAATTAGATGCTCTTCTGATTTGTCCGACTCTCTGTACTTGTTCTCCTTGCAGCTTCATTCTCTATTTCCTTTCCTCTGTTCTTGTTTTCATTTTTGTGACTCCTCTTCTTGTATCTGATTGTATGTCTTCTCACTCTTTAGATGACTATCCTTTTCTTGTCTTATTTCTCTCTAGGAATTCATTAGCTTTCTTTTGCGTATCTATCAAGAATTTCCTTTTCCCTATTGAAAAGATAACATCAAGAATTTCCTTTCCCTATTGAAAAGATAACATCTTCTACTTTCCCCCCATTTATATTTTATATTGTTATGTTTTAGGTATTGTATTAATTCAGAATACTCTTTTTTTCTGTAATATTTGTGTAGGAATATCTTTAAATATTTGAACTTCCTGGTCTTCAATGTAGCAATTTTTTTGAAAATTTGTTTCAAGGATCAAATCACGTATCCTCTCACACACAAAATGAATTGTTATATCTCTCAGTAGATTCCTATTTGTCGCTATCCATGAATTGATTCTGTAGAGTTTATCTACCACTATGTCCAGTTGTTCTATTGGCCAGTCAATAAAGTTAAATAAAGTTACATTTTGAATTCCTTTATGATATAGGTCCACTCACCAACAGTATTTATTCTGTTGATGTCAAAGTAAGTTTGGCTTCACTATCTTCATGTGTCTTCAGTTCAATCTGTGTTGAGGTATATTCCTTATCTTGCTCTTTTATATGTATTTTCCATTTGGTGTTTCCTCCTGATTCTGCTTCCTTGTTCTATTTTTACAAGTCCTTGTTCAGAATTATTTCTGAAGTCCTTATTTATCCAGGATTAATCCTTTGTTTTACTTCTTGTGATTTTCCTCTTCTCTGTTCCTGTATGGGCTTTTGAGTTGCTGTCCTCTGTCTTCTATCCTTAATCTCTCTATTCTTATTATTAATATTTAGTCTTTACTTACTTTTAGCTTCTTTTAATATTTCTTAATGTTGTGATTTGGTAGATGAGTTCTTTTGTTTTCACTCATCTGCATTCTTGGACACTCCCAAATCCTCTGCTACTCTTTCTTTCTTCCTTCCTTCTTCTTCTTCTTCTTCTTTTTTTTTACATCTATATCACTGATTATGTTGCATTTCCTTTTGTTTAAAGTTATCTCGGGTTATTTTCCTCTTTTTGTTCTGCACTTATTCTCCTCCACCAATTCTTGTACTTATTCTTATTACTCTTGTTCTTATTTATACTATCAAATGAACAACATAAGAAAAAAAGGTGTGGCTATTTATGTTAAAAATCAAGAAAATGTAAAAGAAGTATTTAAAGTAACTATGGCCATTATATAGCAATGGAAATAGAAATACATACTGGAAAAATATTACTAATCAATATATATGCACCACAGGAAAACAAATCAATTTTCTTTAAAGATCTACAAAAAATATAATGGAATATGATTATGAAGGAATATTAATAGCAGATGATTGGAATGGAGTAGTCAACCCAGAAGAAGAAAGATCTATATGAAATTTTAAGAAAAAATATCAAGGGAAGCTGCCAACTATTGCATTTGAACTTATAGATGAACAAAATCTGATTGATGTAAGGAGGATGAAGCATATAGGAGTCAAAGATTACACCTTTTTCTCAGATAGATTCAAATCGTGGTCAAGAATAAACATGACATATCTAAGAGAGTATGCAAAGAAATACTAAATATTGAAATTCTACCCAGGACACTATCAGATCACAGCCCAATTGTTTTATCAATAAATTCAAGGAAAAGAGAATATTCATGGCAGTTGAAAGAATCCCTTTTATCAGATGAGGAAATAGTGGAAAAGATAAAACAAGAACTAAAGTTTTATTTCCAGGAGAATATTAATAAAGAGACACTGATGTATGTAGTATGGGATGCAAGTAAGGTGGTGATAAGGGGTCTGCGAATACAACAAGAAAACAAAAAAAGCAAGATGAAAGAGAAAAAAGAAAAAGCTCTGATAGAAAAACTAGAATCTTAAGAACAAGAATACAAAAAAGACTGAAAGATCAAAAGATATACCAAGAAATACAGATATTAAAGAACCAATTAAATCAAATTATAATGCAAGAAGTAACAAACAAAATTAAATATGTAAAACTTTAACACTTTGAGAATGCAAACAAAGTGGGAAGATGTCTGGCTCAAAGACTAAAAAAAGAAAAAGAAAAAGTAATCTTAAAATGCAGAAATAACGACAAGAATTTACACAACAAAATGAGTTAAAACAAATAGTTCAAGTATATTATAGAGACTTATTCTCAATTCAGGAAACATCACAAGATAAAATAGTAAAGATGACAGAATTTATAAGGAAAGAGCAAATTACAAGTGTAGAGAAGATCTAAGCTTACCAATTACTATAGCAGAAATAGAGCAGGCAATAATGAACTTGAAAGAAAACAAAGCATCGGGACCTGATGAATTGACAGCAAAGTATTAAAAAATATTTAAAATGAATAATCAATGAATTATTAAAAATGAATGTTACATAAAACAATTCAGGAAATAGATTATGGTAAATTCCTAGAATCATGGGAACAATCATTAACCACTTTAATAATTAAAGAAAACAAAGATCCCGAGAATATAAGTAATTATCACCCAATTACACTTTTAAATTTGGATTACAAAATTTACGCATCGATATTAGCAGAAAGACTAAAGAAAGCTTTATCATCCTGGATACATGAAGATCCAACAGAAATATGTGCAAAATATTACAGAAAAGTATTCCACTAAAGCCTGAACTATTTTTATTAAATATAACAGATGTGATGGAATGTAAAGTAAGTCAAAAGGAAAAATGTGTAATATTATATATAATAACGGCGGCACAACTGGTGTATGCAAGATATTGGAAATCTGACAAAACACCTACCTTACAGGAATGAGAAGTAAAATTAAATGATTTAGCAGTCATGGACAGATTGTCCATGTATATCGCAGGAAAAATAACTCAACAATATGAAATGAAATGGGAGGAAATATCCAAATGTTGGTGCCAGCATATAACTCAGGAAACAGAATGGAAATAAGAATAGAAAATAATTTATATAGAAAAATTATTATACAAACCTGTTAAGTTTAAGGATATGTCCTCTCTGAGAACATGGTAGTACGAAAATTAACAAGTAGCATTTTAAGTTTCATGGGGAAAACATAGGTTGGAAGGCATTTAATGTATCATATGTACTATATATATATATTCTAGAACAGAATTAAAGAAGATTAAAAAAAAGGAAACATAGAAAAGAAAAGAATAGGTATGATTCAATGTTGAAGAAAGAAAAACAACAAATGTTCTTTTATTTATATGCCTGGCTTGTATGTATCATATAATTAATAAATAAAATTTTAAATTTTTTAAAAAAGCCTGGGAGATGATGGAGTGGTCATCAAACTTATTTAAACTTTATTTTGGGATTATGCTCCTTTCCCATGGGAAAATTCCCTTTGTTTCAAAGGTCGTTGTGAGCGCTTACAACTGGCTCTAGATATGAAAAATAAAAAAATAAGAAAATAGGAAAATATATAATAATAATAATATATAATAATAATTTTTTATTTATAGCCCACCCCTCTACGTGGCAATCGGGCGGGTTACAGCATATTAACAACAAACAGAATTAAAACATTCCCTCATCCCACAATCCAACTCTCCCATCCCCTTAAAACAGAATTAAACTTTAAGGATTTAAAATACACAATGCAATAAAACAATAAAACAATAACAATAAATCGGCAGCCATAGGGACGAAATAAGAACTCAACTCCCCTCGAGGCAGAAGTTATTCCGGGAAGGCCTGCCGGAAGAGATCCATCTTTACTGCTTTTTCAAAAGCAGCAAGAGTGATAATAAGACAGATCTCGTCCGGCAGGCCATTCCAAAGTCTGGGAGAGGTCGCAGAAAAGGCCCTCTGGGAGGTCTGAGACAGCCTAGTTTTTATTGGCTGTAACAGGTTCCTCCCAGAGGACCGAAGGGTGCGGGGGGGATCATACGGGGAGAGGCGGTCCCTAAGATAGGATGGACCATGTAGGGCTTTAAAGGTCAAAACCAACACCTTGTACTGTGCCCGGAAACTAATCGGGATTTAAGCATAGAGTGGGGATGCAGAGTGTGTTAACATGTTAACATGGGAGATAGTTATAAGGGTCACTCTTGATGTAGTAGAAGGCTCTTCTCTTCTCACTCTATGACCCTTAGCAAAAATACAGTTTTGCTCACTAAAACAGTGGCTCTTAGACTGTGATGGAGGATCTGGTGGAGGGGCCATGGACATATCATAATTAAAACAGAATTTTAGCATTCTAACAAATAAGTGATTTTGCAGACCTTGGAAGCTGTAGAGAGGCATTCTATATCTTTGAGGTCCTGGGGATAAGAATTCTGTTTTGCTACTTCCCTAATTATGCCTGGTTTTAGGTCAGATGGTGAAAACCTCCTGGATTCAAGGCACACTGTTGCGCAAACCCTGATTTGACAAAGACAGTCTTGATCAGTCCTCTGTTGTCCCATTTTTCCCAGCTGTTTTAAAAATGCCCCAGTTTCTCTCTTCTCCCAGTTTCCCACTTTGTTTCCAGCTTACCTCACTTGCTGCAAACTGAGTCCAGAGTTCAAAAGGGGTCTGTGTTCAAGAAAATTGCCCTTTCCAATAGATTCATGCAAAAGCAAATTTCTGCAGCCTCTTCCAGAATGTTTGCTCTTCCTCATAAATAACTTTTACTGTCTTGATCACTCTCTCATGTTGGTTGGCCACATGTGTCTGGTTTTGTTTTGTGAAATTTTAGAGGCAATGATAGTGTACTTGTGGCATTGGGTGCACATAATTTGGGTTACGACAATGCTCCAAAATCCTTGGAGAAAGGTTGCTTTTCCCTGTCTCTGAGATCCAATAAAGGCACTTTTTCCCATTTGGAACAGATAGCTGCCATTAATGGAATGGGTGAAAGAAGAGTAAATTTGGAAGGGTTAAAATTTTGAAAAACCTTATAGGCATATAAGCAATAGCTAAAAGATGGGAGAAGTGAGCCATACTTTTCTAGTGCACAAGCGAGTAAGCAGAGTCATTCTTAATTTTCTTTGATAGCTCAATTAATTTCTTCTTAACTGCTTTCATTTACTTCCAGCCTTTTATATTCCCACACAAGCAGTTTTAAAGTACCCCACCCTTAAGATTATGGACACCCATGTAAGAAGGTATGTCACAGGAACACACATTTGTCTATAGAGGTACATTTGCTGTGAAGCAAGCAAAAGTCTTAATCATGTCTACAGCAGGAAAAAAATACTGTGAAATCTACAAAGCGTAATATTCATAAAAATGTATAATGGATTTTGTATGGATGCATCTGGAAATAAAACACTAAAGTTGCTATACAGCTCAGTAACTATTTCTTTCACTAAGTCTACTCTTTCAGTAAGTCTACTCATATTTCTGTCAGTAAGTCTTTTCATAAGGCTCTAATTCATTTATTGCTCTAAATTCATTTAACATGTAACTTACATGTGAAGGAGCAATAAGGCTAGAGGAGAAGGTGGCAAAAGCAATTCAGAACATCACAGTTCATAGGGTTGTATCCAACTAATGGAAAAAGTTCTCTTTTCTCTCCATGAACCTGTTCAGAAGGAACACTGTTTGGAGAAGGTGTGGGGAGACAAGGGGTAGGAGAGGAAGGGGAAACTTTGTTATACTGTATACTCAGAAATCTACTGGCACAATATTGGATCACACTCTTATTTCCTCACCTAGCCATACATAAAACTCCTTTCCCTCTCTCTATAAAAAAATATTTTTATTAACATCAACACAAATCCTTACAATTACATTGACACTATACAAATAACTTATATCTGGCCCCTTTCTCAACAGCTGATAACAGATCATGGTTATTACAGTGAGGTTGTGTAGGAGAAAGGAGTGTTAGGCATGTCTGCAGGTTTAAAATGAGAGAAGTTTTGATTGAACAAAGCATATATCAGTGGTGATGTGCTGAGAGAATAACTCAATATATTTTGAGCTATGGGAGATGTAATAACCACTTATAGTTTTCCAATATGTTGATAATAACCTCTGGATTCACAGAGTATAAATGAAATAATAAAATCTCTCATATTCTCCCTCTTTCAGTTAGCTGAAATGACAGTAGAGATTACCATTGTGTTACCATGCTTTCATTCTGGTTTCTTCAAATAATTGGCAGGTTTTACCTATAGGACAACTAAAAATCTTTTCGGATGTAGCACTGCACAGGTTTCTTGAGAAATGTAATGCACTCTACATAAGTAGGGGGCTGTGGCTTCACAAAGACGGCTTCACATCTGCACTGCAGAAATAATACGGTTTGATACCACTTTATCTGTCATGGCTCTGTGCTATGGGATTCTGAGAAATGTAGTTTGTTGTGGAACCAGAGCTTTATGACAGAGAAGACTAAAAATCTCACAAAACTACATATCTCAGAATTACATAGCATTGAACTATGGGAGTTAAAGTGGTGTCAAACTGCATTATTTCTGCAGTGCAGATGCAACAAAAGACAATCTGTATCCCAAGGACTTTATCACACAGGGGGATATTGGGGGTTTAAAAATGGATTTTCCCAGAACAGTTGCACAATCATGGCAAAGATTTTCCCACACATAACAATTAGAGAGGACTTATCCCAGGAATAAACAGGAATGCTCCAACAACAAATCATTCAAAGGATTTCCTTGGCCTGCATTCAGATCCGTCTAAACCAACTGAAAATCTAGGCCTGTGATTCTAACTTTGTCACTTTCCCTCTGTATGATATTTTGAACATCTTTTGGCTGATGAAGAAGCCAGTGGAGCTTCAAAAGCATGATACATTTAATGCATTTTGCTTGGTCAATAAAGACATAACACTTTTGTGTATTTTGGATTTTGTTATATCTTGATTCCTTCATAGCTTTTAAGGCTGAAGCAAAACTATGCTATTGAATATTGAATCACTCCCATCTGTAATGTGGCTTTCCTCCCTCTCCTCATGCCTTCTATTTTACTAAGCATTATAATCTTCTCCAATGAGTCATGTTGTCTCATGTCCAAAGTGCAACAGCCTCATTTTTTTTGTCACTGCTGTGTACCTTCAAGTCTTTTCTGACTTATGGCACCCCAAGGTCATGGGGTTTTCTTGGCAAGATTTTTTTGAGCGAGGTTGCCATTGCCTTTCTCTAAGGCTGAGAGAATGTGACTTGCCCAAGGTCACCCAGTAGGTTTCCATGGTCAAGCAGCGATTTGAATGCTATTCTCGAGTCATAGCCCTGTGCTCAAAACACTAGGCCACACTTGCTCCCAGCTTCAGTTTAGCCCACCCCATATCATAGGATTTCCGAGTGGCTCACAATAAAAGCAATTTAAACAATATAAAACAATAACAGTTCAGAACATTTTTTTAAAAAAATCAACATTCTAAAAATGTATGGGATGGCATAGTGCTTTGAGTTTTGGACTATGACCAGGGTTCGATTTCCAGCTTGGTCATGAAACCCACTGGGTGACCTTGGATAAGTCACACTCTCTTAGCCTCAGGACAAGGCAAAGGCAAACCTCTGAACAAATCTTGCCACGATACCCCATGATAGGTTCGTCTTAGTGTTACCATAAGTCAGAAATTACTTGGAGGCACACAACAACAACAACAACAACAACCAAATTTAAAAATAGGATGTTCTAAAAATGTAAAGTTAAAACAATTTAAAAACATGTATGTATGGAGGTGTTGCATGAAGTCCTTAGGCCCACACAAAGGGGGCTAATGGATTTTTAGCCCACTTGCTCTTCTGTTGTGAGGTGGCTCAGCACAGAATCCATAACAAATTATCTATATATTGGAATTCCAAATCATTAAAACAGGAAAAGCAGCAGAAGCAGATCAGCCTCATTCACAGCTAATTTATGGTGAACCTTGCTGGTTGCAGTCAGCTCCCATGCCCCCTGTTAACAGGTCTCTCTTGTAGCCTTAAAGCAGGAGTGGGAACTGTGCAGCTTTGCAGATGTTGTTGAATCCTAGCATCCCTCATCATTGGATATGCTGGCTGGGGCTGCTGGGTGTTGCAGTCCAACATCAGGTTTCCACCCTTGCCTTCACACCTAAGAACTAGTGACCCAATATAGTGAGGGTGAAATCTGCTTAGCTGCTCATTATTATTAAATACTGTTAGACCAAAAAATGTGTTAGTAAGAGACAGCAAATCTATTATAATGCAGTTGTGTAGTTTTTATGGAAACTACATAGGGACATGCATTAAAAACAGGGAGTTAGATAAATCTGTAAGCAGAATACATTAGGAGTTGGCTGACATTTTCTTTTTCAAGGCTGGCAATTTGCTTCTCTCTCCCTCTCCTTTCATTCAGTTCTCCCATTTTTCTTTGAGTTGCTCATAACTCTCAGAATAGTAGGCACTTTCCCCCTGCTACTATTGTAAATGGAAAACCTTGCTCTAAAATAAAATAACAGTATACTCACTCCAACACAATGGTACAGTGGACTACGATAATCAGTCTCTTGCGCTACAAGCCATGGAACACATTCTGATTTGAAGAGATGTTCTAATTCTTCAAAAGGAAGCCCACAGAAAAGTATTATTATTTTTTTTATCTCTGTGAGTGTATTATTTTAAAGCTGAAATATCTCAGTTCACAGCATGATTTGCTGTTATGTCTCCATTCAGAGTCAGGATGGTATCATTTGGTCTTGGAACAATACTATGGGGCACAGAAAAATGAATGGATAAATTCTGGCAAGAGTTGTTTCTTTAGAAGTGGAAATGATTTTGCTGACATAATGTGGGAAGGCAAAAACAGGACCTTACCAGTTGTGGCTTCTCACATCTAGAATTCTCTCCCCTTTTTTGAAAACTAGGAACCTCTCTGCTGACCCACAGAGAAAATCAAAATGTTCCTATTGTTTCTGCTTTTATATGCTTTGCTGCTGCTATGCTTGATCTGTAACTTGTTGCTTGTTTTATTTGGTAATATTTCCTTGTATCTTTATTGCTGTATCTCTTTACAGTGACAATTTTATAGTGTATATTTTTACATTTATAACCTATTTCTTAAATATCACAAATAAATAATATACATAAATCTCATAAATAATTTTGTGAGAGTGCAGCAGAACAAACTGAGAAACTTCCTTTTACAACAGGAAAGACCATCTTGAAATATGACCTTTACAATAAAAAGAGCTTTCTCTAGTGAGGAATAGTGCTTGAATTTGATGACTGTGGATACTTTTAAAATTTGATTGTAGCTTGGTTCAAAAACACTCTGGCAGAATAGTGTGTGTGTGAGAGGGGGAACTATGTTCTGACTTTTAAATATGGCTGCGAAGCAAGTTAAGTGAGACGGGCTGCACTTGGGCTGCATTCAGATGATTGATTTGGCGACAAAAGCCATGCGATAGGACCCAGATGCAGCCCAAATTTTACTTGAATTCAGGAGAGGCAAGTTGCGTTTTTATGCTTGTGCAATAATCTATACGTACACAACAGCAGAGCTTGGAAGAAACTAATTACAAGTAAAAGGTTGCTAGTAATTAATTACTTTCCCAATCACTAAAGTATGACTACATGATGACTGTAGCTTCATTAGAGATAACTGCACTTTGTTTGCAGTGTTGCTAATACTTTAGTGTCTGCACTAAGTGGTAGAGAAAGAGCATCATATCATTCAAATGCTGTGCCCTGTGTGGGCATTGAGGGAACAAGGGTCATGGGAGGAGTGTGTGTTTGCTGTTACAGGCAACTGGCATGTAGTGGTCAAATACTTGTTTTTGAAAAGTAATCAAAAGTAGCTGTTTTAGTTCACTTTGTAAATGGAGAAGTAAAGAATTGTTTTTTTAAAACCTGTAAATATAGCAGTGACTGGCTCTGGGTCCCTAGAACTATAACTGCAACACATTACTTGTTTAAAGCCTTGTTCCCACTATGATTTAACTCAAATTGCAGATTGGGTTATATGTGCCTCATCCCCACTTGAAACTGGTTTCAATCCTATTGAGCGCAGTTTCAGTCACGATGAAGCGAGGCAAATGCAAAAAACCCGCTCTTTTCTGACAGTAGTTTCCTGGCAGTTCTTTTGAAAAGAACTGATTCAGAAGTGTGTTCAACAAGTGGGAATGATGGATCTGAATTGCATTATTCTGGAGAGGGGACTAATGGTAGAGGGGAGTTTACCATTCCTCCTTAGGTTTTGGGAAATCAGCCATTTTTCCCCCCACTCAGTGATGCCTTTGCTTTGCAGTGTGACATATGGGTGATTTTCCTCCCTTCCCCACAACTTTCCCCCAGGCTGATGGCTTGCAAAAAAGAGGAATGGCCCCATGCTTGCATCACCGATGATGTGTAGATTATTGGCATGCATTTTGAAGGGGCACAAACTAGTGAGAAAGACAATTGTGCCAAAAAAGAAGCAATTACAAGGGAATAATGAAAATATCCGCTTTCATAGTGGGAATGTCGGACCTTTTGGTACTGATTCACTTACATGGAGCGAAGGTGAATTGCAAACCAGTTTAAATGTAAGTGGGAATGAGACCAAAAAGTACTTTCCCAAGAGAACAGAAGAATTCCACTGAAAGTTCATGTTCAGTTTCTGTTCGTTTGTTGTTTTTAAAATGTCTTGAACAGTGTAGGGCCCTAAAAATGTTATGATCGAGTAAACACTACAGGAGAAAAAAGGAGCTTCTCTACCCAGAACTGATGTGAAAGGCCCAAGGTCTGGCTTCGTGTAAGACAATACCTGCTAGATGGGTGAAAAACTGCTTCTTATGCCCTAACTGATAATATTTAATTCTGTTTGTTTATACAGAAGGCACCAATGCATAATTCCTCCCCCTTTGCTGGAGTAAAGCCAAAATTGCCCGTTCATTTTCAAGTGCTTTATGTGAGATTCAGTGTGGTGTAGGGATTTGAATGTTGGACTATGACTCTGGAGACCAGGGTTGGAATACCTGTTCAGCCATGAAAACACACTGAGTGACCTTGGGCAAATCACTCTCTCTCAGCCTCAGGTAAGCACCCTCTAAACAAATCTTGCCATAAAACCCCATGATAGGTTCACCTTAGTGTCGCCATAAGTTAGAAATGACTTGAAGGCACAAAACAACAGCAAACATCAAAATATGCTATTGCTGTTAACTGCTGTCAACTTAACTTCAGTTTACATTGACTGTGTGAATGAGATCTTGAAGTCACCATGATATCAACAGCCCTGTTCAGGTCTTGCAAATTCAGGGCTGTGGCATTTTTTATTGAACCTATTTATAATAATAATAATAATAATAATAATAATAATAATTTTTTTTATTTATAGCCTGCCCCTCTGCTCAGCAATCGGGGCAGGTTACAGCATTTTAAAACATACAGAGTTAAAAACATTCCCTCATCCCAAAATCTACCCCTCCCATCCCATTAAAACAATATTAAACTATAAGGAAATTAAAATGCCATAATGCAATTAAAAAAAAAATAGGGCAACCATAATAAAAAGGAACAATAGGAACCATCTCCCCTAGAGCCAGGGAGTTATTCTGGGAAGGTCTGCCGGAAGAGATCCATCTTTACTGCTTTTTAAAAAGCAGCAAGAGTAGTAATAAGATGGATCACGTCCGGCAGGTCATTCCATAGTCTGGGAGCAGTCACAGAAAAGGCCCTCTGGGAGGTCTGAGACAGCCTAGTTTTTATTGGCTGTAACAGATTTCTCCCAGACGACAAGAGGGCACAGGGGGATCGTACGGGGAGAGGTGGTCCCTAAGATAAGGAGGAACCAAGCCATGTAGGGTTTTAAAGGTTAACACCAACACCTTGTACTGTGCCCGGAAACTAATCGGCAGCCAGTGGAGGGATTTCAGCACCGGTGTTATGTGCTCCCTTCTGGATGTGCCTGTAATTAAACTGGCTGCCATATTTTGGACCAGTTGTAGTTTCCGAGTTAGGTACAAGGGTAGCCCCATGTAGAGCATATTGCAGTAATCCAGACGTGAGGTTACCAGAGCATGTACCACAGCTTCCAGATCCCTCATGTCCAGATAAGGGCGCAGTTGGTGTATCAGCCGAAGCTGATAACAGGCGCTCCTGACCGCCGCCTTCACCTGACTAGTCATGTGAAGTGACGAATCTAGGAGCACCCCCAAGCTGCAAACACAGTCCTTAGAGGAGAGTGTGACTCCATCCAGGACTGGAGACTGTATTCCCAAATCTGGTTTCGGGCCTGTAACTGTAAGTACCTCCGTTTTGTCTGGATTCAATTTCAATCTGTTTTTCCTCATCCAATCCATTACCGCTCTGAGACAGTCATTGAGAGGAGAGATGCCATCTGAAGTCTGAGCTGATGATCTAGTCATGGAGAAGTATATCTGGGTGTCATCAGCATACTGAAGACACCAAGCTCCATGCCTCCGAATGATCTCACCCAGCGGCCTGTAATGTAATCTTTCTCTTTTCTTATGCTTCCTACCTTACCAAGCATTATTGCATTTTCTAATAACTCGTCTTTTCATGATATGACCAAACTACAAGAGTCTGAGTTTAGTCCTTTTTTTGTTCTTAGGGAGAATTTAAAATTAATTGCTCTTGAACTCTCGTCTTTTGGCAAGCAATGATATCTGTAGAACTCTCCTCCAGCATCACATTACAAATGTGTTGGTTTTCTTCCTGTCAGTTTTCTTTTTGACCATATGTAGATATATGTCCAGTTTTCATAATCATACATAAAAATAAATAATATGAGGGCATGGACAGTCTTGATCTTGGCATTCAATGATATATCTTTACACTTTAGGATTTTGCCTAGTTTCTTCATAGATGCCCTTAGAATAATAGAATCACAGAACTGGAAGAGAGCTCAAGGGCAACCCAATCCAAGCCCCTGCCATGCAGGAAACTCAGGGCCTTTACAGACTGCCAGAAATAATCCAGTTTGAGACCACTTTAATTGTCCTGGCTCAATGCTAGGGAATCATGGGAATTGTAGGTTTTTTCTGAGACATTGAGCCTTCTATATCAGAGAGCTCTGGTGCCACAATAAACTACAGTTCCCATGATTCCCTAGCACTGAGCCAGGGCAGTTAAAGTGGTCTCAAGCTGGATTATTTCTGGCAGTCTGTAAAGGCCTCAATCAAAGCATCCCCGACAGATGGCCATCCAGCCTCTGTTTAAAGAAGGAGACTCCACCACTCTCAGAGGGAGTTTGTTCCCCTGTCAAATAACTTTTACTGTCAGGAGGTTCTTCCTAATGTTGAGCTGGAATCTCTTTTCCTCTAGTTTGCATCCATTGCTCCATGTCCTAGTCTCTGGAGCAGCAGAAAACAAGCTTGCTCCATCTTCTTCTTATTTCCTAGTCTTCTTATTTCTTGACTATATTCTTCATTTTGATTAATGATTCAGCCAAGGTACAGGAAATCTTTAATTGGTTCAATGCCTTCACTGTCTGCTTTACATTTATAGAAATCTATGTGGTGTACTTAGCCTTGTTTGTGTGACCAATCTCAGTAAGCCAAATGTGCATGAGAAAGGAGTTAGGCATGGTTCAGGTAATTCTAACTAGAGTGGATCATTTCATTTGTGGGACTTTTTGAAACACCGAGTCACCATTCAACAATTGGTTCAGTGGGTTTACTCTTGTTGGGATGCCTAAGAAGATTCAGGTCCAAGATTCTGGTGGCATGTGCTACTCAAGCTCTGTCTGCACTCAGTTGTGTGAATAGACTCTGTGTATATACAAATTGAGTCTACAGGCCCATTCAGCATCTTGTGTACAAGTCTATGATTTACACATCTATGTTTGTAAATTTTTAAAAAAGGCATCATCAATTGAGATCCTGTCAAAGGAATTAATTTTAAAAAAGAAAACAAAATAGGCAAACAGAATCTCAGATTGTTACTATCCAGCAGTTTGCATTTTAGATGGAGCTACAAAATGTGAAGAAACATGGCAGGAAGCAAGGTCAAAGAAGAATAGATGTGAATGGGAGAAGAAGAGGGGTCTGCAGATGTATCAGTCTTATTGTTGTTCCCTTTCTCAGTATCTGACAACTATTGTGAAACTTTCTACATGGAGATGTATGTGTATCTTTATATTTGTATTTGTATTTATATTTGTTCTAAATATGCACCTTTTTCATGATTAGGGCTGCATCCGCACTGCAGAAATCATCCAGATTGACACCACTCGAATTACCATGGATCCATGCTATGAAATTCTAGGAACTGTAGTTTTGTGAGACATTTAGCCTTCTCTGTCAGAGTGCTGTGGTGCCACAACAAACTACTGTACAGTTATCAAGATTCCATAGCACTGAGCCATGGCAGTTCAAGTGGTGTCAAGCAGGATTATTTCTGCAGTGCCGATGCAGCCTAGGCCATGTTGATGTATATTTTTAACTGTGTGCATTTACTTATTTATTTTTTGTTGGTTATTATCCACCCTTTTCCTGAGACTGAAGCTTCTGCTTATACTCTTTTTTTTTAAGGAGCACATTGCATGAACTTGTATGTAGGCAATCTCTGGAGGTGAAAAAAATCAGTTTTTCCATATAGAAATGAGAAATTCAGTGAACATCTCAACTATCCTTAAAGAGGAGTTCTGCGTAGAAGGAGTCTTATTGTTAGGAAGAATGTTTGGGGCAAAAGACAGTGGTTGTCAGGAACTCCTACTTGCCAAATTCATCCAAGGACTTAATTCCTGGAACTAAATATATCACTGCTTTTTTCAATTAGCCATCAATGCTAGCAGAAGAACAAACTCGGGGATTTCAAAGTACTTTTATTCTTTTTAAAAAGGTCACTTCATATCAGTTTCCAGCTACACAGACAGTTTAGTGACACTTAGTGATGTTTCTGGAATGCTCTAGACAAAAGGAGAAACAAGATAATTTCACCGGGTGAAATAAATACCAGTCTCAAGATTCATTGATTGTGTACATTTGTCTTGACTGAGAATGGATATCACAAACTTTTAACTTTAATTTTAAAGATAACTATTAAAAAAGGAAAGCAAAATTCATAATTGGATAAAATGTATATATAGAGTGCTCTGAATTCAGCAAGCAAGTAAAAATACTGTGGAAACATCCAAGAAAATGTCTTCATTCTTTACATCAGTGAATAATTTTCAAACCATTTCTGTGTTTCAGAGCATTCTTTCATACAATCCAATGAAAGAATTTAGCAATCCTGACAGATAAAATCCTAGAAGTAAAAATAAAATCTGATAAAAAAAAATCTGAAATAAAAACAAAAACAGACTGCCACCTACATAGAATTAGCCATTCCACTCATGCCCCAAAACTTGAAATTCCATTATTTAGATCAAGATAATATTGGGCCTAGGGTCACAGGAAAACAGCTGCTTCATTCTACTTTAGCTCCCTCTTTCTTTTTCTCAGCCAGTGTGGTACAAGCATAGGAATCCTTGCCTATCTGTTACATCACTTATAGTCCAGAGAGCTTATATGTGCACTCTTTCCACTTTTCTCCCACCATGCTTAGCATGTAGTTTGATGCCATTATCACCTCAAGTGTTACTACAGTCTGAAGTTTCTATATGTGCACCCATTGTAAAATGAATACATAAATCCTTTACATGGCAGTAGCATTCAAATACATAGCTGTTGTAATCTGTATCAGTATGCAAAGGGATCATTTAGCACCGTTAACTGAGATAAAGCAGTTTGTAGCATACGCTTTTGGAGACTGGGTCCAAATTTGATGAAATAGGTGCAATCTACAACTGCATATGCTACAAACTTCTTTATCTCAAAGGTGCTACATGATTTCTTTGCATACATCTGTGCTTACAGAGAACAGAAAAAAGAGAAGCCATTTTTAAATTGTTTTGGCCTGAAAGAACTGAAAGACTAGGGAGTTTATCACATGGGGACCTATGTGCTTCCATTCCGAAAATGGTTAAAGTATCCGCATCCTGGAAAAGCACTCAAATGTGCAAATGCTTTTCACACAGAGAGCACAACAATGCATTAAAAGCACATTACTAATGCAAGAAAGTGGGTAGAAACTGCATTTGGTTTTTACACAGATGCAGACAAATCCTGTTGATGGTTTAGAAATAATTTTTTTGCACATGCGCACAGAAGCAGTAGTTGCATTACTAGAAATCACCCAGAGAAATAAGCAATCTTATTTACACAATTTTATTTATAAAAATATACTGTACTGCCCTTACTTTCCAAGAAATGGTATCCAATCTGAGTAAAAAGTACAGAATATTACCCAAAAGAAGTAGGAAAAGAAAGAGAAAACTTCGCTCTCACTCTCGCTGCATTCCTGCCTTCCTCACCAGCTAATCTTTTCAGAGTCCCAGTTAATGGGGAAAGCTGGATGAGGAGAGAGAGAGATGCAAGAGGGAGAGAAGCAAGCTGTTTTTTTCTCTCTCTCTCTCTGCCTGCTGATCTTTTAAGAGCCCTGATTTTCCTTTCAAAGAATAGAAGCATAAAAGGCTGCATCCTTCCTGGCACAACAAAGCTCAGCAAAGAACCATGGGAAATCTGGCAACAATGGAGAGAATCCCTCCAATAGCTTTCACACTAGAGCAATTGCATAAAGAAAGTGAATCGTGAATGAAATGGAAATGAAAACATGATAGTTTCCCGAAAATGACTATTCCCTGATTCATGTCACTTTCTGTCCAGATTCTAAGCAGTTTGCACGTGGCATCGTGTGAAAACCATTCGTGCAATTTTACCTAATATGTTTGATAACTGCATTCTGACCAGTTTAAACTTCCAGTTTTTCCCATGTGATAAACTCCTTTTAAAATCAAATGTTACTTCATGATATTATAAAATATCTTGTTAAGAAACTGAAATTATGATGCAGACCAAGTAGGAAGGAATCTTTGGAAAGATGGTGTTTGGGCCACTTCAACATGTAGATAAATGGTTTTATGTGGCAGGCTCCTAATTCTTCTCAAAAGTCTTTACCAGGAGTAGGGAAAGCATAGGCTGCAGGCCTCATGATGGATCCAGGGCCATTTTTGTGCCCCCAACTGCCTACCTAGACACCCAAAAGCTTTTTTTTAAGCAATTTTTCCCTCAACTGTCTCCCATCCCACAACTCCCATAGAGTTGGACACATCTCAGCCACTTTTTGTGGCATGTTATGTTTGTGAAATGTTTTTATTTCAACAGAAAATGACGTCAAAATTTAATTGGGGAAAAAGATTCATAGAGTTGGAAGGGGTCTTATGGGATATCAAGTCCAACCCTCTGCTCAATGAATAAGGGGAAAGGGGTACTGATCTGTGTTCTTTATGAGTTTTGGCAGGTTGTTAGTGACATCCTGGATATATGCACGAGGAAAACAGCACACTTCCCAATTCATCTTATCAGAATGGCACACAGGGGTCTCTATACCCCTGAGCAATGAGTCCCCAACCACCACACATTTCTTTTTCTCTTGTTGTGATTGACTCCTTCCTTGGCATATGGTATCCCTTGTTGCTGGTTTCCTGTATGAGTGAGTATCTTCCTGTATGAGTGAGTGCTGCTATCCTCATGAGTATATAGGAATACAGTTACTTAGTAGGAAAGATTTTGCATGTTTTCTGTACAGTCTGCTCCTGACAGTGACTGTCTTCCAGGGTGTTTCCTTATTGTAACAGACCTCTTCATTTTTCCTTGGTAGTTTCTTTCAGAAGTTTCTGTAGGATCAGTTCTTCCTGTGTTCTGTCCAGGAAATCCTCATGTTCTCTGCTCCATTGAAGGGACTCAACATGTAGCTCTCTGCCAAGAGTTATCAATTTGCTCTAGCTGCTGGTATAATTGGTAAGGTTTTCTGGGAAGAAAACAAATAAATTGTACCTAAATTGCAACAGGCAATTATGGATTCTTCTACTTCCATCTCCAAACTTATTTCTGCCCCCACTTCTCACTGTAATATCTATATGGGACATAGCTGTGCACACCACTAAATGTGTATCACTGTCTCAAAAGCTTGCTATCTCTTCCAACCCACCTGTTTTTCTGTTCACAATGACTTCAGCAAAAGCTAGTGGATAAAAGTATGCAAATGAGCTTTACTCTCTCAGAACTTTTCCTCCTCCTGACTGTGAAATGGTTCAGAGAGAACCAAAACCATGACAAAATTGCCCCACCACCCTTGGGGATGTGAGGGCAAAAGCAATTCATTTTTTTAATCTCAATTTTTTTATTTCACAAAACAAAACATGAATACATATATGAATTCCTCTTGTGCATAAACAAAACAATCACAAATACTGAACATCTGAACTGAGATCTGAAAGAGAAAATGTAGGCCCAAGACTAACATATTAGTTTTTCTCTCCCATTTACCTGATGAAGAAGCCAGTGTGACTTTGAAAGCTTACAACATGTAATTGTGCATTTTGGTTGGTCCAATAAAGGTATCATTGTTTGAATGTTATTGGATTTGCTATATGGCTACCCCTACATCTTTGATATCAATTAATCTTTCAATGGAATCAACAGATTCTTCCAATATTTTGTATACAACACTCAAGCTGCCAACATCATAACAAATTCATTTTGGGGGGTGTCGTAGTGAGGTGTATTGCCCTCTCAGTTCCCCTGATGGAACAATATGGACCCCTAACCCATGACAGTTGCCCATCCCTGATCTAGACTATTTATTATAAGAACATAAGAAAAGCCCTGCTGTATCAGACAAAATAGAAACTAACTAGTCCAGCATTCTGTTCCTACAGTAGTCCTTTAGATGCCTACTGAAATCCCACAAACCAGAAATGAGCCCAATAGCACCATCACATACCTGCTCTCCGGCAAATGGTATTCAGAAGCAATAGCTACCTCTGGCACTGGAGACAGTATATTCATCATGAACAGTACTTACATATAACCTTATTATTATTATTATTATTATTATTATTATTATTATTATTATTATTATATTGCATCTATGCTTTATCAGTTAACATAAACTTAACTGTGATACATTAATTCCATCAATTGGCTGGCATTTGCAGTCACATTAAAAGAAACAAAGAACTGGCATTCTAACTTATTCCTAAATAAAGTGCTGGATTAGTTAAACATGAATCAAAATTGCAATGAGCTGTTTTTCAAGACGTGTTTGTGCTAGAACCACACACTATTTTGTTGTGAAGTATAATTAGTAGCCCATGTTGGATCTTTTCCTCTCCTAAATCTAAGACAAAAAGAAACAAAGGCCCAGCACTCTAAAGCTGAATATCTAATTTTTTCACAATAAATCTAGTGTTGGCAGATTAATGTGTAGCTCAAAATAAGGGTGTCTTGCATAGAAAAAAAAAATAACTTTTCAAAAGATCACTGAGGAAATATATTTTCTGAGGCACCTGGCAAATGGATTTGCAGTAGGACAGATTACTTCATGTACTCTGCTAAAAATATGTGCTTGACATCTATGGATGACTTGAGCACACTAAAACATGACAATGCTAGGACTTCTGTTACAGGAAAATTAGATGTTTCTTCGTAGGCTGAAAATTGTCTGTGTTTGGATTGTTGTTGGGATTTTTCAGACCTCCTTTTACAGAAAAACATACAGCTTGAGGGCAGAATGAAATGGACAGAACAACTTGATTGACTGGATTTCAGGGGGAAAAATATAGTGTCAATTCTGTACTTTGAGTTCCTTGGAGTTCCTTGTTACAATCAATTGCATTTCTTCTTAGGCTTCACTAGAGTTATAAAGATGAAGATATTTCATCTGAGTGTCCTGTGCAACAGTAATTGTGTGAGAGGCTCATGAATAGGATACTTGAGAACATGCTAGATTGCATCACACATGGCAATATTTATTTTATACCCACAAAACAAAATAAACTATATTTAAAACAAAATACAGTTACAACAATGAATAACACAAAAGTTTAAATACCAACTAAACAGTCATATTGAAAACATTAATTTAAACTTGATTTAAGTGGGAATAATCATAATAATAATATAGCAGACCTCTGTAGTAACAGTCTGCCTTTTTATGTAGACATTTAAAATTTATCGCTAGACATTACCGTTTAGGCAAAATTACATGACTGCCAAAAATTTGGTCACAGTTGGAGATGCTTCATTTTTTAAAACAGTAAGAAGTAGTCATTTTAATGCTACTTTATAGCTTTCATTTTCTGGTGACAAAGCCCTCATCTCTAATTCTAGACTAGAGGACCAGATCTAATCTCAGTGATGAAAGGAAGACACTTTTAGAGGGAAATGGACTGAAGCTTTCCCTTTAGAAGACAGATTAAGGAACATCCTTATGCTTCTGATTCACATTCTCTCTCCTATTTTTGCTAATATTAAGGGAATCTTTAAGATTTTAAATTAATGTTTAGGATTCTAACTAACATTCCACTGAATGTAGCTTTGCTTATTGGATAATCTCATGGAAAAAAGAGAGAAGGGAACAATTTTTACTGTTTTCCTTCTGCTCTTGTTGTTGGTGTGTGTTCTACAGATCCCTAAACCCCAAAAATTCTGCTCCAGAGGATTTCAGGAATTTCTGTTGCAATGATGCACTAGTGATATAGGGGATAGTGGAGAGGAAAAGAAATTTGTCAAAATCACCTAGAGAAAAGGCAGGGGGTTGGAGTCAATGGCCCTTGTGGTCCCTTCCATCTCTTAAGATCCTATGATTCTATGAAAATCATCTCATCTTCTAGTGGAAGCTTCAGCTGGATCAGAGTCCTCTCTGCAGATGGAAGATTTTCCTTTCAAAGAGTAGAACTCCATTTCCAACCCAGTATTTCTGATCACTCTCAGAATGTTGTTTTTCAGCTCACAAGCATGCCTCTTGTTGTAGGGATAAAGGTGGTGCTATGATTTCTCTTAAGATAAACAATGGAGAACAAGGTGACCTGCTAGTTTGAGCTGGCTGACTAGATGAAACTGCAGCACTATGTGAACACATAAACTTATTAGGTGAAAATTGTGAGGTGTGAGAAGAATCTTAGGGTTCACTTTTCTAAAAAGTGAAAAATTTTGGCTCCTAAGGCAAGGAGGCAGGCAGGTAGGCAGACAGATGTGAAAATATGTGGTCACCATCATGTGAAATTTGGGGATGGGGATGGGGTTGGGGTGCCAATGTTCTCATAATTAGAGGTCATATAATAAACTATGCAAATGTAAATGTAGTCCTTTGACATGAATGTCTAGTTGAGTCCAACCATAGGTGCGGTGCTCATCTCTGTTACTAAGCCGAAGAGCCAGCATTGTCCGAGGACTACTCTGGTGGTCAGCATAGCCAGCATGACTGCACCAAATGCTGTTACCTTCCTACTGAAGTGGTAGCTATTTATCTACTTGCACTTGCATGCTTTTGTTGGCTAGTTTGGCAGAAGCTGGGACTAGTGACAGGAGCTCATCCCATCATGCAGCACTCAGGCCTCTAACTGCCAACCTTCCGATTTTCCAATCGTCAGAAGCATCTTAACTACTAAGCCACTGCATCCCACACAATAAACTATATAAAGTAAACTATATGAACAAATTAATTGATCTGCCAGATCTGTATAGCCTCCAGAATCTGGTTTTCCTAGGTTCAAAATGTTGAAGGTTCAGTGTAGACATTGCATAAGGTTTCAAAAAATTCCTGATCCATAATCCTCTGACTTATTCAACATCTCATTAACATGTAATTAATATCTGTAAATGCAAAGGAGTATCTTCAAGGTGATCTGACCTTGGGGAGGTGCTGATTTTATTATCAGATATAAAAGGAATGCAGATTTTAAAAAGTTACCATTTCTGCAGTATTTGACTAGATAGATCGACTCTATTTTTTTTAAGTTACTCCTGACATGATCCAAAAGGACATGTTATTGCTGCTGTTACTAAGCATTGCCTAGAACAAGATAGATATGTCTCAAATATAAAGTGAAGTGCTGGAGCAGACTTTTGACAGAATATAATGCTGTGTTTTATTTTTGTTTTTGTAAACTTCTCTAGCCTAGGTTCTGAAACTGCAGTAGCTAGTGATTAAGAGCTTCAGCTGAATAAAGTGATGGAGGGAATATACAGTAGTGGATCACTTTGTTCTGACTTTCTTTCATGAACTTTGCCTCTAGGTAACCAAGGCATTAGAGAGACGCAGAGGTGAAGCTCCAATTTACAAGCAATTCATAGACATTCTATCTCCCTTCTATTAAAATTTGAACAGCAGCAATTATTGCTTTCTAGCCAACATGAAAAGCATTATTGGAATACAAAAGGTTTAATTTGGGGAGAAGTGGTATAATTGGAATTGGAAACAATGGAAGACTAGATAATAGATTTAATACTCATAGTTGAAAGCTTTAATAAATCAGCTGTGAAGTTAGCATAAAATGAGTCCTATCTACTTGGAGCTAGGGCAAGAGAAAGAAGAAATCATGATCTGGAGAACAATAGTGATGAAATATTTCCACTGTGGGGCTTTGAGGCTTACCAGTCTTCTTCAGAGAGAATAAAAAAAGATTCTAGAGTATCTTGCAGAACCCAGCCTATATTATTGCTTGGCCTAGTTTATGAAACAGTTTCTTTATAGGCGGGCTTAAAGTTGTATAGTTGCAATACTGTATCATTGCTGCATTGATAACTTAAGGAAATGACTTTTGAATATGTTGTTTGCATTCAAAGGTTAATTCTCACCCAGGTTTGCATCATTGCTAATAAAACTGTTGGTATTAAAAAGTTACCATGTGTTCTGGAGTGGCAATCAGTCATAGAGCCTGACTTTTTTGTTCTTTGCCATCAAGTCAGTTTTGACATATGGCCAATCTCATCAGATCTTGGTCATGGATCAGGCCCATTCCTACCTGCAGATGAACCAGAAGGTGTTCAGATACATGCATGGCAATGCACTGTAGAGCTGCTGCCACCACTGCCTTGCCCATCACTGCCATTCTACATGCAGGCCTTTGCTGTGGCCCATAAGGGCAGAAATGGGGTGTGTGGTTTCACCCACATGTCAGGTGCCCCCTTCTGACATCACAGGCCACATCTGGGGCCTGCATGTTAAATGGCTGCAGTGGCTGTAGATAAGGGGGTGCATGGCCATCCGGTCAACCAGCTGTCACTCTGGAGTTTCTGGGAAACTCCATTGCAAACTGTTGATCTTTTTGGACTGGGCTAAAGGCCAGTTGAACTGGAGTCGGGCTATATCCACCAGAATGCCATCTGACCTGCTCATCCCCATCCCAGGGCTGTTAGCCTGCATCATCTAAAAATAATGACACCAGGCTGGGGAGAACACAGACCTTTTGGCCCATGTGTACAATCCCTTTCTTGATTAAATCAATCCACCTGTACTGTGGTCTTTCCCTTTTCCTACTTCCTTCCTTTTTATTAAGCGTTATCATTATTGTAATGAGTCATGTTGTCTCATGCTATTCCAAAGTGTGAAAGCCTTAATTAAGTCATCTTGGGTTCTAGTTCAAGCCATATTTGATCTAAGTCTTAATTATTATTCACTTTGGCAATCCACGTTATTCGTACAACTCTCCTGTAACACCACATTTCAAATGAGCTGATTGTCCTGTCAGCTTTATTCACTGTCCAGCTTTTTCAACCATATAGACAAATTACAAATACTATGGTACGGATGGTTCTAACTTTTATATCTAATAATATACCTCTATGCTTAAGGATGTTATTTCTAGATCCATTTTAGCTGCTTTTCCGGGTCTTAGTCTCTGGCAGTCTCTATTTTTATTAATGACTGGGCCAAGGTACAAAAACTCTTTAATTGTTTTAATATATTCATTATCTACTTCAAAGTTATATAAATAATCTGTGGTTATTATTTATGTTTTCTTAATATGCAACATAAACCTGCTGTTGCACTTTCTTCCTTAACATTAATCGTTAGTCATTTTAAATCTGCTGTTTTCTGAATATGATATCATCTACATGTCTTAAATTATTAATGTTTCTTCTCACAATTTTCACTTTTGTTTCCTCTGAATTTAATCCTGCTTTTTATGATATGCTCCTTATATAAAATTAAACAGCTATTACGATAAAATGCAATCTTGTCTGACTTGTTTGCCAATTGGGAGCCATTCTATTTCTCCATATTCTATCCCAACAGTAGCCTCTTGTCCTAGGGGAAGGTTACACATGAGTAACCTGACTACAAAGAAGGAGTTTTTTAATGAGCAACTAATCAAACTACACTACACCTGTAATAATAAAAAAATTACATTACATTACTGTCTCTTTGAAACTGGACAATGTTTAATACCTAGGAATTTAGGACATTGCCCATATATTGGATCAAACTATTTATTTGTCCATCTATACCAGTAGTATTTATTCTGATTAGCAACAGTTCTCCATGATCTGAGATAATCATAGCACCCACTACCTGGTCATTTTTAACTGGAAATGCTGCTGATTAATTTTGGGACTTTCTGCATTGAAAATGGTCCCACTCATATGTTTTGGAAACTAAATCTTTTAAACATTTTATTTATTGATAATTTGTCTGTATTCTCTGATTTGTATACTTTTATATCTTTTTTATTCATAGAATATAAGACAGTATACCTAAGGTTTCTATGTGGCCTATCCTGTCTCCAGAGATCTGCCTACTTTCAGCAATGTTTGCTGTGTTACTTGCCTTTCAGGTTGCTGAATTATGTGCTTTTTAGACCATCAAATAATGTTCTAGTAATTTGCTACTAACTTTGACCATTTCTGAAGACTTCTATTTTTTCCAATTTAAATTAAATGGAAAATTTGAACTTTCTAAGGTCCATGCTACTGTTTACTGAGTCAGGCAGAAATGAGCTTCTTTTACCATGTTTTCAGGAAGTAATCATATTTAGTAGGGAACTCTTGAGGGAGGAAAAATATTTGAAACCAGGCTATATCAGGGAATCCACAAGGGTAATGAGGGATTCTGTTCTGACAATCTAAAATATCTTCTGCTTCTTTTAAGTATAGCTGGACCTATGAAACCTCATCAGTATGTAATATTGAACTGAATAAGGGCTATAGCCCAGAGCCATTGATTCTTCTCACTGGATTCATTCTCACACAAAACACACAGGCAAAGGATATTTAAGCCAACCCATGTGAATGGTAAATGGGGACTGTGAACTGTAAATCCAGCCTCTAAAGCCCTTTCCACAACTGATGCTTTGACAGAACTCTGTCTTTAGACCACTGGTTCCCCAACTTTCGTTCTCCAGGTGTTTACAGCAACAGCAACAGACATATAGTTGGGGTGGGGGGAGAACTCTTAGGCCTGAAATAGACAGGCAGATGGGGACGGCTTCTGGCCACTCCAAGGGCATGGTGTTTACATGACACATGCTCTCAGAGCACCCAGAAGCTGCCCTGGGACCACCTAGGCCCAAATCCAGCCCCAAAAGGAACAAATCTTTTCTGCGCCTTTTGGGACCACAACAGGAATTGCAACGGCACAAAGGACAAGAGACACCTCTTTTGGGTTTAAATAGGCCACAACTTTTATTTTTGCTGTTCAGGGTCTATTTATAAACATTTATAATTCAACACAAAAATACTCTGTCACATGTGTATGTGAAGGTGTAACCATCCCAGGTGGGTGGTCCTTCACATCATGTGACAAAGTATGTAAATAAATAACAAAAAACAATTTTTAACCCCTCCCAACCGGAAATGATGTCATGTTACTTCATATGACATCACCAACTTACTGACGTCATGCACATTAGCTGCATACATCACTTCTGTTAATTTATTTTGACCAAATTTACCCAAATTAAATTTAATTAGCCAATTAATTTCCCTGTGGAGTGGGGGTCATTACCCACCCCACTACAACTACAAGCATCATCAGATTTAGACCCTGGTTCCCCAAGTTGTGACAAAGCAAACAATAACAATAGCCCAAAGTTATGCCAAAACAACAATTTGCTCCATGACCCATACCCAAATCTAATATACATTAATCTCAGAGGGTGAAAAACCCAGGGTAACTGCCCTGGGGAAAAATTCCCTCTCTGCCCCCGAAGGCAACCGGGTAACCTAAGCCTGAGAGTAACCTAAGATAAAATCTTAAATTAGGGTGGGTGGGTTGGGTCACTCAGCTACAGCTCTAAAATGGCTGCTGCCACGTGGCAGCGTAGGGCTATATAGCCCAAACTCTCACAGAAATCTCGCAATGACATAAGCACCCCGAGATTTCCCAGCATGCTTGAGGATAACCAATGCAACACCTGATTGGTCAAGTGTGCAGGAATTAGGCAGGAATTCCTGCGTGCTTGGCCAAGATGGCCATCGCAACAAGAAGCCCCTCCTGAGTCGGGGGGGGGTGTCTGTGCCCTCAGAGCGATCAGGCTGGGAGTGGCTTCTGGCCACTCCTTTCTGCCTACCTGCATTGGCCCTTAGTTTACTTAGAAAATTCCAGCTGAAGACTGGACTTTGAAGCTACTTATTGAGAATGAGCTCCTGTGAACACAGTGTGACTTATTTCTGACCTAGTCACATATATGATTGCAACGTCAGATGTCATAGCAAATAATTCTGGTTTTTACTTCCTTCTAAAGTGTCCTTTCTCAATATGGCACCCTCCAGAAGTATTAGATTACAACTCTCACCAAGCATATCCAGTGTGGCATTGTGGAGGGTAAAGAATGGATGAATGTGCTGTTTGCTTATAATGATGTAACAGAGGCAGAGATCCAGTAATATTTCTCACTTGTGTTGTTTCTGCTAGCAACAATGAAAAATCATTTTTGTGCTAGTGGCTATGACATGCACTGAAGTTGGTTCTCTTCTGGTGCATCTATGCAATTAATAGTTGTAACTGTTTTCCTTAGACAGAAGGAGGGAGGGAGGGAGGAGGTAACGGGGGGAGAAGGAGAATAAGTGTTGTCTGCTGTTCTTTGATAAATCTACAGTCCATTGTTGCAGGAAATAGTGAAAGCACATCATGGACTCTAGAAATGATTTAGATCAGTTTACTTGAATGGCATAAATAAGTGAGAAGTTTTAATTCCCTGGCTACTGCTCTTTTCTCCAATGGCTATGCTCTGCCTTGAACCCTTTCTAAGGCCTTTTCTGATCTGTAATTATTTTCCACATGTTCTAATGAAAAAATATATGGCCTCTTAAGTCCTTAAGTGCCCTTTTGCCTTTAAGAGTTTAACCAGTGATTTGTCTGCTCTGGGTGCCACTTTTCATCCCTGATGGAATCAGATGAGTCTAATTATACAGTGAAGAAAAAGAAATACTTTCATGCTCTAAGAGCCCAATTAAAAGTGACAGTATCTGTAACAGTTTATAAACTGACAATGGGGCTTTGCAGGCAGGCGGCCATGGGCAGCCCTGAGAAGCAGAGGGTTGGGGCCCTAGCTGCCCCACGTCTTGGCCCCAATCCACCCTTTGGGCAGTCCTGGAAGGAGCGCCAAAATGCCACTCCTTCCAGAGCTGGCAAAAAGAGTGCCAGAAGAGCCGTCACGCGGCTCTTCCACATCTCTTCCAGTGCAGCACGTGCAGAGGCTGCGCCGGGAGGACGTCATCAGGGCGTTCGCTGTGTGTAACAGCACATGCTCTGATGACGTCCTCGGGAAAGGGTTGAGGCGGCCACCATGTGGCTGCTTCTCCCCTCCCTTGCCTCCAAGATGGCACTTTGTGCCGTCTGCATCCCCCCCAATGTTATTGGGAATTAAACCATATTGAATTGCAGACATCTTTGGCATCAAATAATTGAGAATCTTAAGATGGCAATGGATACAAATCTTTGTGTGTTGTGTGTGTTTGTATATGTGAATGCTATGCACCATTAATTGGTAGATGTGTCCATATAATCACCTGTTCAGAGCCGGTAGGCACAGCAAGTACCCTAATGGCACCAGATCCCATCTGATCTTGGAAACTAAACAAGGTCAGACCTGGTAAGTATGTGGATGGGAGATCATTAATGAATATCTGGTGCTATGGGCTGTATTTCAGAGGGAGGAACTGGCAAAACCACCTCTGAGTATTCCTGCCCCCCCAAAGTGTAATTTATAGGATCACCATAAGTTGACAGGTGACTTGAAGGCACATACACACACATCAGATGTGCTTTATAATGCTTTGTTTTTTATTGTTCTTAAGAAGGTAACAAAAGTTTCCCTTCCACAGCATTAAATGAATATCCATATTCCTAGAAGAGACTTTTAAGGGGATATAAGTAGAGTCAGTGGTCAGATGGAAACAAGTGACCTTGCTTCCATGAACTGCTTTGAGTTGATTTATCTTAAGATCCAAGTCATTATATTTATATAGTTTTACAATTTTATAGTAATACAATAATATATTTTTTTTTAAAAAAATTACAAATGTTGGTGCTGAATAAACAAGTGCACATATCAGCGAACTGTGGGGAACATGAATTTGGGGATGCTAGACATAGGGCCTTTGCAGACTGCCAGAAATAGTGCAAATTGAGTCCACTTTAACTGCCCTGACTCAGTGCTAAAGAATCATGGGAACTGTAGTTTATTGTGGCACCAGAGCTCTCTGACAGAGAAGGCTCATTGTCTCAGAAAAAAATACAGTTCCCATGATTCCCTAGCACTGAGCCAGGACAGTTAAAGTGGACTCAGTAAAACAAGATATAGAATGTCTAAATATTGCAGTACCTGGGGTGAATGAGCTAAAGTGGACAGGTATGGGACATTTTGAGGCAGATAATTACACAGTATTTTATTCAGGAAATGAAAATCTATGAAGGCATGGGGTGGCATTAACAATGAGGAGAGATGTAGCAAACATACATAAAAGATATAAGGCAGAGTCTGACCAAATCATATCAATAAGACTTCAGGGAAAATCCATCAATATAACCATAATCCAAGTTTTTGCTCCAACTATAGAGGCTGAAGATGAATAAATTGAAAGATTCTATGCTGGAATCAAGGAAGAAATTGATCACACACCAAAACAGGACTTTGTGTTAATCATAAGCAATTGGAATGTAAAAATAGGAAACAGAGCAGAATCAAAGATTGTAGAAAAAATTGGTCTAGGATCAAAAAATGAAGCAGGAGAGTAACTGATTGAATTTTGCGAGGCTATAAGTTTGTTTATTGCAAACATATATTTCAAGCAACTGCAAGAGGCACGTTTTGAAGAGTAGCAGCTTTTTCCATGCCTTACCACATGGCATTGTAATGCTTCAATTCTCTTCCTGAAAGGGACGGTCGTAAAAGTGTGTCTTTTGTTGAATTGATTTTTCCAGCTAGAAAAAGATGCACTTCTAAAACCATCTCCCACAAAAAAGAACTGAAGCATTACAATGTCCTGAGGTAAGGCATGAAGAAAGCTACCATCCTCCTGCTCTGTTTCCACTTTGTTTTCTTGTGCAATAAGCCTCCTAGTAAAAGACCAAAGTGTGTAATAACAATATCAGAACACTTAAGCAACTCTTATCTGCTGTCTGCCTGGGATGTTGAGCTTGGTGACCTATCTGGTTACAAGTCTCCTTGTGTACATTTTAGAAGCTTACATTGTGAATTGTCCTTGCTGTGCTAGAAGAAATTAGTTTAACCTTATCAAACTTTTGTGAAGTTTAAATGGGTTGGATCTTTGTTTACTGACAGGGAAATGATGATGCCTTCCAGACAGGCTGTCAGAGTTTGAACAAAGTACTGTAAAACCAAATCATAACCTCTTGTTAGCCTTCAATCAGACTGTGTTGTGGACTGGAAAGAGATGCTGCCTTAACCACCTTGGCTTCATGCATAGGATTCCTATTTTGAAGTGTTATGGAATGGTGGGCGAAAAACATTTGTATCTGCATAATTCAAACAGATGAAGTCCACTAGCAAGCTTTACTCTCATTACTGTCTGAGATGACCAATTTCAGATTATCATTGCAGGGGCAAATTCATTTCACTGTAAGTGCTCTTGCAGACTAATTTATTTATTTCAATCAAGCAGAAAAATTATACTCAAAGGAACCAAGATTCATTTCCATTTACCAATAAAGCAAGTCTGTATTATCTTGGGCAGCTTTTCCTCACAGTCAAGGAATCCTTTTACTTGCTGCACATCAACTCTAGGAAGCTCCTTTGTGATTGAGTCATCTGACGTTCCATGTAAATAGTCTGCATGTGGTAAAAATGGCAGACTATAAAAGAGAGAAGAGCTTAAACCATGTGGAGCAGCAAGTATATGTATATCAATGCTAGCAAGCACATTATGGATCTTCCTCCTTTATTGTGTATCTTGCTTATTAAAGGCCTTAACTGGTTGTTGAACTTGGCATGTTCTCAACAGACCACTTGCAAGGTTTTGTTTTGTGTTGTCTTGCCTAAGGTGATGCTCATTGGAAGGGATTTTGCAGAATTATCAAAGAGGCTTTTAGAAAGCCAGTGTGTAATCAATAAAGTCTACATTTACACGATCAGATTCTTAAAGGAACTTCCAAACTAAGTGCATGAAGCAACCACTCCCCAAAGCAACCTGAAAGCTTCTTTGTGCTCTTGGCAGAGAAAGACTATGGCTGCATCTGCACTGCAGACATAATCCAGTTTGACACCACTTTAACTGCCACGGAGTTCTGGGAATTACAGTTTGTTGTGGCACCAGAGCTCTCTAACGAAAGCTAAATGTCTTACAAAACTACAATTCCCAGAATTCCATAGCACTGAGCCATGACCATTAAAGTGGTGCCAAATTGTATTATTTCTGCAGTGCAGATGCAGCCTATGTTAAGAGGCTGCTTTGGAGATAGAGAAGACTTATTGTCTGTACTACACTATAGAACCAAAATTAACATTTGTCTTCAAACTAGCCCTGATGATGAGAAACAAAAATAGCTAAACTATACTGGTTTTAATTCATTCCAGAAGCAACCCCCAAATAAAGCAGGGTTATATTGATATGTGGATTAACAGAGCTAGAGTGCAACTATTTTTGTTTTTTACTAATATAAGTCATCAGTAGCACATTTCTACATTTCCTCCTTGCATCATTTAGTTTTTGAAGGAAGCTTCTGTCTGTTAGACAGCACATGTTCATTCAAAGTAAAGATAGCACCTGGCTTCAGAAGCACCATTTGGTTAGATGTAATTCCTCTAGATCAGGGGTCGGCAACCTTCCCTTGCCTGGGGCCGGTCTCTGGCAACGTTCCCTTCCAGCAGGCTGGGGGGGGGGGAATGGCGACGATGCGCGCATGACCCCCGCTGCCGCGCACAACGCCGCCCCGCACGCTGCCGCCGCCAGTGGCACCTCCGCGCATGTCGCAGCCGCCATTTTGTTTGCCAAAATGGTGGCCGCGAGTCATTTCCGCATGCACAGGAATACTGCACATGCGCAAATGACTCACAGCCACCATTTTGGAAAACAAAATGGTGGCTGCAACGTGCACGGCCATGGCGGAGGAAGTCGGCAGGGGCAGGTCAGCGGGGGTCCGCGGGCCAGATGCGGCCCGTGGGCCATAGGTTGCCGACCCCTGCTCTAGATCAATGGTTCTCAAGCTTATCTTTCCCATGGGCCACTTGAAAAGGGCTGTGTGGATCTCTGCAGACCACTTAATGTGCTTGGTTTTTTTATTCTTCAGATCAAAACACATATGTAGCTTACATTTTAATAACCATAGTCTTGTCATTCTAATGGAAGTTCCTATTTTGTTTTGCCCTAATTGATATGCCACATGTGCTAGTGAACAAAATTGTGTGAAGCTGGCTGGCTTAAGTTTTGATTCAGTAAAATGCACCAGTGTTGTATTATGAGTATCAGGACAGTGACTTATTAGTCTGTTTGATCATCTCGCCCTCATCAAAAAAGCATAAGCCTCAATTATCCCCCCAAATAAATCAAGCACAAGGCCAAGTATGGATGTTCTCAGCAGTTCTACACCCTTTCCCTGGACCAGCAGATAGGAGCTTGTAAACCACAGCTGGAGAATTTCTGCCTATATCTATTTATAAACAACTGAACTTGTGGAACATTTCAACAATATTCTGAAAGCATGATACTCTTCAGTTTGAGTCAGTGCCAAACCCTAGCTACTGAATGCTGCCATTACTTTCTGTTGGTTACCCTTTGTTTCTTCCTCTGATTCTCTATCTGAACATCAAAACAAAACAAACCTGGGGAACAACAGCATTATCAGTACTTGTACATTCCTCTTGTGGCAAATATGAACATGTATATGAAAATCAATACTAAACAAATGCTATGCTCTTCACTTTTTTATTAGTATAGTACTAATAACAAAAGTTATGTACATAATACTTTTTGAATGACACTTTTCATGTGATTTCAACACCCAAGTGGACTGGGAAATTCCAGTATTAAAAGTGGCTTTTGTGAGGATTTGTATATAAACTTCTCTTAATAACTCTAGGTTTCATTTATGGATTGATGAGAGCCCATATGCTGTTTAAACACAAACTAGGGGGAAATTTTAAAAAAGGAAGACATTTCTTTGAAATGTTCCTTCTGAGGTAAATTTAAGTTAAGCTTAAGGGTACTTTTCTGAGTAAAAGTTCTGCATCCTGCTAACTTTATGAAGGAGTTTTCTTCCCTCACAACAGCTATAAAGATTCCTGTGTTCTTCACTGTTTTTTTAAAAATTCTTTCCTCAAAACACTGAAGCACTTCATGACTTGCAAGATAATTCTGATGCTGCTCTTAACGCTTTCAGCATGGAACACTTTTCCAGCATACTGTTGTACGTTTTATTACACAGTAGCATAAAGTACTTTTGACTTTTCTATATTTTGGCTTCTTTCAAAGTCCTTTGAAGACAAGCCACTTTGAGAGGATGGCCAGTGCTTTCTTTCCAAGGATGCCCTCCATTAATTCCCAATGCCACATCTACCATTGCCATAGTGAGTTGTCAGATGCAGGGCAGGTGGGATGCCCTGCGCAACCTATAATGGATGCTTCCAATGCTACCAGTACTGGCCCCTTACTCTCTGAAGCATAGTGTGATTGTGAGTTATCTTTTCAGCCATGAAAAAACCAAATCTTAATTATTCCTGAAGCAGATACCGGGGGACATAGAGTAGTTCCAAATTACCTTATTTCAGTTTACTAGTTCGTGGTAGGATTAAATACCCTAAAGGGACCAAATCCCATTTGATTTTGGGAGCTAAGCAGGTCATCCCTGGTTAGTATTGGTTGGAAGACTGTTAATGAATACTAGGTGCTGTAGGCTATATTTCAGGGGAAGGAACTGGCATAGAGCCAGCATGGTGTAGTGGTTTGAGCGTTGGACTACAACTCTGGAGATCAGGGTTCAATTCCCAGCTTGAGCATGGCAAATCACACACTCTCAACTTCAGAGGAAGGCAAAGGCAGACTCCCTCTGAAGAAACCTGCCAAGAAAACCCCATGATAGGGTTACCTGAGGGTCGCCATAAGTCGGAAACAACTTGAAGGCACATAACAACAACAATTGGCAAAACCACCTCTGAGTATTCCTTGCATGAAAGTCATGAGGTTGACATTAGTTGACAGGTGACTTGAAGGCACATATGCACACACAGTAGACTGAACAAAATCAGCGGAGGAGGATGCTCTTCAAGATGACTTGAGGAAAAAAAACAGGAAAATTTCCCCCTTTTCATCATAGTACACTAGCATTGGCAGCATGTCTAAAATATTTTAGCTGGTACGCTCAACAGTTCTGTGTACTAGCTGTACTGTTAAAGAGCTAGCTCCAAAAACATTTTTACAGTAAATCCTCTTGCTGTTCCCATGAATAGAGCAAAGAGCCTTATCTTTACTTATTTACTTATATTTACTTATTTTTACTTCTAAAAATTAAATTCAGGGTTGTTCTTTTTTTTTTTTAAATGAAAAGCAGCCCCCATTGTATTATGTTTTTAATGAAAAGCATCCCCCATTGTATTATGTCATGCCAATACTGGCAAGGATTGGTACTGACTGCTTTCCATAGACTTTTCTGTAGGCCAGCTTAAGGTTCTGATGGCTTCAAGCTGGGCACTATGACAACCAGATGAGGCTGGCTTATCTCTTCTCTACTATAGTGGCTCGCCAGAATTCAGAGCATGCTGTTATTGGCTTTCACTCTGCTTTGCCACTGCCAGTGCAGCTGTCCAGATACAGAATGTAGGGTAGTTTCTATTTCTACAATTAAGAATGAAATAAGGAGCACTATAAATGTGTATTCCAACCTAGATCTCCAGTTTGAGCAAATTGTCATTGGAGTGATGGCCAATCTCATCTTGGACTGTTACCATCTCCTTCATAGGCTTGAATACTTTGTATTTGTTTTTCCTCCAGACTTTCAGTATTGACAGGATCATACCATTTCTGCTTGTTTCTAGAAAGGCCAAGTACTTATAAATTATTGTTGACTTTCACCTGTAAAATCTGCACATAAGCTGTGTGAGGAACTGAAGATGTTCAGCCATTTTATGTTTTATTTTGGTTGTAAAATCATCGATTTCTGATCCAATCTTCTTCTTGTCAAGAATTTCTAACCTGAGAGAAGAGTCAAAAGATCAGTCGACCGTGAAACCTAATTATAATGAACTAGAAAAAAGTCTATTGCCATTTGAATTAGCTAAGGAATCAGGAGAGGAAGTTAAAATAAAGTTGCCCCCCCTCAATTCATGGTGGATCCGTCCTGGACCACCACCACCTCGGAAAAATGGCGGCTCACTAATATTTGAGCCCCATTTAAATTAATGGTGTGTGGCCATTTAAGGTATAGCTGTTGTCCCTCCCCACGAAGAGTGAGACCATGGACCTCAAATCTGTGAATGGGGAAGGACAACTGTAGTACAGGTTGAGTATCCCTTACCCAAAATTCCAAATTCCAAAATATTCCAAAATACAAAATTGTTCATATGGGTGGCTGAATTAATAAATCTTTGATTTTTAATGGTTCTGTGTACACAAACTTTGTTTCATGCACAAAATTATTAAAAATATGTATAAAATTACCTTCAGGCTATGTTTATAAGATGAATATGAAACATAAATGAATTTCATGTTTAGACTTGGATCCCATCTCCAAGATATCTTATTATGTATATGCAAATATTCCAAAATCCAAAAACACCAACATCCAAAACACTTCTGGCCCCAAACATTTCTAATAAGGGAGACTCAACCTGTATATAGAAATGGTGCGACTTGTGTAGAATTGTGTAAAAGTTCAGAACAGAAAAAGGTAGAAATGTGAAGAAGCCAGGATGGAGAATGTTGTGGAAGAACCAGGCTCCAGGGACAAATATGAAACAAAGAAACAAAAAAACAAAACAAAACAAAACAAAAAATCAGGTGAAAGGCTGGATGTCTGAAACTGCACTGCCAATCAACTAGAATAAGCTGAAATAAATATTGCCCACAATGGGGAAACAATCTGGACTAGGTTTGAATGATGCATTTTCTGTGTAAGTTTCATCTCCCAACAGCTTTTATGGTTTACTACTAAAACTATTTTAAGACCTAATCCCTCGAGAAGTATCATTACAGTAGTTGCTGCATTTTACAAACTCTTAATAAAAATTATATTTGTTGGTTTAACCTTGGTCTGATACTTTGATTGTGCATGTATGTTATCACCCCTTATTTCATTCCCTTAGCATAGAACCCAACACAGTGAGTTGGCTTGACTAATAATTATTTTACAGAAGTTAAAGGACAGTTTTCATTGAGACAAACATGGAGATAGATCAGGGATCAGTTAGCAGGCTCACTGGGTAGACTACAGCTCATGGTGTGACATGGTGTCAAGTGGCAGCTACTTATTTGTTACTTTACTGTTAGAAATTCAGATTTCTGACAGACTACCCTAGGATTGTTACTATCAAATAGCTAACATAAATTATCTCATTGTCCTTCCTGGGTATTCCAGCAAGTAACCTACTATACCATGAGCATGTTGTGTGTTGCAGCCCTGCAGTGAGAATAGTCCTGTGTGACAAGAGCAAACACAGCCCCAAACTGAGGTATTCCTAGTGGCTTGATCTTCATTTTTGATACTGTAACCCATCTAATCTTATTCCTTCAACAACCCTTTCCTCCCTTTCCGAGTTTCCCCATATAAATTATATAAAAAGCCTTGCTGAAGCCTATGTGTAGCAATGTATGGTTGAAGGTGACTTTATAGCTCATTAACTTATTATGTTGTAATTCTTCTGTACTCCACAATGTCTCACTAAGGACTTATCTGCACTGCTCAGGATACTCCAGAGGCAGCCTGGAGTATCCTGGCCCCACAGCTGTCCTATTCTGCTGCCATTACCTTGGCCTCAACTTCTGCACTGTCAAGACTGTCTGCATGACCATCCCACTAGTCAGTACAGCCATAGCCACTGCAGGTTGCTCACTTCTGAGGACAGAATGTGGTGCTCAGTGATGGTCATATGCTAGGTGCCTCATTTTGACTTCAGAATGAGCTATCTGCAATGGCAGCAAACATGATGGGTGGCTGAGTGGGACACCCATGCAGACAGATGTCTCAGTGCTGAAATGGAAGGTTTCAGAACTTCCAGAAAGATACAGAGCAATAGGGAAGATTTTCAACAGCAATAGCATTTACATTTCTATATCACTTAATAGTGAACTCAGCACTCTAAGCAGTTTACAATCTGTAAAGCAACCTTTCCCCTTTAAGGGCCGAGGGACTTCAGCTCCCAGAAGCCTCAGCCATGTTGGCCAATAGTCCCATGTTGGCCAATAGCTCCTGGGATTCTGGGAGCTGAAGTCCCTCGGCCCTTAAAGGGGAAAGGTTGCCTACCCCTGATTTAAAAGGACAAATAAGACATATGCATTCTAAAATAATCCACATTTAAAATTCATCATTTAAAATTCTTAAGTTATGTCCCATTTCTTGTGTGGGACATGCTGGACATCATCTGGATTACACACACTAGAAATGGGGTTTGGACTATGTGTCATCTGAACAGGATAAAGTCACAAATGGGAGGAGGGTAGAATGGGCTTTTTGGGAAGTGCAGACAAAGCCAGTAAAGACAACAAATGTCAATTGTGCTTTACAGCCTGTTTTTCTTCCATGATGCTGTCCATTGTTCCCCCATTCCTCAGCATTTTATCTTCACTACAATCCTGCAAGGGAGGACTGTAGCAAATGGCATTCAGTAAACAACTGACAATGTCATCCAGTAGGTCTCACGACTCTAGATCAAGGTTTATCAGCCAGGGTTCCTTAGAATCCAAGGATTCCTTCTGCAAGTGGTCACTAGGGATTCTGCAAGAGATCATGATTGGGAAAAATATTTTTGAGGTGGAGATATAATAATGTTTATGCAAAGGTTCTCTGGGACGTGAAAATTAATTCAAGGATTCCTTCAAGGTAAAAAAGTTAAGAAAGGCTACTCTGGGTATTTGAGCCTTATTCTTTGAACACTATACTGCAGTGTTTAAGCAGGCTCTACACCAGGGCTATGAAACCTCTGGTCTCTAGATAGTATTGGATTCCAGTTTTCCATCAGCCTCAGCCAGCCAGCCAGCCAGCCAGCCAGGCTAATGGGAGTAGTAGTCATCAATATCTGAAGGGCCATATTTTTCTCTCCCCTATCCATGAGTCTTTGCAGTGACAGGGGTACTGGTCATCTGTAGCATGCATCTACTCACGATGGTAAATAGCAGTGCTTTGTATTTTAGATGAATTTCCAGTTATATTTCTTGCTGTGAAATGTGTCCTTTGGTACCTTATGGTTTGTTGAGAAGTGGCTCTGTTACTATGGCCTGAAACAGATGGGTCAAATAGAGAGGCTTCTGGCCACTTTGGGGGCATAGCATTTAGATGACACATGCCCCCGAAGTAGCTGGAAGCTGTTCCAAGGCCACCTAAGGTGGCCTGGAGTTGCCAGCAAAAGGAGAGGATTTAATCCACTCTGGCTGGTGGCCTGTTTGGGACTTTGGTGGCGGTCCGCATTGGGAGTGGGCCATCCAGTTGTTATAATCCCAGAGCAATAACAGCTGGAGCAGCCAGAGATTGCTGGTTCCAGGCTGTCTGCTTTGGCCCAATGCCTCATTTTACTGTTTTTGCACATTACAAATGAGCCTTCTTGGTCTAAATAAGACTCTATAGTACACGGCACCTGATAGGACTCTTATCAAGATACTTTCCCTGTGCTGTTAGCAAAGTATCATAACAACATTTTAGTCAAAAATTTATATTGTCTCCACTCATGCATATTGGCTTGGCTCTACTATTAGTTTAGATGCCAAATCTGATTTATAGTCACGTGAGGAGAAGCAGCTGTTGCTGAAGTGCAGTGGTTTTCTTTTGAGAGCTCCTCTACAAATTGTAGCAAGTGCTACTTTTAATCTGGAGTTATTTACAAATCTGTAATACATCTGCATATATGATAGTACTTTCATGTTGTCTCCTTCCAGAAAAGTTCCTTGTGCATCAGATTGTCTTTCCAAGAATCACTTTTGTACTGACACAAACTTTTGTTGCTGCTTTTTAAGATAAAAAAATACTATAAGATAAATCAGGCTATGTGGAGTTGTCCTCCTATCTGTTTTCTCTGATAGATTTTTGAAAACACGGATTACCAGATGCATATTTTAAAAATAAAAGTAGAGAGATATGAATTAAGAAAACAAACACTGATGCTATGTTTCTGGCTTTTTAAACTGTATTGAAAATTTGTTGGTTGAAAATATGGGCCTTTGCAGATTGCCAGAAATAGTGTACATTAAATTGAGGCACTGCCCTGGCTCAGTGCTAGGGAATCCTGGGAACTGTAATTTATTGTGGCACCAGAGCTCTCTGACAGAGAAGGCTCAATGTCCCAGAAAAAAATATAATTCCCATGACTCCCTAGCACTGAGCCAGGGCAGTGCCTCAATTTAATGTGCACTATTTCTGGCAGTCTGCAAAGGCCCTATGTTTCTGTCCATAAAGAAGTATAAATTTTTAAACACTGGAAATATTTAGATATACTCTCCTAATGGCTTTTGAGCTTAAAGTAGATTGTTTTATGTTTTGATTCTAGCTCTTTTGCACTGATGGAGTATCTCTCCATCTGAATCTTAAAATATGCCATTGTTTAGTTGTTGACCAACTTATTTGTTTCCTTCAGAATATTCAGTGACACTAGGGACACTACCTTCAAAAAGTTCAGAACAGAACAGCCCACCTATTCTTGTTAAAATTCACACATAAAAGATTTCTTGTTTATTTTTCTCCATGTTAGTTCAGCACCATTGTGATTTACAAGCTAAGCTATAGTGAGTTGCAGCTGAGAGATTAAGGGACCACACTTTTATGTCGGAAATGTGAAATTGAAACTAGATGAACTGAGGCATAAGAAAGAGAGTTTGGTAGGACTGTTGTCTGGTTTGTATACAATGACGTTATGGCCGACATACTGAAATCTCTGACATTCATCAGCAATGATGTTACCTTCACTCTCTGATCACATCTTCATGGTGGGCAAGTGTCAGTTTGGGGAGAGACAGGCTCATCTCTTTCAGTTTGATTTCTGCTCATCTTTGATTCAGTCTAGGCTAATTATTTTCTGGGGCTGTGTAGGTTTTTTAAAAAAAAAACATCTTCTAGCCTATATTGACTTATGATTTTAAAGTGTTTTTAAATTTCTTTTAAAAACATTAGTCCCACATTCATTTTGGAAGCCAGCTATTTAGGGCAGTGCAGTTGTAGCTAGTTAGGAGGTGCAAAGCAGAATGAAAGGGGGAGTTTTGGATTTTGCTTTGGAGAGTATCATGGCCTGATGCCTCTTTTATGGGGAAAGCCATTGGGTCTGGTGGCTGCCTTGTCAAGAAGTGACTGGGGGAGAGGGGTAGTTTGAATCTGCTACAGACCAGCACCTTGGGCAGCTTCTTTAAAGATCAGGTTAAAACTGGGACTGATTCACAGCCCCGCAAAATAGGGTTGTGAGATAAAAAATGGGATAGGGCTCCTTGACACAAGGAACATCTGCAGAAATTACCTCTTCTACACAACCATTATAATGGGAATGGGCAACTACTAGGTGTTGGTTGATGCATTGGCCTTTTAGGTCCAGGGTAGACCTTTTTTCCCCAGCAGGAAATGACCTGGAAGGACAGGGAGGACAAAATATGGCAAAATGGCCCTCCCCCCATTAGAGGGAATTTGGGGGCAAAAATATGTAAACTCTGGCAGCTACATGTGACCACAGACCACACTTTGTCCACTCCTGCATTCAAGCTAAGGAGCTCTGACTTGTTTTTCATCTGGCAACCCTACCTACTATTATGGAAGCCACCAACTGCCAGTCAGGGGCAGGAAATTTCCTTGACATCTTCTTTGTAGGAATTAGATTCAAGACCTTTATGTTTGGGGTCACTCATGTCAGAGCTGCAGAACCTTTTGCCCTGTATGTGTTCCTGGACTTCATTTCCCATTGGACTTGGCCAATCCAGCCAATAGTGAGTGATCAAGAAATAAGAAGTTTGTTCACACTTGGAGGGCCTGGGTCCCCCAACTCTGGCCTGTATAGAGCCATTGGGCCTGTATGGAGACAATGCTAGTAGGCATTTCTCAGCACTGACATGTGTGGGTTATGATGGGGTAGGCCCAGCTTTTGTTCTTGTTGGGCAGGAGAGTACCAAACTATGTCTTTAGGTTTGTAGTGCATCACACTGTACTTTGGAAATTACACACAGAGAGAGCTTTCTCAATGGCTGCTGCCAAGTTGTCGAATTTTTCCCCCACAGGGGCTTCATTTGGCCCCCTCTCCCATCTCTCTCCATCAGCAGGTGAAGACCTTTTTATTTAAGTTCTTAATTTACTGCAGCAGAAGGGTCTTTTAATTGAGTGTGTCACGCTTTTATCCTTTTTATTATATTTTAATCTGTTTTAGTTTAGTGGTTTTTTAACAGACCTGTTTATTTAATGATTTTTAAACTTTTGTATCAAGTAGGCTTTAGCTGTACTTTGATTTAATTTGTTGTACACCACATTTGGGTCCAATACCAAGACAAAGGCAGGATATAAATAAAATAAATAAATAGGTTGTTGAAACCCAACAGCTGCCTCTCATCTCTTATCTACTCAGTATGGGTGCCATCTCCTTTCCAGTGTTTCTTTTTGGTTCAAAGGGCAAGCTGAAGGAACTGTAATTAGGTGCAAGTGCACATGGGCATGTATTTTGTTACGTGCCACTCCTTGCAGTTAGTGCCTATACAAAGAAGCATCCAAGGAACAATATAAGCTGTCACATAAACTTAATGTCAGAATTGCAGGATTCAATTGAAAAGTTTCTACTCCCTTGGTGCAATACTGGAACATACCCTCCAAATAGCAAATATTCAATTTTGTTATGAGCCTGGAAAAGCTGGCTCTTGGTTTTTAAGCATTTCACCTTAGTAAACCTGGCCCTTTTCCCATAAGAGAGAACAGTGAAGCAAACCATGTGCAACAAGCACATAGTTCCTTTCTTTGATGACATTTTAATTGGTATGAATTTTCATTCATTCCAATGACTGCCACATTTGGCTTCACACATACAACAGAGCAATGAACGGCACAGGAGAAAGTACATAAGTCCTTCCAAGCTCCCAATTTGTTTCCATTTTAAAATTATTGGTGGCTTCTTCCTGAGACAGTTTCCCAGTCAGACCTTTATAGTATGGAAAGGGAAGGGGAAGGCACATGGGAGAGAAGTGGAAGAGTGATCGGTAGCTTGTCAGACACTTTGGGTGCACTAAAGCTTGCACTTAGGATGGCGGGGTTCCAGCAGTTGTTCTTATAAATCTGTGGTCTCACAGGCAGAAGATTTACATGAAGTGTCAATACAGAGCTATGAAACTGTACAGCGTGATTCTGACCCAGCTCACTCCACAAGAATAATCATCCACCTGAATAGTGCAGCTGCCACTTTTAATTCCTTAGCCAGAAGCAGACAAGCAAACATGTAGGGCTCTTTCAAAGCTGATGTTGATAACAGGATGTAATTCTGTAGGATGTAATTTCTCAGCCTCTGATATCAAGATGGATTTTTCATTGCTTGCACTGAGGACTAGAGTGTGTGACTGAGAGAGTTTAAAAGTTAATGTTGCTTTTAAGAATAAATTATCCCCTCCATTTCTGTCTGTGTGCACAGACCAACAACTTAAGGAAGAAGAGGGGAATCCTTTCCTCAAACAGCCTGATGTCATGTTTATCAGCTATGGGATGCCAAGTTTCTGTTTCTCAGGAGGATAAAATGGACCATTCTGGAAGAAGACATGGAATCCTTGAAACTCCAAACATGAACACTCTGCACTACAACATTTTATTTCAGATCACACTTGCATAGTTTCATTTTACTATCCATCTCAAGTAGATGGACCTACATTATAAAATAATTGTATGTCCCCATGGTGGAATAACTCAGAGGAAAATTTCAGGCTCATGGGCTGCTCATTCTCTTCTCTCTTTCCTTGGCCACAGAGAATGATTTCACAAACACAGTTTCATTCTTCAAGACCTGGCTCACTCATTACAAACTCTAGCCAGTTTAAAAACAAATCACCATTAATTTGACAAGCTATGAATTTGCAATAAAATACAATGTTTTGTTCATATGCAACAAGAAACCAAGATTAGGGTGCAGTGCATCTGAATACTAGCAAAGCTCATCCTGGCCATGCACCATGAGGAGATATTTGTTTCAGCTGTTATTCCTGTTTATCAACTGAATCATAGAAATAATTCATATTGATGGTAAACTTAGAATATACATAATAACCACAGGAAAAGTATCTCAATAGAACAAAAGAACCATCAGTACAAATTGTTGTGAAGGACACTGGTGTATGTGCATTTAATTCCAAACAAAACCAGCTTTAGATATGGTATGATATATAGGCTTAGCATTCAGTTTCTTTCTACTCATCTTGGGGCCTTTACAGACTGCCAGAAATAATGCAGCTTGAGGCCACTTTAACTGTCCTGGCTCAGTGCTAAGGAATCATGGGAACTGTAGTTTATTGTGGCACTGGAGCTCTCTGACAGAGAAGGCTCAGTGTCCCAGAAAAAAATACAATTCCCATGATTCCTTAGCACTGAGCCAGGACAGTTAAAAAGTGGCCTCAAGCTGCATTATTTTTGGCAGTCTGTAAAGGCCCTTGGTATACCTGCTTAGATGGATCAGATTGTCAGTTAAGTGGATTTTTTTAAAAAATCTTCTCAACAATAATACTTAGCTGAAGGGGCAGATTTTTTTTTTACCTTTCATCCTCTATTAAAATCTGTTGCAGGCAGCCTACAAATTGGAAAAAAAATCCATTCTGTTTGTTCTATTTATCTTGCCTTTCATGTGCTGTTTCCCAGAGACTGCAACATCATCCTGGAAGGGCAGAAGGTGAGAGACTGAATTTCTTAAGGATGCATAGCATTTTGGATTTCATATTCATATAATCCAATTACTCCAGCCTAGGCTATGCAATTCTGTTATGTCCAAGGAATACATCAATCCAGAAAGAGTAGAAAGCATATTTAGCTATTCTTTAATGGCACAACACAATGCAGTTTCCAAGGGAAGACCTCTACCTCTGTTCTGTATTAGTGTTTGAAGTGAGTACTTTGCAAAGACCAGGGAATAATTTACTTAGGGGGGGCAGGGACATGGAAACAGCCTCTTAAGGGAATAGGGCTGTGTGGTTTGTGGTTTGTTTGTTTTTATAACCAACATGCCATCTGCTGCATTCAGTGTATAAAAAGGCTTCCTCTTCAGAAGTTTAAGGCAAGGATGTTAATCCTTCCTTTGCCAGGGGTGGCTTAGTGGTATCCAGAGAGCAGAGATGAGTTTCAGAAGCAACAAAATTCTCCCTCCCTTAACCTCCAATTCAGACATCAAATACTAATCTAACTGCATTTGGTAGCTGCTTATTTATACATATATCTGGAGATATCAGTAGTCTTCTAAGAAATCTTTCATCCTTGTTTGTTTTCCTTCTTGATAACTCTTTCTAAATTAGACAAATGTGTAGAAGAAGATTGTGTTATGTGGGCCTACAGGAGGCGGAATCAAGGTCTCTAAACATGCATTTTTAGATGTACTGAAGAGCAGAATGAGAATATTAATGCTAATGGAGCAATCTCAGAGCTGTTCCATATGAGAATTCATAGGCCAGTGAAGTAGTCTGTTTTCCTCCTCACAGTCCTCTTTTCATCAGAAGTGGGACAGCTCTAGGCCTCTAAATTCTTGGGACTTTAACTACAGAAGCCACAGCCAGCATAGTTAGTAGTAAGAAATTAATAGAGCTATCTTCCAAAATATATTGGCAGGTTGGGAAGGTTTCTCAGTTCTGCTATACAGAGTGCTGAATTCAGAAGAGTGTATGTTTAAAGTTAGGGCATTAGAGCTGTGCGTCTGTTTCATGATTCAAAGTACAGTTGGCCCTTGGTATCTGCGGGGATCTATTCAGGATTCTCTTCTGCAGTTACCAATATCCATGGAAGTTTACATTTCATTGCCCCCAATAGTGGCATGTGCACATGGCTGCGATGCCATTAGTGACAACATAATTTCAATGGTGGCGCATGCACATGGCCATGCTACCATTTGGGATGGCCCATGTTGTTGCCAATGGTGACATGGCTGTGTTAGGGACAATGGGACTGAGTGGTGGCGTGGCCACATGCATGCGCCACCACAGGGCAGTGGGGGCTATCCCCAATGGCGGCGCAGCCATGTTGCTCACAGATGCTTCGATCCGTGGGTGGCAAGTCCATGGATACTGATGGCTGACTGTAAATTAAGAAAAATATGCAGATTACTTAATTCTGCAGTGTAAGGCACTCATGTGCAACCTTGATTGGAGCATTATGGAAGATCTGCTGCCCTTCAACAACAGGTTGCCCAGACTCAGAGAATTTCTTGAGAGTTTTGTATTTGGCATAACTTGAGCTCAAGCACTCTTGCCACTTGAGGTATGAAACAAAATGCCACTGTGAAAACACACCCAACTAAAGGTGGTGGCAAATATGGGTGTGCAACGCCAGTACCCTGGTGAGATCAAACTCTTTTACCCCCAAAGGCTCCAATGTTGAATATAAAGTCCAAAAGGGGGAAATTTATTTTGAAGAACAAAAGAAAAAGGTTTCTCCTCCCCAGCTCTAACAGCTCTCACTATTAAATAATTAAGAATGGCTTTCTGGTCAAACACCATAGAAATGAAGATGTGAAGAAGCAATAGGTCAGAGCTCATGATCTGCTTCTGTGCACAGCCCTCATTTAGATGTTAGCTATATGGGAATTGCTTAATCAATAGTTCGTTGAGATGTACAAGAGCATTACTGAAATGTGAAAAGTTTGCGATAGTTTTCTTTGCAATACTCTTCAAAGCTGTTCTGTCAAAATAATTTAAACTGCAACCTGCCAGCAATTAGTGTTTTAATACAGAAAGGCGATCAAACTAAGCACTTTGTTTTTCTTCTTCGCAGTGATTCGTGTTACTGTTTAGCTCTTGATCATCTATCTCCTTGTTGTCTTTCATGTCTGATGTCTAATAACATCCTCCTTTAGCTATTTGTTTTGACAGATTTGTTGTTTTTCACCAAGTCAGTCTTTAAATATCTTTTAATTAGACTTTTTCCTTTAATTTTTCAATTTACACCTCTGTTTGATAAGACACCATGTGTGATCCTGATGGAGATACCCAAGGATACCAAAACACTGCATATATGAGCCATACTTCTGAAAGACATCCCTTTATGTTTCTTACAAGTAGCTTTTGGAGTGTTTGCTTTCTACACCACGCCTTAGTTTTGATTGCTTGTTTGGCAGTCTAAGCATTTTGATTTGCTTCTTTGTTTATTCATATGACCAACTGTGGTCATAAGAAGCAAAGATGTGAGGGATCATAATGATAGGGAATCAGTGGTAACATAGGATTTTACCATACAAGAAAAAATGGCAAAACTGACCAGGAGAGTAGCTGCTTCCACCATGCTACCCCACATGCTCTCGTATCACTTCTGTTCTCTTCCTGAGGAGAATTAGTCATCAAATCGTGCCTTTTTCCAAGTAGATTTATCCCATTCAGCAAATAGGCATGCTTTGACAACTGTCTCGACTTGGGAAGAGAACAGAAGTGCAACAATGTTATGCAGAGTGGCACAGAGAAAGCTGCTAGTTTCCAAACTGGTTTTGCCTTTCTTTCATTTGCAACAAAATCCTAATTGTGAAATGGCATTTATAAGGCTCAAACAAAAACATTTCTTACCACTGTCACAGTAAAGAGCTGTCTAGAAGAACTCTGTTCAAAATTAAAGGATTGTGAAGGAAATCAATTGCCATTTTGTAGGAATGACTATGCCAAGGTGCTCTGGTGTGACTGAGATATCACACTTTGAGATAGTGTGGTTATCCGTGTGAACAAAGTAGAGCATCCCACTTCTTAAAAAGTTTAAAAGCATTTTCTGGTTTTTATAAGGCTTTCAGAGAGAAGGCAAAAAAAAAAAAAGTTACAATAAGCCACTTTCAGTCCCAGCTATGGAATATAAAGGCAGGATATAAATAAATATAATTAATTTATATAATATAAAATACAATGCACAAACATTTGATGGACTGATGGGAATGTTTCCATCTTCAATTTAAAGTGGAATACTTGATTTGTTCCCACAAAAAAATAAATGTCTCTAAGTTTGTACAGGTCTGTTTCTCTAACCAATCAAACAAATAATATATAACACTTCAGTTCTGTTTTATCTTGGCAATGGCAATTAAACATCTAAAATTATGTCTGGCTAGTTGAGTTCTTTCTACTTCCTAAATACCTAAGTACTTGTCTTTATATTACTACTTTTCTCAAAACACTATTTAGAAGAAAAGTGAATGTTATCCACTGTTTATTGTATTGTTGTTTTATTCATTTATATTCTGCCTTTGTCTCAATAATGAGACTCAAGGAGGCTAACAACATATTTTAAAACAATGCACATTAAAAGTATACAAAAGCTTCAATAAAAGTATAAATATAAAACATTAGAAATCAATTAAACAGATGATAAAGTTAAAAATATTAAGTATTAAAAACATTAAAATTCAGTAAAAGACAACATGCAAACACAGTATTAAAAACAGCACAGTACAGTATTAAAAGTCCACCCCAGTCAATTTCCAAAAGTCTGATGGCATGTCTTAACTTGTTGATGGAAGGAGAGCAAGGATAGGGCTATTCTGGCCTCCCTATAGAGGGAATTCCAAATTCTGGGAATAGTTCAAAGGAGAGCATCTCTTTTTTGTTCTCACCAAACAAACCTTGGAAGATGGTGGGACAGAGGGAAGATTATTTTAGAGTTCATAAGGGGAGATACAGTTCCTCCAACCCAAGATGTATAGGGCTTTATAGGTCATCACCAGCACTTTGAATTGTCCCCAGAAATGGACCTGTAGCCAGTGGAGCTGATACAACAAGGTAGTTGTGTGGTCCCTGTAGCCAAAATCATTATCAATGTGGCTGCAGCTCTTTAGACCAAGTGAAGCTTCTGAACAAGTTGTTATTATGATGTACCATCAACTTGGCATCTAATTATGGTAACTTTGTAGATTCCCATAGGGTCTGTCGTATTATACTTCAATGGACTAAGGGCCTCGGCAGACGGCTTATTGAGCCATCTCCGAGGCAAGGAAGAGGAGGGGCAGCTGCACGCGCGGCGCCCCTTCCTCTTCCCGAGGTCGTCCTCGGAGCCGCCGGCCCTCCGCACGTCCGGCGCTCCAGGGACAACCTCCCGCCGCAGCGACCGCACGCGCTGCGGCGGAAAAGTCAGTGAAAGTGCACCCTACGCTTTTAGGGCGCACTTTCACTGACTTCTGAAAGGAGCGCTATTTTTGCACTCCTTTCAGAGGCGCCGACGGTGCGCTGCGGTGCGACTGCTCCAGTCCCGCAGCGCACCATCGCAGGGCGTCTTGGACGCCCTCGTCTGCTTCCCCCCTAAGTCTTGTTGTTAGTGCCAATTAGTGTAGACCCACTGAATTAATGAGAACTTGGTAAATCAATTGGGTTTAAAAAACAACAACTTTTAATTATGTGTCATTGTTTTTGAAAATGTCTAGTCTTTTCTTTTTAAAGAGTGTTTTTATTTGTTATGTCTCTTTGTATTTGTTGTACTTTGGCTCAATAGCCTTGGTGGACTTTGAAGTGATAAATTAATATTTGAATACAATTAATAAATTGTATTCAGATCCCATTGTTTAGAATGGTTGTCTGGTCAGTTTGGAAAACACACTCCTTTGTTTAGGGGCACTGTGCTTCAAAGGCTTGCACTTTCGAAAGGAAGAATATAGACTCATTAGAAACTGTCCAAGGATCATTTCAAACTACACAGTTATAGCACTGTAATTTGCACGTTAACTGCAGTAGCTGCATCTTAGGGAGTCCTGGGGTTTGTAGTTTACTGAAGCACAAGAGCTCTCTGGCTGAAGAATTGAAATCCCCCTCCCTAAACTCCATAGGATATTGTCATGGCAGTTAAAGTAGAATCATAGTGCTACAATTTTATACTGTCAAAGGGCCCTAAGGTCACAGGCCAGGTATAGCAGTCTTCCCAGGAACCCAATAGAAAACCTGGGATGAACTTTCTACACTTAGTCCAGGAAATTCTAGCAAACCTTGCCCAGATAAAGAAGCAGATCTGCCACAACTTTATATTTGTATGTAATAACCACAGCCATAATCGTAAGCTTATAATATTTGAACAACAAAATGTATCTACATTTATAAGAAACTAATATGAGTAAGAAAAATATATATGTAGAACATAAGAACAAATATAAGATTAAAATTAAAAAAAATCCTTTATGTAATGCAATCATTGAAATAGGTTTGGAACACAGTGGATAATTACCTTGTTTGATAATGTTGAGAATTTGTCTCTGAGACACCAAATGGCTGGATTTGGCACAGTAGCACTGGTGGTGTAAAGAGTAGTGCACTGATTTTACTGGTTTGGGAGGAAAAGCTCCTCCAGGCACTAAGGGCTTTTGTAGACTGCTAGAAATAGTGCAAATTGAGACCACTTTAACTGCCCTGGCTCAGTGCTAGGGAATCATGGGAATTGTATTTTTTTTCTGAGACACTGAACCATCTCTGTCAGAGAGCTCTGGTGTCACAATAATCTACAGTTCCCATGATTCCCTGAGCCAGGGCAGTTAAAGTGGACTCAATAGTGGACTGCACTATTTCTGGCAGTCTGCAAAGACCCTAAGGGGGGTTGCAGACTGTCAAAAATAGTGTGAATTCAGTCCACTTTTAGGGTTAGGGTTAGTGCTAGGGAATCATGGGAATTGTTATTTTTCTGAGACATTGAACCTTCTTTGTCAGAGAACTCTAGTGCCACAATAAAATACAGTTCCCATGATTCCCTAACCTTAACCCTAACCCTAAAAGTGGACTGAATTCACACTATTTTTGACAGTCGGCAACCCCCCTTAGTCTCTGCAGGACTTTAGAAGATGAAGGTTTTAAAAATGGACAGTTAACAAGAGTGACTCCAAGTGAGAATGAAGTCAAAGAAGCTCAGGTTGGAGCAAAAACAACAACAACAAAAAACTTTATTAGAAAAACAGAAAAGATGGCAGTAGAAACCAACAGAACAGCCTATATTCAATGCAAGCTACCCAATCTAAGGAAGTGTAGCTAAGCTTAAAGAATTACAGACTAAGACACACGCACACATGGATTTTCTCACTCTACAAGATGAAGAGGAGTCTAGGATGACTGCAGAGCAGAGCAGGGAAGATGGTCTGAGAGAGAAACTGTCTCTGTTTGTCACTCTATTTAGCATCTTTCTAATTTGGGGGCTGTCTCCTAAAAGTGAAAAGAGAACATCTATGGGTGGGGCAAAGCATGACTTCATTTTTTGCTATGAAAGATTCAAGGAATGAAAATTTGTGCTTACAAAGGGCAGGCATGATAATCACTCTTAAGTGTTCTTGCCATTAGAGAACAGTGGGCTGTATACACAAGACAAAAGCCAATTAAGTATAGATATCTATGGTTGTTAACTGCCTTCAAGTGGGCCCCAACCCATGGTGACCCAGTGGCTGAGATATCTCTAAGCCCCCCCCCCCCCCATCCTCTACCACTCTGTTTAGGTCCTGCAGATTCAGGCCCATGATTGAGTTTAGCCATCTTGCATGTAGACTTCCTCTTTTTCTGCTACCTGTTACCTTTCCTAGCATAATTGTCCTTCTAATGAGTCATACCTTCTCATGATGTGGCCAAAATACTACAGCTTCAGTTTTGTCATCTTGGCGTTCAGGGAAAGTTTAGGCTTGATCTATTTTACAAACCATTTATTTGTCTTTTTGGCCACTTACAATATCCTCCGCATTCTTCTTTAGCACATCTCAAATGAATTGGTTTTCTGTCCGGGAAAGCTGCCAACACGTGGCTGATAAAGACAGGACCTCTTCCAAGACAACAACCCAGTGCAAGTGACATACCACTGTGTGTTTGCAGCAGGCAATCAACAAGTCCAGAGTTCCGAAAGGCAGGTCAGAGAGCAATCCAAGGTCCAGGGTTAATGCGAGCAGATGGTCCAGAGCCGTTCCAAAGGTCACAGGATCTAACCAGTCTAAAGTCAAGCCAAGAGCCAAGAGCTTTCACCGGGGAATCCAAGATAAGCCTTGACGGAGAGCTTGGCTTTTCCCAGCTGCTTATCTAGCCTCAGCTCCTCTCTCCCAGGTGTTTCTCTTTAGCTGCACGTTTCTCAGCTAACCTTCGAGAACGCCGCAGCCCCTCCCTATCTGTTCTCCTCTGAGCAAAGGTAGGGATTTCAATCTCTTGCTCCTCTGCTTCTTCCTGGCCTGCAACCTCTGCTGGGGAAAGGCTTTCTGCTAGAGGAAGGCTAGGCTGTTGCTCAATGGGCTCCACACAGCTAGGTCCAGGTTCAGCTAAGTCTATGGGGGCTGGGAGCACCAAGCTAGGATCTGGCCCCACATCCTCCCCCTCAGAGTCCTCCAAGTCCTCCACCTGGCTGTCCCTGACATTTTCTTTCTGTCAGCTTTCTTGACTGTCCACCTCTCACATCCATATGTGTTGAGGGGGAATGTAATGCCTTTTATGGTTCTACCTTTAGTGCTCAGTTGTGTATCTTTACACTTTAGGATCTTGTCTAGTTCTTTCTTGGCTGCCCTTCCCATTCCTAGTTTTCTTATTTCTTGATTCATACTCCATTATGATAAAGATTTAATCCAGGTATGGAAACTTTTTAACTATTTCAATTTCCTCATTATCTAGGTTGGATTTATGTAGATCCTCCCTCTTTCAAATCCAAGTGGGTTGCTCAACCTCTTTGGAATCTGCACAATACTTCACAATGGGGGTATACCAGACTGATCCAGTTTGGCAGGTCTTCATTCAGTGGAAATAGACAAGACAGTTAAGCACTGATTAATCTCATCAGCAGGGGGGAGTGAGGTTTGGAGCACAACTTCCAGTTCGTATTTTAGAACAAGGTGAGCCTTTTTTCAAAGATCGACAGGTCCAGGCCACTGCCCTACCTGTTCAGTATAAATTCTTAACAATTTGTGCAGGCTGCAATTTCCTGACTTATGCATCAAAGTCTAACATTTATATTTACTGAGTATAGCAACACTGAATGTAACAGTTTGGTGATGCTACAGGAAGTCCTTTGTGTCATCTGGTTTTTTATAAGTATTTGATTTGAGAAACATTTCTTGTTAAGTTACAGACTCCCCTTTGTTTCATAACCATGGCACCATTTATTGTTGTGATTTGATATAAGATGGGGGGAAGGGATGGAGAGTTTTTTACTGCATTAGAGAAGAGGGTTTTAACAAGTACACAGTCCTCTACATTAAATGATACTTCTTTGGCTTGCCTGCACTTATTGGTAAATTGTTTCATGTAGACTTTGCTTTGACATCATGTTGTCACAAGGATGCATTCTTCGGTGTGATTTCTGTTTGAGGTAACTTTATTCATAGCTGTCTACCAAAACTTACAGTACTGAGTGTCTTGACAGTAGAGCAAATGTACATGGAGAAATGGACAGTCAGTCCTCCATAGTCACATATTCTGCATCCCTAGATTCAACTATCCACAGCATGAAAATATCCCCCCCCCCAAAAAAAAAAATCTAAAAGCAAACTTTGATTTTGCCATTTTATATAAGGAACACCATTTTACTACAGCATTGTTATAGTGGCATTTGAGCATCCAAATATTTTGGTATCTGGGGCTGAGAATCAAACTCCAGTGGGTACAGGGCTGACTGTAGTCCTTGTTTCATATTGGCCTGTCTGCTGCAAGACTCTGCTGATTCATCTAACTGCTCCTTTTGCTTATAGCCAGTAAAGTATGATTTAACAATGTTTGAACCCCAGGAATTCTGAAAACTGAGCAAAATAAATGCTTTCACTTTTATCTATACCAGATATACCACACAATGTTAAACCCTGTGTGATGTAAGTGTACCAATTTGAGCCCCAATGTATATATTTAAAACAATACAACAAATTATATATTAAATCATGTGTGTTGTCTCAAAAGTTCCAAATATCCAATGGGGTGCCAGTGCAGAACTCGATTGCAGGACTTTTTTTGGCTATGATGCTCAGTAGTAATGGCATATTTGAATGCAAATCTTAAAGCCCTTAATAAAAATGCAAAATAGAAATAAATGTCATTAGAAATTACACTACAAAGAATTTACCCATTTGGGTATTCAAGCATGCATTACTCAATATGAATTGACTGGTACTCAAAAAGATGAGTTGTTAAGCATGGGCTCAAAACACTTCTGATCACTTATAATGGGCACTGGGGAGGGAAGTAAAATGAGAACATGCCAGGCTACTGCAAAAATCTCTGAGAACACTTTTGTTCTGTAGATGAAAGAGGTTTGCTGGTACATGCAATGGTTGAAATGTGACTCTGTGGGCTGGTTCTGTGGAAACAGCTCACAGAGCAGGCATCCACCATAAGTTTAATATTCTTGCCTGGATCAAAGTAGAACATGACAACATTACTTGAAAGTGCATTCCTTAGCACCACAAAATTACTTTGTTGTTTTTATGACCATTCCCATTCTTCTTCTTTTTTTTTTCTTTTTCCTCCCCCCCCCCCTTTTTTTTTTTTTTGGAGATCCTGAAGAGGTTGGGAGATTGTGGTTAAGCTTGATATGAATTGGCCACAATAATTTGCAAGGACTGGCACTCTGTGAGCTTCAGTAGAATTAGTAGGCACAGCAGCATTATGTGTGGCCAACACTTTGGGGACCACAGCTGAAATACTGTCTTCAGAAAGGATTTATTTTTAAAAAATGCTTTTTTAAAAAAAATATCATGTTTGCTTTGATTTAACATCAGAATCTCCTCATGCAATTCATGTAGGACTGCTTCAAGTCAAGTGTCATACTGCTCTGATGTGGTACCAACATGTCAAAACCTCAGAGATCAGCACTGACATTAAGAACACTTGGGAGTCCAGCCAAAACTTCATGGATAGTATTCTGAAATATTTCTGCACCCAAGCAAATGTCCAAACTAAGGTTACCTGTACAGGCGAAGGCTAATATGAATCCACCGTTTCTGAATACCTGGACTCTGTGTGGGATTCCAAATAATAACAGTCAACTATAAGATCAGGTTTATGGGGAAAATACTTCATTTAGATCTGCAATAGTGTCTCCATATTGGGAGTATTGTGCCTCATATGATGGCTTTGGTGGGCAAATGTCCATACAAATCTGAATTTTACCTGACAGCTTAGGCTTCTGGGTCACTACTGTTGGAGAGAGCAGAGGAATAGTTCTGCTAGTTCAATAATGTCAAGCTCATCAAGATGTCTTAGTTGTTCTTTAACTTGTTTCTTCATGTAGAAAGAAATGTGCTTCTGTCAGAGGCATTTTCAGAAAAGTAGTGTCAATATCAAGTTTTATTTGCTTTCTTTTATGTTCTCCAGTTCCTTGAAACATTGCTTCATGAGGAGGCTTTGATTCAATCCATTAGAGTGAATTTCTTGGACCTCTTGAAGCATTCCTAGTACACTAGCTGTTTTGTAATTAAGCAATGTATCAGTGCCATAGGCAACCATGTACAGTGGGCTTCTAACAGATATGCCCATGAAAGAAAGAAAAAACCAATTCAAAACATGCCACACACTGTTAAAGATTCTAGAGTTCTATAAACAAGTATCTTTATTGCTGAATTCTGACATGGTGGCTTCTGAGGAAATACATGAGACATGTGCTGAGGTAGCCTAGATGCAGTGGTATCTAGGAACTGAATTCCTAGATGCAGTGGTATCAGTTAAAACAGTTAAAATGTAGCAGTGTGGCAGAAAAATATGTTTAGAAATGTGTGTGTAAACCCATAGGATAAATTTTTGCATTGTCTTCCTTTAGAAGATCAGCCTGAAGATAATTTGGTTGGCTTTGGCCTTGGTGTGAAGTTGTGATTTTCATACCCTTGCATGATGTATGAAATGATACCTGTGGCATAACAATTTGTCCTGTAAGGATTAGACCCTTCAGATTTGCAGCAGATTATCTGTACACATCCTCCAAGTACCATGGATTATCAGGGACAACCATGGTTTCTCCACTGTGTTCCTGGCCGCCGCCTCCTGCTCCTCCTCCTCCTGCTCCTCTTCCTCCTCCTCCTTATATTTTATTTCTTATCAGCCTCGCCCCAAGGCTTGGGATGGAGTACAACATAAATTAAAATACAGCATATTAGTAAACACTTGAAACCATTTAAACACTTAAGTTGAAATGCATAAACATAGGATTGACCATTACACATTAAAATCATCCAGATATCAATTTAAAAATATACCAATTTAACAATCATAGGAGTTTATCACACGGGGATCCCCGTGCAGAAACTGTACTGCAATTTAAAGGCATGAGTCAACAGTGCGATGTAGCAGCTAAAAAGGCCAATGCAATTTTAGGCTGCATCAGTAGAAGTATAGTGTCTAGATCAAGGGAAGTAATAGTGCCACTCTATTCTGCTTTGGTCAGGCCTCACCTGGAATACTGTGTCCAGTTCTGGGTACCACAATTCAAAAAGGATGTTGAGAAACTGGAGTGTGTCCAAAGGAGGGCAACTAAAATGGTGAAGGGTCTGGAAACCAAGTCCTATGAGGAACGACTTAGGGAGCTGGGGATGTTTAGCCTGGAGAAGAGAAGGCTGAGAGGTGATATGATAGCAGTGTTTAAATATTTGAAGGGATGTCATATCAAGGAGGGAACAAGCTTGTTTTCTGCTGCTCGAGAGACTAGGACCCGAAACAATGGATGCAAGCTGCAAGAAAAGAGATTCCACCTCAACATTAGGAGGAACTTTCTGACAGTAAGGGCGGTTCGACAATGGAACACACTCCCTCGGAGAGTAGTGGAGTCTCCTTCCTTGGAGGTCTTTAAGCAGAGGCTGGATGGCCATCTGTCAGGGATGCTTTGATTGGGAGTTCCTGCATGGCAGGGGTTGGACTGGATGGCCCTTGAGGTCTCTTCCAACTCTATGATTCTATGATTCTATGATTTAAAGAGAGAGAAAAAAAGAAACCACAAAAGCGGAAGCATTTGGTCAACGGGATTTCTCCATGTGATAAACTCCAGCGCTGTTAAAAGGAGGTTAATCCGAACGGAAATTAGGCAAAAACTGCTTCTTTTTACTTTTGGGATCTTCCAAAAATAAAAAGAAGCAGTTTTTGTCTAATTTCCATTTGGATTAACCACCTTTTTACAGTGACATCATCTGAAAAAACACCCACTTTTGCTGGTTTTATTTAATTTAAAGCCCCGTTTCCGTACGGGATTTCCCCCGTGTGATAAACTCCATAGTTTAGGTGTTACATTATCCTGTTAGGATTAGAAAATAACAAAAGGCAAGATCAGGAGCTCCATGCTCAGTTTAAAGCCCTCTCGATCTGGTTTGTGAAACTCCTACTGAATACATTCTTACCAACCACTGTGCATTGCAAACTATCTCTTGCCAGTAGTCTTCCTTCATGAAAATGCAGGCCATGATGCCCAAAGCCAAATCCTTCCCAACAGTACCTCTTGTTTACTTTCAATATTCTTCTCTCTCTTCCTGAGCCACATCTTTCCACAGGAGGGAGTGATGAAATAATAGTGAGTGTCCCAAGCTCCTGTAGCTTCCTACTCCATGCCTCATAGTTGCTTGCAACATGTTGAAGGCTATATCTTGCAGTATCGTTTCTTTCAAATGACTCAGAAGCAGCAGGGAGTCAGTGAGCCTGATGAATCTTGTCAGCCTCTCTGCAGTTTTGTGAATCTTCATCCCTAGAAGACAACACACCTCTAGAGACATTCTGTAAAGTCTGCACACCATTGACTTTTCCTCTCACTAGGGAATCACATACCACAACTGCCATGGGCCTTTACAGACTGCCAGAAATAATGCCGCTTGAGGCCACTTTAACTGCCCTGGTTCAGTGCTAAGAAATCATGGGAACTGTAATGCCCCATGTAATCTCCTCCTCTCCTCCTCCTTCTCTTCTTCTGAGAAATGGAATCTTTCCATCCATAAAACACTCCAAAGTCATCTCCTTGTTATCTGAAATTTAGTATGGCTTTTTGGGTCATTTCATATATTCATATATACCATTTAGAAAAATTGTTACTCCTAAGGTGATTCAGTCACTGTTTCAAGCTTGCTTAATTTTCTCAAATAATCTTCCAAGCTGTTCTCTTGTTTCCTTTGCTGTCCCAGGCTTCATTGTAATGTGCCTGTGAATACATTGGATTGCTGGTACTTTAATGCTGGCTTTATGGCCTGCCTGAATTTGTACAGGCTGAAAACTGACATTGCAATTTGTGATGCTTTAAAAAAAGGCTAGATGTCCTGTAGAAATAGTGCTACAATGAAGAGTGTGTTGTGATTTTTTTATTTTTTTAAAAAACACCATTCTGTTGAAGTTACATGCACAGACATTTTGTTAAAGGGCCATGCTGAAGTATAACTAATAATTTTGATAGGATTTTTTTAAATAATAATAATAATAATACTCAAGGAAATTAACTGTCCTTTGCCACAACAGGAATGGAGTACAATTTCAGTGGGCAGGGGGCAAGAGGAAGCAAAGTTTTCAGTACTATCACTGGTATTTGAACATCTGAAGACTTGCTCTTTTATAGCTGTACTGATAAATAAAACCATTTTGGAGGAATGGTGGTTCCTTTTTAGCCTCTTTTTTCTAAACATCTCTGAGTACTCTTGCATGGCTAAAATTGTCTCCGTCAATCAGCCAAATACAATGCCAGATGGGCTTGATTTTCTGAAGTGTGCTGTTGCTAAGCATGTCATGATAGTGATGGTATAATGGACAGCAGTGGGCCACGGTTCCACAAACACTTTTAACAGATGCCTAAGCCTCGTTGCCATCTTGCCATGTGTTGACTGTGTGATTACTGGGTATACAAAGCATTAAGCTGTCCCCAGGGCTGCTCAGTTTGAGGCTGATCCAGAACTGATTTTAGTGGAGTTAAAAATGCCTATGTCTGTCTTGCTTGTTGAAGGCTGTAAAGATTGGCTTTTTCTTAGTGCAACTCAGACTGATGCTAACCAAATTTGCTGGCATCTTGCTCAGAGTATTGGACCATGCACCATTGCTATTATAAGGGTCATTTCTCCCTTCTCGTCACCAGGATGCATCCTGTGAAAAATCATTGACCTGTTGGTAATGAGTGGGAAATTAGTGACACTCACGGTTTAGTTGTGAATTCCAGGGCTCCGAGCATGCTGAGTTTTTCTTTCTGTCCTGTAATGTTCAAAGACAGCTTGGATGCTTCAACTGTACTGCAATTTAAAGGCATTAAGTTTTTACTTGGCTCTGTTTTTTGTGTTTTTAAAAGTCTGCAGCCTATACACGATAGTTTGGCTGCAATTATATATTGCTCAGTTTTATGGCTCTGCACACGTAAACTCTGGCGCTTATTCAGCCATGAGTAAATCCTAAAATGTACAGATCATTAGAGGAAGTATCGAACCATTTACTTGTAGAACGGGCATAGATTAACTGGGGATGGATCAGTGCTTTTTTTACCACATACCATCAATTGAAATGCTTAACTTTTTGGTAGGGAAGAAGCCTAGCCTTAGCTAATAAAGTGTATTTCACAGCTTCCATAAGGATGAATACTATTTCTTGTCTGCTTTTGGCAATGAATAATAATAATGCTAGTTAGCCTTTAGATAGCTTTTGATTCTAAATACTCTGAGCATACATTATTTCAGTAATCTCCCATGTACATTCTCTCAGTAATCTATACCACAATTTGCATGATAGATTAGAATTGTTGCAGGTGCTGTGGATGGTGGGATATTTAATTAATTAACTATCTTAATTAACTATGAGAGCCTTTGTGGATGAAAAGTGGGGTATAAATACTCCAAATAAATAAATATTGAAAGAATAGTGGCTTGCCTAAGCCCAGACTACTTACTGGCTTTGTGGCAGAAGCAACATTTGAACTGGGAAGTTTCTGGTTCTCTTGCCTTTTAAGGTAGCTTTTAAGATTCTCATACATACATCTCCACCCCAAAATATGAACAGATTTAAAGTCCAGTTGTAACATTATCCAGGGAGCAGGGAATGTGTGCCTGCTTAACCCTTTAGGAGTTAGCTTCTTATCACCAGATGTGTGTGATATGAAGATTTCCTATATGTTGGGAAATCTAATATACACTCTTCAAAGACAATAGTACACACACACACACACACACACAAAAAAAAAACTGCAATAGTGTTTACAGTGGGCTCTTGGTATCTGCTGGGATTTGATTCCATGACCCACCCACCCCCCCCGAGGACCACAAAATCAGTGGATGCTTAAGTCCCATTATATAGAATGGAGTAGTAAAACAGTGTCTATTATATAAAATGACAAAATTTAGGTTTGCTTTATGGAGTTTATTTTTAAAAAAATATTTTCAAGCCATAGATGGTTGAATCCACAGATAAAGAATCTGTGGATACAGAGGGTCAACTGTAATTGTAGCCCCATTCAGACATTCAGGAGAGGGTTAACCTGAGTGTACGATGGAAGGATCAGGCTAACTACACCTTCTTGGTCATTGCATTCATTGCATCAAGGGAAACAGTATAAAGAAGATAACATCTTTTATACAGCTTTTCCACACAGTCAGAAACACTGAATTTCCACAATTCCAGATTGTGTTGAGTACCTCAGTTTATAGTAGATTTCCTTTTTCATACAATTCAGAGATACAGTCATGTTAGTCTGTAGAATCAGTATGTAGAGAGATCTTGTAGCACCTTTGAGACTAACTGAAAGAAATTGGCAGCATGAGCTTTTCTAGACTTCAGTCTACTAAAGCTCATGCTGCCAATTTCTTTCTTAGGGGGGAAGCAGACGACTTCTTCTGGGATGCCACCGGACGGAGGGCCGGCGAAGCGGAGCCTCCGCACCACGGCGCTCCTGCGGCGTCCCTAAAAGGAGCTCCAAATTGGCGCTCCTTTTAGATGTCAGGGAAAGTGCACCCTAAAAGCGGCGGGTGCACTTTCCCTGACTCTTCCGCCGCAGCGCATGCGGTTGCTGCGGCGTGAGGTCATCCCCGGAGTGCCGGCCGTGCGGAGGGCCGGCGACTCCGAGGGCGACCTCAGGAAGAGGAAGAGGCGCCACTCGTGCGGCTGCCCCTCCTCTTCCGGGCCTCAAAGACGACTCTATTAGTCGTCTGCCGAGGCCCTTAGTCTCAAAGGTGCTACAAGACCTTTTTCATACAGTCATTCTATGCGAAGAGAATGATGGCTCCTCCAATGGGGCTAGGCTAACCTCTCCCGAACACTTGAATTAGAGATTGAACACATTTGTGAAAAACTGCTGCCATGATGTTTCCAATTATCTCTGAGAATGGACATAAATACATCAGTCTCAGGTGTCACATAGGATACCGAAGACAGGTTTTCATAGATTCAGTGCTGAAGTGAAATATTTACGTACTAGGTTGAATTTAGAAGATCAATATCAAGAGATTTCAGACATAGTTGAAAAGATAGGATCAATTTTCATTATTTTAATGGACATTTTGCTCTCCTATCTAAGCTAACTATACTGCAGCCCAAATATTAGATCATATTTAGTGAAAATGTATGTTCAACAAAAGGTTAAAATAGAGGAAAATAGTAGCTCTTGAAATTCTACTGTACAAAAATAAGTGAGGTTGCAGTAACATAGGGGTGTTGCAGACTGGCCTAAAGGTCCAGCCTGGGGTTGGAGTTTGGGCAAGGCAGCCACATACTGGCTGCCGCAAAACCTACCCCAACATCCTGATGCTGCACAGCCATACACACAGCACACAGCACACAGCACACAGCTCCAAGATGCCCTCCTAGTGCAGCGTGTTTTAGGGGCAGCAAAGGGGGGATCGAGGCTGCAGTGTGGGGTTGCTGTGGCCCCAATCCGCCACTAGCAGGGCTGGCTCAGAGCTGCCCAAAATGGGCTGTATGTAGAGGCTCTTACTCTTCCAAAAAGTACAGTCCAAATGAAATAAAGATGATTTTCAAATCCTTCTGAGGCTCTTCTTTCTTCACAGTGTCAGTCATTGAGACAGTATCTTAAAATATATAACATTGGTTCCTCCAAATAATTCTGACCTCCCAGTAGCCTTTTGTCACCAACACATTGTTGACAGCTAATATGTCTATGTTTTCTTTTAGGAGAGTGCACTGATTGTAGTTCTGACACCACTCAGAAAACAGTTTGTCTTGGCTTGGATTTATTTGGAGGCCACTCAATCTGACTTTTATCCAAATCTTCACACCTCCCACTATCACTTGAAATGAACAAATGGCTATCACACACACACACACACACACACACAGCTTGTAAGGATAGCATAGAATCTGTGGACATAGTAGGCTCTTCTGAGAGAATCAACTAATTTCAGACAAATGTGTGAAGGAATTTTATGTTGCATAGCTTTGAATTTAGGTTTGTTTGTTTTTAAGAATGCCACTACCATTGGTAAAGTTGGATGACATTTGCAGGGATTGTTGTTCCATCTGAGTTGATCAACTCTGCCACATTCCGGTTCACTTCTAGGAGTTCAGTCAAAAAACAGCATTTTTCAGGGTGTTTTATTTTTTTAAGGAACCACTCCTTCCCCTGCTTTTTGTCAATTGTTATGATGGTTACATTACATACAATGGTGAAATGTCCCAGGTTGAGCATCTGTAATTTCAGAAATATGTGTGCAGAACTTCTGCAGAAAGGAAATAGTGGTTGGCTTGTTTGCAATTTGTATGAAAATTATGTATGTTATGCCCTTAGACAAAATTTTGCAAAATGTCAGAATGATAGGTGAATGGGCTTGCTTACAGTATTTCACATCTTGTCAATTTGTACTAAAGTCACAGAAATGCACTGGGAGAAAAGGGTGACAGATGTAAGCATGCAATGGAAGAGGAAGAAGGATGGAAGATCCAGTATTTTTTAAACAGGGACTCTTGCAGGTTCCATGTGCTCGACCAAGACTCTTTCAACATTTCTACTCCTTAGAGAGGGAGGGAGAGAGGGAGCAAAGAATACTGAACCAGTCTTTACTTTAATGTTTCTGTCCCTAAGCAGAGGGGCTGGAGAGCTCTAATGAAACCTTCAACTAAAGCAATGTCATTTGTAAAGCATATCTGCATCTCCTGTCCTGGCATTCCTTTGTAGGTTGCATTTACAACTGTAAATATAATGCAGTCTGACTCCACTTTCTTAAGGGGGGGAGGGATTATAATGTTTAATGTTATATTTTAATCTTGTCATATTTTATTGTTGTCAACCGCCCGGATTGGTTCGCCACAGGGCGGTATACAAATAAAATATTATTATTATTATTATATTATTTAACTTCCATGGCTCCATCATACTGATTCCTGGGATTTGTAGTTTTTTCAGGCATCCTTTGGCAGAGAAGGCTAAAGACCTTGTAAACTAAAAATCCAAGAATTCCATAGGAAAGAACTATAACACTTCAAGTAGTGCCAAACTATTATTTCTAAAGTGTAGATGCACCCTTAGAGACTGTGTGGGGAAGAAATGTATCAACCTCTGCAGTCACAGGAGCAATGCAGGCAGTAATTGAAATTACTAAGAAATTAGGGAGAAAGACTGTTTCAAATAGGCCCACCCCCTTACACTTGGTCTCTGCAGTGGGGAGTTGTAGGCACATGTGTACATAAAGAAGTATCTATAGAAGCTTCAGCTCCCAACTCTTTTTGATCTTTGGACTCACACAAAAGCCAATGTCTGTACAAATGTGTGCAGGTATCCATCATCTTGGCAGCCATCCATGTGTGGATGCCAGGAGGGGAAAACTTGTCAAGCTGATGCAGTATCGTGTAGCACTAATGCTGACAGTATGTTCCTGTATGTCATGAGTTGGACAATTATGTCAGGGCCCGTTTTCAGCCCTGTGCCTCCATGGAAGTTTGCACCTCCTGATTTTCATCATAATCTCTGGATGTGGAGGGCTGACTGTAGTTTCTGTAACAACCAAATATGGCTAGTATCTGCTTCTCTGTATCTCTCCAAATCTAACTCACTTTGGGAGGTTTCAGATTTTATCTGTTTCTGAGTAGTCCCACTTTGACTTGGATGCTTCCTGTATCTTTTTGAATCAGCCTGTGAAAGCAAAAGAGACACTAAAGACTTAGGGGGGTTGCAGACTGCCAGAAATAGTGCAAATCGAGTCCACTTTTAGGGTTAGGGTTAGGGTTAGGGAATCATGGGAACTGTATTTTATTGTGGCACCAGAGCTCTCTTACAGAGAAGGCTCAATGTCTCAGAAAAAAACCAATTCCCATGATTTCCTAGCACTAACCCTAATCCTAAAAGTGGACTCAATTTGCACTATTTCTGGCAGTTTGCAACCCCCTTTACTCACACCAGCCTTTTAAATTAGAATTAAAGCTAGAAAGCTCCTTTGGAGATAATTATCATGTGATGTCCCCTCCAAATCATTGCTGCTGTGCCTCCAAAAGCATGGTTCCCTACCATTGATGGGGGACACATGTCAATAAGTTCCCAATTGCTGCTGTGGTATTATTCTTCTGATGCAATAAATTTCTCCAGCTGCAGTCCCGAGATTGGGTAATCTCATGGTCTCAGTCTCCTCTCCATACCATCACCATTCCCAAACAGGCTGTTTTTCTTTTCTTTTCCAATTTACTTTCCTTTTCCTTTTTCTTGGTTTCACTAAATCACATTGCCATAATTGCTAAATTGCATTGCAACTAAAAATTAAAAATAGAAAAATATACAAGGTATGCTGGCTAGGGCAATAAGACAAGGAGGTTAATAGGTTAAGGAGGAATCTGGAAGAGATCCAAGGTACCATGAACAACTAAAACATTATTGTCTGATAATGTCCTAAGATGGTTTTGCTTGCACTTTGATCCATGACTGAGTCTTATTTGGAGCATAGCCTTTTTTTTATTTGTATACTGTATCATTGTAACTTTAATTCTAAACTGCCTAGAGAGCTTTTTTCCCATGGGTTGCCTTATAAATATTGCAAATAATATCTAAGCAAATGATAAGTATTCTTTTTTAAAAAACAAACAAACAATTTTCATTGTGTGCATGTGTATAGTGGAGAAAGACATATGAAAATAGGAACGGCTGCAAGACCAGCATTAATTGGAAATATATATTCCAGGAGTGAGAAACAGCCCATTTTTCTCCTTGGACATTATTACTGAAATACTGGCAAATTCACGCATCAGTGTAAATTGTCTAGCTGCATCTGTCAACAGGCACCTAAAGCAATAATAAAGGCAGAATAGCTCCTCATAAATATCCAATATCCTAATTATCAGAGTTTGACTTAACCAATGGCAGACTAATAAAAAATGAAGTTTTCTTTTCCATGAAAAATGCACACTTTACTCTTGGAAAACTGACTGCACTGTCACACCCTCTCCTTCCCCCCCCCCTTTTTTTGTTGTTGTTGGAGGCAGAGCATGAAGCATATTGTCAAAAATATGGTTGGGGAATATGAAACCACTAAATATTTTATCACTTTGGCAATGCAGCCCATGAAAGTATAAGCCTTAAATCTATCAGGTTCCAAACGCTTTTTAATAATATAAAAATTCAGGTTGTAGTGAGGTGTCCCATCCACTTCTCAGAATGCTATGATATAAGCTTTGCCATGAATTATGTAATGGTTTTTGAACTGGAGCTTTAAAATGTCACTATTATATATCTCTGAGAAACACTTAGTAACTTTCTGCTTCCACATTTTGGTTGGATTAAGGCTAAAATCCTATATGAGTTCATGGGACTTACTTGTGAGCAATTTCTGGAAAAGGAGCCATATTAGTGTGTCGCAGCAAAGAATAAACAAATTTATTGCAGCATGAGCTTTTTATTCAGGTAACCTCTGAATAAATTCTTCATGCATTTCATGAAGTCCAGGCTATAAAAATTTATATATCTTTAAGGTGCCATTGGACTAAATCCAATTGCTAGTCTGAACGGGAGTAAGTTCATTGAATCAATTGAATTCACATACCATTCAGCAATAGATTCATTGAGTAAATGCTAATTTACCATTCAGCAAGTCTTCTTGGGATGCCAGAAATAGTGTACATTAAATTGAGGCACTGCCCTGGCTCAGTGCTAGGGAATCATGGGAACTGTAATTTATTGTGGCACCAGAGCTCTCTGATGGAGAAGGCTCAATGTCCCAGAAAAAAATACAATTCCCATGACTCCCTAGCACTGAGCCAGGGCAGTGCCTCAATTTAATGTGCACTATTTCTGGCAGTCTGCAAAGGCCCAAAGTCTCCCCTGGCTTCCACTCCAGCAGCTTGGTTGCCTTACATTCTCTTGTCTCCTTAGCCTGTTTGTAATTCACTTACTGTTCTGGATCACCATTCCTCAGGCAAAGTAAGAGCCCCCTCCCCACTGTAGAATACATCAATGAGCCAGCCTGTAGTAGTGGTTTGAGTGCTGGACTAGGAGTCCAGGAAGCTAGAGTCTGAATTCCTGTCTGGCCATGGAAATCCACTGGGTGGCTTTCAGGAAGTCACATTCTGTCATCCACACAAGAGGTCAATGACAACTTCTTATCCCCAAACATATTTTGCCAAGAAATCATGTGATAGATTTGCCTTATGGTCGTCATATGCCAGAAATGACTTGAAGGCATACAACAGCAAAGAATGCATCAGTAGAGCATTCTGGATTGGATAAATCAGCTATAGTATTCAATTTTTATGTTGTGTCCCTTAGGCCAGAGTCCATAAAATTCGAACGAGGCTTTTCATTACTACTTTGTAGTGGCAGTGGGGCTGCCTAAATGGTAAGAGTGGAATAAATCACAGGCTCTTGTAGACGAACATTGCTGTTTGGTATTTCTGAGAGTTGAAGAGAAAGCTGTAAGATGGCTAGTCAGAGTACATCATGGGCCATTTTCATTCTGTGCAATGGTAAGGATGAAGAGACAACATGAAGCTGCACAAGCAAGCATTTGTACAATTCCAGTTACACAGCTAACGAACTTAGATTTTTCTCTCATCCCGAGATTGGATTCTAATTATTTTGCCATTGCAGACACAAATTATTTCAGGGAGAAAAATTGATTCCTGCTTCACTAACAGGAATCTTCAGATTTAAAGGCTGTGTTTTCTCCTCCATTTCCTTGAAAATGCTAGATGAGATTTCAAAGGCTTGCTTATTTCTTAGTTATGGATAAATTAGCTAGATTTATCAAGGTGAAACCCAGGCATACGATTGATCTGGCTGACCCAATTCTGTAAAGAATGAATCAGAGTATGCATTTTTGTTCATATTACAGTCTGAAAAAAGATTATAGGGTTCACTTCATGGTGTGAACAGAACAGTTCATTCTGCTATTGATGCTGATCTATCCCAGGCTTTACCTAACCAGATTGTTTTTCTAAAAGGTTACTTTCTTTGCTTTTGCTTGTGTTGCACTTAAATCCATAGCAAATGGTGAGGGATGACAAGAGTTGCAGTTCAACAACCTCTAGTCTCATAATTCCCATTAACCTCTTGTTAAAATCCATTGACAACTGCTATTCCTTTCCCATACCACAGAACCAGAAGCTGACTGAGATATATAACCTTTTTGTCATGGCATCATACTGATGGAAAACTATCTTGCTCCAGTGGCTGTGAGGGGGCTATGAAGCCCTCATTGTATTGTTCGAGGATATGGCTGAATGTGGCCAGTCTGCAACTGCAACTGAGAATAGTGTTTACATTTAAGATTTTAACATGCAAATTAATACTACAAGGGTGAGCAGAAAGAGTGTGCTCCTACTCGTCTTCTCTTCCTCCTCCTCCGCTTCACCTAGGTGTATGTGTATTTTAGTCATGCCTTTTAACTTTTGTATATTTTATGTTATTTTATATTGTTTTTAAGAGGATTTTAACTGTTTTAAATTTTATTGTAATGTTTTGTTGTAATGTTTCTGTGAGCCACCTTGGGCCCATTCTGGGAGAAAGATGAAATACAAATGAAATAAATAAATAAATAAATATAGCAGGAAGAATAAACCAGAATTTAGTTTTCAGATCAGCAGATCTATGGTGTCATTTTATATATGAATAAATTTTTTTGTGTTAAAACAATCTTCTGTTTCTTAAACAAATCAGCAAAATAATTCAGGATTTTGCTATTGGCTTGTCTAAAAATTTATTAAAATTTGTTTTAAACCAGGGATAGACAAAATATATCCCTCAAGGACATTTTTATGTGGTCTCCATGAAACATCCAAATGATCCCTGCTGTGGAAAATAACCAAAAACATTTTTTCTTTTTTCTGGAGGCACTCTCCTTTCTCCCTCCCTTTCTCCCTCACTCCCTTCCATCCACAGATGTTGTGATGTTAGTCTCCAAATTCCCCCCCCCCCCAAAAAACCCCTGTAACTGTATATCTGATCACTGCTATGCAAAACTTAGTGGGGAAAACCAAATTTATATCAGTTTTTAGTGATGGTAGCCATGACACATGACCCTTCATAATAGGTTTTTCATTTGAATAGTTGACAAGAAGATACGTAAACTGTGTGATTCCATTTTGCTTGCTAAAAGAAGCAGAAATTAGAGAGCATCCAATAGTAGCCACAGAAGGAACTGGCAGTGATGTATTCAAGTCTTTTACTCCAAGTCTCAAGTCCTTGCAAGATACTTTCAAGTCAACTCTCAAGTCTAGGAGCCAGCTTTTAACAGAAAAAAAGGAGGCGGGGTACGTTTTTCTGAAGGAACAGAAAGTGTGTTAGGCAATGGGCTTGTGGTGGGGCACTGAGGTCTGCTTGACATCCTGTCCCTGCTGGACATCAGAGGAGTCTTGTAAAGCTTTTCAAAAGCTTGGAAGGATCCTTCTGTCTCAAGCCCATTGCCTAATGCATTCACTGTTCCCTTCCAAGAAATGCACCCCACACTTTGGGGGGGTGTCTTGCACCAATGAAGTGAATGACACCAGCAAGTCAATCACTAAAAATGTACAAGTGTCAAGTCAAGTCGAATCATTTTTTGCCATGTCAAGTCTATGTCAAGTCATTGAAGAGACTTAAGTGACTTAAGTCCAAGTCAATTGACTTGAGTCTACATCACTGAAAACTGGAAACACATCTCAAAATACTCAGAAGCTCATTGTTTGATGGTTTGAAAGTTCCTGGTCTAAAAATTTCTGAAGTTTAATTCTAAATAGCCCTCTGTAGAAGGCCTTGGGCTTATACATAGGGTGGGCTTTTTAAAAACTAATAAAACAATTACCTTTGGTGCATCTTGACAACAGTCTTCAGTTTCTTTCATAAAAAAGATCTAAGACAGGGGTAGGCAACCTAAGGCCTAAGGGCCAGATGCGGCCCCCCAAGGCCTTTGGACTGGCCCCAGGCCGGTCCTGCCGCTGCTGCCACCGCCGCCGCCATCACCTGCCATGATGATATTGATTATTGTTGTTATTACTTGTTCTTGAGGTTTTCTTGGCGAAATCTCCACAGGGGTTTTGCCATGGCTTTTCTGTGGCTGAGAGAGTGTGCATTCATATGTTTTAATTTAAAAAATATATTTTTATTTATTTATTTATGGTACTTCGGCCCCCCAATTGTCTGAGGGACGGCAACCCGGCCCCTGGCTCAAAAAGGTTGCCTACCCCTGATCTAAGACATATTGCATCATTGCTTGTAAAGAATTATGAAGTATTCATATGATTTCATGAAGGAATATCAGCAAAAGTGGGCATAAGTAACCTAAAGGAAACAGATCCTGTCTGATCTTGGAAGGTGAACAGGATTAGCTCTGGTTAGTACTTGGATGGGAGACTGTCAATGAATACCAGGTGTTGTAGGCTATATTTTCAGAATAAAGAACTGGCAAAATTGCCTCTAAGCATTCCTTGCCTAAGAAACCCTATGACATTCATGGGTCACTATAAATTGACAAGCAACTTGGAAGCACATAGAGACACACATTTCAGGATTAGAAATGTTACTTTGTGCCAGGTTGGATCATTGATTCATCTATTACAGTATGATTTATATAAAATTGCAGTGGCTATCTAGGCTTTCAGACAATAAGTATTCTACCACCAATCAATGGAGGTTAATGAGTCCCATGTCAGTGGGGCAGTGGATCTGAGTTTATTTTGACTTACTTTAAATTTGAAAGTTATCCCAAGTGTTGAAAGTATTTTGGAAATATCATTTAGCAGTATGAATAGTTCTGTTAAAGTCTGGTGTAGAACCTGGAGATGATTCACCATTCCATTAATTTGGTTATTAATCTTTTCTTTGGATAAGCAACCACTTGGTCTAAATCCTAAGCTCTTTTTGACTATCATTTTTCTAAATAACCGGCTGAAAGTAATGCTGGAGCTAAGGAACATCCCATGAGTCCCTTGGCTGTTTTATCCCTCTTTAACCTTGGATTTATTCTTTGGACATGAAAGCAGATTCAAGGCTATGTTAATTGGTTTTAGGGATTGTAACTTACTTACATAATTTATGTATGAATGTGTTCTGATCTGTTGCAATAATTTGGATGTCAAGTGCATTAAAGGGCATCATACTGTCTTCTTTATCACCATTGAACTCGGAGGTGAAACTGGGAGACAAGTCTTGATGCCCAATATTTTGGTGACTAGACATCTGGAAAAGCAGAGAACAATTATTAAGATAGCCTACAATGCAAGGAAGAATTCCCCTCATTGGTTACACATGTTTGGTCTAATTTGTGCACTTTGTACAAGTATATGTACTTATTATATCATTACCAACTATGTTGCTAAAGCATCACTTAAATTTCTCAGCTCTCACAAAGGGCCTTTACAGACTGCCAGAAATAATGCAGCTTGAGGCCACTTTAACTGTCCTGGCTCAGTGCTAAGGAATCATGGGAACTGTAGTTTATTGTGGCACTGGAGCTCTCTGACAGAGAAAGCTTAGTGTCCCAGAAAAAAATACAATTCCCATGATTCCCTAGCACTGAGCCAGGGCAATTAAAGTGGCCTCAAGCTGCATTATTTCTGGCAGTCTGTAAAGGCCCAAAGTATGGCAGGGCAGGCAGCTCATGCTAAATATTGTCAGATTATGGCCATCCCCTTCCCCACTCCAGGAGGGAGGAGTGGGAGTAGGGATGGACTGTTTGCTGCCCTCCCCTGATACGAGACAGGTTCTTTTAAATCATGCCATGGCAGTTATGCCATAGTGTGAGGCCTTGGGGGCAGAGCCAGAGTCCTTAAAATAGGTAGCCACCCCTAGGGCTTCAGAGCTGCCTTGAAGTCAAACAACCCTCTGCTGGTGTAGTGTGAAGTTTTCTTGGTCGTCTAGGGGCTGGATAGGAATTTTTGTTCCCTATTATTATTATTATTATTATTATTAAAGTTTGTTTCTAGAGTGCTGTCAGTGTACTCAGCGCTATACAAAAGACAATCAAGAGTTTCCATGAGTTTTTTTTTTGCCTACTCCATACTATGTCCAGTTGGCATATGGGAAATTGGCTTGGGTGGAATTTAAATAGGAATCAATTTGGTATAGATGATGCAATTACGATTCAGCTTACATTAATAATTGAATTGGCTTGAATAATTGGATTTGGCTTAAATAATTGAATTTGGCATGAATAATTGAATTATTTTTCGGCGAGCACCTTGGACACCATTTGGGTAGAAGAGAAGTTTCTGGAAACACCTCTTTAGGCCTTGCGGCCTGGGGGGTGGCAGAAAGAAATGGTCCTTAGGTCTGGCTTGAAAGATAAACCCCCTCTTTAATCTTTGCAGATTGGGAAAGGGACTTTCAGACTTCCTAATGCAGGCCGGCCAACAAATAACCCAGCGTTTGGGTTATTGTTGAGGGCTCAGGTGTTATCATCCAATTAAGCTGCAGAGGTGCTCTGGAGAAAGACACCAGCTGCAGCTTCTCCTACACTTGGTTGTTCTTCTGAATTACTTGCAGTTCCATTAAGAAATTAAGAAATAGGTCAATTAATAAATGGCCCTGTTTTCATCTCAATCCTGTGTCCTGTCTTATTATTTCTGGGGTTGAGTGGCAATTGCACCTGTATTTCATGACCAGTGTTTCATGTCAGTGCTTTTCAACAGAATGTTTCTATGATGTGTTTATTCTTGTACTTTCAATTTAAAATACTCCAGGTGTAGAGCAAAATTAACATCACATGTATGGTTTGGGGAGGGGGGATGGCAAATAGTAGGGCATTGTGTTTACTACTTCCATAGTTTTATATATTTACAATTGTTAGTTTGTAATTTTTTTTAAAAGAGGAGGTAGCTCCGAAGGAGAAGTTTCTGGGACTTTTGCCCTCATTGTAATTCGAATTGGGCTGGGCTATTGTATTATGAACATTATGCATTAAACTGATTAAAGCTTGCAGCCCTAATATTTTCAAATATTGTACAGGATGGGGCAGGAAATACATTTTAAATAATAATGGAACTTGCTATTAAAGCACTGAGCTGTAGATGACTAACTACTACATCAGCAATCTTATGTGATTGTAGTTACCATAAAAAATGAAGAGGCAGTAATATGAATAATTTGTAACAGAGCAACAAAGTGCATAATACTTGATTTTGGCTGTAATATTGCTTAACACTGTGTGTGCATTCCACATACAGTCATTCACAGACTGTGCTTATAGTATGATTATGAATGTGTTCTCAGCATTTGTCTGACAAGCCAAAGATTCTTCAAAGTGCATAAAAAGTATCCTCCTATAAAACTTGTTGGCCTAGTTTTTGGTTTTTGGTTGAAGTAGCTTTTTCACATCTCTTTCCCAGTAATTTTGGCCACTGCCTTAATGCCTTCCTGCTGTCAGACCTTCAGTACTGAACTTCCAGATCAAATATATTTGAACATCCAAAGTGCTTCTCGATGTATAAATGAGGGCTCTGCAGATTCTAATTATAAATCATTAAGATTCAGGTTGTTTGTTTGTTTTTTAAAAAAAATAATGTACTCTTTCAAATATAAACAGGAGTTACCAATACAAATTAAATATTTTCTTTTGGGGCACATAGTACTTTGTAGATAGTGCATTTCAAAACTAAAACAAAAACAAAACACCAACATATGTACAGTTGTCCACTATGATCAATTTGGTAGACTTGTATAACTTTTAAGTGACCTATCAGGGATACATGTCTTTTATCTAAGCAATTTTGCTCTTCAACATTGTTCTTCAAAAAGGGACACTTTGGGCAAGCATTAATATTCATGTGATGTTTTAATAACCTGATATCATATTGCAACCTGTTGCTTTCCTCTTGTGCTTTCAGAACCTGGATCCTTTTCCATCCAAATGTTTACAAATCCACTTTGATGTAACTTTTCCCATTGTAAACTGCGTGAAGTAAGATGTATCCTGAACCAGAGTCTTGATGATAGTATTTTTGTCTATAACTATAATAATAATAATAATAATGATAATTTTTATTTGTATTTTCCCGCCTGTCCCTGCAGATTGAGGCAGGATTACAGGTAGTGTAAAAAGTATAAAAATACAATACATAAAATCATCACAACAATGCCCCACCCAACAATAAACCCCCATAATCCCTATAATTAAAACCAATATCCTATCCGGTGAACAGGTTGGTCATCACCTTCCCATGACCAGGAGGTCATATCGGTGAAACAATCAATCTTTTACAAATTAGGGAGATCAGGTGGGTAAGCCCTCCAGAAGAGCTCTGTCTTAAGCGCCTTCTTAAAGGCTTCTAGTGTATTAATAAGACGGATCTCCTCCAGCAGGCTATTCCATAGCTTAGGAGCTGCAGCTGTGAATGATCTCTGGGAAGTTACCTTTAATTTAGTATTATAATACTCCAACAAATACTTCCCTGATGTTCTGAGAGTGAGGGGCAGATTATATAGGGAGAGGCGTTCCTTTAAGTAACTTGGACCCAAGTCATGTAGGGCTTTAAAGGTAGCGACCAACACTTTGTATTGCACCCAGAAACTAATCGGCAGCCAGTGAAGAGCTTTTAACACAGGTGTAATATGGTCCGCCCTGGATGTTCCAGCGACCAACCTGGCTGCCGCATTTTGAACTAATTGAAGTTTCCGAACTTGGTACAAAGGTAGCGCCATGTAGAGCGCGTTACAGAAGTCCAAACAAGAGATTACCAGGGCAAGTACTACTGCTTCAAGGTCCTTTTGGTTCAGGTAGGGGTGCAGCTGGCGAATCAACCGAAGTTCATTCCAAGCACTCCTGGCCACCACATCCACTTGAGATGACAACTGTAGAGATGAGTCCAGGAGTACTCCCAAACTGCGCACTTTGTCCTTCAGGGGAAGTGTGACCCCATCAAGGACAGGTTGACAAAACTCCCTCCCTGGACCAGGGGTACCTATCGCAAGTACCTCTGTTTTCTCTGGATTCAGCCTGAGTTTGTTTCCCCTCATCCAGCCCATTACCGACCCAAGGCAGGCATCCAGAGGAGAGATGCCATCCTTAGTCACCACAGCAGTCGGAGACATCGAGAAATATAGTTGGGTGTCATATTGATGACCCTGCGCCCCATATCTCTGGATGATCTCTCCCAGTGGCTTCATGTAAATGTTAAACAGCATCCTTCTGAGCTTTAGCCCTCACAGTCCCTGACTCCTGGACTCTTACACAACCAGACCCGGACTGACTCCAACTGTCAGCAACGGAAATCTTTATCAGCTACAGCCCACCATTCTATTGACTGTCATCAGCTCACTCCTAATTGGCTGTTGCTAGCTGGGCATAATTCTGCTTACTCTCCACAATCCAAAGGGTCCTATTCATCACTAGAACAAAGCACTCCTGATTCTTAAACTGTCATTTTTCATATCTATACATCATTTCCTATAATAGCTTGGTCTTTGGAGTCCACTATATGGACTAAGCCAATATTGTAGAAAAACTGAATATGGTAAGTAAAGTAATTACTCTCCCCTACAGTGGAGGAGATAAGCTCTCATTTATTGTCCAAACAGTCACCTTTGGGACAGGAGAGGTGAAGAAATTCTTTGGGGGAATGCAGACGGGCAGCCATGGGCCACCCTGGGAAGTGGTGGTTCGGGGCTGAGGCTGCCCCATACCTCAGCCCCGATCCTCCCTTTCACCACCCAATCCTCCCTTCCACAAGCCACGAAAGGGGCGCCCAAAGAGCCACCTCTTCTGCGCCTCTTCCGGCTCAGCGTGTCCAGACACTAAGCCGGAATGATGTAATCGGAGCTCCCATCGTGTGGAAGGGTGGGTGCTCCGATTACGTCCTCAGGAAGGGGTTGGGACACCCAGCATGAGGCTGCCCCTCCCCTTCCTTGCCTCCAAGATGGCGCAAAGTGCCGTCTGCAAAGGAGGTTTGTTTTGAAAAGAAAGCTCTGGACGATAGGTGGGAGATAACTGGTTATTTAAAAAATAATTTCATATCTTGGGATTTCCTGCTTCCCATATTTGAATTGCTCTAGATAAGAAAATACAACAGTTTGAAACAGATAGCACAGGACATTTTTGAAGCATGTCCTCTTGCTTCGTTATGATTGTTTCTAAAAGCTCAATATCTGTAAAAAAAAAAAATCAAGTATAAGCTTTAGCCAGTAAATATTTTAAAGTCAATATTTTTACTGTAAACATTTTGCAGTGACTATTTTTACAGTCAATATTTTAGCTGTGTTATATTATTTGGAATGTCCCTATTCCAAAGAAGACATGAGTATGCAACACTCATGAAAAAACACAACAATATAAACCTACAACTTTACTAGCTACAGTACATCCCAGGTACTCAGCCAAATTTTTGCAAGCAGGATTTTTTTTTTTTTTTTAAGGGAAAGTGCTGACAAGAAACTGAGTTCTATGGGCTTGGTGGTTTGGAAAATATGGTGCACCTTAAAGTCACATTTAAGGCCTAGGTCAACTAACGTTGTAAACTGTAAGGTTGAACATGACTAGCTATGTGCCTTATTATTCCTGCATATTTAAAACAGTCTGCACATAGAAAATTAGAAGCCAGAGGTAAGCGTTGTATCATGGCATTCTCTTGGTATGCTAATTTTGTTTGTGCAAACAAAACTCCCCCATGCTCACCCCCACAAAAATAATTGATGAATGTTTGTAATCTAGTGCTTTCCCAACCATTAGGCAGCCTGATGCAGTCATCTCAGGTGACAAACGGTGCTGAGTGTGAAGGGAGGCAATGTCCTCTGTGGAAGGGCAGAGCTGTATAGAAAACACAGAGTGCCTTATTAGCCCTATGCTAGCTTGCTATCTGCTGGTGTGGTGGGTAATATTGCTAGTGTGATCAGCTTTAGAAGAGTAAATAAGTGGTGCCCTCTTGTCCTTTGTCCCAAACAGCAACATGTATTGGGACAGCCCAGATGTTATCACCCATCAACTGACGTTCTAAAGTACTACAGTTTCAAAGCAGTTACACCAGTTTATGTACTGTGCATGTAAATTATGCTTAACAGGAACAGATAAATATGAACAGAAATGCATTTCTGAATTTGAATATGAGAAAGGATACTCCTCCTCCTCCTCCTCCTCCTCCTCCTCCTCCTCCTCCTTCTGCAGCAGGGATATGCACATACTTCAGTTGCAGGATTGACTCACATGATTTATTGTGTTATCGTGCCTTTCTTGAATCCTTGTTTGCTTTCATTCCCAGATTTTGGACAACAGAGGTTTGATGCACTGAATTTATCAGATATCCTTCTTTTTCTTCCTTTCTCTTCAGAAGGGATTCAATATTTATTAGCATTAAAGCACATGCTTCACTTTCAGGATTGACTTACATGGGATTTACTGTGTTAGCATGGCTCTCTTGAATCCTTATTTGCTTTCATTCTCAGATTTTGGACAGCAGAGGTTTGATACATTGCATTTGTCACTTGTATTTTCTGCTGATTAAATTTTATTTAAAGGATGAAACCAGATTTTAAAAAGAAGTGCTTTATTTTCCAGCTTAAATGTCAAAATGGCTCTACAAATAAAGGTCTGCATGCAGTTTTTAAAGGAAGTAACTGCTTAGTTGACTTTTGCCTTGCACAGATGTAGATAGTATTTGTTAGTTACTTTTTGGAATGTCACTTCAGACAGAAGGGGGCAGCAATGTACAAAATTAGTGATGCTCCCTTTAGCTATAAACCAGTGGCGAGTTGAAGCAGTATCAAATTCCATACTGGAATGGGCAAGGTTTGCAATCTTCACCTATCATTCCTCAAAGGAGCTATTGGCCCACAGCCAGTTGTTCACATTTACCTAGACTTCCTACACTTAAGGGCAAAATTAAAATCACAATTAGTACTTGTATCTGTTTTCTAATTTGAAAAGCTCTTTTAATCTTCCTCCTGCTTTGTGTAACTTGTAAATTGGAAAGGCTGGCTGAAAATTATATTCAAACCTAGGACTAAAGACATTGTTTTATTATGAAAATAAGCTTCATAGCAAATGATTTCTTTTGAGACACTTGATCAGTTTTCTCTTTAGCTTGATACTTTGATAGAAGTCTGCACAACAAAAGTAAACCCAGGAGGAAATGAGTTTCTGCAGATGACTAAACTCATTGGAGGTGAGCTGGACAGTCTGTAAAGGAATGTAGTGATGAGGAAGTTTTACCACTTCTCTATCCCATTGCCTAACATCTTCCATTTATTTGGAAATGGGGAGTGAAAGTTGTTGTCAACTCTAAAATGAAAGCAAAAAGAGAAAAAAGAGAATAAGCAACCTGTATCAAGGTATCAGATGAAGCTTTTGATGGCATGGAGATTCTTCATTTGATTAGTTAAATGTTTAGCCTACTTACTAAAAGTAGTGATATATGGCTACAGTATAAAATCAAGTGTTCAAACTCTCCAAACAGAGATAATCACAGTTGAAAAGAATGAACAAGTGCAAATACAAATTAGAAACAGAAGTTAATGACAAAAGAACATTTACTAACATAAAATAAATGAAGAGTGATTAGACCACTGAGTCCCAAAGTGGGCAGTATCCCCCCCCCCCTGAGCATGGTGGAAAGATTCAGGGAGGTAGTAAAATAAAGGGGGTGGTGAGGGAAAAGGGGGTGGCAGAGGGACCTTCAGTCAAAGTATTGGCACAAAAGAAAGACAAGGTGAACAGATGGTCTTTAGGAACATGGCAAGGATGAGGAATTATAGCACGTGGCGCTGGCAGCAAAAAGGAGTTTTCACATTTGGGACCTTGGTTAAGCTTTAGTTTATTGTGGCACCAGAGCTCTCTGACAGAGAAGGCTAAATGCTTCAGAAAAAAACTACAATTCCCATGATTCCCTAGCATTGAGCCAGAGCAGTTAAAGTGGACTCAAGCTGCATTGTTTCTAGCAGTCTGTAAAGGCCCTTAAGGGGGAAGCAGACGGCTAATTGAGCCGTTTTGGGGGCAGGGAAGGGGAGGGGCAGCCGCACGATTGGCGCCTCAACCCCTTCCCCAGGTCGTCCTCGGAGCAGCCGGCCCTCCGCATGGCCAGCGCTCCGAGGAGGACCTCCCGCTGCAGCGTTCGCACACGCTGCAGCGGAAAAGTCTCAGAAGGTGCGCCACAGCCTTTTGCGGCGCACCTTTGGCAACTTGTGAAAGGAGCACCAATTTAGGTGTGGGGATACCTCGGCCCTGCAGCGCAGCTTCCCGGGGTGGCCCACAGCCGCCCGTCTGCTTCCCCCCTCAGTCTCTAAGGTGCTACAAAACTCCTTTGCATACTGATCTTCCAGATTGACATGGCTATGGGCCTCTGCAGACGGCACAAAGCGCCATCTTGGAGGCAGGGAAGGGGAGGGGCAGCCACATGCTGGCTGCTTCAACTCCTCCCCAAGGTCGTCATCAGGGTGCATGCCATTATGTATGGCGTGCACCCTGAATACTTCCTCCTGGTGCAGTGTCTTCACACGCTGCATTGGAAGAGACATGGAAGAGACGCACATTGGCACTCTTTCCGCGGCTTGAGAAAGGAGCGCTATTTTGGCACTCCTTTCCCAGGTGCCAAAAGGGTGAATTGGGGCCAAGGCATGGGGCAGCCTCAGCCCCAATCCTCCACTTCCCAGTGTGGCCCACAGCTGCCCATCTGCATCCCCCCTATGTCTCTGAATTCTACTAATACTTGACATAGGGGCTATGCAGACGGGCAAAAAGGGGTGCTTTGAGGGAGACTTGTAGGTGTGGCCTTTAGACGACGCGTGCCTAAAAGCAGGGGTAGGCAACCTTTCCCCTTTAAGGGCCGAGGGACTTCAGCTCCCAGAATCCCAGGAGCTATTGGCCAACATGGGACTATTGGCCAACATGGCTGAGGCTTCTGGGAGCTGAAGTCCCTCGGCCCTTAAAGGGGAAAGGTTGCCTACCCCTGTCTAAAAGTCTCCAGGAAAGCACTCTCTAGCCATTATATGCTGGGAAAAGCTGCTCCAAAAAGGAACCGCTTTTTTCTGCTCCTTCATTGAAGATGCGCACCTTGGCATGTGTGTATGTATGCAGCAACACTGATGCACCAGAAAACAGCTGTATAAATGCACTGTCACACGTGAGGCAGAAATTGACTCAGCGATCCAGATCATGCGCCCTATGATGCAAGCTTTAATTTAAAGTGCCCTATGCTTCCAGGTGTGGATGCACTGGTGCCGGTGTGCTTGAATATTAGAACCCAAAATCTACCCCTAATTGTAACCCTACACATGCGCCCTAGCACCTGTCCTCTGTTATGACAATAAATGCATTCTGCTGGATGTACACTTGATGTCAGCATGCACAGCGGTTTGCATGAAAGAGGCTTTTGTGACCTCTTCTCTGCAGGTGTGCATGTGTGCATAAGACCTGCACACCACTTCCTGGCATGATTAGGGGGGGCTCCTGGAGTAACGTTTGTCCATCTGTCCTGTTGACTATGTCCCTTGCATGACCACCAGCTGTCCACTCAAACCTTCCTTGTATGTACCTCTCACCTCCCCCCGATCTGTGTGGGACATGTTTTGTGGAGGATGATGGAGTGTGTTTTCAGTTGACAAACCCATTCTTTTGTACAGGTGCACAGGGATGCCAAACTTCAGTCACCTTTGTACAGACAAAATGACAGATTGTATACCACCCTATAACAGCTCCTGTGCAGGTGCACAGGGATGCCGAACTTTAGTCACCTTTGGAGACAGAGAGTGACAGACTGTATACTAGTCTATGACAGGTCCTGTGCAGGTTCACAGGGATTTTTTCCTGCACAGATGTGCAGGTGTGGAGAGATGTTCCTGCACATGTGCACATGCGTTTGAGAGAGAACAAAAAAAAAAAAATCAAAGCAGCCACTGCTGGCCCATGCGGTTGCTCTGTCTCCTTTTGCGGCGTCCTTGGGGCTGGCAGTGCAGTTGCTGGGGCTTCAATACAGCCTCGGAAAAGCTGCATTGACTCTCCCCGGTGCAGTTGCTCCGTCCTCATTTAGGGCAACCTCAGGGCAGGCAGTGCGGTTGCTGCAGCTTAGGGAAAAGGCAACTTCAAGTCACCTTTTCCTACCTGTCTGCATAGCCCCATAGTTCAAATGTTCTTTTTGATTTTCAGTATGATACTGTGGAAGAGGAGCTGAAAAGATCTGCTTTCTCTTTTTTAGAAGGTTTGGATGCATGAAACAAAGGTCTCTAAAACAACTATATGTCAGAAACCCTCATATATTGTGCCAGTTCAATATATTGTACAAAATAGTCTCTTTTTTTCCTCCCAGAGTGAAATTGGAGATAGTATCGATATGCATAGTATACACATTGTATATTTCTAAAAGGAATTGGCCTTCAGCTGGGAAGGCATGATGATCTTAGGCTTTAGAAAGGAGGTTTGACTCTACAACATATCTTGTGAAAAGCTTATCTTTTGAGATGCTACCAAGGTAACCTGTTAGGTGGTTTGTCCACTGATCTGGCTCAGCTAGTGTGTCTGAATGACAATAAGCCTCCTGCTCATGACTTGTGTCAAGGAGCAAAACATATTAAAAGGTGTTGGGGTTGAGGGTATCATGCATTTAGATTTCCTTGCAACTCTGTCCCATCTATTAGCACAAATGACCGAAGTGAGAAGGGCTACCCATATAGACCACGAAAGTATCAAGGTTTCAGGTCCAAGAGAAGCCTCCCTGTGAAGAGCTCTGTTTACAAACAGCTTTTCACTTTAAACATCCTTACTGAAAGGGATGTTTGTAAGCTACCTATTTGGTAGAATAATTTCTGCACTGAATATTCCATGGCAGTATTGATTATTTCCCCTCTGAACATACTGGTCAGCCTGTATTAAAAGTGTCAATACTCAGTACTTAAGACACTGTGAGGTAGAGTTTCTGTCCAAAATATTGTATCATTTCCTTTGCTCTACAATTCTGTGACAACTAAGCCTTTCTACTCATAAGCTATTTCGCTCTCACAGGTTCAGTTTATCTATCAATTAAACCTTTTATTTTCAAATGTATATACACCTACATTGAACCATTAGCAGTAAGAGTGATTTGAGGATGACATAGCTACTAGGAAGGGAGGTTAGGAAAACAAAAATAAAAAACTGTTTTGACACTTACATAGAGTGAAAAAGTTAAATGAAGAGTCTGCACAAAATCAGAGTCTAAAATAAGAAAAAAGTGCATTTGCATTCAGAACAAATTTAAAACAATATTCTGAAATTTTCTAGAAACATTCTAAAGTGGCTTCTAAAAGACTGTGGTCCAAAACACACTGCAGAAATAATCCAGTTTGAGACTGCTTTAACTGCCTGATGCTAGGGAATTCTGGGAACTATAGTTTTGTGAGGCATTTAGGGGCTATGCAGATGGGCAGGTCTGGGTCGCCCCTGCTAGGGGCGGATCAGGGCTGCGGCAACCCCACGCCACAGCCCCAATCCTTCCTTTTGCTGCAAAATGGTGCTCCTTTTAGGAGCAGCAAAAGGCTGCCCTAAGAGCTGGCACCATGACTCTTCTGTGCCAGAAGGGCGTCCTGATGCCGCGTGCCATGCAAACAGGCATGTGGCATCAGGACAGTGTCAGGTGGGATTGGGGTGGCTGGCATACAGCTGCCCCACCCCAATTCCACTCCCAGGCCAGCCCTTTAGCTGGTCTGCAATGCCCAGTCTTCTCTGTAAAGAGCTCTGGTGCCACAATAATTTCCTTTGAGCCAGGGCAGTTAAAGGGGTCTCAAACTGGAATATTTCCGCAGTGTATTTTGGCCCAAAGATCAGCAAAACATGCTATTTAAGGTTTGTGTCTACTCTCCTGTTAACAATAACCAATGTTTACTCATAAGGCTGAAATAATAACTTCTGTATTTGTGGAGGTTGTTGATTATTTAATTCTTAATGGAATATGTGTTTATCATGAGACAACATTACTCAATGGAAAAGATGGTAATGGTTGGTAAAGTTGGAAGCACTAGGAAAAGATGAAGACCACATTATGGATGGATTGATTCAATAAAGGAAGCCATGACCCTGATTTTGCAAAACCTCAGCAGGATGACAAGGTCTCTTGGAAGTCTTTCATTCATAGAGTTATCATTAAGTTGATGCTGACTTGGCAGCACATAGCAGTGACAACAAAACATAGGAGTTTATCATACAGGGGACAATTGGAAATATAAACGGTAATTAACCCATGATAATCTCACAATTGTGCCAATGGTTTTCACACAATGTTGTGTTCAAAGTGATATTATCCCATGAATAACCTGTTATTATTGTGCAATTGTGCTAAGGGTTTTCACACAATATCAAGGTGAAACATGATTAAAGTGGCATTAACCCACGAACAACCAGGCAAGAAACAGCATTAAGTCATTCATGGAATTTTCCCGTCAATGACTTTTTGCTGTTTATTCCCTGGTTATTCACAGCATAATGGCTCTTGCTTTAATCTCATTTCAATCACGTTTTAATGTCAATTGCACAATTTTTTTTAGGTTAATCACTGTTTAAAGCCCCAGTTTTATTCCATGTGATAAACTCCATAGATTAAATCCAGTGGTTACTGTGCAGGAGTTGTTACTAGTTCAGCTCTTTCTGATTTATGCAAGCATGGGGAAACCTCACTTTCCCTGGTATCTTCAGAGTGAAAAATTTGCACACTCATAAGTCAGAGCTGGTTGAAGCAAGGAATGTCAAATTAGTTTATTTATAGTCCTCACCAGGGAGTTCCATGTTTGTAGAAAATCACTTCACTGTGTGTATGTTTTTAAAGTTCTGTTTATAAAGTCAGCATTTTCATGCATTCATATTGCATTCCCCCCCCCCCCCCAATGCTTTTAACCTAGGTCAGCCCAGAGGATTTAAGGAGATCTTGGTTAGGAATATATTCATTTGAGACTTGGGGCTGGTTTTTTTAAAAGCCTTAGCTAGCTTTTAAAGTATTTTGGCTATTCATAGGTGCCTCTTAAATGATAAACAGTTATTTTCTTCTTTGAAAAAAATCTTAAGAAGTACACTTCTACACTGCCTCCCTCACTTGATTCTAGAATACTTTATTTAGTACAATTTTGAATTTTCAGGCAGCAGAGCTTATGGCAGCAAAACTATATAAAGTTTCCCTGTTATTTTGGTTTGGGTGTTGTTGTTGTGGAAGCCACCAACCACCATTGTGTGGCTCTGATGCATGAGGACAATATGAAACCCCACATTTTGGGAGCATAGCCAAGTAACCAAAGATTAATCATAGTGCTATACATTGCCTGATCAGGTTTTTGAATGTCTGATATGATTTGAAACATGTGTAAGAGCATGGGAATAAGAGCACTACCCTCTCCCCCTCCTTCAATGGTCCTGTCAACATGTGCTCAGTGGCAAGCACCTGATTTTGGGAACCTTTTGGTTGCAGGTCATGTTCTTCCCTGATTTTCTGGCTCCCAAACAACACATCAGGGTAGGAAGACCCATATGAGTAGACAGACTCTTCACTGTTGGTGTTCACCTTGAAATACAAGGAAGGTGATGGACCTATCAATGAAGATGTGACAGGATAAGCTGTTACATTTGTTATGAGAATGTATATGTTTGTCTCCCTTCTCTTTGCCTTGCTGTTCTAATCACGGGAGAAATGTATATTGCTGAACAGATTTACAGTCTTCATGTAATACACTTATTCATGGTTGTAATGAAGATTGTGATTTGATGACAGCAGCATGATGTAGTAATTTGAATGTTGGACTAGGACACTGGAATACTGGGGTTCTAATCCATACTCAGTCATGGAAATCCATTGGGTGACTTGAGGCATGTCACAATCTCTCAGACTCAGAGGAAGGCTCTGAACAAATTCTGCCAAGAAAACCCTGTGATAGATTCATCTTAGTGTCACTGTAAGTCAGAAAAGACTTGAAGGTACACAACAACAACAACAACAACAACAACAGTGAAGATTGTGATTTCATAGACTTATCATATAGATTTTCTTCCTGTCTATGGATACTGGCTGCATGTGATGAAAAGGATTTGCATTTGATGTTTCTAATGTGAGGCAAGTGTTTTCTGTATAATGTGATACTGGCTGTTGTATGATTTGGCCAAATAATTACCAGAAGAAACCATATGCTGACCTAAGGAGCCTATAGTGCAATCTTTAATTCACAGATTAAAGAGAAGGTATATCCTCATAGTTTATTGTTATTCTTCTTGTTGTTATTGTGTATCTTCAAGTCATTTGTGACTTCTGGTGACCCTAAAGTGAACCTATCATGGGGTTTTTTTGGCAAAATTTGTTCAGAGGGGGTTTGCCCTTTCCTTGTGCTGAGACTAGGAAAGTGTGACTTGCCTATGGTCACCCAGTGGTTTTCCATGGCTGAACAGGGATTTGAACCCTGGTTTCCCAATGTGCTAGTCTAACATTCAAACTACTGTGGCACGCTAGCTCTCATGGTTGATACCACCTATGAATTATCAGTGCTATCTATGTCCAGAGATACAAGATAACTGGTAAATTGAACCTGAGCTAATTCTAATGGGGAGGCACTTTAGACAATAGGACTTCCACACTGTCTGTTATATGGTCCAGGTACAGCCTGCTTTGAAAGAATATCAAAAACATTTCCACCAGTAAGGGTTGACACAATTCATCAAAAATATCAAAAACATTTCCACCAGTAAGGGTTGACACAATCCTTGTGGAAGAACTCTCATCAACTCACAGCAGGGCTATAGGAAAGCATACCCAGTGGATTAAGACAGAAATGCTGGCATGTATTAATTTTTGTCAGCATTTTAGTCCATAACCTGATAAACCTTACAGCTGTGGCTCTAGCATGCACAAACCAATCCTTACACAAACAGATGCCTATTTAATCCCCAACCCAGATAAATGGGTAGAGAAATTGGGACTATCCAGAGGATACTGAAAGTGTCTCTGCGTCACATGTTTTGAACTATAGTGTGCTCTGGATATCTGCTAGGTTTGGTTCCAGGATCCTCAGTGGATACTAAAATCTATGGATGCTCCTCTTAAATACAGTGGAGGAATTAGATAGTATCCCTTATATAAAATGGCAAAATCAAGGTTTGTTTATAGAATTTATATATTTTTAAAAATATTTTCAAGCTGTGGATGATTGAATCCATGGATACAGAGGATTGACTGTACATCTTCCACAATCCTTTATGATGGACTGGGTCTTCTGAGATGTAAATCCATAAATATCCAAAGATGTCCTGCCCTTCCTTTCAATGATGATGTGGCAGTATCAGTTTAGAGCATTTAAAAAACAGCATTTTGTAAACAGCAATATATGTATATATAAAGACTACAAGCTGCTGGTAAATTATCCTTAAAATATTTCCTTCATCCCCTTCAAATTAACATCTCTGCCCTGTCTCTAAATTGATGTAATGCCAAAGGCTGGAATATTAGGATATTTGCATGGAATTGTAAAATAAACAAACAGCATGGGGTGGGGGGCACAGGTTTTTCCAACCCCCTCCTCATAAGGAAAATCTCCTTTCCCACAAAGAGCACTATAAACCGAGGTGAGATTTTGTTTTGAGACTCTTGGCTAATGAGATCTGGGAACAAATGGCTAGTATAACTTTGCAAAGTTTACACCCGCCAATGGGAAATGGTATGTTAAACTGACCCTTCCTGGTGTGTTGCTAATTACTAAAGGCAAATGGGCCAAGAAAGGATTATCATTTTCAGTTACAGGAAGACTTCACTCTAGGTTTCTATTACTTCAGTGCACAGCAGCATATAACTCACTATCAGCTGGGGCTGCTTGGAGCAACACACTGACTCTACACAATGGGCTTGTTAAAATTGGTAGCAATCAGGAAAAGATCAGAAGCTAACTTGGCCTTGAAGTAGTCAAAGGCCTGTCAGCAAGACTAAGTGCTTCTGATAAGATCAAGGAGAAAACTGTTTTTTCACGGAAAGGATCTACGAAGTATCCAAAGTATCTTGCTAACCCTAGAAGGAACTGGAGCTGTTTTGCAGTCCTGCAAATAGAGCACTGTATTGGAGTATCTGTATTGGAGTATCTGCTTTGGACTGTAGCATTGACTCTGGCCCTTCCATGTTTGGTATCTGCCCACTCAACACAGGTAGACTCAGGTAAAGAACTTTGTACAGGTCAAGGTGGCACCTTTGGCCAGTGCCTGGCAATATTGCTTCAGAGATTACAATTCCCCCATATCATGAGGGTTTTTTATTGGGGGGAGGGATCAAAACTTCCCATTCAAGATCCATTAGGCTTGCGACTCACAATACTGTTTTCTCATATAAGTGATCAGTGCACCATTACAGTATGACCCCAGTATCTGCAGAGGATGCACTCTCAGACTCACCATGGAAATGCCAAACCATGGATAATAGCAAATCCTGTTGAAATGTCTGACTTTTGGTAGTTGACCATAGAGTTGACCATAGAGTAGTGCTAAAGGACCAAGAAAGTCTTAAGGATTCCTAGTGAGAACACCTTTCTAGACATTTCTAGGTCCTCGAGCGCAAATTATGTTGAGTCATACTGTATTTATTTCTGATGTTCATGTACCACTTTTGATTTCTAAAGCTCTGAAGTAGTTCCCAGTAGGGGATTTTTGGAGTTGTGATTCCCTCCCAAATCCCCCAAGAAATGTGGGGATTTTTGGAGTTCTGCTACAAAAAAAGTAACTCTTTCTTGCTCTCTCTCTCTCTCTCTTTTTTTTTGGCTTAAGCAATAGAACAACTTTCTATATCTGGATAGATTTTAAGATGCTATTCTAAAAGGGGACATTATCACATGTGGGCCAGAAAGCGAAAATAAAAGTGGAAATGAGGCATTACGAAAATAAACCGAAAATAAACTTGTTTCCGCAAACGTCATTACCTTAATTGCGAATTTACAGCAAGTGCAAAGAACGTCCACACACAAGCGAAAATATCCCGTAAATATAGTAGAAATGGGCCTCTTGCACATGCGCAGATAGAGGAATGAGCTTCTTGCACATGCACAGATAGAGTAATGCTCGCAAGAACCATGGGTAGTGACGGGGAAATGCTCCCCAATACGTATTTGGCTATCACATTTGCGGTAAATGCAGAATCACCCTCATCGCGCAATTGCATTTCCTGAAGAAATCGAAATTCAAAAGATCTCGGATCTTTCCACTTTCTGTCGGGGTTCTGTGCGACATTGTGTGAAAACATGGGCCAATAATCCGGTATCGGGATTTCATGTGGATTGTGTTTGGATTGCGCCCCGTGTGATAACGTCCAGGGTATATCTGAATGTCTGAAAGTAGGCACACCATAAATGTAAGATCCCCCAAAAGCACCTGTGCCACTGAATGAGTCATCAGCCTGAAGATTTGAACAAACATCCAAATGCCTTGGTAACATTATATCCAAATGGTAGTAAAAGCATCAATTGTTAGTATGGCACATATTCTTTTTTGCAAACCTCAGATGCACTTAAAGCAGCAAACCTGGATTGCAACAAATGTTTCAGTTGTAGATATTGCCTTTTAGCTGCTAGAGGCAGTTTAAACTACTCCTGCAAAATTGAAAAAGGCAAAAACTCATCATCAGCAACAATTATCTGATTTATAGTAAAAATGCCATTATCAGCCCACAGCTTCTATAAAAATAATTCCTTAACAATTTACAAATTTGGATTCCCCCCTAAAGTCAATTTGGCATAAGTGAATATGACAAATAGCAATTGATGGGAAAATCATTGCCACACAATTCTAATTGCTGGAATTGTTAGCAAGACACTGCCCCCTCTCTTTTTAAATAAAATGAGAATTGCTTACTGTCCATTTGAATAGAGGTGCCAAAAATGAAGAATCCAAGGCTGACCATGGTGGATTACTTATTTTAAGTGGATAAGACCAAAAATTATTGCAAGATAAGTTATGCCTGATGGTATGTAAGAAGACCCAGAAGTCCAAACTCTCCCTCTTTGACTGGAACTTGCATCCTTTTCACAAAAATTCTAGGAAGAAATGAGCTTCTCCAAATCTCATTAGTTTTTGAAAATACTTGCAAGGTGTAAGTAGAAGAATTCCATGAATGACACAAACAATTCTAGGTATTGAGCCAGTCTCAACATAACAGCTAGAAGCCCATTCCAGTCTCAGACTTCAGTCTGATGTTTATGTTTCAATCTATGGGTTGGTCTTTTCTCTCTCTTTTCCTTCTTCTTTTTTTCTTTGTTTTTTCTTCTTTATTTTCACTCCTCTTCATTTTCTTTCATTCTTTGTCTGCTTTATGCATTTTATAAATAATGGGTGTATCAGCACTGTAGAAATAATGGACTTTGACACAACTTTAACTGTCATGGCTCCATCCTACAGAATCCTTGGATTTGTATTTTTGTGAGAACCCAGCACCCTTTGGCAGAGAAGACTAAAGACCTTGTAAAATTAAAGATCCCAGAATTCCATAGGAAGTAGCTACAGCATTTAAAGTGGTGCCAAACTGCATTATTTCTATAGTGTAGATTCACCCAGTGACATCAGCTTACTTGTGGAAAGGGTTCATTAAACAGCTAGTCTAGAATCCTGATGTTGGGCCTAGAATTGGACCTGGTTTTAAGCCCAGTCAGTAAATACTCCATTGTCTCAGCCAACTGAATTTTTTAAATTCCCTATTCACAAAGATAAGGAATATAGCCAGATACTTGATGTAATGCTTCAGATTTAATTGCATTGCTAGCATTCTTGCTTTGATAAATTGTCTCCTCTGAGCACTTATCTCCTTTGTATAGTCAGGAAAAATCATTACCTTATCTGATTTCCATTGCAACTCCCCCCACTGCCTAGAAGAAGAGAATCTCTAGTAGCCATGGAGAAGTTAAACAACCACTGAAGTAGACCAAAGCCATTATTTAGCATTGGAAACTTGATAGGCTCTCTTGATTTCTAGTTGAAATTCAGAAGGCAGAACCAACAATTTACACAGAAAGTTGTTCAAAAATTCAGTTAGGTGAACACCAGTTTCCAAGTCTCACAGGCCAATGATCTATAAGTTAGCACATTGAGTGAGAGACTCTAGCTGTGAAATCCAGGCAGACAAAAGACTATGGGAAGCATTCATAGCCATTTCATGAGCTGTAACCCTTTCTTCTAAGGCCCCAGGCTTCAATGCTTTTTATATGAGCTACCAGGATGCACATTGAATCCTTAACAGAAGCAACCAAAGGTTGCATGGATAGCATAAGTGATTTCAGCTCATCAAGTTATGCAGTCATACCTCATAGCATGTCTATGACCACTTCACTCTTTAGATTCTTTGCAGGGGAAAGTGTGGGAGGTGCAGTGGAGGCATTTATTCTTTCATTTTTTCACATTGTACAAAGCATTGCTGAAATCTGACTGAGCAAAAGTTCTAAAATGGAAACTAAGCTCCTAGATAAAGTAAAAGAGGTTTTAAAAATATCCAACATTAAAGAATATACACAACAAAGTAAATTAAAACAAATAGCTACAGTATATTTTGGAAAATTATTCTCAACAGAAGAAACAACACAAGAAAAGAGTAAAAATGAGAGAATTTATAAGAAAAGACCAAATCTCACAACTTACTAATAAACATAAAGAAGAACTTGATGCACCAATCACCATGGTGAAAATAGACAAAGCCATAATGAATCTGAAAGAAAATAAGGCACTGGGACCAAATGGGTTGATGGCAAAGTATTAAAAACATTTAAGGAAGAACTATCATTAATGCTATATAAGACAATTCAAGAAATAGATTATGGCAAATTTCTGGAAACATGGGGCCAATCATTAACTACCTTAATACCGAAAGAGGGAAAAGACCCTGAATAAATAAGTAATTACTGTCCAATTGCTTTGTTAAACCTGAATTATAAGATATACACATCCATTTTAGCAGAAAGATTGAAAAAAGCACTATCATCCTGGGTACATGAAGATCAAACAGACTTCCTTCCAGGGAGACATTTAAAAAACAATATTAGAACAGTAGTGGGGGAGACATTTAAAAAACAATATTAGAACAGTAGTGGGCATCTTAGAATTCTATGAAATCCATAAAGAATGAAAACTAGGAATTATATTTTTAGTTCTAGAAAATGCATTCAATAACATTAATTGGGACTTTATGAAAATAGTGATTGAGGAATGTGGAATAAGAGGAAGATTTATGAATTGGATCCACAATATATATACAAATCAAAACACATAATTATAAATAAGATAAAACAAAAAGTTGTATTATAAATAAGGGAATGTGTCAGGGATGCCCACTGTCCCCTTTGCTTTTTATTATGGTGTTGGAACTTTTAAATAAGAAAATAAGAAATGCTAAGTTAATACAAGGACTGGAAATACATAAATATAGCTATAAACTTTACACTTTCATGGATGATTTAATAGTTTTTTGTTTTGTTTTTTGGAGAATCCAACAATGAATATTATAAGACTGGTGGAAATACTAGAACAACTTGGCATTCTAGCAGAATTCAATAAAAGTAAAAGTGGTATATTAACTAAAAAATCTCTCTAAAAAAGAAGAAGAGTTTAAAAAAGAAAATGGAGTTCCAGATAATTAATAAAGCTAAATATCTAGGAATAATAATCATGAAAAAGAACTCAGAGTTATATAAGAATAATTACATCACAACTTGGAATTGCATTAAGAGAGATTTGGAAAATGGGATAAACAACAGCTGTCTCTAATGGGTAGAATTGCCACAATACAAATGAACGTGCTGCCTAGAATGTTATACATATTCTAGACAATACCTATTTTAATAAACAAACACCATTCAAAATCTGGAGGAAAGACTTATCCAATTTCATATGGCAGGGAAAGAAGCTGAGAATAAAAAATATCAATAATGCAAGATTGAAAGGAAAAGGGTGGACTAGGGCTTCCAAATCAAGAAATATATTATAATGTGTGTGCTCTAACATGAATAAAAGAATGGATAACATTAGAAAACCAAAAATAACTAAAAATAGAAAGTATTAAGATGAAAGTTGGATGGCATGCATGTCTATGCTATGATAAATTTGTATAAGGAAAGCACTATTTATAGTCTAGAATAAATACAAAAGACACTTTTACACAAAAATCCCAAGATGGACATCCACACAGGAAACACTCTACACACAAAAAAAGCTCTATCCAAAAGAATTTGGATTAAATATGAAGACATACTAATAAAAATAGATGAAGGACATGTTAGAATATAGATGGGTTATACAGTCAAAGGTGAAATGTAGAGATGTGTGTGTGGAAATTTCCTCATGAGAACAACATCTAGAGAAACAAAGTGAATCTAACACCAGATGGCCAAGCAGACATAAACATATACTTTCCCAAAGGTACAACTCATGGACACAGACTTTGTTATGGGTAGCAAGAGATATCCAAATATGTAAACATCATTAGGCTGAGAAAATAGTCACATGGTGGATGATGGACAGCAAGAGGCTGGGTTAGTATACATCATACAGACATTATCCAATTAACATAAGGTTAACACCTAGAAGGTAGAGTATGGAAAGGGCCTAGAGAATACTGTGTTTGAGAATGTTTATTGTTCAAAAATGTGAGTGCAACTGCAACAAGTTGGGATCCTAAGCTTTTGGGATTGTTAAAGATGTAATCTTTCATGGCTTAACTGGACAAGTTCATCACAATGGATTTTACTTAGTATTATTATTATTATTATTATTATTATTATTATTATTATGCATTAATAAACTATGCTTTTGGACTTTACAATGTGTCTTCTCGACTGAGGAAGACAGGATCCTGAAGAAGGGAAGCTGAGCCAGTTGATGGTAAGAGATACAAAGTGGTCGTGGATCACAGCAGCCAGCTTGTCCTGCAGATTCTGCTGGGTGCCAAAGAGCATCACTGCAACACCCATCATCCACACACTGACAGGACACAACATCAAAACTAGGGAAGAACTGCAACAAGGGAGATCAGAAATGAATTGGCTCAAATATTGGCAAATCCAAGAAGATTTCAAAAAGGATATGGAAACATGAGGAGCAGAAAAAGAAATGAAAGATTTTGATAAAATAATAAAGGAAGAAAAAACTGATAAAGAAAATTGACAAACGTCTATTAGAGATAGAGTTAAGTGAGGAGACAATTAAGAATAATATGATTAAATGGATGCAGAATATCAGAATATCAGAAATGAAATGCCCCTAACAAGTTGGGAGAATGTGTGGGAAAATAACTTGAAATTTACAAAAAGTAACAGCTTAAAAGAAAACTATTTTTTTAAAAAAATTATAGATGGTATATGACTCAAACCAGATTAGCAAAAATTAAAAAAAATCATAAGAATAGTTGTTGGAAATGCAAGGATAAGATGGGTACCCCACACCATATGTGGTGCCAATGCAAAAAAGTTAAAAAAAAAAAGTCTGGGAAAATGTACATAAAATTATAAAAGAAACATTACAGAAGAATGTTCCATTAAAACCTAAATTGTTCCTATTAAATATAACGGAAGTAAATGAAGATAAATAATCATGATGGAAAAAGTGTAATTTTATACATGATCATAGGCACACGTTTGATATATGCAAGATACTGGAAAATTGATGTAATACCCACTATAGATAAATGGATAGTGAAATTAAATGTCCTAGCTTGTCCATGTATATTGGTGGAAAGACAACACAACAATATGAAAAGAAATAAGTGTCAAAATGGTGGAGAAAGAATAAGAAGGATTTAAAAAGTCAAAAAAGCTGTATAGAATATGTAATATATATGTAAGTAGTAAACAGTAAACTGGGGCAATAAGATACAGAATATTGATTTAGGTCTCTGTTTTTATAAAGATGTTAAGAAAAGGAAGATGGTATAAAACAGAACTTAACTACTCAATAGTGAAAGATCTATTTAGAAAGAAGGTAATACATTATGGGGTGAGTATAGACAAACTGATGGGGTTTGCTCCTGTCACTAGCCCTAGCTTCTGCCAACCTAGCAGTTCAAAAGCATGCAAATGCAAGTAGATAAACAGGTGCCACTTCAGTAAGAAGGTAAATAGTGTTCTGTGCAATCATGCTGGCCACATGATCACAGAATAGTTTCTGACAATGCTGGCTCTTTGGCTTAGTAATGGACATGAGCACTGCTGCCTAAGGTTGGAAACAACTTAACAACCTTGTCAATGGGGAATACCTTTACCTTTACTATAAGATAAAAGCATAAAACATTAAATGCAGTAAAATATATAAGACAATTAATTAAAAAAAATGCATGACTTAAAGAGATAATGGCAGAAGCACTCAGCAGTGGGAGTCCACCTAGTCTACTCCTATTGGTATAAAAAAACAAATATATTTGAGCACATTGGGCTGATGGCTTCTGGCACAGTTTGATACCACCATTTCAATAAAGGAATCATTTCAGCAAGGTTCAGTAAGGTGTTGAATCAATTTATTTTGTCCTCAGGAAGTCTAAGAGAACTATTGGTTATCCCTTCCCATGCAACAGGCGACAGATATCTGGTGGCACATTATTGTGTACCCAATGTAAAAAAAGAAAAAAGAAAAAGAAAAGAGAATCCTTTTTTAAAACCAGTAGGTTCTATTATAGGTTGAGTTGCTCTTAGCTAAAATTCTTAGGAATGCTTGGACCAGGAAGAATTTTGGATTTTTAATTTTTTTGGGAATGCTTGCATATACTTAATGAGATATCTTAAAATGGGACCCAAGTATGAACATGAAATTCATTTATCTTTCATACATACCTTATAAACATAGCCTGAACATGGCCCCATGTGTTTCAGTTTTCATCTGTGAAATGCTAGAGGATATGCATCCATAGTAGAGATTTTAAGCTTAAACTGAACAGCTGAATATTTAAGGTAAAGCCTTGCCTTTTAAGAGTGATCCCGGCTTATAAGTGGTCATCTTTTAATTCTAGTCAATGGCCTGAATCCAATTGTTAGTCCCAACTGGAGTAGAACCCATTGAATCAATCGGAACTGAATAAATCAGTGCTTATATGAATTCCATTGATTGAATCAGTCTGTTCTAGTTGGGACTAACAATTGGATTTGGGCCCAAAGAAGCCAGACACAACCAAGCCTATGAAAAACTCAAATCCATTTGATTCCTCTTTAGGAATCTTTTAGAACTAGCAGACTCCCTCTTGAACTGAATATGAATTATTTTGTGTCTGCAAAGTGGCCAGCAAATTTATCACATAGCATGCAGGCCATGACTCACTCTTGAGGTGAAAACTCCTGGTGTTTTCTTTAAAGAATGCCATATAAAGCCTATCCATTCTATTGAGCTTAGTTCTAGATTGTATTTTGTATCCATGAAAAAGTTAAACTGCTCTCAGAGATTATCTAATTTTATGCAAATTCACCATAGCTCCCTGTTTGCTTGTGCATTAATCATTGTTAACTAAATTACGTACATTTAATCATCTTAACATTGGTGTTAGCCCAGACAACAGGCCCTGGAGATATCTGGAAAGAAAGAAAGAAAAAAATAGTTGATAACAAATTATATGGTAGGTGGTGGAATGAGGGGTTATTAATATCACTCCAGTTTGCAAGTTTTATTTTACAAATGAAGACTTGCAACAAAAGTTTGCAGTTTATTTTCTACCCTAAGAGTGTGGCCATTCTAGTTTCTGACTTCCTGAATAAGAGCCTTATAGTGTGATTTGAGGTTAGCAATGCTTACCTTTTTTATTAATGCACTGTACCTATATTAATGTTGATATTAATTAATATTAATGCTTAATGTTGAACATAAAGAAAACAAAAATAATGACCACTGAGGACCTTCACAAGTTCAACCTAGATAATGAAGAAATAGAAATAGTAAAAGAATTCCCATACCTGGGATCAAACATTGATAGAAATGGGGACTGCAGAAGAAGACTAAAAATAGAGAGGGTGGCTATGACAGAACTAGAAAAGGTTCTAAAATGCAAAGATATAAAGAACTCACCACAAAAGTTAGATTCATACATGCCATTGTATTCCCTATTACCATATATGGATATGAGAGCTGGACAGTTAAGAAAGATAATAGGAAGAAAATCAATTCATTTGAGATGTGGTGCTGGAGAAGAGCGCTGAGGATCCCATGGACAGCCAAAAGGACAAACAAATGGGTCTTAGAGCAGACCAAACCGGAAACCTCCTTGGAAGCCAAGATGACCGAACTGAGGTACTTTGGATACATCATGAGAAGAGAGGACTCTTTGGAAAAAACAATAATGCTGGGGAAGTGGAAGGAAGTAGGAAGAGAGGAAGACCACATGCCAGATGGATGGACTCTATTAAGGAGATCACCGGTATTAAGGGGTTGCAGGAATTAAGCAGAGCAGTATAGGACAGAGGATCTTGGAGATGTCTCATCCATAGGACCACCATGAGTCTACATTGACTTGAGGGCAGTTAACAATAGCAAACACCTATATTTATTTGTCTATATCTGAATCTATATCAATAGATTAATTCTCTGTCATCTTACTTTTTTGGATGCTTTTAAAATGTTGCAGTTTCTCTCTCTTCCTCTCACTTTCCCACTTTGTCCTGAACTTACTTCCATTGCTGCAAGCTGAGTTCAAAGTGCAAAAGTAGTTTGCAGGCAGTTCATTCAATGGGAGAAGACAGGATGAGGCAAAATCTTGCCTCCAGCTAAACTCAGGCAAAAGCAAACTGCTGCAACCTCTCCTCATTTGTATGTTGCACCTCTTTTCCCATCTTGATCACACTCTGATGTTGCTTGGTCATAGATGTCCCAGTTTTCATATATGAAAGGTTGAAAGTGTATATCTCTATATCAAGATAGAGGATGTTACAGAACTTCCATTAGAATCTGGCTGACTCTCCTGAATTTGAGCACTTTATTTCTATAAGCTTTGGAGGGGAGGATTTTTTTAAAAAATATGATGAAAATGGTGGTTATTTTTAGGATAATATGAACTGGTGGAGGTTCAAACAGGTCAATTATTTTTCTATCTTCCTCCATTTATTTTTATTTTTACTGATTCCTTCAACAGATCAACCATAGACTTAAATTCTATAGTCAATACAGGTAATTCAGTGTCCCTTTATAAATCCACCTCTGACTTACAATAAAGCAATAAAACTTGCAATTAAACAAAGGATGACTTTGCTGGCATAAGCCATTCCCTGAAAATTATGCTCTCCCCACCCTAATATGGAAATAATGGCTGGATGATATTTAATTTTTAAAACAAACAAACAGGCTCATGAAAAAGATGTGTTTTTAAAAGAACTGTTAACCTTTTGTTAGGAAACGAGATACTGATGTTCAACCTTTTTGGATTCCTCTATGGAAAGATCCCATTTCTTGCTCCATATGAGAATAAAGTGATGCAGTTTAATGTTAACCTTTTAAATCCTTGGCATCCCACAGGGAAAGGTTTCTATGGTTTACTTTAAATTTATAAACTATATAGCCAGGCAGTCCATTGGTTAGGTAGAAAGGACCACAGTTTCACTTGTTTCATAGTTTCACTTCCAGAAGAATAAACACTTTGACAGTGGTAGCTGATGATGTCCATGTCAGTTAAGATGGTGAATTCCTTCCAGGTTTCAGTATGAAGTTTAAAGGGAGCTGTCTCAGGTACTGTGCTCTATCTTCCAAATAAATTCAGCACTTTGCATGAAGTTTAGGCCAAAACCTAGACCGGGATCACTGTCCCACTGACAAGGATGCCCCAGCCACCACTGGTATTTGATCACCTCAATGTGCTGATAAAAAAGAGTAAGTGGGACCCTACCACAAAATGTTGCAGTGTGTCCCAGTGTATCCCTGGTGTATGAGGAAAATCAAACCGGGGCTAAACAGGCAGAAACAACAAACAATATCCATCCCCTCACAAAACTTAGCATTAGTTACAAGAGTACCTTCTGACATGTAGGCCTTTCCTCTAATTTATGTATTTTCATTCATGGAGTCACCAGCCATAGAGCATGAGGCATCTCCATTTTATTGAATGATTGATGTTCCTGGGGAAATGGTGGGAAGGAGCTGTTTAAGTAGCTCCAGCGCTGTCCTAAAATATGAAGAGTAGACAATACTGCAAGATTTTTGTAAGCTACAGTTTATTGTTGTGTGACTTCAAGTCATTTATGACTTGTGGTAAGCGTCTCATTGGGTTTTCTTGGCAAGATTTGTTCTTGCTTGAGGTTAAAATTGTGTGACTTTCCTAAGATCAGCCAGTGGATTTCTATGGCCTGGGGGAATTCAGATTCTGGTCCCCCTGAGTCCTAGTGCAGTATTGAAACCATTACACCACACTGCCTCTCATGCTACAGCACATCCCTCCCATTTGCAATAGAAATCTTACATTGCAGGTTTGTTGCACATCACCTTCTCAGCACACCCTGATATTGGGCTGAAAACAATGAATAACATGGCAGTGTTACTGTAAGTGATTCTCCTGGTATTAGCTCAGCTTGCAATCTCCGGTAGGGATCTCTCCAAACAAAACCATAGGGCAGTTCTGAACTACTCTGAGTCTGATGTACAGTATTCACTGCTGGGCTGTTGTAAGACAGTGGCTGAAATCATATCATGGTTGTACCACATCTGAATTTAGAACATTAATTGTGCTAAACAACTCTTATATAGAATGGCAACGCATGCAACTGAAACAAGACACCAGATATGTGAGTGAATGTACAACCAAGGCAGTGTCTGCACTGCAGAATTAATGCAGTTTAACATCACTTTAACTGCCATGGCTCAATGTATGGAATTCTTGGAATTGTCATTTGTTACGGCACCAGAGGTCTCTGACACATAATAATAATAATAATAATAATAATAATAATAATAATAATAATAATAATAGCAACAATAACAATAATAATAATAAAAATGTATTTATACCCTGCCCCTCTGAGATCAATCGGGGCGGCTGACCAGTTAAAAATACAATACATCCCAATCCCATCCCTACCCCCTTAAAAAATATTAAATCAGATAATAGTTAAAAGCCAAGCAGAATAAAAATGCAGCAATTGGCTGCAACAATATTAATAACGGTGACATAATGGAGGCAGGGATGGGAGCAGAGGACGCAGCAGCAGAGCCCCAGCCTTAGCCCTTTAAGACTCTTGGGGGTGTGGCCCTGATGCTCAGCGGGAGGCTATCTCTATTTTTGTATACTTAGAATGCCTTTGTTTTTGTATTGATGTGTATTGTGTGTTAAGCTAATTTTAATGTATTATTGATTTAATATATTTTTAAGGGGGGGGTGATATGTTTTTGATATTTGTATTGTATAGGATTGTATTTTAGATTGTAAGCCGCCTGGATAGCCTTGGCTTAAGGCGGGATATAAATAAAATGTTATTATTATATTATTATTACCTCCTTAAAAAATATTAAATCAGATAATAGTTAAAAGCCAAGCAGAATAAAAATGCAGCAATTAGCTGCAACGATATTAATAACGGCGACATTATGCCACATTACGAGAGACTCTAAGAAGAATCTCTGAAAAGAGTTCCTGAGGCCAGGATAATCTATCCTGGAAAGGCCTGTCGGAAGAGATCCGTCTTGACAGCTTTGTTAAAGCTGTCTAAAGATGTCAATTGGCGGATCTCGTCCAGCAGAAGGCTAAATATCTTACAAAACTACTATTTCCCAAATTCAATAACATTGAGCCGTATCAAGTAAAGTGGTGTCAAACTGGATAATTTCTGCAGTGCAGATACAGCCCAAGTACACATTCATGCACACCTCATTTCTTGCCACCTCATTTCCATACTTAATGACTATGTGTCCACAAACAACCATTGTTAAAACTGGACTTGCTATTTCATTTGCATACACAAATGATTTTGAATTTGAATTGACATTCTCACATACCTAGGGCATATATATGTCTGTCCCTGGCTTCCACTCTACCAAAAGCATCTAAGGAAGTAGACTGAAGTCTATGAAAGCTCATGCTGCCAACATCTTTCAGTTAGTCTCAAAGGTGCTACAAGATCTCTCTACATAGTGATTCTACAGACTAACATGGCTATATCTTTGAATTCTACATCCATGCACAGTGGAAGAAGCACTTCCATGAACAATGCACAGTGTGCCTATCAATGAGCACTGTACAATGTACATCCATATTCACAATGGCACTGTCTGTGCAGCTCTGATTCTGCAACCATGAACTAAATGCAGATATTCTTCACTGGTCAAAAATGGCCAATACTTCTGAACTTACCCATGAGTAAGACACCAAGAGGATTCTGGTCAGCCACAGCCCATTCCATCCTGCACTTTGAGGTCAATGAACTCCAATGTCTTTGGTAAGCAAGGGCCTGATTATTATTTATGTTTATGTTCATATTAAATACAAATAGAGTTAGAGTAGGGACTCTGTCCTTTACTGTTTCGGGTTTTTATTTTTAAAGTGCTTGGACACACTTCTTCCAAATTCTATCTACATGAGCAGTTCTTTTTTATTTCTAACAATGAAAAACAATTTTGTACACTTTAGCAGTGTGTCTTTGCCACACTGTCTGATTTGGCAGTCTTAATTAATCCTATATCATCCTGCTTCTTCAGAAGCTTTTAAAATATCCTGGTTTCTTTCTTTTCTGCCCACTATCCTCCTTTGTACAGCTTGTTTCAGTTGCTGCAAACTGAGTTCAAAGTGCAAAAGTAGTCTGCACTCCATTAACTTTGCAGAGGAATGAGGAGACTGGAAGAATCTTACCCTTCTCCTTTAGACTGAGGCACAAGCAAACTGCTGCAGTCTCAGCTAGCTCATGTGTTCTTCCTCATTAATAACTTTTGCCATATTGACCACACTTCAATGTGGCTTGCCCACACATATTCCAGGTTTCATCTGTGAAATGTTGGAGAGTATCCTATGTGCCTCTTCTGTTCCAGCCAGAATATTGCTTTCCTCCAACATCTCATTAACAGTTTCCCCACATTTAGTCATCCAACATTCCTTCCTATTGAGTTATTACAGAGCTGCTTGGGAGTTTTTCTCCACTCTTTAGAGAGTTTTGTTTTTGTTTTTCTGAATCTAGGTAAATCTAGGTCCACATATACTTCACTTGTGTGTGACTGATGTAATTTTGGCTTCAACTTCCTGGACATGGAAAGAATCAAATTAGTTTCAAGGTGTATGATAATCATAGCAGTAGAGTGCTTTCTATATGCTTCTTGCATTGTAATCCACAGACCCATGCTTATTCATTGGGGATAAAACCAAGTAGACTTGCATAAGATTACAGTGTGGTTTTTTTTGTGTGGGGTGAGTGGGTTATTTCCCTCTTCCTATCTTCTCTGCATGGCCATTTTTAGTAAGAACTTGTTCTTCAGCAGGTCTCTGATTCAGGATTAAGGACCTAATATCTGTATATTAAATACAAACTGCTTTATTACTGTAGAGTCAACATTTGTATGTTAAATACAAATTGCTTTGTTACTTTGGAATTATAAAAAAACAAGAAGACCAGCATTGATATGTATAAGTATTTGGCTTATCTTGTCCCTGTTTATTTTTAAAACTAATGGAAGAAGTACATAATGTTGAAGCATAATGCTTTGTACAGCTTCCCTAGGCCAAATATCATTCACCTTGTGAAGGTGTTTTGCTGTGATTATTATATAATCAATTTAGGTAAATGAATTATGTGGCAAGAGACTTTTTAGAATGCCAGATGTCTACTCACTTTACATCTTGAAACTCCCTGTTAAAATGTTTTTGCGTACTCTCAAGATGATAAAGATTAAGCTCTCATGCTCAGCTGGAATATCTACTCAGTCTGAATGATCTTTAAATCAGGAAAACGTGGGGATAAATATTTGCTGTTCTCACTTTTTTATGCAGGAAGAATCCAGGAAAAGGACAGTTCAAGCTTTTCAATCCACTTAAACTATGAATGTGGGCTACTCTTTAGGGCTTATTTGCACACTTAGAGGCAAAACATTTTATAAAATAAAAAGCATATTTTTGGTACCAGGGGGATGCTAATTTCTTATAATAGAATCAAGTATAGTCTCCAGATATTTTATAACTTGTCCTTTGGTCATTGGGGTTCTTTTGGTGAGGAAAGTCCACATAAAACTTGAGAAAGGTCTTCTTTTTCTTAGATCCATGGTTATATTTTCAGCTTTTATCTATTAAAAATAATGAGTTTCATGTATGTCTTACAATAAGCTTGTCTCTTCTGAAGAGAGCAGAGATGGGAGACTGGATAAACATCAAGCATTAATGGATTGACAGGAAATTGAAAGTTGCTAGTAAGGTGCCAACTAACAGCAATTAATTCTCTGAGTAAAGTAGCTAGTACATTTATTTGCAGCTGTCCAGAAATGGTTTTCAGGACTCTGAGATGGTCTAAGACTAAACTAAAATGGAAGGAAGGAATCAAAGGAGATCAAGAGACTGTTATCCAACTTGTATATAAGTAGCTTCACTTTGTTATTTTTACCTCTTACAGTTCCATAGATTTCAACTGAGATTTGTATAATGAAAATGAAGATTTGAAGTCTGCAAGAACATAATGGCAGGGAATTTGGCTAAGGATTGGTAGAAACTGGCTTGGTCTCTAGTATGTGGTGGTAAGGAGCTCCTTTAATAATAATAATAACAATAATTTATTTATTTATTTATTTATTTATTTATTCCCCGCCTCTCTCTCAAACAATCTAGATTTTCCAATCACTTTTTTATATGAGGTACACTACTGTGTATCTTGGTCCATAGGCTATTCATAAAACATTTGTTTGTATTTACTGCTGTCTGTAGGAATTATGAAAATTATGGGGGGAAGCAGACGGCGCAAAGCGCCGTTTTGGGGGCAAGGAAGGGGAGGGGCAGTCACACGGTGGGCGTCCCAACCCCTTCCCCAAGACATCATCGGAGTGCCTGACCCTCTGCATGTCCGGCACTCTGAGGATGCCTTACCACCGCAGCGTCCACACGCTGCGGCGGAAGAGTTGCCGAAGGTGCGCCGGCAGCCTTTTGCGGTGCACCTTCGGCGACTTGTGGAAGGAGTGCTATTTTAGTGCTCCTTCCAGGGGCGGCGAAGCTGCGCTGTGGGGCCAAGGTGTGCGGATACCTTGGCCCCGCGGCGCAGCTTCCTGGGGCAGCCCCATGCCGCCCGTCTGCTTCCCCCCAATGTTTGTCTGAGACCTAATCTAGCCAAACCAGATTCTAGGATCACCAAAATGAAACAATCACTACTTGTGCAACAAGATATATGTAAGTTTTGGATAAGACTTGGTGGACACATCGATGCATAATATGAACAACAAAAGCAAAAAAATCTTATACATGCCCTCTCAGGTGATGGAAGCCAGAATTCCTTGCAACTGGCAATGAACTGGGTTTACAGTATGCACAAATGTATTGTTCCACAGGACAGGAAAAAAATCTGTTAGGTAGGCTTTCCTCCTCAAAAAGCAAGACCAAAGAAATATTTCTCTTGGGAGATGAATCACCTTTTTGCAGAATAGGTCCAACAAATAAGAGGGAAAGTTGAGGTCACATTTATTTAACTGTGGGGTGCAATTTAACCCTTTTAAAGGGAAATAAAAATATGCAAGCAAAAGTGTGTGTCAGATTATTTATTCTAAATCTGCCTTCCCAAAGAATAAAGACTTACTCCAAAAAACAACAAACATTCAGTTTGTAATTTTAAAAAAATAATAATTACTTTAATAAATAAATACATAAAAAACTAAATCCAATCCTAACTGGTGATGGTTTGGGTAAAGAGATGAAATCTCACCATCTTTAATATATATACATAGCAGAAAGAGACTGTTACTTCTCACTCAGAGGAAACTGTTACTCCAATCTGAGACTGAGAGGAGACCATTTAAATTTAGAATCTTCAGAGAGAGTCTGTTAAGCAGTCTCCAAGAGTGAGTGACAGGAATCACATGTTTCGATAGAATGAAATAGACAGAGGGAAGTCCCTGTCTAAGGAGGGAAAGGAGAATGCAATGCATAAAATTTCCAACAAGACATATCCCAATCTCAGGTCAAGTATGATAACTTGGTTAAACATCTTTAAGATTATTTGTATCAGGAACTATAATTGCTTAGTACCATCCAAAATCCACAAACAATGATACTTTTATTTGACCAACCAAAATGCACAATATACATGTTGCAAGCTTGCAAAGCTCCACTGGCTTCTTCATCAGGCAAAGTAGTAAAAATCATACTGGAGGGCGAGGAAGACGGCTATGCAGAAGAATATGATTGCCAGTGCAGCTTCAGATTCCAATATTACCCTTTCAGTATATGCCTAATTTTTTGTTGACGAGACTTCTTGATGGTGGCCATTCATGTTTAGGCTGTTAGACATACAACTGGTTCTTTAATGATTAGTGACTGCCAGTTTTCTGTTTCTCTATAGTCCTTCCATTACATGAACCAAGATAAATACTGTTATCACAATGTTAATTAAATACTAAGATAGTTGAAAAAGTGTCTGAGCCTGAGTGTGTGTGTATATATACATATATGAGAGAGAGAGAGAGTTTTTAAAGTTAGAACTTTTTGAATTAAGTACATGTTATGATGAATATGGGAAAGAATGCTAAATTAATCATGAGTTGCACATGCAGTTTTATGTAACATGGGTCCTCTAGAAGAGACAATTGTACATAAAACAACATTGTTCTATTTTTACTGGTCAGAGACAATTTCCAAAAAGCCATATCTCTTTGCATAGAAGAGGTGCATAGAACAATTAAGAGTAACAGATTATTTTAGCATAGGTTTTTTTGTGGTTTGTAATCCATAATTCCTCAAACTTCAGGTATATATGTATAGTTCCATGGTTGTTGGGGACAGTATCAGAGTGAAATGGGATACAGAAAATGAAAACTGTATTATTAACACTGGTCATAAACTTTCATAGCATAGAACAATGTAGACTCTTAAAATGAGTAACAGCCCTGTTATGACTCATGCATCTTACAATAAGGATATTCCTCTTCCTATGCTACCTGAATGTAGTTAGTCCTTGATTCTTTTGCTGATGGATAGGCAAAATAAACTAACAGTCCCACTCTTTATCTGGATATGTATATGACCAAAACCAAATTATTAATGGCTCACTGGATACAATTTATCTAGGCACTTCTGTGCTGAGTAGGGGAAATACGTGGCTTGATTCCAGTTCTTCTTCAGTCACATCCTCAATCTCCTGAACCCTCTGTTGTTGCTGAACATGTCTTAGTCTGGGTACTCAGAATATTCCTCTGTTTTGGGCTGAATGGTGAGTAAGTATGCCAAATGACAGCTCCTTAATGAAATACCAAAACAGAAAAGTGGGCAGAGAAAACAAGGTGTCAGAAAGGATTATTCTCCCAAGCTTCTGTAAATGGATATTTTGGAGTCTCCTGGAGACCCAAACTTTTCCTTTGTGAAATGGACTGCTATTGAGTTTGCATGTAGCCAATCCAATTTCTGACAGGCTTATCAGAAAGTAATACACCCATATCTTTACAACTTTTCCTGGTTGTAGAGCATGTGAGAAGGAGTAGGTGATGTTCCTAGTAGACTGAGAGAATTAAGTTTATTGCAATACACTTTATGGAATGGGAATTGAACAGAACAGAATGGCACAGAAAGAGGTGAGAGCACAAGTTACCACACAGGAGAACACTGCTGATGCTGCCAGGAGTCCCCAAGCCATTCCCCAGCTATTCCTGGCAGCCAATTTTGAAGAATGATTTTGAACCGTTCTTCAAAATCAGCTGGCAGAAACAGCTGGGGAATGGCTTGGGGACTCCTAGCAGCATTGGCGGCATTCTCCTGTGCGGTAACTTGCGTTCTCGCCCCATTCTGTGCAATTCTGTTCTGTTCAGTTCCCATTCCAGAAAGTGCCATGCAATAAACTCATATCTCTCAGTCTATTAGTAATAAGAATAAGTAAAGAGGAGGTACAGGCATACCTGGTTAACCTAAATGAATTTAAGTCTCCAGGACCAGATGAACTACATCCAAGGATATTAAAAGAACTGGCAAATGTAATCTCAGAGCCACTGGCAATAATCTTTGAGAACTCCTGGAGAACAGCAGGAGTCCCAGCAGACTGGAGGAGGGCAAACATTGTCCCCATCTTCAAAAAGGGAAAAAAAGAGGATCCCAACAACTATTGCCCAGTTAGTCTGACATCAATACTTGGAAAGATTCTAGAACAGTTCATTAAACAGAGGGTCTGTGAACATTTAGAAGGGAATGCCATAATCACTAAAAGTCAGCATGGGTTTCTCAAAAACAAGTCATGCCAGACTAATCTGATCTCTTTTTTTGATAAAATTACCAGCTTGCTAGATGAAGGGAATGTGGTAGACATAGCATATCTTGATTTCAGTAAGGCTTTTGACAAGGTCACTACGATATTCTTGCAAACAAGATAGTAAAAGGTGGGCTAGACAATACAACTGTTAGATGGATTAGTAATTGGTTGACTGACTAAACCCAAAGGGTGCTCTGCAATGGCTCCTCTTCATCCTGGAGAGAAGTGACCAGTGGGGTGCCACAGGGTTCTGTCCTAGGCCCAGTGATTTTCAACATCTTTATCAATGACTTGGATGAAAGAATAGGGGGCATGCTTCTCAAATTTGCAGATGACACCAAATTAGGAAGAACAGCTAATACCCCAGAGAACAGGATGAAAATTCAAAATGACCTTAATAGATTAGAAAGCTGGGCCAAAGCTAACAAAACGAATTTCAACACAGAGAAATGTAAGGTACTGTACCTGGAAAAGATGGTTAACAGGGGATATGATAGCTGTGTTTAAATATTTGAAGGGATGTCATATTGAGGAGGGAGCTAGCTTGTTTTCTGCTGCACCAGAGAATAGGACTCAGAACAATGGATGAAAGCTCTAGGAAAAGAGATTCCACCTCAACATTAGGAGGCACCTCCTGACAGTGAGAGCTGTTCGACAATGGAACACACTCCCTCAAAGTGTGCTGGAGTCTCCTTCTTTGGATGTCTTTAAACAGAGGGTGGATGGCCATTTGTCAGTGATGCTTTGATTTTGAGTTCCTGCATGGCAGGGAGTTGGACTGGGTGGCCCTTGTGGTCTCTTCCAACTATCTAAGTTTCCTTTTAAAAGGATTAAAATCCTGGAAACTTAAATTATACCCCACACTGGCCCCTCTTGTCCAAACTTCAGAGTGTGAGCAAGGAATCTCAGAACAAGAGCACCACCTTGAAAAGTATGTCCACATACAGTTGGCACTCCATATCCACAGATTCTTTAGCCACAGATTCAAGCTTGAAAATATTTTTAATTACATAATAAAGCCATTTTATATAAGGGATGCCATTTTACTTTCCATTGTATTTAATGGGAGTTGAGCATCCACAGATTTTGATGTCCACGGGGTTCCTGGAACCAAACCTCAGCAGATACCAAGGACTCACTGTATATATTATCCTTATTTTGTTCGACTTGTTTGAATGGAATACTCTTTGCAACTACTGCTGTATTCCTTTTTTTAAAAATTTAAGTTTCTATATACAAATAAGAAGGAAAAGAAAAAACAAAAGCAAAAAAACAAGCAAAAATTAAAAACAAACACATTAAAAAAGAAAAAAAAGTTATAACAACATACAAATTACAAACATAGCTATCCAACTATACACACTATCTAAAAAAGAATAGAATATATACATAAAAAACTTCCCTTCCTTGATCTTGGTTATCAAAATATTTCTATAGTGACTTTCAAGTATAATCACATACATTCACATTGTTTTCATTAATACATATTTCTTACACATTTATACTATTTGTATTTTGTTTCAAAGTTGTTGATTCCCATGTACCCATCATGATCTATTATGACTGACTCTCTAAAGTCATTCCTCTGTTCCATTTCATTATTCTAAATTGTTTTTCTAAATTGGACGCCCATAATGATACATATTATATTTAAGCCTCTAAATTATCAATGATTTAAAGTGACCATATATTAGATAAATATTTAGTGACCGGCAGCCATTCCTTTTCAAACTTTTCTTTTGTTTGATCTCTTAAAGCACAGGTAAGTTTATCTAATTCCATCACATCATATAATTTAATTTGCCATTCTTTTATTAATAGATCTGCTTGGTCTTTCCATTTCTTTGCATAAACAGCTCTTGCAGCATATAACATATAAAAATTATTTTTCCATATTTTTCCTCTATTTTATTATTAACCATACCAAGCAGAAACGTTGTTGGTTCCAGTTCTAATTTCACTTTTATAATTTTAGTGATCTCATTTTGTATTTGCACCCAGAAGTTTCTAGCTCTCTCACAGTGCCACCACATGTGAATATATGTGCCCTTTTCTTTATCACAGTACCAGCAGGTGTCTTTCTTTAATTTGTATATCTTTGAAAAAATTTCTGGTGTTAGATACCATTTGAATTGCATTTTGTAATAGTTTTCTTTGACATCCTGGTTTAATGTATACTTTATTCTTCTTTTCCAGTTTTTCTCCCACTCTTCTAACATAATGTGTTTATTGATTTCCTGTGGCCAAGATACCATAAATTGTTTTATTATTTCGTCTTCCATATACCTTTCCAGTAAAACTTTATATATTTTTGATACAATATGTTGTGTTTCTTTTGTGATTATTTTCCCTAATTGATTTTCTTCTTTTCCAATATGTGATAATTTAATGTCCATTTTAAATCTTTCCCGTATTTGTCTGTACAGAAACCAGTTGCAACTCATGCCTTCCGATAACAGCTCTTCCATTGATTTCATTATATAATTATTATTTTCTAATTTTAACAGTTCATTGTACGATACCCACTGGTCTGTGAGCATTCTTTCTCACCTATAAAAGGCTTCATTTACCGAAGTCCATTTAGGAATTTCTGGCATAAATATTGCCTTGTATTTTTTCCAAACTTTAAGTAATGGTTTCCTGATGAAATGATTATTAAATTCCGAATTAACTCTATCTTTGTCATATATTAAGTACGCATGCCAACCATATGGTAGATCATATCCTTCAAGATGTAATAATTTTTCATTTTTCAGTTGAACCCATTCTCTTAACCAGTCCAGGCAGCATGCGTGATAATATAATCTGAAATTCGGAATACCAAGACCTCCTCTTTTTTTTTGTATCCTGCAAGGTTTTCATCTTGATTCTCAATTTCTTTTTGTTCCAAAGAAATGAGTTCAGGTCTCTCTCCCATTTTTTAAAAGGCGAGTCATTCGTGATAATCGGTAATGACTGAAATAAAAATATTTTTTTTTTCTGTTACGATAGCTTTATTTGATAGCTAGTTTACTTTTTTTTAATTTAAATTTTTATTAAAGATATTAAAAAGACAATTGAGAAATAAAGAAGAAAAAAATTTACATAAAAAGAGGAAAACAAACAAACAAACAAACAAACACACAAATAACATAACATACCTTACTAACATAACAAACATACCTAACTAAACATAATCTTCCTAAGCAGTACAAAGGATTAAGTTCATATATATTCTATTATAACATGACCTTATATTCAACAATGTTTAACTTATTACATCACTAAACATTCTAAACTTTTATTTAATAATATTCAATATACAGGAAGAAAATATGATCACATCCTTAATTCTAAATATAACCTATACATGTCTTATATAATGTTAACCTAACTTAACTAACTTATCTGATTTAATTAAACACATACTTAATCTATATAAGACTTAATAACCACAAATATTTATATCTTTCTTACTTATATCATAAAACTTTCATCCTGTTATATTTATAATAGCCACCTCTTATATATAGAATTCTAAATATAAACAATATATCATATAATTCTTTAAATCACTATCTCTTATTCCAATATCATTAACAACCTTAGCTATACAAACTATTCGAAAAAAATAATTGTCCTTGTTTTATCTATAGAGTCATTTTTTTCATATATTCATACCATAATTTCCAATTTATATGAAAAGATGGTAATGGTTTATCTTGAACTAACCATGTTAATTTTTCCATTTCGTATATTTCGTATACTTTCAATCTCCATTCCTCTATCACAGGGATTTCTTTTTTTCTCCAGTGTCTAGCAAATACAATCCTAGCTGCTGATATTAATAAAAAAAGCAATTTTCCAACTTTCCTTTCTATCTCATCTTTTACTATATTCAAAAGATATAATTTGGGATCTAATTCAATTTGTATCTTCAGTATCTGCCTAATTTCATTATTAATTAACCTCCAATATTTTTGAGAGACTCTGCATTTCCACCACATATGCATATAGTATCCAGTCTCCTCTCCGCATTTCCAACACATTGGATTACTTCCTTTAAACATTTTAGAAATTCTAATTGGCGTAAGATACCATCGATATATGGACTTATAAGAACTTTCTCTTATATCTACATTCACTGTATATTCCGATATCTTCTTCCAGCTTCTTTCCCATTCTTCCAGCTTTATGGATTGATTTAAATCTTTGGCCCAATTAATCATATAATTTTTAATTGTATTTTCTTCAAGTTCCCAATTTCGAATTAATTTATAAAACTTTGATACCATTTCATTTAAATCACCATTGACCACTTTTTCAAAATTTTTATCGGCTGGTCCAATCCTTCCCGTTCCATTATCAATTTTAAACTGCTCATATAGTTGCCTATAAGCAAACCAATTGATTACATATCCTTCCATTTTTATTTATACTTGAGTTTTAAATTTTATGGTAGAATCCTGCAATTTAATCAAATCTTTATATTTAAGCCAATTTTCTTCTTTATATAATCCTTTCATTAACATTCATTAGCTGGTGACGCCCAATATGGAATTTTTTGGCACCATTTTTTCTTATACTTCAACCAAACTTTTAAACAGGCCTTACGTATATAGTGATCTTTGAATCTAGCATCAACCTTAAACTTATCATAGAACAGATAAGAATGAAAACCATATTGGAGATCTTCCCCCTCTAAGTCAAGTGTCCTTTTATCTCTCAATAAGAACCAATCTTGAAGCCATACCAAAATACAAGCCTCGTAATACCATTGAATGTTAGGTAATGCGAGACCACCTCGTTCTAATGTGTCTTGTAAATCAGTTGCTCTCGCTCTATGTGTCTGGTTTTTCCATATAAAATTTAAGATATCTGCATTCCAATTTTTGAAAGGTTTTTCATTTTCAATAATGGGTATATTTTGAAAATAATATATTAATTTAGAAAGCACTAACATTTTTATTATCGCAATTCTTCCTAGCCATGTTAAATTCAATTGGTCCCATTTTTTAAAATTTTCTTTAATTTCTTGCCATACTTTCAGATAATTATTTTTAAACAAATCAGAATTTTTTGTACTAATCCAAATTCCTAGATATTTTACTTTACTATCAATTTTAAACCCAGTTGATTCTTTCAAATATTCCATTTCTTTTTTTGGAATATTTATAAGCATCATGACTGTTTTATTTCTATTAATTCGATAGCCGGATGTTTTACCATATTGCTGCAGTAAATTTATAATTTTTCCCATACAATCCACCGGATTCGAAATTGTTAAAACTAAATCATCTGCATAGGCTCTTAATTTATAGGTTTGTTTGCGAATTTCAATCCCAGTAATTTCTTTATCATTTCTAATTTGTGTTAGTAAAACCTCTAATGTCAAAATAAACAACAGAGGCGCCAAAGGGCAGCCCTGTCGAACTCCTTTTTGAATACTAAATGTTTCTGTCTTTTCTCCATTAATTAATATACAAGCCTCTTGTTTGGAGTATATGCTCCTTATCCATTTTATCTCTATCTTTTGAAGTACCCCAATCATGAAATTCCAATTGATGTTATCAAATGCTTTCTCCGCATCCAGGAAGACTAAAGCCAATTTTTTATGTATATTTTTCTGATGTAGATCAATTATATTCAATAAATTCCTAAAAAATTTTCTGGTCCCCCTGGATGGAAGAAAGCCATTTTGGTCTTCATAAATCCAATTATCTAATATATTTTTTAATCTGTTAGCCAATATTGCTGCCATTAATTTATAATCCGTATTTAAAAATGAAATGGGGCGATAACTGTTTGCATCCAATTTGTCTTTATCTTGCTTTAAAATCAATGTTATATTAGCAGAATTCCATGATTGAGGAATTGAACCTCTTAAAACATTATTCATTGTATCTAAAAGAGGGGATACCAATTGTGAAGTAAAGGTTTTGTAATATTCATTGGAGAATCCATCCAGACCTGGAGATTTAGAATTTTTTGAATGTTTAATTGCATCTTCCAATTCTTTCTGGGAAATAGGCTTATCTAAGAGATCTCGTTGCTCTTTTGTTAGCTTAAAAAAGTCAATTTTATCTAAATATTTTTTTATATCTTTCTCCTGAGTCTCCCCTAATCCATATATTGCCCGAAAATGTTCAGTAAACACTTTTTTTATCTGAGATTGGGATGATACTATCTCAGTATCTTTTTTAATTTGTGAGATGGTGCGCTTAGCTCGTTCTTTCCTTACCAAATAAGCTAACAGTCTACCCGGTTTGTTTCCAAATTCATAATACTTCTGTTTAATATATTTAATTTTTTTCTCAATCTGTTCCATAGTAAGTATAGAAATTTGTTTCTGGACATATTTAATTTCTTTCAAGGTCTCCTTAGATTCTGAATCCTCTTTTAATTTTATCTCTAATTTTTTTAACTTATCGTTAAGTATTTCCTCTTGTTGTTTTCTTTTCCTTTTCCATTCCAATGTCTTTTGTATTATAACCCCTCTAATTACAGCCTTATGGGCATCCCATACTGTATGTATGGGAGTACCCTTATTTAAATTTTCCTGAAAGTAGTATGTGATTTTTTTTTTTTTTTCAGTGTTCCCTGTATGTAGAAATATGTGCTCTGTACATAACCCCAACTGTACTGCAGATACCGGGCAGGCAGGAGAAATTCTATGGCAATTATCTTCTTGCGGATTGCAATAAAGATACAACCCTAAAAGTTGCCAAATTCTTTGCGGCTGCCATTGCAAACCGCAAAAAATTCTTAAAACAGATGTAAAGACCATCTTAGTGAGTTATTATGACTGTTGTAGACATTTCTTGTAGACATTATGATCATGAAATAATGCTGTCTCACTTTTGTCTTGTTCTCTTGAAACTAAAACATGTTAATGGTTATCATCATGTTTTAATAAGGAGTTATATGTTACTTAGATGTTTTATTGTGTTTTTATATGTGTTTTTATACTGGCCTAATGGCTGTAATAAAAATGATTTGATTTGATTTGTTTTTTGATATCCTCACAGATTATATTATTTTTTAGTATATTTGTATTTATTTTCCAATTAAAAACTGATTGTCCTAATTTTAAGTCAATCACTATTGGATTATGGTCTGAGCAGATTTTTGGCATGATTTTGATTTTTGCTATCATTGTCGTTAAATGCTCTGTTAACCAAATCATATCAATCCTAGAGTGGGATTTATGTCTGTTTGAATAAAACGTAAGATCTCTTTCATTTCCCTTTTTTACTCTAAAGGAATCTTTCAAATTCAAAACATCAATTAATGCAAAAAATTCTTTTGGGAGTTGGCCTTGTTTCTTTTTTATAGGCTTCCAGGATTTGCGATCAATATTAGGATCAACCACACCGTTTAAATCTCTAAGAAATATTATATTCTCATAATTTAATTCAAGAATCAATTCTTTCAAATTTTTATAAAACATGTTCTTATTTTCTTGAGGTCCATATACACCAATAATTAACATCTTTTCCCCATTTATCTGGATTTCTACAGCTAAATAATAGCCTTCCGAATCTTCCAAAATTAATATTGGCTCATATTCAGGATTTACATAAAGAACCACGCCTCTTTTTTTAAATGGGGTGGCTGCCACAAATTCCCTTCCTAATTTTGTACATCTTAGATATTTTGCATCTTTTTTCCTTACTCTACATTCTTGAAGACAACAAATATCCAGTTTTAATTTTTGTAGATAATGAAAAACATTTTTCCGTTTTTGTGGCGTATATAGTCCCTGTACGGTAAATGTCAAAACTTTAACTTGCTTAGTTTGACCCATAACCAATCTTTCCAAATTAATAATAATATATCAAATCAATCAATCAGTATCTAGTATTACAAAACCATAAAAATCAATTAGATATTTGCCAGATATTAATCATCAAAATATTCCTCTACACCTAAATACAATGGAGAAGTTAACTTTATCAAATAATTCTCTTCTCGTTCATTTTCATCTTCGCCGGTCCTCAATTCCTCGATTTCCAATTCTTTTTTCTTTAAAAAGGATTTATCTTGATCTTGATCTTCGTCATTATGTAAGTCCTCATCGTCATCGTCATCATCATCATCATCATCATCATCTCCAACTAAATTCTTTGTCGAATCTTCATGTAGTAGTGGGGCACAAGCACCCAAATCATCTACATTTAATCCATCATCAACATCAGGTTTATCTTCTCCAAAACTTTTATCCTTGTCCAAGTCCTTGGGTTGTTTTTTGCGTCTCCCCATATGTTGTTTAACAAAGTTCATCGCCTGCTCAGGGGTAGCAATCCTTATTCTTTTATTATTCCACCAAAATATAAGACCCTCCAGAACGTCCCATCTATATTGAACTTTCTCCCTTCTAAGAAAGGAAGTCAAGGTAGAATAATTCCGTCGTTTTCTCAAAATCCGGGCTGGTATATCTTTTAAAACTTTAAGGTCTTGTCCTTCAATGTGGAATGGGTCCAGATTGTGTTTAGACAAAAATACATCTCTAGTTTGTCTCCTAACAAATTGTATCACCACATCCCTGGGTAAACCTCTTTTTTTTTTTTTTTGCTATAGCTGAATTAACACGAAATAATGAGTCTATCTCCAGTTGCATTTCCTGAACATTCTTACCCAAGAAATCAGCCATTCTTGGTATTAGTTTGTCAGGTAGATTTTCAGTTTTTTTCCTCCATCAATCCTCTTATTTTTATGGCTTTCTCTCTTATTTTTTGTTCCAGTAAGGCCAATTCATCTAGGTCTTCATCTCTTTTATTTTCCAATTTAGATAAGTGCAATTCCGTTTTATCATTTTTAAATTCCAAAATATCAACTCTCTTTTTTATAGTCTGGACTTCTGTTAATAAAATGTCCACTTTCTGATTCAATTCCCTAAGGTCCGACCTGATGTCTTGTTTAACCTCTTTCTTAAAGTCCGAGAATTGCTGAGTTAAATTATTAGACAAAAAGTCATTTTTTTCTAAAATTAATTGACTGATGTCTGGACTTTTAAGTTTCTCCATTGATTGTCATCTTTGATTCTGTGAGGCGTTCATCTTCTGTGCCTGCGACCTCGTAGTCATTTTTGTTTAGCTTGATAAACCCTCTCTTTCAAGGACAATTCAATTAAGGGAAACTGTAGCAAAGGCAACTGCCCTGTAATTTCTCTCTTTCACTAACAGTTCAGATAGCCAAACTGGAGGAGAGGTTACTGAATAGCCTTGTAATCTCCTTTTTCCAAGGACAATTCAAATGAGGGTACTGAAGAGCAGTTACTATAATGGAGGATCACAATACAGTAACTATAATGGAGGATCACAATCACAATGAAAAGATGAAAGATGAGAAGTTCTTATCCCAGAAGTTCTTCAATTTCCTCTTTAAACTTCAAATGACTCTTAATAGCTCTCAAAGTACCAATCTTTTCAAAGCAAATGTCAGTAAAATCCAGCAATTTAAGGAGAAAATCCCAACACTTTTGAGGCTATTTCAGAGTATTAAATCAGATAATGTCCTGTTTTTAGAAAACCAGAATTACTTTCTCCGATGCTCTTTCACTTTCCTCCTAGCTTTCCTGAGTTTCCAAAATACATACTTTAAGACTCGATTCTCTTCCCGCTTAGCATTTAATTATCCACAAGCACTTTATAATCAAACTGGATGTAATTACCTTTTTGGTCCACTTTAATCCTTCTGCAAATGCTAGTCATTATTATAAATCCAGTAAAACAAGTTAACGATGTTAAAATTGGTGGCGCCCCTGTATGGACAAGCCAATCTGCTGTGGAGCTGTGGATTGCTCTTCAGCCCGTCCGGGCTATTTCAGACATCCAAAGTTTAAAGAAACCTCGATCGTCGAAATTCAGCCCGATTTGGCTTCCACCGAGCCCCCTCTGGACTCCTTATAACAAAGGAGCACTTTCGGGACCCTCGGCGATCGCCTGAAGGTCTGCGAACTCTCCACAGCATAGGACGGTCGCTGGAGAGTAACTAACGAGCATCATAGCAGGGCGCCATAACCAACGGAAGTCCATAAAAATATCATTTTTGATATCACATTCATTTTGATCACCGAAATTCTTCCCAACCAGGTAAGGTTTAGTTTTGACCAATTGTTCAAATTTTTCTTTATTTCTTGCCATAGTTTTCCATAGTTATTTTTAAATAAATCGGAATTTTTTGCTGTTATATCAATTCCAAGATACTTTACTTTTTTTCTGTATCTCAAAACCTGATACTTTTTGTAATTTTTCTTTATCAATTGCAGACATATTTAATGCTAATATTTTTGTTTTTCTCTCGTTGATTTTAAGTCCCGCCAGTTTACCATATTCTTGTATTGTATTTTTCAAAATGGATATGCTTTCTAAAGGGTCATTTAAAATAATAATCATGTCATCGGCATAGGCCCTGATCTTATATTCTTGATTTTTAATTTTTATTCCCCGAATTTGTGAGTTTTCTCTAATTTTGTTATTGAGGATTTCTGTTTCCAGGATAAACAGCAGAGGTGAGAGGGGACAGCCTTGACGTGTACCTTTTCTTATTGGGCATATTTCTGTTTTCTCACCATTTACCAAGATTCTTGCCTCTTGTTCTGTATAAATAGCCTTTGTCCAGTCCAGGAAATTTTCTCCTATATTCACTAATTTCATCGTTTCCTTCATAAAGTCCCAGTTAACATTATCGAAGGCTTTCTCCATGTCTAAAAATATTAAAGCAGATTCTTTATCCGATCTTTTATTATGATATTCTATGATATTCAGCACTTCCCGGATATTTTCCTTCATGTGTTGATTCGGGAGAAAGCCCGCTTGGTCTTTATGAATCCAACTGTTGAGTATATTTTTTAACCTTTTTGCTAAGATTGATGCAAAAATTTTATAGTCCAAATTTAAGAGGGCAATAGGTCTAAAATCCTTTGTTTCTTGTATCTCTTTATCTTCTTTTGGTATAAGTGAAATATAAGAAGTTTTCCAAGATTCAGGTATTCCATGTTCTGCAATACAATTAACGGTGATTTGCAATGGTGCTGCCAAAATATTTTTGAATTTCTTGTAATACAAAGTAGAAAAACCATCTGGCCCAGGTGCCTTTCCTTGTTTTAATTTGTCTATTGCCTCTATTATCTCCATGATTGCTATTTTCTTATTGAGTTCCTCCCTCTGTGATTCCTTAAATTCTTCAATTTTTTGCTTTTTTAAATATCGTTGAATCTCCTCTATATTTCCTTTTTCCTGTGTGAATAGAGTTTTAAAATATCGATGAAATATTTTCTTCATTTCATTCTGAGCTGTTGTAATTCTGTCTCCATCTTTTAATTGCCTAATCACTTTTTTTCTCTATCCCTCTTTAATTTCCAGGCTAACCATTTATCTGGTTTATTTCCAAATTCGAATTGTTGTTGTCTGGCATATTTAATTTTTTTCTCCATTTCCTCTGTCATTAATGTTGAGAGTTGCTTTTGTAGAACATGAATCTCTTCTACAAGTTCCTTCTTCTTTGGGTCTTTTTAAAATCTATTCTCTTTTTCCTGGATCCTCTGTAAGATCTGATCTTGTTTTTCTCTTTGTTTTCTTTTGATTGCCACATTTTTTTGTATGAAAAACTCTCTCATCACAGCTTTCAATGCTTCCCAGACCGTATTTGGCTTAACTTCATTATTCATATTTTCCTTAAAGTATAATTGCAAAGTTTTCTCTGCCTCTTTAAGTATCTCTTCTTGTTTTAACAATGACTCATTTAGTCGCCAATTGTATTCTTTCTTCTTATTTATTATTTCTAATGTTATTGCGTTGTGGTCAGAAAATGTTCTTGGGAGGATATCTGTTTTCCCTAACACCGGAATTAAAGATGATGATACGAGGAACATATCTATTCTCGACCAGGACAAATGTCTATGCGAAAAGAAAGTAAAGTCTTTCTCTGTCCCGTGAATAGTTCTCCAAGCATCCATTAATGATAAAGTCTCTTTTAATTCGAAAAAACTGTGAGGTAACTTCCCTGGTTTCTTTTTAATTTGTTTGTCTGATTTTCTGTCCATTTCTGGGTTGATGACCCCATTCCAATCTCCCATAAAGATTATTTGCTCATAGTCAAGTTGAATGATAATTTGTAACAATTTCTGAAAATATTTCTCTCTTTTTTTCTATTGGGGCATAAATCGCTACTACCAGCGTTTTTACATGATTCCAACTTACTTCTATTCCCAGATATTGTCCATTAATGTCATTAAAAATGTCTTGTGTTTTTAAACCTTCTTTTACGTACATAACAATACCTTTTTTCCTTTTGTTACTTACAGAAACAAATTCATTACCGAGTTTGCGATTACATAGATATTTCTTTTCATCATTTCTTATATGGGTTTCTTGTAAACAATAAATGTCATATTTCATTTTAGTCAAATAATGAATTTTTTTTCCCTTTTCTGGGGGTTATTCATTCCTTTTACATTCCAAGATATACACTTTATTTTTGAGGTCATCATTGTTACTTCTAAATTATTACTTTATTCTAGATCTTCACCTTCTAAATTCATATCTTGCTGTTGCATCCCTGTTGAAATTGTTGTTTCATCGTCTAAATCCTGTTCTTGGTCTTTTATAAAATTCTCTAGAAAATCCTGTGCTTCCTGTGTCTAATTAATTTTCACTCTTCTCTGTCTGTATTTAAATAAAAGGCCTTCCAGATTTTCCTAACGGTAGTTGATCTCCGCTTCTCTAAGTTTCCTTGTAAGAAAACTGTATTCTTTTCTTCTTTTCAAATTTGCCCCGGCACCTCCTTCAGAAGTTGAACTTCCGTTCCTTTGATCTTCAATCTTGTGTGGAAGTGTTGTTGTATAATTTGTTCCTTTGTTATTGTTCTCACATAATATATTACTATATCACGTGGTAATTTCCTTTGCTTTGAACTCAAGAGTTCACACGAAACAATTTATCGATATCAAACTGCATAATTTCTTTATCTTTTCCAATAAATTCTGCCAAAGCAGACGTAATAAGTATAAATTTATCATATAAATTTTCATCTTCACTTTCTGGGACACCCCTTATTTTAATGCACCTCTCTCTACTTTTTTGCTCCCACATTGTTTTATCATCCAGTATCTCCTTTCTTTTTTGTGTCTCTGTCTCTATTTTCTCTTCCAATATTTGATTTTTCTTCTCCAACTCCTTCACCTTATATTTGACCAACTTCACATCCTTTGTTTTTGATTTCATTGCATCCGTTAGTTCAGCCATCTCTGTTTTTATTTCCATCTTTATTTCTCCTTTTATTTTTTCCATATCCTGTCTCAAATCTTCATTATTTCTTGTCATTTCCTGTCTTATAAGTCTTAACTCCTCTATTATTGCAACCATATCCTGTCCTTTCGGTTGATCAATAGATGATCTTCTTTGTGGTTGCATTTGCTCTTGTTTAGCCTTAGATGTTTGTAATCTAGTTGTTAATGACATATTTTCTAATTTAAATCTCCCAAATTGTGGTCCCAATTAATTATTAATTAATTAATTATGCACAATTCAAATATTTTCCAAAATAAGATATGTTAATAAATGCACGTTAATATATACACGAAAAAGAGCAAAATACCAACCTTTCCAATATAATATGATCTTTAAAATATTAACTATCAATTAATTGATTTATCTTCTCAGATTTCCGTAATTATCAATTATCAATTTCCCACAAACAAAAATCCTTTAACCACACATAAAATATGTCTATAACATTAGTTAAACCACTGTAATATATTAATGTTGCATTAATTCGTTAAACCACCAGATGTCACTATTTACCATATATTTAGAAGAAATGAAGAAATAAGACCTTTAGGCCACCAGGTAGCACTGAGTCCCAACTGTATTCCTAAATAAAGTGAAGACACTCTCTTTCTCCCAAACTCAAAAGGTTTCTTTGTAATTCCTGTCTACTGCCTGTTAACTCTAACTTTACCAAATCAATTAGAATTATTGATACAAAAATTGTCTCTAACTCTTTATATATAATATATATGAATTACATCCCGCACACAACCACCTTTACCTTTACCCCCTTTACCAGTTTAATTCTCTATACACTTATCCAGCTCTGATCACTCTTAACTCATTCCTCCCCTTAATAAATTCTCATTCAATTGCCCACAAATAAACACCAGACCAGCAACGCTTCGCTGTTTTTCTCTAACACACTGCCGTTCTCCGTCGTCCTCCTCCTCCGTCATCCGCCATCTCCCACCGACTTTCAGTGTGTTTGTTGAAGATCACTCGCCTTTGGCAGCAGCGGAGGGTCTCTCTGGACAGAGGGACTACTCTAATTCCTCCTCTGTCTCTTCCAGTCCCGTCATCTTCATTTCTTCGTCTACTTCCCGTTGACTACAGTCGCTCAGTTCTCCGATCCCCGGATCCGCTCTCCTCTCCTTCCTCAACTACCGCCACACCATCCACCTCCAGCTCCAACGGCAGCCACATGCCCTCTTTCTTCTCCTTCTCCCTTTCCCACTCACACTCCTTCCTTTCTCCTGGAGTCACTCTAGCCACCATTCAGTGCCACCTTCCTCCGTTGCACTCTCCACTCCGCTCTACTCCACCGCCCGGTTCCGATCCACCACCAACTACCACTGCTCTGTCTCCGCTCACTATGAATCACTCTCAGCAATTTCCCCCGTCACTTTCTCTATTTCACTGCCTGGCTCACCACCTCGCCGCCTCGCCGCCTTGTTCCACCATCAGCTTCCCAAAACTAATTGGCTGGGGGAAATTACAGTTCAAATCGAATGGGGATTTCAGTTCAGTATTAAACATAATAGATGCAGTTCAATTCCAGATTCACTTCCTCTGCGCCGCCATTTCATTTAATTTTATCATAACTAGTCTCTCCTTTGCTCTTCCAGGTCTTATAATCCAAACGGACACTTTCAATTATCCCCCATATCTGATCTGGCACTTCTGTTACTAAGTTACTTTACTCTCAGTCTTTTTTGTTTGTTTTTACTGACTGTCGCCACTGATCCCTTCTCTCCCGTCCTCCCATCCTCTCAGTTCAAACTTTCAGTACTACTTTTTGTACTTTTGTACTACTATTCAGTAAAAGAGTATTTTGAGGGTCAATCCAAATAATATAACTGTTGATGAGTCTAATTTGTTGAAAAGTAACAGTCCCAAGATCCAAAGTTTTCAAGATTACTGTGGATTCAAGTTTCTTATTCTTAGTTGGTGGCGTCTGTGAGCCAAGAATGGCGGCACAGAGGCAGCCGTGTATAGTCCTAGGGTCCCCTCTGCTTCTTACCAGACAAGCATCAGATGCATTTTCTGTTGTCTTGAGCAGGCATCGGACCTCAGTAGAACACCTCTAGTTCCTCTATGCCAAGAGGAAAAATTAGAGTAGTCCCTCTGTCCAGAGAGACCCTCCGCTGCTGCCAAAGGCGAGTGATCTTCAACAAACACACTGAAACACCACTCAATTAGATGCCATCACAACCGGAAGTCACAACTACTGCTGTATTCCAACAATTGCTTTCTAGTATAACTGTAAGAATATTCTTCTCCTTCTTCTTATCCTGACACATTCAGCTTAGTGGATATGAGCCCTCTATCACTTATTACAGTGGTTTCCAATGGATTCTAATGTTCATTAAAATTTTATGTATTACTTAAGCAACTGAGAAATAATGCATGGAATCCATAAGGGCAGGGCAGGGGTTCACATATGCATTTATTTAATTTCTATTCTGAAACACCTACAATAGCTCACACATGTGTACAAAAGAGATCCTGTTTTTGGAATTGCTCCAGGGCCATAGTATATTTTTTGGAATTTCTCCAAGGCAATAGTATATATCTATTATTGTTAGGTATTAGTAAAAAAAAGAAAAAGGGAGAATTGAGATTTGGTAAATCTCCTCAGCACAGCCTGCTTCAGTAAAAGCGTAGAAAACAGCAAGGCTAGCCACCAACTCCCCTCCCACATGTATCAGCACAATAAAAAGAATAAAACACGGTCTTTATTTAAATGAAAATAAAAATAGTTTTACTTACAAATCTTGTACATAGTTTATATACACAGGCACAGCTTATTGATGAAGATAAAAGAAAGTAAAAAGACTACCGTATATGCTGTTTAGTAGCACAATTCAAAAGAAAGTTGAATCAGCATCCTAAGGCAAGCATGGTGAAGAAAGGCAAGCATGGACATCTCAGACAAAGAAAAAACAGTGTGCTTTTCAAGAAGAGTGTGTGTGTGTGTGTGTGTGTGTGTAAACACAAACAGGAAATTACCACAAGCCTGCATTCTTAAAGTCCTAGAAGATCTACATGCATCCTAGTTATGGTGTCAGCATGCAAAAGTTGCTATACTCAACAGTTATTGTCACTGTAGATGGGATTATTGTTCTTCAAGACCATCAACTCCTCTCTCTCTTCATTTGTTTTTGCAATCTTTGAACCTACAAGGCCCAAGATAAAGACCTGTGGCTCTATTCCATTTCCCCAAAATTTCTATTGATTGGGGATTAAGGAGCCCTCCAGATGTTGTTGAAGTATAATCCTCAATGTTTCTCATCACTGATTGTACTAGCAAGAGCTACCACTCTCTCCATCTGCAGCTTCCCATCTTTAGAACTGCAGAATTTCCACTTTTGCATAGGTCCCGGCAATCCTGACAGCCTAGTATGCTCCGTTTCCCCATTTTGCCATAGACAGAGACAATAATAATGGGGGAAAACCTTACTTCCTCTATGATAATTCAGAGGGGTTCACAAAGGACAAAAAACAAACAAACACCAAAACAAAACTCCCTTCTGGATTTACAGCTCTAATAGCCATATGTGATGGACTTTATTATTATGCTAAACTTTCGAATAAACCAAGGAAATAGAAATTGCCACAGGCACTGACCTGTATGTTAGTGGTAATTGAGTCCATTAGCCTTAATTTTATAATTTCTAAATTAACTTGCTTGCTTACAAATAGCTTTAATTGCTAGACTGAACAAGTTGGAAAAAGGAAGAGGGCAATGTTCTGCCTTACAATTCATATCAAAGGATTGATGGGTTCATTTGACTGTAATATGTTCAGCTTACATCTCACAAAATTTCTTATTATATGCTGACCCCAAAACAATTATTCACATTCAATGTGATACCAGAGAGTATCAGTAGTGCATTTAGGGAATAAGGGAGTCTCAGAAGAGAAGACAATGGGGGGTTGCAGACTGCCAGAAATAGTGCAAATTGAGCCCACTTTTAGGGTTAGGGTTAGGGTTAGGGAATCATGGGAACTGTATTTTATTGTGGCACCAGAGCTCTCTGACAGAGAAGGCTCAATGTCTCATAAAATAAATAAAAAAAACACAATTCCCATGATTCCCTAGCACTAGCCCTAACCCTAAAAGTGGACTCAATTTGCACTATTTCTGGCAGTCTGCAACCCCCCAATGTGTGGTAAGCTATCCCAATTGCACTGGGATTCCTTCTCCTGAATGAAGCCCAAAACTGAGAGACGAGAAGACTGAGGAATGACATGATTACAGTCTTTAAATACCTCAAGGCCTGCCACAGACAAGAGGATGCAGGCTTATTCATTGCTTCAGCACACAGAGAGGAGGGTGCAGGCTTGTTCACTCCTATCCTGGTAGAACCAGGTCTAATAGTTTTAAGTTACAGGATGGTAGATGGCATAGTGGCTTGAGTGTTGGACTATGACTCTGGAGAATAGGGTTCAGTTCCCAGCTCCGTCATGAAACACACTAGATGACCTTGAGCAAGTCACCTTCTCTCAGCCTCAGGGAAAGGCAAACCTTCTCAGAACAAATTTTGCCAAAAAAGGACACTTTATAGGTTTTCCATAAGTTGGAAATGACTTGAAGGCACATAACACACACAAACAGAGAGATCAATTGAACATTAGAAGGAATATCTTGAAAGTATAGGTAATTCCACAATTAAACCGATCGCCTAGAGCAGGGACAGGCAACCTTTTTTAGACCTGGGCCAGTCTCCCGTAGCCCAGGTCTCGGCTAGGCCGAGGGGGGGGGGGGAATGGCGGCGCGCGCACTCACGCACGTGCGCGCACCCTCCTCTGCTGCGCACAACCCACACACACACGTGGCCGCTACAGCGGCCGCCGCCGTAGCGCACGTGGCTGCAGCCGCCACGGCGCATGTCGCGGCCGCCATTTTGGAAGTCCAAATCACGGCCGCGACGCATTTGCACATGCGCAAGAGTACTGCCATTTTGACTTCCAAAATGGCAATCGCAGCGAGCGCGGCTGAAAACGCGCATCGTGACTGCCATTTTGACTTCCAAAATGGCGATCGCATCGAGCGCGGCCGAAAACACGCCCCGGTGGCAGCGTGCGGTGGCGGTGGTGGCGCGCAGTGGCAGCAACGGCGGCAACCTTCGGTCTGGGCCGGTAAGTCTGGGGCCCGGGGCCTTAACTGGCCCCTGAGCTGTAGGTTGCCGGTCCCTGCCCTAGAGAGACAGTGAGGTTTCCTTCTCTTAATGTCTTTGAAAAGAGGCTAAATAGCTGCTTGCTGGGGATCCAGCATTGAGCAGGGGGTTGGACTCAATGGACCAACTCTAGGACTTCTGCCCCAACCTCTACCCTGAATAAACTTGACACTACTGCTAGGAATAGGGGATGGAGTTTTGTGGCCATGCATTTAGGCTTCTGAGCCACTTTCCTCTTTTCAATGACTTCATGTTCTGTTTCAGTTCTATCTCCATATATTTTCTCTGAGGCTACCAAATATCTGTTTTCTGGCAGGCCAAGGGAGGAGTTATTCTTGATAGTACTCCCCTGACCTTGAGGATGATGAAGAAAAAAAGGCACAGTGTTGTGGACAAAGAGAGTTGTTAAATGTTTCCCTTTTCTCTGGCTTGCTTCATGTGCTGTCTGCTGATGGTAGCAAAGGATAGGGAGGTGTACATTTCCAGACATGACTAGAACTTTTGCTGGCATCTATAGTTTCCCTCCAATAACCACGTTAAAATGAGATCTGTAAGATAAGTTTACAGTTATAGAAAAAATAGGCTGCCAGTTAGTGCTACTAGTAATTAGCACTGTGTTTTATTAATAATTTGGAAAATTTCATTTGTTTTTGGAACAGAATGTGCCAAACAATGTGTCCCTTTGAAAGGTGACTTTTGCATTTTGGTCAGTGTGGGTGAATGATAATGGTGTTTTCTGCACCAAGTCAAAACATTGCTGGTATGATAACTCAACACAAAAGTTGGACATTCTTTATGAAATATCATGATGGTGGACTTAACAAAATTAATCCTGCATTCAATTCTGTTCCTGTTAAAGACAGTGGCAAAACAGCCAACGAATTTACAGAACTACAGTCAACAAGGAGAATTGCCTTGGAACTAATCATGTTGAAGCAGATTAGGTGAGGCTGTAGAAACAAAAGCAAATGTTTTAGAACTTTGCATATTTTGTTGTTCTGTTCAGCAATTACTTCTATGTTCCCACAGGCCTAAAATAATTGATTTTGCATTCCACCATGTTTTAGTTTATGTTTAATTTTACCAATATACTTTTATACATGGCTGGCTTCAATCCAGGGCCTATTGTAGTCAGAATGATGAGTTATAGATTTTAGTTTATTTTTAAATGGATAAACATAAAATGGAATGTTACAAAACACTTATTTGCAATTTATAGAGTTGCAAGGATAGTCAGCCGTATTGAACAATAGAACTGGCTTCTGAGTAAAATGTACATAAAGGCAGCCTGCACAGTGAATTGTGTGCCTAGAACATTTTAACAGGGAAATGTATGGCCAAGCAACATCTGAATGAGGTCAAGATTGCAAAAGTTATTAATGAGATGAACACACAAGCTAGGAGAGGCTGTAGCAGTTTGGTTTTCCTTAAGCTTACTGGGAAGGGCAAGATTCCAAAGATGTAGCTGTGATAGTCTGTAGAATCACTGTGAAGAGAGATCTTGTAGCACCTTTGAGACTAACTGAAGAAAAGAAGTGGGAGCATGAGCTTTCGTAGACTTCAGTTTACTTCCTCAGGTGCATTTGGGAAGGGCAAGGTTCTACCCCCTCCTCTCCTCCTGCTGAGTTAATTGAGTGTAAACTCCTTCTATCTGGGATGGTCGTCCTCTTCCACTGAGCACGAATCCTGAGTAGGATTCCAGATTATTTTCAAACCCTTTCATTGCTGGTGTTGACGAAGGCCTTTTTATTTGTAAGGCTGAATGTACACCCCTCAAATTTGATCAGGGGCAGATATTTACAGACCCCTTTTTGAAACGTATATGCCACTGTGATCAAGCTCCTGATGTTCTCCATCATATTGTATTGCTTTGTCCATTGTATATAATTCCTAGGAGAAAATTGCTAAGGAGGTTATTGGAAATGAATATCTGTTTGGATGGATTATCAGTGGAATATTTATTGGAAGATCTGAATCCTCATATTACTAGGCTAATGGCCAATTTTCTGGTGGAGGCAACAAGAGTATGGCTTAAATTTTATAATAATGATCCTGAAGTTTTATTGTATATGTATTTTACTTTATTTTATTTTATTGTAAATTTTATTGTTGTATGCCTAATAAAGGTTGAATGAATGAATGAATGAATGAATGAATGAGTGTAAACTGCTTTTACATTTTGAACTTGTTTTTGCAGCAATGGAAGTAAGCTAAGGGGAAATAGGGAAGTTGGAAGGAGGAGGAGAAAAACTGGGACATTTTAAAAAACAATGGCTAAAGTGGGACAGAGATGATAAATCAGGACTGGCCTTTCCAAATCATGACAGTTGGAGAATATGGGACTGTTTTCCATAAAGAAGAAAGGAATACTCCTCATACAATGCTTTAACTATATTCATACAGTGCCTTTTCTCCACAGATTTCAACAAATCATTAGTTCCCTTGTGAGGTATATCAAGCTGGGAAGGAAGTGGCTGATCCAAAATGTTTCAATAGAACATAAAAGTGTGTGTGGGGGGGAATATAGTTCAGCGATAAAGCACATGTTTTGGTGGGTTTCTGTTTAAGCTCTTGGCTCCTCCAGGTATGTAGCACAAAGAAATAATATGGCCTGAAGCCCTGGAGAGCCACTGCCACTTACTGTCAACCATACTGGACTTAAATGGACAATGGTCTCTTTCCATATAAGGCAGATTCCTATCTGTCCATTTAGAAGTTAACACCACAGAAAGAGTGAAAGAATGAGTCTCTTCAGTTCTTGCCTGACATTCTGATTGCTACAGTACACTCTCTGGGTTGGATTTGCAAACATGCTGGTTAGAATAACTAAGGTGTTATAGTTCCATCAGAACTATAGAGATCCTTTTTGCACTCACCAAGAAAGTAGTCAACAACTATGGAATGGGTTATAGGAGACTTGGCATCTTTTACACTAGTAGGTGGCCTCACTGTCTATGACAAGCCATCTTGAATATCCCTTTGTCATTTTGGCGCCTTAGAGCTTGGTAGCTTTTACAATAGTCAACTCAAGTGCAGTTTGGTTGGTAATAGCCCAGCGTGCAAAACTGACTTCTTGAACTCAGAAAGAATCTATTACTGTTCAGGTACTCTTTTATTTTCTTGGAGTTTTCTGGTGCTGAGTACTAGCGCTTGAAGGGTTTCTTTCTTTCTTTCTTTCTTTCTTTCTTTCTTTCTTTCTTTCTTTCTTTCTTCCTCCTCCTCCTTTACTAAAGAGTTGCAAAGATAGCAGCATCCGAAAGAGGAGACAACCAAAATGAAACTGTGCATTATCCCTGTGACTTGATCAGTATCTCTAACTCAGGCCCTGCAGGGCTGCTTCAAGAATATAAAGGCTAAGAGGTTAGGAAAGAGGCAAGGTGACGAGATGCTTGGAAGTTTTGTTAAAAATCTGCAGGCTACAGAAGGGCAAATGTCTTCCTGCTTTATCTCTGCTGTGAAGCAAATGGGCAATAAAAGGAGAAAGAATGGACCGGGCTTCTTGCTGTTGCTATCCATGCGTCTTTAACAGTGGTATTAGGCTTCTATCCACTGCAAGGAGGGGGAACTCTTTCAGAACTAGAGCCTTTCTCCCTTTCACAAAATGTTTTGTTTTTTGTTTTTAATTAAAGTTATTTTCTTCTAATAATTGTGGTTTTGGAGAAATGCTGCTTTAACTGTTTTGGTTTCTTTAAACCAAAATGAGCACCTCATTTCCCAGAATGATGGTGCATATATATATTTAAAAATTGCACACTATATAGGAAGTCTCACTTTTCTCTGTGAATAGCTTGAAAAAAACAAGAGGAAGAGCTCATACCTAGCACACAACTCTTGACTTAGCTAATAATCAGTTCATATGCTATATAAAATTTGGGCCTTGGATAGATTTGCAAAGGTTTCATTATCTTTTGATCATTGGTGGCAGCCTGTTCTTCTGGTATTTAGAAACAAGAAAAACCACAAATATTCCTCCAACCAGAGCTTGTATGTCAAAACCCTGGGGAGAGTTTTTTAATAGTCTTTTTAGTGCATAAGAATGTATGATTCCTTGAGTTTCAACACATATGGAAGTTGGACCTGAGGAGATTTTTTTTATAAGTCTAGAAAGCATTCAAGTAGGATCAAAGTCAAGAACTTACATGTAATGGATGTGACAGCTAATGCATGCCGACTTCTAAGTGACAAGAAGGTAATCATGACTGCTTGCCATTTCTCATAGTGAGAGACACCTGGTACAAATGTGCATGCAATTTCTTTACCTACAAATTGTTTTTCTCTTTTTCTTTGAGAATCTAGATATAAGATCTCTCCCTTCTACTGTGTGATTGACATTTGCAATGGAAAAAGTAGTTGACTGCCACAGAAATGCTGTGTTTTATATATCTGAGGACATCAACTTATAAAAGGAAACACATAAGTCTAATTGAATAAGATTGGCATCTGCTGCTTATACAGTAAACAGGAGAAAAGACATACATTTGGGCAGGTAGATGCAGGATACTTAATAAAAAAACAGTAAGTGGTAGAAAGCTATCACCCTTTCATTCTTCATCTTTTTATTGCTTTCTGGAAGACAATGAAGAGAATCACAATGTAGTTTGCTATCTGAAATTCAAACAGAACAGAAATAGCTTCAGTCTTCCTTGAACAAGAGTTCTGACGGAGATTGTTTGGCTTAATTTATATATCCCATAAACCAGCTATAACCCAGACTTCTTTGCAGGACTCATTTTGTATGCTCTGTGAACCAATTTCCTTGTTCATTTGCACCTGTTATTCAATTTTAAATTGAATAATGTTTCTTGTTGCATCTTAGGGCAGAGTTTATTACACCAATTTTGTTATCCTATAAATACAGAAACAGATTCTATTTTTGCTTCAGATTTAGGTGTTGAAGACTGAAAAACATCTTTTAAAGTCTTCATTGTAAACAAGCACAAATTTTGGTTGTATATTTAGATTAAGATTGCATCTACTTTAGAGCTTGAAATTGGCCTTTTATTTGAAAAATTAAAGGGTGACTTTTAATCTTTTGTGCTATCAGTAGGAAGCTTATGTGAAACCACACAAGATCTGACATCATACAAGGGTAAAGTACTGGTTGATCTCTGGATAGCATGACTGAAGCTTGCAAGATCCATTGGACCCACCTGACATCCAAATTACATAATGGAAAGTATAGCCAAGTGATTATTTTCTCTTTCTTCCCTGGCGATTTCTATTGACTATGATAGTAGGGAGAGGTAGAATTGTAACCAAAAGGCATTTAAGCAGCCTAAAGAATGTGGAGTGTTCTTTTAGTGCTTATCCCTTTTACAATTATTGTACCTGTAGGGGTGTGACCCACATTTCCTGGCTGCTAGAAAATAAACACAGGAAGGGAATTTGGGGTGTGTATTGCTCTGTTTTGAGGGAGGCAGAATGGACCTCAAGGGAGACAGGAGGCTCAGTGAGCAGAGTGGGTTACTTGAAACAACTGGGGTTACCAAGACCAACAGTCTTGCTTATGATTCTGGGGCTAGCAGATGTTTTCCATATATATACTAAAGATAAGAAGAATCATAGAGTTGGAAGAGATCACAAAGGGCATCCAGTCCAACCCCCTACCACACAGGAATACACAATGAAAGCACCCCCAACAGATGGCCATCCAGGCTCTGTGAAGTAAAGCACATGCACAAAGCAAGCACAGGCTGTTAAAAGACATACCAAAAAATCCCTAATTTTCAAAAGTTTATGCAAAAGTCAGCAGGTATTGTATTTCACTACACAAATTTCCCAAGACTTGTTCTTCCATAAATTTCCCAAGATTTGTTCTTGAAAGCTTCAAAAATGACCACACACACACACACACACACTCACAAAATCTCACCTATCCTGCAGGTGAAAAGACAAAATTAGCAGTTTCTTGTTGTTGCATTCAAGAGCAAGACAAGCAAGAATTTCTATCCCTAGTATATGAATCCACACATACGTACATACATACATATAGAGAGAAGCAAGATACTTATAGAAAACCCAAGGTTTGTTGTATCTGTATAGTCAGAGACATGACTTACAGCACTTTTCTCTTTTTCTCTCTATCTTGACTTTCTCTGTCCCTTTCAGGCTTCACTGTATTAATGGAAACAGAAATAATTTAAGTGCCCAAATCTGGCCTTGGAATGGAATGTGCAGCTCCTTCTCCATTCCTGCCACAGTGGAAAGCCACAGTGGACTCAAAAGTACCTAACGTGGAGCGGCTCAATCTCTTGATTTGTTAAGCTTAGAAGAAGCTATCCCTGGAGTCTTGTTTCAGGAATATATGTTATTGGGGGCTACTCACTGCCAGGTTTAGGCTAAGTAATGGGATGATTCTGCCAGTGGAACTGATAACCTGCATCTGAACAGTTCCTCATTTAAGTGAGAGCATGTCCAAGTCCAGGCTGGGTGCATAACATGTGATCATGCCCATCACCGAAGATGTTACAATAATGTAACCTTCTCTCAGTAGATCTAGCTGTGCCTACCCTGTTCATCAAAAGAAACTAGTGTCATTTTAACAGCCTGAACTTTTGTTTCCACCCACCAGTGTTATTTTGTCAATGCACCATTTCTACAAATGTGTTTTCATTTCTACAAAAGGGTTTTGAATATAGTTAGTTTTAAGTGTAAAACAAACATCTTTGTAATATTAAATGGTCATCCATGAGTGGATTCAAATGCAAGCGAGAAGAGGTAATAGTAGAAATATAAATTAGTTTTGCCTTTCATGCAGCTTGTATAATTTCTGAACCGTGTGCTTCTCTGATCCCAAAACCACAAACAAGAAGCATAAATTTTGTGCCTGCATGTGAAGTTACTCTTTTGAGCACTGCACTCAAAATATGGAAAGATGTTTGGCAAATCACTGATGCATGTGTTCATTTTCCTTCTCTCTAGCCTCCAAAGCCATTCCACCATAGCAAGTTGCAGATTTTCAGAAGCATCCTGTTCATTCTATGGGTGGGCTTTTTTCTCTTTTATAAATGCCATCTCTATTCATTTCTACATGTGGCTTTCAAGTGTTGTGGCATATAGAATGACTCAGAACCCTTGCCTAAACCTGTATGTATCCCCTACAGTGGCTTACTACTGATGCAGAGGAGCACCAAACCTTTACTCTCATGAGTTCTGATTTGTCTTTCTAGTCACCTTTTATACCTAGTGTTCCTGTTTGTTGTTGTGTGCCGTCAAGTCATTTTCGACTTATGTCAATGCTAACATGACCCTATCATGGGTTTTATTGGCAAGATTTGTTCAGATGATGTTTGCCATTACAGGCTGGGTAAAGGCTGGGTATTCATATTCATTCTCTGCATTGAAAGCTCTGTTTCCAGATGTTTGAACAAGTTAGCAGGTCTGGGAACAACAGAAAGAAGGCAAAACATACCTGCAGAACTGAGTAAATGAGTCCATAAGGAGAAGCAGAACCATGCAGGGAAGGGCAGAGGAAGAAGGCAGAGGATCTCAGCAAGAAGTAAAAAGACTAAAAGTGTGGGAGGGTGAATCAAGTAGGGAACCTTTAAGAAAGCAGAACTGGGGATAGCAATAGGCATACAGAGAGAACACACAAAGGCATTTTGAAAGGATAAACAATAAGGAAGTGGAGAAAGAAAGAACATACTATTAAGGGACGCAACAGCAGAAATTCTCAAATTTTTCTAGGATGGGAGAAATGCCTTTGGAAGCAAGAATCTTCATTACAATCTTCTTCCAGACTTTGCCCTAAGATTTCAAAGAGTTTTTCGAAGTGCTGAACCAATTTGAGGGATGGGGTTCAGCACTTTGGGTGGTTCAGTGGTAGTTCAGACTAAGGCTTATCTGCCCTACACAGATACAGCAGTTTGACACAGCTTTAATTGTCATGGCTCCATGCTATGGAATCCTGGAATTTGTGGTGCTGATGCAGTCTAAGTCACAGAGTGAATTCACTGTTTCACTAACATAGGAACTACTACCCATCAGTGCTTTGAGAAATTAAAATTGGACAGTCCTGCATTCCATTATATGATTTTGACTAGGAAAGGTGCATCTCTCATTTAACTTGGGACTGTGTTGTGCCACAAATTTCTAGGAATAAGGAAGAGCATAACAATCATTTGACAACAGAAGCAGACATGAACAGCATGTCTTCCCCTTATTGCTGTGTGCACATTTGCAACTGACCTCACAAGCATCTGTGTTCTCTTTGAAGTTTGATTCCATAATGATAGCAAATTAGGCTTGTCAGATGGTCTAATATTAGAATTCCAGTGCTATGCCTTCCTGAGGAATACTGTACTATTTTATCTTTGTACATTAATTTGAGAAAATGGGTAGTAGGTTTACATTGGGATTGGAGATCTGAAAAGGAAGCAGAGAAGAGTTCTATGACATTGGTCTTGCATGCAATGCCAGTTGTAGAGCCTTTGAAAATAGGCCACATTGCTTTGAGTGACCAGGTTAGAATACTAGGCTGTGCTCTAATAAAGTCATGCTCACATGGTAAGCCCAGCCTTGTAAAGCCCTGGCCTTTGTTCCTAGAGTCTTGGTTAGTAAGAAGAGCATGGCACTATTATTTTCAAAAGATTGGAATTTAGTATTAAATCTTCTTGCATTGGTGATCTGAGTTCTCAAGTTTGTTAACCACAGTATTGTCTAGCAGGCAAATCAGAGCCAGCATTCCCTTTAAGAATGTCTTAACCTTTGCAGCTTTAGGAAATTTATATCATAGGAGAAGTAAACATGCAGCTTTATAGTTATTAATATACTTACTGTGTACACCCCTCTGCTTTCATGGGGGATCCATTCCAGATACACACACCCATGAAAACAGAAAAATGCAAATATTCAAGCCCCATAGGCTTGAATAGGGGTACGTACCATGGGTATGCACCCCATTTTGTCCCCCTCTGTTTGCCGCCCACAAACAGGCAAGGGACGTGGACTTCAAGTCCACAAAAACAGAGAGGCAACTTTAAAACAATGAGCTTGTGCACTTCTTTCTATGTAATACCACTTTTCCAGTCTTGATATATTCTCTTTCATAGACATTTCACTGACATTTCAAGGAGCCCTTGTGGCACAGTGATTAAATGCCAGTACTGCAGCTTGTGAGTTCAATCCTGCAGGGCTCCAAGGTCCACCCAGCCTTCCATCCTTTTGTAGATTGGTAAAATAGTACCCAGCTTGTTGGAGCAATTGGCTTACACATTGTAAACCAATTAGGGAGTGCTAGTTCACTGATAAGCGGTATATAAATGTACTTGCTCTTGCTCTTGCTATTCATTGTCGAAGCATGCATCTACTTATGAAGAACATTGTCCCTACTTACAGTGGTGTCATTAGGGGGTGCGGGGTGTGTAGACTGCACCAGTTGACACCCTAAAAGGAGGTGACGCCACTACTCCTCAAACATCTGCCTTTTGGTAGGAAACAAGCTGTGGCATTCGCTTGTGTCTCATTAGAATGCCAAAAAGATGTAATAAGTGGGGTGAGGCTCAGTGGGAGGAGAAAGGAGAGGCCCCAGGTTGTTAGTTTTTCTAAAAAAATTCAAATTGCAAATCTCAAAAAATAAATAAATATTTTTTAAAAATATTATTTTTTTAAAAAATCTTTAAAAAATTCACATTTTACCAAATTTCACTTGAAGCTCATGAAGCTTTGTCTATGTAAATATATTTAGGTTGTGCATATTATATTTAACTTTGAAAGTATACTTCTAATTGTGCCAGTTGTTTGTCGCAAATCCATTACGTCCAGTGACATATGGGAATAACAATTTTTGAGTACTGTTAGAATAAAAGCATGACTAAGGATACTGTATGATTTGGTCTGGGAGGAGGTCAATGGGGGGGTGACACCGTGAGTTACCACATCAGGTGACATCAAACCTAGTGATGCCACTGCCTACGTACACATTGTACTTATAGTATATTTATAGTTGTAAGAAATACCTACTGGCTGTCATGAATTGATTGTCCACATAATGCTGGTGTTTATCTTTTGCCAATGCAGATGGAGGAATTCACTACCTGCCTAGACTATCTTTTGTGGCTCCTCACCAGCAGGGCCATGTATTGGCTGGTGGAGAGGGGGGAAGCCAAGAAGCATCTGGCTATGTCCCTCTTGCCAGACGCACAATGTTGAAGGTATCCTGCAGGACCTCATGCACTTTCTCCAGAGATCCTTGAGTATGATACCATTGTTGTGCATTTGGCTGTAAAGGACATAGCCAGATGCTCCTAACCCAATCCTTACTCTCCACCAGCTGTCACATGGCTGTGTTGATGGGGGAGGGGGTAGCAAGAGCTAGGAACTTTTAAAGGAGAGGAGAGAGGGGACGGGACATTTCTCTGCCTGGAAATAACTTTACACTCCATTTCCTGACGTAGGGTTGCAATAGACATCTATACAATATGTTTGTGGTACATTCATTCTATGAGGGATCATACATCTCACATATTTGGCTTCCTGCCTGGAGGATATTTTCTTTATGTAGTATTACATCAATACAACATCCAGGAACTGTTCTTTTCAAGGATCCAGGATTGACACCTGGATTTTCAGTTCTTATCTTATCTTGTCTATTGCTTTTGGCTGGCTGCCCAGGAGAAGACTTCAGACCTGCAATTTTTATACCTTGTCTTTTTACACAGACATTTAGGTCATGATGAAACACAACAGTCTTTTAGATTTTTGATTCAAAGGAGCAGGACATGAAATGCAACAGATACACCAGCAGCAGCAGATTTTCCATGGCATGTTTAATAAGTTATTTTTTTAAAATAAAAATGGGGTGCTGAGAGAGAATTTTCTATTTTGTCTAAAACCAGATGAAAGGGGCAAATTAACTGCCATTCTAAATTGGTTAGCAACATTCATGTGTCTAACTGTGCTTAACCTGGAAATAAATCCTACTGAATTCTCTCCTATTCACTTCCACGTAAAAGCCCACCAATGGCACTACCTTTCTGTGGTAGTGGGATTGTGTGCTCCTGTGAAGCAAGAGGCTATGCTGACAGTAGAAGTGGTAATAGTAGGATCTCCCATGTGAAAGAGCTTTTGACGCGAAGCCAGACTAAATGTGTCAAACTCCTACTGGGCAGCAGTAGTAGTGGGAAGGGGGACACTGACAGAGGATCTCTAATAGACAAAAACAGTGACAACATAGCTAACACTTGTTGACACTGTGCAGAAGGAGGCATGGTGAAGTCCGTTTTAATTCTTTTACCACAAAACCCCTATAACGAAACAACCCAAAATGAAACAAGAGATCATGCCAAAAGATGGGATTCCCAGGTTAGAAAGCATTCAGTAAGCTACTGGTGTAGAGCAAAGGACGTATAAGAAGTGCTGTGGCTAGTGATGCAACTGGACTCAAGCCGAAAGGATGTGCAACTGTTGATGTGCTCAGAGGTGAAAGAAAAGTCCAAAGCTGCACAAAACATATTATAGTAACATGGAAGGTGAGAAGCATGAATTAGGAGGAGCTACACATAGTAAAATAAAAAATAAAGCATTGCAATACTTGGGGAAAGTGAGCTAAAGTGGACAGGAATGGGACACATTGTGTCAAATAATTACACCGAGTTTTATCCAGGAAATGAAAAGACAAGGGAAATTATTGCACAGGAAATCTGTGCTGGGATAGGCGCAGGAGAGAAATAGCAATGGCAGTCAAATGATTTAAGGCAAAGTCTGACCAATTCATGTGCCAGGTGGGCTTCCCTTCACAGTTTCCTTAGGTATGTTTGTGTCATTGTCGCAACCCTCACTGTTTTCTGACAAAACCTTTTTTTCTCTTTGCTTCTTTCACTCCAGTTTTCTGTCACCCCAATGTTCTGTTTATCTTATTGGTTGACCCAGATAAGGGTAAACATCAATCCTCTCCATCACAATTGTCTTTGTGAACCATCCTTGCACTGTGATAGAAGAGGCATAGTTCCTGGTGGGCAGTGGGAATGGTGTTCCCGCGAAGTGAGATGTTTAATTTTGCAGCAGACCTCAGTTTGCTGGGATCTATTTGTTTAGTAGAGCTTTGAGGGACATATTTTCTTTAGAATTATCATCCTGAATGTTTTCTCCTAAAGCCAGGTAGAGATTTCTGAAGCAGGTTGTGCGTTTCTGTGTTATGTATGTATGTGACCATGTACCTGAAATAAAGGAAGAGGTTGTCTCACCACGGGGATTTGATTTTAGTAGGAGGACTGAGCTTACGTTCCTTTAAGACAGGGGTAGGCAACCTAAGGCCCGGGGGCCGGATGCGGCCCCCCGAGGCCTTTGGCCCGGCCCCAGGTTGGTCCTGCCACCACTGCCGCCGCCCGCTGCCACCGCCCGCCATGAAGATATTGTTTATTGTTGTTATAATTCTTGGGGTTTTCTTGGCAAAATCTCCACAGGGGTTTTGCCATGGCTTTTCTGGGGCTGAGAGAGTGTGCATGCATATTTTTTTAAATTTTTAATTTTATTTATTTATTTATTTATTTATTTTTGGTGCTTCGGCCCCCCAATTGTCTGAGGGACAGCAAGCCAGCCCCAGGCTCAAAAAGGTTGCCTACCCCTGCTTTAAGAAAATGGTATAGTTACAGTTGGTATTTTGCCATCCAGGTTTGCATGCATGCTTGCTTGCTTTTTCTTTTGTTCTTTCTGCAGCCTAATTTGAGGAGTAAAAAAATTACTTTTTGTTCTCCCTACTGTTAAATAGGATTAAGAGGTCACAAACATCCTTATCTGCTGCAAAGTGGAAGGCAGCTGTCACTCAAGATCTACCTTCTGCTCATCCTTGGCATCCTTCACCTGAAAACATGTGTTTGTACTGTGCAAATGCTTCAAAACAGATAATGTAGAAGCTAGCCTTCACCCTTTTCCATTAAACATAAAGCTGAAATGTAGGATTAAGCCAGTTTGAAAGTACAAGTGCTGGCAAAGGCAAAACTGGGAACTACTTATTTTCAGGGACCAAATCAGTTGCAGCCATAGAAAGAAGCTGCATCAGAATATAATTAGAAAGGACACCTGCCAGGTAACAGTGAGAAAATGAAAGTGTGTATAGTTGAATCACCTAAAATCTATACTCCTGGCATTTTTTAGGTAAATATTTTATGTGAGCACTTGGTTCTGTCTGCCTTCTTATTGCCTTCTTATTGCAAGAAATATAGGAATAAAAATGACATGTTGTTTTGAAGTGTAAATGGACAGGTCTTGTTAGATTTGAACCTGGTTTGCTCACTCTATAATATAAATGCATTCTCTCTGTCTCTCTGTGTGTGCTTATATCTTGCTTTCTTATAGCGAAATGATTTGTTTTCACTCAGATGCCATTGTGCAAATCATATCCTCAGAGGAAATCAACAGGAGATGAAACTTATTTTGAGTTCTTTCTTTCCCCCCACGTCCATCTCTCCAGTCATTTTAATGTGAGAAAATTTGGATAGGTTTCAAATATTGTTGTTGCCTCTGAATTTCTTTTACTTTCCACCTTCAAAATAGTCCAATTGAGTAGTTGGTTTATGAAGTCATGCTTATGGCCATTGCTTCATGTAGGCTTCTGCTGTTCCCAGTGCCAAAAGGCACAGATACTTTCCTCTTGCATGGGAAGAAGGCTGAAATAGCTGTGAAAATCAGTGGCTTCCCTGCTGAAAAGTGATACACTGCATAGAGGTTGAGGGGAAGATTTTCTTATAACCTTATTGCTACCAAATAGCAGTTTCTCTTTATTCTTTTTAAATAGAGAGAGCCCCAGTGACTATTGCTAGTTGCCATGTTTATGGCAATTGATTCCTGGTCTACTGTTTATTCTCTATTTTCTCCTTAAGCTGCAGTGCATTTGATTTTTAAAGATCCTGCCACTACTTTTTAATAGCTGCAGATGTCCATAATAAAAACAAAGACTACAATAATCAAGCAGGTTTTCAAGTATACTCCATTGTGATTCTTTACTCAAGGTATACAACACACTATATGAAGGACAACAAAATTTCATGACAAACCCATACATTAATTAATGTTATTAACATTAATAAAACAAGATGTACAATTTAAAGGTGAATTTTTCATGAATATTCCATGAATATTTGAGTCCGCGGAGGGGCGACTGTGATAGATTTATTTACATGTCAGGCTGAATACAGTATCTCTTTTAGTAGATGTTGTTCACATTGGATATGATGTTTGAATACTTTATTTGTTACACAGTTTGACAATTACTTTATCTTGTCTTTATAATTGTTTCCTCATAACTCCACATGTTCCCTTACAAACTAATGGGTGAAACAGACATTCATAAAGAGGCAGCTTGACGGTGCCCCTTTGTCCACCGAGTTGGGGCTGCGGCAACCACACCTTCACCCCAGCCATTTGCTGGCTCAAAAAGAAGTAGCAAAAAGCTGCTCCTTTTTGAGCAGCAAAAAGCCATTTTTTCTGCCATGGTGGCAGCTTTTTAGTGCTCCTGAAGTGTGTGATGTCTAAACACCATGCTGCTGGAGTGACACAACACTGCTTGCTGTGTGGGTGGGCAGCATAACGCTGGCTTAGGGGCATCATCGGGGTGTGCATTGTCCAAATGCCACTTCCCCATGCCACCCCCAAGTCAGTTAAAGCTGCTGGTCTGTTTCGCCCCTCAGTCTCTCAGAACCTTTATTAAACTTTTGTGTCATATAACTCTTCTGCTTACTTGTGACTCCACTAATCACCACACACTATGGGCCTCGGCAGACGACCAAAAAGGTCGTCCTGGAGACCCGGAAGAGGAGGAGCCACCGCACGAGTGGCGCTCCTTCCTCTTCCTGAGGTCGCCCTGGGAGCTGCCGGCCCTCCGCACGGCCGGCACTTCTGGGGCAACCTCCCGCCGCGCGACCGGACGCGCTGCGGCGGAAAAGACAGAGAAAGTGCGCCCGACGCTTTTAGGGCGCACTTTCCTTGTCTTGAGGAAGGAGCGCTGATTTAGCGCTCCTTCCAGGGACGCCGCCGGTGCGCCAAGGTGCGGAGGCTGCGGCCCCGCGGCGCGCCGGCCCAGGGCGTCTGGGAAGCTCTCGTCTGCTTCCCCCCTATGTCTCCCACAGGACACTACTTCAATTCAACCCAGGACACTCCTTGTCCCTATCTTGGGTACCTAAAACCCTATTTAACTGCCCCCATAGCTGCCTAACCCAGCCACTCAGGGCACACGAAAACATCAACCCTAACTAACTCCAAACACTTCTCTGTCCCTCTATATATGCTCAGTCCAGGGAGTGGGCCCCACCTTTTCTTGGCTTTGCTTCTTGGCTGTTGCCAGGCTTACACTGATTGGATGTTGCCAATGTTCCAATCTGCCTTTTCTGTACAGGCCTCATCTTTGAAAAACTATACAAGAGCTGCTGTGAGATTCTGGTATCCTGGCACTGAGTGACTGTTGTAAGCATCTGACTCAGAGCCATATCCCGGATTGAGGGAATATATGATGGGTCTCTGTTTGTTGTGGGCATTCCAACCTATAATAGTGGATTACCCACTTTCACACAAGGGGCACTAAGATATTTTTCAAAAGGCCCAGGGGAGGTATCTATAGTATGTCTTGCCAGAGTGGGTCATCAATTCTACTTGCTGCTGCATGATATGCCAGGGTCAATGTCATTACCAGCTAGAGCAGGGGTAGGCAACCTTTCCCCTTTAAGGGCCGAAGGACTTCAGCTCCCAGAATCCCAGGAGCTATTGGCCAACATGGGACTATTGGACAACATGGCTGAGGCTTCTGGGAGCTGAAGTCCCTCGGCCCTTAAAGGTTGCCTACCCCTGAGCTAGAGGCTCATTAGATCCCCAAGACCTTGTACCATCTTAAAAGCTGAAACAAACATAACACACCTAGTCCTGGTAAAAAACAGTTTCTTCAGGGGCCTGCTGTGAACTAGGATGTCCTTGTCAGAAGACAGAACCAGGACATTATGAGTTATTCCATATAAATTCTCAGAGGACTAAAGCAATCCTAGCTTTTAGACCAGCTATGGGGAATTTTTGACCTTTTGAATATTTTGGTCTTTAACTCCCAAGAGACCCACACAGCAACAGACCCACACACTGGTAGCGCAGTAGTTAAATGCCTGTACTGCAGCCACTCACTCACAAACCATAAGGTTGCAAATTCAATACCAGCCAAGGGCTCAGGGTCGACTCAGCCTTGCATCCTTCCAAGGTCACTAAAATGAGTACCAATTGTTTGACAGAGGGGTGGGATACAAATAAAATTATTATTATTATTATTATTATTACCCATAATTATTAATTATTATTATTAATTGTTGGGAGCAATTAGCTTACACATTGTTAACTGCTTAGGGAGTGCTTAAGTGCACTGATAAGTGGTATAGAAATGTACTTGCTATTGCTATTGCTATCAATAGTAAAGAATAAAGCGGGGGGAGAGGTGAAGCCCAAAATATGGACAGCTAAAGATTCTCAGTTCTGCTTTAGACTATGAGAAGAATGCAGTTCTATACAGGCATTTAGGATAAAGCTTCTGTGGATTAAACAAATAGCGAACATGGATTAAATTTATCAAATTTGTGGTCTGCCTGAATATTAATTAAATGCTTGCATTTCCCAATCATTACTAAAGACTATAAGAATCATAGAGTTGGGAGGGACCTCATGGACCATCAGGTCCAACCTGCTGTTCAGTGCAGGATCTCCAACTAAAGAATCCCCAGCAGATAGCTGTCTTTTTAAAAGATGTCTATAGAAGGAGATCCCACAATCAATTGGTTCAATTGCCAAATGGCTCTTACTGTTAAGAAGTTGCTTCTAATGATCAATTGAAATCTACTCTGCTGTAACTTAAAAAACTTTACATGTGGCCCTACACTCAGGGGCAGTGGAGATTGTAAGAGCACTAGGGGTATTTAAAGAGTGCAAGTATGTCACCCTTCACCCTTCCCTTCACCAAGCTGAATATGCCCAACTCCTTCAATGTTTCCTCATTTCTGTTCTCCATATCTCCTATCACCCTTGTTGCTTTTCTCTGTCCCTGCTTCAACTTATCTGTATCCTTAAAATGAGATACCTAGAACTGAACACAATACTGTTTATGAGGCTTGACCAGCGCAGAGTATAGTGGGACTATTACTTTCCTCAACTTGGAAACTATGCTCACAATTTTTTATTTATTTCATTTCTATGCTGCCTTTCTCCCAGAAAACGAGACCCAAGACTGCTCACAGATAAAATCATTTAAAATGTTTACAATAGAATTTAAAAACAATTAAAATAATCTAGCTTTTAAATTTGATACCTAACAAAAATATAATTATTTGAAGAATGTGTGTTGGGAAAGATCTAATTAGGGAAATTTACAGTTAGCTCAAATATGCAAGAGTGGGGCCCTAACAACACCCCGCGAGACCAGAGTACCAATATGTATACCAAAGGACTATGAGATCCCACAATGGATGATGCTGAGACAAACTTTTTCAATTAGTCTAAATATTTATTAAAGGAGAAACTGCACACACACATACACACACATATGGCATGCACACACTTCACTCTTAGGAATAAAGGAGTGAAAGCGGGAATAGCTTGAGATGGGCCAGACTAAGGGAGGTACTCACTTCTGAAGGCTTCTCTGGGATTCTCTGTGGATGATGATTATGATGATGTTGATGCACGGCCACCGAAATGGAGGAAGGGATGGCCGAGAGAGCTATGATCAGAGCACAGACTGACGTGGAGCCAAACTGCACTCCAAAAAGCAGTGGCATTTTGCAGCTTCTTTTTGGGCAGGAAAAACACCAGATTGGGGCTGTAGCATGTGATTGCTGCAGCCCCAATCCAGTTCTCAAAGAGGTGGCACAGAACTGGCCTTTCAAGGCGGTCTGTTTCACCTCCTATTCTCATGTTCAGATTTGTATGACACAGGACTAAACCAAACAATAAGCTAATCTGTGCAAAACCAGGATGACCTGACAGAAAACACGCAGAACATCTTTCTTGACCCATGAGAAATGGTTGAAAGATTTTTTGTGTTGCAATAAAGTATTTGTTAGCAATGGTTTTGGTTTTGGAAAAAAATTCCCTCCACTCAATATTAAGAGGGATGGGGGATATAGGATTTCCTTTTACTTGCATCGGTGTTTAGTACTAAAAGGCTTAGAACACAAAAGGGGAATGTATACATATTTGTGGTTTAGTTTCCTAATTTTCATGGCTGTTATTTTAGGCAATGTGTTGTTGTCAAAGTGAATAATAATAATAACAATAGGGCAATTAGTAATAATAATAATTGGATAATATTTCATATATGGTGTCTTTTCTCTAAAGATTCTGAATAAACAATCCATAAGCATGAAGTTTGACTGAATTAGGAAGTCAGTAGGAAGTAGGATGTGCACACATTTCAGATTTACTATAGCTGTGTGCTAGAGGATGCAAAGCCCTCCTCAAATTCGTAACATTATATGAAGGGATGCACCAGCTTATGACTTATTTTGCCCTATAGGTCCAGTACTGCGAGGAAAACTATTTCAGGTTTTCAGACAAAACTGAAATTTTGGAGTCAAGATGCAAGGATAAAATAATGGCGGTTAGTATTGCTCCCTTGGCGACATGCTCCATTGGTTAGCTAAGCTAGTGATTACTCTTACAGCAGTGAATCACTGATGTTAAATATTCATTGTGTTGGAAGCATTACCTTATTCAGTTGCTTGAATTTGTTTCTCTTTTTTGTCTCTATATACATTAGACAGATGTCTAAGGGTGACAGTAAGGAGCAATTCAGAGCATGACATAGTATAGTTTGGCAAGAAAGGGCTGTTATTTGGAAAGGGGTATGGTTACACCTTTGACTCAAACTTGTCCTTGGTTTCACTTTGTAGCCTTGGGCAAGCCACTGCATATAATTTATAGCCAACATTGAAACAATATCCACATATATTGAAACAGCAGTATATTTATTTATATATTTAGGGCTAGGTTTGTTAGATATTTTCAAAACTAGGTAATATCAACCACACGTGTACAGGCCTGGATGGGATTTTCCTCTTTCCCTTCTCATTTTTTAAATAAGGATATTGTACAAAACATATTAGTAAAGCTAATTTGTAATGTATCAGTAAGATTATACAGGAACAAGGGACAAACTGAAGGTTGTTTGGGGAGAGCTAAAGCTCAAGAGCTATTAGAAGGGACAGCAGACACCTGTAGGAGACCCTCCGACAACAATACCGCATTGTTGGGGATTTCTGATTTCTATTCTCACCCTACTTCTCACCCCAAATTGATGGCATTTGGATGCAGATTGGTCACTATACACCAGCCATTGAGCTTTCATGGCCAATAGGAAGAACTGATATGGGCGAAAAAGGTAGGAAGAGTTTTGTAAAGCTAACAGCAAGTGGCTTGATAGAGTAGTTGGAATTAGTAGCACCCCTATTTTGGAGAGACACTAGAACCCAATGCAATCCTCTCCTCTCTTTTTACTCCGCCTAGACTTTCCCTTCTGTCCCCCCTCCCCCAGCAACTGAAAGAAATTCTGTCTGGTTTATGAAGTTTTTGTTTTAATTAAAATGCAAAAATAGAATCTAGGCTATGATAATAAGGAAGAGAGGCCCCATTAATAAGGTAATAAAAGTGAGAGATAATTTGAGGACAAACTAAAGGAAAACAGCACCAGGGAGTAAAATTGATAAAAGGCCAACAAAGGTTTGGCAGCTGAGTCCAGGGCAGGCTGGAGCTGGCTGGTGTCCACTTGGAAGAGATTTCCTAATTAACCCTAATCCACTGTTCACTTTTGAAATTTTGGAATAGATATTGCTTCTCTTTCTCCCATCCTTCAGGCATTTTTTTGCAGTAGGGCACCAGGCATTGTTATTTGTACAACAGAATAGGTGAAGGAAGCAATGGAAGTAAATAAAGAAGGCCCTTTTTAGTTTTCAAGGGTATTGGATATGCTTTCAATACTCTTTCCAAGCTTGTACATTCCACTGCAGAAACTTCATTAACTCACTCATTAGTGTTATCTGATTCACTGCTGCAGCCTCTCATCAGGAACGTGGAACAGCAGCTGGAGGAGGAAATCAGCTAGGCTAATGTATATGTTAATAACACTAATGTTTGTAGCATTTGGTGTTAGTAAGGCAGTAAAATATCTACACAGTGTATCGCCCCAACAAAGAGTGGGGGAGGGAGAATGATCATTGCAACATAAAAGTTATCAGCTCAGAACATTTATAGTTGGTATTTATAGATTAGTGGAGTATGTTATAAATTCCAGCAGTACAATCGCCATATGAAGATCTGTGCCATGAATTATTCAACAAGATGGGTCGCAAGTCAGTCTGAGTGACAAACAGAAAACTGATGTTTCACAGAGTTTATCCCTATGACCTGGACAGCTTTATCTGTAGCTGATAGACCTCTTCCAGTAAAATTCGGCCTGACTGATGGTCTCTTGATCTGTTACTTTTAGTAACTCACAGTCTTATTTTCTGCAAGTTATGCTTTGGGACGTTTTATGAGAAATGCAAGCAGAATCAAATAAATTAACAGCTCTCTTTTTTTCAGCATTGGAGAGAGCACTACATTTGGCTTGCCTTTGTAGAAGGGTTGTATTAACTGGGATGGAATAGCTTATACAGTTTTTCAGAGAAACACTTATTATCTAATTATAATTCCATGACCAGCTCCTTCACTAGTAGCATGATTTCCTGCCACCACCTAATGAGAAAGGATAGCCTACCTGCAGGTTATAGCCCTATCTGTGTAGACTGTCAAGTAGGATGGTGTTTATGAAAAAGTTTCTATTGACCTGTGGTAAAAATGATTACAAGGCAAAGGCTGCTAGACTTTACTTTTAACTTTGTCAAAGGCAAACTTTTTTTCTCATTCCATTCCGGGAATATTATGCCATGACAAAAACTTTCTTTGATATATCTGGAAAGACCTCTTACAGAATACTTTATTATTTTGATCGTGTATGTATTAATTTAGGCTACAGTTAATTGTGCTTATGTGAGTGTAGGCTGCATGAAATTTTTGTTGTTGTTGTATGCCTTCAAGTCACTTCCAACTTTTGGCAAGTCTAAGGCGAACCTATCCTAGGGTTTTCTTGGCAAGATTCATTCAGAAGGAGTTTGCCATTGCCCTCCCCTGAGGCTGAGAACATGTGATTTGCCCAAAGTCACCAAGTGGGGTTCATGGCCAAGCTGGGAATCAAACCCTGGTCTCCAGAATTACTGTCCAACACTCAAACCACAACACCACTATGACAGTGACCCATCTACTTTCTTCAAATGACAGCACAATGTGTTTTTTTTTATCACCCCATTTCCAACAATTTGTCAAGAGGCCCACTGAAACTGCTTATTTTTTCTTCTTTTAAAACTATATTTCTTGGATGATAGCACGTTTCCACTGCTGTCACCAATTTGATGATGTCCCAGACCACTTTTATTAATTGTTAGTAGTGTGGATATTTATTCCAATCATGCTACCCTCTGCATTTTTTTAAACCATAGCTCTATTATGTTTGGCCATCAAAAGGAAAATCATAGCAAACTGGGGGCTGGAGAAAGACTTTAAAAAATCATCCCTGGGGGGTTGCAGACTGCCAGAAATAGTGTGAATTCAGTCCACTTTTAGGGTTAGGGTTAGAGTTAGGGAACCATGGGAACTGTATTTTATTGTGGCATCAGAGTTGTCTGACAGAGAAGGCTCAATGTCTCAGAAAAATAACAGTTCCCATGATTCCCTAGCACTAACCCTAACCCTAAAAGTGGACTGAATTCACACTATTTCTGGCAGTCTGCAACCCCCCCCCCCCGTTACCTTTTGGAAGAATCCTTTAGGTAGTGTCTAGATTAAGGTTCAAAAAGCTTTTGTTTTCTTGTGCAAGGCTTACCTGAACTGGATGTTTCTTTTCACATCTGCATAGTATTAGTTTTGAATTGTAAACAAACTGGAAGTATATTGAATTGCTCTTTTTTTTCTTCAGATAGGAACCTATTTTTATTCTTTCCATGCTATTTCTGACTTTAGTACCATATTTTCTGTTAAAGAAGAATGTCCAGGAAGGCTGCATCCACACTGTAGAAATAATCCAGCTTGACATTGCTAACTGCCATGGCTCAATGCTATGTAATTCTGGGAATTGTACTTTTGTGAGACATTTAGCCTTCTCTGTCAGATAGATCTGGTGCCACAACAAACTACAATTCCCAGAATTCCATAGCACGGAGCCATGGCAATTAATGTGGTGTCAGACTGGATTATTTCTGCAATGTGGATGCAGCCAAACACATCTACTATGTTAACTGAGGTATACCTGTACTTTACTCTTTCTGCCACTTTCTTTAGAAAACCAATCTTAGGGAAATGTACAAGTATGAGGCAATGATTTATGAAAATTACACTAGAAAATTATGATTGGCACAAAGCATGATACTCATGTGTCAGAGTGGCAGAACCTTACCTCTCCATTATGGAACTGTCTTCTTTTTCTTCTTTTGGTACCTGGATTTTATTTCCCTGTCCATAGTGTCTGCTAAGCACCAATACAGTTTAAATTAAATTTTGTATCTGATTTTTAAAAGGCCTCAGCTAATTTCATATGAGTTAATAAGCAATTCTTCTTTCCAAACTGCATTTTCAGATGTTTTATCTGGAATTTTGATCTCTACTGCTTATGCTCTGTATTCTGAACAGCAGAGTTCTGTGCATTGAACTGTTGCATTGTATTATTCTATCACAACTCCTATGTAGAGGTGTGTTAAAAACTCCTTTCCTCCCTGAATTTCTGCACAATGTATTTAGATGTGAAGATGATGTTAGTGTGCATGTGTCCTTATCTCCATCTTCATACCTGAGTTTCAGTTCTAGTGCTTGGATTTTATTTTTAGCGTATGGATGGAGTAAACCCTTGAAGACCAGAAACATTCAAACTTGTTTTTACAACAAACTAATCTTGTGGTTTATACATAAGAGAGGTTTTCCCTCCTCTAAGCATCAAGGATAAAAAATGTGTGCTTAAGGAACACCGTGAAAACATAAGCATCAAGAGTTCAGACAAGGAAGTGAAGCATGAACAAAATTTAGGCAAGTTTTGTCAGAGCTCACTGGATATGGGATGCAGGAAAAAAGAGCATAACCCACAAATAAAAATTTATAGCACTCACTGTAGCAGAAGCCGCACAGCATTCCATTGTGAAAGTGGAAACTCATTAAAATCCCTCTTGCCATTTATCCTTAGCATCGTGTAGCCTGCTTTCCTTTCTACAAACATTTCTTAGTATCTTGGCCTTATTAATTTTATAACTTTTCTGGAAAAATGTAGAGTAAAAGCCTGTTTTGCAATTCATTGTAATATTGTTACATAAGGATAAAAAAAAATCACTCAAGTATATGTGTGTGTGTGTGTGAATGAGCACGTGTGTGTGTGTGTGTGTGTGCATACACACATATACACTAGAGTGGTCATGTCTCTTATTTTTCTCAGGCATCAGAGATTTAATGACTCAAAGTTTGTATAGTTCTGCAATTTAAAATATATCCTAAAAGAACAGATTTTAGACAAAAAAATATAGAGGGATGACAACTCAGGCTGCATCTGCACTGCAGAAGTAATAGTCTGACACCACTTTAGCTGCCATGGCTCAGTGCTATTGAATACTAGGATTTGTAGTCTGTAATGGCACCTCTCTAACAGCGAAGGCTAAACAAATATCTCCAAACCCACAAAACCCAGAATTCCATAACTCTGAGCCATGGCAGTTAAAGTGGTGTCAAACTGTATTATTAAACTGCAGTTAAAGTTTAACCGCATTATTTCTGCAGTGCAGATGCAATGAGGTTTTTTGTTAATACATTATAAATGTAAGGCTCACTGTAAGACCCACTGGGTGCACGGACACTTATGTCTAACTAGGTATATGTAGAATTTAAGGCTTAATAATTAGTGAGGTTCATTAAAAATATTAGTTTCTGTTCTAGCAAGTGTTAATTTCTAAGTGTATAAAGCAAATCTAACTGTCATTCTCTTTATGCTTTACATATTTAAACTGATATATTTAAATAATTGAAGATAATGATGGATGAGATTGTTCTCAGCAGTGGTTGCAGCTATCCCAGACTTCCTGGTCTTTCAAGGAACCCCTCTGTAAATTCATTTGTACATTACAATGGGGCCTTCCCATCCACAGAGATCTGGTTCTGGGCTCCCCCATGGATGAGGAAAAAAGCAGGCACTCCAAACCATATTAGTCAAGGGGCAGTGACATGTGTGCACCAGTGGTATAGTTCCTGCAGGGATGCACCACCATTGGCTGATATGGAGTGGGTTGGCCTGTGGGAGCTCCAGTCCACAGATGGCTAGCCCATTCTTATGGTGGGGTCACTGTATTTTGGTTGTAAAGCATCTCATTAATATTTCTTTTCTAACCCATAGCTGACATTCCTTAATAGCTGCTTCTAATTATGTTCTTGATATGTTTGCCAACCATTTTGTGTGTGGGGGGGGGGGGGAATCTGGGAATGTGCAACTTCACATTTTATACTTTAAAAAAAAAAGCAACCATCCATGTATCCATAGGAATAAAATGTGGGTATTTTCCTGCTGCACTGATGTTTAACATATTTATGTGAAAGTAAAGACCAGTTTGTTCTAGGAAAAAAGAGAGGAGGGGTGTAGCTACACTGTAGAAACATTCTGGTTTCATACCCCTTTATCTGCCATGGTTCCATCCTACAGAATCCTCCAATTGTAGTTTTGTATGGCACCAGCACTCTCTGGCAGAGGAAGCTAAAGACCTTGTAAAACTACAAATCCCAGGATTCCATAGGATGAAGCTACAGCACTTAAAGTGGTGTCAAACTGTATTATTTGTAGAGGCACCGGGGGGAGGGGGAAGAGAGAGAGATGTCTTTATACCTCTGCATATCTGCCCAGCCAGCCCTTGACTTAAAAATAAGTATGCTACAGTGAGCGCAGACCAGACTAGAAGTTTTCACCCATGAATGGATGAGAAATATTGTTTCAATTTATTTTGGCTGGAATTTATCCAATTCACTAACAGCCACAGAGATGTTTAACTAGCCCCAGGGAGATGTGAGAACAACTGCCCCAACATCCATGTTTTGCTGTTGGTGACATTCTCAAAAATTGGGGTGATAAACTCTATTGCCTATCAAGATTCTCCTTTTCTGCCTTGGTTTTAGAGTACTTGAATGATCCCAAGCCAAGGAAGCGATGCCATCATTTCATGGGATGCTACCTGTGGCCTGAGCATAATGTTGGGTACCCTCTCCTGATGTTTTCTGGGGTGCCTGAAAGACTGGGAGATAGACAAGGTGATGGTCAAAGAGAAGGTCAGAGATCTCATGGCATCATCTCCTGCTTTTTAAAGTTTTGCAGCTTTTCTGTGCACTCATTTATTTTTCTTTTATAAATTATAAGGATTCTTTGGTATCTTGGCAGGAAAATGATTACATGAATGCTCTATAAAATAAATGAGCCAGCATGGTGCAATGATTTGAGTGTTGGACAACAGTTCAGGAGACCAGGGTTCGATTCTCAGCTTGGCTATGAAACCCACTGGGTGACATGTCACATGCTCTCAGCCTCAGGGGAAGGCAATGGCAAACCTCCTCTGAACAAATCTTGCCAAGAAAACACTATGATAGGTTCACTATGGGGTCACCCTAAGTCGGAAATGACATGAAGTCACACAACAACAATAAAATAAAGAAAATGGAAGTTCATTCTCTGTGTCTGCTTATCACAGACAAGACCCTTAATAACCATTCACTTCTCTTTTATTCATATACAAGGGAGCTAATTGTAAAAGTTAAAAAAGTAATTTTATAGTACATATATGATAAAGGTGCTATATAAAAATAAGAAATGACATGAACTCACTAGCCTGGCCAACTGGAAGTTTTGACAAACCTCCCATGGATAGCTTGATTAGATTCTCTTTGCTCTGTGTAAGTTGCTATGGTTTCAAGTTTGCTCTCTCAGTATGTTTCTGGCAAGGGTCACAGTATATTTAACCTGAACTCTCACCTGTCCTTAGTACAAGACCTCAGACCGCTTTCAGATGTCCTTGAAAGAAAATGGACAAAAACTAACTCGAACTGACCCAGCCTAACAATGTGACTGTGAGAAAAAGAATGATATTGACATTGATCTCAAGTCATTTCTGCTGGATATGCCATGCCTCTCATCTTTTAGCATCTACCATGCTTGACATCTTGAGGACAGCCTGGTTCAATCACAAACAAAATATATTAATATATTCCCATGCTGTGAGAATTATAAATAGAATTCTTTGACCTCCTTTTGTTACAGTGGCCAGTGTGGCTCTCTGTAAACTTACCATGAGGTAACAATAGTGATATTGGGGGAAGTTGTCTGGCTGTAAAGTTAGTTAAATTTTAGCATGACAATATTATTTCCTTCTTTTGATTGATTTCAGACCAGGGTCAAGATAGAGTTGCACCAAATGTAACAGAAGACTAGCCCATCATTTAGTTGTAACAGTCTCTATTGATGCCACACAAAGGGCTATTCTATGACATTATGTTGCCTGAAGCAAATAACATGATGCCCATTCCACATACAAAGGTGGACTGGACCAGCAGATACATTTTACTCCATTACCAGTGTGGTATACTGTTGAGGTATTCAGACAGCAGGAATCTAGCATACACACATGCAGAGTAAATGCATGTAGGCAGGAAGCTGGTCTTCTGTGAAGAATCTTGCTCTAGACAGCTCAGGAAAAATCCTCCCACACGCAGGTGCTGCTTCCAGCTTTGAGAAATTAATAGCTGCACAGCGAGGCTTCACTCAATGAGGGCTTTAATCTTTGTTGCAAATATTTACAAAGATACGCAGAGTATCAGATGTCTGCCTTGAATACTCACAGCTGTACCGACTAAGAAAGTGCTTCGCCAACCACCAACCTTAATTAACCAACAATGGAGATTCTGATCCTCTCCCATATATAGGTGGTCTTCTTGAGAACATGTGACAGTCATACACTAATGAAACCTGGCTGGTTTCATTCCCAGTGCGTATTGCATCAGGCCTCCCATGATGCACACCTGGCTTGTCCCATCCACTGTGCATGTTCCATCAGGTCTCCCATGATGCACATCTTGCCAAATGCTGACTCATGCACCTTCCACTTGAACTGTAGTAACCCTGTTACTATTGTTCCAGTTCCTTCCAGTGGCCACATACTTGTCATTTTCCAGACAAGGGTGCCACACGGTCTTGGCATATACTGGTTTGAATTCTGGACTACAACTCTGAAGACCAGGATTCAATTCCATGCTCAGCCATGGAAACCCACCGGGTAACCTTGGGCAAGAAAACCCTAAGATCACCCTAAGATCCTTAAGATCACCATAAGTCAGAAACAACTTGAAGGCACACAACAACCAGTTCTGGGGCAGTGTCCTTCACTATGCCTGAGGGCAGTAGTCTAGTTAAGGAGATGCAGAACAGTCATATAAAGCAGGGGTCGGCAACATTAGCTTACCTGGGGCTGGTCGCTGGTCCCCAGGTCTTCTGGCGGGCTGGGGGGGGAACGGCGGTGTGACTCGTTTGCACATGTGCAGGAGTACTGCGCATGCCCAAATGAGTTGCGGCCACCATTTTGGCAAACAAAATGGCAGCCTCCACTCATAGCCACCATTTTGGCAAACAAAATGGCAGCCATGACGTGTGCGGCAGCAGCAGTGGGGGTGGGGGTCAGTGGGGCCAGTCGGCAGGGGGCAGCGAGCCGGGTGCGGCCCGCGGGCCATAGGTTGCCAACCCCTGATATAAAGGCAAACAGATAAGAATGTCTGGGACGGTGGTGATTAAAATTTCTGCTCCAGTATCAGCTACCTGACTGCCTAATGGTTAGGCCAGTCCTAGCCATGGAACAAATTGCTACTATGTTAAAAGCTGCAGTGTTGTTTAGGTAAGTGTAGGTTTCTAGTTTCTTCACAGCAACTCCAATAAAGGTTGAGTTTCATTTTGATAGAGATAAATTACAAAGATAGCAGGGAAAACTAATTGCCTCTTACAAGGAAATTGGAATTAAAGTACTGTGAGTGTGTATCTTGATTGAGGAGGATGATCCACTGCTCTCCTTTTCCTGGCTTTTTAAGGTGGAGTCCCAGAGAAAGCTTTTGCTGTCCTCAGTGAGCTATTTTCCTGCAAAACAGGAATCTATAATGAAAAGCAGCAGAATTTCACAATGAGGAAAATGTGAAAAGTACAAAATAATGGCTCTTGTTATCCCTTCTAAACAACACAGGCAAGGAAGGGAAATGAAATATTCTTGAAAAGAAAGCTGTTCTGTTCCATTCAGAAGGTATAATCTCATTCCAATTTACAAAACAGGTCTGTTCTTAGAGAACAGTTGGTAATTTGATTGGAATGCAGCGGTATAAAATTATAAATGCATACAGTATAAGTCCAATAGAGGACTAAATAGAATTGAGCTAGAACCTGTAGACCTATAGCTAAATACAATATACAGATAACCCAGATAACCTAGGGAAAGCTAGCACTAGATGATCAAATGATTCCTAGGAGAGGGTATTGTGTGGATTCCACTTGTTGTTAGAGCTTTAAAATACTTTTAGTATCTAAACACTGAAATATAGAAAGCTGGTAGGTTAGTTTCCAATTAAAAAAAATACTAATGGTAACTTAAATGATTGTCTGAACATCTTTGCTGAAAAATACTGTCACTTACACATATTCATTTTACCTGCTTATAAGAGATTAGCACCAGTTGGGGCACTGGATAGCTATAAACTCAAACTATTTTTGGAAGAGGATAAGATGATTGTAAAGACTAGAAATGAGAAGCGCAGCTATGAAAGAACTGGAAAAGATGAAAAATTGAAGAGCAAAGACATACAACTGAGCACAGTGAAGCAACAGTGAAGGAAGCAGACAGAAAGAAAATCAACTCATTTGAAAGGTGGAGTTGGAGAAGAGTACTTAGGATACCATGGACAGCCAAGAAGACAAACAAATGGGTTCTTGAACAGATCAGACCGGGCTCTCCTTGGAAGCAAAGACGATCAAGTTGAGACTATTGTAGTTTGGCCACATAATGAGAAGTCATGGATCACTAGAAAAAATAATAATTCCAGGAAAGGTAGAAGGTAGAAGAAAGAGAGAAAGACCACAAAACAGATGGATAGACTTGATAGGGGGGTTATGGGGAAGGGCTTGCAAGATATGGGCAAGGCAGTGGAAGATAGGGATTCTTGGAGATGTCTCACCCAAAGGGTCACCATGAGTCGGAACTGACTTGAGGACAGCTAGCAACAACAACAGAGAAGCTGGATGATTTAATCTTTGTTCAGTATGGAAGACATAAGGGAGATACTCGTGCCTGAACTAATGTTTCCAGGAGGAGAGAGTGAAGAGTCAAAGCAAATCACAGGTAAGAGAGACAATTCTAGACCTCACTTGGAAATTGCTAAATAAATAAATAAATAAATAAATCACCATGTCCAGAAGATACCCACCTGAACATTTTGAAGAGTTTGTAACTAAAATATGTAGCATGCTCCAAAGATCAACCAATGTCTCAAGGAACTGGCAAATGGGCAATGTAACATCAGTTTAAAAAAAAAAAAAGGAATCCAGAGAAGATCCAGAAAGCTATAGGCCAGTTAGCTTAGTATCTACTCCAGATAAATTGGTGGAAAGTGTTACTAAGGATAAAATTGCCAAGCACAGAGAGAGGCAAACCCTTCTAATATCCAAAACATTGCAGAAATAATCCAATTTGAGACCACTTTAACTGCCCTGGCTCAGTGCTAGGGAATCTTAGGAATTGCAATTTATTGTGGCACCAGAGCTCTCTGACAGAGAATGCTCAATGTTTCAGAAAAAAACTACAATTCCCATGATTCCCTAGCACTGAGCCAGGGCAGTGAAAGTGGTCTCAAACTGGATTATTTCTTCAGTGTGTTTTGGACCATAGATTCTGCAAAGGTAAATCCCTGTCTTTGAAAGTTCCAGAGTAATCCAGTGGACATTGCATACTCGGGTTTCCAAAATGCTTTGATAAAACACCCCTCCCCAACAAAGGATCCTGAATAAACTGAGTCATGGGATAAGAGAAAAAGTCCTCTTCTGTACTGAGAATGGTTTAAAGAAGAGGAAGTAGTAAGTAGTAAGAACTAATGATCAGCTCTCACAGTAGAGGGTTGTGAGCAATGGGGTCCTGCAGAGATTGTCCTTTAACTTGTTCATAAAGCCTGGGGTTAGGAGTGGGAAGCATCCATGTTTCTTGTGCCATCAATGTTTAGGGTGATGAGAACAAAAATGGATTGCAAAAAACTCCAAAAGGATTTCTCCAACTTGGGAGAATAGACAATAAAATGACAATATCAGCAAGTGTGGTACTGTATAAGCAAGTTAAAATAATGCATAATGGAGCATAGATTCCCACCTTGATGGAATTCGAGCTGCCATTTACAGATATGTTGATGCAATCTTTCTGACTGACTCAGAAAGAAATGGTGGGATTGTGGTCCCTGTAGAAAGTGACAGCCAAAATGATCAAGGGACTGAAGCAACTCACCTATGAAGAACAATTACAATTTTGGCTGGTTGTTGTTGTAGTTGTGGGCTCTGAGTCATTTCCAGCTTATGGCAACCCTAAGGTGCACCTATCATGAGGTTTTCTTATCAAGGTTTTCTTGTAGTCAGGCTGGCTACATATACTGTATATACTGAACTATAAGTTGACTTCATGTATAAATCCAGGGCAGGTTTGGGGGCAAAAATTGTGGATTTTGATATTACCCATGGATATGTTGAGGGTAAAACATGTAACAAAGGATCTAAAGGATGAAGGAAGAAAAACAATGCCAAAGAAATTACAAAATTCCAGCAAGCATAACTGTTTGTGCTCACCCTGAAAACTGAATGGATGAGATAGCTCTCACACTGAGGTTGAACTGTAAATGTAAATATAGTATCTCTGCCAGACCTTGAGATACCTTGATGAAATCAGGAAGATATTTACTTATAGATGATCAGGAAGGTGACTGTTTACAGATACAGGAACAGAACAGAATTCCAGGATGGAAGTAATACCCTCTCTTCCTCCTCAGTAGCTCAACAACAACAGAGCTATACAGAACTCTCTTGCATACTCACTATACAAACACCAACTGCACTGACTCTCCAATCCACAACTACTGAGCCACCCTTGTTTACAGTTAGAAGGGACTTATACACCCTTGTCTGATGCAACATCATTGTACATTACCTCATTATGCTTAGTCATATACGCAGGTGTAGCCCAATACACAATCAAGTATCTGGCCTCCTCAAGGACATTAATCTCCAGATGTCACACAAACCACACACACTTCATGACAGTGCAGTTCAGCAGATCTAATTTCACCTTATAACATGGCAACAAGAGCTGAGTAGAGAGGTCGATGCTTTCAGGACAGATTATGGTCTTGCTTTTCACCAGGAAAGGGTTTTTTTTTTTTTTTATAAGAGTTAAAGTGCAGTACTTACATTGACTCATGGAAAAGTTGACTCAGGTCTTTTTTAGGGGGGGGTGTCAATTTTTTTATTACAATTTGTAGACTTATACATGAGTATATATAGTAATATTCAAGTAATATGCCAAGGGTTTTCAGGTGGAAGGTGCAGCTGAATTCAATACTTGCTTGTGGGTATCCCATGGACAACTGATTGGTCACTGTGTGACCAGCATATTGGGCTAGATCAGCCTTTGTCTGATGCAACAAGGCTCTTGTTATGGGCTTATGTACTAAACTGCAGAAAGTATAATTGGAAGGGGACATGCAGCTCATGATACAATTCCCACGGTAATTGCAAAAATATATCATGAGCTGCTGGATTGTTCATTTCCAATGCATGTTTTTGGGTGTATGTTTGTACACACATGTGCACAACATGTGGAACATTGTTCAGTATATGCAGTATAAAGTGGTGTAATCAGGAGGATGAGCTGGTTTTGTCTCAATGAACCTGCATGAGTAGCATTGCTTGCATAGTCACTATTGCCAAGGCTCCCTGAAAAGAGTTGTTGATTATCCCATAAGCTCATTCACCACTGATAGCAAGTGGGTCTCTCAGTAATACAGAATTAACTAGAGTGGCAAACTTTTGGACTTGACCATGTTGGGAGGCAATGATGAAAGATGAAGCCCCAAACATCCATAAACCCGCCTTTTGCTCACTTGAGCCACATTACACATAAACATCTCAAGAAATTTTGCTGCCTATGACAAAGGAAGTTCTCTCTCTCACAGAGAGAGAGAGAGAGAGAGAGAGGAAATTCCACATACTAAAGCTAACAGAACTGGCAGTTGAACCTTACTTCAGCACTAAAGACAGAACAGTTACCAAACCTGAGGTTGGTAGGTTAGAATGGCACATACTAGGCTCAGTCCTCAACAAGTTGATAACACTCCTAAGGCAGCTATCTGCTCTATTCTCCTACTGTCTGTAATACTGGTAAGGCTGGCCTTCATAGCACTTCTTAGCGTATTGCAGCACTTTAATATTCCTCATGATAGCACTGACAGCCAGAAAACAGAGGCCTCATTCCCACTATGATTTAACTCAAATTGCTGATTGGTTATATGTGCCTTGTCCCCATTTGAAATTGATTTCAATTCTGTTAGCTCAGTTTCAGTTATGTTGAAGCAAGGCAAATGCAAAAAACACAATCTTTTCTGACAGTAGTTTCCTAGCAGTTCTTTTGAAAAGAACTGATCCAGAAGTGTGTTTAACAAGTAGGAACTACAGATCTGAATCGCTTAATTCTGGAGAGAAAGGACTAATGGCAGAGGGGTGTTTACCATCCCTACTCAGTTTTGGGGAAATCAGACATTTTTCCCCCTCTCAGTGCTGCCTTTGCTTTGCAGTGTGACCTATGGGTGGTTTTTCTCCCTTCTCCACAACTTTCCCCAAGGCTGATGATGGCTGATCAAAAGGAGGGCACAGACCCCCAATTCCCCCCCCCTCCTTTCCCCAAGCCTGATGATGACTTGCCAAAAGGAGGGCAAAGATCCCCGATTTTTCCCCCTTTCCTCAAGACTGATGATGGTAGATGATTGACATTCATTTTGAAGGGGCACAAACTAGTGGGAACTACAATCATGCCTTAAAAAGAATTAGAAGGGAATAATGAAAAGATCCACTTTCTAGTAGGAACGACAGACTTTTTGGAACCGATTCACTTACATGGAGCAAAGGCAAATTGCAAGCCAGTTTAAGGACGTTATCACACGGGGAGTTGCGGGGAGAAAGTGGAAATAAACTGGCACGAGCGGAAGTCTTTAATTTACGAGATTTGTCCTGTTCCGCCTCATCTGATAACTAAATTCGAATTTAAAAGGGGGTTAATTTGAACGAAAACCTGATCTTTTCATTTTCGGGATTTTTGAGTATTTGAAAAGATCAGGTTTTCGTTCGAATTAACCCCCTTTTAAATTCGAATTTAGTTATCAGACAAGGCGGAACGGGACAAATCCCGTAAATTAAAGTCTTCTGCTCATCCGGTTTATTTCCACTTTCTCCCCGCAACTCCCCATGTGATAACGTCCTAAGTGTAAGTGGGAATGAGGCCAGAGATCCTCAACTTCAGTCCCAGTATCTGTTTGCTCCTTTCCCATATTGCTGCCTGAAGCAGAAGCCACAATGAATTGATCTATCCTCTAATTAACACAGCTCTGCTATCTGCATGTGAGGAACTCTTTCTCCATTTGTGTGTTCTAGCATAGATAAAAAAAACATTTTGTTCACTATTTGAACAAAATAGAAATTCAGAAATGAAAGAATTAGCTTTCTCTGTATTCATCTGCTTTCTGTCTGGCTTCCCCCCCCCCCCCCCCATATTTTAAACTTTATGTCTGCTGTGTTCAGTACTTTATAGTTGCTTCCCCTTTGAAAAGAACACTAATGTGGTAACAGTTTTTAAAAGACCGTCTGTTGTGTGTAAAAGTTGCTTATTCACTGTTAGCAGAATAGTCAATTATTATTTGTCCAATTTAAGCAGCTATAAAGTATCCACAGTAAAAAAAGTGTTTATTATTGATCTGTAAATTCCTTTACTGTGGCCCCTGTGGAGTGAATATCCCCATCATACCCCACCCCAGGCAGGCTGAAGTTGATTATGAAAAAGCTGTCTAGTGTTCGAACTAAGGGAAGTTATGTAAAAATGTAAATAGAATTGTATGATATGAACATTAATTTAGTAGCGGTTTTTTTTTATTAAATTGTAAAATTATCTTTAATAAAAAATAAAATGTAAAAATAAGTTGTTATTCTAGCATTGTTCCATTTTTCTAATGTAATCTCCTTGCCAATATTTCTGGCCCACCTTATCATGTGTTCTTTTACCGTCTCGTCTTCTAACTTTCTTCCTAGCAATGATTTATACAAACTTGCGATTTTTTTTGGTTTTCCTGATAATAAAATATTATCAATCTCGTTTTTAGCCAAAAAAAAAAAAGCTGTCTGATGCTCCTGTCCCTAGTATGGAGTTAGGGAGAAGCAGCTCATCTTCTGAAGTTCTGCACCCCTAAAGATGCTCCAAGTTGAACAGAAATTCATTGTGGTAGAACTGCCCTGGCTCAATGCTGGGAATTCTGGTAGTTTTGTAAGACATTTAGCCTTCTCTGTCAGAGAGCTCTGGTGCTACAATAAACTACAATTCTCAGAATTCCCTAGCACTGAGCCAAGGAGTTAAAGGGGTCCCAGACTGGATTATTTCTGCAGTGTGTTTTGGACAATAGCCTTGTTAGTCTGGAAAATCACTATGTAAAGAGATTTTATACCACCTTTGAGACTAACTGTGCAAAAGAAGTTGTAGCATAAGATTTCATAGACTTAGGTCTCCTTCTCAGATGCATGGAATGAAAGGTTGCTCCGAGGGACCTTTATAATCAGACCATAGGAATATGTCACTTCATCACCATATCCACAAGTTTTGTATTTCGATGGCTGTTCATATAGATTGATTACAAAGGTCCTTTCTGGGCAACTGCACCTGAGAAAGTAGACCGAGTCCTGAAAGCTTATGCTACAAGTTCTTTTGCACAGTTAGTCTCAAAGGTGCTACAAGAGTCCTTTGCATACTGAAGTTCATTATGACATTAGAGATCTACATTGCTCCTTATTCTACAGAGGTGGGATGGTTTGAATAATGAGCACATATGTTTGCTGGCTATTGAAGCCTGCCAAAACATATTAATCCTAGATCTGAAAATATCTAGCATTCCAGTAAGCTGAGGGAGTAGTCCAGTATAATGGACACACAGTCTAGAACCATGTTGACAAACCTATGGCACGCGTGCCAGAGATGGCATGCAAAGCCATTTTCCCTGGCACACGGAGCGAGGAAGAGGAGGAAAAGGTGCATGCCTGTTCTTCCTCCTCCCGGCCGTCCCAGGCCTTCAGGTGAGGCAGCTGAAGGCCCAGGAAGGTGCGAGGAGGAGAGAAGTCCCACCCTGGATGTCCCGGCCCCATAGGGTGGAAGTCCCACCCCAGAAGTCCCATTCTCCCTACAAGTCTCGCCTCCGGTACGGGGTAACACCCAATGCCAGAAAGCCATTTAGTTTGGGGACTCAGTGCCTAAAAGGTCTACAATGTCCTCTAGAGCATTTTGGAAAGCTGAAACTAGGACTGCCACAGTGTGATGTAAATAGAAATACTCATTTCGTAGAATCGTATAAGTGCAAGAGTTGAAAAGATGAAAAAGACATCTAGTGCAACCCTTTGCTTTTGTTAATTGGCATCAAATTGGCTTTGACTTACAACAACTCTATGGATCTCCAAGACACCCTGTCATCTGCCTTGGTCATTTCCTGTAAACTCAGAGTGGTGATTTCCTTGATTGAAGCTATACATATATAATGTTCAGCCCTTCCATACTGCAGAAATACAGCAGTATAATACCACTTTAACTACCATGGCTCCAACCTGTGGAATCCTGAGATTTGTAGTTTGGTGAGGTATTCAGTCTGGTCTGTCAGAGAGCTTGGGTGCCCCACCAACTACAAATTCCAGGATTCTGTGGGATAGAGTCATGGCAGTTAAAGTACTGTCAAATTGCTTTATTTCTGCAGTGTGGATACACCCATGGTCTTCCTGTTTTCTTGCTACCTCCCACTACCTTTCTAATAATGGATGTATCTCATAATATCCCCAAAGTATGATAGCCTCAGTTTGATCATTTTGGCTTCTCTGCTGATTAAAAAAAAATCACAGCTAAAGCATACTGACATCCACCCAAACTCTGTTTAAAAACTTCCAACCACCACTCTGTAAGCAAAAGGATATTGTAGCACCTATGATACAATTTTAGAAAGAAAGAAATTTTTAGCATTAGAGTTTTTCGAATTGAGTTTACTTCCTCAGATTCTTCAGTACACTCAAGTCTATGAAAACTCATGCTACCAGAGTCTTTCTTCCTCTTAGTCTCATAGATGCTACAAGATCCCTTTGCATACTGATCTAGACTAATGTAACTATGGAGTTTATCACACAGGGAAAACGATAGAGATGGGATCACTCCCCCATCCTTATCTCATCCGTACCACTAGTGAAAGTGATCATGTGAATCACTTTCATATGTAAGCGGACTGAAAAGCACTTTTAGCTATCAGCTGAAACTGCTTTCAGCCATCATGGTATTAACAGGTTCTTATATTAATACAACAGACTGCAAATGACAGGAGAAAGCACTTTCAGCTGATGGCTGAAATCACTTTTCAGCACACTTACATGTGATAGTGATTCATGCAACCACTTTCACTGGTGCTTCCCTGTCGGGTCAATGATGGATCATGTGTGAAATTCTTTCCCACAATTGGACAGGAAGGATGAGAAAGGGATGGGACAATGGCGCCCTGTTCTCATGTGATAAACCCCTATGTCTTTGAATTCTACCACCACTCTATAAGGTAGCCCATTTTATTTCTAAAGACCTCTTCTCAGGAAGTTCTTCACAATGTTGAGACAAATTTTATTTTTGATTAATTCTGAAAAAATATTTTAATTTAATAAAAATTTAATTTGATTCCATAGAGTCTGTGCTATAGTGAAATCAGACAGAGACCGCTGCAATCTGGTATGAACAGTTTAATTGATCCCTGATCAACTGCACTGACACATTGCCAATTTGATTGACAGTTTGAATCATATAGGTCTCTTACTTTTAAAGACAGAAAAGGAGGTGGGGGGAATACAGAATAGTTAATTATTGCATGGCTGGTTAATCACTTATGCCTGACCTTTGGATCTGGTGCAAGTAATAGTTAAGTTAACTATTACTTGCACCCAGATCCAAAGGTCAGGCACAAGTGATTAACCAGCCATGCAATAATTACTATTCTGTATTCCCCCTACCTCCTTTTCTGTCTTTAAAAGTAAGACAGAAAAGTTACCAGCGGAAGGGACAGATTATGTCTGTCTGGCAAGTAGGGGATTCTTCCGCTTAATCTGTTAGGCAAACGGCTCCAACATGTTTGCATGGGGGCGCGTGAATGCCTTTGGTTAATTAGGAAGAATCTCTCCTGCACTGTGCAATATATATGTGTATAGATTCAATCAAGGAAGTATGGATTCAGCAGTGTAGAGCAGCAGGAGCTTGCTCTGTCTTCCAAGTGACAGCCCCTCAATATTTGAGGATGACTGTCCTCTTGATCTTACCTGATGAACTTATCTGATACTGAAACTGATTCTCAGCATTATGCATGCTACCCTGTGTTTCTGAATTAACTCATACCATTTGTATGTTGGTACCAATGTACAGAGCAGATTTTTTTTAAAGTAGCTAATGACTTTTAATTGTGTAAGTCACAGAAAGATTACATTGAGTAGGGGACAACTGTATCCCATATGGGGACAGTGCTTGCCAAAGGACTGGCACTGTCTTTGTGATTGTTTGCAAAAAAATTCAACTATTTAATTTTGCATGCAGTACTTGTAGTCGTTGGTTCCATAAATGGCGTTGCATATACAGTCAGCCTTCTGTATCCACAGAATCTTTATCCATGGATTCAACCATCCACAGCTTTAAAATATTTTAAAAAAAAATATAAATTCCAAAAAGTAAACCTTGATTATGTCATTTTATATAAAAGACACCATTTTACTATGCCATTGTATGTAATGGAACTTGAGCATCCATGGATTTTGTTATCCACAGGGAGTCCTGGAACCAAACTCCAGAGGATACCATGAGCCCAATGTTTTTTTGTGGGTTTTTCAGGCTATGTGGCTGTGTTCTAGAAGAGTTTATTCCTGACATTTCACCAGCATCTGTGGCAAAACATCAGGAATAAACTCTTCTAGAACACAGACACATAGCCTGAAAAAAAACCCAAAATTGTGGATGCTGGACGTGCAAACCTTCAACGCCCAATTTATATTTTGCCACCATGGTTTGTATACTTTTGCTCAACAGCTTAGAACTGTGAATGGATGTGTGTGTGTGTGTGTGTCAGATGTGTATCAGATGTGTCCAGCTGAGGCATCTTATCTGTTAGTACAAAACAGTAAGAATTCAAGCTGTCAGCTCCAATTGCACTGTATTTAAAACAATCTGTTGCCTAGTGCTAAAAGCAAGCTTGAATCAAAGCCACTCTTGACACCCACATAAAGCACAAATGCAAAGCATTCACACAAAAGCTTTTTTAAAAAGGCATGGTGTTAAGCCTTCTCAGAAACCAGCTTTATAATGGAACTGATAATGAAAGTTTAATTACAACTGTTCTGGCAGGCTCCCTCAACATACACATCCCATTAGACTGTTTCTGCCATGATAGTGCTGTCTTTCAGACCCTTTTCCAGGAAACAGTTGGCATTACCTGAGACTAGAACTTTTCTCAGGGGAGGGGGCACAGCTGAGGAAAAAGAGTATTAATATTTTAATTTGAAGCCTGATACACAGATAACTTGCATTGAAATAAATGACTTTTATGTACAAGAAATGTTTAGACTTTTTGAAATGCTAAAAGAGAAACAAGTAATCTCTGCTCTTTGATTCTGGCTCCCATATGAAAGGTTAAACCTTAAAGGTTAAAAAATTACCCTTTGTGTGTATTAATATGAGGATGTGTTTTGTAGCTGTGCATATTATGAAATTGCTGAGTTGTTCACCACAGTACAGAATCAATGTTGTAATCTGGTGTTACTTTTCTGGGCCTACTGGCAAACTAACTATAATTTGGAACATAGCCTTAAGAAGTGAAGCTTGTTGACTTTGACTGGACCACTTCCTGGTGCATTATGAGGCCGTGTACATCCATTCAACTCTGGTAATGGAAGATAGTTGTGTGAAACCTGAATAATGAATGAGATTACTGAATATATTAGGTTGCTGACATACATGTTGAATGCTTTGCATATCTGAGACATGCTCTAGACATGATATTAGCATTTGGACTGCCCAGAACTGGGGAAGAAATTTATTACTGTAAAAACTGAGTGAACAAGTGTATGATAAGATGGCTTCTCTGGAAAAAAAATGAAAAATATGCATTTTTCATTGCCTTGAGTCCCATGTCAGGAGAAAGGCAGGATATACACACAAACACATCCCCTTTCTCCCAATATGGGACTCAAGGCTGTGAAACATATACAGATATACATATTGTGTGTGTGTGTGTGTGTGTGTGAGAGAGAGAGAGAGAGAGAGAGAAAATGTTTGTGTACATATTTATATTGAAATACTTAGGTTTACTGATGTACAGTGATTATTCATGACTTAATAAACCAAAATATTTTGTATCTCAGTATTGATTACAGTACTTATCAAGGCTAGATGCCAGGTTTCATAGAAAGCAGTTACTTCTACAGAAGGAAGTCTAGTTTTTGCAAGTGACAGATTCTAAAATGGATCTGTTGTAAACTCAAGCTTACCACAGGTGGACATAGGACCATCAGAGTTCAAGTATATTTTTAAACTGATCTCACCATAAACTCCAATCAGAAAGGAGGGGGCTACAAAATCTTAGGTAATAGTGTACTGTGTATTAACACAATCTTTAGTTCACATTTATCTTTATTTCAAAATTCTGCAGACACTAAGTGGCTATCTCCAGTCAAAGTCAGCATTTGTTATTTTCCAAGGCTATGTTCCAAATCATAGTTAGTTTGCCAGTAGGTCCAGAAAAGTAACAACAGATTAAAGGTAAAGGTAAAGGTATTCCCCATTGACAAGGTTGTCAAATTGTGTCTGACCATAGGGGGAAGTGCTCATCTCCATTACTAAGGGGGGATGCAGATGGCGCAAAGCGCCGTCTTGGAATCAGGGCAGGGAATGGGAGGGACAGCCGCACGGCAGCTGCCTCAACCCCTTCCCGAGGACATCATCAGAGTGCATGCTGTTACACACAGCAAGCCCCTTTATGACATTCTCCCAGCGCAGCCTCTGCACGTGCTGCACTGGAAGAGATGTGGAAGAGCTGTACGACGGCTCTTTTGGCGCCCTTTTTGCCAGCTCTGGAAGGAGTGGCATTTTGGTGCTCCTTCCAGGGCTGCCCAAAGGGTGGATTGGGGCCAAGGCGTGGGGCAGCTTTGGCCCCAATCCTCCATTTCTCAGGGCAGCCCATGGCCGCCCGTCTGCAAAGCCCCTAAGACAAAGAGCCAGTGTTGTCAGGGACTACTCTGTGAACAGATTAGTTCATTATAAATTCTGTGTTGAATGTATAGAATGGTCTTGGGAAGGAGAACACTTCATTTGGGTTTCTTTAAAGGTATTTCATCTGTTTTGACCTGTTCAGCCTGCCACCTTGGTAAGTCTAAATTTCTGAAGCTCTGTATAGTACAAGGGTAGGAGTAATCTACTCCCCTCCCCCATGAATATTGAACTACAGCTTCTAGCATTCTTCACTATTGGCTATAATGACTATGGCTGCCATAATGTAGTCCAACAATACTAAGCAATATATTACCCATGGTATAGAAACAGAGGTATAGCATAGTTCGTTTGCACAGCAGGTCCTTTCTGCATGATCAAAAGCAACTGGGAGTCACGTAAGTGTCATTCTTAGCATGATAATTTTCATGAGCTCAACCCCAACCAACATCAGTGATATTACCTGGCACCAATGGCACTTCATTTCCACAGTGGTAGGATTGTGTGCTCCTGTTAGGCAAGAGGCTGTGCTAATGGCAGCAGTGTTGCTGATGGGATATCCTATGTTAGAGAGGCTTTTGCTGAAGAGCTAGACTAAATGTGCCAATTGTGGCAAAATGTGGAGGATGACAGTGGAGGCTTTCTCAGAGACAATGGCAGTGGCACCATAGCTAACACTTGGAGGCATAGTAAACCTCTTCTGAATATTGTTTACCATGAAAACCCTATGATGAGACAATTCAAAATGAAACAAGAGATAATATCAAGAGCTGAAATTCCAAGATTTCATTTTACTCAAAGAGTACTGGGGGAGAGCAAAGGACAACTACAAATAGTACTGTGGCTAATGGCACAACTGGACTCAAGCCAAAAGAATGTTCAACTGTTGTTGTGATCAGAGATAAAAGAAAAGTCTGAAGCTGCACACAACATATCATAAAAACATGGAAGATAAGAAGCATGAATCAGGGGAAATTAGAGATAGTAAAATAAGAAATATAATGTATAAACATTTCAGTACTTGGGATGAGAGAGCTAAAGTGGACAGGAATGAGACATTTTGAGGCAGATAATTGCAGTGTTTTGGTCAGGAAATAAAAATCTAAGAAGAAATGGAGTGGGATTAATAATGAGGAAAGATGTAGCAAAAACAGTCAAAGGATATGAGTTAAAGTTTGACAAAATCATATCAATAAGACTTCAGGGAAAACACATCAGTATAACCATAGTACAAGTTTATGCTCCAACTACAGAGGCAGAAGAAGAAGAAAAAAATGAAAGATTCTGTGCTGGAGTCCAGGAGGAAATTGATCAGACACCAAAACAGGACTTCCCGTTAATGATAGACAATTAGAATGTAAAAGCAGGGGAAAGAACAGAATGTAGGAAAAGTTGGCCTCATTCATAGGGTCGACATAAGTAGAACTTGACAGCAGTTAACAACAACAAATACACACACATATAGTGAGGCAATATATATAGGGAAGTAGATTCTCATCACTGCTTGGGAATAGCCAATCATAAATATTTTGTCTGCATGAAGAGGCACTCTCTTGAGTAGATGCAACTTTATCACTTGGACAGGCACTTTTTAATACATGTCTTTGATATGCTTTCCTGGGTGCTCCATAAATAAAAATCACTATGTGACTCTAATTTCAGAGTTTTTCTGTATTTAAACATGAACATCTTAATTCTAGCTGTTAGAAAACTGTGTCGTGTGAAGCCTTTCCACTACTGTGGAAAAGCAGTTACCAGACATACTTCTCAGCTGATTGGAAAATAGCTCTACTGGTAGAAATCTCTGTTCCTATTTTAAAATAACTCAAAGGGAAACATATTTTCTCAAGGGTAGTTCTGAACTCCTGGGTAATGGTTAAACCCACACAGTGGGAATAAAAGAGATATTGCACTTTCCACAACTGAACCTAAACTCCCACTGGGAATGTGTGCCTCCTTTCCTTTGTGCTATTATTTCACAAATGCCCCCCCCCTTTTTTTTTTGCCCCTGGATGAAACTTTGTAGTAAAGAAAAGTTGACTTGTTTCTAGTCAATAACTCTCTCTGTATTGCTGCAAGACTTTTTCTCTCAAGAGCTGCTCGATCTATGTTTATAATTCCAAGCTATTTTATATCTTGTCTTGAAAATAATCAGTGCTGTATTCACACAGTTTTTATCATTCTCGTTATGGGATACCGAAAGCAGGTATGCTGCGACATTCCACAAATATGCTGAGAAATAAATGTGTTGTTGACTACTGATTGTTTGCTGCAGTATATGAACATTTTTTGTATAGAAGTTACAGATAAGGCTTGTTCCTCTGAGCTTTCTTAGGAAGCCCTAAAATTTAGCCCTGAACAGACTTCTAAATGTCCCTCACAGTGATATAATTCCACATAGCAAGAGGTCAGAAGGAGAAAGTTCAGGCCAGTTGGCAACCATGCTTTGGAAGATATAGAAGTTTTGTAGCTGCTAGTTTTAGGATTTAAAAAATCTTTAGTAAATTTGGAGTTTGGCTGTAATGATTTCCTTTATGCTCACAGAATCATCAGTGTCACCTTTTGCTATCTAGCCAATGTTTTCAGAGGTATTTCTCACATATTTTAATCTCATATTTAAATTTTATAGCTCATTGATTTTTACAACAATCCTGTGAGGTTGATTCTAATAGCATTAGTGTAATAATAGAATTATATGAGCTTAGCCAGTGTTTTAAGATCGAAGATAATGATATAAATGATATGAAGTGGCTTACCTGCGTGGCAGAATGATATAAAGCAGCCTACCTGAGCCGGCTTAAAATTATAAGCGTGAGGCATCCTGATATTATCAGACACTTTTAGCTGCCAAAATCACCGCACGGGTGCAGCCCAGCTCCATCAGCACTCAGAGGGACACTCCGGCAGCCATTTTTTTCAAGCCAGAAAACTCCCAGCTTTGAAAAGAGGCACAAGGAGCACCCATTCAAGTGGTGATGGAGCCAGGCTGCATCAGGCAGTGATTTTGGCGGCTAAATACATCTAATAATATCAGGATGCCACCCGCTTCTAATTTTAAGCAGGTCCTGGTGAGCCGCTTTATATCATTATGCAATAGCGTACATCTTCAGGTTTGGCTGGTGAGGACCAGGAAGAGAACCTTCTTGGTTGGCCTGCTCCCTTTTCACCAGCTGGCCAAGACTTCTGGCCTTTGCAGACTGCTAGAAATAGTGCAAATTGAGTCCACTTTAAGGGTTAGGGTTAGGGTTAGGGAATCATGGGAACTGTATTTTATTGTGGCACCAGAGCTCTCTGACAGAGAAGGCTCAATGTCTCAGGGAAAAAAACAATTCCCATGATTCCCTAGCACTAACCCTAACCCTTAAATGGGACTCAATTTGCACTATTTCTGGCAGTCTGCAAAGGCCCTTCCTTATTTAAAAAGGCTTTCAGCTTTTTAATGGCTGGGATAGTGCAGCGGGAAGGTTTTCTTATGCACTATTTCAAAATAATGTTTTTCAATTAATTGTATTTGACACTTTTTAAAATTTTTGTATTTCATACTATTTTTAGCTTTATTGTTTTAACTTATGGTATAAGCTGCTTTGGGTGTCATATGGGAGAAAGAGAGGATATTAAATAAATAAATAGTCCAAGGTCATAGCATGATTTCCATGGCTTATTTGTGATTTGAATTCAGATCTTTATGTCTGCTTGCTTCATGCAGTGGTAACCAGACACATGATGCTGTACTGTGAGCATACTGACATTTTAGCTTACATTAGTCTATGGATTTCCAGGACAAACTCTGTCGAAGTGTAGAAGAGATTGCTTTTTAGCTTCATAGAAATGTAGAGCTACAAGAATAGCTCCAAGCCTTCAGACCAGTTAAGAAAAATTTCCAAGGAAAAGTTTAAATCAAATTTGAATAGAGCTGTGGGTGTAATAAAAGATATTCCTAATGTTAACCCCTCCTCCCCCCCAAAAAAAAGTTGCATCTTTACTGCTGAAAAAGAAAATGGTTTAGATGTGATCTCATGTATTTTGGTAGGCAATCATTTAAGTAATCTGATCCCAAGCCTTAATTTGTTGTTGTTGTTTTTAAAAAAGAAGCACTTTGAATTGGTTATCAACATGCACTGGAGATCAGAAACACTGACAGAGCACAGGAAGGATATGGGCCAAAGTCCCAGCTAATACATAACCTTAGAGCCTACAGACCCTTTCACACTATACAGGGATGGTACTGTGAATCTAATTTAGCTGCATCCTATGGGACAGGGGTGGTCAGACACCCTAGAGAAGATCTTCAGCTGATAACTTTAAGTACCCCCCCCCAAGGATCCCTTTAAGATTCAGCCATGGAGTAGAATTTGTTGTTGTTGTCAACTGCCCTTAAGTCAATAACGACCCATGGCAACCCTATGGATGAGACATGTCCAAAAACCCCTATCCTCCACTGCTCTGCTTAATTCTGAAAGTCCATACCCTTGTTGTCTTTAATATAGTCCATGCATCTAGCATTCAGCCTTCCTCTCTTTCTGCTTTCCCCCACTTTCCCAGCATTATTGCTTTTTCCAATGAATCCTCCTTTCTCATGACTTGCCTGAAGTATGACAGCCTCAGTTTTGTCATCCTGGCCTTCAGGGACATTTCCAGCTTGATCTGCTATAGGACCCATTTGTTTGTCCTTTTGGCTGTTCATGGGATCCTCAGCACCCTTCTCCAATGCCACATCTCAAATGCAATAATTTTCTTCCTATGTTGTTTCTTAACTGTCTAGCTCTCATATTCCTACATGGTAATAGGGGATATGGTGGCTTGTATGATTCTAACTTTGCATTTTGGAATCATTTCTAGTTCTTTCATAGCTGATCTTCCCATTCTTAATCTTCTTCTGATTTCTTGGCTGCATCGATGTTTGATCTCAGGTATGAGAACTCTTTTGCTATTTCTATTTCTTTGTTGCCTAGGGGCCTTATCCCACGGGGTCCCAAGCAGAAGATATCCAAAGGCAATCCAAAGCTAAAACGTTTTTCCTTTCCTTGTGTCCACACAATATCCAAAGGCAATCCAAAGCTAAAACGTTTTCCTTTCCTTGTGTCCACACAATATCCAAAGGCAATCCAAAGCTAAAACGTTTTCCTTTCCTTGTGTCCACACAATATCCAAAGCTGAAACGTATTTCACCCACTTGATCCGAAGTCAAAGGGGATCTTTTGACATTCGGATTTTTGTGGATTACCAAGCGAGGCACGGGAGGGAGCCTCCGCCGCCTCCTCCTCCCCGGCCAGAGCCGCCTCTTCCCCTCTTCTTTTCCTCATTTTCTTTTCCCATCCCTCTTTCTCCTTCTCTCCTTCCTCTTCTTTCCCTCCTCCTTTCCCCATCCCTCATTCCTCTGCTTTCTCTCTCTCTTTCCTCTTCCTTCCTTCCTTCCTTCCTTTCCCCATCCCTCCTTCCTCTCCCCCTCCTTTCCCTCCTTCCTTCCCTCCCTCGGAGCTCACTGGAAGCCGGTTTAAGGCAGGGAACCAAATTCCAGGGCAGAGGATCGAAATCTCTGGCAACAAAGGGAAACTGCCTCCTGCCTCCCTTCGGCAACGAGCCAGTCTTCCCTCCTCAGAGAGGCAGAGGCAGAGGCAGCCAGCCGACGGAGAAGGAGGAGAGAAGGAGAAGGAGAAGGAGAGAAGAGAAGAGAAAAAGGGGAGAAAGAGAGGGAGGAAAAAGGGCCAGGGACTGGCTCTCCTCTTCTCCGGATGCTGGCATGCAGGGAAATGCAGTTTCGGTACTGAACTGCATTTACTCCTACTTCGGTAAGCTTTTGCTTACCTTTCGCTTCGTGGCCAGTGGTTTGATAAGGTCCTAGGTTGAATTTGTGTAGATTCTTCATGGTCATTATTTCAGTTTTCCTTATGTTCAACAGTAAGCCTGCCTTTGCACTTTCTTCCTTGATCTTCCTTAGTAGTTGTTCCATGTCTGTGAAGTGTTCTGCTAGTACCATGGTGTCATCTGCATACCTTAGATTGTTGATATTCCTTCCTCCTATTTTCACCCTTTCTTCTTCTGTGTCCAGGCTTGCTTTTCTTATAATATGTTCTGCATATAAGTTGAACAAGTAGGGTGATAAGACGACTGACCCCTTTGCTAATTAGGAACTATTCTGTTTCTCCGTGTTCTGTTCTGACAGTAGCTTCTTATCCTGAGTACAAATTCCTCATCAAGGCTATCAGATGTGTTGGCACTCCCATGTCCTTGAGGGCTTTCATGGTCTATACAGAGGAAGGTTTTGCTATATTCTATAAAGCACATGCTGATTTTCTTTTGGAATTCCCTGGTGCACTCCTGTAGCCATAATATGTATGCAATATGGTCCCTAGTGCTTCTTCCTTTCTGAACCCAGCTTGGACCTCTGGGATTTCTCTCTCCATGTATAGTCGAAGTCTATGTTGCAGAATTTTGAACATAATTTTGCTTGCATGGAAGATAAGTGCTATGCTCTTATAGTTGCTGCAATCTTTTATATCTCCTATATTGTGGATAGATATATATATCGACTGTTTCCAATCTGCTGGCCATAGTTTTGTTTTCCATATTTGTTGACATATGTTGGTTAGCACTAGAGTTGACTCTGACAATGTGGATTGCAGCAGTTCAATTAGAATATCATCTGATTTGTTTTTCACCATTTTTCTTATTGCAGATTCCACCTTCCTTTTTAAAATTTGGGGTTCATCTTCATATTGTTCTTCGTTCCATGTGTTCTTCATGTTGTCAGCTCTTTTGTATGAATCTTCTGTGTATTGCATCCAACAGTGCTATAATTGTGTAGTGTAAAAGAGCCCTTGTTCTGAATCAGCTGTGTTTTTAAAGGCATCCTCAGTGTAGGTTAATACCTACCAGTAAATATGTTGCTGCTTTGGTATGTTGATCCCATCTTGTACATATTGATTTTACATCCTATCCTTGTTTGTTTGGTAGTAAGTATTATTGGACAAAGTGGCAGCTGTACATAGGATTGGACTATACAAGTGGGTGGGGAGAGAGAGAGATAGGGGTTGATTGCATGCTTAAAAAAAACCTTACTTACCCTTGCCATTTTCAAGTCTCTTACAGGTTGCAGCCAGGTATTATCATACAGAAAATGCCACTGAAGCTGCCACTCAACTGCATCCCACCTAAAACCTGGCTAGAAGCCACACTCAGCTGGCTGATTTGCAAAGTTGAGAGCTTCCTGACTTTGCAAATTGGCCAGCTGAGTGTGGCTTCTAGCTGGGCTTTAGGTGGGATGCAGTTGGGTGGCTGAATCAGCGGCATTTTCTGTGTGATAATACCCGGCTGCTTCCTGTAAGAGACTTAAAAATGGCAGGGGTAATTCTGGTGTTTTAAGCATGCGATAAACTCCATAAAGAGTGACTATGCAAGACTAAGGGCCTTTGCAGACTGCCAGAAATAGTGCAAATTGAGTTCACTTTAACTGCCCTGACTCAGTGCTAGAGACTCATGGGAACTGTAGTTTATTGTGGCACCAGAGCTCTCTGACAGAGAAGGCTCAATTTCTTAGAAAAAAATACAATTCCCATTATTCCCTAGTTGAAAGAGACTGCAAGGGCCATCCAGTCTAACCTCTTGCCATGCAGGAACTCACAGTCAAAGCACCCCCAACAGATGGTCATCCAGCCTCTTTTTAAAGACCTTCAAAGAAGGAGACTCCACCACTCTCCAAGTGAGTGTGTTCCACTGTCAAATGAAAGCATAACTATATTTCACACAACACACTGACAGTTTTATATCACTTTTAATTGTTGTCATAATTCTGTTCTGTTCTGTTCTGTCTGGGATTTGTCCTGTCTGGAATCATAGTTCTGTTCTTTCTGGTGAGTGCCCTGTCCATCACATGAACTGGTCAGTAGTGTACAGAATGACAACATACAGATAAAGTGGGATAAAAATGCAGCATATAGTTCCAGTGGGTATGGCATGGGTCAAGATTCCCATTAGCAGAGCTTATGCACACAAGTAAAATGATGTATGTGCCTTAGCATAAGCAGATAGGAACAACCAAATGTAAACATTTTTTGGCATGGCTTGGCCATGCTGGCATCTTCCCATTCCTTAAGCATCAAACAGGTAGACTTCTTTATCTCATTTGCTAGAGAACTGAGGCTCTGTATCACATAAGATGCATTGTCTATCTCTTGTGCCCCTTTAAGTTGCTCCCAGTAGCTTCTAGAATGCAAGAATACATGAATGTAAGACTGAGTCAAAGGCAGATTGTTTGGTCTTTGCCGTAGGGGGAGAATGAGACCAACACCACCATAAACAATGGGGAAAAGTCATTGGGGCAAATCTTGTATTTTTTGGGTTCTCAACACACACACAGCTGTGAATAAGATAGGCATCTATTGCCTGTCTCTGCTTTAAACTCCTACTGCATCCATTAATCATTGGATAACCTTCTTTTAGCCAGTGGCTTAGGGCCTTTGCAGACTGCTAGAAATAGTGCAAATTGAGTCCACTTTAAGGGCTAGGGTTAGGGAATCATGGGAACTGTATTTTATTGTGGCACCAGAGCTCTCTGACAGAGAAGGCTCAATGTCTCAGAAAAAAAAAACAATTCCCATGATTCCCTAGCACTAACCCTAACCCTTAAAGTGGTCTCAATTTGCACTATTTCTGGCAGTCTGCAGAGGCCCTTAGTCTTAGGTTGATCATCCTTGAAAAGATTTTGGTGTGATTGTTCTGATCCAGACCCCAAATCATAACAGTGATGTACTTTCTCTGCTCAAGAGAACTAGATTTTGCCACCTTGAGTCCCTGTAGTGGGAGAAAGGTGGGATATAAATGAATAATAATAATAATAATAATAATAATAATAATAATAATAATAAATACTCTAATAGAGAATTCTAGGTATGCCATCAAACTATTAATCCCAAGATGGCATATTAAAGGGAATTATTATTCTCTTTAATATTAAAGGGAAATTCCACTGTGTAGTGTAGCTACCTAGTTGGAGGGAACACTAGTCAGCAAGAAGATTCAGAATAATCCTTACATCTGTGGAACCAGAATACCCACATTTGGAAACTGATCTGGGTGGATAACCACATCCCTCTTCTTTAAATTATAAAAGAACCATTTTCTTTTCTTGCCAGTGAACATCTATAATACTACTCCAAGTACCATTCTAACACAGCAGGAGCTGAGAAATATTTTCCCAAAGGATGCAAAGGAGAAAGTAGGTGAAGGGGAGGTTTTGACCAATGTTGTGAAAGTTCTAAGAAGGGACTCAAACTGTCTCTTTTGCTACTTTAATATCCACTGCCAGTCTTAATAAAGTGAGCTTGAGTGCTTGCACTGTGGTTAATAAAGACTAGGCTGCTCAGTTGTGCTTTGGGAATGTTTCTGAAGCAGCATTTAAATTGATATTGTACACAGCTACATTGATAGTAAATATAAAAGCTCTTTGCAGGCCTTACCTGATTTGTACTAAAATGTTGCTCATTTATACTTTGGTATGGCTAGTGAACTTCTTTAACTTGATTCATGGTCTACAGTACTTGGAAAAAATATTCAAATATTTTCTGCGGAATACTAATCCCTCCTGATTACTCTTTATTTTACTGTTTCATCACAGTTTTCAGTTAAATTGTCCCCCACACTCTCTTTTTCTGAATCTATGAACTCTCTGAATATTTCATACTTAAGATGCATCTTTCTATTTTCATTTGTTTCACAAGATTTTAATAAGGAGAATATGATAAACTCAACACACATGTTTTTATCATATCACTTAAAACATTTTCCTTTTGTGCTTTTAGCCTTGCACTTCTCTACCTCCAGAACAGGGATGTAATTCTCCATTAAATTTATTCTCAAAATGAAGCATTGAATAAATATAGACAGGGGTATGCTGATAATCCATAGTATGGCTAGATATCTCAGTTTTATATATTTCAAGAAATCTAGTAAACATTCAACTGTTTCACATCAGAAATGTTAAAACAGAAAAAGAAATACTTCACTTGATCATTTCTAAAGGGAGAAGGCTCCCCAATTGCTTTTCATATAATTTATAGGATCATCCACTCCTGGCTTGTAATTATTTTTTTCTGCTTTACAGATGGGAACTTGGCTCTGAAGGATAGTGCCAGCCATCTCTGGACTATAATTTAAATGTGAGCATCCATAGGGTCCAAGCCAAACACTAGTGTTCAGTCAACCACAGTGGCATAACCTTTTCAGTATAGTCCTGGTACCTATAAAAACCAATCTGTACTGAAAAGGTTGGAATTATGTGGGAGTAGAAGGGAATATCCTTCAGCATTAGTTTTTATAAGATTAGAAGAGAATGGTATGTTTAGTCCAAGGACCCATAAAGTTCATTTATTAAATGTGTTGTAATGCACTAAGGAATTCTAGGGTTACAATGGCAGTTTTTCTAACTACTGAGATGAAAGTTGTGCAGAAAGAGCTTTGCCTACCTAGAAAGGAGGGAGGGAGGGAGGATAGAAGGGTTTACAAGTGGGACAAGAAACCTTTTGTCCTCCAGATGTTTTCATCTACAGCTTTCAACAGCTGCACCCAGAATGGCCAGTCATAGATTCTCCATTCTTAGTCTAGGGACATTACCACACAAGCTTCATTCTTGCCTCAGTTGGGTTGGTTAATGAAAAGGTAAATATACCAGTTTGAGAGCAGCCATTTTTGTACATCTCTGCAACTGTTTCTGCCAATGTGCTCTCTTTTGCACTCCGCCATAGCCCTGTCTCCCTGACCTATGCCCTATGCCCTACCAGGCATGCCTTTGGGGTTTTTTTATTTTTATTAACACAATTCCATAGTTATGCTAATGCAATCAAAGTTTAAAAAGAAAAGAAAAGAAATAGAAAAAAGTTAAGATAATCAATCTTCTTTGAAATAGTGAAGGGGAGGGTAGATAAGAGGAGGAGACTGTGATACCATATGACTGCCAGTATTGCAACTGCCATGGCTTCTGAGCACTAGTGGGACTGCAGTGCCATTGGGAGCTTATTGATGGGTTTCCCTATCAATGAAAAGGGATGCCCTAATCATGATTTGGAGACTTGGGGCCAATACAGATGGCCCATTTGGGGCAGCAGAGAGCCACCCCAGGGACCAGCGGATCGGGGCTGTGGCAGCCCTACACCATGGCCCTGATCCTTCCTTCTCCTGCCCCTAAAAGAGCAGCAAAAGGCCACCCTAAGAGCTGGTACCGCAGCTCTTCCACGCCCTTTTGGCGCAGCATGTCTGCACGCTGCACCGGAAGGATGTCCTGACACTATGCGCTGTGCATATGGCTGTGTGGCATCAGAATGGCATCGGGGTGGGGTTGGGGTGGGCAGTGTGCAGCTGCCCTGCCCCAACTCTACCCCCAGGCTGGCCCTTTGGCTGGTCTGCAATGTCCCATAGTATCTAGGAGTCGGAGGCAACACTGCGTGATAAGTATCACCAAGGGTTTCCTGACTGGAATTGCTGTTCGAAACCACATATGATAATCTCCTATGAAAAAAGCAGGTAGAAACATAAATATACGAAGTCAGAAAGTACATGGAAAGATAGCAAAGTTTTTGTGCTAGGACTTTTACTCTGGCACATCTCCTTGTAAGAAATATCTAAGCCACAAAAGTCACCTCGTTGATTATATCAGAGAGGACACATCCAGAAATATCTGTCAAAGATAATTTGTAGATGTTTACACTGTAAACTTGAAGCCTATTGTTAGAGAAATTGCATGTATCTTTCTTTGAATGTGAAATGTACCTTTTTGATTAAACACTGGATGTATTCCAAAACATAAATGTCACTGTCAATATATACTGTGAAAAATCTTTCAAGACATCTCAAGGCAACATATGAACAACATCAGTACTTGATATTTTTTTATTAGTTATCTGGTGAACAGACTTCCATTGCTGTAGTGGTTAGGAAAGAAAAAGCAGGAAGCAAAGCTTAGAAGTATCTAGTTATAATAATGAGTTACTTGTAATTAATTCCTTTAATTCCTGAGTTATATAACTTAGGTCCAAAACACACTGAAAAATAATCCAGTTTGAGATGGCTTTAACTGCCCTGGCTCAGTGCTAGGGAATCCTGGGAATTATAGTTTATTGTGACACCAGAGCTCTCTGACAGAGAAGGCTAAATGTCTCACAAAACTACAGTTCCCAGGATTCCCTGAGTAAGGGCAGTTAAAGTGTTTTAAACTGGATTATTTCTGCAGTGTGTGTTGGACTATTACCTTTTAATTTAATGTGATATAATATTTGTTTTTTATACTAGTCATTGTAACTGTTTTAGTAACATTTATAGATACAAGGCTTATATGGCTGTTTTGATCTGTACAGCTGGTACTAAACGAGAACATGAATTGTTGCTGAAACTACAAGGCCTAAATACAAGTCCTAGGGCCTTTGCAGACTGCCAGAAATAGTGCAAATTGAGTCCACTTTAAGGGTTAGGGTTAGTGCTAGGGAATCATAGGAATTGGTTTTTTTCTGAGACATTGAGCCTTCTCTGTCAGAGAGCTCTGGTCCCACAATAAAATACAGTTCCCATGATTCCCTAACCCTAGCTCTAACCCTTAAAGTGGACTCAATTTGCACTATGTCTAGCAGTCTGCAAAGGCCACTAGTCCTCACTAGATTAAACCCAGTGGATCATTTGGTGAATAGTAAATTAATTAATATTTGAAATTTCAAGATATTATCATGCAATTATGATTGGTATACTTTATAAGTCCTGGGGATAGCTATGGTCATAACATTAGCACAGTCCAGGTGAATATATATGACAATGCTGAAGGAGTAATGGATTAGTCTGCTCTACTAATTAGGTAACAAAGGGGGGTTGCAGACTGCCAGAAATAGTGCAAATTGAGTCCACATTTAGGGTTAGGGTTAGGATTAGAGAATCATGGGAACTGTATTTTATTGTGGCACCAGAGCTCTCTGACAAAGGACGTTATCACACTTGCAGCAAGAGAGCGGCGAGAAAGCTGTTCGGAATCATTTGGGAACCATTTTGGGCTCATTCCGGAATGTGCCCGGCAAGCGGAACACATTACCACACTAGACTGGAATCAGTGAGGAATGTGAGATTCCGGAATGGTTCCGCTCCGGGGGCTCGGATCTCCTGTTCACACACAAGTTGAAAGATCCCTACCGCAATCCCCCAAATTCTGGGCTACAAAGCCATCCCTAATAATGATTTCCCCCCCAACCCCTGAAGAGAGGAACATTGTTTACCCATTCCGTTTGTTGCCTGCTCCAGGAAGTACACTAATACGATTAATAATAATACGATTTATTTATATACCGCCCCTCTGGCTAGCCAATCGAGGCGGTGAACAACATAATGTATTACAGCAAATTAATAATATCATATCACATCAGTACAAAGCCCATCCCTTCCTCCCAGCCCCACCCAGTCCCGCCCCCGGAACAAAACAGCAAACAATTTAAACAATTATTAAAAATATACAATACACAGTGCAAAATACAAAACGCAGCTTCAGTACACAGTAACATTGTTACTGGGGAAAATCCTGCCAGGGAAGGGTTCCAACTTCTCCCACGCCACGCTACAGATCACAAGTTCCCAGCCGCGCTCCAGCTCCAGGTGTGCTGGTGGGGAAGGTGTTGGTCCCCGGTGGCCCCAGCGCCTCCGCCTCTGCTCCCACTCGCGTCGCCGCCTCAGCTGGTCAGTTGGAGGGAGGGGTGGGAGGGGTGGAAGCCGGCGGGCTTTTAAGGTCTTCCTGGCCGCGCTCCAGCTCCAGGTGTGCTGGTGGGGAAGGTGTTGGTCCCCGGTGGCCCCAGCGGCTCCGCCTCTGCTCCCACTTGCGTCACCGCCTCAGCTGGTCAGTTGGAGGGAGGGGTGGGAGGGGTGGAAGCCGGCGGGCTTTTAAGGTCTTCCTGGCCGCGCTCCAGCTCCAGGTGTGCTGGTGGGGAAGGTGTTGGTCCCCGGCGGCCCCAGCGCCTCCGCCTCTGCTCCCACTCGCGTCGCCGCCTCAGCTGGTCAGTTGGAGGGAGGGGTGGGTGGAAGCCGGCGGGCTTTTAAGGTCTTCCTGGCCGCGCTCCAGCTCCAGGTGTGCTGGTGGGGAAGGTGTTGGTCCCCGGCGTCATGAGATGCTTCTTCAAATCCTGTCATGAGATGCTTCCTCAAATCCTTGGGGAATACCGCAAGGAACCATGGGCTGTAAAACAAGGCAATGCAGAATGACAAGGATCTCGTGTTCATACCTATGCCGAGATCAGCGTCATTCCGGTATAGTGCCGACCGCTCGAGTGTATTCCTTAAAACTCTCGGAAGTCAAAAGGACTGAAATGAGGCTGAAATGACGCCGAAATGAGGTAGGGAAGGGCGGGGTTTGCTGCGACGTCGTGTGAACACACGGAAAAAAAGTCTGAAACGAGGCTGAAACGAGGCTGAAATGACGCTGAAATGACGCTGCTTTAGGGCCAGTGTGATAACGTCCAGAGAAGGCTCAATGTCTCAGAAAAAAAACCAATTCCCATGATTCCCTAGCACTAACCCTAACCCTAAAAGTGGACTCAATTTGCACTATTTCTGGCAGTCTGCAACCCCCCAAACTCTATCACTGTGATGTGTGTATCAATCCAACTTAAAGTGACAACTTCCAAGAACAAAAAGTAGTGCTGATATTCCTGGACACCATGGGTAGAACAAGTGAGATTCTAACCAAATGTATTCAAAAACTGTATCACAATAGTCTTACCTAATTATTTACTGATAATAATATAGAAATATTGGTTGATTATGAAGATCTTATCTTGCTCTTGAGTGATTCTGATGGTAACAGTGCAGAAAGTATGACAGTGCTGATCTAGTACAATAAAATAATAGTAAAGAGATTGTGATGAAATTTAACTGATGTAAAATGTGTGGATGAGACAGGCTAGGATGGGACTATATTATCTCTATATTGTCAGTATTGTATGCTGATTGCACTATTGCCATCTCTTTGTAACAAGACAAATCACTTAAAATGGCTCTACAGCATGTAAAAGCTAGAGAATTGCCAAGGTAACAATCTTTTTGGTGTACGGACTCTCTCTTATATCTAGAACAGCACTGGCTACTTCCAACAAAAGATAGCCTGGGGTAATAATTTAATGTCAAAAATGTGGATTCAGAGCCCTAAAATCTATAAAATGAGACGGTTCACATGACAGTCATTTCTTTCTAATAATTCTTCCTGACTCATTAGACTTTCAGCCTCAGAGGATGGCAAGGGCAAGCCCCCTTCGAAGAAACTTGCCAAGAAAACCCCATGATAGGTTGGCCTTAGGGTTGTCAGAAGTTGGAAATGACTTGAAGATACACAACAACAACAATTAGAATCAGATGGTGGAGGGTGGGATCCAAGTACACTATCTTCACTTAGCCCCACACCTCTCCATTTTTCTCTGTCAACGCTAAGTGGAACTAGTGTTCCTTCTTGGATTTTCTCTGCTAGTGAAGCATGCCAGTTTGCCTTGTATTCTGTTCTGTTTCATCCCACACATAATGGAGATATGGCTGGGACTCTTGTGGCTGTAATGCACACTCAATGTGCTATGAGCAGTTTTGGAGTCAAGATGGAAAAGGATAAGAGTCCAAAACTCTGCTGATACATGTCAGCCAAGGGCATGCCCAAAGACTTTCCTTTGAGAAGGAAAATAGGTATCTGCTGATAACCCCATAATAGTAGAAAATGAAATTGGATGAAGAGGTGATCATGCTTGAACAGATGTATTCTCTTTCTATCCCCCCACCCCACACACTCCTTGCTTCGTGTTCATATTCTGCTTCTTTGCATGGCTTAAGCGACATGATTGGCCAAAATGGCTTACCTGTGGGACCAAATCAAAAGATTTGAGCTGGGAAAGGGCATAGAAGGCACATGGGATTTTGACATACACGGAGTGTAAATCAGAGTGTTAAACAAGAACCCTGCTCCTGGCTGGCTCGAATTTCAAAGGAAAACATTTCAAAACACTGGGGGAGATTGTGCTGTTAAGCTGGTGATGCAATTACAAGGCTGTAAGCTGGAGAAACATTTTCGGTGTGGCACATATTAAACCTTTCTGAGGTAGTGCTTTGATTTTTAATTTTACGCTCTTGGCAGACAGTCAGGGTCTTTAATAGTATGAAGGCCAGAGGGAAAATGTTTCAAAACAGTGAGGATTTTATCATAGTGTGCAATTAATGAATAATTATTTCAAAAAACTAGAAATAACTGGGAAGAGCAAGTAGGAGCTAGTAGGAGAGTGCTCTGATTCCTAGCCTATAATGAAAGATCAAGAGAAAAGAATTATTATATCCTTTCCCCTTCATTATTATTTTTTTTCTTACTATATTTAAAAAAGATCAGTGATTTGGGTAAAATATGTGTCTGTCACTTCAGTTGGGTTTTCAGTTACTTTGCTCTCAGGTGGAAAATATTTTATATGTTTAACTAGTTAATACTCAATCTAACATATTTCTTCATTAAGTAGGCTTTTTGAACTCACAAAGGTGGAAAAGAGTAATCTAAATTGAAAAGCTATCCACACTGGCAGGCTTATTTGTATGATTTACTTTCAAATTTCTGAACATATTGCAAGCTGTAACAAATTAAACCAATTATCATGCAACCTCCTTATTGAAGTATGTAGTTCTCTTTCCTCACTCTAAAATATCTCTCAATATGTGTATGTATTAAGGTCCCATATATCACCAATTAAAAGGATCTTGGCTAGCAGTGCTGTGGAAGCACTGAGTTTCAGAGTTGGAAGGGACCCCAGAGATCATCTGCTAATGCAGGAAATCCACAACTAGAGCATGCCTAACAGATGGCAATCCAACTTCTCTTTTAAATCTCCAATAAAGACAAGTCCACCATCTTCTGAGGTCATCTGTTCTACTACTGTTGAACAGCTCTTACTGCCAGGAAGATTTGAATCCATTTAATTCCTGCCTTCTAGAGCAGCAGAAGTCAAGCCTGATCCACAAATATAAGTATAAACAACATTTGTCTAGTTATCTCTAGCAGTCTGTCTGTCTGTAAGCCTGCTTTACATAGGTCAGGGGTGGATATTGCACAGCATAGTTCACACAGGTTACATGTGGTTCCCAAATATTTTGTGAAATATCTCTCCAATATGGGCCCAGGTAATTTCTCCCCACTTTGGGAGCTCCTGTGTGCCATTTTAGTCCCAGGAGAGGGATTTTTCCAAATGGGAAGAGAACCATTGTCCTCATTTTGTTCTTAAAAATAGTGGAGGGGGCTAAAATCATAGTTAAATTTTCCTTCATGGCCACTAGATGGTACAGGGAAGAGGCTTTTGAGGCAAAACATTGCAATTTTATTTTTATTTTTTAAAAATGGATGGGGACAGTAGTGGTGGTGCAGCCCTCCAAAGTTCTTAATAGTGGTGGGGATGCTGGCTCCTAGCCCCTGGCTGTTGCCTAGTCCTGATTTAGGTACTTTTCCCCAAAATTTACAAAGAAAGGGTATCAAGTATGTGTCATACAGTGGGTCCTTGGTATCCCCTGGACTCTCGGGGACCCCCCGTGGATACCTAAATCTTTAGATGTCCAAGTCTCAATTAAATACAATAGTGTAGTAAAATGGTTTCCCTTATATAAAATGACCAAAATTTCCTCTGGCCTTCTCCCTCAGAGGGCAGGGACAAGTTGGCTGTTAATCTCACTGGCTGTGCTTGTGAGCATATTTATTTCCTGGTGGGGATCATGGAAACTATTTAACAATGCATTTATAAGTACTGTGCCCACCTACTTTTCATTTAACCATGCCAGCTACCCTCGTTATATTCAAGCTACTCCAACTCAAGATTTCTGTCTATAAGTTGGTTTTAACCAAGGTACTTCGATAGGGAATACAGTTAATATCTCCCTCCCATTTAAGTAAGGGAGAAACAAAAGTTCTATCCTCCCTATCCAGATCACTCAGATATTTTATAAATACCTATAATATCCCCCTCCCTATTTAAGCTGCAATCCTAAACAAACTTCTAGTGAATGAAAGAAATTAACATGTAGTGACCTCTGGATAAAATAACAGATTGCTTACTTGTCACCGTGGTTCTTTGGGCAGTCATGTATATCCTCACACTAAAAGCTCTTGTAGAGTAATGCTGCATCATACTCCCCTCTCCAATCTCAAAAGATTTTGGATTGTAATATATCATTCATATTTCTTTTTCAGAATCTCACATTATAACATGCTATATAAGAAGTGAATGGATGGGGTGGTCAAGATATTGGAAGCATTTCTCAATTGGGTATACATGCACAACACACACACACACACACACACACACACTATGTTTCTACAGAGTGGTGCATACTGTATGCGTCTACTTCTTTTTGTGAAATTTCTGAAAGCTATCACAAGTTGGAAAGCCTTTACAGAGAGAATTAGCTCTCCCAGCTGCACTGCTCTGAGGGGGGCAGAGAACAATACCATACCATCAAAACACCTGGCAAGACAGATTGTAGTAAGACCGACAGACAAATCTGACTCACACTACTCATATGTGGCATTTTTCTTGAATTGTTACTAGGAGACAGTGTTCAGTCCTTTCCCTTTCTCTCTTTTACTATTGCTTTCCCTTTGTGTATGTGTGTGTGTGTATGGGCATTTATAACTAATGTCATATCGACTCCTCCAGCACCACTTTTGACACACAATGGAATAAAGAGGATGTCAGAGGCGATGGCAGTTCATTTATTCATTCTCCTACTATGGAAATGTTTCTGCATCCACACCATATTCAGTAGTCATTTGAGCTAGAGAAGGAGGAGATATGTTCTTAGAAATCTGAATTCTGTGTGGTATGTTTCTTTTGAGATACATTAGCTCTTAGCAAAGAGAAGCTTATGGGTTAGGATTTCAACCTAATTATAGCTCCTTATTTTAGATGTGTAGGCAGAATTATGTGCTTTTGGAGAACAAGGCATGGGAGATATGTATGCTTGCAGCTGGATGCTTTACAGGCCATCAAATACAGTTTCTTTCAGAACACCTTTGAAAACCACAGAAAGCCAACAAGAAGGTGAGCTTGCATTCATCCTATCAATGTGCCACTCATATCAAGTTTGTGAATGGGAAGGGCAGCAATCTAGGCTGAATCTCTCCAATTCAGATGTGTTGCACAGAATGACTATGGGATGGTAGTAAAATAAGTGTCTTTTACATAATTTGTACACTACATTGGTAGCCCCAAAGTGCTCAGGGAGCCTTTGCTCAGTGGCAGCTAGACATATCAGTAGAGCGGTGAATATGCTCTGGACTTTTGTTTGAACTTGAAATGGGCAGTGCCAAAAGCTGAACCTCTGTCACCTCAGCAAATTCAGCCCTTTTGACAGCTCATTTAAAGTTCACACAAAAACCCAGAGCAGATCCACCACCCACTGATATGATTCTACTTTAAAATACATTTGTATTACCTGTATGCCTTGTTGGAAAGAAAATGTGTGGCATCTTTTTTATGCCACCAAATAGCCAAAATCTAACAAATTTGACATTGCAGCAGGAATTTTCAGCCCCTGATAGGTTGGGAAATCCAGCTTGGTCTCCCACCCCATGCGTAACAGAAAAATGGAACTGGAAAAGGATCCCTACAAAGAGGTACAGTTGGCCCTCCACATTTGTGGCTTTGAGTTCTCAGGATTTGATTATTCATAGATTTGATTAATATGTTCTCTCTAGGATCTCCAGTGCAACTCTACCAGCGGTTGACCATAGAGTCACACTGTAAGACCAAAAGATTACTAGAGATAACACTTTTCCAGGCATTTATAGGGCCTCCAACACGATTCTGTGGTCAACTTCTGCTGGATGTTGTGACCATAGTATTGTGTTGGAGGACCTAGAGATTCCTAGAAAGGAGGAAGAGCCCTGGTGGTGCAGCGGTTAAATGCCTGTACTGCAGCCACTCACTCATAGACCACAAGGTTGTGAGTTCAATACTAGCCAGGGCTCAGGCTAGACTCAGGCCTGCATTCTTCCGAGGTTGCTAAAATGAGTACCCAACTGTTGAGGGGCAATGAGCTTACAGTTCTAAACTGCTTAGACACCCCATAGCGCGGTATGAAGTGGTATATAAATGAAGCTGCTTTTGCTTTAGAAAGGTGTTATCTCAGGTTTTAAAAAGTGGTTTTTTATTTGCATTTTTATTTACTTTCATGGGGATCCTGCACCCCTAATCCCAGTGAATGTGGAGGGCCCCACTGTACTAACTAAGGGAGTGCCTTTGTTTTTGGTCCACGCTGATCTTGCTAGCCTTAGCCTACCATTTTGATGGACATAATTTAAGATGGAGATCAGAGTCCTCCTATGGTATGCATGTACTTGGCGAGCTGTTTCTTCACACCTGGCATGTGCAAATCCTCAGGAACTATTCCAGTAGTGCACCTCTTTAAGACTTGTCTACATAAATGAAACCAGGAATATTTCATTGTTTTCCCCCAATAATTTAACTGCAGACAACTTTCTAGGGAATGTAAACAAGAGTGGATATTTCTAATAGTATATGTTCTGTTTAACCAAATACTTTTAAAAAGGCTTTGGAGGAAATGACAACAACATCCCACATATACTGGAGTCATTTATTATCATAGATATATTTTATTTATTTCAGCAAACCCCTGCCAAGGCAGCAGATATGAATAAATAAAAACATTTAAAAATACTCAAAGCATCTCATTATAGTAACAAACTAAAATAGCAATTTGAAAACATTGTACAATTCAGCACTCATATAAAACAAATTTGAAACAACCAAAAGGGAATAGGCAGTTTAAACAAACAAATGAATTTAAGAAAAAGCTCATCTCAGCTAAAAGCAGATTGAAACAAGTGGGTTTTCAAGACCCGTGTAAGGCAATATAACACACACATACACACACTTTGGAATGATGTTCTACAAACATGGTGCCACCTCCTAAAGGACCTTGTCTTAGTGCCAGTCAATCTAAATGATTTGGATTGTGGTCCTGAAACTGGAGGCAATGAGGGTTATCTCCCATCATCCTTCCTAAAAAACTCTGAAAAAGTACACATAAATAATGAGTGTTGGGGAGGAGGGCTTAAACACACTTGTCTTCCTGCACCTGACTTCCATTTAACCATCATTACTTTGTGATTAAAGCTTATGTGCATACAACTTGTACAGACTAACTTTCTCTGCACATGTGGGGACCTGCATTTTGCAAAGTCCCAGATCAAGCATCCAAGTTTGAAGATTTCAAGTCATGGCTGTATTTACAAAGAATAATTCACAAGTGGGGAACAAGGTAAAGAATCTGGGTGTGACCCCTCTGTTCTGACACACATTTAGTACATATACTTCCAGATGTCAGGGAGAGAGCTACATAGGTCATTCTTCCATTTAGTCACCAACTACTGCTATGTAAAACAAGTCCAATAGGTATCCATCCCTCCCCTTCCAAAGTATATAGTCTCCTCTTCTTTGCCAATGAGATTTGCTTAACTGTCTTGCTTGGCCTTTTCCTGCTGTCATTAATTTATAATCTTGCCAGATATACTTTAATTTAGTGCTAACTCAGCAAGTAACTCATGGGTAAAAGTGCTTTATGTGTCAAATCCACTTGTGGCAGTTCATCACTTGATTTATCTCTTTATTTCTATGTGGAGTTAAATGTAAACTGCCCCTGTAAATCATGGATGTGAATGGTGCACTATTTGCATATTTTTATACTGCTCAGAATGAATGTGTGGGTGGGTGTTTTACTGTGCTAATATTTTCCTCTTCATTTCAAGCTTAGCAGACTATATTTTAAATTTTAGTTCAAAATCCAGAAACTGATCATAGATTGCTGCCCTCAAGAGCTATCATAAGTGTATTCACTTCCAGTTCCTATTTCTTTCATTTGCCCATGTTAATAACTCTTACATATGCTGCACTTGTTCCTATTCAGCAGGGATAGCCATGATTTTCTAGTACCTGTCTATCATAAATTACTGTAACTTATGATCTTGCTCTCTGGAGAGTTTTGAGGAAAAGCATGTATTGAACTTAGTGCACATTTTACTCTGTTCCTCAGTTGTAGAACTGATTTCTAGAAGTCCAAAGAGTGAAACCAAAATGTAAAGAAATCCAAGGGGAACTGCTAACAAGTTCAAAAGTCATATTTTCCAAACCCTCCAAAAAGCATATTCCTACAGTACATTTATTTATTATAACCAGACTCCTACAGAGTTCCACCACTGCCTTTTAAAACTCTTTAATAACCACAGGTGGTGGTGGTTTTGTGGTGTGCTAACTTACCCTTTCTTTGTATAATTAATTTTCAAAATGATTTCTACATGTAAATCTATGAGAAAATGAAATCTGAACTCTGTCTAGAAGCCAAGATAACTAAACTGGGACAATCATACTTTGAACATATCATGAGACAATGTAAATTGTTAGAAAAAAGAAAAATGTTTGATAAGGTAGAAAGCTATATGAAAAGTAGGAGACCACATTATAAATTGATAGACTCAATCAAGGACACCAATCTTTTGAATCTGCAAGACCAAGGGCTGTGGATAACTAGGCAACTTGACAGTCTCTCATTCATAGGGTCACCATAAGTTGAGGTTGACTTGATAGCAACTAACAACAAGTGATTTGTTGAAACACTGATTCAAAAATGCTTTTACATTGTTCAAGCTGTCATCAGTTTTTAGCCATTCACATCTAATGGACTAATCTCTTACCCATTAATACTGCCCAAAGTTCTATGGAGTTTATCACATGGGGACCATACGTACATCCTTCCCGATAATGATTAAAGTGGCCACAACCCGCAAAAGCATGCAATACACAAATGATTTTCACACAAAGAACACAATAATGTGTTAGAAGCCCATTACTAAAGCAAGAAAGAGTGTGCATTTGGATAGAATGTGCATTTGGTTTTCACACAGATGTGTGTAAATCCTGATAATGGTTTGGGAATCACTTTTTTTGCACATGTGCACAGAAATAGCTGCATCATCAGAAACACCCTGAAAAATAAACTTTATTTACATAATTTTCGTTATAAAAATATACTGTACTGTCCCTTACTTTCCAAGAAATTGTATCCAACCTAAGTAAAAAGAATAAAACATTACCCAAAGAAGTAGGAAAGTTAGAAAAACAGCATAAAAGGCTGCATCTCTCTCAGCAACCAGTGTCCCTGCCTTCCCTGGGCAGCTGTTCCTTTAAGAGCCCTAGCTAATGAGGAAGGGCGAGGGAGAAGAGACATTTACACAAACTAGGGAGAAGCAAAGGTGCCTTTGCCTCAGTACTGTTCCTTTAAGATCCCTGGCTACTCACCCCAAAGAATCATGGGAAATCTAGCAACAAGTAAAGAAAAGAGAGAATCCAGCAAATGGCTTTCACACTAAAGCAATTGTGCAAAAAAAAAAAAAAATGAAATCATGAATGAAACGGAAATGAATTTACAGTATTTTCCCAAAAACGCCTATTTTCTAGTTCATGTCAGTTTCCTGTCGGATTCCAAGAGATTTACGCACAACGTCGTGTGAAAACCTTTTGCGCAACTGAGCCTAATATGCTGGATAACTGCAGGTTCCGCCCTGTTTAAACTTCCAGTTTTCCCCATGTGATAAACTCCTATGTTGGGCCAAAGGCTCTTTAATTTATTCATTAATGCCATAGGAGAGTGATCAAGATGATAAAAAGTGTAGAAACCAAACCATGTAATAAAGGTTGAAGGAGTTAAATAAAATACTTTTTTAAAAGGTTGAGGGAGTTAGTTATGTTTAACTTAAAAAACAAAATATTGAGTGGTCATACACCAGCTATCTGTAAATATCTGAAAGGATATAATACAGAAAATGGAATAAGCTTGTGTTCTCTGATCCATTTGACAGGACTTGACCCAATGGGTTCAAATTATAAGGAGATTCTGGATAAACATTCAAAAATAATATCAGAATGGTAAGAGCTATTTGATAGTCGAAAGGAAAAGAGTTCCTCAGAAGGTGGTGGACTCTCCTTTGTTGGGAGCTTTCTATACAGAAGTTGGATGGCCATCTCTTGGCATGCTTTAATGGTGGATTTCTGTAATTGCCCTTTGGTTCTTTCCAATTGTACTATTCTTTGATTCTACTACTATTCACGATGGGTATGTATTCTCTGAAGGCACTGTATCCTGGTACAACCACAATGCACCTGCACCAAGCATGGGCTTGCCATCCACAGTTTGAGCTTCCACTGATGGCAAGCCCTAGCTTTCTCAATGGGCATGCACACACACAGTGACACAAGCGAGAGCATGTCCCCATTGAACAGAACGGGACTTAAGGTCCCACTTTTTTTTACTATCCATGGGGAGGATCTGGAACGGATCCCCCGTGGATAGCAAGTGCACACTGTATTACTTTATTGCAATCAACAGACCATTAAAGCAGCATGTTAAATGCATTTTAAAACAGCACATTAAGACATTCACATTAAAAGCATAATACAAATCAATCGTTACAAAAACATAATATGTTAAATATAGCAATATTACATTGACGAGGATACTCTAGTTAAAACAATCTAGTTAAAAAGTTAGTCACTTGCTGAGTGAGTGACTTGTAAGAGCCCCAGAGCAGGATAACCACAAGAGACTTGGTGGAGTGCCCATGGAAACATGAGATATACGAGTAGTAGATCTGCCACCTTGGAAAAATTGCACTGGAAAAGTACTTGTGATATGGTTTCAATTTCATGATTATTGCAGGGGCAACATCTTTCATTCAGTGGAGTTTTATTAAATCTTGCAATTGATAGGTTAAAGGGAAAGATATTAAAGCTTGCCATGGAAGAAGCCTTTCTGCATGTTGGGATAGGTAACCAGCCTAAGTAAGGCATTCCATCTTTGTAAGGAGGGCTGAATCCAGTGACTGGGGGGAGCAAGGTCCCTTGTGGCTCCTTGTAGCTCTTGAGAATCAGTGTCCATTAACTTCTGTTTGAAAGTTGAATTGGCCTCATCTAGGTGCATGGATAAGAGACAGGAGGGAGATAAGGCTAGTGAGGTGATTTTAAATACTGCTGCTTTCAACAAGGTTGATTTGAAGGAGTCTAACATTTTCTTGAACATCAAGAAATTGGGATTAAGTGTCAGACAAGAGCAAAGACAAAAATAAATAGGATAAGTCCATGCCAGACATTTTACACAATTTAAACCAGACTCCAAGTAAAGAGCAGATCCAGCAACACACTTGGGAATACCAAATATTAGCCTAAGAAAAAAGACTGAATTCCTTCAAGAGAGCTCCTAGTGAGACAAAACCAAATTAGTCCCCTCAAAAGTATCTGAGCGACAATTTTAGCTTTAAAAACCCAGATAGCTGCTGGAAGTAATTTTCCTTCCTTAGGGCCTCTACAGACTGGCATCGGGGTGGAGTGGAGGTGTGGTGACCCCCCGCCGCCCACCCAACTCCACCCTGATGCTGGCATCATGGCACCCGCCTGACCAGATGGCAGATGGTGAAAGGGTGTGTATTTGATGCAGCATTTAGATGCGCTGTGCCTAAGAATCTCAAAAAGTGCTGCCACCACAGCAAAGATGCCTTTTTTCCAGCTCTAAAAGGAGTGGATCAGGACTGTGGCATGCGGTTACTGCTGCTCCAATCTGGCGTTGAATGGGGCAGCGGGATGCTGCTTTGTTGGGGTGGTCTGTTCAGCCCCTTAGTGAAAAGGTAGCAGGTTAATGCTCATACATTTTGTTCTGCTTTGGATTTAACATATTTTTCCTGGACTTTTCAGTGTGTAGCTTCATGAAACCATAGAACCAGATATTTATGAGTCAGCCTGTTCAGTTCTATTGTTCCCTATAAACCATGAGAAACTGGTCTTTCTCATGGCAAAAACCAGAACTTTTGTTTATGAACATTCATTTTTAAGAGATTATTGGTGTAGTACTCATCAAAGCCCCTCAGTAGTCTCCTAAGACTGAAATGACTCTGGGAAATTGAATAAAGGGTGTGTGTGAGTGTGAGAATACATCCCTGTCTTACACCTGAAGAGGAGGCAATTTTGTTTGTAAGATGTCCTTGGCTAGTGCACCCTATACAAATGGGGTGCCACAGGTTTCTGTCTTAGCCTTGGTACCATTTAACATCTTTGTAAGTGTTTTGAATGAAGGAATGGAAGGAACACTCATCAGGTCTCACCCCACTCAGATGACAGAAACAGAATTCAGTGATGTTGATGGACTGGATAACTGGGCCAAAATAAACAAAAATGATTTGGAGAAGAACCAATTGATATCATACCTATTCTCAGATATTTGGAGGTCTGTTATATAGATGGAGCAAACTTGTGCTTTGATGCTTTAGAGCAGGGGTAGGCAACCTTTCTGAGACCTGGGCCGGTCTCCCGTAGCCCAGGTCTCGGCTGAGCCGAGGGGGGGGGAATGGCGGTGCGTGCATTTACGCACGTGCGCCCTCCGCCGCCGCACACAACCCCCCGCGCAAGCTGCCGGTGCAGCTGCTACCACCACCACTGCTGCGCATGTCGCGGCCGCCATTTTGGAAATCAAAATGGTGGCTGCGACACGTTTGCGCATGCGCAAGAGTACTACACATGCGTAAACGCATTGCACCCGCCATTTTGATTTCCAAAATGGCGGTTGCGGCAAGCACGTGGCGGAGGTGGCAACCTTTGGCCTGGGCTGGTAAGTCGAGGAACCGGGGCCTAAACCGGCCCCCGGGCTATAGGTTGCTGGTCCCTGCTTTAGAGGGTAGGGCCCAAACCAGTGGGTTCAAATTAATTAATAGGAAACTTTCACCAAATATTTGGGACAATTTTCAGATCTTAAGAACTGTCTGAGAGCTTGAAGGGTTTTATCTGAAAGGTGGTGAGCTCTCCTTCATTGGTGGCTTATAAGCAGAAGCTACATGGCCATTGGTCAGCCATGTTTTAATTGTGGGTTCCTGCAATGGCAAGGGGTTAGATTGGGGTACTATTCACACTAAAGAATGATTATGCTATTATTCCACTTTGAATGTCATGATTCCATCCTGTGGAATGCTGGGTTATGTAGTTTGATGATACACCAAGCTCTATGGCTGAGAATTCTAAATACTTTCCTGAACTCCCAATCCCAGGATTCCACAGGATGGAATCATGGCATTTAAAGTGGAATAGCAGTAGTGTGGTGTGAATGGGGCCCAGATGACCCTTAAAGTCCTTTCCTACTTTACAGTTCTGTGAGTCTTTGGTAAGTATAAGGGTATTAACACTGATATGCTAGACATTCAAGGTATATCATTTAGAATAAATATGGCATAACTAAATCCATCTTCCATCTACAAATTCCAAGGAGGGCAGGGAAGTATTGGCTGCTTTTAGCCTCTCCCCACCCCCACCGCATAGTCCTTCTCTAGAATATTTCCAATGGTGCTTTCTAGACCAAATGCTTGAAAGCAATTTTTACAAAGGGTGTTTCTAAGTATCCTTTTGTCAAAACCTAGGCCAAAATGTGTTTAGGCATTCACTTTTATGGTTTTGAACATAAATATAGTATTGTGTCTTTTGACAAGAATGTATACATTGTGACACTTGATTTGCTACCAGTAATGCTTTAGTGGCTAGCTGTGCATAATCACTTTCCTCTTTATGGTTAACACATTGCATAGTTGTCCCTAAAATTTTCATGTTTGGAGCAATTAACTAGACTTTCATTTCATGCTGAGGTGGTTCAGTCTATGTCTGAAAGCCCATTTTCTTCAGAATCATAACTTAAGAGCCATCCTGTAGCTAGAAGAGATTGCTTTTGAACTGTTATGTTGTTTAATCATAAACTGTTGCTTTGGTGTATGAGAAAGTGAGGGTGTTTTGCTGATGATAAAGCACACATTTTGAATGCAGCCAACTGCTACCTTGACCAAATGTACACACAAACAAATGAAAAAAATTAAGTGTCAAACTCTTGTAGTCTAATCCAATGCTTCTGTGTTGCTGAATGTGTAGAAGATTGCACTTTTGGAAAGCGAACCTCCCATAGCGCCTAGTAATAGGATTTACTGTAGATAGAAAGATTCGGTATGTTGTATCTTGAATGCCTGAACTGTTAAACTTAGATAAAAGAAGAGTTCACACTATTTGCTTACACACACACGGGGAACAATGCTGCAGTTGATCATCAATCTACAGATAATCTGTTCTTTGTTTAATTGGATATCTGACCATACCATCTTGGTCTAAATTTAAATGATGAGCTTAATTTATTAACAAAATAGATAAAATGAAAACTCAGAAGTACTGAGAATAAGGGCATTTTTATACTGTAAAAGTCAGCAATGTGCTTTCCAGTTTATTCTGTTTACTGATCACTGTAGAAAGTGTTTTCCCATTCTACTCTTCGCCCTCTATTACACTTTTGAATTTGGAGAAATATAAATCACATTTATCCAAATTAAAAGCTTAAGATAAATGTGGTTTAACACTTTTTTGTCTATGAAATTGGGGAATTTACTACAGAAGAATGAAATCCAAGGTAATCAGTGAAAATCTTTGGTATCAACAGTAATAGAATAAATGTGATCTATGAGTCCTCTAATATAACATAGGAGTGGATTTTTAACACCTAGAAAAGCTATTTATTTGTTGATTTTCCTTGCTAGCTGTTACTGAAGAAAAAGAATTGCCAGCTGGGCACTACTAGACAGTTATCACAATGCGCATGTAAAATAGCCTTTCTATAAATTGAGGGTGAAACAGGCCTCTATGCTAAGTTAATCACATTGCTGTTTTCTTGTTTTCACCTATGCTATATTGTGCTATAGAAGTCTTTGTTCAAGTTTTGCTTACAGTTGGCTGGTTTTATTAAAATAAAATGTCATATGCTTTCATTTTATGTACCAAGTAATAGTGGTAATCTTTTTTGTACTTCAGGAAAATAGCCACATCCATCAGGACTCCTGGTGGATTATAAATCTCTGCAGGAGTTCTCATGTTGTTGGTTGGTGACAAAGGCTATTATTTCTTGGCACCACCATTTAGCTGGATCTGATCAAAACATCTACCAAACCATGAAGACCCTTACAAGCTATCTTTCAATAAGTGCCAGTAGTGATTGTCTTGGACATGGATGGACAACTGTGGCCTTCTAGATGTTGTTAATTGTTGCCATATTGGCTTTTCCTTATGGGAACCTATGAAATAAGAGACTTTCAAGACACCCTATCATCAGCAGAGGGTCAACTCTACACATTTCCTGTAAGCTCAGGGCTGTGGCTTTCTTGACTGAGTCTATCTACCTGTAATGTAGTATTTTATCAAGCATTATCTTTTCTAATAAATCAAATTGTCTCATGATATATCCAAAGTATGGTGTTAAAAATGTAAAGGTAGTCCCTTAACATGAATGTCTAGTCGTAACCTATTGTAGGGAGCAGTGCTCATCTCCATTACTAAATCAAGAGCCAGCATTGTCTGAGGACTACTATGGTGATCATGTGGCCAGCATGACTGCACTGAGCACTATTTGTTAGGATATGAATAGGATATATAGTCAAAGGTGAAATGTAAAGATGTGTGTGTGTCTGTAATTTTCCACTTGAGAACAGTTTCTGGACAAGACACAAACAATATTTAGAGAAACAGGGTGAATCAACGCCAGGTGGTAACAGAGACATCAACAATGTACTTTCCCAGTGATAGAACTAATGGAACCAGACTTTGTTATGGATAACAAAGAGATATCAAATATGTAAACATCGTTAGCTTGGGAAAGTTACTCACGTGGTGGATGATGGACAACAAGAGGCTGGGTTAACATACATCATACTGTCATTATCCAATTAACATAAAGTTAACACCTAGAAGGTGGAATATGGGATGGGCTTAGAAAATCCTTTGTCTAAGAATTGTTTATTGTTCAAGATGTGAGCCTGTGTGGCTGGATGCTGCAACAAGTTGGATCCTAATGCTTTTGGGATTGTTAAAGATGTAATCTTGTATGGCTGAACTGGACAAGTTCATCACAATGGATTTTACTTAGTTATCCTATTTTTTACTTTTTATATGCATTAATAAAGCTATGCTTTTGGACTTTACAATGTGTCTTCTTGACTGAGGATTGCCTGGAGAAGAGAAGCTGAGCCAGTTGATGGCAAATCTACACAGTGGCTGTGGATCACAGCAGCCAGCTTGTCCTGCAGACTCTGCTGGGTGCCAAAGTGCATCACTACAACACTCATCATCCACACACCAACAAGGGTTACGGGCCCAGTCTGTGGCTTGTTTTGCCCAGTTTATGGCTGTTCTGCCAGTTATGGCTGTTTTGCCAATTTAAGACTGTTTTTGCCTAAAGAGAGGCTTGTCTGCCAAATGTGGCTGGTCTGCCAGAGGACAAAGAGGACAAATGTCCAGGAGGACAAATGGGCCAAGAGTCCAGATGACATGTTTGCAAGGTGGCCAAGAGGCAAGTATTGCCTATCCATGACTTCAGCTGTGCCAGGACAAGGAAACCATGCTTCAGCGGTTGCTGGGAAAAGCAGAGGTGGCTTCAAATCTTCAGATGTAAGTAAAAGTTTACTGCTAAGCTGTTTTTGCCGGATGGCAGAGTGCAGAACTCTTTAAAGACAGGTTGTCTGAGGACTCCACTCTTTAAACAGTAAGATACAAAAAAAAAAAAAAAAAAAAGCCTGAGAATGCTGAGAATACTGCAGGTTCAATGCAGTAAAATTTTTGTTTTTGTTCAAGCTGCAAAAGACTTTGTTAAAGGCCATTTTGTTTGATATGAAAGCAGCTGGGGCTTGAGTCACAGAATACATGTTGCAATGTATGCAGTTTAAAATGCAGCATGATTGCTGGACACAGGCGGTTGCCTAAGCCAAGAAAACTCATTCTGTTACCCCTCTCTGAGTTACAGTTAAAAGTTTTGGGAGAGGATGTTTCTTCAGCCAAAGGTTTTGGGAACTGAAGAAAGAATGAATGATTTCTACACAACTTTGTCAGAAATGCTGTGGTCAAAGGACTTTACAGTTCTTGGAGAAAAAATACAAAAATCCCTGGTGGGGGTGAAGTTTTACACAGTGGTCAATACTGTGTGGGGCTGTAGCAGGTTTGCAAATGCCTGAAGTTCAAAGGCTGCAACGGTGTTGCTAAATGCCAAAAGTTTTGCTGGAGGCCTGAGGTTCCAAAAGATGGGAATCTGTTAAGCCAAGCGGTTTGCTTGAAGAGGCCAGAGAATGCCAAAAGAAGCAGTTTGCTTGAAAAAGCCAAAAATATAAGCTTGAGAGAAAGCCTGGGACAGCATCTTGAGGTCAAGAAAATGCGTCCTGAAAAAGGCAGCTGATGCACGGAGTGCAAATCGATGTTTTTACTGCCGGCAGAGCAAGAGTTTTGAAAATGGCAATGCAAGGAAGTTTGCTACAAAACAATCTATCTACAACCCAGAGACATTGGGAGAAACAGAGAAGCTACAAGCTATTTTACAGAGCTGTGACTGTGACTCAAACAGGTGAAACCTGAGGACAAGAGTCTATATATTCTGGGACATATGTTGCAGTTTTGCTGAAAAATAAAGAAATCCTCCAATCTTAAAGATGTTTATCTAGCTGATGGAGGGGTAAGAGATGTTAAAAAGAAATTGAGAAATGTCTACATGCCAAGTTTTAGTGAAAAAACTTTGAAAATGTTTTATGTATACTGTTTAGTTGGTGTGTCAGGAGATATACACTGAGTTTTGTGGGGAAAAAAAATATAAAAACACCCCGGATGGGGAGGTGTGTACAAAAGCTATAAGAGAAAAAATATGTGTTTTAAACAAAGTGAGACAAATGCAAAATGTGCAGGTGTGGGAAATGAATCATTGCATTCTGGTTATGCACATCAAATATAAAATTCTAGAGAACATAAGATTTGATAGCTTGTTAAGCTGGTGAGATATAGATCCTAAATTTTTTTAAAAAAATGTTTTATTATACAAATGATTTGGGAGATGTTTGGTTTGCCACAGAGTAAAAAGTCAAGGTTTTTCCTGTGACAACACCGGAGCAAGTGAATTGCAAAAATGACCTGTTGAGGTTGCTGTTAAACAAAAGAGACAAATGTGTGTTACTGGTTACAACAAATATTTTCTTAGTGATTGTGGATAGATTTTCCAGAGTTTTTATATGTCAGAGTTTTAAGACAGAGATGTGATACAATTGAAAGTTTTTAACAATGGATAAATATAAAAAAAATGATTACAAGGGTCTTTGCTCACAGACCGGGAGAAAAAGAAAATTCTTGTCTCACAGTTTGAGAAACTGGCTAAAAAAAAAAAAATTAACATCATTTCACATGTTATGTGGGGATCCACTAAATTTAAAGTATTTAACAGGTTTTAGACAATATACAAAGATATATGTGCTAACATGTTTTAAAAGAGAAATTAAACCAAAGTGTTAAGATGGTGTTATAAAATATTCAAAAATAACAGTTAGAGATTTCACCTTGATGGTGGGAAAAGTTTTAATGTTTTAAAAAATAACAATTGTGAAAAACATTCAAGCTTTGACTGAGAGTTCCTGCATGGCAGGGGGTTGGACTGGATGCCCTTATGGTTTCTTCCAACTTTATGTTTTTAAGTTAAAAAAAAAGATATATTCAGACAAAAAGGTTTTATTGAAAATGAGACAGTTTAAAAGATCCAAGTGCCAGACAATGGAGGGGCACAAAACACATAACACAACAGACAGACACTCTTTTTAAAAGTGAGGGAAACACTTTAGGTCAGACAATACAGACAAGATCATCAAAAAATAGAATGACAAAAATCAAAAGACACACAAGTCCAGAAATGATACATGTTATGTCAAAAAAAATTAATAGAGTAAAAACAACACACAAGTTTATTATACAAAAGACAAGAGTTTATACATAAGTGGCTGGTGAGCCGGAGAGCTTTAAGGAGTTTCAGACAGTGTTAAAGAGATTGAAAGAGTTTCAGAGGTTTTAAAAGTTTTTAAAGGTTTTTTTTTCTGTTGAGAGAGGGAGAATGATACACTGCAGTGCAGCAAGAAGTTTAAGTGTTTAAAATTGACAAAGAGATGTTTTAAAATGTGGTTGATAGACCTAAAAAACAAAAATCACAAGGTGAATGGATATATAAAATAAAAGATGCCTGATGGCAAATGAAAATACAAAGCTAGGTTAATAACAAAAGGATTTGTTCAACAAAGGTTTGAAAACATTGATAAAACAGTCTGAGGCTGAGAGCTTGTGACTAAAATAAGCTTTTAACAGTAAGGAGGGGCTAGTAAGTTCAACATTTTGGTTTTGAGATTGCTTGTTTAAATGCTGATATGTGTGTTAACACAAAGAGATGACAGCTTTGGTTGTTTAGATTCAGGAGATTTAAAAAAATAAAAAAAGTTGTCTAGAGAAATGTGGTATCAAAAGTTTTGATTTTTGAGATTTTATTTTTGAGGTTACTAGTCTGCTGATAGAATATGTTTAGTGAGGTTAACATAGAAGGATTAAGAAAGTGTGATTTGCAAAGTGCAGAGGTGGTGACAAGTTTAAAGTCAAATAGGTTTTGTTTAAAATAAAGTTACAGAGAGTTTTAAGTATCCAGATATAGAGAGGCTTTGTGAAAGGTTTGATGTTTATAGTTGACAAATAATAGATTATAATTGTGTTGTTATAGGTGTTTAAGAAAACAATTGTTTTAAGGTAATAGATTAGATAGCAATAGAATATTTGATAAGTTTTTAAGAGATAGAGGCTTGTGATTTAAAATAGCCACATTAAAATAAGAGTGTTTTATAGATAGCTTATTTGCTTTAAAGTTATATGATAGTCAGTTTAAAGATTGTTGTTTAAATATAGACAAGCTTAATAGTTTGATAGATTAAAAATAAAGATATATAGTTATAAGTGTTGATAGAGTTTTAAGTGCTGATAAAACAAAATATATAACATTAAATAAGATAAAATAGATTAAACAGTTGTTATAAGATTTAAATTGTGAGTTGTCAGTTGTGATATATAGAGATTCACAGACATACATTTTTATGACAAAAGCAAAGGTGTTAAAAATGTTAAAATATAGGTCAAGATATGTTAGAGTTTTATAACAAAATGCTAGAGAGAGCTGGTTTAAAATAAAATTGTGTGCCTAGAGTTTAAAGCCAAGACACAACACTATAGATATATTAACAAAGGGTTTTAGAGATAAAACAACATTTAACAATTATTATAACAGGTTGAGGTGTTACTTTAGATATATAGAGTCAAACATTGTGCTTAGATGGTTTTAATAACAACAACAAAATAATTCTCACACATCTATACATTTCAGGAGGGGATTGTTAGGATATGAATGGGATATATAGTCAAAGGTGAAATGTAAAGATGTGTGTGTGTCTGTAATTTTCCACTTGAGAACAGTTTCTGGACAAGACACAAACAATATTTAGAGAAACAGGGTGAATCAATGCCAGGTGGTAACAGAGACATCAACAATGTACTTTCCCAGTGATAGAACTAATGGAACCAGACTTTGTTATGGATAACAAAGAGATATCAAATATGTAAACATTGTTAGCTTGGGAAAGTTACTCACGTGGTGGATGATGGACAACAAGAGGCTGGGTTAACATACATCATACTGTCATTATCCAATTAACATAAAGTTAACACCTAGAAGGTGGAATATGGGACGGGCTTAGAAAATCCTTTGTCTAAGAATTGTTTATTGTTCAAGATGTGAGCCTGTGTGGCTGGATGCTGCAACAAGTTGGATCCTAATGCTTTTGGGATTGTTAAAGATGTAATCTTGTATGGCTGAACTGGACAAGTTCATCACAATGGATTTTACTTAGTTATCCTATTTTTTACTTTTTATATGCATTAATAAAGCTATGCTTTTGGACTTTACAATGTGTCTTCTTGACTGAGGAAGACAGGATTGCCTGGAGAAGAGAAGCTGAGCCAGTTGATGGCAAATCTACACAGTGGCTGTGGATCACAGCAGCCAGCTTGTCCTGCAGACTCTGCTGGGTGCCAAAGTACATCACTACAACACTCATCATCCACACACCAACACTATTACCATCCCACCAAAGTGGCACCTATTTATCTACCTGCATTTGCATACTTTCAAACTTCTAGGTTGGCAGAATCTGGGACTAGTGACAGGATCTCACCCCATCATGTGACACTCGGGCCTCAAGCTGCCAATCTTCCAATCTTCCAGTCATCAGAAATGGTGTCTTAACCACTAAGCCACCACATCCCTGCTATGATGTTACTGAATGATGTTACTGAACAGCAAATCACAAAATCTCTCATTATTTAATATAGAGGTTAGTGTTTGTGAGAATTGCAGTCCAACCATATCTGGAGTGCCACATCTGCCCATCCCTGGCCTATGAAAAACACTTCTACTTCTATAAGTTTGCATAAAAGGGGTAGTGAGACTATTGTTGGGATGTTTCAGATATATGTACAGTGGGTCCTTGGTATCCACTAGGGTTTGGTTCCAGGACCAAATTCATGGATGCTCAAGTCCCATTATATACAGTGGCATAGGAAAGTGATGTCCCTAATATAAAATGGCAAAGTCAGGGCCCACTGCACCTGTTTCATGCTATGTATAATCTCTATGAGTTAATGGTTTAATCCAGTCCATTCTGCCTTTGACTTGGTGAAGAAATTTCATGGAAAGGATGTCTGATCTCATTTAGATACCAGAATGTCAGAGCTACATAATCATGCTAATATCAAGTTCCAATATTTCAATTTGATAACTGTAATAGGTTGATATAATAATTGCAGGTATTGCTGCTGCAATAGACTCTGATTTTCTCTTTGTCTTTCTCAAATTTGCTATTAGAATTGGTCTTATTCTGTTCAGTTAACTGTCTTCTGCATGGGATTTGCATGTTTATGCAAAGGCAGAAGGTAGTGATGACTATACTCTAATTACCTCTATCCGGTCTTTATTAATGCCATCTTGCATATAACTGTGTATCCAGAAAATGTAACAAAAGCTAGAGAAATCTTCTGGGAAAATGTCAAGATGAATGCTAGAGTTTGTCATGGGTACAGCTGAACAGAGCCAGAAAACATTGACAAAGATATCCGAACCTGCTATGACTAATTACAGCAGCTACTCCACAACTTCAGACAGAGCAGCCTACCCTCTTCTTCTAATGTGAGAAAGAGATGCCAAGGAAACATAATTACAAGGTATTGTTATAGTGCACAGTCTCATTGCGTTGAACCTCCTGGGAAGCATTCAGGAGGTGCTTGTAGCCTTAACCTTTTGATGAATGCAGTTATGATGAGAAGGGGCGAAAGAGGAACCTCCTCCAGCACAACTGTAGCTTCTGCCTTTTCCCCTCTTTCTTTAATTTGTGATTTCAAGTAGCTGCTAGACATTGGTCTGCTCAGAAACAATCCCCTATACACACCTCTGTTGGAGCTTAATTTTAAAAGAATATCTGGGATACAGAAAATGTGTGTTAGTAAGCTGCCCCTTGTTTTCAGCATCTCATACTTTCAACTTCAACTCATTAAAAGTTTTAGAATTGGAGTCACAGGGGCTTCCGGTGGGCGGCGTCTGAGAAAGGCTGCGAGGGAGTGAAGCTCCCAGTTTTGCAACCTTTTTTTAATGAGTTATGCTTGGCAAACGAGCTCTTTTTGCTTGTTATATCTGGCCAAAAGCCCCTCCGGTAAGAGGGGTTATAGGGGTTCGTCGGGGGTCTTAAGAAGGCAGAGGTAGAAGAAGTAGAGAGGAGAGGAGAAGAGAAGAGAAGGAGAGGAGGAAGAATGCCACAGAGGACCGAAGGGCAGCCCAGACTCATTAAATATAGACCATTAGGTCTATAAAAATGACGTTGTCACACTCTTTATACAACTAACAAGGAAAAAATATCAAACAGAGAAGGAAAGCAGGTAACTTAATTCTTAGGGAATATTTTTGCCTTTGAGAAAGGGGGACTTTGATATTCAAATAAAACAACAAATTCCACAGACAGAACTTTGCTTGATGATAAGAATTGACCAAGAGCAAAGTGAAGAAACAGAAAGAAGAAAAGTGTGGAGAGTTATGTTGGAGTTGAGAGAGAAGCAGTGAGAAGACTGAGGATTATAGGTTTCCATTACAGCAGAGAAACAATGGAGGAAAAACAGCGATGAAGAATTGGTGGGCGAGGTTTTCCTCACCTGAAATGGAGAAGCCGCAGACCTTTATTTTCCACATTTTTTCACTACCTCCCTCCTGAGATCGGGACTCTCTTCCCTCCTATCACCTGGAGCGGTGAGTGATCTGAAGCATGAGGCGGAGAAACGGCGGTTGAGCTGGGCTCTCTATTCCCCTCCCGATTGAGGTAGAGAAGCGGTGAATCAAGCCGCAGCTTCTCTTTTCCCTTTTCTTGCCTGTATCTGAAGCAGAGAAGCGGCGGATGACCTGGGGTTCCCCTTGTTGCCTCCGCTTGAGGCAGAGAAGTGACGTGTGAGCTGAGGCTCTCAGCTTCCCCCACTTTTGAAGTGTAGAAGCGGTGGGCGAGTTGGGTCTCCCTATCTTGTCCCCACTTGACTTGGAGAAGAAGCGGTTGAAGAGGGGCTTTTCACTCTGCCCTGATTTGAGGCTGAGAAGTGGCAGGTGTGCTGGATTCCCTTGTTCTCATTTTTATTTGAAGTGGAGAAGCGGCGACCTCCACCAAGCTTTCACCAAGGCGGAGAAGCGGCAGAAGAGCTGAGGCTTCTCACCCTGTCCTCATTTGAAGAGGAAACATAGTGGGACAGTCAGGGCCCTTCGATCCTTCCTCATTTGTGGCAATTAAGTGTTGGGTGAGCTGGGACATGCCATCCTTCACTTGAAGCAGAGTTTCAGTGGTGAGTCAGGGACTTTTCTTTTATTCCCTCATCTGAAGTGGTGAGGCAAAAGGGAGGACGTAGAGCTAATTATTGAAGTGACAGGGAAAGACTTTGGCTGACTAATTGCTCTTTCCTGGGAACTGTTGGGCATAATACTCTTGGGGAAAAAAACATTAAAAGTAAAGCTTCCTTATTATATCATTGATAAAATATTGTAATAAGCTATATTGTTAAGGTTTGTAAATAAGATTAGATATCTTTGAGAGGGGTTGATAAAAACTACTCTGTTATAAATTGGAATTTTAAAAAATTGATTAAAAAATGGCAACAGGTAAAATAGGGACGATTCAAACTCAAATACAGGTAACATCACAAAGAAGAGGTTCCACAGATGAAGTTTTAAGAATTAGTGACCAGAACGTGTTGCTATTAGAAGAAATTAGGAAGATGAGACTGGAAGTAAGAGAATTAAAGGATGAATTGATAGAGACAAAGCTTGAACTTAGGGAGAAAATTAAAGAAACAAGAGGAGAGATAAAGAAGGATTTAAAGAAAGAACTAGAGAATTTCGGAAGGAAAATAGAAAAAAATATCTAATGACTTGACTAATACTCAAAAAGAAGTAGAGGGCCTAAGGGATAAGACAAAGAAATTGGAACAGAAAACGAAGGAAATAGATAGGAAACAAGAACAACAAAAAATGAAAGATTTATCAAGTGATCTACGTTATAGGGAACAATGCATCAAGATTAGGGGACTACCAGAAGTTACTAAGGAGGACTTAAACGGCATCTTGGTATCGGCTATGAAAGATTACTTGGGATTTAGCGAGGAAAGAATGGAAATGGAAATCGATAAAAATTTTCGGGTGAATTCTTTATATGCAAAGGAAGGAAAAGCACTGCGAGATATAATCATATGCTTTACTAAAACTAAAATAAGAGAATTAGTAATTCAGAAAAGTTATAACACAACCTTTACAGTTGATAACATAGAATTGAAAATTTTTAAGGATGTTCCCCCAGCAATTATGTTGGGAAGACAAAAATATAAATCTTTCACACAACTCCTAAGGAAAAAAAGAATTGAGTACAGGTGGGAATGGATAGAAGGGCTGTCGTTTACTTGGAGACAGAAGAGATCGATATAATTGAAAAAGCAAAAGAATTGGAGAAAAAAATTTCTAAGGGAGAAAGAGAAAATCATGAATCCCAAGTAACAACACACTCTAAAACTAGGCAGCAGGCGAAGGAGAAGACAGGAAGGAAAGATAATACAATTCACAATGAAGCGGCAGAAGGAGCTGTTGGAGGTTTCAAGTCTGAGAGAGTACGTATATTTAGAAGAAGAAAGAAAAAGGAATCTCTGGAGCAAGAAGAAGAGCATGGAGAAAGAGACTTAGGAGAAGGTGGGGAAGGTTTAAGAGAGGGGGAAGAGGAAAAAGAGGAAATAGTAGGAGAGGAAGAGGAAGAAGAAGAAGAAGAGTTGAATAGAGAAACAGAGGATATAACATGTTTACAAGAGATAAAGATAAGGGAAAAAGATGTGAAGTATATTAGAAATCTGAGGTTGGGAAATTGTTATGTGTCGGTAATAGAGAAGAAAAGAAAAGGTGTGGCTCTATATGTAGATAAGAAGAAGAAGAAGAAGAAGAAGAAGAAGAAAAAGTGAAGGGGAAATAAAAGAGAGAGAGAAAGAAAGAAGAAAAAGTAAACTGTGAAAGGAAAAAATATCAAAGATGGGATTTAAGATATTGTCCTGGAATATTAAAGGTTTAAACTCGAAGTACAAGAGAAACATGATTTTCCATCATCTAGAAAAAATGAAAAATGATATAACATGTTTACAAGAGATAAAGATAAGGGAAAAAGATGTGAAGTACATTAGAAATCCGAGGTTGGGAAATTGTTATGTGTCGGTAATAGAGAAGAAAAGAAAAGGTGTGGCTCTATACTTAGATAAAAAATTCCCATCAAAAGAAGTGTTCAAGGACAATAAAGGATCTTATATAGCAGTGGAGATAGAGACGAAAGAACAGAAGATTTTAGCAATAGGAATTTATGCCCCTTTGGAGAGCAGATTGGAAAAGAGCTGAGGAATTTTGATTATAATAACATCATATTGATGGGTGATTTCAACGCAGTAATAGAACCACGATTAGATAGAATTTCGGATGTGAGGAAATCGATTAGTAAAAACCAGGGTAAACTACCTAGCTCCTTTTTTGGGATGCTAGAGGAATTTTCTTTGGTGGATGTTTGGAGAGCCAAGTATGATAAGTCAAAAGAATATACTTTCAACTCTGAGGTACATAAATCAAGAGCAAGGCTGGATATGTTTGTAACATCTAGAACCTTAATCCCAAAGGTAAAAAACATTGAAATACTTGCGAAAATTGTATCGGATCACAATCCAATCCTGCTAGAAATAGAAGAAAAGAGAGTGGAACGCTCATGGAGATTAAAAGAATATCTGTTAAAAAAAAGAAGAAAATGTTATGAAATTAGAAAAGGAGTTAAAATTTTACTTCGAGGAGAATACATCAAAGGAAATTAGAAATAAAATAATATGGGAAGCAGGGAAAGCAGTGGCAAGAGGATATCTTATAAAATTAAGCTTGGAAGATAACAAAAAAAGAAGGAAAGAGGCAGATGAGATTATGGAAAAACTTAAAAAGAAAGAGATAGATTGGAAACGAAATGGAGATTAAGAGATTAAATTAGAAATGCAAAATCTAGAAATGCAACTGAGAAGTTTAACTTTAAAAGATATGGAAATGAAACTGCAGTATGTAAAACAGAAACATTTTGAAATGGGAAATAAACCAAGTAAACTTTTGGCAAATATGATAAGAACAAAGAGAAATAAGAAAATTATCACGGAAATACACTCAGATGGGAAAATATTTACAGGACAGAAGAAGATCAAAGGAGCATTTGAGAACTTTTATCAGGAGTTGTATAAGGAGGGGAAAGAAAGAAAAAACAATAGAGAGAAAATAAGGGAATATTTAAGTAAGCAAAATATATTGCAAATAAGTGAGGAACATAGAAAAGAACTAAACAAAGATTTCACAGAGAAAGAGATATCAATTGCAATAAAGAAGTTGAAGGTGGGGAAAGCTCCAGGACCGGATGGTTTCTCCAGCATATTTTACAAGAAAATGGAAGAAATTCTTGTGGGTCCTTTAAAAAATGTGTTTAATGATATCAAAAAGGAGGGCATCCCAGAAACCTGGAAAGATGTGTATCTAGCATTATTACTAAAAGAGGATAATGAATGTAGGGAAGTAAAAAATTTCAGGCCAATATCACTGACTAATGTGGATTACAAAATTTTCACATCTATCATAGCGCAATGGTTAAAAAAGATTCTGAGCAAAATTATTCATAAAGATCAAAGCGGATTTCTCCCAGGAAGATATGTTAAAGACAATGTGAGAACAGTTTTGAATATTGTTGAATTCTTCGAAAAGCATAATGAGAGGAAAGCCGCAATGATCTTTATAGACGCGGAGAAGGCTTTCGACAAGGTAAATTGGACTTTTATTGAGGAGATGGTAAAAATGATGAAGTTGGGAGCCAATTTTGAAGAATGGTTAAAAGTGATATATAAAGACCAAAGGGCTCAAGTGATAGTTAATGATGAAAGATCTGGTCATATAAACATAGAAAAAGGGACAAGGCAAGGTTGCCCCTTATCCCCCCTATTATTTATTTTGATATTGGAAGTGCTTAACAACAAAGTTAGGGAGGATAGCAGGATAAAGGGGATAACTATAAATGGGCATAAATACAAGTTAAAGGCATAAGCCGATGATTTAGTAATATTCCTTGAAGATCCTAATCAAAGTATAGGAGAATTATTAGACATCTTACAAGAGTTTGGTGACCTTGTGGGGTTAAAAATAAATGAAGAAAAGACCTCTATTATAACATTAAATATGAATGGAAAAGAAGAAGCTCTGTATGAAAAGACTAAATTTAAAATAGAAAAGAAGATAAGATATCTGGGAATAACAATAACAAGAAGAAACGCTGATCTGTTTGAAAACAATTATGTCAGGATTTGGAAATAAATACAAAAAAATCTAGCTATATGGTCTAAGCTTCATCTTTCATTAATGGGTAGGACCTCCCTGATCAAAATGAATGTTCTTCCAAAATTAATGTATCTCTTCCAGAATATTCCTGTGATACATAATGAAAAGAGCATAGAAATTTGGAAAAGAGAATTAATAAGATTTATTTGGCAAGGGAAAAAAAACGAGGATTAAATATTTGAGCCTAATAGAAACATCCGAAAAAAGGAGGTCTGGCACTCCCAGACTTAAAGTTGTACTATTGGGCCAATTGCATGGCTTGGTTAGAGGAGTGGATAATTCTTGAAAATGATAAGTTACTGAATATAGAAAAAGATGGGATGGAATTTGGATTGCATGCCTTCCTTTGGTATGGGAAGCTTAAGAATAATAAAAGCTTCGAAAATCATTACATTAGAAAGTCTCTACTGAGGGTATGACTTAAGATTAAAAATCAGTTTTATAGGAAATTACCAAATTGGGTATCTCCACAGGAGGCCTTTCTTCATAGAAGTAGATATAATAATACACCATGGATAAGATATAGAGATATTATTAGTATCGAACAGTTCAAAGAATCAACAAGGTATATAATGAAATCAAAAGAACAGTTGGAAAAGGAGGGTAAAATTAATAATTGGTACACTTATATACAATTAAGGAATAGATTTAACATTGACCAAAAAAATGTAGGATTTGAAATGAGCAAGACTGAGTTAGATAAGATATTGGAAGAGAAAAAAAGATAAAAATAACCATCATGTATCTAAATATTATAAATTATTTAGAGATAGAAGTTTGGAAAGGGAGACAGTAAAACATGTAATGATTCAGTGGGCTAGAGATCTTGGAAATATAGAAATGGATCATTGGGAGAAGACTTGGAAGTTCTCAAGAAATTTTACTTTGTGCCAAGATCTCAAAAAAATTTTTTTGAAAATGTCCCATCGGTGGTATATGTTTCCTAGTAAAATAAAAAAAAATATAAGAATGGAAATTCCTACTGTTGGAAATGTAAAAAAAATGAAGGGACATTTATCCACATGTGGTGGAACTGTAAATTTGCAAAGCAGTATTGGAAAATGATTCAGTTGAAAATAATGGAAATCTTGCATATACAGATTCCATGTTGTCCAAAACTGTTTCTCTTAAATATAACTCAGGAGATAGAAAAAAAACTGAAAAGAAGTATAGAAAAATTTTACTGTATATGGTGACCATCTCAAGAATCCTATATGCAAAATATTGGAAAAAACAAGAATTTCCAACTGTTAAAGAATGGAATATATGATTAAGTGATGCAATGAATATGGACATTTTAACAACTTTAGTTAGTTAGAAATTAATATGTAGATGTGAGAGAAAAACAATGGGAAAAAGTCAAACAGTACTTGAGAAATATATGCAAATAAGCTTATGTGTAATTTAAAGGGCTGATAGGCTGTATATGTGCCTATTACCAATTTGGATTTTCTTTTTCTTTTTCTTTTTTTTCTCTTTTTTTTTTTTGTGGTGTAAAGTAAATTGGTTTAATTTGAATATTGTAAATCTTTTGAAAGGTGGTAATATCAATGATTAGATTGATTAAGCATGATAAGTGTAAATAATTAATGGGGATTAAATCCGGATATAAGGTATCAAAGGGATGCAACAAAGATTTCATTTAAGTTGAGAAAGGTTCATTTAAAACTTGTTTAGAGCAAGGTTAAGTTACCTGTGAAGATAAGATAAAGAAGGAATAAATAATTGATCTAATGAGCAATTGAATATTGATTAGATCTTTTGCTAATATGGATATTTAGATTTGTCTGAGTATATATTTTGTTAATGTGTTAAAAATGTTGTATGTGTATAGTAATGTGCAATGTAGTTTTGTTAGTGTCATGTATTAATGTATGTAATGTCCGATGTGGTTTGTCTATTGTTGTTAATGTTGTTGTGGTGTTGTATATGTATATTTTTATATCTCTTAATAAATTTTTTTTTAAAAAGTTTTAGAATCAAAAAATCATATACTTGGAAGGAATCATGAGGACTATCTAGTTCAACTCTCTGCCATGCAGGAATATACAACTGAGGTAACTCCTGAGATATAGCCATCCAAACTCTTATTTAAAGACCTCCAAAGAAGGAGAGTCCCACCACCTTCCGACTGCTCTAACAGTCAAGAAGTCCTAAAGCTGAAACACTGATATATATTAAAAAAAAAAACTATCAAATTAAAACCCAGGGAATAAGTGTCTAGTTGCACTAGAACAGCAAGGTATCATACAAGTGCATGGTACAACACACCCATCACAGATGTCCACTGATTCTCTACCTAAATACCTCCTAAAGCAGTCTATTCCCAATATCAAATAGCTCTTAGAGTCAGGAAATTTTGTGGATTTGTTCCTGAATGTTTTTCTGTAACTTTTTCCTTTTCCTTTTTCATTCTTAGTTCTCATCCTCTCTCTGGGACAACAGAGAGCAAGGTTTCTGTGTTACTGCCATTCAGATATTTAAATACAGCTGTCATGTCTCCCCTTAATCTTATATTGTCTGGGCTAAAAATTCCCAGCTCCTTTAACCATTTCTCAAAGGACTTGGTTTCCAGTACTCTCACCATTTTGGTTTTCTTAGTGGAGAATTGTTGGATGCAACATAAATCAACTCTGTCAATATAGTACTTTTATTAGCAATATTGTCCAGGAGGGCTGAGGACTACCAGAAATTTCTAAAGTTCATCTCAGATTACTTCAGTCAAAGAGGAATGCTACATTGGAGTTGTATATCAACATTTCCTAAAATCAGGGGTTTTTCCCCAATACAGATAAAAAATTGTAAAATTTTGTAAATCACTCAAATACAAAATGTCTGTGGGAGCAATTTAGAACTGTTCAGACTTTCTTTGGTATTTGTGGAAGGAAATCATCAATAAGGTGTAAATCATAGCTCTTCATTAATTCAATTCACTGTTATTTTTATACAAAATTGATGACTACATGAAGCCCTGGCATCCTCTAGATCCTAGAGAAGAGGGAAGTCTTTCTCTAACTTTATTCTGGACAGAGAGACACTTAGGCTGCATCTGCACTACAGAAATCATCCAGTTTTGACACCACTTTAACAGCTATAGCTCCATCCTATGGAATCCTGAGATTTGTAGTTTGTTGTGGCACCAGAACTCTCCAAGAGAGAAGGCTAAATATCTCTCAAAACCACAAATCCCAGAATTCTATAGCATTGAGGCATGGCAGTTAAAGCGGTCACAAACTGCATTATTTCTGCTGTGCAAATGAAGCTTTAATGAGACTTTTTTAAATCTCTGAAGTCAACAAAAAGTTCCAGGAGACAGAATTTCTTTAGGCTCTAGAGAAGGTCATGATCTTGTTGCTTTCATGGTTTACTTGTGAAAGAAAGGAGTGACAAATGTCTGTAAACAATGGTTGAGTTCCCCATCTCTCTTTCCCCATTATCTTTCCCAACCCAGTGCTGGGAAACTGAGACATAGGGCCTTTGCAGACTGCCAGAAATAGTGCACATTAAATTGAGGCACTGCCCTGGCTCAGTGCTAGGGAATCATGGGAACTGTAATTTATTGTGGCACCAGAGCTCTCTGACAGAGAAGGCTCAATGTCTCAGAAAAAAAAAATACAATTCCCATGACTCCCTAGCACTGAGCCAGGGCAGTGCCTCAATTTAATGTGCACTATTTCTGGCCCATGGTCTGGTCCCCAGAGTCCCATGCCTGAAGCTCATATAGAAATGACAAAATGTGGAAACTACTATCAGTTCTACCCAGCTCTCTCATTGGCTGGAGTAGACATGTTCCCAAGAATGTGTATGAAAGACTACCCCTTCATGTTTATCTTTTAGGACACTTTTAAGACACTTACTTTGTTCAGAAAGAACTGAAGACTAGACCAGTTTGCAAGAAAACAGTGGGTTTACCAATTGAGCATCATGTCCTGCTAAACTTGGCAAAGGGACAAAACATGATGTAAATGCAGGCTACAGTACTGCCTTTGCTATGGCGTGATAATGTGGCTTCAAAATGAAAAAAAATCTTAAATCTAATTATGTGTGTTAATAATTATTGCATATGAGTAGACAGTGGATTGTTCTTGTGTTAGCAGAGCTGCTACTGGATTAAGATTCCTTCATCCAGTTTGGAGGTGATTCTTTTTATGGGCAGCCCCCCTCCAATCTTTTGGAGAGAGTTTCTGGTCAGGAAAGGAAACTGCAAAGGGAGAAAAAGGAAACAAAAAGACTACTATTGATCTTACATAGATCTTTTGTCTATTGTTTTGAAAGAGCATTGCTGATTCCCAGTTGTGTTGATTGGTTTGGTATTAAAAATAAATATTTCAAGTCTGTCTTTCTGGCAGGATTTTTTTAAAATGACATCTTACATCTTGCTTTGCCTCATTGGGTATTTGTAAAGCAATTGATTATTCATTGAATTCTGCAGCCAGCTTTCAGTAGACAACATCTGCTTTATTTTGCTTATGCTGTGCTGGTTACATTTTTGTTTTTGTTTTTAAAAAAAGCAAAACAAAAAAACCCACACTTTAATCTTTGCACACTCGATAGCATGCTCATACCTCTGAATTTAAATGTGGATTTATTTAGGAAAGTGCATTTTCAACACTGAAGACCATATTGCTTGTCAAAATAAAAGGCCAAGGGCTCAAAGCATACACTTCTGTCTGAATCCTCTGAGTTTTCCTTATATTGTGTATCTATATCCTTTGTTTCAATTTTCATGCCCATGAGCAAATATGTCATTTCTGTAGTATCAGACTCTATTGTTAAAGAGTTTTGTTTGGCTTTGGGGAAGTTAAGAAGAGATTGCTTTTTGAATCTGTTTACATACAAAAAAGTCTGCTCCTTAATTTTAACAGCCATTCTCCATTGATTAAGAACCATAGATTTTTAAAACTACACTTGTCCCTCTGCATTTGCAGATTTAACATTTGCACTTTTGATTATCCGCGAATGTTAAGCCCACTAGCACACTGTCCTGCTCCTCCTCCTCCCTCTCAGGCTTTTTTCCATGGGGAAAAAAGGCCCAGGAGGGAGGAAGCAGCCAGGAAGAGTGCATGCTTGTGCCTTTCTCCCCACACTCCCGTCCCTTTAACTGGCTTTCCAACAGCTATTCCAAGCATCAGAGGGGAGGTAGGAGGGGCTCACCTTATTCGAATCTGGAGGGATGACCATAATAACAGTGAAGCAGAAATTTAAGACACAGGAGTCAGTCTGATTTAAGCCCCTCTTTGGTGTTTCCTCTATTTTATTTGTAAAGTAGAATCCCCCACCCTTTTGCTGTAATAAACTGTTTTCATTTAATTGTTTATGCATTTTAGTTAAGGCTACACTGAATGGGAAGATGACAGGAAGATGTTAGGATCCAAGTATTTTCTACTTCCTGCTTTTTCTTCTTTGTTTAGCTGGCTACATGCTTGAGCCTAATGGAGTATAGCAAGATTTATTGCTTCCTTGCTCCAAATACTACAAATTCTGATTTCCAGATGGACTGTTGAGTGCCAAGAATGGTAACTACCAGTATATACCTTCAAAACTTCCTTTTAGCCAAACTGGAATGTAACATTTGATGCAGCAAACTTTATAAAAGGATGCTACAAGAGACTAAAGTATGGAAAGAGCCAACCTAACATGGTATACCATACATAACCAACCTCATGTATAAGTTAAAGGCAGGTTTTAGGGCCAAAATTATGGATTCTGATATGACCCATGGATAAGTTGAGGGTAAAACTTAGGGGCATGTAACAAAGGATGTAAAAGAGGAAGCAAAGGAAAATGATGCCAAAGAACTTACAAAATTCTGGCAGACAGAACTGTTTGTACTCACCCTAAAGGCTACAGTAAATGGTGGCTATGTGATATGTGGGGAAAGTGACCAGCTGTAGGTGTGGCTAAAAAAACACAAACATGTAAAAAAGCATGTAAATGCAAAGCAAAGAAAATGGTGACTGAGGGGAGGAAGCAGTGCTTATAGCCTTTAACTGTAATGTGATAACATTGCCTGGTTTTAACCCAGAAAAGCTGACTAACATATACAAATTCAAACCCTTCAAAGCCCGATTCCTCTCGGTGCTCCTTTGAGGAAAAGTGCCAATGAGCAACCACCACCACCATTTTCCCAGCAGTACTAAAAGTCAGAAGTGGTGCCATGGCACATATTGTAGAAGGGGTCAGTGCTCTTTTAGGTGCTCCTGAGATGGACTAAGCTCTTACCTTTTACCACTCTAATCAGAGGAGATGGTTCCTTTTTAAATAAAAGTTTAATGACAGTATTTACATTAACCTGTAGATAAATCAATCCAGGTTTTTTGGGTCAAGTTTTAAACGGAAATTTCTGGACTTATAATGAGTAGGTACAGCCAGTTCTTTCAAATTTTTGACTGAAATGATTTCTGATCCATGTTGCAGCTTTCTGTTATCTCTCCCCATTCATCTACCTGCAGAACACTGTCGTTCCCTCTGTCATGATATGACAGCACCCATGTTTGGTATATAATGATTATTTGTTGACTTGTTCATTTACTAATCTATGCTTAAGTGCTACTTTTTATTAGGTATTTAATGATATTATGAGACTGTATCTGTGTTGTTGTTTTGTTTGTTTTAGAGCCACACATTTCTCTCAAATACTGAGCCTTCAGCTTTGGAAGACCTTTTCCCGATCTCCCCTGAGACTCTGCTTTATTATTATTATTATTTTGTTTCATGTTGTGTGTTGTGTGTTGGTTCATGCTAATTGAGACCCACAGAACCTAAGCTGGAACAGGTGCTGAGCCTCAGGCCCAGGATGTTCTCTCTGTGACTTGTTCTTACATTCCTAGAACAACATGTATGCTAAGTGTATTTCAGACATCATGTGAGGTTTTGGCTGTGTACATATCCTGAAGAAATCAGCTGTCATTATCCCATGTCATACATTTAGCTAAGGGCTAGTAGTAAATATGAAGAACTTAGAGCCATATATATGAGAACATCATGTTTCAAGCCAGATGCTCACACATCTGATTTTCTGTTGCATAAAAGTCTTGTACTGTTTGAAATAAGAATGCGTAAGCATTCGATTTCAGTTCATTTTTTATAAGAATTTCTCATAATTCACAGTTCTCTTCACAATTGAGATTAAATAACTTCTTTTGAAAAGATTCAAATGTGGGAGAAACTGAAATGCCAGATTTCTGCACCCAAGGCCAAGGCTTAACTCTTAAATGACTTTTTATCTCTACAGTGTCTGGGTTTGCATATCTGTATATTCACGGGTGTTGGAGTAGCAATCCCCCTTTTCTGAAAGATGTCTTGATGGTGGTATGAATTGGACACTTGGTGCAAATGGAGGAAAATGTTGTTCTCATTCACTTTTGAAAATGTTACCAAAATTGGGAAATATTCTCATATCTGGGATTTTAAAACCCCAGATGTTTAAAATACGCATACGTAACAGAAAGCAGAATGACTGATTTGTGGGAGACTTTCTCTGCTGTTTACAACTCACCTTTTGTCTCTGAGGTTCCAGGTAATGGATGCAATGAGTTGGACAATGACTAGAGTGCACTTGGTGAAAAACTTGACTCTTATCTGACAAGACTCGTCATAGGAACTTTCTTAGCTCCTATCAGGAGGCAATGCATGCAGCAAAGAAATCTTTCTTTTCTGCATGTATTGCATCTGCAGAGCCTCGCCCGGCAGAGCTGTTTAGGGTGGTGGGGGGACTGACACAGATTCCACCTGTGCAGAACCCTCTACTTAACCCAACAACAGCCTGCTGTGACACATTTAACAACTACTTTGCAGATAAAATCTCTCAGATAAGAGCCAACTTGGACGCTGGATTTATAACATAATTGACTGATGAGGTGTCCAGCAAACCCGTTTCTGAGATTAAACTGAATCAGTTCGAGCCGGTGAGTACCGATGATGTGGACAAGATCCTTGGAAAAGTGAAGAAGACAACATGCCCCCTCAATCCTTGCCCATCATGGCTGGTCTTCCAGGGGGATGATGCCTTGATGGCCCTTCTTAAAGAGACCATCAATGCATCCCTTAGGGAAGGAGCTGTTCCAGTCGGTTTAAAGGAAGCAGTAGTGAGACTGCTCCTGAAGAAGCCTTCCCTGGACCCCCTGGACTTGAAAAATTATAGACTCATTTCACATCTTCCATTTTTGAGCAAGGTGATCGAGTGGGCCATTGTCTTTCAATTCCAAGTGATCTTGGATGAAACTGATTTTCTAGATCCATTTCAAACCAGCTTCAGACGGGGATTTGGGGTGGAGACTGCCATGGTTGCTCTGGTACATGACCTTTGCCTAAGCATCGACAGGAGAGGCGTGACCCAGTTGGTGCTTTTGGATCTCTCAGTGGCTTTTGATACGATAGATCATGGCATCCTCTTGGAATGCCTGGGAGAGTTAGGGATTGGATGCACTGTACTTCAGTGGTTCTGTTCCTTCCTCTCAGGCAGATTCCAGAGGCTGATGCTCGGGAACAGTTGCTCTTCAAAAACAGAAATGTGGCGTCCCTCAGGGTGCCATCCTGTCCCCAATGCTCTTCAATATCTATATGAAGCCGCTATGGGAAATCATCCACAGACATGAGGTGGGCTGTTATCAGTATGCTGATGACACCCAAATATATTTCTCCATGTCTCGGTCAGCAGCCATAACGACAGATGATATTTCTCCCTTCAATCAATGCCTTGAAGCGGTAATGGTCTGGATGAGGAAAAACCGACTCAAACTGAATCCAGAGAAAATGGAGGTGCTTACAGTAGGGGCCCCCAAACTAGGTATTAGGATGCAATCTCCAGTCCTAGATGGGGTCACACTTTCCTTGGAGGACTGTGTTCGCAGTTTGGGGGTGCTCCTAGACCCATCACTTCACATAATTGATCAGGTGAATGTGATGTCAGGAGCGCCTATTATCAGCTTTGGCAGATACACCAACTATGCCCTTTCCTGGAGAAACTGTTCCACACTAGAAACTGTAGTACATGCACTGGTAACTTCACGACTCGATTTCTGTAACACACTCTACATGGGGTTACCCTTATACCTAGTTCAGAAACAACAATTGATACAAAATATGGCAACCAAGTTGATTACCGGGAAATCTAGAAGGGAGTATATTACACCGATTTTGAAATCCCTTCACTGTATGCCTTTTGGTTTGAGCACAGTATAAGGTGTTGGTGATGACCTTCAAAGCCCTACATGGCCTATGCCCAACCTTTCTAAGGGATCGCCTCCTTCCATATAGTCCGCCCCGCACCCTCAGAACCTCTGGGAGGAACCTACTGTAGCTAAGGAAAACTAGATTAGCAGTAACCTCCCAAAGGTCCTTTTCTGTCGACGCTCCCAGACTATGGAATGCCTTGCCGGAGGAGATCTGTCAAATAACCAGCTTGGACAATTTTTAAAAAGCCATCAAGACGGATCTCTTCCAACAGGCCTTCCTCAAATAGAACGGACCTTACTCAATTTATTCCTCTCCCTCTTTTATATTTGTTATATTTTTATATTCTACTGGTGCTAGAACTCCAGTCATTTTAATTATATTAGTATCACATTTAAAAGTTTAAAGGGGGGGTAATCTGTTTTAGTATATTACTATTGTTTATTGTTGGGTTGTTTTATCTATTTTAATGATGTGAGCCGCCTTGATAACCTAGGCAAAAGGCAGGATACAAAAATAAAGTTTATTATTATTGTTGTTGTTGTTGTTATTGTTGTTGTTGTTGTTGTTATCCCCTTTTCTTTTGTTCTCTGTGTTGTTTACCTTTAAGTTGTTTCTGACTTATGGCAACCCCAGCATGAACCTATCACAAGATTTTCTTGGCAAGTTTCTTCAGAGGGGATTTGCCATTGCCATCTCTGAGGCTGAAAGTGTGACTTGCTCAAGGTCACCCAGTTTTTCATGGCTGAGTGAGGATTTGAACTCTGTTCTCCAGAGTCCTAGTCCAACACTTAAGCCACTATACCACGCTGGCTCTCCCATGTCCTTCTGTGCCCCTTTTTATCATCACAGCTGCTCTATGAGGTAGGTTGGACTAAGAGACAGTGACTGATCCATAGCTACCAAGAGAAAGCCTCATGGTTGACTAAGGATTTCAGCCAGTCTTCCCAGTCCTAGTCTGACACATTTTAATACATTATCCTCATATTTCACACTTTTGGGGCTCTTAAAGTCTGCAGAACCTTCCAGAATAGTGTGGGATGTTGTGTGGGCCTGCTGAGGGAAAGGGCACTGATGGAAATAGCCACACCTTTTACATCAGTGATGACCATATACCAATGATGACCATGATACCAGTGATGACCATGATACCAATGAGCCTAGGCGTTAGTATGAACTAAATCCTAGTGGGGGGGGAGGATTCAGAACCCCAGACAGCTCCTTTAAAGTTTGGATTCAAACTTGGAACAGATTCACCACCTCAGATATGGAAGCCATCAGCTACCACTGTCTTACATCAACAGAAGACCATTTTAAGGTCCAAGCTGTTAATTCCACCTTGTATACCAGACAACATTGGAAGCAGATGCTATAGTAGGATCTTTGTACTAGTGCTTCTCAGGTTCTTTGAGGTGGGGGACCAGCAATTACTTATTTCCAATGTAGCAGAGACTGACATCATATTTCTGGCCACTGGAAATTTATTTATTTATTTACTTACTTATTTATGGGATTTATATCCTGCCTTTCTTGCAAAATGGGATTCAAGATGACCAAGGACCAGGAGACAATGGCTCAGGAACCACCACTAATCCAGGTATAGCTCCTTTGAGTAGCACTGTTCTCTACTATAGTGCAGTTTGAGTAGCACTGTTCTCTACTATAGTGCAATTTGTATGGATCAGTCAGAGCCCTAGATGCCATTGTGATTTCAAGGAGGGATTTGTTCAGCTACATCTTTTCATTTGGCAGTGTTTTTCAATGTCCAGGTAAAAAATTCAGTGTGTGTAAGGGTGGTGGTGGTGGAATCCATCAGATTGAGATACCTTGCTCTGTCAGGACAATATACTATGGAGGGAAAGAGGGCCTGGCTCTGTAATTCCCTCCCCTTAAAGGTCCAGTTAGCACACGCTTTCCCATCATTCGGAAGCTAAATAAAAACATAGCTTCTTATGAAAGACTTTGGGGACCTAACTGATTTTACAAGTACCTGCACATGGACATGTTTTAATATTGTTTTGAACTGTTTTAAATGATATTATACAGTCTTCTTTTAGTTTGTTAACTTGTTTGACGTTTTTTGTTTAAATCAGGGGTAGGCAACCTTTCCCCTTTAAGGGCCAAGGGACTTCAGCTCCCAGAATCCCAGGAGCTATTGGCCAACATGGGACTATTGGCCAACATAGCTGAGGCTTCTGGGAGCTGAAGTCCCTCAGCCCTTAAAGGGGAAAGGTTGCCTACCCCTGGTTTAAATGATGTTTTAAATTTGCTTAAATGAACTTTTGTTCAAATTATTTTCTGCTATTTTAAATTGGTCAGGTTGATTTTATTGTATGCCACTCTGAAATCTTTAGATGGAAGGTGAGATATAGATATTGTAATAAATAAAGAATACATGTGTACTCCTGCTTTGCTGTATATAAGCAGCTTTGAATGGTCTGATCCCACACTAGAATGTCATGTATATGAATATGACGAGTGTATATAGGGCAATTTTCTTGGTACCCTCCTCCAAATAGGGCCATCCACTTTACACACAGTCTTCTGAAGCATATGATTGTCACACTGCTATGCAGCAGTCACAAGGGCAAGCGCTTAGAAAAGTTCCTTTTTTATTATTATTAGAGCTCACAGAATCTTCCAGCAAGCATGATTTGCTTGGAGGACACTTGTCTATGAAGGACACTTCCCTTTATATATTCTATGAGCACTTCATATATTCTATGAAGGGCACTTCACTTCCACCACTGATATTCTTGGTCCCAATTAAACAAGGTCAAGGACCATGCTAGCTGGGGGCTTCTGGGGGTTGTAGTCTTAAAAAAACCTATGGTTTTTGAAGGGCACTTCACTGTCACTACAAAAGTTCTTGTTTCTAACTAGCTTCATTCCTAGGAATATAATAGAGGCATTTTATTGTAGATAGACTGTATTGTAGATCTGTAGCTAGACTGATGTGCTTGTCAAATACTGTGCTAGTTTTTAGATGGATTCTGAGACTTCTAGTCCAGAATCCTGGAGTTACATATATATTTTATGAATAGAAAGAGTTATGTCTTGTAGAAGTATAAAGAATGGGTTTAAAAATGGCTTATAACAAAGGGTTTGTTTACTTTAGCATTGCTGAAATAGCAAATAGCAAATTTGGGGACAATTTAAAGGTAGTATATAAAAACAATAATCTGAAATAAAATGTAATGCCTATACAGGATTGCTTTTGTATCCCCCAAGGCTCCTGCCAGTCCCTTAAAGCTCCCCAAACCGCCCCACAACTTCTTTTTTAATTTTTAAAGTACAATTGTGTGCTTTTGTCCTAAACATCATGCATAAAGTCCCTCCCAAACACATAGAAATATTCAAAAAAATCACTTTTTAACTCCTCCAGAATTCATCTTTTTTCATAGTACTTTCATTTCCTTCCATTTTTCTTCAAAGATGTCAGCATTGAGTGACAAGACCAGTTGGTGTTTTGGAGGAGAAATAAAGGGAAACCAAGGTATTTTGGCATGCTGGGGAGTATGGCCCATTGGGGCTGGGGTGGAAAACTGGTCCTGGTCCCCATGCCCTCCCCTGGTCTATATGGCAATGTTGGGGGATGATAACAGCCATTCCTGTGGCAATGGAGGATGGCATACCTGGTGTTAGTATTTTGTTTGTGTTTAAGAGTGACATTCTAGTTAATATGCATGTTCTCATTGCTAGAGAGACAAATCCACATGTGTTTATTTACTAAGAGATGATAAAGCAAATGCCACACCTTCTAGCACTAGATTTCTAAACAAGAATTATATGAGACAAATAACATATTCAAAATTCAACCGCCGCTCTTTCCTTACCAAAACTTCTGGTTCAGTGGTGTCACTATGGTTGGTGTCACCCAGTGCGGTAACTCATGGTGTCACTCGCCATTGACCTCCTCCCATTTCACGCCATACAGAATCCTTAGTAATATTTTATGTACTAAGGTTACTGTTAATCATAATTCCAGTATATCATTGAATATAACACATGTTTTCTCCTCCACTGTTTTAAAGGGCTGTGAGTAAATTTCACAGCACATTTCTCTCTAAAGGCAGAATTTTGGGAGCAGTGGTGTCCCCACATTGCCTTAATGATGCCCTGTAGCCATTTACAAAGTACTGACCCATCCATAATGGTACATAATAGTAAGCTGAGAAATCAGTAACACATGTACACACTTTATTTTATTTCAAAAAAATTATGTGCCTGGTCATATTGAATTTTGCAAGCAACTAAGGAAATTGTCACATTTACAAATAAAGTGACTAATCTCCAACAGGATACAGTAGCGTTTTGGGTTGCTACCGGGTATTATCAAATGTAGCTCACAACCACTGCTGCTAGGAGAGTGCAACCCGGCTGCATCCTGGGTCCCAGCCATGCTTCGGAGGCCACTTTTTCAAAATGAGAGCTTGCCATTTTGGAAAAGCGGCCTCCAAAGTGTGGCTGGGACCTGGAATGCAGCTGGGTTGCACTTGCTCAGCAGCAGCGGCAGCAAATTATGTGCAATAATACCCGGTAGCAATCCAAAATGCAACTGTATCCCATTGAGGAGCAGTCACTTTATTTGTAAGTGCAATAATCTCCTATGACCATGCTTTTAGAAGAGCTACACATGAACTAATAAGCATATGATATATAGATGAAAATAATATTAAAATGAAACATTTTAAATTTGATGGATTTTATGGATTTACATAGCATGACTTCAAATTCAATAGTGGTGTTCATTAAAGTGAGCAAATATTTGAGTATTTACTTTGAAAACCATTGTCTTGTATTAGCACTAATGCAAAACTGTACTTGAAACAAAGAGCTTTAGTTCCCCCCCCCCAAGAAATCCATGCATTCTGTTGCAAATGTGTGTGGTTATTATTTTGCCAAATTTTGCTCTCTAGGGCATGCTCTACGGCATGTCATGCTTCCATCAAACAGAAAGCTACTTACTGCAGGCCAGATATTGTAAGCAGTGCTTGGCCAGCTTTTCCTTTCTTTGTGGACAAGAGATGAACCACAGTAGCAGTTGCTTGCTCTGACACACTCCCAGCATACTGCCCAGTACAGGAGTCATGGCATGCTACAAAACTAGGCTGACCACGAGCGTGTTTAGATGATATAACTTTCATCAGTGGCAGTATCTTTCTTTCAGGCCTATATATTTTAACTGCAGGAATTTGATCATTTCCCTATTAGAGAGGTAAACCTTTGCTTGCTTCATTCTTACATGTAAGAACAAAAATCTCACACACACACTCCCAGGGTGAGATCACAAGAATTTCTGTTTAGGAGTCCCTAAATGTGAAAAATCACACAATGGCTAACCATTCTCTCCACAGATTGTCTTGTCCTTTCCCGAGGATGAGAAATTTGCAATTATCCTTTACATCTCTTCTCCTTATGCCAGTTTACCAGTTTTCTATGACAAGGGCTGACATTATTATTATTATTATTATTATTATTATTATTATTATTATGCCTGGAGGTGGAGGAAAGCTGTATCTAAATGTTGGCCTCACTACAAAATAAATCATTTTTTGAATCAAATTGATGAAGCGATTTAGTGCCGAATAGACGTTTGCACTATTCAAGCTGTGATTGAACCTACCTGTTTCAATTTAATCCACTTCACATTCACATTCATCAATAGAGTGGTTCAACATGGAGTTGCCTCACAGGGGTAACCACGCCACAGGAACCAAATCAAATAGACAGCGTGTTCACACTTGCGCTGAATCAATTCATTTCAAAAGAAGCAGGAACTGCTGTGGCTCCAGAAGAACTGGTTTAAATGGGTTTAGTGCTGCACACACACCCTCGGCAAACCACGACAGATATTTGGCGCAAATACGAACAAGGGCCATTTAAACCAGTTCAGATTGGTTTGAAAACTGTTTTATTATGTAGTGGGAATGAGGCCTTTATAAGCTTTCTATAATTAAAACCTAGCAAGAGCTAAATATATATCAGGATGATAGGAAACTATTGTCACTAGAGAGACTGGAGCTTGCTATTTGGACTGTGTGGAAACCTGTGTATCAAGAACAATTGGCCAGTGAGACTCCACACCTTGGCAATGGTTAGTGTTATGAATTGCGTTAAATTTACAATTTCTTAGTGAAAACATCTGTCCTTTATATGCATTAAGCTAACCACACTTATGTTACTGATGCTATAATTTTGCTGGTTTTATGCACATGGAATATCTAGCCCCAGAGACTTGTAGTTGCCTTCTGTTCTGTCATCTGCAGAGCAGTTAGATATGCTGCAATGGCTTTGTTCTTCAGATACATCTGTACAGACCTAAGCATCAACAACAGATTTCCCCCCCTGGAGCTCCAATGTAGAAGCAAATGGGCTGCAGAGATAAGGGGGTCTTCACTGGAGAGGACGTTGGTAGAGTCTCTGCTTAGCTCTTAGGGCCCTTGGTGAATTGAAGAAGTGAGTAGGTAAAAGTAGAAATAATTTGCTGCAGAAAGAATTAGGACATAGAGGAATTCTGGCACACACAACAGTATCAATGATAAATGCATTCATGCAGTTATTTCTTTATGATGTGATAACAGTATCATGTCTCAAGCATTCCACAACAGGCTCTGTGAAAAACATGGAAAAGTGACTGGAATGTGAGTTTCAGCACCATATATTTGTTTCATTTTTTAACTGACTTATAAAATGCCTCAGATTTTGTAATTCTCAGAAATTAAAATACAACAAACTGGTACCCGCTTGGAGGTATGCAGTCTCATAGCCACAAAACAAAATGAAGAAGTAAGGCAAGAGGATAGTTAAGCAAATATAGGAACCATTTCTTGATACTGCGTAGTCTCAGAAACATGTACACTACTAACCAGAAGTCTGTGGCGAGAGCAGTTGTAGATGTCTCTTCTCATATCTTCCCAATGGTCAGCAGTATTTACTTCCCCACACTGGGTCTATTCCTACATTCATTTGGGTCACTCCCTTGACCACATTAGCTGAGATGCAGGGGGACAGTGGTGGTAGCAATAGCCACCCCTCCCTGTGGCCTGAAAGAGATGAGTTCTGGATCCAAGGAGGACTCTTCAAAACTGGCAGCACTGCCAGGGCTGATCTGCTGAACCACAAGAAGACCCTCCAACAGTGAAACTTTCATACAAGCTTAGAAGGGGTTCTTTATTACTTATATTTACATTTATATTCATATTTTATTGATGTCTGTAGGTGTATGTATCTTACTAATTTTCATAGCATGTATGTATTTTATGTATTCAGATGAATTTGGGAATATGGTCATTTATTATGGTCACTGACCGCAATAAAACTGATTGATTGATTGATAGGGGCCAACTGTTGGAATTACTCCAGCATCTGAACCATCTGAGCCTTGCATGAGGCAAACTACCTTACCTTGTCACTTTAATTATCTAGAAGCTTCTATGGACAACCAGCTCTGATATTTCCTTCTCCTTCATAGTTCTCACCGCTTCTGCCTTCAAAAACCACAATCTTGGGCTCCCCCGCCCATTTTCATCCTCTTGCCTCTTCTCTGCTGCTGTTTTTGAGTTCTTTGTTGTCTTCTCTGCTTAAATTACCAACCTCAAAAGGGTTGATGTCTACCTTTGTATCTTCACTCAGTGATGACCTTCTATCACATCATTAGCTGCTAGTTGGTAGGTCTCTAGCAAGTGAAACAACAGGATTTAGTAGAATGATCCTTAATTGGCCTATCACAAGCTGACCTTTTGATTTTTCTGCTCATCATCAGACAGGATTAGCTAAACTACTAAGATTCCTAACTGTGACTTCCATAACAACACTAAAAGGCATGTTGGTAGGCTCCCCATGGCAGGCTTCAGTCACAAACTATGAGCTAGAAATCTCATAAAACTTTATAGTCATAACAATGTTATATTATATAACATCCCATAAATAGTACACAATATTTTAATATTTCCCTCACAATTTGTAGAATCTCCACAGAGCATAACAGGTTGTGATAGGGACAAGGGATCCTGATGTCCTTGAAGAATTAAATTACAAACAACAAATGAATATTGGCAGCCATTTTATTGTGTTTCTTTTGTTGTTGTTGGTTTGTGTCTTTGCTTGGCAAGGGAATAATGTAGGGTTTTCATCCCCTAGAAATCTGACTTTTTCAACGAGGTTGTACCATTTGATACCACAATGCAGAGAGGAGGTAAATGGAATTAAGGGCCTTTTCAATTATAGGCATAGCAATTTTAAAATAAGGGCATGCTATTCCAAAGGACCACTAACAAAATTGGACAGGGGGAATGGGCAGGGGAAGCAATGGGTTTTAATCCCTAAAATATGAAAAACAAAAGAATAAGAAAAAGAAAGTATATCTGCTCAACACTTAAGATCCCAAAGTGAATTGTATGATGGAGAAAAAAGAACTGAGGGGAGTAGCTATTTATGTTAGTGCCGATTTATCATGCAGAGCTACTCAGCTCTTGAAAATTCTATGGAAGGATCTGCCCAACTGTGTGAGGGAATAGAGATCAGGAAAAAATATAGGCATAGATATAAGACTGCACATATTTGCCTGTTTCTGTTAATGTCCTAATTTATTTTCCATTGTAAATATTGACAAAGATAAAGCAAGGTCAATAATGATGTCCCTGATTAATAAATTGTGATATTCACCTCTAACATTATCAATATCATTTGCCTCTAATTAGCTGTAACAAATCTATGCCCTTGAGCAAACAAATAATAAATCATAAAAATAAAAGCAAAATGGATATGTAGAAGTTCCTTTGCCCTTCACCATTACTGGATGCTCCATTGTGTTGCTTATAGATAAAGTTTGGCCTGGAGGTCAGTGAAGATGCAACCAGTATGATACACAATTTGGGCAGATATTCACATTAGGGAACCAGAATGGTGTAGTACTTTCAATGTTGGCCCAGGACACTGGGAGACCAGAGTTTGAATCCCTGCTAGTTGACCTTGGCAAATCACACTCTCTTAGGGGGGAAGCAGACAGCTAAAAGGGCCGTTTTGGGGGCAAGGAAGGGGAGGGGCAGCTGCACGGTTGGCGCCCCAACCCTTTCCCAAAGGCATCGTCGGAGCGCCGGCCAATCTGCACGGCTGGGGCTCCGACGATGTTTTCCTGCCACAGCGTTTGCACATGCTGTGGCGGAAGAGTCGCCGAAGGTGTGCCGTCAGCCTTTTGCAGTGCACCTTCAGCGACTTGTGGAAGGAGCGCTATTTTAGTGCTCCTTCCAGGGGCGGCAAAGCTGCGCTGTGGGGCTGAGGTGTGGGGATACCTCGGCCCCGCGACGCAGCTTCCCGGGGCGGCCCATGGCCGCCTGTCTGCTTCCCCCCTTAGTCTCAGAGGAAGGTAAGAGCAAACCTTCTCTGAACAAATTCTACCAAGAAAAACCATGATAGGGGTTGCCTTCAAGTTGCCATAAGGGCCTCGGCAGACAGCTAATTGCGCCGTCTCCGAGGCAGGGAAGAGGAGGGGCAGCCACACGCTCGGCGCCCCTTCCTCCTCCCGAGGTTGCCCTCGGAGCCGCCGGCCCTCGCCGGCGCTCCGAGGGCAACCTCCTGCCGCAGCGTTCGCACACGCTGCGGCGGATAAGTCAGTGAAAGTGCGTCCACGCTTTTGGGGCGCACTTTCACTGACTTGTGAAAGGAGCACTGATTTAGCGCTCCTTTCAGGGATGCCGACGGTGCGCCACGGTGAGGATGCCTCGGTCCCGCGGCGCACCATCCCACAGCGTCCCAGAGCCTCTCGTCTGCTTCCCCCCATAAGTCACAAATGACTTGAAGGCACACAACAGCAACAAGTATTCACACTGGAGAATGGATGTAGGGCTCCCTAGATATTGCCACCATTGCCACTGGTGGGGGATGATGAGATTGCAGTCCAGTAATATCTTAAGTGTGATATGTTCCCTGTTCTTGTAAAGAACAGTAGTAGAATATAATCCATCCATCTATCCACTTATCTATTAAAACAGATCTATCTATCCAATAAAATGGACATGCTCTCTTTCTCTGTTCCTTTTAAACCTCTTTTTTACCTCATTTTCTTGCTTAAGAAATTTAATAACAGCAGATAAAGAGTCCACATGATAGAAAATCCTCTCAGGTTTTTCGAATAAGCTTTTCTCTAGGATTTTATGATGCTGGTTTTCCTAAGTAACTAAAGGGTTATATTAACAGGAAACTAGTGCTAAAGCATATCAGTATTGGGGCTATGCAGACAGGCAGGAAAAGGTGACCTGAAGTCGCCTTTTCCCTAAGCTGCAGCAACCGCACTGCCTGCCTGAGGTTGTCCTAAATGGGGATGGGGCAACCACATTGGGGGGAGTCAATGCAGCTTTTCTGAGGCTGTATTGAAGCCCCAGCAACCGCACTGCCAGTCCCAAGGATGCCAGAAAGGGAGACAGAGCAACCGCATGGGCCGGGAGCAGCTGCTTTAATTTTTGTTGTTGTTGTTGTTCTCAAATGCATGTGCATGTGTGCAGAAATATCTCTCCACACCTGCATATCTGTGCAGGAAAACATCCCTGCGCACCTGCACAGGACCTGTTATAGGGTGGTATACAGTCTGTCATTTTGTCTGTACAGATGACTGAAGTTTGGCATCCCTGTGCACCTGCACAGAATCTGTCATACACCCACAGATCATGCAAGAATTCCCTGACCTCTGCTTCCCCCCACTGTCTGATTGTGCCACCCTTGGGGTGATGGAATGGGTTTGTCAACTGAAAAGACACTCCATCATCCTCCACAAAACATGTCCCTCAAAGATCAGTGGGGAGGGGAGAGGTACATGCAAGGGAGGTTTGTGTGGAAAGACTTGATACATGCAGCTGGTGACCATGCAAGGGACATGGTCAACAGGACACATGGACAAACGTTACTCCAGGAGCCCCCCCCCCCCCCAATCATGCCAGGAAGTGGTGTACAGGTCTTATGCACATGTGCAGACCTGCGCAGAAGAGGTCATAAAAGCCTCTTTCATGCAAACTGCTGTTGGATGACAGCAAGCGTACATCCAACAGAATGCATTTATTGTCATAACAGAGGACAGTGGCTAGGGCACATGCATAGGGTTACAATTAGGGTTAAGGTTAAGGTTCTAATATTCAAGTGCACCTGTGCCAGTGCATCCATACCTGGAAGCATAAGGTGCTTTAAATTAAAGCTTGCATCATAGGACGCATAATCTGGATTGCCGAGTCAATTTCTGCCGCACGTGTGACAGTACATTTATATTTTCTGGTGAATCAGTGTCGCTGCATACATACACACATGCAAAGGAGCAGAAAAAAGCGGCTCCTTTTTGGAGCGGCTTTTCTTGGCATATGATGGCTACACCTACAAGTCACCCTCAAAGCATTCCTTTTTGCCTGTCTGCATAGCCCCATTGTTTGCAGTTTAACTTTTATAACACACACAACATGAAAGTAATTTTTAAAAACTGAGCCACATATTTTTGCCTGTTCTTAACTTGGAACTCAGCTAGCTATATGCTTATGCTCCAGTGACAATTATCATTTAAATGTCAGTGTACAAGCAGATGCCAAGAAACCTCATTTGTGTCATTAATTTCATGACCAAAAAAGTCACTCTTTTTTGGTAGTTAACCTTGCTAGTGCCAACACTATTTTTGTGAAGGATTTGATTTAGAATCACTTATATTCCACCAGCCATCAGAATAATTGGTGTATCTACGAAGGACTCTTGAGATACAATGGTGTATAGAAACAGTTAATCAGGGTGGACATAAGGAAATCATGTACAAATTTGAGCACACCTATGACAGTAATCCTAGCCTCATTGAATGAGTCAGATTCTATGGGATAATTGGTCTCTAGAGAAGCTGCTGTGAGAAAATGCCTTGCTTAGACTTTAAAACTTAGAGTAACAACTAGAAACCTTGTAAGATGCAGGCCTATAAGTTTTGGAATAAGCAAGTATATTGCAGCATTCTTCATTGTGCTTTGGATGCTCATTGCTAGAATGTGTTTTAAAATCTTCAATAAAGATGTAAATAGTAATGAATTGAGCTTGGTATCCTGTTGCCTGGAGGAATGTTTTTGAGTCGTAAAAAGGAAGAATTGTTAAGGGAGAAGTGACTGCCAAGTTTCTTCTATTCAGTGCCAGTGAGGCAGAGTTACTTTGCTGGCAGTTAATGCACTAGGTTTACTTCACTGCGATGCCAAGTCACTTAGGAAAAGATGATGGCATGAAAGATACTTTTAAGAATTCTTTATTTAACATGAACTCAGTGGTTTCATAGTCAACTTGCATGTGTATAAAAGATGTACATATATACTGCCTTAGGTATTTAAGTGGTATGTGGTGCAAACAAAGCATTAGGATAATCAAAATTTTGGTCAAGTGTGAGTTCTCCTGGATTACACTCATTAGTTTGTATGCATAATCATGAATTCTGAATAATTTATGTTTCTTCAGCAATTGCAATAACTTGGCTGTTCTATGCAAAAAGATCTTGTAGCACCGATGACACTAACCAAAAGAAAGAAGCTGGTATAATTAGCTTTCATAGACTAGAGCAGGGGTAGGCAACCTTTCCCCTTTAAGGGCCAAGGGACTTCAGCTCCCAGAATCCCAGGAACTATTGGCCAACATGGGACTATTGGCCAACATGGCTGAGGCTTCTGGGAGCTGAAGTCCCTCGGCCCTTAAAGGGGAAAGGTTGCCAACCCCTGGACTAGAGTCTACTTACTCAGATGATTGTTATAGTAACTGTGAAGTTCAGAAAGAAAATACAACTCAAGTGTATTTGATAAATTAATGAACTAGTTGTGTTCTGTAATAATGAAGCAGTGGGCAGCTAATGGTCCTACAGATATTACTGAACTCCAATTGCCATTAGGTCGAGCCAACATTTCCAGTAGTAAGGGAGCAGGACAATTAGGGCCTATTAGCTAAATCCAATTGCTAGTCCCAACTACAGCGGATCCATTAAATCAATGGGAAGCTAGTAAGTCAACACATATGTACGTTCCATGGTTTAATGCTTCTACCCTAGGATGCCCTTTCCCATCCTTTCCTCCCGAGCTAGGCATGGGATGAAAATTTTTAAATGCAAATTTTATTGCACATCTCTGTGCCCATACAGGAGGCATCCTGTACCCGATCCAGACTTATCCAGCACTTTTTGCAAGGTACGGGAAAAGCCATGATCAGGTACAGGATGCCACAGGATGCCTCCTATCTGGGCATAGAGGTGTGCAATAAAATCCAAGTTTAAACATTTACATCCTGTGCCTAGCTCGGGAGCAAAGGATGGGAAACGATAGTGTGATAACCTCCCTAGTTAGGACTAGCAGTTGGATTTACTTCTTAGGAGATTATCACATGGAGGCTTGCCATTCTTAAAACATGGCTAGATTGTTCCTAAAGCATCCCTAAAGCATGAGGGTGTGAGTGTCGGTTGTGCTTGTCTCCTGTGATAAAATCATAATGGAGGCATCTTGTCATTAAAGTGTTTGTGGAGCTAACATTTCTCTCCATAAAGGGAACTTTCATTATGCAGAGAAATGGCAGATCCACAAACACTTTAATGACAGGATGCATCCATGATGATTTTGCGACAGGCAATCACACACTCGTACTTAAGGAATGCTTTAGGAACGATCTAGCCATGTTTTAAGAACAGTAAGCCTCCATGTGATAATCTCCTTAGCATCTAACAAATGTTGGAAGTCTGCACATTGTCCAGTCCCAAGAACCAGTGGGGCATAGTGGTTTTGAGTGATGGACTATGACTCTGGAGACCAGGATTCGATTTCCAGCTCAGCTTCCTCTGAAAACTTCCTCTGAAGAAATCTTCTCAAGAATCCTCATGATAGCTTTGCCTTAGGGTTGAAGGTACACAACAACAACAACAACAACAACCAGTTGCTTTTGAGAATGGGCAGGGCAAAATCCATCCAATTCCATGTCTTTTAAAACATGTAAGCATATATAGGGTTGCACTACAGTCGTCATTTCTGATTCCTTGGAATCCATTCTGGACCCCCCCCCCCCCGCACAAATCATAAAAACTGCAAATATTAGAGCCCCATTGTTTTTAATGTCCGTGCAGCCCTCTGTGCAGCATGGGCATGCGCTGTGGCCATGGGCACCATTTTGTCCCTCCTGGCTTCCTTTGCAGACTGCCAGAAATAGTGCAAATTGAGTCCACTTTAACTGTCCTGAAATTCAAAACCACTAACGTGAAGTCAGTGAATCTGGAGGGAAGACTGTATAAATATTTCTAATTTATGTTGAAGAGATTTTGTAATTTTTTCATTGAAGTCAGTTAAACTTATATTTGACTGGACTGTGTGTATTTTTTCAATTTGTTTTGATGCTACAGTAAAACTATAAAATTTTATGTGTCCTACTCTGGAATCTATTTGTGGTTGAAGGTTCACTTTAATTTTTCAGAGCAAGTAAATAGATCATATATCCTTACAAATTTAGTAGCACATGTATCAGAATGCAAACAGTATGTGAAGGAGAGTACATATGTTTTTCATTCCATTAAAAGTTCAAGCTACAGAGAGAAGGGCATTTGTTTACTTATAGTAGACTTGAATCCAATGGTTTGAAAATCCTTTCAGCCAGTGCTTGAATGGGTAACTACACTGGGGACCAATTTTTATCCCCAAGTCCTAGTGGACTGCATCTCTGCACCAATAAAAAATCCAGAAAGAAACATGTTACTTCCAGTTTCATTTTTTGTCTTATTGTTCTGCTGTTCCCAAGCTTTGGTGCCTTCAGTTTGCCTCTTGACTTAATAAATAATAATAATAATAATAATAATAATAATAATAATAATAATATATCCCGACCCTCTGTCAAACAATCGGAGCGGCTCACAGTAGTTTAAAACTTCATACAATATTAAAATACAATCCTAAATCCCACAACCCTCCCACCCCTTAAAAGAAAATTAAACTAATATTAACGTTAAAACATGATGGTTAAAACACTCAATTAAAATGAACAGCCCTAAGATCAACAAAAGGACTTACGGCCAGCTCATGGATTTCATAAGGTTTTCTTAGGCAAAGAATACTTAGGGCCTTTGCAGACTGCCAGAAATAGTGCAAATTGAGTCCACTTTAACTGCCCTGACTCAGTGCTAGGGAATCATGGGAACTGTAGTTTATTGTGGCACCAGAGCTCTCTGACAGAGAAGGCTCAATGTCTCAGAAAAAAAATACAATTCCCATGAGTCCCTAGCACTGAGTCAGGACAGTTAAAGTGGACTCAATTTGCACTATTTCTGGCAGTCTGCAAAGGCCCTTAGAGGTGATTTTGCCAGTTCCCTCTCAGAAATACAGCCTACACGAGGGGTAGGCAACCTTTCCCCTTTAAGGGCCGAGGGACTTCAGCTCCCAGAATCCCATGAGCTATTGGCCAACATGGGACTATTGGCCAACATGGCTGAGGCTTTTGAAGCTGAAGTCCCTCGGCCCTTAAAAGGGAAAGGTTGCCTACTCCTGGCCTACAGCATCTGAGATTTATTGACAGTTTCCCATCCAAGTACTAACCAGGGCTGACCCTGATTACCTTCCATTGGTGTGTCCTTCATATCCCACACTGTATTTGGGGTCTCTATGTTTTCATATTTCATATCTGGAGCCAGCATGTTCTCAAGAGGTCACAATGACTTTTGGAACACTAGATGGATTTCCCATGAGAAAAGAGTGAAGACACAAGACACGTGTACAATCCAGATGATGCTACAATCACAGCTAAATGGGGGAGGGGGGTGCTGACTACTTCTTTTTGCATCAAGAGGTAAAGGAGATCTCATTGCACTGAGCCCTGGTGGTGGTGCAGTGGTTAAATGCCTGTACTACAGCCACTCACTCACAAACCATAAAGTTGTGGGTTCAATACCAGCCAAAGGTTCAGGCTCGACTCAGGCTTGCATCCTTCCAAAGTCACTAAAATGAGTACCCAGTTTGTTGGAGGCAATTAGCTTACACATTGTAAACCATTTAGGGAGTGCTTAAGTGCACTGATAAGTGGTATAGAAAGGTACTTGCTATTGCTAAGCAAGTTCTTTCTGCCTGTGCCCAGCCATGCTCCTAGCCAACTTCGCTGGTCATCTACCCTGGGGTTGCCCTCATCCAACCAGTTTTTGTCACTCTAAAGTTAAAGCAATCAACCATTCCAGAATCCCATTGCCAATTCCTTACAAAGCCACCCACTTTTTGGGGCTATACAGATGGGCACCTTTGGGCCTCCCCTGCTAGCTGTGGATCGGGGCCACAGCAACCGCACGTCATGGCCCCAATCCACCCTTTTGCCACCCTGAAAGAGCAGCAAAATGTCGGTCCTTTCAGGGGTGACAAAAGGCTGTCCTAAGAGCTGGCGTGCGGCACTGCACTGCACCGGAAGGGCATCCTGACGCCACATGCCGTGCGTAATGGCACATGGTGTCAGGATGGCATTGTCGTGGGGTTGGGGCTGTTGGCGTGCAGCTACCCCACCCCATCTCTGCCTCCAGGCCGGCCCTTTGGGCTGGTCTGCAAAGGACCTGTTACAGTTCTAGAGATCATCAAGCACACCCCTAGAGGCTTATCAGATATAAGTATCAGTCCCAAACCTAGCCTCTTCAAACACAATGAGTCTTCCTTGTTCCCTGTGTCTCCCTCAGACCCCAGTGTGAGCCACTCCTACTTTCCATGGTCTACTCTTCTTACAGGTAATTATCACCCTATGCATCCCTCAAACTCTGCTATCCATTTTCCATATTTTCATTTTGGTTAGCTCTGAGTGCTGTGTCTGTTTGAATTGTGTGTGTGTGTGTGTGTGTATTTCACAATGAAACCTTCTTTATTCATCTCATGTTAGTACTGGTATACACAGGTGGAATCCATCCTCATGCTACCCAGCCTCTTGCAAAGCATCCTTGAGCTAAGCAATTCCCCAAACTTTTAAAGATGTTGATACAGTTGATGTGGACCTTCCCAATCCCCCCCCTTACTTTGAGTAACACTTCCAAGATCAGGCAGAATCTGGAACCTTTACTTGTTGGGGATCAGGGAACAAAAGTGCTGCATTTTGCAGTGGTTTTGAGTAGCTTCTGAGTTTTGGGGTCAAAGATAATTCCTGGTTTTTTTAAAAAAAAATAGATCTGGAAATTTAGGAGATATTCTGAAGAACTTAATGAGCTACAAAAAGGAGATTGTAGGCTGTTTGTACCCCATGGATCACACTTTCTCCTCCCCTATAGTGGGATGGAAATGAATTTCTGGAATTAGCACAAGGCTAGAATAGTTTGTGAACCACATGTGTATTCAGTCTACTACTTGTACTAGGACTGTGGAGTCAGTATACCAATCCTTCAACTCTTGATGCCTCTGTTTTTTCTATTATCTGGCTCCAAGTCCTTCTTGGCATCACAGCATTTGTCTTCATCTGGGTCCTGAGTTATGGTGAAATCTCAAATACAGATGGGAAGCCTCTTTGACACTGTCAATTCATATTTATATTTAAAATATCTGTCAACCACAACTACAAACATTTTTTTCTGAAAAAATAAACAAATACAAAATATTGCTGGAATTCTATACAGCCAATATGTAGCATTGTAATGACATTGCTACACAGTGAATTCTGGTGTGACTCTCCCCTTAAACCCCACTTACCTGTAAGCAGCTGCTGGGACCATTCCCCTGTCAATTGAGAAGCAGCTGCCTGGCATTCCCAACCCCTCTCATGAGTGATCTCCAGAGTGAAAAGCAGAAAAAAGGACTTGTTGCAAATCCCCCTCATGTCAGGTATTGCTTGTGCCGGGGTGGAAGAGTATGTCAAGCAATTTCTTCCCATTCATCAGAGGGATGGATCTCTAACAATCCGAGCAGCTGCTTACCAGTAATTGGAGTTTCGGGAGCTTTCATGGTCACTATGTAGTACCTCTACTAGGGGCTTTGTAGGGATCATGAATAAATAGGAATTGCAAATGTGAAACTGTAGGTTGTTGTTAGATACCTCCAAGTTGTTTCCAATGTATGGTGAACCTAAGACAGATGAGTTTTCTGGGGCTGAATGTGACTCACCCAAGGTCACCCAGTAGGGAATTGAACCCTGATCTCCGGAATCCTAATCCTATGCTCAAGACACTACACCACACTGGTGTGGTTATGTAGGCTACTGATTTACAGTTGCCCAAAAGGATTCAGCATAAAATGATTTATTTACTATATATTATTATCAGTTGTTGTTTTTCTACTGACTCTGCCTCTGCCTCCAACCAAAGTTGCTTCCAACTCCAACCCCATGACTCTGACTCCACAGCCCTGGCTTGTAGAATGCTTACATCCATGCTATGCTGGCATGGTTTTTCACTCTTGTACAAGTGAAAAACTGGATTTAGGCCTTTGCTAGTTCAAATGGTTAATTCATAGAATAAAATTTGTATCATCCAATGGGTCTTGTTGTTCTAACTCAGTGAATAGGAGGGAAAATGAAACTATTTCTCCTCTTGCCTTCTGATTTTTAGTATTATAAAACACAATCAGTACTTGGACCCAGAATATGTTCCAGGGACTGAACAAGTGCCTTCTTGTTTTATAAGAACATTTGCTTTACTGGTCTCTATAAAATTTTGCACTGCATTAACTTAAACCTATTCTGCCCAATTATAAAGCAATGGTAGCTGCTATAAATAGTCTAGTACGTCCCCCATGATTTGCCATACTAAAGTTTGTTATTGGTTGTACCAGCACATTAAACAGAGTGAAAGGATTTTATACTTTCTGCTGTTATGGCTTGAATGAGAATATAAGGCTTTCCCCAGGAGGCATAGGGTAATTCTTGAAGCATCTGAGCCAAAATGTTTCTTCCCATTTCCGCAAAAATAAAGAATATGCTTTTTTCCCCCTGGGGTAGACAGATGAGCAATTATTTGTCCTTATAAAAATGACAAAGTTTACAGACACAGTCTTCTGCCTGTCCCTTGAAAGACTAACCTCTCCAGTACTGTACAAGGTTACCACTGGCTCATTTTTCACTTGCTGGTTCCTTCAGAAGAATCTAAGGGAGAACCTTACATGCGTAGTCATTTATATTCTCAGTGAAGGTCAATGCCAAGAATATGGCTAAGAGAAAAACAACCAATGCAATATAGGTAATGATACCTAGGCCATGTTTAACTTAACAGCCAATAAAACAGTTGGAGCAGAACAAAATCCTTGATTGACTCATGTTAAATATTCTATGGCCTGAAACACACGGGCCAAAAAGCGCAACTTCCAGCTGCTTTAGGGGCATGCTGTGCAGATGACACATGCCCCCGGATTGTCCGGAAGCTGCTCCGCAGACACCTAAGGTGATCCAAAGCTGGCCAGAAAAGGAGCAGTGAAAAGTCACTCCTTGTCAGTGGCCCATTTAGGACTGCGGCAGTGGCCAGCTTCAGGACCACAGCGTCCAGTCACCATGGCCCTGGGATGCTCGGGGGTTGACCAGAGCTGGAATGGCCAGAGGCCAATCCAAGCCACCAGTCTGTTTGACCCCTATCTTTCATCAAAATACAGTTCCAACATAATGGTTGGAATTCACTTGGGCAGTTGCAAATGTGTAACCATCATAGTTACATAACTATGCAGTTACTCCTGACCCAATCCCCACATCCCTGCTTACTAAGCTGCAGCCATTGTGATCAATGAGAATCAGTTTGCATTGATCTGGAGATAGTTTATGCTGCCACACTCCTGTGAGCGATTTCTGGTGAGACAGACAGAAGTAAGGCCCTGGTTGCAATTCCCCTAAATGCTGGAGATCTCTCATGGGAGCAGGGGTAGGACCATCAGCAAATTGCTTTTTGAATGAAAGGGGAAGAGACTCACACTGATTTCAGCAGCAGCTTCTTCCAAGTAAGTAGAGATTGGGGGGACTTTCATGGTCCCCATGTTGTCCTTAAACTAGGACATACATAGGGATTGTAAATATGAAACAGTCATAGATGCAGAATTATAGGATCCTTTATTGTTGTTATTGTGTTGTGTGCCTTCAAGCCATTCCTGACTTATGGCCACCCTTAGGAGAAACTATTGTGGCATTTTTTTGGCAATATTTGTTCAGAGGAGGCTTGCCATTGCCTTCCTCTGAGGCTGAGAGCATGCAACTTACTGAAGGTCGACCGGTGGGTTTCATGGCCCAGGGGGGAAATCAAACCCTGGTCTCCAGAATTGTAGTTCAACACTCAAACCACTACATACCTTACTGCATGATAAAAGAAAGCAGAAACTGAGCTGAAGAGTAGCAGCTTTATCCACCCCTTACTTCATGATATCATAGTGCTTCAATTCTCTTCCCACAGGAGATGATCATTAAATGTGTTTTTTATCAAGCTGATTTTTCCAGCTAGACAAATGATGCACTTTTACAATTGTTTCCTGCAGGAAGTGAACTTAAGTGCTATGACGTCATGCAGTAAGGTACAGAAAAAGCCACTATCTCTGGTTTTGTTTGTCTGTGATAAGGCTGTAGGTTATGTGTTCATAACTGACAGTGGATTCTAGCCATATATCTTTAAATGTTTAAAGAATAGTCTCTGAGAATAAAATAAGGGCACAATAGTCCATGTAATCTTGAAAACTTCTTTATGCTAGGGATGGGCAAAGTGCGGCACTTCAGACGTCGCTAGATTGGATATCCCAGCATTCTTTACCATTACCTAAATTGGTTAATTAGTCCAACATCTGGAAGGCTCACAATTTGCCTATCCCTGATCAACATACTTCATCCTTAGAGAAAGATGCTATAATTAAGGAGCATCTGGGACATCAGTATGGGGCAAATATTCAGGCTATCATTATTATTACTTTCGTAAGTAAAGGATCCAATTTTGGATGGATCTTGGCAAGATGCTTTCAGTCTCCCAAGCCCACATTCTCCTTGCTGCTGCCACTATTGCTTTGCAACAGCACCAAAAAAGGGAACAAGGTGAATGAAGACTGCTGCTTTTTCTCTTTTTACTGCACTTGCTTAGAATTTATAGATAAACAGATGTTTATAGATAAATTATGAGGAGAAACAGCAGGTCATGTCAGGGGTTGGCACTGCATTCAGTGGACCCTGACACTGGTCTCAATCCTACACTTTACAGACAAAGTAAAGTTTGGATCCTGGTTTCATATTCTGGTTTCTAGATGAAGCCATTTTGTTTTGGAAAGCTACATTGTAAAATAGACCCTGGAAATCTTGCACTACAAAACCTGAGAGAGGGGAGAAGGTAATACAGAGCATACAAGGCAGAAAGATCATTTACAATGCATGACTTATTGGACCAACATTATTTTTCCAAACCAAACTATAACTTTCCTTCATGACAAGCATCACAGGCTCGGGTGCTGAGGACACAAGAGAGAGCCTTCTCAGTGGCTGCTCCCACCTTCTGGAACTCCCTTCCATGGGAACCTAGGCTAGGCTAGGCTGGCCCCCTCCTTGCTTTCCTTTTGCCAATAGAGGAGGTTTGCCATGGCCTTCCCCTGAGGCTGAGAGCATGTGACACATTTTTATTCAGCACACTTTTACTATATAATCATGTCAGGGAGGCTTTTATATGAGATATGTGCTCTAGTTATATGCTTTTAAACTTTTGTATGTTTTATGTAATTTTATATGGTTTTTAGATGGATGATTTAAAATGTTTTAAAGTTTTAAAACAATTTTATCTGTGAGCTGCCTTGAGAAAGGTGGCATAGAAATGAAATAAAGCTAACTAACTAACTAACTAACCAGGATGAAAGCAATTGCAAGCCTCCTCTGAACAAATCTTGTCATAGGGTCACCATGAGTCAGAAAGTGCTTGAAGGCAAAAAACAATTCCTATCATGAGAAATCCTAGACCACTTTCCTAAATTTTCAAGCTTTGACTTTTTAAATGTAGTTTTAACAAATTTAAGCCCTCTTGCTATTTTAACATTATTAAGAACTTTGCCTGTCTGCATTTATGTTCTGGCTGTTCTGCAAAGTTTCCTCAGTTCATCATAAAATTATTGGCTACCAGCCTAAAAGGAAGTCCTCTAAAGGGTGAATGTTCAAAAATCAATTTAGTGGATCCACCTTCTTTTTGAAAACTGATAAAGATTGTAAGGTCTGCATGTCTTAAGTGATTCTTCTATGCCATACTTCATTGATCTTTAGTTCTTGTTAACGATTTTGACAGCAGAAAGGAACAAAAATGAGAGCATGACCTCACTGTTCTTTTACATGAAGTATGATGAAAAAGCAAGAGATGGAGGAATGTCTGACTTTAAAAAGCAGGACTGTAGCATTAGACAGTGCAAAATTAAATTGAATCAGGTGGGGAGTAAAACATTAGATTAATAGACAAAAGCATCTAAGTAGTTGTATGGCCTACCATTTATTTAAACCAATAAATCAATAATGCACATGAAGATATAGCGATGGGATTATTTGCCTCAGTATGTACATGTATGTACAGGATGATACACAGAGAGATGTTTAAAAACAGATTGAGGATATTATTTTTGTATGGGAACTATTCAAAATACAATTGCTTACCTACTAAAAGTATTTTCAAGCATTACTTACCCAATGAGAATCAACATGTGCAGAGGGTAGTGGGCAACTCTACCCCCTCCATGAAAAATGGCAAATCTGACAAGGAGAGGAACTTGTCCCATGGAGATATGCTGTAGAAGCACTCTCTGATTTTCCAGTATCCTTGCTTGAATGAAGATTCTCTGCACAACAGGAATGCCTCTTCAAGCCTGTTGCTTTCCACATGAAGAAAATTGCAATAAAAGGGATGTTGGCTTAGGCATACCTGTATTTCAGTGTTGATTCAGATCAGACAGTACATAAACGGGGTGGGGTGGGGTAGAGTTCAATTCAGAATTCCCTCAAATTGTGATTGTGCTAATCATAGTTAAGAGCCTAAAGCATGGATTGACCTTTCAAATTATGAGAAAGCAAACTTGGTTGTATTCTTTTGTTATCCATTATCCCAGTACTTGACTTCATAAATTAACTTACTCATAAGGCACCAGTGCTTCATGGCACACCAATGGTCTTAACCAGGGGTCGGCAACCTATGGCCCCCGGGTGGAGGCCTTGGGACTGGCCCATGGCCGGTCCCGCTGCCACCCCGCACGTGCCGGCACGCGAGTGCCATTTTGGAAGGCTTCACACCGGCTGCGCAGCCACCGTGGAGCCTTCCCTGGGCCTTGGTAAGACCCCACCGCGCATGCGCCGAGCGAATTTGCACGGCGCACGCACGGTGGGGCCTTCCCTGGGCCCGCTGGGTCCTTCCAAAATGGCACCCACGTCATGCACGCATGACGCGGGGCACTATTTTGGAAGGCCCAACCATGTGCATGGCGCCGTTGGGCCTTCCAAAATGGCGCCCCAGATACGCACATAACGGCGGGCATCGTGTGCATGCACACGAGGGGGGAAAGTGCGCATGCGCGCAAGAGCGCATGGCCGGCCCCCACACCATTCCCCCCCTGGCCCCCCAGCAACCAAAGGTTGCCGACCCCTGGTCTTAACTATGGTAGGTGAAGAAGCCACATGTATGGTAAACACAGAGCATAAACTGTGGTTTACAAACCAACATCAAACTCTTACATGGCAGAGCAAACAAAAGTTCACCTGCTTAAAACAAGCAATAATTTGTGATATCAGACTATACTTTGAAGTAGTACAGTTTAGCAAACACTGGGATAAATCCTGTTGTTACTCCTGCTGGGCTGGACACACTGAGACACTGAGATTTATCTATGTTTGACACACTTTTTAACAGTTGCTTCAGTGAATCCATTCCATTGAGATTAACCTACAGGAATCTGGCCACTATGTCACAAGACTGTTTTGGTTATGTGTTCAGACTCTAGATGTGGAAGTAATTGAATATCAAACAGTAATCTCCTCTTTTGTTTATGACCTTGACTAATAGAAACACATGGGTATGAGCAGCACAAACGTGACTTTTGGGGATCCCCCCCCTCCTGTGTTGTATAACATCTGCATACTAAGAGATAATGAGAAGTGGAGCACTATGTCAAATTTGACCTGTACTGACAGTTATTATCATGTGGATGAGTGAGAAGAACAGATACAAAATAAGTAGTGCAATTTGTACTAAGTGGCCAGCAGGAATATGAATACAGGGTGTTCATGCAGAAAGAAAATTCCTGTTTGCCATTAATGGTTTCTTTGTTACTGCAAAGGTGAAAGTACTAACTATTACAAAACAAAGTACTGTTTCCATTACAAAACTATTAAGTATCTGTTTCTATTATAAAACCATTTCTTTGTGATAATGGCAACAAGCATTTATGTACCCTAGAGTAAGAAAATCTAGAAGGATTTTGATATAAAGGAAACTTTTCATTGTTATGAAAATTAATCTCTTTTATTAAACAAAGTTAAACATTCAAATCAAAAGGTTCACACAAAAAACTATCACACACAATTTATGTCCAGTCCTGGATCTTCCAAGCCACTGCTCTGATTTTTTAATCTCATTTTACATTCATATTTATTGTTCTTTCAGCATTACCAAATTCCTTAACATTCTTCAAAACAGCCATTTTTCCCCTGATATGAAATGTTGGGCCATTTGGTTTATTTTGCTCTCTTTATTTATATTTTAATGTTTCTACTTTATTTTGATTAGATATTAAACCATATTAATATTGGCAGTAGCACTGTTGTATGCAATTTTGCCAAAGAAGCAGGCTGAGTTGTATGACTTGTTTTAAAGCAAAGAGAAGCTTTAGTAGAGAATGTGGTGCAAAATGCACAAATCAAGGGAAATATTGCAATGGGTGGGGTATACCTCTGTTATCGAAAGTGTTTTGTTTTACATATAAGGCACATTTGCTGCAAAACAAGTGACACTACTGCAGGGTGAATAGGCTGAAAACTTTGGAATTGCATTGTAGGAGTTCAATAATTCAAGGGATAAATGTAAAACCCTTTCCCCTATACTACTATATCTTTTAAAACAAAACAAACAGGAACTTTGAACTACATTCTTCTTTACATTGTCCATCTCAGGAACAGAATTTCCTCTTAAATGTAACCAATATTCTTTTTCATATTAGATGTTTGCCGTAATCATGTATCCCTTGGTTCTTATGTAGGCAGATTAGTCACTACATAAGACTGACTTATGAATCAGGGTTCAAATCTTACCACTGCTATACATTTCTTAGAGCTTAGAAATAACATTGTAATTATCTTTGCAATAACTAAAACATGAATAAGTTACATTTTGATTATACTGTAATGAGGGATAACATAACTCCTTTTTCAGTATAACTGTAAATTGTTTAGTTACTTTTATAGTTAACAGGGCGTATGTGATTTCACTAATTAGATGAGCTTTATACCACAGGCCAATGGCTCGTAACATTCTGATTTTTAAAAGTAAACTAACCAGGTTACTGCTGAATAACAAGTAACAAGTAGTTACTTTTTAAAATTAAAAAGACTTCAATTTCAAATTTTAAAATTATGACTGCCAGGAACCATAACTAATTACTTTTAGGAGTGCCTTTCAACGCCCTGGAATTTCTCAACAAGCCACTGTGTTTTCAGTGAAGATATGTGACATTTTGACATATAGCCATGGTAAAGATTAAAATAAGGCAAAGCACAAGAAACACATTTAATATTTTAAAGCACTACGTAAATGCTCAGTATTCCTGTCAGCTGTGGCAGACAAAGCTCTGCTAAGTGTCTGTAACTTTTCCCCTGCTATAGCCAGCAATAAGAAGCCACAGTGGTATGCTTGTGGCTGTCTGTGATTAAAGGACAAATGTCGTAATGTCCATGATCTTAAAATAACAACAACAACAACAACAACAACAACAACATAATCTGGACACAATGAAATAGAGAAAAGAAAGATTGAAAGAGGAATCCAAAATGCTTGGATATCAGCTTTGAACACCTTCCATATTATCTGAAACATTGTCCATGGTATGTCTAAGAGGGTTCTTTTCCCTGTGCCTTTTACTCCACATTTTAATTCAACTGGAATTTCTTCCCCAGATGCCTATTATATACTCTTTGTCATAAAAAGAGCCATTCATACTGTACACAAAAATATCTTCTGTCAGAGAAAAGTTACCAAAAATAATGCCAAATATACAGTTGTAAGCATATTTGTTTTGTAAAATATAAACAGAATCTGATCCTCTTTTGGGTATTGCCTGTTCTAATATGGCTGTATTTTTAATAATGCAGAAGGGTGCAAAGACTTGAGAAAGGGAAGGAATCATAGATAACATTTGGAAGAATGCACTGTCATTGAAATAATGTCTTTGAACTTAACCAATACTAGGGAGTAAAAAAGAAATGCTATATTAAATATTACATAATACTGATCACCCAGACTGCAATGATCTTGAAACTGTGGCTTGCCTCTTCCCCATTTCTTAGAACAAATTCTGCTACTGGCAGAAGAAGCTGTCAAGCAAAACACTGAAAAAATGGTATCATTTCCTAGCCAGTAAGTGCAGGACTGATACTAAATATTTTATGATTGGTTTTCACATGCTTTCTCTTTCTCTCTCTTTGTTTGCAGGAATGATTGTTGCAACTCTGGCAATATGTTGGCTGCCAAATCAAGTTCGAAGGATCATGGCCGCTGCAAGACCTAAGCAGAACTGGACGGTCTCCTACTTCAGAGCGTACATCACTCTTCTCCCCATAGCTGATACTTTCTTCTACCTCAGTTCTGTAGTGAACCCACTGCTGTACAACATCTCCTCCCAGCAGTTCCGGAATGTCTTTCTTCAGGTCCTCCGTTGTCATCTGACGCTAGAACATGCCAACAAACAGAAGTTTCTACGAGCCAATTTGAATTCGATAGCCAGTAGTAGCCGCTACCGGCGCCCATTGATCTTCATGTCATCCAGGCGCAAATCTTCTACCAAGACTGCTAACAAGGTTTTCTTAAGTACTTTTCAGAGTGAGACCAAGCCTGACTGCAGTTTGCAGAAAATGAGTCATGAATCACTGGAGCTGAATGTGAAAACAATGCCACTGGAGACCAGCACAGACTCTAGTCCTTCTAACCAGAACAGCCTTTGTGAACATGAACTGTGAATTCTCATAAAACATAAATCAGGTGATACACCATATCCTAAAAATGGATGTTTAAAAACAAACAAGCAAAAGGGTTACAGCCTGCAGGTTGTAGCCTCCAAGTTTCAGTGCTTGTTTCAATAGACTAGTTTCCAATAACATGAATGAATATGGGTTCTACATGGGTGAGTGTTGATTTTTGTTTTGTTTTTAAAGTGCATATTGGAAATTCAGACAACTATATCTATTCCTTCACTAAGAAAGTTGCTGAGATTTCACCCCCAAAATTAAACACTTCTTTCAGCATCTGGATGCAAACAGCAACATTACAATGAAAACCAGCTGTGTCTTTGAAGGAAATAACACAGGACAAATGATGTGACCAAAAACTCTTCCATTAGAGTTTAGCAGTGTGCTGGTGATAGAAATGCCAAGCCAGAGAGCAGCACGGTTGCTAATGCACCCGCCCTGGGCATGGTGCCAGAGTTTCCCCGCTTCTTTGGCCTGGGCCCATTGCAGAGTGGAGTATTGCAGCAGCTTATACAAACAGAGTTTATTTTCCCTGGAGTACAGAAAGTCTGGTATCCGGCAGAGGTCATGAGGCAAGCTGCAGAGGATGCACAGGACTTGCGATACAGGATCCCTGTGACACAGAACAAGAGTTTATTTAGCTTGATATGAACAAACATGCTTTTTACTCTTTTGTTTTAGCTTCCCATAAAACCTGGAAATGCCAAAATCAATATATTTTAACAGAGAACACTTTAAAATTTAGAAACCTATTTATAAATAAAACAGTACCAAGTTAACATCTCATCAATTAATGTGATTATATTTAAAGGGTGTTATGTGGATTTTCAGGAGAATATGTGCTTGTTTTAATATGTTAGGATTGGTCAGGTATTTGTTTAGTATTTTAAGGAAATTCCCCTCTGCAATGTATCTGTGAAAAACCCAAACAATGAAAAGCTCATGGGAAAATTCAGTAGAAGAATCTCTCCATACTTGTAAGTAAGGTATTGTAGAATAAACAGCATTTGAAAAGAAAAGGTGCACCTGGTTAGGAATACCTTTAGAGATTTTTCTGTACTTTCTTATTTTTTAATTGAGTGAAACAAAGGATATACTTGACATTAACATTAAAAATGTATGACATTAAAGATTCATTTTAAATGTTTTATAGTGATTATAAAATAAACACCCATATTTACAAGAAAAAAGCGTGAAAGTTGCTTTTGTAGCTATGTAACTGGCTGTCAATATCCTCCGAGTCTTTTCTTTCATGTGGTCTGACAGAAATTCAGCTTTGGGCTTGATGCATAAATAATACGGTTATCTCACTCTAAACATCCCTACTTCCCTTTCTCAGTCAGTTTCCTTTGGGGCCCACCTGGAAGTAAGAGGGCAAGTTTCATGGTTAATTTACAGCAAATCCCTTTCCTCTTTTCAAAGACCTGTGTTGATTCTCGCGTCCCTCACAGACTCTGTGCTAGGCAGTGCTAAGCCTGTGTAGAACTGAAAAAAGCAAGATCTGCCTTTTTGTTGTTGCTGGTTTTGTTTCAGTGAAAGAACTCAAGACAAGTTCCTACATCAGGAGACATATTACAAAATTCTACAAAGGTGGAACTATGAAAGAAGCTCCTCTCCCCCATCCATCCCCCACCCTGTACCTTTTGACAACTGCTGTTCCACAAAACACTTTACTGGTTTACAGAGAGTATGAAGCAGCAGATACACAGCGATGTAGCATCCTCTAGGATCTCCTGGAGGATGATGCCAGTGCTCTGCAATAACCTCTACAAGGAAACAACTTACACAAGTACAAGTTGGACTTACTATATAACTTAGGAAGCTAAAGCAAAACAAATTTGGAAAAAGCAACAGCATGTGCATGTATTCCACCAGAATGTGCAGAACTGAAGCTTAGGGCTGATACACTCATTTGTTTCTGAAACAGTATGCCTGCGGTGATGCACAGTAATTTCACTGTCTCTTGCCTAATCCACAGAACACTTCTGTATCTGCTGATAAACAGCATTTTATAGATAGGAAACCAGAAACATAGCTGAGGAATTTCATACAAGCTGGTAATGCTCATAATTAAAAGCTGCACTGATCTCACCAACTAAGAGGCTAATAGGCAAGTATTCCTCACCATACTAATAAACCAAGCAGGATATCCTAGCAGATCCATGAATTAAGTAAGCTTCGGATGACTAGACACAAAATAATCAACTTCCACACCTTGTAATTAATGTACATGGGGGGGGGGGGGATGACATGTGGCATCTTAGTGAGTATCCCCCCATCTGTGGCAGTGAAGCAATATAATTCAAAATTATATTGTTTCTTGATTTCAAATATGTTAGTTGACTGGCTGACCACTGAATTATGTATATAGCCCATGCTTCCAGCATATAGGAGCTACACAGACGATTTAAGTCTCAGAAACTGTTTATTTTTGATGCATCACTTCATACATCAATTGTCTTCATGCATGTTTCTGGTTATAAATGCACAAATACTTTGGGGCTCATTTATTTTATTTTGTATTCTTAATATAGTAAGTATTATTTATCTACCTTTTCCACCACACTAGGTGGGTTAAGACTTAAGAGTTCCTTTAAAACATTCTTCTACTACTATCTTCTATTATCTACATCAGCGGTGGGCAAACTATGGCCCGCGGGCCGAACCCGGCCAGCCGAGGCCTTCTAACCAGCCTATGGCTGGTCCTGGTGTTGCCGCCGCGCGCGCGCAAGATGCCATTTTGCCTTCTAAAAAGTGCCCGCGCTTGCACACACATACGCACGATGGCGGGCGCCATTTTGGAAAGCAAAACGGTGCCGGTGTTGTGCACATGCGCTCGCAACACCGGTGACCTTTTGCCTTCCAAAAGGGTGCCTGCAGTGGTGCGCATGCATGCGCGAGCGTCATTTTGGAAAGCAAAATGGTGCCCCATGCTCACGTATGCATGTGCACCACGGCGGGGGGAGTGCGCATGCATGTGCGCCTCCGCCACCATTCCCCCCCCTTCGGCACTCTGAAGCTCGGGGGACAGCGGAACCGACCCCACCCCAAAAAAGTTTGCCAACCCCTGATCTACATGGACAGTTACAGAGACTGGCATTAGGGATTCTTGTTAAGCTACAAGAGGGACAGCTAGAGGGCAATCCCATTCTTTCTCAGTGCAAACTTTATTGTGCTGTTTACTGCAGCAACCTGAATTGATACATGAACCTCCCACCTTTTGACACCCTGATGACTCACTCTTTCAACACTGCAAATTAAGGACAAGTTCCATTAATCCAACAAGGGATCTGCTCTTTCATCAGTTCTTCCTGCCTGCAGAGGCATGCTTAGAATCAACCATGCATGATCCTTGCAAAGTGAGCCAAGAAATAAAAAAAGGCACCAAGCTGACAGAGACTTTACAGGCAGCAGGGGCAGTCCCAATCAAGCCACCGTATGTCCCTCATGATCCCTACATGGGTTCTGCTTTTTGACCAATTCCATTTTTTGACAATGCTGCAGTAGCTAATCCATTGGATAAGTGGGTTCTTAATATGTTATATACCGTATTTTCGGGCGTATAAGACAACTTTTTAACCAGGAAAATCTGAGGTTAAAGTTGGGGGTCATCTTATATGCTGGGTATAAGAGGAGGAGGACGAGGAAGATAGAGGTGCGAGGCAGGAAGGAGCCAGGGAGAGAAGAAGGAGGACCAGGAGGACACATGTGAGGCAGGGAAAAAAGCCTGGGAGAGAAGGAGGAGGACCAGGAGGACACATGTGAGGCAGGGAAAAAAGCCTGGGAGAGAAGGAGGAGGACCAGGAGGACACATGTGAGGTGGGGGGGAAAGCGTGGGGGAGAAGGAGGAAGAGGAGGGAAGGTTGGGGGGGGAGCCTGGGAGAGAAGGAGGGAAGGGGTGTGTGTGTGTGTAAGCCTGGGAGAGAAGGAGGGTTTCGTGAGGTTTGTTCAGAAAGGGTTTGCCATTGCTTTCCCCTGAGGCTGAAAGAGTGTGACTTCCAAGACTGTTGTTGTTATTGTTGTGTGCCTTCAAGTAGTTTCTGACTTTTGGCAACTCAAAGACGAATCTATCCTGGGGTTTCCTTGGCAAGGTTTTTTCAGAATAGGTTTGCCATTGCTTTCCCCTGAGGCTGAGAGAATTTGACTTCCAAGACTGTTGTTGTGTGCCTTCAAGCCATTTCCAACTGATGATGACCCTAGGGCAAACCTATCATGAACCTATCATTTCTTGCCTATGTGTTTTTTTCAGACAGGTTTTTCCTTTGCCACCCTCTGAGACTGAGAGAGTGTGACTTATAAGATTGTTGTTGTTGTATGCCTTTGAGTCGTTTCATACTTATGGCAACCCTAAGGTGGCCCTATCATGGTGTTTGCTTGGCAAGGTTTCTTCAGAGGGGAGTTTGCCATTGCCTTCTCCTGGGGCTGAGAGTGTGTGACTTGCCCAAGGTCACCCAGGGGGATTCCATGGCTGAGCCAGGATTCGAACCCTGGTCTCCAGAGTCATACTCTGATACTCAGACAGGGTGACCAAATGTCTTCAATGCAAAGGAGGACAAGTCACTACAAAAATGTAGGACATACAAGAAAAAATGTAGAGGAAGCTAAAGACACTAATATAAATGTAAATCCATGCTTCTTAGCCATTCTCAAAATGGAGGACATTTTAATGGTCAAAATTGTGACTTTTAACCTTATCATGGGGTTTTCTTGGCATGTTTCTTCAAATGGGGCTTGCCATTACGATCGTCTGAGGCTGAGAGCGTGTGACATGCCCAGGGTCACTTACTTGGCCACAAATTGTACATACCCCAGAATGTATCACCTAGTATACTGGCAGTCCTTCGCCCAACACTTTCTCATTCGCCCTCAATCATCTCATGGAAGATGGGAGATGGAAATAATTTTTAAAGCAGCATTTGAATCTGGACTATTTTTTAAAAAGTAAGGTCCAAAACACACTGCAGAAATAAATGCTAGGGAACATGGGAACTGTAGTTTGTTCTGTTTATAAGTGACAGTTTTCCTGCTAAGTACCTGCATGCCACAAGCATTTGAATAAAAATTAACATATTGAAATCAAATCTGATGTGTGTTTTTTTAAATTTTTATTTGGTGTGCATTGGAAGAGGGGTCGTCTTATACAGCGAGTATATCCCAAACTCTGTAATTTTAACTGGAAAAGTTGTGGGTCGTCTTAAACGCCCAGTCATCTTATATGCTGGAAAATACGGTGTGTGTTTCTCCAGCCTTCCTTAACCATCGTCCCAGTGATGATTCTGCTTTTTTTTTTAAAAACTCTTCCAGAAAGAGAAAGGATGAGGAGGAAAAGAAGGGGGTCAGGTGCCCATAAAGACTTTGTAAAAATGAGCTTCTACCAGTACTTTAAAAAAATTAAATTTCTCAAACAGATTTTATTGTAAATCTTTCAGAAAACCTGTGATACAGGGAAGGGTGTAGCTGTTTTAATAGTAATCAAATTAGTGCTACAGTGTTTGTAGCAGCTCCAGATTCCCCCTTCCCCATACCTCTTAGTGTCATCTTTAAGAACTTCTGCCTACTTGTTGCTTTTACTTTGCAACCACACAAGGCATGGGACTTCACAGGAGGGTGTGTGCTGGCTACATAATTGCAACACACTTGGCCACAACTGTTTAAAACCATATTTTCTACAGTGACAGCAAATGAGGGGGCTGCTGTAGTGAACTCTGACTTTGCTCCAGATTTTGTTCCTGCTAGAGGAAGTAGGCAGATGACTTTTGGCCAATTCTCACCTCCCTCTGCAATCCCTTGGACCATACGAAAATCTACTACGGCAGTGTTTTCTAACCTTTTCTATGCCCCCCACCCCTAGGAAATGTTTGATTAATGTTTGCACATTTCAAGATGAAGAAGCCTAATTTTGTATTTTTGAACCACAAATTGAACCACATACAATACTGTGGGTGAACAAATTGAACTTTAAAAAGAAGCTTTTAACTCAGTGCATAAAATGCAAATCTAAGGGGGGAAGCAGACGGGTGGCCCTGGGCCGCCCTGGGCCACCCTGGGAAGCTGGGCCGCGGGCCCGAGGTATTCCCACACCTCGGCCCTGTGGCGCAGCTTCGCCGCCCCTGGAAGGAGCGCTAAAATAGTGCTCCTTCCACAAGTCGCTGAAGGTGCACCACAAAAAGCTGGTGACGCACCTTCGGCGACTCTTCCACCGCAGCGTGTGCGAACGCTGTGGCGGGAAGACATCGTCAGAGTGCCGGCCATGCAAAGGGGCCGGTGCTCCAACGATGCCTTTGGGAAGGGGTTGGGGCACCCACCGTGCAGCTGCCCCTCCCCTTCCTTGTCCCCAAAACAGTCCTTTGTGTCGTCTGCTTCCCTCCTAAGTTGAGTAATTAGATTCTAATTTATTCAGAAAAAATGTAAATAGTGAAATTAATCCCAATTGTGAATATAAAATTCAATGACTTCTTTGTTCCTGCTTCTCATTCATATTTTTGTCAAAACTTGGAACTTTCTTACTGACTGCGATCTGCAGATCTCCTTGTGGATTCAGGTGATTCCTAGATTTTGTCTTGATTGACAAAAGAAACTTGAACCCAGATTGACACAAGTATCTTTGTTGCACCCCCTGAAATTCCATCTCACAGTCCCTGAACTTTGGAGAGTTGAAGGAATCTTCCAAAGCAGGCTTGGGAAGGGACTGAGGGGTTAGTGAAACATGCTGTCACCCATTCTGCCTCTCTTCCTCTGGATTAAAAGCCTTCTGTAGATCCAATATAAGGTCTTAAAGCTGCAGGGTGCAGCTGTAGATGGTCTGGGGTTATTTTCCTGCCTATGGGACCTATGTGAGTCATAACAATATTTTCTAATGAAATAGGAAACAATAGGTAAGTTTCAAAAAAAGAAAAGAAAATAGTATGTGAGTTTTCCTTCCATGTTTTTGGTTTCTGTGGTTGGTTGGTTGGTTTGGCCAAAACAAGGTGGCCAGGACATGTTTTATAGGCAAGCAGCACTTTCTAAGGACTTCTGGAGCCATGATTCAATTTTTGCCCTTTTTTTCCTGAAGGAGTCCAGGGATGAGGATGGTGGTTGCAAAAATGGCTGGAGGGGGGTATATGGGCACAATGAGGTGCACAATTCCTACCCCATCTTAAAGGGATCTGAAACCAAATCTATGAGAAAATGAAGAGAGCATGTACCACCAAGATGTGAGATGCTAATAGCTGTTTGTCAATGCCTGTTAATTGTTGACAGCACTGGAATGAAGCAGGAAAGGTTCTTCCAGTCCTTAATCTCTGTTTTGAACATTTGGCATACAGTTGCCCATCCCAATTCACAGGGGATCCATTCCAGATCTCCTCGCAAAAATGATGACTTGCACATATTCAAGTCCCATAGAAAATAATGGTGCACACGCTCGAGGCCTATGGTTGTGGCGGCACGCAGGTGCGCAACGTCGTTCTAGAAATAGCATTTGTCCCTCCCATGAAGAGCAAGGATGTGGAAGGACAATTGTACTTTGTATACCAATTTTTTTTAAAAAAATAGCTTAAATAAAATAAAAACTCACTATTAAACTATGGGTCTCTGCAGACGGGTGGCACAGAACTGCCCCGGGAAGTGACAGATTGGGGCTGCGGCAACCCCACGCCTCGGCCCAATTCTCCCTTTTGCTGTCCCAAAAAGAGAGGCAAAATGCCGTTCCCTTTAGGGGCGGCAAAAGGCTGCCTTAAGAGCTGGCGCCGCAGCTCTTCCTCGCCCTTTTGGCACAGCGTGTTTAAATATTTTTCAGTGCATCAGGACAGCGTCGGCGTGGGGTGGCCGGCATGCAGCTGCCCCACGCCAACTCTACCCCCAGGCCGGCCCTTTGGGCCAGTCTGCAGAAGCCCTATGTTTCAATATCCCTGTCAAGTATTTAAAAGTTCACACAGTAAGGAGTCATTGAAACTTGAAACTTTATACATATCCTCATCTAAATTTAATCCAAACAAAAAAATCCCTTGAAATGTTGCATAAGGTCATCTATAAATCAGGGTTAGAAATGCTGTTGTACTCTTGTGAGTGCAACAAATAATGAAGAACCACCACTGCAAGAAGCATATATTTCAAATGCATTTTCATAGGCTCTGCAGATGAAAGTGGAATCCTCAATCCTTTAAAACCCAAAACTAATTGTGAAAAGCCACAGGTTAAAGGTTTTATATCTACCTTTCAATCATAGCAGGAGTAATGATCCTGAAGCTTCTTGAAACTCAAAATCACTCAACAAGTAAGATGAAATGCTCATAAAATCTATATCAATGTTAGGCTTTTATTTATTTTATGTCACTAAGGTGAACTATGTTTAATCTGTATATTCAAAGGACCTCATGCTGTTAATAGCTGAATGTCCAATATCCATCGAATTAAATCCATGGAAAATGATCGTTCAGTGGCAAACACTTTGAAACCACCAGTTGAATGCTGCTATCTAAAAAATGTTGAACAGCAAAAATAAGCAAAATGGTATATCAATAACTGCTTGTATATTTTACTTTTATGATCCACTACCTTAAATGGAATACTTCCTATGAATACAACAGTTATACAATAAAAGATAAGATAGCTTTGATTGTTCAGATAGTATAATGATGCTGCATAGATGTCCACAATAATTTTGAACTTGCAATGTCTGGTCCCAATATTAACATATCCCTTACTTAGACTGCACTCTAGTAGATGGGATTTACTTCGGAGTAAAGATATACAAATGAACACTAAGGTTAGAATCATTCATGGCATTGCATTGCCCATCACTATGTATGGATATGAGAGCTGGAAAGTGAAGAATGTGGATAGGAAGATAATTCTTTTGAGATGTGGTGCTGGAGAAGAGTGCTGAGGGTACAGTGGACAGCCAAAATGACAAACAAATGGGTCCTTGAACAGATGAACCCTGAATCTCCTTGGAAGCCAAAATTGAGACTGTTGTACTTTGGCTACATCACGAGAAGAGACAGTGAATTAGAAAATACAATCATGCTAGGAAAGGTAGAGGGAAGTAGAAAGAGAAGAAGACAGCACACCAGATGGCTAGAATCAATTAGGGAGGTCACAGATGTGGATTTGCAGGGACTAAGCAGAGCAATGGAGGATCAGGGGTTTAGAGAGGTCTCATCCACAGGGTTATCATGAATTGGGATTGACTCAGTGGCAGTTAACAATAACAATCATATTAAGGATTGTGTTATTCCAGTCTCAGCATGACAATTTTACTACTGGAAAATGCAGAATATTCCACTAGGCACCACCCTTCTGGGATGAACTGTGGCAAAGATTATGAAGCAAAGATAACTGAATGGCCATACACCATACTGTTGCACAAACTAGAAAAAATGTCCTACAGAAAATATGGTGCAGACATCATTTTGCAATTATGAAATTTTTGCAAAATGTTAGCATGGTCTAACTGTGAGATTTACATATATATGTTTCCCTGCCAAAGATCAATTTTTTGCATAATGTGATTGCTCATTATGAATTAGATGGGGGCTCAAATCTTTACATATGTCTAAGCACTGTAGTTATGCTGTCAGACATTGAATTGTGGCTGGAACCCCCCCAACTCCCACTTTATCAGGAAGTATCCACTGCAATTAATGGGGCACTGTTCTCCTTTCAATCTGGAAGCAGCTAGTTGATGTCATACCCTCCCATAGATATCTCTAGTGCGACAGGCAGAGCGACCCCACTGTAATTCCCCCCTGCACTAGAAATCACTCATACAAGAATGTTTCCTGAGTGAAGGGAACCAGGGAGGCCCCATCAATCACAGGGGTTGCTTCATATTCACCATGTTGCCCCTGAACTAGGGAGTAGGGTTAATGAATGCAAACCAGTTACAAGTACACATTCTACAAGAGAATTCTGATCATCATTTTTAATATATTGTATACCATTATTAATTGGAGAAGGTGATTTTTCTTTTCTTTTAAACATTCTACCACTTAATTCCAGTTACATTTATTTTACTAAGGAGAGTGCATCTGCTTTTTATGATATTGGAGCCAAGTATGGGCCTTACCTTGCAAAACCTATCATGCAAGAACCACCGGTGTGATCTGTATTCTCAATAAGATAGAGGTGTAGAAATCACAATGTGTCCACAATTAACAAAGACATGGATTGCCCACTCCCCATCTCATTCATTTACATCACCTTCTTGTTTATCTTATATCTGTATACTGCGTACTATATCTGAAATTCACATCTTAAAGCAATGTACAAAAAGAAAGATTTTTAAAATAAAAAGTTATACTGCTTGTCATATATCTGGAATTACATCTTGAAGCAATATACAAAAGATCAAAAAAAGTTTTTAAAAGAACCTAAATAAACATTAAAATAAAACAAACAAACAGGAAATCCCCAATTAAAACATTTAGGATCAGATAGCTCAAAACACACTTTTCAAATTGGGAAGCACAATCAACCAGCAAAGGGCTGGGTAAAGAGACAGATCTTTCACAGGTACCATGTCTTTCAAATGCTAGGGAAGACGGCTTCCAAAATAATGGAGTACAATATGAATGAGGCACCTATCTGGGGGCTAGTCTATACTAGCTTAAAATCCAGAGCCCAGATTTGCCATGATGACAGCCACACACACTGGTCTGAACCCAATATGACAGCTCAGTGTATGGGCCAGCCAGGCTGGCATTGTCTCCACAGGCCTGTCCCCTGTGGAGCAGAAGCTCTATGGAAAGGTTGTCCTATGCACCACTACTTCTATTGAATGCATAATGGGGTGCCTGTGTGATCAGTGAAGGCAATGGGATCCCCCACTCCCAACTGCATGCCTGGGTGCCTTCTGGACATGTCACAGTGAGTGATCCAGTTGTGCCATCAGATCACATGACTATATGTCTCCTAGAGATATCACAACCAGTGATCTACCACCCACCCCAGTTAGCATGGCTGGATGCCTCCCAGAGATGTCACAGACAGTGAACAGGGTGGGTAGGTCCCTGGCTGTGATGTCTTCAGGAGGTGTTCAAGCCATGAGATCTAAGAAGGGTTGCTCTATTATTTCCTCATTACTGGGCAACCTTTCCATGGACCTACTGCTGGCAAGGGAGTGGTGGCGGTGGCAGGCCATTTCCTTTCCCTGCACTGCTCAGCATAGAGAAGGGGAATGCATGCCTCTTGGGGTGTGGGAAACTGAATTAGTCTGAATTAGGCTTGAAGCAGCTGGGCACATGGCACAAAAAACAGCAACATGACCCCCCCCCCGGGGGTTTAGGGAAACTCTGTGGTTTCCCCCAACTTTACTTACTTCAAAGCAAAATCAGGAAAGCAATTAAAACCTGCAGTATTTCCTCAAAGTCACTGTGCATCATAAAAATAGACAACACCGGCTTCATGGTGAGTTTGGAGGGTTTTGCCCACACAGACAAGCCCTGGGTTTCCATTAGATGGCAATCTGATAATCTCAGAACCAGAAAGTCCTCTTTCTTTGGGAGGAAGCAGACGGGCGGCACAGGGCCGCCCCAGGAAGCTGTGCTGCGGGACAGAGGTATCCGCACACCTCGGCCCCGCGACGCAGCTTTGCCGCCCCTAGAAAGAGCGCTAAAATAGCGCTCCTTCCACAAATCACCGAAGGTGTGCCGCAAAAGGCTGCCGGCGCACCTTCAGCAGCTTTTCTGCTGCAGAGGAAAGGCATCCTCGGAGCGCCGGCCGTGCGGAGGACTGGCTGCTCCGAGGACGTTTTCGGGAAGGGGTTGGGGCACCCAGCGTGTGGCTGCCCCTCCCCTTCCTTGCTCTGAAGATGGCGCTTTGCCCCATCTGCTTAGCCCCTTTGATGTGAGTGATCAGGTGGATCTAGGGAGGTGATCTTGCCAGGTAAGCAAATCCCAAATTTGTTCAGGGCTATATAGGTCATCAACAAGATGATGAAACTGGCTCAGCAACTAATAGGCAGCCATTAATGGGCATAACTACCAACATATTCTGCACCAGTTGTAACTTTCAGGCACAACGATGCCCACAGAGTACATATTATAGTAAACTAACTACAAGATTATCAGCACATGGTTCAGTGGAAAGGTTGAAGGTGGATGATAACAAGCCCTCCTTGTCACACAGTCACTTGGGAACCTAAGGACTGTGTGACAAGGAGGGCTTGTTATCATCCACCTTCAACCACTTTAGCCACAGATTTTGCAGGTATATAAACTCTATATTTTGACTGGAAAAATGGGGGGGTCGTCTTATACGCAGGTCGTCTTATACGCCGGAAAATACGGGATATATATATATATATATATATATATATGTGTGTGTGTGTGTGTGTGTGTGTGTGTATATATATATATATATATATATATATATATATATAGGTACTGCGCATCAATAGTGTGTAGATCTTAGCAGGATTTAGTTTCTTTTCTTTTGGGGGGAGGGCTGTTCTCATCCAACTTGCTTCTACATCTGGTATCACATCAGAATGTGTGCAGACTCTCCCAATTCCAATGTTATGGAAAAAACAGTTGGCTATCATCAACATAGTGATAATTTCACTGCAAATCTCCTAATGTAACTTCCTTCTGCACTCTTGTACAAATATTAAATAGTGCTGAGGGCAAGTATCCTGTAGCACTTTAAAGCACAATTGCTATCTGAAAGACCTTATCTCTCCATATGAGCCTGCCCAAAATTTAAGATCTGAAGGGGGACAGCTTTTTCTTGGTCTGACCATTGCAGGAACATTGGGTGAGGATGTGGGAGGCAACCTCCTGGGTGACTGCTCCTAAGTTGCGGAGCTCCCTTCCTTGGGAGGTTCAGTTTGCCCGTTCCCTGATGTTTTTCCACTGTCAGGCAAAGACCTTTTTATTTAGGCAAGTCTTTGGTTTTTAATTTGTTGTAACAGATGCAGCTTTTAATGGGGTATGTTGTGTCTGCACTTTATTATGTTTTAAGTATTTTTAAAGACTGTTTTTAACTGTGGTTTTTAAACAGAATTGGAATTTAATTGTTTTTAACTTTTGTATTAATGGTTTTTCAAGTGTGGTTTGTTTTAATCAGCTGTAAGCCATCAAATCCTGTGTTAGAAGAAAAGCAGGGAAATAAATATAAATAAATAAATAAGCAAGCTAAAATACCAGAGCTTAGAATATTAGCTTAGGAAATTAATTTGACTGACTGTGAGAAATTGAAAAATAAATTCACTAGCATAAATACTAATAAGTGAACTAGTTAAATAATCATGAATTAACATATTGATCTAAACATTAGTTTTGGACCAGATCATAGGATTTAACTGGAATGGCATTGTAGCTGTCCTTGTTGCATGTTCTTTTATGCACAGGAAAACTTTGTGTATTTCTACACAAAAGAATTTCCCCCAGTAAGTCCCAGAATACAAAAGACCTCATGGCAAATCTCTCTTTGGCAGGGTGCCTCACTTTCTTCATCTAGGATGTGACTATTAATAAGCATTCTTCTCATTTCTACTTCTCCATCCCAGGCCTCTTATCTGTGTGATGAATGGAAATACAGCATTGCGAGTTCCCCCACAATGTGAAGGAAGACAAATAAAATCTCAGTAAATTCAAGGAGACTATCTATTCCTTTGTTACTGAAAATGACTGGTACACTCTCTGCTGATGCCTCTGCTCATTTCATTTTTCTCTTGAGAATACTCATTGCAATCCCTTTCTCTCCCACTGTTATACTCCATACAATGATATACCTTCTGGAAATTCTTCTGTTCCCCAAAAATACTCCAGTACAAAAAAAGGGGGGAATTCCTATCCCTCTTCCTAACACATCCTTAGTGGGCACATTCTGACTGCAGAGACTGGAAAAAAGACACAGAAAGGGTGGGGTTTTGTTTATGTGGTTCCATTAGACTGGCACATTGGGCTGAATCTTAGGGTCTATACAGACTGCCAGAAATAATCCATCTTGAGGCCACTTTAACTGTCCTGGCTCTGTGCTAGGGAATCATGGGAATTGTAGTTTTTTTCTGACATTGAACCTTCTTTGTCAGAGAACGCTGGTGCCACAATAAACTACAGTTCCCATGATTCCCTAACACTGAGCCAGGGCAGTTAAAGTGGTCTCAAATTATTTCTGGCAGTCTGTATAGGCCCATAGTTACACTTGGATTGTAACAGAATTGATGTGAACAGTAAATCATGACTTAACTTAGGGGCTATGCAGACGGGCAAAAAGGGGTGTTTTGAGGGTGACTTGTAGGCGTGGCCTTTAGACGACGCATGCCTAAAAGTCTCCAGGAAAGCTCCCTCTAGTCATTGTATGCCGAGAAAAGGCGCTCCTTCAGTGAATGTGTGTATGTGTGTATGTATGCAGCAACACTGATGCACCAGAAAATAGGCGTATAAATGCACCATCGCACATGCAATGGAAATTGACTCAGCGATACAGAGCATGCGCCCTATGATGCAAACCTTAATTTAAAGCACCTTATGCTTCCAGGTGTGGATGTACTGGCGCAGGTGCATTTGACTTTTAGAACCCTAACCCTAACCCTAACTGTAACCCTCCGCATGTGCCCTAGCAACTGTCCTCTGTTATTACAATAAATGCATTCTGTTGCATGTATGCTTGTTGTCAGCATGCACAGCAGTTTGCATGAAAGAGGCTTTTGTGACCTCTTCTGTTCAGGTGTGCATAAGACCTGCACACTACTTCCTGGCATGATGGGGGGGGGGGTTTCCTGGAGTAATGTTTGTCCGTGTGACTGCCATGGTCGCCTTAGTTGATGATCTCCGTTTGAGCACGGACAGGGGAAGCGTGTCCCTGTTAGTGCTCTTGGACATCTCGGCTGCTTTCGATACCATCGACCATGGTATCCTTCTGGACCGCCTGAGGGAGTTGGGCATCGGAGGCACTGCTCTGCAGTGGTTCCGGTCCTACCTCTCGGACAGGTTCCAGATGGTGGAGCTGGGGGACTGTCGCTCTGATAAGAGGGCCCTTACATCTGGTGTCCCTCAGGGAGCGATTCTTTCCCCTATGCTATTTAACATTTACATGAAACCGCTGGGAGAGATCATCCGGAGATGCGGGGCACGGTGTTATCAGTACGCTGATGACACCCAAATAATTTTCTCCGTATCTCCGACTGATGTAGTAACTAAGGATGGCATCTCTCCTCTTGATGCCTGCTTGGAGTCGGTAATGGGCTGGATGAGGGAAAACAAACTCAGTGTGAATCCAGGGAAAACGGAAGTACTGGTGGTAGGTTCCCCGGCTCCGGGTAGTGAGATCTGTCACCCGGTCCTGAACGGGGTCACGCTCCCCTTGAAGGACTCGGTGCGCAGCTTGGGAGTGCTCCTTGACTCGTCGCTCCAGCTGACTTCTCAGGTGGATGCGACGGTCAGGAGCGCTTGTTATCAGCTTCGGCTGATACGCCAGCTGCGTCCCTATCTGGACCATAAGGACCTTGAAACTGTTGTACATGCACTGGTAACCTCTCGATTGGACTTCTGCAATGCGCTCTACATGGGGCAACCCTTGTACCAATCCCGGAAGCTACAATTGGTGCAGAATATGGCAGCCAGGGTGGTCGCCGGTAAGTCCAGGTTTGACCACATAACACCCATTTTGAAAGACCTTCATTGGCTGCCCATCCGCTTCCGGGCTCAATACAAGGTGTTGGTTTTGACCTATAAAGCCCTAAATGGCTTGGGCCCAGGGTACTTGGAGGACCGCCTCTCTCCGTACAATCCGCCCCGTACACTCAGAACATCAGGGACTAAATTGTTAGAGGTCCCAAAATCACATCTAGTCAGGACTTCTTAGAGGGCTTTCACCATCGTAGCCCCCACAATTTGGAATAGGCTTCCGGCCGAACTTCGCTCCACCGCGTCATTGGTCTCTTTTAAAAAGAACCTAAAAACATATTTGTTTCAGCAAGCGTTCCCACCCTAGATGTAAAAACTCTTGTCTGTTGCCCCTGTGTATGACCCTGGACTTGATATTGATCTTCCTTGTCCTACCCCTAACTGTCGTGATTTACCTCTGCTCCCCGTTGATTTTTCTAACTTGTTTTTTAACTTGTATTGTATTTTTGGATTGTTTTATTCAATGTTGTAAGCCGCTTTGATCAGTTTTCTGGAAAGGCGGGGTATAAATAAAACTATTATTATTATTATTATTATTATTATTATTGTTGTTGACCTTGTCCCTTGCATGACCACCAGCTGCATGTATCAAGTCTATCCACACAAACCTCCCTTGCATGTACCTCCCCCCTTCCTCCTGATCTGTGTGGGACATGTTTTGTGGAGGACAATGGAGTAGGTGTCTTTTCAGTTGACAGACTCATTCCTTCACCCAAGGGTGGCACAATCAGACAGTGGCACCTGTCTACTGCACTCACATCTTGGGGGGGAAGTGGAGGTCAGCGAATCTTTTCATGATCTGTGGGTGTATGACAGGTCCTGTGCAGGTGCACAGGGATGCCAAACTTCAGTCGCCTTTATACAGACAAAATGAGAGACTGTATACTACCCTATAACGGGTCCTGTGCAAGTGCACAGGGATACCGAACTTTATTCACCTTTGTACACAGAGAGTGACAGACTGTATACTAGCCTATGACAGGTCCTGTGCAGGTGCGCAGGGATGTTTTCCTGCACAGATGTGCAGGTGTGGAGAGATGTTCCTGCGCACATGCACATGCATTTGAGGGAGAACAAAAAAATATTAAAACAGCCACTGCCGGCCCTTGCGGTTGCTCTGTCTCCCTTTTTGGCATCCTTGGGGCTGGCGGTGTGGTTGCTGGGGCTTCAATACAGCCTCAGAAAAGCTGCATTGACTCCCCCTAGTGCGGTTGCTCCATCCCCATTTAGGACAACCTCAGGGCAGGCAGTGCGGTTGCTGCAGCTTAGGGAAAAGGCGACTTCAGGTCACCTTTTCCTGCCCGTCTGCATAGCCCCTTAGTTCCCCTTGAATTCAGAGACAATTGTAGATATGAACACAAAGCAGTTATGGATTTCTAACTCTGAGTTATAAATCTGTTCCCTCAGTGCAGGATGCCAGCCCATGTAGCTAAATTATTGGCTGAATATGTTCCATGTGCTTAAAATGCTTGAGATGACTCATGGAATACTTTCCCTCTACTCTGATTCAAAGAAAAAGAAAGCACTGGAATCTGATATCTTTTACTTAATGTAACTTTATGTATACTTTGCTAAGTAACAGAGACACTAAGGGCCTAAGCAGACGGGCGGCCATGGGCCGCCCCGGGTAGCTGTGGATTGGGGCTGAGGTAGCTGCATTCCTCGGCCCCAATCCACAGCTTCTCAGGCCCTGGAAGGAGAGCTAAAATAGCGCTCCTTCCACAAGACGCCGAAGGTGCGCTGCAAGAGGCGTTGAGTGCACCTTTGGCGTCTCTTCCGCCGCAGCGTGTGGACGCTGCGGCGGAAGTACGTCGTCGGAGCACTGGTCATGCGGAGCGACGGGCGCTCCGATTACGTGTTCGAGAAGGGGTGGGGCGCCCAGCGTGAGGCTGCCCCCCCTTCCTTGCCTCAAAGACGGCGCAAAGCGCCGTCTGCTTCCCCCCTAAGAAACCATTAGCCGTTACAGACTGCAGAAATAGTGCAGCTTGAGGCCACTTTAACTGTCCTGGCTCAGTGCTAGGGAATCATGGGAATTGTATTTTTTTCTGGGACATTGAGCCTTCTCTGTCAGAGAGCTCTGGTGCCACAATTAATTACAGTTCCCATGATTCCTTAGCACTGAGCCAGGACAGTTAAAGTGGCTTCAAGTTGAACTATTTCTGGCAGTCTGTAAAGGACCCATGTTAGTGAATTGCAAAGATGTGTATCAGATGTCCTATATGTATTGTGCCCAACCGATGTGGATTGGTGTTTGATGCACATTGGTTCCGCTGTCACTTCGCTGGCTCTGCAGCAGCCCTCTATTGGAACTAGATGTTACAAAACTTCCCAGTTCTAATTCCTGCATAAGTAAATTCATTTATGATGATGCAACTTCCCCACAGGATTCTAGCACACATCCCATTTTTGTGACCAAGAACAGGTTGGTTCTGTTATGAGATTAAACTGATTCTGGTGTGTGCCCAATTCCATTCTCCTTCCTGTCCTATAATTATTTAATCATTAAACTAGCTTCTGAAATACTGACCCTTTTCCATTACATAATGCTGTATTTAAGAGCAATTTGGGTATAAAAGTAGGGGTAGAATCTTTCCCTATGAATTTCTACCTCTTGCTTTAGATACACGTGTTTGCATCTTAGGAAAGCAAATCTAAACATAACAGTTATCAGTCATCTCATAATTTTCTATGGCAAAATACTTAGCAAAATAATCCAGTACTTCCAAAAAATAAACCTTGATTTTGCCATTTTATATAATAGGCACCATTTTACTATACATATACAGTAAATGCATTTTATTTGTAAGCCATACATGGTAGCTAAGAAATGAAATTTTTCAAATATATGAAGACACACCTTATGAATTTGTTAAAACAGTTTAGGTCTGTTTTATGGAAATCACCTTGTTTACAATCAAAGATTTGTCCCCAAAGCAAAGAAATTAAACTAATTATTTAAATACCGTATTTTCTGGCGTATAAGATGACCCGTGTACAAGACGACCCCCCATTTTTCCAGTCAAAATATAGAGTTTTTGCCCCTCTATCCTCATTATCCTTATATCCGGCGTATAAGACAACCCCCCCCCCCCACTTTAGCCACAGATTTTGCAGGTAAAAAAGTCGTCTTATACGCCGGAAAATACGGCATTTAACATATGTCTACTTAAGATTATGTTCTTGCATTTTGAACAGCATTTTGACACCTTGTATGCCTTTTTGGTGGAAAGGTAAGATATAAATTTAAATAATTCATTGTTAAGCTATTAACAGTAATTTTAGTTGAATAAGTACTGCTTCCATAGTCTTAACATGAAGAAGTGGAAAATCTCTTGTTTGGGAGGGTTGTCCTATTTCTCTACCCTATACCCATCAGTTCCTCATTTGCAGTCTTGGCCATGCTTCAAGTCAATCAGCATTTGATCCACAACATTTAATTTCTCAACACCTCATATAGACAAGCTAGTAATGAATAATTATCATTTTCTTAATGCTACCCTAAAGTGATTTATTAGTTTTCTTTTGGATGTTATTATTTGTTTGTTCATAAAGACAAGATTGAACACCTTGTGCCTAAACTGATAAAGACTTTTCAGCTCATTCCTGATAAGGGTCTTGTAAATGGGCTCATTTATCTCTTCCTTCTCCAGTTTTTTCTTGTTTTACTTAAGTGTGGAAGTTCACTTCTTGTAAAGCATCAGGCTTTGATGGAAATATCTTGCTGAACTTACAAATTACCTACTTTTCACACTGTATATGGCATTATTTGTTTCCTTTTAAATTACATCTAGCTCTGAATTTCAACCCAACATTTTAATGTACAGATGCAAACTGCATCTTCATCATCATCAACAACAACAACAAATAATAATAATAATAATAATAATAATAATAATAATAATAAATTTTATCTTTATACCGCCCTTTGGCGAATCAATCCGGGCGGTTTACAGCATTAAAAGCATACAACATAAAACAATATATTTCCCTCCCCCCTTAAAAAGTTATTAAACTGTATATCAATTAAAATCAAAATAACAAATTAAAAACAAAAAATAATACCCACCAATTTAAAACGCCTGTAACTACAGTTCTAAAAAGGGGAGCTATGGAGACGCTGCTGACGAGGAGTGGGGGAGATCCCGCGGCCGGGATATTTTAGTCTGGGAAGGCCTGCCGGAAGTGATCTGTCTTGACAGCCTTTTTGAAGCTGTCCAAAGATGTTAGTTGACAGATCTCATCCAGCAGGCCGTTCTAGACTCTGGGGGCGACAACAGAAAAAGTCCTCTGGGAGGTCACCGCAAGCCTAGATTTTTGAGGCTGCAGCAAGTTCCTCCCAGAGGACCAGAGAGCGCAGGGAGGATTGTATGGGAGGAGGCGGTCTCTGAGATAGCTTGGACCCAAGCCATTTAGGGCTTTAAAGGTGATAACGAACACCTTGTACTGGGCCCGGAAACCAATCGGCAGCCAGTGGAGGGACCTCAAAACTGGAGTGATGTGGTCCCTCCTGGATGTTACCGACACAAGCCTAGCTGCCATGTTTTGAACCAACTGTAGTTTCCGAAGCAGGCACAAGGGTAGCCCCATGTAGAGCGCATCAACAACAACAGCAACACACTGTCCTCCTTGTTCAATACATATTGATGAGATTCTCTTGGTATTGTTTTTAATTTCAAAGAATTATTTTCACAGAATGATATCTGTAGTGGATGAACTTCTAATAAAAGAAAAAGATGTGCAAGCATTCCTCAATTTGCATATTTACCATTCACATATTCAATTTACATTCTAGCTCCATCTAACAAACTAGTTACATTAACTCTGATAAAAGACTGTATTTCCATCCTCTCATCTTTTTAAATAATAATTTAAAATTGAAGAGCAAAAACACAGAAACAGCACTCTTCTATGCTATGGCCATGATCCAATAAATTACTTTAGTGATGAAATGGCTTTTTTCATCAGTAACCAGAAATATGAGTGGCCACTTCCCATAGTACCTATAAGGTCCCATTGCTCTATCAATGGGATGCTTGAAGAAATGTAGGGTCCTATTTGTTGCTACAATGATGACTTTATAACACTCCAGAAAGCATGTGCAGCGGCCTAGACCATTTCATTGACAGGGTGGTAAAATACACTAGGCATTCAATTAAATAAAGAAGAGAGCTACCCACCCTTCCAAAAGTGTCTCCTGTCAAATAGCATGCTCCATACAATTTGTTGTTAGCTGCCCTCAAGTCAACTTCAACTCATGTTGACCCCATGGATTAAACCAGGGGTCGGCAACCTACAGCCCCCGGGCCGGTTCCGGCCCAGGACGCCGTATTTGCAGGCCCAGGCGGACCCCTGCCGCCGCCGCCGCCACGGCACCTCCGCCGCTTGTTTTGGTCGGCGCGCGACCGCGCGTGCCGCGGCCGACATTTTTTTCTCCAAAATGGCGGCTGCGACGCGTTTGCGCATGCGCAGGATTTGCGCATGTGCAAACACGTCGCGGCCGGCATTTTGGAGAAAAAAATGCCGGCCGCGGCGCGCGCAGTCGCGCGCCACCCAACACCGGCCGTTGATGGAGGCAGCGGCGGTGGAAGCAGTGGAGGCGGCGGCAGAGGCGCCGCCACCTCCGATGCCGCCTCTGGCTCCGCCGCCGCTGGATCCTCCTCCTCCTCCTCCTCCTCCCCCACCACCTCTGCCTCCTCCTCCTCCTCCTCCACCGCCACCGCTGCCGCCGCCACTGCCATCACCGCCGCCACCTCTGCCTCCTCCTCCTCCTCCGCCACCGCTGCCGCCGCCACCGCCATCACCGCCGCCACCTCTGCCTCCCCCTCCTCCTCCTCCACCGCCGCCACCACCACCGCCGCCACCTCTGCTTCCTCCTCCTCCTCCTCCGCCGCCTCTGCCTCCTCCTCCGCGACCGCCGTTTCCACCGCTGCCGCGGAGCCCGCTTTTGGCAGAGCGGGACGCGGTCTGCATTTTGGTCCAAAATGCAGGCCGCGTCGCGTTTGCGCATGCGCAAATCCTGCGCATGCGCAAACGCGACGCGGCCTGCATTTTGGACCAAAATGCAGACCGCGTCCCGCTCTGCCAAAAGCGGGCTCCGCGGTGGCGGTGGAAGCGGCGGTCGTGGAGGAGGCGGCAGCGGCGGCGGAGGATGAGGTGCCAGCGGCGGCGGAGGAGGAGGAGGAGGATGAGAAGCCAGCGGCGGTGGCGGTCGCGGAGGAGGAGGAGGAGCCAGCGGCAGCGGAGGAGGAGGAGGCGGTGGCAGGAGTCCGCCCTGGGTAAGGGGACTCGTGGGGGGCGCGCGCATGGGTTAGTGGAGGGGGCGCGCACGCGCCGTCATTACCCCCCCCCCCTTGGCCCAGCCGAGACCTGGGCTAGTGGAGACCGGCCCAGGTCTCAAAAAGGTTGCCGGTCCCTGGATTAAACACTTCCAACATCCCATCCACAACTGCTCTGCATAGTTCCTTCAGAATCTATCCATTTGGTATGTGATCTACTTCTTTTTCTCCTGTATTCTACCTCTCCAAGCATTATTGTCTTTTCTAGTGATTTACGTCTTCTTATGATATCCCTGAAGTGTGACAGACTCAATTTTGTCACCCTAATTTCCAGAGAGAGCTCAGGTTTGATTGGTTCTAGGACCCATTTGTTTGTCTTCCAGGCTGTCCATCGTATTCTTAGCATTCTTCTCCTGCACCCCATCTCAAATGAGTTGATTTTCTGACCGTTTTCTTCACTGTCCAGTGTTTGCATCCACATATGGTAATGGGAAATATGATAATTTGAGTGATCCTTACTTTAGTGTTCAGTGTTATACCTTTGCTTTCTATTATCTTGTCTAATTCCTTCATAGCTGCCCATCCTAGTCTCCATTCAGTACAGTTCTAGTCCTGTACTCTATACAGTACAGGATACTTACTTATTTCAGATTTAAGAAAGTGTAAGCACCTAGTGCTACAATAAACCCTGCCCTGCTCCTCCCACTTACCAGGCAGCAACTGCTGTGATCAATGGGAGTCTGTTTCCATGTTACCTGACTGCTGTTTCTACCCCTTCCCACAAGTGATCTCCTGGCAGAAGCAGACTTCTATCACAATTTCCTCTCATATGAGAGATAGTTTGTACAAGAGGGAATGCAACAATCAGCCAATTGCTTTCTGATTGAAAAGGAAACAGACCAGTTGACTGCAGAGGTTGCTGCCCCCTAAGTGCAGACTGTGGACTTTCATGATCATTAATACAAAGCGCATAACTCTAGGTTACATGTTTGTAACTGTCCAACATGATTAATGCATAACTCTAGGTTACATGTTTGTAACTGTCCAACATGATTCTGGCATTTTTTATTTTATAAGAATTAGAAAAAAGTGATGGCTGCAATGTGATAGAAAAAGCACCAGACTGTAGAAAGAAAAATGAATTACACATCTGAATAAATCAAGAAATAGGATCATTAAGTTGCTATTTAGTTGTATACATCCTTAAAATGTAACAGCTTCAGTCCAGCCATATATGTCTTGAATATGTTATTGTCTTACATTTGATTGTTTCACTTTGTTGCATATGCCTTCAACATATGTTACTGATATGCACTGTATAGCGCAACAGTGGGAGAGATTGTTGTGTGCTCACTTGTGTATTACTGGATATTTTGTATTACAATATTAATACAAATATCCTATTTCCTGATTTATTCAGATTTGTAATTTTTGTGTAATCCTTATGTATTCTTCTTTATTTTATATGCTGCCTGGTACCAAGGTGCCTAACAAAACTAAAGATCAGTTAAAATGCTGACAATAAAAATTAAAACACAATTAAAAATCATCACAGTAAAACATTTCTAATACATACATACATACATACATACATGCAGAGAGAAAGATTCAAAAACAACAAAGGGGTCAGCAAAAACTTGGTGTGGCCAAGCCATAACCACAGCAACACACAGTGCAGGAACTCTCTTTTTCCAACAAAAAACAAAGAAAAGAACAAACTTGGCCATCTCACACACTTAAGGTAAGGACTAATAAATAATGGGAAGTACTATCACTGTTTGCATGAAAAGAGCAATGTATGGGCACTTGCTGCATTACCCTTTAAAAACAATTTTGTTTCCCCTCATTATTCAAAAAGCAAGCATATAATGGCAACATTATTTTTTAACACAGTATCTTTAAATTCTATCGACTGCAATCACTGTCTTGTGTTCTCAGCAATGGATACTGGAGACATTCTTTTCCTGATCCTTAGTAAAATATATGGCTATCCTTGATTTATACTTTTGGATGGCCCTAATCTCTATAAATTTATCTAATCCCCTTTTAAATTCATCCAAGATAGGACTCATCTACATTATGTGGTAGTGACTCTTTCTGCAGTTCAACTATGTGCTATTTGAAGCAGTGCTTCTGTCTATACCAAATCTCTCACCGTTCAGCTTCAGTGGATGACCCTTGCACGGTTCTGCAATTATGAGCAAAGGATAAAAACATTTTCCTACCAATTTCCCCTGTACATAATAATTTTATACACCTCTGTCATATCTCTCCTTATTCTCTTTTCCCACCTTCCCTAGCTAAACAACCCCAAGCATTCCTTCCCTTATACCTTCCCTTATACCAGAATTGCTCCAGTCCTTTGGCCATTTTGGTTATGAACAGGTTAAAAAGCGCTGGCTCCAATGCAGATCCATGAAGCACACAACCACTTACATCCCACTGTTACAAAAATGCCTATCTGCTTTGTGTTCTCCAGACAGAATTCAAACTGAAAGACTTATCCTTTTTTCCCATGGCTGCTCAGTTTGCTCAGGAGTTGTTGATGAGGGATTTTGTACAAAACTTCTTGGAGGTCCAAATGCCTACCAAATAATGTCTTCAGTAAATTTTTAGAACTCTAAAAGTTTAGTGGGACAGAAACTACCCTTTGCAGAAGCCACATTGATTATTTTTCAGCAATGCTATCAACCTTCTAGATAGTTTTATTCTTAAAAATGCTTTTCATCAATTTGTTAAGAAGAGCTACTGAACTACTGCCAGAAATAGTGCAAATTAAGTTCACTTTAACTGCCCTGACTCATAGGGGAAGCAGATGGTGCAAAGGGCCGTTTGGGGGGCAAGGAAGGGGAGGGGCAGCCGCACGGTGGGCGCCCCAACCCCTTCCCGAAAGCATCATCGGAGCGCCGGTCCCTCCACACGGCTGGGGCTCTGACGATGCCTTCCCGCCACAGCGTCTGCACATGCTGCGGCAGAAGAGTCTCCGAAGGTGCGCCGCCAGCCTTTTGCGGCACACCTTCGGCGACTTGTCGAAGGAGCGCTATTTTAGCGCTCCTTCCTGGGGTGGCGCAGCTTCCCGGGGCGGCCCAGGGCCACCCATCTGCTTCCCCCCTCAGTGCTAGGGAATCATGGGAACTGTAGTTTATTGTGGCACCAGAGCTCTCTGACAGAGAAGGCTCAATGTCTCAGAAAAAACTACAATTCCCATGATTCCCTAGTACCGAGCCTGGGCAGTTAACGTGAACTCAATTTGCACTATTTCTAGCAGTCTGCAAAGGTCCCAACTGGTCTACAATGGTGTTATCCAATCTATTGATAAATAGATATTTCTGGTATGTTAGAGATATATTATATATATATTAGCTCGAAGATCAGCAATTTCATACCTGAGTTATTTAACAAGGATGATACTGGTTAACATCAGTTTTACCACTGAAGATTGAAACCTACACTAGATTAAAATGACTATGGAAGAGGGTAGAATTCATGATAATGTGAACCTGTGAGAAACTCTTGAGTTCCATCATCAGGAATAAAATCATCTGCAAGCAGCCAGCAAAAACTGATTAGAAGTCTTCTCTGTGTCATTTTGAAAAATGAAGATAGCACCCTATTGCTATTTTTTCTTAAATATGCTTTCAATTTTTCGTTTCACAGTAACATTAGCAATAATAGCACTATAAAATTTCTAGCCTTTGGTGCTTTCGGTTTCGCAGTAGAGGAGAATATTCAGATATTTGTCCAAAAATATAAGCAATAAAACTAAAAAGCCTACTGCCATTAAATCTACTTATTATAATATTATAATAATATAATATTATAATATTATAATAAACTCTGTGAGGGAAAAGGAAGGTAAGTGCATATATCTGGTTAAGACACTAAAGTGTTCTGGAATTTACTCATTATACAGGAAATCTGAACCACACTGAAGCAGAGAATTTGGAACCATTATGATAGCAGCCTGTGGGCACCCGCATATAGCTTAAAACAAGCCCAAGAAATGGAAAACATAAAAAGCTATTGTCCATATCCAAGTGAGAAATTAAAGTTACTCAACCAGAAACTGTAACTTCCTTTAAAATAATCTTTTTAACGTGTTTTTTTTAAAATCATAAATTACCTCAAGTCAACATTTAGCTCCATCACGACTTTACTGTATTTAAAACCATGAGGGGGAAAAACAACACTAAACCCAATTTATTGTAAGCTCTCCGTGGTTTTACCTTATCTAATGCACTTAATTTAGCTCATCTCCTGCTTCCTTTGTAGTGTTACAGGCAATTGTAAGATTGGAAGCAATTTATTAATAAGAGAACATGCCCTACAGCTTTAGCATCTGAAAACACTTCCTGAATGGTAATATATCTGGGGCTCTGAATTTATAGCATATAGTGTAAGTTAATAACATATACCATAATTCTTTTATTCACATGCAGCCTTATTTATCAGCAACAGAATGGAGCTGGGTGCTTCAGATATGGGTGACTATAAAGTCATTCCAGACAAACACTTGCACTGTAAACAGCATGCAGTACCACTAGATTTTATTGGCAGAAGAGAAGCAAATCTCCATACTCCTCATTGCTGGGAAGGTTCCTTCATTAATGTAGCAAAAAATAAAATAAAAATGCTTTTCTCTTCATTTTTTCCTTTTAAACCTGTCCAATGACTGAACACCCTACCCAAAGTTAGTATTTTAATAAGTTTTATTATAAGTAAAATGCTCTGTACAGGAAGGAGAAGAAAGATAACCATTTGTATGTGTCCTGTACTAAATATAAGTGATGTGATTTAAAACTTAATGCATACAGAAATGGGATGTGGGGCAATCACTTTCATATCTTCCTTTCCATTTTTTCCTCTTTAGTACACTATAAAGAGGACTGGTTTTTCAACAAAATGAAAAACTATATATTCTTATGATAGACCCTATAGGGTCTTTCTGTTAGCCTTTCCATTTCCAAAATATGCTTAATTTACTCATACTTTTAAATTGACATCAACATGGTCAATCTGTGAATATACAGCTGGTTTCAAGGAAGGAAGAGGCATTATATTGGATAATGGCACATACCAAATAATTTCAAAAGAAAATCATCCTGTGCTTTATAGATTATAGCAAAGCCTCTGACTGTAGAGGAAATGAAGAACCATGGATCGCTCTTGAACAAATGGGTGTGCCACAGCATTTCATTATCTTGATGTGTGATCTGTACTCAGGACAAGAGGCTACTGTTAGGACAGAATACAGAGAAACAGAACAGTTTCCAATAGGCAAGGGGGTCGGGCAAGGCTGCATCCTATCATCCCATCTGTTTAATATGTATGCTGAAAATATAGTATGTAAAGCAGGTCTAGACTCAGAGAAAGGGGTGTGAAAATTGGAGGAAGGAATATAAACAATTTGATAAGCAGATAACACCATCCTACTAGCACAAAATAGCAAAGATTTGGAACAATTACTGAAATCAATGAAGAAAGTTCAAAGGTGAGTTTACAGCTGAACATTAAGAAAACAAAAATACTGACCACAGATGATTTACATAATTTTACAGAAGACGATGAAGAAATTGAAATAGTTTGAGATTTTCCATACCTTGGCTCAATCATTAATCAGACTGAAGACTGCAGTCAAAAAATAAGAAAAAGACTAGGGCTTGAAAGGACAACTATGAAGGAGCGAGACAAGATCCTGAAGTGTAAAGATATCTGAATATTCAATACTGAAGTCAGGATTGTCCATGCCATGATATTTCCCATTTCTGTGTATGGTTGTGAAATCTAGACAGTGAAGAAAACTGATAGGAAGACAATCGGCCCATCAAAATGTAGTGCTAGAGGAGAGTTCTATGGATATGGATTCTAGGGATCTAGGAATTCAGGTGAACCACAAGTTGAACATGAGTCAACAGTGCGATGCAGCAGCTAAAAAGGCCAATGCAATTTTAGGCTGCATCAGTAGAAGTATAGTGTCGAGATCAAGAGAAGTAATAGTGCCATTCTATTCTGCTTTGGTCAAAGGCCTCACCTAAAATACTGTGTCCAGTTCTGGGCACCACAATTCAAAAAGGATGTGGAGAAACTGGAGCGTGTCCAAAGGAGGGCAACTAAAATGGTGAAGGGTCTGGAAACCAAGCCCTATGAGGAATGACTTAAGGAGCTGGGGATGTTTAGCCTGGAGAAGAGAAGGTTGAAAGGTGATATGATAGTCTTGTTTAAATATTTGAAGGGATGTCATATTGAGGAGGGAACAAGCTTGTTTTCTGCTGCTCCAGAGACTAGGACCCAAAACAATGGATATAAGCTCCAGGAAAAGAGATTCCACCTCAACATTGGGGGGAACTTCCTGACAGTAAGGGCGGTTCAACAGTGGAACACACTCCCTCAGAGAGTAGTGGAGTCTCCTTCCTTGGAGGTCTTTAAGCAGAGGCTGGATGGCCATCTGTCGGGGATGCTTTGATTGGGAGTTCCTGCATGGCAGGGGGTTAGACTGGATGGCCCTTGTGGTCTCTTCCAACTCTATGATTCTATGATACCCAGAACTGCTGAAAAGACAAATAAATGGTCCTGAAGCAAATCAAGCCTGAACTATCCTTAGAAATCAAGATTAAACTGAGACTGTCACATTTTGGCTGTATAATTAGAAAACATGACTCACTAGAAAAAACAAAATGCTTTGTAAGGTAGAAGACAGCAGGAAAAGAGGAAGACTGCATTCCAGATGGATAGACTCAATCAACAAACTGATGGCCCTGAGTCTGCAAGACCTGAGATGGGTGGTTTATAATAGGGTGACTTGGTGGTCTCTCATTCACAAGGACACCATACGTCAAAGCTGACTTGACAGCAGTTAACAACAACTACAACTACAACTACCAAGTTTTTTTCATTTTTTTATTGTTGTTATTGTTGCATGCCTTCCAATTGTTTCTGACTTATGGCGACCCTATGGAGTTTATCACACGGGAAGAAATTAGGATTTTAAACAGTAACTAACCCCTGAAAGTTGTGCAATTGACATTAAAACGTGGTTAAAATGAGATTAACACAAGAGTCATTATCTTGTGAATAACCATGGAATAACCAGCAAAAAGTCATTTACCGGAAAATCCCGTGAATGATTTGCTGCTGTTTCTTGCCTGGTTATTCACGGGATGGCACTTTAATCACATTTCATCTCAACACTGTGTGAAAACCATTAGCACAATTGTGGGATTATCACAGGTTAATCACCATTTATACTTCCAATTGTCCCCCATGTGATAAACTCCTATCACACATTTAGTGACACATTTTCTGGGGCTGAGAATGTGATTTGCATGGTCAAGTGAAGAACTGAAATCTGATCTCCAGAGTTGTACTCCAACATCAAACCACTGTACCACGCTGGTGTTTTGTAATATTTAATAAAAAAAAATATGATCTTTAATTTTCATGCAGAGTCCACCCTTTTCTTTTCTGCTTTAAACAGCTTTATGACAAACAAACTGAGCAACTGATGGTTTCCACATCAATCCATCTGTACTGTAATAAAATCTTCACTAGATTAATTTCAGGCATCAAGGCCAAACTGGCTGCCAATATGCTTCTGCTCTGAATTCAAGGTTCTGGTAATGACATTTAAAGCCCTAAATGGCTTCGAACATCAACACCTGAAGGAGCGTCTGTTAAATATCTGACTGAGGTCTTCACTAGTGTGAAACCTTGTGGAACACCCTCCTTGTAAAATCCCAACTGGTGTCTCATATGGGTTTCATTCCACCTCCAGACTAAAACATGTCTTATTATTAAAGTCCTTAGGCCTTATTGATTTCTTCTACCAAATGTACCTCTACGTTCTTTTAAACTGTTTAAACCTTTAACCAGTTTAACAGAGTGTTGGATTAGGACTCTGCAGACCAGGGTTTGAATTCCCGCTCAAGCATACAAGAGTCTCTCAGCCTCAGAGTAAGGCAAAGGCAACCCCCCCCCTCAGAATAAATCTTGCCAAGAAAACCCTTACCTAGGGTCACCATAAGTTGGAAACGACTTGAGGACATACAGCAACAGTGTGTTAAAAATTTTATGTGTTCTTAGCCTTTTAAAATGAGTTGTATTAAGATATTGTTTTAAGATTCTTGCATTAAACTGTTTAAATTGATAATTGTGCATCACTCTGAGATCTCATAATAATAGGCACAAATTACATATTTTAATAAACAGTGATGCAAAACTGAATGTGACAACCGTAAAGCTATAGATGGATCAGGAAAAACGCATTAACAATTTATGGTGAGATTTTAAAGATTAATTTTCCTCCCAATTTCTTAACATTGCTTTGCAAATAATGTATTTTGCAGAGCTTTACAAACACTTTTTACTATTCTGCACAGTACTTTACAAGGTTCTTACTATATTATTGGAAGTACAAAATGACAATAATTGCTTTAATTGCACTGCAACATTTTATACAACCTCGGATACCAAGGAAAACACCACTTTATGTAAACCAAATGAATACAAAATCATTCTATTTACATACTAATTAAAATAGAGAAGTGGATTCAATTGCAAAGTATGTCTAGCTTTCAACACCACCTGACAATATGTTTTGCAATTTTTCACTACTCCCATTTGCAAAAAGTAGACCAGCTAAATCTGCATTGTTCTCCCAGTTTTTGGAAATGATATTGCAAAGCATAACTGAGGTGACTGGAAGATGAAAAGTGGGAAAGACATGTAAAGGCTATAATGGGTGGGTCAGTAGGATTAACAACATAATAATTCATAGAGGTTTAATGTCAATTTCATATTTGTCTCTTTTCCTTTCTTTATATCCTTGGTTTCTTTCTCTGTATTCTATTGGTTAACTGATTTCAGACTACTCATGCCATTAGCCACATTTTTAACGGGATAAGATGTGTATTTCCATTCTGGACTAAACCAAGGCTACATCTGCATTGCAGAAATAATCCAGGTTGTCGCCGCTTTAACTGCCATGGCTCAATTCTATGGCATTATGGGATTGTAACTTTGTAATATATGTAGCCTTGTCTTTCAGACAGATTTGGTGCCACAACAAACTGCGAATCCCAGGATTCCATAGCATTGAACCATGGCAGCTAAAGTGGTGTCGGCCTGCATGTGGATGCTGCCAAAGTAATGTATACCAAGGCCAATCACTAATTTATTCCAGATCTGTTGCCACAATTTCAGTATCATATCTAACATTTTTTTTTGAGCCACAGAAATCACATTGCCTGAATTTGGCCATTATGTCTCACGATGACACAGGGGTGATAGAAGTCAAGCAAGCTTTCTCCAGAGCACAAGCCCTCCCCATCACTCTCCCCCTTCTTGGTTGAAAGGAGACCATCTGGAACTTCAGCTTACTGTAGTGTGTTATGCCATTCGGATTCACTGTGGTTTAATTTGAACCATGGTTAGTTTTGTACCAACCAACTTCAATTTGTGATTTCTAGACCTGCCCTACTGCAAATAGTCAAAGTTAAGAGGGGAAACAACATGAGCCTAGGAGGAAGTCATGGGCCTCAGCAGACGGGAGGCCGTGGGCCGCCCTGGGAAGGTGCGCCGCGGGGCCGAGGCATCCTCATGCCTCGATCCCGCGGCGCACCGTCGGCGCCCCGAGAAAGGAGCGCTAAAATAGCGCTCCTTTCATATGTGGCCAAAAGTGCACCCCAAAAGCTTGTGGCACACTTTCGGCGACCCTTCCGCCACAGCGTGTCCGGACACTGCAGCGGGAGGTTGTCTTCGGAGCGACGGCCATGCGGAAGGCCAGCAGCTCCGAGGACGACCTCGGGAGGAGGAAGGGGCGCCAAGCGTGTGGCTGCCCCTCCCCTTCCTTGTGCCGAGGACGGCTCTATTAGCCATCTGCCGAGGCCCCATATTTCCCAAAAAAGGTTACTTTGGCCAACCTTAGCATTGTTCTTGTTGTGTGCCTTCAAGTTAATTTTTACTTATAGCATCCCTAAGGCCAACTTATCCCAGTGTTTTCTTGGCAAGATTTGCCACTGCCTTCTTTTGAGGCTGAGAGAATGTGGCTTGCCCAAAATCACCAACTGAGAGCCTTTACAGACTGCCAGAAATAGTGCAGCTTGAGGCTACTTTAACTGTCCTGTCTTAGTGCTAGGGAATCATATTTTTTTCTGGGACATTGAGCCTTCTCTGTCAGAGAGCTCTGGTGCCACAATAAACTACAGTTCTCATGATTCCTTAGCACTGAGCCAGGACAGTTAAAGTGGCCTCAAGTTGCACTATTTCTGGCAGTCTGTAAAGGCCCTGAGTTTCCATGGCTGAGTGGGAATTTGAAACCTGCTCTCCCAGAGTCCCACACTCAACCACTACATCACACTGTCTTTCAGTCTTAGCACGGGCAAAGTGAAAAGCATGTATTGAGGGAACAACAATAGGAACCATCTAACTTTTACTCATAGCCAATTGGTTTTCTTAAAGGATAGCCAGTCCTGCACCTCCTAAAGTGGCATGATGGAGGACAAAGTGGAGCATAGCAAGGTTCAGTTTCAGAATATGCATCTTGTCACTTGCTTCAGGCATCAAAATGCCTTTGGTTGTCCCTATTGTTATTCTTGTCCATAAACTAGGATGGGGAACATATAGTCCCCCAAATGTTGGATTGCAATTCCCATCAGATACAGTAAAGCTGGTAAGAATCTGTTGTTTCTATCCCACCCTCAGTTCTCCCCAGTTATAGGCCTGTTTACAATTGTTAGTCCCAAATACTAACAATATGTTTGTGTGTGTGCATATGCACACCTTCAATTTACCTGTCAATTTATGGTAACCACATGCATTTGGCAAGGGGTGGCTTTGCCAGTTAATTCCTATAAAATATAGCCTATGACACCTAGCATTTGTTGGTGGTCGACCCAAGATGGGGCTCAACAGATATGACAAGTAAACAACTGGATTCAAGTTCAATAATTATTCAAGAATTGAGATAATTAAAAAAAAATTAACAAAGAAATAAGAGAAGAATTAAAGGACACAAGAAACAAAATCCAACAAGACATGCCTAAAGAAATAAATGTGCTAGTAGAGAAAATTGATAAAATAAACAAAGACATTGCAGAAGTAAAAACAGATGTAGCTGGAGTAGCAACTAAAAGAAAGGACCTGGAGAGTAAAAGTGAAGTACTAGAAGAAAAGCTAAAACAGAGTGAACAAAATGTCTTATTACAAGATATCAAATACAGGGTCAAATGCAAAAAATTAAGAGGCGTTTCAGAAACAATAAACTTGCCACTCTTTGAAAAAATTATTCCACCATTAGCAAAATTTATAGATATCTCAGAGGAATACTTAGAATCTCAGATAGAGAAAATGTTCAGAATAAACTTAAACACAGCAAAAGAAAGAAAACTCCAGAGAGATATCGCTATTTGTTTCATAAACACAAGAATAAAAGACAAACTGATACAACAAAACTATAATGAAAAATGAAATCATAGATGAGAATGTAATAGAGATATACAGGAATTTACCAACTTAAAAATTAAAGAAGGGACAAGACTACAAATTCTTAACAAATGCAGTACAAAGAAATAATATCAACTACAGGTGGGAGAAAGTAGAAGGCATTACCGTATTTTCTGGAGCATAAGATGACTGGGTGTATAAGATGACCCCCAACTTTTCCAGTTAAAATATAAAGTTTGGGATATACTTGCCGTATAAGACTACCCCTCTTCCAACACACACCAAATAAAAATTTAAAAAAAAACCCATCCAATTTGATTTCAATATGGTAAATTTAATTCAAATGCTTGTGACATGCAGGTACTCAGCAGGTACTGGGCATAGAAAAGGTTAGAAAACACTGCCATAGTAAATTTTCATATGGTCCAAGGGATTGCAGAGGGAGGTGAGAACTGGCCAAAAGTCATCTGCCTACTTCCTCTAGCAGGAACAAAATCTGGAGCAAAGTCGGAGTTCACTACAGCAGCCCCTCATTTGCTGTCACTGTAGAAAATATGGTTTTAAACAGTTGTGGCCAAGTGTGTTGCAATTATGTAGCCAGCACACACCCTCCTGTGAAGTCCCATGCCTTGTGTGGTTGCAAAGTAAAAGCAACAAGTAGGCAGAAGTTCTTAAAGATGACACTAAGAGGTATGGGGAAGGGGGAATCTGGAGCTGCTACAAACACTGTAGCACTAATTTGATTACTATTAAAACAGCTACACCCTTCCCTGTATCACAGGTTTTCTGAAAGGTTTACAATAAAATCTGTTTGAGAAATTTAATTTTTTTTAAAGTACTGGTAGAAGCTCGTTTTTACAAAGTCTTTATGGGCACCTGACCCCCTTCTTTTCCTCCTCATCCTTTCTCTTTCTGGAAGAGTTTAAAAAAAAAAAAGCAGAATCATCACTGGGACGATGGTTAAGGAAGGCTGGAGAAACACACACCGTATTTTCCAGCATATAAGATGACTGGGCGTATAAGACGACCCACAACTTTTCCAGTTAAAATATAGAGTTTGGGATATACTTGCCGTATAAGACTACCCCTCTTCCAATGCACACCAAATAAAAATTAAAAAAAAACCCATCCAATTTGATTTCAATATGGTAAATTTAATTCAAATGCTTGTGACATGCAGGAAAACTGTCACTTATAAACACAACAAACTACAGCTCCCATGTTCCCTAGCATTTATTTCTGCAGTGTGTTTTGGACCTTACTTTTTAAAAAATAGTCCAGATTTAAATGCTGCTTTAAAAATTATTTAAAAATGCTGCTTTAAAAATTATTTCCATCTCCCAGCAATGAGATGGTTCGGGGAAATGAGAAATTGTTGGGGGGAAGGACTGCCAATATACTAGGTGATGCATTCTGGGGTCCTATCATGGTGTTTGCTTGGTGAGATTTCTTCAGAGGGGAGTTTGCCATTGCCTTCTCCTGGGGCTGAGAGAGTGTGACTTGCCCAAGGTCACCCAGGGGGATTCCATGGCTGAGCCAAGATTCGAATCCTGGTCTCCAGAGTCATACTCCGATACTCAGACAGGGTGACCAAATGTCTTCAATGCAAAGGAGGACAAGTCACTAAAAAAAAAATTACAGCCTTAGGGTTGCTGTAAGTTGGAAACGACTCAAAGGCATACAGCATCAACAACAACAATCTTAGAACTCACACTCTCTCAGCCTCAGAGGGTGGCAAAGGCAAACCCTGTCTGAATAAATACATAGGCAAGAAATGATAGGTTCATGATAGGTTTGCCTTAGTGTCATCATTAGTTGGAAACGACTTGAAGGCATACAACAATAACAACAGTCTTGGAAGTCACACTCTCTCAGCCTCAGGGGAAAGCAATGGCAAACCCTTTCTGAACAAACCTTGCCATGGAAACCCTCCTTCTTTCCCCAGCTTTTTTCCCAACCTCACATGTGTCCTCCTGGACCAGGAGGATGAGAAGGACAAGTAGGAAAGGTGGGGGGAGGGTGGGAAAATGGTGGAGAGAAGAAGGACCAGGAGAATGAGGCAGAAAGGTGGGAGGAGGGGGGCAAAGTGGTGGAGAAAAGAAGGAGGACCAGGAGGACAAATGGGAGGAGGGGTGAAAGTGGGGGAGAGAAGGAGGATGCGGAGGAAAGGTGGGAGAGGGGGAAAGCTGGGGAGAGAAGGAGGAGGACCAGGAGGGCAAGGAGGAAAGGTGGGAGGAGGGGGGAAGCTGGGGAGAGAAGGAGGAGGACCAGGAGGAAAGGTGGGGGGGGGGAAGCAGGGGAGAGAAGAAGGAGGACCAGGAGGAAAGGTGGGAGGAGGGGGGAAAGCAGGGGAGAGAAGGAGGACCAGGAGGATGAGGAGGAAAGTTGGGAGGAAGGGGGGAAAGAAGGAGGAGGACCAAGAGGAAAAGTGGGAGGAGGGGGGAAAGCCAGGGAGAGAAGAAGGAGGACCAGGAGGATGAGGAGGAAAGATGAGAGGAGGGGAAAGTGGTGGAGAGAAGGCGGAGGACCTCCTAGTCCTCCTCCTTCTCTCCCCGGCTTCTTCCCGCCTCGCACCTCTATCTTCCTCCTCTCTTCCTCCTCCTTATGCCCGGCGTATAAGACGACCCCCAACTTTAACTCCAGATTTTCCTGGTTAAAAAGTCGTCTTATACGCCGGAAAATACAGTGCCTTAACATATAAACAAAAGTACAAGTTAAACATGATACACAAAGCTAAAGAATTTTACAAAACATTAAATACCAGAAAGAAAACAAGATGAAAATCAACATAGAAGAAGAGAATGGAGCTCCAGCAAAAACCAAATAAATGGAAGAGAATTGGTAGAACAAGTAACACCAACAGAAGAACAAATAGAAGAAAAAGAGACTTTAGATCCGAGAACCTCAAGAGAAGAAGAGTACAGTGTGTCTGAGGAAGAATTGGAAGAAGATCAGTAAATCAAATATAATACACACACGAAACAATGCCTATTAAATTAGGCTCATGGAATAGAAAAGGAATAAATCTAGAATGCAAGAGGAAACAAATATTTCACTTTCTAGAAAAAAAAAATAACTTTGATATAATTTTCTTACAGGATACAGAAATTAGAGAGAATGATGTTAAATATATTAGGAACCCTAAACTAGGAAATCTTTTTTACTCCTCCACAAAGAAGACAAAGAGGAGTGGCAATTTTCATTAATAAAAAGTATCCAGCAAAAGAATTGTGCAAAGACAAGGAACAAAGATTTGTAGCAGTGGAAATAAGAATACAAGCTAAAAAGATAACAGTTGCAAATGTATATTCACCACTAGAGAAGAAAGGCTTCTTTTTTCAACATTTCAACATCTAAATTAAGATCTAACAGACTATAATAAAAACAATTTAATTCTACCAGGAGACTTAAATGGAGTGATTAAACCAGAAATGGATAGGAAATAAATAAATAAATAAGAAAAAACTATAAAAAGAAATCAAGGGAGACTACCACCTAGCTGCTTTGAAATTATTGAAGAAAAAGACATGACTGACCACAGTTATACAGAAACAAAAACAGTTTCACTTTTTTTTCCAGACAGTCACAAATCACACTCTAGAATAGATTTATTTTAAGTGTTAAGAGCTAGTTACAATGATTAAGAAAATGGAAATTGCACCAAGGACCTACTCAGACTACAACTTGATAGAACTCTACATCCAGAATTATCAAAAGGATAAATATGAATGGAGATTAAAGGATGACCTACTGGAAGATGAAGAGTGTGTAAATAAGTTAAGAAAAGAACTAAAATACTTCTTTGAAGAAAACTGAGTTCCAGAAACAACAATGAAAACGAGGTTTATTACTGCAAATAGCTAGTGAAATCAAAAAGACCAACCAGAAAAAAAACAGAATATAATCTTAAATGAGTTGAGACTGAAAGAACTTTTTTATTTTTTAAATAAAAAAAATATTAATTGAAATCAAATTTCTCCAAAAATAATTACATGAAGATACAGTAGAAGAAACTGCAATAGAATTAAGGAAAGTAAGACAGAAACAATTTGAAAATGCTAATAAGACAGGACGATGGTTGGCTACCAGATCAAAGAAAACTAGGAGGATTAGTGAGATAAAATACAACGGCAAAATAACCAACAAACATGAAGACATCAAAAAGGCATTTAAACAAGTCTACACAGAGTTATATAAAGAAGAAGCATTACCACTAGACTTTGAAGAGAACATGAAAAACTTTTAAGATAAAAACTGAATAGCAATGATAACACCAGAACAAAAAGAAAAATTAAATGCTCCCTTCACACATGAAGAAATTATACAATCAATTCAACTTTTAAAAGAAGGGAAAGCTCCAGGCCCAGATGGGTACACTGCTAAATACTATAGATTTTAAGAACGAACTAGTAGGACCACTGTGTAAAACATTAAACCTAACTGCAGTCCTGTGCCTCAGCCTCCTGGGACAATTCAACTATTACACTAATTCTAAAAAAGGATAAAGATAAATCACTTGTTCAAAATTATAGACCTATCTCACTTCTAAACATCGACTACAAAATTTACACTACAATTCTATCAAAAACATTGAAAAATATTCTAGATTAAATAATAACAGTAGATCAAAATGGATTTCTACCAGGAAGACAACTAAGGAACAGCATCAGGACTATACAAAATACTATAATAATGGGGGGGGGGGGGAATCTGTGCTTATATTCATTGATGAGAAAAGGCATTTGATAATGCCAGATGGAAATTTATGTTAGAAGTGATGATTAGAATGGAGCTGGGAGAAACCTTCATGGAAAACATCAAACATATTTATAAACATCAAAGTGCCCAAATAACAATAAATAGAAGCAAAACAGAAGAATTCAAGATTGACAAAAGAACCAGACAGGGGTGTCCTCTGTCACCTTTATCACAGTGTTAGAAGTGTTGAATAATGCAATAAAAGCAAACAAAAAGATTGAAGGAACAAAAATAAAAGGACACAAAAATAAAGTGAGGGCCTTTGCAGAGGACATGGTGGCAACACTGGAAGGTCCAATAGAAGGTATAGAGCAGTTAATGAAAGAAATGAATGCCTTTCAAAAATATTCAGTCTTCAAAATAAATACAGAAAAAACATGGATACTAAGTAAAATTATGAGATCAACAGAAGAACTGTTAGTAAAAAAAATTGGGATGCAAATTAGAAAATAAAATAAAATATATGGGCATCTGGCTTATAAATAACAATTTAGATCTTTTTAAAAATAATTTCAAGACTTGGAAATTCAGAAAGACTTAATAAAATGGAATAAATTAAATAATTTTGGGGTGACTCTCCGTAATAAAAATGATGATACTTCCGAAAATTATGTTTGTGTTATTAAACCTTCCAATTATAAAAAAGAGAAAATTATAATGGAATAGAACAAGGATTTAAGGAAATTTATTTGGAAGGGCAACAAGCCTAGAATCAAATGGGACAGTTTGAATGTTAGCAAGGAAAGAGGGAGCTATGCTCTACCAGATTTAAAATTATACTCTTGGGCCTGTAGTCTTATCTGGATACAAGACTGAATAAAACTTGAAAACAAAAACTTACTAAATTTGGAAGGTGCAGACAAGATATGGCTGGCATGCTAATTTTTGGTATAGTAAAACTGCAGTCAACAAAGATTTTTACTATCGCCCAATCAGAAATGTTTTACTGAAAACTTAAGGTAAAGAAAAAGCTTTACATCAAAATACCCCTTTGGATATCAGTACAACAGGCATCCTTCAGAAGATATAACAACAACCAGAATTGGCTAACATATAAGAAAAACAGATAAGGATGGAAACATACAGTTAAAGCAAAGAGATGAATTGATAAGAGAAAACAAAAATGTACATTGGTGTGTGTGTGTGTGTGTGTGTGTGTATATGTATATATATATATATATATATATATATATATACACACACACACACACACACACACAAAAATCAAACAAAAATTTTGAATAGAAACCCCCCAGAATGAATAAGATGAAATTTTGTGATAACCCAACAAGATAAAAATATCAAAAATTTATAATCTACTATTAAATAGAGACATGGAAAAAGAACCCACTGAATAATGTATGATAAGAGGGGGTATAGTTATGGTATATTATGGTCAGTATCATCATTGGTCCCTAAGTGCATGATGTTGAGAAAATCAGCTCCTTGTGTCCTTTATTTTTGTTACAGGTTGTGCCAGAAGTGATCAAAGTGTAAGATGGAGAAGATTCACGTTCGCAACATGATAAAGTTTCCACTTTTGGAGAGTAGTAGTGCCTGGCAAATTCATGATGAGATTATGGTAGTTTATGGAAACAATTGCCCATCTTATGACACTATTGTGAGGTGGAAAAGGAATTTCTAAACTGATTACATGTCCCTCACAGATGAGCCAAGACCTGGAAGACAATCATTTGATGGGTGATGCTGCCACAGTGAAGAAACTTGAGTGTTTAATCCTGGAAGACAGATGAGTAATCATCCAAATGATCATGAATGAAACTGGTCTCCGTTATGGTAGTGTGTGGAAAATTATTTATGACAAGCTGCACATGTCCAAGGTGGCCATATACTGGGTTCCCACATTCAGCAATCTTCTGGACAAGTTGTGAAATGCTCTGAAAAAGAAATGCCACAGTATGTTTTCCAGAGGCATTAGTCTCCTAGCTGACAATGCACCAGCTCATTCATCTTAAGTTGCAGTTAACAAAGCAAGGGCATGTGGCTTTGAGATCTTACAGCATCCGCCATATTCTCCTGACCTCACACCAAATGACTTTTTCTTGTTCCCAGAAAAGAAAAATCTGTTGCAGGGTCACTGATTTGACAACACGAATGAGTTCATTCAAGAAGTGGAAGAGCGGTTTAAGGCACAATCTGCAGACTTCTACAATAACAGTATTTGGAGGGTCAAGAATCATAGAATCATAGAATCATAGAGTTGAAAGAGACCACAAGGGCCATCCAGCCATGCAGGAACTCCCAATCAAAGCATCCCCGACAGATGGCCATCCAGCCTCTGCTTAAAGACCTCCATGCGCACCATGATGCCAGGCCAGCAAGATGGTGGTGGGGGGGGAAATGCTCGAAAAATGTATAAATCTGGATGGTGACTACATAGAGAAATGCTAACAACTACAAATCAGAAGAAACTTTCTGTCAATTTTTTAAAAGGTGATAATTAAAACTTTATGATACCCCCTCATAAGATGGGCACAAGATTTTGGGCATCGAATCCTTTTTGTAGATTTGCAAAAGGCATGGAAGAAAAAAAATAGTTTCACAGCATCCCAAGGCCTCAAAGAAAACTTTATGAAAATAGCAAATGGATGGTATTTTACACCTTTAAAACTAAAAAAGATCTATAATCTAATGGATAACAAATGTTGGAGGTGCCAAACTGATACAGGCTCGCTGTACCACATGTGGTGGTCATGTACTAAGATTAAGGAATACTGGGCCAAAATACATAAACAAATACAAAAAAAAAATTAAAATTCAGTATCCTATGGTTCCAGAACTATATCTATTAAACATAATATCTACCTTAAAAACATCTGACGAAACCAAGCATTGGAGAGTGATACTGTATCTAATAACGGCGGCTAGACTGATGGTAGCCAAAAATGAAAGAATGACGAAGTGCCATCTACAGAATACTGGATACAAAAAGTAAATGAATTAAGAGAAATGGACAGGCTAACACATATAATTAACAATAAATCAAAAGAAAAAACTTGAAAAGGAATGGTCACTAGTCTTACAATATTGGGAGGAGATATGGGGAATAAGAAGGGAATTGTTGAGTTATTAACTGATTTAATATTAAGTATTTGAAGAAAAAGAAATTAAGGAATGATAATTAAGGAAAACTCATTTTTGGATGAAATAAGCAATAGTCAAGAACAGAACAGCAAAGTATGATGATAATTAAGGAAAACTCATCAAAATAAAGATGATTTACTGTAAACACAATTACCCACAACAGAGAAATGGAGAAGAGTCTTATGATCAGGTCACAGTACAAAAAAAAAAAAAAAAAAAAAAAAAAAAAAAAAAGAAAAAGAAAAAGAAAAGGCTAAAAAAGTTTGAAATAATGTTATGTTACGTTATGTACTAATGCAATTACAATTAATTTAGCAGAGAAGGGTGTGACTGAAGTTAGGAAACGGGGCATTTAGGTTAACAATAAGAAATCTGTACAGTAGAACTTAGCCAATAGAATCATGAGACTATGTTATAGCAAATGAATCAAGAGAATGTATTATTAATGTATTCTTGTAAATGATTTTATTTTTATATATAATATCAATAAAAGTATTTTTTTAAAAGAAAATAATTTACAACAATAAATAAATCTCTCAGTGAGAACACTATCACAAATAAAAATAACAAGTCTTTTAGGCACATGCACAAGACATGAACCACATCCTCTATACTGCTGCATCACAATCTCATCATAGGCTACACTGACCTCCACATCACTCCCTCTCTTATTTGACCTCATTGTATTGGTATCATCCAGGAACTTGTGGCTTTGCCTTTCCAATATTCCATGTGTTTGTGCCTTAAGTCAAATACGAGTAAAAAATGAAATATTGTTTGCATTCTTTACATGGGTCCCGATTCCTTTATGTAGGTCAACACCAACTGCTAGCACTCTGATTTACAGAGAAAAATTAAGGGGGTTATTATACTAATCATGATGATGGTGTTGAAGATGATGAAATTTGTATTTATATCCTGCTTTTTCCCCAAAGTGGCTTACAACAAATTAAAAAACAAACACATCTTTACAAATTTACAGAACACAAAAGTTAAAAAGAGATATTGTAGCCATTATCTATCAGGGGTTGGGAACCTTCAGCTCTCCAGATGTTTGAACTTCATTTCCCTCCACCCTTACACAACATACCAAATTGCAGAAACTGAAGCCAATATTCCCAGCCCAGGTACAGAGGTAAAATCCCTAGTTTTCTATGTAGTCAGGAGAAGACTTGAAAGTATGTGGGAATAGCACCAGACAGCAGATAACATAACCTCACCCAGTTGCCCACATATAATACTTTTTAAAAAGTGAAAATAGGGAAAAAGAGTTTTCCCTCTGTGCTTTCCATACCATAAAATAGTAATAAATAGGGTGGTTTTTTTTTTAACTCTATGGAGCAGGGGTAGGCAACCTTTCCCCTTTAAGGGCGAGGGACTTCAGCTCCCAGAAGCCTCAGCCATGTTGGCCAATAGTCCCATGTTGGCCAATAGCTCCTGGGATTCTGGGAGCTGAAGTCCCTCAGCCCTTAAAGGGGAAAGGTTCCCTACCCCTGCTATGGAGGCTCCCATCAGTGGAAAAAGGAAGGAGGTGATTCCTACTAACTCACCAAGTCCCTTGTGCTCCTCTCCAATACCAACTCCTACATGTTGTTCTGAAGGATCTTTCTAAGCAGATGCTAGAGGGAGGAGGGGGCACAGCTGTTCTCCCTTCCTTTGTCAGCAGGGACATCACTTGGCCCTCTCTTCTCTTCTGTTTTCTTTTGCTCAGAAGCTGAAACTGATTTTAATCATTTGAGTGTCTAATTCACAAGACACTCCCCAGACTGTATATTGATTCTATGGAGTTTATCACACGGGAGAAACTGGAAGTTTAAACCAGGAGTAGGCAACTTTTCCCCTTTAAGGGCCGAGGGACTTCAGCTCCCAGAATCCCAGGAGCTATTGGCCAACATGGGACTATTGGCCAACATGGCTGAGGCTTCTGGGAGCTGAAGTCCCTTGGCCCTTAAAGGGGAAAGGTTGCCTACCCCTGGTTTAAACCATGATTAACCTGTGAAATTCAAGCTATTGACATTAAAACAAGTTTAAAACGACATTAACGTAAGTGCCACTATCCTGTGAAGAACCAGGGAATAATCAGGCAAAAAACAGCAAAAAATCATTCATGGGAAAATTCAGTGAATGAGTTACTGTTGTTTCTTGCCTGGTTCTTCCTGGGATAATGGCACTTTAATCATGTTTCATCTCAATGTCGTGTGAAAACCATTTGTGCAATCGCGTGCAAGTGCAGGTTAATCATGGATTCTGCATGGGATAACAGCTCTTTGCCTGCTGACACTGTGTTAAAACCATTCACATAATTGCAGGTTAATCACAGGTTAATCACCGTTTATACTTCCAATTTTCCCCCATGTGATAAACTCCTGTGCAGGATAGATGCATGTGTTTCTCCAAAGTCTAGCCTGTCTCACTAGGTTAATACATTAAATTCTCTGTCATCCTCCACTCTCTCAGAAAACGCTGGTCTCTTGATCATGAGATGACACTGCTCTGCATCATTTATGGCAAAGCCAATTTGGTAAGAATGATATAGGGCAGGGGTAGGCAACCTTTCCCCTTTAAGGGCCGAGGGACTTCAGCTCCCAGAAGCCTCAGCCATGTTGGCCAATAGTCCCATGTTGGCCAATAGCTCCTGGGATTTTGGGAGCTGAAGTCTCTTGGCCTTTAAAGGGGAAAGGTTGCCTACCCCTGATATAGGGTCAAAGCGGATGGCCCAAAAGGAGCAATCTCTGGCCACAATCGCTCCAGGACTGTGGCGATAGCACAGCCCGCTCCCGAAGTGGCCCACTGACAGGTGGGGATTAAATCCACTCCTTTTTCCAGCCAGAAGCCACTCTATTTGGCCCATCTGTTTCAAGCAATAGTTACTTTTTTGTATAGGAATTTGCTATTCATCAAATTCTCAGCAAGGCCTATTATATGACATGTGGAGTTTCAATGGAAGGCAATTCTTTCCTTCCACTCCTGCTCCCACATTTTTCTGAACCATCTGACTCTTGCATCATATTAGGAAACACAAAGTGCACAGCAAAGAAGAGATTAACAGAGCTCATTATGTAAGTGTAATTTTGTTCACAGATGCAACCCACTGTGTTTCATTTTGGTCATCCAATTTGCAGGAAGATAGATCTAGAAAATTTAAAGGGCAACTTTTTGAATAAGGGAAGATCTTCCTATGCGAAAGAAAGCTTCTTCAGCTACAAAAACACTGAGGTACTGCCAAACCTATGCAGGTAGATTTTAAAACAAAACAATTATTCTTGGTACTGGAACTTGGAAGTCTGACATAATTTGTGACAGGTTCATGGAATGCATGATTAACGTGTGGAATTTATTATCATATAATCACTAGTTTTGATAATCTTTATAAAGAAAAGCTGGGACAAAACACAGAGATTAGTTGTATCCATATATCATTTGCCATGATGCCTAAGATAGCAATAACCCTCTGAACACCAAATGTCAAACTTTCAACATAATCAATTCACTAACATTATCACTTCACATCCTGCTCTGAACTTTCAGAAGCAAATTTTAGGCTACTGCAGCAATGATTGTGTCTTCTTGAATGGCAGGGGGTTTGAATGGATAGCCCTTGTGGTCTCTTCCAACTCTATGATTCTATGATTAGAGGATTCTTAGTCCAATCTTGTGAAAACCATTCTCACAATTTAGATGAGAAATGGAAATATTTTATCTAAGGGGGGTTGCAGACTGCCAGAAATAGTGCAAATTGAGTCCACTTTAAGGGTTAGGGTTAGGGAATCATGGGAACTGTATTTTATTGTGGCACCAGAGCTCTCTGACAAAGAAGGCTCAATGTCTCAGGGAAAGAAAAAAAAAACAATTCCCATGATTCCCTAGCACTAACCCTAACCCTAAAAGTGGACTCAATTTGCACTATTTCTGGCAGTCTGCAACCCCCCTAAGTGTTGCTGGACTTAATTCCCAGTTGCCTTAACCAGAGCAGCAAACATTCAGGAGTGCTGGGAGTTGTGATTCAAGCACATCAGAGGGCTCCATGATTTCCACCCCTAATTTACATAATCCCAGCGTAAGTGTGTCTTTCAGTAGATATATGGCTTGGTTTTTAATCTTGATTCAGGTAAAAGGAGAATCTCATACTTGAGGTTCATGTAGGTCAAATTTCTACTTTGAAGAATATACAAGAAAAATCTACTTTTCTTCTGTTTTGGAAGTGGTGGGTACGATTGAAAGGTAGATAGGTGACCTCAAGCTGCATTATTTCTGACAGTCTGGAAAGGCCCTTAGTGAACACAAAAGACTTAATTTATCATGATTAGCATATAACCTTGTTTACTCTCTATAACTAAGTAATAGATACATGCATATTGCAAAGAATTTGCTAAACTAGTAACATTAGTAATTTAGACCATGATCTCAATATGCTGTACTTCACTTTTAAGTAAAGCTTAGAAAAATAATCATATTGAACATTGACAGAAATCTAAACTTTATGAAAGGATACATTATTCAGTCTATAAAAATCAATTTTAGTCCATTGACTCTATTTACCCAATTAAATGGGAGGGGTGCAACTGCAAGACTGCACATTATTTCATTATATACATCAAATTAATTATTCAAGCTCAGTAGCCCTTTTATGAAATAAAAATGTATATTTAAAATCTTGAGTGTTAAGTAACTATAAAGGTAATGTCAATGATAAAATGGTTTGTGAAATGCTGAAAAATAAGTTAAATGTGAGAATGTAGCATTTTATCGTACACACTTTAAAAGTTCAGTTAGCAAATTCCATGTAGGCTTGACTGAGTAGCCTAAGGGTATAATGCTATACATGTCTACTCAGAATCACCATTGAATTCAATGGTCTTTCTCCATTGCAGTCTAATATACAATAGCACTTCAGGAATTTATGGACTGAGCAAAGTCACTGATTTAAGTCCTTCGTGTTTTGCAGGTCCCTACAATATTAGGAAACTTCAGTATTGGGTTTCGCTACTCTTAGCCCAATCTTAAGCACTCTTAAATGAAATACATTTTACTGATAAAAATGGAATTTTCTTCTCAAGTGGGAATGCTGCATATTAGTCTTGATTTCAATTAGACTAAAGTAGCTTTTAAAAGTTCTGTTAGTTAACAGAAGACTAGGATGTCTTTGGGGGGAAGCAGACGAGAGCTTCCCAGACGCCCTGGGCCGGCGCGCCGCGGGGCCGCAGCCTCCGCACCTCGGCGCACCGGCGGCGTCCCTGGAAGGAGCGCTAAATCAGCGCCCCTTCCTCAAGACAGGGAAAGTGCGTCCTAAAAGCGTCGGGCGCACTTTCTCTGTCTTTTCCGCCGCAGCGCGTCCGGTCGCTGCGGCGGGAGGTCATCCCCGGAGCCCCGGCCGTGCGGAGGGCCGGCAGCTCCAAGGACGACCTCAGGGAGAGGAAGGAGCGCCGCGCGTGTGGCTGCTCCTCCTCTTCCTGGCCTCGGAGAAGGCTCAATTAGCCGTCTGCCGAGGCCCTTTGACTGTATATGGATAAAAGTATGTACTTCTAATGGAGGTGCCATCAATCATGGAATAACCATGTTAAAAGTGATCATTTATACAGGTTACTTTGAGACACCTAGTTTATAACAATAAAAATAAATATATTTATTTAATGATGCAGGTCTGTACATATGCAATGCATACTATTCAGCAGGCACAGATGATGTTCTGGTGTTAAGTGAACTACTACTATACATATATCATGCAGTGCAAAAATCACAGGTTGATAAATCCAAATCATTAAGAATGCTACCTTTTTATAGAACCCATTACAAATCAATTTTTCTAAATGGTTTCACTCTAAATGTTTTAAGATTGAATTAGTTCTTTAAACTTGACATAGTCATGGTAGCTTAATCATTTTGGAAATCCAGTTCTAAATCTGACTTAAAAAATGTGCACACACAGATTTCTGAAAAAACAATTTCTTACAAACTGAGGCACCCAAAAATGGATTAAGCAAACCATTACTAGATAAAAAGAATTGTGCTGGCACACATTATTCTGCCTCGCTAACCTTCAGCTTAAAAGATTATTGATATGCTTACTTGAAGGGACTTAAAGTTTTAAATTCTAAGTTGACCAGAAGAAGCAATGTCAGCAACAGCACAGCTAAAGAAAGCATTTTAATATTTCTATTTGGCTCTGTTTGAAAATTGTTTAATAGCCTTTCAGTTCCACTATTTCAACCATTAATGTCTATTTTAACAAACAAACAAAAAATTAGCAAATGATTATGAGTGAGAGAGCTTCTCAAACGCCTTCCCTTAATTGTATATAAGGTTTCAAAATTACATCAGAAGAGTATAATTATCATATATTTCCACTTATCAGGAGAAGAGTATGGTGTAATTAGGACTGAAAGGAAATGTTTCCTCTAAAATTATTGTCTATCGAACTTGAGGATTTATTTTACATTTTCAAAACCCAGAGAGGAATCTGCACCTACCACCCTGAACTAACAGCTTAGCCAGAAGGTTAGTGTTTGCATTTCTGTGTAGTTAGCCTATTGAACTGGTAACATCCTTTCATTTGCATAACCTTTAAACATTCTCAGACTGCACCTGCTAATTATGACAGCTTATAACTCAGATAATTGTGTCATGTACACAATTTCAGATTTATTATAACCAATCATTGACATATTGCTACAAGTTTTTAAAGTTTAACAAATAAAATTCTTTTATTTAGTACATTATCATAGATTCTTGTGTCAATGGCATGTATATCAAAGCACCCTTGAGCCGCAGCCATGGAATTCGATTAACTCCTTGGTAAATATATTTTTCCTCAACATCAATTATATAAAGTATTTTCTAGATATATTATTGCTGTCCCTTGATGTTCCTCAAAGTTTCTGTGGCTTTGCAACTTGGATACTATTTCAGGGATACTGTAAAAGCAGTGCTTGTCCATGGGTCTTCTTGTAAATGCATATTGCTATTCATATTTGAAACTACTGAACATTTTCTTCCAGGTTTATCCCTCAACTGAAAACTTACCTGATTTAACTATGATATTAAGACAAATTTATAGGAGTTTTGACGATCTTAGTATCTATTGCTGTGGGTGGTTTTAGAGTAGAACCCTCAACTGTTAAAATAACAGGTTTGCAGAAACTCCGTTCTGTATCATCAGTATTTTAGTCCACAGATTCTCAGCTCAGCTCTTTGTGTGGGGGACAGGGCAAAACTGCGCTCTTTTTATGATTTTTTAAAACGTGATACCTCTTTTTGAAACATTATATACAATTCCAAATCAAGGTCCTCTAACCTGTGGCCCCATGCAATTCCTGGGTATAATTTTATGCAGTACTATCACATTTATCAGACTCATCGTTAAGGACTGAAACATCAGGCCTCCATTTCTACTCTCTCTCGATCAACCATTAGAGAGTATGAATTGATAGAATAAATAAAGGGAGCTACTAATTCAACACATATTTTTCTAACTCAAGGGAGTAGGTCTGTGTAATTAACTGTAATGAGATTAAATGAACTCGCTATAAATTTCCCTGCACTGTAAAGTGTCCTGAAACTTCCTGTGCTGTTCTACTACAGTTTTGTTAAGTTCTTTTAAGTAAACATCAGCATTTACAATTTAAATGAAATTTTAAGGGAACACAGGTGAATGGCAGTCTGTATTCAAATCAAACGAAAGTTAGGCAGCCTACATTCAAATCAAATTAAAGCAGTTCTAAAGATATGCTTGAATTACCTAAAGAGCTGAAACAGATGGGGAGAAAAATTCAAAGGCAAGCACGGGCAGTCCATAATGAGAGAAGATTGGTATAATTTACCTTACCTGAACTTTGCTCCATTACTTCCTTCTGACACATGTCTTGGACATTCACCGTGCAATTCACTATAAACTCTGGGGATGAGCAGTCATTATTCAACTGAAATTCCTCACACTGATAACACTGTATTTGCAAAGCAAATCCTAGAACAGAAAGAAAAGTTATTTAGTTTGGGTTAAGATATCTTCTAATACAATTGACCCTCCATATCCACAGTTTCTGCAACCACAGATTCAACCATCGATGGCTTATAAATAATTTTTTTTTAAAAAAAGATCCACACAGCAATCTTTGACTTTTGCCATTTTATATAAAGGACACCATTTTACTATGTCATTGTCTATAATGGGACTTAAGCATCCACAGGAATAGAGGTGGGTCCTGGAATCAAACCACAGAAGATACCAAATATGCACTCTTAAGCATATTTATATAGAAATAATTGAATATATGAGGAATTGCTTCTGAGTGAAGAAGCATTAAGGACCTGAACAGATTGCCAGAAATAATCCATTTTGAGTCCACTTTAACTGCCCTGGCTCAGTGCTAGGGAATCATGGGAACTGTAGTTTATTGTGGCACCAGAGCTGACTGACAGAGAAAGCTCAATGTCTCAGAAAAAAACAAAAAAAAACTACAATTCCCATGACTCCCTAGCATTGAGCCAGGGCAGTGAAAGTGGCCTCAAGCTGGATTATTTCTGACAGTCTGTTCAGGCTTTAAGTCATCCTGTGAAAAGAACTACTTAGGAAGCAAGTGCAAATATATATTTAGGGCAGAGTGGTTTTTCCCACCCCCTTTATCCCTTCTCTTTATACTAACACATCCTTCTTCATTCTGCCTTTGGTCTGTCTATATAGCTTCTTGTGTTTAGTGTCTTGGCAAGAGCAGCCCTCTCTAGCCATGGTCAGTCCGCCCTGATCTTTCTGCTTCCAAATTCCGAAAAGGCTAAACTGCATCCAGCAGAGGGCAGGACGAACAGTGATGAACAACATTGATCTGTTTTGCACAGCAAGCCCCCCCTTTCTTTTCTTTTCTTTTCTTTCTTTCTTTCCTTCCTTTCCTTTCCCTTTCTTCCTTTCTTTCTTCCTTTCTTCCGGAGCTCTTTTTCTGAAAAAAGCGCTAGGCTTTCTTCTTTTTAAGAAGCAAACCAAGGGAAGAGGGAGACAAGGAGGCTCTCCTCAGGCTGCGCTCCGGCGCTTTTGCTGTGCCACAGGGTTTACTTACCTTTTAATTAATTGCAAATGATTTAATTACTATTTTGCCAGCCACAATTACGGCGGCGGAGCATCCTCGGCTCCCCCTCTTTTATCATGTCAACGAATCCCTCCTAGAGACAGATGCCAGGGGCCAAGGGGCTCCCTCTTCCTCCTCCTCTCTTCCTACCTGATGGTTTCTGCAGCCCCAAATCGGGGAGGGTTGAGGGGGAACTGTGAGGGGCTTCTTCTCTCTCCTCCGCCTTCCTCAGTCTTCAAGCCTTTCCTAAAGGTTGGAAGACCTGGGGGGCCCGAAAGGAGATGCTCAAGGGTTGCTCTTGGAAGATCCATCTACAAATCATGCAGCCCGACGTCGCTTTAAGTGCCGAAGCTCCAACCGATGTAATCCCGGGATCTGTAGTTCTACAAGAAGGTCTCCAGCCTTCTCTGCCAAAAAGTACGGGGGGGGGGTCTCTCTTGTGGTGTGCCTTCAAATCCTACCCGACTTATGCCCCCCCCCCCGGCAATGAACCTATCATGACGTTTTCTTGGAAAGTTTCTCCAGAAGCGGCCATTGCCATCCTCTGAGGGTGAGAGAGTGTGACTTGCCTAAGGTCACACCCAGTGGGTTTCCATCGCCCAGCCGGTTTTCCAGGGTCCAACCCTCAAACCCCCCAATCCCAGGGCTCTGCAGTATGGAGCCTTGGGTGTTAAAAGTGGTGTCCCGCCGCTTTGTTTCTACAGTGCAGATGGACTCCACTTTCCGCCGCTCAGCCTAGTTTTCTCTCTCTCTCTCTCTCTCTCTGGGAGGAGAAGAGGAGGCGCTCCGCAGACAAGGGACGCTCTCCGAAGGCAGTCAGTCCGCCAAAGGAACTTCTTTCTCCGCGAATCCCTCGAGCCTTTTGCCCATGGCGGGAAGAAAAGGGAGAAAAAGGAGGCGAGGAAGGAAGGAAGGAAGCCCTTGGAAATGGGAGCCAGCCCCACTCCAGTTTCTATGGGAGCCCCACAGAAGCGAAGGCGGGACTGGCCCTCCTCCGAAAAGTCCTTCCAGAGGCCCTGGGGGGTGGAGGGGGGATTGGCCAGGTAAGAAGGAGGGGGGCTTTATTTGGGGAGGAGAGGTTTCTCCAGGGCTGGTCCCCCCCCCCGTATGCCCCCCAAGTAGGGGTCCCCGAAGGAAGCTGGAGGAGGGAGGGAGAGGCAGCCAGGCAAAAGGGGCTTGAGTCTTGGGGAGCAAGGCTGGGTTCCCAACTCAGCCAAGAAACCCACTAGTAGGGGACCTCGGGCGAGTCACACTCTCTCAGACTCAGAGGAAGGCAATGGGGGGGGGGAACTTGCCAAGAAAACCCCAGGAGAGAGAGAGGTTCGCCGCCTTCGGTTCGCTGTATGTCGGAAATGACTTGAAGGCACACAGCAACAACAACGACAACATGAACTGGGAGAGGGAGAAGGCAGGCTGGGCGAGGGACCACTTTCTCCTTCCTGAGGAGGGAAGGAGGAGGAAGAGGATTCACTCCAGGCAGCTGTGGCTGGGTGCCACCTTCCCTGCCCAAGGCAGCTGTTGAATACCAGGCGCCAACTTTGCAGGTAAGCAAGCAAGCAAGCAAACAGGGGCTCTGCTCTGTGCCTCCCTCGCCTGAGGTGACCACACCGCCCTCCTTTCCCAGGACAACGTCCTCCATTTCCACCTTCTCTCCAGGAGGAGTTAGTTCCAAAAGATCCTCCACTTGGAGCTGGACTAAGAAGCCTGGATTGACATTCCCAGGGTTGCTTTTGAGCTTTTCTCTTGGCTCCTGTGCTCCACATTTCTTTTCTTTTTTCCCCCCAGGAAGGTCCTCCATTTGGCGGTGGTGAGGACCGATCTGGTCATTACCCCCCACCTGGCTCTTCTCACCCCTCTCTACCTGGCTCTTCTTACCTGGCGCCAGCCACAATCCCCAGAAAGTTGTCGCCACGGCAAGGAGCCACATCCTCTTGGAGCCGTCGGAGGAGGAGGAAGAAGAGGGGGAAGAAGGCCAGTCTCCCACCTCTGCCGCCCTCGGGGCCCTGGGGAGCTCCGGGGGTCTGTGGGGCGGCAGGCAATGGCCTCCTGCCCGCCTGCCTCCCTTCCTCCTCGGCGGAGCGGAGAGACTGGCACTCCGGAGGAAGGCGCCGGCGAGGCAAGACAAGGAGAGCGGAGGGCGGGGAGACCCAGAGACAGAGACACCCCCTCACTTCCCCTCCCCAGGACCACGTGACTGGCATTCTGGGTCCTCCCCCCCATCCCCATTACCCCCATCCCCACACTTTATTACTTTATTTTCCTGGAGGGAGGGGAGAGGGAAGTTTAGGAAGATGATGAGAGCATCCTTCCTTGAAGGTTCTGGTGGAGGAGACTCACACACACACATATACACAGAGGTTTCTTCTCCACCAGAGCAACCAGAGGAGCCCAGGCTATACATCTCTTTCCCAGAAAAAAAAGTGTCCATCCTTTCCCCCCTGTAACTCCTCAGGTTGCTTTCTATGGGAGTGTGTGTGGGGTGGAGACACGCATTCATTACCCAACGCCCGGAGATGATACAACAGGCTCCAAACCGATCCAAACCTCTAGTGCTCAAGAGCATCCATCCTTCCTTTCCTTTCCTTTCCTTTCCTTTCCTTTCCTTTCCTTTCCTTTCCTTTCCCTTCTTTGCCTGCCTCAGTGTCTCACGTTGGCTCCTTCGCAGGTTAACCGGACAGCGTCCTCCTTTTCCAGGACGCGCCCTCCATTTCAGCCTTCTGTCCATTTCAGCCTTCGGTCCAGGAGGAATTCCCAAATGCCCTCCGTTTTGAGCTGGGCGAAGCAGCGTGGGCTGGCTGACACTTCTATGAGTTTTTAGCGTTGATTTTGGTCACGTCCTCCATTTTTTGCCCTGACCCCCCCCCCTCCCCTTTTGCGGTGCCTTGCCCTTCTTCTCCTTGGTCATCTGGCTCACTCGCCTTTGGAGCTGTGCTGTGAGGAAGACTTCCCCTTTCCCTTGGCGTTTGGGGAAATGAAAAAGACAAAGCCAGAAGCACTGGAGGACTTGGAAGAGTTTAGTCTACCTTTCCGAGCAACCAAGTAGATACTTCCGAGGAAGTGAGAGGGTGCTTTCCCTCCCTTTTCCCGCGTGTGGACGGGTGCCAAAAGACTAGTTCTGGTTGTGTGAACAGCAAAGAGCAAAACCTGGGCTTGATGTATTTATGTATTTATTTAATGGCGGCGGCAGCAGCATTGCCTCGCTCCGCACCGCAGAGGAAAGAGGAAAGCTCGGGAAAATGAGGCACGTTTCTCGCTTTCCTTCCCCGGCATGGTGACCAGAAGTCCTCCTTTTCCAGGACATGTCCTCCATCTCAGCCTTCTGTCCTAGAGGAATCCCACAGTCTTCCATTTGCGGGGTGACCACCTCTCCCCACCACAAAGGACGAGGTACCGCAATTTGTAGGACATTCCAGAAAAATGCAGGACAAGACCAAACAAAAGCTCAACACACTCCTATAAGTGTAAATCCGTGCTTCTTAAGTCATGCTCAAAATGGAGGACTGAAGGTTGAAATGGAGGACATGTCGGGGGGGGGAGAGGACACTCTGGTCACTCTGTCCATTTGGAGCATGACTAAAAGCATGGGTGTATAGGAGTCTTTTCAGCTTTTCTTGGGCATGATTTTTTAGCTTTTCTTGGGTCTTGGGCATGAATGTTTAGTTTTTCTTGGGTCTTTTCTTGGGCATGAGTTTATATGGGCATCAGTTTCTCCGAGTGTTTTTATCTTTTCTTGGGCATCAATTTCTCTGAGCCTTTGGGTCCTGTAGTCCCTTTTTTCGCCCGGAATGCCCTCCATTTTGCGGTGCCTTGTCCTCCTGGGCGGTGGGGACCTACCTACCTGGTCACCCTGGCAGAGACCCCCCCCCCCCATGTTAGTTTCTGCCATTCCACATTCACGACGACGTCTTCAACCCGAACAAAAGGCGCAACCCCCCCCCCCGCCCTTATTTTCCTCAGCCATGGAGGACCTGCTGGCTGTTTACAAGCCCTTTGCAACGAGAGAGAGAGAGAGAGAGCATATACTGGGACTTCTTCCCTCCTGCTGCCCTTCATTGGTTCAGGGACAGCAAGGGCCGATACTTCCCGCCCAAAAAAGTGTGGGGAGGGGTGACCTTAAGAGAGGTGGAGGTGGGAAGAGAGCAGGTGGGGAGGAAAGCCCAGCCGGGGCCCGGTACGTGCTGCTGCTCCTCCGCTCTTGGAGGTAGGTAGGTACCTTTTGGCAGCGTCGGAGCATGTTGCATTGCAGAGGTTTGCATCCACCCTGCAGAAACAACCCGGTTTGATACCACTTTTTGACTGCGAGGCTCAGTTGCTATGGCATTCTGGCCTGCTAGCAAGTTCATACCAGAGCAAAGCTTGGAACTGAAGTGGCACTTGCTCCGTTCCTTCATCCGCACCAAGCCATTGGCCATAAACTTCATCCTTGAGGGTTGGCTCAGGTTTCTTCCCAAGGTTGCCTTTTGGGGGGGAAGCACTGCCAGGGGACCAGCGCAATGAATGAAGAAGCCTCCTCTTCCCCCTCCAACACAAGCAGACTCTTCCTCGATCAAGGGAAGGGAAGCGTTGCCTGGTTTGGCATTTTTCCTCCCCAGTTTGGAAGCCTACACCTGTGGGCTTAAAGCAGGAGGAGACTCAAGGGGGCTGCAGAGGTGTGCCTCCGAGTGAGTCATTTTGGACTTATGGTGACCCAAGGGGGTTCTCTAGGCAAGTTTCTTCAGAGGGGGTTTGCCGTGGCCATCCTCTGAGGCTGAGAGAGTGTGACTTGCCCAAGTGGTGTCTTTTGAAACGCTCCATTCTGCCCCAATAAGCACGCCCTGGGCCTGCCCTCCCTAGCCAAGCATCGCTCTCCCTTTGCCTTCTCATCCTGCAGAAATAACCCGGTTTCATAGCGCTTTAACAGCCATGTCTCCATGCGATGGGATTCTGGGATTTGTATGTTGTTGTGGCGCCACAACAACATACAAATCCCAGAATCCCATCGCATGGAGACATGGCTGTTAAAGCGCTATTAGACCGGATTATTTCTGCAGGGCGCACGCAACCTATGAGGCATTAGAGAGGCTGCAGCCTCAAGGCACCATATAGATATCATCGGCTACTGAAAGTCCGTGACTGTGTGGGTTCGTGTCCGTATGGTCTTTTGGTTAGAGAACAAGTTTTGGCTGAGGAAGCCTCTTCCTTCTCCCGCAAAAAGCCTTTCTTCCTCCAAAAAAAGGACAAAGCGCGGGAACATCAGTTCCTTTCCTCAAACCCGACCAGGGAAGCCAGTCTAGTTGGTTCAAAGTGGGCTTGAAGGCTCTCCAGGCGTTGCTGGCTTGGGTTACTACTCCCAGAAGCCCCAGCCAGCATAGCCAGTGGTGGAGGATGCTGGGAGCTGGAGTCGGACATCACGTTGGAAAGCATGGCTTTTGTGGGGAGATAGGGACTGGAATACAAGCGGCATGGACTTTGCTCGGGTATCTTTGGCGGGAAAGGGGGGATTTGGGGGACCCTCCTACTCATACTAGAGGCAGCGGCGCTTGTGGCTTTGGGCTGCGCTTCCCATCTCCTCCTCGTTGTAAGAAGGCAGCAACTCCCAGCAGCCCCAGGCCTTTAGATACGCTACCTAAAGCTCATAGGAGGTTATTTCCTTATTTATTTTCCAGTCCAGAAGGCTGCACTTGTACCTAGAGAGAGATCTTGTGGCACCTTTGAGGCTCACTGAAAGAGAAAGAAAGAAGTTGGCAGCTGGCAGGAGCGCTTTCCTAGACTCCAGTCTCCTTCCTCAGGTGCATTTGGTGGGATGGAAAGCCAGGGACAGACCTGTCTATATGCGCCACTGGTGTGTGAGAATGTCAATTCGAATTCAAGCTCCTTTGTGTGTGGAAATGAAGCGGCAAGTCCGGTGTTAACGATCGATGGTCGTTAGCCGGATGGAGTGGAAATCCGCCGACCTTCTTAAGAAATTTGCCCAGACATCTCCTTTCTCAAGAATATCTATTTCTCAAGGAAATGGTAAGCCACGCTTCTTTGCCATGCTCGAAATGGAGGACCTCCTGGGCAGAAGGTGGAAATGGAGGACAGGTTCTGGAAAAGGAGGGCGCTCTGCTCACACTGCGGAGACCAGGGTTCGAATCCTGTGACTAGTGGGCAATTCACGCTCTCTCAGCCTCAGAGGAAGGCAAAAACAACCCCCCTCCCCCCATGATAGGGTCGCCATAAATCGGAAACGACCTGAAGATAACACACACGAACAGGCGCTCAAATATGCGGAGAAAACGCGGGAACGGGAGGTGGGTTGTGTTGCCACAGTGTATACTAGGCAAGTTTAGGCGCTGGATTTAACAGCTTTATCCCTCCCTGCTCCCCCCCCCCCCCATTTCAGAGGACAATGCCTGTAATTTATTTTTATGTCGCCTTTCTCCCCAAAAGGGACCCAAGGCGGCTCACAAGAAAAACCACTTTAAAAACATTTTTTTTAAAAAAGAAAATGTAATGCATTCTAAGAAGCAGACTCAAGTCCACCAAACTCATGGTACCAACTTCTGTCTTTCAGTTAAAAGGCTCAAAGATGGTGCAAGATCCCTTAGCAGACTGTGTCTCCTCTTGCTACCTGTTGCATCGCAGGAAGGGAAAGCTTTGTGCGTCTCGGGTTTTGGGTGACCAGAGGTCGTCCTCCTTTTCCAGGCCCTGTCCTACCTTTCAACCTTCTGCTTTAGTGGCCATCCAACCTCTCGTTTTGGAGAGCCCCTGAAAACCAAGGAGCGAACCAGCTGTGGTTTGAGTGACCAGAGCTGTATTCAGTAGTCACCTACATACCCAAAGGGGGCTAGATCCTGTCTCATCTTGGAAGCTAAGCAGGGTCAGGCCCCGTGTCCCTACTTGGATGGGAGACTGCCAAAGAACACCAGGTGCTGTTTGTAGGCTGTGTTTCAGAGGTGGGAACTGGCAAAAGTACCTCCTGAACATTCCTTGTTTAGAAAACCATATGAAATTCATGACGTCCTCATAAGCCAATAGGCAATTTGAAGGTACATACACACTCACTCACTAATATTATGGTACCTATAGGACAAATGTTATTTTGAGCCAACGTGCCATGGTGGTTTGAGTGTTGGACTAGGACTCTGGAGATCAGGGTTTGAATCCCTGCTCAGCCATGGAAACCCCATGGGTCACCTTGGGCAAGTCACTCTCTATCAACTTTAGGGGAAGGCAATGGCAAACCTCCTCTGAACAAATCTTGCCAAGAAAAAAAACACACACCTGTGATAGATTCACCTTAGGGTTTCCATATGCCGGAAACAACTGAAGGCACACAATGACCATCACCACCAGGTGCCCAACAGGCAAGAGAAAGCAGTCTCTCTATGTCTTTGTGGCCACAATGCAGAGGAAAGTAGTTGCAAATCTTTTTCAGTCAGGGTGACCGGAGCTGCAAAGGACAAGGCATCGTAAAATGTAGGACATTTGAGGAAAAATGGAGGACTTGACCAAAGAAAAGCTAAAAATATTCATATAAATAGAAATTCATGCTTCTTAGTTATGCTCTAAGTTCATGGTGAAAGTTCCTCCTGGACGGAAGGTGAAAAGGTAGGACATATTCTAGAAAAGGAGGATGTCTGGTCACCCTGCTCCCAGGGGGTGTTGGCCTGTCTCTTCCTCTACAGGAAGATTCATTCTTTTTTTCTCCTTTAGGTTTGCCTCAAAGAAACATCATTAAAGTTGGGGCTCTTCACTCTGTGCACAAGAAACCTGTAAAACAAGCACATGCCTTAAACATAAAATGAATAACTAAAGACTGTTTTTATTTTATCATGGACCCAGATCTCTACCTCTGCTTTTTCTCCCTGCCAACCATAATTTCCAGCTTTCCATTTTGTGGCTGGAGTACTTCATCTTGCACAAGATAATGTGTGTTGTATGTCTATTACAACTCATATACTGGCCCCTGATGGCTTTTTCCAGCCTCATCTTTCACAGCACTCTTTGCTTTTCATTATTCACCATCTTGTCTCAAAACAGAGGGAGCAGGCGCTAGAGAGGCCTGAATTAACCTTAAATTAGTTTTTAGTTGCCATGTAGCAAATTCATTTGACTGATTTTGTATCCTGTCTGCACATTTATTAATGGAGGAGAGAACCTAAGACTTCATGGTATGAGAAAGGAATCTGGTGAATCATTAACCATGCCTTTCTTACAGCTAATTCTCTTTTTGAGGAAATGTTCCTATATTTCTTGACACATATTTTACACAAAACTGGAAAAATAGTTCTTAACAATTCATTTCCAGGTAGTTTTTGGAATCTCTTGACAAAATGCATGCTGAATATGTATAGGAGGACATGGATATATTTCATTGTTTCAATATCCAGATGTGATATGACTTTTATTCAGAAATAAATGCTAAAAGAAGTTTAATCAAAGTCAGACAATGAAATCCCACCCTGAAAACAACATGAAATGTAACATTGCACAAAAGTATTGACAATGTAACTCTGGTAGTACAACATCATACTGGGGAGGTGTCTATGTAGGAGGGATGAACAGACATACACTACAAACCTAATAATGCTTCAAGAAGTATCCGAAATATAGCTTGCTTACAGACTGTACAAAAGTTGTTATAAATACTTCACATCTAGAAAAAATATGTCCCACCTTTGAAATAGACTTTTCCCTTACATATAAACAAACAGCTTTGTAGGGGGAAAAAGCCCTCCACAAATGTGTTTGCTAGCACCAATCATTTTCTTGTTAAAAAAATTTAAGTGTAAATTGCAAATCTAAATTGAATTTTAGTCCATAATTCCCAGATTAATAGAGTTATGGTAAAAATCAGATCAGAGTTGAATCAACACAGTAGGTAATTATGATGGAAAGCTGATAAATGGGAAGAAGAATATGTCTCTGAGGTTTTGCCCAAATAACTTTTAACAAAAGCATAAGCTCACTGAGAATCTTGGTTTCAAAACTGCACTAAGACAGATATTTTAAAAATGTATGTTGTACAATGTGGTCCAATGAAATTCATTATAGACCATTTGGCAAGTTCAAATTTGCATTAAAGCAGTATTTCTACACACAGTTTTAAGACTAAAAAGTTTATAAATCTTTATTTTACAACAAAAAGGTGACTAAATTTGTTAATATTAACATCAATGTTTACAGTTAGTAAACTGCCATTTCAAGAGCATGGCACTAATTAGTATTTATTGCTGTCACATTTTTCTACAAATATAATTATCTTTCCCCTCAACCCCAAAGAACATTTTTACAACTTCTGTACAAATATTCTTAAAAGTGCAAAATTAAGACTATTCTTTTTAAGTAACCCGAGTTATGGTAACTATTTAAGTTTCAGTCTTTCTGTTACAATTACGCCCTCTTTATTGCTCGATATGAATATATCTAAATATATCATATTGTGAGTCTTAACAACTTGCTTGGAAAATTTTGAATGGCTCTTCCTTTAAAAAAAAAAAAGTTCTCTTCTTCCTTAAGTGCTCGATTTAGTGTCCACTGCACTGGCGAGTGTCTCTTTATTCATACATCATTTGAGCCTTGGCTTGCACAAGATGAGAAGCTATCATATAAAGAGTCACTCAAGGATTCCAAGTGGTCTGCACCAGTTCTATCAGAACTGTTTAGAGAAACTTCTGCATTCTTCTCATTTTCTTCTTCTTTTTGCCCTTCAACAACATGCAGACTGTTCTTTTCTTTTCCCAAGAAAATGCTGCTGCTGCTGCTGTTAAATGTGTTGAGAGACTCTAGGGAAATTTTAGATAACCTCTTCCCAGAATCTTCCTCTTTTTCTTCAGGTTGCTTCAATTTCTGAAACAAATTAGGGAAGGAGGGGGCAAGAAATTAGAAATGACAGTTCTTGCAAAAACAACAACAACAACAACAACGTTATCTGAGCTGTAAATAGTCAATTATGATCACGGGTAACTGTAGAAAAGGAACTGCTAGTTAAATACTTTGGGGCTTACTTAATTCCTTTCCACACACACACCCTCGAAATTAAATGCCATAATAAAGTCCATTTTGGGATAAATCACAGCTTTAATGATTCTGCTCAGGCAAATAGGACTCAATCTGCAAAACAGTTAAGTGCCATTTACATTTTAAGCAGCTAATATTGGAATTTGTATGTGTGAAGTATCTCCAGCATCACATAATTTACATTTTCCATTCTTCTTAAGGAATGATTTTTAAGGACAACTGGATATTCATCAGACTCTATTATTTATTTCATTTGGATTCCACCGCACCCTATCTTGAAAGCTTGTGGGACCAGTCACAGTGGTTGCACTGCATACAATTCAGCAGAAGATAAGATACAGTTAAAATAGGGCATGTTTAAACCGTGTCAAATGGAAGTAAAAGACCAAGTCCCATTGATTTCAATGGATGGGATCAAAACTGAAATTCACCCATATAGGCTGGCTTGGCCTAGTTGATCCTGCTTAATGAAGAGGATTCTATGTGATTTCCTTTCCCCTTGTACCATAGCTAGTATCCACGGCGGGGTCCTGGGATTTAATCCCAGCCCATGTATCTTAGTGCCATAAAGTAATGTTTGATTGCAGAATTTCACACAGAACTAGACCTACGCCTATGGAGCTGGCATTCTGTTAGTGGCATACACATGTGTAAGTCACGCTATACATGCAGAGCAAATTATTTGCCATAGCACAACAGATATGCTCCATTGACAATGGTGGAAGTGGAGTTGCACATATAGCAATATTGCATATTGTATTTATGCACTGTACAGTGTGGTTGCACACTGTGCAATGGCACTTAGTCATTGCCATGTATTGTATGATGTTGCTATTCTGCATGGAGGTTGCGTAATTCTGGTGCAGTATGTCTTCACATGTGGATATTTATACTACACTGAGGTGATGCTGGATGCAGCCAAAGTTTATCCCTGACTTTCAGCCACTTGCTACAAAGGTTCTCCCCATGCCATTTTGTAGTTGAACCATCATGCAAAGAAGCATCTCAGACAGAATTATTCCCCACATAATCCGTGAAACAAATGGAGAGGTATGAAGATGATGGTGATGATAATGATGATGTATAATTGCAACATGAAGCTCTGGACAACCTATGGTATCCAATTTCAGGGCACTGACACTTCAGAGATTTTGCACTCTCACAAAGTACTGGAGGTTCAGGGAGGCAAGAGAAATGCCTAGTCACTGACAAACTGGCTGCTTTTCAAAACATGTAAACTGTGTTTGTTGAGCAGTTTTGAATATGGTCTACACCAGTTCTAACATTTGATGAGCAGTTGTTTGAGCTCAGAGTTAAACACCCATTCCAGTGTCATGTGCAAACAGTTCAAGAAAATGTGGAATACAAATGGGTTGGTGCTGTAATGCTAAGGCATCCTATCCTCCCATAAAGGAAGAAATATACCTGGCAGGCAGCTTGGTACACCGTGAGAAGTCCAGTTTGGTTATAGTGCGGTCACAACAGTAGTTGAATTGTATTTCCACATTGGATGAAATGTGGTGGGGCACTTTTTTCATCAATGTCGAATTAACAGAATATCTGCTATCCAAAGACCTAACATCTTTTGGCACCGTATGACAGAATAAGCCATTACTGCTCTCAAATCCCCAGGTATTATAAGAAATCTACCAGGCAAAGAACCACATATGGTCATCCCAAGTGTGCCATCTCATGGTGCTATTCCAAGCCTGTTTAGGACAGGGGTACATTGACCTCAGTAGCAATTGCTTTGTTTTTTTTGTGTAGGAAATTACCCCATCATACCATTAATAATTTTAACCATGATACTATTAATCTTCCTAGCTTTATAAAAATAGCTATCTTTCTTTATGTCAATTTACTAATGTGGGTGGGGGTTCATGCCAGGATTTATTTTTAGCCAGAAATAGCAGTGGTAATATTTTGAGGGCATATGTTAGTCACATTTTTCTTCTTTTTGAAGAAAGGGAAGTTTGTAGGTATCCAAAACAAAATGTTCTGCCAGATACGGATAATTGCTCTCTGGTCCTGGATGTTTGGGTATTATGAAATACTATTCATTCTAAACTAGGGGTGAACAAAGTATGAGCCCAGTTGTTGCTTTAGAGCAACTCCCATCAATCTTAGCAGTTTATCACATGGGGGCAAACTGCAAAAATCCTGTGCAGAAACAGGATTTAAAAACCAGAAAAATCCACAAAAGCGGGTAGTTTTTCGCACGACGGGGTTAATGTGACATTAATCCGAAAAGAAAGTAGACAAAACCTGCCCCTTTTTACTTTCAGGATTTTCAGAAAGTAAAAAGGAGTGGGTGGTTTTGTCTAGTTTCCATTCGGGTTAATGTTGCATTAATTCTCATTAATGCGAATGTCATCTGAAAAACAACCTGCTTTTGTGGGTTTTTCCTACTTTCTGTTCAGGTTGACCCCGAATGTTATCTGAAAAACTACCCACTTTTGCGGGTTTTCCCCCAGTTTAAATCCAGTTTCTGCATGGGATTCGTCCCATGTGATAAACTCCTTAGTCAGCATGGCCAGTGGTGAGAAATGCTGGGAATTCATTTCTTCTAAACCAACAACATCTGGACAGCTGCACTTCTCCTAAACCAGTTTGATACCCATAAACATTTTTGTGGAAATGGGGCATTTTTGTCTGGTGAAATCTACTGGCAATTCCCCAAGAGGCCAGAAAATACAGCAGAACTACCCAATGCAAGTTTGCATTTTGTTTTTTTTAAATCTTTCTGGATGAGAGTTAAAAGGAGATTCTATATAATGCAGACATTAATGAGATTTGTTAGAAAATAATCTTGCATTTTCAAGGTGTAAGCTCATTGAACTGAAGTTCTCTACAACAGAAACGAAAGCGACAAGAGAGGAAATTGCACTGAACTGTCCAATCCCCTCACACCAGAGTCAATCAGATAGCAGCTAGGTCTACTTGGAAAGGTGTTGCAGTTTGAAACAAAATGAAACAATGGACATATATTAAAAATGCATAGCTGAATTGTACAGTATCAAATTTATCTCTGCTTGAAGAGTTTTTATCATCTGTTTTAGGAAGGAGTTCAATAAAAAAGTGGAACCTGATTTTCTCAATCAGCTTTTAAAAAAAACCCAAAACCTTTCATCTCTTGATCCAGATAAAATAATAAAAGAAATATATAACTCTGAACATATTTGAGGCTTTACAGATGCACAAGATTTTCAGCATCTATTGTTAAATGGGTGTACCATTCATACAATAAAGGCACACTCATTCCTCATTTTCAGTATTTGTGCCAGCAGAAATGAATGGATCAATAGACTATTGGCAACCCAAGAACAAACACTGTTACTTTCTGTTTGGAAAGCAAGTGAAATGTCTGATTTAGGATCATCCAACAAACATATAGACAGGATTATACAGAGTGTACCAGAGTGTACCAGAGAAGAAAAGTACATAACACTTTGAAAATTAGTTCTGAAGACTTTAGCTTCTGTTTTGATACATCAATTAAACATAAACTCAACATACTTCTCATGCATTATTTTTAAAAAGCTGCAAATACTTATTATTCTTATATTTCAAGTCTAGTTTGTAACTCAGTGGGACATGGTTACTTAAAAATTATAAAGTGAAATGATAATAACCCATATTTTGTATTCTAGGAATAAAACAAGTCAATGTGATGGACCTATATTTGCTGCTGAATAACATTAATATTATTTACACCACCTATTTTCCCCACAATCAGATTATAGCATCTATGCTTGCCTATTCCATTCTGAGGGTGAGGTAAGCCATTTGAAATTCTAGTCCAACATGTATTGATCAAAATGACCAAGCACTAAATACTTCATGGGAACAAGCTTCTCTTAAAATCAGTAGGGCTCCAAGGAACACCAGACCCAATAAAAGGCATGTGCTCAGGTATGACTTCAAATATTTTTTAATGCTTCTGCTTTCATTCATTATACACTGTGTACTTGCGTATGATGAAACACCTCTATGTATGTATGACAATCATTTCCCTTTATAGGAAAAACAACAACATCTTTTGCACTTTGGATAATGCTCAATATGTTGAGCTTCACAATATTCTAGAGGTCTAATCAATAAAAAGTAAAAAGGTAAAGGTTTCCCCTTTGACAAGGTTGTCAAGTCATGTCTGACTGTAGGGGGCAGTGCTCATCTCCATTACTAAGGGCCTTTGCAGACTGCCAGAAATAGTGCAAATTGAGGCCACTTTAACTGCCCTGGCTCAGTGCTAGGGAATCATGGGAATTGTATTTTTTTTTCTGAGACATTGAGCCTTCTCTGTCAGAGAGCTCTGGTGCCACAATAAACTACAGTTCCCATGATTCCCTAGCACTGAGTCAGGGCAGTTAAAGTGGCCTCAATTTGCACTATTTCTGGCAATCTGCAAAGCCCTAAGTCAAAGAGCCAGCATTGTCAGAGACTACTTGCTCTGTGGGTCATTAGGCCAGCATGACTGCACAGAACACTGGTTCCTATTGTAGGGAAGACATTTCATAATGATGCTGTCAATCCAATTTACTCTTTGTTGTTCTGTGCCTTCAAGTTGTTTCTAACTTGTGGTGATCCTAAGGAGAACCTACCACAGGACTTTCTAGGGCTGAGAGTGTGTGACTCATCTATGGTAACCCAGTGGGTTTCCATGGCTGAGCAGGGAATCAAACCCTGATCTCGTCGCACTCCAACGCTAGAACTACTACATTATACTGGCTCTCACTACCCTCTTAGTGTAGCACAAATACCTGTATGTGGACATACACAACACAGCACTATGCAACCCTCAAGCAGAACAGCAACATTGTGCAACACATGTCAATGACTGAGTGCCATGTCACAATACATGATGCACAACCACAGTGCATCGGACGGACAACCATCTTATCCTAAGCTTTATTTTGAAGTCAGAGTCGGAGTTGATCCATTTCAACCAACTTTAACTTCAACTCCACCAACAATTTCTTCTGACTGATTCCATGATTCCAAATCCACCTCCACAGCCCTGCTGCTAACCCCCTTTTTGTACATGGCAAATTGACCCTCTTTCTGCCCTCACCCCCAAGGAGCCCAACTGCCCTGGCAGTTTATGATGGTGGAGCTTCTGGTTGCTGGTCAAGGAAAGACCATAGACCTCTGCAGCAGACTCCCTATGGATGGGGTGATCCACAGCATCTTATAATCCCTAGGCTGCACACCCAAAATGAGAGGATTGCTATTAGTTTGGCATGTGCACAGTGGTGGTAAAAGAAATAACATGCCTCTGTTTAGCTCCACTAACACTGTATGAAGAACATAGTTTTATCTCAACAGCACACTTAACTGAATGTGCTCATTGCTCTCAACCAGCAACTCAGATGATTGTTTATATAGGTAAGGATCTAAAAGCTCTTAGCTTGAATGGAAATACTTCTGTGCTATTGAAGGGGATTGTCAATTCTGCCTCTGATGATTGCCCCCTCACACATAACCGTATCACACTTTGTTCGGGGAGATCTTGCTATCAAGAATGCTTGGGAGAGGTGTGGGTTGACAGCTATAGCAAAGAGAAGCAGCAAAATAAGCCATGCTTGGTACTCACATTATACACACACACACAGTTTAATTTCTAAATCTGAGTCACAGACCACTGAGCTATTGACAGCCCAGTTCTACAAATCAAATTCAGCTGCCACACATGAATTGTTGATCTTATTGGAATTTAAGTCTAGAAATGACTTGCAGAAGACATCTCTGCAGTCCTAAATCTATACAGATCTCTCAAGAGGTCTCTTGAAAGGCGACAACTGGCAGATACAGCCAGTTTTAGATGGAGAAGGAGCACTTCCAAAAGTTGCTCTGAAGATTCTTGTTGCACTGCCAGTAAAGTTGTTCCTGACCCTGTTACAAGGGTCTTAGCTGTACATCTAAGCCCGTGGTTTGCATCTTGCACATGATCTTGTGACTTTGGCTGTAGAATGCCAAACCATTAAATGAAACTGCATTTTTTCACATATTTTCAGTTATACATTTTTGTTTGGAATATACATGACACAGCTAAGATTTTTTTTTTTTACAGAAAGAACACAATCAATAATAATTTGTATAAATGCTGTACAGATTTGTTTCCAGACTATCCCGCCACCTTAGGTAGAACCTAGACTAGTACAGTTGTCCCTCCCCATTCGTGGACTTTGAGTCCATGGTCTCGCTCTTCACAGGAGGGACAAGCGAACACCCACGCATGCACCACGGGCGCACACAACATTATTTTCAATGGGCTTGAACATTTGTGAGCCACCATTTTCGTGTGTGTGGGGTGTGTGTGTGTGGAACAGATCCCCCATAAATTGGGAGGGGCTACTGTACATCTCTATTAATGTTATGTAACAGACTGAGAAAGAATGTCCTCTTTCGCCTACTTCGAAAATTGCCTCCTTTTAATGTAAGTTCAGTCCCATAGAAATCAGTGAGCTTAACCTGAGATTACAATGTGCTATAAGACTGTCCTAAGATAATAAAAATTATATTATAGGGAGAGATGTATGGACGTTTTCCTCCAAATGGTGGAAACTATGTAGACATAATACCAGACTCCTCCTAAGAGAATTTAAGGATAGATGTGCAAAGGAAGATAAGGTGGTTTGCCTCTCACTCTGGACAGGGAACTGACAGCTGATTCCAGATAAAGAAACAGTATGAGTATGGATAAAAATAAACTGGAAAGCCCTTGTATGGCTGCATTCGCACTGCAGAAATAATCCTGTTTGACACTACTTTAGCTACATCCTCACTGCAGGAATAATCCAATTTGATACCATTTTAACTGCAATGGCTCAATGCTATAGAATTCTGGGTATTTTAATTTGTTGTGGCACCAGAGAAGGCTAAATGTTTCACAAAACTACAATTTGCAGAATTCCATAGCATTGAGCCTTGACAATTAAAGTGGTGACAAACTGCATTATTTCTGTTGTGCAGATGCAGCCTTTGACTGCCATGGTTCAATGCTACGGCATCCTGGGAACTGTAGTTTTCTGAGACATTTAGCTTTTTTTGTCAAAGATCTCTGGTGCCACAATAAATTACAGTTGCTATGATTCCATAGCACTGAGCCATGACAGTTACAGTGGTGTCAAACTGCAAACAAGTTGTCATGGCAGCTAAAGTGGAATACAGTGCTATAATGTGTAGTATGAAAAGGCATCAGGAATAGGCAACATCAAGGTCCTGATCCTCAGTATCCATAATTAGGGACTGGGGCCATTTTTGGGGGAACACTTGTAATTGTTAAATGTGAAGATGCTAAGCATATACACACACTATTCAGGATATATATATATATATATATATATATATATATATATAATGATTGACAGCAGTTGCTTCCATGTAATGCATGAACTATCAAACTGTATGGTACTAACATATGAAATTAGTCCAGAAGTAGAAAAGTGTGTCTTTTGCTTTTCCTGTTTTTATATCAGATAATTTCTCATTTCTCAACTTCTTTGTCCTTGAGAAGTAACTTCCAATTGTCCAATCATAAAGTGGCAGCTGGTTTTGAAGTTCGGGATATGAGAGACAGCTCATGATGCATTTGTTAGCCAAGTAATATATGAAGAACCTTTCCCCAGCACACCTCTAAGCTTAATCTTCAAGACAACCTATTTGCAGAACAGATTAACATCTGCATCCTGCTGCCTTTGGAATAAAGATGTTATGCAATAATCTTTAATGCACATGGCCAAATCATTACAAAAGGATGTGATTAATTATGTTCAAAAATAAACTCAATTACATATCATCTTCCTTCTTAAATTTATGGGAACAAACTCTTCTCATTTCATGTTAAGAGAATAAAGCAGGGGTTACCCAATTCTTGGAGCTTAGCCAGAGACAAACCCATCATATTCAGTGTTCTCAGCTTTTGCTTTGAATATGTGTTACTTCTTGTCTTTTGTATATTGGAATTTTTGTAAATTTCTCTTTCCTGCATATTAAAAATCCTACATTGAATCCTATTCTTGTGAAATGCCAGTTGTCCTCACTCTCTACAAAATAAGGAAAGTATATAATTAAGACAATGGTTAGGTAATTCACCCAAAATAACCTTCCTCTTTTCTTTTTCTTTTTTCTAATTTTATGTTGTTAAGAACTATGATAATTTTTTTTTTACAATTTTGGTATTTGTGGAAGGATTTCAATTTTGTTGAAGCCAAAGCTACAGATAGGTTTGGGATTATCCTGAACAATATAGAAATGTTGTCACCTGTGCTTAGAACAATTTGAAGATACTGTAAAAAACAAAACAAAACAAGTAGTATTACAAGCTTTTGGTTATAAACTGGAGATCTCTTTCAGATTCAAGCCACCACTGTATTTCCTCCAAATCCACTACCAATTTTAGCCACTAGGAAGCAGAGTTTGGCTCAAAACTTAGTTGTTGTCTTTTGCTCATGTTTAAATCATTATTTTCCTAATGCACTTTTAGTGTGAATCAGTACCTTTTCTTGCTGATAAGAGCCATTCTGCAGGATATCAGATAAATATTGTATCTAGGGGAATTGGGTGGCTCAGGGATTTGGTAACAGTATATAGAGCCTTTAACCCAGAGGTCAATGGTTCAGATCAAATCTGGCCTACCCAAGTGACTGAAAATCATTATTATCACAAGCTTGCTTGATGGATCCTGACTAACTCCTGATACTGAGTTTATTTGCTAGATGTTCACAGCATCATTGGAAAGGGAAAAGGAGAAAAATGATGGTGGTGGGGGGGATCACCAAAAGAAAGCCACCAAAAAGTAAGAAAACTGGTATCTACAACCTTTTTCCTAGTTATCAGATGCTGGATGGAGTTTATTGACAATTTAAAATGACAGTGTTCATATATGAACACACACACACATTCATCCTTAAGGTTTTAATTAAAACTGTATCACCAAACTAATAGATTACGTATTGTTCTGGGCATTTACAGTTACAGAAACAAAGCAAAATAGCACGATATGCTACCCCTTGTACATTTAAGTAAATAAACTGCAGTGTAGCATACCCCTTATTTGTCAGGCTGCTTTACTAATTATTCTGCAGAAATGTGTATGTATTCATTTGCTTTTCAAAAAAAAAAAAAATTTCTCTATTGTGGTCCACACCGTGAAACTTTACACATACTAGCTATGTAGCAGAAGCACTAAGAGCCCTGTTAGTGAATTGTGAAGATACATTACAGGACACCATCAAGTTTCCTGATGCACCTCATTCTCATTGTGCATATGCCTTGATGTGTGATAGTCACTTTGCTGGCTCCTCTTTCTAGCAATGTAACAGCAGCCCCTTGATGAATATGGATGTTGAAAAATGGCTCAGTTCTAGGGTTGCCATAATTCTCTTCCACAAAACCGGGACAAAATGTAGGGGGATATGTAGGACCAAATGTGGGACAAAACATAGGACATTCAAGAAAAATGGAGGACATGACCAATTAAAAACCAAAAACATTACTCAAAGAAAAAAACATTAATATAACATTAAACATAAATATAATAAAACATTAATATAAATATAAACCTTGGGGCTGGGATTTCCTGGATTCTTCTGGGGTTTGGCCAGCCAGCTGAGGCCCCATGCAGCTGCAGCAGGAAGGCCTTGGACCTCCTCACAGCTTGGCTGGCTGGCTGAGGCCCCAAAGAGCTGTGGCAAGGAGGCCTTGCCCCCTGGGTGTCTTTGGGACCTGCTTGGCCGGCAAGCTGAGGCCCCGCTCAGCTGCTCCAAAGAGGCCTCGCCCTGGATGTCTTGAGGCTTGCTTGGCCAGCTGGCCGAGGCCCCGCATGGTAACACCAGGGTCAGGGAAGCTTTGCTGCCCTGGATCGCCAGCTGGGACATGATCCTAAAACCGGGTGGGACATCCCAAAGAGCCTTAAAAACTGGGATTGTCCTGGGAAAAACTAGGATATGGCAACCCTACTCACTTCCCACAGACCTAAATCCACTTATGAAGACGCAAGCCCCCAAGTGAATTTTGGCCCTCTTCTCTGATACTAGGAATGAGTATTTAAGAAATATTTTAAAATACATGTACAAATGGCAAGATTGTTAACTGTGATGGCAGTTAACAACTTTTGGGTCATTTGAAATTGTAACTATAAATATTTTAAAACTGTACATTCCCAAGGTCTGAACTGAGGACACCAGCAAAACTGCAGCTGAAGATATCCGAGAGAGAGAGAGAGAGAGAGAGAGAGAGAGAGAGAGAGAGAGGAATAGTGCACACACAAGAGAGGAAGAAATAGGTGTTTTTTTAAAATCCTTTCCAATTTAAGTTGTGACATAGTTACATACCAATTTCAGATACGGAGTGAAGAACTCGTAGGACTGGTAACTCATATATATATATATATATATATATATATGTTCAGTTTAGTTAAGCAGCAGTTTAAGATGATCAAATACACAGAAATAAAACCTTCCTTTGTCTCACAGGTGCAGAGCAATTGGGTTTTAGATTAATAAAGAGAAGTGAAATGAATGTTGCTTTTAGCAAAATATATCTGCAGAATGCTACTGTACAGAAGGAACACACACAGCCAAATTGCTAGGAGAATTAAATATAGATCAACAAAATCAATACTTAATTGTATAACTCAAGGTCTTTCATTTCACACCTAATTACTGATCAGAAGTACCAAGTATGCTTGCTTTTGATTAAAAAATAAAAATGTTACAAGAACTGGAATAATTTCCAAGCGTTTTACATGTTCAAATCTGCAAGTTATTCTGCCTTAGTTTATTCAAGGTCATATTGATCTCATAATCTATACTGCTTATCATGCTAATTTGATTTGATTAGTCCTAGATGTCTTAGAATTCACTGAAGAAACTTTTTATTTATGGTACATGCTAACTAATGGGACATTGAATAAACTTTGCAGTGCCCATTAGAAACATTCTCCACTTTTCATTTTTGGAAAATGCAGATTTTCTATTGTTAACAAGCTCCTTGAAAGCATTGGAACTGAGTCAAATAACAATACAAATCAGATCAGTCTCTACCTTCCTCTCTCTTTCAGTCTTTCCCTATCCCACTCACTCCCCAGCCACATAGCTGGGGATAAATTACAGTCAATTTTGATGGGTGAGGCAAAGAAATTTGTGTTATAAAAAGGACCTTCATTTAGGTTTCAAGCTGGAATCAGCAGTTTTCCAACTGCTGAAAACTAAAGCTACATTCAACCCAGCAGGTTTTTAGGTGCAATTTGATGCCAAAATTACATAAGAAGCACAAGCAGTTCATAATACATCCTGTGATTGCCACTTTTATAGCACAATCCTATACATGTCTATTCAGAAGTAAATCCCATACGTTTTAGTGGGACATTCTTACCACTTACTTGATTCCCAGGTAAGTGGGTATAGGATTAGCTACTATTCAGTGCTTCACTTCCAGGTTCTGAGTTCATATGAAAGCTCTTATTATATAAAAGAAATGGGGGGGGGGGGAGACATTTCCCATAATTCAGCTGGAAAAAGTTAGGTGGTGTTGTTCTTTCATTTCTGTCCCTGTCCTTTCTCTTATCTGAGCCTTTGAGCAAAAAACCAACTGAAACAAGTAGCCACAGGCCACAATAAAACAAATTAAAATTATTTGGGGGCTAATTTTGAATTATTTTACAGAAATAACTAAAACGAGTTACTTCTCAAACCCAGAAATGAGTTGCTTTCAAATGGTTTCTTTCTCCCGCTGAAAAAGCTCTTAAACAATGAAAATGGGAAGAGCAAACATAGATTTGGAGGAGGAAGTATTTAGGGAAAAGAGCCCCATTCAACCTGTACATGTCAATTTGAAGTGTCGAATAGAGCCCATGCACCAAAACTGAAAAACATAGCTAATTAAATGAGGCCAATTAATAGCACAGAATAAGGAAAGTATAGCAGCCATCTATTAACAATACTATTCCTTTTCAATCAATCATTCATTTAGTGTCAAAAGCCTACTTCAATAAAACATCTTTGCCAGCCACTGGAAATATAAGAAGGAGGGGACCAGCCTAGTCTCCTTTCAAAAAACATTTCATGGCTTGGAGAAGCCACCAAGAAGGCCCTCTCTTGCCTCTGACCAGATGTGCCCTTGAGGGTGGTGAGATCAAGAAAAGCCCCACCCCCAAGGAACCCCAAACCTGGGCAGTCTCTGTTAGAATATAGATGGGTTATACAGTCAAAGGTGAAATGTAGAGATGTGTGTGTGGAATTTTCCTCATGAGCACAACATCTAGAAAAACAAAGTGAATCTAACACCAGATGGCCAAGTAGACATAAACATGTACTTTCCCAAAGGTACAACTCATGGACACAGACTTTGTTATGAGAAAGGCTTGATAGCAGTATCCAAAACATTGTTAGGCTTGGGAAAGGAGTCACGTGGTGGATGATGGACAGCAAGAGGCTGGGTTAATATACATCATACAAACATTATCCAATTAACATAAGGTTAACACCCACAAGGTGGAGAATGGGAAGGGCCTAGAGAATATTGTGTTTAAGAATGTTTATTGTTCAAGATGTGAGCACGTGTGTGGCTGGCAGCAGTGGTTTCAACTGCAACAAGTTGGGATCCTAAGCTTTTGGGATTATTAAAGATGTAATCTTGCATGGCTGAACTGGACAAGTTCATCACAATGGATTTTACTTAGCTATTTTATTTTTCTTTTATATGCATTAATAAAACTATGCTTTTGGACTTTACAATGTGTCTTCTTGACTGAGGAAGACAGGTTTCTGAAGAAGGGAAGCTGAGCCAGTTGATGGTAAGAGTTACAAAGTGGCTGTGGATCACAGCAGCCAGCTTGTCCTGCAGATTCTGCTGGGTGCCAAAGAGCATCACTGCAACACCCATCATCCACACACTGACAGTCTCATTGCGGGGTGCACAGTCTTTCAGTTATTGTCATTTAAATTCACCAAAGTACCATAAATAAGTTTCTAAAAGAGACAAGCTGGTCAAAACTTTCCTGTCCTGGCATGTATATTTGTCTTGTCAGATATGGTAAATCTCAATTTTTACATTTTTTAAAAAAAGTTGTTTCTGAGTGAGTTCCAATGCTATTTAGGTACAAGGAGAAAAAATATAATTGGTAAAATATATTGTCCTGCCTCTCCCTGTCTCCATTCCATCTTCTCTGGAGTCTGTTGCACGAGTAAAAGGCCATTGGTTTGATTTTGGATGGCTCCCTCTATTTTTATGGAGTTTTATTTATCATATGGGATTGTCTTGGTTTTTTAAATTGTAAGCAACCCTGAGTTATGTGGTGCATTGGAAAGTTGGTGTACACATACTCTAAAAACAAACAAACAAAAAACAAAACAAAAAAACCTGAACAATACATTTATTAAATTCAGATGGAGAAAAATTAAACCCACACCTTCAATTCCCACTGGAAACAGTATATAAGGATAAGACAGTTAAGTACTGGGGCAACATATATATCAGGACTGCACCTAGATAAATCCAAGGTGCAAGCTAGCTGATATAGATTGATTTATATATCAGGGCTAGCTGTATTCTTCTACCTGAGACAAAACAGAAAATCATGTCCTTGTCAAAGGACATAGTTCCCCAGCCAGAAAATTTCCCAAGAACCTCCTCCTGGTACTATAAATACAATAGCTAAGACCCTACATCACAGACATAGTTACGAATGTGTAAGTATCAAATGATTCAAAAAGAATGGTGCAAAAGTAAAACTGTTTTTATTCAGTTTTGCACCATTCTTTCTGATGCACCCTGTGCATATCATGTCCTGATCCGACCCCTGACCCTCAGCCAGCATATACCAAATGAAAGAGATCTCTTCTGCTGGTGACCGGGATGCAGCACAATGACATTTCCAGCTTCCTCCTGCCAGTGATCTCTGGTGTGACAATCAGAACCAGGATCAGTAATGGGATTGTCAGATTACTGCTGGGCAGTGGGCCTGAAATATCATCCTGGTCACCAGCAGAAAAGAGCTCTGTCACTTGATTTGGCTGCTTGCTGCTGAGATAGGTTTTAGGGGGCATTTGCGATCATGGTAGCAGTACCACGATCATAAACATGAATACTGAACAGCTACAAATGCACAAGTCTAGCTCAGCAAGATGCCATCCAATTACATTAAAAGCTTAAAAACAGCAGTTTGCTGCTCCTTCGTGAAATCAAAAATCTGTCTGAGACAGCCACCTCCTTCTGCCTAATAAGAGAGCTGGTGATGCTGCAGAATTCCTAGGCCCAAAGAAGTTAGCAGTTGCTTTGATTTTATGATGCTCCCATCACAATTTCTTGGATGTTTTGTTCAGGTGGCGACATCTCCTTCCTCCCATTTTTCTTCAGGGAAGAGATTTGGAGCCAAGTCCCAGCAATAGTTTTTTTCAATGGGCAAAGTACACTCTCCTGATCTCATTTATCCAAATGAAAGGAAGTATATGGTGGATAAGTAAAGCTCCATAGTGAAAGTAGTTGTCAGATCACCTCCTGGAAACTACAAAGGTGACTGCTGTAACTGCATGACCTCTGTTATATTACAGCTCAGCTAAAATGTAATGTTTGAACCTTTCCTCCTTTAAAGGATAACCTTAAATAATAAGTAAAGCCTTTCTTTTCATTATACATTGTTAGAAGCCTTCATCTATTTTCTGGACTGGGAGCAAAATAATTTTTGAAATAATGAATCATTTTTCTCTCTCCTGCATGAAGAGAAATCTCATGATTATTTTGCTGAAGCAGACAATGACCTTCTCAAAGGGACCCCATCACTTTCTCAGGATAAATAATGAGAGGGCTTCTCTTTTTCACCTCAAGGAAAAATTGCATTGATATGAAGTGCTTGTGAAATTATTGATCTGTTCATATATGAAAACAGCGTACCCTTTGCAAAGAAAGAGCAATCTACATAGGTGTTATGCTTAAGAAAAGCTCAAGAAACAGCTCTGTTAATAGAAGGATATCTCTGTCCATCTGTCTGTTTATCCAGGAAGGTGTACAGGTGCATTAAAAGGAGAGAAAAAAAAAGGTGTTTAAATTGTACGAGCCAAAAGAACAATCTGTAAGCATGAGCTGGGAACAGATCCTCCCATTAGCCTGGCCCAAAATGATTATTGATGAACTAACAGCTAGAAGTGAGGGTAAGAACTACCATTGTTTGAGCTTTCTATCTTTGAATAATATGAAAGGAAGAATGCTGTTGAATGAATGACATTTACCGACTGAAAAACAAAATTGTCACAGAAGAGTCATATGACTGATAGTTTACCTAAGGTAACAGGCAATAAGAACAGAATTCATTCATTTACTTATGTATGGGATTTACACCCCACTTTTATTACAAACTGACATACAGAATACTGAGTACAAACAGGACAATTAGAAGACGATCAAGTATAAAAACAGAATTAAATTAAGAGCCCATTTTGACATAACTGAAAATACAATTGAAAACATCAGCAACTGGCCAACTGCCAAAACTGTCCTCATTAAAAAAAAAAAAAAAACCACTAAAAATTTTCTTAAAGTCCTATATCATCATCATTGCCATCATCGTCATTTTTGTTGTCTGTGGCATTGTGCTCCTGTATGATCTTCTAGAATTAATCCCAACTTTCTGTGTGAAACACTATATGATGATGAAGCTGCTTAAACTCTATTGGCTTTGATTGTATACTGGAACAGCAACTGTACACAGGCTTGTAGTCATTAATTCTGATAGGAGATTGCTACACATGTGGTTAATTCATCTCATGCTATTTATGTAAACCCATGAACACTTTTATCACCTTAAATATGTCAAGTTTTCTGGATTATATTTGTGTGAATGATAGCCATTTTGTGTTACCATTCCTTTGAAAATTTTGTATACATGAAAGGCAGGAGTTGCAAGTATTTTTGACCTGGAGATGCTATTCCATATAAGGGTCTTTCAAGTCAGTGGCTGAACAGGAACCTCAACAGGTGGATAGCGGCTATCATTCTGTTAGTGGCGTACACAGGGTAAGTCAACCTTACACCTGCATATATATCTTATTGGCTGATGCAGAGGTTAGTATTCCCTACCTCTTTCTGCACTGACCAAAGCCTCCATGGATCTTTCATAGAGTTGCTGCAGCCCAGGCAGCCATTCCATGCCTGGTGAGAGTAGTGTGGGATTGGAGAATTGATTACATCATGTGGTCTGACTTCCAGAGGACATCAACGGACCTCGGAGGAGGATGTAATCATTTTGTGTCTAGCTCTATGTATATAACCATAATTTCTCTGATCCCTCACCACTCTAATCAGGTACAGAATGGTGGAGCATGTGTGTGTGTGTGTGTGTGTGTGTGTGTTGCAGCATCTCTATGGCAGGTCCAGCAGTCAGTGAAAGGCCAACTGTAGCATAATTCTGCATGCTGGATCATACAGAACTGCAGCCAGCAACTGTTCTGGTGATGATGGGTACATCTGCACTGAAGAAATAATGCACTTTGACACCACTTGAAGTCAGTGAAAGGCCAACTGTAGCATAATTCTGCATGCTGGAATCCTGAGATCTGTGGTTTTACAAGGTCTTTAGCCTTCTCTGCCAGAGTGCTGGTGCCTCACAAAACTACAAATCCCAGGGTTCTATAGGATGGAGCCATGGCAGTTAAAGCAGTGTCAAACTTCATTATGTCTACAGTGTAGGTGGACCCTATGCCAAGGCAGACAACCTGGCCAAACAGGCTTTGTAAGTTTGTGAGGATTCCAGCTTTGATGACTGAAGAAATTTAGATCTGAAGACATTCTAATCCATGGAATCTCATTATATCAGACCAAGGGAATGAGTGGCCCTCCAGAACTTATTGGATTGCAGCTCCCATCATATCTTATCCTCAGCTATGCAGGCTATGGCTGATGCACAACCCTCAACTCTGGGCCAAGCCAACATTTGCAAACCATGTGTTTTCACTTCAAGAGCCAGCAAATCAACAGCAAACTCCCAGTTGACCTTAGATGGCCCAAGTGACTCAATTGTTTCTGTCTTTCTTGAGCTAGACAATTTATTTTATCCACCATAAGGGCCCTTCATCTCTGCTTGTCCCTCTCCTGTTATGTCTTATCTTCCTTAAAGTAATATCTCAGTGTCAGTAACCTGCTGAACTAGTGGAAAATCGGATTCTATTCCACAGTATCTTCTTGAAGGCTCTGGAGTGTAGAGTAGGTGCTGGTGGGTAATGACTTTTTATGCTAGAAACTCACTTTCTCCTCTGGGAAATGAACTAGATTCTCAGCCTATGAAGACTACGAGTGTTATTTGACCCAAATTTTGAGGGATGGGGTGGGGAAGGGCACAGGCACTCAATTGTGGAAATAGTATATTTTCAACTGGCAGAAATGATCAGCAGCCTAAGGAAGCTGTGCAGAAACCACTCGGCTATGAAAAGCAAGCAATTTTTAATGCATGAGGGGAAATAACTTTTCCTAATGCTTAGTTCAAGTAGCTTGTCTGCTGGGAAATGTGCATGTAGAAGGAGGGAAGGAACTTCTTTCAGAAGACTGCAAAGCTTATACTCAAAAGTGCTTCATCTAAATGGCTTGAAAGCATTTCTACACTATTTCTGACTAAACATCTGGAAAGCCTTTGCACACTCCTTCAAACCTGAATGGAAAGATATTGGTTTTTTGGCTGCTGTTCCATCCACAGACTAGAGTAGTGCAAAAACATCAATGTGATAACCTGATTACTAGTTAGACATAACCCTTCTTACACATCTTGATCTTTGGACACTGGTGGCGCAGTGGTTAAATTCCTATACTGCAGCCATTCACTCATAGACCACAAGGTTGCGAGTTCAATACCAGCCAGGGCTGAGGCTCGACTCAGGCCTGCATCCTTCCGAGGTCGCTAAAATGAGTACCCAACTGTTGGGGGGCAATCAGCTCACAGTTGTAAACCGCTTAGACATCCCATAGCGTGATATGAAGCGGTATATAAATAAGCTGCTTTGCTTTTGCTTTGCTTTTGCTCTCCATATCTGCATTTTAAAGTATCCTTGGTTTCAGAAGCAATTTAGCTATTTGGCTTAAGAGCTAAATATGGGGAAAAAACAGTGCTTGTGCATTTGTGATGATAGGTTCTTTTTAAGCAGGTGTATCCCAGTGAATCTAGTTCAAGTTTCCAGACGTTTTGAGGATGCATGCCCATTTACAAATGGGAAAGGAAAAGGTGTGGGAAAAGAAAATGGGCTACAATTACCTCCCCTGAACACTGACTTGTGATTTGTGGGTTAGCCTTTCATCTTTGTAGGTCATTATTTATACGTGAAGTCCACTGCACCAATTTTTAGGGATGGAATTCTTTACTAATTTCATTCTGAAAGGAAGCACTGAGCAATTTTAGCATTTTTCTTCCCACTGTTCTTGGAAAACAACACAGTTTTTGAAAACTATTTGCAGTTCAGGACTTGTTCTGTACAAAATTAGCATAAGGAGGATGGAATTCCCCTTCCCAAAAGAAAACAGCATTTTCTGCATAGGAAATAATGTGCTTAACTCACAGAAAATGCTATAATGGGGATTTATTCTATGCAAAATTTACGTGTATTTTTGCACACGAAACAGCATTTTCTTTGCAGAAAATATTATTTCTGAATAGATTTTTTTTGTACAGAAAATACTGTTTTCTGCCCAGAAAATACTGTTTTCTGAACAAAGCCCCCATCACATACAAACTTCAGGTTAAATAAGCATCAGACAGCATCAGTCTACAATTCTTAGTCAATGCTTGAGAAACATGCTTGTGTACATACACACACATGCACTCGAATAGTCTTTTCATCCTCTTTCCAAAATTCACAGGAAAATTCTCAGCTTCAGAGCTCAGATTTTGGGTTTGTTGCTTCCACACATGAAAGTTTTGCTCATTTGCCTCTTGTTTAAAGCTCTGTAAGAAATCTGTAATACTACAGTCTATACTAGTTCCTACCCACCCCTGTTCCTGGCGTCCCGAAATGCTGTTCCTAGCTTCCCAGGAAATGCTGGTTCCTATGAAGAAAATTTGCTTCTATTTCCCTTGTTGGAAAAATTTCCTCAGACTCTTTTAAGCTGCAATCACCCTTCCTGAGCTCCAGGAACTTGGCTTTCTAACTAGATAATGGCACCTACCTATTCTTTTCTAGATAACTGTGATGTCCAGCCTGGACTGTTTAAATTCTCTCCTGTATTTTCCTTCATTTTCAATTTAGTTTGAGCATAGGAATGTTCCACTGTATTAGTTTGTGGGAGGAGCTGTAGCTATTCCCTGCATTTTTCTAGTTTTGGTTTGCCCCTTCCCAGCAAGCTCTGCTTTAGCTGGGGATTTTTTAGTTTTCTTAGGCAGACTTGGCTTGATTTGTTTGGTGGCAACAGGCTCAGGCAGAGGGAAAGGGCATTTCTTACACCTGCAGCCAAATTATTTACCATATAGCCAACTTATTTACAACATTAGCCAATTTAGTTACCTGTAGCAGTTAATTCCAATAAACATCAACATAAAAGAAAACAAGAGCACCAGAAGCTGAAAGACCCTGCACGAGCTTCATTGAGAAGGAGATCAATCCAAGAACAAACCCAGAGAAATGACAACACTGAAGATCATTAAACCTGAACTGTAAAGTACCTTTTATTTTAAACCTATTAGAGCTTGGGAGGAGAAACCCTTTTTTCTTGTTTTGCTTTAATAAATTTCCCTCTTTTTGGACTTTACACTCAGTTTTGGAACCTTTTTTGGGTTAGAGATTGATCTCACAGGGTACTGGCGTTGCACACCCATATTTGCCACCACCTTTGATTGGGTGTGTCTTCACAGTAACAAAAGTCTCAAATTCCTCTTCAAGAAGGTCAAACAGATTTATGGCAAGAAAATAATGTTTTCCAACCTTTATATATATATATATATATATATGTATATGTATATATATATCAAGGTTGGAAAACATTCCATATATATATGGAATACTTTCCTTGCATAATGGCAGCTCCCCCTACTATTACCTACTTTCTTTGATATGTGTGTGCATATTCACTGATCACATACCACCACCCCCCATGAACTGCTTTCTTTCTCTCTTCTCCTCCCAGCAATTTGACCCCAAAACTGCTTACTTCTGATATCTGAATTTAGGTCTCTAGAGCTTCTCCAGGCTTCATAGTCTGGATCTTAGGGTCCTCTTAGCTTTTGCTGATATGCTTCTATGGATTAATATTCCATATTCAATATGGAATAGAGACATTGATTTTCTCTATTTATTTTCTATAGTGTGGGGCCAGCTTTAGAGGACACCTCAGCTTTTGTTGATTTTAACCACTTATCACTCATTTGCTTTGGGAAGGAGTGCTGCCTGGTGGGAAAACAAGGGGATAAAACTGATCTCTGTGCCCTCTGCAGTTTCCCATACCTGAATTACTGTCCAAGCTCCTGTTGGGTGCTGGAGCATGATTCATTGCCAGCATGCCTACACAGCTAGTCTGGAGAACAGTAGTAGTGTTTCCATTCTTGGATGTGCAACAGCATCCAGAAAACATGCAGTCATACCTCCACAGCTAAGCAGCTGGATACAGAAAGATGTACCTGGAAATTATATGGCTGCACTTTTGCACCCAATGAGGTAACACATATCTTCAACAATGCTTTTAAAAAATACAGGTTGATGTCTCTTCTATCTGGAATATCAAAATCCAAGATCGAAAACATTCCAAAATCGAAAACATTTTTCATTGGTGGCTAAGATAGTGACACCTTTAAGGGGGGTATTGTATTGCTGTAATGTATGTTCTTAATTTGTATTTTTATATTTGTAAGCTGCTTGATTGCTTAGGCAAAAGGCAGGATATAAGAAATAAATTTATTATTATTATTATTATTATTATTATTATTATTATTACTGTATCTCCCTTTCCCCATCCACACTAGTTCACACTTCAGTCCAGAGTATGTGGCCATTCTGTAAACTCCTTACACACACACCAGCTGTGTTCCTCCACACCCTGATCAAGAAGGATTGAAAGTCCTTTCTTGCCAGGGTCAAGCTTCTTCCTTTGGGCCTAGTTAGTTTGGGAGCAGCAACTGAGCAGCTGTCTGAGGAGCAACCAAGAGGCCTCTTGCCTACACTGGCCTTTGCTGCAAGTTCGGCACAGGTGAGGCTTCTCAGTCGCTGCTCAGCCAGCTGCTCAGTTGTTGCTCTCATGCTGACCAATTTCAAAGGGAAGAATGAGTGGGATTTTTAATTTTTTTTTTTTTTTGCCCTAGATCTAATATCAAGAAATATGCACTGGGGTCAGTGCTAGGGGTGTCACCCAAGAGGAAAGGGGGTGGTAGCCCAAAAAGTTTGGGGACCACTGAATTAAAAGAATAGTCCAGAAAGATGTAAAGTGGTAAAATAGTCTAGAATAGTCTCAAAAGCTGTAAAGCTATAACAATTCACAGCCTAACAGTCAGTTCCAGGTGGCCAACTTGAGTCAACAGGGCTAAGACAAGTGACCTGAAAACAGATAAATAATCCAAGCTGGGTCAACAATGAGGTTGTAAGAAGGAGCAAGCCAGTACTTTGTTATGTTGACGGACACTGGACAGAGGTGAAATGGGGGCAATCACAGTACAGAGAGTGGGCAAAGAATGGCCCATTGCTGCATGTGACCTACAGGGTTGTTCCTGTGGCCCCCAGGGGAGGGGTGTCAATTTTTTATTTCCCCCCCCCCAAAAATCTTTGTGGCCCAAAGTGCTCTCTTGGGGCATCATGGGAAGCCTTTTTGCCATGCATTTGGGACCCCTTTGGTAAATTTATACCGAGAGAGGCATCTTTTTTAAAAAAACAGGAAGTGAAGCTCACTTCCTTTTGTTGAAAAGGGCCTTTTCTGGGCCTAAAGTGGCCCTTGGGGAGCTAAAATGGTGAAATGCCTCTCACACCCTGCAAAGAGTATTTGGAGTCAAACAATTTTGACTCCAAAGTCTCATGGGTAGCTAATGAAGCCCCTAGTTTTCCACACTTGCCCACTCCTGGTGTAGGGTGGATAGGAGTCCCTCATCTGCCCCACAGTCTATGAAGGATGATGATGGCTAAGGAAGCAATGCTTTTGATACAGATCCCTAAATGAAGCAATTTTCTTGTTGCAATCTTTCTTGAGAATTTGCCAATAAATAGATGGTGTTCATTTCTCAACTGCAAACCTTTTCAGAGTCTTTGATGTCCGATAAGGCATCCACTAGTTCAAGGACACCTGACATTTATTCACAGACATGCCAGAATCTGACAATAAATTCCTTGTTTTCTTTTTCTTTTTTTCAGCTTTCAGAATGGTTGCAGCAGGAGCTTCATTTAGAGGGGTTAATCTCTTCTACCTCTGTGGCATGAAATATCAAAGGAACTTCTTCAGGCCTAGGTCTTTTCAGTTGTTTTCATAAGCCCTAGCCTAACAGTGAGACTGCTGACACGGGGTCACTGCTGTCACTTGTGAATCCCTGGGGTAAGCTGTTCAGATCAGTACAATCAAGCTTGAAAAAACAATGAGAGAGGGTAGGAATCCTAACTGGAGAGGATGAATAGGCGGCTCTTTCCCCTCATTCATTGAACAGAGATTTCGTCAGTATTTGGCTCTGATCAACATTCTGAAAAAGGCAAATGTCTCAACCTCTTATAAAATCTATACCTGCCCAAGTTATCAGCTGTCAAATCCTGCACAGTTAGTGCAATAACCAAAATGGCTGAAAGCCAGAAGGAAAGGCTACTGTTGTCCTTTCTTTGTGCACTGCTTTTGTTGATGCCTAGATCACCAGATTTTTGCTGATATCATCCAGAAAACATTGCTTGTGTAATGATATATTTATTTGTGCTATTGATATACCACCCATTGTCCTGTCTGGATTCTATGGAAACATACCAGTCCTACATAATGCAAATATAAAATATAGCAAATAGATTGTATCCAATCATGCTGGAAACATTAACACATACATTTTACCACGTTTTGCCCTGATTTGACCCTGCCATATTTTGTATCTTGTAAGTGCTGACACTAAATTTTATAAGTGCTGATACTAAATCTTGTAAGTGCTGATACTAAATCTCTGCCAAGATTTGTCCACTAGACAAGTCAAGAAGCTGTTTTTTTGCAACCGTTTTCATAACAGCTACCATCCTGAAGTTTCTTCTTTTCTTTAACCAGAGTTTTAATGTTTTCATTTATTATGTCAATTCAATTTTGTGTTTCATCCACCATTTCACAGATCTTTACAAAAGAGACATGTGAATAGTATCTGTAAGAAAAATCCATCAGTGATATCTTTATTGGTGAACCAAAATGCACAATATACCTGTTGCAAGCTTTCGAAGTATCTGTAAGTGTTAGAATAATGCACCTGTGCTTATAGGTCTTACAGAGATGCCCTTTCAAAGTTGTTTCTGTTTTTATATGTTTGGACACCCTGAGCAATGTTATAAAAAGGCAAGACCTGGCTTTTTGCTGTTCAGGGGGAAAAATGATGTTTGCTCTCCTTCTCCTTCAGTATCACAAACAATCATGACACAGGAATAGCCCTTTTCAGCCACGCAAAAAAGTACTCACCCTAACATCAGAAAAAGGCCTTGCCAAGTAGCATTCCCTAACCTCTTTCTAGCCTGTACATTTGTAGAGATGTATTCAAATTGCAAGTAGATAAAACACAACACAGCATCTTTCAAATATGAATCTCATCTGTCCTACCATATTTAGGGAAATGCGAGTGTACATCCTCTTTGTTGGCCAAATATGTTATTCAATACTTGAATATTTCAATACTTACAGGGACATTTTTTATATATTTTATATATTTCAGGATCTTGCAGGTGCTCAAGATCTCTAAAGATATGCCCACTCATCTAGCATGTCAAGATCTAGCATGTCAAGATCTCTAAAGCTATGCCCACTGAGTCAAACCCCATGTTGTTCCTTTACCTGTTAAACTATGTATGTTGGTAAACTCACAACATGTTCCACACTTCAATTTCTGGACCATGCAAGAATTGGGAATATGGCTTTGTGTCTTCCAATTCCTCATTTCCATTCCATTTTAGTATTCCTGAGATGATAACTTTTAAATAATAATAATAATAATAATAATAATAATAATAATAATAATTTATATCCCCCCCCTCTGCAATGCAATCGCGGCGGCTTACAACATTAAAACTACAATAAAATGCGTACAAACCCAAAACCACCCACTCCTTAAAAAGATACTACATTTTAGACAATTTAAAAACATATTAAACAACATAGCACAAAACAGACTTAGTGAAAGTCTGTTTCCATATATCCAGTTATCATTGCTTTCCTACTGTCTTTCACTTTCCTCATCTTCTCTCTCCGACTCCTGTTAGGTCTGTCCCAGGACAAACTTCCAAATTTTTTTCCCAATCTTTCATTAAAAGGATACCAAGACATAACAGACTCCCATATAAATGTATTGTCACAGATGAGTGCTCATTTCTAGCAATTAGAACTGGAAATTCACTCTTACTTTAGCATCTAAGCTATATGCATGGAATGCCCTGCCCTTCAGTAGCAACTTCCTTCATCACAGTCATGGTGATTGCAGGCTTCCATGTCAGCAGGAAAGCAAATCTGCTCTGGAGTTTAATCTGAACTTTAAGAAAGCAATGCAAGATGCTGAACACTAGCCCCCAAATAAGTTCAGTGCCTCGGATCACTCCTTTGCAGTCCAGACTATCACACAGAATAGATTCCTTGCCTCACTGAGATGGCAGCCATCCCATGGCTTAATTCATTTCTAAGTGAAGTGAATGAGTATTTAGCAAACAAACATGTCTATATATAAGCACATTTAAGACTACAGGAAAGGGGTTAAACTAGAATAGTTATAAAAATGGGAAGAAATGGCTTGTTTTCCTTTACAAAAACACTCAGATGTTTATTTTTGTGTTTAGCTCATAATGTCAATGAAGAAGTCCTAGCACTGTAAAAGGCAAACTAGAAAATAAATGCTATGAAGGATGTTTCATTTTATGTGGTTTGAATTTGATTAGTGATTAGTCCTGGCAGCTGAAACCACATGGGAACAGTAATCAAGGTTTCTCTACTGCAGTTCTATAACAACTGCAAAACACTCTTGGCTCTTGTCCCATCCTATGATAGGATATTAACCTAAAATCTAATTAATCTATGAATGAATTATGGCTCCAGAAATGTAGTGCATTATAATCAATTTTAAGTGAGTTCCTAACAGAAGATAAGATGAAGAAAAAGCTATAATATTACCAGAGGTAGATACATTCTGTTTACTATGACTGATGATTTTTAGGGGGATAATTTTACAATTCATCAAACTTTTGTCAGCTGAAACATCATGCTGCCAAACTTATGCAGTAAATTAATTTTTAAATTTACATATTTATTAAAAATCTTATTGAAAACAGCAAGAAGTAAGTTGTGTTTGAATAATAAAAGAACTTGTTATTCTACTCAACACAAAAAAGTGCACTTCTCCTATTAAAAAGATTTTATAGTCAGGCAATAATCATATAAATTGCCATCTGAATCAACTAAGCAAATAATTTATTAAGTTGCCCATTGAAAATTATATTAATAATTAAGAGATTGATAGAAAAAAGTCACACCAATAAAACTGGTAAATAAGGATGAAATTTACAATATGTCAACATCCTTCCAGCGGTCTTTTTAAAGTTATAAATAAAAGATTTGTAGCCATTGTAACCCTCAAAATTCAAATAGGAGAAAACATGACACAACTTCTTTCAAATATGAGTTTTATAAAAATGTATTGGGGAAATTCAGACAATACCTTTTTCCCTTCATATGCCCAGCTGTATTTTGGGAAATGAATGTGCTCACCAAATATGCTATTCTACTTCCAATACTTACAGGGACATTTGTTTTTACTAGCCACCTGTATGTGTACAAATCATGCATACTCATCATGAAGCTGTATGCCTAATTAAACTGGGAATAAAAACCAATCATTCTGTATGGTGCAAAGGAACAGTATATCCTAGATGGCAAGGAATGGGGGTGGGGAGTATGGAAGAAATCAGGGCAGTGCAGCAGGTGATAAGGAGTAGCTCTCCACACTTTGGTTCAAGTGTAGTATTGCCCAAACCAGTCTATTGCCTTTAACTGGAGTACCTCTGCTTAGTGGATTGTAGAACTACTGCATTTGATTTAAAATGTGCCAATCAAAAAGTGCATTAAGTTTATTGGGGATTTTCATAATAACAGAACCTTAAGTGTTTATGGGTAGCTTACAGTAGCTTGAGAACTGAACTGAATTCTGTTTGAATAGTATCTTAGTAAGTCCATGAATAGTGAGTACAAATAGACTCCCCCACGGATAGCAAAAAACATGGGACCTTAAGTCCCGTTCTTTTCAATGGGCATGTGCTCCTGCTTCCGCTTCTGAGCACGGCCATTGAAGAATCCAGAGCTTGCCATCTGTGAAAGCTCAAACCATGGACAGCAAGCCTGCAATTGGTGCAGGCGCACTGTACCCACACAAGTGCCCATTACAAAACTTGGGGGAAGGTCTTTGGATTTCTGGACCATGGATGAATTCCCAGTGTGCATGTGCATGTTCCCTCAAGTTGTTTAACAAAAAGACTTATTGGAAATCTAGCATGTTAAGTCATAGTTTGTTGTTGTTGCTGTTGTTGTTGTGTGCCTTCATGTAGTTTCTGACCTTATGGTGACCCTCTTGGGGTTTTCTTGGCACAATTTGTTCAGAGGCAGTTTGCCATTGCTCGTCCCTGAGGCTGAGAGCATGTGATTTGCCCAAGGTCACCCAGTGGTTTTAATGGCCGGGCTGGAAATTGAATCCTAGTCTCCAGAGTCATAGTCCAATATGTGAACCACTATGTCACGGTGGCTCCATAAGTACTGTAGTACAAATCATAGTTTTGAATGGTCATATCAGTGCCTGGAGAACTTTAGGCTGTTGGACTCTCTGCATGATTAGAAATGTATATTTCTCAGTTTTGTATGCCAAAAATCCAATTTGTCATGAACAGTAATTACAAATTGCACTGTTCAGGGATTCTCATCTGAAAGAAAGCCAAACCCCACAGTGCTCCAGTAAGAACCTCTCACATCTTGGGATGTAACAGACCATGCAGAACAACAAGGATGGTTGTTTTTTACAGCTTCCAAATAGCACATTGGCACTGAAGATCCAGAACTACTTTTATTTATTTTAATAGGCAGTCAATACAACAGGCAGTTAACAACAACAACAAACAACAGACATTATTGAACAGCAACATACCTCTGTGTAACATGTATCCACCACATCACAGCCATGGTTGCTATGAATCCATGAACAATCAGTATGTTGTAAATTTTCACATAGTGTGACTAAAAGCTAAAACAGTGCTTTCTATTAAGTCCTGACCTGTGAGCTTCCTAGGCACATAGTTAGTCACTGCTGGAATCTGTCCTCTTTACCCATCATCCATGTTTTTGACAGCAGCTTTAGGGCAGGGGTAGGCAAGGGGCGAAGGACTTCAGCTCCCAGAATCCCAGGAGCTATTGGCCAACATGGGACTATTGGCCAACATGGCTGAGGCTTCTGGGAGCTGAAGTCCCTTGGCCCTTAAAGGGGAAAGGTTGCCTACCCCTGCTTTAGGGTATGGTTTGATTTTGAATTCCTGCATGGCGGGGGGGGGGGTTTGAACTGGATGGCCCTTGTGGTCTCTTCCAACTCTAAGATTCTATGATTTTATGTCATATTGGTGGTCATTTTCGGAGGACAGAGGTGAATAATGTTGTGAAGAAAGGTTGTTAAATTTCAGTAGCAGTGTTGACAATGTATTTTAAAAGGCTTGGGGATATAAGGGGTGTTGGACAGGTGACAGAGTTAAATAAGGGAAGAATTCTATGTAAGTGAATTCTATATAGAACTTACGTGTTCCATTAATGGAATAATAAAGAAAATTTCCTTTGGGCTATTTAGGGGATTAAATGGCAGGCTGTGCATTTGTATTGATGAACAGAAATCTGTTAAAAAGAATAATGATGATATTTGCTTACACGAAGATTTCTATCTTACAATGTATGCTAATCTAAGTATGTAGGATAGGGCAGAACAAAAAGTGCATAGTACTCTGACCATAAAAGGCTATGTACAACTAGTTTATTATACTGGCTAATCAGTTAGAATTATTTGGTCCTGGAGATCTGAGTCCACAATGCTAACTGGAAAAGGTAACCTAAGGAGTATTCTATGGGCAGGAGTGGGCAAGTTTGGTGCCATTATTACCACCACCATGAATGACCTATATTTTAAGTTGGTATTGAAAGTCACACCATCTTAAACATTTGGTGAAAATCTAATGAAAAAATAACCAGAGAGTCCTTCAGGTGCCCTCTCCAAGTTAATACTAATAATACTAAAACTAATATTAATCTGTTTATTTCTTACCCGCCTTGTCTCATGGATCAAGGTGGGGGACAGCAACAATTAACAAACAACAACATCAATTAAAACACATTGGTTAAACACACACATCAGTTTAAAAGGACTGTGTGTTGCAATTTTAGTTTCCAGGGTGTTAACCCTTTTAAAGGTAAACTAAAATAATCAGGTATGAAAGTTAAACTTGTTAGAATTCACTTTCATCAGCAGAGCAGCAAAAACGTGGGTCAGACTATTACTTTAAATCTGTCTTCCTAAAGAATAAAGACTAAGGACCTTTACAGACTGCCAGAAATAGTACAAATTGAGGCCACTTTAACCATCCTGACTCGGTGCTAAGGAATCAAGGGTACTGTAGTTTATTGTGGAACCAGAGCTCTCTGACAGAGAAGGCTCAATGTCCCAGAAAACAACAACAACAATTCCCATGATTCTCTAGCATTGAGCCAGGACAGTTAAAGTGGTCTCAAGCTGCACTACTTCTGGCAGTGTGTAAAAAGACAAACATGTAGTTTGTGGTTTAAAAAGTAAACAATAATGGCTTTAGTAAATATTTACACAACAAACTAAAACCTAGTCTAACAGGAGTTTATAAAGCAGGAAGAGAGATGTTATAGAGGACTGTGACAGACAGCATACTAGCAGTTCCTGACTGCTTACTGGCAGTTTGCAATGTTCAGAGAGTCAGGGGCTAAGCAGATGGCACAAAGCGCCGTCTTCAGAGCAAGGAAGGGGAGGGGCAGCCACACGCTGGGCACCCCAACCCCTTCCCAAAAACCTCCTTGGAGCAGCCAGCCCTCCGCACAGCTGGTGCTCTGAGGATGCCTTTCCGCTGCAGCGTCCGCACGCGCTGCAGTGGAAAAGCCGCCGAAGATGCGCCGGCAGCCTTTTGTGGTGCACCTTCGGCGATTTGTGGAAGGAGCGCTATTTTAGCGCTCCTTCCAGGGGCGGCGAAGCTGCGCCGCGGGGCCGAGGTGTGCGGATACCTCGGCCCCGCGGCGCAGCTTCCTGGGGTGGCCCCGTGTTGCCCGTCTGCTTCCCCCCTCAGTTAAACTGCCTCTTATGATTGACAGAATGAGAGATGGGGAGGGTGAAGTCCTGCCTAACTAAAGAGGAACAGGAGAATGCAAAACATCCTTTTTCCCCGCAACAAGGACAAATAAATGTATTCATAATAAAATAATCCACACCTAAAATTCGCCATTTAAAAGTCACAATTTAAAAATCATCTGAATAAGCCTGCCAGAAGAGATTAGTCTTCAATGCTCTTTTAAATTCAGATAGCATATGCACCTCTTCCAACAGGTCATTCCACGGTCAGGGGCAGCTGAAGAAAAAGTCCTCCGTATGACAGTTGCCAACGTAGTCCTGGCTGAGTGGAATAAATGTCCACCGGAAGACCTGAGTGTAGGGGGTGGATTATATGGGAGGAGGCAATCCTCAAGGTAACCTGGACCCAAACCATGTAGGGCTTTAATGGTAATAAGGACACTAAAAAATATTGTGCTGGCCATGGGACCTATACTATAAATTACACCATCCCAAGCCTAATTTCCAAATGTGGTGAAAATTGACCAAATTTTTGTGTCATGTGGTAAATACATGCCAAGACAGAAAATGTATTTACATAGATTAACCTTAAGTGTACTTAAATTGACTTTAATTAATATGACAATGACAACCAAATGTGATACTGACTACTACAGTACTGACTATTCCATTGACTAACGCAGATTTGGCTTTTGACTATCTCTGTGACTACAGCACATTTAGTTTTACTTGAGTATAGAGCATTTAGTGGTTTCCTGCCAATTTTGGGTAGCAAACTGAGATGTCAATTTAAAAAACAACAACGGGAAGATCCAGAAAAGGGCTTTGGGACATGTAGATACTTTCCCCATATGCCGTTCTAGGGATTCTGTTATTTTTTTCTTCATAGTATAAACCAAGTTATCTATACACTTGTCCCACCACATTTGCGGCTTTGATTCCTGCACATTTGATTATTCATGGATTTTATTAGTATGTTCTCTCTAGGAATATCTAGGTCCTCCAGTGCAACTCTATGGTCAACTTTAACCAAAAGTTGCACTGAAAGACCTAGAGATTCCTAGAGAGAACACTCCACTAGGCATTTGTAGCTCCTCCAGCACAGTTCTATGGTTAACCACTGGCAGATGTTGAACACAGATTTGCACTGGAGGACCTAAAGATTCCTAGAGAGGTGTTTTCTCAGGTAAAAACATAAGTGTTTTTGTTATTTGCCATTTTTCCACATTCACAGGTGTCCTGTGTCCCTAACCTCAATGAATGTGGAGGGACAAGTGTACTTAGACTGGGCTTCTACAACCTGTGGTACATACCAAGCTGACCAAGAGTCACTCAATTATCTATGATGCTTCCCCCCCCCCCCCCCCCCGGATAGCTTGTTGATATCAAATTATGATGGCAGTGCCTTCAGTACTAGAACACTCCAGCTTTCAATGCTCTTTCCAGGGAGGTTTGCTAGTCACAGACTTTGATGATCCTACAGATTCTCTTTTGATTTTCTAGTCCACAATTCATGATTGTGCGGGACTGAACCAGATACAGGTATAACCAGTGTGAGTGTCAGCATTTACTATAGAGCTCACCCATACTATTATTAACTAATTAATTAATTTCATTTCATTTCATTTATATGCCACCTTTCTCCCTGGAGGAACCCAAGATGACTCATATATAAAACAAACAGGAGATATATAGTTCCTTATTTGCCCTATACCCTGGTAGGAAACCAAATGTTCAGACAACCTCTATTTTTGTAAGGCCTTGAAGGCACACATTTAATGCAAGTGTGACCCAATTTCCAGCTCATTATTTCAGTTATCTTGGAAAATGGCAGCTACAGAAACAATTGGCATGTCTACCTGGTAAAATATATACTACATGGGTCCAAAACAGATGCTTTTTTCAAGATGACTTGCAATCTTATTTTTGTAGAATTGGCAGCAGATCCAAGACTAACAAGGCATTTGAGCAATGCTTTACCACTAAAACACATACAAAGACATCATCCCCATAGAGTTGAGACAATTTAGGGCTTCTAGACTAGAAAATGTGGATTGCAGAGAGGCTGTGCCTAGCAGTTCTAGACAGTAATTGAAGGAGTGGATCGTGCCCTTCTTGTGAAGCAATACAGTGTTGTATTGTGATAAGATGCAGGGCTGGCCTATTTGTCATGCCATGGCTGCTTCGCAGGGTAGCAAGAGGTTAAGATTCAACTGATTAAATGCAATCTGTAGTCCAAAATGCATCTGGGTGGACACAGATATAGATCACAAAGTAAATTTATTATTTGCCAGACAAGTCAAGGGTACAGTCTTAGGACGTGACCCACTTGGCTTAATCCAGCAGGAAATGGGAAACAAGAAAATGGGGCCTGCAGGGAAAAGGTAATTCATGTCAAATACTAAACCAGACTGCAAGAGACACCCACTGTCTTCTGGAACATTACACAGAAAAGCAATAGGGGAGGCTAAATAGTGCAAAGTGCAGAAAATGATGGATAGCGAGAAGGAGAGAAGAGGCAAGACAACTCACACTTATGTCTAGGAAAGCTGCCAAAATCTTTGTTAAGAACACTTGCTTGAACAATTAAATTTTAAATAATGCAACTTGAAACTCCCTGCCAAGAGAGGCTAGATTTATCCATCCTCTAATTCTCCAAGCAGGCAAAGACAAAACATTTTTTATTTAGGCAGGCCTTTGGTATGTAGGATAATAATAATAATAATAATAATAATAATAATAATAATAATAATAATAATGTCCTGACTCTCTGTAAAAACAACCGAGGCAGCTTACAAGATAAAACAAACAATCCCTTCCCCCAATAGACCCCCTTAAAATGCAATTAAACAGACAAAATATAAAACATACTTAAAAATTACAAATAACAAATAATTTAAAATGGCTGTAGCAAACATCAGCAGGATTGCCTGCTGTTGGAGAGGATCTACGTAATCAGATGGGTGCTGGCTATATCTTTTATTGTTGTGGATTTTTCATTTATCTGTTTTTACATTATCTGATCTTCCTCAGTATTTTATCTTTGCTATCTGCCTTGAGTATTTTTATATTTTTGGCAGAAAGGCAGGGCATAAATAAATTGAATGAATGATTTTTTATTGGTTGAATACAGAATGCCTATTTCAGTTTCTTTTTTTTTCTTTTTTTTAAAAAATAAGTTTGAAGCAAACAAAAGCTAATCAAGCTGCTCTGTCAACAGAGCCGGTAGCGTCCATTTTGAAAGACTGAAAAGCCCCTTGGCAGTAACAAGTTCATTTTACTCCGGATTAACAATTCAAGTTTATTCTACTTTAGACTGTAGGTACAGGATATGATTATATTTAAAAATGTTACAGATGGCAAACATTTTTTAAATACAATGTCCACAGTATGCACTGGCTAGGTTGGCCAATATATTCTGAGTTGTATCCAGAGATGAAAAATGTTGATATTTTTTTTTTTACTACAACTTCCAGAATACCATCTGGCTATGGGGGGTTGCAGACTGCCAGAAATAGTGTGAATTCAGTCCACTTTTAGGGTTAGGGTTAGTGCTAGGGAACCATGGGAACTGTTATTTTTCTGAGACATTGAGCCTTCTCTGTCAGACAACTCTGATGCCACAATAAAATACAGTTCCCATGGTTCCCTAACTCTAACCCTAACCCTAAAAGTGGACTGAATCCACACTATTTCTGGCAGTCTGCAACCCCCCTAAGATACCAAAAGTATTCTGTGTGCTGCAGCTAAAGAGTAACACTTCCTACCTTTCTACAATGTTTCTCATTTTATTTTATTTTTTTAAAAATGCTCTCTGAATATAGAAAAAATGGCATGTCAGGGTGAAGGCCACACAGAATTCCCTGATGTGCTCATTGTTCCTGTCTTTAATCCATCTAGAGTGTTTATAATGGAGGAATATTAAAAACACATAATTTCAAAGTGCAAATTAAAGTTGTACTATCCAGGAAATGCTTTGCCACTAGAGATTCTGCTCCATGTATAAACCAGACCTGCATTTGGCTCACACTCTGTTTTAGTTTTGGCAGCTATTTCTAGCAGATTTCATGTCCCATATTTTGAACAACAAATACTTCATGTTCATTGTCTTCTAATAACAAGGTGCTGAATGCCAAATTTCAGCTACCCATTGTGAAATCATCAGAGCTGAGAAAGCTACTTTTGAAAACCAGTGAGATACAATTATAATTCCAAAGTCCAAAAAGGTAATCACTTTTATAATTACACATTAAAAAGAGGGTTTTTTAAATACCTGAAAGTAACTTGCTTCTTTTTTCTACTTTTATTTTTTTTAAATCTACATGCTGGCCTGTGGCAGGGAACCCTGTCACCCTGTCCATCTGTTGTTGCCTTTATACCATACGGAAGCAAATGAGCTATGGTCCAAAACAGACTGCAGAAATAATCTTGTTTGAGACCACTTTAACTACTCTAGCTCAGTGCTAGGAAATCCTGGGAAGTGCTAGGAAATCCTGGGAACTACTCTAGCTCAGTGCTAGGAAATCCTGGGAACTGTAGCTTTTTGTGGCATTACAGCTCTCTGGCAGAGAAGGCTAACAGAACTACAGTTCCCAGAATTCCCTAGCATTGAGCCAGGGCAGTTAAAGCAGTCTCATACTGGATTATCTCTGCAATGTGTTTTGGACCCTAGAGATATAAATATTTCTCCTCCTAAAGTGGTTCAAGAAAAAGTAATAAGCTGTTACTTTCAGGCTATGAAAAGTAGAATCAAACAGTCAGTAGTGAATGAGTGAGGCCCATGGTCCATATGAGAAGGATGTCTGTTAATACAGTTTGCCTTATGGAGTGGACACTAGGAGACTGGAATGCTACTTAAATTCATCATGGGAATAGACAACAAGATATTTCTAAAATTAATTGGTATTTTAGTGCCTCAAGGATGAACCTATATGAAACTTAACATTAATACAGTATAGTACATTTAGGGGCTGTACAGGTGGGCAGAAAAAGGTGGCATGAAGATGCCTTTTCCCCAGTGCGGTTGACCTGTCATACACCCACAGATCACTGATCTTGGCTTCCCCCAAGGAGTGGGTGCAGTAGACAGGTGCCACTGTCTGATTGTGCCATCTTTGGGGTGAAGGAACAGGTTTGTCAACTGAAAACACACTCCATCGTCCTCCACAAAACATGCCCCACACAGATCAGAGGGGAGGGAAGAGGTACATGCAAAGGAGGTTTGTGTGAACAGACTGGATACATGCAACTGGTGGTCATGCAAGGGACATGGTCAACAGGACACACAGACAAACATTACTCCAGGACCCCCCCCCCCAGCATGCCAAGAAGTGGTGGGCAGGTGTTATGCACACCTGCACAGAAGAGGTCACAACAGCCTCTTTCATGCAAACTACTGTGCATGCTAACAGCAAGCATACATGCAACAGAATGCATTTATTGTCATAACAGAGGACAGTTACTAGGGCACATGCGGAGGGTTACAATTAGGGTTAGGGTTAGGGTTCTAATAGTCAAATGCACCTGCGCCAGTGCATCCACACCTGGAAGCATAGGGTGCTTTAAATTAAAGCCTGCATTGTAGGGCACATGCTCTGGTTTGCCAACTCAATTTCTGCCGCACATGCAGCAGTGCATTTATACGGCCATTTTAAATCTCCGGCGCCCTTTTTCTGACACACCGATGTCACTGTGTGCAAAGGTGTGCATCTTTCCAGAAGAAGCAGAAAAAAGCTGCTTCATTTTGGAGCGGCTTTTCCTGGCATACGGCACATAGAGGGCACTTTCTTGCCAGCTTTTAGGTATGCGTTGTCTAAACACCATGCCTCCAAGTCAGCCTGAAAGCACCTCTTTTTGCCCATCTGTACAGCTCCATAGTCACACTTTGGGTTCCAAGCTATGTATTATGTGGTAGATTTCTTTTTCTGTAAATTAGTTACTTCCCAACCCTTCAGAAATATCAGACATTTGGATCACACATGCAATGAACTGCAAATAGAATTCTAAACCATTAATCCTTTTCTCAAAGTTGTGATGAACATCGCTGGTGAAGTGTCCTCCAGTGCCCTATGAAGCCCTTCCAAAGAACTCCTCAACTACCAGCTTTATTGTTGAGTATTGTTTATGCTTAACTAGGGATGAGGAAGAGGTATAATGGTGTAATCATAATTCATCATGCATTGTACCAAAGGCCTACTAAGGAGATTTAACAATGGAAGTCTTTTCAGGGATAAGCAATATGTTTTAAGCAAGGTAGAGATTAACCCCTTTTTTTTTCAGCTTTAGTATTTCCTAAATAATCATACAACTTGAACCTGGACCTATTTGTAGGGAAGGGAAAACAACTACATTCAAATTATTGTAATAATATTTACTAACCAACATTATATGTGCTTCTCACTAAAACTAATTTTTATTGCTGCAATTGAATACTACTTCCTTTACCTCTTCTTTTAGTGGGGCATAAAATGTGGCTGTGTAACTGTATATATTTGGAACATAGAATGCCAGTGGACCAGCAGAGACACTGTCATCTCAGTTTCTTTCTCTGGTGCTTCAAATGCCCTGGTTCTGCAAGATTACTCTTTTCCAGCCAAGAAATATCCCTGTAATGTTTATCATTTTTAAGATGTCTTAACTAGATTATTTTCTGCTACAGCCTAAGAAACTGCACATGGATATTAAGTTGATACCTGTCATAGGTTTAAGACTTATCTTTCCAATGAGTTCATTAGATTTTGATCAGGCAGTTTATGAGTTACAGACATATATGTTATTTAAACTCTACTCTCTTCCCTTGAAACAAAATACCAAGCTGCAAGCAAGCTAGCAAACACCAAATGGGATGCCATCTGGTGCAATGAACAGAACATAACCAGTTCCCCATATCTGAGATTCTTCCAAAATAAAATCTGAAATAGATTTTCATTAGATTCCCAAGTGGCTCACAAAAAGGGATTAAGGATGGCTAGCAATTACTTTTGACACCAGTTGCTTTAAGATGGATTTAGAAATATTGTTTAGAACGTGTTAGAGCTTTAATTCCATTGGACTGTCCTTATGTAAAATATACATAAATTCATATCACAGAATGGTTTGTGACCACCAAAACTTTACTGTAAATAAGTGTCCTTAAGTGATACCTACATCTGGAGTTTGGGCATCACTAGCTTTATGTCCCTCCATCTCGATTACAGAGCACACAAAGAAGTAAGAATTCAAAGAACGAGAGAACAGGTGCCAGCTAAAATATAGAAAAAATGTTTGGGTTTAGTGAATTAAATTGGGGGGTGAACCCTATGTAAGAGTAGCAATGTCATTCTAGGCTCAATTCAGTTTATGGTAAAATGACTACACTTATTAGAATGGGAGGAAGCACACAAATATTTAGCATGCTTCTATTTCCTTACATGCCTGGCTGTCACAAGTCGTCTCCACTGCACATAAACTCCAGGGAACCAGATCTACTCACCATAATCTGATGTGCTTGCCTATAAATTAATTTGGAAGAAAAAGAGGGAATGCTTGTGTTTTTTCTTATGGAGTGATAACATATTATGCAATGCCTAGTTTTTCCTGGGATTTTTGCTCATCAATCTCTGATGGTTTTAGGGCTAACATAACTACCAAAGGCAGAGTCTGAAAAACAATGCAAGAAATTTTATATTGTACTGGGTCTTTTAATAAAAGATTAAGACCTAAACCCAATTCCTAGCCCTACCTAGGACAGAGACACTAACCCAGGGGTAGGCAACCTTTCCCCTTTAAGGGCCGAGGGACTTCAGCTCCCAGAAGCCTCAGCCATGTTGGCCAATAGTTCCATGTTGGCCAATAGCTCCTGGGATTCTGGGAGCTGAAGTCCCTCTGCCCTTAAAGGGGAAAGGTTGCCTACCCCTGCAAGCAAACTGTTGAATGGAAATTCAACACTTATGTAAATCCCACTTTGTACGTCTGCTCTAGTTAGGACTAGCAATTGCCTTCAGACAAACATTAACAGAAAATGCAGGATAGTGGGTTAGATCCTGTTTTGCTGTTGGATGTTTTCCCCCTGCAGATAGTCACTCTGATCCAGTAAATTCAGAACACAGCAGAGAGCTGCATCCCTAGTTATGCTAATATGCCTATTAATGTGTGACATCCAATGTACAATGTGAGCTTTTTCTGTGTGCCTTGTGGGTAGTTGTCAATTAAGTTCGTGCTACAGAAGATACATCAGCAAGTTTTACAAATTACAGAGCATGTTTACAGATTATTGTTGCTCAATTAAGAATTTAGAACAGGATGATTCCATTCAGAAGAAGTGCAACTGTATGCCACCTTCAATTACACCAAGAAATTTGCAGTCTTTCAACATCATCATGTGAAAAAACATTACTGTTAATTTAGAGCACCTTTGCTTCAACTACAAAAGATACATCTGCTCTCCTGCCTTTTCAGATCAGGGTTCAAGTATGGCTGCATAATTAGGCTTTAATCATCCAACATTATTCATGGAGGTAGGACCATGTTCCATCTATTTTTTGTTTTCTATTAATGACTTTTCCAGAAATTCTAATAAAAAGAACTCTTGTATTTTTAATGCTGTTTTGCAGCTTTGTGGATGCACGTTCTCCAACATGCTGGATAGATATTGGTGATGTTTCAAGTCCTTCTGTCTTAAAAAACATACCACATACTGTTAATGTGAGATTACCATTTTAATTTCAAAATTCCAATCTATGTGATTTATTCCTATTTGATTTCCCCATCTCCACCTCCTTCTGCTCTTACTATAAGCTTTCAGTTTTTGCTGGCACAATCAGTGCCTCTTTCAGGGAGATCATTTTTGTATGTTTGGTGACAATCGAGCAGAAGAAATTCTTGAAGCAACCAGTCAGGCTTTTATTTATTAAAGATAACTCCCAGAACTGTTAGAAGAAGTCCTTAATGTCTGCAGACATTTGACAGCAGTTTCAGGGACTTGTTAATGAGAAGTAAAGGAAGGAGTAATCCAAAGGAGCCCCTTACTGGAAATAGAGCAGTTAGGAAGTGTCTTCAATGATTAATGGAGAGCAATTCAAGCTGGGTGGGTTCATAGATATGCCACTACAACTGACATCACTCTTACGAGCCTTTGTAAAATGTTATTAAAAGATGACTAAATTATACAGCTGCAACATACAAGCCTCTAAAATCATAATTTGTCACTCATTGCTTATTGCTATTAGATCGACAGCATCCCCCTGCTGGTTTACCATGAAAGATACAGATATTGCTTTTCAGTCAATAACAATATATGAATATTGCATGGGGCACTGAAAGCCAAATTCCAAAGAAAGGAAGAAAAGCCTGATGCAAAGAGAGGAGCGAAGGAAAAACATGACACAGTTCAAAATTAATGGCCTGGGCATTAACCCTCACTCTCAGTTATTTAAATGGAACTCATGTTTTGTAAATTTTAGTGTAGAAGTGAATTTTATCTCTCATCAGTTTGTAGACCCTTTGCCATTTCCAGGAGAGAATTCTGCAATGGCATAAAAGCTGGGTCATGCTAGGACAGTGACTTCCAGATGTGTTGTACCACCTCTACCCCAAGTAGCATAGTAATTGTGCTGGCTGGACAGGCTGCAAGCCACAGTTCAACACATTTGGAGGATATCAGATGGGAAAAGCTATTCTGTGGGGGAAAGCAGATGTCCTTTTAAAAAGAAAAAGAATGGGATCCTTTTAAAAAAATAATTTATCATTCCATATTTTATACAGGGGCATTCTTTAAAATATTTTAATCTGCAATCCATCAAAAGCTTAAAATATTTTAACCCATGATACAGCAAGAGCTTCAAGAGGAAAATGCAATAATTCTTCAGCAGTTATAAAATGAATAGATCAGGCCACCATGAGGAAGCAGACCAAGGCCTGAAACAGATGGGCCAAATGATGCAGTTTCCTGCCACATTTGGGATGTAGCATTTAGATCAGGGGTAGGCAACCTTTCCCCTTTAAGGGCCGAGGGACTTCAGCTCCCAGAATCCCATGAGCTATTGGCCAACATGGGACTATTGGCCAACATGGCTGAGGCTTCTGGGAGCTGAAGTCCCTCGGCCCTTAAAGGGGAAAGGTTGCCTACCCCTGATTTTAGATGATGTACGCCTCCAACACAGCAGGAAACTGTGCCAATACCGCGTCTTTGCAAAAGAACTGGGGCCAAAAGGAGCCAGCCTGGTTCAAAACCACAGCAGCAGCCTGGACTGGGGCCGAGTGCATGCAGTTGCCAGGGGGCCCAGCATGAATCACACTGGAGCAGCCAGGCAGAGACAGTTGCCATGTCTCCGGCCCACTTTATTGGGCTCATCTGTTTCAGGCCCAAATCTATGAAAACGTATATTATACTCATCTGTTTCAGGCCCAAATCTATGAAAACGTATATTATACTTTCATCTACACAGTTGAATCTCAAAGGAACTACAAGATTCCTTTGCAATCAAGGAACAGTTAGTCAGAGATAAGGCAACAATTCTGATCAAATGTGGGAGATCAACTGAAGCCAAGATATATCTAAGTCAAGGGTAGGCAACCTTTCCCCTTTAAGGGCCGAGGGACTTCAGCTCCCAGAATCCCAGGAGCTATTGGCCAACATGGGACTATTGGCCAACATGGCTGAGGCTTCTGGGAGCTGAAGTCCCTTGGCCCTTAAAGGGGAAAGGCTGCCTACCCCTGATCTAAGTAAACATGTTCTACCCCACTAAAGGCAATGCTGGAAGATGCAGACTATCCTTTGACTATTTACTAAGGAGTAAGTCCCATGAAGTGCAACAAGGCTTGTTTCTGACTAGATACAGTGTGCCCTTGCTATCTGCAGTGGATCCATCTGGATCCCCCTGCAGATAGTAAAAAACACAGGACCTTGAAGTCCCATTCTTTTCACTGGGTGCCCACTCTTGCTTGTGCCACCACATGCATGTGTGCTTATTGAGAAAGCCAGGACTTGCACTCCGCAGAAACTTAAACCACAGATGGCAAGCCCACGTTTGGCACAGGCACACTATATATGCAGGTAAAGGTAAAGGTATTCCCCATTGACAAGGTTGTCAAGTTGTGTCTGACCAGAGGGGGCAGTGTTCATCTCCATTACTAAGCCGAAGAGCTAGCATTGTCAGAGACTACTCTGTGATCATGTGGCCAGCATGATTGCTCAGAATGCTGTTTACCTTCCACCAAAGTGGTACCTATTTATCTACTTGCATTTGCATGCTTTTGAACTGCTAGGCTGGCAGAAGCTGGGACTAGTGATGGGAGCTCACCCCATTATGCAGCACCTGGGCCTCAAACTGCCAACCTGCCGATCTTGCAATCAACAGAATCAGCTTCTTAACCATTTGAGACACTGCATCCTTCATATATACAGGGCCCTCAACACATTTATAAATAAAATTAACATCATAAGTAATGATGAAAGTTTGATTAATCATGTCTGATGAATCAAAACCAGACTACTTAAATTTGTCTCTATCATCCTATACTGAGACACAAAAGCCCCATTCAAATAAAATAAATATTTTAACATCCCTGAATTTATACCAGTTTTCAGAAGACAAATGCTGAGAATACCTCAGAGGTACACCTTGTACTAACTTTATATGCAGAGGGCACAACTAAGAAGGGACCTCATTGTTTATTAATCATCATGGTAATGTATCATACTTCGCCTAAGACTCTCCATCTTCATTGTTTATCTCACTCTCTCTCTGACTCAACATATAATTGATAATTACAAGAGAAAGTAAGTCTGAGTTGGATATAAATATGATCTGGACTGTTACAACATCTAGCTGCCCAAAGCTACATACTGTCTTTTACCATGCCCTGCAGTATATTGAAACATACAACAGGATTCTCAGAAGTATTTTTACAGCACACCTTTCAATTATCATGTTCTATAAGATCTCATATCAGTGGTGGGAAACCTGCGGCCCTCCAAATGTTGATGAACTACAATTTGCATTATGTCTGACCTGTGGCTGTACTGTTTAGGACTAATGGTAACGAAAGTTCAACAACATCTGGAGGGCCACAATCTCCCCACTTCTCAGCAATATCTTATTTAAAAAAAATATCAAATTTCTAAATGAATAAATTGTTTGAGGACTGCTTGGTACCCTTGAACTACCTTTACTTCTTATTATTCATGCTCAGTGTGTTACTTACTTCCTGAATTGTATGTCAGTCAAGCATGGCGGTAGGCTCAAACTCAGGATTAACTGTTGTAACCCGCCCCGATTGCCATGCAGAGGGGCGGGCTATAAATAAAAATTTATTATTATATTATTATTATATAACTTGTTTATTCACAAATGTTGTGAGACTTGCAAATCATGCCATCATATCCTACTATCTCTTGAATCTCATTGTTTTTAATGATTAAAGATCAATATTTTTTTTCCTGAACTTTTCTAGGAACCAACCTGGAAATGAACAGATCTGTATAATCCAAAATTTGAACCCAGTGAGTTCATTTCCTGGTTGGTGTTTAGGATATGAAAGTACATCCCTTGCTATCAGCGTCAGCTCCCTAAATTATGTCTTTTACCCCGTGTCTTTATATTTAACTGCAGTAGCAGATGTAAAAAAGTAGGTACGAGAAAGATTTCCCCCTTCCTTGCCTCATCATCCTGGCAGACTGCATAGCTGCACATCAAGAAAGAAGAATAACAGCCGATGACACTTGCAGTCTCCTTAAGTCTTGTCTCTGCAGAGGATCTTAGGAAGATTACTGGTGTCAAAGTCCATATGTTGGGACAATGGAAGGAAAGGTCTCCTCTGGTTCTCAGACATGTTCCCTGCTTGCTGATAAAGAAAAGGTGGGGGAGAGTGTTTTAGGGGTTGAGAGGGTGATAAGAGACATTTTAAAACGAGATATGGGGAAGACTAGCAGGGAAAGGAAAGGACCCTTTACCAACTCAGATAGTGGTCCATGCTGAAAAGAATTTGGAGGGGGAAAATTTGAAGACCCTCCCCCATTAGTTGATTTCTAAACTAGGAGCCCATGATTGGAGAGGTAATAGGGCACCTCCACACTTTGACCATGATATACCAGTGATCACACAAAAAAATCATAGGGCCCCTTGCCTTTTGCTAGCAGAAACTAACAGGTTTTGATATTTGTAGCTCTTGGGAAAAAAAGTGCTTTGTGTGCAGGCTTTAGAGGAAGGGGAGAACAAGTTTCTCAGACTCTCATGTACACACTATCTTAGATGAAAACCTGGAATAATCAATCTTCAGAATGTCACCTTTTCTGTTGAATGAGTTTTTAAATATTGTAATCCAGAAGATCACCAGTTTTGTAGACTCCATATAAATGTATAAAAGTCATCATCATCATCATCATCATCATCATCATCATCATCATCATCATCATCATCTCTGCCTCTCTTCATAGATCAAGGCAAGGAACAACAACAAGGCATGGCAAACCTCTTCTGATCAAATCTTGCCAAGAAAACCCCATGATGGGTTCACCTTAGGGTTGCCATAAATCAGAAATGACTTGAAGGTACACAACAACAACAACAACAACAACAACAACAACAAAAAATAAGAAAGTTTATGAATAACTCTTTTGTCATGTCCATGGAGTTACAGTCAGAACTGGGCTCTCCTGATTTGGTAAAATGCCTTCCTGCTTCCCTTGCTCTCCCTTCTTCAGTTTGTTACTCCCTTCTGTTGTGTGTTAACACAACATTTCTCCACTGCATTGAAAATGAACTTGTGAAGTAAAATATAAAGACTAATATGGAATTATGGCATGAACATACAGGCTCTCTATGCCAGAATAGCATTATTGATGGGAAATGTTAGGATGAAACCAGGAAAAGAAAAGAAAAAGGCAGGGAAGCAGGGAGACAGAAAAATCCACATGTATTATGCAAAATTTATATTCTTGTAGAAAAATAAGGTGTGCAAAGCCCTAAGAGTCTCTAAAGATTTACAATCTAGTGCTATAGTCCAAGGTTTTATTACTTAGTGCTTTGGAAAAGGTAAGAGGAAAACAAAATACCCAGGATACCCAAATCTGAATAAGAGAAGATATCAGGTGCTGCAAAAAAATACAAAAGGTTCAGCAGTTCATTTTTAATGCTATACACAATTCTCATTAATGCAGTTATGTAACTTATTCCTCACTCATCATGCTGAGAACATAACTCTCATATTAGCAGAGCAGTAATTTCCTATCCCTTTCTTCAAAATATTTAACTGCATAATGCAAAGCATATTAATGTTATAAAGGGAGAAGATGCATTTCAGCTAGAAAGGAAGGAGGAGATAAAATAAAAGAAAGAAAACCCAATTGCCTGACATACATTAGCATTATTAATGTAATTTAGCACTGCTGATCAGATTCTCCTTTTGGAATAAAAATATTTTTCCAATCCTGCATTAAAAAGGCTTATGTTTCTGAAGAGCATTCTTTCCCTATTTCTCTATCTTGATTGAGCCAATGCTATGTTTATTGCACTCAATTTATTTTTTTATCTCTTTTCTTTTATTAGTAATAGCACTTGCGCAGTTATAACAATTAGACTATCTTACAAACTTCCTAAGTATTCTTTGTCATTTGTTGCTCTGAATGCCTATTCAAACCCATGTTTGGTTTATTGTATTAGATTATTATAATACACTTCTTGGCAACAATAGGAATGAAAATAGAAATAAAACCCCAAAGTTTTATTACTACAGTTTCAAGATTGAGATAGACATGATGAGAAACGATAGATTGTACTGTAGGTAGTGTTGCAAATTGGAATTAATCCATCTGCCAATTTCTTTTGACAAATAGTTATAAATGTTACAGTATTAAGAGAACTAGGGAGCAAATTTTACTTTTTATCCAATTCATAATTCTTAATCTAGCCACCTATCAATTACATATAATAGTTGCCATGACATCTTTACACTGTCTATTATTTTCTGTATACACTGGAAAAGATTGAGGCAGTATCCAATGTGGCTGACCACTGGAAGAACAGTAATTCCTTACTGAGGGCCTTTATAGACTGCCAGAAATAATGCAGCTTCAGGCCACTTTAACTGTCCTGGCTCAGTGCTAAGGAATCATGGGAACTGTAGCTGAAGAGCTCTCTGACAGAGAAGGCTCAATGTCCCAGAAAAAAAATACAATTCCCATGATTCCCTAGCACTGGACCAGGACAGTTAAAGTGGCGTCAAGCTGCATTATTTCTGGCAGTCTGTAAAGGCCCTGAGTCCTTCCTTCCTGCGTTCTCTTATAGTTGTCAGTGCCCCATCTCATATTTTTCCTCCAATCTTCTAGAGAAAGCTAGTTGGGTGGGGAGGATCAATAAGATCATACTTCTTTCCTTCTACCAACAAGTTCCTTTCATTGTATCTGAAGTCACTTGCAGAAAGAAAGAATCCTTCCATCAGGAGGAGGCAAAGTCTGGATCCAACCTATTTTATTTTTGGTGTAGCTGAACCGTGAAACTGAAATCTGTACAATGCTGATGCCTTCAAAAGGCACAGGAGTTTAGACTTTAGGTACATCTTTTTTTTCCAGTCCATTCAGCAATTTTACAAGTAAGCTGAATTACACAATGAGAAGCATGGACTGTTAAATAAATGCCTTTGCAGACTGCTAGAAATAGTGCAAATTGAGTCCACTTTAACTGCCCTGGTTCAGTGCTAGGGAATCGTGGGAATTGTATTTTTTTCTGAGGCATTGAGCCTTCTCTGTCAGAGAGCTCTGGTGCCACAATAAACTACAGTTCCCATGATTCCCTAGCACTGAGCCAGGACAGTTAAAGTGGCCTCAATTTGCACTATTTCTGGCAGTCTGTAAAGGCCTTAAATCAGACATTCATTGATTGCCTTATTACACAAATATTTGTCAGGGACAATACATCTGACATCAGTAGCAGTGGTTGAAGAGATTTCAACAGCAAAAGATTTAATAATAATAATAATAAAAGTTTTATTTATACCCCGCCTTTCCAGAAAACTGATCAAAGCGGCTTACAACATTGAATAAGACAGTCCAAAAATACAATACAAGTTAAAAAACAAGTTTAGCTGTAGATGAAGGACATATGCAAGTTTAAATAGCTTAAAAAAGTAATCTGTGGTAAAGTAAATCAAACTGTCTGTCTTTTAAAGCAAAAAGAATTGTGTTTGTGTTAAGCATAGCCATTATACAGGGCCTCTTACAATTAAAAGATGTCCAATTTGTGTATATTACAGAAAATGGAGCTAAAAAAATGTGGGCCCAAGAAACCATGCACACACATCAGCGATTGCTGTCAATGGATTTTCTGGAATGGTGTGCAAAGCAAGACAAGTGTGAGAGAAGAATACAGCAGGAGGCAAATTGTCAGTCTTCACAGACCTGTCCATGTTCAAAGAGAAGTGTCTCTCAGCACACAAGATACTTTGAAGCCAAACCACAGGTGCTTCCAACCTTAGCCAAGGAGACAAACTTCCACTTTAGTACTGAAATTTAGAAATTTGGATGAATCAGGATGCAATTTTAAGAGACTCTCTGAACCAACAGAATTCAAACCCTTTCCACTCGAAGGGATATCACAAAGCATTTAGGACTACTTGTATTGTGGCTTGTTCCCTAGTCTGGAAGAAATCTGGATCAGCTCTTCCTTCATCCCAGTCCATTTTGTTGGGTCTTCTACTGTCATGTTTTAGCCAGAAGCTTTAGCTTTATTTATTACAGCCATTAGGCCAGTTTATTTAGCCAGAAGAACAATTCTGCTGGCAGAGTATCACTGAGGTGTCAGGAAAGAGTTCATCTAGCAAAAGGAAAAGTCTGCTAACAGAAGAGACCTTGGCCTAATCCTAATACCTTACAGCTGGAAAATCTCCGAGTTACGAATGCATTTTAAAAATGCCAATATAACTAGGAAATGCTGGAGGAAATTCTCCTGATTAGTCAGCTATGATTTTTTTTCTAGGTTACCATAACTTCTCCACATATTATTATGCAGAAGGGAAGCTTTTCCAGATCTCTGCCAAATGTAAATCAAAAGAATTTCTTCACTTCTAATAAAAATATACCACAGGAACACAACTATGCAAGAGCTGAAACCTATGTCCATATTGAAAAGATAATGGCTGAATCTACACTGCAGAACTAATATAGGGGGGAAGCAGACGGCGCTTTGCGCCATCTTCGAGGCAAGGAAGGGGAGGGGCAGGCTCACGCTGGGCGTCCCAACCCCTTCCCAAACACGTAATTGGAGCGCCCGTCGCTCCACATGACCAGCGCTCCGACAACGTACTTCTGCCGTAGCGTCTGCACACGCTGTGGCGGAAGAGACGCTGAAGGTGCGCCCAACGCCTCTTGCGGCACACCTTCGGCGTCTTGCGGGAGAAGCGCTATTTTAGCACTCCTTCCAGGGCCTGAGAATCTGTGGATTGGGGCCGAGGAGTGCGGTTACCTCAGTCCCAATCCGCAGCTTCCCGGGGCTGCCCACGGCCGCCCGTCTGCTTAGGCCCATAGTTTAACACCTCTTTAACTGCCATGGCTCGATGCTAAGGATTTCTGGGATTTGCAGTTTGTAAAAAAGGCCTGTTGCCACAACAAACTACAAATCCCATAATTCCATAGCATTGAGCCATGGAAGTTAAAGCAGTGTCACACTGCATTATTTCTACAGTACAGATTCAGCCAATGAAACAAAATGTCATTTACTTTTGTCCTATGACTTGTACCAATGAAGAAATTCTCTTGCCTCCTTCTACTTATTCAAACCATTTCCCTTTCCTTTAATGAAGTCAGTAAGTTAAAACAACTAACAAATGAGGTATATAATAAAACACCCCAAACTGATGGGTAGCAGACTTTGGCTGGCATTCTGTTAGTGACATATGTATGTCACACTATGCATGCAGGGCAGATTAATTGTCATAGCGCAGCAGAGGGAGTCGTCTCACAGCAGCAGAACTGGAGATGCACATATAGCAACATTACAGCTACTTGAAAAGCCCTTATGAAATGCTAGAGCCACATGAACAATTTATTTAGAATTCAATTAATAAAGCTAAGAATAACATCACACCTTTGTAACAGACAAAATTTAACATATATTTAGAGGAATGAGCATCCATGTATTGTTAAAGTTCCTATGGGGTTGACTCATTCTGTACCCCTCCATAACAGGGAGGTCAGGGTACAAGAAACTAAGGGGCTATGCAGACGGGCAAAAAGGGGTGCTCTGAAGAACCCTAACCCTAACTCTAATTGTAACCCTAACCCTAACCTTAATTGTAATCTTATGCATGCACCCTAGCAACTGTTCTCTGTTATGACAATAAATGCATTCTGTTGGATGTATGCTTGCTGTCAGCATGCACAGCAGTTTGCATAAAAGAGGCTTTTGTGACCTCTTCTGTGTAGGTGTGCATAAGACCTGCACACTAATTCCTGGCATGATGGGTGGGGGGTCCTGGAGTAATGTTTGTCCTGTTGACCATGTCCCTTGCATGACCACCAGCTGCATGTATCAAGTCTGTCCACACAATCCTCCCTTGCATGCACCTCTCCCCTCCCTCCTGATCTGTGTAGGACATGTTTTGGGGAGGATGATGTAACAGTTGACAAACTCTTTCCTTCGCCCCAAGGGTGGCACAAACAGACAGTGGCACCTGTCTACTGCACCCACTCCTTGGGGAGAAGTGGAGGTCAGCGAATCCTTGCATGATATGTGGGTATGACACATCCTGTGCAGGTGCACAGGAATGCCGAACTTTATGGCCTCTACAGACATCTTGGAGGCACCGTCTTGGAGGCAGGGAAGGGGAGGGGTAGCCACATGCTGGGCGCCCCAACCCCTTCCCGAGGATGTCCTCCTGGCACAGTGTTTTTATATGCTGCGTTGGAAGAGGCGCAAAAGAGCCACACGGCGGCTCTTCAGGTGCCCTATTTGCTGGCTCTGGAAGGAGCGGCATTTTAGTGCTCCTTTCAGGGCCAACAAAAGGGTGGATTGGGGTCGAGGCATGAGGCAGCCTCGGCCCCAATCTTCCACTTCCTAGGGTGGCCCATGGCCACCCGTCTGCATCCCCCCTTAGTCACCTTTGTACACAGAGAGTGACAGGGGCTAAGCAGATGGCGCAAAGCGCTGTCTTCAGAGCAAGGAAGGGGAGGGGCAGCCACATGCTGGGGGCCACAATCCCTTCCCCAAAACGTCCTCGGAGCAGCTGGCCCTCCGTACGGCCGGTGCTCCGAGGATGCCCTCCTGCTGCAGCGTCTGTACACACTGCAGCGGAAGAGTCGCCGAAGGTGCGCCGACAGCCTTTTGCAGCGCACCTTCAGTGATTTGTGCAAGGAGCGCTATTTTAGCACTCCTTCCAGGGGCGGCGAAGCCGCGCCGCGGGGTCGAGGCATGCGGATACCTTGGCCCTGCAGCGCAGCTTCCAGGGGCGGCCCCGTGCTGCCCGTCTGCTTCCCCCCACAGACTGTATACTAGCCTATGACAGGTCCTATGCAGGTGCACAGGGATGTTTTCCTGAACAGATGCACAGGTGTGGAGAGATGTTCCTGTGCACGTGTGCATGCATTTGAGAACAACACAAAAAAATTAAAGCAGCCGCTGCCGGCCCATGTGGTTCCTCTGTCTCCCTTTGCGGCGTCCTTGGGGCTGGTGGTGTGGTTGCTGGGGCTTCAATACAGCCTTGGAAAAGCTGCATTGACTCCCCCCAGTGCAGTTGTTCCATCCCCATTTAGGGCAACCTCAGGGCAGGCAGTACAGTTGCTTCAGTTTAGGGAAAAGGCAACTTCAGGTCACCTTTTCCTGCCCGTCTGCATAGCCCCTTATTTTACTTGTGGTTGTGTTATGCTTTCCTCATTTAAATAATCTGGGCCACAGATCACACAATTAGCTACTACATAAACCTGCTGTTTCATGGAAATGTATGCCAAAGAAAATAGTTAATTAAATTAATTCTGTATTGACCAAACTGAGGGGGGAAGCAGACGGGCGGCCATGGGCTGCCCCAAGAAGCTGCGCCTTGGTCCCGTGGCGCAGCTTCGCCGCCCCTGAAAGGAGCGCTAAATTGGCACTCCTTTCACAAGTCGACGAAGGTGTGCCGCAAAAGGCTGCGGCGCACCTTCGCCTACTCTTCCGCCGCAGCGCGTGCAAATGCTGCGGCAGGATGTTCTCCTTGGAGCGCTGGCCGTGTGGAAGGCCGGCTGCTCTGAGGACGACCTGGGGAAGGGGTTGGGGCGCCGATCGTGCGGCTGCCCCTCCCCTTCCCTGCCCCCAAGACGGCCCTTTAAGCTGTCTGCTTAGGGGGTGAATCATTTTATAAAATGGTGTATGTGTGTGTATGCCTGTATGTTGGGGGGAAGGCAGGTATGGAATGTAGCTGGGTGGAAATGGAGAAAGGAAAGAAGGATACTTGGAATAATGTTTAACTGGATAAAGATGATCAAAGAAAATGAACAGGTTCTTTTATGTCATTGTCAGTTCCTCCTTCCAGTGTTCTTAGCTTCTTTGTTGAGCCTTGCCCATTCATCCTCAAGGTTATTACATTAAAATTGTAACCCCATGGGAAACTACACAATTTCCTACACAAATGTGTCTTAATTCCCAGTTCAAAGATAAGTCTCATAAGCAGCTTATACCGTAGTCAAAGGTTTCTCAAAAAGTTTAGCAAAAAGTTTTACACACACATGTTCACATTGACAATCATTTATATATATATATATATTTAAAAATCTATCTTGATTGGGTTACCAGATAATAGAGGCTGACTTATACTGCACCACCACAAACCATGAACACTGGTAAACACATATGTGTGCAAGTCTCTCTGACACCTATGGGGGACAAGAAGAGTCATGGAAATACTAGGGCCACATCACAAAAATGCTGCAGTAGGCCAAGAAAAAGAACACTGATAGAATCTAATGTGTATGATATTGTATTGCCTCCTTTGGAACATGAGAATTACTCACTGGATCAGACCCCAGGTCTACTTAATCCAGCCTTCTGTTCCCAAAGTGGCAAAATAGTTGCCCATAGGAAAACCACAAGAAGGCCATGAGAACAACAGGGCCATCCCACTCAAGTCCCCAGGAACTGATATTCAAAAAAATACTGCCTCAGTGTTATCCCAATCATCCATGAATAGAACCATCCTTACTTCCTTACGTTAGCACTAGGATGTAGAGATACAATCCTTCATTACCTTTGTTCTCTAAGGAAGCAACAAAGAATTTTAGCAATTTTCTTTTCACTGTAAGAAAGTCTGAGCACTGCACAGATTTCAAAGTCTATTCACAATCTGGGACTTGTGTGCAGAAGTCACACTATATTTTTGCACAGCAATTTTTTACAGGAAATATTACTTTCTGTGTACAGAAAATATGTTTTCTTTTTTTTTTTAAGTGCAAATTTTGTGCAGAATAAGTCCTGAACTTTGAAGGTCCTCATCAGTCAGGATTCTCCTCATCAGGGTTCCCAACAATCAAGAAACATTTTGGGGGGGATATTTTCAAATGTTCTTTTCATCTCCACTAGGATCTTCAACCATTTCAAGTATTAATGCAATCTCATTTCCTTAGAAATAATAAGCTTCTCTTCCATCTTTTCGGTAAACTGTGCCAAATCTTCCAAGAGATTGTAGCAATGTTATGGCCTGATCTCATTGTCTACAATCCCATTCCAGTTTGATGCTAAAATTCTGGTGTCCCTTCAGGAATTAGAAAGTGGGCTATAGAAAGCTCATGCATTTACTAGGTTTTAAGGTGTTACAGGCCTCTTTGTTGCTTCTGCTGCAAGAGACTTAGGTTGTGACTGCACTGCAGAAATAATGCAGTTTGGCAACAGTTTAACTACCATGGCTCAATGCTATGGAATTCTGGGTTCTGTAGTTTTGTGAGATATTTAGCTTTCTCTGTCAGAGAGATATGGCGCCACAACAAACCACAAATCTCAGAATTACACAGTATTGAGCCAAGGCAGTTTAAGTGATATCAAACTGGATTATTTCTGCAGATGCAGCCTAACAGATCTATCCCTTTGGAAACTGTTACATGGACAAGAAGGGATCTAATTTGAATGCATCATATATTAGCTAATACAGTACCTTGTCTTGGATCCACAGATTCCCAGTCATGGATAGAAGACATCTCTGTGCATATCCTGCTTGCAGTTCTTTGTGCCTTCAAACAACTAACCCATATAAAACAGTGTATGAGTCAGGTTTAAAGACTGCTGCAGCTAGAAGAGGATAAATTGGCAACACTATGCACAGAGATCTTTGGATTCTTATCTTAAAGGTGGCAAGCAGTTTAAGTAGCCTGAAACATAATCATCCTTCTGATAGGCGTAATTTTGCTAACACTTTGTGGTAATATGATACATCTGAATGATCACAAGCCCAATGAGACATGTTTATGCCATTAATTCCAAATCAACTCACTCACTTGAAAAAAATCCCTGAGTTTATCTGGGAATGAAGCCATTTCGATTCTGCTCAAAGCCACAGTCAAGTCAGCAGTGTTTTCCACTGTAAGTATAGCGTGTCTTTTTTAAAAGAAAAGAAAAGAAAAGAAAAGAGAAAAGAAAAACAAAATTGCTCATTCCTGTTAGCTAGTTCTTGAATTGCAGGGCATGGTGACATGAGAGCACCAAATCTTCTTACTGAATTGTTTGTACAATACACAAAAAGTATTGTGGCACAAAGAAAAAACAAAAGAAGCTGAAAGACACATTTATGTGAACTTTGGGCTCATTCCCATTATGATTTAAACCGATTTGCAGATTGGTTTATATGTGCCTTGTTCACACTTGATTCGATCTCAGATCCGAACATATTCGATCTGAATCAAGTTATATAAAAAGGTAAATTTACTTACAAAATCATGTGCATATTCATACACAGGTAAATCTTCATGTTGCAAAGAAAATGAAGTAGAAAAACTAGTTTACTAGAAAGACTCAGCATGTGTGAGTTGCAGAATCCCCAACACCCCCTGGCATGCTTGGATCCCATGGCCCCATGCAGGAGGTGCCAGAGTTTTTCTTAAAAACCACACTATTTTCCCCAAGGAACCCCCTGGCTTCCCCAACCTCTGGCCCACAGGCAAAAAAGGGCACCTAAACACCAGCAGAAGTGGAAATAGCTGCACTAGGATTTAAAGGTGTAGAACAGCATTGTTTCTATAGTGATGCACATTTTGGATTTAAAGGGACCACTTTGATAGCACGGGGAATTTAAAATCCTAAGGAAACCCACAAACCACCATGAGTGCTGGGGGGTGGGTGGGAAAGGGTGGTTTGGCAAGACCTTTGGAGCAGGTATGTTCCACCCCTCTATCAGCCCTCTGCCTATTGCTCCTCCCTCTTGGATGCCAGCTCCGCTATCCATTCAAATGTGAACTACTTCGCGAACACAGATTTGATTGTGGTAAACATAGTGTGAACTTTGCTTCAATGTGAATAGATTCAGTGATCCTGGATCTATGCAACTTGGAAACCCATTTAAATGCAAGTGAAAATGAACCCTTTAAGTCTTTTTAGCTAACTAAGGGCCTCTACAGACGGGTGGCTGTGGGCCGCCCCAAGAAGCCGGGGATTGGGACCGAGGCTGCCCCATGCCTCGGCCCCGATCCACCCTTATGGTGCCTCTGAATCCATCCTTATGGCGCCTTTCAGAGGAGCCAAAAGGGGCACCAGAAGAGGCACCAGGCACCTCTTCTGCCCTCCCTCCAGCTCAGTGTGTCCGGATGCTGAGCCGGAAGGACGTCATTGGAGTGCCTGCCATGTGCAACGGCTGGCGCTCCAATTACGTCCTCAGGAAGGTTGGGGCACCCGGCGTCCAGCTGCCCCTCCCCTTCCTGGGATTGAAGACGGTGCTTTTCGCTGTCTGCATCCCCCCTAAGCTTTACAGTGGAATTTCTAATACAGTAAAAGGCCAGCAAAATCTATATGATCTGAAGTGGAGCTAGTGATCATACTGTAAGCTAAGGCGAAAAGTTACTGAATACATAGGCTATGGGAAGTAGTAAAGGAGAAGAAGGTAGCTGAATTCCTTCCCCTGGACCTGAGAACAGTGGTCCTTGGACAAAAAATCTACAAAGGAAGATTGGAAAGAGAAACAGCAGATTAGGAATATAAACACAAAATGCAGTCCATCAGCAGTGGATTGAACAGAAACAATGGTTTCCTGGCACACTACACAGATTATGCACCAGCACTCTTAGAGTGTATCTACACTACATAAATAATGCAGTTTAACACAACTTTAAATGCTGTAGCTCCTACTATGGAACCCTGAGAGCTGTAGTTTTACAAGGTCTTTAACCTTCTCTATCACACCATTCTGATGCTCCACAAAAAAATAAATCCCAGGATTCTGTAAGATGAAGACATTGGTGTTAAAGTGGTGCAGAACGGCATTATTTCTATAGTGATGCAGCTTTTGGCAGAGAAGGCTAAAGACCTTGTAAAACTACAAACCCCAGGATTCCATCGGACGGAGCAATAGCATTTAAAGTGATGTCAAACTGTATTATTTCTACAGTCTGACACACCCTAAGTGTGTTTTAAATTGTCATGTAGTTTCTTATATTTTTAGATTGTAAAGTATCTTTTACCACTTTAATATTTATAATAATCAAAATGATTATAGGTATTTAGAGGTCTTTATATTCAAAGAATTTAAGTCCTTGGATATAAGGTGGGTATAAATAGTCAGACAGGTACACAGACAGAAAGATTACATGTGAACAATATTATGGTTGTCCTCTTTCTAGGGTGCACATGTAGATGAAATAAAGGAAAATTACTGTGGAAAATCTCACTGAAGACAAACTGCTTCATCCACAACACTAAGAATGCTACATTTTGCTGCTGAAAAAATGTACTGTGCTTACTTTGGTACTGTGTGGTTACACAAATTCCCTTTGCCATGGTGACAAGCAATACACACTTGTGCAGCCTCCATGTCTAAGCTGTATTGTGACAGCTTTATGTTTTATATCTTCTTCCCTTCTTCTTTCTAACCACTTGTTTTTCCTTTCAGAGGCCCAGTACTGCTCTACTATACTATGAAATGGTAGGAGAAATTGCAGGGGCAATTACTAAAGGCCTTAAAAGAGAGGGGGAAATGTCAGAGATGAGCAAGTGAGATTCTTCCCTGCTTGGTGAGCCTGTACCAGGAATAAAATATTCTAGGTTTTGTTGTTGTTGTTGTTGTTGTTTGTAAAACAAACAAACAAAATAGTGAAAGGCTATTCCCTCCTGAAACTACCTAACCCAGTGCATAAGGAAGTGGTATCACACCACTGATGCAAGTATGTTTCTCTGTCATTTGCTAAAGTCTCAGTGGATTAGTCTCTACAGAGTAGGTAGGAATCAAATAGAGCTGATTTTTTTAAAAAAAACAAAACATTGTTTTCTCCTGATATTGTAATACCAGGATGAATAAAATGCTATTTTATCAGAAAAGGAACAAAAAGGTAAAACCCTCTGAATCCTTAATTTAGCACTCTTTGGTTTGAACTGTAATAGCTCCCCATACATGGGCATTATATGCACTTATATCTACTAATTCATACCTGAGATACAGTATTTTAGTTGGGGAACACCTAAGATTATAAGAATAGATACAGAACAGTGAATATCAGAAATTAAGAAAAGCACCAGAAGACAAACTTAACATTTATCTTATAATGTTCAAGGATGTCAGCATGCACCATTCCAGAAAAATGGCTCCTTAGTTTGTAAATATGTTTAGTCCCAACTTCAATTTGCAGTCCCATGGGAGGGAACTGCATTTAAATGACAGGGAATTCAAAAGCAAATAATGAAGAAGGCATATGGATTTGGGAAATACACACTCACAGAGACCCCTTCCATTTCACTCCTCCATGCTTACACACACTCACATGCATACAGCCAAACAAGAGTCAAAACCAGGGTGGTGGGGTGGTGGGAGAGAAAACAGAAATGCTTTCAAGTCATTTCCAACTTGTAGTGACTGTAGGGTGAACCTGTCATGGGGTTTTCTTGGCAAGATTTGTTTGGAGGGGGTTTGGCAGTGCCTTCCCCAGAGAATGCGACTTGCCCATGGTCACCCAGTGGGTTTCCATGACTGAGTGGGGATATGAACCCTGGTCTCGAGTCGTAGTCCAACATTCAAACCATTACACCACACTGGCTCCTAGAACAGACAGGCTTGCACTCTGTTGATACATTCTGCAACCATTGGCACATGGGTGGCAGGACAGACCAACTACATCTGCCTGGGTTACTTCTACCTTCATCAAAATGGGATGATATAGTGCTGGGGTTACTGATTGCCGTCCTCCTTAACTTGCCTTTGTGCTGTAAGTGGCATCTATCAGTTTCTCTGTCTTCCGAGGGAAATGAAAAGTGTGGAGCCAGCAACCACTGTGATCATAACCCACTGAAAATTGCCTAGCAAACTACCAGTACATTGATTGATGTTCTTCCCACCTCCATAATAAATAATACAGTATATATGTTCTTGGCTTTAGTACACTGGTGTTCCACCTTGTAATAACAGGTCACAGATTATGATGCATTATGTCACAATACTTTACCCAAAGCGTTTTGCATTCTGGCAGGGTTCCTATACCTTTGACATGACTGAAAAAAACTTCATTAGGATCAGGTTTCCTTGACTCTGGTGCAGTGGAGTGAAAACTGCTCCTGCCACACAGCTACTAAAGACATGGAAGCCCTGCCAAAGGAAAGCCCTGGCAGAGCATACCTTTAAAGAATGCCTTATTAGAGAGCCAGACTGTAACCACCATATTATCTGTGCTTTAAAGTCCAATTTAATTGAGCTACACAAAGCTATGGCACACTGCCTTTCCGACAAGCAGGGTAAATTCATTCTGTCCATCATGATATTTGTATCCCCCCACCCTGCTTAAACCTTCAGTCTTGTTCAAACTCGGATTCTAGGCACGCAACATGTTTTGTTTCTAATAGACTCCATTACAGAGCTAAACTGCTTTATGGAAACCCAAGCAAGGTGTGTGTGTGTGTGTGTGTGCGCGCGCGCGCACATCAGAGAGAGAGAGAGAGAGAGAGAGAGAGAGAGAGAGGGAAACATTCTGGATGATATTTATCTTTCTAAGACCACAGGCCTCTGGTGAACAAATTGCAACAGAAAATGTAGTTGTCTGTGTAATTCTAAATAAGAATGTCAGGAGCAACTGTCTTTTCATGGTCATTGCTCTTCAGTTGTCATTCTGAAAAGTTTAATACTAACAGGCAAACCCTATGAGCTTTATGCAACTGTCACTATGTATCAAGAAGCAATAAGTTTTTTTGAGCACAGCTTAAAGTTTTCAGATGGTAAATGTTAAAAACCAATCCCATTATGCTTCAGAATAAAATGCTGATGTGGAAGAAAGTTACCTATCATCCAGTGAGTGATGTATTTCTCTTCCAACTTCAAAGCATAACATTTTTGATAATTTCAGAATGCCTTTACCCAGTGCCATGTTTGCACACTACAGAGATCTGCCATGTTTAAGTAAAGCACCAGATGAAAAAAGAAACAACAACAATCTATCTGATAATAGGCAAACCAAATATATCTATCTAGTAGTACTTTTAAGATCTTCAAATCAAAAAAATAAGGTTGTATTTTCTATACAATTTATAACTGAGTCATAGTGGAATGAAATGGAAATTCTAATTATGTTTCTCTCACTTATCTCTTTTAGTATACCAGTACCACTTCCTGTCTGCTGCAGGATTTGATTGTTGTTCTTTGGTCTTTTTGCAAGTATTAGGTTACATTTCTCAAAAAATTACTTTAAGGAACATCATGGGATACTATACTGTGTTGTATTAGTCATGTCTGCAGATCAGACTAAGAATGGTAAGGACCAGGTTCAAATCATCATCAAGCAACAAAGATCACAAGGAGATCACAAATATGCTATTATCTTTCTGTCTAACCTCCTTTGCAGGAATGTTCGAAAGATGAAATGGGAAAGGAATCCTTAGAAGAAAATGCCTTGGAAGAAAAGCAAGGACCTAAATGAAACTGAAAGTTAATGTGATCCGTGGCAACTCATTTGTTTACAGGTATTTCTTTTTAGGGGCAAAGATGATACTATACAACCAGAAGCTTACAACATCAGATAGTAACTAGTAACCAGATAGTAATGGATTCTATGTCTAATTAACTGTAAGGATGACTAATCCTTTCTATAGTGAGTTCAGAACTTGTATATCTACCACCAACAGCTTGAATGGCATAGGACAGATGACAATTCATTTTTAAATAATAAAAAGCTGTTATAGTGGTTTGTTTGTTTTTTCATAAAAAGAAATTCTGTATCTTGATATAGACTTCTATGGTTATTGTTCACCCTCATCTCCTTGAACCTTCCTCCCAGTTTTAAACCAAGATATAGTTCTTGTATTGTGATATATCATTTTGGAGTTTACTGCAAAACAAGTGAGAGGAGCTACAAGTTAAAAGTCTAGATTTTCTCTTGTTAAAAAAGACGACTATGGAGCTTTTCTGAGTGCCAGCCTATCTTTAACACTTGGCGTTTCCAATGCACTGCTACAAATGCTGCAGCCATATATAACTTGCCTTGAGGAAAGAAGATGTTCAAAAGTTTTCTTTACTCTTCCCTGCAGTCCATGTGACATTTTCAATCTGGACATCAATAAATAGTAATGATGCGTGCAGAAAAAGAAAGTAAACCAGACATATCCCTCAAGCAATAGAGAGGTAATAGCATTTGGAGGGGGTTGGGGAGAAGCGAGAAAACTCACACTAGGGAATGTTCTGCTCTGGCCGTCTTTAGTAGATGTTCCATTCAGCTGCTCAATAAAACTGTAATGTGCTAATTGTTCAGGTCCATCCTCTCCAAAATGGCCACAGAGTCTGTGCTGGTATATATCCAAAATTGACATGGGCCTCCCCATAAAAGACTTTGTCATACTATTTTCTTCTTGCTCAGCTAAGGACGTATTTTTTTAAAAAACCAACTATACACACAGAGACGTATTTGAAAATCAATATACAGCTTAGCATGCTGTGTTTATTCAGCATAAAAATGATTCAAGGCAATGAAAAACATGGAAGATGAAGGCTTAGCATCCATGCAACAGGGACCCCCCCCCACCCTCTAATGTTAGGAAAGTTGCCATGTAATTTAAACTCACAAAACAAGGCGATTGGTTACAAGTCATGCAATGATTCATGCTTTTTTTAAAAAAAGGAAAATAAAAAAAAATACATGAGATAAGCATTCCCAGTTTCAAATGTATGTAATTTCCTTGCCTGAAAGGAAATTGCTAATTTTACTTTAATACATAATTTGGAATATTAGTTTAGTTTAAATGTATATCTTAATCACACTGGCCAATCTGTCCTATATATCCAGAGCACATGTCTAGTTTCTGGTTTTATACATTTTTTCATCTCAGCTAATTACATTTTTAGTTTGTCCCCTTGCTAATCTTAAATCCTTAAGTGAGAGGTAGGAGCACTGACTGATGAGGTTATACATCTTTACAGCCACCATGGATTTCAAAATCTCCATTAAAAGCTGTGACTTTCTTAGACATTGGTTCGCCATAAATTCCTCATTAATTATAAAAAAATATTAATGATATATTAGACCTGACATTTAATAATGATGAATGGAAATAAGTTTTATTTATGCAAAGGGTGGTTATCTAGAGAAAAGGTTCAGTTTTCTTCCCCTGGGACCCTTGGTGGTGGTGGTGGGCAACAAAACCCAAAAGTCCACTTCTGGTGTTGAACAACAGACTTTTAAAATGTTTCAACAATGCAGGGGGCCAGGCTGCAGCATATTTAACAGATCAAAAAGGAAGACAATAGTTTAGATTTGGGTGGGATCAAGGTTGGCCCTCTAGATGTGTCTAGGCAATAATTCCCCTCATTCCCAAGCACAAGTCATGCTTGTTGGAGCTGATGGGAATTTAAGTCTCATATCCATATGCTCCTGGCATAGACAAAGAGTTCATATCATATCTGCCTTGACACAAAGATTAGGCTGAACATGATAGTCTCAGATGGATACAATACATGAAATTTTCCACACATCTCTAACAGTTCTGAAACCCAACACAGGGTGGTGCTCATGGCTGCACAACCCCCTTGCCATCTTAAGAAGGCTGCCGTTGCCACATCAGTGCTCCCTCACCTCATTAGCAGCTCCTCAATTTAATTTTGTCCATCTAAGAAAGAATAAAAAAGTGGAGTAATGGTTTGAGGGCTATTTTGCTTCCCCTTTTCTCTGGCTTTTTCCTTGCTTTCAACTACAGAGAGTGGCAGCTAAACTACAAAGAGAAAGGAAAGAAAATAGCCCAGTGGCCTAATTTTTCACCTTCCGCTCTGGTTGATGGAATAAAAGCGAGGTATGAACATAAGTGACCAGTGGCAGCAGCAGCAGGTGTCCTTCCAATGAGTACATAGCAAAGCACTATCGTCTTTGACTGGAAGCTTGTAGGCACAGTGCAGAAAGCGAGAGGGGGAGGCAAAAGTGAAAACCATGGCTATTGGCACATGTATCAATTGTAATATTAATTTTAGGACTTCTATAGGTTAAACTGGAACAGGGAAGAGAACAAATCCCCAGAGCAAAACAGGAGACGTTTTAAGAAATAACTAATTAACTTGCATTAGAACTGGACAGTTGCCCTTCTGATTACCCTGAAAGTGCCTGGACATTTTTCTGGGTTCAGCTGGAACATTTGAGAAGACCCGCAGAGCTCCTCCTGCCACCTTTTTCTGTGTTTCCCTTGGCAACCTTCCTCCCCTTCATTTCCCCTCCAATTCCCTCTTTTTCCTAGTAAAGCTTTTTTTGGTTTTATTTTTCTGCTAAGAAGGAGAGGAAACAGGAGAAGAAGTGGGTGATCCAGGGATTCATGAGCAATTAAGACATGGTCACCTCACAGGAGATGGTGCCTACATTGTTTCTGCTCAGAAGAATTCAAAAAGGGGAGCTTACATGGTTGATTGTCAATGTAGCAAATCCTCAAATGACTCTTATTTATATTCACTGTAAAATGTAAACTGAAAGTAGGGCTGAACAGCCTGTAACCCACCAGAGGTTGGTTGAGTTCTATCAGCCCAAGACAACATGGCCAGTGGTCAAGGATGATGGGGGCTGTAATCCAAAACCAGCACCACCACAAGTTACCAACTTTATATAAAAATGCCGAGACATAGTTTACAATCTCTGAAGTATGTACAAGCCTTCAAGCAGTATGGAGCTTTGGGAAGAAATAGCAACTTTCTTGTTCCTGCCTGAGATGGAACAAGTAGTCCAAGGGGCTCAACAGACGGAGTGCCGGATTGGGCATGCCATGGCCCTAATCCGGCACTTTGCTGCTCTAAAAAGAGCTGGCAAATGCTGCTCCTCTTTAGAGTGGCAAAAAGCCATCCTTGTCACTAGGGTGGAAGCTTTCAAGTGCTCCTTTGGCGCAGTGTGTATGGATGCTGCGCCAAGGTAGCGCCCTGACACTGCCCGCTGTCTGTTTGGGTGGGTGGTGTGAGTACAACATGGGGGCAGAGTCGGGTGGATGGCATGCAGTCGCCACACCACGCCTCCACCCCCAGGCTGGCCCTTGGGGCCAGTCTGTAGCCCCTAAGATAATAATCTCTTTGTCCCATACACTTTTAAGTAAACTTAGGCAAGCTACTTTTTCTTAGCATGATAGCATTAGCTTATATTACAGAGTGGTTGCAGAGTGTTATAAGGATTACAGTTTAAATGTTGTTCCTGTTGTTGTTATTGAATTGATCCTGACATCACAAAATCACACCAAAAGGAAAGCCTTTTGTGGACACAAAGCCCTTGATTGAAGGATCACTGAACATAGGGACACTTCCAACTCTACAATTGTTGATCACCTGCATGCTGAAAATTAGATTATCTGTGTGCCTGAGGCCACTACAAATATGTTGCTATTTCTATAATGAAAAAGTTATTTCATATTAGAATATTGATTCTGGAAAGATTTCAGGAATCCTTAATTGTCACTCTCAGAAAGAGTGTTTTATTTAATTGTACAGTAAAATAATTGTCCCCTCATTTTCTTCTCTCTCCAAACAGTCTCCTTTGGCTCAAATCCAGTTCTGGTAGCATAGTCTGCAATCTACACATCAGTTTAGTCCCAAATATGCCCTTGAGTTAATTTAGTGGTACTTAGGCAGGTTAAAAAAGCAAAACAACACAACAATTTTGTGGATTATACACTGCAAACAAATAACAATGTGACACAGTGAATGAGAGAAAAATACCCAATGCAATCTGCAGACCCGTATGAACATTTCCCAGCTTGGAGCCAAAGGTTCCCTGTAAGAAAGTGATTGTGATCAATTCCCCTCCCCCCTCCAGTCACATGTAAGTGTTATAAGGACCAATACTCATAACTGGTGTGGAAAATCACTGTTCCCTTTTGAAGTGACAGGTGACATTCATATGCAGTGCAAGCATGGACTTTTAGCTCCTTCAACCAGAATCAGGATGACAAGATCTTCTCCTTTACCAGGACATGTCCTACATTTCAACCTTCTGTCCAGGAGGAATTCCAAAATGTCCTCCATTTTGAGCATGACTAACAAATACACTGAGTAACACTGTATTTGCTATTCCCCTTTGAGAAATTTGTCTACTTGGCAGCCTGTCCCTTTTGTAAATAGGGGAACAGGTGCCTGCCATCAATCGCCCCTCAATTGCCCCTGCTTTGCTTTAATAATTAAAATGTACTTTTATTGTGGATGGGAGGGTTTATGGGATATGATGTTTTACTGTATTTTAATGCTGTTTTATTACTGTTAGCTGCTTCAATCTGTTTGGAGAGGCGGGATCATCATTATCATCATCATCATCATCATCATCATCTTTCTAACATTCTTTTTTCCTGCAGCAGCAGTCAAGACTCACACCCAGAGGTCAGGGTGTGTTTGTTTCTCGGAGGGGAAAAGAACAGAAAATGTTTTGGACAGTGGGCTGCTTGAGGACACAATACAAATGTAGAAAGGTTTCCCCCCCCCCTTAATTTCAGCACAATGAACAAATGAAAAAATGAATTTAAATGTAGATTTGGTCAAGGGTTCATTGCTTGCAAAGTACAATTTTAAGCATTTGTCTAGCTCTGAGTTCTGTAAGTATACTGCAAGCCAACAAGGCCTTTTAATGAAGATAAGTTCATCAGAAAAATATGGCTGAGTACATAATAAAATACAATATATTGTAATATAGGTGTACATAAACCATATGTAATGAAATTATACTTATATTAGTCTCTTTAGCTTTTATTTTATAATATCCTACATTTTACTTGAATGTCCTACATTTGGCAGTGCCTTGTCCTCCTTTGGGTTTAGGACATGTGGTCACTCTGGCCAGGACTTGACAAAGGGACTCTGAAATACGGTGTGCCAATGTACATGTACAGTCGGTCCTCCGTTTTTGCGGGGATCTGTTCCGGAACCACCATCACCACCCCCCATGAAAATGGAAACTCGCCGATATTCAAGACTCATTGGCTTGAATGGCAGCATGTGCCCGTAAGCGCCTGTGGGCATGCACTGCAGATGCCCCCCATTATGTCCCCCTCTGTCTCTTGCCCGCAGATAGGCACAGGACATGGATTTAGAGTCCGCAAAAATGGAGGGAAGACTGTAGTTCTGTGTATTCTTGACTTGTTTCTGTGCTTGATACTGGGCCACCATAAGAGAATGCAAACTTCAGCTACCACACTGTCAACAACCACATCTGAATTGCTATACCTAAACCCTTAGATTGCTTCTTAGATGGAGCCATCATGATTCATTGAGTATGTTGCTTAGAGAAAAATTTCCATGTTTTTGTACATAAGTTACACCTGGATATTCAAGACATGTAAATTACCATCTAAAAATAGGTAAATAACATATCAGTAACTATTTTGGCACAGAATCAAAAATTCATCCTCTGTCATGGGATGGAGTTCTGCAGAGTACATCTACTGCATGCATTTTAATCTAGACTTTGCAGTCAATGAATAAAAATAACAAACCTGTATTTTTTTAAAACTGTAGGCCCATCACTTATACTTTGGGAAATCCACCAAACTATCACATTTAGATTTCTGGCTCTAGTTTTCAGTGACAGGCAAGATGTGGGTTTATCTAGACCAGGGGTAGGCAACCTTTCCCCTTTAAGAGCCGAGGGACTTCAGCTCCCAGAAGCCTCAGCCATGTTGGCCAATAGTCCCATGTTGGCCAATAGCTCCTGGGATTCTGGGAATTGAAGTCCCTCGGCCCTTAAAGGGGAAAGGTTGCCTACCCTTGATCTAGACAAAGGGGGATGGGGAAAAGGCTATTTGGAGTGGCAGCTGGTGGCCCCAATTTCATTGTGACAGTGAATCTATTCTGTGTTTTTAGTTCAGACATCAAAGGAGATATGCGAGACACTGAATCTGTTTTAGGGAGCAGGTTCAGCTCCTTCAGTTTTAAACCAGAACCCAGACAGGTTCTCCTCTTAACTAAAGTGGAAGCCACTACCAGCTATAAACAGAAGGGAGAGTTTGAAACAGCTTTTATAGAAGTGTGAGCTTGCCACAGTAATATGGAGATGAGGAAACTATAGTAGGCCCTCTGTCTCCATGTATTCTGAATCCATCGATTCAACCGTCGATGGAAATAATCCAGAAAGCAAACCTTGATTTTGTTATCTTACTACACTATTGTATTTAATGGGAATTGAGCATCCATGGATTTTGGTATTCATAGGGGTCCTGGAACCAAATCTCAGTGGATGCCAATGGCCCACTGTTATGTTCATGGTCAGTAGGTTATTTTAAGCTAGCAAAATATGCATATATATTTCACTAGCAAATCAACAGCTCAATTGCTCAACTGACGCTGGGCTGTTGTTGGTTTTGTTGTTGTTTTTTGTTTTTGGATTTTTAGTTATATGTATGATTTTTAAAATATTGTAGTCTGGCTCCTAGTGGTAAACATGATATAAAAGACTTAAATCACATAATGGAAAATTAGGTTTGAAAATGATGAGGGGGGAAAAACACAGCACATGCAAACTGTAGCTGGCAGCTGCCATGACAGAAGTGAGGTCTATAAATCCTTGTGTACAAATGGCAAAATACCTTGTTTGTTGTTCATTAAATCCACCAACTTTTCCCCTCCAGTTCCAAAATCACTTGTTTCATACTCCAGCTCTGTTTCAGTGTCACTGCTACTGCTAGCAGAGTAAGTGCACACTCTCAGTGCCCTGTCCTGTAAAAAGCAACAACAAAACCAAAAACAAGTATGTGTCTCAGAAGAGAGATCTTTTCAATAAATCCAAAGATTGTGAACTGCAGCACAATAGGAAAGCCATTCTGTCTCTTAGATTGATCACTGTTTATTATTGTTTTGTGCCTTCAAGTTCTTTCCAACTTATGGTGATCCTAATACCAACGTATCATGTGGTTTTTCTAGCAAGATTTGGTCCAGAGGGTCTGTCTTTGCTTTCCTCTGAGGTTGAAAGAAATGTAACTTGCCTGAGGTCACCCAGTGGGTTTCCATGGCCAAGCAAGGATCTGAATCCTGGTTTCTAGAATCCTAGTCCAATGCTCAAACCACTACGCCATGCTGGCTCTCACACTATTTATTACATTGCCTCAATTCACCAATGATTATTCAATCAAATATAACAAATGTCTGAAAATAAGATTTCATCCTTCAGCTAGCATTGTCTGGGTATAATCTAAGTGTTATTTTCCATTTCCTAAAGAAATCTTGAGTACACTTCTCAAGTTTAGCTGTGTTGAAATTTGGTTACCTTATCACTCAGTCAAAAGTTGAAAATGTAATATAAAAATAGGGTGAAGAATTAGAGACCAATTGATTTGGTGCAGGGAGAACAGGGTTAAAATGTTTACTATAACATGAGAAGTGAAGTATGTTTACTATAACATGAGCAGTGAAGCAGGGAGTACCAGACAATATCAAAGGAGAACATAAAAGATCATGACCTTCAGTGAGTGGATTTGGGCCAATCACACTGACATAAATATCTGGAATACATAAGACTTCCTTACACATAGTTGGAATATCTATCTAGCTCAGACAGTATTGTCTTACTATCAATGTCTGAACAGTGGGCAACTGTGGAAGGCTGGAGGGCAGCATTTGCCTTTAGGAGACCTAAAAACCAAACAAGAACAACAAGAACAAGCAAACAACAAAACAACAACAATAACTCCTTTTTTTTGGTCCCAAAACACCTCTAAGGGAGTATTGGGGCATTTTCATCATGTTCTAGGTTTCAAAAAAGATTTCTCTTGAGCCCAAATTGGGCTGTGGTATCTTCAAAATGTGGAGTCAATGTACCCCATGCCCCGCAGTGAACACTAGAGCATTTCAAGGCAATTTAAAGCAAAATGCAAAAATTGTTTTTGATCCCCGGGGTCCTATGAGAACATTTTTCTGACAAAAAAAAGTTTTTGCATATATATACATATATACAGAGAGAGCGAGAGAGAGCGCAATAGCGTTTTCATCTCTATACCACTTGATACTGAACAATATCTAAGGGTGTTGCAGACCAGACTAAAGAGCCAGCCACATGCCGGCCACCCCAACTCCATTCTGAAGCTGTCCTGATGCTGCACGCTCATTTACATGGCACACAGCATCAGGACGCCCTCCTGACACAGCGTGTAGACCCGCTGCGCCAAAAGGATGCAGAAGAGCCACGGCACCGGCTCTTAGGGCAGCCTTTTGCGGCCCCCAAAAGAAACGGCATTTTGCTGCTCTTTTGGGGGTGGTAAAAGGGAGGATCGGGGCCACAGCATGGGGTTGCCACAGCCCTGATCCACCGCTAGCAGGGGCAGCCCAGAACTGCCTGAAACGGGCCATCTTTAGAAGCCCTAAGTGGTTTATAACATGTAAGCCAATTGCCCCCAACAAGCTGTGTACTCATTTTACTGACATATGAAAGGATAGAAGGCTGAATCGACCTTGGACCCCGCCTCTAGAATCAAACTCACAACTTTGTGGCTGCAGTCCTGGCAATTAACCACTGCACCACCAGGGCTCCCTATATGATCCTGCACACACACACACACCAATAAGGGGGAGGCCACATTTTGCCCACTCATTCTGTGCAGCATTCTAGACAGGGGTCCTTCCCAGCCATACCTGCAGATGACAAGGATTGAACCTAGAGGTTTTTGGATACAAAGCTCATGCTCTGCCATCAAGATATGGCTCTTCCCCAATGTATACTATTTCCCAGGATTCTTGTGAGGATTAGAGAAGACAATTAACAACCAATCTGGGCAGGATATATAAATGAACAACTAATGATTAGTTCCCACATATTTTTTTCATTTGTACCTTGGCTTTAGTAGCGTTTTTGCTACTCCAGTCTGGAAAGATCTTTTTGTTGCTATCTCTTTCTTTTTCTGAATGTTCTAATGATGTGGAAGTCACAGAATTCTCCTCTGGTCTGTTTTTTTTCGCAGGGCTCATTATTCCTGGATAACAGACAGAAGTAAATTTCTTTTTTGAACTGCAGTATAAGAAAAACGGTATTTTATTTCATTTCCATGCAAGGGTCAGGTTATTTCACTTATCCACACTGAATACGTTACACTTCTACCAAGACATTTTTGCTTTAAGAATGAAATATTTGAAATTGTTAAATGAGTAAAACAGGAAAAGTAGCAGATGGATAGATGAACGAACAAAGCACTGAAGGAAGAGGGCAATAAGCATGGAGCAGTGATCTGAATAAAATTAATCAAAAGATATCACTAAACATCACAGAAAATATTTATAAAACTTTTATCAGATCTGCCTTATGTGCACTCATATTTTGTCTACAGTCATGCAATGTATGTGTATACAGAGATGGTCAACTATAATTTCAGTAAGCTTGGTTTGCAATGGTGTGTAATAAACCTTTAGAGCACTGGTGGTGCAACCAGACAGTTGTACTTTTATGAACACCAAGTTGTTAAGCCATCTTTTCCTTTCCTTTTCTTTTCTTTTATGATATAAATTGCTCTGAACCCTTTCTTTTGATTTCCAGCAGTTCCTTTAAGTTCTTAATGTGTTAGGGTGGTAGGATAGGAAGACAGAGATAGGCCTGATTCTTCTAATTGAGAGGAAAAGGGCAAACTGTTTAAACTGGAAGACTTGAAGGGAAAAAAAACCATCTTCGCACATGGTCTCAGCCAATTCGTTTCTTCATTCTTTGAACTAGCAACATGAAGAACAAGAATAAATTCACAGGGTTTTGATGCTGTAGGAGTCACACTGTGTGTGTGTATGTGTGTGTGAAAGAGATAGGGATAGAGAACATGAGACAGAGATGGAGGGAGGAAGATGGGTCAGATGATAAAGTTTGAGAGTGAAAAAAAGATGACCTCCCAATTTGTTCTATACTCCTTTTTGCATCCCTTCAAGACAATTTAATTAAGGAACAAACCCTAGAAGGCTGGTGCAGTGAATATTAACATTAAGATTAGGACAATCTTACTGCTACTGACTTCTTATGAAGCAATTCAGTGCTTGCAGTTTCTATTCAATTTATTATAATGACAGTGTTTAATCACGGAGTCTACTCTATAGCACAGTGCTGAATTGAGGTCACACATGTGGCTATCCAAGCATGTAGCACATAATCTATAACTAAGATTTCTCTTCTGAATCTCCCTTAGTTGTGCTATTAATTAACAATTTGCTTATTTTTTAAAAAAATGTGAATTAAAAATATCTTTTCTTCAGCTTTGAGCTGAAATGAGCAGGAGAGCTTCCAATGAAGCGTGCAATGTCTGTTTGCATTCCATTATAACCACTGCAAAACTGCATTGGGAATATTGCTAAATCAACTAAATTCCAACATGTTTAATTAGAAGACTTCTCATAAACTCCCAAGAATCTTTAATGCAGACTATTTGCTTCTTTGCTCAATTTAAATATTGACACATTAGGAAAACATTATTTGGCAGTCTTGCAGAAAACTTCAATGAAATGTCAGTGAAGGTGGAGGTAATTTTACTACATAATTATACATACTGAACACAGTGACGTAGCCTTCTACACATTTTTCAGCTGTTTAAGTTACTTGGAATGCCTGATTTTCAGTTGAGATGGAGTGTCAGACTCTAATGAGATCTGTTTCATTCTCATTCTTCTTAACCTCATTTAAAAGTAGACGAATTTCTTATGGTCCAATGACGGAAATGGGGATGAGATAACCGCACAGAAGTATGGAAGTAAATTGGACTATGGCAGTAAATTGGTCCAGATTTTGAAATAATTCCCAGGATTCAAAGTGATCAAGTCTTTTGTTATTATAACTGCTTGACTTTGGGGTTAGAATTGTCACAGGCATGATTTGACTACAAGTATAACTTTAGTGATTTCCAGCAAAACACCCACTGCAGGATAGTATATTATCTTACAAATTTACAATGTAATTTGAAATTTGATTTATTAAAGATCATAACTCATGAAATTATGGCTTCATTTAAACTTTATATAGCCATTTATTACTATCATAGATAATGGTACTATATTGGCCTAACTCTAAGGGTGAATAATGCAGTTTTGACACCACTTTAAGTGCTATATCTCCACCCTGCGATTTGTAGTTTAACCCTTGTTAAACTTTTCTGTAGCCTTCTCTGTCAAAGAATGTTGATGCTTCACCAAACTACAAATCCCAGGATTCTGTAGGATGGAGCCATGGCAGTTAAAATGGTTGTCAAACTGCATTATTTCTACAGTGCAGAAGTGCTTCTTCTTACTTGGCATATTGAAATGGCAATGCTGGTTTTATCTAATTCCTAATTGCATTCTTCACTCTTTCCATCTGACTAGTAGGAAAATGATACCCAGCATTTACAATTTGTTAAGAAAACTAGTTCTTTCAACATTTTGGTTCTTATTTTCTTGAAATTATTACTTTAAACTTTTATGTTTCCCCATTCCTTTCTATTTTTTCTTTCCTAAAACAATTTTATTGACCCATCTACCCATTCTGAGCCCAAGGAATAAGGGGTAATTGCCATGGAGGGGAGTCACTGCAAGAATAACCACAGTGCATGTCACTTGGAAGGAAAAGACCACTTTATTGACAACAACTGTAATGTAGGGTTGGCCCTCAAAGCATAAGGTCTGGATCTGTCATCAGTCAATCCCTGATTGATCGATGAACCCATTTGTTTGGTCACAGCCAAGCTTCAGACCCAGCATTTACAATTTGTTAAGAAAACTAGTTCTTTCAACATTTTGGTTCTTATTTTCTTGAAATTGTTACTTTAAAAATTTATGTTAACCATTTCTTCCTATTTTTTTTTCTAAAACAATTTTATAGACCCATTTACCCATTCTGAGCCCAAAGAATAAGGGGTAATTATCAACCCATACATCAAAACTGTAACACAGCCACACATCCAGTGGCCACAGACCAACATTCAGATTGGCCAGGAACAGATGCTATAGTGCTAGCTTCCTAAAAGTGGAAAGGCAGGGAAATGAGATGTTGGCATTCTCTCCATCTTTTCATTTCTAATGGTGAAATCCAATTGTTATGTCTGTCTAGAAAGGATGGGTAGGTTCTGTTGCATGAACTGAAATCCATTGCACAACATCTGATGTAGTCCTAAGCTTATTAACCACATATAGCAGCTTCAGGGAGAGAATTCTTGATATTAATCTTCCATAGGGATAAAAATGATTTCTGCTAATTCAGAAGGCCAAGTGAAGGGGGAACTGGGAGGAAGGCACAAGGTGGGAACTCTCTTCAGGCAATGTTATCATAAACTTATCTCTAACTCTTAAAACATGAACTTTTTAAAGTCTGCAATCTGTTCAAAAACCACTTCAGGTTTTGCCTCCTTCAGTTTTTCAGTCAGACTATTCTTGTAGTCATGACCATGGCCTGTGTAAAAAAAATACTTGAGGTCATGAGCAGGGTAGTATCTCCTTAACCTGATCTCTGTTGTTCAGAAAAGCAGGGGATCTGCCCTCCCCATTATATGGTATGACCTGCAATGCAAGTATAGTGAAAGTGGAGCAACAGCAAAGGCATGTGCCACAATTCCAAATGTTTACTTTAAAGACATTTATATTTTCAAGCCTATTCCTCAAGAATAATTGCAGAAATTAGTAACATTCCTCTTTAGGATCTGTATTGATGTCTCATTCATATCTATAAATCTATATATTTATATGAGGCTTAATAAGAACAACAAACTGGGAAACCTGGGCTGATGTGTACCATTTTTATTTCATGTTGAGTTATTGAATTACATGTTTTATATATAACAGCACATGTTCCCTAGCTGTATCTCAGCATTTTATGCTGCTTGTATACTTGTATCTATTTCTGTGTGGTGTTCATTCTTGTCAAAGATTTATTAAACTTTATGTTCACTTCAAGACATCAGCAATTACCTCTAATGTAAACGTTGTTCGGCTAAGGGAGAATTCACTATGCTAATAGTCTGAAGATCATACCCCTGCCATATCCATTGTTAATATCTCTTTGCACACATGCTCTTGCCTTGTCTTTGTTATGCCATCAATTTCTTGAGTTAATCCAATATATATACATATCATATGAAACATATCTATAAATCACCCTCATTCTACCATAAATTAAAAGGGGCATTTGAAAAACTACATCTGACAAGTCATTTATCCAGTGCAGGAGTTCTCCTGATACGATGAAAACTATTATTATGGATCTCATTTTGGGAGAAAGGTAGGATATAAATTCAATAGACAAATAAAATTAATAAATTATTCTATAGCATGAATAGCTGATTGCAATCAATCTGAACAGAATTGTCCTTTATGCATTCTATTGATGGGACCATTTAGACTTAAGCCATTCATTCAGCGTAGAGGCATGTACATATCTCTGGACAAAAAAGAAATTCCATGCTTCACCAAAATCAGACTCCAAAATTCTATTAATAAAATAATTTTACTGTCGAGTTGTGAATGGGATGATTTATGATAGATTTTAACATTTTTAGTACTTCTTAGGTTTGTTTTCAGTCTCAGGATAAACTTGCCCTGGCTTGGCCTTGATGTTATCTGAGAGCTATTTAGAGATGTGGTGTATCACAAAGCAGACTTTGTAAAATGACAGATTAGTATTTCATGTAACAGGATTTCAACGTTAGTGTGGTCACTAGCTTGTTAACCTTCTACAGTAACTTTGAAGAGTCTTTTCAGCTGTGCATTTCACATGTCTTTTATCCAATGTCATTAGTACAAGTCTCTGCTCAGGAAAACAGACAACAGAGCACAAAGAATCTAATTTGCAGCATAACTGCCATTTTTACCTGCAGAAGCTGGTTTTGGAAGGCGACTCAGAACAGGCAGTAAACCATTAGCTGTCATGGTAGGATCAGATGCTGAATGAGATATTATGCTCTCCACAGATCCCTGTTTCTTATTAGCTGTTGAAGGCACTTCACGCTCAAGGGTTTTGGCCTTCTCAGAAGGAGGCTGAGGAAAAGTGTGTCCAGGTGATGTGAAAACTTGAGTTTCTAAATCCAGTTCCTGCTTAGAAACATGTCTTCCAGTTGATCGGTTTCCTGAGTCAGGGAGAGGGAAGGTTCCTATTCCACTGTCCAGTGTTCTCATTTGGCAACAGAATTCTAAAAAAAATACAATGTAATTTGGTGAAGCTCAAAAATCTTGAAGGACATCTTGAAGGAAGAGCTTTTGAGAAAAGAAAAGGGCTTTATCCTAGTGGCACATATGTTTTGGGGTTGGTGATTCTAGAGAACTACTGAGAGTCAGAATGCATAATAGTTCAAAATATGAACATAAGAACATAAGAAGAGCTGTGGTGGATTTATCTAGGCCTATCTAAGCCAATGGTCTGTCGGAGCATTGGCCTAAATCCAACTGCTAGTTGCAGTTAGAGTGGACACACTGAATGACTTGCTAAATGATAAGTCAACATTTATGCAAATCCCGTTGATTTATGTAAATATCATTGAATCAATTGCTGAATGGTAAATCAAAATTTATGCAAACCCAATTGCTTCAATGGGTTTATACTGGTTGAACTAGCAAATGTATTAGGCCAATATCCCACAGTAGTCAGCTAGCCACTGATACTGGAGGAATGAAAAGTCCCACTATGAACAACACTAGCTATACCATGAATCAATTTATCTAATCCCTATTTGAGGTGGCTGCTACAGGTTGTGGTAGTTAACTTCACGGTTTAGATGTTTGAAAAAGTACTGCATTTCTTCTCTTCCACGAATTACCCATTATTCAGTTTATTGCATGGCTCTGTTTTCTACTATTGTGTATTTGAGGAAAAGGTGTCCTTACTGAATTTCCACATATCATGCATAATTTTTTAAATCTTTGGCTGCATCTACACTGCAGAAATAACACTGTTTGACATCACTTTAACTGTTTCAGCTCAATACTATGGAATTTTGGGGTTTATTCTGTGAACTATTTAGCCTTCTGTCAGAGTGTTCTGGTGTCACAAACTACAAATCCCAGGATTCCATAATATTGACCCATGGCAGTTAAAGTGGAGTCAAACTGTATACTTCGGCCATTCAGATGCCACCTACATCACGCTTATTCCCCTTTATCTATGCTAAGGAGTTGCAGATGTTGAAACTGTTCTCACAGTGTAACTCCTAATATGGAAGTTCTTTGACAATTCTGATTACCTCTTGTTGCATTTCCCCCGGATATACAATATCCACTTTGGAAAAATCTTTTGGAACCTATTTATTGTCCTTTGGTTCTTGTTCTAACAACAATTAACAATTTGGTATCATCAGCAAATCTTCTTTGACCTCACTACTCACCCCAACCTGAAATCATTTATTAAGAAGATAAAAACTACCAGTCCAAATATAGATCCTTGGGACAGCCAACTATTTACAAGAACTGACCATTTTTCCACATTATGATTATTATATGTATGCTTATGCTTATTTGTTTATACCTTGACTTTCTCAAAACTGGAATTCAAGGCAGATTACAATTTTTAAAAGACCAACACAGCTAAAAACACACAAAAAGGGAACATTAAAATGGAATTAAATTATTCACAGTATAGATGCTAAAAAGCAATTCTGTGCTTTCTCTTCTATGACCAGCTCCCATTATAAAATGCACTATATACTTGTTACAAGCCTTTCCTCTGATCCAATGCTTACTAGGTATTACTGTCCTATGCAGACTCTAGTTAGACCAAATGTTTCGAATATGTTTAAGCCTGGTTATATGTTCAAAAAATAGTGTATACCTAAAATGTGCTGGCTGTTAAAGTGTTGTAGCATATATATCTTTTTTTTTTCCTGTGCTCATTAAAAAAGAACATATGTTCAATTAGAATTAATAATTACCACAAAATTTAATCAGAGTGAAAGCTGCATAGTTAACCTCTGTCTGTGTGATTAAGACACACATGTTGTAAAAGGCCCAACTCATAATTTTTTTTAAAACAAAATGCTTAAGGGTAGATTTTAATTTAATCTGGAATATTATTGCATCCAAAAAGTAAATAATAATAGCTGGTACGAAGATACCTCTTTTTATAGTCCTTGCAATTCCCTTCTCCAAAAGGCACTCTCATATTACCATTCTGCTACTATTGTTTAATCTCTACATACTGCCTTAGGGTGACAGGATAAGATTAGGTTTACTGTTTCCAAGGGCAATTCAATCCTAAAGGGTTAGCTACTACCAGTGATAATGTTATTTTGAACTAGAACAGTAACTTTATTTGAATGCACCAGCAAGGATATTTGGGATTTCAGCAAGGAAATACAGCCTTTGTCACAAGACTCATTTCAGTATCAGCAGCTCCTATCAAAGAAGTATAAACTTGGCTTAGGAGACTCTATGGGTGAAAGGTTACAAAAAATAAATCTCTGAGCAGAATATGAATAACATAAGTGGAAACTAGGCTGCTTCAGGACCATGGATAGGTATCTTTAAGGAAACAGCTCTAAGAAAAGAAATTGTATAAAGAAATAAAAAGGTAAACACACATTCTAGCTAAAAACATTCAGGGGTAGCTGTGTTGGTCATTTAGCAAATTCAAACAAAAATCCATCAATGATATATTTATTGGCCAACCAAAATACACTATGTACTTGTTGCAAACTTTTGAAGCTCCAAGGACTTCTTCATCAGGCTAGATGTTACAAACCAAACAGGAAAAACAACAACTGGAGATGTTAGTCAAATGCCTACATGTTGTTTCAGTCTTTAGTAAAGGTGGTATATGGTGAGGAGGATATCTTTTGCAGGCAGGCTCCTCCTCCTTTTGGCCATGTGGCACAGGCAGATTTTCCAAGGACATTTTAAAATTTAAAACCCATTTGCATATCAACAGGGACTCCTCTTTTGCAATCCAATATGTCTCCATGTATCTATGGCCTCACTGGAATGGAGACATATTAGATTGCAAAAGAGGGGTCCCTGTTGAGATGCAAATGTATTTTAAATTTCCTGGACTTTGCAAATCTCCCTATGACAAGGTTAGTCACAGGCCTGCATTTTGTCAGGATGTTGTTGGTGTTGTTCTGAGTCAAGATGGTGTGGAGGAATATTCACAATGGCATTCCTGCACCAGGTGTCATCAGGTGTGGGCGGTGGGACTTCCAGGACAGCATTCAAGATTGATAGACTCAAGCAAGAAAACCACAGCGCTGAGTCTACAAAACCTGAGCAGGGCTGTTGATGATAGGATGAATAGACAGTCTCTCATTCACAGGATCACCCTAAATTAAAACTGAATTGATGGCAATTAACAATTTCATGGTTGCATCAAAAATGGAAATAAAACGTTGGTAAATATTTCCTTGGTTTCTCCTTGCTTCCCTTGAGACCAATGACAGTCATAGTGTAGGAAATTTTTTCAGTACAGTAATTCTAGAGTCACTAATAAACCTGGCTTCTAAAAGATATATAACATATAAGTAAGATTTTAATAAATGCTTTTCATTTCTTTTTCATTTGTCATATATCTTCATTGCAACAGAGTACTGATTTCTCCTTAGCTCTTAATAAATTAAAGTTTTAATTGGCTTCTGGCACCATTAAAAAGCCTCAAGAGTGCTATAAAATGGTGTGTCTATTGTGTGCTTTCCCGAGTCATGTCTGGACACTATGAGCAATGCTAATTTTTCACAAGAAAACCAAAACCAGAAGCTGTTCTCTTATGGCACATTAAGTGTTTAGCAAGGGGATAAAGATCCTGTATATGTGTCCAGTGTAATATGGAATCCCACTTCTCCTGTACATGTTCAATGTAACTTGTGCAAACTTGTGACAAGGGCTTAATAGAGTTATACTGTCACATAGCTTCAATAAAGTTAGTTTTCTTGGGATAGTAAGTAAGGGATGCATGTATGCAAACAAAGCAAGAACAGTATCAGTAATGAGGTGATTTCCAAGGGAGAAATGTGTTGGTCTGCTGTAGGAAAAACAATGATAGGTGCTGTGGCTTCTTAAAGTCTAAGAAACTCCATTTGACATTCGTTTTGGTGGATGACTGTTTTTACTGTAGTGGGAACAGAGGGAACTGATATCTAAAACCATACACTTACCCACCCCAAATGTGCACAACTACCTGCTGAGGCAATAGTCCATCGATTTGATGAAGTGGGGTGCACTCAACAAACTCTTATGCTAAATAAAATATGTTAGTCTTTAAGGCATCATAAGACTTTCTGTCTTTTGTAAAAGGGAGGGACACACTCCCAATTAACACCTAGTGAAGCATTTGATGCTGTTTGCCTTTGTTCTCATGATCACAGACTCTGTCACTTAAATATATTGTCCCTTGCATCTGGCACCAGTATCTCAAATAGCAGTTTAAAAGGATTGTAATGGCAATTTACATGTAGCTTAAAAAGTAAATACCCAAGAAACAGATTTAGAAGTATTGGCTTAAATCTGAGCAAAATTTAGGCTAAATGTTTGATAACATCTCCTGACAGCAAGCTCTTTAATGCTGTGGCTGATTCCCCCAGGAAAAAGTTAGAAGTTCCACTGCTTGGGCAATTTCAAATTAGACTGAATAAATCAGTTCAGAATATACTGTAGTGAGTAATCTTGTATTGGCTGATGATGCTCAATATGATCCAACAAATCCTTTCCCTTTCAATTTTATGTTTCTATGTATTGATATTTTTATAACATTACCAATTTGTTATTTAACTCTGTCACAGTAAGTGCAGCTCTTTCAAACTGTGTCCCCTTTCTTCCATATTGTGATCCTTAGATTTTTAAAAAAATCAAATATTACTTGTATTTTCTAAAAACAATGCCATTAATATGGAGCTGCAATTTACATTCACACTTAATTTACCTATCTTACTGAATTTTTCTGTAACCACTCCTTCTTCTACTGTTGAGCATTTTCTATAACATATGCTAAAAATGAGAAGATCTACAGTACATCTCCCGCAGTTGCACTAAAGAAACTGTTTTCCTAGGAAATATATGAGAGAAAAATAACAGGTCATGGTAGCCGCAGAGGTTTTAATGACCATTTCCAGATATCAGTCACTCATTTCATAACATATGCAAAGCTTACAGCCCCCCTTTGATATTTTACTAATAATCATCATCTTTAAGCTACATGTATTATTGGCAAGAAGATTTCAAAGTACAGATGGTGGAGCAGATCTCCTTATTTGCCTGTCCTTTCCATTCTAGAAATGCTAAAACAAGTGGATGGCCAGGGGGGTGTCTCCATACAAATTAATGTATTTCTGCCAAATCAGTGTCAGCTTCAAAGTGGCTTATTTTTATTGGGCAACATTTGTTTTAATTAATTAAAATGGAATAAAGTAGTGGTTGTTTTCTGTGAAAGCCAAACTGAGTAATAATAAATAATTATAATCAGAATATCATCTCAAATAAAAGTGAAAAAATCCCCTCCACGATTCGGTCATGGAAGAACATTACTTTCAGATGGAAAAAAAGATTATTTACGCTGGCATCTATGAGACAGACTGTGTCTTCAGATGATGAATAACAGTAAGACTTTGTAATGCAGAAGGATATCCGGACTTTACGAGCATTTCATAGGCACCACATTGTCTCCACAACTGCAGTAAGTTATAGCAGAGGACCTGATTCCCTACAGCATCACCCAACAGATGTGTGTACTAAAGCTTCATAGGAGTTTATCACAGGGGAAGTTTATGTGCTTCCATCCCAAAAATGATTAAAATGTCCGCATCCTGGAAAAGCACACAAATATTAGACATAAGACTAATATTGGAGGTTACAACAAGGGCTCATTGTCCAGTTTCTCTCCTTGCATAGCAATCCCTACTAGGAACAATGGAGGATATCTTATACTCTATTAGACAATTGTTTAATCTAGTTTAGCATTGGAGTTTATCACACGAGGATCTATGTGCTTCCTTCCCGAAAATGATTTAAAGTGTCCACATCCCAGAAAAGCACACAAATGTGCAATTGATTTTCATACGCAGAGCGCAACCATGTGTTAAAAGCACATTACTAATGCAAGAAAGTGGGTAGAAAGTGTATTTGGTTTTCAGACAGATGCGGACAAATATTGTTGATGGTTTGGAAATAACTTTTTTGCACATGCACACAGAAGCAGTAGTTGCATCACTAGAAATGATGCTCATTTCCAAGTGCACACAAACACGCATGCTCCAGAGAGAAGGGGAAATAGGGAAGAAAGCAGTCTTTGCCCCAGAAGCTGTTTCAGAGGAAGGAAAGATGAGGTTTACGTTTGCAAACTCCCATAAAATAACACAAACCACACACACACACACTCCAGAGGGAAGGGGAAAAAAGGAGGAAAACACTCTTTGCCCCAGAAGCTGTTTTCAACTGGGCACAACAAAGCCAGGAAGTAATCTCCCCCCAAAGTAAAAAGAACATAACATTACCCAAAAGAAGTAGGAAAGTAAAGAGAAAACTTCTTTCTTGCTGCATCCCTTCTGTTCCTTCTCTCACCAGCTGAGGCTGGAGGAGGAGGAGACATTTGAGCCACACACGAGGAAGAAAAGCAAGCTTTCTCTCTCTCTCTCTCTTCCTGCTGATGCTTTAGGAGCATAAAAAGCTGTGTGCCTCTTGGCACAAAAAAGCAGCAAAGAACCATGGGAAATCTTTAAACAAGCACAGAAATGGGGAGAATCCCACAAATAGCTTTCACACTACAGCAACTGCGCAAAGAAAGTAAATTTGTGAATGAGATGGAAATGAAAACATGGTATTTTCCTAAAAATGACTACTCCTGAATTCATGTCACTTTCTGTTTGATTTCCAAGCAGTTTGCACGCAGCGTCATCTGAAAACCAAATGCACAGTTGTGCCTAATACTCTGGATAACTCTGGGTTCTGTCCAGTTTAAACTTTCAATTTTCCCTGTATAAAAAACTCCATTGTCTCTGCATTGGCAGATCCATGGATTTCAGACAGAAGTCTTTTCTAGCTCTGCTTGGAGATGGTAGGAGTTCAGCCTATGACCTTGTGCATGCAGTATGTGAACTAGACTATTGATCTAAAATTAAATGTTAAATGTTAAATGTAAATAATGTAAGATGCATCAGTTGCCTTAATATTCATTAAACACAAATTTCCCTCTCATCCATCATAAAAGCCTAGAATTCTATTTCTAAAGATCAAACTAGCTTTTATATTTCAGACATTACAAATAAATTCTTCCTGAAGTAAATTAGTATCTGAATGTTGGCTTTAGACCACTGCCATTTGTTATCAACTGCTGCTTCCTGTTTATATGAGTTAGCTTTGGTTACAAGTAGAATAGTTGAATATCATCTAATCCGGAGGAGGTGAACCCATGACCCCAAGAAAGAAATAGTCTGTAGTTCCAGTATAATTTGTTCTGAAAAACTAGCATGAACAAGTTTTCACTTCCTTAATTTGTAGGAGGAGGTAGCAAGACAGGGAAATTGATTTCCTCCTCAAAATATTAACCAGCAATTAAAATTAGCATTAAGAAATATCATTAAAGGTCATGAGGCCTATAACTAATAGCCACATTCTCTAGGTCATTGTATTCCAGGAACATGGTGCAGGTACCATAACTGTACTCTTTACACTATTTATTTATCTATCAAACTATTTGTTTCCTGCCCTATATGATAAAGTGGCAAGATAGCAGTTTGGTCGCCAATGGGTTTTTAAATAGGAGTAAGGAACTTTTTCCCCTCTGTCATTGACCCACTGGAGAAAAATAGGAATCCCATTTAGTATTAGGAATCATATTTAACCACTTGTCTCACCTCCATGCATTTACTCAGAAATAATTTTGTTGAATATGAATGGAACTTACTCCCAAGTAAATGCATGCAGGGTTGTAGTATGTCAGATGTGGCATGCTTAGATTTTATTTCCAAATACAGCAAATGAGAATGGAGTGACACTTTCAGGATAGCGATAGTAATCTTTTTTGCTAACCCAGAGCATCTTTGTACCCTGGGATATATCCCTTTCTTGCCATCTCATGCTTGAGGGAAAGAAAGGGCAACTCATCACAGCCTGAGCTTCACAATGAACAAAGCACCAGAGTTCCTCATTGATAGTAGTCGCTTTCATCAGCAGTGGGTGGAAGGGAGGTGGACAGCTGTGCTGTATTTTGACACAGCCATGTGTAGTTCCTGCTCTGCAGACTTCAGGCCTTCCATCCCAGTTTTCCCACAAGCTTGGGGGAATAGTAGGATATGTACTCAAAAAATATAACTTGTCCAAACTAGCCTTACAGACAAAGGAAAGCAGAGAGATTACCATGGTTTCTAGACTTGAAGCAGCAGCTTCTCCTGTTTCTGCTTTTTCACACATACAATTTTCCTTGTTTTTGTTCTGGTAGCAAATCACTCCTGATCCAGAACTGGCTTCCAGGTATTGCCTTACTTCCCTCTAAGCATCACTCAGGTGGGACTGGGGTGGGGCTGCCCTATTATGAGCCATGTTTCCACCCATTTCAGTGCTGAAGAGCAGTGAAAAATGTCCAAGGGCCAAACAATTAAGAGAGAGGACACGTCCAACACCTTTTACTGAAGAGTCTCCTCTCCTGTTTGAAGATTGTTCTGAACTGTAAGGTTTTACAGTCATTTACACTGCAGCCAAGATTGACATGCCACATAACCTGTGTCGTTCTCATGACCCTCCTAATTCCTGGTTTATTGTATGGCAAGAATGGAACCATTAGGGTCTGTCCAGGTGATACGTTCATCAAAGATTAACCATGCCAGCTAAAATTAACCATGCCAGGATTGACCTTTGTTACCACCGATATTCTCTACATGCCTCTGCTTAATATACATGCATTAACCCCTGCATCACATCCTAGCCCACTCAGCACCCTCCCCTGGCATTTTGTGGAGCATTTCCAGGGAAGAGTGGGGACTAGAAAGGTCTGGTTTTGCCAGATCTATTGAAAGAGTTTGCAGTCTTTCTCCAATTAATGCAATGCAAGGTATAACAAAAACTGGGAAGAATTATAACAGCACGAACTGCGGCATAGCTTAATATCTTTTCTTAAAGTAGTCGTTAGGTCACCACTAAGATAAATGGCTGCATGTTAGCAGTGGATTTGATAAGAAAAATGAAGGGAAGGAACTTAAAGGTTTCACTGGATACATAAACACTGATTACTAACTTTACCTGGATTGCATTATATCCTGTCTAAAGTGCAGTCCTACATATCTCTACTTAGAAAGAAGCCTCACTTGAGGCTTGCCCTTCCTTAGGCCTCTGGCAAGCAGAAATGATGTGTGCACCTTGTTTCCCATTGACAGTAGTTCTTTGCAGAATCTACTTGCACCTCTCTTTGTATGTACATGCAGAGCTGGATACTTCATTGCAATATGCAATACAGAGGCCACACATACAGACCATCCACACCTTTATCTCAAGTATGTACCAGGCTCAGGATTATAGTTATAGAGGCCCTATTGTTATTCCAAACTACAATAAACCCACTGAATCAAAGAATGTGTCAGATTACCTATGTAAGTAGGGGGGAAGCAGACGAGGGTGTTCGGGACGCCGCACTCCTTTCAGATATCAGTGAAAGTGCGCCCTAAAAGCGTAGGCCGCACTTTCACTGACCTATCCGCCGCAGCGTGTGCGGACGCTGCGGCGGGAGGTTGCCCTGGGAGCGCCGGCTGTGCGGAGGGCCGGCAGCTCTGAGGGCAACCTCGGGAGGAGGAAGGGGCACCGAGCGTGCGGCTGCCCCTCCTCTTCCCTGCCTCGGAGACGGCTCTATTAGCCGTCTGCTGAGGCCCATACTGACTTGACATTTAGTACTTGAGTTGGGACTAACCAATAGGATGGAAGCCATTATCAGAAAACATGTTTAGTGGCATTTGAAATTAATTGAGACAAGTGCTAGAGAAAAGCTATTTCAGGTAGATACAAACTCCTCACTGACAAACTGGCCTCAATCATTAATATTTTGTTAAAAACATGAAGACAACCAAAATGTGTAAGCTGCTGTGACCATGTGGACAGTGTGTTATGAGAATGTGCCTTTTATCATCATGAAGGTATTCAAATACCTGGATACAAGGATCAACTTAGGGCAGCAAACCAGGACTGTATGCATATTTATGTACCCTTTTTGCCATTTTGCCCACCCCCCTACATAAGAGCTATTTGGAAAGAAGAGAGGCGTAGACAAGATATAAACTCAGTCTTCCATTCTTCTTCCCAAAGACATGAACATAAAACTTCCTTTAAAGCATTTCAGAACAACCTTGAGTACAGACCCTTTGGCTCATATACATTCCCCATTCCATCAGAGAATATAGAAGATGTGAGCCAAGGCCCTGACTCAGTGCTAGGGAATCATGGGAACTGTAGTTTATTGTGGCACCAGAGCTCTCTGACAGAGAAGGCTCAATGTTTCAGAAAAAAAATATAATTTCCATGATTCCCTAGCACTGAGCCAGGGCAATTAAAGTGACCTCAATTTGCACTATTTCTAGCAGTCTGCAAAGGCCCTAAAACTCCCAGAATAACTCAGCTATCATGGTGGTCATGGCAGACCACCATTAGATTTGCAGTCCAAAATCTAACTTGCCTAACTAGCCATAAAACAAGTGAACTGAAAGATTCCCAGGATTCCCAGGCAACTTGTAGTACCAGAGCCGTTACACAGGGGGTTGCAGACTGCCAGAAATAGTGCAAATTGAGTCCACTTTTAGGGTTAGGGTTAGTGCTAGGGAATCATGGGAATTGTTTTTTTTCTGAAACATATAGGCTTCTCTGTCAGAGAGCTCTGGTGCCACAATAAAATACAGTTCCCATGATTCCCTAACCCTAACCCTAAAAGTGGACTCAATTTGCACTATTTCTGGCAGTCTCCAACCCCCCTGGCCTCTGTATCCACAGATACAACCAATCCATGGACTGAAAATATTCCCTCACCCCAAAATCCCCAAAAGCAAACCTTGATATTGCCATTTTACATAATGGACACAATTTTACCACACCACTATATATAATGAGACTTGAACATCAACATATTTTGGTCCACAAGGGATCCTGGAACCAAATCCTAGTAGATAGCAAAAATCCACTTTATAAAGGCAAATGGGACCAGATTGCCTCCCCCTCCCCCTCCCCTACTCAACTGCTCATTTCTACTGCTCTGTGGAGTTTATCACATAGGGAAAATTGGAAGTTTAAACTGGATAGAACCTGGGGATATCCAGGGTATAATTGCACAATTGGTTTTCAGATGCTGCTGCATTCAAACGGAATCCAAACAGAAAGTGTTGTCATTTCCATTTCATTCACAAATTCACTTTCTTTCTAATTCAGCATAATTCAGAAGGAAGAGAAGGGATGCAGCAAGAGAGAAGTTTTTTCTTTCTTTTCTTTCTTCTGTTCTGTTCTTTTTACTTTGGAGCGAGTTTACTTCCTGGCTTCTTGGGCAAAGACTGCTTTCCTCCCCATTTTCCCTTCTCTCTGGAGCATGTGTGTGTATGCACTTGGAAATGACAGTTTTGAGCATCACTTCTGGTCATGCAACTACTGCTTCTGAGCGCATGTGCAAAATAGTTATTTCCAAACCATCCACAAGATTTGTCCACATCTGTCGAAAAACCAAATGCGCTTTCTACCCACTTTCTCACATTATTAATGTGCTTTATAACACTTGGTTGTACTCTGTGTATGAAAATCATTTGCAAATTTGTCTGCTTTTCCATGATGTGGACGCTTTAAATCATTTTCAGGAAGGAAGTACATAGGTCCCCGTGTGATAAACTCCAATGCTAAACTAGATTAAACAATTGTCTAATACAGTATAAGATATCTTCCATTGTTCCTAGTAGGGATTGCTATGCATGTGGGGAAACTGGACAATAAGCCCTTGGTGGCTCAGTATCAGGTCAGTAACCTCCAATATTAGTCCTATGTCAGTCTGCAGAACTACTGAAACTGGCAGGAAAAACCACCATCAACCAGAATTAGCCATCAATCAGAACCAGAAACATACTCCTAGATATTTTCTTAGACGTAAGTATGATTGAAAGAAAGAGCAGCAACTCTATATTTACCAGGCCTGTACTTAAGCATATTTTACAAGCATTTTCTTGTCACTAAACCTAGTAGCATTGATTTGTACAGAACTGTGTTTAGGACTGGGCTGTTAATAACTGATTAAACTTACATCCATCTGTATCACACACAGGCAAATATAGGATCTGGCTAACAAACATAAGCTCTTTCTCTTTTGAGAATAAGTGATAAAAGCTGTAGTTGTCCAATGTTTAAATCATCAAGCAGTATAAATCTCTATAATGCCAGTGGCTTCTGCCACAATATGTATAAACAGCACTTTATATTTTATTCAGTGAGTAATTCAGTCAGGAATAATAACATATTCGTGAGAATGTAGTCATTATATCACCTGCCAAAGGAGGCTAGGCTTTCTGGCATGCTAGTTATTATAATTCAGCATTTGAGCTCTCCATAAATATAAGGACAAAAGTTTTAAAAAGCAACTATGTGTAACAAGGAAGTTGATCCACAATGCTATTGTGTTCTACACAGAAGAGGAAGAGCTAAACTCCATCCCACAGTAATGCTGCAGAACAATTGCCAATTAGACAAGTGCTATGTGCACTATCGCTTAGAAGCAGAAAGCAATTATTTGTCTTCGGCAGAGTGTGACGAAGAGTAACTTGACATTATTTAGAAGATACTAATGTATGCTAGATGCTTATTATTCAAGGAGGATAGGTGCTTCTATAATCTATACAGAGTTATTGCATGTTTACCCACCTAGAGTTATTTCTACCCAACAACCATGCCTATCCAAAGCATTTTCAGGTTCTGAGGGAAAACAATTATGATCATCAGCATGCCCAGACGGTGTTCATAGTAGGAGGACATTTTCCTAACACAATGGTTTAGTTAATGTGAGTTTCTAATTTGGACCATCAAAACCTCTCACAGCAAGCAAACGTTTATACAGTATTCTCACTGTTAACAGTAAGTTCACCAAGAATCACTTTCACATATGGGTTGAAAGCAAGGCAAACTGTATCAATACAGGAATAGGGGGAAAGCCAAATCATGTCCTTGTAGTCCAATGGAGTCCATAGATTATAGTGGCTTGAAACAGCAACAACAACACTCTTTACTATGTCACACTGTGGAGTGGCTATGAGATGGAGGAACTATAACGAAGGTTAGGCTGAAGTGTCTTTCAATGGCCTTATCTTCTTTTATCTTGGTTCCTGTCTTTTGGAATGGATCTCCATACTGCCTTGTAGTAGGCAGAGCCAAGTAGTGATGTGATGATTACTGATCATGGTTTTGCTAAACACATGAATTGTGGATTTCTCAGCTCCTTTAATGGCTTTCTGTATTAGCTGAGAAATGTGCAACCTGATCACACAGGTATGAGAATTTACAGATGGTTCACTTGCAAATGAAGAAAAGGGATGGGTTCATTTGCTTTATGGTATCATTGCAATAAAACAGCAGGGGTGCAAGAGGGTGTGAATTTTCACACACTAGTAAAGATAAAGCTGTCTTGCCAATGAGGTGTTGAGATTCAGTTTTGTCTACAAGTCCTATAGCTAGAAGGGAGTTTTTAGGAGCTGTAGTCCAAACTTTTTCCAAGGTCTAATTCTCTCTCTCTACCCTGCTCTCTTCAGCACATACATTGCACTGAACAGCCCCTAGCTGGTGTAGCCAATGGTGAGAAATACTGAGAGCTGCAGTCCAATGACAGCCGGAGCATGGAAACCATGCAGCGTTAGTTAGTACTTGGATGGAAGATCACCGGGGAAAATCACCTTTCAGGATTCCTCACCTAAGAAAACACTAGGAATTGGAGGCACTGCTCTGCACTGGTTCCGTTCCTTCCTCTCGGACAGATCTCAGAGGGTGAGGCTTGGGGACAGTTGCTCATCCAAAATTGAGCTTAATTGTGGCGTCCCTCAGGGTGCCATCCTGTCCCCAATGCTATTTAATATTTACATGAAGCCGCTTGGTGAGATCATTCGGAGGCATGGAGCTCGGTGTCTTCAGTACGCTGATGACACCCAGATATATCTCTCCATGACCAGATCATCGACTCAGACTTCAGATGGTGCCTCTCCTCTTGATGACTGTCTTAGAGCGGTAATGGGTTGGATGAGGAAAAACAGATTGAAGTTGAATCCAGACAAAACGGAGGTACTTGCAGTCACGGGCCCGAAACCAGATCTGGGAATACAGTCTCCAGTCCTGGACGGGGTCACACTCTCCGTAAAGGACTGTGTTCGCAGTCTGGGGGTTCTCCTTGACTCATCGCTTCACATGACTAGTCAGGTGAATGCGGTGGTCAGGAGCGCCTGTTATCAGCTTCGGCTGATACGCCAGCTGCGCCCTTATCTGGATAGTAAGGATTTGGAAGCTGTGGTACACGCCCTGGTAACCTCACGTCTGGATTTCTGCAATGCACTCTACATGGGGCTACCCTTGTGCCTAACCTGGAAACTTCAACTGGTACAGAATATGGCAGCCAGGCTAATTAGGGGAACATCTAGGAGGGAGCACATAACACCTGTGCTTAAATCCCTCCACTGGCTGCCAATTAGTTTCCGGGCGCAGTACAAGGTGTTGGTTTTGACCTTTAAAGCCCTACATGGCTTGGGCCCATCTTATCTTAGGGACCGCCTCTCCCCATATGACCCCCCCCCCCGCACCCTGCGGTCCTCTGGGAGGAATCTGTTACAGCCAATAAAAACTAGGCTGTCCCAGACCTCCCAGAGGGCCTTCTCCGCAACCGCTCCCAGACTTTGGAATGGCCTGCCGGATGAGATCCGTCTTACTACCACTCTTGCTGCTTTCAAGAAAGCAGTAAAGACGGATCTCTTTCGGCAGGCCTTCCCGGAATAACGGTCGGCCCTTAAAGGGGTCCCCATTTGTCTGTCTCCTCGGAAAATCTTGTTTTTAATTTATTGATTTAACTAATATTGTATTTTAATTATTCTTCGGTTTAATTCTATTTTAAGGGGATGGGGAGGGGGGAGGTAGGGGTTATAGGGAGAGGGAATGTTTTAACGTTGTTCTGTTTTAACTATTGCTGTCCCCCGCCCCGATTGCCTAGCAGAGGGGAGGGCTACAAATAAAAATTTATTATTATTATTATTATTAGAAATTCACAGCTCCCCCCCCCCCCATAGGTTGATGGGCTTCTTGAAGGTGCATGCAGAAATACAGAGAATCCTAGAATTGGAAGGGGCCCCCAAGGCCCATCCATTCCAACTCCTTTCTGCCATGCAGGAATGCAGAGAACCCTAGAGTTGGAAGGGATCCCCAAGGGCCATCAAATAAAGATCCATTAGCTTAACAAAAGAACAGCTCCTGGAAATGTTAGTAAAAGGGGGTAAGGAATATTAAATCTCCCATAATTACCTGCCTCTGATTTATGGCAACTTTATCTTGAGGTCTTCTTCGCAAGGCTAGTTCAAAGGGAGGGGGGCTTACCATTGCCTTCCTCTGGGGCTCATGTCACACTGTCTCAGCTTCAGAGGATTAAATGGTAGCCCCCCTCTGAAGATACATCCTTTGAGGCTGAGACAGTGTGACTTGCCCAAGGGGATAACAGGATTCTGCAGCCCCGCTGGTCACAGAATCCTGTGGCTCTGAAGCTGAGACAGTGTGACTTGCCCAAGGGGATAACAAGATTCTTCAGCCTGGTGGTCACACTGCCATAAAGCACATGAAAGAGCTTCAAAAGAAATTTTCCCCCTCTGAGTAGAATGGCTGATCACTAGCCATTGTGAGAGATGAGACATTGTAATTATTTCACACTTTTCATGCAGTGAGAAAAGTAATTTTATTGCCCACCATTCTTCAGGCATGAGAAGAATTATTCTGTCATTTTACAACACTAGCACCAAGGATTAAGATGTAAGACTTCTGTGTGCTCTGCTGAGTCAGAGATCTTGCTTCTTTTAAATGTAATCCATAGTCCAGTGAGGAAGACCACAACAAGGCACACAGAACTCAAGCCAAATTATTAAAACTCTATGGAAGTTGGATCTGTGATGCAAGTGCAAATTCTTTTCAAAGAGGCCAGTAGATGGGGATAATTGTACTGAATAATTCCTTTCTAAGAGCTCTTCTTTGTGGTTTCATGTGGGAGCAGACCGTGCTAATCTCATGTTCTTAACTTTGCTTTTATCTTTCAGGACCACTTCTTTAGAAGTCATGATCTGGTAAAGACAGCAGATTCACACTACACAGTTATAGCACTATGAATCCACTTTTACTGCTATAGCAACATCCTATGTAATCCTGGGATTTGCAATTTAGTGGGAAGGGTGTTTGGAATCCCAGGCATAGAATTTGGGGGCCCATTCACATTACACAAATATAGTGCTAGATTCCATTTCAGCTGCGGTGGCAACTTCTTATGAAATTCTGGGGTTTGTAGTTTGGTAAGACACTAGAGCTCTATGGCTGAGAACTATAAATGCCAGGATTCTGTAGGATGTTGCCATGGCAGTTAAAGTGAAATACAGCACTATAATTGTGTAGTGTGAATGGGCCCATGGTCAAAATTTCCAGGAGTGATTACCTATAAGCAAGAGGTTCTTCCCTGAATATGCTCAAGAGGTCCCAATCTTAATGTGCAACAAATGCAGTTTACTGATTCTTCGGGTTGAGCCAAGTCACACTGTAGAGGAGTACTGACAGAGATAGTCTGATGCCAACCACACCACAAACTGAGCTACATCTTCCTACACACCCACAAACAGGAATTCTTGAGAAGCATTGGTTTCAGAATTACTATTCTTGTACTCACATGTTGTGTTTCAGCACAATGATAAACCTTGGCTGGAATCCTGTTGGCATGCTATGCTTGTCAAATTCCCCTCTGGAAGTGGTTTGACATATTTGTTGATGCAGAACAGCTGTATTCTGTTCAAGACTGCTGAAGTAGAATTACATATGTGGTGTATTGTGCATGGATGTACATTGTGTATGACTGGACACATGAATTCCATACACATTACACATTGATGATACATTGCATATGAAAATGCATATATGTATTTGGCTGTGCAATGCTGCAATACGCTAAGAAGACAGCACTGCACAAATGCCACATAACTCTGTAAAAGTATAAAACTATGCCCTATCTCATTGAGGCAGGATCATAGCCAATGATTTATTGTTAAAAGAAAAAGAGAGGGGAAGCATGTCAGACTGTACCTCACTGACATAATTACAAACCAGAGGTCATCATTATATCTGAATATGGGCACAGTATATATACCAGTTATGTGCAACTGACAAAGTAGTCTCTGGAACACAAAAGTTTTGCACAAGATGATTATAGCATTCTTTCATTTCACATGAATTATTTATAACTACCGTACCAGTACATACTCACATTGGACCATAGGAAGCTGCACTATAATAGGTCAAATTGTTTGTCCATTGTATTGTTAAACAGTGACCAATCAAACTGGATGTGATAACAGAGTGCCCCACCTACTCTGGAACACAGGCATCTGCCCTATAACATATCAAACTGTTTCTCTTTCTCCTGGCAGTAATTCTCCAGGGACTTAGGCAGACATTTTTCACATCACTTTTCGTCTTGGCCCTTAACTAGAGATGCCACAAACAGAATGTAAGACCTTCAGTATGCGAAACATGCACTCTTCCTCTGAGCTAAGGGGCCCTCCCTCCCAAATTCATGAGTTCAAGATCCAATCTTTTCTGCACAGTAATGCAGATCTGGTGTACACAGTAATCAAGTTTAAATTGTTGTTTGAAACAATGAACACTGTTTCAAACAACAGTTTAAAACAACAATGAGATTCTTCACTCCTCCACAAAATGAAAAGGCCAGTCCCATCAACAGAAACAATTAATAAAACAGGGTGATTTTTGCATAGAAATACTGTGGTTTGGTTAAAAAAGGGCCACCTTTATAACTGTTCTCTAAAAACTCTTGAAACGTGAAGAAATATTTCAAAAGAAATAATACAGCAAGGAAGAAACATTTGACTTTTTTTTGTCCTTGTGAGCAAGATTCAGGGGGGAAGCAGACGAGGGCGTCCAGGACGCCCTGGGCCGGCGCGCCGCGGGGCCGCAGCCTTCGCACCTCGGCACACCGGCGGCGTCCCTGGAAGGAGCGCTAAATCAGCGCTCCTTCCTCAAGACAGCGAAAGTGCACCCTAAAAGGCGCGTCCGGTCACCGCGGCGTGAGGTCATCCCCGGAGGGCCGGCCGTCCGGTCGCCGCGGCGTGAGGTCATCCCCGGAGGGCCGGCCGTGCGGAGGGCCGGCGACTCTGAGGGCGACCTCAGGGAGAGGAAGGGGCGCCGCTCGTGCGGCTGCCCCTCCTCTTCCAAGCCTCCAAGATGACTCTATTAGTCGTCTGCCGAGGCCCTAAAATATGTGAAGCTTTACACCCCTTCCACATTGATATTTTAAATGGATGACAGGTAAATTAAATATAGCTAACTTTCAAAACAAGAACACCGTTTTCTTGTTTCTCCTTTCACAATCACAGTATATATGAGGTTTCCACTTAGCTCTATGCTCTGTAATGCCTTAATGACCCCTAAATGATTAATAAAGGAAGGGTTATTCCTTTTTTTAAAAAAGCTATATAACATTCCCCCCCCCCCTTCCAGGTATTCAGCTATTTCTTTCAAGAAAAAATAACACACTGATACACCACTCTTTCCACCCTAATGCGCCTGTTCCATTTTAGTTTCCCAATGCTCTCTTCAAAATAATAAAGCAGTAACTTCAAAGGATTATGTCTTGGTATACACATGCTCTTGTTAGGTATATATTTTTTTAACCTGGTTGTCTCTAGGGTGCCTTGGGAAACAAGCCTCCCTCAGGAAGTGCTAGAAAATGTGTGATTACATGTAGCATTGTGCCCACACAAATGACTGCTGAAAAACCTGTTCTGTTGCCATTCTTATCAAACTGTAACACTTTCGAGTTGAGATTTTAAAAAAGAAAAGAAAAACCACACACCCCAGAAAAAAGAGGGGGAAATTATTCACTAGTACTGGTTTTGTCTGGCAGTGTTTTCACAGCTGGCAACTTGCTATATTTGCCTGCAAATACGTTTAGGTATTCTATAGATTTCCTGTGAGGAGATAAAGCAAATACCATCCCCTTTATCTGATTGTGTGAAAAATGAATGGCTCAAATGTTGTAACTGTGATAAGATGATTGCTAAATGATTCTTCTCCATTTTTATCCAAAGGGTTGATGAAAGAAATTAAGAGTGACATTGATAAGTTACATTCTGAAGCACTCAGGTTTCATGTTGAGATACTTTTGCTGTTGTTGTTTGGGGGGATAGAGGGGAAGGTAAGAAACACATTTTGCAGCGCACAGCTTCTTTGTTTCACAGAGGAGGAACTTTTGCATTATGCCTTTCCTCCTTTTCCTCTTCCTTGCCAATTATATGTCTCACTGTTCTAAAATCAAGCCCTGTAAGTATTATCTGATGTACTTCATCATTCAATCCCATTTATTTTCTTCCATGATTCTGCTCTGTCTTAATATTTCATTCAAGCACACACCTAATCTAGCTTCAGTTCCTCAGATCTTTCTAATGTAAATAGTATTTACTCAAATATGTCAAGTTTAATAGAGACATAACAGCATGACACCTGCCACAGTTAATGCATAGAGCTCATTAATCATTTCCTCCCATTCCATGAAATGCATCTGAACAAGAGAGAAAGTGAATGTTGCAAAACCTGGGTACAGTCAAAGAGATACACATTAATTACTGTAGCAATAAATAAACATTTTTATGGGCACAGCAGATGTTAATTAGTTAATTGTTAAAAATACCAGGATAATAACAAACAGGCAAGAGACAGCATGGTATAGTGGTTTGAGTGTTGGACTATGACTCTGGAGACCAAGGCTCAAATAGTAGCTCAACCATGGAAACCCATCAGGTGACCTTGGACAAGTCATACTCTCTCAGCTTCAGAGGATGACAGTGGCAATCTTCATGATGGGCTTGCCTTAGGGCTGCCATAATTTGTAAATGATTTGAATGCACACAAATATAACAATCACAGTCAGAATGAAGTCTTATGACTTCATTCTTTTGGAACCTTTTGGTTCCAAGGCATCATGCAATGAAGGGAAGAGCTGGTGTAGCAGAGTGGCTACAGGGTGCTGTGAGGTTAAAAAAAGCTTGCCTGGCTATACAGAAATTCAGTAGACAGTCGTAGGAAGTCCCTTAACTCCCTGATAATATTCTGGTAAGAATTAGGAACTTTGAACTTTGAATTAGGAACTTTGAACTTTGAATTTTCTATCTGTGATCCAAATAAGTTAGTTGCACCTCAACTGCACTGAAAGCTATGGGATTGAATAGAAATACAACTGACCTATCTTGATGAATTCAGTAATATGCGTACTTCAGTTTCAAGTAAAAGCTATAGCCTTTCATCAGGAGCATACTTAGGGTTTCTAAACTAGTTTTAGGGATGGATCATCTAGATGTCTCGAAGACCAGGCTACATTCTATCATGGTTTTGGGTTGTTTTTCTCTTTGTAGAACATCCTTGCTGGGCCCAAACAGTGATTGGTAGCATATGACACCACAATAATAATTAGTAATCTGCTCAGACACTGCTCAGAGTTTATGGTTCTTGGAGTGTTTGAAACTTTAATAAATAGAAGTTGCTGTACTCAGGCACAACTGTTTTCAGACTGTCCAAGAAATGATCTTGAAGTTGATCTAATGGAAGCATTACTGCACATAGCTACTTCTCAGAACTCATTTCTCTGAGTGTCAGTCTTAATATAGTCCAAATGGCACCATCTATATAAGAGGGAGGGAGAGGAAGAGAAAAAGAAGTTTTTAGGGAATCCCAAAATTTGCACAACTACAAATAATCCTAAGGTGATCCTAAGGAGAATTAGAAAAAGTCCACCACTAAATTGACCAGTCAGAATAGAAAAGGCTCAGTGACAACTGAATGTTGGTTGGATTTTGGAATGAAAAGACTAGAAAATGGAGTGAAGAAGATGGAATTTAGTATGTGAAGACGTGAAAAGGAAAACTACACCCTATCATGCTTGTATGTATTAATAGCAAATTGATTCTCTGAGTGCCTAACTGTGTAACCAGAACTGCATCATTCACACAAGAGCCTTTGGCCATCAGCAGGCTTTTGCAGGTCCACAGAGACAGTTGGGTGGCGGCGACAGGGCCCCCTGGGAAGGGAACACCACCAATTTAAGCACTAGAATGGTGGGAACATTTTTTTAAATCAATTTCTTCTTACTGATTGAGAAGATGTCTCAAAATGGTAAGGCAATCTATTGAGGATTCCCCAATCCCCACAAGAGTTCCTCTTTCTATAGTGAGTGAAGCACTGGGATTTGCAGAGGTGGTGGTAGAGCTGGCATCTGCAACTTGAGTTAAAAAAAAGTTTCTAGCACCTTTTCTCTATGTGAACCGAACCAGAAACATGGAAAAACAGGAAAGGACAGCCTAGTTACTCACAAAGACATGATCAACTCATCATTGCATAAACTTTATTAGACTGTATTTGGACAATATGAGTGCTAGAAAAACTGACACATGACCCAAGAACAGTTAGAGGACCCCAAATAAGAGCAATTCCCAATAGGTTGGTGTCCTTGTATTGAGTTTGGGGAAAAAAGATGTCAGGATGCTGGGGTGTCAACAAGTCTGGAATAGTCTGGAAAAATACTGTTTAATGTGATACACACAAAAAATATTATACTATCTGATCTTTTGTGGGCCTCCAAAGAGGTTCAGAATGGAGCTAGATGTTTGTCATTGTCTTTTGATAATGGTTAACTGTTCTTTTTTTTGTTTTTTTGTTTTTGTTTTTGTAATATCAATTGAATAAAAATATTTTTAAAATAAACTTCTCTACAGCATATGAAACATTTTAAGGTTAAATTTTGTGTGTTTACAGAACTGTGCAAAAACTGGGCTAATGAATCTTATATATTGTTTTCAAATCCATGCCATATTTTAGTGATTAATTTATTTATTTTTACATTCTTGTTTAGTGTACAGAGATTAAGCAAGATTTGCATTCTTGCCAAACACTCCAGTGAGAGATAAGCATTCCAAGTGAAAACATGTTTTATATGAGTGTGTGTGTGTGCATGTGCGTAAGAGAGGAGAGAAAATGAGGTGGAGGGAGAACAAGAGCAAGAGGAAAGAAGAAATGGAATTCTGTCACCCTGAAAAAGAACACCCATATGTGTAGCACTGGAAACTCACACATATTTATAGGAACTAATTTACAATTAAAAACAAATGTTTGTAATAACTGTATAGTTGTTGTACAATTCACATTTTCACCAGCCTTGACTCTTCAGCATTTTTTCATTAATTTTCTACGTGATACTAAGATGCAACTAAAACTTCCTTACAGTTTATGATGAAAATATGCATTTATTAGGAAAAACACCAACATAAATGTAGCTTCATAAGAACAGTTTTCTCTCTCATAGATGTGAGGATAAGATGAAACCATAAAAATACCCTAGAATTTAACCAAGGTCTTTATTACTTAACAAACAACTGAGTGGGCAAATAAGGACTAAAGAACAAATATTACATTAATTTACTGTACTATCCTTGGCCCATTTAATGTTGCTGTTTAAACACAAAAGCAGTGGGCAAGTGCATATTTATTAACAGTTGAAGTCTGGAAGGAAACATTTAATATTTTCCCCATAAACAAAGTACCTTAAAATGCTGAAATTTCATTCTGAACCTGCTGTTTACAGCCCATACCACTTCATTCTTATTTAAGTATTCTGTCAAGTTATATATGGAACTCTCTTATCTAGACAATCCAATCTCCTCTTAAAAATTATTTTTTTCATCACTTGCCTTCTTTTCTTTGGAAGAAGCCTAAATGTGTGGTCTGAAAAATATCACTGCCACTACTCAATACCAACAACCCTCAATTTCAAGAACATTTCAAATCTATTCAATCCAGCTCAACATTTTCACCAAATAAGTGTACCTACAGTTGCAAAGGTATACGAAAGAGAGACCTTTCTTTTCTGATCAGATTGCTTTTAAATTAAACTGCAGAACCTTTTGCAGAGTTGTTCTGGGAAAGCAAAAACTGATGTTACAAGAAAATGATTGTAAGCTAGATGATTATCAAGAACATTAATGGATTGATGTGCCTGGCTACAGGAGTATAAAAGAAGCCTCTCACCCCATCCATCCATCCACACATACATACACCTGGCACAAACAACTTTATTGTTTGAATTTCTACTTCACCTACCTGAATAAATTGTTCTTTGCTCAATTTATTTTATTTTTAGTTCTTCATGACTTATAAAAACTTACAAAATCAATTAACTCTGAAAGCCTGAGCTTATTTATATTCTATTAAACCTTGTGGGGTATAGGACATTGTGCTCAAGACAATAATACCCATGTTAGTCTCTCCCATTGATTGAATTTGCATTGTAAATCCCTACAGGCATAGATATACCTTCATGTTTATGCAGTCATGCACACTGAATTTGTTATATAAATATATAAGCAAGAAAAGTAATGTTACTGGATGATGATGATGATGATGATGATGATGATGATGATATATTCCTATATCGTACATGCTAAAAGACCTTGCAGCACCTTTGAGATGAAAGTAGATGTTACTAGCATGAGTTTTCATAGGAGTTTATAACATGGGGGAAATTGGGAGTTTAAACAATGATTAACCTGTGAAAATCGCACAATTGACATTAAAATGTGCTTAAAATGATATTAAAACAAGTGCCATTATCCCGTGAAGAACTAGGGAATAGCCAGGCAAGAAACAGCAAAAAGTCATTCACAGGAAAATTCCATGAATGAGTTACTGTTGTTTCTTGTTTGTTTCTTCATGGGATAATGGCATTTTAGTCATGTTTTGTCTCAACGTCTTGTGAAAACAATTTGCGCAATTGCAAGCAAGTGCAGGTTAATCATGGATTATGAACGGGATAACAGCCCTTTGCATGCTGATGTCATGTGAAAACCATCCGTGTAATTGCAGGTTAATCATGGTTAATAACCATTTATACTTTCAAATTTCCCTTGTGTAATAAAGTCCATAAACTACTTCCTCAGATGCAGACGACCAAATGCATCTGAGAAAGTAGGCTCATGTCTATGAAAGCTCATGCTATCAACTTCTATTTTTTTAGTTAGTCTCAAAGTCCCTGTGGTTAGTCCCTTTGCATACCAATTTTCCAGATTAACACAGCTATATCTTTGAATGATAAAAGACCAGTACACATGGAGGTAATGGAATTGATTCTTGTTTTATAATTTCTGCAAATAAGAGCAAGAAGAAAGGTGTACATCTAAAAGTACATGACTGGAATGCTGTTTAGGTATGAAGATTTTTTCCTTTCTGTGGGGTTGCAATTTTAGTTTCCAGGGTGTTAACCCTTTTAAAGGTAAACTAAAATATACAGGTATGAAATTTAAACTTGTTAAGAGTTCACTTTCATCAGCAGATCAGCAAAAATGTGGGTCAGACTGTTACTTTAAATCTATCTTCCTACAGAATAAAGACTAACTCAAAAAGGCAAACATGTAGTTTCTGGTTTAAAAACAAACAATAATGGCTTTAATAAATATTTACATAATAAACTAAAACCTAATCTAAATGGAGTTTATAAAGCAGGAAGAGAGATGTTAACTTCCCTGAGAGAGGACTGTGACAGACAGCTGACTGCAGTTACAGACTGAGACTGGCAGTTTAGTACGTTCAAAGAGTCAGTTAAACTGCCTCTTATGATTGATAGTTGGAATGAGAGAGGGGGAGGGGTGAAGTCCTGTATAAATAAAGAGGAACAGAAGAATGCAAAACATAAATTTTTCAACAATCCCCTTTTCATTCTCCTTGACTGACATCAAGGATCTTCATTTCTTTATGTAGCTTCTGGAATCAATCTTTTGGAAGAGGTGTAGTGACAATATCTGCAATCATCACCTTGGTGTTGCAGTATTCCAGTTGGACAAGACCATTCTTGCACATCTCTTGCACTTTGTGAAATGTGATGTTGATGTTCTTCTTAAGTGGTTTTTCACTCTGAGAAATCTTGATGCAGCTCTGATTATCTTGCATCAGAATGGTTGGTTTGCATACTGTTATCCCAAAGTCCAGAAGTAAATTGTGCAGCTATTTGATTTTGTCACATGCTGCTTTTGCTGAAACACACTCAGCACTTGTAGAAGAATCTGTGATTGTAGATTGCTTCCTATTTGTTTAATTTACAGCTCCTCCACCATAGAAGATCAGGTTTCTAGTGGTTGATTTTCTGTCTGCCAGATCTGCAGCCCCATCTGCATTCACATAAGCAATCGCCTGTGGTTGGTGACATGTTGGCAGCATTGGTTTTTAATATTGTGTTCCATTTAAAAATCTGGCAACTCTCTTAACTGCAATGAAAACTTTTTCAGTAGTAGAGTTGACCATTCTGCATAAGATGCCAACAGCATTTTCTATGTCAGGTCTGGTGAAGTTGGCAATGTATAGGAGTTTACCAATTCCAGTCCTATACTTGTCTCCATTTTGTAAAGGTTCAAATTTCTTAATGTCCTTTAAGAATCCTACTTCCATTGGAGTTGGCATAGCATTTGCATCTTTCAGACCAAGACAGCCCAGAAGATCCAGTATCTTCTGGTTTTGATTCAGAAAGAAACTTCCATCACTGTCTCTTTGTATTTGCACTTCAAGATAGTGTGAGATGTCTAAAATTTTGATATCAATCTCTTTTTTGAGATTTTGGATTATCTCTTCACTATCTGATTTGTCCTCACTGCACAAAATCAAATCATCAATATAACTTGTGATCTATTCCATCTATTATTTCTGAATCGCTTGTATAAACATTTGTCAACAGTGCCTGGAATGAACTCCTCTTTGATAAGAAGCTGGTTCACTTTCTCACTCTATGCTCTGGTGACTTGCTTTAAACTATAAATGCTCTTTTATAATTTGCATACAAGATGTTCCTTACCAGATATCTAGAATCCTGGAGGTTGTTCCATATAAAGCTGTTCATTGAGATCACCATACAGAAAAGCTGTTTTGATATCCAGGTGTTGAACATTCGTTTTCTTGTAGGCTGGGACAGCTAGGAGAGTTCTGATGGTTGTATTAGTGACTACTCTAGCAAAGGTTTTGTTGTAGACCTCACAATTCTTTTGAGTATAACCTTTAGCAACAAGTCTTGCTTTGTATCTTTGAATCTCCTCTTCTGCATCTAGCTTTGTTGTAAAGACCCATCTACAACCAGTTGCCCTCTTTCCTTCTGGCAATTCTGACAAAGTTCATATTTTGTTTTTATATAAAGATTGCATTTTCTCACTAGTAGCTCGCACCCACTTCTCAGAATCTGTCTTTGGAAATCCCTTTATCTTCTTCCAATCAGAAGGTGTTGGAATTAATTCCTCTGTGGCTTGATAAGATAATCTTCAGGTAGCATACCTTTATTGGAGCATTGTGACCTTCTCACCTGGATTTTGATACCTGGCACTGCTTCGTGCACACCGTCCGGTTCCTCATTATGGTGGCCCACTGTAGGTGTAGCCCCTTCTGGATACAAGAACTGTGAAGGATGAAAGAACTCCACATGCTCTGGTTGCTGGTGGGAGTCTTCTTCTGCAAATAAATCTTGATAAACATCTTGGTTTTGATTAGATTTGGGCTGTGGTCTTTCATTAATATAAACACCACTTGTTAATTTTATTATGCTTCCATCTGGATTTAGAATTCTATAACCATATCTAGCATAACCAACAATTCCCTCTCAACCTTTGCAGTCAAATTTGCCTCTTTTCTTCTTGGGAATATAGGTAAATGCTTTACTTCCAAAAAACCCCCTTCAGATGGTTTAATTTTGCCTTAACTCCATGCCATAACTGGAATGGATTTACATCTTTGGATTTAGTTGGCAATCTGTTACACAGGTATGTTGCAGTTATGATAGCTTCAGACCAATAAAATTTAGGCATATTAGCTTCCAAAAGCATGGTGAATGCCATCTCCTTGAGAGTTCTGTTCATTCTTTGCCATGCAATTTTGTTCCAGAGAATAAGCTGTGTAGTTTGATATTCAATGCCATGGTCTTTCAAAAATGTATCAAATTCAGAATTGACAAATTCAATGCCGTTGTCTGTGTGCAGGCTTGGTTTGTAGCCAAATTTGTTAGAGACTCAATTAAAGTAGTGTTGAATTTTGGAAATGCTTGACTCTTCTCTCTGAGAAGAGTGTCTGTGTCTCTGTCTGTGCATCTGCTGAAATAATCAACAAGTCATAAAATAAGAGTTATCTCCTATACAGAAAGGATCCAATGCTTTGTCTTTCAGTAACTGGAAGATGTGAGGCTCTTGTGGCTTTTGCTTTCAAGCATTCTACACATTTTTCATTGTTAGACCATGCTTTGAATTTAAAGTCTCTTGCAAGCTCTTGATTTGCCAATGTCTTTCATTAAACTGTTGCTCATGTATTCTTGATTCTGTGGGTCTCTGCCCATTTATTTGCATTTTCTATGACCACATTTTATAATTTGTTCCAGTTAGTATTTCAGTAATCATTGTTGAATTAGTATTAGTTGAAGCCATTTTTATTGTTTGAGTAGAAAAAAATATTCTTCTTGAAGTGAATATCTTCAGGAGAAGCAGTTTAAAATAATCTAGAACCTCTTCTGAAACATCACTGGGACTTCACTGAGACCCCTTCTGGGACTAGACTATGAAGATTATCACACTCGGTTATAAACCGGCTTACCTGAGCCAGCTTAAAATTAGAAGCGGGTGGAATCCTGATAGTATCAGATGCATTTAGCTGCTAAAATCGCCACCTGGCTGCAGCCCAGCTCCCATCGCCATTCCGAGGGGCGCTCTGGCAGCCATTTTTTCAAGCTGGAAAACTCCTGGCTTTGAAAAGAGGCACAAAGAGCGCCCCTTAGAATAGCGATGGAGCTGGGTTGCAATTTTGGCTGCTAAATGTGTCTGATACTATCAAGATGCCAACTGCTTCTAATTTTAAGCCTGCTCAGGTAAACTGCTTTATAACAGAGTGCAATAGTCTTCTAAGACCCATTCTGGAAGCTCACTGTGAGCCTAAGCATGGGAACTGTAATTTATTGTGGCACCAGAGCTCTCTGACAGAGAAGGCTCAATGTCCCAGAAAAAAATACAATTCTCATGATTCCCTAGCACTGAGCCAGGGCAGTGCCTCAATTTAATGTGCACTATTTCTGGCAGTCTGCTTAGGCCTTGTGTCTCCACTGGGCCCATAACCCAAAAATGTGGGGTTGCAATTTTAGTTTCCAGGGTGTTAACCCTTTTAAAGGTAAACTAAAATATGAAGGTATGAAAGCAGAGCAGCAAAAATGTGGGTCAGACTATTACTTTCAATCTTTCTTCCTAAAGAATAAATACTAACTCAAAAAGACAAACATGTAGTTTGTGGTTTAAAAACAAATAATAATGGCTTTAATAAATATTTACACAACAAACTAAAACCTAATCTAACAGGAGTTTATAAAGCAGGAAGAGAGATGTTATAGAGGACTGTGACAGACAGCATACTAGCAGTTACAGGCTGCTTACTAGCAGTTTGGAATGTTCAGAGAATCAGTTAAACTGCCTCTTATGATTGACAGTTAGAATGAGAGATGGGGAGAGTGAAGTCCTGCCTAACTAAAGAGGAAGAGGAGAAGGCAAAACATAAATTTTTCCAACACTTTCTCCCTGTCTCCCAAATCTGCCCTTGAATGACCCAAAGCCCTCTGGAACAAATTTCTGGATGCATAAAGGGATGCTGGGAGAACCCTTTCTGTGAGCACAGAGAAGAGGAAACCCTAACCCACTAAAGTTCTCACTTGGCATACCAGATTCTCTGCTACTCTCATCTCTAATCAATGATCAGATTACCACTGGCTACTGAATGAAGATAAAAGATTCACCCTCTTCTCACCTATGCTATTATGATGTCCCCCCCATATACACACGGACACATAGACACACACAGGGACATGCACACCTACCTCCATTAGTGCTAAGGCCTCATTAACTGGAGGTCACTTTTGGGTTGGAAAGGGACAATTCTTTCCCTTCCTCCAAAGGTGCTGCTCTCTCACTATAATCAGGCTTTTAAAGGGCTCCATTGGCTCACACAGTAGTCGCCCCTCTGTTTTAGCGGACTTGAAATCCATGGTCTTGATTACTCAAGGAGGGGCGATCCTCATTAGCTAAAATGGTGCATGTGCCCATGGCACACACACACAGGGCCACGCATGGGAGCGCACACCTATTCAAGCCATTGGGGCTTCAATATGTGTGAGTTTTTGTTTTTGTGGGGAGGGGGCAGAACGGATCCACCGTGAAAACGAAGGGGAGACTGTATTTGTAAGAGTACCTGATTTATTTCGACAGTGTGAATGTCTGGGTGTGTATTAGTCAAGTGGTTAGAGAAATTATATCAGGGTAGCAGTAGGGTTGGGGTTTAGAGCAGATCTATAACTATAAAACTTGAAAGAGATGGTAGATTGAGCACTTGATTGGAAAGTTAAGACACCTGTTCTGGCTTTCTAGCTGAATAACTTTAGATATGTTATATTTTGTGACTCAAGGTTCCCCCAGCCATAAAAGCATTTTTGAAGGCACACTGTTTGATATAATAGCTTATTGAAAACCATTGCATTGTCTTTTTAAGGAAGACTAATTCAAAAAGCTATTAAGTTGTTTCACTCTATTGGCTCACCAAACACATTTATACAGAATAAAAAGATGACTGAGAATGTTTGTCTGTGAGTTTCTAAATATCACACATGTGTGATATTTAAAAAACCCACGTGTCTCTAATTGTGATAAAACACTATAGTGAACATCAATTTGAAGTCCATTAGAAGATATTTAACTTGCATATTAATTCATGTTGTGGACCATATACCAATTTAATCATTTTATGCTGACAATAGTAAAGACTACCTGTTTCTTGTTCAAAAAGGTTTTCCCCAAACTGTACTTATATTTATTCTCTTTTTTATTCTTACAAAAAAAAAATTTTGGGGGCGGGGGGAGGTTGGAGGGCGGAAAGAAGTGAAAATCCCATTAGGGCTCATTCATATGTGAGTATGTAACAGTTTAACAAATAAACCTGACAATATGCCACAGCATCTTCTTTGATTGGGAAGAAGTTGAAATCAAAGGGCCTCGGCAGACGACTAATAGAGTCGTCTTCCGGCCAGGGAAGAGGAGGGGCAGCCGCACGAGCGGCGCCCCTTCCTCTCCCTGAGGTCGCCCTCGGAGTCGCCGGCCCTCCGCACGGCCGGCGCTCTGGGGATGACCTCACGCCGCGGCGACCGGACGCGCTGCGGCGGAAAAGACAGCGAAAGTGCGCCCGCTGCTTCTAGTGCGCACTTTCGCTGTCTTGAGGAAGGAGCGCTGATTTAGCGCTCCTTCCAGGGACGCCGCCGGTGCGTCGAGGTGCGGAGGCTGCGGCCCCGCGATGCGCCGGCCCAGGGCGTCCTGGACGCCCTCGTCTGCTTCCCCCCAAAGTCCCCTAAAAATGTATTAGCAGCCTGGGAGAAAGATTTTGTGAGCTGGCAGCAAAAAACATTTTCATATGTGATAAAAACAGGAGAAAGTTAGCACCAAACTCACTGCACAAATACTAGAGATTGTGAGCAACCAGCACACATTAAATGTAATGTGATACTACATGAGCTCTGATGCCTATGGATAATAAAGAAAACTAATATTTAATGGGCCTTTGCAGACTGCCAGAAATAATGCAGATTGAGATCACTTTAACTGGCCTGGCTCAGTGCTATGGAATCATGGAAATTGTATTTTTTTCTGAGACATTGAGCCTTCTCTGTCAGAGAGCTCTGGTGCCACAATAAACTACAGTTCCCATGATTCCTTAGCACTGAGCCAGGACAGTTAAAGTGGCCTCAATCTGCATTATTTCTAGCAGTCTGCAAAGGCCCATTGTTAGTAGAGATTTTATATGCATGCTAAAGTAAGTATCATATTATACTAATAGAATCTACTATCCCACATAATCTTGAACAAAGACCTATACTGTACAATGGGGTGAGAATTATAATATATATATATGTATAATTTTTATTTATATCCCGCCCCTCTGCCAGGCAATCGGGGTGGCATACAACATTTCAAAACATGAAAACAAATAAAATCAATTCAAATCCCATCCCTCCTTCCCACACCCACCCATCCCCCCAAAACCAATCAAACTGAACAAATTAAATAACAATAATTAAACAATTAAACAATTAAACAATAAGCAATAAACAATAATTAAAAACCCGCCGGCGTTCTCCCCAGTTCCGCGCCGTCCACAACTGGTCCCGGCTGCCCCAGGTGATGGCAAGGAGCAAGAGAGTCCTTCAGCCCTTGGCCTGCCAAAGGTTTTAGGTCAATCACAGAAGACCCTGCCAATAGAGCTAATACTAAGGGATTCTGGGAGTGGCATAAGCTGTCGAAGAACAAAATTTCTTGACACCTGTTAAAAATCAAGCAACCACTGTATGGTCAGGCTGTGTTATAGTTAGAAGAAGCTCTCTCTCTCACACACACACAGAGACCAAAGGCAGATGAGACAGGCAGGAAAAGGTGACCTGAAGCTGCCTTTTCCCTAAGCTGCAGCAACCACACCACCTGCCCAAAGATGCCCTAAATGGGGATGGAGCAATCGCATTGGGGGGAGTCAATGCAGCTTTTCCAAGGCTGCATTGAAGCCTCACCAACTGCACCGCCGGCCCCAAGGACGCCGTAAAGGGAGATGCAGCAACCGCATGGGCCATCAGTGGCCATCAGTGGGAAGCCATCGAAATCCACAAAATTTAGACAACTTCAACAGGAAAGAAGAAACTCTTAAAGTAAACAAGATATGGCTACCAGTCCTACAAAATAAGAGAGTCAGCACTCAGCAAAGGCAAATGGAAAACCAACCAGGGTCAGGGGCTTTCCCAGCAGACAATAGCAGACAATCTCCCTGATTGCATATCCTTACCTGGAAGCCATGCCATCAACAACAGAACATACCTATTCAACACAGAACAATACACAGTTTACATGAGAATAGCAGACAATACCCTTGATTGCATACCCTGAAATTATGCCATTAACAACAGAACAATACCTATTCAACACAGAACACACAGTTCACCTGGGAACCACTCCTCCCTACCCAGGGTCTCACAGTATATATAGACCCATGCTCCTCCAATTCAGTTTTCTCTGAAGATGCCAGCCACAGATGCTGGCGAAACGTCAGAAAGAAACTCTTCTAGAACATGGCCACACAGCCCGAAAAACCCACAAAAACAGTGGCTGCTTTAATTTTTTTCCATTCTCTCAGACACATGTGCACATGCTCAGGAGCACATCTCTGCACACCTGAGCAGGACCTGTCATAGGCTGGTATACAGTCTATCACTCTCTGTGTACAAAGTTGACTGAAGTTCGGCATGCCTGCACACCTGCGCAGGACCTGTCATACACCCACATATCATGCAAGGATTCACTGACCTTGGCTTCCTCCAAGGAGTGGTTGCAGTAGACAGGCGCCACTGTCTGATTGTGCCACCCTTGAGGCAAAGGAATGAGTCTGTTAACTGAAAAGACACCTACTCCATCATCTTCACAAAACTTGTCCCACACAGATCAGGAGGAAGGGGAGAGGTACATGCAAGGGAGGTTTGTGTGGACAGACTGGATACATGTAGCTGGTGGTCATGCAAGGGACATGGTCAACAGGACACATGGACAAACGTTACTCCAGGAGCCCCCCCCCCCCCATCATGCCAGGAAGTGGTGTGCAGATCTTATGCACACCTGCACAGAAGAGGTCACAAAAGCCTCTTTCATGCAAACTGCTGTGCATGCTGACAGTAAGTGTACATGTGACGGAATGCATTTATTGTCATAATAGAGAACAGTTGCTAGGGTGCATGCGTAGGGTTACAATTAGAGTTAGATTTAGGGTTCGAATATTCAAGTGCACCTGCGCCGGTGCATCCACACCTGGAAGCACAGGGCGCCTTAAATTAAAGCCTGCATCATAGGGTGCATGCTCTGGATCACCAACTCAATTTCTGCTGCACATGCGGCGGTGCATTTATATGGCCGTTTTAGATCACTAGCACCCTTTTTTTGATGCACATGTCACTGCATACATACGGACATGCAAAGGTGCTCATATTTGCCAAAGAAGCAGAAAAAAGCAGTTCCTTTTTCCAGCGGCTTTTCCCAGCATACGATGCCCAGATGGCGCTTTCCTCCCAGCTTTTACATGTGTGTTGTCTAAATGCCACACCTTCAAGTCAGCCTCAAAGCACCTCTCTTTGCACATCTGCATTGCCCCTAAGTCTATGGGCAAATCCAACCAGACCAGACTCACTGAAATCAATCAGACCTACATAAAAGATGACAACCAATTCAGTTCATTTCAATGGATCTTCCCTCGTGGGGATGAAGACTGGATTTAGCCCTTCATATTTCACAAATGTGTGTGTGTGTGTGTGTGTGTGTACTTATAGCCTGCCCTTCACCTCATGATGATACATACATATCAAGAGACCGACAAATCAGACTCAGTTTCATAGCATCATTGTGTGGGTGGGGAAACAGGGGTTCATATGTTCATATGATTTATTCTTTTCTAAAGTCCTGGGTAGAATGCTGTGTCTTGATCATCTGATGGAATACATGTCATGAAGGTGCCAGCTGCATCATGGAAGAGAGGGAATTCTGTATATTTCAAATAAGACAACTATGTGAGAGCTGTTAATAATAACAGACCCAAAATGAAGAAAATTGTTGCCCCTTTTTTGACTGCAATTAATTTTTTCTATGTTGAATTTTTATCTCACAAGAGAACTACAATGACATTTGGTACACAAAAAATAATAATTAAATAACAATGTAAACTTTTTAATTGTTTTACTTAGAAAAGCATGCAGGCCTGATTTTACGAATAAATCTACAGTTCTTTTTTTGGGTAGCAACTTCACAACTAAGGGGGGAAGCAAACAGCTTAAAGAGCCGTTTTGGGGGCAGGGAAAGGGAGGGGCAGTCACACGGTGGGTGACTTCCCCCTTCCCCAGGTCATCCTCGGAGCAGCCAGCCCTCTGCATGGCTGGCGCTCCGAGGAGGACCTCCTGCTGCAACGTTCACACACGCTGCAGCGGAAGAGTCGCCGAAGGTGCTCCGGCATGTAATGTCCATTTGTCAGTATGGTGCGGGGGGGGGGGGGGGGATGGATGGACAGGATGGCAGCCTTTTGAAAGTTTATAACATTTTGTCTGAATATATCAGACATTTGTTTGTGGGTGATCCTATATTCTTGATCATCTCAGATTCTTGTTACATACAGCTCATACAAAATTGCTGTAACAAGCTGCATATGTAACACATCCCAACACAGTGTTTTCCTATGGATGGAAGAAATATTGGAAAAGCCGTTCTATTCCATGCTTAACACCTTTATGACACCTTAGACACACAGTATCCCTACAGTTACTCAGACACAATACTTGTTTGCAGTTTTGCTTTCTATACTATACTGGTACTATACATTTTCTTCTTTTTTCTTTTGCGGTTATGGTTGATTTTCTGAACTAGAAGTTAGTCATGTCCATCCGTCCCCCCCCCCCCCCCATACTGACAAATGGAAAAGGACACCTCATTGTCCAAAATCTGACTGATCAACAATATAGCTACATTTGCTGATATGTTTCATTACATTCAGGACATTGCAGAGAACTTAATATCACTACTTATATTTGAATAAAACATTATTAATACTTTAATTAAGCATATATTAAAGGATCAGAACATACTCTCTTGAGAAATGTGTAAGTGAATATCAGTTTAGGGGAAATTTAAACCAAGAGTGGGCAATTGTTCTTGGACTGCAAGTTCCAGCAGCCCTAACCAACATAGCTGATGGTGAAGGTTCATGGGAACCAACAGTCCAAAATATTTGGAGGGTCATACTTATGCATCATTGATTTAAAATAAGAAATGAAAAAAAGTAGAAAAAAAATAAGAAGAAAAAGTTCAACCAATTTGGAGTGGGACAGGAGCAGTGGAGAAATGGAAGTATAATGCATGGCTAAACGGGGAACCATGAACTTCAAGGTGAGGAGAAAGACGGGGAGGGGGGAGGTATAATTCTCTTCTTTCATCACCTCCCCACCCCCAATATCCCCTGCCCAAGGCTGAGGTTTTCTAAAATGTGTACAGACAATCTAATCATAGATCCAAGTTTGATTTAATTTGCCCCCTATAATTTATTGCAATTCAATGGGCTTAACTATATTTAAAACTCTGTTGGACTGTGGCCTATGCAATGGACAAGGGGAATAGAAGACACACATTAATACACAGTTCAGCATTCTTGTTTTTACCTATCAAATGGCTTTGACATGTTGAATCAGTGACAGTGTCTTCTACATCCTCTGGGAAGTTTTCCGTTGCCACTTTAACCTGTGGTGTATACAATAAGATAATTAACACTGCTTTCAAATATCCCTTTTGAAAAACACAGAGCAAAAGTCACAATTTCCAAACACATCTGTTTAACTTGCACCTGTGTTATCACCCTTCACTATCCACCTTAATGCAACTTTGAAGTCATACATAATGAGACATTCGAGTGCAGCTCATCTGGTTATGAATGACTACTAAATTGGTACTCCTAAGGTGGCTCTAAATGCTTTAATAAAAGCAATACTATGCAACTGTCAAGGAAAATTAAGTCTTGGAGAGGTATAATTCCACAAGAAGAAACAGCCTGTGCAATGATTTATTTTAATAAGAACAAAGAAATACACGTAGGTATCTTGACCTTGTATTTATCCCTCTCAAGGAATATTACACTTCATTCAAGTATAATGAAAACACAAGAAACAAACAGAACACAAGCCATGAATTCTTTTCATTCTGTACTTAAGTCATTTAATATTGGCTCCTTTTCCATGTCTATTGCAATGCAAAGCATTACTGTTATCAGCTGTTCTAGACAGAGGTAGAAAGGGTTGAGCAATCTCCACCTCCCATTTTGCCCCCACCTCTATTACTGTCTGCAGATTCACAAGCTGCCAGCAGTCTTTTATGTTGCTGTTTTTAAAATGAGGGTTGGGTGCACACAGCTGGCATTCGATATCCCATATTTTCATAGCCAGTAGGGGACTTGAGATGTTCTGTTTGTAAATGGATAGCACTGCTGGATAACAGGCTTGCTGCTTTACATGCTATTGTGTCAATATACAAGTGAGATTAACTTAATTAAGAGTTCTCTGCAATGTTCTGAATGGAATAAATGTACATGGATACCTTCAGAACCATGGAAAGAAATAATGATAATTAACCTTATATGCCATACTCAATAATACGGTTTAACTTTAGGGCAAATCAGAAATAGGGATGGATAAGAATTTCATTTTGATTTATATTTTTAATTTTATTATAGGCTGTTTTGGGGCTTATGCTGGGTATTAATTAATTAATTAATTAACAATAAAAATAAGAGGTAGGGATGGATAAGAATTCATTTTCAAACTGTTTTGAGGCTTATGTTGGGAGAAAGGTGGGGTACTAATTAATTAATTAAGAATAAAATTAAGAATCTACCAAAATTTGTAAATGCTTTCAAATTTGGGACAGCAAGTTCTTCAAATAATTTCAATGCAATGGGTGGGAGAAATCATAACAGGCAGATTTGTTTCTCCAGGCCATTGGCTTTGACTGTTTAACTCTAAAAGTCTCAGTATTATAGAGCTGAATTTAGGCTGCCCTCTCTTTGGACAGGCTCCATATATTTAAGAGTAGTATGGCAGGCAGGTCCAGCATGGTTTTCTCCATGCTGGGACAAGCTGTATCCATTGAATTTGCCTAGTGTAAGGGGAGGGTATTTTTTTGTATTTCACTTTTGAAGAATTCTCCCAAGTTCACACATTTACTCGTATGTGAGAAAGAAAGAACCTGAGGTGTAAAAAACAAAAATAAAAACAATCCTTGTGGAATAAAAGGAAACTAACAATTTTCACATAGTGAGGGGGGAAGCAGATGGGCGGCCATGGGCTGCCCCAGGATGCTGCGCCGTGGGACTGAGGCATCCCCATGCCTTGGTCCCGCGGCGCAGCTTCGCCGCCCCTGAAAGGAGCACTAAATTGGCACTCCTTTCACAAGTTGACGAAGGTGCGCCGCAAAAGGCTGTGGCGCACCTTCGACGACTCTTCCGCTGCAGCGTGTGCGAACGCTGCAGCGGGAGGTCCTCCTCGGAGCACCGGCTGGGCGGAGGGCCGGCTGCTTCAAGGACAACCTGGGGAAGGGGTTGGGGTGCCAATCGTGCGGCTGCCCCTCCCCTTCCCTGCCCCCAAGACGGCCCTTTAAGCGATCTGCTTAGGGGGTGAGGTATATGTAAACATACATAAATACATATGGTTTTCATAGTGCTTTCCCAGATAGCTACAATATATGGAAATATACATCATAAGCAACATCATCTCCTTTTCCCATCTCTTCTTTGAAATACAGTTGGTGGCACGGTCACTTAATTTGAGAGTCCTAGACCTAATAGTCTTATGGAAGGCCCTTCCTTTACATGGTAATATGTATTACTTCAGTTTATAGAAATATGGCCCTCCTTTCTTGAGGACCATCCTGCTCATTCTTCCAAGTGGGGTCCTGGGTTTTGACCCCAAAGGTCTTCCCTGGTGTCAAGCTTTGAAACAAAAATGAAAACACCCCCCCCCCCCACACACACACACTCAAAATTGGGCTCTTAGGTCATGGTGATCCTCTCCAGATGAGCAAAAAACCCCAAACTGCTAGCTAAGTCCCTGTGGTAACTCCTTCCCAAGACGATTGTGCTCCATTTCTGTAGTTTTTAAAAGATTTCTTTATAAATGTCAGGTACTGGCATGCTGTCTTGGACAGACTGCACAGATTCCAGAGGCAAGTGTTTTCAGAGATCACTTGGCAGGACATTAAGCCTTCAATTAACACACTGAAAACTAAAAGATTTAATTCTATAGCATATCAACGATAGGTCTTTGGAAACCATATTAAAAACAAAAAATATTACATCGTTTTTTGCTGCTGAGGTGAAACTAAACACCTACATTTCACATTGGGTTTTGAAGCACACGTGTTGGTTACTAGTTTAATCCTCATCTCTAAATGCGCTTTGCATTTTTACAGAGGAAGGGGGAAAAGAAGTAATAATTTGAGTTCAGGGTTTATGAAATTGTTTGTGTCATTTTTTCCCTCAAAAGTCACTTGTTTTGTTTTATTTTTCCAAAAATAATACTCAGTGGGAAAAGCTGCCAAATGGTACTGTTTTCAATCACAGCTATTTCTTTATACCAAACTCTCTATAATCTGATTCAAATTAAGTCAGGAAGGGAGGGGGGGAAGGGCATTAAGAAGAGGAAATAAGATGCAAGGTTTATGTATTGAAAGAGATTTAAGTTGCATGAGTTTAGAAGACAAGTGGAAATTGCTCACAGTTTTCTCATCACCATCACTCTCATCATCCTCATTATCATAATGTACTCTTTGTTTGCAAATAAAATTTTGAAAAAAATAAGAACATAAATTATAGGCATTTGCCTTCTTTCATTCCAAATGGTATCAATATAGTAATGCTACTCATTTCATTTATGGAAGGATTTAAAAAAAAAAAAAATCTGTATTTTAAACATCCACAAAGAATTAGCATATAATGTAACCCAATCTTCAACAAACAATGTCCTAATAACACTTTGATTTTCAGTTTAACAAAACATAGTCAGGGAAGGAAAAGGTAAAGCCTTTCCCGCGTGACTAATTCGCCGTTAGAAGTTTAAAGGGGGGGGGGGGGAATTAGCATTTCCTCATTGTTTATGTACATTCAGGACAATCTTTGTACTTGTTCGATAAAATGAAGTGTGTTTCTTGAAGATATACTTAAAGTCCTAAATGGCTATTATTGTTACGTTTGCAAAGACTTCATAAAATGAGACAAAAACGTCTGGAAATTACTGAGCCATTAGACAATAATAAGAAAGTTTAAAAAGAAATTGTAAAAGGAGAATGCTTTTATAAAATACTTCTGTACAGTGAAGATATACCCTAAGCTGTCAGCACCATATTAAATGGAGCATAGTTAAATTGAGTGGCTGTGATAAGGGACTCTGCTTCGCTATCAAAGTTCTAGATCAGTTGGATTGAATTTCCTGCATATTGCACATTTCCAGACTTCCATTCTCTCTCATTTCTTTCAGTGACATTACAAGGGCAGACTCAGATATGCTTATAATTTGTGGTTTTATAATGCAGGGGACATCTACATTTTCAAAGAAAAGATGACACCACAGAAGCTACTGGCCACAAAAGACAGGGAGGGAGAAAGTGAGGAAAAAGTTTGCTTAAGTGTAAGTATTCAGAATACAGTTTGGAGCTATTCTTAACAAGTGACCTTGTATATTCTCTAGTGATGGCCTTATTTACATGAAAATATAAACACACATCTGCCAAAGAGCAAGCTGTTCATACTTTTAACCTTAAGCTTGCTAAACATCAATTCTAAGTAAATTAGTGCCCATTTTGAAGGCCATCTAATATGTTTTTAACTTTAAAATACATCCTTGAAAAATAGGTAATTCAGAGTTTAAATTTTCTTTTATAAAAGCTTAAGCATTGATGTGATTTTAATTATTTGTCTTTTTATAAGCAACAACTGGATGGAGGAAGGGAGGAAGCTAAGAAGAAACCAAAAGAAATTTTGACATAAAAGCTTTTAGGGACATATTTTATGGGCAATGTCCAAACTAAATTCTAAAGGCAAGCTCTAGGGTCAAATTAGGTATTCTTAAAAAGGATCTATAATTTTTTAATTTTATTTTATCTGACAGACATGGGAAGATCCAGGTCTTGGGTTGTGACCAAGGTGCTAAGAACAGGTTAACACTGCCTTCACTGCACACTTTCCAAACCCCTCACCTGCTATTTATGCTTTGGAGACTTCTGGGAAAGAAAATTTGCATTGGAAAAAGTGTACAGGTTGAGTATCCCTTATTCAAAAATTTTGGGACCACAAGTGTTTTGGATTTCAGGGGGGTTTGTTTTTGCTTTTGGATTTTGGAATAATGTATTTGCATATGACTGCATAATGAGATATCTTGGAGACGGGGACGAAGTCTAAACACAGAGTTCATTTATGTTTCATATACATATGATACATCCTGAAGGTAATTTTATAGCCAATATTTTAAATAATTTTGTGCATGAAACAAAGTTTGTGTACACTGAAATATTAGAAAGCCAAAGTGTCACTATGTCAGCTACCCATGAAATAAGTTTTAGTTTTTGGAGTATTTCAGAATTCTGGATAAGGGAGACTCAACCCGTATGGAAAAAGAGTCAATACTACCTCCTGATTTATCATCAAATTGTTTCCTTAGCTGGATTAACACCTCTTCCCCACACACAACAAACTTTAGCTGTAAGGTAAAGCACACTCAAAGGGGGTTCAAAGTCACAGCCATCCAGGTTCCCAGTCCTGATGTGGTTTAGACTGCACTATTAATGTAGTGACATATCTCAGCTCAGGAATATATATGATGGCAACTTGTGCCACAAGTTGTACAGAAGTGGCTTAGAAATGTACAGAGTTATCTTAGAATGTATGAGGCAAACTGAAATACACGAGGAGGATTGAAATGATCATTTAAAGTTATGATTCATTTGAACAGGTATCGGATGCTATCTGCTATCAGTGTTTCTTGCAATCTTCTTGTAGCATATGATCAATTTAGATAATATAATGGAATTTGATTCCTATTAAAACTGTATGGGGTGAGTGGAAACAACTGCTGTTATTTATATCTCATCCAATTTGTTATGGATGGCTACAAAAATGAGAAGGGTCTCATTATTTACATTTCTCTGTAAGTATGTGTTTATGTGTACACACACACACAGACACACACACACACACGTGTGCATGCATACACCTAACTTGTTTATTCTTTATTTACTCTTTTCATTTAAAAAAACCACAAAGTGTTCCACCATATACAGAAAAGCTGATGGTTAGGTATGGTCACATTTATTTACTGAATTCAGTTCTAGAATGCTTAACATGGCTGGCTTAACATTAAAAAAAAAAAAAAAAAAGGATAAGAGCCGGTTAGAATTAAGAACAAACTAAACTTTACACTCTTCCCTAAAAGTGAGCAAGATAATGCATTCTCTCAAATCAGAAGTAGATCAACTTGTCTAGATCATTCCATAATGGGGGTAGGGAGGAGTCTTTTTTCTAGGCATGAAGATTTTATTTCACTTAGGAGTTTATTGCACCATTAACCTCCCCTCCCCCCCGGCTTACCTCTCCCAAGTTGAATTCTAATTCAGGAGACAGTTGAGTCCTATTGCATGAGTTTTGCTGCCAAATCCACCAGGTGCACTCAGCAAGCTATTTTTCAAAGTTGGGAGTTTTCCGATTTTGAAAAGCGGCTTGCTGAGCAATCCTGGGACCCAGGCTGCAGCAGGGCTGTATTCGGCCGGTGGATTTGGCAGCAAAACTCGTGCAATAGGACCCGTCTGCCTTCCGAATTAGAATTCAACTTAGGAGAGGTGAACTGGATTTTTTAGTGGTGTGATAAGCTTCTTAGTGAAGGCCTATGAAGCACTGCTTAGTTTACAGAACACCAGTGGTAGAGTTGTTAATCTAGGGGGAACAGGTTTTTTGGACAGATGGATTTTAGACCATGGAACTGCTGAGAAGATCAATATTGGCATCTTACACCGGGCTTGGAAATAGGAATGGATGGCTCAGTCTACTTCCAATTTATGTCACTGGGCATTCATAAACGAACATCAATCTGCAATTGATGCAAAATCCATACAATATGTATTATTTTAATATATTTTTTTACAAGCCACACATTCTTGCATACATTTTACTCTATAAAATAATATCCTATTTTTTACACATTTTATCATAATGTACATATTTTGTATGCATTTGTATGCATTTTAATCTACATTACACACTTCATATGTATTTTTGTACTTTTTTTGCCCCAAGAACTCTCTTCCAAAACTTGGAGAAGTGAAAACAAACAAAGGGCAGCTGTGGTCCAATGTGCATATTAGTCTGAGAAGTGCAAATAAGATTGGAAGTACAGGTAGCCAATGGAAATCATTACAAGCTGGACTGATGATCACAATGGACGATAAACAAGAACATTAGTGTAATTGGATTCTCCTATCAGACCATCAGCAGTTGACATTAATCCACCATCCCCCAACAATGACAAGCATATTTCTACTGTAGATAATGGAACATACCAAGGAGTGATAAAAAGTAAGAATAAGAAATGAAGTACCCTTGAAAAGGAACAATGGGTTGCTGCTTACCAGTGTCTCATTTGGTACTTCCATATCAGCCTTTGTTTTGCTATTTTTCTTCTGGTTTCCTTGAGTGCCAATAGAGTTGCTGGGAAGAGAAAAGCCCTGGGAACTGCCCTTCGACACGCTCCTGTAGGAAACATTATTTGATCCACTTTCTGTCTGCTGGGCTGCTTTCTTATCAACTCTACAAGTAGAAAGTGATTCCTCCTGATAAATTACATTTGCCCTTCTTCAATCATTCCACTTTCCCCGTTTCTTTAATGTTAAACGTAACCTCCCTGTATCTTTCTCCCTGTAGACCTTTGAGTGATAAATGTTTCTAACTAGCCTTGATCAAATCTGTCACTTGCAATTTCTGGTACTATATTAATTTAGTGTTTCACATATAATTATTTATTTTAAATCTTCTACGACTGTGTGGTAAATTAGAAAACAGTGTACACTCATTGCTGAATATGTCCCGTAGGTTAAGATTAAGATAGCCAGAAATGTAATTAACCTGCTAAGTTACTATATTTGTTTACTAAGAAGCACAAACAGAAAATGTAAGGGACATTAAAAAGAAAACTAAACCAGAAAGTGCCCTTTAAAAAAAATCTACTGCACACTATATGCATTGAAAAGTACTATGGTTCAAAATATCTATTAGCTTTTATGTGACATACTTTTCTTTAATTTCAGAGATCACTGACCTGATACAAATGACCAGAGTAATAATGTGGTGCAGCTTTTACTAGGTTATCCAATTGTAGTTGCAAATGGTGGTGGTAGGATCTGGTATTTCAACACACATCCACATTATAAAAAACTCACTGCCTACACAACGAGTATGTAAGGAAAGAGGTTAATAATGAATTCTGATTCCTGCCGTAGTAATTCTGTATGTGAGGTTTCTTTCTTTGTTTCCTTTCTGTATGTGGGATCACACTATAATCCCCTGCCTGCAGTCTGAAACAGTGCAGCCTAAAAAATCCAGGACCCTCATCCTGTTCAAAATAAAATTGCCAGGACTGACATAAGTGTGATTACTATTTGCCAGTTATTAAAAACATGGAATTTAAGGTCCTCTGGGAGGAAATTGCTTCAACCAATAAGAACTAGGCTGGCATCGACCTCCTGGAGAACCTTTTCAGCCATGGCCCCCAGATTATGGAATGCTCTGCCGGAAGAGATCTGCCAAATAACCAACTTAGATGGCTTTAAAAGAGCCATCAAGACAGATCTCTTCCGGCAGGCATTCCCGAAATGACATATTCTCCCTCCCGCCACTAGACAGCTCCTCTTGAGATGGCTACAGCGCCGCTGTTCATTTATGTGGATGTTAATGTTTTATTGCTTATGAGATTTTAATTTGTATGATGATTTAATATATTTTTAAGGGGGGGGGGTTATTTGTTGTTGATTGTATGGGTGTATTTTTTAACTGTAAGCCGCATTGACAGCCTTGGCTAAAGGCGGGGTATAAATAAAGTTTTATTATTATATTATTATAAAAAGTTCTTTTCCAGCCTACTTTTCCTGCTCATATGCTTTTGCTGCTGCTTTTCCTATTACACTGTTACATGCTTGGACTACAACTTTGGAGGAAAATGAAGGACAAGAGACAAGTCATTTTAAACACAGTTATATTGATGTAAAGTGAAATAAAGCAAGTGTCAAGTGGCTCCCTGCCAAGGGGGAAGTCCTATGAGAGATATTACTATGAAAGGGCCCTCTCCCGGTCATTGGTAGTCAAGTCATTGGTGGATGCTGGCCCATTGAGAAAGCATATCCTTCTGAGCTTCCAGTTTTTAGGCCAGAGATGAGCAATTGTGGGAGCCCATGTTTGTTGGTCAGCATTAACATCAAAACTAGACAGCACAATAAATGATCAGTAGGGTGGTTTTGCATTATCTTCACAGACACAAATGCCCACTCTATGTCTAAATCATGCACGACTTTAAAGGATTCTGATCTATTATCTGCTTCCACAGTTGTACTAAGTGACACTTGCTAGCATGAGTGAAATCCTGTCTCATCTGTCAACCTACTACCCTTGTTATTGTTCAAAACCCAACTATGAATGATTGAATATACTTCACATCTGATGGGGGGGGGGGGGGAGGCCCAAATAGTTTTAGGACAGGAGTGGGAAAGTGCAGACCATATGAGGCATGTAGCCCATGACTCTTACTTTTGGTGACAAAAAGTCCCCCTGCAACCCCTTTCCCTGCTTCCTGAACCCACATTATCTTTAATTCACACCTTTTGGGGTGAATTGTCCCAAATTTGTGCCCTATGCCCCTCAAAATGTGAAAACATGCAAAAAGATCCCTCATTTACCCAAACCCCCATTAACATTCCCCCCCCTCTGTTTTCTCCAAACAACAAATAAGTTTGAATGGAAAACAATCTATTATTGTTGCTATTTTTATTGTTGTTGTTATTGCAATTATTATGATTATTTTCATTGAAATATTTTCTTTTTCACCAAACTCATGTCTGGAACACTACACATTTCTTTACATATCTATAGCAGAGTCTACATTCCATAAAACCCTTACCTGTGTAAAAGTTCTTTCATAAAACTGTCTTTTCCTGAGTATGCGGTGGCAGAGTTGCTCTTTTGTTCACACCTGTTTTGGCTGAAGTTACTTTGCATGGCTTTTGTCACCTTTTTTCCTTTTGGAACACTATCTAAAATAATACAGTTCATAGTTCTCTTATTTAGTTCATTTTCTGCTTCACGGTGTTGTTCACTTTTCTTTTTGTCTTTTCTTTTTTCTGATTTGGTTTGCTTATTTCCAAAAGCTGAACCTTTTGCTTCTTTCTTTTCTATTTTTACTTTAGAAATATCATTTTTTCTGCCACTCAAGGCCGGAGGTTTACTCTTACGGAAACCAAACCAACTAGCGATAGAAGGTCCCCCAGTCTTTTGTTTAGTCTCAGTAGGTAGAAGTTTGCTTTGCCCTTGTCCTTTCTGCATATTTTCCTGGATGCATAACATGACTTTTTCTTCTATTGTAGGCTGTAAAACCGATGAAGCTGAAATTCTGTCTCGGACTTCGGATGCCTTTAAGCAGCCTTCTTGCAACACTGCCTTGCTTCCTTCATGTTTACAAGGACATTGCAAGCTGTCTAGATTTTTCTGAAGTGGCAGTATTTGTTCTGATGAAATACTAGTTGATGACTCCAATGCCATTTCTGCTTGGGTAACACATTTTTTGCTTACTGATTGATGTCTAGAAATTTCACCGCTTTTTTCATCGTGGACATCTCTCTGGGATGATGATTTCTTGCCCTCATTTTTTGAAGTGCTGTAGAATGAATCTCTTTTTGGAGATATATGAAATGGCAGTTTACTTGGGCTACCAACCTGACTAGAACCACTCATGCTCCCACCCGAGCCCTGTCTAGAATATGGAATTTCTGCAGCTTTTATTGTGTTTGGAACCATGTCTGATGTCAGTGCTGTCCTCGGGATAACTTTAATTTGTACTCCTTCCATGTTGGAGTTCTGCCTGGTTAAAGAGTTCCCTCTGTCAGATGTATTTGTTATAATCTGTGTCCGAACTTTTCCTAACCCTTCTGTGGAAGGTATAGGTGATTTTTCTCCTGTGTGAATACTGAAACTATGACTACGGGCCTTTGCTCCATTCATGCCAAGAGCTGGCTTCAAGTATGTCTTACTGCCGGAAGAAACAGACCTCTTGACTAACTTGTTCTCTAATCCATCTTGTTCCATAAAGCTGCAAGTTTCAGATGAAACAGAGGAAGCAGGTTCCATACCAAATTCCTTAGGGAAACTTTCCTTTCTTTCCTTCTCAGCACTCCTTAATTCAGTGTTGGCTACATCTAAAGTAGTTTGAAACAAAGATTCACCCTGCCTCTGTTTACTTGAATTTACACAGCATTTGGAGGCTGCATTCATACTTTCTTTCTCCTGCTTCCCTGGTATAGTGGAGCTCTTTCTGACGAGCTGGGGAGACTTTATGAGCAATTTAAGTCCCACAGGCAGACTGGGTTTCATACCTTTATCTGGCATGTTTCCAGCATCACTGCCCTGAGTCAACAAGGATAATGGAGAATGACTAATCTGAGGGAGAAAAGGCTGCCCAGTGGTTGTGTGACAATCTGGTGATGAAGGGGAACTATTTGGAAATGTTTGTTTCTGACGCACTCCAGAGTCCTTTGATGGTGGCTCACTTTGCATTGAATTTTTATGTCCTGACATGCATACTGGGAGCACAATTTTAGATTTACAAAGTTCTTTGTTAATGCAGGATGCTGACTGGTTTGAGGTTTTTGGAAAAAGTTTCTTTGTAAAAACTTTGGGAGTGCCTTGGCATATGTCAGGGTTTGGCTCTGATATGCATTTACTTTGTGTAAAAATCTCCTCCTTCTCATGAAAGTGATTCAGTTCAAAATTAGGTGCTGCAGGGAGCTTGCTGGTTTGCATTTCATGAGAAGTGATGTTATGAAAAAAGGACGTTGGAGCTTCTTTGAGTGGTGATGACTGAGCTGCATTTTTTATGGTCTCGGTGGGAAGGTTTGCCCCTGGCTTATACAGTACAGGTGGAGAACGTTCATAGTTTGGTCTAATCAACAATGAAGTTGACCTGCCTGGTGGAGGAGGGGGTGATGGAGAACTAGCTTCCGGAGGAGGTAAATCACAATGGGCATCCCTAGTTGGAGGTTCTCCACAGTCAATAGATTCTAAAAGATGCTGAGGCACTGAAGCTGATTCTGAAGGTTGGTTCTTGGGCCAATCTGTTCTGCCCGAAATCCTAGAATTTTGTGATGGGTGGGCTAATACCTTTGGGATATTCATGTCAACTTTTGAATCAGAATTCCGAGTTGGACTCTGCACTTTTCTGAAACTTGGGCATTTAACTGGTGAAAATAGAGATTTTTCTACCATAATAGGAGAATGGGAAGAACTAGTAGTGGGATCTCCACTCAAAGTAATTTTTGGTTTCTGTGGTGAAAACTTACTTCTACTGGGAATTTTAGTCAGTTTTTGTTTTTGGTTACTACCTGACTGGATGCAAGATGGAGAGCTGGCTTTGGAAGTGTTACTGCAAACTGACTTCATTAGCTTTTGCTGTGGAATATTCTGAAACATGGATTTTTCCAAGTGAACAGGACATGCAGTGCTGTATGTTGTAGGGACAGTTTCATGTTCACACTCTTTATTAGCCTGGTCAGTCTTTTTCTCAGTTTCATTATTAAGTGTTTTCAGAATACTGCAGTTTTTAGTATTTGTTGCTTTCTGCAACTTATTTTTTCCCTGAGGTAAATATTCAGTGCATTCTGCATTGGGCCTGCTGTATGGGTGGCCAGTTGAAATTTCATCTCTAGTTAAGGTTATAATTCCAGTTTGATGTGAACTGAATTCAATAGGTTTGCCATCTTCTGCATCAAATATTACAGTAATGCATTCCTCTGAAGAAGTCTTCTTTATAACTTTTTGTTGTTTAACAAAATTGCATTCCTCTGCCCTAATGTGTGAGTGAACAGGTACCTGATTTGATTCTTTTTCAGAACATCCACACAGGCAATTTTCCTTCTTTATGTGCATGTCAGAGTTCTCTTCATGCTTGTCAACAAAGGGCATTAATGACATATCAGATGGGCTCTTCTCATCACTGCTTTCTATATGTAATTCGTCCAGGATTTCATTGTCATCGGTATCTGAAAGTTGTAAATTAAGGTCTCGCCAGTTTATATTAGTAAGACTTTTATCTAGCTGTAGAACTGGGTGCTTCATATTTGTGGATGATTTTACCTCTGACTGAAATTCATTGACAATACTAGTCAGTTTTTCAGGCCTTTCCTGTGAATTAAAATAAGGGCCTCTTTCTGGTAAATGCCTTCTATCAGGTTCCCAACCAAACAGGCTGTCAGAAACACTGTGAGTTAATTTATTACAGTAGTGCCTACAATCTTTGCTTGGTATTTCACATAGCAGTGCTAAAGAAGAAGACTCATCATCTGCATCCTCATGTGAATCAGAGTCATAAATGAAGGTTTTTTGGTGCTCAATGCAAATGGCTCCTATTTCCTCTGGCATGCAATATGCCTGCTCTTTATGATTGCTGCACTTAATTCCAGGGGAGTAGATTCCTTCATTAGAATCCATACAATCTTTGTATCCCCATTTGGATATAACAGAAGGTTGTTCAATTAAGATTTTTTGTTTTTGTAGTTTCTTTAGTCCTTCCAAAATGTGGTTTTCCTTGATTCGAGTTGGAGGTAGATCATCAGCAGGGCTGGAAAGGTTGCTGGGGAGCGAAGAACCAATGCTTATTCTTTTGTCCCAGTTTACTGATGACTGTTGTTATTTTTTTTAAAAAAGAGAGAAATTTAATTATTACTACAGAATTAACAAAAATTAGTAAGGAAACATTGCATCAAAAATGTAAATGCTTTTCAAATACGTTTAGTCATGGGTCATCTTTTTTGATCTGTACTCAAATAATCTGAACTCCCTGATTATTGCTCTTGTGTACCTTCAAGTTGTTTTTGGATTATGGCAACCTTTTGCTGGTTTGGGGGAGGGGAAGCAGAAACAGATTAATTTTATATCTTTTTTATAGTTACAAGCTTGGTAAATGAAGGCAATATGGCTGATGTAGCATATTTTGCTTTCAGTATGGCCTTTGACAAGATCTCCCATTATATCTTTGCAAAAAAGTTGTAAAATGTGTGCTAGGTAATGCTACTGTTAGGTGGATTTGTAACTGGTTGACTGGCCAAACAAAAAGAGTGCTCACCAATGGCTCCAGAGGTGTCAAGAGGAGAGTTTCCAAAAAGGTAAAAGGTCTAGAAACAATGCCCTATGAAAAGTGGCTATGGTAGCCGGGCATGTTTAGCTTGGGGAAGAGAAGGTTAAGAGGTGACATGATAGCCATATTTAAATATTTAAAAGATGTTATATTGAAGAAGAGGAAACTTGTTTTCTGCTGCTCCAGAGACTATTATTTATTATTATTTATTTACTGTATTTATATGCTTCTCTTCAGCCACAAAGAGTCTCAGAGCTCAGAGAGGCTTACAAATAGTTAATTAGATGGTTTCCTGCCCTCAGGCTTACAATCTAAAAAGACATGACACAAAAGGAGAAGGGAATGGCAGTGGGGAAGGGGAATAAGTCCAGCAGTTCTTCTCTCCCTCCGAGGCAGATGGCATGGAAGGAGGGCTCTTCTGCAAGCTAAGCCTGATGGAGCTGGACCTGCCTTTTACTCCCTCCTAGGCCAAATGATGGCAGATAGACTGGAGAGAGGGCCTTCTTCTTCAGGCTAGGCTTGATGGAGCTGGGCCTGCCTTTTCACTCCATCTGAGGCCAGAAATGGAGCACATGGAGCAATGGATTCAAAATACAGTAAAAGAGATTTCACCTAAATACTTAGAAGAACTTTCTGATAATAAGAGCTGTTCAATAGTGGAATACACTGCTTCATAATGTGGTGAAGTATATTTTTGAAGGTTTTAAACAGAATCTGGATGGCCATCTGTCAGGAGTGCCTTGAATGTGTATGGAAGGGGGTTGGACAGCATGGCCCTTGTGGTCTTGTCCAACTCTTTGATTCTGTGAACAGTTATTAAGATGAACCCATCATGGGGTTTTCTCAGATGAGAGGAGGTTTGCTTTGCCTTATTCTGAGGCTGCAAGAGTGTGACTTGGCCAGTGGCTGAGTAGGGATTTGAATCCTGGTCTCCAGAGTTGTAGTCCAATACTCAAACACTTCCCTATGTTGGCTTGACCTCCACATACAGATGTAATAATCAGCATGCTGAGAGATCTGTATGTGTTTGTCAACAAAAGGAGTTTTGGGAGTAGATTTTTCTTGTCACTATTTCCACCTTTGTGATGGATTGATTTTGCTATGGGTAGGAATCCAGAACCCATAAATTTGAGGATGATGGCTCCTCCTATCCTTGCAGCAACCACTGGGGGAAAAAGAAACATTCAAAGGCTGCCTCTGAAGGTAACCTTTAGATCACATTCTGCCCAGTCTACAACAGACAGTTGTGAGGATACTAGGGGAAACTATGAAAACACCCTGAACTGTTTGGCATAAGAGTAGAATTAAAAACATAACTGAAAAAAATAATCTGTGAGAGATACTTAAGTTATATGTGTTGCTTTGAAAAAGTGAAGTTAATAATATATAGAGACCTAACCATGTTAGTCTGGAATATCAGTATGCAAAGGGCTCTTGTAGCACCTTTCAGACTAATTGCGAAAGAAGTTGTAGTGTAAGCTTTTGTAGACCTGGGGGCTATAGATGGGCAGGAAAAGGTGACCTGAAGCTGCCTTTTCTGTAAGCTGCAGCAACCGCACTGCCTGCCCCAAGGATGCTCAAACGGGGGATGCAGATGGCGAAAAGTGCCGCCTTCAATCCCAGGAAGGGGGGGGGCAGCCAGATGCTGGGCGCCCCAACCCCTTCCTGAGGACGTCATTGGAGCGCTTGCCATTGCACATGGTGGGCGCTCCGATTACGTCCTTCCGGCTCAGCGTCCAGACACACTGATCTGGAAGAGATGCCGAAAAGGTGTGCACAGCCTCTTGTGGTGCCCTTTCCATGCCTTGCGGAAGGAGCGCTATTTTAGCGCTCCTTCCAGGGGCAGAAAAAGATTGGATTGGGGCCAAGGCATGGGGCAGCCTCGTCCCCAATCCACTGCTTCTCTGGGTGGCCCATGGCCGCCTGTCTGCAATGGCCTTAAGTGGGGACGGAGCAACTGCACTGGGGGGGTCAATGCAGCTTTTCTGATGCTGTATGGGAGCCCCAGCAGCCACACCGCCAGCCTCAAGGGCGCAACAAAAGGACACGGAACAACCGCAAGGGTGGGCAGCAGCTGCTTTAATTTTTTTTTCATTCTCTCAGACGCATGCACAGGAACACATCCCTGAACACCTGTGCACCTGCACAGGACCTGTCATAGGCTAGTATGCAGTCTGTCATTTTGTCTGTACAAAGGTGACTGAAGTTTGGCATCCTTGCACACATGCGCAGGACCTGTCATACACCCACATATCTTACAAGGATTCACTGATCTCGGCTTCCCCCAAGGAATGGGTGCCGTAGACAGGTGCCACTGTCTGCGTCACCATTGGGGTAAAGGAACAAGTTTGTCAACTGAAAAGATACTTACTCTGTTGTCCTCCACAAAACATGTCCCACACAGATAAAGGGGGAAGGGAGAGTTACATGCAAGGGAGGTTTGTGTGGACAGACTGGATACACGTAGCTGGTGGTCATGCAAGGGACATGGTCAGCAGGACACACAGACAAACCTTACTCCAGGAGCTCCCCCCCCCCAATTATGCCAGTGTGCATACACAGAAGAAGTCACAAAAGCCTCTTTCATGGAACAGAATTGAAAGCAGCTGATGACACCCAAATCTATTTCTCCATGTCTCGTTCGTTGGCCTCGAATTCTAATGGCATCTCTTCTCTCAACGAATGTCTGCGAGCGGTAATGGGCTGGATGAGGAAAAACAGATTGAGACTGAATCCGGACAAGACGGAGGTGCTCACGGTAGCGGCCCCGAAACCAAGAATTGGGTTGTAACCTCCAGTCCTGGATGGGGTCACGCTCTCCTCCAGTGACTGTGTTCTCAGTCTGGGGGTGCTCCTTGACTTGTCGCTCCTGATGACTAATCAGGTAAATGCGACGGTCAGGAGCGCCTGTTATCAGCTTTGGCTGATACGCCAGCTGCACCCTTTTCTGAAAGTAAGGGATCTCGAGACTGTTGTGCACGCGCTGGTAACCTCACGCCTTGACTTCTGTAATGCGCTCTACATGGGGCTACCCTTGTGCTTGACTCGGAAATTACAGCTGGTACAAAATATGGCAGCCAGGTTAGTGTCAGGAACATCTAGGAGGGATCACATTACTCCGGTTCTGAGATCCCTCCATTGGCTGCCAGTCAGCTTCCGGGCCCAGTACAAGGTGTTGGTTATTACCTTTAAAGCCCTAAATGGCTTGGGTCCAAGTTATCTTAGGGACCGCCTCCTTCCATATAATCCTCTCCACGCTCTCCAGTCCTCTGGGAGGAATCTGCTGCAGCCCCAGAAATCGTGGCTCGTGGCAACCTCCCAGAGGGCTTTCTCTATTGTTGCCCCCAAACTCTGGAATGGCCTGCCGGACAAGATCCGTCAGTTAACATCGCTAGTCAGCTTTAAAAAAGCTGTTAAGACGGATCTCTTCCGGCAGGCCTTTCCTGATTAATTCTCCCCAGCCTAAATCAGCACTGTTTCTTACGTGGCCCCATCTTGGATGGACAGGAACTCTGCTATAGGCCATAGTGGAGTGTCTAACTGTGCCGTTTTAAGTTCAGTTTTAATTGTTATATTGTTTTTATGTCATTGTGATTTAATACTGTTTTAAGGGTGGGGAGGGATTGTCTGGGGTTTGTATTTGATTTTAATTGTAAGCCGCCCTGATTGGTCTTTCAATAAGCGGGGTATTAAATAAATTTTATTATTATTATTATTATTATTTATTTATTGTCATAACAAAGGACAGTTGCTAGAGTGCATGCATAGGGTTACAATTAGGCTTAGGGTTAGGGTTCTAACATTCAAGTGCACCTGTGCCAGTGCACCCACACCTGGAAGTATAGGCACTTTAAATTAAGGCCTTCATCGTAGGGCACATGCTCTGGATCGCCGACTCAATTTCTGCTGCATGTGTGATGGTGCATTTATATGGCCGTTCTCTGGTGCACCGGTGTCGCTGCATACATATGCACACACGAAGGTGCATATCTTCATCAAAGAAGCGGAAAAAAGCAGCTTTTCTTTTCTTTTTCTTTTTTTTTTTTTTTGGAGTGGCTTTTCTCAGCATACAACTTTACTGGCAACTTTTAGGCATGTATTGTCTAAATGCCATGCCTACAAGTCACCCTCAAAGCAGCTCTTTTTGCCCATCTGCATAGCCCCTTGGTCTACTTCATGGAGTGAAGTGTTGCCCAGGAAGGAGCTTTATAATCAGACTATATGAATAACCATAGAAATACAAAACATGTGGATATGGTGTTGAGATGACAAGTTCAGGTTTAACTATGGTTGTTGTGGGACAAAAGTGGAAAGATGTTGCCTAAGACCAGGGTGGGTTGATCACCATATGAATGGTGAAGCCAGTTTTGCAATGTGGTAGGATGACCTTCCTCAGATTATGCTGCAAAATTGGGCCTGAGGTTCTGAGATGGGTAGTGGCTGGTAGGATATTATGTATATTTATAGTGTCATGTTCTTTGATTGAATATGTTTAATATTCTGCCCACTGGTGGAAAGGGAATTAAAAATAAATGCTATTATACTATAATCAAAATACAAAACCAAAAGAAAAACCAAACATGTTTTTTTTAAATCAAAATAAAAATTATTTGGCTTTAAAAGCTAGAGGCCTGATGGAATAATATTTTTGACTGCCTGATAAAACTTCCATAAGGATGAATCCACCTGACTGCTTGGGTTGGAGTTCAACCATAAAGGTGATGCTATAGCAAAATCTTCTTGTCATTTATACACCATCCTTTTAGGGGGATGGAAAACACAGCAGCGACTCTGTTGAATTCTTCAAATTACATTCACGCTTACATGGGCAGAATCTTTTTTGATATCTTGATATCAAAGCTGTTTAGGATATTATAGGTCAACTGAGCACAGGAGACAAACTGGAAGTAAGAGATGTTGGCTGAACACTGGTGATCTATACTCTCTAAAGTACACACCAATCTACAATTTTGCACTAGCTCTAGCCTCCAGCTACTGCAGTCTAAAAACCTGATTTTGTACTAGCAACAACTAAATGCATGCTGCATATGCCAGTCTATGAAACATGGGCAAATTCCTACAGAATGTATTACTTTTCATGGACAGACCCATGTAGTATGCATTACTGTAGCCTAATTGAGAAGTTATTAATCCATGGATCTTTCTAGCCAGATCTGCCTTCTCTATAAAGGAGTGCAGCTAGCACACCAGCAAAACCTATCATGTATCTATCTATCAGCCACCTGCACAGTCTTCCAAAGCAGTGCTGGACTGAACAGCATGTTGAACTTGAACCTGAAGCATAAACTTGGTCCTTCCTCCTGGTCTATGCACAACAGTTTATAACTTCAATCCTAGTATGGCTTTCCTTCTGACCAAGTAAACTTCTATCCAGCCTGGATTCAGCCTGTTTTTAACATACCTGCCCAGCTATGGAGATCCACTGGGTGATCTTGGGCAAGTCATACTCTATCAACATCAGAATAAATTTTGCCAAGAAAACCCCATGATAGATTTGCTTTAGAGTTGCCATAAACTGGAAACAACTTGAATGCACACAACAACAAAAAGAGATTAAGAACTTCCTTAGCATCAGTTGACAAAGAGAGAAATAGCTCATTATCATCAGCATAGTGATGAAACTCAACCTCAAAAGTCTGGTTGGCCTTTCCCAATATTTTTATGGAAATATTTTAAAAGCTTAAAATGCTAAGTCCTGGGGAACCCCATAAGCTACCAAGCATGACACTGATTAACAGCATAACCTTCTAGCAGTTGTCAATGCCCCTGAGTTCCATGCCAGTTACACAGCCAGAAGGATACCATGATCAATGATATTAAATGTTGCTAAGAGGCCCAGCAGACCCAGCTGGGACATAATCCCTCTGGTCATTCTCAATGTAGACAATCTACCACAGTGACCAAATCTGTTTCTGTCCTTAAACTAGGCCTGAACTTACATTGGCACAGATCCTAACAATCAACTCTATCCAAGAAAGCTTGGAGTTATATGGTCACTGCTCATTCTAGGGCCTAGCTTGAAAAAGGTAAATTGAACATTGGTTGGCAGTTATCTATAGTGGTGGAATCTGATGACACTTTTTTCACCAAAGGTCTTATTATTGCATCTTTTAGACAAAATAGAACACAATTGACTTAACAAGAAGCATTTACAATTTCTGTCATCCAACTGTCCAGCCTTCTTCTGGCAAGTCCAATTAACTCTCTTGGAAGAGTGTGTTGTTGCTAAGGGGGTGGAGCTTCTGTGAGTCACCTTGTGAGTCACTAGGGGTGGAGCTAGCAGTCTAGCTCTATATAACTCCTCCCAGAATTTTATCACCAGCAGTGATTGGTGAAAAGTTCAGGTCATCAGGAGCCTTTAACACTGGTGTTTAACAAGGGATTTTATTTGAGGAGGAAGGCCATAGTCCTATTTCAGGAACTAAATAGTTCCTGAAGTCTCAGTATGGACACTGAGGGAACAGCTGCTGTCATCTGCAACACTTGTGGAATGTTTGTCTTCTTGCCTACAGATGTGGGGAACTTCACATGCCCCAAGTGCAAGTTGGTAGCCCTCTTGGAGGAGAAAGTATAGCAGTTGGAAGCACAGGTAGCTACACTTCAGCATATTAGGGAACAAGAGGTTTTCCTGGACAGAACGGAATGAATGGTCTTGGATGGGGACCACACAGAGGAAGATGCTGGGGAAGAGAAGGTTACTTCACATACACAGGAGGTATACAGCTGGAGGAATGTCACACACAGAAGTAGGGAGACCAGGGATTGTTCTAGAAGCTTGCAGCTACAGAATCGATTTAAAGCTCTTTCCCTTATCAAGGAGGATGAGGAAGAGCAGCGTGGACAGACTTCAGGGACAGAGCAGGGGACCCTGGGAGCTCCAAAACAGGGAACAGTCACTGCTAAGCCTTGGAGGAGGCGTGTGGTCGTGGTGGGGGACTCCTTGCTGAAGGGTACAAAAGCAGTGATTTGTGGGCCTGACAAGATGTCTCAGGAGGTGTGTTGTCTCCCTGGGGCAAAGATCCGAGACATGACAGAGAGGCTGACAATACTGGTCAAGCCTACTGACCAATACCCCTTCCTTTTGGTCCATGTGGGAACAAATGACACAGCAAGACACAGTCTTCAGAACATCAGAAGGGATTACGAGGCTGTGGGTAAGAAGCTGAAAGAAATGGATGCACGATTGTCATCTCATCTCTTCTGTCAGTTGAAGGGCATGGTCCAGGATGAGAGAGGAAAATAGCAGATATCAACAACTAGCTCCGCAGATGGTGTTGTTGAGAACGATTTGGATTCTTAGATCATGGGCTGCGGTTCCATGAGGGCGGACTTCTGGCAAGGGATGGGCTGCATTCCATGCCAGTTGGAAGAAATGTTTTTGCCAACAGTCTCAAGAATTTGATCAGGAGGGCTTTAAACTGAGTTATGTGGGAACAAGGCAAACAGTGCAAGGACCCAACAGTGGGAGGCAAAAAAATGTACACAGGCAGCAAGTAAAGGGGACATATGGTCTTAGATGTCTCTACACTAATGCACAGAGCATGGGAAATAAGCAAGATGAACTTGAACTCCTAGCACAACAAAACAAATATGATATAATCAGCATCATTGAAACCTGGTGGGATGAGTCTCAAGATTGGAATGTAGAACTACAGGGGTATAATGTTTTCAAGAGAAACAGGCCAAACAGGAAAGGAGGAGGAATAGCATTATATGTCAGGGATATTTACACCAGTGAAGAAATCCAGGACATCAATCCTGGAAGCCAGGTAGAGAGCATCTGGATAAAAATTAAAGGGGAGGGAAACATCAGGGATGTTATTGTGGGAGTCTACTACAGACCCCTGACTCAGACAGAGGAATTGGATGATGCCTTTCTAAAAAAGATGACTCAGAAAGGAGAAATATAGTAGTGATGGATGACTTCAACTATCCTGATATTTGCTGGAATTCAAACTCAGCAAAATCCTCAAGGTCTAGCAAATTTTTCACTTGCTTTGAAGACAATTTCATTGTCCAAAAGGTGGAAGAGACAACAAGGGAGTCAGCTATTTTGGATCTGATCCTAACTAACAGGGAAGACCTAGTTAATGGGGTGCAAGTGGTTGGATCCTTAGGTGGGAGTGATCATGTTCTCCTGGAGTTTATTATACAGGTGGGAGTGATCATGTTCTCCTGGAGTTTATTATACAGTGGAAAGGTTTGGCCAGGCATAGTCAGACATGCATTCTAGACTTTAGGAAAGCTGATTTTAGTAATCTTAGAGAAATACTGGGGGTGATCCCATGGTCAGAAGGGAGTTCAAGACAGATGGGAGTTTCTCAAAAGGGAGACACTAAAGGCACAATTTCAAACAGTTCCAACGAGGAAGAAAAATGGGAGGTGTCTCAAGAAACAAGAATGGATGACTAAGGAACTTTCAACTGAACGAGGTTTTATACGGAGCATGTATAAGAAATGGAAAAATGGGGAAATCACAAAAGAGGAATTCAAACAAATAGCTAGCATGTGTAGAGGTAAAGTTAGAAAAGCTAAAGCGCAGAATGAACTCAGGCTTGCTAGAGAGGTTAAGAACAATAAAAAGGGCTTTTGGGGGTATGTCTGCAGCAAAAGGAAGAAGAAGGAAATGGTAGGACCACTGTGTGGAGAAGATGGCAAAAAGTTAACAGGGGACAGAGAAAAGGCAGAATTACTCAATACCTCCTTTGCTTCAGTCTTCTCAGAAAATGCAAAGGGTGCTCAACCTGAGGATAATGGTGCAGAGGACAGAATAGGAGGATTTCAGCACAGAATAAGTAAAGAGATAGTAAAGGAATATCTGGTTAATCTAAATTAATATAAGTCTCCAGGACCAGACGAATTAAATCCAAGAGTATTAAAAGAACAGGCAAATGTAAAATCGGAAACATTAGCAATAATATTTGAGAACTCCTGGAGAAGTCCCAGCAGACTGGAGGAGGGCAAAAGTTGTCTCCATCTTCAAAATGGGAAAAAAAGAGGATCCCAACAATTATCGTCCAGTTAGTCTGACATCAATACCCAGAAAGATTCTGGAGCAGATAATTAAGCAGAGAGTCTGTGAACATCTGGAAGGTAATTCCATAATCACAAAAAGTCAACATAGGTTTCAGGGAAACAAGTCATGCCAGACAAATCTGAACTCTTTTTTTTTTTTTTTTGATAAAATTACCAGCTTGATAGATGAAGGGGATGCTGTGGATATAGTATATCTTGATTTCAGTAAGACCTTTGACAAGGTTCCCCATGATATTCTTGCAAACAAGCTGGTAAAATGTGGGCTAGACAAAGTAACTGTTACATGGGTTTGTAATTGGTTGACTGGCCGAACACAAAGGGTGCTCAACAATGGCTCCTTTTCATCCGGGAAAGAAATGACCAGTGGGGTGCCACAGGGCTCTGTCCTGGGCCCAGTGCTATTCAATATATTTATCAATGACTTGGATGACAGTATCGGGGGCATAGTTATCAAATTTGCAGATGACACCAAATTAGGAGGAGTAGCTAATACCCAGAAGACAGGATAAAAATTCAAAATGATTTGAACAGACTAGAAAGCTGGGCCAAAGCTAACAAAATGAAATTCAACATGGAGAAATGTAAGATACTGCACTTAGGGTGGAAAAACAAAAAACACAGATATACGATGGGGGATACCTGGCTGAATGAGACTACGTGTGAAAGGGATCTAGGAGTCCAGGTAGACCACAAGTTAAACATGAGTCAATATTGTGATGCAGCAGTTAAAAATGCCAATGCAATTTTAGGCTGCATCAATAAAAGCATAGTGTCTAGATCAAGAGAAGTAATAGTGCTTTGATCAGGCCTCACCTGGAATACTGCGTCCAGTTCTGGGCACCACAATTCAAAAAGGATGTGGACAAAAATTGGGGAGTGTCCAAAGAAGGGCAACTAAAATGGTGAAGAGTCTGGAAACCAAGCCCTATGAGGAATGACTTAGGGAGCTGGGGATGTTTAGCCTGGAGCAGAGAAGGTTAAGAGGTGATATGATAGCTGTGTTTAAATATTTGAAGGGATGTCATATTGAGGAGGGAACAAGCTTGTTTTCTGCTGCTCCAGAGAATAGTACCCGGAACAATGGATGCAAGCTCCAGGAAAAGAGATTCCACCTCAACATTAGGAAGAACTTCCTGACAGTAATGGCTGTTCGACAGTGGAACACACCCCCTCAGAGTGTAGTGGAGTCTCCTTCCTTGGAGGTCTTTAAGCAGAAGCTGGATGGTCATCTGCTGTGTATGCTTTGATTGGGAGTTCCTGCATGGCAAGGGGTTAGACTGGATGGCTCTTGTGGTCTCTTCCAACTCTATGATTCTATGATTCTATGAACCAGCTCTCCAGTTAACAAATCATCGCTCTCATCCCTTCAAGCCACTTCCCACATCAGGCAAGCTTTGGTGAAAATCTATCTTTTTAAGATTAGACATTACAAAGCATTGGACACCTGGAAACAGATTCTCTCTTGTATTATATTAGAACTGTCCATTATAACTTTCTGCTCCAACACTCTCACGTTTTCTTTCTACTACTCTGTAGAACATGGTACTCTCTTAAACACACTTAAAGCTTCATATGGTAGTACCAACAGTATCACCCCAAAGCCTACCCTTTTATTGCTTGCCTTCCCATCATTCCAAGTGTAGGAGGAGCCGCTGGAATATTCACTGCAGGCACTTGACAAAGAAAGTTCACTGCTACTGCAGCTGCTTCGAGGATAAATTCGGTGAGACCCAGCCACATATAACTGGCTCGGGCATTTCAAGGCAGGTACTCCAGATTTCATATTCTGTTGACATTCCTGGAACAAGAAAGGAGGTGAAACTATTTTATGGGTTAAAAATGTTTTAATATATCCACATATAAGATGAAAAACCAACAGACTACATTTGCTGTTCATGCTGATACAAATCCAATGTAATTACTGAGTTAATACTAAAACTATAGTGCTCGTATTTCTCCCTCATTATGAGATTAAAATGTTGAAATACCTGCCAGTTATTATTTTTTAATTATGCATGTCACAGTATCCAAGCTGTGCTTTCAATGACAGTCTGTTTGAAATATGCTGTGTTTATTAGCAATGTGCTCCAGAAAGATACTGAAAACAAAGTTAAGCGAGTACAAGAGCATCTTGACAACTGCATTATATCCCTACAATGTAACAGATGAGGCCCTACAAAACGGACAAGGTAAATTAATTTAGTGTCCCAACCAGAGTGCCCATGGAGAATGGAATCTCTCCATTACAGTCTAATTTTGGTTTCCTATCTGGTTCAAAGCATTGTCTAAGGAAGTCTCAGATGCAGGACAATCCATCTTCGTGTCAGCGTCCGACAGCTGAAGCCTCCTGCTTATGCTATTTATTGACACTTTATGGCTGACTTTAGTACTTGTGTAGTTATCGGTCCTCTCCAAATGCAATCTCAGCTTCTGTGACTAAATACCACCTCCGAGGGAAGAAAATAATGAAGAAAAAGAGAGTGATGCCTTAGTTAAAACCTGAAACCTTTACAAAAGTTAGCAGAAGTGTTTAAACATCTGTGAGTCCTCATGAATATAGTGCTATAAAATCCTCTGTCTATTCACACACATTGCATAAGTTATCAATAACAAGATTACATTTACTTAACATTTTGTTGTGAATTTCATTAATCTCAAGATCAGTTTTGCTCAACAGCCAGTAAGCACGGCAGAGGCGGGTGCTTACACTTCTCTACCTCATTAACAGCAGGCAGAACAACCTAATTTAGGACTTCAAATGCAAGTCAATGCTCACATGGAGTTTCTCTACAAGCTGGTTTTCCCTCTGCCAAAGAGGAAGGAGTTCTAAAAAGAGAATATTTTTCTCTTCTTTAAAAATGCCATGCTATGTGGATGGGGTTGAATACTCACAATCCTAAAAAAAACCCCACACAATCTTAGATTTCTCACTGTTGCAGATGGGGTGGAAACACACAGGTTCCTCTGTGTGTGAGCATCAATTTTCAGCCTTACTGGACACTGTGGGGAAATGGAACACATGGGTTGCATCCCCTAGAGGCAACTGTTGGTCAGTCTGGAGCCTGTTGAGTTACACAGGGAAAGTACAGGGGTGAGTGAATGGGAAACTCTGCTCAAAGGCTGTAATTGTCAGGATCAGAGGCTTCAGAATTTCTGCCATGTCTGTTAGTGAAGTATGCTGTATTTGTTTTGCTTTGTGATACTGGATAATGGGTTATGTCATACCTTTAGTGTTTCTGGGTAGAAAGGATGTTTATTTTTCTTGGAGTTGGGTAATGAGCACATGTGAAGGGGAGGTAATAAGCACAGGAGCTGTTAAGGTCCCAAGGTCAGTCCTGTGGGAATGCCTGGTACCTAGAGAGAGAACAGGGCAATCCTAGAAAAAGGGAGGCATGAATGGTGTTTGAGTTGTTCTGTGTTTTTAATATACTGTGAAACTGACATTGATTTAGTCCTAACAACATCATCATGCTGTGAACTACTTTGGTTTGTTGAATAAAGCTTTCTGTTTTCACACTGTGGCTTGGATTTCTGAACTGAGGTCAGCTAATATATGACAGTAATGCTCCCTATATATTAAGAACAAAAGAAAAGTCACATTGGATCAGACCAAAGATCTATCTATTGCAACATTCTGTTCACACATTGGTCAACAAATTTACCACAATACTGACAGCAGGGCCTCAATGCTATTGCACTCTCCATCTCACATGCCTCAGTAACTGGAGTGTGAGGAATCCAGAGGAATAATGGAACAGAAACAGAGCCATTATGACTAGTTGCCATTGATGGTCCTATCCTCCATCAATTTATGTAATCCCCTTTGTAAGCCTCCTCCTAATTTAGCAGCCACTACTATATCTTGCAGCCCTGAATTCAAAAGTTTATGAGGTGTGAACAAATATTTTCTTTTGCCTGAATCTCTTACCATTCAGCTTCAGCCTATGATCTCAGGGTTTTAGTAGTATGGCAGAGGAAGAAAAGTTATCTATTCCTACACCATGCATAATTTTATAAACATCTGTCATGTCTTCCCTTATTTGCCCTTTTCCTTGGTTAAACAGCCTGGGGAAGTTGCTCTGATTGGTTGATCCTTCCTGCAACATTTCAAGTCCTATAATAGCTTTTAAAAGGTGTGGTGACCATAGCTATTCACAGTATTCCAGAGATGGTCACATTACAGATTTGTATAAAAGTAGCCTAAGATAGTGCCAGTTATATTTTCAATTTTGTCCTCATTATGTTCAAGATGGGATTTGCACAATGAAAATTTGAGATTTTCATTGAGCTGTTTGTCTCAATATCATAACTCTAAGATCCTTTTCTTGCTTAGTTGCTGCCAGCCCAGATCCCATCTGTGCATATGTAAAGTTGGGCTTTTTTGCCCTAATATCCATCGCTTTACACATGTTTCAAGCCAATGGTGTTCTGCTAAATCTATGTTCTGACCATCACCAACAAATCCAACTATGCATTGTCCCAGGACAAAGCAATAGAGAAACAAAATATATAGCTTTTAAATAGATGCCCACTGACCCTTAGTTAACCAGGAGTTTCTCTTCCTGTTTAGATGAGCATACCTTGACTTCACACCTCAAGCCACTAAGATTTCCTTATTTTATTTTCTCCTGCCTATGTACATTATTGTGCTTGATAAGTAGAGTTATTAGACCACTCAATAACAAGTGTTCTCTGGCTGATGTAAAATACAGAAAAAATACAGAAAACACAACCAGTAAAACAGCAACTCAAGACAGCACATAATAAAAAACTAAGATAAAACCAGCTTCAAAGAATGAAAACACCACAATGTATAAAAAATAAAAGAAAAACCAATAGCAAGACAAAAGAGTACTAAAATCTATAAGCACTAAACACAGTTGTTAAAAATGCATGGGAAAGTAAAATCCAATTAATTCTTTTATTATATCCTGCCTTTCTCCCTAACTGAGACTCAAGATGGTTCATGACAACATAACGAAAACAACTGCTGCTGCTATTACTATTACTCCTACTACTACTCCTACTATTACTGCTACTACTATTACTATAACAGATACAGCTTTTAACAAAGATCTTCACATAGCTTTGAAAATACCATAAAACAGCAGCCAGGCTTGCCCTCTAGGAATTACATTGCACAAACAGGGTGCCACCATGGAAAAGGGCCATTTCTCTTTGCCTCATATGGCAGGGGCACCTAGAGGAGAGTTTCAGACTCATTCCTCTCTCAATATGGAGTAACAGTTTGGCAATTTGTTCCTTGCCATCAGATTAAAATGGGGGAGCTCTCATTTTTGTGACATTTCTGACATTGGTCACCTTTGGGAGGCCCACCAATAGCAATTTATCACCTGCCACAGTACAAGCAAGCACCTCTCCCTTAGGAAAAGGTGGACAAGGTTTCCTGGCAAGAGATGTAGTTACTATAAATATGGTGGTTGGGTTTATGTAGCTTGGCTTTGGGTGTTTTTTTTAGATTGACTCCAGGGGAGTCTCGTGTTTCCCCTGGATGCTTTGGTGGCCTTCAATCATTCTGTATTTCTGGGTTACCTTTCTGGAGCTGGTATGATATTAAATTATTTATAGGCTTTCCTGATTGCATGTCCCCAGCTGGTTGTGCTGGAGGACCCTGGCTATCTTTCATGGCCCATGCCCCTACTCTATAGTATATCCCATAAGGTTCTATTCTGTCTTTTGTGCATCTTAGGAGCTGCATGAGGCTGTTGTTACATTAGGTCATCTGGATGTCTGAATGAAAATGTGTGTGTGTGTGTGTGTGTGTGTGTGTGTAAGAGAGAGAGAGAGAGAGATAACTTTTGAATCTGCTTTGATTCCTTGATTTTAACTATTCATATTTTTAGCTGATTTGAACTGTATTTGCTTTAATATTTTATGTTATTGTATATGCTTACACATTTGAAGAATAAATAAGTAAATAAGTAAATGAGAACATATCATCATGACAAGTGTGAGGCTGCAGTCCAATTTATACTATCATGGTAATAAAACCCATTTAATAGAAAGGGATGTGCTTGTAAATAAGAATGCATGTAACTTATTTTAAAAGGAAGGCTTAGAATATGCATATATGCATACACATGTGCCACATGCATTGTACGAAGCAGCAATACTCTAAGTTATGGTGCATGAGCTGGTCCTGTACACTGAGTTAATGGCTGCTGGTCCCTGGTGAGTTTTCCAGAAAGACAAGAACAACTGTAGCCAATTTGCACAAATCACGAGAATAATTCTAGTCCTTCACACCAAACAACTTGAAACTAATAGAGAGAAATAAGGCTACTCCCAAATTTTCTCTATGTCTTCTGCCAGTAGGGGGAGATTTTCATCCTTTGCAGAATACAAATAAAAGAATAACTTGCTCTTGCTATTTTAGGGTGGGGAGAGATGAATGGATGACTGATTCACAAACATTAAAGACAAGTATGGAACACTGGAACAATATTCTGTGCATCAGTGAATGTCTTCCTAAATTGCAATTTTTAAATGGTAGTTTTATTGTGTGTGTTTTTATCTTACTGAGGTTGACTTTTCCTCCCAACAACACTCTAATGGTTTCTTTGAATTTCCTTTATGAGCTCTCCACAATTACCCATGGGTGTGTTAATTACATATATTTAATTTGATCATTGGCTCATTAATTTGTATTTCATAGCTGAAATCCCCCCCCCCAACGATCACTGTTTTAAACTATCATCTTTAATAAAACCAGATTTAAAAAAAATGGATCAGGATTATAATTTAAACACATTATTGTTAAGGAGGAAGGAAAAACAATTGTTTAAATCAGGGGTCCCCAGACTTTTTGATCTGGGAACCGGTTGCTGGCTCCCAGATCTTCCAGACACCATTTTGGCTTCCAAAATGGCATCCGGCAGCAGGTGTGAGTGGCGGCGGCGGCGGCGGCGGGAGTGGTGGCGGTGGCGGTAGGCCGGCACGCAGGCTGGTAGGAAGGCCTCGGCAGGCCGTGTCCGGCCCGCGGCCGTAGTTTGGGGACCTCTGGTTTAAATCTAGCTACCATTGAAGTAAAACTGGTTGGTTGTAATAATTTCATCTGAAGACTAAATTACAGACCACAAGGTAGACATTAACATTCTCCTGAACCTTTGAAACAATCGTTCCTTTCCCTTCCACTGAGATACATGTTATCATATCATAACAAATTACACATCTGTTAAATTTTTATTCTTAATAATAAAACTTGCATTTTCCATCACTATTTGTGTTAGTTCTATCTTTATGCAACTTTTTTTTACCTATATTTTGCTTTTTCCAATGAAACATGAAAGCCATTTGGGTTAAAGTTTTGCCAAATAAGCACAAAGCTAAGCCCATCTGAAAAGGAGGAAAAATGCAGAGCCTATGAATTTTTAAAAGTTCATACATAATATATCATAAAACTAGGATGAATAATATAGTGCACCAGCTTTAATAAAAAGCTCCTTGACCATTTCTCAGAAAGTTTGAGATGTAATCAATATCCAAAAAGGTATCTTGGGGACACTGTCAAGATTTATGCCTTTTCACTAGGAGTGGCAGTTTTTCCTTCCTACTTCAGCCAAGGAAATGATAGTGAACTTCAGAAAAGAGAAGAAAATGTTGTTATCTTTCCTTCCACTCTGTTCTAGTTCAAGGATGAGCTTTATTGCCCCCTCCAACCATTAAGTCATACTTCACAGAGAGATAAGGATGTGCTAAATGAAGAAATCAAATATAAGAAAACTCACATGAACCTGAACATCAGCACTTCCCGATTGTATCAAACTTCTGTTCTTCTCTGCCTCTGAAAGGAAATCCCCAGATGACAGATCTAAGATGCGGGAATGAAGTTTCTAGGGGGAAATAACGGAATGACCAAAGCATAATCATTTGACAAGTATGCAGAAGATCAGCAATTTTGAAAATCCCAACCACTGCAGTTAAATTTCAAGGGGAAAAACGGACCCCTAAGGTAAAAGAGCTTTGCCCTAATTTCTCTGTTTATTGAATCGAGGACTTATAGTACAAAGTGGAGCTGATTATTCATGAAAAAAGTACAGGCACTTTTCTCTAACTTATGATGTTGCTCACTTATCACAGAGTCAGAAATTCATGGGAGTAAAAAAAAAAAAAATCAATTTGCCTATAGAGGTATTTACAGATGCCCAGCACTACTAACAATATTATGTAAAATATTTACTAAGTAATCAAAAGGGCAACTTTATTTTATTTAGCATTATCTACAGCTCAGGTAATTGATTACAAAAGTGATTCTACTTCTAAACATCATTGATCTCTCAAAGCCCTCCTTTGCACACATTTTAAGTCAAAGTCATTAATGTCATCTGTTAGGAACAATTAATGTGAATTGAAAATAATTGCATTGGGGAGGCAGGGACTCAGAGGATTTTGTGCATTAATATTCACATGCAGTTCAGCTGCATACTCAATTCTTTCAGTTTTGCTTGGAAGGAGTGCTAAACTAATGCGACTTCCCCCATATTAATCTGTATACTAATTATCTAGGTTTTATGTGAATGTTAAGATTGGTCTGTTTTAATAGCAAATACAATAAGTTTTGCAATTTATGTAAACATGGCTCTTTGACAGATAACTTCAAAAGATTCTAAACATGGCAGTATATACATTCTCTATCCAGCCACAAAACCAGGTTAATGTGTTCTCTGTAAATGAATAAAAATTTTGCAACAAATTCTTCTGGAGAAATTTTGAACTCTGTGACCTGTAGAAAATAGTAAAATAAACTAATTTGCATACTTTGCTCATTTCCATAATTTATTTTCTTCCTCTGGTGACTAAGGGAAAAGGATTCTGTAACCACTAGAATATTACTCAGCCACGTCTCAGCTTCTTGAATTTCATTAGGCATTTAGTATGTTCTCTGAAGACTATTTTCTAGGAACATATTCTTTTTAGATGCAAGTTTAAAGCTCTCCTACTTGTTGCCATCACATCTGTGTATTTTTCTGCATTCGCATGAAATCATCTTGCAGCTAATACAGATCTTTTTGAGACTGTCTCCTTGTATCCTGCCCAAACACGTTCATATACATACAGATAAAATGGAATGAAATGGATGAAATGGAACTACAAAATGCATGGTCCACTGAAACTATTTCTTTGCACAGTGACAGGCCGATAATGAGCAACAATTTTAGCCTCATTGCCAGAAACACTCCCCCTTTTCCAATCCCAGTGTGATAGGGCCCTCAGCCTTAATGGATCATTCTCAGTACCACCACCGCAGTGGAAATAGGAATTCAATGAAGGACTACAAATATATTGCCAGGCAAGCTTATAATACACTATACAGCATCTGTAATATACTTTGAAATACAAACTATAGTGCAATTTGAGGATGCTACAGTGAGGCAGTTTTATTGTGTCGCATAACCATTGTTCCAGATAGCAAAAGCAAATGAAATGGTCTACAATAGAACCATTAGGTCCCATCCTTCCTATAGGTACTATTTCTTAATGTGCCATCCCTTGATGTTTGATATTGGTACCAGCTAATTGGTTTCTATTCGAGACCAAACCATGATTTAAATACCACCAACTATTAATAGGGGGGTTTATTCCACAGATGTTTCATATTTGTCTTGTCGCTTTTAACTGGCAACACTCATATTCCAGAAAACTGTAAGAGATTCTCTGAGGGGTACAACTGCAATTTTCCTTTACAGACTGTGAATTTAACTGGAATTAAAATATTTTTTTAAATTGATATGATTTTCACTGTAAATAGTTAGTCTTCTCAGAATATGTGGCCTCATAATGGAAGCTTAGAATCATCTCTTGCCTGTTTAACAACTCTTTAACCAACAGTGAAAGAAGATGCCTGGACATCTAATTAGCTGGCATAAGTTTGATCTATCACATTTAAGGAACTGGAGCTCCAAATACTGCAGAGATCAGACCTTGATTGAGTATTTTTTGCCAAAGAGATTTCCAAAGGCCCTGAGGCCTACAGTGACAGCTAGAGCCTCTAACACCTCCCAAGGCTATAAAAGGTGTCAAAGTAAAGGAATGTTCTCAGACAGAAGACTCCTTGAAAGAGCTCTTTTAGCACCTCTCAAATGACTTAAAGAAGATTCGGCAGCAGCACTGTAACCTATCAACACAAAATTAACAACTCTCTCGTGGAAGCCAACCAACATGGGAGAGAAGTAATGGGCAAATGAAGCCACAGAAGTTAGTTTTGCTCATAATAAAGCTTTGCTCTCAAACAAGACCTGGAGAAGAGGATATGTAGACTTTGAAAATAGAAGCAGTTAGCTGAAACTGCACAGCTGTGACATCATGGAGAGAAAGCATGGAAAATAGTGATGTGTTAACATTCCTGGGGCCTTGCTTTAGAGAACTCTGTACAGACTTACAATTTCTGTAAACACACATAGCACACTCTTGGTCCATGCTCACACATGAGGGACTGGCCTATTACATTATTTTATACTATGCCAGATACCCATAGAAAGTGTAAAACAACCTTTGGAAAACAGAATATTAGGGAACAAAGGGGGGAAGCAGACGGCTCAAAGGGCCGTTTTGGGGGCAAGGAAGGGGAGGGGCAGCCGCACAGTGGGTGCCCCAACCCCTTTCCAAAGGCATCGTCGGAGCGCTGGCCCCTCTGCACGGCCGGGGCTCCGACGATGCCTTCCCGCCGCAGCGTCCGCACACGCTGCAGCGGAAGAGTCGCCGAAGGTGCGCCGGCAGCCTTTTGTGGCGCACCTTCAGCGACTTGTGGAAAGAGCGCTATTTTAGCGTTCCTTCCAGGGGGGCGGTGAAGCTGCGCCGCGGGGCCGAGGTGTGCGGATACCTTGGTCCCGCGGCGCAGCTTCCCGTGGCGGCCCAGGGCCGCCCGTCTGCTTCCCCCCCCAAGAAGGACCAGTGTGTAACAATCTGAGTGCTGGACTATAACTTGGGAGACAGGTTTGAATCTCTGCTTGGCCATGGAAACCCACCCACTTGGACAAGTCACACAGTCTCAGGGGGAGGCAAAGGCAAAACCACCTCTGAACAAATCTTGCCAAGTAAATCCTGAATTACCATAAGTTGGAAATGATTTGAAGGCATAAAACAACAACTACAGCAGCAACAACAACAGCAACAAGAGAACAAAGGCTGAGGCATTCTAAGGGCTGGAGAAGGGCTGGACAAAAGGCCAATTTGGGGTAGCAGAGAGCCGCCCTGGGGAGCGGCAGATAGGGGCCATGGCAACCGCATGCTGTGGACCCGATCCTCGCTTTTGCCGCCCCAGCAAAAGGCCGCACTAACAGCCAGTGCCACGGCTCTTCTGCACCCTTTTGGAGCAGTGTGTCTGCATGCTGCCCTGGAAGGACATCATGATGCCGCGCACCATGCAAACAGCCACGCGCTGTCAGGCTGGCCCTTTGGGACAGTCTGCAACGGCCCAAAGATAGTTAAGACATACACCAGGGCAAAATGCAGCTATATGCTACATGTTCCCCTCAAATATTTATGTTCAATGCTCACCAATACCCCTCAATGCCAGAGAAAGAAACTCCTGTGAAAAAGAGACATTTTGCTGCTCCTAGAAACCTCCACTTGGGGTGGCTTTCAGTTTATAGAGATAATCCAGGCTGTTTCCTCCCATTTTAAAAAGTTAAAAACCGTTTCCGCCCCATGGTGCAGGATACAGTAGGTGCTGAAGGGTCAACATTTGGTGTCCATTCCGACCAAAGGTGCCTTCCCCCTGGCTTATATGGAGCAGTTAACATGCCAGTAGGACTGCCCCTCCAGGTCTCAAATGGGCAAAATAAGAACACAAATATTTAACAGGGGACAACAATTTGTAAGACTTTTGATACACAACTCTCATAAGAGGCTGGATTTCCAGAGGAAGAGGTAATGAGGACCAATAGAATCAAGGAAAAGCTAGACCCAGCTAGGCCTCAAAACAATGGGGGGGGGGGGGAAGCTGATGAAACAGCTAATTTAACTGTCTTCACTTTGGTGACACCTGTTTGCACTACATTTATCTCAATGCCAATAGCAGTCAATTCTTTTTCCTCCTAGTGATGAATATGAAGCAACTAGATCAGGCCCTATGGCTCTTCAAAATGCTGACAGGATGAGAATTTCTGAAACCCTTCTCTCACAAATGAGTCTTCACTTCTCAGTAAGGTTTATTTCCTGATGGCATGGAGTTCCAGTTTAGTTTAGAATATTACCATACTCCAGTGTCAACTGTGTTGGATGGGAGAAACCAAAATCATGTTCTGAACCTGGGGATCACGTATATTAATGCTGATGATAGATTGATAGATAGATAGATAGATAGATAGATAGATAGATAGAGATGTCCTGTAATGCAATGTCACTCAAAGTGCTTGTCTGTGGACTGATGTCAGTCTGTGAATTATTAGCTGCTGGTCTGCAGCGAGTTTCCAGGAATGAAAGAAGCAGTTGTAGTTAATAGATACAAATATGGTGTCAGTCCCTTGTACATTAGTGGGGAGGAACATGCTGATTCTCCACATCATATAGCTCAAGAAGCTGTAAAGTCAATTATCTGGGCAATGCTGTTAAATAAATGAGACCTTTAAAATTGTTTGGGAATATAGATCATTCTCCTGCCAGAGACCAAACAGTAGGAGTCCATCCTTAACTTGGGAAGCACTACTATGTTAGTGAGAGCTTCCAAAAGAGTGGAGTGGCAGTGATTTTTACAGTATATTCCCCTTTAAGGTAGAAAGCCACCTTAGTGAACCAGAAGGATGTTTTATTTGTGTAAAGAGGTTTTAAGTAATAAGCAGCTCACCATAGGTTAGATTTATACTCCTAACCAATCTCAATACAGCTTTCAAAAATAAGAGGTGATTCCAAGCCCATGCTTCTCCAAGTCCAACACACAAGGGGGGCAGAGATAACTTGATTTGTGGAGATGGGCTTGATTGGCTATGATACTAAAACCAGGTAAAGATTTGAACTTTCTGAATCCTTTCTCCTATGCAACTCCTCATGCAAGATGCCAAGCTTTACCTGGCAATTTTAACTAAAAGAATTGGCTCATAAAGGAGTCTAGCTATATGTATCTAGGGAATCAAACAACTTTCATACATGACAACATCACGTAGTAAGAATATTGTACATCATAGCAATCGCCGCAGAACACTTGTCTTATGATGCGGGGTGCTTAACTGCCTGGAACAGCCATATTTATTCACACCGCAAGGTAAACCAGGCTTTGATCAGATGGTAATGAATCTTATGAATTAGCTGTACTCTCAGTCTGAATTGGTGATTTTCATAAATCCCATGGATTTACTTTCAATCCCCTTTATGATGGGAGGGATATCTGTTTTGCTTCCTGCTATTTGCCTTAGCAGTAAAGCCCCCAGCATACAGTACTTACTCAGGAATTGTCTTTCCATATAAAGGATATGTACGAATGGCTGCATTCACAAGGCCAGCCTTTTTTGTAGATGATATTCTTCTATTTATATCCAATTTGACTGAAGCTATACTGGTATTAGTCTAATTTTGAAATGTTTATGAACCTAAAAAATAATTATGAAAAATCAGAGTTTTTCAATCTTATCACTGATTTGGCAGAGTAAAAGAAGCTACCAGTATATAGCATTTCTCAGTCAACATTATGAAATTCCATCTTGAAATTCCATCATAATCCCAAAGGATCTCTCCTAGATATGTCATAAAAATTATATGCCTGCGGTTCAAAAAACAAGGCTTGAAGCAACTTTCTATATCGGGAGGGTTGGTGTACATTAAAATGATGGTTCCCCCACAGGGTTCTTTTCCTTTTTCACATATTCCTAATTTTTCCACCTGAAGGCATGTCAAAAATACTATTCAACTATATATCAATGTGAACAAAAGAGCTAAGTTCAGTAATATGAATTCTGCCAATAATAATAATGATTTTACCACCTTATGCCCAGTTCATTGAATGTAAGGGTTAAAAATGTGTTAAAAACCCTAAAGACAGATTCTCTCTGTAAAACTGTATGTTATGCTGAAATGTCTTCAGCATTGAGCTATCTAAAACCAAAATAATAAGTAACAGTTGAACATGCCTAATAAAATCCAGCATGGATAAAAATTTTATTCTCATTATGCACCTTCAAATCATTTTCTATATGGCAAACCTATCATAGAGTTTTCTTGACAAAATTTATTTTTAGAGGTTACTTTATCTTAGGCAGAGAGAATATGACTTATCCAAGATCACCCAAAGGGCTGAGCAGGGATTTGAATTCTAGTCTCCCCAAGTCCTAGTCCAACACTGAAATCAGTACACTATAATGGTTTGAACATAGACAATATTAGCTGCTTCAAGAGGAGCTCCCATATAAAGAAATTCAAGGGAAAAATTCAAATCAAGATTTTTTGGTCTCTGGAGTGGAGTTAAAATGAGGCCCTGTAACTCACTGGATGAGAACATTTTTAAAAAAAAGTATTTCAGTGGATTAAAAAAAAAAGAAATTCAAGAAAAAGAAAATGTATTTGAAAAACAAAAGGTATACATGTACTTCAATAAAACTAGAGAAAAGACAACAAGGAGCAGCCAGTCTACTCATACGCAACAACGCCAGAACAAGCTGCATGGCTAACTGCAATCTCTAAATGGGTGAGGATAGATTATTTAAATGATCATGCAATGCCAGCCTAACAGATAACAGTTTTACTTCATGGTTATTGCTGTTATTTACCCCCAAGCCATATTCCAACATATGGCGGCTCTAAGGCAAATCTATCATGGGGTTTCCCAACACTCAATCCACTGCATTATGCTGGCTCTCTCCATGATTACAGCTCTGCTAAAATAATGCAGCATATGTTAATGTACCACAATGCTACATTAAGATGACAGGTATCTGACCTTTATTGTTTAAAAAGCAAGATGCCTTCTTGATGGCTGACCCCAGATTGTGGAATTCTCTTCTACAGTATGCTAGGCTGGCACACACTCTGATCTTCTGATGGCAAGTTAAAACTTCTCTATGGAATTAGGCATTTTATGATGAATTGGTGCAGGTTCAGGAAGTCCTTCTTCATAGGGAATGTGTGCTGCATTTTACTCTGTTGTTAGGTTTTAAAATAATGTTATACCTTTTAAAAATTGAATGGGACATATGATATTAATATGATAACTTGTTTAATTGTGTCTTAACTTTTTCATTATCAGATGTTTAGTTTTTACTTCTTTTACTATTTTTGTAAGCCACCGTGAGTCCCATGCTGGGAGTCCCATGTTGGGAAGAATGCAGGCTACTAAATAAATAAATAAATAAAATTGCAATGTACTGGAAATGCTGAAATGTTACCAAACACTAAAATACATTTAAATGCCTGTATACATATGGTATATAATCCCTACTGCGGTGATTCATTTCAGTAAATCTTTGTCTACTAATTGTTGGTGGGGGTGCAGAAACAGAGACACTATATTCTCTATTGGCAGCAGCATCCTTAGCTACACCAATTCCAAGAATGAGTTCTGCAAACTTTGGCTGGTATACAGTCAGCCCTACACATTTGCAGGGGTTAGGGGAACAAGATCCCCATGAATGTGGAAAAACTGTGAATAATCCCCCCCCCCCATGGAAGCCAGTTAAAGGGATTGGTGGGCAGGGGAAGAGAAGCAGTTGCACGATCCTTTTCTTCCCCCGCCTCCTGTCCCATTAACTGGCCCCTTACCCCTTTCCTGGTGGGAAAGCAAGATTCCCCAGGCAGCTATCCCACTGGGAGAGAGGAGGAGATATCTCCCTTCCCCCCGCTGCCTTTCCCAGGCAGCTATCCTACCAGGGAAGGGAGAGGATCAGTGATCTCCCTCCCCCCAGTGCCTATCCCACTGGGGAAGATGTGGGTGTGTGTGCGATCACTCCTTCTCTCCCTTCCCCAGTGGGATAGCTGGCTGTAGGAAGTCTGTTATCCCACCGGGGAGGCATAGGGTTGGTGTGCACCTTTCCCAGCTGCTTTCTCCCTCCTAGGTTTTTTCCTCCAAGGAGAAAAGCCCGGAGCGAGGGAGAGGAGGAGTGCGTGCATGCACATGCAGTGACAACCTTGCAAATAATCAAAACCATGAGTGTCAAAGCCGCAAATGTGAAATCAACAAATTCATGATCTATGGGTACCAATTTTGTTATTAGTATTTGAAGGGGACTCTGATTTGTTATGCAGAGAGTTTGCTATCTCCTGTTGGCTGTATCCCATCTAGAAAGAGCAAAGGTATGAAAAAATATCCTCTGATGTATCTGTAAAGGGATGAATGGAAGAAATGTGAAATATTTCCAACATGAAAAGCTAATCCATAACTTAAAACTTGTTATCCTTCTATTATCTGCCCAAGAAAATAATCCTACTTCCCTAGCTATCCAATATAAAACTTTGAATTTGGAAGGATGAACTTTAATTTTCTGTGACTGGTTCATTGGGCTATCATGATCATTTATAGGATACTTGCACAAATTCCATCTATGACATCTGCTTGTTCTGTTTAATGTACATACAATATAAAGGTGATTTTTTTTTTAAAAAAAAAAAGGTTACTTGCTCTATAATGTACATGATATACTACAAATATATATTCTCCGATTACTCAGTACATGTTGATCTATACTGAATATACAACAAATGGCAGAACCATGTTATCTTTTCATCAGGACATTGATCAGAGGTAACCTATGTGAAAAGACGAGGAAGTTTGCTCATCTGTATATGTACATTATTTTCAATGTAGTTTATGAGTGAAATACAATTCAGGAGAATTCAAGCGAATATTTCAGCTATTTAAAGAAAAAAAATCCTTCTTCTTTACAGCATAGAAGCCAGGAACCAAGATTGCTCAAACACACAAGGGGATCACTGCTCGTTCTAACATTTCTATTGTCTATATGCACTAAAACAATTTCCTCCACAGAAAATCTTATGTCCACACTTTCCTTACTATGTGGCCTTGTGCAGGTTCAGCCATGCATCAAGTGAAATAGGAGTAAAGGAATATGCTTTCATGTTTTTATTTATATTCCCAACCAGAAAAAAATGTTCCCTTGAGAGCCACTACATATGATATGGGAAACCATGATTACATTCTTTGACATACAATTTTCTTTACTTAGGAACAGCATGGCAGTGGCTTAGGAATAAATACCATGATTCTGGAAAGAAAGAGATTAAACCTGGTGCTATTTGCCCAGTTTAAATAACTGTCTGAAGTTGCTATTGGCCTTACACTTGCCCTTTTCCACTCTATGGCTGATAGCTGCATATTAGTAGCTGTGTGTTGAATTACAACACCCAAATTTCCTGACCAGCCCCCCTGCTGCTGATGACAGCTGGATCCCAAAACATTTGGAGGGCAACAGGTTGGGGAGGCTAATGTTAGAGGAAAGCATTAGTTTTAAATTCATCACTTCTGAAGCTGCTTTTAAGAAGAGACAAAGATATTGGGAGAATGCATCATGGTTCTGACACATTACATCTAGTTTTGCTCTTGGCCACATGAAAAGATGCTTCTGATTCTGGAAGTAATCTTCATCAGTACTGTAATGTCATACCTATTTCTTGTTTTTCACCAACTCTTCTTTATAACATAAACAGCTATAAGTTTAGTCCTCAGTTTTACAAAGCAGTATACTAGCAGAAAGGTCACATTGAGACACAGGACTAGATGTTTTGCTACATCCACTGTTAATTGTGCAAAGGCTATTGAGTAAACATCTAAGAAATTATCTAGAGACTGTTCCCCAACAACTGGACTTGTAGTTCAAGTTGTAAGGCTTATTCTTAATTATGAAAGACTTTCATTATGAACATATATGCCTTGTTAACTTCATGCTAATAATAGTGTTGCTCATTGATGTTTGAAGCCTAAACAAGGTGGAAAAGTCAACTAAGACATGTTTTGCAGTATGATGGGTAAGAACACCACATAATAGATATGATGTGAGCTTGGATAAGCATTTAAAAAAGAGAGAGAGAGAGAGAGAGAGAGAGAGAGAAGGCATTTTTTTGATAGACAAAAAGAAAGCTTTTCTGGGGCAGCCTGGCAGTAAAGCATAAAGATAAACTGGGAAACCATCATGAGCAAACTTGTGCAGAAAAAATGAATTCAATAGGACTTAATGGGCAAATGTGTATAAGACTGTAGCCTAAGAAGGTTATGAGTGAGGTTAAGGTAGGCTCCCACTGCAATAAAGATATGGTATGGGACAACACCTGCATTTCTTGTAAACCTCTCCTTGCTAGTAATATACAGCCTTTACTGTTACAGGCACACATTTCAAAGCAAGCCAGTTGCCATTCTAGAATTAACAAGAAGTAGGCTCAAGGGCATGCAGAACAGACAGATCACTTTTTAGTAATAAAGGGCATTTTCTGATGTAACAGTCATCTGGCAATTACAGGAGGCCATTTAGCAATAATGATGTGATTGCATAAATGTGGAAAATAATGCTGAAATTTGTTATCCTTGTAACTTTGACACAAATAAATCTGTAAACAGGGTCTGATGAAACTGTCACATGTGTACTCAAAGGGTCATTTCCAAAGCCAACTCATATGTGTCAAAAGTTACACCAGAATACCTGATCTTGTTTTGATAGTTTGTTTAAATTCCTTATATACAAATGCATCATCTAGGTCTAGAATGGAATACAATTAAGCAGTGTTTTCCTCTCCACTTTCCTTTGTACTGTATAGACATTCATATATAACAGATACCAGACCAAAAGCTATTCTTATGAGTTGCCTGCATGGGCCAAATGGCCCAGGTTCCCCCTAGCCTTGCATCATTTAGGGCAGACAATGCGAGCCAAAATCCTCAGGCCAGGATTGGGCCTGATCCTGCCTGTTGAAAAAGAGCCTTTACCTTGGGGCAGGGGTAGGCAACCTTTCCCCTTTAAGGGCCGAGGGACTTCAGCTCCCCGAAGCCTCAGCCATGTTGGCCAATAGTCCCATGTTGGCCAATAGCTCCTGGGATTCTGGGAGCTGAAGTCCCTCGGCCCTTAAAGGGGAAAGGTTGCCTACCCCTGACATAGGCTAAGCCCGTGCTATTCTGGTCTGTCTGCTCAGGCTGTTAGTGGCGCTTTTGAAAAATCTGGCCTCTGAATCTCAATAAAGAGGGACTGACTTGCAAAAGAAAATCTGAACAATTTGTAATAGAAGAGATCACAGTTTAACTGCAGATAATTGGTGAAGGCATGTGAGAGACTCAGAAAAGGAAATGTACCTAGGGTACAGAATTTTTCTTAGGGTTTTGAAGATAAACTTTTTTGAGGCTTTGAGAATTAATAAAGAATATTGCCCTATGCACTCCATGGATATTTTTAGTTAAAATTCCTTTCAAACACCCCATAGACTGAAAAAAAGATTGCCAACTAACTCTGCAACTATTCATTGTAACAAGTTGCACATAACACTCTAATACTGACAGCAAGAGCAATCCATTGTACAGCAACCCAGAGCCATAAGAGAGATGTTAGCATGGTGACGCAGCGCATGGGAACCACATAACGTGAAGCACCAAGATCCAGACTGTCTTCAATGAAGCAAGCAACGTTGTCAGTTACAGGAAAACTCCTTTCCCCTCCAGACATTGCAGAGAGAGACTCAGCAGATGTCTCACTAAGAGGCTTTTAATCTTCAGAAGTTCTATGTACAAAGGCTATGTACAATGATACACCAACGCACTCTCCACCTTCCACTATCAACCCACATCAACCCACATGTGTGTCCAGAGGCTTGTCCCTTATATAGCCAGTGCTCCACATGGCTTTCTAGCCCTGCCTCTTCCTTTTGGACACCTGTCAATCATAAGTATGACACAGCATGTTTGCAGCCCTTTTGCAGCATTTACTGTGCTTTACAGCACCAGGTGACTCCCTGTCATTATGTCACCTCCTGTTTCATCAGCCTTGATGATGCATGACTCAGCAGTGGCCAAATGCTTAGTCGTCATGGCTGCTGCCATTCACCACATTGTGCATTTTCCCTGGAACATTATTCCAACAAGAGAACTGGAATTCCTCTCAGAGATCGCATACAAAGTTCCAATCAGGGCTTGGAGTGTGGAGTCCTATCTCAGGGTCCCCTCTTGACCTCTTGTGGGAAAGTGCTATTGTAGTCTTTTTGCATTGTCCTGGGGAAAGACTTTATATAGTATGCTGAGGATACTAGGGGAACATTTGGACCAATCCTGGAGTTAGTCTAAACAAATTCCATCCACCATTTTTAGTGAGATGAAATGTCTTCTCTTTCAAGGGGAAAAAATGGGAGAAACCTCCCCTCACTCCACACATTTAGTCTGTAAGCAATAGCTATGTAGTTTTAATGGAACAAATGATACTGGTACACTCCCACATTCAAGTCCTTTCCCAAAGAACTGCTTTTGGCCTAAGTGTAATCAAATTGATTTCATTTTACTCTATACTTTTTCCCTTTTAAATTTTGGCACCCACAAACTAACAGTCAGGAGAGACAGAAATTTTTCTCTTGACAGATGTTGAAAAATTCCTTAATGTTATTCAAGAAGTGTGGAAAGAACAGAGCTTCTAGTACATCCTTGTGAGAATTATCTCTGTAAAACCCAGATATATGCTATTGTGGATATCTTATATGTAGAAAACCAATAAATAAAAGGTGAAGAACCATCGTATTTCCATTTTTTCCTTCTTCACTTCTGTTGAACAGCCTCCTTGCCTACCACTTTTTCTTTTCAAAGCTGTTTATAAAATGTTAGACACCATAATGGAACTGGATACAGTGTGGATGAAAAAGAGGGATCTATCTTACCCTTCCTTTATTCTGGCAAATTCAAAAGAAATGCCTAGAGGCAAAAATGGAATCTGACATACATTTGGAAACAGCTTGGTAAGTTTTTCAAAGTCATTACTGTTGCTATTTTTAGGGTTTCAAATGTTAAGAAGTCCTGCACCACAACTCATGCAATACTTTTTTTTCTTTCTTTTTTTTTAATATTTTTACATTTTATTCACGCTTACATAGAAACAATTACAAAACATAAACACATAAAACATTTACAACACAGGAAAAAGCTTCCTAAACTGTTCAAATAAAATTATACAAAAGAGTTACTCTAAATATTATTTCTAATCACGACATATCACTATTTATATGTTGTTTTATATATTATACACTTTTAAACTTCTACATCCATATAACAATTCAGGTTTATCTCACACAAATAAACAATTAATTAGATGTTTTCCTTATAAATGTCCTTATTTTTAAAGGGTCAATAAATATTATAATCCCCATCTTTTTTCACAATAGTTATATAGTGGTCTCCATTTAACATGTGATTCACTAGTTAGCTTTTCTCCTACCAAGTCCTCTCTATTGTCCAATTCTGCAATTTCTATCAATCTCTGTAACCAGCTATCGATAGAAGGTATTGCTTCTGATTTCCAATGGCTAGCAATTAGAATTCTAGCTACAGTTACCATATTCAAAAGAAGCTTCCATGTATCTTTTCTTTCTCGATCTTTTCTCTGCTGTAGCATGTTCAATAGATACAATTCAGGTGTATAATCCAATGACATATTCAGAATTTCACAAATAGTTTCATGAACAGATTTCCAGAACTCTTCCAATTTGGGACAAGTCCACCACATATGTAACCATGTTCCATATTCTTTGTGACATTTCCAACAGGTGTGTTTATTATTTTTATACATTTTGGCTAGTGCCACCTTATCTCCATTTTGAAGTAGTTTTCTCTCAATAGTTGATTAGTCGTAAATTTATATGTAAGAAATCTTGCTTTTGTCCAATTTTCCAGTGGAATATCCTTCCTTAGATCCTTTGCCCAACGCAAAATGTGATCTTTAATCACCTCTTCTTCTAACTTCCTTTGTAATAATACACTGTACAAGTTGGCAATTTGCTTTGGTTTCTCCTGAAGAATGATATTTTCTATTTCATTTTTATCTAGGTAAATTCCAAATTGTTTTATGTCATTTTTAAAGATATTCTGGACTTGATGGTATTGGAACCAAGAAAGCTCTGGATCTTTATTTTGTATACTAGTAAGATTTTTTAATTCTAAGCTCCCAGTCCTCTTATTTAAAGATGTTATTTCTTCATATTTTAACCATTGTTTTGGATATCTAAATCTACCTAGCAAAGCTTCTTGAGGGGATAGCCACCCCGGCAAACCTCTATAAAAACTCTCCTTTGTTTTCCCCCACATTCTTAATAATGCTTTCCTTAAAATATGATGACAGAAATCTTAATGTACCTTGGCTTTGTCATACCAAAGGTACGCGTGCCATCCAAATCTCATGTCGTGGCCTTCTAGGTCAAGTAATCTTTTATTTTTTCTTTGAATCCACTCTTGGATCCATGCAAGGGCACAAGCCTGAAAATATGTCTCCAAGTCCGGTAAATCACAGCCACCATTTTTTCTACTGTCAATCAAAGTCTTCCATTTAATGCGTGGTTTCTTCCCCTCCCAGATGAATCTCTTTAATTCCCTATTCCACATAGAGAAAGGCTTACTGTTATATATAATAGGGAGGTTAGCAAAGAGGAAAACAAATTTGGGGAGCACACACATTTTAATTGCAGAAATTCTTCCAAAAAACGATAATTTCAGTCGGGACCACCTTACCAGATCTTTCTTGATGTCATTCCATAACTTTCCATAATTCAGGTCATAGAGGTCAATGTTTCTATTAGAAATATAGATGCCCAAATATTTAGCATTTTTAACTACTCTACACTGTGATTTGTGTTCCAGCACTTCTTCTTCCAACTTAGTTAGATTCTTCGTAATTATCACCAATTTGTCCTTATTTAGCTTAAAGCCAGTAAATTTCCCAAAATCTTCCATAATAGACATCACCAACTCTATACCATATATTGGGTCATCCAGAAATATTATAAGATCGTCAGCATAAGCCTTTATTTTGAAATCTGAGCCTTTTATTTTTGGACCTTTAATTTTAGCCTCTAATCTTATCCTATTATTCAAAAGTTCTACAACTATTAGAAATAATAATGGTGATATGGGGCATCCTTGTCTTACCCCTCGGTTAACATTAAATTCTTTTGTTTTTTCACCATTAATAATTAATCTTGCTTTTTGTTCGGAATATATACTTTTAATCCAACTGATAAATTTATTTCCAAATTTCAAATATTCCAAAATCATTATCATAGTGTCCCATTTCACTGAGTCAAACGCCTTATGTGCATCCAAAAGAAACATTGCCAATTTTTTCTGATTATTACGTTCATAATATTCCATTAGATCAATGACTGTTCTCACATTATGTCAGATCTGTCTTTGCGGCAAAAAGCCAGCTTGATCTTCATGAATTCTATGGTTTAATACCACCTTTAACCTATTAGCCAAAATACTTGTAAATATCTTGCAATCAGTATTTGTTAATGAGATTGGTCTAAAATTTTCTACATTTGTAGTGTCTTTTCCTTCTTTTGGAATAAGTACAATATCTGCCTGTTTCCATGAATCTGGGACCCCGTTTTTAGTTATTTCATTAAATAAGCGTCTTAATGGTTCTATTAATTCTGTTGACATCTTTACATAATATTCAGATGTAAAACCATCTGGTCCCGGTGATTTTTTCAGTTTCAATTTCTTGACGGTCTCTTCAATTTCATTAACTGAAATATCTTCATTCAAGAAATCTCTATCAATGTCATCAAGTTTCATATAGTCCAGATGATTTAAGAAGCCTTGAAAGGCCTTAAAGTCTTTATGTTCATTTATATCTCTTTGGTATATGTTTGAGAAATATGCATGAATTTTTTTTAATATCTTCCTGAGAAGTAGCACTACCTTCATTGTCATTTATTTCCATAATTATATTTGAACCCCCAAAAATATTTCCCAACCATTTACCTGATTTGTTATTAAATGCAAATTCTTCACGTTTTCTTTTTGTTATTTTATGTTCAACTTCCTTACCCAAGATACTATCAAGTTTTGTCTTCCAATACCCCAGTTTTTTTTAAGGAAGTTATTGAACTAGGATCTTTAATAAGCTGTTCTTCTATTTCTTTGATTTTTGTTTCAAGATCTTTACATTCCTTGTTCTGTACCCTTCTAGCTTCTGTGGCCCTTTTCAAAAAGGTACCCCTTAAGACAGCTTTATGAGCATCCCAAATTATCCTTGCTTGAAGTGTATCTGAGATATTTTCCTTAAAATAATTTTGGATGTCCTTTCTCACCTTTTCCAAAAAGTTTCCATCAGCAAGAAATTTTGAGTTCAGCCTCCATGAGAATTGTCTTGTACCCATCTCTAATATCAACAAAATGGGATTATGATCTGAGTCAATTCTTGGGAGTACCATCATATCTTTAACCTTTGTAAATAAAGATGCAGATATCATGAACATATCAATCCTTGAGAATGACTTATATTGTAACGAATGAAATGTAAAGCCTGTTTCTTTGGGGTATATTGTTGACCATACGTCAAGCATATCAAAGTGTTCCTTCATCTGAAAGTAAGTTTTTGGCAGTTTGCCGTAATTTCCTTTCTGCTTATTTTTAAGCAATCTGTCTCGTTTCAAGTTTACCACCCCATTCCAGTCTCCCATCATGAGAATCTTGTCATCTTCATACTCTCCCAATATTTTAGCCTCTATTTTACTCTATACAACTGCTGTCAGAGCCGCGCGCCTAGCGGCACGAGAATTTTATAACCAGCAGACTTAAATACTGTTAGCAAGGGATTTTCTTTGAGGAGGAAAGTCGTAGTCCACTTTCAGGTACTAATTAAGACTTAGTATGGACACTGAAGGAACTGCTGCCGTCACCTGCAATACCTGTGGGATGTTTGTATTCTTACCTACAGATGTGGGGAACTACACATGCTCAAAGTGCAAGTTGGTAGCCCTGTTGGAGGACAAAGTACAGCAGCTGGAGGTGGGGGTAGCTACACTTCAACATATTAGGGAACAAGAGGCTTTCCTTGACAGAACAGAACAAATGGTCTTGGATGGGGAACACACAGAGGAAGTCGCTGGGGAAGAGAAGGTCACATCACACACACAGGAGGTAGAAAGCTGGAGGATGGTCACACGCAGAAGTAAGGAGACCAGGGATCGTACTGGGAGCTTGCGGCTACAGAATCGATTTCAAGCTCTTACTCTTAGCAAGGAGGACGCAGAAGAGCAGCATGGACAGATTTCAGAGACAGAGCAGGGGACCCTGGCAGTTCCACCACAGGGAACAGTCGCTGCTAAGCCTCGGAGGAGGCGTGTGGTCGTGGTGGGGGACTCCTTGCTGAGGGGGACAGAAGCAGTGATTTGTGGGCCTGACAAGATGTCTCAGGAGGTGTGTTGTCTTCCTGGGGCAAAGATCAGAGATGTGACAGAGAGGCTGACAAGACTGGTCAGGCCTACCGACCAATACCCCTTCCTTTTGGTCCACGTGGGAAAGAACGACACAGCAAGACACAGCCTTCAGAACATCAAAAGGGATTACGAGGCTCTAGGAAAGAAGTTGAAAGAAATGGAAGCACAGATTGTCATCTCATCTCTTCTGCCAGTTCAAGGGCATGGTCCAGGAAGAAAGAGGAAGATAGCAGATGTCAACAATTGGCTCCGCAGATGGTGTCGTCGAGAACGATTTGGATTCTTGGATCATGGGCTGCAGTTCCATGAAGACGGACTCCTGGCAAGGGATGGGCTGCATCTCACACCAGTTGGAAGAAATGTTTTTGCCAACGGTCTGAAGAATTTGATCAGGAGGGCTTTAAACTGAACTGTGTGGGGAAGGGAGACAACGTCCTGGAAGACAAAAGGACTGGAGAAAATAGTCAAACTGTCATAGAGGAAACAAGGCAAACAGTACAGGGACCCAACAGTGGGAGGCAAAAAAACGTGCACAGGCAGCAAGTAAAGGAGACATATGGTCTTAGATGTCTCTACACTAATGCACAGAGCATGGGAAATAAGCAAGATGAACTCGAACTCCTAGCACAACAAAGCAAATATGATATAATAGGCATCACTGAAACCTGGTGGGATGAGTCTCATGACTGGAATGTAGAAATACAGGGGTATAATCTTTTTAAGAGAAACAGGACAAACAGGAAAGGAGGAGGAATAGCATTATATGTCAGGGATATTTACACCACTGAAGAAATCCAGGACATCAATCCTGGAAGCCAAGTGGAGAGCATCTGGATAAAAATTAAAGGGGAAGGAAACAACAGGGATGTTAGTGTGGGAGTCTACTACAGACCCCCAACTCAAGCAGAAGAATTGGATGAAGCCTTTCTAGAACAGATGACCACACACCCAGAAAGGAGAAATATAGTAGTGATGGGTGACTTCAACTATCCGGATATTTGCTGGAAGTCAAACTCAGCAAAATCCTCAAGGTCTAGCAAATTCCTCACTTGCCTCGAAGACAATTTCATTGTTCAAAAGGTGGAAGAGGCAACGAGGGAGTCAGCTATTTTGGATCTGATCCTAACTAACAGGGAAGACCTAGTTAATGGGGTGCAAGTGGTTGGATCCTTAGGCGGGAGTGATCATGTCCTCCTGGAGTTTATTATACAGTGGAAAGGAGAAGCCAGGCATAGTCAGACACGCATTCTAGACTTTAGGAAAGCTGATTTTACTAAACTTAGAGAAATACTGAGGGTGATCCCATGGACAGGAATACTAAAAGAGAAGGGAGTTCAAGACGGATGGGAGTTTCTCAAAAGGGAGATACTGAAGGCACAATTTCAAACCGTGCCAACAAGGAGGAAGAATGGGAGGTGTCTCAAGAAACCAGGATGGATGACTAAGGAACTTGCAACTGAACTATGTTTTAAACGGAACATGTATAAGAAATGGAAAAATGGGGAAATCACCAAAGAGGAATTCAAACAAATAGCTAGCACATGTAGGGGTAAAGTCAGAAAAGCTAAAGCGCAGAATGAAATCAGGCTTGCTGGAGAGGTTAAGAACAATAAAAAGGGCTTTTGGGGGTATGTCAGTAGCAAAAGGAAAAAGAAGGAAATGGTAGGGCCACTGTGTGGAGAAGATGGCAAAATGTTAACAGGGGACAGAGAAAAGGCAGAATTACTCAACACCTTCTTTGCTTCAGTCTTCTCAGAAAAGGCAAAGGGTGCTCAACTTGAGGATAATGGAGCAGAGGACAGAATAGGAGAATTTCAGCACAGAATAAGTAAAGAGATAGTACAGAAACATCTGGTTAATCTAGATGAATATAAGTCTCCAGGACCAGATGAATTACATCCAAGGGTATTAAAAGAACTGGCAAATGTAATATCAGAACCATTGGCAATAATCTTTGAGAATTCCTGGAAAACAGGAGAGGTCCCAGCGGACTGGAGGAGGGCAAATGTTGTCCCCATCTTCAAAAAGGGGAAAAAAGAGGATCCCAACAATTATCGTCCAGTTAGTCTGACATCAATACCAGGAAAGATTCTGGAGCAGATCATTAAACAGAGAGTCTGTGAACATCTGGAAGATAATTTCATAATCACAAAAAGTCAAAATGGGTTTCAGAGAAACAGGTCAGACAAATCTGATCTCTTTTTTTGATAAAATTACCAGCTTGGTAGATGAAGGGAATGCTGTGGATATAGTATATCTTGATTTCAGTAAGGCCTTTGACAAGGTTCCCCATGACATTCTTGCAAGCAAGTGGGTAAAATGTGGGCTAGACAAAGTAACTGTTACATGGATTTGTAATTGGTTGACTGGTCGAACACAAAGGGTGCTCAACAATGGCTCCTTTTCAACTTGGAAAGAAGTGACCAGTGGGGTGCCACAGGGCTCTGTCCTGGGCCCAGTGCTATTCAATATCTTTATTAATGACTTGGATGACGGTATTGGGGGCATAGTTATCAAATTTGCAGACGACACCAAATTAGGAGGAGTAGCTAATACCCCAGAGGACAGGATCAAAATTCAAAATGACTTGAACAGACTAGAAAGTTGGGCCAAAGCTAACAAAATGAAATTCAACACAGAGAAATGTAAGGTACTGCACTTAGGGCGGAAAAACGAAAAGTACAGATATACGATGGGGGACACCTGGCTGAATGAGACTACCTGTGAAAGGGATCTAGGAATCCAGGTGGACCACAAGTTGAACATGAGTCAACAGTGCGATGCAGCAGCGAAAAAGGCCAATGCAATTTTAGGCTGCATCAGTAGAAGTATAGTGTCTAGATCAAGAGAAGTAATAGTGCCACTCTATTCTGCTTTGGTCCGGCCTCACCTGGAATACTGTGTCCAGTTCTGGGCACCACAATTCAAAAAGGATGTGGAGAAACTGGAGCGTGTCCAAAGGAGGGCAACTAAAATGGTGAAGGGTCTGGAAAGCAAGCCCTATGAGGAACGACTTAGGGAGCTGGGGATGTTTAGCCTGGAGAAGAGAAGGCTGAGAGGTGATATGATAGCCGTGTTTAAATATTTGAAGGGATGTCATATCGAGGAGGGAACAAGCTTGTTTTCTGCTGCTCGAGAGACTAGGACCCGAAAGAATGGATGCAAGCTGCAAGAAAAGAGATTCCACCTCAACATTAGGAGGAACTTCCTGACAGTAAGGGCGGTTCGACAGTGGAACACACTCCCTCGGAGAGTAGTGGAGTCTCCTTCCTTGGAGGTCTTTAAGCAGAGGCTGGATGGCCATCTGTCGGGGATGCTTTGATTGGGAGTTCCTGCATGGCAGGGGGTTGGACTGGATGGCCCTTGTAGTCTCTTCCAACTCTATGATTCTATGATTCTATGATTCTATGATTTCTTGAAGGTCTTTAAAGAATTTTCGACTACCTTCATTAGGAGCATATATACTCACAAGTAAAAATTTGCCTTGTTGTAAGATTATTTCTAAGGCAATGTAATGGCCCTCATCATCCTTGAAAACTTCTCTTGCTGGAATGTTTTTTTTTTTTTTTTTGATAAATATTATCACACCTGATTTCCTTTTATCGTGTAATGAGTAGAAACTTTGTCCCAATTTTGTGTTCTTTACATAGTATGAATCGCTCCTTTTAATTTTTAACTCCTGCAAACAAACAATATCAAGATTCTTTTTCTCTAAATAATGGAAGATCTTATTCCTTTTATGTATCATGTTTAATCCTTTAACATTCCATGAAAGGATTTTGAACTTTCTTTCCATAATCTATTTATTAAACACTTATTTACAGAATACCAAAATCACAAACAAGTAAGAGGTTAAAAAAATGAGTGACAGCAACACTTCCTTGTGTGCCATTAATTCAAGTTTCCAAAAATTAGTAATATGGCTATGTTGAAACTTCCCTGGTAAGATCTCCTAAGCAAGTAGTTTCCTCCTGTGTTGTTTGGACAACTTCTATAACCTGCTTTTCTCCAATATCACCTGCATTACTGCTCTGCTGAATTTCCCCCTTATCTTTTCTAATTCTCTTTATGAATTCTTCAACTTTTTCTTTAGAATTTATTCTAATTCTTTTTTGATTATATTTGAAAACAATGCCCTCAACCTTATCCCAGGAATATCTGATGTTCCTTTTAGCTAGCACATAGGTCAGTTGTCTATAATCTTGTCTCCTTCTCAAAATGGTTGCTGGAATATCCTTATAGATCTTTATCATATATCCATCTATTTGTAACTCCTTTTTGTAGCTCCTCTGTAGGACCTCATCCCTAATCCTCGATCTGGCAAAACAAATCACCACATCCCGAGGCAATTTTTTTTGTCTAGCAGCTTCAGAGTTGATTCTAAATAACTTATCTGTTTCCATCTCCAAAAACTCCTCAGCTATTTCTAAGAAGCTGGCCAGTGCTGGTACTATTTTTGCATAAATGTCCTCATCAGATGTTTCTGCCAGCCCTCTGAGTTTAAGGCATTTTTCCCTGTATCTCAGTTCCTGAATCAGAATTAGATTTTCTTCCACTTTTTGCTGTTCGTGATAATTTTTTGGTAATTTCCTCCAAATCTTGCGTTTTCTTTTTAATGCTAGTCTGTTCATTTTTTACACTGGCCAATTCTTTAGTTAATTCTTCTAAAGTTCTTTCAAATTTGCTGAGACCTTTATTCAAATTATCATTTGATTCTTTTCTATGTTCCTTTAATTCCTGACTAATTTCTTTTTGGAAATTTTTCAATAGTTCTTCAACCATTGCTTGCATCTGTACACTATCCTGAGTTTTAGGTGGCATTTCGAATGATCCTCTCCTACTATATTGAAGTTTTGCAGATTGTAGTCTAGTTGTCACAGACATACTATGTAATTCCTCCTATATTCCAAAAGTCTCTTATCTAACCATCAAACCAATACACATACAAAAGTATAGCTGTCCATACAATACCTACTCAAACAAGAAGCCTACTGCGATAGCCCGGAAATAACCAGGAATAAGTACTAATTCAAAGTCTAGCCGAAGGTCAAATTAAAAGCTTATTGTTTATGAGATACTAATGAGAAGTACCCAGTAAAACAACATATAAACACAAAACTACAGATATTTTCAATATATAAGAAAATTTTCCATGTGTATCTGGCATCTGTCACTGGGTGGCATCAGCACAGTCCTTACTTGGGAAAGGCTGTCCTAACCGGCAAGATGAACAAAACTCACCTCCACCTCCTATGGACCCCACACCGTCAGACCTCTTCCCAGGGGTCTGAAACTGTGGATAAGGTTTTCCTCCCCACAGTCCCCTTACATAAGCTTAAGCATCCTATATATGGATGCTTAACTTCTAGATACACATGTATGATTGTCTGATATGTCAATGAAACTTACAAATAAACAATGAGAGTAACCCTTAATTAAATCTATATTAACTATCAGCAATGAAAAGAGTGCTATTAGGCAGTCATATATAATAATCCAGCTCTATCATCCCACCGCCCTCTCACTCTTATGTTAAACTTCCGAATCACAAAATATTATTAACAAAATAAATACAAGAATAGAGAGGAAGGTATAGCAAAGTAACCCCTCCTGTGGCTGTCGATGTTCTACTGCGAAGCCCAAACTCCAGGAGCAGGTGAGTTTTATGGAGGACGGAGCCCCGCCCTCCTAATTTGCTGCTGTGCTGCTGCTAGTAACTAATAGTCAAGCAGGAGGCTGGAGCTTCACTCAGGGGATTGCTCTTCCTGTGGCTGTCGATGTTCTACTGCCAAGCCCAAACTCCAGGAGCAGGTGAGTTTTATGGAGGACGGAGCCCCACCCTCCTAATTTGCTGCTGTGCTGCTGCTAATAGCAAATAGTCAAGCAGGAGGCTGGAGCTTCACTCAGGGGATTGCTCTTCCTGTGGCTGTCGATGTTCTACTGCCAAGCCCAAACTCCAGGAGCAGGTGAGTTTTACAGAGGACGGAGCCCCGCCCTCCTAATTTGCTGCTGTGCTGCTGCTAATAGCTAATAGTCAAGCAGGAGGCTGGAGCTTCACTCAGGGGATTGCTCTTCCTGTGGCTGTCGATGTTCTACTGCCAAGCCCAAACTCCAGGAGCAGGTGAGTTTTACGGAGGACGGAGCCCCGCCCTCCTAATTTGCTGCTGTGCTGCTGCTAATAGCTAATAGTCAAGCAGGAGGTTGGAGCTTCACTCAGGGGATTGCTCTTCCTGTGGCTGTCGATGTTCTACTGCCAAGCCCTCATGCAATACTTTTAACAGTCAGAACTAATATCTTGCCCACTCTTTTTAAAATGCAGCTAAGTCTACTTCTGCAATTTGATCCAAAGTGTTATGAATAGTGTGCAGTATAATTACATACCATGCACAGCCAGACTTTCATGGGAATGGGCTCTGAAAGGACATGATACATATCATCTGTAGCTCTGTTAAACCCAAACATTTAAAATCTGTGTCATAACTAGCTATTTACAGTTTCAGTTCCATGAAAACATTTGAAACTCTTGACAAGTAGACAATGCATGGCACCAACAGAAGTGGTAAGGAATAGTTGGGTTTGGAAGGCTGTACAGACCTGTCAAAAGGGCTGGCATCAGGGTAGAGTGGGGGCGTTGCGGCTGCACGCCCTTACTCTGTCCCAAGCTGCTGTTATGCTGTATGTCTGACCAGATGGTGGGCAATGTTGCGGTGCTCTGGCATCGTGGCAACTACATGCTGAACACCAAAAAGAGCACTGAAAAGTGCCACCGTGGCAGCAAGGGCAGCTTTTTTCCATTCCTAAAAGGAGCGGCATTATGTTGCTTCTTTTGGGGGCAGAAAAGCACCAGATTGGGGCTGTGGCGTGGCCCCGATCTGGCAAGCAAAGGGTGGCACAGAGCCGCTCCTTTGGGGCAGTCTGTTCAGCCCCTAAGATAACATTTAACGTTTTTGACATATCAATGTTTAGTTAAGGGCACTGTTTAGTCTGTGAACCTCAACTTATTTATTTCTGTCCATAGTGATGGGGCCAAATGTGTATTTCTAGAGAGGCTGAGGCAAATCATTTTAATAAATCTTTCCTCAGACTCAAATCTTTCCTTGGCTCTCACTCCATTTATTCTCTCTCAAGATTACTTGTCTCCATGCTGTGTGAAAGCAAAGTGCTCATTCTTCTCTTTAATCTAGGTCAACTAACTTTCATTCAGTCTCTTAGCATTGACTACTCTTGTCCATTTTATGAAATATGTGGTGTAATTTTTTACTGTGTAGTAGGCTGTAGTAATAAGGCCCTCTATTGCAATCCTCATCTACACACTTACCTGGCACTAAGCCTCACTGAGCAAACATCAGACTTACCTCTGAGCAAACACAGATATGATTGCTTTGTACATGTAATTTATCCTGCCTCGAGTCATCATGAGTATTTCAGTGTATCAAATTTATATAAATTAAGGCTGTGGGCAATAAATTGCTGAAGCTAAGGAAGTATGTCTGCCCCTCAAAGCCACATGGAAGCAAGACCTTGCTGGAATCAATGTAAGCTGCTCTAAATTTCTGAACAGGCTATAGGTGTGGCTGATAAAGTAATGACTAGCTAGACAAAAAGATGTTTAAAGGCCCACAAGATTAAAGCGCAGAAATCTGAACACTCTGTACACATGACACAGCATAATCCAGAGGTTCACTTTTTGCATACCAAAACAGGTTATTTCATAAATCGTCTGGACACTCTATTAACTGGGAAGAAGGGCTGGATCCCTGAGATAAAGAGGAAATCTCTAGTGCTAAAAGAAAACAACCTCTTAAATGTCCAATACATTATATTAAATAATTAGGCCATTTGTAGCCAGAAACAGGAAAAACAAGGTAAAACATTATATGAGCCGAAGAAATGGGCTTCGCTTTGCTTAAGTCTGTAGAGGAAAATAAATACTACAAAATGAATGTCATAAATCTATATGTCTATCTATGTTCTGAGAAGCATTACAGTACAAATAACACGGAGTGTCTTCAAGAAAATTGATAATGGATTGGATCCAAAGAACCATGAACTGTGAAAGGAAATGTATTTGTGATGTTCGACGTGCAAGTGCTAGATGAAGATTTCTTGCAATTCAGCGCTACCAGAGCTTTGGGGGGGGGGACTCTTTTGTTGAATTACAGCTTTCCAGAATTGCCCCCATGGTGGCTGGAAGTTTCTGGGAGTTATAGTCTAAGTACCTTTTCCAAGCAATGAATGCTATAGTGTATCAGTGCCACAATGAGATATAAAACACAACAAATAAGGAAGATTCAGGTAGTAATACAGTATAGTACAATATATGAGGTGGGCACTTTACAGCTTAAAAACCAATGAGCATAGAAGATACAGGTAGTAATTTATACAGTATAGCACACCATAAAAAGATCTTGACCACATGTAAGATCTTGGACTGGAATAAAAGATGGAGACATCTTTCTCATGCTACCCCCTCCTGCAAATCTGGAAACAAACCTCCTATGAAGGGAAGCTTTCTAGAAGCAAAAAGGGCACATTTACAAACATTAATAAATGAGCAACACTTCTAAACCAAAAACCTATAGTCTCCAGTGTAAAATTCAGGTGACAAGACTACAGTCATCTACATAGGAAGCATGGAATTCATTCTGAGAAATCATGCTTTATCCAAGGGGGGAAGCAGATAGCTAAAAGGGCCGTTTGGGGGGCAAGGAAGGGGAGGGGCAGCCGCACGGTGGGCTGCCCAACCCCTTCCCGAAGGCATCGTCGGAGCGCCGGCCCCTCCACACGGCCGGTGCTCCGACAATGTCTTCCCACTGCAGCGTTCGCACACAGCGGAAGAGTCACCAAAGGTGTGCCGCCAGTCTTTTGCTGCGCACCTTCAGTGACTTGTGGAAGGAGCACTATTTTAGAAGATACAGGTAGTAATTTATACAGTATAGCACACCATACAAAGATCTTTTAGCACTCCTTCCAGGGGCAGCGAAGATGTGCCGTGGGGCCTAGGTGTGGGGATACCTCGGCCCCGTGCCGCAGCTTCCCGGGGCGGCCCATGGCCGCCTGTCTGCTTCCCCCCCCAACTCAACTTGCTAAGGGCCTTTGCAGACTACTAGAAATAGTGCAAATTGAGTCCACTTTAACTGCCCTGACTCAGTGCTAGGGAATCATGGGAACTGTAGTTTACTGTGGCACCAGAACTCTCTGACAGAGAAGGCTCAATGTCTTAGAAAAAATACAGTTCCCATGATTCCCTAGCACTAAGCCAGGGCAGTTAAAGTGGACTCAATTTGCAATATTTCTAGCAGTCTGCAAAGGCCCTTAGTGCCCAATCTTATTACAGAAGAAAGCAAGGTAGTATAATGAATATATAGCTGGGAAAGGACTTGGGAGATCTAAATTCAAATCTCCCCTCAGTTACAAAAGCACCGGATGAGCACGAGTTAGTTCATCATCTCTCAGTCTAACCTACTTTCACAGAATTGTCAGATTTAAATGGAACTGGGGGGGAAGGAAAAAGACAGCATGAAAATTCATCCAATAAATAAATGAATATAGCTCTCCCCCCCATGTATCTAATTTAACAGTGTCAGTTCAAAGCAACTATCTGAGATTTGGATGAGTTGATAACATTTTTTTTTCTAAAATGTGGAACATTTTAAAGTTTGCTACATCTAATTCAATTGATAAACTTTAGCCCTAAAGAAAGGAATCTTTGCATATACCCAACATTTGATCTACGGCGTGTATGCATAGGCCAAAAGGCCTGTGCTCCCGCTTATTTCATGTTGCACAATGCAAGCCATTAGCCCCAGGTGAGGTTCAGTCTGTCTGGATGCAGTATACAGACCCGCTGCTTGCCACAGAGTTTTACTGAAATTCCATGGTGAGAGCCAGCACATCACATGGCCCCGTGCACCCCATACCTTCCTTTGCTATCACATCTGTTCAGAGAACCCCTGTCATGGCCTGTGACATTGGATGGGGTGCCTGGCCACGTGGGTGTAGCCAGGTGCCCTGTTTACAGGCTGCAACAACAATCTTCTGAGGAGATGCAATGACAGAGGCAGGTATAGGGGAAGTGATGATAGTGGGTCCATGATGCAGTGGGGGTGGGTATATAAACTTTCCCCCATCATCACACTGGTCTGGGGAATGACCCAGGTCAGAACCCAGGGCAGGATAACACAGACGTGGTCCATGCTATCCTGCCCATCTGCACAGGCTCTTCGCTACTCAAGTAGAATAGACTATGTAAATGGTAAATGATGTTACAACAAGATATTAATTGAAACTAAAATGGAAATGAAATGGTTTATAGAAGTGTAATTCACACACTGGACCACTGTTCACGAGCTAATAATAGTAATAATAATAATAATAATAATAATAATAATAATACACGCAATTGATGGGAGATTTGTCCTGGACCCCCTGTGAAAATGGGAACTTGCAAATATTGGAGGCCCATTGGAAATAATGGCGCAGGCGGGCGGGCACTGCTATTTTGTCTCTCCCCGCTTGCTATCCCACAAAGAGTCAGACCACAGACTCTATGTCTGTGAACGGGGAGAGACGACTGTACATGAAAACTCTGAAATCAAATTATTTCTGGGCATAGCTATTTTCTAAAAGTTATGTTAATAATTATAGTTGACTTTTGTTCCAATAATAGTGTCTACAAGTTTGGTCAACTTTTCTGTTTACCTGCAGACCATACATATTATAGCTTGTATCATTCCCCCAAATGTCCTCCAGGCTACAGGAGTAAATCTTTAGGAAAAATGAAACACAGGGGAAGAGTAGAAAAAATTATGTTGTTTATTTACTTATTTGTTTGATATTCTGCCTTTCCCCCCAAAATGGGACTCAAAAACCTCTTTCTAATGAAGTTGAACTCTGTGCTCTTTTACTGATGAATTTACCCAGATCTTTAATGATGTAAATGAAATGTAATCAATTTCTAGTTTTTAAATATTTGGATGATTTATTATTGTGCAGTTTTTGTTCTGTTTTGAAATCTTTCCACATTTTTTAAAAGGCAGGGGAAGAAAAAGGCATCTGCAAAAACATAAATGTAGTACATTTACTTTTGTTTTGAAAACAAACATATGTAATTATTTCAATCACCTCATTTTCTATCATATTCTGGTACCTTAGGCCCTTTGAAAATAAGATGAGAAATGCATCTATGCAATTGCTTTAGCTGCTAAATATTGTTGTTGTTAGCTGCCCTTAAGTTGACTTCAACACATGGCGGCCCTGTGTATGAGACATCTCCAAGACCCCCTATCCTCCACTGTTCTTTCCTGAATATATAACCAGCCACCAACCTGTTATTCTGATTTCTGCGACAGCCATTGGTGATTTGTTATTATTTTAAGGTATGTTTTAATCTATATACTGTTTAATTGCAGGGGGGGTTATTGGGATATAGGATTGTGTATTTTATCATGTAAGCTGCCCCGGTAGTGTTGCACAGAGAGGCGGGATATAAATAAATTTTATTATTATTTATTATTATTATTCTGCTTAGGTCTTGTAGATTCAGGCCCATGACCTTCCTAATTGAGACTTGTCATCTGGTGTGTGGTCTTTCTACTAGCCTCTACCTTTCTTAGCATTATTGTCTTTTCCAGTGTTTCATGCCTTCTCATGATGTGGCCAAAGTACAACAGCCTCAGTTTCACCATCATGGCTTCCAGGGAGAGCCCAGGCCTGATCTGTTCATGGACCCGTTGGCTTGTTATTGTTTTTTGGCCATCCACGATATCCTCAGCACTCTTCTCCAGCACCATAGCTCAAATGAGTTGATTTTTTTAAAAAATCCACTTTCTTCATTGCTAGGCTCTGTTATGACTGGCACGTTAGGCATGTCATTCTTTATCATCTTAAATGTATCAGCAGAAAGGCATTTACAAGAACAAGAAGCAAACTGCAGGACGACAAAACATGCCTCTTATACCAGTGCTCAATTTAGTATAATCCCACTCTATCTGTGTTATACAATTCTTCACCTGCAGTTAACAATAGTGGACTGTTATGAGCAGAAGCAGCAGGTGGATTCCTGCAAGGTAACCTATCAGCTAACTCAAATTAGATCCCTAGAAAAAGGTGCTCAACACAGCAAGATGCTTCAAGCCCTCAGAAACCTTTGCGTTCTCAACCTCCTTTCCTTGGGATTTCCAGATAAATGCAAAACTCTTGAAACAGAGGGCAACAGGGAACCTTTATTACTGGTTGGGACTCCTTGATGCTGGTTTTGCATCTACTTTCCTGTCCATGTAGAAGCTGGGAGTGGGGGATGAAGACACTGAAGGTAGTTGGCCAGTAATCATTCAGATCTCATGATGCTGTAGATCTCTTGGCTCATGACTGGCTTTGGATTTTCTGAGATCTGTATGGACATGGCTCCTTTTCTCTTCTTTTTTAAAGAACAGTGTTCTAAAAATCTTAATTTGCTATAAGGAACCATCTGTGTTTCCCTGCCTCTCATTGAGCAAGGAGGAGAAGAAGGGATCACCAAGAAATCCATACGTATCACAAGTATGAAGCTTTTAATTTTTTAAAAAAGTTTTTGTTTGTTTCTTTTGTTTTGTTTTGGCTGCAGTATACCCTGGGGAAAATGTACCTGGGCGGGGGAGCATCCTCTGGGAGGACAAAATGTTGCTGGTGGTGTTGGGAATTGCCAAAGGATGCTCCGGAACAACAGAAATGATTATTTAATAATAATTAACAACAACAACAACAACAACAACAACAACAACAACAAGAGCTACAGAAACAAAGCAGCAGCCAACAGTAACATTTACTCTGTCTGGTGACTTCATCAGTTTTCCCCAAATTGTGTGTTTTGTTAAGCCATCTCCCCCTGCCCTGCAACCCCAGCCACCAGCCTTGTTCCATAAACTGGCATGGTACTGAACATATCCCTTTCTCAACTGTCATAGCTTATCACTGCAGTCACTGCAGAAATGACACATCTCTATATCAAGAACCAATCTTTCAGCAATGAAAATCATGTTCTGAAATGATATCCACTGGTCATCCTGGGCCAGTATTTCTTTTGTCAAATCCCAGACACTGCTTTAGCACATTTACAAAAACCAGACTGCAAGATCACAACAGTTCCTACAGGCATGCACTTTTGCAACAGACATTTGACCCAGACTTGCCTGGTAGCAATGGATTAATAGATTGCCAGTTCTGGAGATCTCACAGTTCTGTTGTCATTTTTTTTTCTGTGAAGACTTTACCTTGAGTTTATATTCTCCTAATCCCATCAAAAACAAATACAGGCATTTGCCTTGTAAGAATCCCACAACTACTCTCTTCAATCTGATACTGAAAGAGGAAAGATATAACACTTTCTGCTTTAGTAGTTATTCTTCTAGAGGATAAGGCACATCCTTCTTTTACTGGCTGCCCAGAAAAGGTCTAATAAGACCTTTGTATCCCACTGAATTTTGTTAAATATAACATAAGTAGGGAAAGAAAAAAAGCCAAAATAAAACACTAGTACAATTCAAAGTTGCACTAAGAAAAAGTTGAGTTCAGGCCTAAAAATAAATAAATATGATGGTGAAACAATATTTTTCATAAAAGCTGCTTTGCTTCTTTCTTTTTTTCTTCTTTCATGGCAACAATCCATACTACTAAATAGGAAGCAAGTTAATAAATTGTTGTTGTTGTGTGCCTTCAAGCCATTTATTGCAATTCTAAGGCAAACCTATCATGGGGTTTTCTGGAACCAGGAGGGTGTGACTTGCCCAAGGCCACCCAGCAAATTTCCACAGCTGAGAGGGGAATCAAATCCCAATCTCCAAAGTCCTAGTCCTACGTTCAAGACAGTACACTATTCTGGCTCAAGTTAATATATAAGTTAATACCTTTTAGATCAAGCTGGTCTCCAGTCTCTTTTGGTAGAAATAAATTTTAAAAACTATTTACAGATATTTTAATAACTATTTACAGAGAGATTTAGTTTTTTTTCTGGACAGCTAGCTATGATGTCTACTATTTCCTAAACTCATTGCTTTATTTAAATCTAAGACATCTGATTTTCATTATCACTACCATTTTAATTTTCATCTCCATAGCAGCTGTTCAAATATCTAACAACATAAATATCTTGTCTTTAATAGCTTTTTTTCTAGATGTAAGACAGGCAATCCCTTCCAGACTATGTCCTTCATTCTAAAATCCCTTTTAGTTTCCCTCCTCCTTTTTTATTTTATTTTTTAACTTCTTTTGTGCATGTGCAATTTACTACACTTTGGTTTATTAAGCATTTCAAGATACAAGATCTTTCTTTAAGAGAACAGGGGGAAGATCGAGTATCATAGGTGTGAATCAGGCTCCTCAGCCAGCGTAATCTTTTGACACATGATATCAGAGAAATATATTGGTTAAAGTAATTGGTTAAAGTGGACAGTTCTATCAACCCTTGCAGAAAACTGTCCATCAAGTTTGCTTATTTTGACCTTTCCATTTCAGAAAAGATGGGAAGTAAGGACTGGTCCCAAAAGTGTGTTCTTAAAACTTATTGTGGCACAGGTCCAAGTGCAATACAATGACTATATGCCACTGTGTCTACAAGATCACACATGATAACAAAACAGGGATAGAAATTAATTGGTTAAAGTAAATGTGACTGCATGCCTGTGATTGCTCTAGATGATGAAAGGCAATATTTTCTCTGCATATAGACTTTTTCATGTCTTTGCTCTTAATCTTACAATTTAGCACTCTGAGATGCTACAATTGCTTCTTTCCAGATTCAAGGTATACAACTGTACAAGTATATCTCAATTAACAAAGTAGATGTGTTCCTGGGCATGACATTAACAGGAAATCTAGTACCAGATGCAGAAATAACATGGAAAGAATGGGGACCAGTTCCTACATCATTAAAAAAAGGAATTCAAAATGTTGCAACATTTTTTCAAAATGAACAGAATTAACTTCAGAACTAACTAATTTCTTCAGAACTAACTTCTTCAAAACTAACAATATGCATACATGGAATGAAACAACCATTTCAATTTGCATAAGTAAAACCAACCAACCAACCAAAAAACTTCCAGAGATGATTTGTTCTTTCACCAGCCACCACTTTTCTTATAATTTTCATTTTGGTGGCCAGCTTAATTTGATGACCAAACTTTTTTTTTTTTTTTACACACACACAATTTTAATAGGTTGAGAATATCTGGTGAGGCAGGCTTATCGCCTCTCCCCTTTTTGTTCAAGTTTGTTGCTTATGCATGTCCAGTAAGGAAATCAGAAGGAAACTGCTGTTTACTTTGGCTGTTGCAGGCAGACACAGTAGGATCAGGTAGAGCAGAATTCCATTCTTTCCCAGCTCAAGTTTTTCTTGCATTACTGCAGACCTGCTGCTTCAAACCAAGACCAAAGGTTTATCCTGTGTTTCTTCAACTCTCCTTCACCATTTTCCCAATGCTGATGTTGCAAAAACAACAACAAACCCTCCCAATTAGATAGCAAGTACATGTCTATACTGCTTATCATTGCACTTAAGTAGCGTCTAAGCGGTTTACAATGGGTAAGCGAATTGCCCACAACAAGTTGGGTACTCATTTTTGTGACCTATGGAAGGATGCCAGGCTGAGTTGACCCTGAGCCCCTGGCTGGGATTGAACTCACAACCTTATGGTTTGTGAGTGAGTGGCTGCAGTACAGGCATTTAACCACTGCTCCACCAGGGCTCTTTACCCTGGTGTACTTGCTATTAGATAGAGGATGAAAACAAAAGATGCCAGCAGGTGTGGAAAGGCTTTTTTAAAAGAAGGGTCTTTTTCAAAGTCTTTGTTAATTGAGGTATGCCTGTGTTATACATGTTTGCCATCAAGTAGGCTCCAATTTATGGCGACCCCCTGAATGAGACCTCAATGAGCCTGGTATCAACAACCCTGCATAAGTCTTTCAAACTCAAGGCTGTGGGTTCTTTGAATGAGTCAATCCATTTGTAATACAGTCTTCCTTTTCTACACTGTCTTATACTTTTCTCACCACTATCGTCTTTTCCAATAGAGTCATGTGATCTGTCTAAAGTACAACGCCCTCAATTTAATTATTTTGGTTTCTAGTCAGAAGCCTCTATCTATCTATCTATCTATCTATCTATCTATCTATCATGTATTCTCTCTCTCTCTCTGATATACATATATTCAGATGCATGTTACATCATCAATTTATGGGGAATTTGTAATTGAGCCACCGTGGTTTGAACACTAGAGTGGAGATCAGGGTTCGAATTCCTGCCCATCTATGAAAACCCACTGGACAACATTGGACAAATCACATCTCTTAGGCTCAGAGGAAAGAAAGGTAAACCATCTCTGAACAAATCTTGCCAAAATGAAAGAAAACCCACTGGATAACGTTGGACAAATCACACCTCTTAGGCTCAGAGGAAAGAAAGGTAAACAATCTCTGAACAAATCTTGCCAAAATGAAAGAAAGTAAGAAACCCTGTTAGAAGTTTGCCATAGGGCCTCCAAAAGTCAGAAATGGCTTGTACACACATAACAACAACAAACAACTTTGTTTATAATTGCCACACAGTCATATGACACCATACTCCTAGCAGAAAACATCACAGAACTGAGGAAGTTCAAGGAAGAAAGTGCAAAAGCAGGCTTACTGATGAACATAGAGAAAACAAAAATAATGACCATGGAAGATACTCATAAATTTAACCTAGACAATGAAGAATTAGAAATAGTAAAAGAATTCCTATAACTTCGATCAAACATAGATCAGAACAGAGATTGCTGCCAAGAAATAAGAAGGGTAAGAATGGGTGGAAGAGGCAACAAGGGGATCAGCTTTTTTAGATCTGATCCTAACCAACAGGGATGACCGGGGCAATGGAGTGCAAGTGGTGGGATCCTTAGGTGGAGTGATCATGTTCTCCTGGAGTTTCTTACACAGTGGAAAGGAGAAGCTAGGCATAGTCGGACACTCATTCTAGACTTTAGGAGAGCTGATTTCAATAAACTTAGGGAAACACTGGGAGTGATCCCATGGTCAGGAATACTGAAGGAGAAAAGAGTTCAGGATGGATGGGAGTTTCTGAAAAGGGAGAAGGCACAATATCAAACTGTTCCAAGGAAGAGGAAAAATGGGAGATGTCTCAAGAAACCAGGTTGGATGACAAAAGAACTTTCAACTGAACTAAGTTTTAAATGGGGGATACCTAAGAAATGAAAAAGGGTCAAAATCACTAAAGAGAAATTCAAACAAATAGCTACCACATGTAGGGGAAAAGTCAAGGAAATCCAAAGTGCAGAATGAGCTCAGGCTTGCTAGAGGGGTTAAGGACAACAAAAAGGGCTTTGGGGGGTATGTCCATAGCAAAAAGAAAAAAGAAGGAAATGGTAGGGCCACTGCACAGAGAAGATGGAGAAATTTTAACAGGGGACAGAGAAAAGGCAGAACTACTCAACACTTTCTTTGTCTCAGTCTCACAAAAAGAAACCTAAGGAAAATGGAGCAGATGATACAATAGGGGAAATGCAGCACAGAATAAGTAAAGCGGTAGTACAGGAATAGCTGGCTAATCTAAATGAATTTAAGTCTCCAGGACCAGTAAGGGCTGTTTGACAGTGGAACACACTCCCCTGGCATGTGATGAGTCTCCTTCCTTGGAGGTCTTTAAGCAGAGTCTGGATGGTCATCTGTTGGGGATGCTTTGATTGGGAGTTCCTGCATGGCAGGGGGGTTGGACTGGATGGCCCTTGTGGTCTCTTCCAACTCTATGATTCTATGATTCTATGACCAGATGAACTACATCCAAGGACATTAAAAGAACTGGCAAATGTAATCTATGAGCCACTGGCAATAATCTTTGAGAACTCCTGGAGAACAGGAGTCCAGCAGACTGGAGGAGGGCAAACTTGTCCCCATCTTCAAAAAGGGGGAAAAAGAGGATCAAAAAACCAAGCAGCAGGCTTACACTAAACTCACAACAGCGAAGGAACTTAATTAACTAATTACAACACAGACAATCTAACAAACAATAATAGCTCACACAACATGTGTATGTGTATTAAAAATAAAGACTCCACAGAATAATTCCAGACAAGTTTTGTATGCATCTACCAAGTCAAGCTTATCCTTCAAAGTCCAAAAGTATAAGTATAAGTCCAAAAAATAAGTAGTAGCATCTCCAGCAACCAGTTCATATGTGGTGATGAATGCTTGGACGGCTACCTCCGGAGTCCTTTTAGGGCCGTTTCGACATTGATGATGTCTTCCTCAGCAGATATAGGTGAGTTGTATCAGAACTGATATACTCAGATATTCCATTATTCTAAATGTGCAAAATTTATACAATTAATACAATCCCTGTCAGTCTCACAATTTAACAGATATATGTTACATAATAATATGAGTCCTACAAAACAGTATTCTCACTCACCCAAATTCATCCACAATTTAGCTTGACTGAGGAGGAAAATGCTCAGCAAAAATCTACATCAATGTATGTCAAGATATACTCTGCCTTTACAATAGGCTACAGGTGGTCATCTATTACATGTGGATTCTTAAAGGTATATTCAAGGTGTATCACTTTATAAGTCCCAAAAGTAAGCCTGATCTATTGGCTGAAATTATTATAACTTTATAACATACCAATAACCATCAGTAATAATATACAACATATTATAACCAATTATCTGTGTCATACAATCATCTCACAAGTGATGACTATTATCCTTAATACGTAAAAAACTATATATCCTCCAACCCATAACATCACTTAAAGGCTATAACTTTAGCATGTGAGTAATACAAATCAATAATTACATGTCATAATATCACAAGAAAGGACTCAAATCCAAACGTTCATTTAGACCCTTAGGGGTGTAAGATATTAATTTATGAATCCAAAAAGCCTCCCTTTGCAGCAGTTTATTTTGTCTACTTCCACTATAAAATTGCCCAAATTTGATATGTTCTATTACAAATTTTTTTAAAGAGTCTGCAGAGTGATGGAATTGTGCACAATGTGTCACCAATGTGGTATCTGCACTATTGTTCCGAATGGTACTTTTGTGTTCAGAAATTCTAGTTTTCAAAGGTCGAGAAGTTTGACCTATGTATAATTTTTGGCATGGACATATAATCACATAAATAACATTTGAGGAATTACAATTAGTAAAGGATTTGAGTTCAAAGCATTCCTGTGTTGTTGGATGAATAAACACGCTTATATTGAGGGATGATTTACAGCAGCTACAATGTCCACATTTGTGGTGTCCTCTAACTAAGGGTTTCTCTGAAACATGTACTTGAAAATCCGTATGAACTAAAAAATCTTTGAGATTTCTAGTTCTCCTATAGGCAATAATGGGTGCCTGTGAACAGCCAGGAATGTCCTGTACTATATGCCAATGTTTGTGCATAATATGTCTAATGCGGTAGGCAGCGTGAGTAAAGATAAAAGAACCTATAATCCGGTTATCCAGTGTTTTATTGGAAGAAAGAAATAATGTAGAGCGATCCATACGGGTAGCTCTATTCCTTGAATCTTGTACTATGTAAGGAGGAAAAGCTCTCTCTTGTAATTCCAATTCATACTGGTCGGCTGCCCTCTCATAATGGGTATTGGAAGATGAATTCCTTTTTAGTCTTAAAAATTGAGAGTATGGTAAGTTCTTTTTCAAATGACGGGGGTGACAACTATGCTACTACTTATTTTTTGGACTTATATTCCTTGAAGGATAAGCTTGACTTGGTAGATGCATACAAAACTTGTCTGGAATTATTCTGTGGAGTCTTTATTTTTAATACACATACACATGTTGTGTGAGCTATTATTGTTTGTTAGATTGTCTGTGTTGTAATTAGTTAATTAAGTTCCTTCGCTGTTGTGGAAAAGAGGATCCCAACAACTATTGCCGAGTTAGTCTGACATCAATACCGTGAAAGATTCTAGAGCAGATAATTAAACAGAGAGTCTGTGAACATTTAGAAAGGAATGCCATAATCACAAAAAGTCAACATGGGTTTCTCAAAAACAAGGCATGTCAGACTAATCTGATCTCTTTTTTTGATAAAATTACCAGCTTGCTAGATGAAGGGAATGTGGTAGACATAGCATATCTTGATTTCAGTAAGGCTTTTGACAAGGTCCCCCATTATATTCTTGCAAACAAGATATTAAAATGTGGGCTAGACAATGCAGCTGTTAGGTGGATTAGTAATTGGTCGATAGACTGAACCCAAAGGGTGTTCAGCAATGGCTCCTCTTCAAATCTGAGAAGTGAGCAGTGGGGTGCCACAGGGTTCAGTCCTGGGCCAGTGCTATTCAACATCTTTATCAATGACTTGGATGAAAGAATAGGGGGCATGCTTCTCAGATTTGCAGATGACACCAAATTAGGAGGAATAGCTAATACCCCAGAAGACAGGATTAAAATTCAAAATGACCTTAATAGATTAGAAAGCTGGGTCAAAGCTAACAAAATGAATTTCAACACAGAGAAATGTAAGGTACTGCACTTAGGGCAAAAAAAAAAAAAATGAAATGCATAGATATGAGATGGAGGCCACTTGGCTTAACGAGACAACGTGTGAAAGGGATCTAGGAGTCCTAGTAGACCACAACTGAACATGAGTCAACAGTGTGATGTGGCAGCTAAAAAGGCCAATGCAATTTTAGGCTGCATTAATAGAAGTATAGTCTAGATCAAGAGAAGTAATAGTGCTTTGGTCAGGCCCCACCTGGAATACTGTGTCCAGTTCTGGGCACCACAATTCAAAAAGGATGTTGAAAACTGGAGCATGTCCAGAGGAGGGTGACTAAAATGGTAAAGGGTCTGGAAACCAGGTCTTATGAGGAACGACTTAGGGAACTGGGTATGTTTAGCCTGGAGAAGAGATGGTTAAGAGGTGATATGATAGCCCTGTTTAAAATATTTGAAGGGATGTCATATTGAGAAGGGAGCCAGCTTGTTTTATTCTGCTCCACAGAATAGGATCTGGAACAACAGATGCAAGCTACAGGAAAAGAGATTCCATCTCAACATTGGGAAGAATGACCTGACAGTGAGAGCTGTTCAATAATGGAACACACTCCCTCGGAGAGTGGTGGAGTCTCAGTCTCCTTTGGAGGTCTTTAAACAGAGGCTGTTTAAATCTGTTGGGGATGCTTTTGATGGCAGGGGGTTGGACTGGATGGCCCTTGTGGTCTCTTCCAACTCTATGATTCTATGAATGGGGAGAACAGCTATGAAAGAACTAGAAAAGGTCCTAAAGAGCAAAGATATGCAACTAAGCATGAAAGTTAGAATTGTACAAGCCTGGCATTCCCCTCACCATGTATGGAAGCGAGAGCTGGACAATTACAAAAATGGATAAAAAGAAAATAAATTATTTTGAGATATGGTGCTGGAGAAGAGTATTGAGGATATCATGGACAGCCAAAACTACAACAAATAAATGGCTCCTAAACAAATCAGGCATAAGACCTCCCTGGAAGCCAAGATGAATAAACTGAGGCTGTTGTACTTTGGCCACATCATGAGAAGACACAACTCATTAGAAAAGACAATAATGCTAGGAAAAGTGGAGGGAAGGAAAAAAGACAGGAAGACCACACTCTAGATGGATAGACTTAATTAAGGTGGTCATGGGTATGAATCTACAAAAGCAGTGAAGATAGGGAGTCTTGGAGATGTCTCATCACAGAGTCATCATGAGTCAAGATCGACTCAAGGGTGGTTAACAACAACATAATGCATATTATTTCCCATCTATAAAGTACTGTCCAAACTAGTTTTGGGAGGTGTTGAAGTAAAGCAGTGATAATTTGAGAACTGGAGTGGGGAACTGTAGCCATCCAGGTTCCACAATCCTTTTGTCTTGTCTTGGCTCTCAATGAGAGTTGTAGGTCAAAAGCAATTGAAAAGCACACGTTCCCCACCCACAGGGTAAAGCACAATGCTCTGAATTAGGTCACAACATCATGCATCAACACAGGTTATGATATTTCCATAGCCATTGTAATTGGCACCATCCTAAATGTGTGTTTTGTTTTGTTTTTTGCTGTAGCATAAAATGATCTTCTTCCTTGATAGTTTTAAAATAGTTTACTTATTACAGCTCTTTAAAATAATATTTTGTCCCCCAAAGGTGCTTTCTTTTTAAAAAAGAAATGGCAAGAGACTCAGTGTTTCTTGATAGTATAGAGGAAAATCAGTGGGAAGCTTATTTATTAGTGTTGCTGATAGCTGCTTAAAATTTGGGGTAGGAAACTAGAAACATATAATTTTGTTTTAGTGTTAACAGCAGGAAGATATATGCATAAAACAAATATTAAAGGATTAGCTACAAGCACACTGTTAAAGTAAGCCTCATCTTTTCTAAAAAGCAGCTTCTTGCCTTTATGCAGAATTTATCAGCTCAATCCCCCACCCCCACCCCACCCCACATTTTCTATTAGAATAGCAAAATACTTTCCAGGGTAAGTTTAACTTTGCTTTATTTAGGTTTCCCCCTTCTACTGTTGCTAGGATAACATTTGTTTTAAGAGCTAAAGTTGTATCTTCCAAAGAAAAATGGAAAAAAGGAAGAAATCCCAACAAAAAGCCTCGCCAAACGCCAGCATTTAAATGCAAACTCTGCATTAAGAAATACTTTCCAGTTTTGCAGGCAAATCCTCCAGGCGGGTTTACTGAGACTTAACTGACAAGATCCAAGACAAAGAACAAGGAGAAGATATTACAAACATTTGTATGGTAGATTAGGGAGTTACAACTACATCAGAAAATCCTGTTAACAAGGCAAATCCACCACAAAATATTAAACAATGACTTAGAGAGCCTGCTTCAGCTTCCATATGCTTGTTATATTTGGTATAATCAAACCACTTCAGCATATGAAGAAGCAGCGGATGAGAATTCAAAGTGTTTGGAAGGTTGCAATACACAAATTCATAAGTGTCCTACAGTGCAAATTGTGCAGCTTTAAACAGATATTCTGAGCATAAACATAAACGACATAATCTTCCTTTATTCTTCCAGTGTTTTCTATCCTGTAGTATAAGCCTAAAATTATTCCTTTCCTCAATTCCTCCAACAAAGTTTTATTAATGTTTATGAACTGCTTTAAATAAAAAGATGCTCATAAAAAAGCAAAGTAATCCCCACTGATCCTGAGATTTTATAACTTTTTTGGTGGTTTAAAGAAAATGGAGGGAGTTCATTCTTATTGTAACAGCAGATAAAACTTGCTTTTGTATGGATAACATTTTTTAAAAATAAGATATGCCAACTTACAAGGTGAGTGAACTTATTAGGGCCAGCAGTGTAGCCTTTGAGTATACATGTTCTGGGCTTGCATCCAGATCAGATACCTAAGCTGGAAACTAAAATTCTAATGCAACGTGAGGAGAAACTCTCTGTTTAAAGACAAAAGGCGAGTTTGGTGTATTTGCACTTTCCTAGCTGGAAACTCCACAGTCCTGGCCACATGAATATCTTTAGATGCAGTTGTAGCTAAAAAGTAACACATAATCACCAGCATACGGTATATAACACAAGCAATTTAAAGTGGCTTTATAGTCCTGGTAGCCATATAATGCATGCTTATCCCAACTGTATGGTTAGTATAGGGATTATGTGAACTCTATGAAATAAATTTTAGGTACAAAAGCTTTTTAAATTTAGAAAATTCCTTCACTGGTTGTGTTTTATAATGCAATCAATGAAATACAGATTTCATAAACAGAGCAAAATATTTGCAGAGGGAAATGGGATTCAGCACAGGCTCTGGAAAAGGGGGGCATCATATCCTCACTCAAGAGGCCCTCTTTGGAAGATGGTCTGGACTGCCCTGGATCAGACTGTCTAGAAAAGAATTCTGGGCTGAGGGACCAGCAGACCACTCAAGATCATGTGTCCTCAGAGGTGAGGTTTTCTAGATCCAGAGAACATCGAGATATAAAAACACAGTCTAGACTGGTGAACATGTAAAGCAGTATCCAGTTGCAAAGGAAAACTTTATGAGTAAAACAGTTCTTGTGAGCAAGGCCTTCCTCATGAATAGGAGTGCCTGTAGTGGCCATAGCTAAGGCTTTGATGTTTCTGAGAATTCAAATACTAGGCAGAGAAACCTGCTGGAATGTCTCTGTACCTGTTCTAGATCCAGTTTACATTCACACTGACCATCTATTCCTTGCTCTATGGACCTTCTTTTTTTATGACCTGGACTGTCTCTCAACTCTGTGCTTAGATTTGCCCTAATATCATTCATGTTTCGATCCTACTTGTCTCAGTCTGAACTGCCTTCATTTTGCCACGAGAAACCAACCAACTTTCAATTTCCCTGGAACAGGATTAGGGGCCATGATTTCTGATTTATCTTCCCTTTGGAACGTGGATGCAGTTCACCTTCTATGCAGATCCAGATGGTTCCACAACCCTTCAACACAGCTTTGTAAAGGGCAATGAAGGCGATAAATGGAAGGAAGGGTGGGAAAGAATTAATGCCAGTTCCCTTCTTCCAGTGCTAGCAGAACTCTGTGGAGTACAGCTTGGGAACCAAACCAGGGTCCTTAGAATTTCTAGCAAAGCCTCCAGTTTTACAGAAATAGATAGAAAAGACATGGTCATTTCCCCAATATTCCTGGAGCCTAAGACATTATCTGTAGTGAGGGAGGGGGAAGAAGTTGCTTCCACACTAGATCCCTTTAGTGCTCCTGTGATTTTTAAAAGTAGCTAAAAGTGGAAGCACAAGAGAGGCTCAACACAATACTAAATAAACCACAACATTCTTCAGTAATGTTCTTTCTGATGGTCAAGGTCCTTCTAGCCATTCTGCTTACAAGTAAATTGCATTGACCAAAGCTTTCTATATATCCAGGTTAGGGAATTAGTGATAACTTAACACAATTTACAATTTAACATCTTACATTGTACCAATGCCACTTTTCCACAGAGATTTCATCTCTCACTTTTTTTAAAATTAGTAATTAATGGCAAAATTACATTTTGATGGTGCTTCTTTTGACTAAAAAGGAAAAGAGATCAAATCATGAGAGGAATATAATAATTAAAGCCTTCTCTAGTTGTGATGATGGGAAAGCATACACACTTCTGTTCATTCTTCTGCTGGTGTAACTGTGTGCTGAAACCCAAAGAGTGAGCAGGGCACAATATCAGGGTGTATCAATGCTGGGGACAGGAAGCATGCAATGTCTGAAGATACCTCAACATAGTAGGGCACATTGGGTTTCTATTAATTTTTATGCTCTATATGTCCTCTTAAAATCCTCCTTGTCAGATTGATGAATAGCAATCTCTTCTCCAAATAGACATCTATCTCATTGTGGGAGGGGGGAATAAGGAGAATTTACTGCCTTTCACTCAATATGTTTCTTTAACATGCTGCCATAATCTATTGACAGAATCTTAAATATAAATATTGACTTTGTGTGGTCATTTGTTGCATACCAAAAAAAATGTTGGAAATTAACTGTAGTGACCGAAGAACAGCTGAAAATATGACAACAACAACAACAACAACAACATGCTCCTCAACCAAATTTAAGTTAAGGAACCAACATCACATAAGAGAAATGGGCAACAGAAAGTGAACAATATAACAAAGGATTCTGTCAGAATCCATATGCATGGTTCTGTCATGTTGGAATGATGATATGATGATATTAAGGAATTAAGATATGAAGGCACAGTGATATGGTGATATGGTGTATAGCATGTGGGCTATTGTGAAGAGGATGTCAATTATGTCAAATACAAGCCTGGGAAACAAAGGAGAGGGCCATGTAGTTTATGACATGGCAATCTCCTTGCCATGGATCTGAGCTGTGAAACAAGGATGATCTTCCTGAAGGGAGATAAAAAGATAACATAGGAGGGGAAAGGGGGGGAGGGACATGAAGAGTCCTTTGATCTGGATCAAAGGGGAGCAATTGAGGTTGGAAAGGGGGGCTGGAGGATGGGAATGTATTTATGTTGGTCCAAGGGGGAACTTTGTTAGTTCTGACACTGAACCCGGGATGGGGAACATTCTGTCTCAATATCCAGAATAAATCTTTAGTTTTCTACTACACTACGATGTCTTGGTTTTTGGAAACTGGGCCTGCCTGGACTCTTACATATTATGGCACCTTATCTTTTTGATTCCTTACATGGTTTTACAATCTTCACCCTTATATTGCAGGATGGTCAGAATCATTTCAGAAAACTATTTTATATTTCAAACTTTTGTGACAAGGAAGAACTATGCCATTAATCTTTTATGACCAGTCTCAGACAAAATATTTGGACTTTAACACCACAAGGCATGGCTATCTTTCCTAATTCTGACATGCCAAAAGAGATAACCTTAAGGCTTCTGAAGTAGTAGCATAGTAATGTTTTAAGTGCCAGCAGCAACACCTCTGTGTCATTGTTTTTGATTACACACAATTCATTGTGCAGAACAAAATGTAAAGTTAGTGTCAATATCCCTAGAAATACATGACTCAAAGCACAATATATCTTTTGCTTTTATGTCTTTGTCTCTCTGTGTGTCTTATAGTTTTAAACTTTTCACATCTATTTCTTGAGTCTGTCACTAGAACCAAAAATAATCTAAAGAAATTAGGCAGGCTTCAATACGATCCCGTTATTGACATTTATGTTGACTGATGTTGGCTCTTACAGAATTGGAATCTGCAGATCAATTCCCTTATTAGATTCTTTCTCACTGCTGCCATGATCATTTTATCACACAAGCTGTTGCTATCAAATGTTGCTTTATCACTTTATAATGGTAGAAGCAAAAGGTTTCCTACAGCACTGAGACAGAAACAAAAATGGTCACAGATCTAAACATAATTTCTTGAGATGTGAAAAATAAGCGAACATTTATATACATATATTGAAGTATATGTACTGCATAACTATATTACAACATGAAATAGTATTCACATAAATAAGAAGTTAACCATTTTTGACAACACTACAGCAATTCTAAGAGGAGGTTTTAAAACTTGTAAAATTATGTTGGTTTCTACAGCCAATCATATGGACATAGCTTTCCTCAGGTAGATGTCCTCTAGACATGATGACTATACACCCATCACCCTAGAATGACTGAGAATGAGGCGTGTTGTAGTCTAGCACATCCCTCTTGGGGTATGATCGTATTAAACAGCAGAAAGGGTAAATAAGAACAATAGTATGTTAAGCTAAATGGGTTATTCGTAATTTTGCTTCGGGTCCCATATAGGAGAAAAGTGGGATAAATAACACAACATAACACAGAACATAGTGCTTTGGGAAAATGACTTCCCCTGTTTCTGATCATAGTTAATGCCTTCCTCCACTTACAGAGTTGGCATTACCTGCAGGAGAGAAGTTCCCAGTGGCATCTGTTTTCTCCCCTAGCTAATAACAACCAGGCTGGCTAGATTTCATCTACCCTTCAGCCAGGTTAGATGAACCTGCAATTTCACCTTTAAGTGAAGGAAAGAGAAGATTTATAACTAACAAACAAAGAAATGCTTTTTGACATTCATGCAAACACATCTTGAGGCAGGTACTGCACTTCTGGTTCAGTTTTAATCCTGCAAGTTCAAATTCGGATAGGATACATTGGTCAGATGGCTGAACGGCCAACTGGCCTGCCTGCCTCTCCTCCCTCTAATGTACATTTTACAAAGAGATGTGTTTCACAATTGTGAATGCATTGTATACAGATTTTGACTGAAACTGGTTGGCATACTGTCGGTTATTCCCAACTATAGTAGACCCATTTCATTGATTGTTAAATGGCGAGTCAACACATAGGTAAATGCCACACCCTGAGAGCATTTCTGAAAAGCAGGGTATAAATACAATAAATAAAAAATTAAATTAAATTAATCCAATGGCTCTACTGTAGTTAAGACTAATAACATAATTTACGTCAATATCTGCCCATGTAATCCACTTCTAAGATTATATTACACCCATCTTCTAAGGACCCCAAGGCATATGGAACTAGGTTTTTTATGGGGACAAACTCCATATAAGGTGGGTTTTACCAAGGGATGGTGATTAGCCTGATAATCCTCATTGATTTTTATGGAAAGGGATATTGTAGTACCTTTGAGACTTAATGAAAGAAGTCTCAGTCTGTCTCCCAATAATAAAAGTTAAAACTGAACTGTTCACCCTATTATCATACCCATAAGTTTTGCATTTTTCTTACTATTCAAACACACACACACCTGTTCATTCATGGGCATTAATGTCTCTTCCTAGGCACTATATTCCATGCATCAGATGAAGTACTCCATCTATGAAAGTTTGTGCTGCAAATCTTTCTCTCAGTTAGTCACAAAGGTGCTACAATATTTTGAGATGTCATACCCTAATATTGAAACCAGCTTATTTTCTATATCCATTGAGTATAGTTCAATCAAGAATGCCTTTAGACTTTTGTCTGATGGCAAGTATATACTATGTGAAGACAATTATTTTTATTGTAAAATTACACAATTCTAAAAAAGAGATTTTGGGTGTTCTACTCAGAATTCAATTAAAATTCTACCTAAATGTATACAGACACCAGGGAAATCCTAATTAGATCCGTAAGACCAGAATGGGAAATCCTAACATGATGCTTCTTGTTGTCACCCTTATACACTGTTTTATTGTTGAGGCGAGGAAATGTTATATAATGTTTTGCATTAGGCATTGCAGTATTTATGGATTCTGCTTGAGATTCCAAGGTTCCTAGTGTTGGTGGACAAGAACATGCTTGCAGCCGTACACATAGATACACCAAAGTTTAACACAGAATAAAATGTGAATAGAATGTGAGCTTTCTTTGATTCTCTGGGATGCTGGGAATGGAGGGACTAAGGATCTCATATCAGGTACTGCAACAGATTCTAATTTGTCCTGGAACCAATTCAGATCCCAGGATATTTTGTCAAATGTTTGGCAAAATGACTCAAATCACCAATAGCACTACCAGAATTCACATGTGGGATAATTTATCTACCATTAATTCTTACTGAATGTCCCACAATGATGACACTCTCTTCAATAAAGCAAACATGGGGACATGAGGGCCTCTAGATCCTCCCACACATATATTTTTTCTAATGCATGAGCAGGCCTAGCATGCATCCTATTGCACTTATTATATCTTGTATAAAGAAGATGTTATACACACACAGGAGATTTACTTTTGCAAGGATGGCATACGGGTTCCTGTTGAGAAAGAAGTTCATCACATTAATTTAAACCTCCAATAAAATAAATTAGTTTTTTATTGCCAAGTTGAACTATGTGGCTGTGATTGTAATGTATTGCTGTAATCCAGGCCTTAACGGCATTTTAGCCCTGTGGTGGTCAAACAGAAACCATTTCAAGCCTTCTAAAGGCTATTAAAACATGTGCAGATGTCTGGAAAATTAATACTATTATTTGACTTTAACCTCTCGCCTGTAGGAGAGTCAAGGCTAGAAGAAGATGGATCAATACATTACAATAGAAGAAAAGTAACAAAGCACTCCTAGCAAGTTCAGCAGTAAAAAACTAGTATCCCAAGAACATGTTATACTATAAAGATAATCCTTCTTGTCTTCCTCTCTTTTTCAAAACCATTGTTATCATTCATTTACCTCTATTAAAATCAAGGGATATAAGTTCTATTTTCTAAATCTTTGCTTATTGCTGTTTCTCAAGGTCCAGAATGCCAGATGGTGGAAAGGTTCATTCATTTACATGACAAAAACATGAATTTATGAAGGTTAATGTTGAACAAGCTGTATTTCCTTTTTTCCCCTCTGACGTTTTGCATTTTGAAAGGTACTTTCAGTACATCAGGAGGAGTATATCAAGAGAAGCATGGTAAGATCAAGATTATGGCAAAATTGCCTCATTACTAGTTTCAAAGCCAGCAAAACTTTCTTTCTCATGCATGCGCACACACAGACGCACACACATCATTTTACATTACAAAATGTAATGATTCCTTAAGTAGTAGGTGTTTTTTTTTTTTTTTTGCAACATTCAGGCTTTGTAAGGTTTCTGTGGAAAATCTGAATACTTTATTGAAAAACGTACTTTTAAAATGATGTATTTTGCATAGAAAGAACCCTGTCCTCCCACTTCCTACTAAAAGCAATTTATGGAAATGAAATGGAGGAATATCATTGCCAGAACAAATCTTAAAAATTAATAGATAATCAGGATGAAACACATGCTGTATTTTGTGTTGTGACAAACAATATATATCCAAGAGATTTTGGAAGCAAAGATGGAAGGGAAATGTCAGTAATGGGTTATCATTCCACAAGTTTATTAAAAAGACTTGCAAAGAGCTGGTAGGTAAAGAGGTAGTATTAAAATGGATAACAACACACAATGGTCACTTTATACATACTATCAATAGGTAAAAGATGGCTGGGTGAGAGAGAATAGAATGTGATTCTCTTTTCCAAATAACCATATCTCCCTTCCAGAAAACCTATGTAATGCTACATTTCTCTCATCTCAAAGCCCTTAATGGAAATGGAAACTCAGATTCCAAGAGTCCTGAGTTTCCATTTCCATTAAGGGCTTTGAGCTGAGAAAGAAGTAGCATCATATAGATTTTCAGGAAGGGAGGTACAGTTCTTTGGAAAACATTAGCATATTCTATTCCCTCCTCCCACAACTCTCCCCCCGGCCAAAAAAATCTCACATTCTCTTCTAAAATCTCACATTATTGGCGGCAGCGGGGGGGGGGGGGAGATTTATTCATAATGCAGGTTACAATAAAATTCTTGATTTATTCACTGATGTCCAAGGGCAACTGTCCCTGGGGTCTTTCAAGTGTAACTTTCAATGTGAACTCACATTTTATATTCAGAACATTGTATATTCAGATGGCGAGATAGTCCATCTTTAGAAGAAACCAAATGTGTGTCCTTCTTCAGAGTATTTCCCAATTCTGAGAGTATTTCCCAATTCTGAGAGCTGTAATCTAAAGAGTTTTCCAAATACTGGACTATTTTTGGGATTCCAGTGCCATGCCCCACCCAACATTTTTTATTAAATATTTGCAATATTTGCAATACTCAGAGTTACCCGTAGACAGAGTTACCTATAGACTTCTGCCATTTCACTCTTGTGAAGGGCAGCACTGTTCTAACTATCTCATAAGTAGAAATAAGAAGAATGATACCTTATTTTGGTAGCATGAACTCACACACATAAGATGGTAAATGATGCCTGACAGAGTGTTAGATCACACACTAATCTGTTTACATGCTCTACAAATATAATTGGCTAGTGTCCAACCTACCATTTGGGGACAGGGTTTTGGAACCTGTTTCTGGATGAAATGGATTATCTAGATCCATTTCAGTCTGGTTTCATGCCTGGCTATGGAACAGAGACAGCCTTGGTCACTTTGGTGGATGATTCATGCAGGGAACTGTACAGGGGGAGTACGTCCTTGTTGGTTCTGCTGGACCTCTCAGTAGCTTTTGATACCATCGAGCATGGTATCCTTCTCGACTGCCTCTCTGGGATGGGACTTGGAGGTACTGTTTTACAATGGCTCCATTACTTCCTGGAGGGACGAACCCAGAAGGTGATGCTAGGGGGACTACTGCTCGACCTCCCTGGCCATTGACCTGTGGGCCCTCAGGATTCTGTGCTGTCCTCTATACTATTTAACATATACATGAAGCCACTGAGAGAGGTAATCCAGAGATTTGGTGTGCAGTGTTATCAATATGCCAATGACACTCAACTCTACTACTCCTTTCCACCCCAGTCCAAGGAGGCTGTCCTGGTCCTAAACCAGTGTCTGTCATCAGTAATGGACTGGATGAGGGCAAACAAGATAAGACAGAGGTGCTTCTGGTCAGTTGGACAGCAGATCAGGGAATAGGGATCCAGCTTGTGTTAGATGGGGTCACACTCCTCCTGAAGATTCAGGTTCACAGTTTGAGGGTATTCCTGGACTCAGCTTTGAACCTGGAGACCCAGATCTCTGCAGTGACCAGGAGTGCTTTTGCACATTTAAAAGTTGTGTGCCAATTGAATCCGTTCCTTGAGATGCTGGTTACATCCCCTTTGGACTACTTTAATGAGCTCTATGTGGGCCTGCCTTTAAAGGGTTTGGAAACTTCAGCTGGTCCAAAGAGCTGCAGCCAGGCTGCTAACAGGGACAGTTTATAGAGATCATACAACACCCCTATTAAAACAGCTCCGCTGGCTGCCAGTTTGCTTCCGGGCACAATTCAAAATACTGGTGATGACCTATAAAGCCCTATATGGCTCAGGTTCAGGCTATTTGACAGACAGTATCTCCCTCTATGAGCCAGCCCAAACTCTGAGATCTACAGGGGAGGCCCTTCTCTCCATCCCAACACCATCACAAGTATAGTTGGTGGGGACATGAGAGAGGGTCTTTTCCATGTCTGCCCCTAGATTCAGAGCTCGCTGCACAGAGAGACCAGAATGGTCCCTTCCTTGATGGCCTTCCACCAACAGGCAAAAACCTTCCTTTTCAGACAGGCTTACAGGTTTTTAAAGAACAGCCTGGGGTGCTATATTGTTTTAATGTGTTTTAAACATTTTTATCTTCTTAAAGTGTTTGTAATCTGTTTTAATTATTGTAGTAATTTAATTCTGTTTTAATGTACTATTTTTGTTGTTTTTAATTGTATTTTTTTAATTTTGTGAGTCCCAGTCCTGGGAGAAGAGCGGGATGATAATAATAATAATAATAATAAGTAGTAGTAGTAGTAGTAGTAGTCATCAGGTATTAATCCAAGTGAAGCCATAAACTGCTCCAGAGATAGTATTCATGTTCTCCTGCTGCACACAAATGTTTGGTATCAAGAATAGAATAGGCTCAGAGTTTCAACTATCAACATTTCAACTGTATAAGTTTCAGTGGTACAACAAGAATATGTTGAAAAGAATGTGAGATAGTGTTTCAGAATCTGAAAGGCTTCTAATAATCAGGGCTCAACTTTAATACTCCACCTACACAGCCTGATTTTTGGTTCTTTGGAAGCTACTACTTTTCTGTATTACCATCTCAGAGGCTAATTGTACCTTACATCAGAATGAATGTACAATTGTCCCTCTGCATTTGCGGGTAAGGCATTCACAGATTTGATTATTCATGGATTATTGTATTTGCTGCTGCCTCCACTGCTGTTTTACACCACTTTTTAACAGAAACTTCAATAATACTGGTGTCATTGAGGAGAAATCAAATTGGTGGGATGGCTGTGCTTGGCTGTGCACCCACATAACTAGGCAGGACAAGGTAATGGTACTGGGGAGAGAATGCTCCTTTGCTTGCTTTCACAGGTGGGAAGAGGAAGGGGAAAGATGGAGGAAGTGTGAGGAAGGAGAGCCTGCACATTCCCTCACTCGCTCACTCACTCATGCAGATGGGCAGGGGGAAGAGGATGGGACAGTTATCCCCTTTCTCCCTCCTTCACCCCATCACATCCCCTTAGCAATAGCAAGCAAGTACATTTCTATACTGCTTATCAGCACACTTAAGCACTCCCTAAGTGGTTTACAATATGTAAGCTAATTACCCCAAACAAGCTAGGTACTCATTTTAGTGACCTATGGAAGGATACAAGGCTGACTTGACCCTGGAGCCCTGCCTGGGATCGAACTCACAACCCTGTGACTGTGAATGGATGTAGTACTGCATTTAACTACTGCATCACCAGGGCTCTCTTCCCTCTCTCATTCAAATGAGTAGGGAACACATGTGTGGCTAGGCCCAGCCACTCTGCCAGTACAGATTTTTTTTTATGTGTTAAATATGGCTTGATGGGCTAGAGATATTTGCATTTCTTTTCCACTTTCACAAGGGTCCTGTGCCCCTTACCCCTGCTACAGTTGAGTGCTGATCATAAATAAAAAGAAATTGCATTTTTTTAATCATGGAAAACCAATGGGGTGATTGGGGAAGTGAAGTAGAGAGAAGGCCAAAGAAGACAATATGGAGTGATCCAGAATAAAGAAATGTTTACGGGAGATAGAATTAAATAGTCCTTTCCTTCTCCACTAGAGGTTTTAATTCAAATAAATAAAGTTAGGCTCCTGATAATGTACAGATGCATGTAACATGTAGCTCCTTCTTCAATCCTCCCTCAATCCACAACCTTACTGGTCTAATACTAATTTCTTAGCATCATTCTCTTCTCATTTTTTCTGCAAAATTGTCTTTGATATAGATTTCAAATTATTTAGAAACTTACTTCTTTGGATCTGAAGGCACAGTAATTTCATTCATGGAAATAGCAGGAAAAGCTTCAGGGGAAATAAACTACACTCCTCCACAAGCAATTGTATGCATCATTATTGTGACATTTGTCTGGACATGGAGACTACACATGACTTTTGTTTTTGTTTTTTTTATCAAAGGGTCATTTTGAGTAATTGTGAAAAAACTTGAGAAGTCATCTAGTTTCTAAGTAGGTTTACTTAAACATAAGTCCCATTGCCTTCAGTTTACTACTAATTAGGCTTCAATTACACACATACTTACATGGGACTTTATGCAGCACATATGCATAAACATAAACAGCGCCAGACGGCACATAAAGTTGGGCTTGTATCCTTGATGCATTTTAGTTTCATAGTCCCACAGAAATCTAATCCAATTCCAATCGAATCTAAAAGTGTAGAACTGAAATAACCTCATACCAAAGAAAGAGGTGAATGTGAATGGAAATGTATTTGTGACTCATTAAGCAGTGATATTATTAATGTGAGACATCATTGCCCTGACTCTCTGGATACCATACTTCAAAACCTAGGGTGGCAGAGTTTAATTCCTAATGTTCACCATGTCCTTGCACTCCTATGCAAGACACAGACAAATCACCACTTCTCCTTGTGTCTTGACATAGGTGAGTGACTAATGAAACATGGATTGCTCAAGTTCAGAGACAGAAATGAATATGAATGCTCAAACACTGCCTGGCTAAAAATACTCTCAGTTAAGTCTGTCAATATCATGTTACCAAGGTTTAACAATGAAGGTTAATGCTGCCATCCAACTTGGGCTTATCAAAAATGAAGGCCCAATGGAAATGTATGAGTTCAAGCACTGATTGACTCTTTGGTTACACAGAACATTTGTGTTGATTTTATCTTACTATACTGTATTTCACATCCTCAGCAAAGTCAGACAAGATTTCAGTCAATAGTGCCTGAGCTTCTGGCCTGGGGAACAAATTCTACAGAGTAACAGAATACTGTAACAGATAAATTCACATGGGACATAGGAAAGCCATTTGTAGAATCAGTAGACAGGAAAACTAGTAGAAAAGGGTTAAATCATTTGTTTAATGATTAATAAGTTAAAAAAAATCTAATTCAATTGCATTTATGCTAGGAGGAAGGAAATGTAACTATTATGCTTATGTTAAGCTGCCATCTAAATTTAGGTTAAATTTCTGCAGTAAAAACCTTAATAGAATGAAACTGGAAAATGCCATCCATGATTTTACTTTGTTACCTCCTTTCTCCTTATTTTGACCTTGGGTGAAAGGGAAGCAGCTACATGAATATCTGAACACCTCATTTTTTCCCCACCCTGCCCCAAACCCTTTTCTTTCTTCTCTTCATCTCTTTACTCTCCCCTTTTCTTTATATTAATGATGGTCAAATGGAATCCAACAAAAGTCCTTGGACAGGAAAATTAAGTTTCTTAAGAATAATGAAGAACTTTTATATAGTATCTGGTGAAGAACACAGCTGAACTATCTGGATGCAGAGAAGACCACCTGCTTCCAAATTGTTCTTACTACAATCTTTTAAAGATGGAATTAACAAGTATCTCCTACAATAATGAACTAAATAAGCAAGATTTCTATATCTATTTGCATTTATTAAACCACTCAATTATAAAATTAATAGTTGGGTACATACATGTGTGTGATTTCTTAACTGGATCTATAAAATGTTTAATCCACATTTAGACAAATGGCAGTTATTAGCATATCTTTAAGTAGTATTGTAGGACAAAGAAATCTTCCTTTTTTAAAAAGAAAAATAAACATCCTTGGTGAATATTCACTTCAATTTTGGTAAAACCTTATACATTTCTATATTCCTAGAATTGAACTTCAGTGACTTGGGATCCTTAGATAGATCTGTTTTGAGACTATGGCCTAAATCCAGTTGCTAATCCCAGCTAGAGTAGATCCATGGAATCAATGGAAATTCCATAATTTAAATTCTGATTTAACATTCAGTAATCAATTCAACACATCTTCTCTAGTTATGATTAGCAACTGAATTTAGTTTTAAAAGTGTTGTCTAAAGTAGGGAAGAACGTTGTCTGATACTATGCTCTTAAGGTTATTTGTTTTCTTTGTTAAGAGTGCACTCCACTTAGGTTTCAACTACATCTACAAATTTCTGTGGTCTTCCAGATTATACAGCTATAAAGAATTACCTGGTTTTAGTAATATGGGCCCTTTATTATTTTTAGAAAACGAGTTGGGGAAGAGCAGGTACAGTTACTAGCAATATCAAAAGCCTTTTAACACAATTCATCCCACTGAAATTACTCTTAAATGCTTTGAATATTGGGACCAAAGCATGTCATTCCCCAATGGTGAGGGTCTAACAAAAGCAAACAGTTTTGTAAAAATCCACAAGAATTAGGTTCTGAATTAAGAACCAGCTGGGAAAGAAAGACTATTTCACTTCTTAGACAGCTCATGTAATTAATTTATAATTTAACACATATCTTAATCTGGGCATTAAATAAATAAATTTAATGTAACACTCTTGTAAGTTTAAAAAACAATGCTCATTTTTGTTAGAACTTTTTTTAAACTTAATTGGTAAATTAACTGATTTAGCATGTTAGTTGCCATATTTGGCAGAAAGAAGGCATATTCTCCTGGAGTACCGTGTCCAGTTCTGGGCACCTCATTTTAAGAAGAATATGAACACATTGGAACAGATGCAGAGAAGGGCAACAAGGATGATAAGAGGCATGGAGAACTAAGAAATATGAGAAATGGCTGAAGGAGCTGGGTATGATCAGCTTGGTGAAGAGAAGACTGAGAGGTGACATGATCACACTCTTTAAATACCTCAAGGGCTGTTAAAGAAAGGAGGGGCAGGCCTGTTCGCTGCTGCCCCAGAAGGTAGAACCAATCTAATGGTTTTAAGCAACAAGAGGGTAGATTTCCTTTGGACATTAGAAGGAATTTCTGAACATTGAAAGTGATTTGGCAATTGCACCATTTGCCTAGAGAGGTGGTGGGCTCTTTCTTTGGTTATTTTGAAAAGAGGCTGGACAGCTACCTGTTGGGGATGCTTTAGGTGAAGATCCGGCATTGAACTGGAGGTTAGATCTGATGGCCCTTCCAACTCTATAATTCTATGTTTATATATCCAAAATATCCTGAATATTAAAACCCTTAATAGAAGTTATGTGTCATGGCATACAAAACTTTATAACTTATTCTGAATTACAGGTAAAAATTTAAATGCCTCAACATGCCAACCTTTATAGACATTTTAGACAACAGAGATTATGTTGTAAAATTTATTCTCTAAAAAGTTTATCAGAAAGAATATAATATAACTGTAAACAAACTTTCCAGTGATTTCCAGTGATAATCTCTGTCCATAGCTGTTAAAGCCAGCACTACTGAACACATCTATTACATATGTACAAGATGGGGGCAGCAATATAAATAAAATAGGGCCCACACCTGGTTATGTATGAGATGGGGCTAAAGAAGATCTTGAAAGCTTGCCTCATTTACCAACAGATGTTGAGCTCTATAAAATACATTTACTGACCCACAGTGTATCTCATCTGCTGGAACCAAGACAGCTGCAACTTCCGTAGCCTCACAGAATTAGAGATGACTATAATTATACATAGTGTTGTCCTATATTTCAGCGTGAGTCTCCAATTCAGACATTGAGAACAATGTTCACGTATCAGTCTGTGTTAATAGCAGTGAATGCACTTCCAGAATGCTTCAAATTTTAGCTTTAGCATAAAGAGCAGAAAACCTATAAATCTTTGAATCATTTAATTTTATGCATTCTTTTTTTGGTATTTCATCTGGGAGTTATGGACTGTGAAATATGCAGCATGATGAGAAAACAATTATCTCGCACACCTGTTGCTTATGCATATTATATATAAGAGAAGTCCTGCAGTGGTTATTACTTTACCTTTGCATAATTTCATCCAAATGACTGAAGTTGATCCAAAGAGATAAAAGCCCACTTTCACAGGGTACTCGCACAGTTACCATTTCACCTGGTGAAATGATTTTAGTTTTCAAAATCATTCAGTCATTAAAATTCTGTACCTAACAAAATTAGATTGCTCAATTTTACACACACACACACATATACACACACACAAAGAAAGAGAGAGAGAGAGAGAGAAGTCTGTGCCTAAATGTAGAATACACATGTCATATAACCAAATAGAGAAACAATGGCACTTGGACCATAGGAAGAGTAATAAGCAATACATTGATTTCCTCGTTACCCCTGCAATGGATTAATTTAATGCCATTAAAGCTCTGTGTCCTTGCTATAAAACCAATGATGATAAATCATTTAACTTTTTAGGCTGCACCCATAAAAAAGTTTTAATGTAACTGTTTTTTAATGGACTTTATGTGAACCTGAACAAAGGAAAACAAGGGGGAAACACAGTTCATTGGTAAATCCACTCCTTTGCATTTCATTAAAGCCTTTCTCCAAAGTTGTAAAGAGCTAAGTCAGCACCATGTTCTCAAGGGATGAAGAAATGGCTTGGAAATATAAAAATAACAGAGGGGAAAGGCCTGCTGTAATGAAGTGGAGAGTTAAAAGACTTATTTTCAACAACTTTAGCTTACTCCTTGACCATTTATTCAGAAATTTACATGAGAAGATGACATCTTACTTGTCTGTTCTGTAAACACATCAGGCTGAAATGCCAAGAAGCATTCATGTCAAATAGACAATTCTCTTTAAATAACAAGCAATATGAGTAGTCAAGCAAAACAATAAAAAACTTTTTAGAACACACACACACACACACACACATTTTCCACACTTGACAGAAAGTTTAAATTAGATGGTATTTGCAAAGTACCTCTTTTAGACCATATGACTAGCATACTTTTATCCCAAGTCCAAAAGAAATCTGCATGTACAAGCATGCTTCCATACATGCACCTTTATGCAAAATTGCAAACTACAAGTGTAAACTAAAAGCTACATGCCCAATGGTTGATGCCATCTATCTTCATTAAATCAGTCTCAGTAAAATGGATATTCCCATCCACATTCTGTTACAACTAATGACTCAACAGAAAAAGAATACTGTTTTTCACATGCTAATTGGTGATTTGAATTTATTCTTTAAAAGACCAATGCAGTTGTACACAAACTGTACATAAACTGGTTGGCTTTTGTCAGGGGCTACATAAGTATCATGTATATAATATTTCTATTTATGCTTTGTCCTTCTGTAAAAGATTTTACGTTAATATATGTATGAGTATTTATTTTTAATGCAGCCCCAGCCCTGAAGGAGGCCAACCAGTTTATGTACAGGCCAAAGCACACTGAGATTTTAAAGAATAAATTCAGACCATCAATAAGCACATAGAGAGCAGTCTCCTTTTTCTGGTGGTTCAAAATGCGTCCTTTTCAGTATTTATTCTTGCTACTACTGACTCATAAACAACATTTTAAAACACAAATAGAACTGGACTGGAGCTGTTTTCCTTTAGTTTAAAAAGGGTTTATTTAAAAAACACACACCATAAAACAAAAACAAAACTTAATGTCTGACTTTATTGGTATTTCCACAATTATTCATAGACAGATAGATGGATGGGTAGACAGATAGATAGATGAGACTTGCACATATTAACATAGTCAGAATTCTTTGCCAACATCAACAAACCTGAATTTAGGCAATGACATATAAAAGAACAACCAAATTCAGTAATCAACAAACCCAAAATCTCTTGCCTCTATAGAAAAGTCCTATTATACCCAAAAACCTATAATGCAGGAGTGCAGAAACAGTTATCCATGGAGGACATGAGGTCCCAACACCTGTGATCTGAGTCCCCAAGACTTCCCCCAAGGCCTCAGAATCCACCCCTGGAATTTTATTTTTTCAAGGTGATTTTTCATCACCAAATAGGACCCAAAAATTCAAAACTGCTGTACAACATGGAGGTTTGCTCCCCCTCATCACCAATTCCCCCAAATCCTGAAAAAGGCAAAACAAACGAGCAAGTGAACTAAAACCCATCTGAAATTTTGTCCAAGGAAAACTGGAAATGTCATCCTGTCACTTTGTTTTAGTACAGCAGTACAACCTGCAAGGGATGGAAAATGATCCCCACCTTGGTGCAACTGTCCAACTGCCATAATGCAACCCCCCACTCCATTTTTGATTCCAAGAAAGTTATGAATGCAACAGAGGTCAGTAAACAACCTGACAATGGCAACACTTTTCCCAATAGCATGTGTGTGGTTAAAAGGCTTTGTGAATTAACCCACTTTTAGCAGAAGGCTATTTTTTTTTATTACCTGCATATCGTCAGAAATGTTATGTGCATAGACTTCACATCTGACTTAATAGCAAGCAATGTCAAGCTACTGAAATTCCAAGTGGAGAAGCTACCCAATAGCCTTGAAATGATGCAAATTTATTTTCAATTATTTTGTAGAACAATATACTGGTTGAATTTATCCCATACACACCCTAGTCTTCATTTTTTGGTCATTTTCCCATGTTAAAATGTAGTATGTGGTTCAGCATATATGAGCAATGGGAACATCCCAGAATCCTGTTGAAGTCCAAAATTAGCAAAAATGAATGTAACATTGAAGAAGATTCCCAATAAAAACAAAGTGTCCAAGAAGTCTGCCCCTATATGGCTAATTAACACACATCACATACCATTAGTATCTTTCATTGAATTTGTGTACTGATGACAGACTGAAATTTCAAAAACGGTCATGGCATTACATTAAAAAAAAATGGTTTCTATACCTCATTTTAGTTTTAAGAATATAGACTGGCTTTACAAAAAAGCAATACAATCATCCTATTGTCACTAAGGGACTGGGACGTATGCACCTGCTCTGTTTTCCTGAATTTATGCTGAGCAGCATCTATCTTCATTTCTCCAGACCAAGGCACTTATTTCTACCAGCTGTCACAATAGATGGCAATTCCTGTTTCAAAATTATTCATAAATATTTCACTAAAGACCATTTTTGTTTTGCCTCAAGACAGTTTCTCTCTTTGATTTATCACTGGTGGCCTTTTCTTCAGCATTGTATTGTCATTCCAGTTGCAGACTATCAGCTCTTGAAAGAGATCCTCTTTAAAATAGCACAAAAGTGCTTTGTTCTGAGGACAGATCAACAAAAGTTTTTTTTTCTTTTCTTCTTCTTCTTCTTCTTCTATTTCTTTTTCTTTTCAGTAATAAAAGACCTTTGCTCAAGCATTAGAAGATAGCCTTGTCTTTTGCTCTGGAGGAACAGATTATTGTTTGTTGTGTCCCTTCAGTTTTTTCGGACTTATGGAGACCTTAAGGTACATCTATCACAGGTTTGTTGTTGTTTTGGACAAGATTTGTTTGCCTTCCTCTGAGGATGAGAGTATGTGACTTGTCTAGGATCACTGAGTGAGTTTCCTTGGCTGAGCAGAGATTCAAATCCTCGTCCCCAGAGTCATAATCCAATGTTCAAACCAATGGTGGCTCTGACAGTAACATTGCCACTGTTACCAGCAGTAACTGGTAATAATTTCTCACCTCTTCAGTTCCAACCACAAGGCTTTTGGACCGCTTCATTTCTCCTCTGATAACAGAGGTCCTTTATGATTGCTCAGAGTTGTAACAGAGGATTATTAAATCTGGCTTTAATATATTTCTTCCAAAAATTTATACTCAGCTCTAGATTATTCTGAACATGTCTCTGTCCAGGTACAAAACCTATACATGTACATGACAAAGGCCATGAAGAAGAAACTTGTTTAACAGCTGAATCTGATAGATCATAACTGTTTTAAGGGGGTGGGGTGGGGTATGAATTTTGTTGTATGGGGTTTTAACTGATGTAAGCCGCTTAGATTGTCTTCATTTAAGCAGGGTATAAATAAATTTTATTATTATTATTATTATTATTATTATTATTATTATTATTATTACATGCCTTATAGTGTGTGTCTGTGTAACAGTTAGAAACAAAGTGTCTCTCTGTGTGTGTGAGAGAGAGAGAGATCAATTGTTATGGCAGAGCTATCTAAAGTAAAAACGTTGATAGATTGATAGAAGCTTGTAGGTTTTTAAAGACAAGTCCTGACTAGGCAACTCTGTTCTGCGTGCCTTCCACAAAATACTGTGGATAATGTACTATTGCATGCTGCCCGTAATAGCTACAACCAGGAAAGGACTGAACTGTACTTCTGAAAATAAGGACATTCAGATAGGATTGCAGTTTCCCCCCCTTCCTTTTCTATTGGGATGCATGCAGCACATTTTAAGAGATGTAGGCTGAGATCCTACATCTCTGCATAACTCTGCATGCACAATTCCATGTCTTCCCACTGCTTGGCAGAAGCCCTGGGAGGATCCTGCTGCAGTCACCTGACAGTGAGAAGCAGGAGGTGAATGTGACCACACAGCAGCAGTTTGATGTATGTGTGTGGGGTGGGTGAGTGGGTGGGTGTTGAGATACACTCTAAAATGGATTGTACCTACCTTTTACTTCCCCTGGGAGTCCAAAGCAGCTGCATTTTCATGTTGTGAATTGTCTCCTCACCCCATTAAGTAAAAGCAGGAAGGGCCCAACAGCTGTCAGGTAGTAGGAGGTTTCTGAACAGAGGCAAGAGAATAGCCTTCTGCATTTTAACCAATGCACACTAAACTGAAGTTATACATGCATAAGTCACTAACAGGAAGCCGGCCACAATAGGCCAGAGATCTACTTTATTTTAGAATTATTAATAATGTGCCCTAGTCCTTTGAGAAATATACTAAGCAAGAATTGGTAGTAGTTGTTTCATGTAGTCGCTCTATATTTTCTAAAGTATCCTTGCTTGTGCATCTGATTTTGGATGCAGCTGGTGCTAAATATACTATGCAGATGAGTATATTTCACCCATTCTTCACCTATGAGATTTCATTTAGATTATGAACTGCACTTTTAAAAAAAAGGCATCTCCAGTTGACATATTCAGTGAAATCTTGGGTGATGGAGGACTGAGTTAATAATCTGTGTGCATGAAAGGACAAAGAGAAAAAGAGAAAAGGCAATTGTTCAGCAAGAAGACAAGTATTAAAAGAGGGTCTGACACATGCCCTTCAAATAGGCTGCAAGCCATCTGCTTCCTGACCACTCACTCATGGAAGCCTCTTATCTTTGTACTAATTGGTTAAAATCATTTTTTAAAATTAGTCTGATTATGTTTTCTAACAAGTTAAGCGATAGTAATCATAAAAATAATACAATAAATGTAACAACAAATACTCTGTAGCTATGTGTGTGAAAAGGATGCTCTTCTGACCAGTTCAGATACATGTGTAATACATTCCCAGTATTATATTTGTCCTCTCCCTTAAATATTGGTTATCCCAAACTCAAAGCCCACAGAAAACTTGAGGATTGAGAAATGTGTACTCTACCAAGCTCAACTGTCTGTAAAGCTGCCTGATGGTTTTTGAGAGACATCCCTCCTGCTTTGGGACCTCAGGCAGGCAGTAAATGCAGCAGATTTACTGATTGTCTGCAACTCGATGGGTGGGTTACATTCATTTTAAGTCAGTCACAATGTATCTGTTATTTATTCTGTGCATTATTTTAGAAATTAACCTGACCATGTCCCAAAGGGAGGGCAACCAAGATTATCAGAAGTCTGGAAACCAAGCTGTATGAGGAATGATTTGTGGTTTGTTTAGTTTGGAGAAAAGAAGCCTTTTTTAAAATATCTGAAGGGATGCTATGGAGAAGATACAGCAAGCTTGTTTTCTGCTGCTTCAGAAACTAGAACACAAACTAAATGGGTTCAAATTACAAGAAAAGAGATTCTATCAAAACATTAGGAAAAGAGATTCTATCAAAATATCTTTCGCAGTCTTTCAATAAATTTCAGCGTGCATCTTTCAGGAGTGCTTTAGTTGTGTATTCCTTCATGGCAGGGTGTTGAACTAGACTACCTCTGTTGTCCCTTGTAACTCTTAACTTTTTATGATTCTAAGTAATCCATGTTTGTTATTTTCAGGTTACTATTTGTTATCACTTCTCAGACAATCAGTACTTGGCAGAAAGAGAAAGCAATGCTTTAATGTTACTCCAACTATTAGAAGACTCCCTTTATTTTCTGTAGTACAAGATACTACTATGGTATAATATACAGCTTCAGAACATTAGGCACTCCTTAGCCAAAACTCGCACTAAGAAAATATGGTTTCCACACACAAGCTGCTAGAAAAATTGAGGGTTATGTTTCCTTAGAGATGTGCTTTCAGTGCATTTTACCTAGGAAACGTGTTGGGTGCAATCCCAGACAAGCATAGCTGATAAAATGCCAGTACCACAAGGCTCAAAGAGTTAAAAAATGAAAATATATTATTATATTTACAAAGGACCTATTTTAAAAAAGACACAGCCCTCAACCCTGGCAATACTACACATGTTGAACATTCTTCACACTTATGGGGCTAAAATTCTGTAAACATTGTCAACTGCTTCCATAGAATACACTCCACACATTTTATTTGTTGTTGTTATTAACTGTCCTTGATTAGACCCTGACTCATGGCGACCCTGTGGGTGAGATATCTCCAAGGCTCCCAATTCTCCACTGCTCTGTTTAGGTCCTGGAAATTAAGTCCAATCGCCTCCCTGATTGAGTCTATCCATCTGGTGTGTGGTCTCTCTCTCTCTCTCTGTTACCCTCCACTTTTCCCAGAATTATGGTCTTTTCTAGTGAGTCCAGACTTCTCATGATATGACCAAAGATATGACAAGTCTCAGGGGCAAACAGATGGGCAGGAAGAAACTTCCGAAGATGGATTTGGGCTGCGGCAACCTTGAACCCAATCCACCTTGAACCCAGCCCAAAAAGGAGTGGCAAAGATCTGCTCCTTTTGGGCTGGGAAAGAGACGGCTTTGCCAGCCCTGCCGCAGACTCATGGAGGCTTCAAGACGCACCAGTGGTGTGCGAGTTCAGTACTAGCCAGGGCTCAGGTTTGACTCAAGCCTGCATCCTTCCAAAGTCACTAAAATGAGTGCCCAGCTGTTGGGGAGCAATGATCTTACAGTTGTAAACTGCTTAGACACTCCATAGCACAATATGAAGTGGTATATAAATGAAGCTGCTTTGCTTTAGCTTTTTGCTTTGCATTAACCATTGCATGCTTGCTATGTGCATGCATGTTTCCCTAGTGCCTCTTCCTTTCCTGAACCCACTTGCACCTCTGGAATTTCTCTCTCCATATATGATTGGAATCTATGCTGCATAATTTTGGGCATAATTTTGTTTGCATCAGAATTCATTCCTATGCCCCTATAGATACTGTAGTCTTTTGTGCCTCCTTTTTGTGTGGATAGGAATGTATATCAATCATTTCATGTCTGTTGGCTATTAAAGTTATAAGTATATTAGAATGGATGGATTGCAAAGTGAATGTATTGCACAGTGAAGGATCATTTCTTTCTAGCACGTGAGGCATTTATAGTGGACTGTATTATTTGAAGGGGTTCACTGTAGAATGGACTTTGTGCCTACCATAATACTGAAAAAAATTATGTAATTGATATCCCCCCTCCTTCTCCCAACAAAGGCCAAAGGTGATGATACACTATTTTCAGCTTAAGAAGAATACAGTATTTGCAGAATATCCAAGTGACACAGTTTCCTTGGAATTTAATGTCACTGAGAAATTCACAATAAAGTAGGATTAACTGGGTCTCTAGAGACCACAACATTTCTTAAAAATAATCTGTTCATTAGCTTTTCATTTCTGCATTGCTTCTGCCTGCTGGACAATACACTCCCTTTTCTCCCTTTCCTGGGGCAATTATATCATCTTCTCAAAGTCATATTGAATGGAACACTGGATGGAATATCCAGGCAGATGTTGACATTTTCCAGACTACTGTTGTAGTTGAAAGTTTTATTAATTTTCTTAAAAATAGTAACTTATAACTTCTGTATAAGGGAAAGTGCTGTTGACAAACTCCATGAGAATTATTGTGCTCACTGATTAGATTTGTCTAAGGAAGAACAGGGCTTCTTCCATCAGTTTAAATATGTATGGTTTGGCTTGTGGACCAGCCCTTAACTAATAGTTCAGGAATGTGCTTGACTAATCCTGTATCTGTACCCACAAAACACGTTGTTGTTTTTAAATCCTATGATTATGACATTAAAACTGATGGAAGCCAACATAATTCTTTAACTTTCAACCTCTTGTAATATTTAATCTGAGGTCATATTCTAGGGCTACCCACTCCATCTTACACAGTCAGATGCTGAACAATTAATTGCTCAGAAGTATCACCATATATAATAATGTCACTGAGATAATTTATCCCTTCTTGCCAGAATATTAGGTGCTTCAATTTAAACTCAGTTTCTTTAAACACATGCGTCTCTTTCAAAATGCACCAGAGGATAATACCAGTGTATAGACATTTTTCCTGTGTTCTTAATCTAAAAATAAATAAATAGCTTGGCAGCAGGAGCCCTTACAAAATTCAGATTCAAAATGCATTGATGGGAGCCTTTAGAACTAGTTCCAGAGCTCTTTGGATTCTGGCCACTGTGTTCAGAGAATGGTCTAAATTAGGCCAATCTGAATGCTCCAGAGAGAACTGCAACCAATAAATCACAAGGCAACTTTATATCATTTCATGTCCAAGTGTTTGAAAATGATTTTCAAATGGCAATATTGGTGCAAAGGAATGGAACAAGACCATCTGGAGACAGTTCAACTGAACCTATGCCAAATTTATGTAATTTAACTTACTGGGTTTGTATATTAATATACAAACTATTAGGACAATATTCTAATTTTTAAAGTAATTTTTAAAAGCATTTTAAAGGAATCCCAGGACTTGTCTTGCTTTCTGTCTAGCTGGAAAGGTTCTTATTGTGCAGCACTGGCACTGGGAGGATGGTGAAGGAGAGCTGGAGAAAAACTGACTTTCAGTTTTTGGGTTCAAGTACCATGTCTGCAGTAAACAATACAATAAAGCTTTTCATGGGAAAGAATGGGATTCTCCTGTAAGTGATTCTATTGTAACTGTGTGTGCTTGCATACAACAGGCAAGGCAAACAAAGTTATCTCTAGAATCACTTAGGGCAGAATAACTGTTTTTTTTTAGGTGAATTGATGAAGCGATTTAGTGCTGAATAAACATTCACACTATTGGAGCAGCAATCAAACCTTACCCGTTTCAATTTAATTCACTTCATATTCACATTCATCAATGAATCCATTCAACATGGAGTTGCATCACAGGGTTGAATGTGCCACAGGGAACTGATTCAGATCAGCAGCTCGTTCACACTAGTGCTGAATAGATTTATTGCAAAAGATGTGGGGGAATTCAGTGGATCTGGAAGAAGCACTTTAAATGGCTTTAGTGCTGCCCCCCTCAACAAACTGTGCCAGGAATTTGGTGCAAGTGTGAACGAGGGCCATTTAAACCAGTTCAGATCCGTTTGAAAACTGGCTTATTCTGTAGCGGGAATGAGGCCTTAATTAGCATGTGTGAAGAGCAAAACAGAGATTAAAAAAAGAAAGCAGATTAGCCTGCTTTACTAGTTACCCTGGTATGTTGAAAAAGCATTGTTGTTGTTAACTGTCCTTAAGTTGACTTCAGCTTATGACAATTCCATGACCGAGAGACCTCCAAATCTCTCTTGTCTCCAAGTCTCCAAGGCCCTATCCACAGCTCTGCTCAGATCTATCGGCTCAGGCTTCAAAACTCTTTTTGAAGTTCCTCCCCCCTTCGATGACCTCTATGATCAGGTCCTCTTATGAGTCAGCATATATACTCCGGCTAGCACTTTCTTTTCCTGTTATGTATTGTTTTATGATTTTATTTGGAGGAATTCACCTCTATTATATTTAGTTTTAAATTGTAATTGGTTTAATAACTTTTTAAAGGGGGGAGGGGGGAATTGTTCTTAAATTGCTGTATGATGATTTTATGATGTAAGCCGCCCCGATTGTTCTCAGAGGGGCGGGATATTAAATAAAAATTATTATTATTATTATTATTATTATTATTATTATTATTATCATCTTGCAGACTCAGAGCTGTGGCTTCCTTGATGAAATCTGTCCATCTAAAATGCATTATTACTCCTGTTTCTCTTGAAGAACTTTCTTCGCTGCTGAACTCATCCAAGCCTACCACCTGCTCCCTTGACCCAATTCCTTCTCGTCTTCTAATCTCTATAGCCCCCTCTTTGTTACCCTCCCTCCTCTATATTTTCAATCTTTCTCTCTCTTCGGGTTCCTTCCCCTCGGTTTTCAAACATGCCTTAGTTTCCCCCATTCTGAAAAAACCCTCTCTTGACCCCTCTTCCTTGGCTAGCTATCGTCCAATTTCTCTTCTTCCTTTTCTTTCTAAGGTGTTGGAACGAGTTGTCTATTCACGCTGTCTCGAGTTTCTTGAAACCAGTTCAATTCTGGATCCCTTCCAGTCTGGTTTTCGCCCAGGGCACTCCACAGAAACGGCCCTCACTAAGATCTCTAATGATCTTTTGCGGGCCAAGACAAATGGCCTCTATTCTATCCTTGTTCTTCTTGTTCTTTCTGCAGCCTTCAACACTGTGGACCATTGTCTCCTAATGGATGTACTCTCTGACCTTGGTTTTGCGGGCCTTGTTCTCGACTGGTTTTCATCTTACCTGTCAGACAGATCCTTTTCAGTAGTCTCGGGTGGCCAAACCTCATCCCCTGTCCCCTTATCTGTTGGAGTTCCTCAGGGCTCTGTTCTGGGTCCCCTTTTGTTTTCCATATACACACTTTCCCTTGGTAAACTCATCTCTTCATTTGGCTTCTCTTACCATCTGTATGCCGATGATACCCAGCTGTACCTCTCCATTCCTAAACTCTCATCAGAGCTAGAACAGCAAGTGTCATCTTGTTTAACAGCTGTCTCACACTGGATGTGCCATCGGCGTCTGAAGCTCAATATGTCTAAAACTGAGCTTCTCGTTTTTCCACCTAAGCCCACCCTTCACTATACCTTTTCTGTTTTAGTTAACAACATTTCTATTCAGCCGGTTCAGGAAGCCCGCAGACTTGGTTTCATCTTTGACTCTTCCTTGTCATTTACTCCCCAGATCCAGACTACAGCTAAGGTCTGTAGATTTTTTCTGTATAACATTGCCAAAATCCGCCCATATCTCTCAGCCTCTACTGCAAAAACACTGGTCCATGCCCTAGTGGTATCGCGTCTAGACTACTGTAATCTTCTCCTGGCAGGGCTTCCTCTCTCCCACCTCCACCCATTAATCTCTGTTCAGCATTCAGCTGCACGCATTATTTCACTTGCTCGCCGTTATGATCATGTCTCCCCTCTGTTATCTTCCCTCCACTGGCTCCCTTTTCCTTTCCGCATCAGGTATAAACTTTTGTTACTCACCTTTAAAGCCCTGCATGGGCTGGCTCCTCCTTATTTAACTGATCTCCTCTCTCCCTACATCCCTACCCGCTCTCTTCGTTCTGGCAGTCAAAGTCTCCTGGCTCAACCCAGGATTTCCTCTGCCCCGTCCCGGATCCGTCCATTCTTTCTTGCTGCCCCTCATTCTTGGAACTGTCTTCCTCTGCATGTACGGCTCATCACCTCCCTAACCAGTTTTAAGACTGAATTGAAAACCATATTGTTTAGGGAAGCGTTCTCAGGGATTTTGTGATTGTTATCTGGCTGTTTGATAATCTGGCAATTGTTCTGATAATGTTAATTGTGTTGTGATTTGTTTGATATTGATCTTTTAATTTTCTTTCCTCTATATGGTAATTTGGTTATCTATTTATTTTATCTCTTAGAGTGTACGCCGTGGGCAGGCTTTTTTATATTTGTAACTTTTTTACTTTGTACAGCGCTGTGTATAATTACAGCGCTCTAGAAATAAAGTTTAATAATAATAATAATAATAATAATAATAATATTCCTCTTTTCCTATAGCCCTTCACCTTGCCAAGCATTGCTGTATTTTCTAGTGAGTCTTGTCTTTTCATGATACATGAATAGTACAGCAACCTCAGTTTAGTTATCTAGGGAGAGCAAAGGCCTTATTTGTTTTAGGACCCATTTATTTGTCTTTTTGTCAGGGTATCCACAAGACTCTCCTCTAGCACCACATCTCAAATGAGCTTATTCTCCTCCAATCAGCTTTCACCACCGTATTTCACAACCATACATAGAAATTGGAAATACAATTGCATGGACAATCCTGATTTTAGTATTCAGTGATCTCATATAGTTAGGTCACAGCTGCCCTTCCAACCTTCTTCTGATTTCTTGACTACAGTCACCAATATGATTAATGACCGAGTCAAGGTATGAAAAATCTTCAATATCTCCATCATCTACTTTAAAGTTATGTAAATCATCTGTGGTCATTATTTTTATTTTCTTAATGATCAATTGTAAACCTGCCTTTCTAATTTTTTTCATTGACTTACTTTAGTAATCCTCCCAAATCTTTGCTATTTTCTGTTACTAGTATGGCATTACCGGCATATCTTATATATATATATTTCTTTATTACGACCAATCGGTCAGCACAAAACCGGCATATCTTAAATTAGCATTATATTAATTAATATAATAGTACTATAATTAGCATTATATTAATTAATATTAATATTACTATAATTAATATTATAGTAATTATTATGGTAATTATATTAGTATTATATTATCTGCATATCTTAAATTGTTGATGTACCTTTCTCCAGTTGCCATGCCTCTGTCCTCTGAGTCCTTTATGTAAAATACATTCAGCACACCAGTTGAACTTATAGAGTGATAAAATACAGCCTTGCCTGAATCCCATGCCAATTGGAAACCATTCTGTTTCTCTATATTCTGTCCTAAAAATATCCGCTTATCCTGAATACGGGTTATGTATGAGGACAAACAAATGTGTGGCAAACCCTTTTCTTTACAAGCAATCCATAGTTTTTCACAATCTACACAATCAAAGACTTTGTAAAGTCTATAAAGCAGTCTGATTTTCTTCTGAATTCTGTGATGTGTTCCATTATCCAACATATGTTTATTATTATGATTATGATTATTATTATTATTAAAGTTTATTTCTAGAGTGCTGTCAGTGTACTCAGCACTGTACAAAAGACAATCAAGGATAAAACAGAATAAAACCTGCCAGAGGCGTACAATCTAAGTAAAACAATGAGCAAAATAATAAAAGTCAATTTAAACAAAGACAATTACAACAATTAATAACAACATCCACTGTGAACCCAAGTGAGAAAACAAGTAAATGTATATCAAACAATACAGGGAATGCATCCCTGAACAAAGTGGGCTTTAACTCAGATTTAAAAGTGGATAAAGAAGTAATGGCCCGTGTTTGATGGAGAAGAAGGTTCCAGGAGTGGGGGCGGCAAGCGAGAAGGGGCGAATCCGAGATGGAGCAGTGGAAATCCTTGGTTGGGACAGCAGGCCTTGAATACTAGAACGAAGGGTACGGGAGGGAGTGTAGGGAGAGAGAAGGTCAGATAAGTAAAGAGGGGCCAGCCCATGCTGGGCTTTGAAAGTTAAGAACAAAAGCTTACCATATTTTTCGTCATATAAGACGCACCAAATTTTAAAGGAGGAAAACCTAGGAAAAAAAAGATTCTTAACCAAATACAGTCGGAGGACACCTCCGACCCAGGCATCCGCCAAGGAAAGCAATGAGGCTTTCCTTGGAGGGATCCTGGGGTCGGAGGCATCCTCCGACAGCAGGAGGACACCTCCGACCCAGGCATCCGCCCAAGGAAAGCAATGAGGCTTTCCTTGGAGGGATCGTGGGGTCGGAGGATGCCTCCCTCTCCAGGGTTGGCCCATAGAAAGCAACCCTTTCCAGGACGCTTTCCTTGGGCCGATGTTGGGGTCGGAGGCGTCCTCCGACCCCAGCATTGCCCCAAGGAAAGCAACGTTGCTTTCCATGGGGCAATGCTGGGGTCGGAGGCGTCCTCTGACCCCAGGATTGCCCCAAGGAAGTTTTCCATGGGGCAATGCTGGGGTCGGAAGCGTCCTCCGACCCCATCATCGTCCCAAGGAAAAAAACATTGCTTTCCATGGGGCAATGCTGGGGTCGGAAGCATCCTCCGACCCCATCATCGTCCAAAGGAAAGCAACGTTGCTTTCCTTGGGGTGATGCTGGGCTCAGAGGAGTCCTCCGACCCCAGCATGGTCCCTGGGAAAGCGACACTCCTTCCACCCACCTCCTCGGTGGTTCAATGGGCTGCTTTTGGGATCGGAAGATGTCCTCCGATCCCAGGAGCAGCCCATTGAACCACCGAGGACGCGGCTGAAAGGAGGCCTCCTTTTAGAGGCGGCCTCGGAGGGAGCGTACATTCGGCATATAAGGCGCACCAACTTCCCCACTCCCATTTTGGGGAAGAAAAACTGTGTCTTATATGCCGAAAAATACGGTATATTGAATGCGGAAAGGGAAGGGAAGCCAGTGAAGAGAAGACAACAAAGGGGAAACATGATCAAAGCGACGAGCAAAAGTAATGATGCGGGAGGCTGAATGTTGAACAGAAATTAAAAGGTAAAGATGAGAAAGAGGAAGCCCAGCTAAAAGGAGATTACAATAATTTAATCGGGAGACCACCAAAGCGTGGACCAGAGTCTTAGCAGTGGAGGCTGAAAGAAAGGGACGGATTTTGGCGATATTGTAAAGGAAAAATCTGCAGGCTTTGGCTGTGGCCTGAATATGGGGAATAAAGGACAATGAGGACAATGAGGAATCAAAAATGAAACCAAGACTGCGGGCTTCCTGGACCGGATAAATAGAAGTGTTATCAACAAAAACAGAAAAAGAGGGTTGAAGGGAGGACTTAGGTGGAAGCACAAGAAGCTCTGTCTTGGACATATTGAGCTTCAAACGCCGATGACGCATCCAGAGAGAGACAGCTGAAAGACATGATGAAACTTGCTGTTCAAGCTCTTGAGATAGATCAGGAGTGGAAAGATACAGTTGGGTGTCATCGGCGTACAGATGATAGGAAAAACCAAAAGAACTAATAAGTTTTCCTAGGGACAAGGTGTAAAGAGAGAACAATAGGGGACCCAGAACAGGACCCTGGGGAACTCCAACAGATAGGGGAACAGGGGACGAAGTCTGGCCACCCGTGACCACTAGAAAAGATCTGACAGATAGGATTTAAACCAGTTAAGAACTGAGTTTGAGAACACGACGTCAGAAAGTACATCAACTAAAGGACAGTGATACACGGTGTCAAATGCCACAGATAAATCGAGAAGGATAAGCACAGAATAGAGACCATTTGCTTTGGCCTGTAAAAGATTGTTAGAGATCTCTGTGAGGGCTGTTTCAGTGGAGTGCCGTGGGCGGAAACCAGACTGAAAGGGATTGAAGATGGAGTTGACTTCGAGAAACTCAAGGCAGCGAGAATAAATGACCCATTCCAAAACCTTAGAAAGAAAAGGGAGAAGAGAGATTGGACAATAGCTAGACAAAGAAGGGGGTCAAGAGAAGATTTTTTCAAGATAGGGGAAACAAGAGCATGTTTAAAGTCGAAGGGAAAAGAGCCTGTAGAAAGAGAGAGGTTAAAGATAGAAAGAAGCGAAGGAAGGAAGGAGGGGGTTACAGAGACCAGGAGACGAGGGGGAACTGGATCAAGAGAACAAGTTGTAGGCTTGGAAGAGTGCAGCAAGTTAGAGAGTTCATCCAGAGAAACAGGAGGAAACACAGAGAATTGATTAGTTGATCTGTCCAAAAGATTAATGGGGGAAGACAAGTTAGGAAGAACTATTTCAGATCTGATAGTGGTGATCTTAGTGATTAAGTAATTAGCAAAGTCAGAAGGGGAGAGTAATGAAGAAACAGAGGGGGAGGAAGGTTTTAGCAAGGTGTTGAAGCAGGAAAACAAACACTGCGGGTGCCTCTCATTGGCGCAGATCAATGATTTAAAGTAGTTCTGTTTTGCCATGGACAAGGGGCGTGTGAAGGATAAAAGAATGAAATTATAATGAATAAAGTCGGCCCACTCCCTGGACTTTTCCCAAAGACGTTCGGCTACTCGAGAGCACGACCGGAGCAACCTAACTATGGGAGTAAGCCAGGGCTGAGGCCTGTTCGTAGAGAAGGACACGCGAACAGATACAGGGGCAAAGCTGTCAAGAGTTGAAGAAAGAGTGGAGTTAAATAAAGACATCGCTGAGTCAGCGGAGTCCCCAAAAGATAAAGAAGAGAGGGAAGAGTCCAAAGACTGACTAAGAAGGTCACAGTTAATAGACCGAAGATCACGAAAATAGCGTTGAGCAGTATGATGAGGAGGTGGGATATAGGTAAGAGTAAACGAAATTAAATGATGATCAGATAATGGAAAATCAGATGCCAGGTAGTCAGAAATGACACACTTTGCAGCAAAAACTAAATCAAGGCAGTGACCAAGAGAATGGGTTGAAGAAGTAGAATGAGGTTGAAGGCCAAAAGAAGCTAGAAGAAAACTAAAGTGAGATGTTGAAGGATTATTGGGGTCGTCCAGGTGGATGTTAAAGTCGCCTAAAATCAATGTAGGTACTGCGTCTGATAGAAAAACTGTCAGCCAGGACTCAAAGTCTGACAGGAATTGGGTAGCAGAACCAGAAGGACGATAGATGACTCCAACCTGAAGTTGTAAAGGGAAAAAGAGTCTGATGGAATGAAATTCAAATGAAGAGAAAGAATAGCCGGGAGGGAAGGAAAGAACTTGAAACTGACAAGAGTTGGACAGTAAGATACTGACCCCACCTCCTCGACCCTCAGGGCGGCTAGTATGGGTAAAAGAGAGACCGCCAAAAGAAAGGGCAGCAGGGGTAGCAGTATCGTGGGCCAGGAGCGAGGAGGTGAAATGAACTGGAAAGAAAAAGATCATGAATTGCAGTCGCTTTTGAGACTGCAGAGCGACAGTTCCAAAGTGAACAGAAAAATGGGAGCTGAGAGATGGGAAGGGGTCGGATAGGAATTAGATTAGGAGAAATACATGGAGCCATGGAAAAATAAGGGTTCAGTGCCCAACAATCAATGGATGAGAAGGTAACAATAATAAAAACAAAAAGATAACAACAGATAGTACTCGATGACATAGCCTAAACAACACTGCTGCTGAATCCACAAGTCCCCCAGCTGACTAGCCCTCAGCTAGCTAGCTCACCTCCTGTTCTTCCAAGGGAGAAGGAGGGGTGAGGAAGAGCCCTTTTAAAGCCAAAGGCTCCAGGCCACGCCCCTATGGCTGCCGGTAGACTGCTAGTCTCTCAGCTCCAGATGTTAAAGAAGAGGGAGTGCAGCACAGCGTCCAGGCAGGATGACACAGAGTTAGCTTGCCTCCTGTTCTTCCAAGGGAGGGGGGGTGAGGAAGAGCCCTTTTAAAGCCAAAGGCTCCAGGCCATGCCCCTCTGGCTGCCAGTAGACATTTGTAATATGTCCCTCATGCCTCTTCTGAAGCTTGGACATTACCATTATTCCTTCCATATATGGTCTTTGTTATAGAATTCTGAGCATCACTTTGCTTTGCAAGGGAAATTAATGCAATGGTCCTGTGGTTACTGCAATCCTTGGTGTCTTCTTTCTTGGAGAATGGAATGTGTAATCCAAATTAGGGGCCTTTGCAGACTGCCAGAAATAGTGCAAATCGAGTCCACTTTAACTGCCCTAAGTGCTAGGGAATCATGGGAACTGTAGTTTATTGTGGCACCAGACCTCTCTGACAGAGAAGGCTCAATGTCTCAGAAAAAAATACAATTCCCATGATTCCCTATCACTGAGCCAGGACAGTTAAAGTGGACTCAATTTGTATTATTTCTAGCACTCTGCAAAGGCCCTAGATTCCTTCTTTGTTGCTACATACCACCCAAAACAAGTCATCCTGTTTTTCATTTATTTAATTTCATTTGTATGATGCCTTTCTTCCAGACAGGACCCAAGGCAGCTCATATAAATGAAGCTGCTTTGCTTTGCTTTGCTACTGGAAATCCCATTGTGTAAAATATTACTCTTATTTTCTCTGGCATGGCATAAGCTCTATTTCTCACCATAAGCTTGAACTCTCATGAAAAGCCAAAAAGAGTAAAGTCCTATAGTATATTGAACATAACATAGAATGACATGACTTATTCGAAAGGTGATGATGATGAGCAGTGAAGTTGAAAACAGTAAGAAAAGTCAAAACAAAATGATCACACCTAATTTTATGTGAGCTGCATAAATAGCTTTCACATAACCAGAGATGATGGCAGTTTTCCAAGCACAGGCTCAAATTATAACTTTGTGCACTGAAATTCATGAAACTATAGGAGCAGTTTACTCCCCATCCCACTCCACAAGACAGAACTGTAACTATAACAATACCTTGTTCATCTACAGTGTTAAGTGATCCTGTTGGGATGGGATTTGTTGTTGATGTTGTTGTTATTCAGGTAGGGTTTTTTTCAGTTAAAAAGCACAAAACTTTTCATTTTTCTTGAGAGTTATATTCCTTCTAACTTGATTTGTGTGGGTTATTTTTAAGGGAAAACCCAAGATGAACAGGTCCATTGATTCATGAAGAGGGCTCAGACCGTAAAGGAATGGATTTGACTCTCAATTCACACATACCTGTGGTGCTAAACTAAGGTTGCTACTTCTTTCACTAGAGGAAATCCATATATTTTCAATTCAGGGCCGATGCAGACAGCCTGTTTGGGGCGGCTCTGGGCTGCCCTGGGAGCAGCGGATCGGGGCCACGGCACACCACAGACCTGATCCTCTTTTTTGCCGCCTCCAAAAGAGTAGCAAAATGTCGCTCCTTTGGGGGGGGGGGGGCAAAGGGCCGCCCTTAGAGCTGCTGTGGCATCTCTTTTGTACCCCTTTGGTGCAGTGTGTGCACACTCTGCGTCAAGAGGGTGCCCTGACACCGTGCGGACGTACGTGCTGTCGGGGCAGCCGGCGTGTGGTTGCCCTGCCCCAACTCCACCTCCAGGCCAGTTGGACATATTAAACATCTTTACATGCACATGGGAAGACACGGGGTGAACTTCCCACAATTCCTGTAGCTACCCATTCAACCTATATTTAGTTGCCCTATGGAACAGCTTTTGGGCTCCAGAGAGGGCTGTATCAGAAAAGGAAGGGTAAGAACATTCAGATTCCCTTGGCACTGGCTATGGACATCCACTGTTAGATTTTAACGTACACTTTTCCATGCAGAGTTTTTCATTCATTTGAAAAAGAAGGAAGGAGCCAAGAATAAATATACACCTAGATTACATTGGTTTTTTGAAGCCAAATCAAAATGAATGTTGTGTCTAGGGCACAATTTTCCCTATTTTCAGAAAAGCTGTCCCTATTGGGTCAGGGTTTGGTTTACTTAGGCCTGAAACACACGGGCCAAAAGTGCTGGCTTAAGGCCACATTGGGGGTGTGGTGTTTAGAGGAGCCCTGGTGGTTAAATGCCTGTACTGCAGCCACTTGCTCACAGACCACAAGGTTGCGAATTCAATACTAGCCAGGGCTCAAGCTAGACTCAGGCCTGCATCCTTCTGAGGTTGCTAAAATGAGTACCCAACTGTTGGGGGCAATGAGCTTACAGTTGCAAACCACTTAGACACCCATAGCACGGTATGAAGCGGTATATAAATGAAGCTGCTTTGCTTTTGCTTTAGATGACACACACCCCGAAAGTGGCTGGAAGCCATGTCGATGTCATGCAAGTAAGAAGAACAGGCCCCAAAAGAAGCAGATATAATCCATTCCTGGTGACTCGGTTTAGGACTGCAATATCAGCGTGGATCAGAACTAGGCCTATGTGGTCACCATGGTCCCCGCACAATCGGGGCTGGCATGGTCCTGGCATATTCCTTTTGACCCATCTGCTTTGGGCCAGAATCTTGCCATGATGATACTTCCTTTATGTAGTATCTACTGTCGGCAATAGTTGTATCAAATTTTCCATTGCCAAGGAATTAATATACCAATCTGCATAGTCAAATCCTCAAGTTATACAAAAACATCTTGTTTTCAATATCATCATGCTCAAGGACATTTTGAATGTGTAACTGTATGTATATATACTTGCCCAAAGTGGATAACACAACAACTTTTAATAATAGTTATGTTGCAAAGTCTTCTTAACATAGTTTTGGAAAACCTTGCCTGCATAAAATTGACTAAATCTGGAATAATCACCTATTTCCTTTTGATCTCTGTTTGGAACACAAAGGAGTGAGGGGAAGCAGAAATACCAATAAAGAAGAGTATTTGTGTATATAGCTATATCTAATACAAGAAACAGGCTTTGTACCCACATTGTTTGTGACAGTTTCCAAAAATAAGAATGGAAATTATGTTCTCAACTTTTTTAATTCTAGAACAACTAAATGATTGTAAGCTTTGCTTTGAAGTTGAATGTGCCCAAAATGAGTAACACGAGTGACTAATTTTCAAAAGATTACTTCTGTTCAGATATGAGCTGTTTCATACTGCTGTGAACAAGAGAGAAAATCTATACTTTAGCTGAAAAATATGCCAAAATATTGCTTTAGTTTTAATAGCAAGAATGTGCTAGATTCCCAAAACAACAATCCAAAAATATTATATACAAAGCCCTATTCAAAGGTTTGCCTTGTTCAAGATAACATTGAGACCCTGCTATTATGTTGGGGTATCCCATTCACGCATTTGCATTCAAGACATCCATAGAACACATCTTTGTTACCACATTGGATATAGCTATAAATGCCAAGTATAGTATTATACTGACTATTACAATACAGAAATATGGGACAAGATCCTGTTGGGTGGTTTTAAAGAAGCAACTTTGATGAGGGAATGCTCCTATGTCCAGCCTCCTCTCCCCCCACACCTCAAAACTGGTTCTAGGAAGAAACTCATGGAAACTGTTTTGGGACAGCATAAAGAGATACAAGGGAAAGGAGAGAGGAAGGAAGATGCATCCCATTAGCAGACATCTGACAGCATGAACTTGGATATGGGTCATGCTGTGTTGCTCTAAACTTGGATAAGGAGATCATTATCACAAAGGACAAGAAATGAAGACGAAAAAGAGATAAGCTTATATATGACTTCATAACTGGCAAACACACTTTTTTAGAACTGAAAACAGAAGTATAATAAAAGACAAAAAAACTGAATTTACTACTCCTGGTATAATCTACAGAAATTTAAATAAAGGTAACAAAGAATGAGTTGAACAGAAGCCTATTTTAGAATCGTAACCAACAGATGGCTACTTGGTACATGCAGTTTATGAGAGAGCTTGACAAAGAAAAAAAGCACAGGAATGATTCCAACATAGCTATGTGTACAGGAATGACAGGAATGAGCTTAATAATTGAGTCAGGAAATAAGAAGGTTATGGAGAGAAAGTATATATTTTATATATTCAGTACACACACACACACACACACAAAATGCCTGGATACACATGATCTGGATGTACAAGGGCTGTGCCTGGATTTTTCACACAGACACATTCACGTGTGTGTGTGCGCGTGTGTGTGTGTGTGTGAGAGAGAGAGAGAGAGAGAGAGAGAATCAGGCACAGCCCTCACACATCCAAATCATAGGCTGCATCTGCACTGCAGAAATAATCCAGTTTGACACCACTTTAAATGCCATAGCTCAATGTTGTGGAATTCTGGGAACTGTAGTTTTGTGAGACATTTAACTGTCTCTGTCAGAGAGCGCTGGTTCCACAACAAACTACAAATCCCAGAATTCTATAGCATTGAGCCATGACAGTTAAAATGGTGGCAGATTAGTTTATTTCTGCGGTGTGGATGCAGCCCAAACTAAGCTATCGTGCTTTAATTTCATTGAAACTGATGTAACATACTAACTTTGACTGACACAAGTTCTATTGGAGCCCCAGTGGCACAGTGGTTAAATGACTGTATTGCAGCCACTCGCTCACAAACCACAAGGTTGTGAGTTCAACACCAGCCAGGGGCTCAGGGTCAACTCAGCCTTAGATCCTTCCGAGATTGCTAAAATGAGTACCCAGATTGTTGGAGGCAATTAACTTACACATTGTAAACCACTTAGGGAGTGCTTAAGTACATTGACAAGCAGTATAGAAATGTACTTGCTATTGCTATTGCTATTGGGTTGAATCAATATTAAACTTAGAATAGACCCACATCATCATCATCATCATCATCATCATCATCATCATCATCATTATGTTTCTCACAAGGCATGGACAACAAATTAAAATATAGCAATAAATAGAGACATAACACAGTTAAAAGCATGAACACTATTTAAAATGCATGATAGTTAAGAACAATTTTTAAATATATACCTATTTAAAAGCAAACAAACCAGTTTTAAAAGCTGCTTTAACACTGGATTCTGGCTTCACAATAGACAGAGACACCCTGGATCCAAGACGAGTTACTTAACTGCTGCTAATGGAGTGTAAATGTTACTGTTTTTTGTCTCTGTCCCCACTTGGCCAAGAAGGAGAGTGGCCTTTGCCTGCAATGAGACCCCGCCAGACCAAATGAACAACAACAGAAACAATGTATGATACAAAAAGTGGGCCTGTGACTCTAACATTGTCACCTGTCTTCTCCAGCTTTTGTAAACAGCTTTTGTCTGATGAGGAAACCAGTGGAGCTTCAAAAGCTTGCATGATATATTTGTGCATTTTGGTTGGCCCATAAAGGTATCACTCTTTTTTTTATTTTGGTTTATTAAAAAATGTATTAGTCAATGGTGAGGGGAAAAAAATCATATATTTTGAAAAAATTCAAAAGTACATACATTTTGTTTAAAAAAATCACAAAGAAGTAAAGAAAATTTTCCATTAAGATTAAAAAAAAATATTTGTTTTCAGGTAGAAATCAGAGGATCTCACTGAGCTTAAGCTTTGATATATATCCATACCATTTGCATGTTTATGTAAAAGAAGGAAAGCTGCATCTAATAGAGGTGCCTGGTTTTTCTCTTTTTCTGGATAACAACTGAAACAACCCCTTTCACTATCATCACCAGTCTATGGGAGAGGTCTTCTAGTCCTCAAGAACAGCTTTGGAGGCCAGGAAGACTTAAGTGGGTCAGAAATAACAATGCATACAAAGTTGTGTAATTCTAGTTACTGCCTGAGAGTTTTATATGTATGTATAAATTAATTCTGTTTGTCTAGATTCTAGTTGAATCAGAATAAAGTTGACCCTGGAATCTATGAACCCTTGTTAATTCAACCACATTTGAGAATGACATGATTCAAACATTCATACTTGCAGCAGGATATATATACCTTATTACTCTAATTTCTTATTATAGGATAAATTTTTTTTGGGGGGGGGGTATGAAATCTTACCGGTAATATTGAGCTCTGTTTCCTGTCCTTCCACACACACACCACGCTTTATTATGATTCAACTTACATGCCTCCAGAATATGTAAGTACAGTTTGAACAATGTCAAGCTCTAGATAATGGATATTCATTTAAAATGCTGCCTATCAAATGCTGTTTTTTTCCCCTTTGCTGACACTGCCATAAGCTAATGTTATGTAATTTCAGTCAGTATAAATTGTTCAAGTACATATTTCATCTATACAAATGTATTCCTGCTTAAATTTACCTGAAGCAGTAGGCCAGATGTTGGTTTCATTCTTTGTTGAAACAACACACTTAATGTTCGGTTCTGTTGTTCCAGGTCAAAAACTCTTGTTTTCAGCTTCAAGCATTCCTCCCTCAAATCCTAAATAAAGAAGATCAACAAAAAGTAATATGAAATGAAATGTTACATGAACTTTGTATCACACTTAACAGAACATCTAGCTATTAAAAATTAAGATTAAAAATACATTTCAGCCCAAGTAGATCTAAGGATTAGATAGCATTTTAAAAAGGAGGTATACTAGTTCAGGCTAGTAGTTTTAGTATTTATTATCTTACAGTACAATCTTCTATAGGTATAGTTAGAAGAAAGCTCAAGTGAGTTCAGTTGGACTTACTTCCATGCATGGGTGCATAGGACTACAGTTAAAATAAATGCAATTTATAAAGTCTGCATACACAAGAATAAAAAAGAAATCATGAAATATATTTTAGACAGCTAGGATATTATTTCTTCAAGCAAGAAGTATAACCAACAGCACTTTAGAAGGACTCTAAAGTTGACGAAAGATGAGCCAACCCATGCCCATATTTCATTATGATCACAAGCAAAAAATGGAGAAACGAAATAACCAACGCCAGATGAAAGAAGATGGAAACTATACACAAGAGGGATAGCTGTATTTGCCATAACCTTTTCATTATAAATCAACTGACAGTGACAGCATATACATCCCTGGCTACTGATCTGTCTCGCTACAACTTCAATTTGCAGTCTAGTGTGTTGGTTCCAATGATACTCTAATGAAACTTGGAGGAAAAAATAGAGCACAGAAGCATTATATTACATGCAACATCTGGCTGCACAGGTACTGAAACATTAACCAGTATACAAATATTTCCGTGACATATGAGCACGATACTGAATTTTCTTTCTTGATTATCTGTTATCTTTCTTTCTTTGGTACAGAATTCAGGAATGGCATTGTGCATGTGGTGATCCAGACCAATTGCTATTACATTAAGGGGGCTGTTCTAAGCCAGCACTGGGAAATTTCTAGATTTGTGGGAATAAATCTTCTAATCTTCAGATAACTATTAAAAAGAGATAACAATTCAACTTTTCAATGGATGGTCAGGCACTGTAATAACTCTACATCTGTTCTATACAAAAGAACAGCTTTTATTAGAACCTTAGTGGAGAAGAACCAAATGCTGTGGTTCCAACAACCTGGACACACAGAGAGAGAGAGAGAGAGAGAGAAATTCAAGTACTTAGCATTAAAATTGAAAGCTTCAAAGACAGGGGAAGGAAAGGTGAATCTATCTGTGTTGGAAGAATTGTGCATTGCATTCTCCTGTATCTCCTTGGTTAGACAACGATTCTCTCCCTCTCTTTTTCTATCTAAATATGTGGCTCCTGTCACTCTTGGAGCCAGTTTAACAGCTCTCTCCCAATTAGTAATGTTCCAAATTTAACTTGGTGTTTTTAATAGTTTTTAATATTTTTCCACCCCTTCCACCCCTTAAATTTTATTTACAGTTTTCCTTTTTCTTCTTATTTTATTTTCTGTTTTAGTGATGTTTTAGTGATGTTGAGATAAAATTAGTGTTATAAATCTTCTCTTAGAAATCTTCTCTTATTTTCTCTTCTGTACTCCTTCTTTTATTCTTTATTTCCTCTTCTTCTGAATCCTCTTCTTCTTCTTCTTCTTCCTCCTCTACCTCCTCACTACTGGTTGTATTTCCTTCCTCAAGGTCCTCCACATCTTGATCTCATTCTTCCTCTTTTCTTTCATTCTTTCCTCTTCTTTTTGGTATATAATCTTCTTTGGATCCTTTTTCCACTCTTATACTTTCCTCGTCGACCCTTTCTTTTTCCTTTTGTCAGCTTCTAGAACGAGTCATTAATTGAGGTTCTTATCGGTATTCCTTTTCTCCCTTGCTTAATTTCTTTTTCATTTCCTTTGCCTTTTCTAATGTATCTGTCTTGTATTTTTTCTGTCTCCACATGAATGTCAATCCTTCGATGTTTGTCATATGTATTCAATTCTTCTTCTTTTTTAATAGTTGAGTCAGTGCCTTGTATTTTTGTCTTCCTAGCATTATAGATGGTGGTATATACTTGAATATTTTCATTTCCTTATTTTCTATCCTTAGTGTTGAGTCATAACTTTTTTTGGATTATCATATCCCTTACTTTAGTTCTGGTAAAACTTGGTGCTTTTCTTTCTCTCACATATGAAGAGTTGACCCTAAAGATTTTGTCAATCTCTGCTTCTATTCTCTTTTCCATGAATCCTAGATATTCCGTCATTGCTGTTGTCATAGTGCTATATAAATCCTCATTTGTTGACTCAGGCAGTCCTCTAATTTGAATGCACCTCTCCCTATATCTTAATTCATTTGTTAATTCCTTGAATCTTTGTTGTTCTTGTTTTAAATCTATTTCTTTTGTTATCTTTTCCAGATATGATGTCTTATCTTTCAGTTCCCCAACCTCTTTCTGCGTGTTTGATAGATCAATTGAAATCTTTTCTATTTTTTCCCCAAAGATATCTAATTCTTTTTTGAAATCCTTTCTTATTTCCTATCTCATTTCCTTGATTTCTTCTCTCAGTTCTAGCCTCATTTCTTTTAATTCTTCCTTCAATTCCTGTCTGATCTCCTTCATTTCCAATCTCATTTTCCTTATTTCTTCTAATAGAATTGTATTTTGATCTCTAATTCTTATAACTTCCTCTGTCGAGCCTCTCCTTTGTGTTGTCACTTGGATCTGAGATTGTATCATTCCTTTTTCCCCTGACACCATTGTAGTTTGATATTATCACTTAATATTTATTAAATTAAATTAATACTTAAACACTCACAGGAATTATCTATACCCACAATAATTATATGTACTTACAATCTATCAAACACCTTTTATATTTTAACCAAAGAAGATTGAAGGGGGGAGATAGAACATACAGATATTCAGGTAATCCCAAACAATTTATCCAAACAAAGTTAAGTGATATATGCAAATTCTATTCACCAATCAGATAATCTCAAACAATAATCAATAATAATAATCAGATATTCCCAAACAATTTATCCCAAAATAATTAAATGATATATACCAATTCTATTCACAATTCAGTTTTATTGCTTGCTAACATCTATGCCGAAGGGGGAGATAAAAGAAGGGTCAGGTCTGTAAAAATATCCTTGAAATACGTGCCAGGAAGATATTGATATGAGCATTGACCAGGATAGATCAACTGGAGTAGTGCGGGGCAAGGGGAGATATAGCATTAACAGAGTGGGGGTAAAATATAAGGGAAGAAGGGATCGATACATGAAATCCATCCCACCTTCCACTCACCCAGTTAGTCTGAAAGAACCGAGAGTTGCCCCAACCATACCACAGACCCTTACCTTGTTCCTTTGCAACGCCAGGTCAGTAAGGAACAAATCTCATGCCATCTATGATTTGTTGGAGGAGGAAAATGCCAACCTGACTTGTTTTACTGAAACCTGGCTGGGGGAGGATAGTAGTGTCACCTGGGTTAAGGCTCTCCCAGCCGGGTATACGGTTAAGGAGCAGGTTAGGGAAAGTGGGCGGGGGGGAGTGGCCTTGGTCCATAAGAGTACCATCACTTTGACCAGGAGACCTATCTGGAAAATGGATCACATCGAGTGTATTTACCTGACCATGAAAGCTAGGGACAGTCTGGGGATTCTGTTGGTATACCGTCCACCCCGTTGCTTAACAGACTCCTTGTTCTGACACAGCTGGTCTCGGAGCTGGTGCTGGAGTCCCACAGGCTCCTTGGTCTGGGGGACCTCAACATTCCCTTCGAGTCAGCTTAGTCGATCTGAAAGGCGCAGCCCGGGAGTTCATGACTTCCATGATAGCCATGGGCCTGTCCCAATTAGTTCAGGGTCCTACACATTGAGCTGGTAATACACTTGATGTGGTCTTTTGTACGGATCAGAAATATCCATGGGCAGAAGTGACTCAAATTTCTGCCCTGTCATGGATGGACAATTTTCTGGTCAAGGCAGGACTCGAGGTCACTACCCATACCCCCCTCGGGGGTGGAGGACCTATTAAAATGGTCCTCCCTCAAAAGGTTCCAGGAAGCCTTAGAGGGTTTTATGGTTGGGAACGACGGCGATCCTGTCAAAGCTCTGGTTGATACCTGGAACAACGATCTTACCAGAGCTGTAAGCTCCTGAGAGTCCTTACCAACTCGCTTCGTATAAAAAACCATGGTACACGGAAAATTTTCGGCAAATGAAGCGGGTTGTGCAATGACTGGAGTGCCGCTGGCGGAAACATCGACATTTATCTGACAAGGCACTCCTAAGAAACCATTTGGACTCTTATGGGGTGGCAATGGATTCAGCAAAGAAATTTTTCTATGCTGCACGTATTGCATCTGTAAAGTCCTGTCCAGCAGAGCTGTTCAGGGTGGTAAAAGAATTAACACAATTGCCTCCCATCCTGAACTTACTATTGGAACCAAGTAAGCCTGCTGTGATGCTTTTAACAACTTTTTAATATATAAAATCTCTCAGATAAGGGTCGATCTAGATACCGGCATTATAACGGAACCAATAAGAGAGATGTCCAGGGACTCTGTGGACTGTATTAAACTGGATCGATTTGAGTTTGTAAATACCAACGAAGTGGACAAGCTTCTTGGAAGTGTTAGGAAGACAACATGTCCTCTCGATCCTTGCCCATCATGGCTAACTGTCCAGGGAGGAGATGCAGTAAAATTGTTGCTGCAGTGCAAAATTAATACATCTCTCAGGAGGGCAAATTTCCACCCAGCTTAAAATAAGCAGTAGTTGAACCGCTCCTGAAAAAGCACTCCCTTGACTCCCTGGTTAGAACCAACTATAGACCGGTCTCTTTATTACCATTTCTGGGCAAGGTGATTGACAGGACAGTCGCCTTCCAACGCCAGGCAGTCTTGGATGAAGCTGATTATCTGGACCCATTTCAAACCAGCTTCAGGGCGGGATACGGAGTTGAGACTGCCATGGTCTCCTTAGTCGATGACCTCCATCTGGGTATTGACAGGGGAAGTGTGACCCTGTTGGTGCTCTTGGACATCTCAGCGGCATTCGATACCATAGACCATGGTAGTGGGCGGGGGGACGCCTGAGGGAGTTAGGTATTGGGGGCAGTGAGCTCCAGTGGCTCCAGTCCTACCTCTCAGGCAGATCCCAGATGGTGAGGCTGGGGGACAGTTGCTCCTATGAAAGCATACTCTGAAAGCATACTCTGAAAGCATGCTTCTCTGAAAGTTGCTCCTATGAAAGCATACTCTGAAAACATTCAGTGAAACAAGCAACAACAGAACAATACACAGTTTACATGGGAATCACTCCTCCCTACCCAGGGTCTCACAGTATATATAGACCCACTCCCTTCCATTCCAGTATTCTCTGAAAATGCCAGACACAGATGCTGGCGAAACGTCAGAAAGAAACTCTTCTAGAACATGGCAACACAGCCCAAAAAACCCACAAAAAACTATGGATGCCAGCCATGAAAGCCTACGACTTCACAATAATTGGTATGTTTATTTACAACTGAAGGATAGATTTAATATAGATCAAAGAAAAGAAGGGTTTGAAGAAAGTAAGACAAACTTGGATGAAATAATAACAAATAAAGACGGCCACCATGTGTCAAAATATTATAAATTATTTAAGGAAAGGAATTTAGAACCAGAAACAATTAAACATGTAATGGTGAAATGGTCAAAAGATCTAGGGGAAAACATACAGTTTGAACATTGGGGAAAAGCATGGAAATTAACAAATAAGTTCACCTTGTGTCAAGACCTGAAATAAAACTTCCTGAAAATGATGCACCATTGGTATTTACATCCAACTAAATTAAATAACATGTATAAGACAGGAGTCTCAAAGTGCTGGAAGTGCCAAAAAGGTGAGGGAACATTCCACCATATGTGGTGGAAATGTAAGCTCGCAAAGAAATATTGGAGTAAGATTTATAGGAAAATTATACAAATATTACAAGTTGAAATTCCATGGTGTCCATTTTTTTTTATTAAATATGATGCATGATATAGATGGAAAAACAGGAAAAAATTGGAAAGGTACTGTTATATATGGTATCAACAGCAAGGATTGTATTCGCAAAATATTGGAGAAAAAGGGAAGTGCCTAGTATAGAAGAGTGGCTCATTCAATTAAAAGATATGATAAACATTTTTAATGGCCCTAATTCAGAACAGGTCAGCAGATATGATAGAAAAGCAATGGGAATTAGTTAATAATTATGATTATATATATATATATATATATATATTAAAAAAATTAAGAGATTGATGTAAACTTTCTAGTTTATTAAAGAATAAAGAGAAATTGATATAATAAAGAGGTAAAATTAAACAATAAATGGCCAGGGAAAAATCAAATAAGCTAAAACTTCTGGATAATAACTCAGTTATTTTTACAAATCAGTTATAGGGAGGTGGTAATCTATAAAAAATTGGTGAATTTAAAGAAAGATAATGCTGGAAATATAAGAATTCTTTTTGTGTGTGTGTGTGTGTGAAAGATATTAAAGTCCTAGAGATAGTTCAGTTAGAAAGAAACAATTTTTGATTATGTAAGGTGAAGTCATCTGGGAAATAAGAAATCGATAAATATTCAATTATTTAAAGATAGATATGTTTTGTTTAATGTTTTAATGTCTAATGTTTGTGTATGTATTTGTAATGTTTGTTTATGTGAACTTGTTTATATGTATATATGTATATATGTATTTGTTTTTTTTTATGTTTATGTAAACTTTTAGTTTTATACAATAAAAAATATTTTTAAAAAACCAACAAATTTCACTTGGTGAATGGTATAAACTAAGGCCATAAGTTCATTGTGTTGTTTATTTATAAGAAAAATGGAATAAACCAAATATTTTCACTACACTATAATTAAAATTAGTGAAGGCCACTTGGGGCTAGAAAAAGTTCATTCAAATGGTAGATCTGGCCTACAGGATGCTGGTTACCTACCCCTAGGTCAGAACCTGAAAAATTACCCTTCTGAGCCACAGGTCCCAGAATATTGTCAGCAAGCATAGTCACTGACTTCCTATTCATTCATCAACAGCATTAGCCACATCTAAAGTGCATGAACCTGCGGAAGCAACAGGTCAGAATGGGAAATGGTGGTCTAAAATGACTTAAAGGTTTTTATCTTTTCTTGTGCTGCTGTGCCAAGGCCAGAGCAGTGACCAGGAAAAAAAGAAGTAACACAATGAGACACTTTTGTTAAAAGAAATAGCTGGGTGGGGAGAGCCCAAACCCATACTTTAGCTTTAATTCAAAGGTAACTCTCAACGAATTATGAAGTCATTTTGCCTGAGCACATTACAAAGGGAATGCATATTTAAAGTACCCCTACGGCTTTCCAAGTTATATATTCTCTGCCTTCTAAAGTGACAAGGAGGCAATGATATCTTTTATTTGAAGTGTAACAAAATTCCAAATCCTTTAATTCAGCAAACAGAAGTCCCTGTTAATAACTGAATCATCTCAGACCTCTTATGGGGAAACTATTATATATTTTCTGTTTAACCAAGCAAAAGGAGTACTGCCAGTCTTTATGAGGTTCTAAAAAAATAACTAAGGCATCGAAAGGCTAGCTTCCCCAATTAAAGCTGAAAGCAGCAGACACAGTAAGAATATTACTTCATGAGAACTGGTTAATTTAAACTACCCACAGACAAAGCAAAACCTCCTGGGCATAATTTCTTTTTAAAAACCTACATTTTGACATTTCCTGCCCCTCTGTACTTTAAAGATTAAGATATAATTTGCTAGATACCCCAATTATTGAACAAAGTGTTTCAACACTAGAGTTATTCATAGACAGATTTTTAAAAATCAGTCCTAGTGGTATATTAGCATAATATGATTTTCTTGAGAAACAGATTAAAATAGATATTAAAAATAGAAATATACATTTAAAAGTTTTTATTAACCCAGTTACATCCTTCTTAATGAATATCTGTATCCCCCTAGCAATTTGTGCCTGACACATCCTAGGTCCTAGACCTTTCTTCCTTTTTCCTAGGAATTTACTCCATTTTGAGGCCACATTATTGCTAACTGCAGCTATTTCTCTTATATGAAATTTCATCACCTGAAAGTTCTTGAAAATTTGCTTTCTAAATTTAAAAAACTGCACCCAGTGCCTACTAGGTGCACAAGAAAAATGAACAATAAAGAAATGATTAAAATTTCTCATATACCTAAGAAACCCAAGGAACAAAAGAGTGAGGGCAAACTAATGAAATAACATTTGAGAGCTGTATTCAAATTAAGAATAACAAAGCACTGATTCAAAATGAAGATCTACCAGCACAGAAGAACCATTACCGCTAATTTAAAATCACATAAAGTGCCATTTCTTTCCAACAGAATTCCACAAAAGGGGCTGTTACCAAAACTGTGGTCAAGAAATTAGAAGATTAGGATTGGGAAGAGTAGCTATGAGAGAACTGGACAAGATAATAAAGTGTAAAGATATAACTCTGAACACTAAAGTGAGGATCATCCAAGCCATTGTATTCCCCATTACCATGTACAGATGTCAGAGCTGGACAAGGAAGAAAGCTGATAGAAAGAAAATTAACTCATCTGAGATGTGGTGCTAGAGAAGAGTCCTAAGGATACGATGGACAGCAAAAAAAGACAAACAAATAGGTCCTTGAACATATTAAGCCTGAACTCTCCCTGCAAGCCAAGATGTCAAAAGTGAGGCTGTCGTACTTTGGCCATATCATGAGAAGGCATGACGAGAAAAGACAATGATGCTAGGAAAGGTAGGAAGAAGCAGAAAGAGAGGCAGATCACATCAGATGGTTAGACTCAATCAAGGAGGCCATGGGTCTGAAACTGCAGGAACTGTGTAGAACTGTTGATGATAGGGAGAACAGGAGATGTCCCAGCTACAAGGTTGTAGTGGGTCAAGGATGACTCAAGGGCAGTTAACAACAAACAAACAAACAAACAAACAAACAAACAAACAGGTAAATTCTCAGGACCCCTTTGTCACACTAAGTGTTCACTCATATAATATAAACCTCCAAGGATTATTGTAAATCATTCAACCATTCCTAAAGAAAGGGTCAGGTCTTCAGATAGCAGAAAGAGCACTTTGATTTGTGCCTAGGCACAAACAGGAAGACAGTAAAGGTTTTCCAAGAAGGTCCACAATGCACACTTGTGAGTAAGTCCCACACCCTCCAACATTTCACAGATGAAAACTAGGACATGTGTAGTCAGGCAATATCAGAGAGTGGTCAAGTTGGTGAGAGTTATTAATGAGGATAAACACACAAACTAGGAACGTTTGCGTCAGTTTGGTTTTGTCTGAGCCTACTGGGAAGGGCAACACTTCATCCTCTCCTCTCCTCTCCTCCTTGCTGAATTAATTGCAAACTACTTCTGTAGTATCAAGCCTGAAAATGGCAGATAAGCAACTTTAAGGTGATAGAATACCAGTTCCCTGTGAGCTACCAGGGGAGTAGGGCTATTGACTTCAAGTCTTGCTTGTGGGCTTCCCAGCATTATCTGTTTGACCACTGTATGAAACAGGATGTTGGATTAGATAGTCCCTTGGTCTGGTTTGGTCCTTTGGCCTGAAGAATGGCTTTATTTATGTTTCTGCATGTCAGGAATGTTCAGATGAGAGATCCTTAAAAAAAACTTTTAAAATGTCCACAGCATGAAACATAATGGCCATAGAGTTCCAGCCACAGAAGCCACTGAATTATCTCAGTTATAATATAACGAATATGAGTTAGAAGCTTATTTGCCTTAAAATGTTCCAGCAAACCTAAGATATTTCCTGAGTATGTTTATGACTGTTTGCTAGATTGTTATTCTTCCTTCAGTTTTTAGATGGCTCTTAAGTAAAACAGTAACTTGTGGAAATGAAGGAAAGAAAGGGGGTGGGGAAAACATAAAAAAATAGCATGCTCTGAGGCAGAACTCCCAATTTAATATATTTTCCTTCATATTTCTGCCCCAAAGCTGGGCTCACTGGAGGAATTCTGTATGTTGTATAAGGAATGATCTCTTCCAAAGTGCCCATTTCAAAATATAAATTCAATCTCAAGGATTCAGTGACATTGATAAATCACTCAGGGTTTCACTCTCTCCATTGCTGTCGCCCTGATCTCTCAGTGGATCTACAGCCATCTCATACACTTCTAGGCCTTGCAGTAGTTCATTCCTTACACTCTTATACAATGTGCTTAATTTAAACATAAAAAAATATATCACTCCTTCCGGAGCAATTTAAAATTCATGATATAATATACATGGCTGGTGTTACTACCAAGTATTACTCTTCTGGAGCCTTTGAGAGCTCTTCAGATTCCCTCTGTATCTCATGGTACCCCTGGAGGGTATTATCTCTTAGTGACATTATCTGTTCTGTTTTACAGCAGTGTGGCAGAAGACTTATCTGTTTACTAGTTATTACTTGGATTTGTGTAAGAGCCATTTGTGACTGACCAGAAGAGCCTAATTTGCTATTTACTGTAGAGTATCGTCTTCTTGTCCTTTCTTATAAATGGGCTTGGCCCAAATGACATTAGGAAGGCCAGAACAGTTAACATTCATTAACATTTAGACTGCTGCCTTGCGTTTCCCCTTCAGGATATTAAATTAGCTAGTGTTATTCAGAAGTAGCCAAGCATCTGTTAAATTCCATCAATACTAAGCAAATCACATTATTAAATACATTTTAATCTATACTCTTAGTCCATTCATAAGGACTTTACAACACTTGTGGGTTTGTGTCTTCTGAAGCTGACAAAAGAAGTTGTCCTGAGCCAAATCTCAGTCCTAAAGGAATTATAAATAACTCATAAAAATTATTTTATCATTCCATTTGTACACACAATATTTTGTCAGTTTTGAAAAAGAGAGAGTAACATTTTCTAAATATACTGAGGCTGGTAAAGATGCCATCTTGTATGAACTTTTATTTTGGAGAAAGTTAATCTGCCTCTTGTGGACATTCATATACATGAACTATTTAGCTGCATGACAATGGAATTTGAATAGATTGCTAATTTGTTCCTGGGATGATAAATTTCTTTAAGTTCTCTCCAGATAATTTATAAAAGATAGTTAAATGATAAATTAGACATTCCTATGCAGGCAAGCTTTTTGAAATCATGAAAGCTGATTTTACTTTGGGAGGGATTCTTTTAGATTATGTTTTGAACTTTTGTATATTTTATGTGATTTTATATTGGATATGTTTTAAATGTTTTGAATTTTATTGCCATTTTAAATATTTTATCTGTGAGCCACCTTGGGTCCTTCCGGGAAGAAAGGTGGTATATAAAATAAATAAATAAATAAATAAATAAATAAATAAATAAAATCCAACAACAAATTCAATTTATACTGCTGTAAGTTTCCTCCTACAGCTTGCCTAAGATTATCATCTAAAGCAAATTGAATTTATTATGGGATAGAAAGGTAAATGAGGAAAGTTCATCATAAATACATGCATACGTGTCTCCACCAAGTTGTTTCACTCTCCCCTGATACCTGCACACACACACAGACAAACACATGATAGATGGCTCCCAGTAAGCATCAAGGATGGTAAATTGTAGCTCACAGGTAGGCCACATAGTTTTAGTCATTCAATTTAAAAAAATAATAATTCTCATACAGAAGAACAAAGAATCTCAAGCACTTTCTTGTCACTTAATGAAATCATAAGAGTTTTTCATTTTTCATTTTTTTTTGCAGTTCAGGAACCTGCAAAAATGTAAAGAAAAAATGCATATAAATAATGTCTTTTGCAAAAAAAAAAATGAAAATAAGTATAGATGCTTTGTTTTTTTGTTTGTTTTGGCTACAGATGTAATTGTTATAGTAGTTGAGCAATTAATGCAGCTGGCTTGGATGCCACCTTGGGAGAAATGTATTAACACACATAAAGTAAGATAACCTTGGTCAGAGACAGTGTGTAGAAATGTCCAAACTACTGCAAAGAACAAATTAGAAATAATTGCCAATATCCTGCATTGCTGGACACAACTATGACTACTGAGCTCCATCTTGTTGTTGTTGTTAACTGCCCTCAAGTCAAGCTCAACCCCGTGGCAACCCAATGGATAAGCCATCTCCAAGACCCTCTGCCCTCCACTGCTTTGCTTAAATCCTGCAAACCCATACCCATGACCTCCTTAATAGAGTCCATCCATCTAGCATGTGGTCTTCCTCTCTTCCTACTTCCCTCCACCTTTCCCAGCATAGCTGTCTTTTCCAATGGGCCTTCTCTTCTCATGATGTGTTTGAAGTACAACAGCCTCAGTGTGGTCATCTTGGCTTCCAGGGAGGTTTTCAGCTAGATCTGCTCTGGGACCCATTTGTTTGTCTTTTTGGCTCTCCACAGGATCCTCAACACTCTTCTCCAGCATCACATCTCAAAGGACTTGATTTTCTTCCTATAATCTTTCTTAACTGTCCAGCTCTCACATCCATACATGGTAACAGAGAATACAATGGCTTGTATGATTCTAACTTTTGTGCTGAGTTGTATATCTTTGCATTTTAGAATCTTTTCTAGTTCTTTCATAGCCACCCTTCCCATTCTTAGTCTTCTTCTGATTTCCTTACTGCAGTCCTCATTTCTATCAATGTTTGATCCCAGGTATGGGAATTCTTTTACTATTTCTATTTCTTCATTGTCTAGGTTGAACTTGTGGAGTTCTTCGGTAGTCATTATTTTTGTTTTCTTTATGTTTAGCATTAAGCCTGCCTTAGCACTTTCTTCTTTGATCTTCCTTAGTAGGTGTTCCAGGTCTGTGAGGTTTTCTGCTAGTATTATGGTGTCATCTGCATATCTTAGATTGTTGATGTTCCTTCCTCCTATTTTCACTCCTCCTTCTTCTGTGTCCAAGCCTGTTTTTCTTATAATATGTTCTGCATACAAGTTGAATAGATAGGGTGAAAGGATGTCTGCTTGACATCCTGTGTTGATATGCTGTCAATTTCTTCCTGTACTCCTTCATAGAATCTATAAATTTCTTCCTGTTCCGCCTCTGTAGTTGGTGCATATACTTGAATTATGGTGATATTCATAGGTTTGCAGTGGAGCCTTACCGAAATGATTCAGTCTTATTTTGCATTGTATCCTCCGACTGCTTTTGCCACATCTTTTCTTAGTATGAAAAGGGTTAGGGTTCTTGTCTTTTCATTCCCTGAGTAGAACATTGTATGGTTGTCTGATTCAAAGTGGCCTGTTCCTGTCCATTTTAAGTCACCCCCAGTACTATTATGTTCATATGTTCCAGTTCCATTTTTACTATGTCTAGTTTCCCTTGGCTCATGCTTCTCACATACTACATCCCTATCTTATGTGTAATGCTGCTTTGGATGCCAATTGCCTTTCTAAGGGTGTCTGCTATTTGTCTTGGCATCTTTCTTATGCCCTTGGCTAATCTTGCAAGTGTGATTTCCCCTTATCTCCCCCTTCTTCCCTTTCTGTTAATGCTCTGATCCTGCCTGTGTCTCACTTGGGATGTCTCATTGTAGGGTTTACTAGTCGATGGGGTTACACAAGGAGGGCCACCTACATCTCCTTGTGCACAGTGCCAACCACTGTAGTTATATCTGATAATACTACCCCGCCCCCACAAAATATACCTTTTCAATGAAGCAGAGGCCCAATTAAAGTGTTTCTAAGATATTGCAAATCTGGACACTTGGCAATTATTTCTGCAGGACTCTCCCAGTTGTGGGACTTGTTGAGGACAAACAGGTGGATAGACTCCCATGGGGTCCTCCTGCAACTGCTTCTCTCAACATGCCTCACAACCTGGAAAGCACACCACCCTGACCTGTAGGACACTGGAAACCCTTGAACTGGAGCTCTACTTTGCTGAAGGGGTAGGTTTTAGGGCTAATATTTAGTTGTAAACTACAATAAACATGAATTCCAAAAATCACAATATAATGGGTTCAACTTACAATCGCATAACTACTGAACAAGATACTAGCCAAAGGGTTTCAGGGAGGTCTGGTGTAATTGTACACCAGAATTTCTTGCAGGCCACCTACTTTTACCATAAAGCCAACAGTTTTGCAGAAATACTGAAATCCTCTCATGACATCACAGTGATCAACTTTAGGAAGGATTTTGGTTCAAATTCCCAGAGGGTGATTTTTCAAACCAATCCATTTCAGGATAAAAATAAGATTATGCTTTGATTAGAGATATGATAAAGAAACTGAATAAAGGATTTATCTGTGTAATAAAAATACATGAGCTTGTATGAAGCTGAGCCATTACCAGCAATGATGCTAAAGGCCACACCTGCATGTGTCTTTGTATCTTACATGTAGACTTCTTAAAACTTCAAACTGCATCAGCTTGGGTGGGTTATAATTAATGTGATCAGAGAAAGTACGGAGGAATAATTAATTTAAGCCTTTCCTCCCCTGCTGCAGTCCTGAAGAAAATCCCTCTTCAGAAGCTGGTATTTGCTTTGGGCAGAAATCTCCCACTGACACCATTTAAAAAACAACAACAACTTTCAGACAGCTAGATTTTTTCTTTATGACTGTATACTTGTTGCCCAGATTTCCCAGTTTATGGGACATCCTGCTAGGCATGAGAATGCTGCATTCACAAATGGAGTGGGGTGAGGTGGGAGTTTAGGATTGGTTCTTATAACTGGCCATGACTAAGGCTGCAACTGCACTGCACAAGTAATACAGTTTGACACCACTTTAATTACCATGGCTCCATGCTATGGAATTCTGGGATTTGTAGTTTTGTGAGATGTTTTGATCAGAGAGCTCTGATGTCACACCAAACTATAGACTTAGGCAGACGGCTTATTAAGGCGTCCTGGAAGCAGGGAAGAGGAGGGGCAGCTGCCCGCTCGGCGCCCTTTCCTCCTCCCGAGGTCGTCCTTGGAGCCGCCGGCCCTCTGCACGGCCGGCACTCCGGGGGCAACCTCCCGCCGCAGTGTCCGCACACGCTGCGGCGGATAAGTCAGTGAAACTGCGCCTCACGCTTTTGGCTGCCTCGGTCCTGCAGTGCACCTTCCCGGGGTGGCGCAGAGCCGCCAGTCTGCTTCCCCCCTATAGATCTCAGGATTCCATAGGATAGAGCCATGACAGTTAAAACAGTGTCAAACGGGAAAAAGGAGCCCTGGTGGTGTAGTGATTAAATGCCGCTACTGCAGCCAAAAGGTTGTGAGTTTGATCCCAGGTGCTCCAAGGTTGACTCAGCCTTCCATCCTTTCATAGGTTGGTAAAATGAGTACCCAGCTTGTTGGGGGAAATTAGCTTACAAATTGCAAACCACTTAGCGAGCATTGAGTTCACTGATAAACTGTATAGAAATTACATGCTGTTGCTATTGCTATTAATTCTGCAGTATGACAGAAGTCTGAGAAAGGATTTTTTTCAACTGGAGTCTGGCAACTAAAAAATAAAAGAGTCAATAGTATTTATTTGTCTGATTTATATTATTCCTTTATCTGAGCACTATTATCCAAAGCTGCTTGATCCCCCCCCCCCCCCAAAAAAAGGCCTATTACAATAGCCTAAGTCCGACTTATGCCATTGTAGGTCACTTTTTGGTCACAGCAGATATTAGAATTCTCTATGACTTCACACAATATCTAAAATTTCTCCAGCCTGCCATTCAGCTGCAGGACCACCCTGTTCACCAGTTATTTAGTGACTTTTGGATAACAGGAGGCATCAGTGAATCAGAGCAGTCTTGGTTTATGTCATAACTGTTTTGCATCTGTCTTTAGGGACATACTCAGTTCTCCTATGTTTCCTGATCACTAGTCACTAAATGGCTGTGGGAGGGGGCTGCTGCTACTCAAAAGTGGGTTTGTGGGTGAAGAGGGGAAATGTAGCATAGTTTACATGCAAAACCTTTATGCTACATCATGACAAGGATCTTAATCAAGAAATGTTCTCTGTTATTTAGTGAAGAGAAATTGTGAATCTTCATAAGATTACCTCCAACTCATCCTATTATTATTATTATTTTATTATTATTATTATTGAGGTGCTTTTTCATATTACACATAACATTTATTTCCTATAAGAATGTTATAATAAAAAGAAAGCATTTGTGTGTGTGTATGTCTCCACCACACCTCTAAGCTCATGAAACCAAGCTATATTAAAAAAATGGGATAGATACTAAAGAGATCCTGGGACCATGCATCTCAAAGTTATTTTATTTTAAAAACTGGTGAATTTTAGAATTAAATATCCATGTGTATCCTGCTATACCACCCTCAGCTTTGAGGTACTTCACTAACTAGGAGAGATAAAGTTCTAGGATGGCCTGGAAAATTTACCTCTCCACAGGGCCTCTAGGCTGTTCTGTGCGCTCTTTGTTAGCAGGCCCCCAAATTTTTCAAATGCTCAGAAAAAGAAAGAAAAAGAAAGAAATTCTGAAAAGAGAGTCTGGTAAGGAGAGGAAAATGAGCAGCGGGAAAGTCTGAATGAGAGATAAAAAGATCAAAATGGAATAAAAGAGAAGAAGCAAAAGGACAGAGCACCCTGGAAGATGTGGATTAAAACATTTCTAGTGAATCTATAATTTTTCCTAGTTTTTAGTAAAGATGCTTGATATCTCCAGTTATTTACCCTTTGATAGTTCTAGTTTATGACTTTTAAACACACACAGCAAAAAGGATAAATTACTCACCTTCTGAGTAAGCAGTGCTTGTACAACCTGGTTGGCCACCTGTGTAAGAAATAAAGTACAGTACATTTAAGCTATATATCATATTAATTTTCTTAGTGTACATTGAGGCAATCTTTTTGAGGTACTAGCTGACTTTAATTGTCATACAAAGTATTAATTAACAAATATACAAACATATTTTTAAAAACAAAAGGTACGCTTTTCAATGTTTGCATTTATTTCATGCATCTTTTTATGTAAGAGTTTCTATAGGCATATCTATTACTATGCTCTTAGGAGCATTACTTTCTGAAAGCAAAGTACTACTTTGTATATGATATTTATTAATGTGAATCCATATATATATATATATAATGCTGCCATTTATGAATAAAATTCCTTTCTTTTCAAGAATTTCATTTCAAAAAATAGTTCACAAATATGAACTTAAATGAGCAAAAACTCAAAGTAAGTTGTCTTTATAAATGATTTTATTCTTATATGATCCAAGAATGTGACTTGACTCATAATCTAATAAAATCACCCAATACTGTTTTTCTCTGAAGATGTCAGCCACAGATGCTGGCGAAACGTCAGGAATAAACTCTTTTAGAACACAGGCACATAGCCTGAAAAACCCACAAAAAATAATAATACTGTTTTCTCTTTCCAAAACCAGTCTCTAACCTAAGGCAAAAAAAGAAAGGAAAAGACAGATAAAATAGTTCAGTATGTGATTTAACAGAAGACACAGAGTGATAATAACCCATAGGAACAAATGTACTATATCTCTGAAATCCACTTGCATTGCCCTGACATATAATGGTGCTCCTTCTGCCTTGTACTTTCAATTTTAATGCTGTCTGGCTTACCTGTAAATGTAACAAATCCTCTAATACCTCATTATTTTTCTTAGTGACTTGAGGTTACTGTACAAAAATAAATAAAATAATACCAAAATCCTAAAAGGGTCTCTGTGTGTCCAATACAGAGTTCTGCCTATACTGTCACTGTAAGACAGAAGCCAGGGGCCACATCAACTTCCAATGAGATCTTGGGGGGGCTGAACCCATTACATGCACACCATTTCTCTGCATTTGGCTCTGATACTCCACTCCAGCTGCAAGAGCTGTACAGAGTGGCATAAACAGAGGGCAGACTCTATCTCTATTAAATATCTTAAATACTCACTTCTAAAATGAGTGTTTAAAATTAAGGGTGTTAATTAAACTAAGCATCTTTTGTTTAAAAAGAAAACTTATGAGCCAGTATAAAGACAGACAGTTCAACTAATACATCAAGACAAAGAGTTACCAAACACTCCATGAAGCAGCGGGCAGACTTACCTACCTACCAACATGAGTGCTCAGCACTGAATGTATAAGTTGCACCTCCTAAGATCAAATCAATGCTATGGTATGCCACCCAGTGGCTTCCTGACTTGCACATCGTATTTGAAATGCTTTTGACAAATATCAGTTCTGCAGCTCCCCTTGATAAGGCTGAGTATTCAAGTTGAGATACTTCTATGATTTCATTTAGCATTCAGGGGGAAAATTCTTTTTGACAAACCTAGATTCAGCCTTTGGCTTCAACGTTATTTTTATAATCACATAACCACCACAGACAGATGAATCCATTAGCTTAATTTGTTGTAATTGGATTAGACTACACTCTCTAAGTGGAGCTGCCCTTAAAAATTGTTCAGAAGCTACAGCTTTTGCAAAATGCAGCAGCCAGACTGGTGTTGAGTGTGATTTTTAGAGACCACACATCATCTCATCATAGGGTTTTCACGGTAGAACACTTCAGGAGTTGTTTATCATTGCATTTCTCTGTGCAGTACTAACAAGCATTAGATATGGTGTCACTGTCTTGGAGACATCCTCTGCCAGTATCATCACCACCTCCAGAACTGCTGTGGTCCACTGGCTGTTTGGCATGTTTAGTCTAGCTCAGGGGTAGGCAACCTAAGGGCCGGGGGGCTGGATGCGGACCCCGAGGCCTTTAGACCGGCCCCAGGCCGGTCCTGCCACCGCCACCGCTGCTGCCCCCCACCGTCGCCGCCACCCACCATGATGATATTGATTATTGTTGTTATTACTTGTTCTTGGGGTTTTCTTGGCAAAATCTCCACAGGGGTTTTGCCATGGCTTTTCTGGGGCTGAGAGAGTGTGCATGCATATTTTTAAAAAAATTTAATTTTTTAAAAAAAATAATATTTTATTTATTTATTTATTTTTGGTGCTCCCCCCCCCCCAATTGTCTGAGGAACAGCAACCCGGGCCCCGGCTCAAAAGGGTTGCCTACCCCTGGTCTAGCTCCTGGTCTGACATGGGAGACCCTACCAGCACCACTGCTGCTGTCAGCATAATCTCTTGCCTCACAGTAACATTCAGTCCCACCTCCAAAGAAAGGTAGTGCAGCATAACACTGGTCTTATAAGAATTGCACTGGCTTCCAATTTGCTTCCAAGCTCAATTCAAGGTGTCATTTTTGACCTATAAAATCTTGAACAGATTGGAGTCAGTTTATATATTTTCTTCTAAAATATGGATGTTTAAATAGAAATGAAATAATTTATTTAGCAATCAATACAGAAGCAATTCATTGGAAAGAGCAAAAATATGTGAACAAAGAAACAATACAGTTCTAACAAATAAATGCAGTAGATTTAAACAACATTTTTTGAGGCTGTGGTCCATCACTGAAGTAATGATTAAGAGGAAACTGAATACTATAGAGTTTGTCATGTGTTTGTGTGCAGTTTTAGTTATAATTCCTAATTTAGCAAGTCAATTTATCCATTAGAGCCAGATGCCACACCTTGCTTTTTCTGTGGTCTAATTCTTTCCAGTCGTCTGCTATAACATTCTAGATATCTAATATATGCCATTTCTACATGTTTTCCCTGAATATAAGTATTTTTTTCACCAATGTACTTCATTATCTGAATGTATACATTGCTGTACACATTATTTGGACTGAGAATTGCACCATGAAAAATGGAAAAGGTTGAAAACAAAAGATAAATTTAATTCATGTTTATGTATTGATTTGGGAAGCATGAATTGGGTCAAATGTCAATGGATGCAAAATAAATAAATAACTGTTCCATTCTAATGAGTAACAATACAGGGTACAAACATGACAATGTTTGATCATGAGGTTTGAAAGTGGATTTTTTAACTAGCAAATTTAAGTTTGTAAGCTAAAATAAAATTATCACTTGAGTCTATAAAAAGTGAATAGACTTAAAAGATACAATGGAAGTAAATGAGTTCAATCTTTTGGCATCTGTTTACTCCTGCTTCATTGATTGCACTTCCAGGGAAATGTCTCCAACTGAATCCAAGACTCTACTGGCGGTTCTTTTCTCCATTCTTTCAACTAGGGCACGAAACAGATGGGCAGAGGGAGCAGCTTCTAACCGCTCTGCGGATGTAGTGTTTACATGACGCACACTGCCAGAGCACCTGGAAGCTGCTCTGGGGCCATGCCAGGGATGCCTAAGGTGGCCCAAAACCAGCCCCCAAAGCAGCAGCTTTTTTCCACTCCTTGTTGCGGTCTGTTTGGGACTGTGGCAGGAGGCGCACTTAGGGCTGCTGTGTGTGTTCATCATGGCCTCAGGGCAATCAAGTTGGGAACGGCTTCTGGCTGCTCCTGGATGGCCATCTGGGGTGGGATGATGGAATGTTCTAAACTGTTGTCTTTTAATTTGTTGTACGCCACCCCGACTGCTGAGCAGAGGGGCGGGTTATAAATAAATAATTATTATTATTATTATTATTATTATTGACAGAAATTGGTTTGCCACTTGGATTTGGATGAACAGCTGCTTGTTCTTCATCAACAATTGGGCCAACCCATATAAGGGACGGGGGACCTCGAGGGAAATAAGTCAAGAAGGAAAAGTAATACAGATAAATGACAAAGCTTAATTGAACAGATTGTGGAAATGGATCCCATCCTTTAGGACAGGCTTTTCAACATGGCAGTTTACAAATGTATTGAACTACCACCAATCCTAAGCAAGAAATATTGTGGACTGTGTACTCCATTTGAATGAAAGAAAATTCAGGTTAGGAAAAGACAACTTTAAAAGGACAAAATAAGTGCTTCTGAAGCTGTAAGTAATAAAATTGAGTCAACAATGATAACCTCCCTGTCATTCTCTGTAAATTTCACTGTTGTCGTTATGTGCCTTAAAATCAATGGCAGCTTACGAGAACTCTCTGCTAGGGGCTTCTTGGAAACATTTATCCAAAGGAGATTTGCTGTTGCCATGAATCCCATTTTGAGGGGAAAGGTGGGATATAAATCCCATAAATAAATAAATAAATAAATAATCCTTCTTCTTGCTGGGAGCATGTGATTCATCCAAGGCCACCCAGCAGGTTTCGGGCTGAGCAGGGATTTATATGTCCCAGATTCCTAGTCCAGCCCTCAAACCGGTATACCATGTTGTCATTCTTGCAAATCCCACATTCTGTCCCCAAACTAATGGTTTAATTTAATTTAATTAATTATGTGATTTAAATTATCAGTGTTGGTGGTAATGAATTCATTTCTTAATTTTGAATGTTTAACATTAATCAAATTAATTTTCAAACCTATCATTTCAAGCTGTACACCTATAACAAAACAGAGAGACTATGCAGACTGCCAGAAATAGTGCAAATTGAGTCCACTTTAAGGGTTAGGGTTAGTGCTAGGGAATCATGGGAATTGTTTTTTTTTTTCTGAGACATTGAGCCTTCTCTGTCAGAGAGCTCTGGTGCCACAATAAAATACAGTTCCCATGATTCCCTAACCCTAACCCTAAAAGTGGACTCAATTTGCACTATTTCTGGCAGTCTGCAACCCCCCAGAGTCTTCATTCCCAATAAAAGCAAAAACCAATGGCGTGAACATCTTACATCTACAAGCTACCCAGAGGAGGTCTTATTACCCTGGGGGAAAAAATAGAATGCTAATGATTAAATTCCAAATCAAGTATTGTTACACTTGGGAAAAGTGAAGCACCATCTGGTTAATTTAGAAACACTTTAACAAAATTTCAGCCTTAAATCACGCAAATGTCAAGATATACTAGAACTAAAACAATCTATAATATATTTCAAATGAGTTGGTCACATTGCTTGGTTGAAGATCGGTAAAAATTGGTATGAAATTCTAATCTCTTTCCATTCGTTCTGAACACAAGCTGAACACTGGAGGCTCTTTAAATTTTTGTGTGGCTAATTGCAAAAGTTAGCATGGTAATTTTAATACACTGTACTGTAACATATCATATTGCACTGAAAAGGCTGGATATGAGTTTGACAGCAATCTCTGCTGGCATAATAACATGAATAAATATTATACCACCTCTTGACAATAAACTGACAGTCAAATTCCAGAAGAGGAAACCAGGATTAAGCATTTAAACCTCAGGTCCCTGAGGCAGGAAAAAGGTAATCCTGTTTCTTGCATTAGGTTTCATAGAGACAATTTTAATTGAATTTTAAATAAATGAAACTCATTCCTATGTAATGCAAAGCTAGACCATTGCAGTGCTAAGTACTTTCAAGTATAATTCAAATCACTGCTATATCAATGTTAGAGGAAATCACAGTGATAAACAGGTATTTTCAAAACAATCATCTGAATTACAATTAGAATTTTAATGGAAAGCTACTGTTCCAGCATCATGATCTGTTCTACTCACTTCTTCTACTTTTTACAATGATTGATTTTTCAAAATTGTTCATATAATGTTTATTTTCATATTAATATTAATATTATAAAGGTTGGGTTCCAAATAAGCAATTCCAAGTAGCATACAGACTGAGAGAACAATAGTTTTCCCCTAGAATAATAGCAGCACCCAGCAATTCTGTCCTTCATTTCTTCCTATTAGATTATGTTTGGTGTCTATATAGTACACCAGTTTTCAACTGCTATGTCATGGCACATTTGAGTTTCATGAAAGATCCACAGGTGTGAGCCACAAGTAAATGGTAGGAAGTGCTACATAGGTTGAAAACCAGTGGGCTAGGTGCTTGTGTGATAACTGCCTTTTGGTGCTTTTAATAATGTTTCAGAACATTTTAATTATTTAACATTAAACACAATCCTAATACTCATTTTTAAAATCAGTCCTTAAAGGTTGGTGGTGTTCCTTGACTATTTTAGCACTTTGTAATTGTGGCATGTGATGAAAAGGATTGAAAATCACTAATATAGTATATGCAAATTCAAAGTTAGTTGAAATAAATCAATACTAAAAGACTATTTCCAGAAAAACATGACAGATTCTGTACAATGCATTTTGCACACACAGATAAAAACATGTTTGTGCACACATAGCCCTGTGTTTTTCTGGAATCAGGGGGGAACTTTTATTTTGCTCAAAATGTGTTTTTAGAAATAAAACACCACAATTTCCATGCACCCTCCCCCAGCAACATTTATTTCTGTGCAGAATAATCTCCTGAAATTTTGGCATGTGCAAATATAAAAACTGTGAAGAAATATTCATTTTCACCCACACCAGGGAGAAAATTATACATTTTTCCCCCTCACATGCAAGGACAACATAATTGAAGATGAATAGATAACTGGCTTTCTAGCTAAGTCTTTTCCCCTCAGGAAATCCAGGAGTCCATGAAATGAAAAACAAAAGTCTCCTAAATAGTTTTGAGTCTCCCCTAGGAGTTTATGTGGTAAGTTCCTTCTTGCAAGAGGTCCAAAGAATAGCTGAGCCTTCTTTCTCTATGCAAAATCTCCAGGATATCTGGGATTCCTCAGTTTTGAGCCCTCCTAGGGCTTAAAATGAAAATAAGTGGGCATCACCAATTATAGTAATTTCTGAGAAGGAAATCACAGATGTGGGCTGTTAGGAGAAAGCTTTGTGGATTAGTGTTCATTATTCTGTCTTGTAGTGAAATTAACCAAATCCTACTGAAGACAAGCAGTGAATCTACAAAACAATATTCAGTCTGTGGCATTTCTATTCCCCATGTTTCAGTTAAGAGATGACATCCCACAAAGGTCTTTCATATCTCTTCCATGTCTGAAATAAACTTTTTTTTTCAAAGTTCAATAATATGGAAGACTCTGGATTCCAAATGAAACTGCATGAATTAAGGTATGTGTCACATATCTGACTTTCTTGGGATGGCTCCCTCCATGCACAGTGTTGGCAGACGAGGGTGGCACCAGCAGTTGGCAGTGGCAGCCTTCCCAATAGTCATCACTGCTGTCCACAGCTACCTGGTTGATCCTGCCAGTAACATATGCTTGACTGAAAGATTCAAGCTATACACATCTGTAACACAAAGGTGTTACAGATACCCTATAGCAGAATAAATTATGTGGGCATATGCTCAATAAAATGCAATTTGTCCAGAAGGTACAGGAGTCTCATTAGTACTCTGGAGCCAGCATGTTACCCAGGCCAGAAGAGGGGCATGAACATTTTCCAAGGAGATGCTTAGCAGCACTGTGACACTTCTAGCAGCTCCTGCATTCCCATCTTTCTCAGCCATTAGAACTACTGCAAGAACTAGTATGGTACAGCAGTTTGAGTATTGTACTAGGACTCTGGGAGACCAAATCACACACTCTCAGCCTCAGAGGAAGGCAATGACAAATCTCCTCTGAACATATCGTACCAAGAATCCCCTGTAATAGGTTCAGCTTTGGGTTGCCATAAGTCAGAAATAAGTTAAAAGCAAACAACATTGTAACTACTACTGATGCTATCAGGTCTTCTTATCTTTCCATACTAGGGAGAGTTCAGAAGTATGTGTTTGAGGGAGAGTGAATGGGGGACAGAGGGCAGATTGTACCAGCACTTTAAAAATAAATAAATAAAAAGGAATGGGTGCTCTTGGAGGTAGTAGTGGGAGGATTCAGGAGCAATTTCAGCTTTTTGGTAACCAGCCCCTCAGCTAAATCCCTTCTCTGGAACAAATACAAGTGGTTCTACCTTACCTCATCAAGGCATCTTTCATACTGTTCTCTCTGATTTTCATTTTCCATGGCCAGTGCAGAATTCTCTGCCTGCAAGGCACAAAAATAATGCAAATTAATCAGTACACACAGTGTCAAACATGACAACCCAATCAATACATTTACCCTATACACCTCCTTAGGATCCAAAGTAGAACTATTGGAGATGGAGGAGGGATAATAGCAAAAAAATAAACCACATTTATGTGGTCTCGTTTCCTGTTATAAACAACACAGAAATCTCATTAGTTTTATGAAATTACCCACAAAATACATTACAATTTACAGAAAGACTGACACTGCTTTTCTACACAATTTTGTAATCTATTCTTGGCAGAAACAGAAAACAGCCTTTAGTAAAAACATCCCAGTGATATTTTGCACATCAATTTTCTTTTATTCATGCCTGCCAAACCTGAATGCTTGGAAATCATGAGTCAGGGGCATTCTCTTCTCACTATAAATCAGAAAGCTTAGTTTAATATTAAGAGATTTACAGACACAATAATAAAATGTGGTTTCTTTTTATCATCTGGACACTGCACCATTGATAGATAGTGTAACTATATTTTCAAGGGTTCCCCCCACCTTTCTGATACTGTAAAAAAAATCTAGAAATATGGCCCACATCTTTCTTTCACACTGGCTCACACTGGCCCACCACCACCCATTACCATAAACTACAAACATACAGTTGACTGCTGAATTGGTACAAATGTGAGGCAAAATCTGAGAAACAATAGAGTTGCAACAGCATGCCACAGTTTGTAATGCTTCTACCCAGGAGTTCAAATATTCTATTCTATTCCTTCTCTTGCAAATCAGCATTCTATCTCCACTGCACACTCTCGGCCTTCACTGTGGTATTTGGGAAGGAGACGGGTCCCTGTTGAGATCTGCCATCCACATTTTGTTTTAATCTTTGCAACCCCTGAAATTCTCCCATGTTTGCTGACACCATTCTTTTAGGAATCAAAGTTGGTGTTTGGGCTAAACAAGAACCAGCACTCATGGAATGGGATAGTTTAAGTATCTGTGACAGCAAAATACTGTCAAAACTCTATGAAACTTAACTTAAGCATGCTTCAGTTTGAATGGAATATATCTTTTTTGTCTTCTTCTTTCTAATATACATGTTGACCACTGTGGCTGGCTGTCAAGGAGTCCAAGATTGGAAATGGGAACATTAGCATCAGAAGTGTAGACTGAAAACAACATATCGCAATGTCTATTCAGACCCCAGCTTGTGCAGGCACAGAAAAGAACTTAACCCCCTGGGGAACAGTTTGATATTTCTGGATTTGCCAAGCTAAGTATAATGTGTTCTACTACATACAGGTGGGTCATTACAGACAAATAGCAACTTTTGCATTGAGTGTTATAAAACCATTGCAAGCCATCCTGCTGTCAAACTTTTGTTCCTTGGTTAAATTATAACGATCTTCATAAGAAAAATACAATCTTTATGTCATGGCTAGTGACTGCTTGCTCATCTCAGTGTAGATTATTTCCTCTAACAAATGAAATGTTACTGATCTTCCACATTGAAAACAAATGTCACCACTCATCAACTCGGCACAAGAGTGGGTGGTTTGCAGAGGAACTGTTTAAATGAGAAATATATATCCATCTGTCTGGCTATGTATCTACCTATATTTACAGCCTTATTTATTTTTGCAAGATTTTACTTATATCTTGTGAGAAGTCTTTTGGGATGCCGATCTCTCTCTAAACACATTAGGATCAAATGGAAATTGCAAGAAGATTTGGGTAAGAGTAAGATTAAAATACCCATTCCTCCAGGAAGTAAGAACAAAAATAAACATTCAGGGGAAAAAAATAGCCTTGGGAATCCAGGCACGATACCTGTTCTCTGCTCATAAGCACCACCTCACGTAACCATGATACCACAATCAATACTCTCACATAATTACAACCATTACACCGTTCACACTGTTTGCTTCTCTTTTTAATGCACTGTCAATCTATGAAGCAAGGTTTTCCAGGGTGGGGGTTGTTGTCAAGGGTTTTCAATGGTAACAAATCAAGTTAGGCTTGGGGTTAGAATTTTCCATTGTGATTAAAGAAAAAGCCAACATGCAAGTAAGGAAACCACAAGCACAGCTGGAGCATTCATTTACGTTTTCTCTGTAGCACTGCTCATTCCCAAAGAAGCTGTTGATGGCCCTTAAATGCTATGGAATTCTGGAAATTGTAGTTTGCTGTGGCAACAGAACTCTCTGACAGAGAAAGCCAAATTCATAGCTACAGTTCACAAGACAGCAAACCAACCAAACAAGGATAAAGAGCTAACTGAAATGGAAATGAGATAGCACAGTTTTAGGGGTTGAAGTGGGATTATGATTACTTGTTTGAAGAGAAAATTGTGGAAAGCTGGAGTGGCTCAGATGGGGAGGTCTGATGGCAACACAAAAAATACACAGAGTGCAGGCGTATATGGCGCTGGGCTGTGTGTGCAGTCCTCATGATTCTGAAACCATATTTATACCTTAAAATTAGCCCTAGGTGATGGACTGTCTGGCCAGGTAACAAAGGCTGAATGACTGTGTCCAAGAATCAACAATGGGATTTCACACTGGTTGATGATTTTAACAAAAGCAGTGATTGGATCAGGATATTCCTGAGATGGGTGGATGGAGAAGTTTGGCTGGTAACACAAGGTAGAGAGAGACTGGCTCACTGTTTAAGGTGTGAAGAGATCCTTCATCTCAGGTTTCAAGTGGAAATATGGACCATTTGGGGAAGGAAGAAGCAGATGCGATGGTTTTGTTTACTTGGATGCACACATACCTGACCGAAATTATCCCTTTTATCCTGGGAACCTGATCTTCAGTGTTCCTGAAAGGTCATTGATCTCTCAGAAACATGCTATCTCCAAATATAATAATAATAATAATAATAATAATAATAATAAATTTATTTCTAACCCACCCCTCTGCTAAGCAACCGGGGTTAAAACAATACAAGAGTAAAACACATCAATCAAGTTACTCCCCCTAACCCTCTCACCCCTTAAAAATAAATTAAACTAAGATAGTATTAAAAACAGCAGAATAACAAAAGCATCAAATAATAAATTGTAAAACAAGATAACAAATATGAGAACCCCCAAACAGTGCAAGGTATGCAGGAGTGCATTACAAATGGGAAATGGTGTCTTGTTCCATATACCTTTCTTTTGTAAAGGGTATGAACAGAGAGAATGTGAGAGAAAGTGGTGTGTGCCTCTGTGTGTGATGACACAATCCACATACATTGTCTTCAAACCCTCCCATTATGATAATTGAGGCTACCTATTTCTACTATGGTGTCAAACAGGTAATTGTAAAATAAATTGTACTCTCAGTCAAGATGGTTTTGGGACACTAAGGGCTTTCAGGATTTTTTCAGTGAATAATGAAGATTACAATCTATGTTATACTATGAGATAGATCACTGACTGTCATCTTGTCAGTGAAGATGGGTAAGGAATATGAATCAAGTGTAAAGCAAAAGTGAAATCAAGTATGAAAATAAGAAAGTAATACCTTAGCCAAGTTTTAATTGTTCAATTTGCTGTTGCTATGCTTCTCAGCATGCAATAAAAGAACACAGGAGCTAGGAATCAAAATGTGAATTCATCAAAGGGAGCAAAAAACCTTGAGTCAGCCCTGATTGCTCACAGCCTAGAATTGATTTTAACTTGTGGTAAATCAGCTCATTTTATTGTATTTTCAATAATTACCTATTTCCTATTTCAAGTTAAAAATAAAAGAGAACTCCGGTCCAGAAGCTAAGCATAATAATTTTATTCACACAAGATTGCACTATTCTGTATTTTAGGAGGTGATGGAAGCTGAAGCCCTGTATTTATTTACATAGAAAAATGTCCCAAGAAAGTGAGTGCAGCTTACACCTGAATAGTAGATATGCATAAAGAGCAAATCGGCAATATAAAGATTATCTTAATATCTACATCACTTCTGAATTCATGTCTTGGTTTCACCATTCAGGCATGCTAGGTTCTATAAAAAATGCCTCTGTAGAATAGTAAAAAGTGAATGCTACAGCAAACACATTTTAAGTGACATGCCATTGTAAAAAACCCATGCTCAAGTAGCTGTTGGACTCAATAGATTTAGATTTAGAGAGAGAAGTCGAAAAATGAAAAGGCTAAAATGGTATTTTAGTCTCATCCTGTTCCAGGCAATAAGATGAAACTTTCTCTCAGAAAACCCCAAAACTAACCCTAGACTGTGTTGCCACAAATACCAAATTTCTATTACTATTATTCAACACACATTGCCTTATTTTCAGTCCTTCCCCAGAATAATAAGTACTGGCAATTTGTTCCTTTTCTTTCTTTCATCTTCTTTCATTTCTTGAAAAATGAAAATGGAGATCTTAAATGTTACCAGATTTTTACTTAGCTTATGACAAGCCATGCACGCTTTGAGGTGAAGCTGCAGGAACATAAATACAGAGAGTTCCACATATATAATACAAAACTGGAAAAAAGTAAACCTGGTATATTTGAATTTTAAGTCCGAAAATGGATTTGAAATTACACAGCTGGGTCTCTGCTGCATTCTGCTACTGCAGTAATTTAGTTCTTTACATATTTTGGTTGATTTGCATTTCCTGATCAGAAAGACAATACAGGCAGTGCTTGTTTGCATATTTTTGCTCAATCTGAGATGTTCATCAAATACAAAATTAAGAAATAGGAAAATGAGAGTCTTACAATGAATTGCGCAGGCTCTGTATGGTAATATTCCCAAGCATACTTTCTCCATGAGCTTTAAATATCTACTAACTGGATTTAGTCTAGTCTAGTTTGGAGCCTATACATTCCTTGATTGCTGAGCAAATCATGACCATTTATTTGACATTTTGTAATAGGGACTGAAATAGGAAGGCAACGCTTCAATGGACTCATTTAAGATCCTCCTGAAGCCCTAAGGATGAAAAAGCAATAGCTAAACACATTAAATAAGCCATATTATAATAGAGCATTCGACCAAACAAAAAATAAACTGGAAAAAATAAAAACCTATAAATTTTCTGATTTGCACCTTTAGCTAAATAACAGGATTCTCTATCACTCTCAACATTCATGCTTCATCATGATTTTCCCCACCTCTGGTGGAAATCCATGATTCTATTACCTGTGGAATATTTATGAATTTGCTCTAAGAGCCAATCTGTAAGTGTTCAGTGGAAAATTGGGTACCCTTTTTACACCTTCTCATGCAAGACCAGAAGTGCAAATAATTTTCAAAAATTGGGACTGAGATAGCAGAAAATATTTTTCAAACAAGAAAGCATATTTGTGTATCATGATGGGTTTCTTTGTGTTTATTATTTCACTGAAGTATTTTTATGCTGTCCTTTTATCATCGCAGAACAGGAAACTGATAAAACAATACAGTTAGCACTCCATTTTCATGGGGGATCTGTTCCAGATGCCCCCCCCCTGAAAATGGAGAGTCACCAATATTCAAGCCCCATAGGATCACGCCCCATTGAAATTAAAGGAGGTTGCCCCTCTATGAATATTTGAGTCCGCGGATCTCAAGTCCACAAGAATGGAGGGGCGACTGTATAAACAATTTAAACAATTCTAGATTAAAACTAGTGAGTAAATTAAGCAAGCTAAAACATATTAAACAACTCACCAAGTTAAAACTGTTTACATGTCTGATCATGCCTGTACAAGAATGAGCTCATATTGTAGCCCAACAGCTACAATATTTAAGTAAACCACTTTATTCATATGATATATGGAACTTTGCTATGTGTGTACAACAGCTTGGATAGCATTTTATCAAAATTTGCATTTTAAATAAAGGCTAATTGTTTTATCCAATATCTAGGCTACTCAAACGGAAGCGGAAAGTATTGCTTTTCCACATCCAAGTATTATACACCAGACACTATAGTTTCTTTCTGTTTAACTTTTCTGCCCAAATCCCTGAAAAATGGAGAACCCAGTAACAAAACTGAAAGTTGGCATATGCCACAAAAAACAGACAAAGGTAAATGTTTTATTAAATATGTTTATCCTATTCAAAAACTGTCTAAAATTGTAATGTATTTTCCTTTTACCTCCTAGCTGTCATTCAACATGGAATAAAATGCTTGTTGTCCAGCATTTGGGGCTGTCCTGTTGTAGCCAGCAATCAATGCAAAACCGGACTCAGTGTCATTATTTTGTTCTGGATTTGGGGATCACAGAAGGTTGAAACACAAGATGACATATACCAAGATGCAGGCTGTTTTCCTCCAACTAAGAGGAAATGCTGATATAAACAGCACTTACAAACATATGAACTATGCTAACATCTTTTTTGTACTTGGTACTTAATTTGTACCTTGGAGACCATCTACTGCCTTATGCATAAGTTGCTGAGAAACACTCTGCATCTGTCAGCAGTAAGCATAATAATTAAACAACGGGGAGGGGACCTAGTATAAAAAGCAATCTTATTAGCCTCATCCAGACTTTTCTTTAAATCTTCCCACAGAATCCATCCTTACTCCTTCTAACACTGACTTGGGTCCAGACTATCAGAAAGACTGTTATCTCCACACATGAAGCTGCTGATATTTTTTGATCTTTTGAGGAAAGGCTTTATCTTTTTCCACCACCCTCACAGGAATCATCATCATTGTTGTTGTTGCTGCTGCTGTTGCTGCTGCACCTTTTCCCAAGTTTGGGAATCAAGGCAGTTTACAACAGCCTAAAAAATACATAGTTTCTGTATATACTCGACCATAAATTGAGAAATGTTTAGAGAAAACATTCACCCTGAAAACCTGGGAAGACTCATCTGTGGGCCAATACTGGCCTACCCAGCTCAGGGGAGAAGGAAGATGAGGCTGCTCAAAAAGGCCCTAGAGCCTGCCTCTATGCACTTCAAGCTAGAAGGATTTTGCTGGGTTGATCTTGATGATCTTCTCCTGTAGCTGCTCCAGGTTGTATAGAAGAGCCAGAATCCAACCCAACAGAGATTCAGCACCAAGTGAGACCCTGCATAGACAATGCAGAAATAATCCAGTTTGACACGACTTTAGCTACCACAGCTCAATGCTATGGAATTCTGGGAATTGTGCTTTGGTGAGATATTTAGCCTTCTCTGTCAGACAGCTCTTATGCCTCACCAAACTACAAATCCTATAATTCCATAGTATTTAGCCATGGCAGTTAAAGTGGTGCCAAACTGGATTATTTCTGCAGTGTGGATGCGGACTAAAATCAGCTCTGAGAGTGATGGTTACCAAACTGAAAATAGATTTACTGACCCTGAAACATCAAACAATGAGCTCTATAGTGCCTGGATTCATGTTGTATGCCACTTTGGCTCCTGTACTGGAATATAAAACAAATAAAGAAAAATGGATAAAGAAGCACTGTGTTATTTTAAAGCATCGATGTAATGTTAAACACTTTACAGGCACACCTCAATTAACAAAGGGCCTTTGCAGACTGCCAGAAATAGTGCAAATTGAGTCCCATTTAAGGGTTAGGGTTAGTGCTAGGGAATCATGGAAATTGTTTTTTCCCCTGAGACATTGAGCCTTCTCTGTCAGAGAGCTCTGGTGCCACAATAAAATACAGTTCCCATGATTCCCTAATCCTAACCCTAACCCTTAAAGTGGACTCAATTTGCACTATTTCTAGCAATCTGCAAAGGCTCAAAGCCTCTAACAAAGGGGGGTTGCAGACTGCCAGAAATAGTGCAAATTGAGTCCACTTTTAGGGTTAGGGTTAGGGAATCATGGGAATTGTATTTTATTGTGGCACCAGAGCTCTCTGACAGAGAAGGCTCAATGTCTCAGGGAAAAAAAACAACAATTCCCACGATTCCCTAGCACTAACCCTAACTGTAAAAGTGGACTCAATTTGCACTATTTCTGGCAGTCTGCAACCCCCCAAAGACAATCCTTTTTCCCAATGTTTTTTTCATGCCTCCAATCTGCCTTTTTTTCTGTCTAACTGGAAGCATTTTAGCGACATCAGCAATGAGAGAATGGTGAAGGAAGCCTGGAGAAACCTAGGCTTTCAATGATAGGTTGCAGCAGCATGTCCAAAGTAAACAATGTACTAAAGCTTGAGCTGGGAAAGACTGGGATTTTACTCTTGCCAATCCTACTATAGGCATGTCTGCCTGTCTACAACAGGTAAGGTAAACACCAGCTGACTCTGGAATCCATTACTGGGTGAACTTGAATAGCAAAACAGAGAGAAAAGAGAAAACTGATAAGCCCATCTCACCAGCTTTTCCCAGCATGTGAACAGAATTTACATCTGTAGACCAAAATGGAAACCATAAGAAAAATGGAGGCTGATAAAGGGGAAGAATCATCTTTGGACACATTTTGGAAAAAGCTTTCAAGTGGTGTCTAGAAAATTGAAAATGTTTTTGTTTACTTTTGTAAGGCTTATTTGACCTGGTTATTTAAAATCACATGTGCATATTGTTATTTTTGAGTAAAATGTTTGCTCTAACATGTTGAACTGCTTCTTTTTATGGTGCAGGAACCCATCGCTATTTTTTCCATGTTATTTCTGCCTCTGGCACTAAATTTTCTGTTAAAGAAGTCATATCAAGGAACATGTCTGCTTTGGGAAAAGTAACAAATCTTCCTAGTAAACACATGTAGGAGTATTGTTGATCAGTTATGTGTTACAAGACTGTAAATATAAATGTCTGCTACACTGCTTTTAGGTTATATCGGAGAAATTTACAAATAAGAAATTCATAAATAAAAGCACTGTAAGCTCTAATAACACCTAATAATTCACTGCATAAACACAGGGCGTTTGCATATATTCCACAAGGCGGGCGCTCCAATGACATCCTTCCAGCTCAGCGTCCAGACACGCTGAGCCAGAAGAGACGCCGAAGAGGCGCGTGCCACCTCTTCTGGTGCCCTTTCCGCACCTTCCAGGGCCGGAAAAGGAGTGGATTGGGGCCGAGTCATGGGGCAGACTCTACCATCTACTCTGTTAAGCATTTTCTCCTCTCTCTTAAGCATACTTAGCTTGCTCTGACCACGTCAAACTGTTTTATAATGTCCAAGGGAGTAAAAGAAGAAGCCATCACAGACAGATTACTTTGTTTTTCCATCTCTTTTCCTCTTTTCCCTTTCTGGCTGTGTGTGTGTTTATAAATCAAAGAAAAGGTAGATAGAAGATTGCTCACCAATGGAAATTGCTTAGTCGTTTTCATTGTTTCTCAATTTGACTTCAATTGTGCTTTTAACAAAGGAAGAATTCACAGATGTCTCTGGTATCACAACTAATAGCTCAAAGCAAACTTCTCCATTCAAGCCATTACATTAGCCTTAGCAACAAGCTGTCCAAATACACTATATAACACCGTTTCCCATTAGATGAGTGATTATTATTTCTTGGGCAACTACTAAGAAACCAGAAGATGTGACTGATGTTCTTTCATTTGCTGGTACCTCTGAAATGGTAGTGGGAAAGGTCTCTATGAAACAGGAATGACTCTCAGAATACAAATGAAACAAACAAACAAGTTTTGCAGGAAATGCATAATGTTAAGCAGCTTTAAACAGGTACATATTTTTAATATGTAAAATCAATTGAAAAGTAAGGACTTTCAAGTTACTTTGAATGACACAGGTGTTGCTGATAGTATAAACAGCAAGTAATTAAAGACTTCAGCACTTTCAGAGCACTTTACTCTGTAGGCACTCAACTTGAGATGAAACACTATGATCACGTCTACCCACTTCAGCTCACTCTGTTTTCTAATTTTCTGTCCCATGCCTCTGCCCCATGCCTCTGCAACACTATTTTAACCCTCGTTCCCCTCGTAATCTAACGACGGGGTAATGTGGTATGGTTTTAGTTATTTTAATCCTTATGATTTTCTTGTTAATTTGTTAATGGGATTTATAATAATAATAATAATAATAATAATAATAATATTTATTTATATCCCGCACCAATGGTACACCAATCCGGGCGGCTAACAATTTTAAAATATACAGTCCAATAAAACATATAATACAAAAAAACGTCCCCCACCCCCCCAAAACAGTATTAAATCAAATCAATTAAAACATCACAAAAAATTAAAACCTAGTACCCAGATTAACTAAAGCCTGACTCAATGCTCCTTCCATCTAGATGGAGCCACGTGAGGAACATCGATTGTACAGGAATAGTTGTCCGAGGGGGGATAACTCATCTAAGGAGGGTAAACTAGTCTGGAAAGGCCTGCCGGAAGAGATCCGTCTTGATTTTAATTATGCTATTGTTTAATAATGTTTTAAGGGGGGGAGGAATATCTTGTTTATTGTAATTTGTGTTTTATGCTGTAAACCACCCGGATTGGGTTACTATTGGGCAGTATATAAATAAATAAATATTATTATTATTATTATTATTATTATTATTATTATTATTATTATTATTTAATTAATCTGGACTCCTTATACATGACCATTATGATAAAAGAGGTCTGTTTAGGCCCAATAATATAAGATCCAAGATTTTATGGGACAAGTACTATGGTCTATCTGAGTTATCTTGGATTCTATTCATATGCAAGAAATTTGATGTAATAAAGAAATGTGTAAGTGTTTGGGGACAGATGCATGTGAACCCCAGGGACAATTCAGATCACTGTGTGATGACATTTGTTCCATCAGCAAGTAAGAAATGTGATCAAAAAGCATAAGGTGGCTCATCTCTCCAAGGGTATGAAAACAAAAGAGTTTGATTACTATTTGCTGGACTTAATCGCTCCTCCCACGGCTGTCTGCTTTTCCTTGTGTTTAGTGTCTTTTTAGATTGTAATCTGAGAGCAGAAAATTGTCAAATTAAAAATTTGTAAGTTGCTCTGGTAGCCCTTTTGGCTCTAAATAAAGGAAGGAAAAATACACTATTTTGTAAACATTTGGGAACAAGTAATGAGATATTTAAGTAATATGTGGGTGAAAATGTCAGTGATTGGATTTATTGATTAACAATGATAGCATGTGTATTTTCATTCATATCAGATTAATCAAACATTTAAGATAGAATTAGATAAGTATTAAATATGTAGAGTGAGAATAGTACAATCACTCCCAAGCATCCTTTCCAGCCCACTTTGAACTGTAAGCCATGGTATACAGAAGAGCTTAGGAAGATGAAGTGGGCTGGACAATGACTGGAGCACATCTGGTGGAAAATTCAACTCTAATCTGACAAGACTCGTCATAGGTACTTTCTTTGGTCCTATCGAGAGGCCATTTTTCTTCTCGGCACGTATTGCGTCTGCAGAGTCCCGTCCAGGGGAGCTGTTTAGGGTGGTAGGGGAGCTGACACAGGTTCCGCCTGTGCAGAGCCCTTCACTTAACCCGACAACAGCCTGCTGTGATGGGTTTAACAACTTCTTGCAGATAAAATCTCTCAGATAAGAGTCAACTTAGACACTAGTGTTGTAACAGAATCAATTGATGAAGTGTCCAGTAACTCCGTTAATGAAATTATACTGGATCAGTTTCAACCTGTGAGTACCGATGACATGGACAAGCTCCTTGGTAGTGTGAGGAAAACGACCTGCCCTCTCAATCCTTGCCCATCATGGCTGGCTGTCCGGGGGGGGGGGGGATGCCTAGAGGATGTTCCTCAGGGACATCGTCAATGCATCCCTCAGGGAAGGTTATGTTCCACCTTGTTTGAAGGAGGCGGCAGTTAGGCTGCTCCTCAAAAAAACTTCCCTGGACCCTTGGACATGAACAACTATAGGCCAGTTTCGCTATTACCTTTTTTGAACAAAGTGATTGAGAGGGCGGTTGCTCTTCAACTCCAAGCTGTCTTGGAGGAAACCAATTATCTAGATCCATTTCAAACTGGCTTTAGGACAGGATATGGAGTTGACTGCCATGGTTGCCTTGGCTGACGACCTTCATCTGGGCATCGACAGGGGTAGTGTGACCCTGCTGGTGCTCCTAGACCTCTCAGTGGCTTTCAACACTATTGATTATAACACCCTCTTGGATTGCCTGAGTAGGTTAGGAATCGGAAGCATTGCATTGCAGTGGTTTTGTTCCTTCCTCTCGGACAGATTCCAGAAGGTGTTGCTCAGGGACAGTTGCTCTTCCAAAAAATTGTGGTGTCCCTCAAGACACTATCCTGTCCCTGATGCTGTTTAACATATATATGAAGCTGCTGGGAGAGACGATTCGGAGACATGGGGCAGGGTGTTATCAGTCCATGTCTCAGTCATCAGCTTCGGGTTCAGATGGCATCTTTCCTCTCAATTACTCTCTTAGGACGGTAATGGAGTGGATGTGGAAAAACAGATTGAGACTGAGGGCCTTTGCAGACTGCTAGAAATAGTGCAAATTGAGTCCATTTCAACTGCCCTGGCTCAGTGCTAGGGAATCATAGGAATTGTATTTTTTTCAGAGACATTGAGCCTTCTCTGTCAGAGAGCTATGGTTCCATAATAAACTATAGTTCCCATGATTCTGTAGTACTGAGTCAGGGCAGTTAAAGTGGACTCAATTTGCACTATTTCTGACAGTCGCCAAAGGCCCTGAATCCAGCTAAAACGAAGGTACTCACAATAGTGCCCCCAAAACAAGGTATTGAGATACAACCTCCAGTTGTAGATGGGAGTCACACTTTCCATGAAGGACTGTGTTCACAGTTTGGGGGTGCTCCTGGATCTGTCGCTCCAGATGTCTAATCAGGTAAATGTGATGGTCAGGAGTGCCTGTTAGCTTCAGATGATACGCCAGCTGCGCCCTTTCCTGGAAATAAGGGACCTCAAAACTGTGGTACATGCACTGGTAACCTCTCATCTTGATTTCTGTAATGTGCTCTACATGGGGCTACCCTTGTGCCTGATCCAGAAACTTCAATTAATACAGAACATGGCAGACAGATTGGTCTCGGGTACTTCAAGGAGAGACCATATTACACCTGTATTAAAGTCTCTTCACTGGCTGCCTATTAGTTTCTGGGCCCAGGATAAGGTGTTGGTTATTGCCTTTAAAGCCCTAAATGTCTTGGGTCCAACTTATCTTCGGGACCGCCTCCTCCCATACAATCCACCCCACGCACTCCAGTCCTCTGGGAGGAATCTGCTGCAGCCAATAAAAATGAGGCTGTCTGCAACCTCCCAGAAGGCCTTCTCAGCAACCACTCCCAGATTATGGAACGGTCTGTCGGACAAGATCCGTCAGATTATGACCTTAAGCAGCTTTAAAAAAGCTGTGAAGACGGATCTCTTCCGGTAGGCCTTTCCCGACTAGATTTCCCAGCCTCAGGATTTTATCTATCTTGTCTTCCCCACTTTCTACTGCAGTCGCTGTGAGTGTTTGTTACTGTTGTCTTGGAGACTATTTTAAACATGTTTTAATGTATATTTCCCTTTAATACTTTTTTAAGGGGCCGGGTGGGTTTCAGGATTGTTGGGTTGTTCTTATATTGTATTTATTTGTATGGTAATTTTAATGCTGTACCCCACCCCGATTGCTTTGCAGAGAGATGGGATATAAATAATAATAATAATAATAATAATAATAATAATACAAATGTATATAAATAAAAATAAATTCATGTTAACAACAGGTGCAGTTAGAATTAGAAGTTAGGAATGGATGTTGAATGTTATGATGAAGAAAGATAAAGCATGGAAGCAAAGTGGATAAAAAGAATATAGGATATTAAAGTAGATGCCTATGTATGTATGTTTTATTGTGGATATGTTTTGGTGTTTTTTATTATTTGTTTTTATGTATGTTATTGTAAGTAATGTATGTTCTTATGTATGTTTTGTACTTTAATAAAAATTATTTTTTTTAAATGCTCCAAATAAGTAAATACTATCTTGCAACTTCACTAGCTGCATTAACCAGGTTTTACTCAACTAAACTTCTTTACTTGCCAGTCTGCATGAAACTGCCTATGGGTACCAATTTCCGAAAAAGCTCCACTGAGAATAAGAAAGGAAATTATGGTTTTGAGCAGGAGGGTACTTTTTTTGGACCATCTTTTCAGAGGTCCATTTCAGTTACCATGACAAATGTTTTCAATATTGCACATGCTAATATAACACAGTCATGATATAATTGAAATCACTCAGCTGACATGAAGTCAACAAGCGCCCCATGATGACTGTAGGTGAGAGGAGAGTGACAGCAGAATCAAAGGGCAAAGCTGATTTAGTACTGGGAAAGATAACTAATTAGCACATCTTGAGGGCTCTGCACTCTTCAGATGGAAGACTTCAATGTTTTTAAAAATGCAGAGAGAGCAAAAACGACAAATTACTCCCATGAGGAAGGAGAAGAGAAGTATGTACAAAACTCTGATTTGTACATCAAGAACTACAGAGGAACAGCATGCAAATGAGAAGTGGTTGTTGAAAATAAGATGGGGCAATATATTGGAGATTACTTCAGAATCAGGGGGAAAGGAAATGAGGGTCTAAAGGTCTTGTGTCAAGTAAAACCTAAGCTAGCAACTCAAAAATCTTTGAAGGTATCATTGATAAAGGTCAAGGCAAACAGAGTTATGACAGTGAACTTTAAAAATACTGACAGAATTTGAGAACACTAGTTGCCATGTACAGTTCCTTGTTATTCATACTAAGCCATTAGTCTCTTTATAGAGAGGATTATCGATTTACAGACACTCCATCCAAGTACGTCAAAGGGACTCAACATTTTATCACTTTTTTCATTTCTAATTTCATACATCCTGTGCTCTGGAGACGTGGGGTTGCATCCAATGGTTGTGTGAGTGGAAACCAGCCTCATAAAACCTCTCCACAGGGTTAAAGAAGGCTCTTGAATAAATGTGGGTTTTAATGTATTTTCTTGGTCCCCCCCTCCCCAGCACCGTTTTATCAGTGAAAATAATTTATTTGGATCTTATTCTTTTTAATTGTAAACCACAAAGTGGCATTAAAATCCTTTTAAATGCATTAATGGATGAATTGTGCCAAGCTTAAGTGGATAATGGGAACTTCCTAAATTGGGCAGAGAAATCTGGCACATCCAAAGTACCTCCACATGATTTCAGGAGCTTCCCCCCCCCCCCCCCTCAATGCATAAGTTGTACTGTTTAGGGGTTCCCCACATCTCTGGAGTCCCCACATGCAGGAACTGAGGAGGAGGAGGAGGAGGAGGAGGAACAGGGAAGGAAGGAAGGAAGGAAGGAAGGAAGGAAGGAAGGAAGGAAGGAGAGAGAGACGGGGGGGAACATCATTGCTACATGCACAAGGCAGCTGCATAAAATTCATTCATTGCTCTTAAGAACAGAGTTGCAAATTCAGGAAGGGTATCCAGTTCCCTTAGTTTTCTATGAAAATATCTGAGTCTCATAAAGGCTTTACCAGGTGGCTTACACCAGTTTTCTAACAAAAGAGACAGCAGCCATATCCTTCTACATACTTTCAGCCCTGGTAAACACTTGGCCTCCATTTTCCTCTGCCTGGATTTATGCATCAGTGACAAGGTGTACTTTCAGATGTTTTACTGCTTCTTATTTCAGCAGATAGAACTCAACCACCCACCCACATCTGATTGAGCTGATCTTCTATCTTTACCACAGGACAGCTGTCTATAGACCCTACAAATCAACTCACTGCACCCCCCAGGCTGGGATTTTAAAAGCAACAAAACTAGCTGAGTTTCTTCAGGAACATACATCTATGACGAATGTGTTAAAATGTGACATCTATTACCAGTTCTGTAGATAGCTATAGATCCTTAATTTAATAAACACTGTCATGCAGATACATTAGATCAGGGGTTGGCAACCCACGGCCCGCACCTGGCCCACCAATCCCCGCCGACCGGCCACCGCCGCCGCGCACGGTGTGGCTGCCATTTTGTTTGCCAAAATGGTGGCCGCAACTTGTTTGCACGTGCGTACTCCTGCGGCCACCATTTCCCCTCCCCCGGCCCGCCGGAAGACCTGGGAACCAGCGATCGGCCCCAGGTAAGGTAACGTTGCCAACCCCTGCATTAGATATTCTAGTTTTGTACTTGAGCCATATAGTCACAACTACTAATATACATTCTACAATTAAGAATGCTACATAATTGTTTTAATTCCAGGATTGTTTACTATGCGGGGGAAAAGTCAAAACTTCAGGTTTAGCCAAACTGTTGCTTTAGCATTTTAATTTTTTATTTAATTATAGATTTAAAATCAACAAATATAAATATTCACAACTTCTCAACAAGAACCAAAATGCCATACATTCAAAGATACAAAGAGACAGACACTCTTGAGTGATCATGGCCTTTGTTTCTGTGCCTATATATTGTGTATATATGTCTTTGTTGCTAAAGCATGTTGAAGGCATTACAGATACGTGAGCAATGCATTCTACTAGTTTATCCCGAGTTCTACTCAACTTATCACTATTATATTTCTGTTCTTTTCTTCCTCCCTACAATTCAGGGTGGTATAAGTGCTTCTTCCCATTTCTTCTAGGGATGGGTAGAAAACTCCACCTCGGCCCAATTTTCCTAGAGTTTGGAAGGTTCAGCACCAACTGAAGTATTTATCAGAGTAGAATTTCTCCCATAAGATATACATTAAAAAGAATTTGTAAATAATAGTTATTTTTCCGGTTATACATTGTAATTATTAATATGCAGTTACTTTTGAAGAGAGCCTCATGTTTCAATGTTATATTTACTTTTTCTAGAAGTGCAATTGCTGAAAACAAAAGAGGCAAATCTCATGTTAGACATATTTAGAAAAGAAACTGAAACTGCTTATAAAAGGCTGTCCATATAAAAATCAATGGTGCAGCTACACTTTGAATATAATGCAACATCTGATCACCATTCCTGAGAAAAACATTCTACAGATCTAGAAATGGTACAGGCAGGGGATGCATCTACATTGCAGAATTAAAGCAGTTTGACAACACTTTAACTGTTATGGCTCTATCCAACATAATCCTGGGATTTGTAGTTTGGTGAGGCCTGGTGTGTCATACACAAAACAACAGACACAAAAGCTTATCTGCACATTAAATCCCAGCACCCCACATCTTTGATATCTGTAACACCTATCCACACCAACACAAACCACCATGTATTAATGTGTTTTTAACTGTGATGTTAAAGTTGTACTTTTAAAAAACATCTTTTGAGACATGCCTTGGGGTCTAGTTTAGGAAAAAGGCAGCATATAAATTAAACAAAAGAAGCCACCCCGACCTCTCGGGAGGGGCTTAAGGTTGCATCGGCCTTGAAAGGCCTCAACGCAGAGGATTGGCCGAGTAGCCTGCAAGTCCCGCCTATTGGGGGCTACTCGGCCAATAGAAGAAGGTAGGACGTTGAAATCTCGCGGGATTTTAACACTCGCGAGATTAGGGAACGAGATTTGGGGCAGGCTATATAAGCCTGGGCTGCCTCGTGGCCGGCAGCCATTTTAGGTTTGAAAGCGAGCAAGGAGCTCGCATATACCGCTCTCTCTCCAGTAAGAGTTAGGCCTACTGGCCTCGGAGAGTAAAAAAGGGCGGACGACTGCAAATATCAGCAGTCAAAATCAGGAAAGCGCGGGTGGCTCCGCGCCGGCATCCACGTGGGCGAGACTACACCCAAGGCCTCTTAGGCCTTTGATCCCAGTGCGGGGCGGCATCCCCGTGGGCGAGGCTACGCCCAAGGCCTCTTAGGCCTTTGATCACAGCGTGGGGCGGTCTCCACGTGAGCGGCACTACATCCAAGGCCTCTCAGGCCTTAGATCCCAGTGCGGGCGGCCTCCCCTTAGGCGAGACTAAGCCCAAGGCCCTTAGGCCTTTAATCCCAGTGCGGGGCGGCCGACGGTGCAAAGGAGCAAATACTCCTAGTAGGCCTCGCCTAGTGGGAGACTGCGCCCACGGACTCTTCGGGCCTTTGTTGCAGCCCGGGGGCGGCCCGGACTGGGCTGATTACAACACATAGCCCTCGCTCGTCAAGGGAGCGACGGGCGGCAAACGGCGCCACTTCCAATTAACTTGCCCTCGCTTGCTAACCAAGCGGTGGGCCTCAATACACTCTGCGGCCTAGACCATAGGCAGCCCATCAGCGGTGCCTCTGTCGACCGTAGATTGAGCGAGGTGGCTGCAATAGAGGACAACTAACCGCAAGTATAAAAAAAAAAAAAAGAATTACAATTGAGGCCTATTTGGGGCACAATTCCTGCAGCCCATTTGGGGCCTAATCATTAATTAGGCCTATTTGGGGCCTATAGTGGAGGCCTATTTGGGGCCTATGTTCAGAGGCCCATTTGGGTCCTATGCTGGTGGCTTCTTTGGGGCCTAATCGTGGTTCAGGCCTATTTGGGGCCTTGGAGACTAATCGGCCTGACTGAGGCCTTCATCGGGACAGCCTATTTGGGGCTTGGGCTACTATCATTTGATTATTGGAGCTAATTTTATACCAAATTGCTATTATCTGTTCACATTAAGAGTATTGCTAATAATAATAATAATAATAATAATAATAATAATAATATTGAATTCATATATACTTCTCTTATACATATTGATTAATACAATTCATATATATAGCAACGTTACGGTGTACTTAAATGTGAAGTGTTTATTCGAAACTTTACACTTCATCAGTGGTGTGTTCATTCTGAGGTTTTGACTTTAAGCATTTGTGAACAGTGTTGTCCATCTCTATTATCATGCCGCGCAGTAAGGCCCAAGGCAAGAAACGCGCAGCTCTCCCAGGTCAGAGATCAGACCAGGCACTGGCTAAGCGTAGCAATACTGATACAGACAAAGATATGGACATTCATACTCACCTTGCACAAATTGGCCGCACGATGCAAGCGTGTGCCTCTGTATGTGAACAATTAGCTCAGCAACATTTGGTAAGGACTTCACATACTTCGCAGGTTATAGCGCCTACAGCTATAACACAAGCTCCTTCTTCACAGCAATTTGGTGATATGCCCAATAGTGATGTTCCTGTGATACAGAGTTCCCAGGAAACAAATTCTATGGGAACAGGGCAGCCTTCCATTGCAGATGTAATGGAATTGTTAAAGAAAGTTCCAGGGATGGAGCTTCCGTCAACTTCAACAACAGTGGCCAATCAACCTACGCTGTCAGATTTGTTTAATTTGGTTCAGAGGGCTGTTGTTTCAGGTCAAAACAATGTCCCTGTCACCGAAGACTCAGGGTTGACAAGCGATACCGTGCAAACCTTGGGAGGGAGACGCCACAACACCAGAGCAGCTACTGCTACGCTCTCGGTGGGAGCTCCACAAGCATCGGCAGATGCTTCAGGCCAAGAGACAAGCTCAGGTGCGTTAACTGTTAATAATCTTCAGGCGACTTGGCCAGCTTCGGTGTGGTCGTCGAGTAGTCAAGTAGGAGCATCTAGCAGTTTAGGAAATATGGAAAGGACACAGTTTACATTACCTAACACAAATTCCAATGGCACTCAAAGCACGGTGCTACAGGCTCAGAGGAGTGCTACTTCAAACGACTTAAGTAGCCAGAACGGTGAAATGGTAGTATTAGGGCCGTTGAATATTACCGGGTCCGACAGGACCAATCAATGTAATCCTTATTCAGCCATGTCAACTCCTTTGGGTTCACACCTGCCAGTGTCCACAAAAGAAAGGATTTGGAAAGGTGAATTTATTGATTTATTTTCACTCACCTTTCGTGATCCTGAACCAAGGATCTTAGTGAAAGATGGGGTGGTCTTCGCCTTACCCAAGGAATTCCAAGTACATAAACGCCCCAAATTGGAAAGGAATTTCGTCAATTGGATAATGGGTTATACTATTTATAGGGGCATTATTGAGGAAAGAGACCACAAGAGGGCGGCAGAATTATCAAAATATCAAGAGATTATAATCAAAGCGTATACAAATTGTCATTTTAATGCCAGGGGATTGGCATGGTTGCAATATGACGAACAATTTAGAATGAGGGCGGCGTTGGACCGTTCCCTTTCCTGGCGTCATGTGCAATCAGAGCTTTGGGCGGATGTGATGTTAGGTGCCTCCCCTACGAGCCGTTGTGATAATGGGTTTGTGCCCATGGTCACGCAGCTGCGAGGGCAGAATACGAGGCCTAACACGGGGGAAAAAAGACAGATGGGTATCTGCTGGGATTTCAACGCAGGCAGATGTAGGAGGCAGTCTTGCAGGTTTGATCATAAATGCAGCACCTGCAGGGGGCCTCACCCTGGATCATCCTGTAACAGAAATAAAAAAGCCAGAAGTGGGGCATCATATTCACAAACCACGGCTGCTGGAAAGAGCGCCAACACCAATTAAATTGGATGTGTTGGAGAGCTGGTTGCGAATCTACCCAAAAACGGATTCTGCTAAATACTTATGGGAAGGTTTTTCACAAGGTTTCCGTATACCATATTCAGGTGTTCGAGTGCATAGGATAGCTCCTAATGCACGCTCAGTGAAGGAAATCCCAGGGATAGTAAAGCTTAAGCTGGCTAAAGAAATGGCAGAAGGAAGAATCTCAGGCCCTCATGATCAATTGCCATTGCCAAATTTGAGGTTATCACCACTAGGTGTCATACCTAAGAAGGCACCGGGTGAATTCAGATTGATTCACAATTTATCATACCCAAAAGGTGAATCAGTCAATGACGCAATAGATCCACAGCTCACATCTGTTAAATATGCATCTTTTGATTCGGCGGTAAAAATGGTCAAAAATTTAGGTCAAGGCGCATTGCTAGCAAAATGTGACATTAAATCAGCTTTTAGGTTATTGCCTGTGCATCCTAATGATTTTGATTTGTTAGGTTTTCAATTTGAAGGTAAGTTTTATTTCGATAAAGCAATGCCAATGGGTTGTTCTATTTCTTGTGCAGCATTTGAAGCATTCAGTACGTTTTTACACTGGTGCGCTGTTAAGAGAACTAACAACCCAGCTATCACACATTATTTGGATGATTTTTTATTTGCTGGGGCGGAGGGAACGTCTATTTGTTTTGACACTTTAATGGCATTTAAAAAATTGATGGAAGAAATGGGAGTTCCTTTAGCAGAGGAAAAAACAGAGGGTCCTAGCACAAAACTAGTATTCTTGGGAATAGAATTAGACACCAAGGAAGGAGTATCGCGCCTTCCAATGGAGAAGCTGGTAGATATGAGATTCCAAGTAAAGCTGATGAAAAGCAAAGCCAAAGCCACGCTTAAAGAGTTTCAATCCCTGACGGGTTTGTTGAATTTTGCATGCAAAGTTATCGTTCCAGGGCGAGCTTTTTGTTCTCGCTTATACAAAGCCACGAAGGGGGTTAAAGTTCCACATCATCATATCAGGATCACATATGGTGTTAAAAAGGATTTGGATGTATGGGAAACATTTTTGGACAATTATAATGGAATATCATTTTGGAGGTCAGATATGCTTTTAAGAGCAGATTTCCAGGTGCAATCTGATGCTTCTGGGGCATTCGGTTTCGGCGTCTTTTTTAATGGACAGTGGGCAGCTGAACCATGGCCACAGCTCTGGAAAGATAAGGGATGGGATAGGGACCTCACATTTCTGGAATTGTTCCCGATCGTAGTAGCAGTCCACTTGTGGAAGGAACAATTTCAAAACAAGACAGTTTGGTTTTGGTGCGACAACCAAGCTGTAGTTCACATAGTCAATTCACAAACATCCAAATCCCCCAGAGTGATGACGTTAGTTAGGGAAATGGTGATGTTATGTTTGAAGTTTAATATATTGTTCCATGCTCAGCATGTTCCTGGTTTATTAAATCCCCTGGCGGACGCCCTTTCGCGTTTTCAGTTTTCCAGGTTCCAGCAACTAGCACCGGAGGCATCGTCACAGCCGCTGGAGGTACCAACCCGACTTTGGAGCCTTGGCGAATAGAAATTGAAAGGGCGATTACCCAGTCTATCGCTCCAGCTACACGCAAGTCGTATCAACTCGCTTTGCGAGCATTCAGATCTTTTTTGTCATCTGTGGGGGAGGTGGAGCTTTGGCCATTGAAAGTGGATTTAATTCTTAGGTTTGCTGTTCACCTTCGCACATCGGGTTTGGCGCCAGTAACTATAAGGGGCAGGATGGCGGCTTTATCATTTTATTCTAGAGCTTGGGGGTTTTCAGACCCCACAGTCGATTTTAGAATTAGAAGAGCGCTAGATGGTTGGGCAAGAGAAGCAGTTACAGTGAAAGACAGCAGATTACCAATCACAGGTTCTATATTGATAAAGATTTGGGAAGGTCTTCCTTTTACATGCTTCTCACATGAGGAGGTAAAATTATTTAGAGCAGCATTTTCTCTGGCATTTTTCGCAGCACTAAGAATCAGCGAAATAGTGCCAAGTTCGGGCACTGACGAGTCCGGCAGGGCTCTTTCTATAGCAGATGTTCAAATTGATGAACAGAGCTTACATGTTAGAATTCGTTGGTCTAAAACTGACCAGATGGGGAAAGGCCAGTCCTTAGTGTTGAATCGTACACCCGGGGGGCAAATTTGTCCAGTATTGGCTTTGGAAGAATATATTAAGATTAGACCAAATGGTATGGGTTATTTGTTTTTGCATAATTCTGGACTTCCTTTAACCCAGTTTCAATTTAGGGCAGTTTTAAAGGACGTTTTAAAAAAGGCTGGCTTGCCATCGGTGCACTTTGCATCTCATTCTTTTAGGATTGGGGCCGCCACGTCGGCGGCCAATCAGGGTTTAAGTGAGGCGGCTATTCGTAGGATAGGACGTTGGCGCTCTAGAGCGTTCAAGTCCTATGTAAGAAAATGATTTAGCATAACGGTTAATTTCTTGTGTTGATTCATTTTATTTCAGCACAACGGTCAACAGAAGGTGTCTGGATTATTGGGCACAGCATTGTATTCTGGGCTGAGAGGCACTTGGTCCAACGGCACAGCAACACTGATTTGGGATGGAGAGGTTCAGGATCTGTTAATTGGTTTGGACGCAGAGGAATGATGTGGGGAGCCTTACTCCCCAGAATCCTGGAGCTCATGGAAACATTCAAACAGCCTGAGGGAGTGATAATACACCTTGGAGAAAATGACTTAGGAAAAGTTACATCTTTGACCCTAATTAATATGATTTTGAATGATTTCCGAGAAATCAGGAGACTTTTGCCAGACTCAGTGTTGATTTGGACAAAGTTTCTGCCCAGAAGGAATTGGCAAGGAGCGCGAAATCAGACTGCCATTAATAAGACTCGACGCTTCTTGAACAGATCGTTGGCAAAATCGTTAGGAGATTTAGGGGTGTTAATGTTGAAGCATGATGGTATTCAATCTGATAGGCCTGATTTATACAGGGGTGATGGGGTGCACCTCTCCCCAAAAGGTATTGACATTTATTTGAACTCGGTAGAGTTATGTTTAAAAAGACTATCGAGGGGGGGGGGGAGGGGAGGTCTAGCTAGGCTGACCCCCTCCTGTGGCGGGCAGGGACCCCTCCCTCTCAGGGATGGAAATAGGTTAATTCTGAATGTAATAGGTATAGGATTTGAATACATTTAAATAATTTATGATGTCATTAGTTTTGATTAAATTGATTGACGTAATAGTTAAATTTAATGACGTCATTGGTTAATAAGTTATATGACATCATATACGGTAGAGGGGAGGGGGTTGAATTAGTAGGGGATATACAAGAAAGTTAACTTGGCGCAGGCTAGAAATAATATGGTTTAAAATAATGGCGATTAGAATAATCGCAACTACGCATGCGCCAAATAATAATTTTGTGAATAATTGTTAATTTTGATGACCCTGTATAAATAAAGTTGTGGCCTAAAGTGTTTACCCATAACAATGCGTGTGAGTCCTTTGTGCCGATGCAAAGAAGCCACCCCGACCTCTCGGGAGGGGCTTAAGGTTGCATCGGCCTTGAAAGGCCTCAACGCAGAGGATTGGCCGAGTAGCCTGCAAGTCCCGCCTATTGGGGGCTACTCGGCCAATAGAAGAAGGTAGGACGTTGAAATCTCGCGGGATTTTAACACTCGCGAGATTAGGGAACGAGATTTGGGGCAGGCTATATAAGCCTGGGCTGCCTCGTGGCCGGCAGCCATTTTAGGTTTGAAAGCGAGCAACCCATCCCACCCACCCTTAAGTGGCATATGTTGTTTACTCTCAGGCATAGGCTGGTCGCCTTCGGGGGCCGGGAGGGAATTTTCCCAAATAAAATCTGTTTGGGTTTTTCGCCCTCTCTGAGAACAAACAACATTATTGAGGGTGTGGAATATAATTGCATAAATGTTATTATGATATTGTAATGGTTGAACAATATAAGTTTTAATGGTTGATTTGAATTGATTAAATATCAAAGTTATATGTCGCAACTTAGAATAAGGGTCAAAAGGTATTAGTAAAAGGTATGATTGGCGGGCAGGGACCCCTCCCTCTCAGGGATGGAAATAGGTTAATTCTGAATGTAATAGGTATAGGATTTGAATACATTTAAATAATTTATGATGTCATTAGTTTTGATTAAATTGATTGACGTAATAGTTAAATTTAATGACGTCATTGGTTAATAAGTTATATGACATCATATACGGTAGAGGGGAGGGGGTTGAATTAGTAGGGGATATACAAGAAAGTTAACTTGGCGCAGGCTAGAAATAATATGGTTTAAAATAATGGCGATTAGAATAATCGCAACTACGCATGCGCCAAATAATAATTTTGTGAATAATTGTTAATTTTGATGACCCTGTATAAATAAAGTTGTGGCCTAAAGTGTTTACCCATAACAATGCGTGTGAGTCCTTTGTGCCGATGCAACCAACCAACAGTCAACCAAGGTACATCCAAACTATGTGAATCTACTCAATTTGTCCTCACAACAATCCTCCAAGCTAGGTCAATCTCAAGGAGGCATGGGTGAGGATTTTGCTCCAGTTTGCCTTTGAAAGATTTTACCAAAATTTATTATTATTTTTATATTTGAGATTAAAAGAACTACGGGGTTTTTGTTTTGTTTTAATATCAAAATATGGAGAACAGTTAAGCCCAGGACTTTGAGCTTTGGAGTTTCAACTGTTATAACTCTGAGCCTGGATCTCTATGTATTCAAACATGCTATGCAGAATTAGAATTTCTCCCTCTCTTTTTTTCTGAAAGTGTCCCCTTTTTTTAATCACTATATGATAGGTAAATAGAACATGTCCTTTTCACTTATGGCTGTTCAGCTGGACTTGTAGAAACAGGTGATGCTTTCCCCCCAATTTGTTTTTTGACAGTATTATATAATTTATGTATGAAAGAAAAAGAACCTGTGTTAATTAGGGTTTTTTTTAATCAAAACCTTTTCCTTCTTTATTTTGAGTTCTGTTGTTGCATGTCTTCATATCTTTTCAAAGCCTGGTCTCCAGATTCAAGAGTCATAGTCCAATGCACAAACTACACCACACTAGTCTTACAAGCTCTAATCAACCAAAATTTGATGTTTTAACAGAACTGATAAAATATTATTTTTTTGTGGATTTTTTGGGCTATGAGCCTGTGTTTTAGAAGAATTTATTCCTGACGTTTCACCATTAGCTGTGGCTGACATCTTCAGAGAATGCTGGCATGGAAGAGAGTGGGGTATATATACTGTTGGTTGAGAGGAAGCGATTTGCATTTGCTGGGTCTTGATTTTGAAATTCTGGACCATGCCAACAACTATCAGGTCAGAATGCACAGGGAACCCATTGAAATCTATAAACACCTGGACAACTTCAACAGGAAAGAAGAAAATCTTAAAGTAAACAAAGTTTGGTTACCAGTCCTGAAAACCACCAAAATCAGGACCCAGCAAATGCAAATGAAACCCATCCAAGGTGAGAAGGATTTCCCAGCAGACAATGGATCATTAATTAAATAGACGCCCTGAGGCCTTGCCATTCAACAACGGAACAATACACAGATTAACACGTAAAGTGTTTCCTCTCAACCAATGGCATATATATACCCCACTTGCTTTCATGCCAGCATCCTCTGAAGGTGCCAGCCACAACTATTAGTGAAACATCAGGAAAAAACTCTTCTAGAACATGGCCTCATAGCCCGAAAAACCCATAAAAAACTATGGATGCCAGTGAAAGCCTTCAACTTCACAAAATATGATTTGCTTGTTATCATTCTCACGCACCCAATTATTTTATACAGCAGACTTTGTGTTTGTTGGAGGGATTTAAATCTTTGCTTATGTCATTTAAAAAGTTTTCTTCCCAATGGGCAAGACTACAGCTTTTTTTAACTGATGATTTTTTATGGTACTTTGGGACTCATTTTTTGCTTAATAAATACTCTATGTATTTTTAATTGTTGTTAGCCGCCCCAATTGTGCACAGAAGGGTGGGGTATAAAATTATTATTATTATTATTATTATTATTATTATTATTATTAAAAAACAACCACCCCATTGCTCACCCTAAAATTGAGTTTTAAACAAATAACATTTTTGTACATAAAATAGTACATTTTGTGCAAATTACCATTTTCTATACAAAAGTATTTTTTAAAAAAATTACAGCTGTTCACCATATTTGCTATAAGTTCCCCAATATGTGAAAAAAACCTTTCTTGTTCACAATAGGAAAACATGTTAATGAGAGTCAGCATGCTGTAGTAATTTGAGTATAGTATTAGAACTCTGGAGACCATGTTCAAATCCCCACTCAGTCATGGAACCCACTGGATGACCTTGGATAAGTCACACTCTCTCAGCATCAAAGGATGGCAGTGGCAAACCCCTTGAAGAAACTTCCCAAGAAAACCATATGCTAGGTTTTCCTTAGGGTTTCCATATGTTGAAAATGACTTGCACACAACAACAAGAACAGCAATAAATTCTTTATAACTCTTGGAAGTAGGTTCAAAATCAGAAGTTAACCAACAAGTTTGGCAGCAGCGAAACTGGAGGGGTGCAGGGAGGTGCAGACCAGACCAGGTGACACCCCAAAGGGGACCAGGCTGGCTCCCTTTCCCCTGCCGGTGCTGTTTCAGCCTGTGTGGCCACTGCTCCACCTCACTCTGCTGCTTGACTAGGCCCCACCCAAGTGCTTTTGAGGCCATGCCGGCTTCCCTAGGCCCCGCCTGTGTGCTTTTGGGGCCAAGCTTCCCTCAGCCCCACTGGCTTCCCTAGATCCAGCCCAGGTGCATTCAGGGATGCACTGGCTTCTCTCAGCCTTGCTCCAGCTTCCCTAGGCCCTGCCTGGATGCTTTGGGGCTGCTCCAGCTTCTCTCAGCCCTGCCCAGGTGCTTTTGGGGCTGCATCGGCTCTCTCCTGCCCTGCAGGAATGCAGCTCTAGCCCTCGCAGGCACTCCCATGCATCCCCTTGCCCTGGAAGTCCCACCAGAAGTCCAGGGGCAGAAGCCGCACCCCCAGAACCCCACCAGAAGTCTGGGGCCAGAAACTCTGCCCCCAGAAGCCCTGCCACCCACACTGTGTGTCACCTGGTGTAGGAATGCCACTGAAGCTTGGTACAAGGACTAAAGTACTTAAAATATAATGCAAGTATTATTGTATAGCTGAAATGAATTCAGGAACTACAATGAGATCAAAGCCCATGTATGATAGAATTTTAATTATTTCTACAAATTCTAAAGGAAACATGAAAAAATGAAGTACTGAAAAGTCACTAAAACAGTACAGGATTACATTACCTCACACATCTGACTGAAGGTAACTTTTGGTACATTATCCTTTTATATAGTACTATATTTCAGTACTTAAAAGTATGGTAAACTAGATAACAACATGCAAGGAATACATAATTAAGATGGGTTTTCACAGTTACTTCGTTGCTATTTGGCTTAGTGGATCATACTGTAAGAAAACTCCAAGTTGCATCTATAATGAATTGTGTTTGACTTAAATGAGTAAAGGCCTTTACAGACTGCCAGAAATAATGCAGCTTGAGTCCACTTTAACTGCCCTGCCTCAGTGCTAGGGAATCATGGGAACTGTAGTTTATTGTGGCACCAGAGCTCTCTGACAGAGAAGGCTCAATGTCTCAGAAAAAAACTACAATTTCCATGATTCCCTAAATTACAGTCAAAATGTGGCCTGACGGCACTGATTAGAATCAGCTTTCTTAAAATCTCCTTAGTAAAAGCAAAAACCATTTTTATATTTCTTTTAAAATATGAAGCTTGAAATCTGCATTGCATTTTCAGATTTTAGTCTTAACTGACAGCAGTGAATGAATAAAATACCTACATATTTATTGTTCAAATAAACAGATACAAACACGATTTATAACGCTGCAGAGAATGGAGGAAAATATACCACGTGTCTTATGGCTGTCTGCATAAAATGTTGAACTTTAGTTTTTCAGACAATACTGAGTATGTGCTTTGTGCTTTTTAATACATTTCTTGAAAGATGGTGCAGTTTGACTTTTTAAAAAATGGCTCAAGAATCATAACATTCTATGTTGTCCTTCTGTTGACTGTAAGGTGGTTAAGACTGACAAGCCTTTAAAACCATCAACATTTTCCCTTCCTGGAATCACCAAAATGTCTGGAACTGACATTTCAAGAGAAGGTTAGGAACAATCTCTAACAAAACAGAATGTATCACATGCTTAGACTCATCTGACAGAAAATAAGAGATATTGGCTTCAACTTTTCTGTTGTTTAGCCAACACAAGGACCACTTGTTTTAGCAGATGCAGCATTTAAACAACTGAGGACCTTTACAGACCCGCCTAAAGGGGCGGCATAAAGCTGCCCCTGGGCACGGTGGATCGGGGCCGTGGCAACCACATGCCGTGGCCCTGGTCCTCCCTTTTGCTGCCTTCAAAAGAGCGGCAAAATGCTGCTCCTTCTAGGGGCGGCAAAAGGCCGCTCTAAGAGCCAGCGCTGTGGCTCTTCTGCACCCTTTTGGTGCAGTGTATGTACACGCTGCACCATGAAGGGCGGCCTGATGCCATGCAGATGGGCGCCTGGCATCAGGACAGTGTTAGGGTTGAATTAGGGTGGCTGTCCTGCGGCCGCCCTGCCCCAACTCCACTCCCAGGCCGGCCCTTTAGGCTGGTCTACATAGCCCCTGTGTTTCTAAAGCAACACATGGGCCATTAAAGATGTGGGTATTTTTGTTCTTGTTGTTTTGTTATTTAAGTTTGTCAAATGCTCAGACAAGCTTTGAAATGGAAAAAACTTATCAATCACTTTAGAGGAAACAAACAGCTATAAACCAAACATATAGCAAACATGCCCCAGTCTAATGTGCAATATTAAGGAATCCAATATGTTTTGTGAAGATCAAGCAGTACATATGGAGAAACACACAAAAAATGAGGCAGCTTGGAGAAGGATAAGAAACAGCTTTTAAAAGTTTTTATTGCTTGGATAGGGCTGAAAGGGAATGTTCAAATTCCTCAGGGCATTTTTTTAAATCTTAAATTGGGATGGAAATACAGTCATCCCTTTGTATCTGCAGGGAATCCCTTGGATCCCTCGCAGATAGCAAAAAAAAATGCAAGACCTTAAGTCTTATTGTTTTCTACGATGGTGTGGCATGCACACAGCCACTAGTGCAATCATGTGTATGTGCCTCTATTGCAAACCACGGGCTTGATGTTTGCGGAAGCTGAAGTCGGTGGATGGCAAGCCCACAGATAGGAAAAGTGCACTGTAATGCCATCAGCCAAATGTTGATCAATTGCAACTCTCAGTATCTTTCATCAATCTGTGCTTGCACAATTTTCCTCCTTGATGCAAAATGTTGGCTGGATAGCGTAGGATTTTGATAATTTCGGATGCCTGTTCCAGGGCGGTTACTCTGATAGCTTTGCAGTCACTTTCAACTTTATTATTTATATAATTAATCAATGTTCATTCTACTTTCAAAACCTCAGTCCTCCCAACATAAAGATAAATACAATTTTTAAAAAGTGATCTAATATAAGCAGGTCTAGATAAAATGAGATTCAATAAATAAATAAATAAATAAATAAATAAATAAATAATACCTTTGTACACAGTTTAACACACATTTTTCAGTCTTTTATGTCATCATGTCTCTTCTATTTAAATAGCAAAAAACACACACACACACACACACAAAACAACCCTGCAGCCATGGTACAGTGAAGTCAAAGAAGATGAAGACTTTAAAAGCATGGCATCTTAAGAACACAAAGCCAGTTGTGAAAGAGAGGTTTTCCTCCATCACTACTCTTTACAATTCATGTGTATTCACCAAATTATGTGTGTATGTGTGTATGTGTGTGTGTGTGTGTGTGTATGTGAGGGAGTCAAGGCTGGGAGGCAGACTTGATGTTCAAGTGGTGTACCTAAAGTGTGCTTATATACAGAGAATCCTTGAGAATTGAACGTAAGTGGAAAATGTTTTCAAAGAAGTAGTCATGTTAAGTCTCTTGCAGTATAAAAAGGAGGAAAAGACAGGGAGGGAGGAAAAGGAATGTAGCAACATCCTTAAGACTAACTCCTTTGTATTTTAGTATGAGCTTTCACATATGTCAAGCCACTTCATCATATGCTCATGTATAAAGCATATATACACAGTTGTGGGAGTGGGATAAAACATAACAGGATTGAGAATGATGCAAATCATGAGCCATGACCTAAATTTTCAAAGGGCAGTGTATAGAGATACAGGTCTTTCAGATCTTTACAGTGGTCAGTTAGTGTTGGTATGTGGAAGCTTACCAAAAGTCAGTTCCTTGGGTAAGAGCATTCCTTTTATTGCAGTAGCAAAGACTCTTGTATTAATATATGTAATGTGCCATGAAGCCATTGTCTTTGTTCATAATTCTGTTAACTGATTGAAATTTGTAAATATAATTCAATTCAACTGTTTCTCTTTCTAGTCTTCTTTTGTAATTTCCTTGTTCAATGCCCACAACATTTGCATCCCATACTGTACATCCAGGGATAATGAAATGTTCTGCAACTGTTTTTTGGGTATTGCCATTTGTAATGCCAGATTTGTGTCCATTTATTCTTTTGTATAGAAACTGTCCTGTTTCTTTAGTGCAGAGTATAGAGGGGCTTTGCTGGCATAGGATGGCATATGTGACATTGGAAGAAGTAGAAGTAAATGTACCTCTGATATTGTGGGTGATGTTATTACTCCCAGAGTTGATGTGAGAACAGAGCTAGCTTCTGGGTTTGTGGCAGGGACACATGGTATGTGTCCTGTTGTAAGTGAATAACTGTTTAAGATCTGGAGGAAGACTGTAGGCCATTAAAGGTCTTCTTTCCAGAGTTGTGAGAAGTCTGTATTATTCTCCAAAACTGATTGTAGCTTGTTGATGATTTGAGTGGTCTCCGCAGGTGACCATGAGGAGTGATCTGTCATTTTGTGTTTTTGGTCTGTCTTGTAGTAGATTGTTCCTGGTACTAAATGTGTCTTATTGATCTGTTTCTCTAACTCCTTAGGTAGGTATTGCAGCTTGAGAAATATCTGTTGTAAACCCAAGAGATTTGGGTCTGTGCCTTGTGGGTCTGAGTACATGCAGTTGTATTCGAGGGCTTGGCAGTAGATTTGGTAGTGTGCTCAGGCTAGAAACTGGAGACATGTAAGTATGTGTAGTGATCTGTGGGTCTGATATGAGAGTGGTGTTTAGACATCCATTGGGCAGTTACACAAAGTGTATTTGTTGTGTGGATAGTTCAAAGCTCAGGTTGATGATAGGGTGTAAATTGAAATCCTGGTGAAACTTCTCAAGTGATTCCTTTCCATGTGTCCAGATTTTTTAAAAGTCATCTAGAAATTGTAGGTAAAGGAGAGGTTTCTGGGTGCATATGCTGAGAAAATGTTGTTCCAGAACACCCATTAAGATCTTTGCATTCTGTGGTATCATACAGGTTCCATAATAGTGCTACTGATTTAGAGGTACATGTTATTCTCAAAAGTGAAGTAGTTATGAGTGATTACAAATTAGCAAAGCTTGATGGCGAGGTGTGTGATAGCTTCAGTCAGGATAGTATTCTTGATGGCTTATAGGATGGTATAGGATGTTGGTGTAAGGGATTCTACACCCATCGTGGCTAAGATGGTGTTCTCTGGATGGTTGTGGACAGACTGTATTTTCCTCAGGAAATTAGTTGTATCCTCACATAGTTTGGACTGTTGATGCCATATGGGCTGAAAACTGAGTCTATATATCCAAATACTCCAACAGTGAAAGTTCTAATGCTTGAGACAATGGGCCTTTCTGGATTGCCTTGTTTGCATATTTTTGCCAGTAGATAGAATATGCCTGGTTTGGGCTCCTGGGGTGTGTCAACTAGAATTCAGCTCTGTATAGCAATAGAGAATTTGCTATCATCAACCAGTAACTGAAAGTTACAAGGAAAAGTCATAATAAAATATTCGGCAGCAGTTGTCTATAGAGTTGCTGACAAAATGTTGTTGGAACACAAAATACTCAAGAAGACTATTTAATTTCTTAATTGTTTTGCATTCCTGTATATGACTTTGAATTCTGAGTATACCCTTGAGTAGTTTTATCTTCTTACCCTAGCACTTCACAGCATTTCTTAAACAAAACAAAGCAAAACAAGAATTTCAAACACAAGATAAATGAAATGATATCTACCATGAATTCACAGAAGGCCATCATCACAACAAATCTGCTACAGTTTTGGAATACAGAAAGTTTCAGGAACTGGATCTTCAGGTGCAATATTCAGATAAAGAATGGAATGGAAAATGTTTGGTTGTTGTTTCCCTTGAACACAGATTTGTTTTTTGGTTGTTTTTTTTTAAAAAAAACCTCAGCATGCACTATGAAAGTTTAATCTTAATTATTTCACTGGGACCAATTGTGTGCTGAAAGCAAAGAATGAAAAGCATGAATAGTGAGCAATGGGAAAACCTAGGCTTGGATTCGCGTATCACATAATTATCATTTTGTTCTGTTCAAATCCCCATTTCCTTATCTATCCATCCCCTATTAGCATACTCATCTTCTACTTAAATCTGCTGTTAGGTTTGGAGAGGATAAAGCTATTCTGATTTATTTATGGAAATTATCTGTCACCAACTTCACTCAGATAGGATCAGTTTTTGATATTTCACAGCTGGTCCTTTGGAGATGTTCAGAGTAAACATGCAGTTAATAATCTCTCCCATTTTATGGCACCCTGGAAGAATAAGGACGAGAGCTGTAATACCAATTTTCATGGTACACATCAATTTCTGTAAATAGAACGAAAGTACTGTATAACCGCAGTAAACTTAATTGCTTCTTCCAAATAACATAGTTGAGTGAAATATATCAGTTCTATCAAGCCAATTTAAGTTAGTTCCTAAAAAGTCTAGAGAGCTGACTCAGTCTTCAAAGAGTTTATTTCATGTTTATTTCAAAATTTCAAATATATCCTTTTCCTGAAAAAAGTTTAAAAAAAAAGACAAGAAAAATACTATTAGATAACACTCTCATTAAAATTATGATGATCTATACCAGTGGTTTCTATCTTTGTCCAGAGCAGTGGACCTTCAACTCTCAAAACCCTAGATAACATGTCCAGTCATAAGAACTGTAATCCATGGAACACAAATGGGCAAGAACCAAGGATTTACATAACAGGATTTCTTTCTGTTGACACTGATGAGATAAGAACAGTACTCACTACTGCACTTTCTGCAGTAGAAAAAGAATGCTGACTATCTCAAACATTCATTTATTAGTCAAAATATTTATAGGTATTCTTAGGCCATTCTCTTTACAAGTCAGCTCATCATAAATAAAATTTTTAAAAAAGGGGGAATACACACAGTCACTGAAACCCCACAGCTCTCTCAAGGAAAGAAAGGAAATCTGGAAGTATGTTTCAGCTTGAGGCATTGAGAAAGGCTTCCTGTATTACTTTTCACAAATCACTTGTGTCAATGAAATATGGGAAAATTAAAAAACAAAAAACAAACCCTGAGACAGCCAATCATCTTGAATGATCACTCACTTTCAGATGTTTCATGAGAAACAGAAGAAAATGCATTTCATACCACTTTACAGCAATAAATGGACACCTGTTTTTAGCTAAAGATGAAAGATTATAGGCAGCAAAAACACTTCCGCAAGTGAATGAGATATTCCTAAAGGATCCCATCTGAAGTAGACTAACAGCAATCTAACTAAACTTGCCTTTCCTCCTCTCCACTGTACACCTGCAAAAATGCTCTATTGGGCCTACTCTTAGGTCATCTGATTCAGATTTTAAAGTATCTATGTGCTCTAATGACAAAAACGCTAAGGATCTGTGCAGGCAAATTAAGACTCATTATATGTCAAGAAAACTATGAGTCTTCACTTGACACTTAAAGATCATCAGTTTCAGTGCTAGGTAAAGAGATAAAGGGATGAAACAGACAGGCAAAATAAGCAGGTTTCAGGCTGGCTTCAAGGCGGGGCATTTAGATGATGCACACTTAGAAGCCATCCGGAAAGTGCCCTTTAGCTGTCTTAAGGGGAGAAAAGCCGCTTCAAAAAGAAGCTGTATTTTTCGGCTTCTTCACGGAAAGTGCACACCTTCATACGTACATATAAATGCACCAATGAAAGTGTGGCTCCAAAGAGGCTCTCTTTCCAAACCCTAACCCTAATTGTCCATGTAAATGCACTATCATCGGAGCACATTTAAACAGAACAGAGCTGCCTTCCACAAGTGATGGGGATAGCAATGCGCAAAGAGAAACCATGGAACCTCTCATGGAGATGAGTACAACGTACACAAAACAGACAGTCAAAGAGGGACATGGGGTGAAGGGAGGCATGATTGTACCTTGCTAGCATCTGCATGGGCACACCTCTGCTTTGATGCCCTGTCTGACTGAAGCACTGCACATGCAAATGTGTGCAGGTTTGCAGGAACGGCCATGCAATGGGATGGCAGTTGCTGGCAGTTGACTCCTGTGAAGGTGCACAGGGATAGTGGTGGAGACAGTAAAAAAAGAAGTACTCAGCGGTGAAGCTTGATGCCATGCTGTGTGGTCATAACCAGCGGTGTGGTTGGTGGGGTTTAAATGTGGTTTTGGAAAAAGAAGCTTCAAGCCACTTTTTCCTGCCCATCTGTTTCGTCCCTAAGAGAGGTACCTTCATCAATGAGATGATATTACCAAGGACACATTATGCCCAGAAGGCCACTCACATCACCACAAAAGGACTATAGAAAGAGATAGTGAGTAGTGAAAAGCACACCCTGTGGTAGATTTTTCTCATTCAGGATTCTTGTATGGAGATGGCCATTAAACATGCAAGAACCTTGAATGGCAGGTGGGAACTACAAATGTATCTGCATACTTTGCAATTCCTTGAACAACATTGCCACAAGCCATATGGAGAGCTAGACTTTAAACCCCAAGTACTATGAAACACCATTTGAAATACAGCTTGGACATTTGCTTTTCCAAAAGGGGGAGGGAATCAATGGCAGCTATGGACATCTCAAAGGCAGATGTCTGGATATTAGAAAGGTCAAATGCTGAAGCTTTATTCAGAAATAAGAGATCACATGTCATTGGAACACATGAATGGGGGGCGGGGAATCACCTATCTATTCCTTCACTCAACTTCACATGCCTTTCTCTTTGCATCTGCATAATGACAAACGTATTTCTATAGGGGACGTCTTTGTACATAATGGTGTAAGCATGACGGTTTTAATGCAATCTGATTGGGTAATGTGGGGTCCCTCAGGGAGCTATTTTGTCCCCGATGTTATTCAACATCTATATGAAGCCGCTGGGTGAGATAATACGGAGTTATGGTGCTGGGTGTTATCAGTACGCTGATGACACCCAAATCTATTTCTCCATGTCTCGTTCGTCGGCCTCGAATTCCAATGGCATCTCCTCTCTCAATGAATGTCTTCGAGCGATAATGGGCTGGATGAGGAAAAACAGATTGAAACTGAATTCTGACAAGACGGAGGTGCTCATGGTAGCGGCCCCGAAACCAAGAATTGGGTTGCAACCTCCAGTCCTGGATGGGGTCACACTCTCCTCCAGTGACTGTGTTCGCAGCCTGGGGGTGCTTCTTGACTCGTCGCTCCTGATGACAAATCAGGTTAATGCGACGGTCAAGAACGCCTGTTATCAGCTTCGGCTGATACGCCAGCTGCGCCCTTTTCTGGAAGCAAGGGATCTCGAGACCGTTGTGCATGCACTGGTAACCTCACGCCTTGACTTCTGTAATGTGCTCTACATGGGGCTACCCCTGTACTTTGTTCGGAAACTTCAGTTAGTCCAAAACATGGCAGCCAGACTTATCTCTGGAACATCTAGGAGGGACCACATTACTCCTGTTTTGAGGTCCCTCCACTGGCTGCCTATCAGCTTCCGGGCCCAGTACAAAGTGTTGGTTATTACCTTTAAAGCCCTAAATGGCTTGGGTCCAAGCTATCTCAGGAAACGCCTCCTTCCATATAATCCTCCCCGCACTCTCCGGTCCTCTGGGAGGAATTTGCTGCATCCTCAAAAATCTAGGCTGGCGGCGACCTCCCAGAGGGCCTTTTCTATCATCGCCCCCAAACTCTGGAACGACCTGCCGGACGAGATCCGTCAGCTGACATCTTTAGATAGTTTCAAAAAAGCTGTCAAGATGGATCTCTTCCGGCAGGCCTTTCCAGATTAATTCTCCTGGCCTTGGGCTCTTTGATCCCTGTGCTCCCCCTGTGGCCCCATCAATTGCTGATGGATGGGGAGTGCAGTTGAGTCTAATCAGGGCATTTTTATATTTTTACATTTTTATATTTTCATGTGTGTTTTATTTGTGTTGGAATGTTTATATTCCTGTTTTAATTATCTTGCCATTTAATACTGTTTTAAGGGGGTGGGTTGGGATCTGAATTTTGTTGTATGGGGTTTTAACTGATGTAAGCCACTTAGATTGTCTTCATTTAAGCGGGGTATAAATAAATTTTATTATTATTATATTATTATCATGAAACAACTTGCACATTGACATACCTACCCTTTTTCTTTCAAATCTACATCTCTACACATCTTCTTTGCAGACATCTATGGAGATTATCATGTAGAGGAGGCAAGCGTCCTCCTCCCATTATTAAATTGGCTTTAAATCCTCCTAATAGTGCAATTGGGGGGACGATTATCACATGTGTGCACACTTCTACCATTCTTGTCTCATCTGTAATGATGCCTCCATTACTGTTGAGAGATGGGACAAGAATGGGAGAAGCGTGCACATGTGTGGTAGTCTTCCCCCCAATCATGCTATTAGGAGGTTGTAAAGCCAATTTAATGATGGGAAGAGGATGTTTGCCTCCTGTGTAATAATCTCCTCTGTCATTTGAAGGACATTCAACACTGGAAGGACATTCAACACTCTACCTGCATAAACCCTAGCATCTAATAAACATACACCTGAATGTGCATGCATTTGGGGCATCTGACCTACTAGTAACACTATAGCCCAAAGAAGGTAGACTATGATCACTGGTGTTAAGCATGACCAGTTACATAGATCAATTATTCTTTTTTTATTTTTACAGATAGCATCACAAGTACTTTATTAACTGAAGGGAGAAATGCACACAAGGTATAAATAGTAAATTAATGTGTGAGCTGCTATGCAAGTCACTAAATATCTTGGCCTAATCATATTACTATTCAAACAGACAAATCTTGGCGATTGGAAAGTAGCCCTCCTTGCAAGAGGTGGTCACCAGGGCAAATAGACTGCTTACAAAAATGCATTTCCACAGCTTTATTTATATCCCATTTGTCAACAAAAAGAACAGGGTATATACTATAACTAACATTTCCAAAGGGACATAAACTAAGAACTCCTATGTTTGGTTTTCTGCTTATAATTGGAAATATTCAGTCATGAATGGTTACTCTTTATGTTCCCTGAGGAGAAGAAAGGGAGTAAAACAATAAGAGAGGTGATAACTAAATGGCTCAAACAGGAAGCCTGTATTAATGCGGAACTAGTATTTTGTCAAAAAGTGCTAATGCTTTCCCTGGCATGATTTTTTATGAACACTAAAAAATCATGCACTGAACAGAAATTAATTTCAGGAGTTTACACCTAGAGTTCACTTGGACAGAAACATATCGAGGAAGAATGTTACTCTGTTCATATCCTTTCACAAGGGAAAAGGACTATTTTTGTGTAATGAGATAAGAGAAAGGGATAAAGTGAGCTTGATGGATCAGTGGTTCTATGACTTGACACAAGGCAACTTTCTATATTTCTGTGCTCCAGAGACAACTCTCTCTGGGTGTGCATGCAGGGGGCTGTGCATGTATGAGTTCACACACTTGAATACACACACACATGCACATACACACATGGTCTTCCCACATTCAACAAAACAGTGATATCTTTATTGGGTCAACCAAAATTCACAAAACACATAATTCAAGGTTTTGAAGCTCCACTGGCTTCTTCAGGGTGTTAAAAATGAAACAGGAGAAAGAAAATGACAATGCTGAAATCACAGGCCTACATTTTGTCAAGATGTTATAGTTGTTCTGAGTAAAGATGGTATGGAGAGATATCCATGGTGACTATTCCTACTCCTTAGCCATTTGGACTCTGAGAGACAAAGTATTGTAAAGTCCTGGGAATAAAATTTAAACTCCATTTGTAACACAAAAAGAAGCCTCCTTTGAGATCCAGGTTGTCTCTGTCCTGTGTGAGGTTAAATGCTCTTTAGCAAAGAACATTGAATTTCTCAAAAAGTCTCTGTGTTGTCACATTTGGAAAATTTTTGGATGCTGTTTAGCTAAAACATGCCAAAAGCCATCCCATTTTTATTTATTTTTACCCTTGGTGGAGGTAAAAATCTCAAATATTTTTTTTCTTTCTCCTGTTTGAACTTTGTTGTATGATCAATACAGCTAGAGTCTTCCTGCATGCATCACTCACTCCCCCACTCACAAACACTAATCCCTCTCACAAACTTACATTCCCTTCTGCAATCATACAGACAATCCTCCCCTCCAGAGAGAGAGACTTTCTGGATGAACTAAACATTGCTGGGGAATTGGGGAGGAGGTTCCTCTTCTTCCATTGCACAACAATCTCCTAGCACAACTGCTGTTTGTCTATTGATATCAGAGCAGGGAAAAAGTGGCCATGCAGTCATGCTCCCCAGATTTTCAGAGGCAACAGCCATGAATGACTTGAGCAAGAATGTGGTGTGTCAGCCACTAGCAGCATTGAAACAGCAGCAATACAGGCTACTTTGGTGCTTATGAAAGGAGAGTGAGAAGTTAGCTGAGGTGCCACTGAATATGGTTACAAGTGTCTTTCAGAACTTCTTGTTTGAATGGATGACAGTCTGAAATTCTCTTTCTTCAAAGCAAGTATACTCGGGCAGGACTAACATATGTGACTCCCCCACCCGATCACTGCCACTGTCACAAACAGATTTATTTTGAATGACAGGAAAGAACTTAGAGACCCATTTAGGCTGCTTCAGGGTGGGTGCTCACATTTAGGTTAGAGTAACAGAATAACAGAATCTTAAGAGTTGGAAGGAGCCTTGTGGGCCATTGAGTCCAACCCCCACTCAGTACAGGATCTCCAGCTAAAACATTCATAGCAGGTAGCTGTGTATCCTCTTTTTGAAGATATCCAAATAAGGAGACCCCACCACATCTCTATCTACCTGGTTCCATTGCCAAACCACTCTTACTGTCAAGAAGTTCCTTTTAAAGTTCAATTAGAACCTAGTCTCCAGTAACTTAAAACCATTAGAACTGGTCCTACCCTCTGAGACAACAGAGAACAGGCCTGCCTCCTCCTCTCTGCAACAGCCCTTGGGCAGTGGCATCACTACAGGGGTGCAGTGGGTGCAACCAGCACCGGGTGACAGCTTGGGATGGTGTATATCCAGTGGGATGGTACATCCTGTGGGAAAGGTGTGGCTGTTGGGTGAGTGAGAAAGGGCATCACATATCTTTCTTACTTGCACAGCAGCTGCGCCAGAGCCCAAACTGCCCTCTGGAGGCTGTTTGGGCTGTAGCATGGCTGCAGCCATGCCAGACCTCAAACGGCCCTCTGGAAGCCATAGTATTGCCCCTTCCAGCAGTCCAGGTTTCTGAGTGGGCAGACTGCCCTCTGTTTGGGTTTGCAAGACTCCTAGTGGCACCCCTAGCAGCACTTTACTTTTTATTCTCCATATCTCTATCATCCTTATTACCCTTCTCTGGACCTGCTCCAACCTATCTAAAATGAGGTGGTCAGAACCTAATGCAGTATTCCAGATGAGCCTTAACCAGCACAGAATATACTGGAACTATTCCTCCCCTTGACTTCGAAACTATGCATCTGTTAATACAGGCCAATGTAGCATTGTCCTTTGCTACAGCATCACACCGCTATCTCATGTTTAACCTATGAACAACAATTATCCCAAGCTATTTTTCGCATGTAATACTGTTGAGCCATGTGTCCGCCATCCTATACCTATGCACTTGTTTTTTCTGATATGTAGAATTTAGCATTTGTCTCTATTGAATTTCATGTTACTAATTTCTGTCCAATTTTTTAGTTTATCTTGCCCTTTTGAAATCTGTTCCTATTATGCCATGTGTTAGCCACCCCTCCCAGTTTTGTGTCATCTGCAAACTTGATAATGATTCCCCCATCCCATCATCTAAGTCATTGATAAAAATGATGAAAAGTAAAGACCCTAGGACAGAACCCTGAGGCCCTCTACTTGACACCACCTTCCAGTTTGAAGCACGGTCAATGATGATCACTCTTTGAGCACAGTTTTCCAAACAAGTATGGATCCATCTGGTTCATGATCCAAATAACAGTAACCATAGTTTCTTGTTCTGATTTCCATTATTATTGTTGTTAAAATAGTAGGAGAAACATAATTAGAGGGAATAAATTAGTTCTCTCTCTTGGATCTTGAAAACTTGGCAGCTGAGTAGTTGAGCATCATCAATGTCAGAGAAACAGTCCTTGAGATGATTCACAAACTGGTAAGAAAAATGCTGTTCCCAGTCTCCTATGAAAAGGCCCCCTTTTTCCACTTCACTTTCAACTTATTGATTGAATTGTATACCTTTTGATCTAAAATGGTTTTTTATCATGTTTGAAGTTGTATTTGTACTTTTCCTGAAAAATTCAATACATATAACAACAAAGAGGAAAACTGTTGCATTGTAGTTTAGATGGAAATTCAGTGCATTAACTCATACAACACTATAGAATTCCAGCTGAGCCAGGAGATCTTTCTGTTCAAAGAAGAATTGGGCACAGTATCATCCCAGGAATGGGCTAAGTCCCAGAGCCTACCAACCACAGATGATTAGTTCTGTTGCTCATACCAAATGGCCTTGCAGAGCTAGAGGCTTGCATTCATAAGGGCTAGATGGCTATTAAAAGTGATCTAAAATATGTAAATTGATAAATAAGTAAATAATTAAGAAAAAATTGCACTGGTTTCAAATGATATGCACTACTTAAAAATGATGGTAATGAGATTAAAAGGATATAAATAAATAACAAACACCTTAGAGCTTTGATACTTGAAGGAGTAACCTCTGCATATATGCCTAATATAGGAAGGAGATCCTCCTCTGTAAGCCACTCTGAGATATTTAGATGGAAGACAGAATATAAACATTTTAATAAATAAAAGTAACAAACTGGACAATAGCTATCATTCATCCTAATTTCCTCATCATAAGCAGAACATTTTGAACATTATATTTCCATCTTATTCCGAAGGAGATTAGTCAGTCCTTTAGTTAGCTGCTGCCTTTCCAAGAGACAAATGTATACTACTTCTACTAGGACATCAAGATGCACAGTATGTAAAAGGAGACCAAAAAAAAAATGAAATTACAAAAGAATATATCTCCCTCCCTAATATTAAAAATGTAACAACAATGATAATGTGGATAATATCTTATACAGCAGTTGCAAATGTGTAACTTAGGGACTATGCAGATGGGCAAAAAGGGGTGATTTGAGGGTGACTGAAAGGTGTGGTCTTTAGATGACGCACACCTAAAGTGCCCCCCTACCTGCCTCTTCCTGTGAAAGGGTGCTCCAAAAAGGAGCCGCTTTTTTATGCTTCTTCCTAAAAAATGCGCACCTTCAGAGGTGCATCTGTGTGCAGTGATGGAGGGGTGGCGGAAAAAGGGCACCTGAAAGTTAAAAATGCCCTTGTAAATGCACCAGCACACGTGCGCCACATTCTGAGTCTCCCATTGAGAGCATGTGTCCTGTGAAAAAAGCTTCAATTTAAAGTGTCCTAATAGCCCAGGTGTGGGTGTACTGCCGCAGGTGAGCCTGCATAAGAACCCTAGCCCTAACGCTAATTTTTGCAGTACGCATGTGCCAGAGCAGGAAGGTGAAACTGTTGCAATCGAATGTATCAGTGTGGAAGTGATTAAAGGAAAAGTTTCACTGTTAAGCTGGACCCCCACGCACATTCCAGCGCCATTTTCTCAGTGAACCTTTGTAGCTGCAGACCTCTATAGCTGTGCACCTTCGGCACTTGTCTTGTACAGCGGGCAGAATGGCACAGCCATCGACAAGTGGTGAGCCAAAAAGAGGGAGAGGGATATCGCGGTCCCACGCAGCGACGGCTGACCTGATAGCTGTGTGGTCACAGACACACATTCTGGAGAAATCGAGGAATTCATTTTTGAATGCTGATACATTTAAGGAGTTGGCAGAAGGCATGAGGGCTAAGGGCCACCAACGCACTTGGGAAGAGTGTTGTCAGAAGACCAAAAACCTCAGGGCAGATTATAAGAAGTTTAGGGATCACACGGCCAAAAGCGGACGGGGTCCCTCCACCATGCTGTTATACAAAGAACTCCATGCCTTCCTTACCAGGGATGGTATCATATGGCCCAGCAGAATACGTAACAGCAGTGAAGTTGTGAGGGTCCCAGTTGGCCAGCCAACCAGAGTGGAACCTGTGGAGGACATCTCCAAGAGAGAATGCGCCCAGGAACTTTTGATGCCCTCTCAAGGTAAGATGCGCCAGGGGCCCTGAGGAGAGGGGCAGGGGACGCACTAGGATGGACAGAGGGCAGAGATTACCCCGTCCCTTGTCATTTAGGTGACCAGGAGGAGCACCCTGACTCAGATGAGACATCCTTCAGTCAGAGGGCTATGGACATCTCTGCCATAAGACCACCATCCCATGACTCTACATCTTCCACCAGCAGGCCACCATCTCGTACTTCAGAGTGGACCACTGTATCTTCCAGGATTAGTAGCCACCATGACTGCTCACCTGTCCCACAGACAAGTACAGCGGTAAGCGACGATGACAGTCAGGGTGAGGAGAGGGCAGGTCCTGGACAATTTACCCAGCTGATCCATCAGGTCCAGGCTGCACACGGTAAATTCCCTGTTATGACAGTAAATGCATTCTATCACATGTACACCTGCACTCCAAAAAGCAAAGCAGTTTGTATGGCTGTTGTGATGTTTTTTGCATAGGTGCGCTGGTTTTCAGAACCCCTGCACACTGCTTTTGCACCCTGGCATGCTTGGGGGGGGGGGGGAGATGTGGTGGAACGTTTGTCTGTGTGTCCTGTTGACCATGTCCCTTGCATGACCACCAGCTGCATGTATCCAGTGTGTCCACACAAACCTCCCTGACATGTCCCTCTTCCCTCCACCCCAGATCTCTGCAGGACATGTGTTGTGTGTAAACGTTGCCTTGTGTCATATATGTCCCATAGAACAAGAAGTAGCACGAGAGACAGAGGAGGATGAAACAGCTAATCCCAGAGCTGTGATGCCACTGGAAGCCTGCCTGCCTGAGATCAGAGGGAAGAGGGCACGCCGCTCAGCAGCCGCAGCAACTACTACTGCCCTGCATCAGTTCATGGAACTCAGTGCAGACCAAATGGACAAACTCCTGGAACAGCAGGAATGGCTCGGGGATCATTCCCATCATCTCGCTAAACATTCCTATCAGCTAAGGCAGAGTAAGGCAGAGCGCTGGAGGGAGTTCCAACAGAGATCCCTCCAGCAACTGGAGCGTGTCACCCACGAGCACCGGTGTGTCGCTGACTCCCTAGAAGTACAGATTGGTCCACTGGGCCAGCTTGTGGATGCCATAATGGGGCCCCAGAGGGCCACTGGTGGCAACGGGGATGGTGTGGAGGAGGAAGAGTGAGGGGCATCTCCCAGGCCCTGCAGGAGGCAGCTACTGGCTTGGGCAGAGGGAGGAGGGGTCTCTCTCCACCCATGGAGGTGGAGGCTGCTGTGGGCAGAGGGAGGAGGGAGAGCTCTCCATCCATGGAGGTGGAGGCTGATATGGAGGTGGAGATCATTGAGCAACACCCCATTGATGAGTCTGCCAGCCTTTTCAGCAGTGATGTGGCAGTGCCACAGCTCTCTCGCTGCCTCCAAAGGCAGAGATCAAGTAGAGGGGGAAGGAGATGCTGCAATGATCACCACTAAATACCAAGGCAGACACCACCAATAACCCCCTCCACCACTATGCCCACCTCACTGGTTCTCTGCGGAGATCCTGCGTTCAACATACACACCTGCCCATAAAATGTCACAAGTTTTAGAAATAGAAAGTTTATTAATAAAAGATAGGTTTTGACGGACCTGCGTACGTGCGCAGATTGCGGCATAAATTTTTTTAAAATAATTTTTTTCAATAATAAAAGACATTGTACAAACTATTTACAAATGGGGGGAAGGGGAGAGGAGCATTTACAAATGTGGGAAGGGGAGGGGAAGGTGCTTTGGGGGGGAGAAGGGGAGGGGAAGGTGCTTCAGTGATGGGGAGGTGGAGGTGGAGGTGGGGGAGGATCGAGACAGTCCAGGATGGCTGCCACCCAGTCAGTCAGCTGCTTGAGTTGGTCCTCATCCACCCTGTCCTCCAGTTATCGATCTCCAAGGGGAAAGAAAAGACAAAATTGTGGTTAGGTGGTTTCTCTGCATCCCATCACCAAATGCCACAGCCAGGGTTTCTGGGTGCCCTCCCCCCCACTACCTCCCCCATTTCCCTGCCACTCTTACCTCTGACGGTCCTGGTCCTGGCTCCCCTGGAGTGCTGCTAGGCGGGCAGCATCAAGGGCCTCGTGCCCTTCTCCACCTGGCTCGGGCCAGGCTGCTCCTCCTCAGCATGTCTGCCTGTGAAAGAGAAAAAGACACCATTTAAGAAGCCAGCATGGAAAGTGATGGGGGAGGGGAGGGACAGGGATGTCATGGAGGCTGCAGTCATGCAGCCATTACCCCTCCCCTCAGGGACCTACCTTGTGGCATGGGAGGCTGGTGTGGCTGCAGCGGGATGGCACAGGCTCCCTCTGCCTGCCCCTCCCTGCCTTGCACGGTTTCTCCATCTGAGGAGGAGGACAACAAGGGGGAACCAGCAGGGTCCCTCCTCCATCCTTGTTGTCACCTCCACTGCACGCCTGCAGTTGGGGACAAGAGGGACACCATTAGCACTCATGGGACTGGGAAAGGAGGGAGGGGAGGGATAGGGAAGGGGAAGGTAGGGATGGCAGGGGCCCGACACTTACCTGGAAGACGACGATCTTGCCACCTTGGGCGGCTGGCCCTCACCCATATGTCGCGCAGCTGGTCATAGAAGGGTGGCCTTTTGTGCACCAGAGGGTAATCCCCAAAGTCCTCAAGGGCTTCGAAGAGCACTGGTGAGGGGTCCTCCTGAAGCTCTGTTGGCAAAAGGCCTGGGAGGCCTGGGCAAAGTACCCCAAGGTTGGCTGGTTTGTGCTGGCCATCACCCTTCTCACGGCTGCCTCGGGGGTGAGGGCATGAAGGCGAATACCCACCTCTTCATCAGTCCAATACGCAATGCGCATGGGCACTCCCCTCCTGGCCGACATCGTCATCCTGGGGACCTGTGGAGGTCCGCAGGGGCATTTATGGACAATTGTTGCTGAGGCAAATGGCCTTATCTGGCTCCTAGCGAATGGGGACGAACCCATCCCACCAGTCGGTGCTTCTGGGGAACACACCAGTGGCACAGGGCTCTCTCAGGTGGCATCAGAGCGGCAGCGGCAGCGGCAGCAGTACACCGTGCAATGCTTGTTGCGACACCCTACCAGTTGTCACTTCTGGGTGTAGTGGAAAAACCAACTGTTGCAAATTAACTCCCAGCATCCACGGTTCTTTGCAGAGCTTGACGCAGAAACAGGGGACCAAAAATAGATTGAAAGGTTTATTTATTGCCAGCAAGGTCCCAACGGAATTAGCATTTCAGATCATTGGGGCCCAGAAGAAGCCAAGATGGCCGTAGTTTTATGCACTCACAGACAAAGAAATTCAAAGTTGATATTCTATTGGATGCTCTAAACTTTAAACACACAAAATCCTGAGCAATGAAAACACAGATTTCAGAATGCATTATAATATGCTTAAGTTACCATGTTGCCATGCCAACCACATACCAAAATCTCTTATCAGTAAACAAACTGGTGTGTATTAGGCAGAAGGTCCCTTTTGCACAAACAAGAGTAGCTGCCAATGATTTATTATGGCTCTTTGGCCCATGCTGGCTCCTAATGAAGTCTTTAATGCATCAGGTTACCAGATCTCGGGCCATCCTGTCTAAATAACCCTTTAGCATTCTTTGAGTTTAAACCTTCCGGCATCTTCCTTAGAGGCCCACTTCCCAGCATTCCCTTCGCATGGCTGCTTGACCATTATTTTACACTTATAATAGCACACATCTCTAATTTAGGCATATAAAACATTAATTAAAGAAATTCTTCTGCCTCATGGGTCCTCCGAGTCATCACTGCAGTCTTGTATGCATGCAGCTGCTGTAGGGACCATGGCGGAGGCTCCTGTGGCCGTGCATTGCAGGCTGACTACCAATGTTGGAGTTATGCACTTGTGACTGTTGTATATTCATGGTCCCTATGTAGCCTGCAATCAGTGGGGCTCTATTCATTCCCCTGTCACTCGGCAAGTAACTGGCTGGTGGTCCTACCCTCTTGGCACAGATGATCACTGCCATGAGGCCATTGTGCCTGGCTATTGCAATGGTGATCACTCATGGGAGGAACAGGAGCAACAGTAAACTGCTTCCCAAGATACAGTGGAATAGATCCCTGTTGAACACAGCAGCTACTGTCCACTAAGTGGTAACGGGGGAGGGAGTAGCTAGAATTCACTTCCTAGCACCATACCTAGGTAAAGACCATACAGGAATCTGGCTAATAATTATAATACTAAAGTAAGTAACAGTTGATTTGCTTCCACCCAAAATTTGGTGCCACAGTCAGCCATCACTCTTTACCTAAAGGTTGAGAGGGCAAATTTGGGGGCAAGCATATATTATAGTTTCTCCTCAAGACTGAGAACTAATTAAAGATTTCAGATCTCCCAGGAATATATATAGACTAAATTGTGCTGTGAATTATAATTGTTCAGGCATCACATAGTACAATGATATCCCATTTGGAAGGACAAATGACAGGGAGGAAATACCAAGAAAAACAATGATAAAGTTCTCTGCACAGTGTAAATGTTACTTTTGATGGACACATATTGAAAATTCCTAGTCCTGAAGGTCCTAAATCCTTGATTGGTTAAGTAATTATTAGGAATTACAGGTAGCATCCTGAAAGATTCAGTTAGATGTAAAGGTGATTCAACTGACAAAGGAGAATGACAAAGTTTACTCTCACAGAAAAGTAGCAGAACAAAATAGACAGGGTTCAAGAAATGCCCTGATGTTCTTTTTATGGAGAAACTGGCCAGAAGAGAGACTTAAGAGTAAATTCCACTTCAGTTCTTGTTAGTAATCAATTTCCAGTTGACTAAATACCATTTTATTTTTTATCTGAAAATTTCAAAGGGACTCCTTTCACATCCCACAATAAAAAATGTTTTTTTTCCCTCACAGTACTGACATAAACAAGCATGGAGCATAATAGTAATAATAATGGGGAAAAAGAAAGAAAGAAAACTGTAGACACATTTTTTGTATAATTAAATGGAAGTTTGCTTAATGAAAACAAAGATGCATGTGAAGGCCTTAAATGCTTAAATGTCACCTGACAACTGAACTAAATGAGAAAAAAGAAACTTTTTGTATTTATGCTTTGTATTTATGTAGTAAAAAATAAGATGACCTCTATCTCAGTCTACAGGAGACTGTTAATCTTGTATAACAGTCCAAACCAACATAGAAGGAAGTGGGCACACCATCACGAAACCCTCTAGGTGGCAGGATTCACGTCTGTATGTGAGCTGTTCATGGAGGCTAAAAGCCAAGAAATAAGGGAAATGTATATATCTAAGTCAGAAGGATCAGATGGCATTTACTTGCCACTAAGGGAGCTGACAGGTGCATTGCTCTAACATCCAAAATGGGTGCTGTGCTTAGTGACTGTAATCTTGTGGGACTCTAACCAATACTCTTATTTTACAAACCAGGTGAGAGTAGGAGGGAAAACTCTCAAAAAATGAGAAAATGAAACACATTGCAGTTTACTTACTTTTCAACTATAGAAAGGAACTCATATGAAAACAGATAATTTTACAGAGTAGTTTCATATTCAGTGTTCAGATCAAGGTTGCTATCTGTGAAGCATATACCCAACATAATTTCCAAGAAAATGTTCTTTCATTCTGTTATTTCCTTTATAGTGTCACAATGAGAAAGCAAACTGAGGCCCGAAACACACAGGCCAAAAGAAGTGGCTTCTGACCACTTTGGGGTGTGGTGTTTAGATGACACATGATTCCAATGCGGCCCTAAGCTGCTCTGATACCGCACTCTGGCCCAAAGGCCCAAATCAAAAAGGAGTCAGTTTAAACCAATTCCTGGTGGCGCTGGCTTGGGACTGCAGGCGGCTGGAGGCTGCTCCTTCTGGCCATCTGCTTTGTGCCTGAGAAGCACAATAGAAATATCTGAGTACTTTATACTTAGCTTTTCATTTCTGAATAATTCAAAGGCTATACTTTTAAAATATCTTGCTAAATAATTTGGGATAATAAACCAATACTAAGTGTATAAATAAGATGGGAAAGTAGAAGCACAGTGGGAGTGGAACACATTTTTACCAATTTTCATGCATAGTTCATAAAATCTACATACTTATATGGTTACAACTTAATTTAGCCACAGTTAGGTGAGATCTGATGGTAGGGATGGGCATCTGTTGACTTCCCATTGTTTTTGGTCTTCAATGGGAGGAGAGGAATGCAGGCTGCAGGCCGCATGCCAGACCCAAGCGTGTAGTCCTCAATGCCTCTGAAGACCTCCCACAAAAGCTGAAAAACCCTCACTACTTGAAATAGCCAACATCATATCCTACACCTTGGTGTAAAGAATCCTCTGCTTGAATCAAGATACTCCCATACCTTCCCACCCCTCCTTCCACCATTTCACTATAGTTCCTGCTGAAATTCCTTGCTATTCATCCTCCTTCAGTCCCCACCAGCTATCTTGTCAGTCCCTCTAAGTATTCCCACTCCTCCTTCTATCCCTTTTTGTTTGGATCCCTCCTTTAAATCTTTTTTGCTCAATGTCCTTCAACAGACGCCTGCTTTAAATCCTCTTTGCTCAACTCTTTAAACAGATCCCTGCTTTAAATACTCTTTGCTCAGCCACCTTCAGCAGAAATCTTGTTGGTCTTTCCAAATGCTCCCAACCCTCCTTCTGATAAAGACAATAGTCAGATTTTTTAAAAAAATGTTTAAAAACAGTCCCACATACCTGAATGTGGCCTCCAGCCCCACTGCAGTTGCCCACCCTGGTCTACAACATCCCAAATCCCTTACAACTTTGTGTGTTGGGTAAAGACAATGAGGCCTGTAGGCAAAAAAACAAAACAAAACTGGAAATACACAATTCTATCCCACCACCCAATGTTCTAAATCAATCTGATAATCCAAAACAGAGCAGAAAGTTCCATTTGTTTCAATGGGTTTCTTTTAGTTAGTAATAAAATTTGTTTCAGTTCTTTTAACCCACTGGGGACTGAATTTAGTAATGATTAATTTAAATTCAATAAATACAATGATCTACTCTAAGTATCTAAACCTAGATCCAACTCAGGACTCATTATTTACACCAGGCTATGATAAGTTTATCAAGAATATACACTCTCATTCACATTCTAAATTTAATTCACAATCCACATTTAAAATTTACATCAAAAGCACATTAATGTTTTACCATTCTCCAAACCCATATGTGAGAGATGAGAGTACGATTCTAAGTACTCAAGTAAATTAAATGAGATTCCCTGGGCAGCTAGCAAAGCATTTAGAGACATAAAGCTCAATTTGAATTTTAACTACAGTGTCTATTAGAAATCTCTGAACTATTTGCTATTTCTTCCTTTGGTTATTGAGCTTATTCTTAATACCAAGGGGGGGTGTCATCTTGTTAAGTCTTTCCTACAGATTTCATTCTTTCTCAGTCAATACAAGTGCTTATAGATGTCAATAGTGTGAATGTTTAAATAAGAAATTATATGACATAACTATTAAGTAGGTGAGTTGAGGCACACTGTTGTTATGTGTTTTTAGGTCATTTCTGACTTATGGCAACCCTAAGGTGAACTTATCATGGTTTTTCATGGCAAGCTTTGTTCAGAGTGGCTTTGACACACATAATTTGCTTTCATATTTAAAGAAATACAATACAGATGAGAATGTGTTTTCCATGTTATGATAGCATTCTGTAAAGGAAACAGAGCCAGTACAACTAGCTCAGGATAGCAGATATGTCCCATAACCAGAAAGACTAGGCTGATGCTAACTAGATTTTTACAGTTATTTAAGTTCCTGTGAGGTTCATGGTAGATTCTATACTGTTCAAAATAACAAATAAATAAATATAATGGGTTATCTATGCCTCCTGGCTTCCAAACATGAGGGAATCCTCTAGCAAATGGTCCTAAAAGGCATATTGCCTCTATCCAGGGAGGGAGGTAGAAGAGGTGGGGCAAAATTACCATACTGCTCCCTACACTGACATTTTTCTTCTTATTTTGAGGGCAATATCATGCTATTATTGGTTCTAAATTGTGGTAAACCAAATGGCCAGAAAAGTTTGGAGCTACTGAGGGGATGGGATTGAGTGTTATGGAATTTCTCAAGATTGGTCAGGTACATTTGAAGGTTTTAAAGGGTTGAGGTGGAGTGTTATGAAGTCCCAGGAATAAGATGTGATAAAGCGTTTTGAAATTTCTCAAGACTGGAAGAGGTGCATTTTCAGGTGGAAGATGAGAACCATTGAGTGAGAACATAAAATTTGATGAAGTCACCAGGTGAACTTGCCATTTTTTAAAGTTAAAAGCAAGCCATACATTCTGCAGAATTACCTGCAGGTCATTTTTTAAAAAAGTAGATTATGAATGGTACTGGGAACTACATGATGATCAGCCATGGTTCTCAGTGACATTATACAAGATGGCTATCTTTCTAAGTGCCTGAGGCCAGTATTATTCTTTTTTCCCTCACATGTTGTCGCTAGGAGCCACGTTAAGTCATTATTCAGTGATGTTTCCAGTCCAACCCTTAAAATTATTTTTTTTAAACAACTGGCTATAGTGTTCAGCTTGTATGAGAAATACGAAAGATTTGTCTTAAATTTGTCAGACGTTTAAAATACAAAGAAAAATATATAAACAGTAAGAAACTGGGAACAAAATTCTGACTTTTTTATTATGTTTAAGCCCCATACATAGAAGCAACATTTCATAAAAAATAATAATACTATTTACTATCTGATGAATAACATAAAAAATATAAGGCTTAAAGACATCCAATTTTGACATTAATTGTGGTATTATCTGGCAGTTTCTTGAACTCATTAATTCTTTAATTTGTACCTCATATCTCAAGAATGAATCAACTTTAATCAACTTTAATTTAAAATTGATCTTGGGAAAGTAATTCCCCTGTACCGTAGGAGAGACTACTGTTCAAGAAACTAAGCATAAGATCTCAGTGGTAATCATTCATTTATTAATAACTTCTCCCAAATTACTGTTACTCCAAAGATATGTAGGATTTTTCAGTGCTTTGTATTCATGTAAACTCCATGGAAGATGTGTACGTTTCTGTCGTGAAAATCTGCTCTCTCTAATAAAATATAAATTTAAAAAAAAGAAAAAAGAAAATCTGCTCTCTCCTCTTCTTTTCTTAGTTTGCTTGTCCAATTGCCCACTGGTCTTTTCTTGGAATCACTACATATCACTGGCCCCCACTCACTTGTAAATAGTGCCAAGCATTTGGCAATGAAATTACAGCAATGTTCACCCACCCTCTCAAGCCACCATTTGCTACACGGATGACACTGTCAACCCAAAGCCTGAAGAACTGTGAGCAAAAGACTTCAAAAACAAAGAGTGAAAATAAGAAGTGCATTTGAGAGTGTCTTGAACATCTTGTCAATTTCACCTCTACAACTACCAGATTCATGTGTGAACCTTGGCATCATTTTCAGTATTTCTGTAAAAATTGCTTTGTTGCACATCTAACATACTTCTCACCTCTGAGAAGCATCTTGAGAATTTGTGCATCTAACTGCCAGGCTCTTTTTTCCTAACAGAAATTAAATTGGGTAGCATCAGACATAAAACTTAGACAGACTCATGTGAGAGGACATTTTTTGCGTGCCTTCAAATAATTCTGAATTATGATGACCCTAAAGTGACCCTATCATGGGATTTTCTTGGCAGAATTTTTTCCGGGTTTTCTTGGCAGAATTTTTTCAGGATTGGGGTGGGTTGGTTGAACAAAATAACACAGTAATCCTCCAGGTTTCGTTTCAATGGCAGTACTGTAGTTCTGCTAAAAGTATACTGAGACAGTCAAATGCCTTTCAATTCAATGATGGATGATGCCATCCAGATGTTTTCCTTATGTCAGATGCCATCTTTGTGGGAGTCCCTTTCCTCAGTCCTACTACCTTCACAAGCATGCTTGCTGGGAATGCAGAAAAGGAGTTTCCAGATATCTGTTCAGAATCTTGATCTCCCTTCCATGGTTGACTAGACTAGTCCCTTTCTTGTCCTTCTGTTAATAGATGAAGACTTTTTATGGTGGTGCAGTGGTTAAATGCCTCTACTGCAGCCACTCACTCACAAACCACAAGGTTGTGAGTTCAATATCACCCAGGGGCTCAGGGTCAACTCAACCTGGCATCCTTCCATCAGTCACTAAAATGAGTACCCAGTTTGTTGGTGGCAAATAGTTTACAGTTGTAAACTGGTTAGGGAGTGCTTAAGTGCACTTATAATCAGTACAGAAATGTACTTGATACTGCTATTGCTATAAATTTTGGGAAACTGTTTTTATAAGAAAATAATTTTTAACAGGGAACTGAACTATTTTTTTTTTATTTCTTGCCTTTCTACTGGGTGAGTTTTAAATGGCTTTAATTCTACAGATTAATTATATTTTTAAGATAATGTTTATGTTTTTATCCATATCTGTTTTAAATTTTTATAAGCCACTGCAGAGCTCAGTCTAAAAAAAGATAGGATATAAATAAATAAATTATTATCATCATATTAACCACCACCAGCATCACTACCACCATCGAATCTAGAAATGTGTGATACATCACAGATTTATAGATTCTGGGATAGAATCTTAATCACTGATGATCAAAAAATCCATGCAGTAACATCTGATAGATGTGAAGCAGAAAGAGAGAGAGAGATGCATTCAAAAATAGTATAGTACATCCTTTACAATGAGTAAGATAACATGATTTGTTTAACATTCCATTATTATTATTATTTTTTAATATTCATTTTATTTTAGAGTTGGCATGTGTGAATTTTTTTCATCTGCAAGAAATAATATATTTTAATTGCAGCAAGATGAAAAAACTGGAGTTTGAAGAGAAGAAAAAACTGTTATTTTTCTCTGCTTCTCTTTTCTCTCTCTCTCTCTCTCTCTCCCCTCTTTTTGGACAAACTTAGGGAACAAATCCTAGCTAGAAGTACTACCTAATTATCAGAATCTGGACAGCAGTGGCATGAGTAACTCTACTCTCATTATTGCATTGGAAAATTTGCCAAACAGTTCAAATTCTCACTGATAAAAATCTCCCTGGGAGAGAGAATTAAGAGAATTAAGAGCAAAGGGATCAGATAATTAGGATTAAGTAGGCTGACCTAGGGCAGCTGAGCAGTTTAAAAATTCTAATAAGACGAACAGACAGTAGACTAAGGTGAAAGGGGATTTCTATGAATCAGATTAATTGAAGCAAGTGGACAACTGTTACAGTTTCATCTGAGAAAATGGGAAAGGCTCTGTACTAACTTTGTACAATTATACTCTGACTTTATTATAAGCTTAGGCAGCTGGCAGCATCTATGTCAGTGGGATATTGAATCTGTTCTGGGTTATAGTTCAAACTTTAAAGGAACTATCTGAGGTCCTGAAGCTGGTCTGGAGACATCATTCAACATCTTGGATGGTTATTTTAAATTTGGGACTAGAACCTGGAGTGAATTCACTGTCCCACTGATACTGAGGCCACCAGATGCCACCTATAAGCACTTTTCTCACTGAAACTAGCAAAGGTTCTTCATGAATTTAGCATACAAAGGAAAAAGTCTCCTTACTGAAAACAGCTGAAGAGACAAATAATCATTTCCTTCAATTTACATTATGCACTGGATGAAATCCTCCCCCCCCACCTCAAACCATATTGTTTAAAATTACCATTTAAAGGATTAAACTGAAAGTAATTTCTCTGTAACATTTTTGGTTCATCCACAGAAAGTAATCATTATTATCATTAGCATATTTTAGTCTTTGTACAGGTCAACAAATAGCTTGCTTGTAAAAGTGAATCAATAGAGCCATTTCACTCAGATGTCTGAAGAAGATTACAGCAAATTTTAGAAATATTAATCTACATTTCTGAGAATATAAGCAAAGGTTTATTATTATAACAAAGCATGTTGTACCATAATGATTTGTACAGAAGATAGCAAGCTATGATGTGAGAATATTAGAAAAGATGCTCAGCGTTTTCTTGAAAAATATAGGTCAAGAATAGTTCAGCAAACTTTTGCTGACTACAAAACAGCCATAAGCAATGGGATTCTCACATACCAAATTAGGCTTTTCATTGGAAATCTTCAAGATTATACATTTATACTGGTTTGCAATTTCGGCCAGTGAAAGCCATGTTGAGAACAGCCTTCAGTCATTGTGTATGAGTACTTTTTCTATTATCCTTTGCAATGGAAATTCAATAAACTACCTTTTCATGTTCCTTCATACAGCCAATTGTGACCACATATAAACTAGTAAAAATTGCTTTATTTCAGTGTGGTAATTATTCAATCCTCAGTGTGTTTACCAAAAATATTTAAATCTTTTGTGTGTCAAAGTCCAACAGACTTCAGGCTATTACATCACACAATTACCCATCCTCTTATTTTGGGGCACATATGTGGCAAATCGTTCATATATGATTCAGAATTCATATGACTAGGCTGGTAGCAAAAATTACTATTACCTTTCAAGATGCCTAGTAGACAAGAGGGAGAAGTGAGCAGTGTTTTACCTGAGACAGAATATACACTCCTAACTTCCATTTTGAACTGCCTGAAGTGTTTTAGGCACTGTCAGGGTTTGCACTTAATGACACAAACAGGGTTCTCAAGATCTCTTGTTCTCACACCTTTTAACCTTTGATATCTTGCCAGCAATACCTCAATGCTTTTCTATCAACTACTTCAACTTCATCAATCTTAAAAGCCTTCTATTGTTTTCCTACCTGCTTCCTGCTTCAGGAATCTTAGCAGCAATGTCTCAAAGAGCATTTTCCCCTTTTCTTGCTGCTGGAAGATCAAATATGACAGTGCACATGTTGGGAACCTCAACATGTCTGTGATGCTTTACATTTGTCTGCCTCTACATAAAGTTCAAAAACTTCAGTTTATCCAAAACATGACAGCTAGAAAGCTTACTGATAATTATAATAATGATCATATTACACCAATATTAGAATCACTCTACTGGTTGTCAATTACTTTCCAGACAAGGTACAAAGCATTGGTTGTTACCGTTAAAGCACAACATGGTTTGGGGCCAGGTTACCTACAGGATGGCCTTCGCCTGTATAATCTGCCCCGAACACTTAGGTTCTTGGGGAGGCATTTACTTCAATCAGTCAAAACTAGATTGAAAACTGTTCTCCTGAGGATGTTTTCTTAGGCCACCCCCAGATTGTGGAATTACCTGCTAGAGAAGAATTGCCAGCTGGATTTGCAAACTGAGTTAAAAAAATAGTAAAGACTGGTGTCTTCTGGTAGGCCTACCCAAATGATTTTTAAAGTATTATTGTATTATTGGGCTTTTGCAGACTGCCAGAAATAGTGCAAATTGAGTCCACCTTTACTGTCCTGACTCAGTGCTAGGGAGTCATGGGAATTGTGTTTTTTTTCTGAGACATTGAGCTTTCTCTGTCAGAGAGCTCTGGTGCCACAATAAACTACAGTTCCCATGATTCCCTAGCACTGAGTCAGGGCAGTTAAAGTGGACTCAATTTGCACTATTTCTGACAGTCTGCAAAGGCCCATTGTTTAAACATATATTTGGTTTTATGTTTGTTAAACTAGTGTTTAACTGGTTTTATGTGGCTAATTTGTTGTTGTTCCCTGCCTCGATCCATAGAGAGAGATGAGTAAGAAAGAAATATTTTTATATTAATTCTAGCTCTTTTAAAAATTACAACCCAATGAGTTATTGCAGGCTCAACTTCTTGCTTCTACAAAGAACATCATTTACAATTCTGACTTGAAACTGGTTACTTCAACTTGGACAGCCAAAACCATTGTACAGTTTTGAAGTATCTACCACAATATTCCAATGAATTATGGCACCCCCTTTTTCATCTACTTAATTTACTTTTCACCATGAACATCAACAACCCCCCCCCCCAAAAAAAAATGGCCTATCAAAATTTGAGAAGATTCTCACAATTTTGTGATGAGTTCTGGCTTCTCTTTCTTTATATTTCTTTCTTTCTTTCTAGTGAGCCCATTTGAACTGCTGACTTCAAACTTGATAACTGCAACTTGGATGACAACCAGCATTTCAAGCATCTAGCACAATGTCCCAATGGTTTATGACATCACAGATAGAAATAAAGACATTCCTTTTTATTATTGCAGATAGAGATAAAGGATTATTTATGCTACTAGTTTACAACAAAAAACTTAAAAAATAAACAGTTTGTGACCCAAAATCTGAAACAAAACATAACTCCACAACAAGGAATCTTGCTTCCTGAATGGATTATTCACCTTTTCTGCCCACCATGCCCCCCACTGCAAGGATTCAAAACTAAGACCCATTACTTTTATGGAAAAAAGTTTTGACTAAAGGTTAAGCCATGCAGAAGGTCTGTGAAAAAACAATCTGTGCCTTCAAATTAAATTGTAGTAAAAAGAGGGATAGAGAAAGAGTGGGAATGAGAGCAGATGTAACAGATTGAATGAGACTTTTAGAAGAAAACACACACACACAAACTATTTCAAATACTGATCTAAATTTCACAAACTATGGCAGACTCCAGACAGGATATTGCTGGTTGTCTATGAACTGGAACCAGCTAGAGAACGACTTGGCAAGATGAGGGGTTAGTAAACTGAAAGCAAACCCTTGGAGGAGGGATGGGCAGAGAAGGCCATGAGATAAGACAAAAGAAAAATTATGAGGTGTTGCCAAAAGAAAAAAAAAAATAGAGTGAAAAAAGTTCACATAGGCTGTAAGAAAATTGCATGCTGCTTGGTGGGGATGGGATGGGATGGGGAGAGGAAATGAGTTTCAGGTCACCAGGGCCTGAGTGATACACTTGGACCCAGCAGATTCATGTGGGTTCACATCCCTATGAAGTTCATAGCTACGGCCACTTAGATCTTAGTCTAATCTATTTCACAGGATAGCTGAGAAGATTGGGGGCAAGCTTGTTTTCTGCTGCTCAAGAGACAAGGCACAGAGCACATGGCCAGAAGGAGGAGGAGCCTGCCTGCAAAAGATATCCTCCCCACCATATACTACCATCTTAATTAAAGACTGAAATAACATGTAGGCATCTGACTAACATCTCCTTTTTGGTTTGTAACATCTTGCCTGATGAAGAAGGCCATGGAGCTTCAAAAATTTATATTGTGCATTCTGGTTGCCCAATAAAGGTATCACTGATGGATTTTTGTTTGAATTTGCTAAATGGCAACACAGCTACCTTTAATGTTTTCTGTATTTATTTATGTTCTGCGCAAGTTCTGTTCCTCCTTGTCGAAGGCATTCCTCCTCCTTTCTCCTGCCTCCCCCCCACCATCCAAACTAGAGGTTTGGTGAACCCACCTAAAAGAGCATAGCAGACGGTACCAGGAAGGAGAGAATGCAGGAAGGAAAGCACTGCTCATATATAGAAGTTTTCAGGTTTTTCATGTTGCCAAACAAAAAAGTGTCACTTTTTTTAAAAGACAACAATTAAGATAAAACAATTACCAAAAGGTTACTCCATAAAATGTTTTACCTTCATCAGATGGCCACATACACAGTGGTATTATTTTACTTTGCATACACAGTAAAGTTTTCCATTGTAGCTATAGAAGAAAATTAAATAGGATTTTCTAAGCACTGCATGCTCAAGGGACTTGTGATATCCACAGGATCATAATTCAGCAAGAACCCCAGCCACTGAGGCATATATGGGTTTGAACTACTTTTTTAATTATCACCTGGTTCCTTTGATTACAAATGCAGAGTATTTATCAGACACTGGAAGGAAATAGAATTGGCAATGAAAGATAAAGAAAAGGGGAAAAACCCATAAATGACAGAATTGCTAGGGGCATATGAGGATGTGTTGATTTTACTTTCATCTATGCTGCATGATCATAGAAATCTGAAGAAAAGGATGACCACCTTTTAAAAGACTATTAAAATTCTTTTTAAAAATAATAAAATAACAGTAGCTTCCATTCTTCTTACCTCAAGGCAGCATTATGTATGCTGACTGTAACTTAGTATTAAGAGCACATGCTTTGCACACAAAAAGTATTAGATTCAGTATTTGGCATTTCCAGGCAGAGCTAAGAAATAATCCTGCCTGAAACCTGGAAAAACAATGCCAGTCTACCTCAATAGGACCAGGCTAAGTAAATTTCACTATGAGGCAAATTCAGTATACAGTGGCTTCTCATGTTCCTGGATAATGTTTGTTGCAGATGCAGAGTTTATAAAAGTTACTTTTCAGATAATAATTCCCAGAAGCCACTAAGCAGCTGGCTCCCTGATGATACTGCAGAGAAGGCAACAGACATTACAAGTTGAGTCTCACTTATTTGAAATGTTTGAGACCAGAAATGGTTTGGATTTCAGAATACCTGTACATGTATATATGTACATAATGAGATATCTTGGAGATGGGACTCACGTCTAAACACAAAATTAATGTATGTTTCATATATATAGCAATACCAATAGCAATAGCACTTACATTTCTATACCACTTTATAGTGCTAAGCATTCTCTAAGTTGTTTACAATGTGTTAGTCAATTGTCCCCAACAAGCTGGGTACTCTTTTTACCAACCTCCGACGATCTGTGTCTGAGCATCGACAGGGGTAGTGTGACCCTGTTGGTGCTCCTAGACCTCTCAGCGGCTTTCGACACAATAGATCACGGCATCCTCTTGGGCCGCCTGAAGGGGTTAGGTATCGGGGGCACTGCACTGCAGTGGTTCCGGTCCTTCCTCTCGGGTCGGTCCCAGAGGGTGCTGCTCGGGGACTGTAGCTCCGGTAAGAGAGACCTCACTTGTGGGGTCCCTCAGGGAGCTATTTTGTCCCCGATATTATTTAACATCTACATGAAGCCGCTGGGTGAGATAATACGGAGTTATGGTGCTGGGTGTTATCAGTACGCTGATGACACCCAAATCTATTTCTCCGTGTCTCGTTCGTCGGCCTCGAATTCCAATGGCATCTCTTCTCTCAATGAATGTCTTGGGGCGGTAATGGGCTGGATGAGGAAAATCAGATTGAAATTGAATCCAGACAAGACGGAGGTGCTCACGGTAGCGGCCCCGAAACCAAGAATTGGGTTGCAACCTCCAGTCCTGGATGGGGTCACACTCTCCTCCAGTGACTGTGTTCGCAATCTGGGGGTGCTCCTTGACTCGTCGCTCCTGATGACTAATCAGGTGAATGCGACGGTCAGGAGCGCCTGCTATCAGCTTCGGCTGATATGCCAGCTGCGCCTTTTTCTGGAAGTAGGGGATCTCGAGACTGTGGTGCACGCGTTGGTAACCTCCCGCCTCGACTTCTGCAATGCACTCTACATGGGGCTACCCTTGTGCCTGGTTCGGAAACTTCAACTAGTACAGAATATGGCGGCCAGGCTTGTATCAGGGACATCTCGGAGGGACCACATTACTCCGGTTCTGAGGTCCCTCCACTGGCTGCCTATGAGTTTCTGGACCCAGTACAAGGTGTTGGTTATTACCTTTAAAGCCCTAAATGGCTTGGGTCCAAGCTATATCAGGGACCGCCTTCTCCCGTACAATCCTCCCTGTGCACTTCGGTCCTCCCGGAGGAACTTGCTGCAGCCTCAGAAATCGAGGCTCGCAGCTACCTCCCGGAGGGCTTTTTCAGTCATCGCCCCTAAGCTCTGGAACAGCCTGCCGGACGAGATCCATCTGTTAACATCTTTAGACAGCTTTAAAAAGGCTGTCAAGACGGATCTCTTCCGGCAGGCCTTTCCAGACTAGTTATCTTCCTTAGACGAGCCGTCCCCCCTCGGACAACTACTCCTGCACAACTGACGTTCCTCATGTGGCTCCATCATTGATGGAAGGAACGTTGAGTCAGGCTTTTAGTTAATTTTGGCATTAGGCTTTAATTATTGTTTGATGTTTTAAATGATTTGATTTAATACTGTTTTAAGGGGGGGGTGGGGGTGTCCTTTGTATTATATGTTTTATTGGACTGTACTTTTAAACTTGTAAGCCGCCCGGATTGGTGTACCATTGGGCGGGATATAAATAAATTTTATTATTATTATTATTATTATTATTATTATTATGGAAGGTTGAGTCAACTTGAAGCACTGCAGGACTGAACTCACAAGGTTTTGGCTGCAGGGATGCAGTGGCTTAGTGGTTAAGATGCTGATCCTGACAACCTCAAGATCGGCAGTTCAAGATCCAAGCACCACCTGACGGAGTGAGCTCCCGTCACTAATCCCAGTTTCTGCCAATCTAGCAGTTCAAGAGCATGTAAAAGTGCAAGTAGTTAAATTGTACCACTTTGGTGGGAAGGTAACATCATTCCATGCAGTCATGCTGGCCACATGATCACAGAGTCATCTTTGACAAAATTGGCTCTTTTGGCTTAATAACAGAGGTGAGCACTGCCCCCTACACTCAGACACGACTTGACAATCAGCTCTAGGAGGAAACCTTTACCTTTACCATTTTACCAGCATTTAACCACTGTGCCACCAGGGCTCCTGTGTATACATGTTATACACATAGCCTGAAGGTAATTTTATACAATATTTTAAAATAATTTTGTGCAAGAAACAAAGTTTGCATACACTGAACCATCAGAAAGTAAAGGTGTCATTATCTCAGCCACCCATGCAAAAAGTTTTGGTTTTAGAAAGATTTAATATTTTGGAATTCTAGGAGACTCAACCACATCAGGCAACCTCTCTCTCTCTAAGGACAGAATAAGGCTAATAGAACAGCTATACAAAATCAGTGTGGCCTAGGGTGACATTTGTGTTCTAATTTAAGTATTAAACACATAAAACAGTATTATGTTGTTTTTGAAGTAATGAACTATTACCATTTTTGAAAACCAGAAGTTTTGCCTTCCTTGATAACTGTAGGTAGGAATGAAAATCTCTGCTTGTCTTGTTTCCACATACAAGAAGAAATAATTTTAATAATTTTGGGGAGAATTTTCATGAGAATATATGAAAGTTTCTGCACAATTTTCAAATACTCTACATATTTTGGGATTTCATTAAGAAAAAAATCATCTGTACTAAAAATACATGTGGTTCTGCTCAACAAGGATCATATTTTGGTGGTGAAAGTATATATTTTGTACAAAACACAATTATTCTTTTGTAAAAATGTTGGAGCCAGGGGGTAGCACAAAAGATTTATGCAGGAAAATGCCACAGGAATCTGTATTTGTGCAAATTGTATGCAATTGTGGCAAAGTTTATGCCATATGAAGAAACTTACAAGATTCTGACACAGAAAAATCATGTGTAGTTTTCCTGCATGAATTCTGTTAGCAAGAAAAAAGTTTTCTACACAGGAATATTATTCTTTCACACAGGAGAAACTACACGTATTTTTGAAGAAATTAATTCTTCCTAACAAAAGTCTTGAAATGCAAAGAATCTCATGGCTAGTCTCCTTTTGTTTGGTGGGATGTCCTGAGTGCTGAGTTTTTTTTAAAAAAATTGAGAATGAGAATATTAGCAAGTATAATTCACAACCCTAGCACAGGGCAGAATTGTCATGGAGAATATCCTTCTTCCAAAACACAGCCAATGTTCAGTACCTTCAATAAATTCTTTATTTTGGAAATGGACTACATACACGTATATCCAAAAAACAGCACTATGTGTATCTGAATACCTAACAGAAAAGTACCACAAACAGTGGCACTGTAAGTTGATGTGTTGGCTAAATTGTGTTAGCCTTGTGAATAACACACAATGAAAGAAGGAAAGAAGTAGTAAGCAGGACAAATTAACATCTTTTTGTAACTTCCCTAAATCAAACAATCAACTCTGAAGGGTGGTCCAGACCACACTATATTCATTAAGAAGTCCTTCATAGTCCTAATGCACTGGGATATTTTTGTTTGTTTGTTCTGTTTCTATCCTATAGGGAACTTCAGCTGACATCCATCTCCTCTCTCTCTGTGTCTTTCTCTGAACCCTTTATCCAACTTTATGTTCCACTAATTTGTTGCTCAAATGCCCCCAACCAGAGATATCCCTGGATGTTCACTGGGGGTGCAAAATCACAGTAATGAAAACATACATGGGCTGAGTCTATTAGGTAACCATAGAATTATTCAATGTATGTAAGACTTAACATAATTCACAAGTCTATCTTAAAAGAGACCCAATTGTGATACAGAGGTTTGAGTGTTTAGCTAATTTTCTAGGACACTTGGGTTCCTCACTTAGCCATGGAAATCCTTGGTGACACTGGGCATCTCTCAGCCCAAAAGAAATGCAATAGCAAATCTCCTCTGAATATCATAAATCTTACCAAGAAAGCCCTAAGATATGGGCACTATAGGTTGGAAGCACGTTGAAGCCACATAGCAACAATAGGCTCAAAATACTGTATATACTCAACTACAAGCTGATATCATGTATAAGTCAAGGGCAGGTTTTGTGGCCAAAATTATGGATTCTGATATGATCCATGGATAACAATGCCAATGAACTTAACAAAATTCCAGCAGGCATAACTGCTGTGCTCACCATAAAGGCTGCATGGGTGAAGAAGGAACTGAAGTAGAGATGGAACCAAATGAAGTAGTAACTAATGGCCTTTGCCCCAGATTCTTTCTGAAGGGTCAGCAAAAAGTGCAAGTGAGGCTGGAAAAACCTGACCAAACCGGTGGAAACCTGTATTCAGGGAAGCAGAGTGTAGAGCATGGTCAGTAGCAACTAACCAATAGAACTAGAGAACAGAAGCGTGATCAGCAATAACAAACCAATGGAGTTAAAGTTATGTGATGTAATGCTGTGTGCTATGCAAATAGAGTGTATAAAGGAATACTTTGAAAATATTTGGGTGCGACAACCCTTTAAGCACCATCTTGGAGCTGTTGTCACCTTTTGGCCAAAATAAAGGTGTACTTGCCTTGGACAAAATTTGGACTCCTGGATCTGGTTCTTGGGGAATTCCACTACATATTCTTGGGGGCTCGTCCGGGATCCCCAGCAAGCCAGATCAGGGAGGTGCCCCTGGGGGCTTCACAGGTCTGGCAGCTCTCTGAGCCACGATGAGAATATTGGTGCACTGAGAAGGGGCCCCACCACATCAAGACCAGTGGCCAACTTCTCACCAAGGCGGCAGAGACCTACAGACTGCGCCAAAGCTCTTTGTCCTGAAGGCAACCACCATAGGTTCCAGTCGACTGGAGGGGAGGACTGGAGGAGAGAACTGGAAGGAAAAACAGAAGACCTGTACAGGCAAGTATTTTTAACAGCTGTTATAGACCGATAGGTGAGGGTGCCCCGAGATCCTATTGGCAATTGGAGGTTAAAGTCTGGTGTATGAGGGGGGGTGTAAAAGGGTACCCCTCCAAGACTACATCAGCAAAGTCCGAAGCGTGAGGGTGCCCCAAGAACGCTATCGGCAATGGGAGGTTAAAGTCTGGTGTATGAGGGTGTATAAGGGTACCCCAAGACTACATCAGCAATGGGATGGGGGTCTCTGTGTGGCAGCCAGAACACCCAATTATAAGAGTGTTTGTGTGGCAGACAACACACTCTAATAAGTGTCACTGGGTGAGAGCCAGGACACTCGGTTAAGTGCTTTTGTGTGGCAGACAAAGCACTCTGGATTTCTTGCCCACCTCTGATGTAAGTCCGAGGTGGTCACCTGAAAGATCTTGTAATAAAAATGCTATTTGGGAAATTGTAAATTATATGGATCAATGGAATATGCTACAGCATGGCTGGAAGTGTTAGAAAAGAATCCACCCTGAGATTGTTGTTCAAAAAAAAAAACAACAAAAAAAATGGTTGTAGCCACAGATGAAACAAAAAGGGGTGGTGGGGTAAAGCCAATTGTGCCACAATTAGATTTGGGCCACCCAGAGGATGACCTGGTTATAAGTGCACCCCCACTGCAAATAAGGACAGATTGTATTTAATATTTAAACTGTAAGACAGCTTGTAGCAAACTTGAGCAAACAAGCCTGTTTTCAAATGTTAGAAACACAGAAGTATAAAAGAGTAAAGCCTTTGTTTTATTGTCCCTTATTGTCAGAGTTGTATTTTTTGTATAAAAATAGATTGTTGGACTTTTGTTCATATGTGATAATGTATGGTTTGGCTTTTATTCCTTTTTGTTTGATCCTTTGAGAGGAATTAATTTTTACTATTGTCAATACCTTCATGTACCAGCATATTGGCAGGCTGTTTGAATTATACATTTTGAAATATGTCCCTGTTGTCAGTTAAGAAATTTGGTTAGATCATGATAAACATGAGGTGCACCCCAATGTACAGAAGACCTATATTTTATTGTTATTTGTGGATTTTGGAACAAAGGGAAAAGATAACCCTAAAAAGACAGCTCAAGGGTTATTTAGGAAATGAGATTGTGCATATATCAGCTTATAATGTTATTGTTGTTTCAGTGTCATTTTTATGTTAGAGCAGATACATATGCAAAGAGACCAAACGTTTGTGTCAGTTTAAGAACATTATTTGTAATTTTTGCCTTGAAGTGAGATCTTGTACTTTGGAACTAGAATGTACAATGTGCAAACATAGGTGGCAGAGAGTATATGCTTTTGATGGAAAATGTATGTCCCCAGAAAAATATAAATGTCAGATGCAATAGCATGGAACATGGACACTGGAATTATGTAGCCTGAAGGATGGAATCAGGAATTGATGTCCCTGTTCAGTTTGCTTGTAAGCACTTGTAGTTTTGTCAGTTTTGAAGTTGAGTCTTTGATTAGTAATTATGGGCCTCAATTTGGAATTAAGAATTGACTGTGGAGGAGGCCACCATAAAAGAGTTGTTATTTCTGAAACTTGTTCAGTTCATGGGAAAAGGAGCACATTGTTCCACAGGCACATATAGTCGCAATTGTGTTTCAAGAGGAAAACAGAGGAGGACAAAGGAAGAGGATTGAACAGTAACCAATGTGCAAGGTGTCTTGCCTATAGACATTGAAGAAAAATGAGTGCACAAGCGAATGTAGGGTCAGAAAGAAATAGGGGATGTGATTGAGAAGGTCCGAGAGGAGGAGGAGGTCGTGGCTGGATGTCTGCAGCCGCAACAGAGGTGTTGAGAAAAGATGGAGAAGGAGTAATGGCAATAGAGATTTGGTAAGAGAATCAAGATTAGGATAAGCTGGCTCTGGGAATGCAAGGGAAAAATGTTTTTGAGGCTGGTTCCGGGGAGGCAATGGTCTGTATGAATTTTGGAGACCAGTCTGTGGACTTTTTGGTTCCATTTGGTTGATTCCAGAGCCCTAGTGGCTTCGGATGCTGTAGTTATTTCAGGGGCAGAGGGAAAGAAACTTATCAGTTTCACTGTATTCCAGAAACGTTTAACAAGTGCTGCAGTGTGTAAAAAGAAAAAAAAATCACTACCTCCGATAGAAGCCTATTTGAGAACATGAGATAGCCCTCCCTCATGAGGGGGGGGGGGATGAAGCAAGGAAAAAATGGTGTGTTAAACAAGAAAGGCAGAAGCTATGGAAAAAAAAAACTTGCTGTACTAAAATGTTGCAATTGCCTGTCATTTGGCTACGTTCCCAGAAAACTGACCTAGAGAGCAGCATAAAAAAAAAACAAAGGAACATAGAATCCTAGAGTTGGAGGACAGCCCAGAGCATCTAGTCTGACCCCCCTTGTGCCATGCAGGAACTCTAAATCAATTGCTCAACTGCAGACCTGTATTCTTTTATTGATCAGAACACTATTTGTATCCATGTAAATTGCCAATCAGCTTAGTTTTGCTCATGCATGGCTAATTCCTATGAATTCAAGACTGATCTGAAGTTATAAAACTTTTGCTGTGACCAATAAAGTTCAAGAGGCAGAAGGGAGACAGATTAACCATATATTAGCAAACCTTTTTGAAGCGACTAGGAGGAGAATGGCCAAGGCCAGTGGTGCACTTATCAAAACAAATGGACACAGTTGTGAAAGGATGGCCTCTGCCTGCATGCAGTTGCAACAGCAGCGCTCCTAGTGGAAGAAGCGGCGAAGCTCACCCTCGGACAGGAGATACTGCTGAAGTGCCCACATGCTGTTGTACCCCTCCTGGAACACAGAGGACACCGATGGATATCACATGAGAAACTGTTGAAGTATGAAAGTATGCTTATAGATAATCCAGTCATTAAACTGTCAATTTGTACTACCTCATACCTAGCTACCCTGCTGCCAGTGACGGAAGGAACCCTAATGCAACATGATTGCCTGCAATTAATGGATGAAGTATATTCAAGCAGACCAGACTTAAAAGACACTCCCTTTGAAGAGCCAGATGAAGTCCTGTTCACGGACGGCAGCAGCTTTGTGGAAGGTGGCTTGAAATTGGCAGGATATGTAGTCATACAAGGAGATGGTGAAGTTTTAGAAGTATTTGTACTCCCTACTGGAACATCAACATGGAGAAGACCCTGTGACAAAAGGGAACCGAAGAGCTGATGAGACAGCCAAGCAAGCAGCAAAATCAAGTGCACTAGGAGGAGAAAAAGTTTGTTCTATTCAAATTAAACCTTTGCTACTAGCTAAAGTACACTACACCCCTGAAGAGGAGCGATGGGCCCTACAAGAAGGGGCCTACCAGAAAAACGGCTTTTTCATACTCAGGAATCAAAAGATTTTCATCCCTAAACAATTGAGCTGGGACATGATTAGACAACTTCACTCACAGACTCATATGGGACAAACATTCCTAGCTCATTTGTTAAATAGACAGTGTTTTATTCAAGGATTGCATGGGCTAGATCATGATAGTACTTAAGGTGGTTAGGAAGTGTGAAGCTTGTGTTAAGATGAACCCAAGAACAGGAGCTTTACAGGCACCAGATGTCCAATATGTAGGAAACATTCCTTTTGAGGTATAGATTTTACTGAGATTTCAAATAGATTTCACTGAGATGCCAAAGGTGGAGAGGTTGAGATATCTACTTGTTGTAGTATGTACTTTTATTGGTTGGGTAGAAGCGTGGTCTAATGAAAAGGCAGAACAAGTGGTAAAAGCCTTGATGAGAAGTATGGTATCCCTAGACTCATGGGATTGACAATGAACCATCCTTTGTACACCAGATTGTACAAACTTTGTCAAAAACATTGACAAATTACTTGGAAATTACATTGTGCCTATCATCCCCAAACTTTTGGAAAGGTTGAAAGAATGAATAAAACCTTAAAGGGCACTATATCTAAGATGTGTTATGAAACTGGGTTAGACTGGACTGTAGTATTGCCAATGGCATTGTTAAAAATCAGATGCACCCCTACAAAGTTGTTGGGCTTGTCACTTTATGAATTAATGTATGGGAGACCACCCTTGGGTTTTGAACACATGCCTGGGGACCTAGCACAACTGGGGAGGGTAGACTTGATAAAAACTATTCAATTGTTGGAATCCTCTTTTAATGAGTTACATAAATATGTGGGTATGATACAGTCCTCTGCCCTTGTTACTGCTGTACATGATTTCTCCCCAGGTGATCCTGCTGAAAGACTGGAGCCCCTATGAGATCATGCCCACTGCCATCAAGTTAGCAGGAGTAAAACTTTGGATCCACTACAGAGTCAAGAGAGACTATACCAAGGAGGAACCTGAGTGGGAAACCCATGATGACTCTGATCCTCTAAAGGTAAAGATTTCCAAGAAGCAAGCTGCAAGAGGAGGGGAGGTCAGCATCACAACGTGCGCCACTTCCCTGGGGCCAGGTGGACCAAGCACCCCCCTGAAGAAAAGGAGGAGTAACTACCCGAGAGTTGCTCTGAAAGAATGAAGGGACACATGGGAATAAGGGGGCTCATGTCAATAGGCATACTGACAATGTTATTCCCAAAAGTTAAAGGAAATTGGTTTAAAAATCCATGCATAGCATTAGATGTAGTTGCCAGCTTAAGCAAGCTTTGCACTGGCAACAAGAAAAAGGGAGGAATGAAGTAGAGATGGAACCAAATGAAGTAGTAACTAATGGCCTTTGCCCCAGATTCTTTCTGAAGGGTCAGCAAAAAGTGCAAGTGAGGCTGGAAAAACCTGACCAAACCGGTGGAAACCTGTATTCAGGGAAGCAGAGTGTAGAGCATGGTCAGTAGCAACTAACCAATAGAACTAGAGAACAGAAGCGTGATCAGCAATAACAAACCAATGGAGTTAAAGTTATGTGATGTAATGCTGTGTGCTATGCAAATAGAGTGTATAAAGGAATACTTTGAAAATATTTGGGTGCGACAACCCTTTAAGCACCATCTTGGAGCTGTTGTCACCTTTTGGCCAAAATAAAGGTGTACTTGCCTTGGACAAAATTTGGACTCCTGGATCTGGTTCTTGGGGAATTCCACTACAGAACTACTACTGCTATTTTCCAATCCAGGCATTCAACAGCAAGAAGTGGCACCCTGGTGGAGAAAGTAGAGGGGGGCAGTGGTTCTTTTAGGTTCTCCTGGGATTGACTAAGCCTCAGCCATGTTGGCCAATAGTCCCATGTTGGCCAATAGCTCCTGAGATTCTGGGAGCTGAAGTCCCTCGGCCCTTAAAGGGGAAAGGTTGCCTACCCCTGGACTAAGCTCTCACCTTTTGCCAGTTAACTCAGAGAAGGGAATGGTTCCATTTTGATAAGAGTTTAAGTACAATACTTTCATTGACCCATGAATAAATTGACCCAAATTTGGGGGGGGGGCAATTTTTGACTAAATTTTTAAACTTATACATGAGTATATACAGTGCCAGCTAACCCAAAGAAAAGGAGTGTGAGATTTTACATTCTAATACAGCATGATATTGAAGAATAACCTTTACTCATAACATATATGTTCATCCCTCCACATTCTCTTGGGTTAGGGGCATAGGACCCCATAAATATGGAAAACCTGCAAATAAAAACACTATGGTTTTACCCGAGAGAACACCTCTTTAGGAACCTCTAGCTCCTCCAGTGCATCTCTATGGTCAACATCTGCCAGACATTGACCATGCAACTTTGCTGGAGGATCTACAAATGGCTATTAGGGTGTTTTCTCAAGGAATCTCTAGGTCCTTCAGTGTGACTTTTTAAAATTGACCACAGAGTTGTGCTGGAGGACCTAGATATTCCTAGAGAGAACATATTAATAAAATTGTGAATAATCAAATCCACAAAAGTCAAAGCTACAAACGTGGAGGGATGAATGTATTTTTAAATTCAGGCTAGCCTAGTCTAGCATATAGAGAGACAAAGATGGAGACATGAAAGAAATATTGGTGCTGTCTTATACAGTGGATATGGAGCATATATAGAGACAGATGTAGACAATAAAGAAATATTGGTGCTGTCTTATATAGTGGATGAGCTACACATTTTGTACTTTACAAAAACATGATACTGAAAATACAATACAGAGGAAAGAATTCGTAAGTTCCTCCACCAAAAAATCCACTAATGAAATACAAAGATTAATTATTCTCGGAACACCAAAGGCTTAAACTCACTAATTGCACAAGTAATATAATGCATGCCTCTTGATTAATAACTCACAGAGCTTCCAGCATTTGACATAAAAATTTATATCTCCAAAGCACAAATACACAAGGGTATGGATATATAACATTAAACCAACATACAATTAGCAACACTTTATTTTAATTATGTTTTGGTACTATTAAGGACGGCCTGCAGTTCATTTTTCTTATGGATTATACTTTGGACTGCTCATATAGATACATTCTGGAAGTACTGGCACATTCACTTTTTTTCCTAACAAGCTGTAGCACAAAACTAGAATCAATGAAGAAATCCTATTTGGTGACCTTCCAAAGCCAGGTTTACCTATCCATAATGCTATGGGATTAGTTCCTCCTGTTCAAGGCAATTGGCAATAATTGACAAAAACCTCTTACTTCATTAAACAACCTTCTATCACCAGAAAGGAAATGAAGATTTGAAATGGCTACGAGGCTGAAGCATACCAAGCTGAATCCAGCATACATGCTGAAAATCAATCAGAAAGAAAGAAAGATCTACATGCAGTACTCAACCCACTCAACAACAATTGCTTAAGGAAAGGAAAAACACAACATAATGCATTCACATTTTGTGAATCTTGATTTCAGTACAGATTACATAAGATGATGAAATGCATGCATAATATAATAACATATAGCATGATAAAAGAAAGACATGTTCTTCCTTAGGAGTGGAATTTGGAAGAGCATTTTTACTTGTTCAAATAACTAGTGTATATATGTGTGTGCATACATGTGCACATAGAAGATTATCACACAAGGGCTATTTACTGTTTAATAGCACTATTCTAACATTATTAAGTAGGAATGATACAATGGCGGTATTAAAACACTTTCACACTGGTCAAAATAATGGGGCATTAACGATTCTTGAGCAGTAAAAAAGCGCTTTTACATTCCACACATCAGCAAAAGGGGTTGTATTAGCAGAGAGAAAAATGGGTCTTTTATCACTGCTGGGGAACTCTCCTGTGATTCACAAGTGCAAAACAGAAAGCGATTCTGACAAACAGGCAGACTGGGAGACTGGGGAATTCAATTTAGGAGATTATCCTCCTGTTGCATTCTGGGATGTAGTTTAGGAAGGGGAATTTAGAATAATCAGCCAGAGAGCTCTTAGGCCTCACTGAACTACAGACCCCAAAATACAACAGGAGGCAGTTAGAGCAGTTAAAGTGGAGTAGCCCTATTTTAATGAGTGCAGTGTGATAATCCTGGAAGGTTTAATGACGAATTCTCTATAGCGCTATTGAAACATGATTGCCTTTCACACATCTGCAATAGCGCTAATGACTATCGGCAAGCCATTGATGGTTATTGTCAATGAGCTATTCCACTAGCATGACAATTCCATGATGTTACAAGAACAGCAGATGGACAATGTTGTGTGAAAATCTTTCCATGATCATGCAATAATGACGGTAGCAATGCGCTTCTCTAAAATTTCTTACCCCCATGTGATAATCTTTATACTAGCTATTCCACTGGAGCCAAATAGAGTATCTTGCATCATAAACCATTACTGGATGATGCAAAATGTCACCCTTATATCCTTCCAGTTTTTTTTAACTCTCCATTCCACAGTCAAATGAAGTTGCACTCTGAAGCTGGATCCAAGGAGGTCAACTTCAGTTTATGTATGCTACCATAGAAAGGAATAATGATCATTATATTTCATTCAGTAGCTGGAAGTTACCAAAGGTTGCACCAAGATGTGAAAAACAACAGCAAGACAGACAGAACAACAAAGCATTGCAACTCCTTAAAGACAAAGTGGTTTTATTTGGCATAAACTTTTAGCACATCTCATCAAGGACCCTGGGACTGTTTTTAAAGTGGGGCCTCATCATTGGCAGGAGGTCACTATTAATTTGCCTAGTCACAAATATTTTTCTTTTTATGAAACAATGAAAACACAGAATATATTGTGCTTTAACAGATCACAACAACAATAATAAACAATGAACCTGAAGCAGGTAACACACTGAAAACCATGAAAACCATGACAAATTAATAAGTATTGCAAAATGAGTAAAAACAAACAAGTAAATACAATATATCAAGCAAAGGGGAAATGCATTGTGGGTGTGCATACACACCTTGAGTTGTCTGTTGACTCATAGTGACCCCATGAATTTCATAGGATTTTCTTAGGTGAGGAACAATCAGGTGTCATTTTGACAGTTCCTTTACGGCACCTGGCATTCATTGGCAGTCTCCCATCCAAGTACTAACCAGGCCTGATCTTGCTTAGCTTCCAAGATCAGATGATATCTGGTGCCTTTAAGGTATTTAAGCCTTTTAATAAGCCTTAAAACTAATAAATGAATGCAAGGATGCTTAATATACTGACTTGTCTGCTACCCCAATTCAAGAGGAAAAGTTGTGTAGATATATTAGAAGATGCAAGATAGCAGACAAAATACTCTCACAGATAAATGAAGTGCGTGTGTGTGTGTGCGCGCACACACACACACATATTCTCTCTCTGAGGCCAGGGCAGTTATCAGCAAATGTGACCATGGCACTAAGCATCTTTTATTCCAGGATTTGCATCTAGAGATTTTTACATATCAAACCTGGTATATATTCACTGGGTTTGATGTGTAAAGAATCTCTTGAAGCAAATCCTGGAATAAAAGATGCTTAGTGCCATGGTCACATTTGCTGATAACTGCTCTGGCCTCAGAGGGAGAGAAGAACCAGCTGTATCTGCTGGACTTAATTCCCTTCCCCACTGTCATTCCCTTCACCTTTTGTGTCATATCTTTTTAGATTGTAAGCAATTGTCAGAGAACTGTCAAATTAGCAATCTGTAAACCATTCTGGGAGCCTGTGTGGCTGAAGAGCGGGATATAAATGCTATACATAAATAAATAACAAAACAAAGTGAGAAGAAAATGAGATTGTGAAAGGTTCCCAAAGGATCTATCCAAATACAGAGAATGGGCTTTAAAATTATAATGGAAAATTCAGTGGGGGAAAAAAAGTGTGATATTGGAGCAAAAAGTTTCAGTTTAACATATCTACTGATGGGATGTGAGCTGGCAGCAACTGACAAAGGTATCGTGTGTATATGTGTGTGTCATGGCTGATAGTTCTATGAAAATGTCAAGGTGTGTGGTTCTTGTTGGAACAGGCAAATTCCAAGATGGGCATAATTATAAAAGAAATCAGAAATAAACCTGTCAATACCATACTGCCCTTATACAAATCCATGATGTAATTAACTCTTAAATATTATGTAATTGTTTTGTCATCGCATTTAAAACAATATTGTACATATGAAAAGGTGGAGAAAAGGGAAGCCAGAATAACCAATTAACTGGAGTAACTCATCTATGTGGGACTGTTTAGTTTAAGATGTTTGGGTCTGTTTAAAGAAAAAGGCAAGTAAGAGAGGACACAGATTGAGATGTATAAAATCATACATTTCCTGTTTGCCCAGTCAGCCCCTCAGTTTAGTCATGTGGGGAGGGGGTTATGCCCTGCTCCACCCATTCTGGCATCACAGAATCACATAAAGTAGTCTGCAGTCTGAGAAACATTATGCCAATTAGCTTAAGATACCAAAAACTCTTAGTCGTGTTTTCTGCAAAACACTAAATAGCTATGCACAATCTTCTTTTTTTGAAATGTTCTCGCCAGTATATCTCTCCCTTGGTCCCTGTACCGGAAGGAAGGGGGATATAAATAAATAAAATAATATACAAAATAATAACAGATCAGGAAGAAATTTTTACTAAATTTGATGAGTGGGACAAGGGATAATTGAATTGCTTGGTGTCTGTGGAAGGAAGGCTGCTCATTGTATTTTCCTGAGCCACGAAGACTGTTTGGTAGAAAGCCAACTCAAGTTGTAGGTGTGGCCAGCAGCCATTTCTCTGTTCTAGAAATAATTTTTAAATAAAACATCTTTCTAGGGGTAGGAAAATTATAGCCACCAGAAAACACTTGCTCTTCTTGGCTAACTGGAAAAATACATCAATCCCCCACTCTGTACCAACATTCATAATATATAGATTTATCACATCCAGCCCACAACATGCTATATGTACTTCAACTCTAAGAAGGCATGGCTGTTCTTGTCTGCATATTTCACAGTTCTAAAGGTAAAGGTAAAGGTATTCCCTGTTGACAAGGTTGTCAAGTTGTGTCCAACCGTAGGGGGCGATGCTCATCTCTGTTACTAAGCCAAAGAGCCAACATTGTCAGAGACTACTCTGTGATCATGTGGCCAGCATGATTATACGGAATGCTGTTTACTTTCCCACCAAAGTGGTACCTATTTATTTATTTGTATTTGCATGCTTTCGAACTGCTAGGCTGGAAGAAGCTTAGACTAGTGACAGGAGCTCACTCCATCATGCAGCACTCAGGCCTTGAACTGCCAGCCTGCTGATCTTGCAGTCAACAGAGTCAGCATCTTAACCTCTTAAGCAACTGCATCCCTTTCACAGTTGTACAATATTCTTTTTTTGAAGTTCAGTAACCAGAATGATACACAATATTCCACCTTTTTTCCACCACAGATAACTAAATACTGACATTTAGTTTTGATTCCTTTCCATTCTGACTTCCTAATATTCCCACTCATGGAAATTGCCTTTTCACAACATCCACAATGCTTTGTTAATTATGTAATTCACCATAACCCCATGATCATTATTCTGGTATTTCATTGGCAGCTGAAATACCACCTGCCATGTGAAGGTTTTGATCTCAACATGTGAGCAAGTCTTCAATTTTCTGAAGGAAGCCAATAGCCCCCCCCGCCCCCGTTTTCATGGGGGATCTGTTCTGGACCCCTCCCTTGAGAAAATGGAAAATTTTCGAGCCCCATTGGCTTGAATGGCCATGAACAGGTAAGACCGCAGACTCCAAGTCCGCAAAAATAGAGGGACACCTGTATCTGTTACTGAAGCTCTGAATTATTTCTTCTCTGTCCCTTTCTTCAATTTTACACCAAGTCCCTAATTTTTGTGTGGGGGAAATCCACTTTGGGGGTCAGATGTGAAAATGTTGGACTTCCTTGGAAATTTTATAATTAGTTAAAAATTGAAGTCTATTGCACCATGATTGCTCCTAACAATCAGTTCATCAATACTGTTCTTTTGCACTGTGTTCTGGGTGTCTCTTAGAATGATGTGATCTGTATTCCAAATCCATTTTTGAAACAGGTGATATCTGCAAAATTCAGTGGTTTCAGTTCAGGTCACAGGACTTTGCTGCATAAGAAAAGAAAGGTAGAACTGATAGGAACAGTAGCTGCTTTCTGTGCAGTGTGTTGCACACCATCGTAGCACTTCTCTTCTCAAGGGGATACAGTCATCAAAGCATGCCTTTTGCTGAATGGACTCCCATTCAGTAAAAGGCATGCTTTGGTGACCCCTTGGGAACAGAATAGAAGTGCTACAATGTTATGCAGAGAGACATAAAGGGGCATATCACAGCACGTCTATTCGGTTCCCAAGAAGTCATCAAAGTATGCCTTTTGCTGAAGAGGAATCCATTCAGCAAAAGGCACACTTTGATGATCATCTTCTCTTGGGAAAATAATGGAAGTGCTAGAAGTTGCAGAGTGGCAGCATGCACAGTGGCGCCAAGAAAGCCACTACTCTATTGATTGGTTTCGCATTTTTATCATGCAGTAAAGTCCATAGCCAAGCAACTATGTGTATTACTTAGTAGCTATAGCTTTTAGAAGAGCAGTCCAAAGCATGATATAGCCCTGGAGTCAACTTCACCTCTATTTTCATCATCCCTGCTAAATTCCAGGAATATTGGCTAATTTCAATTGATTTACAGTGGAGTGTGATGCATGGGAGAGGCTGGAACAACTTTCAGTGAAGAATCACAAACAGTCTTGGAGCTGTTGTTACTGCTATTGTTACTGTTGCAGCATCACTGGTAAGTTACATGGCAATCAGGCACGATGACATGCAGACCTAGATAACCCTCTGTATCCATGGATTCTTTATCCACAAGTTCAACATCCACAGCTTGAAAATATTCCAGTGTGTGTGTGTGTGTGTGTGTGTGTGTGTGCGCACACAAAATTTCAAAAAGCAAACCTGAATTCTGCCATTTTATATAAGGTATAGCATTTTAGTACATAATTGTATTTAATAAGACTTGCATCCAAGGATTTTGATATCCATGGTGGGTCCTGGAACCAAAACCTGGCAGATACCAAGAGCCCACTGTATCTGTAGTTTTCTGGGCCCTGATTCTCTGCCTTAGCATGAAAGAAGGGGAAGATAAGGGCAGGACAGTGGAGGTCTATTATATTCCTTGTGCTCTAAATGTGCATCTGAAAATGTATCATATAAAAAAATCTGTGTTAAAGTCTCTGTGGGCTTGAGCTAGCCTCAAGCTTGAAAGAAGTTACATGTATTTATGAAGTTTCTTTTTAAGGATATATGATCCTTGACATTAGAGAAAGATCATTTCAGCAGTTCCAAGACATAGCATTTCACTCATCCTGGTTTAATGAATCATGATCAAAAATACATTGTAACACAAGCTTAGGTGAACTGAGAAAGATTAGATTTATACTGCACCACAATTCATTACCAATAAAAGTTCGAGACCTCTTATGCAAGAAGTCCTTTTTATCTTACCTCCAAAGCCTTCAGGCGTTCCAACAGTAATTTCATCTTCTCTTTTTCCTCAGTGCTGCTGTTTTCATTCTTTGAATCTTTATCTACTGACATGCAAATGTCTTCCACATCTGTTTTGCATCTCTTGCCTTCTTGTATTAATGTTTCCTAAAATGGTTAATATGTTTTTCATCAATATTCCAATTATAATTTCATATGCACAAATTATAGGCAAACATAGAAACTTTCTAAGTGTATAGCATCTAGGATGAAAGATCCTACTACATATATAACTAATACCAGCAGTGAGACATGCCTCACTGGTATGCAGTGAGGTATTGTTTTTAATTATCATTTTGAATGGCAAAAATCTTTGTCAGTTGTTCTTTTGCGGACATGAGTAAAACTATCCCCCTTCTCGAGTATTACTATTATTATTAATTTTATTATTACACATATATCCTGCCTTTCCTTCAAAAAGCTAGAGGTACCGTTGTTACTGTTCTTGTTGTTGGGTGCCTTTCCAACTTATAGTAAACCTAAGGGAACCTTATCACAAGGTTTTCTTGGCAAGATTTATTTAGAGGGGTTAACCTTTGCTTTCCTCTGATGCCAAGAGAATATGATTTCCCCAAAGTCACCCAGTGGGTTTGTATGGCTGAAGAGATATTTGGACCCTGATCTCCAAAGTCAGAGTTCAAACCACTACACTATGCTGGTTCTCTGTCCCCTTCTATTTTATCCCAATAGTAACTCTGACATAGGCAAGGCCATACGTAAGGCTGAGACTGGCCAAAGGTCACCCAATGAGAGCTTCATGTTGCAGGGAGCAAGACAGCCTAGACCCCTCAAGTCTCAGTTTAACATTCTTGCCACTACACAAAATGATTTGGTTGGCAGTCATGAGATGATCCTAGGTGTCCAGCTCATCTTCATTCCCCAGAAGGCACTACAGGGGAGGCAAAATGAGAACTATTGTTTAGGGATCCAAAGAAAAGAGGCAGGGGAAATTGCCAATACAATGTAAAGATGGCAAATATGAGTTCTAGGTGTGAACAATTTTCAATGTCACAGTCTCAGCAATGCTAGAAATCTGCAGACTGAAGGAAAGGGGGAATGCCTGAATTTTGTTCCATGATCCCCTGTAATCCTTAAATAAAGAAAATGCATTTTTAATCACACTGAATATCATATCACTAAAATGAATGTCCAAAGCATCATCTGCTACTTGAGGGAATGGGAAATTCAGAGTGTGATGGTATTGCTCTGCATGTTTTGGATTTCTCAAAGTGAACAAGGTTCAAACCACGCTATCAGGGCTACCATCAGAATTCAACACTGTTGGCTAGCTGTGAACACAATACCCTCCTGAGAAGCACTGTTGCCTCTTCCTGACCTGCCAATCTCTGCCCACTCCCCCAGACAGTCTGTGAGGAGAAGGGGCTGGGGAAAGCTGCTTGCTTCCAGGCACTGTCACCTATCGCTAACATCATCTGTAGGTGTTGAGAAGCTTAAAGACAGCAGGGCATTCAGGGTGTGTGTGAGTGAAAGAGAGACTGAGACGGAGACTGAGACGGAGAGACATGGAGGAGGAAATTCTGCCGATCAACAGAAAAAGGCATATGGGAGACAATTGGTGGAGACAAGGAACAAAGAATGTAGCAACAAGATCAGTCTTCTTAATTGCCTCCACAGGTTCCATTCTAGGGCAAATCCAGCACTCAGGTACATATAGAAATCTCATGCTCTATTTACTGCCATGCAAATAAGCTGCACATATAGTGGGTCAACCCTGCCCTCAACTGAAATTTTGCCAGTTTTTCTTTTTAAAAATTATTGGTGTAACATTATGTGTACACAAATATGAGTTCTTGTCCAACCTATGTATAACCATATATAAATATTTGTCTTTCAGTTATTTACATTATGCACACTAAAGGCAAATAAATTTCCTTTCACAAACATTTTCTACTGCAAATATTTTCTATTTTCCTTCGTTTCTTCTTGTTCTAAACTTTCTGTGTTAACATTTATTTGAGTGACAGGTCACACTTTCTTTACAATAAAGAATATCATTCTACAAACACCTTAATTGTGTGGGTAATTAAGTTCTCATTGATGTTCATTGTTTTGATTTACAAAATATCCTTTGCTGGCAGCATGAACAAAGATAAGGAAATAAAGAACTTCAGGAAGAATGTCAAGCAGGAGTGGGAGTTTGTATATATATCGCCATAGCTGTGGAGCACTTGAAAGGGACAACTGTGCCTTGCATAATCTGCATGTCTGTTTCCTACTCTGCACAGATTTGTACATTCTGAAAGTTTGCACTTCTTTATTAACTTATACATCCCTGTTCAGTACCAGATGGCTACAATTCCTTTTTCTATCTTGGTAGAGAAGCAAGTGGTTATCTACAGTAATGAAAAGATTTTTTAGTGAAGAAACTGCAAATGAATGAAGAAATTTCATTTTAAAAGGCTCTACCAGCAGGTATTTATAAGGCTGAACCGGATAAGCAATGTTTGTTTGTTTTTGTTTTTTATTTTATTTTTTATTAATATTAAACATAAAAAATAAAGATAGCAAAATAATAATAAATTTTGATATAAACATTCCATTCCATAATATTTTTTATAAAACAAACATAGAAATGTTTAATTATATTTTCCTTTAGTTATCTTTAGTCTTGAAGTGGTTTTAAGTATACTTCCTTATATCACATCTATATGCTGTAATCTTATTCATGCATTTTTTTCACTTCTTATATCACACTATTTATCAATTAACTCAAACATTTTATCTTGTTTTTATGTTCCTAAAATTTTATTTTGTAGATATGTATATTGACCAAGTACCTATTATTTTCCACAATTTTTTTCACAATATATATAGAATTCCATTTCTCATTTTCTTCATTTATTAAATTCCCCTCTGATATGTCAGATAATTTGTCCATATTTGATATAGCCACCATTTTAATTAACCAACTGTTTGGGGTTGGTTCGCCACAGGGCGGTATACAAATTATTATTATTATTATTATTATTATTATTATTATTGGGGTAGGTGTTTCTTCCGTTTTCCATTTGCTAGCAATCAGTAGTCTCACTGTACTTACCATATATAGAATTATCTTCCATACTCTTTTTTCTCTCCATTGCATTTATGTCCTGTATCATATTCAACAAATATAGTCTGGCATATGTTCAAATGAGATTTTCAGAATTTCACATATTGTTTCATGAACTTTCTCCCAGAATTTTGCAATTACAGGGCAGGACCACCACATATGGAACCATGAGCCATAGCTTTGGTGATATTTCCAGCATTCATACTTGTTGTATTTATATATTTTTGCTTTTCATTTTAAAAGTCTGCTACCAGCAGGTATTTATAAGGCTGAACGGGATAAGCAATGTTGCTTTTTTTTTTTTATAAGGTGTACTTACATAGTCTCACCAATATTAAATCCACAGCATCACAGCAGTTTCAGTGTAGCTTGTGTCACAGTGTTATAGGAATATGGGTCAGTCAACTTATAAATGGTCAACCCACTGGTTTATCTAGATCAGTACTGTTAATACTGAACAGCAGCAGGTCTACAGGATTTCAGATTTCCCGGCTTTACCTAAAAATGTCAGGGCACAAACTTTGGCAAACAAATCCTGCACTCTACTATTGAGCTGCTGTGGCCCATTTCAAGTGCTTTACTTGGTGGTGAGATGATATGAGGGTGAACTACCAGCATTGCCTGAGTACAGATTTGTTCTTTCCATAATCCAGTGGGATGTACACCAGCACAGCCTGCCACAAAATTAGTAATAAAGAGGACTGGATTATAAATCTAAGATTCTACTGGCCTCTTGGTATATCTAGGCTAACAGTGGAGATGGCAAAAGGAAAGCAGCAGCAGTTTTCAAATCCATAAAGCCTAGGTAGTATGGAAGGCACAGCTTGGAAAATTGCCTTTGCCACAAGCCAGGGGATTGTTCACACACTGCTGAAATCCCTATCATTTGAGCAACAGAGGATTTGGAGCTACCAGTCTCCTTCTCCTGCCCCAATTTCCCCATTCCTACATGAAGAGTACAACAGCATCCATGAAGTCTCTTATGCAAGCAATACACCCCTATAGAATTCCAGCCTGACACTAATAGGAGGTATATTACACTTTGGTCTAAATATATAGTATGCAGCAGAATCTGACTTTTGTTTTTTCTTCCAAGTAAGCATGGATAGGAGTCAGACTGGAACTACTGTGAATGGGAAAGGCAGAACATCTCCCTACTGAATTTTCAAACCTGCCCATATGGGAGCTTAAAAAAGAAAAAGAAAAAAGAAACCATACCCACTGAAACGGAGGCATCTCTGACTCTTTATTGGATTATAGGGAGGAGGAGGAAATAGCTAGGAAGACAAGATTTAAGGCACCCTTACTCATTTATGGTGTACCTCATCCAGAACAGGCCCCATGCATATAACAAAGGAGTAAAAAGGTAAGGCTGGGCTTATATATTTAATGTAGTACATGATTTAAACCTATGTGAAGTAATTCAGAGAAGGCTGTGCCTCAATGAAAAGTAAGAGAGGATTAGTTATCATCTAATTGTTTTAATGTCCTAAAAAGATGGGATGATATAATGGAGCACATACACACACACAAGGCCAGGAATTTAGAAGGATGAATAAAAGAAGGCTGCATAAAAGAAAATAAAGAAAACAGGATGGGATCACAATGAGTGGAACTGCATTTGAGGAAAGGAAAGGAAAACATGATGGAAGAGTAAAGACTACTGAGAAAAGAGCTGAATGTATAAAAAGGGTACACATTACACAACATCAGAACAAAGGAATGGGATGAGGAGAGGAAAAATAGTGCAGAGAGATAAGAAAAGTAAATGATCCGGAAAGTATTAATTTTGAAGAACATGCCTCTGAAGGCACTGGAGGCTGGATTTAGCCCTGGTCTCCTTTTGAAAATTCTCATACTTTAGTTAGTGTAGAGCAGGGGTAGGCAACCTTTCCCCTTTAAGGGCCGAGGGACTTCAGCTCCCAGAAGCCTCAGCCATGCTGGCCAATAGTCCCATGTTGGCCAATAGCTCCTGGGATTCTGGGAGCTGAAGTCCCTCGGCCCTTAAAGGGGAAAGGTTGCCTACCCCGGTGTAGAGTATAGATGATGGAAATAACATAAACCTCCAAATCAAAATAATTTCTGCTCTAGTTGAACCTACTGTGTGTGCCTGCTTAAAACAGGCAAGGTACAGCAACTACCACCAGCATCCTTTAAAGAGCATGTATAACCAGCAAAAAGAAAGAGAGGGAGGTGGTGGACAGTAGATAAACCTCTTTTACCAACTACTCCCCAGCATGTTTTTAAAACATAGATCTGTAAGTTTGGCCATCACAATGGAAATCACAAGAAAAGCAGAGGTTGGAAAGAAATAATCTTCCCTGGATACATTTTGGAAGAAAGTTTCAGATAATATATAGAATGTTAAAATGTTTTTGTTCACTTATGCAATACTTAACTGACCCAGCTGTTTTATTTGACATGTACATGTGAGTTTTAATTAAAGGTTTGTTAGAATATGTTGAACTGTTCTTTTTTTGTAGTATAAGAAGCTTTGCCTATTCTTTTCATGTTATTTCTGCCTCTGGTACCAAATTTTCTGTTAAAGTAACATTCTGAAACACATCTACTTCGTTAACTGAGCTATATCTGTACAACAGCATTTGATTTAACAGTTTGCTACTAATCATTAAATGATCCTTTATTCTCGCAGCCATTGGTTTTGTTCCCAAGGTCTTATCATCCTTAAGCATTGTTCAAATTGCTTTGTTATGGTCTGACATAAATGTTTCAAGTTCAGACATTCTTGGAAGGGATTTCCTAAATTTCAGCATAGACTTTCAATCTCCTTTTAAAACTATTCTGACAGTGGTACTTGAGATGAAAAAAAACCCACACACATTTTGCATATTCAGTTCCAAGGTACACGTTGTAATCTCTAATAAGTTTTAGACCTACTGCTTCAGCTCAGTTGTATGTCAAGCATGTGAGGATGTTTCTGTTTTCTTACTAGATTTAAAACAACTCTTTCCCCCTTACATATGGAAAACCTTTCAGCCCATTGAGATTATCACCTAGGGCTAAACAGCTTCTTGTTACTAAAATACAAAGTAAGTTATTCTGAGTGCTAGCTAAGTGTGAAAGAAAACTAAGGTTCATTGTATAAAATTATTGATTTTACTTATCTGATTTGAAACTGGCATTTGGAGGGTCCTGCTTGCTGATGGTAACAGAGCAGATAGAATACCATATATACCCAACTATAAGTCGACTTCATGTATAAGTCGAGGGCAGGTTTTGGGACCAAAATTATGGATTTTGACATGGCCTGTGGATAGGTCGAGGGTAAAACTTAGGGGCAAGTAACAAAGGATCTAAAAAATGAAGCAAAGGAAAACAATGCCAAAAAAAAAAAAAACCCTCACAAAATTCCAGCAGGCATGTTTGTGCTCATACCAGAGTGGGGTCAGTGCTTCCAGGACAGATTACACTCTTGTCTTGCACCAGGGGATGGTTCCTTTTTAAAATAAGAGTTAAAGTACAGTACATACATACTCATGGATAAGTCGACTCAGGTTTTTGGGGTCAATTTTTTGACTAAAATTTCTAGACGTATACATGAGTATATACAATAAGTCTTTGCTTCAGACAGTCTATCAAGAGATGCAGGAATAATGTTTTCTTGTATAGGTAACAGTTTTTGCTCAATGCAAGGTGGGCAAAATTTGAATCAAAAGAAAAGGATTCAGATAAATCAGAATGTTTTAGAGGAACAGCCTAAATTGTTCACAGTTTAACATTACTGCTGTCAAGCAAGAACATACAAAATATCCTCTTTCTATCCCTGCATTTGACTTACAAAGTATACACAGAGTGCGCAGTAAGATCTTCTAGATTAGTGATGGATAAGAGAACAAAGTGTTTTCTTTATGTCTTTAATATGAATCTACAACCAATGGCACATCAATTTAAATCTACTTCACATTAGTCTTCACTCAAAACACTTCTAAATATTGCAGGGTATCATCCTTATTGAACAACATTAATACATTTTCTGATGAAGCTTTTATTGGTCCTTCCGTCTATCAGAATCATTTGTTTCTGCTGAAAAAATTCAGCCCTAAGAGGTCTTTTGAGTAAATGGAAGCTACACAGGAAAATGAAATATCGGGAAAAGTTCAATACCAATGTTAATTAAATGTGTTAAATGGGGAAATGCTCTTATTAATATTTGATAGTGAAAAACAGACTCTTTGCAACTATCTCTCCTAATGGTAGTCTGTAATGGCAGTTTACATGACCAATGAATCACATGAATGGTTTGCTTCCTGGAACTTTCCTGGGTAAGGGGGAGCAGATCATTATCCACATCTGTGGAAATGTCATGATGATATACCACACCATTGTAAATTAACAGAGAACTATTAGGATAACACAAAAAAAGAGAAACAAAGCTGACTTCTTAAAGAAGGCCTAGGCATGACAGTATCACATGTGAAACCACCAAGTGAAGCAGTGAGGAATGTCAAATTCATCTGCCTGTCAATGGTCTTGAATAGGGGAACTCCTTGCAACAGGCAAAGCATCACCTCAGCCATAGAATAACTATATAAATTACAGACCTGAATCATTCTGCTAAGTCTCTTTTCCCAAATACCTGGCTTGTTAAGTATCAAACTCCATATTAGCCACAGCAGATATGAAGGAAGCCCTCTAGATATTCCAGACTATAGCTTGACAAATCCCTACCATTAGCTAAGCTGGGTGGAGTTGATGGAAGTTGTAGGAGGGCCTTTTCCTGTAGATCCTTCTTGTTCCTTCTCTATCTCACAACTGTGAAAGCAGGTTCCATGCTTCTTCCAGCTTCATTTCTTCCTCATACCTGTCTGATACTTGTTCTTGCTGTTACTGGGTGCCTTCAAGTCATTTCTGACTATGTCAACCCTAAGGCAAACCTATTGTGGGGTTTTCTTGGCAAATTTCTTCAGAGGCAATTTATAACATCCATCCTCTGAGGCTGAGAGTGTGTGACTTGCCCAAGATCAGCCAGTAAGTTCACATGGCCAAGCCAGGATTCAAACCATGGTCTCCAGACTCATAGTCTACTACTCGAACCACTACACCATGCTGGCTCTCTGACATCTACTAGAATCTAATTTCATTTGTACCTGCATTTTATCCACATATCTATTCTGGTTTTGAAAGCTAAGTTCAGACTTTGGAAATTATAGCATGACTTACACAGCTGCTAAGTAGTTTCTATCCTGCCTGTTTCCCCTGCTGGCTTCATTTCAACCAACTTGACTTCTAGGGCCTGTTCACACTACACAAGTATAGTGCCATTATCCCAGTTTAGCTGTGACAGTTCCATCCTCTGGAAACCTGGGATTGACAATTGAGGAAGTAAGCATTTAGAATTCTCAGCCAGGGAGCATCTCTGGTACCTCATCAAACTACAAACCCCACAATTCTATAACATGACATTATTCCAGATAAAGTGCAATAACAGGGCTACAAACTGCATAGTGTGAATGACTCCCTGGTATCAATCCAGTCTCATAGCTAGACTTGTCCACACTCAGGGCAGGCTTACATTTCTATCCCCATTCTAGTCCAACTCTCCACTCCTAGACTGAGCCTTTAGTAGAAGATTGGTAATATTCTCATCTTCATCTAGTACACTAAAAAAACATCACATTGTTTAGCACAATTTCAGTAAACATCACTGATTTCAGTTAACTGTAAACTTGACACTCATTCTGAACCCCATGCAAGGCAGACACTCCTCTTGTGTTACAACAGCTACATTCCTGTTTCAAAGTAAGCAGGCCTACAGCTATTGGTGTGTGACTCTGCTTCAGATAACAACTAAACAGAAGTGAGCTACCCATGGAAAGATATGGTCTCTGTTCAAAGCAAACCACCTTTCTGCATTGTGTCTCTGTCCAAAAGAGGAACCTCAGGCTCTGATGCTGAATCCATCCTTGGATACCAATCTGGCCTAAGTGGTTCTCCAGATTGCCATGCACCTTTTCTGATGATACCACTATGAGCTGGTTTTCCAGATTTTGTGTGCTTTCCTGTTCTGAAACACTGACATTTCTCTCATAACACTTTTGTTGTTGTTGTTGTTGTGTACCTTCAAGTCATTTCTGACTTATGGCAACCCCAAAGTGGGGTTTTCTTGGAAAGTTTCTTCAGAAGGAGTTGGCCATTGCCATCCTCGGATGCTGGGATATTGTGACTGCCCAGGGTCACCCAGTGAGTTTTTATGGTCGAGCAGGGATTTGAACCGTCATCTCCAGAGTTGCAATACAATGCTCAAACTACTACACCATGCTGGTTTCGTTACTTAAGGCCTCTGCAGACTAGCCCAAAGGGCTGGCCTGGAGGTAGAATTGGGGTGAGGGAGCCGCACAACGGCTGGCCCAACCCCATGCTGACGCCATCCTGACGCTGCAGCGTTCTAACACGCTGTGCTGAAAGGGGCGAGGAAGAGCTGCATGCTGGCTCTTAGGGTGGCCTTTTGCCACCCCTAAAAGGAGTGGCATTTTGCTCCTTTTCGGGGCAGCAAAAGGGATGATCGGGGCTGTGTTGTGGGGTTGCTGCAGCCCTGATTCGCCCGTCTGCAGAGACCCTTAGTTACTGGCAATAAAAGCTTTAATCTTTAGAAAAGCTTTGGTCCCCTTTTCTGCTTCTATTTTTGGTCCTCCCTTCTGCCTTTGTCCCTGTGTATCTCTGGAATCTGGCTTCTGAGGACTGCTCTAAAACTGAATTTGGCCTTTGGGATGATAGAGGTTCTATAACTCTTGTTCCAAAGCAAAGCAAAGCAAAGCAAAGCAAAGCAAAGCAAAGCAAAGCAAAGCAAAGCTTCTTTTCTGAAATAGTCTGAAGGAAATGGGAGTCCTCCTAAAGTTTTGGATACATATCTAGTTTGGGAAGATATAATCCAGAGGTAGGCAACCTTTTTGAGCTGGGGGCCGGGTTGCTGTCCCTCAGACAATTGGGGTCCGAAGCACCAAAAATAAATAAAGAAATAAATAAATTAAAATTAAAACTATTTTTTTTAAAAAAAATATATGCATGCACACCCTCTCAGCCCCAGAAAAGCCATGGCAAAACCCCCGTGGAGATTTTGCCAAGAAAACCCCAAGAACAAGTAATAACAACAATAATCAATATCATCATGGTGGGGAGCGGCGGTGGCAGCAGGCGGTGGCGGCAGCAGGATCGGCCGGAGGCTGGTCCAAAGGCCTCAGGGGGCCGCATCCAGCCCCCAGGCCTTAGGTTGCCTACCCCTGATATAATCAGACATCCTATAGTCATTAAAATACTGATATATTGTCTCACTCCAAAGTTTTAATACAATGAAAACCGCAGGTAAGGAAGAAGGCAGGAAGGAGAGGTAGGGAGTGTAGTTGTGTGATAGACTATTCTAGCTTCCAACTAGGTGATGTAGCTTTGCCAAAAAGCTCTTCCAATCGGATTGTTTTTATCAAAGTTTGCCCAGGTGCTTCACTTCATCTTGTGATTCTATGTTTGCAGCAATAACAGTACCTCAGACATTCAGGAATAAGCTCTCTAAACCCAGGCTGTGTCCACACTGTAGAATTAAAGTGGTCTGATACCGCTTGAACTGCCAGGGATTTGTAGTTTGGTGAGGCACCAGAGCTTTCTGACTGGCCAGGCTGAATACTTTACCAAACTACAAATCCCAGGATTCTGTAGGATTGAGTTAGGGCAGTTAAAGTGGTCAACATATGGATAGATCTTCAACCTACCAGAAAGGCCTGTGCTCCTTCCCACCCACATATAGACACACACTCTGAAAGGATGAACTACTCCATCAAAGATTTAACACTTTCTCTGAATTTATGCCAACTGAGCAGAAATAAAAGGGACGTATCATCTCTCACTTCAACACTTGTCCTTCTGAAAGTTTTCTGAGAACATAACTGAGAACAAATTGCCCACCAAGCAAGGAAAAGGGCAGAGATAAATTCCATTTTTTTTAACTGCCAAAGCTTTAAGGTTCCATTTGTAACAAACACCACCAGCTTTTATCTATCTGCCTGAAATTTGGAACGCTTCGTCCCCTCACAAGGAGTAGTGGCCTGAAAATACAGTCAAATTCTGCCAAGAACAAAAAATTGCATGTTCTTTAAAAATAAAACAAAACCTCCAGCATAACAGGTGCCTGCCACAAAATCCCCACCTGACATGTTTTGTTTTTGTTTTTCCAATGGGAGCCACTAAGCTTGTAAATTTAATCCACTTCCTTCAAAAGAAAAGAAAAGGTTATATCCATTTGTGGATTTCCCCCATGATAGGCAATGGGGTGACAGATGAAGTTTCACATTTCCCTAAGTGAGATTCTGCCCTGGATTGCAGCTGAAGCAAGATGATTGTTCCACACGCCTAACCACAGGAAAAGGCCGCTATCTGAAATCAGTGGCATCCTTAGGGTTGATGTCACATCAGTAACTCATGATGTCAGCCCCATTGATCTCCTCCTATACCAAACCATACAGAAACCTTAGACATGATTCTTGCACTAATGCTACTTATAAATCATAATTCTCATATATCACTGAATGTTGTGACATAAACTAGCACAATTAAAATTATTCTTTTAATAATAATAATAATAATAATAAGTTTTATTTATAGCCCGCCTCTCTGCATTGCAATCGAGGTGGGTTACAGCATTTAAAATATAACAAGTTAAAACATACCCAGCGCCCACAATGTCCCTCCCACCCCTTAAAACAGAATTAAATCGAAAAAGGTTAAAGCAAGGCAATGCATTAAATTAAAATACTATAATATAATAAAACCAAAGGATCAATTGTGCCAGCTCGGAGAAAAAGAAATTACAGTACCATACGCACAGACTACATGTATTTGCATATACATAGTTTCATGTGCTTAAAAGTGAAAATTTGGTAAAATACAATGATTTTAAAGAAAATTAATATATATTTTAAAAAATTAAAAAAAATTGAAATTAAAAAACCCAACAGAAAACCCTAGGGCCTCTCCTTTCTACTCCCATTGAGCCTCACCCCAGTCACACAATCTGTTCAGCATTTTAAAGGGACATATGTGAATGCCACCACCTATTTCTGCACAAAGGCAGATGTTTGAATAACAGTGGTGTCAACCCCCCTTAGGGTGTCACCTAGCGAGGTCCACACACCCTGCACCTCCTAATAATGCCACTGGCTGAAGTGCAAAAGTAAGTTCCATGTGCATACCCCCAACTACAGAAGAAACTCAGGGAGGTTGCAGACTACCAGAAATAGTGTAAATTGAGTCCACTTTTATGGTTAGGATTAGTGCTAGGGAATCATGGGAATTGGGTTTTTTTCTGGGACATTGAGCCTTCTCTGTCAGAGAGCTCTAGTGCCATAATAAAATACAGTTCCCATGATTCCCTAACCCTAATCCTAACCCTAAAAGTGGACTCAATCTGCACTATTTCTGGCAGTTTGCAACCCCCCTCAGTCTTCTACAACATCCATCAACACTGATGTGAAACTACAATTTCTGTGCTAAAATAGACAGATGGATGAATAGGCTTGTCTGATCCATTTTCCCTTTTTTCCTTTCCTCTTTTTCTCCTTCCTTCCTTCCTTCCTTCCTTCCTCTTGGCTGCACCCAAGCTGTGGAACTCCCTCCCATAGACAGCTATGTTGCCCTCTGTCTGCTCTCCTTCCAGTAATAAGACTGGCCTTTGGCTCTTGGCTTCCTGTGACAGAAGAATATTTTAATAGACTGTGTTATGCATTTATCTTTTTTACTATATTTCAGTGTGTTGTTGTTGTGGTGGTGGTGTGCCTTCAAATCATTTCTGACTTATGGCGACCCTAAGGCAAACCTAACATGGGGTTTTCTTGGCAGGATTTCTTCAGAGAGAGTTTGCCATTGTCGTCCCCTGAGGCTGAGAGCATGTGACTTGCCCAAGGTCACCCAGTGGATTTCATAATTTTGTGTTTTTAGCAGAATTGTTTGTGTAATAGTTTTTTTAACTTCTATTTTTAATAGGTGTCAGCTGTGTTTTTAATTTGTTGTAAGCCACCTTGGGTCCTATGTCGGGAGAAAAGTGAGATATAAATAAATAAATAAATAAATAAATAGCATTTCCAGGAAAGATATGTAACATGCCGGCAACTGGCATCTCTCCCTTCAGTAACTAAAGTTGCCATCTTAACACACTTTTATCTGGCAATATATTCCATTCAACTGAATGGGAATGACTTCTAAGAAACCATGCAGAGAATTGCACTGGTCGGTCCTGCTCCACAGCCTCAGCCTTAAGCTCTTTAACAACTTTTGAGAGTAGAACAGAGATACATGAGGTAACTAAGCAAATCACCCACTATTCCAAACTGATGATAGTATGCCATATTTTGATTTCAGAAATGTCAGTTCAATACGATTTTACTCTTAAATTTATATTTTTCATAGACCACACCTCTCTCTGTAGCTTTTTTAGAATGCTACATTTCAAAAGAATCAATAGTGAAGTGTGAGTTCCATTAAAGCACGCCAAATGTTACAGAACCAATAAGATATATTTCAGTGACATCCTCTCTTTCTACCCTATTACCTGAAAACATGTGCACTCTCAAGCCTACTTCTGAGAAGAAATTACATTCACACTTCTGCATTATTCTTGTTCCTCCAGCTTTTAGATGCTTGTTAGCTACCTATCATGTAGTCAGGTGAAAAATTATTACTCCCATCCATGTGGTTTGGATGTCTGTTTGCAAAGTGCACAAAAATTTAATCACATAACATCCCCCCTGACAGACATAAACTCTTTGCTTTGAATGGAAGATCAACCAGTGGTTAGCCTGGAGATTCTATGGTATAATAAGCACTCTTCCACTTGGCACTTAAAATCTAATTTAATTAGAATTAATGAATTAAGCTACACTAAACATATTGGACTTCTACTCTGTTTTTTCCAGCTTCATATTAACTTGCCATGCTAGCCCCAGATGTACCCTTAGGTCCATTCACCATAAAATAGCTGGCTAAATAAGCCTGACATTAAAGTGGATCCCATTAAGATTGTGAGAACCCTCAAATGATACAGTATTGCAGTACAGAGAGCAGAAAGCACAAAGGTCTTCAACATGCTGTACGGCATCATCGAAATTCCTGGCAAGGGGAAAAGAAACACAAACTGAGCATTTCTAAATGAGCATGAACATACTTCCCATTAGGAGAAATACAAATGTTCTGGGAGAAATACAAATGTTCTATAGAAGAAAGAAGAATGGACAGAAAAAGTACAGATTGAGCACATTTTCAGCTTCCCAATCCATTCAACATCTTCATGTCCAAAGCCAGACTTACATTTATAAATGAGGATTCACATTCCCTAAAGATACAATAGCTATGGTCTAAAACCATTCCACTCTAGGTAACATACAGCGCAGAATCTCCTTCCACTCTCTGCTCCATGAAAACATCCCAGGAGGTTTTCCAGCCCTCTGCAGTCAGTTTGGGTTGGACTTGTGGAGCACACGGAGCTCACCTCCTGGTTCCTCTGACAGAAGGAATTATACCAGCAGAAATACAATAGCAGAGGCTGGTCTAGGTTTCCACAAGAAATGACCTTGTACAGGGGCATCACTAGGAGGGTATGGGGGATATGGGCCGCACCAAGTGACACCCTAAGGGAGTGTAACACAACTGCTCCCAAACACCTGCCTTCTGGCAGAAACAGGTTGCGGCATTCACCTGCATCCCTTTAAAATGCTAGAGGTGGTATGAGCGGGGCAAGGCTTGGTTGGAGGAAAAAGGAGAGGCTGCATGGTTGGTTCTTTAAAAAAAAAAAATTTTTTTTTCAAAAATTATTGTTTAAATTCTCTTTTTAAAAATTGCATCTTAACACATTTACACTTTAATCACTTGAAACTATGTACATTTAAATACATTAAAGCTGTGCATATGATATTATAATTTAAAGGTATAATTTGAATTTTGCTAGTTTTATCATTCAATAATATACAAGTAATATGAGTAATATTAGTACAAAAAACATTACTAAGGATGATGTGGTATGGGGGGAGGTCAATGCGGGGGTGTGGGGGTGACAATTTAAGTTACCACACCAGGCGACACCAACCCTAGTAACCCCACATCAGGCCAGGCCAGTTGCACCGGCACAAAAAGATTCCGCACGCCATTCTCTTTGGGTAAAAATTGGCCACAACTTTATTTTTCTGTACAGGGTCGAAACCATTTTCATTAACAAAATAACATCGATCATAATTATTTTGTTCTTGACACATGTGTCAATGCAGATAATTAAATGAGTTATCAGGGTAAAACAAGCCCTTCTCATCATGTGGCAAGAACAAATCATCAAATCATCTCCCCCCCCCATCACCTGATATAACATCATAACTAAACACATGACGTAATCCAGCTGTGACATCATCAATTTAGTTGCAGACGTCATAGAGAATTTAGTTAACCCTATGACGTCCACTCTTCATCCAAATAAGTAATTCAATTTGGTGATTTCAATTAACTGAATTATCCCCTGGGGGGGTCCCTGCCCGCCACAGGAGGGGGCCAGTCTAGCTTGGCATCCCCTCCCCCCAGAAGAGCTCATTCAATGTGACGAGCAGTCGAATCTAAGTAGACGTCACATCCCTCAGAGGAGAGATGAACCCCATTGCCCCTGTACAGATGTGGTATACAAACCTTAATTCCCACATGCTCGACAACCAAAATCCCAAAACCCCCACACTTCTTGGCCACGGATCTATTCAACCAACAATGAGCCGCGTTGATAGAAGAGTCTTTCCTTGCCCCTGCCCAAGTACGGCGTGGCAAAAACTTGGTCCACATAACTACAGTTTGTGGCAAGTTTCGTTGGATGTCTTGCATGTCCCTCAAGATCTGCTTGGCCAACTGGAAACAAGGAATTTTTACTAAGTCATTTTCGCCCAAATGAACCAAAAGAATCCTGGGCGGTGTCACAGTCACCAAAAGCTCAATGATGTGAGGGAGAAGAGCATGCCTCTGCATCCAAACCAGCGTATCCGATGGATCTCCTCTATTCCGAGGTTCAGGTCTCAGCGCAACTGAAGGATGTGACGCTAAGCCCAAAAAACAAGGCTGTGACCAATGATCAATACATCACCCTGTTCCAAACCTGCTCAATAAGAGACAGAAGTTACAGTAAATAAACAATTCTAACTAACCGATATCAACATTACAAACAGCACCACTAAGGATGGATATAGGATTTAAAAGCCCTAGATCGCCAATGCCCGATCCGTCGGATCACAGCATCACTTAAGCCCTGAGAAGCAGCAGCAGTCACAGCCCCGCTTCAAAAAGAATGTGAAGAAAACTGATCTGCAGGCAAACCAGCATGTCTCAATGTCTCCTGCAGCACAGCTCGAAATTGAAACTGGGTCAACGGAAAGCCCGAGACATGAAGGAACAAAAACCCAGGGCTAGTTGGGCGGAGTCTGAGGTAGTCAGCCAATGCCGAAACAGGACAGATCTGACCCTCAGATGCTCTAGACAAAACTACAGTTTGGCCCCTAGCCAACTAATCAGTCTGTGAATGCCTAAAGCAGATGTGAATGCCCTGTCCTAAAATTTGAATGTCAGATAAACAAAGTGCCCCGCCTGATTTATCAGAGCAGGAGCTAGGGACAAGTTCGCTTATTCTAGTAACCGCAAAGAAAGCCAAAGACAAAGCTGCCCTAAAGAGAATAACTTCCTGGGGCAAAGAGCACACAGCTTGAAGATTGCCAAATCTGAATGAGGATCATTCTTGTTACCGGCAAGCGATTGTCATGTGCTGCAGGAAGCTCCCTACTCCATGCCTCCAAGGCCCTGCAAACTCTAAAGTCCACAGTAGGGTCAGTAGCCTCCCCCCCTGCTCTAGAATAAAAGGGCAGAGCCGCCAACCTCCCCCTAGCAAGAAATAGAACACCCCATTGGCATTGCTTTATCAAAGTAGTATATCCCTTCGAATTGAAAACCTAATAAATCAAAATCCTCAGGATGTACTGGCAAAAGCCTAAAGGCAGATTTTATATCACACTTAGCCAACAGGGCACCCTTAACCAATGCCCACACCATTTGCACTGCTGAGTCAAAAGATGCATATTTCACCGATGCCAAGGCTGGATCAATAGCATCATTCACAGATTCCCCTTTAGGATATGACAAATTATGAATTAATCGGTATTCACCTGGTGCCTTTTTAGGCACAACACCCAAAGGTGACAACCTTAGCATTGGCATAGGCAGATGTTGATGGGGCCAGATATCCTACCAGCAGCCAGTTCTTTTGCTAGTTTTCCCCTCACAATCCCTGGTAACTCCCTCACCGAACGCGCATTAGGTGCAAATCGGTGAACTCTCAAACCAGCATAAGGTATACGAAAATCGTAAGAAAAACCCTCCAACAAATACTGTGCAGAATCCCTGTTAGGGTAAATCCACAGCCAAGCAGCCAAAACGTCCAACTTAATTGGCATTGGCACTTTTTCCTCCCGCTGTGTTTGGTTGGGAGGTGACCCCAGTCCCAGACTTCTTACCTCTATGACAGGATGTGCCTGGGTGATTGCTGCCACAGGTGTTACATTTGTGATCAAACCTGCAGGGCACTTACCTGAGTTGAAGTCCCAACAGATACCAGCTGCTTTTTTATCCCCCGTGATAGGCCTCGCATACTGCCCTTTCAGCTGCACAACGATAGGCACAAAGCCATTGTCACACCTGCTCGAAGGGGAGGCCCCCAGCATGACATCCGCCCACAACTCAGATTGGACGTGCTGCCACGATAAAGAAGGATCCAAAGCAGCTCTCATCCTAAACTACTCATCATACTGGAGCCACGCAGATCCCCTCGAATTGAAATGACAATTCGTGTATGCTTTAATCATTATCTCCTGATACTTAGAAAAATCAGGAGACCTAGAAGGCTCTTCTGTTCAATCACTCCCCTATAAATGGTGAAACCCATCATCCAGTTCACAAAGTTCCTCTCAAGCTTAGGGCGCTTGTGAGCCTGGAATTCCTTTGAGAGACTAAATACAACCCCATCCTTTACCATAATCCTTGGCTCGGGGTCGCGAAATGTAAGGGAGAACTAAATCAATGTACTCCCCTTTCCAAATTCTCTCTTTAATAGATAGGGGGAGATGCGATTCTAAAGGAGTGGACATCCCAGCACAAGGGTTGCACTCCACTGCTCTGTCCACTCCAGCTAAACCCAATGCTCCTACAGTCACCACCGCCCTCGAGTCACTTACCCTGGACACCGAGGGCTACTCGACCTGCATCCTCGAGTCAGACACCTGAGCTGTCACCGGTGTTGTTGAGGGTGCCTCAAAAGGAACAGAAGTAGAGCCTTCCGTACAAGAGGTTTGCCCACCTTGCCCACCTGGAGTTCATACCAAGGTGGGCCAAGAAGCCAAAGAATTAGAAACAAACCTGTGTTGGACAAATGCTGAGAAGGATCCCTTGATGCTTTTGAAGCTCCCTTCGAGTGTGATGTGACTGCAGCTCGGGTGCCATGCTGTAGAGTGGAAGAAGAACTTCCCCCATCCCTATTAAAAACTTCACTTGTTTCAGGTGCCATCCCACTGCCTTGACCTGAAACCACAGCCCTCTGGATGAAATTATACAAATCCGCCAGAGTGGGCTGCTCAGACACAGGGGCCGCCGCTCCCTGTTGTCCCACACCAGGAACCTTCCTCAGCAGTTCCATAACGTCAGCTACAGTTAGTTGCCCAACCTCCATAGCGAAGGTAGCCAGGGGACCACGTGCCGTACTGTCATAAGACATGCCAGGTGAAGTAGCCAATTGCACCTGTGTAGCCTGTGATCCTAAAGTTTGATCCTTGCTGGAAGATGAGCTAGCCTGAGGAGCAGAGCTAGCACCCTGTATCCCCCTCTGAGCTAACTGCTCACAAACTGCAACACAGGCCTGCATAGTACGACCTATTTGTACTAATTGGGCTGCTATTTCGTCTTCTCTGCCCAGTGTTGCAGGTGCCCTCTTCAGGGCTGACCGTCCAGTACCAGGCCCAGCAGAAGCTGCACGCCATTTAGACTGTGGCTTGCTGCACGGCATGATGACTCAATATGACAAGCTGACTAACAGGCTGCTTTGGGTTATAGTGCTCTTCTAAATGCTACAACCCTTCGTATAACTTAGAAGAAACAGCAGCCCCAAAACACCAATGGGGCCCAAAACAATTAATAATAATAGCCCCACAATGACTTTGGGTGGAAATTGCTCCTATTAAGGAGAATACCCAAAGCCAAGAATAAAGCAAAACCTTGTTGACTAATGTGCCCAGCCACGAACAAATTCCCTCCCGCCAAAAGGGCAGAGTGTAGGCAACTGCCCCCCAGACATGGGTCCCCAATCCAAACCTGTCCCAAGCAGGGACCTAAATATGGCCTTAATGGCCAAACCAGTCCCTTCGGGACAAACAAACCAAGTTGGTATCACCAGTAAGTGTGACACTGACAGGGCCGTGCACACCTAGGCCCACCATCAGGCCTTCCCTTCAATAGGGAGCCAGGCCGCACTGGGCACTAGTGACGACTAGGTCCTGCAGCACAGGCCCAGCTAGGCCACAGGCCCCTCCAGAGACCAAGAGTGCCACCCACCGAGTGCTAGCTATAAGTGCTTGGCCCCCAGGGCCTCAAAATGGGCGCCACTGCCACCTGCACTCAGCCACGCCAAGCCCTGAGGGCAAGCAGGCCCCGACCAGGAGCTGGCCTGGCCTGGCGGGTCTCCCAGGGGTCCCCACCAACCAGCCAACCACGTCCCACAGCACAGCAGGCCCCACTGGGACCGCCGAGGCCGGTCCTCACAGGCCATGCTGAACAGGCCATGGCAATCAACCCGGCGAAGGCTCAGCACACAGGCCGAACACAGGCCCAGCACACAGGCCGAAGGTGACCAGGGCCTTCAGGCCGGGCCGAACCACGCTGCAATCCACCAACAGGCTAAGGATGGAGGCGGGCTCCCAGCCGCGCTCCGTCCGAAAGCCCCTGAAATGCCTGGGAATGACCCTCCTCCTTCCGACTCGCTTGCAGACAAGTGCTCCGCTTGTCTGCCAACCTAAAATGGCTGCCGCCTTATGGCAGCCAAAGACTATATAGCCCTCAAGTCTCACTGGTAGACTCACGAGACGCAAGACTACCAGTATGCTAGGGATCCTAGAGAATCATGGAACTTCCTGCCCGCCCAGCCAATCAGGCGTCAGCCTCTTTTAATTGGCTGGCACAACCTAGAGCCCCTCCCGATGCATCGGGGAGGCTCCTTGTTCATCTTTCCTTTCCAAGCAGGAAAAAAGGCTATTTTAGTCTTTCTTCAACTCAAGTTTTTCCTTGGCTCTGCATTGCCACAGTCCCACAGAACACTGAACTTTTCACTTTTCCCTCACCTAGGGACTGCTTCTCAACCATATGGGATTGGTGAAATGACAGTACTTAACCAAAGGGACCTTACATGTAGCTACTGCACTTTTTCTGCCTTACTTACAGGATGTATTTTAATGTATATTTATGTTCAAAGATAAAACTACTATCCCATCATCCATCCAGCATTCATAGCCATTGGTCTTGATACTAAAAATGAGCTATAAATATGAGGTGGAAAAGTGCCAAATGAACAGCTTTTGTTTTCATGTGTTTTGACTACAGAAAGTGTATATTTATTCCATTCCAAACTGAAAGGAAGCTCCTTTACCTTTCTAGTTCTCATTTTCACTTGAAGTTTGTTCAATTTTAATAAAAACATTTTGCATATCACATCAAACCTCTATGAAAAGAGCCACTTTTCATGTTCATAATGGAACATCAAAGACCCTGCAGTGAATCTATTTCCACAGACACCAAGGAAAGTATCCCCCCTTTCCCTCCCTATTCTGAGAAGTGTGAAATAGTATTGTCTTTATTTTATAGACAGGGACATGTGTTTCAAAGAAAGAAATTGCATGGTTTGCTGAAGTTCATAGGGGAGAAACACACTGGAACAAAGAATCATTTCCACGAGAAAGAACTTCCAAATGAAGTTGAATATGATAGCTATGAAATCATAAGCAGCAAGCACTTTGGGCAACTAGCACTGAGGAGCTGCTCCCTTATAGCTCTGGACATGTCTGAGAAGAACATTTGAAGGGGAGCAAAATCTGACATACAGCATTGAACAAATCCACCGGCCAGTAGGCTAGAGGTTTTCAAACATTTTTGAACTTGGCTAGCAAGAATGTCCATGCAGGGAAAGTGAAATGTGTCAGCAAAGATATCCTGGAGTAAGGTTTGAAGAGAGAAATTATTCTCTAGCTCTGAATAACATCTGCAAGGAACTCTTCCCGTTTTATTGTCTTCCCCATTTGGTTAATACTGCAGGTCTGATTGATGAACTGGCTGCACCATTTCAGATCTCCTTCTGGTGTTCCTTGCAGGCCTAGCCTGCACTGGCCAGGATACTCCAGGAGCAACCTGGAGTATCCTGGCATCACAGCTGTACCATTACTTTGGCCTCCATCCCCGTGCCACAGTGGCTATCTGCATGAGTGTCCCACTGGGTCAACCAGCACATCCACCACTGCCATGGCTCACTCACTTTTGAGGTCAGCACCCAACAATGGCCACATGCTGGACATCTAGTTCGGATCTTAAAACAGGCAACCTGCAGTGATGGAGGATGCATCAGGCAGCCCAGCATGGGCCCGTGCAGATAGCCATGGTGGCCCATAGACAGAAGGTTCTGGATCTTCATGGAAGATCTGGAGCAATGGGTAAGATTCCCCCCTCTCCTTTTAACCTTGTTCTGGTGTGGGATGTGCTTGATGAAGCATGTTTAGAAGGGAGAACAAAGGCTTTGAAAACATCCATCCACAATTAGTTGGATAGCAGACAGAGCACATCCACAGAGCACACTATGATTTAACATAGTGAGTTACATTTGTTGGAATATGGATAGGATATACAGTCAAAGTAGAAATGTAGAGATGTGTGTGTGGAAATTTCCTATGGTCACAGTGTCTACTGAAAACAGAGGACTTGGCCAGTAGGTGATTTAAAGTCAAAACATGTGCTCACAGGGCAGAATAACATAAACACGTTTGAGCCTGGGAATAGATAGTTAACACATAAACATATGAGCTCATGGGAAGGAAGTCACATGGGGGGATGGCATACAGCTAGAGGCTGGGTTACAGCACATCATCCAATCATCATAAGGTTAACAACCAGAAGGTGGAGTATGGGAAGGACCATGAGTTTTCTTTGTTCTCCTTGTTTATATATGCATACAATGTGTTCATTTGTAACTCATCATCATTCTCACTCACCTACACCTGGATCTGTAAACATGGATCTGTAACTTTTTCTATTGCTGTTTTTCTACAACAACATCAGCAAGATGTGATCCTATAGAGTTTAGCCATCAGCAAGATGGACTGTATATTTTGTTTTCTTGTTTTCTTTATGGAACAATAAAGCTTTACTTTAGATCTACAAAATGTGTCTTCATGCAAGTAGCATGGGAGAGGCCGGTGAAGAAAGCTGGTGGTTCCTGAGCTCTGCTGCAATTCACATCACATCCAAATTCAACAATATTGTACTTCTATGACTATATGTTACAGTATTTTGTTCTACTTAGAATCTATATATGTTAATGGTCTTAAGCACATTTTATGCAAATGTCTCCTCCTCTTTTGTCCTTTTTTGTGTGTGAAGTGTTTCCTCTTTCTCTGGTGATACGTAAGGGGCCACCCTATGTCTTTGTAGTCAGTCAGCAAGTGGTAACCAAGGTAGTGCATATCAAGCTTAGATAATGCTTGACAAACTACACAAAATGTCATCAGTATAGGTATAAACATGCTACATTTATTATTTTCATTTATGCTCATATTTGTTTGAGTTCACTCTTGGCTGCAGTGCTTTACAAAATCAATCTATGAGTAACTGAGCATAATATTATTTTCCTCACTGACACAAACATTAATTCACACGGCAGATGGCAAGAATAAAAACTTCCTTTTTGTTATTACCACTAGTACAAATATTCAGAGTTTCAGTCTTTCAAAGCTGAAATCCTGACAAGGCCTAACAGAATGTAATGATAACACATGCATGTTTTGAGCTGTATCTGATTGCTATTCCACTGACATAACTACTCTGCAACATTTAAAGTTCATTAGAAGGCTTATTTATTCTGGAGTCAGGAATATTGATATTGTAATAAGAACCCAGTTTTATAAATCCCTCTACAATGATTAGATTTGAGGAGGAAAAACCCAAATATGCAGCCAGTGGTCAATAGATCAAAAGTGTTTATTGCAAAGAGGGCCTTTTATGACTACTCAAATATTAATTTGAACAGGCTGCACACAATAAAAACTAACTAATATAGAATAGTTTCACCACCTCTTACTGCAAGCCATACCCAAGACAATCATTCTATATTTCCACATTTCTTCCTGTAATAGTTTAGCAACATTCCATTTTGCTTTAGAATACCATAGTTTAACTTAGGAGCAAGTTCTACTTTGAAGTTAATGTCTTGCATTATGGCAACATCCAGAAAGTTGCAATGACAACTAATTAAATAGAATGCCAAACTGTGTTTATATGGAAATCATTTCCATTGTTTTCAGTGGGCCCTACTCCCACTGCCTGGAATTGTAGCTTAGTTAATAGGCATGTGCTTGTCTGAATCATTCATTCTGGTATGAAAAAATAACTAATGTAAATGTGAGACTGAATCCGGACAAAACGGAGGTACTTACAGTGACGGGCCCTAAACCAGGCTTGGGAATACACCTTCCAATCCTGGATGGAGTCACACTCTCCTCCAAGGACTGTGTTCGCAGTCTGGGGGTACTCTTAGATTCATCGCATCACATGACTTGTCAGGTGAATGCGGCGGTCAGGAGCGCCTGTTATCACCTTCGGCTGATAAGCCAGCTGTGCCCTTTCCTGGAGACTAGGGACCTGGAAACTGTGGTGCATGCTCTGGTAACCTCACGTTTAGATTTCTGTAATCCGTCTGATTACTACTCTTACTGCCTTTAAAAAGGCAGTAAAGACGGATCTCTTCTGGCAGGCCTTCCCAGAGTAATTTCCTGGCTCTTCCTTTGGATGGTCTGGCTTGTCAATATGCTCTCCTTCCCCTAGCCACTATTTTGTTTTGTTTTGTCTTGTTTTATGATTTTATTATTGATGCTGTTTTTAATATTATTCTAGTTTAATCTATTTTTAAGGGGTGGAAGGGTTAGGGGGAGTATTGGGTGATGTGTTTTATTCTTGCATTGTTTTAATCTTTGTACGCTGGCCCAGTTGTTTCGCAGAGGGGTGGGTTAGAAATAAAACTTATTATTATTATATTCCTCTTTTCAACAAGAACATCTTTAAAAATGGAGCAGTTTACACATTCTCCCAGGGAAGAAAAGGTCTCCTTTTCCCCTTCTGCTTTTTATTACCCACACCCACATCTATGTAGTACCCAGCAAAAGGGGCAGGGGGAGGTGAACAAATAGTCTTTCCTCCATATTCATGGGGGTTAGGGGAATGAGACCCCCACGAATATGGAAAAATTGCAAATAACTCCATCCCCACCTAGAAGCCAATTAAAGGAAGGGGTGGGCAGGGGAAGAGGAGCAAGTGCCCATGCTCTATTTTCCCCACCCTCCCTTCCCTTTAACTGGCTCCCTGCCCCTTTCCCAGCCTCATCACTTGCCTCCCCAGGGGTCTATCGGGCAGAGAGAGGGAGGAGGATCCTCCATCCCCCCCCCATTCCCTTTTCTAGCTGGATCGCTGCCTGGGTTGCTCAGGCAGCGATCCAGCTGGAAGGAGTCCTGGGGGATAGAGTCTCCTCCTCCATTTGCCAGTGGCATCAACCCCATTGCCAGGGAGTGATGGGGCAGGCAAAGGGACTTAGAGGGATGGAGGATCTTCCTCCCTTTGCCTGTCCCATCACCCCCTGGGCTTGCCAATTGACTCCTGGGTTTTTTCTCCTGAGGGGTAAAGCCTGGGAGGGAGGGGGAGGAGGGAACCTGAGCTAGCAGCCTTGACCTCACAAATAATCCAAACCGCAAGTCTCAAGGCTGCGAATATGGAGGGCCGACTGTCAATAACTATGATAACCATTTATTTGTTCATCTCCCCCTGCCTACTCCCACTGGCTTGGCCATGTACTGTAGTGGCTGGCAGGAGGGAGCAGCAGTAGGAAAGTGAGGAAGATCACCCATTGACATCATAGCATCTGATTAAGAAGCTTAGCCTGGCTATCTCCTGTTTGCTCTAGAACAGGGGTAGGCAACCTTTCCCCTTTAAGGGCCGAGGGACTTCAGCTCCCAGAATCCCAGGAGCTATTGGCCAACATGGGACTATTGGCCAACATGGCTGAGGCTTCTGGGAGCTGAAGTTCCTTGGCCATTAAAGGGGAAAGGTTGCCTACCCCTGCTCTAGAAAGACATGTAATGGGAGGGGGCATTAGGTAGACATGCAAGTAAAATTGCCTGTCAATGACTATCATAGCAAGTGATGAATAAGCCTGAGTCAGCTATGTTCCCCTGCCTTTCCTCTCACTCAGACAGCCCTCTAACATAAATGAATGGTCAATGTGGGTAGGAGGGGATGGGGACAGCTGAACAAGGAGAATTCCTCATCCTAAGTAGTTCACACCAATACAGGCACCAATCAGACTCGGATGCACAGATCTTGCAGGATGGTGCCATGATCTTCCTCACTCATCTGCCCCTACCCCCTTGCAGCCTCTACATGGCCATACCAGAAGATGAGGAACAGAAGGGTGAAACTGAGTTAACGTGGTGAGAAGGTATTTTTAAAGTCTATTTACGAACTGCATGAAAATTAAGAAAGGGGTTTGAGGAAGATTATCCTCATTGCCATTTCTGGATGTTCAAGAAGCCCATCTCTCTCTTTTTTTCTTGAGTCTTTGAATGGTCTTTCCATCCCTACTGTTTAATTGTACAAGTTTGAAATTGGTTCATTTCAAATATTAACAAAACTATTATTTAGAAGAACAAAAGCTGAAATACAAACACATAGTTGACCTCCTGTATCCATGAATTCTACATCTACAGATGTCCCCATCCACAGCTTGAAAATATTCTTTTAAAAAATTCCAAAAAGCAAACCTTGATTTTACCATTCCATATAAGGGACACCATTTTACTATGTCATTGTGTATAATGGGACTTGACCAACCACAGATTTTGGTATCCATGGAGGTGTCCTGGAACTAAACCTCAGTGGATACTAAGGACGCACTGTACACATGTGTAGAGGCAGTATACACAAGCACACCTTTGTTGATTGCCATACAAACACCAGTCATGCACACATAGAGAGATATGTGCATGCATGTGTGTGTATCAATATGTATGTGGAAAGGTAGGCAATGGAGGGAAGAATGTTTCATAACAACTCTCTATATTCCTTCAGTTGCTACACTAATGTCCCCCATCTACTTGTAGTGCTGCATTTCCCCTCCCTCAGCCCTTCACATATCCTTGATGGTGTTCCCATCTCCTTATGCACACTCACAAAATCCAAGTCCTTCAACTGTCTTTTCAGTACATGTTGGACTAAATCATATTGGTAGTTTCTAACTAGAACAAATTCACTGATGGATGAGTCAACACCAATGTGATTCCCACTGATGCAATGGGTACTCAGTTTTAACTACTAATAAGATGTGGGGGTTTTGTTTAATTTTTAGGATTATCTGGTTTCCATATCCAGCATCAGCCTGCCCCTTCCCATACAATTCTCTCTATACAGCTGTTTCTCTTGGAGGTGTTTTTCATCTGAAGATTGAACTTTGAATTAGTCCCTAAATCAACAATCATGCAGACAAATACATGCAGACAAATACATATCAGTTACTGCACACAGGAGATAAGAGTATATTGATATCACTACTACCTGATAGGTCTTTATTATGGTAACAGATTCTTCTCCGTTTGACTCGGAGGACCCTTGGCTTTGCAGTAGATTCCTCACGGTTTCTTCCATTCTAGAAAGAGAAAAGGGGAAAAAAGTGAAAGATTGAATTTATAATGAATCCCCCTGTACTGTTATAATTAAACCACTGTTTTCTACTCACAGGGTCAAATTAACTGCTCCATGTCTATGCATGTGAATACATGTATGCATAACTCCAAAACAAAGAAAAATTATGCAGTTTAATTTATTATTAATAATACTGCTGGCTGAAGACATGTCTAGAGTTAAAATAAACAGAACATAAGTAAAACTGAAAATTGAAAGATATGCTTTTGGGTTGTAATAATTTGATTTAGAATCATAGATTCTATATAACATTAAATTCTATAGCATTTTATTATGTGCTCTAACATCTCTGGGCTATAGGAACTACTACTTTTGTGCCGCCCATCTTACAAGTTTATCTTATCTAGATTCTTTGATTTAGAAAACAAACAACAATTAAGAAGCCCTGGTGGTGCAGTGATTAAATGCCAGGAAGATGTTTATGGCACACCACAATTCTACATTCATTAACGATCAAGAAATATGTAGCTTGCAGTGAATTATGATACCATTTAAATGCCCATGATTTTAAACAATGAAATAAAATAAAATAATAAAATATTACTATTAATTTTGTATCCTATCTGTCCCCCAAGAAGTTTATAGCATAGAAGCCAAGATCTAACGGTGTACTTCTGTATCCATTGCCAGACTGTATAAAAACAAATGACTGCCAGTAAACTAAGCAAGGATTCAATGGTAGGACTTCCAATCCAAATCAGATACTCTGTCCAATACTCCACTTTGGCCCTCATGCAGTTCTTTAAAAGACAAATGGAAAACCCTTTCAAGCACCCAAACTGTCTTGTTAGATAAGACCATAGCCCACCTATTATACCATTCTCTTTTGGAGTCAGAGCCTTACGGTGCTCACAAGCAGGCCATCAAGATAATGGCCTTTCACTATTTATCCCCAGCATATGGCATTCTTTGGGATTATGCTCCTCAATCTAGTCTATCAAATCAGTCAGAATTCATTACAGTAACTTCTTTGATTACCATACTTCTGTTTATTTAGTTGTCTATGTTAAAATAAGCATTCCTCTGACTTCCCAAGAAAGAGTCATCAAAAGAGATCCATTCTAGTCAGATGTCTGGTGACAGTTCAGTTATTTTTAGACTAATTATTATTTACTTGATATGCAGACATTCAGTTCACCAGAATGCGCCTAGTACAGTCCATCTGTTGACCAAATGTGAATAAAAATAAACCAAGTGCAATCCTAGGTTCAGACAAAAGCCCAAGGTTTTTCAGTAGCAGACTAGAACCATTTGTGCTTAGTATGTTGACCTTAAGCAGAAACTTTCTTTATTCTATATTTCTTCTTCTTTAATAAACCTTCCACAAAGAGAAAGACACCCCCCCGACCCGTCGGGAGGGGTCCTCTGTTGCATCGGCCCATAAAAGGGCATCGACGCAGGATTGGTGGAGCAGCCCAGAAGGCCCGCCCTCGCCGGGCTGCTCAGCCAATCCAAAGGAAGTCTCGCGTTACTTAGAGCGAGATTTTGGAGGGCTATTTAGCCCAAAGCTGCCTCGTGGTGGCAGCCATTTTGATTTTGCAAGTGAGCAGGCAGCTCGCTTCTAGCTCACCGAGGCCTGGAATAGGCCTAGAGCCTTGAAAGACGGCGAATTATCGAGGAGCGGCCGCACATTCAAAAGAACGGCCATGGGTCGCCCCTTTGCAAGTGAGCGGGTAGCTCGCTTCTAGCTCGCCCGGATCCGAGGCCTGGAGTAGGCCTGGGGCCTCGAGGGACGGCGGGGGCATCGAGGAGCGACCGCGCAATCAAGAACAGCCGCGGGTCGTCCCTTCGCAAGCGAGTGGGTAGCTCGCTTCTAGCTCACCGGATTCAAGGCCTGGACGAGGCCCAGAGCCTTGAGGGACGACGAGTACACCAGGAGCGACCGCGCTTCAAAAATAACAGCCGCTGGTCGCCCTCATACAGGTGGTATAGTTAAGAAAGTAGCCATCCTCAGAGGATTTTGAGGACAGGGCGGAGAACTAACACAGCGGAGCGCAAAAAAAAAAAAAAAAAAAAGGCCGCGACTCCCCTATTTGGATTCTGTTTGGATTCTTTAGGCCTGGCTGAAGCCTGGGTTGGCCCGCAGGCCTGGAGCTTGGTGGCCTTTGGGGCCAGTGGTCTGGGTCTTTGGAGCCCAATTGGGTAGTGCTAATTAGCACATCATTTAATTTAAAAAAAAAATAAAACTTCAGAGGGACAGCTGACAGCCTTGAGGTTCAGGGCCCACTCGTCCCCCCCTCCCCACCCAGCTGGTAAGGTTTTATGCCACTTTTCAATACCCTGTAAGCAAAAGTGTGCAATTTGGCCAAATAATAATAATAATAATAATAATAATAATAATTTAAAAAAGGGGGGGAGAAGGGTTGTGTGGGCCTCCTCTGGACTGGTGGCCATCTTGATTTACAAGTGGCAAGTTTGGTTGGGGCTTGTGCCAAGTGGTCTTTGCATTCCTCACATTTAGCTAATTTTGTATCAGCTACCATTAATGTTATAGATACAGATATAGATATATATCTGCGTAAATTGATATATTATCAATAGTACTAATTGCATTTCTTAAATATATTAAAAAATTTATTTATTTATTTATTTTTGTTTTGTATTGCGGATATAGCCCTAATAGGACGCTATATCCTCTTTAATAAATTAGTTGGAATTTCACAAGTTGTTACCATGCCACGAAGTAAGGCGCAGTCCAAAAGACGTGCGGCCTCGGCTGGCGCTAGTGCTGGTCAGTCGGCACCTAAGTGGACTAATGTCGACAAGAATAAGGAAGTAGACATACATACACATCTAGCACAAATTGGACGTACAATGCAAGCATGTGCAGCGGTGTGTGAGCAACTGGCTCAAGAACACCTGAATAGGGATGCATCAGAGTCCCAAGTATTGGCTTCTACAACTATAGACCAATCATTAGATACATTACAGGGTACAATACAGCAGGTTAGGGACCATTCTAACATAACATCAGACATGGCACAGAGTTCCGCTGGGACATCTGCTATGGAGGTTGGGCTGCCAACCGTAGCGGACGTAAAGGAGCTTTTGAGAAAAGTTCCTGGTGTGGGACAACAGGGTGCAGCTGCCCCTGTGTTAAATCAACCCACTTTGATGGATTTGTTTAACTTTGTGCAAAAAGTTGTTGTTTCAGGACAGAGCAACACGCTAACTCCTGAAACTATGGAGCCTTTCAACAGAAATAAGCAAAGTACTGCAGTGAGACACCACAACACCCGAGCAGCTACTGCTACGCTCTCGGTTGGAGCTCAGCAAGCATCGGCAGATGCTTCAAGTCAAGCGACGAGCTCAGGTTTGTCTCATGATCCTAATATGCAACTAATTTGGCCTTCATCAGTGTGGGCTACAGGTGGCCAAATAGGATTGAGATCCGGAGTTGAATCCCCTACGTCTGCACCTCTAACAGCATCCTCGACAAACGCTGGGCTTCCCCAGGGTTTAGAGACTCGGGTGCAAGATGACACAAATTTTAACAATTCAATGGGGGATAGCAGGGGAACGGCAGTAGTGGGTGCATTAAGCATTTCTGGGCCAGATAGGACCGTTGATTGCAACCCATATGCAGGTATGTCTACCCCACTGGGATCGCACCTTCCCCTGACAACTAAGGAGAGAATATGGAAAGGTGAGTTTATTGATTTATTCTCGCTCACCTTCCGTGATCCTGAGCTGAGGATCATGGTTAAGGACGGGGTGGTTTTTGCTCTTCCTAAAGAATTTCAGGCACACAAACGCCCAAAACTAGAAAGGAACTTTGTCAACTGGATTATGGGCTTTACAATTTACAGGGGCATTATCGAGGAAAAAGACCCCAATAGATCATCTGAACTATCGAAATACCAGGAGATAATGATTAAGGCTTATACAAATTGCCATTTTAACGCCAGGGGGTCGGCATGGCTGCAATACGACGAACAGTTTAGAATGTGGGCGGCATTAGACCGATCTTTATCCTGGCGTCACGTGCAGTCAGAATTGTGGGCAGACGTTATGTTAGGTATCTCCCCTTCAAGCCGATGTGACAATGGGTTTGTACCCATGGTCACGCAGCCGAGAGGGCAAAATGAGAGGCCTAGCACGGGGGAGAGGAAACAAGTCGGACTGTGCTGGGACTTTAATGCAGGTAAGTGTCGGAGGCAGCCCTGCAGATTCGACCACAAATGCAACGCTTGCAGGGGAAATCACCCTGGGTCATCATGCGTTAAATGTAGGAAAGCAGGCGGGGGGGGGGGGGGCTCCTTCCAGTCTTCAATTGGAGGAAAGAGCACCAACACCAATTAAGTTGGACGTGTTGGCGAATTGGTTGCGGATATACCCAAAGAGGGATGCCACACAGTATTTGTGGGAGGGTTTTTCCCAAGGTTTTCACATTCCTTATACAGGTGTTCGCGTGCACAGTTTAGCACCTAACGCACGCTCAGTAAGGGATCTACCAGGGATTGTAAAGGACAAGCTGGCTAAAGAAATGGCAGCAGGTAGAATCTCAGGCCCTCATGATAAATTGCCAATATCAAATTTGAGACTCAATGTTTAAAGTTCAATATTTTGTTCCAAGCTCAGCATGTTCCTGGTTTATTAAATCCGTTGGCGGACGCCCTTTCGCGTTTTCAGTTTTTCAGGTTCCAGCAATTGGCGCCGGAGGCCATTGGAGGTACCGATACGATTATGGAGCCTTGGAGAATAGAAATCGACAGGGCGATTCTCCAGTCCGTCGCTCCATCGACACGCAAGTCATATCAGCTCGCATTGCGAGCGTTTAGATGTTTCTTGTTAACTGTCCGGGAGGTGGATGTCTGGCCATTGAAAGTGGAGATTGTCCTTCGATTTGTAGTACATCTTAGGCAATCAGGCTTATCCCCAGTAACTATAAGAGGCAGGATAGTGGCTCTGTCATTTTATTCAAGAGCCGGGGGGTTTAATGACCCAACGGTCAATTTTAGAATTCGTAGGGCTTTAGATGGTTGGGCTAGAGAATCCGTTACAGTTAAGGACAGTCGCTTGCCAATAACAGGTCCCATCCTGATTAAAATTTGGCAAAGTCTTCCTGTTACATGTTTTTCACATGAAGAGGTAATGTTATTTAGAGCAGTATTCACATTGTCATTTTTTGCGGCATTGAGAATAACCGAAATTGTTCCGACTTCCCGTAATGATGAATCTGGAAGGGCTCTCTCAGTTTCAGACATACCAATTTCCGCACATGGATTACAAATGAATATTAAGAGGTCAAAGACTGATCAACTAGGTAAGGGACAGTCGATAATTTTGGCTAGGGCACCTAGTGGTCAAATTTGCCCGGTGTCAGCCTTGTCGGAATATCTCAAGATAAGGCCAAGGGAATTAGGATATTTATTTTTACATAGCTCTGGCCTACCATTGACACAGTTCCAATTTAGGGCTGTGTTGCGAGAGGTGTTGAGACATGCTGGTTTGGCAGCGGCTCAATTTGCTTCTCATTCCTTCAGAATTGGAGCAGCAACATCAGCGGCTATGCAGGGTTTAAATGATACCACTATTTGCAGGATTGGACGTTGGTGCTCTAGAGCGTTTAAATCTTATGTACGCAAATGAGACAAGCTGGTTATTAACTCTTTGATTTAATTCAACTTTATTTCAGCACAATCGAGGACCGAAGATGTATGGATCCTAGGCCACAGCCTGGTCTTTTGGGCAGAGCGGCATATTGTTCAGCAGTGCCAAGATATTACCTTGGGATTGAGAGGCGCCAGAACTGTAAGATGGTTCGGTTGTAAAGGAATGATGTGGGGAGCTCTACTTCCTAGAATCATTGAATTACTGGAGTCTTTCAAGCATCCCAAGATTTTGATAATTCATTTAGGAGAAAACGATTTGGCAAAAGTGACTTCGCTAAAGCTAGCACAATTGATTGTTAATGACATGCAAGAAGTTAAGAGACTGTTGCCATATACTGTGCTAATGTGGACGAAATTGCTGCCACGGAGATCCTGGTATGGAGCTCGAAGTGATTCGGCCATCAACGGAGCTAGACATTGGCTGAATAGATCCTTGTCCAAGACTTTAGGGGAGCTGGGAGTTGTTATTGTAGAACATAATGAGATTCAGGTTAATTTGCCACATTTGTACAGGGGTGACGGGGTGCATCTCTCCCCGTGGGGAAATGACATCTACGTGGCTTCTTTGGAGTCGTATATAAAAAGAGCGACTGGGGGGGGAGGGGATGCCTAGCTAGGCTGGCCTCCTCCTGTGGCGGGCAGGGACCCCCCTCAGGGGTATAATTAGGTTAATTGGAAATTAATAATTGGCTAAATAAAAATTCTAAAATTAGATTGATGTCATTAGGTTAAACAAATTTGTATGACATCATTTTAGACTTGGGTGATGTCATATGTTAAGTTGGCTTAAGACTATTATGACATCACTTCCGGTTGGGGGAGGGATTAATTTTGGAGGTGATAAATTGCATAAACTATAGCCTTGATGCATGACGTGTGGGAGAATAATCAAAGAATAGTGCTTACACCTATTCACATGAGCGCATGCGTCAAAGAAATATGATGGTTTTATCAAAACTGTTAATCAATTGTAAAATTGATTAAGTTTAAGACCCTGTACAAATAAAGTTGTGGCCAAATGTTTTACCCAAATAATGGTGTTCGATGTCCTTTGTGCCGATGCAAAGACACCCCCCCGACCCGTTGGGAGGGGTCCTCTGTTGCGTCGGCCCATAAAAAGGCATCGACACAGGATTGGTGGAGCAGCCCAGAAGGCCCACCCTCGCCGAGCTGCTCAGCCAATCCAAAGGAAGTCTCGCTCTGGTGACGCGAGGCTTAAAGTCTCGCATTACTTAGAGCGAGATTTTGGAGGGCTATTTAGCCCAAAGCTGCCTCGTGGCGGCAGCCATTTTGATTTTGCAAGTGAGCAGCCCATCCCACCCACCCTTAAATAATTGTTCAACATGTTATTTACTCTCAGGCTTCGGCTGGTCGCCTTTGGGGGCCGGGAGGGAATTTTCCCAGATTGGCGTTTTGGGTTTTTCGCCCTCCCTGAGAATAATAGCATTAACAATTACAGGTGGAAAAGTAAAATATGTTAATTTGCTGGGGAAAAGTTATCAGAAGTGTTTGCTCAATGATTATTACAAAAAGTTCGTGATAAATGCACTTAGTTAAAGGTTAATTGTCACAGCTTATGTTTACGGGTCTATGAGGTTATTGTTATGGAAAAAAGTTATTGGCGGGCAGGGAGACCCCCCTCAGGGGTATAATTAGGTTAATTGGAAATTAATAATTGGCTAAATAAAGATTCTAAAATTAGATTGATGTCATTAGGTTAAACAAATTAGTATGACATCATTTTAGACTTGGGTGATGTCATATGTTAAGTTGGCTTAAGACCATTATGACATCACTTCCGGTTGGGGGAGGGATTAATTTTGGAGGTGATAAATTGCATAAACTATAGCCTTGACGCATGACGTGTGGGAGAATAATCAAAGAATAGCGCTTGCACTTATTCACATGAGCGCATGCGTCAAAGAAATATGATGGTTTTATCAAAACTGTTAATCAATTGTAAAATTGATTAAGTTTAAGACCCTGTACAAATAAAGTTGTGGCCAAATGTTTTACCCAAATAATGGTGTTCGATGTCCTTTGTGCCAATGCAATATTTGCATGACGCATATATGTATATACAGCACTGCAAATCTCCTGACTAGTTCTCTAATAGTGTACCCTAAAGGTTAAATAGTAGCGATATAACTTTACTTATTCATTCTTGCATAAAAGAACAAATAAAATAGCTTTCTCCCTGTGTTTGTATGCATCCATGGATGTGTCTGTATGTGCCTTCAAGTCAACTGTCAATTTATGGCAAGCCAATACATTTCAAAGGGTTTTCTTAGGCAAGGAATACCTCGAGGTGGTTTTGCCAGTTCCTTACAGTACTTGGTATTTGTTGGCAGTCTTTCATCCAACTACTAACCAGGGCTGACCCTACTTAGCTTCCAAGATCAGACAAAATCTGTTGCCTTTAGAGTATTAATTCATTCCTTACTGTTTTACAGTATGAGGGTTTCTGCATGGATTGTGATGGCTATGTGCACTTTAGGACTCTTTTTGAACAGATTTTTTGTACAAAACTGTACTTTTTGTGTAGAAAAGAGGCAATGTTTTGTATTTTGTATACTACTGCCAGAAAGAAACTCAAGGAACGTGGAATGTGTTGCTATAAGAGAATTCTACAGATACCATGAATGGCTTTAATTAATGAATGAATTAATCAATCCAAATAAATTAAGAGTAAATCAGGTTTGAACTTTCACTAGAGGCCAAAATTACTGAACTCAGTCTGTTGAACTCTGGACATATCATGAGAAGATATCGCTCACTGGAAAAAACAATAACGTGACAGTCAGGAGTGCCTGTTATCAGCTCCAGCTGATACACCAGCTGCGCCTTTTTCTGGAAGTAAGGGACCTAGAAACTGTAATACATGCACTGGTAACCTCACTACTCGACTTCTGTAACACACTCTACATGGGGCTACCCTTATACCTAACTCGGAAACTGCAATTCGTACAAAACATGGCAGCCAGGTTGATCACTGGAACATCTAGGAGGGATCATATCACACTGATATTAAGATCTCTCCACATGGCCTGGGTGCAACTTATCTTAAGGATTGCCTCCTTCCATATAATCCGCCCTGCGCCCTCAGGTCCTCTGGGAGGAAGCTTCTTCAACCAATAAGAACCAGACTGACGGCGACCTCCCAGAGGACATTCCCTGCCACTGCTCCCAGACTCTGGAACACCTTGCTGGAAGAGATCTGTCAGATAACCAACATAGGGCCTTTGCAGACTGCCAGAAATAGTGCAAATTGAGTCCACTTTAAGGGTTAGGGTTAGTGCTAGGGAATCATGGGAATTGTTTCCCCCCCCCCCCCGAGACATTGAGCCTTCTCTGTCAGAGAGCTCTGGTGCCACAATAAAATGCAGTTCCCATGATTCCCTAACCCTAACCCTTAAAGTGGACTCAATTTGCACTATTTCTGGCAGTCTGCAAAGGCCCTTAGATGGCTTTTAAAAAGCCATCAAGACGGATCTATTTGGGCAGGCCTATCCAGAATAAAACCATCTCCAATCCTGATTTCTCCTTATTAGACACTCTCCTCTCTTTTATTTTTGCTTGCCCCAGAGTTCCTACTGTTTTAATTGATGTAATTTGCTTTTTTATTTTAAATTGTCTATGTTTACATTGATTTTAATTGAGACTGTATTTAATGTATTTTTAAGTGTGTGTGTATGTGTTACGCTTATTATTGGGGTCTGTATCTGTTTTAGCTGGAAGCCGCCTTGATTGCCACGGCAAAAGGCAGGGTATAAATTATTATTATTATTATTATTAACAATAATGCTTGGTAAAGTGGAAGGCAAGTGAAAAAGAAAGAGACTGCACTACAGGTGGATTAAATCAATCAATCAAGGAAGCCATAGCCTTGAATGTGCAAGGGTTAAGCAGGATGGTAGATAACCAATGCCCTTGGAGGTCTCTCAGACTCCCATTTCCACTGGAGAAATAATGCAGTTTCACTTTAACTGTCATGGCTCAATGCTGTATAATCCTGGGATTTGTAGTTTGCTGAGAGCTTGCTGAGAGAGAAAGCTAAATATCTCACAAAACTGCAGATCCCAGAAATCCATAGCATTGAGCCATGACAGTTAAAACAGTGTCAATCTGCATGATTTCTGCAGTGCAGATGAGGCCTAAGTCATAATTGTAATTTTAGTACTGGGACTGGGGTGGGTGGGTGGGTTGGGAAGGGACTAATTTTGAATTTTATTGTATTTTATGTATTTTATTGCTGTAACCCACCCGGATTCCTTGTGATTGGGTGGGCTATAAATAAATAATTTATTATCATTATTATTATTATTATTATTATTATTATTATTATGGTCACCACAAGCTGAAATCAATTTCATGGCAAATAACAACAAATTCCTGTGGAAAATGCTTTTTGTATATTGAGCCAGATTAACCAATGATGTGACTCAGAGTTTTTCTATACTGCTATATTTCAGAGAAAGGATGAGCCTTGCATCCTTTAAAAAATAGACACAAAACATCCAGAAACCTATTTTCTTCAATGCATTTGTAAAGACTGCAAACTCTGACTAGACTATTCCTTGCTCAGATGTACCTTACAGCAAAACAATTTCTAGAGACAGACCAAAATACATAGTGTGGCAAACTAATCTAGATAACAGAAAGAGCTGCTATAATGAAAAACTAAATGTAGTTCTTGTTGTTCTTTTTATTAAAGAAATGTATAAAGGTTGGGTTATCTACACTGTTGACCTAGCAATAAGGAAAAGCATTTAAATGTTATGTTCATTTATGCATATATGCATAGATGGAAATCTTAACAAATGCACAAAAAGAATAGTCTTCTGGCCATTTTATTTGTCCCCCATCAATAATAATAATAATAATAATAATAATAATAATAATAATAATAAAAAATCCATCTCACTAGAGAGCTACAGCAGAAATAACCCCTAACATGACAATCACTGTCATGAATCTTCAGGCAGAGTGTATATTATTATACACACAGCATACGAGGTGGATGTCCTTACCAATTGAAAAGCCAACAGCATTGCATTGTAGGAAGCATAAGAAATTTGCCTAATACATCCTTGTCACATTATGTGCCTTCAATACATTTTCTTTGAGATGGTGGCTCCGATCTTTCTTGGAGGAGTGAACTCCCTGGGCACTTCTGTGGTGTTCTCTTAGGGCTGGTTTCTGTCCCTCATGCTGTTCAATATTCACAAGAAACTACTGGAAAAGGTTATCAATATGCTGGTGACACACAATTCTCTCACTCTCCCTTCTATTTGAATCCATCTGATTCTAAGGAAGCTATTTCTTCACTAAACCAGTGTCTCCTAACAGGATGAGGGTGAATAAAATGAAACGTAATCCAGACAAGCCAGAGGTGCTCTTAGCCAGTCAGAACGCAGATCAGGGAATAGGGATTCAGACGGTGGGTTTACACTTCCTCTAAAATCTCAAGTTAACAGCTTGAGTCTGTTCCTGGATTTGGATCTGAGCTTGGATGCCCAGCTCTCAGCAGTGGCCAGGAGTGCATTTGCAGTTAAAACTAGTGCATGAACTGAACCTGATCCTAAAGAGGTGACATCTGGCACATGCCTTGATCACATCCTCTCTGGACTTCTGTAACACATTTTTATGGGGCTGCCTTTGGAAACTTTTTAGAAACTTCTGCAGGTCCAAAGTGCTGTATCCAGGCTCTTGTCCAGGACTAAGTACACAGATCATGCGGTGCCCTCTGCTGAAACAGCTGCATTGTCTACCAATCAATTTCTGGGTAGAATTCAAATTGTTGGTTTTGACTTTGAAAGCCCTACATAGCTTGGATCCCGACTATCTGAAAGACCGTATCACCTTGTATAAACCAGGACATGAATTAAGATCTTCAGGGGAGAGTTTTCTCACAACCCTACTACCTTTGCATGTGCAGTTGTTGAGGACTCATGAGAGAGAGCCACCTCTGTGGCTGCTCCCAGACTGTGGCACTCCCTTTCATGGGGAGTCTGCATGGCCCTTCATCTCCTGTCCTTCTGCCAACAGGTGAATGCATTCTTATTTAGATAGGCCTTTTGAATTTTAATTATGGAATTGTAATGTGTGTGCAATGTGATATACTGTATTTTTATTTTTTCAATCTTTTAAAGAAACTATGTTGTAAACATATTTTAAGAGCTTTTAATTGTTTTAATCATGTTTTTAATAATACTGATATTCAATTTGCTTTTAACTTTTGTAATTAATTTGTAACTGTCTTTGTTTTTTAAACTATTATAATCAGCCACAAAACAGTAGTTTTGTGATCTTTAGCCACAAAACTTTAGTTTTACATGTGTAACTACAGAAATCCAGATGTTTTGGTCTATTCTAGAAAACCTAAACTCAAGACTAAAAAACCAAATAGAGCAAAACATAATAGCAATAATGTAGAAATAACATAAAGCCAACCCAAGTCAGTTGTAGTGCTGGCAAAGAATAGTGAACACAGGATTGCAGAATAAACCCAAATAATGTAACCTGGTGAAGAGAAAGGCAGAATTGAATGCATTTAGCACTCCTTTGAAGTTGTATCATTCTCAGTCACTTTTTCAAAACTATCTTTGTACATATTTTGCATTTGTCCAGAAGGAAAATGTGTTAAAAAGACAGGCATTCATACAATGAAATCAAACCACATTGAACTACAGTGGCAAAAAGCACTGTTATCACTGCATCTTGAAAACACTATGAGATTGTCTGAATTGTCTGTGAATTGGCAAAGTTTGGACTAAGTGGTGTTTTTTTAAATAAAAAGCTGCAAAAGCTGTTCTCTAAGTAGTGTTTCAACACAAATCATATTTATTTTCTTCCCCATCCTGCAAACGCTGTTCCGTAAGTAGTGTTTCAACACAAATCATATTTATTTTCTTTCCCATTCTCAGGTAGAAGGATTTCAAAATGGTTTAGAATTGATAGATAAATTATTCTTTAGTAATATTCAGACAACCCAAGCACATAGGAGTGATACATGTAGCTGATGACAGATTTGACCTCAATTAATCTCCAGGACACCCCAGTGAATATTATTACAACAGAATCTCTTTAATTCATATAAATGACAGAGAAGACCATTGTGAATTGCTAAATTTTGCAAATTGGTAATGTGAACAAACACAATAAAAGAGGCAAGGACAATCCATCACGAATGGTACTTTCTTCATTTACTTGACAAATGTAATTTGACTGTGGTTAATTGCTATTATGTTCTGTACACTAGTAAATGAAGCGCATAATAGTTTGGAGAAAGAATGTAACAACCAAAGCCTCACTGTCTACAGAATCAGTTATTAAGTGCGGACAGATAAACATTCAACTGTATATGACTGCATGTATGGAGGAGGGCATATTCTCATCAAAATGAGTTTAAAAGGCTTAAGTTAAGGAGCTTTTAAAAACGTACACCAGAAAAGATAAGAAGAAAAAGAACCTCTTTGCAGATAATGAGTGCCAGTCTTTCTTTTGCTTAACCAGCTGTGGCAAAACATTCTGATCACTTGAGTGAGGCATAAAAGATCCATGTGCTAGTGTTACATTTGACTATCTGCATGTATTTCTCCCTTACAAGTACTTCCTACTGGGTCTGAAAGCATAAAATTTAAAAGCACAGCTGAGAGAAGATATTGTAGTAATGAGATACACAGTGTCCATGCCAAGATGCTATAAAATTGGCAATATAGAAGAAAAAGTTTTGTCTAACACTATGCAAAGAAAGCAACAGAAGCAGTGACTTTTAAGAACTATGTTTTGCTAAGGATATACAGAGATTTTTATTATTATTGTTGTTGTTGTTGTTGTTGTTATTATTATTTATTAGAGTGATGTGAATGTGCATGGAGATTTGCAGATTACCAAATGAAAGGCAAAAAAAAAAAACCAACAATCATCACCCAGGACAAAAAAGAAGCACAATAAAAACATTGGTAGACTGGGCAAAAAGGATCTGTGAACCCCACTTCCTGGAAGATGAATTGAAGCACCTGGACTGGGCTCTACAGGCTAATGGTTGCTCCAGTTCAGACATCAGAAGGACTTCCATACCCAGAAAAACCTATAGGAGTGAAGACAAACAACCACCCAAAGGGAAGGTATTTTTACCATACACCAAAGGAGTCACAGACAGAATAGGGAAACTGGTGAGGAAACACAACCTTCAAATGATCTACAAACCTACCAAGAAAATCCAGAAAATACCATGCAGCTGCAAACAAGTCTATATAGGACCACCAAATGCATTGTTCAAACACGAATCAAGGAACACAAGAGACTGCAGAATGGGTCAGCTAGAACAATCAACAGTAGCAGAACACCTTATAAACCATCCTGGGCATAAAATCTATTGGAAAACATTGAAATTCTGGGCTATGCCAACAACTATCGGGTCAGAATGCACAGGGAATCCATTGAAATCCACATACACCTGGACAACCTCAACATCAAAGAAACCTTTAAAGCAAACAGGTCAGGGTTTTTTTCTAGCAGACAGTGGATCACTAATTAAATAGACACAAATCTTCTTTGAATATCCTCCCACCCTGAGGCCTTGCGATTCAACAACAGAACAACACACAGATTAACATGTAATTCACCTTGTTTCAACCAAGGGTCACACAGTATATATAGATATACCCTACTCACTTCCATGCCAGCGTTCTCTGAAGATGCCAGACACTGATGCTGGCAAAACATCAGGAATAAACTCTTCCAGAACACATCCACAGCCTGAAAAACCCACAAAAAAACATGGATGCCAGCCGTGAAAACCTTCAACTTGACAACCCCCCCAGAAGCTTACAATCAACATTTCAGCACACCAAAGGTAAAAGAGATGGAGGCAAGCATAAACTGAGAGACAACATGGCCTAGATCCAATTGTTCTCTCTAACAAAACTAGACACAAATAATGGGAACTTTATGAATCAACAGTTATAAAACTCTACTGAGTCAATGGGTTTACTCTATTTCGAACTAACATTTGCATTTAGGCCTATGTGTCAACTTGAAATATATCTCTATTGTTACTGAGTTATATATCTAGATGGACATTATCACAGTTAGAGAGTCTATGGGGGGAAGCAGACGGCTAAAAGGGCCGTTTTGGGGGCAAGGAAGGGGAGGGGCAGCCGCACGGTGGGCACCCCAACCCCTTCCCGAAGGCATCGTCGGAGCACCGGCCCCTCCGCACGGCCGGCGCTCCGACAATGTCTTCCTGCTGCAGCGTTTGCACACGCTGCGGCGGAAGAGTTGCCAAAGGTGTGCCGCCAGCCTTTTGCGGCGCACCTTTGGCGATTTGTGGAAGGAGCACTATTTTAGTGCTCCTTCCAGGGGTGGCGCAGCTGCGCCGCGGGGCCGAGGTGTGGGGATACCTCGGCCCCACGGCGCAGCTTCCCGGGGCGGCCCACGGCCACCCGTCTTCATCCCCCCTATGAGGAATAGAAAGACACAAAGAGGAAAGCCATGTAGCAAAATACAGTAACAGCCAAAATCCACAAAACAGTGATACTGTTATTGGCCAACCAAAATGCCCACAATACATGTTGCAAGCTTTGAAAGTTCCACTGGCTTCTTCATCAGGCAAAGATGTTAAAAATCAAATAGGAGAAAATAAAATTATGACAATGTTAGTTACCAGACTGCATTTTGAAAGGTTGCTGCAGCAAAGAGGAAGGTCAGTGTTGGGTGTATCATATCTGAGATGACAATTAAGCATCTAAAAGAAGCAGCAGAATTGAATGGATAAGGAAAGTTCTGGAGCAGACAGGCAAAGTTGGAGTATTTTTGCTCTACAGGTGAAATTGAAAGCAAGAGATTTGATAGACAGACAGGCAGAGATCAGCTAGGGAGATCATAACGGAACAGCAGGCAAATGAGAACAGATCCCCAATCTGCCCCATCTAACCATATAGCAAAACTGTGCTGCTAATAGTAATCATTAGAGCAATGGTCTCTAAGGACTTAATTATCTGTGTCATGTTAGGCAGCAGTTACATCCTTAAAATGATACTGACAACTCTTCTAATAACCATCAATTGAGACTAAGGCAGTAGAACTAAAACTGCAATTAATTCAGCTATCATGTTTGAATAATTCCGGAATTCAAGGAAGTGTGCAAATGATGGTAGCTTGGATGTGAACGTACAAAGCAGCAGAGTTAATATTTTCTTCTCATTTGTTCACAAAAAGTATTTCATAGAGAACAGTAATGTAAACATAATTTAAGGAACATTTTAAAAACTGCTCAGGGTGCTCCTAGCCTAATGAAGATCCAGTACTTGCACTGAGGCCAATTTGGCCTCACCACAGTGAGCCTAAATTATTCACTAAATATTCATAGACATCAAGCATTTTGTTTAGATAACTATCCCTACATCTTGTGCAATTTTTTATTTTATTTTTAGAAAATAAAAATAGGAAAGACCTAGAAACCTAACATCAGGGTCCCACACACTGTTAAGATAGATTTATTGCCACCGATTAATACAAGAAGGGGTCATATAATAGACATACAATATAGAAGCACTGAAAAGAACAGATGAGATAGAGCTCAGCTGAGACCCTAAATGCTCCTATAGCTACTAGTATCCATATCAGAGCCACTATCAGCTACTGAAGTGACAGATCTTAAAGGGTGATGGATATCTCCAGATATGCCTTCTGAGAACTGATTCCTCAAGCAAAGGTCCAATGGGACGTGGAAAGTGCTAAACAGCCACTGTGATTTCTCAGAAAGCATCTGTTTCTATAAACAACTGCCCCCCCATACCCACTTTTATACTGAAGCTTTCAGATACTGTGGCTGCATTTGCACTGAATAAATAATTCAGTTTGACATACTTTAACTGTCATGGCTCAGTGCTATTGAATTCTGGGAACTGTAGATTATGGCACCAGAACTCTCTGAGAGGGAAGGCTAAATGTCTCTCAAAACTACAGTTTCCAGAATTCCACCTCTGCCATTGTTTATGGGAATGGGATTCTGAGTAGTCACTAGCTGCCAAAGTGCCACTACTCACTCCATCTGAACAACTTTTGGGACTATGATCAAGATGACAGCCATTGGGAGGACCACTTACACTGCCCCTGAACCATTCATTAGTCCTATATTGTGTCTGCTGCAAATTGTTGAAATCATGCTTCTCACATACAAATAGGTAGTTGAAAGGTGGGATTTTGATTCAGCCATATTTGGATCTAAGTAAATAAAACAAAACACCAACCATATGAAGCATTTCACAAGTATCTTTCCTTCTTTTTCTTCTTTCTCACTACAACCCATGCAACCTCAAGTCCAAAAGCACCCCTGTGGGCCAGCAATCCTCTGAAATGGTGTCCAGTCATATTAAAACATCAGCTTGAAGGGGAAATTGATGAGAATTGGAGGCCACTTCCCTGAAAACCATTCAATGTGCCCTTCAGTCACATATGGGGATTTTTTTGGCTCAAGCTAATAATACCAACAAGATGAACACGCAATTTTTTGCACCAGGCAATTGAAAATGTAGTCTTCATTTTGTCCATTAAAAAAGAAATTGGACTGACCCAGCATGTGTCTTCTTTACTGTTGGTTCTTGACTGTCGTCTGTCTTCAGTCCTTCCATACACTTTAGTTCAATTTGAACATTATCCCTTAATGCGACTACAGTGCCTTAGGGTGCATGAATTACTAGTAGTTCCTATAGTGTTGTTATATTTTTATTTATTTTTACTCTAGTAAGCCCATCTTTGTAATTATATAAGCACTTCATTGATCTTCCAGGTCAGTTCCTAAAAGACAGTTCTGAAATTAGTCACAGCTTTTATAACCTCCATTACCTGTGTATTAAAAATGTACAATTGGAATTCCAACTGCACTGCTGTGATTTTATACTTGCTGTTCAATTATATTGATCAAATTCCAGTAATGTTTTCTCCAGCGTATGTTACTAATCTGGTATGTGAACACTGTTCAACTTCATGTTTTATAATTTTACAAAGAAATTGTAGTGCCTTGTACCTTTGCTACCATATTTTTAAATTGAGGGTTTTCTAATCACTTAAAAGAAAACCCCAGATCAGTCAACTTGAGGATGGAGCAAGTTTGTTTTCTGCAGTTCCAGAGAATAGGATCCACAGCAATGGATTCCAACTACAGGGAAAGAGATTCCACCTCAACATCGGGAAGAACGTCCTAACAGTAAGAGCTGTTTAACAGTGAAACACATTCCTTGGAGTGTGGCGGAGTCTCCTTCTTTGGAGGTTTTTAAATAGAGGCTGGATGGTTGTCTGTCGGGGATGCTTTGAGTGTTCCTGCATGGTAGGAGGTTGGACTGGATGGCCCTTGTGGTCTCTTCCAACTCTATGATACTACGAACTTACAAAGTTGAAGAACTCAGCATGTCAAAGAAGAAAGGATGTGGGTTTTCATGTTTCTACTGATATAGACAGAGAGAGATTCTCAGGGCAAAGCTATTACAAATTTTAAACATTTGGGGAAAATAAATGTTCTGCCTTTCTATGCTGGCCAAGAAAAACATTGGTTTATTATGATGCTCAAATGGCCCATTAGAATTGTCTGTAGTTCTATAGCTGCAGGAGGAGCAAAATGAGGGCATATATTACAATATACAGCAATATTACAACTGAAAACTGTAAATAGGAGAGGTCTAGATGTGGACAATTTTCAATGTCTGCAGTATTTTGAAAAAAATTGAGACAGATGGAAAATTTCATTTAGGAAGTGCAGAATTGGAAAAAGGAATGTGCTATTTTGTCCCCACCCCATAGCTGTGTCTCAGCTAGTGTCTCCCCATTTATTTGTTCTGTTTGTAAAGAAGCTGCATGATGCAAATATCCTCGAATGCTCTTTGTAGTTGTATTTTTGTTTCATGCAAGGCATTAGTTAGGACTGTTGGGTCTGGGTATCACCCAGTTCAAAATAGACAATGCACTTGAGAATGTGTCATGTCTGAACCATACAAAGTAAGTAACACAGAAGGGGGGCATTCCTACTTCAGGGAAGATAGTTTGCCATTACTTACTTGTTAAATGATGCCTTATAGAGCCCTGGTGGCACAGTGGTTAAATGCTTGTACTGCAGCCACTCACTCATAGACCACAAGGTTGCGAGTTCAATACTAGCCAGGGCTCAGGCTAGACTCAGGCCTGCATCCTTCCGAGGTCACTAAAATGAGTACCCAACTGTTGGGGGGCAATGAGCTTACACTTGTAAACCACTTAGACATCCCATAGCACAATATGAAGCGGTATATAAATGAAGCTGCTTGCTTTGCTTTATAGGTATAAAATAAACCGGAAACATAAACAGTCATAGGAAATGAAATGTATGGAATGGGGAATATAAAAGAGTTGAAGGGGTATGTATGTGTGTTTTAAGGAAGACAATGTAAAAGAGAATCTGGCAAAATAGCAGGACTGTACTGAAGAAGGCAGTTATGACTTATGCACTAAAACATTTTATTTATTCACAGTAAGTTTCAATACATTTACTGTTCAGAAAAGGTGAGAACAAAGGGCAGAGCCTCCAACAGAGGATGATTTGTAAGGAGAGTCAGGGTGAGGGAAGGATTAGCCTTAATGATAGCCCTCTCGTGGGAATGACACCATCCTTTATTTACCCATGCCTCGACCACTTGTACTCAGCATCTATCTTCAGCACAGTGAGAAGTGCATTTTCAAACCACTGTGTGGGTTTTTAGCTATAAAGCTCCCATTGAGCTTAATGGGAGTCCTGCAGCTAAAACCCTGGGCTAACCTTTGAAAATGTACTCCAAAGTGTCTAAATAATGTACTATTTGAACATTATCCTGTTAACTTGTGATATGATGTGACTGAAAGAAAACGGGGATTTTTAAAGCCATATGGTTCTAATACTGCATACCTAGCAGGGGTCTCTAAAATGTTTACCTGAAAATGGGTTTCCTTCTGCCTACAAGTATTTTGTACTATTTCAGCAGCAAGAAAGTTTATTTTTAATTTTAAATTACAAGCTCTTAGGTCATGTAATACACACTGCAAGGCAGGATATAAGCAGTTCCAAATTCTTTCTCTCTTGCAGAAGACTCAAACATGGATCTGGCTTCATACATAGGCAGTTTTAATGCTCAACGGTTCAGCACATGGAAACCATTCATGAATGTTCGACTTCTAGAGGTGGGAATGGGAAGCATGACCATTGATGGTACAGGTGGTCTCCTCATTCTTCCAGCATCTTCACAGGTGCATGGATCACTGAAGATACCCTCTACACACTGGTTGTCAGAAGTTTGTTCATGTGTGGGGATGTGTCTGAGAGGCAGACCTCTGAAACAGCAATCAGCATCACCACTCAGGCTTCATCACTCAATACTGGCACCAGCCTCTCTTTGTTTTTCTCATTTTCCATGGTGAAATATGTTCTGAAATGTTTTGGCAATACTAGTAGGGCTCAGGAGAAATTTTACCCAAGGGACAATTGGGCTCTCAACTCGTTAAGTACATTCATTGAGTACATTCATTGAGGTGGGAAAAGGGCTTGAATCCACCCCAGCCCTGACCCAGCCCTGAAGGGACATCAGAGAAACAACAGAGAGGTGGGAAGAGGGCTTGAATCCACCCCACCCCCCACCCCCCAGCTGAGCAAGAGGGCAAAAAGGACAATCGGAGAGGCAGGGAGAGTTGGGCAAAACACCAACTTAGCCCATTCTCTGCCCCCAGCTGAGCCAGAGAACAGAGAACCACCAGAGGACCAGGCAGGAGAATGAAGGAAGGAAGAGGGTGACCTTCCCCACCACAGAAAAAGAAATGAAGAAACTAAAGGAGGGAGGGGGTGGGGAGGGGAGGGGATGGACTAAAGGAGGGAGAACACAAAGGAAAGGAAGGAGGGAAGCCCAGGGAGGCATAAGGGGATGTGTAGAAAAGCAAACAAACAACAGTGGGAGGAATAAAATAGAGAGACAAACAACTACTGGGCAGTAGAAGTAGTGGTGGGAGTCGGTGACAGGAGTGAATTTTGACACCATAGCTAACATTGGTTGGCACTGTGCACAGGGAGGTAGAGGTGGCCCTCCACGTGTAACCTCATCACCTAGTAAACTCTATGATGAAACACCCAAAGTGAGACAAGGAAGGATCAGAGCATTAACAGAAAGGGAAGGAGGGAGAAATAAAGGGATATCACATTTGCAAGATTAGCCAAGGGCATAAGAAAGATGCCAAGACAAACAGCACACATCATTAGGAAGGCAAATGGTATCAAAGCAGCATTACACATAAAACAGGGACATGGAATGTGAGAAGCATGAACAAAGGGAAGCTGGATATAGTGGAAATGGAAATGGAGTGCATGGACATAGCAGTACTGGGGGGTGAGTGAGTTAAAATGGACAGGAATGGGCCACTTTGAATCAGACAACCACACAGTGTTCTACTCAGGGAATGAAAAGACAAGAAGAAATGGGGTGGCTTTCATACTAAGGAAAAGATGTGGTAAAAGCAGTCAAAGGATATAATGCAAAATAAGATTGAATCATTTTAGTAAAGTTCCATGGTAAAGCTATGTATATCACCATAATTCAAGTATATGCACCAACCACAGAGGCAGAACAAGAAAAAAAAAATTGATAAATTCTATGAAAGAGTAGGGGGAGAAATTGACAGTACACCAACACAGGATGTCAAGAGATTGAAATGCAAAAGTTGGAAGCAAAGAAGAATTAAAAACAGTAGGCAGATTTGGGTGAGGCAAAAGAAAAAAAGCAGGTGAGCATCTGATAGACTTTTGTGAAGCCAACAACTTATTTCATTGCAAATACATTTTTCATACAACCAGAAAGAAGCCTATACACAAGATAGTCAACACAAAAATTAAACAGATTATATAACTGGAAATAAAAGATAATGGAACTCTATACTAGGGGCCAGGACTAGACCAGGAGCCAACTGTGGCACAGATCATGAATTGCTCATATCAAAATAAGAGTAAGCCTCAAGAAGAAAAAAACAACCAGTGGTTATACCAAAATATGATCTAAATAATATCTCAACAGAATTAATGACAACATAAGAAACAGATTTACACTACTAAGCATAATAGACCAAGAACCAGAGGAACTATAGTCTGAAGACAGGGACATAATAAAAGAAGAATGCAGACAGACACTTTCAAGAAACAAAAAATAAAGAGAAAAAAAAACATGGATGATGGGAGGGGGGAACTACTACAAGCAATAAAGGAAAGAAGGGAAGAAAAACAAAAGGTAGATGGGAACAAACTAAGAATTATGAATGCAACAGTACAATGGCTTGTGTGGAAAGATAAAGAAAATTACTCCAGTGATCAATGCAGAGAAATGATAGACAACAGTAAAAAGGGAAGACAAAGACATCTATTTCTCAAGATCCAGGAAATCAAAGTAATATTCAAGGAATAGGATGCTCTTTAACAATAAAAATAACATAATTCAAGACCAGGAAGAAATACAAAGACGTTGGATGCAATACACAGAAGAATTATACAAAAGAGATGACAAAATGAAGAACACATGGGGGAAAAGTGCCATATGAAGATGAACCCCAAATTCTAAAAAGTGAGGTGGAAACTGCAATAAGACAAATAGCAAAACACAAATCACCAGGAACAGATGATAGTCCAATGGAACTGCTGCAATCCACACTGACAGGGTTGAGTCTAATACTAACCAACATATGCCAACAGATATGGAAAACAAAACAATGGCCAACAGATTCGAAGCGGTCAATATACATCCCCATCCACAAAAAGGGAGACACAAGAGACTGCAGCAACTATAGGACAACACAACTGATCTCCCACACAAGCAAAATCATGCTCAAAATTCTGCAACATAGGCTCCAACAATACATGGAGAGAGAAATCCCAGAGGTTCAAGCGTGGTTCAGGAAAGGAAGAGGCACTAGGGACCACACTGCAAACATACAAAGCAAAGCAGCTTCATTTATATACTGCTTCATACTGTGCTATGCAGTGTCTAAACGGTTTACAACTGTAAACCCATTGCCCCCCAACAGCTGAGTACTCATTTCAGCGACCTCAGAAGGATGCAGGCCTGAGTCAAGCCTGAGCCCTGGCTTGTATTGAACTCGCAACCTTGTGGTTTATGAGTGCATGGCTGCAGTACAGGCATTTAACCACTGCGTCAAACATACAATGGCTAAAGGAGCCACCAGGGAATTCCAGAAGAAAACCAGAATGTGTTTTATAGACTATAGCAAAGCCTTTGACTTCATAAACCATGAAAGACCATGGAATGCCTTTAAAGACATGAGAGTGCCAACACATCTGATAGTCCTGATGAAGAATCTGTACTCAGGCCAAGAGGCTACAGTCAGAACAGAACATGGAGAAACAGAATGGTTCCCAATTGGCAAAGGGGTCAAACAAGGCTGTATCCTTTCACCACTTGTATGCAGAACATATAATAAGAAAAGCAGGCTTGGACAGAGGAGGAGGAGGAGGAGGAGGAGGAGGAGGAGGAGGAGGAGGAGAGAAAATAGTAGGAAAGAATATCAACAATCTAAGATATGCAGATGACACCATAGTACTAGCAGAAAACCTCAAAAGACCTGGAAGATAAAAGAAGAAAGTGCAAAGGCAGGCTTATTGTTGAACAAAACAAAAATAATGACCATCAAGGACCTTCACAAGTTTAACCTAGACATTGAAGAAATAGAAATAGTAATAGAATTCCCATACCCGGGATCAAACATTGATAGAAATGGGGACTTCAGTCAAGAAATCAGAAGAAATTTAAGAATGGGGAGGGTGGCTATGAAAGAACTAGAAAACATTCTAAAATGCAAAATATACAACTCAGTCGTATTCCCTATTAGCATGTATGGATGTAAGAGCTGGACAGTCAAGAAAGATAGGAGAAGAGTGCTGTGGATTCGATGGACAGCCAAAAGGACAAACAAATGGATCCTAGAACAGATCAAGCTAGAGATATTCCTAGAAGCCAAGATGACAGGACTTAGGGCCTCGGCAGACGGCTAATAGGGCCGTCTCTGAGACCCGGAAGAGGAGGGGCAGCCGCACGCGCGGCGTCCCTTCCTCTTCCTGAGGTCGCCCTGGAAGCTGCCGGCCCTCTGCATGGCCGGCGCTTCCAGGGCAACCTCCCTCCGCAGTGACCGGACGCGCTGCAGAGGATAAGTCAGGGAAAGTGCGCCCGCCGCTTTTAGGGCGCACTTACCCTGAAATCTAAAAGGAGCGCCAATTTGGAGCTCCTTTTAGATGCGCCGCGGTGCGGAGGCTGAGCCCCGCCAGCGCTCCGACCCGCGGCGTCTCCGGGGCCTCCGTTTGCAGAGGCCCTTAGACTGTCATACTTTGGACACATCATGAGAAGGCATGAATCATTGGAAAAGACAACAATGATAGGAAAGGTGGGGGGGGGGGGAAGCAGAAAGAGAGGAAGACCACATGCTAGATGGATGGACTTTATTAAAGAGACCACAAATATGAGTTTGCAGGAGCTGGGCAGAGCAGCAGAGGACAGGGGAGCCTGGAGATGTCTCATCCATAGGGTCACCATAGGTCAAGAGCAATGCGAAGGAAGTTAACAACAACAAAAACAAAAGATATAAGCCATCATATTCCCTGTTACCATGTATGGATGTGAGAGCTTGAAAATTAAGAATGATGATAGTCATAAAATCAATTCCTTTGAGAAGTGATGCTGGAGAGAAGTGCCAAGGATCCCATGGACAGCCAAAAGGACAAGCAAATTGGTCCTAGAGCAGATCAAGCTGGAAACCTCCCTGGAAGCCAAATTGACAAAACTGAGGCTGTCATACTTTGGACACATCATGAGAAGGAAGGACTCACTGGAAAAGACAATAATGCTGGGAAAGGTTGAGGGAAGTAGGAAGAGAGGAAGGGCACATGCCAGATGGATGGACTCTACTAAGGAGGTCACAGGTATGGGGTTGTAGGAATTAAGCAGAGCAGTGGAGGACAGACAGTCTTGGAGATGTCTCATCTGTAGGGTCGCCATGAGTCGAAATCAACTTGAAGGCAATTAACAACAACAAAACAAAACTCACTGGGTTCCTGCCTCCCTTCATAGCAATTATATCATTCATAACAGATTATTAACACCTGCAACCTCCTGTCACAACTGTATCTAGGACAGATGCATTGTAGGCATACCAACTCCAATAAGGGGGCTCCCCTGAAGGGACCTTGGAACTGAGGTTCACAGGCAACAGCCCACCTCAGGGACTGGTATGCAGGCCTCATTTCCAGATGGTCATGGTGGAGAGAACCAAAGAACAGATAATTCACATAATCCATTATCCTAGTCACAGCTGTGGCTTCCCAGCAGGTGGGCTAAAATGCGCATTGGTTGGCATGAAGCAGATGTATGACCATATGACACCAAATTCCACTGGAGCTGTAATCAATAAATCCCTTTTAACACAAAACACTATGTTGGTCTCCTTTGGCTTATCATCCTCCTTTAGCTCACACGTTTATCACTGTTGGGGGCAGAAACAGCAGTTCTATCTTTTAACATTTATCTATCCCCCTTGTTCCCAAACCATCCTTTTTTTTTTAGACTATTCAAGGCAGCCACATTGAATCCTATTTTGGGAGAAAGGCATGTATAAATCCCATAAATAAATAAATAAATAAATAATGACAACATATTTTCCTGACTTGAAACAATTCCAGTTCACAAAAGAAATCCTATCTATTTACAAAATGTCTGTATTCAATCCACAATGTGCAGATACAAAATTATACAAAAAATATTGCTGGATACTTTGAAGAGCAGAACAGTAACCCACAGGTTCCCATATTACAAACTGGTGGCCTGCATCATAGAAGCCTTACCTTCTTTTCTCTGCCAAGGAAAGGAAGGCAGCATCTCTAGATCATGCTATTTCTCTGATTAAACCCCTGAACTATAAGTTAAGAACATTTCAAAAAGGTGTTTCTGAGAATGGAGGGAGTGGAAGTATTTGTGGGGATAAATAAGAAAGAAATCACTGATAAATAAAATGTCATAAACTACAAAGAACCCCAGGTTCTAAATGATCATTGCTCTTCAGATTTAAAATGTATTCAAATCCTAGCAATGAATTCACTAATTTCACTATGATTGTGGGTTCCGTCTGCACTGCAAAAATAATCCAGTTTAACAATACTTTATCTGCCATGGCTCAATGCTATGGAATACTGGGATTTGTGATTTGCTGTGGCATCAGAGCTCTCTGACAGAGAAAGCTACAAATCCCACAATTCCACAGCATTGAGTCATGGCAGTTAAAGTGATGTCAAAATGTTTTATTTCTCCAGTGCAGATGCAGCCTCAATTTCATTTATGTTCATGTAATACAGTGGCTCCTTTACACAGTGCCACTGAAAGAAAGAGGTCTATAGAGTTAACATATTCTATTCATATGGCACTCAACAGCAGCACCATTTGAATACTTACACTTTCATCTTATACTTACCATTACAGAAGATAACATTTAGATAGTGCTTTGCAGTGTTCAAAAGCTTCAAATACACTTATAATCATTTCTTGGCACATCCTTGTGAATCATCACTATTATTCAGACTTTGAAACATTACTTTTTTTGATCCAAAGAAGGGAGCTAGAATGTGCACAGTTATTGCAGAGATGGAAGCAGAAGGATCCATAGTTGTCTGCTGCAATGTACAGTCACCCCTCCGTTCTTGCGGACTTGAGGTCCGCGGTTTTGAATATTCACAGAGGGGTGACCTCCATTAAAATCAATGGGGTGCACCCCATGGGGCATGCCTCATTCAAGCCTATGGAACTTGAATATTGGCGAGTCTCCATTTTTGGGGGGGGGTCCGGAATGGATCCCCCACAAAAATGGAGGGCTGACTGTACATGCAATGTTTGTCTTCCTGTTAGAAAACCTCATCAACTACACTTGAGCAAGTGTAGCTCTCCTGAAAGAAGGGATCTGTGCATTACAGCTACATCTTAAGTCCCTTCAGTGCATCAGAGAACATGAAGACTTTCTGGATAGAACACAGGGAGAATTGATCCTACAGAACTAAGAGTAAAAAATTGCCAGGGGAAATGAAGAGGCCTGTAACAGTGAGGAAATACTCTGGGGGACATTTGCTGTCAGGGGCAGACTGTACAGAATGCATTCAGAACCCCTCCAACTAAGCAACCCCTTCCTAGTTCTTGAGAAGGACAGCAGTACTGAAGTTGCTCAAACAGGAAACCAGCAACAGGGATAACACATGCCAAGGAGTCAAGGTAACCATCAACCACAACAAGGGAAAAAAGAAAGAAAGTTGCTAGTGGTTGGGGACTCATTGCTCAGGGGTATAGAGTCACCCGTGTGTTAGCCTAACAAGATGAATTGGGAAGTGTGCTGTCTTCCCAGTGCATGTATCTGGGACGTCAATGACAACTTGCCAAAACTCATAAGAACGCGTATCAGTACCCCTTTCTCCTTATTTATGTGGGCACCAACAGCACTGCCAAGAACATTTGACTATGAAGCTTTGGGGATGCTAAAGTGGTGAAAGGGACATGCGGTATTCTTGTCAATTCTGCCAGTGAAGGATATAGGACTACATGGGGACAGAAAGATACTCAAAATGAATGACTGTGTTATGTAGATGATGTAAACAGGAGTGGTTTGGCTTCTGGGACTATGATCTTCACTTCTCAGACAGAGGACAACTGGCTATAGAGAAGCTATACCTCATGAAGACTGATATACTAGTACTGGTTCAATCTCCCTTATCTGGAATTCTGAAATATTCCAAAAGCCAAAACTTTTCCATGGGTGGTTGAGATAGTGACAGTTTTGTTTTCTGTTGGTTCAATGTACACAAACTTGGTTTCATGCACAAAATTATATAACATATGGTATAAATTTACCTCCTAGCTACATGTATAAGGTGTACATGAAACATAAATGAATTTTTTTGTTTAAACTTCATTTCCATCTCTAAGATATCTCATTATGTGCATATATGCAAATACAGGTATTTCAAAATCCCCCAAAAAATCCAAAATGCAAAACACTTCTGGTCCCAAGCATTTCAGATAAGGGAACTCAACCTGTATCATGGCAAATCTGATCAAGCGAGCTTTAAACTAAATCCTTAGGGGGGTTGTAGATGAGCTCAAATATCAGTCTAAAGGATGTGAATTCCAGAGGAGAAGCTGAGGGGCAAAAAGCAATCCACAGAAAAACTGACAGTAAATTAATTGGGGAGAATAAAGAAAGCTTCAAATATCTATTACACCAATGCACAGAATTTGGGAAAGAAGCAAAATGTGCTTGAAGTCCTAGTGCAGGCGGGTAAATATGACTTAGATGACAAGGTGGAGAGAATCCGTATCAAGTTTGCAGATAACACAAAACTCAGAGGTACATTGGAAGATAAGAATAGAATTCAAAAGAACATATGAATTATAGTCTAAAAAAAAAAAAAGTTCAGGTATATTTCTCCAAGCAACACTATCAATAGTCCAATAGTACAGATGGGGTGAGTTTAGAGGTAAGAGACAAAATGAGGGACTTACCAAAGAAGGCAATATGGAATCAAGGTAGATATTAAATTTCAGCTATGAAATGTATTGCTCTCTGTTTGCCATGATCAAAATGGGATTACTGCTGAGAAGAAAGGCAAAAGAATCCTAGTTGAAGTGTCATTCTCTTGCCCATTGTTCTACACTAGAACAACTATATTGCAAAATAAATAAAACAGCTCTATCGACTGTGTTCATATGGTGTAAGTCATGCTACTTACTTTTCACCGCTGAAGATGTATGTACAACTGTGTATATATCTATAATTAGTATTCACAGGAACAGCCTTAACACATTAAGTGTAATAAGGAGGACAGATATTCCCCTGTAAACAAGAACAGACTATGCAGTGAAGAGGATCCACAAAAATATCACATTAGTGGGAAGCACAAACTACAGAACTGCAGAGTACCATCACATATGTCCATGTCCACACAACAAACTTAGGGCCTTTGCAGACTGCCAGAAATAGTGCACATTAAATTGAGGCACTGCACTGGCTCAGTGCTAGGGAATCATGGGAACTGTAGTTTATTGTGGCACCAGAGCTCTCTGACAGAGAAGGCTCAATGTCCCAGAAAAAAATACAATTCCCATGACTCCCTAGCACTGAGCCAGGGCAGTGCCTCAATTTAATGTGCACTATTTCTGGCAGTCTGCAAAGGCCCTTAGTTTCTTGTTAAAAGGACAAAACATACTACTTACATACTTGACAAAATCAACAAGAGAGAACATTTCCATTGCAAAACATGTTGGGTAGCTCCCTGGCCGGCCCATATCTGGAACGCCAACCAAAGATCCCCTCACTTAACTCACAAGACTTAAGTGAGGGGTTTTATCTTAGACCAGCCCCAACGCCAGTCTCTTTTCCTACCTCTTTAGTCTCAAGACCTTAACAGGCAGTTCCAGAGACCTAACCTTCATCCAAGAGGCCACCATAGGTGTTCACCTAACCATTCTATGTCCCCCAATATACAACAGGAAATCTATTTAATGGCCACATCCAAGCCAATTGTCCATGTCCCCTAACAACAGTGAAGGGTAGGCAAAAAACCCTTGGAAAGGAGAGAAAATTCCTGCCTGGCACCGAAGCAACCAGAAAAATCTCACACTGAGGTTTGGATATGCAAAGTACAAGGTATCAAACTGTATCCCCCAAAGTATTCATAGTTCCTTCTGATAGTTGTTTTCATATCTATTAAATGCAGAGCAGATTCATCACCCCATTGACACTGAAATCTCCACTGCCTACAAGGGCCAGCTAAGAGTGATTTACCAGGGTGACCAGATGTCCCCACCACAAAAATGCTCTTGCACTGGTGTGTTGTGGGAGGGCTTCACATAACATCAGCAGGTCTGCACACTCCACAAAGAGGTAAGGAGCAGGATGGGTAAAGCCCATGATTACTTAGGTGTTTGGGAGGAAAGTAGTTTAGCCACACATGAGAAATCTATGAAAACTGAATACTGTACAAAATGAATTCTAAAGGGAAACCTTTACAAAGTGAATCCAGTGTCATTAAAGGGCATAATCAAGCTTGCTATCACCACCCAGCTTGTGCAACTATCCTGACATCATCCAACCTAGGTAATGAAATTATTTTATAATTATTATTATTATTATTATTATTTTATTTGTATCTCACCCCTCTGTCAAACAATCGGGGCAGCTTACAGCAGTTAAAATTCCATACAATATATTAAAATACAATCCCAAAAATCCCAAAATCCTCCCACCCCTTAAAAAGTATTAAACCATTATTACCATTAAAACATATTAATTAAAACAGCAGAATAAGTACACTCCTTAAACAAACAAACAATAACAGACAAGCAATGATTGCAGCCAAAAGTGGGAGAGGAAAAGATGAGGAGACTCCTTATAGCATAGAGATAATTTGATTAAACTAAGCATTTCATACTTTGACTCTGAAAAGTAGCACTGTGCTCAATGACAAGTGGAAATCCTAAAATCAAATTAATATTAAACTAATATTATATTGTCACCTTTCACATATTTTTTATTCTAACACTTTTTTCCATAATCCAAGTAATGAAGGATGTCTGTATTAAAAATTGATACATTCTCATGAACTTTGGTGAAGTTCTTACAAAACATGAACTGAAAAATTCTCCCTAATTTACAGTGGAAAAATACAACATGAACAGGAGAAAAGGAACCATATTGTCCTGCCTGACATGTCAATGTTAAAGATGAAAAGCCTGTTGGGAAAACCCACCCCCATGGTTTTGCCACAATATCTCTAACTAATAAAGTACAGTTAGCTTCATCCCAACTTACTCCACTGAAAACAAAGAGGAAAATCCTATTTTTACTGACATTACACACTTTGTTAGTAAGTATTGGCTTCTTTTGCTCCTGGCTCAGAAGTAGAAATAAGTTATTTTGAATCCATAAGACATAATTCTACACAGTGTATTGAGCTGCATCTGAAAAATTACTGCAGTTATACAGTGAAATTTAAATCCAGAATCTGTGCACTGCTGGGTGAAGCAATTTCTATAAGCAGTTCATTTCAGGACCATAAGTTTAAATGTCAGCTTGTAATGAGAATTTAAAATGAAGGAAATACATAATTGTAAATACATCTTTTGGAACAACAGACTTTCTTTTCTGTGCTTCAAATCATCTTGTAAAACTATTTGTCCATTATAAAAAATTCTCTGAACACCTACAGGCTCTGATATATCAAAACTATATAAATAGATATCATTTGAATACTAACACTCAATCGGAAAACCATCAGAATTCACTGAGGTGTGTGAAGGAAAATGAGCCTTTATGCTTTTTTTCCCTCTAACAATGCACTTCTCTCGTATGCATATGTATTCAGTTCCATTTTGATCCAATTTGCTACAGTGAAAACTTGCTTCTCTGGGAGAAATTTGTCTGGTACAAAAGTACTGCCAATTAATCCCTTGAACACAAAGGGATTGGTTGTAATTCAAAATGACACTTGTGGAAATTAACTATTTGGTGACTCACATAAGCTATGGACAATTAATTACTCTACAATTACAAGTGTATGTGCCAACGATTTTACATTAAACGTTAATTAATTCCTGTTCAGAACAGATAAGTAGTCACACAGACCATTAGGCTAACACTTGACATATGTTAATTACCCTCCAAGTTTAAATGTTTCCATAATCAAGAAAAGAGAAGGTTAAAATTATGGATGCCATCCAGTCAGAGCTAGGCACAATCTTACTCATAAGAAAGTCTCATTGAGTTCAACATTATATACTCCCAGAGAAGCATGCAACCTGGTTTTCCACTTCAATGGATGAAATTTCAGCATATCCCACCCACCCATACTGAAACAAAAGGGACTTTAAAGGTTTGGCTGGATCATGCCAAGTTTTCCTCCCTCTTTTTTCAGTAGGAATTGTATATATAAAACAGTACACATGTGTTGAACCCCTTCTAAAATTTTGTCACAGGAAATGGGTCTCTCCCTCTCTAGTTAAGTTTTGAATAAACCGGTAATATGGGGTGGTGGTGATTCAAAGAAACCTAAACTTAACCCAACAGCATGGTAAATGCACTAACATCATAAAACCTATATGTTATTAAATTAAATGGGTACTTCAGGAACCCTACTTAAATATTTTTAAAAAAAACAACAACAGTGCCCCAGATTCTCAGTAGTAGCACAGGTGAATGCAAGTCTTTGCAACTGTGTAATTTTAATCAGATCAATGAGAAGCCTTAAAATGTAAATGTACTAGCCAAAAAATATTTTCCTACCCTCTACAGAAAAAAGCAAGTTTGTAACTGTCTGCCTTCCACTATGCCAGAAAAATCTAAATACTGGGAACAGACATGGAAAAGCAATTAACATGATTTAATATACATTAATAATGTCATATTATCTAACCAATTTGAAATTTGAGTATATTTGTCTTCTTTGTATCAGCACACATAACTTAATCTATTTTGGCTCATGTTTCCTTTTATTTTCCCTGCACGGTGAACTTCTAGTATAGAGTCGCTCATAATTTATGAAGATAATACTTCAAAAGCATTTCCCAAGTTTTCTCATATTATTCCATTATTGCCTCCACAAAGATGTTTTGCATCTGTTCATAAAGTGGCACATAATAATACAAGACTGATCAAGCATACAGCATCTTCAAATGATAACATTATTTGACTATATTTCACATAAAAATGATTGCAGGTCTGAAAAACAGCTACATCTTATTTTATTCCAGCTTCCTTAAAACATACCTTCCTGAGTGGCCTTCAGATTCTATCCATCTTTATCATAATGACAAACTGTTTTATGGAGAATTTTCTTGAATAACACACAAAATGGTTTTCAGTATTATATGACATTAAAGCCTCCCTATACCTTTTGAAGTATGTTCGTATAAGTCAGGTGGATTTGGAATTTGTCATTCTTTCATCCTCATTATAACTTTTAAGAACCCTAATGGTTAGGATTAAAATAGTTATACATTCATTTTTAATCCTGACACCAATTTAAAAAAAAATATTGTCCATATCAATTTGACCAGGCTGAAAAGTGATCTGTGGCAACAATTGTCTATCATGGTCTAATTCCCACTCAAATAAAAGATAAAAAGATGTACATGGTATTATTGTTTCTACATGAAGAATGTTTCTTTGTGTCATCTACCAGATGGTATTAGAAAGGGTTATTCAATATAAGCCTTTTGGGGGAGGGGGCAGACCAACCACAATTCTGTATGGTTTGATGCCCTAGTCTTACTCTGTCTTATTGGCCTGAAACACATGGACAAAAAAGAGTGGTTTCTGGCTGCTTCAGGGGCATGGTGTGCAGATGATACATGCCCTCGGATTGGCCGGAAGCCGCTCTGGGGCCTCCTAAGGCAGCTTCGAGCCATTGGAAAAAGGAGCGCAGTAAAAGTGCTCCTTGCTGATGGCTCATTCGGGACCACAGTGACAGACCACTTTAAGAACAAGCTGTGTGGTCACTGGGTGATCACTGGGTGAAGCAGCCGCTTCTCATGCCTGTCTGCTTGAATCTGTTGTTATCAAATTGGAGATCTGTCTAACCCCCCCTTTTTTTTCAAGTTGGGTTAACCACTTTCTTTTTTAACTGGTTGTCCTACTCTTATCTTCCCTTGCCACTGAAGCTGGATTTCAACTCCCACTGTAGACACAGTATGTCAGTCCTGATGACTGACTGATAAAGAATATACTATCTCTAACATATGATCTCATTGCAAGCCTCAGGTTCCAGTCTGGTTAATTTATAGTGTACATGCTTCCTAATATGCAGCACACTATATAATATATATTTTGTTATATATAAATACTTGGATTTGGTAGATAGTAGCCTTATACTTGTGGCCAAGACTAGAACAGGTGCCAGTTGTGGCACAGATCACAAACTACTCATATCAAAAATAAGAATAAGAATTAAGAAGAAAAGAAAACCAGTGATTATACCAAAATATGATCTAAATAATATAGCAACAGAATTTATTCACAACATAAGAAATAGATTTGCTTTACTAACCATAATAGACCGAGAACCAGAGGAACTATGGTCTAAAGCCAGAGACATAATAAAAGAAGAATGCAGACAGACACTTTCAATAAAGTGCCATGGGCCGAGATTGACTCGAGGGCAGTTAACAATAAAAGCCTTATCCTGTAAGAATGCACTCTTTCAATGTAATTTTTTTTATGACAGACAAAATTTAGAGTTCAAATCCAGATTTTGAAGTTATAACCCAAGGAAGATTTTTAGAGTGATCAGAACAGAAGGAGGGAAAAGGGGAAAATGTTTAAGACTGATTTGCATTATCAAGCATCATTTCAATTCACAGCCTTGCCAGATTTGAGAAACAAGTACTCCCAGGAGCAAAACTGGGTGCAAAACACACAATACCATCCCACAACTGATGCTTCTAGCCTTAATTATCCTGTCTCATAATGCAAGGAACAAGTAGGCGACATTAACTGGAATGAACAAGCTAAACAAATGAACATGTAGTTCTATACTAGGAACAATCTTCTACACTTAGGGAAATAAAAGCTTTATTGAAATACCAGGGAAATTTTTTTTTATATTTCCTTCAAGTAAGCTCACATCTATGAACTTAGTCATCTTTAGTACAGGTCCAACTGTAACCGCACCCCTATCAAGGGGACTAGCTCTAATAATTAGCAATAGACGTTCAGCAAACTTACTATGGCAGATTTTGTGGCCACATATAGCACCTCAAGATTTTTTAATCTACCTTTTTCTAGTTCCCCATTTCAATAATTCACTAGAATGTTTAAAACAGTTATCCAAAAGTAAGACCAAAGAGATTAGAGGACCAGGGCCAAAAATAGCAGTCAATGAATCCATAAAATTGGAATTCACTTCCAGGCATGCATTGGAACCTTGCTCCTGGTGTCAGAATTAAAAGCTTGTGCTCTGTGGGGAACAGAGACTTGTTATGCTGAGAGACCTACAATAACTGGGGAGACACAAATTAATTTCTGGGCTACAGATGACATCTTGGTAGTTATTCCTCCACCCATAGATTAATTACAGATTGAATTGTAGGGAGTTTGCAAGCAAGATCAGTTAAGGAAATTTTATTATTATTATTATTATTATTATTATTATTAATAATATCCTGCCTCTCTGTAAAAACAACCGAGATGGCTTACAAGATAAAACAAACAATCCCTTCCCCCAACAGCCCTTAAAATGCAATTAAACAGACAAAATATAAAAACATACTTAAACATTACGAATAATAAATAATTTAAAATGGCTATAGCGAACATCAGGGACAGGCTTAACTATTTAACTAGAGCAGACCATATTACACCGGTACTAAAAGCTCTTCACTGGCTGCCGATTAGCTTCTGGGCGCAATACAAAGTGTTGGTTATTACCTATAAAGCCCTATATGGCTTGGGTCCGAGTTACTTGAAGGAACGCCTCTCCCCACACAATCCGCCCCGCACGCTCAGAACATCAGGGAAGAATTTATTGAATTATTATAACCCTAAGTTGACATCCACTTCCTAAAAATCATTCATGGCTGCAGCCCCTAAATTATGGAACACCCTGCCGGAAGAGATTCATATCATCCCCACACTAGAGGCCTTCAAGAAGGCACTCAAAACGGAACTCTTCCGGCGGGCTTACCCATCTGATCTCCCTAATTGAACACAAGATTAAGGACCTCCTGGGTGAAGAAAGAACAATTACCGCCTGTGGCATAGACTTGTATTTGTAATTTTATTGTAATTTTAATTTTTAATAGTTAATAATAATTTTGCAATTTTATTGCAATTTTAATAATTCAATTGTATTAATTATTGCTGCTGAATTTTTTTGTCTTTATTACTTTTATTTGTTGGGTTTTATTGCTATGTTTTAGCTTTGTTGTAATTTTTACCTTTGTACTCCCGCCTCGATCCACAGGGAGAGGCGGGATATATAAATAAACCATATTATTATTATTATTATTATTATTATTATTATTATTATTATTATTATCGGTGGCCAGCTACCTACTCAGGAAAGGCCTGCCGGAAGAGGTCCATCTTAACAGCTTTTTAAAAGCTGTTTAAGGTGGTCAAATGATGGATCTCATCTGGCAGGCCGTTCCAAAGTCTGGGAGCAATAGCTGAAAAGGTCCTCTGCGCAGTTGCAGATAATCTAGTTTTTATAGGTTGCAATAAATTCTTCCCAGAGGACCTTAGTGTGCGGGGTGAATTATACGGAAGGAGGCGGTCCCGAAGATAGGTTGGACCCAAGCCATTTAGGGCTTTAAAGGTAATAACACCTTGTACTGTGCTCGGAAACTAACAGGCAGCCAGTGAAATGATTTTAGGATAGGTGTTATATGGTCTCTCCTGGTTTTACCTAAGACCAGCCTAGCTGCCATATTCTGTACCAGTTGAAGTTTCCAAACTAGGCACAAGGGTAGCCCCATGTAGAGTGCACTGCAGAAATCGAGATGAGAAGTTACCAGTGCATGTACCACGGTTTCAAGGTCCCTAACCTCCAGGAAAGGGCGCAGTTGGCATATCAGCCAAAGCTGATAGCAGGCGCTCCTGACCATCGTATTCACCTGATTTGTTATCTGAAGTGACGGATCTAGGAGCACCCCCAGACTGCAAACACAGTCCTTTGAGGAGAGTGTGACCCCATCTAGGACTGGAGATTATGTTCCAATACCTGGGTTCGGGCCCGTTACTATTAGTACCTCCGTTTTGTCTGCATTCAGTTTCAATCTGTTTTTCAACATCCAGTCCATTACTGCTTTAAGACATTCATTGAGAGGGGAGATGCCATCTGAAGTCAAAGCTGTAGACTGAGGGCCTTTGCAGACTGCCAGAAATAGTGCACATTAAATTAAGGCACTACCCTGGCTCAGTGCTAGGGAATCATGGGAAATGTAATTTATTGTGGCACCAGAGCTATCTGACAGAGAAGGCTCAATGTCCCAGAAAAAAATACAATTCCCATGACTCCCTAGCACTGAGCCAGGGCAGTGCCTCAATTTAATGTGCACTATTTCTGGCAGTCTGCAAAGGCCCTGAGACATGGAAAAATATATCTGGGTGTCCTCAGGGTACTGATAACTCCCCGCCCCATGTCTCCAGATGATTTCTCCCCCCAGCTTCATATATATGTTGAATAGCATCAGGGACAGGATAGTGCCCTCAGGGACACCACAATTAAGCTCCGTTTTTGCTGAGTAACTGTCCCAGAGCATCACCCTCTGGAGTCTGCCCAAGAGAAAGGAACAGAACCATTGCAAAGCTATGCCTCCGATTCCTAATTCTCTCAGGCGTTCCAAGAGGATGTCATGATCTATCGTGTCAAAGGCTACTGAGAGGTCCAGTAGCACCAACAGGGTCACATTACTCCTGTCAATGCCCAGACAAAGGTCATCAGCTAAGGCAACCATGGCACTCTCCACTCCATATCCTGTCCTAAAGCCAGTTTGAAATTGATCCAGATAATCGGTTTCCTTCAAGACACCTTGGAATGCTAATCCAATTTAATTTCTTATTTTGACAAGCTATCAGGCTTTGTGATAATTTATGCCTTATGTTTAGATTTATTTACTTTTTAGCCAGAACTGAAATGTTTCTTCTGATCTCCTATTTCTTGCACTAGCTACTTACAAAAGACTTATGACTCAGGGTCAAAATTACTGTTCAAAGTTCAAGAAAATAGAGTCCCTTTCTGAAAACCTTCTTAATGTATGTAACTGTATTACATATCCAGAAATAAAACAAGGATACAAAATTAATAAATGTAATATCACAAATATCTAGTCTGATGGCCAAAGTAATAATTTCAATCCTTTATCCTTTATATTTTGGCCAGAATAAAATTCAAAACAATGACATTCAGAACTACAATCCAAACTGCCTAAAGGCCTTTCCGTGTTCCAAAAAAGCTTCCTAAAGAAATAGTCAAACTAGTAATTGTCTGAAACTTCTGTTCAATTACCCATCAGATGAGAAAATAAAAGATCAAGAATAAATGCTTTCCAGGACCACAAGGATTACTTGCAAGGGAAAAAAACTTGTTGCTAGTGATTTATGGGTTTAAAGATGATTTTGAGCAGGTTCTGAGTTTTTAATCCGCCCCCCCCCCCCCCCCCGGCAAGTTACAGCTCCAAAGGTAGCTGGCAACCATTCTTGTCTAAAATATATTTTCTCTTTCCTATAAATGGAACAACTGTTCTAGAGGCTTATTAGGAAAATATGTAAACAATTCAGAATATCTAAGGCACATTCACACACACACACACCATGAGGCATACATATCTACTTGATAGAAAAAGAGATGAATAGAACCAGCAGATCATCTGGTCCTGTTTCTATTAATCCGAATCAGGTTGTATACCGTCAAATGGCTTGGACAGCTGAAGCCTTGTGGTTTGGATCCATGTCTATTATACTTGAAATCAAAAATCTGTCAGGATTTTTGTGAACATCAGAGTTTTTCAATACTTTACTAAGGAATTCTATAGTTCCAGTTACTGTGAATGGAACAGCAGTAAAATAAAAAAAATAAATAATAAAATGTATTTATATCGCGCCCTTTGGGGACCCAATCCGGGCGGCTTACAACAATAAAATCACATGAGATATCCCGAAAACAATCCCTCCCCCCCTTAAAATAGTACTAAATCATATAACAATTAAAATTACAAATTTAAACAGTTAAAGTTAAAACAGTTAAAACATACTACAAAAATAACACGTTGGCCTACAGCAATGTTCTTCCTCCATCCGTAGATGGGGCCACGCAGAGAACATTGCAGGTGGGGATGCCCGAGGCCGGGATAATTAATCTGGAAAGGCCTGCCAGAAGAGATCCATCTTGACAGCCTGTGAAAAACCACTGTGAAAAAGCCAAGTTTAGATTCATTGGCATTGGAAAATTAGTGCTCAATAATAATAATAATAATAATAATAATAATAATAATAATAATAATAAATCGAGTAACACATTACAACAGGGTTGGGCAACCTGTAGCACTCCTAATGTTGCTGGGCTAAAACCCCTACTATCCAACACAACCAATGGTGTGAAACAGTGAAAACTGAAGTACAATATCTGGAGGGCCACAATTACTCACTCCTGTATTAATCTTTTTAGTTCAGGTGTCTTGGGGGACACTATTTAGATCTGGGTGCGGTTTTGATTTTGAGACAGAACAAATTTGTTTGTTCTGAGGGATCACTTATATTAGAGGGCAGATGTGGAGAATGCAACACTATTGTGGTCTCAGATATCACTACCCACAGTGCAATTCTGAATTATCTCTATGAGATGACATGGAAATCTAGTATTAATGGTAGTTCTGGTACTTTCTGGAGGGCCAGATCCAGAGGGTCATGAAAGAAAACTGGTTATGAATCTGAAAGGCAGTTTGTAAATAAGTTAATACAAGGATGGATGAGCAAAAGAACATGGAAAGAACTTGTTGTGTCTATTGATGACTGTTACAGGACAGTGGAGGGGAGCAGGACATCTTCCAAACCTCCTTGCTTCGCTTCTTGCATTGAGTCATAGCATTACTGTAGTATTGTTGTGGTAGAGAAGGGCTAAATTGACCACAGCTATAAATCCCACTGGATTTCTTGAGCAAATCAGTATTACTCAGTTTAGCATACTTCCTGACTGAGCTGGGAGCGTAAAATGGGATAACCCCATGGACAATGCTCTGAACTCCTTTGAAAATAAAAGATGTAATGAATACATTAAATAAAAGCTCCCTATTGTCCATGAATTGTGAAGTGTTTTGACCTCTGATAAGAACAATTTATCATGATACCTTCAGAGGATGAGGCTACCATATTCTGCACGTTAAGTAGTAAAGTCTTTGGAAAAGTAAACATTTTGATAAATAGTGAGTATATAAATATAATTGCTAAGATATCTTTACAGTGTTATCACACTATCCTGAATGAATAATGCCTATGTGACCAAAGCTGCAATACGGAAGAGAACTGGGGACAAGGAATGGTATGTAAAAAGAAAGTTTTCTCTGGTGTATCGCATATTCCACTAACTTAAGACTGGCCAAAGGTAATCCTGATTATTTGGGATACTAAAACAACAAGGCTGCAAATCCTAATTCACTTATAGATTATTTAACTAAAGCTTTAGCTAATTAATTAGTAGGAGTCAAATCTTAATTATTGATTATGCATTTTAAATAGTGAAGTTTCTCCCTCACCCCCATACTTGGTCCCTGTTTATTGTAACTTGGGAAAGAGAAAAGAAAGGATTAAAGCTACATTTTCTTTTATATCGTAACCTCTGTTTATTAAATTAAGTGATCCAGTCAATCTGTCAACTTTTCAAAAAGACACTATACATTGGAATTTTGGTAGCATACAACCTTTCTTAAATATAATCCATGTTTCCAAACTGTTAGAACCGTCAAGGAAATTCATTAACTACGGTAATAAAATTTCTTCAGCTGATTGCCCATAAAATAATGTCCAATAAAAGCGCCAGTGATGTGCTGCAGTATAACTAGAACCTTAAAAAGTTTCATATAGCTTTTTCACCTCACTCATATATGAAGGCAGGCTTGAAAACATTGAGAGTAGCAACTTTTCCCTTCAGAACTTCATCTTAAACACTTGTGATATACTTCTTTAGGATGCACTATGCTACACTTCCATGCCCATAAGGGTTGGCAGGTCAACAGCAACCAATTTCACTTTATATTTTAGGTCTAAAAATTGTGACCATGGACAGGTTCTTGTGATAGGGAGCGTCTGCATGATGTTACAGGTGGGGAAGACAAGAGTTGAGAGGTAGGCCAGAGCTAGTTCTAGGTCAACTGAATATTGAAATAATAATATGGACAATTCTAGAAAATGGGCACCGTATTAGGGTTAAATGCAGATGATGGGGGGGGGGGTTTAAACATCAAAGCATTTTTGGGCAGGCAACAAAATATTCCCAGTAGCTGCACTATTGCCACCACTCCTGCTAGGTCTCACATCTCACATGGCTTACATATAACAAACATAACATGTGGACAGTTTTTATAAGCCCATTATTACTTCTGGGCCTTACAGAAGGCTCACCACCTTCCCCAGGCTCTGAACCATTGCTACAAGTTTTATGAAACAAGAAAGCTCACAGGTCACTGTCTTGCTCCAAATAGTGCAATGGTCCAAATCTTATGTGCCCACCAGCTCTCTCCTCATCTCTTTCCCTTCTTGGTAAGTCCCTATCCTTCCTTGCTAAGTAAAATAAAAATACAACTGTCTTCCTACTGGATTAGAGAGTCCTGCAGCTAATTGATGGAGATTAGTGCTCTACCTTTAAAGCCAACTCACATGCAAAAGTCAAGCTTTCTCTTCTACCAGGGCCTGAGATTTTCTCCAGCTGGAGACCTGAAGAAGCACAGCAATTCTCTAGGACTTCAGAGTTTGTGCTCTGAGGCCAACTGGGTATTATCCATGGTATGATGGGGAAAATTACCCATTCCTGAGGTCTGAAGGAATTCATGTCCATTAGTATGAGGAAAAACGGGGGATAAATTGCAGATATGGTTGAGGATATTTAAACTAACATTTTAGATGTTCAGATATTTATTTAATCTAACATTTTACATGTCTGGGTCTTTTATGATTTACTGGGACCAGTCAAAAGGGGTGTTAAAATAGAGTAAGTGACATGCCAAACAGTGAGTTCTTGGGAAGTTCAGCCTGTAAAAAAGAGATGGAATGACGCAGAGAAAGAATGAATTCTAGCATGACTAAGGAACCTCTTTTAGCAAATTTCAGAATGTAATTTCAGATAAGTTTTCAAGGGTGTAAATTGAAGTGTTGGGCTGGAGTAAAAGTAAAAGGATGCAACCCAAAATAGTTGTTTTAACATGTTTATCAGTAGTTATGGCTTGGGAGAGGCATTTCAACCTTTCAGGTTGGTAGACAATTGTACTGAAAGGTGGGAAACAACCAAACAAGGGTAACATGGAGAAAGGGCTGTGACTAATTAGGGGAGTCCCAGAATTCTGGATCCCAGAAAGACAGGATGTGGTCCCAATAAATGAGGTTCTCCTGCCCCAGGATGAGGTCAGACAGAAAAACATATGTGCCACCATGTATGACATATTTTTTTCAAGAATTAAAAAAATCAGTTCTTGCTGACATTTCATGTGGACAGGCTGGAGAAACAAAACAGGATGTGGTAGAAGAAAGGAAGGACCAGCACAGCAATGATGATGAATACCGAGAGCCCAAAGACAGTGGGAGATAGTGAAAGTAATTTGCAGACCCCAGAACATATGTAAGTTTATGCCTGTAGTCTCCAGATGCAAAGAAGAAATTATATTGGATCCCTGGGAATTAGAAACAGTGTCTAGGTACCTTTGGCACTGATGCATAATATATACACTACCACCTCTGGATATAAATATAAATTAGGCAGCTGGAAACATAGGGAGCAAAAAAAGCTAAAGCATATCAAGCACACCAAATAACTTTCTAATTTTTACAATAAAGGTTCATACAAGGGATAAGGTTAGTCTGTATTACAAATTCGCACCAGATCCATAGAAATGAAACCTAGACACTTTTGAAGGAATGCATGAATCATAAAAATTCAGAATTGTGAAAGGACCTAGTAGTCCTAAAACTGGCTATTTATATTTTAAACATCTATGAAAGACAGCTCTCAATGGATTCACAGCCTCTCTAATTAATAACATAACTGCTGAACTATCATTTAGAGCAGAATAAGTGATTTCCACACATGCTTACACAGGAATCCTTTTAATGATCTAAAAATGAAAAGAAAATCTCAACACGATTCTATTGCTGCAGTTGGATCCAATTATAAACCAGAATGTACTCTGGAGAACTTTAGCTTATAGGAAACAAAGCCACTGCATGTCAACTGATCACTCCTGCTGTACAAACCATGAGTCTTTTTGCCAGCTTTCTTTATTGTGAAGTTCAAACCCAACAATTTATGAAATGGCAACAAATCTCAAGTAGAGTTTCTGGCTAGTCTTCTGTTTCATTTGAGTTACAAGATACCACATTTCAGGGCTTAATTTCAAGTTGACAGAGATATTTATTCCATTATTTCAGACTTTAAAAATTAGTGAAACTTTTCACCTATTTTCCAAAGAAGACAACTCTAATATCATTTTTTTTAAAGAACAGAATTGAGCAGGGCTTGTGCATCTATAATTGTGCCTCAAATTGCAGTCATTAGACCGCCTCCATTCGCTTGTATTTCTGGGTTCTTGAGAGCATATTAAAAAGCTTTCAAGGTGAAGTTAGGCTGGGCTTGCACATGCAATTCAGTGACCACAGTATTTTCCCCCAGCTAGTTACACATTTTTTAAATACTGTAACTGATATGGATATGGTATATCAGAATGCAAAGATATGGCACTACATATGCTATATAGAAACAAATATAACAACATTACAAACATACCATTATTATGTATATTGATCAAGTGCTTCAGCAAGGCATTGAGATTTTTATCTAGAGTTACCAGAAACCTATTCCAGACGTATTATATAAGTATGCTCAACAGATATTCAAAAGGTACATAGAGTCTAACTCTTTTGAATAAGGTAAATAACTGTACAAAATAGGTAATGCAACTGAAGCAGGAAAAATAGATCATGCAGTTCACTGCACCATAATGGGTAAAAGGAAATTAAAATCTGCTCATAGATAGTGTTTATTATAAGCTGATAGAACAAATGACCTTGTTCATGGCTCTCTAGATATATATGTTCTATGACTGGGATGTCACAGCAAAACAAACAAACAAATGCCACAGCATATTGATAGAACATAACAAAACAATAACACTGGTAATGTCTGTATTAAAGAGCTACTTGTGAACATTTAATTGCATTCTACCACCCACAAGCAAGGAACAGAACCCAAGAATAACGATTAATACCTCACCAATGTAACCTCTTTTTGCCTTGAAAACCCACTACAGAAACTTTATAACAGAAGGACAGAGTCACAGAATAATGGTAGGCAAAAGTCAGATAAACAAAGATGCTATGAGCCACGTCTCCAAACTAGGTGACAATAATAATGATCAATTCATTCAAGCTTCAGGCATGTACACTATACTTGCATTAGAAAGCCCAAAAAATCTCTACAAACCTGTACTTAAGGAGAAACATTGCCTGGATTCTCAGAATTATATGGCTGACTGAACAGTGTCAGTCACAGGAACAAAGGTTATTGTGGAAAACTCTGAAAATCCTGCCTGACACTATGTAACCCAGAGATTTGCAACCAGTGGTTCCACACAATGCCAGGATCATTCTGTGGATCCCATTCAGGCAGCCCCAAAATCATACCATTAAAATTCAGTAGCAAAACAGGAAAAGACACTAAGATCAGTAGAATAATAAAGGTTTCTTGAAATTTGGCAAGAAGATGTCTCAGGTCCTGACATATTATAATAGTAATGCATATATTTTATTACCATTGCAGAACTTTGCTCTGAGAATCTCCAAACAAGTGCCCCAAAAGACTACAGCAGAAACAGTAAAGCAGCAAACGGTGACAGCCAATAATAATTTCCTGGCACAGAAAAGCTGGCCTTTTGCAAAAGGTCAGGACTATTCAGTTCACTGAAGAAATAAAATGATTACACTGAAAGAAAGACTGCATGAGAACCAGAGAAGAACTGTTAAATGCCAGAATGCACTAGCCTGCAGCTCAAAACAAATGTTGATACCCCAACTGGATCTTAGGTGCATTGCCTTATGTACCTGTTCATTTCAGGTGTATACCTATTCATTAAAACCAACAACAAAGCCATATATCTATCTCTTTCTATCCACACACACAAATACGCATACACAAAAACACACAAGCACCCAGGTAAAACACGTTTGTGTTACAAATCCTCATAAACAATAGCTAACTGAACTGAACTCCCTAACGGTACTAAAGGTTGACATAAATGTAGCCCACAGTGGAACCCAATGCATACCTATAGTGAAGAAAGCCCCAGTGGATAGAAGCCTGTGGTTGTCTTTTCCAATATCAGTGGTGAAATGGGAAATATTTTTAGGTTGGTAGTCTATGAAAATATTGAAATCAGTATACATGTATGCACTCAGCCATATTAGATTATATAATTATTTGATATTCAGAACTCTCCATTAAGAATTAAGAACAATTCTTTAAAAATGCATTTAGATTCATCATGAGATCTCCCTATGTACACCTAATTTAAGAAATCCTTTATACAGTCATCCCTCCCCATTCACGGTTTTGAGTTTCCACAGACAGCAAGCCAGGAGGGTCAAAATAGCGTGCATGCATGGAGCCTCACACAGGAGTGTGCCGCCATTATAGTCAATGGGGCTTGATATCTGCATTTTTTTTCCTATTTCATGGGGAGGGGTCCAGAATGGATCCCTGCAAATGGGGAGGGACGACTATATATCCAAATAAATGGTCAGCTGAAAAAAGCAAGATTTTTGTTGGTTCCTCTCCCCTCCCGTTTTTTCTCTCTCTCTCTTTCCTTCCTTTCTTTCTTTCCTTCCTCCCTCTCTCCCTTCTTTCTTACCAAAGAAAAGAAGTACAGAATATTTAAACAATCATCAACCATAAGTATGTCACAAAAGTGCATATTAAAATAAATTAGCCTAATTTCTTTTGACACTCTGGCCCCAAACCAAAGTTACACACACACACACACAGCAAGAAGCTGTCCACATGCTGATATGTATATCTTTCTGCCAAATGGATGGATGGCACTGTCAACTTTGATAAAGCTGATAGCCCTCAGGGCAACAGGATGTTTCTCAGAGGATAAAATTTATCACACAATTAAGGCTAAGCCTTAAAAATGCTTATCATAGAACAAATCCCATTGAATTCAGTGAGACCTACTTGTAAGTAAACAGAATAGTACTACATATGCCACAAATTTCAAGTTTAGCTAGGTTTGTGTGAGATCTTGCTTATTAAACAAAAAGTGCATGCAGTCTTCTCAACAAATTATGCCCCTTCCCCCTAATAATTTTGATAGATCTAAGCCACTCTTTACATTCAGCTCCTTGCTCCTAGCATTTCCTACAGAATGACTTTATCCACCAACTGCAAAACAACAGTGATTTTTGAGGGCTCAAATGTGCTAACTGTATGATGTTTTGTATCCATGATGAATTCCAAATAAGAAATGTGTCTGTGGTGGGACTGCCAAACATGTCTTTATTAGTTTTAAAAACTATGCAAGGCAGTCCCTAAATGGATTTCCAAGGGTACCCTGAAGGCATAATGCAGGGGTAGGCAACCTTTCCCCTTTAAGGGCCAAGGGACGTCAGCTCCCAGAAGCCTCAGCCATGTTGGTCAATAGTCCCATGTTGGCCAATAGCTCCTGGGATTCTGGGAGCTGAAGTCCCTTGGCCCTTAAAGGGGAAAGGTTGCCTACCCCTGGCATAATGCTTTTAGAAGGCCTAACATCTCTGTATGCTCCCTGTGTAAACCTAGATGTGCTCTCAAACTACCGTAGATGATTTAGAGAGAGAAAAGAGAGAGAAAGATCACTATACTTTGGTCAACCAACTTCTCTTTCTGTTTCAATAAATCTCATGGCCAAATGCCTTCATGCCAATGAAACTTGCACATTAAATGTAAGGTTTCATACCATGTGTTTTAAACAGATAATACATAATGTATTCTAGTAAAGAAGTTATTAAATAGTAATACTTTAAAAAAGAGATCTACTAGACTAAAAATTAACAGTATATACCTTTTTATATTCCTACATATGTTTAAAAATTAGGATTTGGATCAAAAAGCACAAGAGGAAAAGAAAGCCCAGGGAAGGAAAGGTACATGTTAGATGTCCCTGGCCCACAGGAGCTCACACAGAGAATATCAGCTTGATATACTGCTGCTCAAAAGTAAAGGACTAACTTTTAAATCTCACAATTAAATCAAACCAAATTTTAAACTGTAAAATTTAAATAATAATATTGATAATATCTGCCCACTTTCTTAGCAGTAACAGCTGCTGAAAACATAGGATGGTCCCCATCTTTGGTTGCCTCACGTGTAGCTCATATCTTGTACATAGCGAAAATGGAGAAGAAGAGAGTGGGGTAGAAGAGAATAGGCAGTGAATGAATGAACAAATGCATAGAAGTCAGTAAAAGGGTTGTGTGCATGTGGCCTCCATCCCAGTCACTTCTTGATTTGCATCTCCCTCATCCAGAATGATACCCATAAGGAAGAAAGAACATTCTTAATACATATCCTGCAAATTCCACCTAGCAAAAGTCTTACCTTACCTACTTGTCTAAGAAACTAAACCATACAAAGTGGACAGGGGATGTTGGAACAAACCAGGTTTCTACTTTAGCAGAAAATGTGTAGTGCTATCTTTAGACTAGTACAAGAAAAGTACATGTTTCTACCTATTTCCCTTCATTCATGAACATTTCTTTGTTTATTATTTTAAAATACTGTATAGTCCTTTGAGGTGAAGCTTCCAGAAGGCAGCTTAGAAGATAAATGTTGAAAGAATAAAAATATGAAAGACAAACAACTAAAATGGTAGCATTAAATATTTAAAATAGCAGGACAGTGAAAACTCCAAATTATAAAATGAATACTAGCATCTATTCATTTAAAAGTAGACTGGAACATCTGGGTCTTTAAGGCTAACTTGCAGATGATCAGGGAGGGAGCCATTTGGTAAAAGATGATCCCAACAAATAAAAGTCCCGACATTTTATGCAGACAACCTAATAAATCTTACCAGCAGGTAGACCAGGAAGAACTCTTGGTCAATGAAGGCCATAGAAAAGTTGAGTTTAACATGCTTGCATTGTGCACATCTGTTCATTGGTGTAAGTCATCGATCAGGGTGACCAAGGATATTGTTCCAAAACCAGGCCCAAAAACACATCCAAAAGTATCCATATTATCAGTAATAGCCAAAGCTACCTGGAGAAGCTACCACCTTCTTCTCTGCTACCATAGCAGTTTCAAATATGTCAACCAAAGTAATTACAACTATATAACAATATCCAAGATATTATGTCCTTAACAGAAATATCTTAGAAATACTATAATTATTATAGTTTTGAGGTACTTCATAAGAAGTCATATTCATGGCTAACATCCAAATGGTGTGGGGAAAGATACCAATTTTATCCTGATAAATGTTATTTTAAGCAGAATATTAAAGATGAGGGCAAAGAAATAAAGAACGCTGTAAAACATGATTCCTGTAAAATTCTACTTAATACATTAAATATAAAAATCTCCGCATTTTAATAAGATTTAAGAATCAGGCCATTGTTAATGTCATACAGAAAAAAACAGTTTTGTGCTATAACAATAAAACATGAACAAAAGACAAATTACAGCCTCTAGCTAAGATATTACTGGAAGTTAAGTAAGTCTCTGAATGACTTTTTTTCTCTTCAGTATACTTGGCCAATGGGATTCAATGGACAAACAGCTGTAATCATTTCTTGACCTTCAATCAAACTCTTTACATAATTATTTTGCTCCAGGTTTCAAAAATTAGTTTTCCAGAGAGAAATATCACAACCTTGAAGGCACTTGATACAGGTCTGGCAAAAAGGTTAATTGTGCACTCTCATGGGATCACTGGCATCGTTTATGAACTGTTTTATTTCCGTTTTCATTGTGAATGCTGCCTACAGGGTAAGATTTCAAATACAAGTTCTTATTTCAGGTTGTGCTTTGGTTTCAGTGACCAAGAAAGTGTGCTGGCTCAATGTAATCTTTTAATTCTCCCTTCTCCTAATTCTAAACAATCTATTTGAACAACAAAAGGAAAGAACGAGATGTTCACTATGATTCCAGAATGAATAAATAATCAGCCAAGCAAGAACTTAGTAATTAGGAGCAATACAAACCACAAAAGTTCAGAGTCACATGTTCTCATCAATTTTCATACACATAAATGCAAAGAGGGACTTAATTTTATCTACAGAGGTTTAGGGAACCTGGGCGCAGGCCCCCCCAGCTGAGTACTCTGTTACTGAGCAGGTGAGGGGAAGTGGGCGGGGGGAGGGCAGAGTAGCTCTAGTTAATAAGAACAACCTAACCTTGACCAGGATACCTGTCCGGAACACAGTCCACTTCGAGTGTATGTACCTTAGCCTGAGGACCAGGGATAGTTTGGGGATTCTGCTAGTCTACCGACCACCCCATTGTCTAGCAGACTCCCTAACCGAGCTGACACAGCTGGTCTCGGAGCTGTTGCTGGATTCACCCAGACTTTTGGTTTTGGGGGACTTCAACATTCCGCTCAAGACCAGTTTAACAGGCGCGGCTTGGGAGTTCATGGAGACCATGACAAACATGGGCCTATCCTAATTGGTCACTAGGCCCACACATTGTGCAGGTCATACACTCGATGCGGTCTTTAGTACGGAACAGGAATATCCGTGGGCGGAGGTTATCAATACCTCCGCATTGCCATGGACGGATGATTTCCTGGTCAAGACGGAACTAAGAGCTTGTATCCGTCCCACCAGGGTGGTGGACCCATTAGAATGGTCCGCCCTCGAAGGCTAATGGAACCAATTGGATTCCAGAAAGCCTTGGAGGGTTTAATGGTTGGGAATGCCAGTGATCCTGTCGATGCCTTGGTCAATACTTGGAACACCGATCTCACCAGGGCTATCGACATGATCGCTCCCAAGCGTCCTTCCCACTCCGCTTCAAACCGTAAGCCATGGTACACACCAGAGCTTAGGAAAATGAAGTGGTTTGGACAACGACTAGAGTGCAAGTGGCATAAGACTCAACTCTTATCTGACAGAACTCGCCATAGGAACTTTATTCGGTCCTATCGGGAGGCAATACGTGCAGTGCAGAGATCTTTCTCCTCTGCACGTATTGCATCTGCAGAGTCCCGTCCAGCCACCATTCTAACAGAAACCATAGACGAGGTGTCCAGCGACTCCATCGATGAAGTTATTCTGGATCAGTTGCAATCTGTGAGTACCGATGACGTGGACAAGCTCCTTGGTAGAGTGAGGAAAACAACTTGCCCTCTCGACCCTTTCCCATCGTGGCTGGCCGTCCGGGGGGGATGCATTGAGGAGGTTCCTTACAGACATCATCAATGCATCCTTTAGGGAGGGACATATTCCATCTTGTTTGAAGGAAGCGGCTGTTAGGCCGCTTCTGAAAAAAACCCTCCCTAGATCCCCTGGACATGAACAACTATAGGCCAATTTCACTATTGCCATTCTTGAGCAAGGTGATTGAGAGAGTGGTTGCTCTTCAACTCCAAGCTGTCTTGGATGAAACGAATTATCTACACCCATTTCAAACTGGCTTCAGGACAGGCTTTGGGGTTGAGACTGCCATGGTTGCCTTGACTGATGATCTGCGTCTGAGCATCGACAGCGGTAGTGCGACCCTGTTGGTGCTCCTAGACCTCTCAGCAGCTTTTGATATAATAGATCACGGCATCCTCTTGGACTGCCTGAGGGGGCTAGGTATTGGAGGCACTGCACTGCAGTGGTTCCAGTCCTTCCTCTAGGGCAGGTCCCAGAGGGTGCTGTTTGGGGACAGTTGCTCCAGTAAAAGGGAGCTCACCTGTGGAGTTCCACAGGGTGCTATTCTGTCCCCGATGTTATTTAACATCTATATGAAGCCGCTGGGTGAGATTATATGGAGTTATGGTGCTGGGTGTTATCAGTATGCTGATGACACCCAAATCTATTTCTTCGTGTCTCGTTCATCAGCCTCAAATTCCAATGGCATCTCTTCTCTCAATGAATGTCTTTGGGCAGTAATGGGCTGGATGAGGAAAAACAGTTTGAAATTGAATCCAGACAAGACGGAGGTGCTCACGGTAGCGGCCCTGAAAGAATTGGGTTGCAACCTCCAGTCCTGGATGGAGTGACACTCTCCTCCAGTGACTGTGTTCGCAGTCTCGGTGTGCTTCTTGACTCATCACTCCTGATGACAAATCAGGTAAATGTGACAGTCAAGAGCGCTTGTTATCAGCTCTGGCTTATACGCCAGCTGCGCCCATTTCTGGAAGTAAGGGATCTCGAGACTGTTGTACACGCGCTGGTAACCTCGCGTCTCAATTTCTGTAACACGCTCTACATGGGGCTACCCTCGTGCTTGGTTCGGAAACTGCTATTAGTGCAGAATATGGCGGCCAGAGTAGTCTCGGGAACATCGAGGAGGGAACATATTACTCCAGTATTGAGGTCCCACCACTGGCTGCCTATTAGTTTCCGGGCCCAGTACAAGGTGTTGGTTATTACATTTAAAGCCCTAAATGGCTTGGGTCCAAACTATCTTAGGGACTGCCTCATCCCATATAATCCTCCCCACACACTCCGGTCCTCTGGGAGGAATTTGCTGCAGCCTCAAAAGTCGAGGCTTTCGGCTACCTCCCAGAGGGCTTTTTCTGTTGTCGCCCCCAGATTGTGGAACGGCCTGCCGGGTGAGATCCATCAACTGACATCTCTAGACAGCTTCAAAAAAGCTGTCAAGACGGATCTCTTCTGGCAGGCCTTTCCAGAATAGATAACCCCAGCCTCTGGAACCCTCTCTGGGAGAGTCCCCTAAGCCTCCCCTTTGAAATTTGAGTAGAATATTGCCGCAGTTATTGATTGCATAAAATGCTAGATATGGATGTTTTAAAGTATCTGGTTTTAATTCTAAGTGGTTTAATAATTTTTAAGGGATGTGTGGGAAATTGATTTTAATGTATGATTGTATTGTATTTTTACTGTGAACCACCCCAATTGTCCTCAAAGGGGTGGTATAGAAATAAACTTTATTATTATTATTATTATTATTATTATTACTATTATTATTAGTGTTGTATACCCCATTGCACTGAGAGAAATGGTACAATGATAATAAATCTTTGTTGTTGTGTATCTTCAAGTCATCTCCTACTTATGGTGAATCTATTGTAGGGTTTGTTTTTTGGCAAGGTTTGCCTTTGCCTCCGAGGTGTGATTTGTCCAAGGTCACCCAAGTGGGTTTCCATGATGGAGCGAGGATTTGAATACTAGTCCTCAGAGTCATAGTTCAGTGCTCAAATCACTACACCACACTGCCTCTGTAATAAATTGTAGAAGTACATAAATATATTACTGAATAATTGTGCAATGTATAACTTTCAATAGCCACAAATTCAGGATTCATAAAACTTTTAAAATTCTCAGTGGAATGGAATGGGATCATTTTATCCATCACTATTATGGAACATTATGGGAAAACAGATACAAAATACATGGGAAGCAAACAAACCATCAAGCAAACACTGAGCTCTGGAACTAGTACTGAACATGCCCCGATTCCTGGCTCATTGTCTTACTGGCATTTCTTTTTTTAAAAAAAAGCAACTGTAAGGCAAAACACCAATTCCAAGGGTCTCTTTCTTTTACAAGGTCTACTGTGTCACTGGAAAATGTTTCTTAGCTGAGGAAAATTGATACCAAAAACTACTTCTGTATGACATGAGAAATCACTACCTTACTTTGTCTCAAAACATGACACACAAGAAACATAGGAAGAAAAAGGTAACGGAATTGTATTCAATGGGCAATAGAGGAATTTGGACAACAGGATAGAAGATAGATTTGGATGATGTGAATATGTATGGCTGATACGACTGGTCAAAGCACCTGTAAGAGGACCCTGGAGGTTTGGCAGAGGAGGGAGTTTAGAAGAGGGGAATTTTGGCATTACAGGGCATTCAGTTTGGGAACAAAATGCAGGCAGTACTATTGGAAAGAATGACAGACTGCTACAATCAACAGAAGGCAAATTGGTAACTCTCATTCCTTGCACTGTCACACTTCTGTCCAAACTCGTATAAATTCTGGCCCCAAAACTGAAAGTGTAACTCCTGTGAAATCAGCTTGGCAGACACTTTGGTTGGCCAACCCTTTTGATTTTTCTCTCTTTTTTGAATTTGTGGGGTAGGTGTTCAAAACTTAACCAGAAGTGCCATCAAAATAGTGTTTCAAATAAATCAAATGAATATGTTATGTGAAATTATCCTGTTTGTAAAGCAAAATCTTCCTAAAAAATGAGAGCACTCTCAAATGTTTTCTTTTTAATGAATGGCAATTACTTGATTAGTCCTGATAATTCTGCAAATCCATTTAATTCCCTCTTATCACTGCTCTTTTTTCATATGGAAGCATCAGCAGGAAAGAAACAAACAAAATCTAGGACTTTCACAGCACAGTGAGGAGATCAAGACAACTACCCTTTCATATTCTACACCAAGTCAGTATGCAGCACATAATATGCCACTATTCATTAATGTGCACAGCATTCGTAATAAGCTTTTGAAAAGTGCATTGCTCAGCGAACCATTTCAAGTCTCATCACAACATATTAGGGATGCCAATTATTGCGTTACACACATTAATGCAAGTACTTGTTACTCATCTTGAAGAAACACTTTACAAATGTGGAGAGAAAGCTGGTGTTTACTTCCAATATTTCATCCACAATAGAAGGAAGGATTAGTCATTATGATAAGCATACTATGCCACAAGTGTAAAGTCACTACCATGGTGCAAGCAAGCACGATGTTTGAGGAATTTCATCTTTACATATTTAAATATGAATTTTATCCAGATTGCTTTAAACTGCAGATCATTGTAGAAAATGGGCAATAACAACTTTATGGGTGCACGTGATCAGAATTATTTCTTTATTTGTTCAATTTATACTTAGCCTTTCTCCCACTAAGGGGGGATGCAGACCAGGGCGTCGGGGACGCCCTGGTCCGGAGCACCGCGGGACCGCAGCCTCCGCACCGTGGTGCTCCTGCGGCGACCCTAAAAGGAGCTCCAAATTGGCGCTCCTTTTAGAAGACAGGGAAAGTGCGCCCTAAACGCGTAGGGCGCATTTCCCCTGTCTTTTCCGCCGCAGCGAGTGCGGTCGCTGCGGCGGGAGGTTGCCCCGGAAGCGCCGGCCATGCAGAGGGCCGGCAGCTCCCAGGGCGACCTCAGGAAGAGGAAGGAGCACCGCTCGTGCGGTGGCTCCTCCTCTTCCGGGTCTCGCAGACGACTCTTTTAGTCGTCTGCCGAGGCCCTAAGAGACCCAAAATTTAAAATGGAAATTGGGCTATAATGTTATATTACAAAAGTTTTAAAAAATGTAATTAAACAACAATACAGGTATACCTCAGTTAAAGACATAGATGTGTTCTTGGGTATTACTTCTTTTGTAGAAAGTACCAGAGACAGGAATAACATGGAAAGAAAGGGATAGGTTCCTGTACCACAAACCAGAAGAACAATTTAACATATTTCAGCAAACATTTTATCCAAAATTAACAATATGCACATGTGAAATGAAAGATTCAGGTCACCTAAGCCTTGCATAACCTCTAACCACTAAAAAGTTTCTTCCAAAGTGTAACAAGGACTCAACTTCTAGATTTGTGCTTAATGGGTGGGTGAGACAGACTTCTCTACTTTTTTCTTTCCTCTTTGCTTTGCTATTCACTCTTGCTCAGTAAAGGTTTATGGAGACAGAGGCAGTTTACCTTGCTTGCTGGAAATAGGCACACATGGCTGTAGCAGGGTAGGTTAAACTAGCATCTCATTATTTCCAAGGTACAGTAGGCTGCATCCTATCACCCTACCCATTCAACTTATATGCAAAATATATTGTAAGGAAAGCAGGCTTGGACATGCAAGAGGGAAAAGTGAAAATAGGAGGAATAAATATCAACAATCTGAGATATGCTGACAACACTATAACACTAGCAGAACACCTCACAGACCTGGGACAACTACTAAGGAAGATCAAAGAAGAAAGTACAAAGGCAGGTTTAATGTTGAACATAAAGAAAACAAAAATAATGACCACAGAGAACTTACGCACATTCAAACTAGAATGTGAGGGAATAGAAAAAATAAAAAAGTTCTCATATTTAGGACCAAACATTGATCGGAATGGGGACTGCAGCCAGGAAATCAGGAGAAGATTAAGAATGGGAAGGGTGCTATGAAAGAATTAGAAAAGATCCTAAAATGCAAAGACATACAACTCAGCACAAAAGTCAGAATAATACAAGCCATCATATTCCCTATTACCATATGGATGTGAGAGCTGGACAGTAAAAAAAAAAGATAGGAGAAACATCAACACATTTGAGATAATGTGGTGCTGGAGAAGAGTGCTGAGGATTTCATGGACAGCCAAAAGGACAAACAAATGGGTCCTAGAACAGATCAAGCCAGAGATATCCCTAGAAACTAAGATGACAAGACTTAGGGCCTTTACAGACTGACAAAATAATGCAGCTTGAGGCCACTTTAACTATCCTGGCTCAGTTCTAAGAAATCATGGGAACTGTAGTTTATTGTGGCATCAGAACTCTCTGACAGAGAAGGCTCGATGTCCCAAAAAAAAATACAATTCCCATGATTCCCTAGCACTGAGCCAGGACAGTTAAAGTGGCCTCAACCTACACTATTTCTGGTAGTCTGTAAAGGCATTAGACCACGGGTAGGCAACCTTTCCTCTTTAAGGAAGCCTCCCAGAAGCCTCAGCCATGTTGGCCAATAGCTCCTGGGATTCTGGGAGCTGAAGTCCCTCAGCCCTTAAAGGGGAAAGGTTGCCTACCCCTGCCTTAGACTGTCGTACACATCATAAGATCATGAGAAGGCATGAATCGTTGGAAAAGACAATAATGTTAGGAAAGATGGAGGGAAATAGAAAGAGAGGAAGGCCAAATGCTAGATGGATGGGCTTTATTAAGGAGACCATGAATATGAGTTTGCAGGAGCTGGGCAGAACACTAGAGGACAGGGGGGCCTGGAGATGTCTCATCCATAGGGTCGCCATGGGTCGAGACCGACGCGAAGCCAGTTAACAACAAAAAGCTTTACTGCATTGTTTACTGCAAACATGCTGCTGCAATCTGTCACTCAATGTGTTTCTCTAGCCCTCCTTTACCATCCTCCCAATACCAATGGTATAAAAAACATCCATCAAGACACAGGACAAAGAGGAAAAGGGAGACCTGTGGAGCATAAAAAGATTTTGTGAAAAGGAGCTTCTTTGTTAGAAGTTTGTTAACCAAGGTATGCCTGTACTATGGAAAGCAGATAGTTAAGAACACTTTAAAATATAATTAGTGCAGTAGACTAGAACACCTATGCTTAGAACTGCCAATGATGTCTGGATTTATTTATTTTTTTAAAATTGCAGTTTAGTTTCCAACAGATATTGCCAAGATCCATATGGGCTCCCTTCTCTGAGATTCATTCACATACCCATAGCTTCATGCACACATACAACTCTCCCACGTGTAAAGGCCCAGGAAAAACTTTAACCAATTTTGCATCATAGGCATGCACACTAGGAAGGAATCACTGAGGCAATGCTTGGTGCAAAGACTTCCTCAGATTGTAAAGGGGGGGGGGGACTTAATCTATTCTGTTCTTATTACCTGAAAATCTTCTTCCTTGGACCTTTCTCTTTCAAGTTCTCCTCCTTTGCCACCATGCCACACTTCCAGAGAGAAAAAGAGATGTACCAGCATGCCAGGGTGTACATCAAAAGCAGAGCTCACATCCTAAAAACAGGCCTTCATATCTTGGAAAGCAGCCAGATGCTGACATCAATCCAAAACAAGCAACCCTCAAAAAACAAACTTACAAATAAAGACAGAGTCCAATAACAAAGGTCCATGGGATCAAACCAAGGGCATAGTCAAACAGTCCAGGAAGGTCAAGGGTTCCAGAGAAGCAGGATAATCAGGCAATCCGAGAATTAAAGATCCAAGCCAAGAAGACAAATGGAAGGTTAGGAAGCAGAATACTTTCACCAGCAAACTCAGATAACTTCTGACTAAAGTTTTGACATCCTTCCCAGGCTTTTTATTATTGGCCCTCATTAGTGCAGGTGGTTTTTAATGAGCTGGCATTTTTCAAGTGCCAGAGGTACACTCTTTCTGCTCTTCTCTGGCTGAAGGTAGACATGTGATCCTCTTCCATGTCCACAGTACTAGAAGGCCCTGCTGCCAGGAGGTTTGGCTCCTGGTTGTCTTTTAAAGCCACAGCCCCTGCTGGAACTCTCAGGGCAGAGCTAGGGCCAAGCTGAGGCTCAGACTCTTCCCTTGAATCCTCAGCCAGGCTGGGCATGACATTCTGGCAATATTTCAACCCATAGCAGATTTCAGACTGCTGCTGCAGCAAAAGTTCAATTTATATGCTCTCTGGCACAACCCATCTTAATTAATTAGGGACCTGGATCCTATTATTGGTCTTATCTAAAGTAGACCTACTGAATCAATGGGATTTACCTATGTGTAAATTGATTCAGTGGGTGTACTCTAGTTGGGGAGTAACCAACAGGATTCAGGCTGACTCATTTCTTTACCTCCCAACAGGTTATTCTCCTTATGTTGCATGACTGTCAAAATGCTGCAAACAATTCCCTGTTGGACTGCTCTACTACAGGAAGAAGCATCCTCTGCAAGTTTCAGTCAACCCGAAAACACACTTCCCATTGACTGAGTAAACAGATGGAGAGATCAAGAAATAGACAGATGATAGAAATATCTATTTGATTAAGTAAACACTGCAGACCTAATTATCACCTATAATGTTGAAAGAAGGCTGTGCTTGATTGCCTTACACATTAAGGACTTAATCTAATTAATTGAAACAAACATACAACCAAATCATCGGCATTCTATAACACTTGGTTTTCCAATCAACCAAGAGGAAAACTACTTCCTCCTGGTTTATCCAATCCATTCCCTATGATACAGCTGGGTTTATTTAAGATGCATGTCTCAGCTCTCCAGACAAATTTTGTACACATTCATCTCCAAGCCCATCAAATACCATTCATTTCTAGTCTCCATCCTGCCCCCCTGCCAGCAAGTTCAAGCCTCACAAAGCCCCACCTCACACTACTCCAATCATTCTCAGATAGCAATAAATGTTATTATCTGCTAAATTTTGATCTAAAAGAAATTCAGTGCTCATCTTTTTTATTTAATTCATGCAGATTGAGATGCTCCTACCGGCTGCACTTGCTTCTCTTTTTTATACAGTAAGGTGAAGGTCCCATCTTTTAGGCCAGCTAATGGTCGGTAGAAGCATTACATTATATTATTAAATTATACTTTGATCAATGGCAGCAAACCCACTTTTATTTTTTCTCCTATATGAAATAATTATGTGCCTATAAATGTGAATCTAGGAACAATATTGAGTGTGTGACTCTCACATTTCTGTCCTTTTTACTAGTAGCCTCAGTGGCATAAATTTAATGAACTAACAAAAGGAAGTTGAGTAACACTGGATCTATATTCAGAACAATCACTTCATATATATTTTATACCATTTGCAATTTCTGCAACTAGATAGGACACAGATACCTCAACTTGTAATTACATCAACTGTGTAAGAAACTGTAGTATGGCTTCAGCCTGTAATACCTAGGTAAAATTTTCTCATGATTAAAACTGAAGCCACACTATTTTTGCTAGAAAACAAACATTTATACATATGTAAGAGACAAAAATACACTCCTATATTTTTCTATCAGCTCCCATAACAACAGACTGGCATTCTTGATGCATCTATGCAACAATCCAGCTAATATTTCCTCATATCATCCTTCCTTTCTTTCTGTTAGCTATTCAAGGATCATGAGTACTTAGTGAACAATGCTTCGGAGATTGCACATCTCTCAGCTACAGATCAGGCTGCTTCAGAGATTCCAGGTGTAGCCTGCATAGATGAGGGATACAATTTTGTTGCGCTCACTGCTCAGTAAGCATAGGGAAATTCTATGGCCCTTCCAGATCGCTGTATACCAGGGGTAGGCAACCTTTCCCCTTTAAGGGCCGAGGGACTTCAGCTCCCAGAATCCTAGGAGCTATTGGCCAACATGGGACTATTGGCCAACATGGCTGAGGCTTCTGGGAGCTGAAGTCCCTCGGCCCTTAAAGGGGAAAGGTTGCCTACCCCTGCTGTATACTATACACACATAGTTGGTTGTTGCAGACCTGACCACAAGGAGACACGACACTTCAGCATCCTTCTTTCTTTCTTTTTCTTTTTTTTTGGAACATCTCAGATGTTAGGGAACCTGCCATAGATAACACTTACAAGGCCAATAAAGGAAAAAATAAACATGGAGGCACAGACATCTCCTTCTCTATGGCTGAAATAGTTTTCCAATAAAGTTGTGTGGAATCTCCTCAGAAAAGTTAGGTCCTCTACCACTTTTCATGATTGGGACACAATATAGTCTGAACTGTGTTCAAAATTTGACATGGAATTAAATGTGCTATTTAGTTTCATTTACTATGTCCAGCTCTAAACTGAAATGACAGGGTATAGAGATGTCACATATCAGCAAATGTTGTTTACCTTGTTTACATTATATGGTGACATATTTGGGGTGGGTGAGTGAGTGTCTCTTTGCTTCAATGGGACAGAGCATCACATTTCTGTGCATCTCCATAATACTACTTGGAAGTCTACAGTCTAGAAAAAGTTGAGATGATCAGTAAATTAGGAATAGTGTCACAAATAAATTATTAAATAGTAAAGCAATCCTGAATACAGCAAGCCACTTGACTGCTACTGCTACTATGTCAAGATGATTTTTAACTCTGGTGGTAATATATGACCAGAACTTGGAAGTGTTACTTTTGAAGAACTATAACTCCTAGAATTGCAGATTAGCTCGAAGATTCTAGAGCAGGGGTAGGCAACCTTTCCCCTTTAAGGGCCGAGGGACTTCAGCTCCCAGAAGCCTCAGCCATGTTGGCCAATAGTCCCATGTTGGCCAGTAACTCCTGGGATTCTGGGAGCTGAAGTCCCTTGGCCCTTAAAGGGGAAAGGTTGCCTACCCCTGTTCTAGAGGCTGTGGTCCAAAAGTAATTTTTTCTAAGCTTTGTATGTGACTATTAGTGAAACAGAGTGCCTGGCTATTTTTGCCCTATGGAATACTTGTCTCATTGCACAATGCACATTGAGCAGTGGTGTCACTAGTGTTGGTGTCACACGGTGTAGTAATGCATGATGTCACTTCTTCCATTGACCTCTTCCACTACAACACCATCCTTAGGAATGTTTTTTGTACTAATGCTACTCATAAATTGTAATGCCCCTATATCACTGAATCTAATGGTAATAGTCGTGACATGAACAACTAGCTCAATTAAAATTGTGCTTTTAAATTACAATATCATATGCACAGCCTAAATGCATTTACATATACAAAGGTATGTGCTCAAAGTGAACAGTTGGCAAAATGTTGTTTTTAAAGAAAAGTTTTCTATTTTTTTTATTTGAAATTTTAATTTAAAAAAATTCTGGAGCCTCTCCTTTCTCCTCCTGAGCCTCACCCCACTTACTCCATCCCTTCAGCATTTTAATGGGACACAGGCAAACCCCACAGCCTGCTTCTGCCCAAGGGCAGATGAGCAATGGAGTCACCCCACCTTAGGTGTCACCTCGTGCTGTCCACATCCTCTGCACCCCCTTAGTGATGTCACTGGAACAGAGCATCTACCACAGAAAGATTCAGATACACTAGGTTTTTTCTTGCTTGGAAATAGCGACAAATAACACTGTAATCCTCTCCCAACCATAACAGACTTGAGTAGAATGGTACTTTTCTGCCCAAACCTAAGAGATAGGAGAGGGTGACAATCTGCTAAAAGCAAAGACTGTGAGTAGAAAGAAGGAGTGGGGCAGGACATTGAAACGCCTCCCTTTGCTATCAGTTAGTATAGGATTTCACCACCCTTCCTCAGTTCACCATAAACACCAGCTGATGGAAGCATGTAAGGCTATGATGCGGTCAGCTTAGAGGTGTTTAGATTTTGCCCCTGCCAAGGTAGCTCAATTAGCAAGCTGATGAGGGCTCATTCTATTCTTTTAGCCTAGTAGACCACCACACTAAGAGCTAGACAAGGTAGTTTGCCTTGCAGTTTCTACCTCTGAAGTGTTCATTTATTGAGAATTCCAAATTTAAATCTGATGTCTACCTTTTGTCTATTATTTACTATATGTAGCTGTAAGTTTGGTGATTGTTGTGGTGAAAGTTGTGAAAATATCCACCAGAAAACAAAATACATCAAATACAAGACACTTCTTTGCAATTTCTGTGACTGGCACAAATGAGTCTCTTCTGCATCTGCACAGAGTAGCTTGGAGAGTTTCTATAGCTCAGTAGAGTGACCCTGGCAGTGCAACTTTGCTGAGCATTCATTTTTACCCCTTATATCATCCTTGCTATTTCTCCATAGTTCTTTCTTACTTTACATGCCCTTTATGAGTGTTTTGTTTTGTTTTTTTGCTGGCATTTTTTCACTTCCTTCAAATACATGGGCTTTCGAGCCATGATACCGGTCCTTATTGTTCATGGCCTCAAAAAATTATATTTTAAAAATATGTCCAGTGTGGTATTAAAATTCTACAAATACCTCCCCACCTCTGCCTCACTGCCTGTTGTGTTTAGGAGAATGTCACGTAGTCAGGACATACAAACATTTTAAGGTGTTTTCTCAACAGGCTTACAGCCAAAATCGCTCTGCATGTCTATGGAAGTTCTCTAAGCTACTCTGTACATGTGCAGAACAGACCCATTTGTGGGAGTTCACAGATGACCCCTCAAAAAACCCACAGTTGCACAAAAGTAACGTGTTATTCTGTTCTTATTTTCTTCATTTGTTTTAAATGGCTATGGGATATGTCTTAAAAGCTGCTATGAATATGGAGCCTATAAAATATAAGCCAAAAATCTTAGTAGTCATTCGTAACAATGAGGGTGTTCAGCCCCCTTCCTTTCTATTCAGAGATAATGTGTACCTTTCATAATGAATGATTTTCAATACTTCAAACTTTTTTGAATGCTAACACTTTAGTAGAAGTGACACACATTACATTTCCTAAGCATGCAAAGAGGTAGTATTATGACCAGCTTTTACTATCTACAATTGGCAAAATTAATTCATTTGGTATAGATTTTCAAATTACTTGATTTTACTAGTCCAATTTTTCTGGTGTCTACATGTTATGTAATCTTTTTATTTTTAAGACATTGCAAATAACATACTTTGCTCTCTAAAAGTCACTAGTACATTCATATTTATACTGTTCCATCTCTACAAGTAATTCACTTTAACAGTATGCAGGGGGCCACAGATCTATATATGAGACCCATCTGCAGACTGAAAGGGTGGCATGGGGAGAAAGGAGCTGCCATCTTCCCTCATTGGTTGTTGCTCTTTCATCCCAAGGCCCATGCAATGTCTTGCTGATCTCTGAGAAGACAGCCGTTCAGAGCACTGAGTTGTGGCTGACGTAAGTGGTCTCTTTCAAGCGGGATATTGATAGGAATAGTTTTCATTCAGGTCCATCTGGGATATATATAAGTGGTCCCTTGGAATCTTTTTCACATTTGCCTGGAGTTTGTCTCCTGTTGATTTTCTAATTTTTTTTTGAATGCTAGATACCTTGATATCTTAGTACAGTGGTACCTCTACTTACGAAATTAATTCGTTCTGACAGCCATTTCGTAAGTAGAAAATTTTGTAAGTAGAAGCAAATTTAACATTGAAATGCCCTAATCCGTTCCAGGCCCCCAGATTCAAGCTACAACTCAATACAAATGTATAATACAGGGTTATTTCATTAAGTACCTCTAATACAAACATGTTACATTACCCTTAAGGAACAAAAAACATAAAAATGAGTTGCAGGACTAATGTAAAGAATAAAAAAGAGTTTCATTTACCTTTCGGGTCGGCCGGCTGTGCGATGGCAACAGTGAGTGAGAGGGGAGACGACAGAGGAGGAGGAGGAGGAGACATCCGAACACACCCAATTTAAAAGAAATTAACAAATTTTAACGTTTAACTTTTTTTTGGGGGGGGTAAACTGCTATCGTCAACACCTTTCACCTTCTTCGATTTAGGTTCATTCTGTTTCATAAAGAACCAATCTAAGGATGATTGCTTTTGTCGGCTTTTAACAATTTGTCTAAAATGTGAAAGGCAAACATCATGAAAGTGAGCGATAGCTCGACTGGTGAACACTTTTTCTGGGTGCTTCTTTTCGACAAATTCCACAATTCTATGGAATTGTCGTGAAACGTCTTTGATTTCGGATGTCGGAATGGCTGCCTCCTCCTCGTCCTTACGGAACTCCTCTTTCAAGCGCATCCCTCTTTCATACTTTTCTATGATCTCTTGCTTGGTTTCTATGGACAAGAGCACTCTCTTCTTCTTCTGATCACTTTTCTGCATCGTTTTCTTGGGGGCCATAGTGTTTATGAATATCAGAAGCCAAAAATACAATCCTGGAGATCAAAAGCTAAAAATATCACAAGCCAAAAATACAGTCCTGGAGATCAAAAGCCAAAAATATCAGAAGCCAAAAATACAGTCCTGGAGATCAGAAGCCACAAATATCACAAGCCAAAAATACAGTCCTGGAGATCAGAAGCCACAAATATCACAAGCCAAAAAGCCACAAGCCACAAGTCCTACCTTCCTGGATCTCAGAAGCCACCAATTTCGCTAGGCAAACACTTCCTCTTTCGCTAGCCAATACAGTGCTGCTTTGCTAGATTTCGCTAACCAATGGCATGCCTCGAAATTCGGAGAGCAGCTTGTTCGCGCCAATTTCATAAGTTGGAACGCTTTCTTAAGTCGAAGTAAATTTTTTCGGGAGGCGCGTTTCGTAAGTCGAATTTTTCGGTAGAAGAAGCATTTGTAAGTAGAGGTACCACTGTATTTGGGAATTTTCTTCCTCTTGTTTGCTTTGCATTGTTTTAATTTTGCCCTTTGTCCCAACTTAGATGTCAAGAGGTGGGGCCAAATCCAGTTTTCAGGGGACTAGGCCTATATGCCCATTATCCCCCATATCAGGATTCCTCTTAAGAGAACAGTAAGATCATCCCCAACTTGGGGGTTGTTGGCCTGCTTCAGCCCCAGGTGGTTTGGTTATAGTGATGTGCATCCACATGGCATCTCAGCCAGTACTTCTTTATGACCTCATAAGGCTGGGAACTAGTGCCTCTCAAACAGCAGGTGGATTGTTCAATACTTAGATCTGTGGTTCCATTTATTTATTTTTATTTGTTTTATTTATGAGATTTATATTATGAGATTCAAGGCAGCCCATGCTTGTAAAATCCCACACAGCTGCAATTAATGTTAACATTGTGGCCTTATTTTTTTCTGTATATTTGTTTGCTTCCTTATGCCTTCACCGACTTGTACTCATGAACTGCTAAAAGATATCATTTTTACAACTTATAACTATTTTTAAAAAACTGAAAAATTCTGGAGCAGTTGTGGTCTGAAAGCATCAGGAATTCTAACATGATAGGATTCAATTATACAATGAGAATTGTTTATTTAAATTATGATTCAATGAACTTTGAAGTAAATATTAAACTCAGCAACTCAAGAACAAGATTCTGTGTAATGCCTTTTTTGCACAGACTAGCAATATCAAAGAAGTGTACAAAAGATGACATGTTCTGCTATAAATTAGAAATTCCTACTTATCTGCAGGCAGTGCTTACAAAAAGCTTAGCACAGGAGTGTGCAGAATATAGAACACAAGCCTATATAGCAAACTGTCATTTTCAGTTATCTTCTCCCAAACACACATGCACCACACCCTTGCACTACAGGTTTGGTTTGGTTTTGCAACTAGAAAATTTCCATGAGTAAGAACGTATAGATATGCAGACCTGAGCATATCATGCAATATTTTCTCAAGGCTGAGTTGTGTGGAACATGCTTGTTGTGGCCAGAGCTTGGAAATGTTACTTTTTAAGATTACAATCTGCAGATCTCCTAGCCATCATGGTCATGGAACTTGTAGTTCAAATAAAAATATGTTTTCCAAAATAACTTTCTTAAATAAGTGAACCTATACCAAGCTATAATATCTGCTAAATAAGGGGCTTGTGCCTTGTCCGGAAATTACAGCTGGTACAGAATATGGCAGCCAGGCTTGTTTCAGGAACATCTCAGAGGGACCACATTACTCCGGTTCTGAGGTCCCTCCACTGGCTGCCTATCAGCTTCCGGGCTAGGTACAAGGTGTTGGTTATTACCTTTAAAGCCCTAAATGGCTTGGGTCCAAGCTATCTGAGGGACCGCCTGCTCCCGTACAATCCTCCCCGCGCTCTTCGGTCCTCCGGGAGGAACTTGCTACAGCCTCAGAAATCGAGGCTTGTGGCTACCTCCCGGGGGGCATTTTCCGTTGTCGCCCCTAAGCTCTGGAATGGCCTGCCGGATGAGATCCGCCTATTAACATCTTTAGACAGTTTTAAAAAGGCTGTCAAGACGGATCTCTTCCGGCAGGCCTTTCCGGATTAATTACAGCTGAATTAGTTCCCCCGCCCCAGAGACGTTCCTCACGTGGCCCCATCTGATAGATGGGAGGTTCGTCGACTGGGCTTTTTGGTTTGGGCAAGGAAGGCTGATTTTTATAATTTTGTAATTTTAGTTTGATTTTAATGTTTATTGATTTATTGTTTTAAACTGTCTTTATTTAATACTATTTTAAGGGGGGGAGGGGTTTTTTTTTTGTATATTATGTATAACACATGTCTTTTTTAATTGTAAGCCGCCCAGATTGGTTCGCCACAGGGCGGGGTAAAAATAAAATTTATTATTATTATTATAAAGCTCCTAGACGTAGGTGTTTTTTAAAAAACAAAATACAGTAAAAGTCGACCTGTTAATCCATCCTACCAAAGGCACACAGAACATGATGGGTCATGGCACATTTTTAAAAGTATAGCCTTAAAATATTTGTTCGGTAAAACAACTTTAAAATATAGAGCCAGACGTCAAAATATCACAGATTGTATAGTTTGCAATAGTGTATAACTATCACTATATAAAAATCCATAGTTCTTCAGAGACAGTAAATGATTACTCAAGAAAAGAAGACTATACACTGCATTCAGAAAGGTATTAAAAATTGGATTCCAACTAACTACTCAAGGAAAGTCTTTTAAAAGAAAGAAATTGTATCCACTGCCACCACCACTAAGAACACTTTGTTATGTGTCATTATTATTATTTTTATGCTTCTTTGTAAAAGGAATCGTTTCACCATTTATCCTGCTGGGATTGTGCTTTCTGAAGGGAAAACAAATCTCAAAAAGAACATTTGAGGGAAAGAGGGTGAGGAACAGGCCCACAAAGGCTATCACAATAGATGGATTGCCAAAAGAATAATAAAAATTGCAAATGCTTTAGAAAAAATGAGAAGGCAGAAAGAACAAATAAGAAAACATAATAGAATCATTGTAATGGTCTCCCTCTTTCCCTAGGAAGAGCATAAAGGTCCCTAAAACTCCTGCTGTGGAGGACAAAAGAAAATTGGAAGGAGAGAGGGAAAACTCTGGCCTAGTTATAGTTGTATTCCAAATGATCCACTGCATAGTAGTCAACCCATATGTAGGGCCATACAAGAGAGCCAGTGTAGTGTAACCATTTGAATGTTCAACTAGGACTTTGGGAGAACGTGTACAACTTTAAAAACCCACTGGTGACCTTGGGCAAGTCACATTCTGACAGCCTTAGAGAATTTCCCTTTAAATAAAGTTTGCCAAGAAAACTTTAAGAGAGGGTCATTATGTCAGCATTGACTTGAAGGCGCATAATAACAACAGGACCAGAGAGACACCAAATAAGTAGGTGGTAAGCCATCAAAGTCTCCTCTCTCCCCAAAAGTTAACAAACTTTAGATAACCATGAGCCATTCAGACCAATTTTGTTTTGAGTATATTTCACAACTCTTCATAACAGAAAGACAACTAAAAAAATCAAGCCAGAACTCTCTCTCAAAGCCAAGATTTCAAAACTGAGACTGATGTACTTTGGACATATTATGAGAAGACATTACTCATTAGAAAAGGCAAATGATGTCTGGTAAGGTAGAAGGCAATAGGAAAACAGGAAGAGCACACACAAATGGATAGATTCAATCAAGGAAATCACAGCTCTGGTTTTGTAGGATTTAACAATGGCAGTTGATTACCAGGAATCTTGGAGGTTTCTTATTCATAGGATTTCCATAAGTTGTTACGATGACAATTAACAGCAACAATACAACCATTGATAATGTATAATTCCTTACTGATACTTAATATATAATACCTTAAATGTTTTACAAAAACGTATGCCATCAATTTACAAAGAAAAAATGGCTTTAAAAAAATTTACAAGGATAAAAAATATCTACAATGCAAGGTTTTATAAGAAGTCTGGGATTGATTTGTGATTTGCCAGAAGGAAGCAAGAGATCAAACAACTCTCTTCAGTTAGGTTGCTTCCTTCCCACCTGCCCTATTGGTGAATTCTGATGGTAAACTGAAGAAGTCAATATTTACATATGAACTATAACTGAACTATAAGCTGAACATTATAACAAGTTTGCAAAGCTTTAGAACAAAAGTTAATTTCACAACAGTATCTCACATTTATTTCAGAAAATGTATGTTCACCAAATCATTTCCTTCTGAGGATCACCACTGATGGTGTCTCAAAATATGTATCTCAGTATTTCACAAAATCAAAGTCTCACTGCAGTCATGTCTGCTTCTAGCCAGTATGAACATAAATGCACCCTGAAAATCATTCTTCTGACTTCAAAAGAATCTGCAATTATATAGATGCTTTTAGGAACCACAACATCCTTTTTAGAATACATAAAAGTGCTTTTTTTTCTTATGTACATTCAGTAAAGAAACCAAGAGGATCAGTCCACAGATGCTTCCCCCAGACTTATTTTAATACCAAATTTGCAACTGTGAGATTTCTGTTCACATCTCCTTGTCAACTGTTTCACGTACCACAAGAGGCCACCCGATACTCACAGAAGAATGTGTATGTGGTTGCCCCTGAGGTTAATGGGACAAAAACATGTGTATCTACAGGCAAAATCTGACCTTAAGCATGCCACTATAATCAGTACAAACTAAACAAACCAGGCTAATACTAGAAACACCATGAAGTATTAGATTTGCTTCAAAATTAATTACACTCAGCAGGAATGACTTAATTTATCCAGATTAGTTGCAAAGATTCCTAGGGGGGAAAATCTAATCATGCTATTCTCCTCAGGAATGGAATGAAGATGTGATTCCAAATGTTATTTCTTAGGCCCAGATAATCTACATTTTTATTATCCGATCATCCTCGAGAGTACAAATGGTCTCCAAATAATTTTTGGAAGTCTTTCCTGTTTGTAAAGGCATTGTGAATGGGATGGTTTTTATATTTTTATCCAAGCTGAGCCTGTGGAATGTCACTGTATTGGTGGAAAATTTGTCTTCTGCAGTACTGGACACAAAAAAACAAAAATATACACATTGTTCAGGCTAACAGGCTTCCACTTTTCACTTAAAATATTATCCTATCATCCTTCTGAAGAGTTACATGAATACTCAATACCCTCCAGCTATCCTAATCTGGGAAGGACAGTACTCATTAATCCTGTGCTGTCTCATTTTCTCAGGTACATTTAAAACTGTCCTGCTTCCTCTCTCTTTCTCCTACTTTTCCTCCCTGCCCTGAGCTTACTTCAATTGCTGCAAATTGAGTCCACTTTTAGGGTTAGGGTTAGGGAATCATGGGAACTGTATTTTATTGTGGCACCAGAGCTCTCTGACAGAGAAGGCTCAATGTCTCAGAAAAAAATCCCATGATTCCCTAGCACTAACCCTAACCCTTAAAGTGGACTCAATTTGCACTATTTCTGGCAGTCTTCAAAGGGTTTCCATCTGCACTCAACTCAAGAGGGGATAAGAGGGGGTGCAAACTTTCCCTTTTCAGCAGGCCCAGGCAAAAACAAACTGTTGCATCCTCCTAACGTTTATGTTCTTCCACATTACTAGCATTAGCCATCTTGGCCACACTCTGATGTTGCTTGGCCACACACATCCCACTTTTGATATGTGACATGTGGGAAGGTATGGTGCTTCATAGGCAAAAGAGAAGGAAAAACAATTCATTCATGCCTCTCTTCATCACACACACCCACTACCTTCTTTATCCTATAGAACTGTAGTCTGCAGAATGAAAAGGTCAAAGCCATTGGAATTCATTCTTACTTGGAAATTAAAACATGATAATGATGGTGATCAAAAATATACACACAGCATGCATGGAATCTTACAGAGTAAAGTAGATAGACCAAGGCTGCAATGAGAATTACCTGGAGTCTCATTAAACTTAATAAAACTTAGGACCTTGGCAGACGGCTAATTGAGCCGTCTTCCGGGCCCGGAAGAGGAGGGGCAGCCGCACGAGCGGCGCCCCTTCCTCTTCCTGAGGTCGCCCTTGGAGTCGCCGTCCGTCCGCACGGCCAGCGCTCCGGGGATGACCTCACGCCGCGGCGTCCGGACATGCCGCAGCGTTTGAGTCAGGGAAAGTGCGCCCGCCGCTTTTAGGGCGCACTTTCCCTGACATCTAAAAGGAGCGCCAATTTGGTGCTCCTTTTAGAGTCGCCGAAGGAGCGCCGCGGTGCGGAGGCTGAGCTCCGCCGGCACTCCGGACCAGGGCATCCCCGACGCCCTGGTCTGCAGAGGGGGTTACTTTTGTGGGAGAAACACATAACAGTGCAGGAAATGGAGTTAGAAAACTGAGAAAACCAGATCAAAAATGTGTGCAAATACATTTGATATGTATGATAGCTGAAAGGCTGAACCAAAGGCCCAATAGACAGATTTAGAGGGAGAATTTGAGAGGGAAAAGAGGAGGTGTTTATCATTTAGTATTTAGAAGTGCAATAAAAAAGGAGTGGTCATTATAATTCATCCCACACTTTTCCAAGATTCTGTATCGGACATTCAGGAAATGTCTCCTACCATAATCCTCTTGAATACAGAAGAACTGGTTGTTTACAATTTATCAGGTTCAGTTACAAAACATACCAATTGTTTCTTTTTAGCAAAACTCCCTACCATACATGCACAGCATGCCTCTAAACACAGAAAAGATGTTTTACTATTCCTGCATGAGCTCTGCCTAAGAAACTGCACAATTCTTTAAAGAATTCTTACAATGAATAACAACAATCATTGTATAATCGTGCTAAAACAGAAGTTAATGCACAGATTTTCAACTTGAATATCTCAGTCCCCAAGTGCCTCAGAGCTAATTCAAGTGCTTAGATATACGTATTCATCTTCAGAGTTCAATCTCTGCTTTTTGTGAGCAAAGGCAACAGTGCAGTCAAAGCAGGAACCATCCCTAGGTCTTTAAAATTAAGACCCGGAGGGAAAACAGACGGCTCAGAAGGAGCGACTCTGTACCGCCCCTTTGCTCGCTGGGTTGAGGCCGTGGCAACTGCATGCCATGCCCCTTGGTCTTTTCCTGGCACTCTTGCTGCCACCATGGAGGTTTTTCAGCATTTCAACAGTGTCTAAATGCTGTGCCACAGAAGGACCATGGATCTGCTGCACATGCCATCAGGCGAGTGGCTTCCTGTGGACTGTTGTCTGTATGCCACACTCCCAGTCCACCATGAAGCCGGCTCTTTGTGCCGGTCTACTTTGCTGCCCAGTTTCTCCAGAATGCCAAACAATGGACTGTGGTTGGCCACTGTAAGAAACTTGACATTTCCTAGAAAACTAATGTCTGCCAAGAATGAGATTGTTTTTCAACAGACTACTCTGGGGGGAAACATAACTTTATGGCATTGATGGTATAAAATGTCTCAAACACATCTTTCAAAGACCAACTATTCTAAGTCACAGCAACCCACTTCTCTGCTCCTGAATGCTATCCTGTACCTGTTCTATGTTTCAGTATCCAGATCATAACACCAAATCAACAGGCAAGGACAGTAACAGGACCATACAAGTAAATGTAATAGGTCAGCATTACTACCTACCACATTAAACACAATTATTAACCTATTTAATTTTTTTCTGCCCAGCTCTCATGTCTTCCGAAGTAGCTTACAGTTTAGTAACAACAACAACAACAACATGAGCCAGAATTTCCTTTGGCAATTTGAATATATAGCATATAGTTACACACTCATGACTGTTTTGTATGCACAATTTCTACACAGCCCTAATTTAGAGGATATGTAGGGAGCGTGAAAGTCCTTTAATCCACACTTAGCAGTTCCTTATTGATTTAGGAGCAGCTGACTGCCATTCCCAACCACTTCAGTGTGAATGATCTTCAATGTGGAAGGCAATTGCAACTGGGCCCCGGCCTCTGGCTGTTGCACTGGAGATCACTCACAAGATGGGGTGAGAATGTCAGTTAGCTGCCTCCTGATCAACAGGGGTGCTGGGTAAACAAGGATGGGGAGGTCACGCAAGGAGACACTACAAAACTACATTAACTAAGGTAGTTATACATTAGTGAATTCCAGCCAATATACCCAATTCCTTGCTATATAAGAATCTAAATGTCCATTTATGTTGTTATTGCATGTGACAATGGGGGGGGGGGGAGACAAAACTTGTCTTATTGCTGATTAGTAAGGTTATGAAAGATTTTGTAGATTTTTCAATGGATTTTCACATTTCAGGATTTCCCATTTAAAATGTCACAGTTTCTTGTGTAAAATTCAAGGGTTTGGGGGGGTGGGGTGGAGAAAATAGCATTGGGCGTAAAGCAGTTTTTTCCTGTAAAAACTATGCATAAAAATAGCCTTTTTAAAGCTGCTGTGTCAAGACAAGAAATTTTGTAAACATTCTTTACATCCCTATCACAACAGCAACAGGAGGTTTGTTTTTCTATTTTGAGAGATACAGAGAGCAAACTATAATTTTTTTAAAAACAATATTAATGAATACAATAAACATTTTTCAAAGCTATACAAGATTCAAGAACCATAACCACTCAACACCATATAAAAAAAATGTCAGGAATGGTGAGGAAAAGACTGGAGAGAATGAATGGTACAGTCAGCCCTCCCTATCCGTGGATTCAACCATCCATGGTTTGAAAATATTCAAAATAAATATAAATTCCAAAAAGCAAATCTTGATTTTACCATTTTATATAAGGGACTCCATTTTACTATGCCATTGTATTTAATGGGACATGAGCATCCAGGATTTTGGTATTCATGGAGGGTCCTGGAACCAGACCCCAGTGGATACTAATGGCCCAGTGTACTAAGCTGTTACAAGAACAATTCAGAGAAATGGGAAGACCTGGTATCCACATACATGTGCATAGAACTGAGACCATGCTGGGACAAATAATGACACACAGGTGAAAGGAGGCCTGTGGAAAGAGCCTCTCCCATCTTTTATTCCTCCTAGGGTCTCTAAAAAGTCTCTTCTGAGGGCTGTGGAACTCTGGAATGCTGTGTGAATTGGCTAAAGTCAGACATTCTGTTCCACAAGTCTCTACAGTTCAGTTTGGGTTGATCCCTCATTTCTATTTTATGACACCCATACAACAATTTTCAGGAAAACCTTTTATGGAAGCTACACCAAAAAGAGTGATATGAAAGTGGCTTTCTGTAAACTTCCTTCTTTCTGCAGTTGTCAAGATCTAACATGTTGCTTAGGGGAACTGACACCAGAATTAAACATATTTTCCCCCTCTTTCTTTCTGCCTAATGTTTCTCTTTCTAGGTGGTCTATCTATATCAAATGAATTTTTTCCTCCTCCTGTATTTTTCAGTGCTTTGGAAATGTGGACATAAAATGTCACAACAGTTTCTGCTTATGTTTTCTCATATTTGTTCTGTTTCTCTGATTATGTGATAATCTCATAATAAAATATTATTGCTGGTGGAATAAAATCTGGGAGATGAAAAAGTTAACATGTGCAGTCAAATGAGTGGAAAACATAGACAAAAGCAATGAATTTTGGAGCTCTTGAGCCCCCTTTATGTGAGAAACAAACACACAAAAAGAAGAAAGGGAGCCACCAAAGATGTGAACACGATTTTGGATGGATGTTTTCTGAATGTTTAGTTGAAGACTATAGGTTTCCTTTGTTCATGTAACACAGGTAATAATTTGGGTTCATTCTCTTGTCTATCAGCAAATCTTATCAAAAGATAATGTCTTGGAGGACATTTTTGAGATGGCCTCTAATATATACCAAAAGCTCCACAAGGGAGAAAGGGGTACTGTGCAGAGGGAAAGAATCTACTTTACAGTGGCTTGAACTTTGTTTCTTCTACAACAGGGAATATGTGGGATTTGCTGATGAGCTTATTTGGATATGTAATGATATCAATGCACTATAATATCTTTTTCAGTTTTATGAGATTCACATATGCTCTTGAACTATTTGCCACATTTTGGAAATTAACTTTTGGTCAACAGAAATAGAAGCGACTGAAAGATTTATATCTCAACTCTGAAAGACAAATGGTCATTCTCTATTACTCAATGGACAACTCTTAACCATATTAGCATTTGAATCTATAGGATATAGAAATCAAATTCTCATGTGATCATATTTTCCTGGTGTATGTATATTTTCTTCTTTCTTTGATTTATTATCAGAGGGTTCCTTGCTTATTCTTTAAATAATTTGGTTTGATTTCTTCTTTCTTGTTCTTAATATGATTTCTCCACAATAAAAATGAATTAAAACATGTTGAAAAGCAAAATGTTTCTCTGAGTAACAAAAATAAGAAAATAAGGTAGTTTAGTTAAATACTTCCTAGTAGAGAAAATGTGCAAAACATTTCAGTTTGATTAAGTTCAGCTCTATATAAAACAACAAAGCTAAAATGATGAGCTAAAGAGTCTCATCACAGAAAAGTACAATAAAAATGTAGCACTGTGGATAAATATAGGTAGATATAAATGCACACATACACAGACAACTCACTCCAATACTCCATATATTTTCATGGAAGATATGCTCTTAGATACAGTTCTGTGCTTTTGCCTTTGAAATGCTAATCCTTCAAAGCATGTTGCATTTCCCTGGATTTATTAAACATCAATCAGTTGGATGAAATAGAATGACCTGCACAGCCTGAAAGATTTCCACTAACACTCTTGCAAAGCTTCCACAATTCTGTTGCTTCTAATGGATATATACTATGTTCAAATTTGCTACCATTTAGGAAATAGAAGCTTTAAACTCTGCAAAAGATATCCAGGATTTTTGTGGATATTAAAGTGAAACAGTACAGTGACTTGAAATAAAAAGAGAAGTAATGTTCCATTTTTTTCTACAAGTTTGATGACCCAAGAGGCTGGTCTTCTTTAGACCCTGAAAGAACATGCCTATCAATGTTCATAAGAAATCTACTAAATTATTATCAGTAGGTAACAAAGCATATGAGAAACTATAATTCATGTAGTAAACCCTACAGTATTATCAATTTATTTACTACCAAGGTGCAACAACCACCACCAAGAGGTTTTTAAAAGAATCTGTAACACTGCAGCTCATACAAAAACAAAAAATGCTTAATGTTTCTTCTTCAAGGTAATTAAATGTATAATAATTACGAAAACAGAAAACACATATTAAAGAATTAAAGAATAATGGGATACAAACAACCACAATTCTATGGAGCTAAAGGACTAAACAAAACAAAAATATTTTCCAAAATGACATTTCCACATAACTATGAAACTAGGGAAATGAATTAAGAAAAAGTTTTTTAAACTACAGCAGCACAGCCAACTGAAATGCCTTGATGAATGAATGAAAAGTATTATAAAATACAATAAAATGTGCTAAGTAATGACTCTTGAATCGCTGCTTCCATAAACTGAGCACCAGGATTATGCTACAAGGTAAATTTAGATTTTACATAAAGTACTGAAAGGTGACATGATGATGAAACTAACGCAATGCAGTATATAGTTGTCGTCAGACTTACTGTTTGCAAAACATAAAAGCTTTTACCAGCCTATAAAATAGCTTCCATTTTTTTTAAATCTTAAAATTATTTTGAAGAGAATCCACTGGGTGAAAACATTTTACAAAATTGTTTCTATTTATTTATTTTACCTGTCAACAGCCATTTTAAATCAGAAGTAAGGGTCATTACACAACAGTAACATGAAGAACTCCGAGTAATGCTCTTTTTGCAATGTACTGGGACACTGTCAGTTACCATTCCTCTTTCTGACTGGGATAAATGACTTGCCTCAAACTGTTCATCCAGAGGTCCTCCTGCACAAAGTCTTAATTACTCATATGTTTCAGATCTGATGGACAGCACATGATGAATCAAATCTTAGCATCTTTTCCAGACATCTGCCTCCCTTTGAAAGGATTGGTGTCTACAACTAACTCACTTACAATGGAAATGAAGATTTCTTACTCAACACATGGTCATGTCAGGCCTGCATCGGAATGTTTTTAAAATACAATATTCTCCAAATCATAACAAACTTTTAGCTTAACTCTTGAAACTCAAAAAGATGACAGCAATATGACAATTAAAGTTTTCTTCTTGTTGATTATCTATGAATATTTCTATGAATGTTTCATAATTTTTGAGACATTTTACATTGTTTTAACGCCATATAAATTGTTGTTGATGTTAACTGACGTCAAGTCGACTTCGAACTATGGCGACCCTATGAATGAGATCACCCTATCATCAACAGCCCTGCTCAGGTCTTGCAGATCCCAGGCAGTGGCTTCCTTGACTGAGTTTATCCATCCAGAGTGCAGTCTTCCTCTTTTCCTACGCCTTCTACTTTATTAAGCATTATTATATTTTCAAATTAGCCATGTCTTCTCATGATACATCCAAGGTACAACAGTCTCAATTTAGTCACATTGCCTTCTAGGGAGTTCAGGTCTGATTTGCTCTAATATGCATTGATTTGTCTTTTTAGCAATCCACAGTATCCCTAAAACTCTTCTCCAGAGCCACATTTGAAATGAGTTGATTTTTTAATCTACCAGGTGTATTTAATCTACTAAGGTGTATATGAAACATAAATGAATTTTGTGCTTAGAGTTGGGTTCCTTCTCCAAGATATCTCACTATGTACATATATGCAAAAATAGCTATTCCGAAATCCAAAATAATCCAAAATCTAAAACACTTCTGGTTCCAAGCTTTTCAAATAAGGGAGACTCAACCTGTACATAGTTAAAAATTAAGCTGCTTTGGAAAGTGAAACTTTTTTTCATTGGCAGGACAGATCCATATGGCTACCAACCAATTTTGACCCTAAATTTATGGAAGATCTTTAATCTTGTGGAGGCCTCTGTGAAGAGGAGGTGATTTTTACTGATTTCCCCGAATTCCACCTCCCCTGCTGCTACAAAAAGCTACTCGAGTGAATATTGTGTGAAGGCAGCAGGAGAGAGGGCTGCAGAAAAATGGGAGAATCAATGAAAATTATTTTCCCTCAACCTCTCTGGTTCATGGAAGCCTCCAGTGCATTAAACAGCTCTCTGTGAGACACAATTAGATACAACTCATATTTATTTAAAAGATACAGGATTAATAGTTTTTACCAGAAAACAAAACCTAAAACAGAAAATACATTTTGTAGTGATACCTTTATTAAGCCAACCCAAAGGTGTTAAATGCAACATGCTAGCTTCAAAGCCCTCTGGCTTCTCCATCAAGCAATGATGGTTTATAAAAAAGCATGCAGGGGAAGAAAAGTGAAAGCGACCAATTTACATCTTGAGGCATTCACTTAAGGCAATCTTGCAGGAGGATCAGTGAAGATGGGTTAGATCCGTGGACATGAGGTGACTGGCAAGAAAGGCAGTAAAAGAAATGTATTTAAAATGACCTTCCCCATTGGCAACAGCAAAGCACCTCCTGTTGAGAACAGGATCTGTCCCTGTCCTGTGTGAGACCACAGCCTACTTTGTAGGCAAAGTACAGTGAGATGCTATGAAAACTTTTGTACTGTCAGGTCTGGATATAAATTTATGCATGGTAACAGACAAAGCATGCCTATATCTACCAAATTCAGATAGCTTTCCTTGCTGATGGAAGGAAGACTCATCAGAAAAGGCCAGTCAGTCTGCTCCCTCAGGGTTAAGATTCTGCTATTCAGTAGTTAAAAAATCATACCCAATTGTGTCTTCACTGTGTGGCTCTCTGTTGTTGTTTTTCATATATATTTTTTTTTCTGGGCTAATTGCTGTTCTCTGGCTCACAAACAGCAAACAATGGTTGTAATTACTAACAACAACTGTATATAACATTTTAAAAGAAGAGAGGAAGAAGCCCAAGCATATCAATCCTAAATGATATTATTATTATTATTGTAGCTTGAGAAGGAAAGATTGAAATAGAAATTAATCAAAAGACCAGTTTCTTCACAAAACCTTTGAGGTCAACAAGCTATGCACTAATTTAAAGCGGGAGGATGCACTAATGTATTCTTAGGCTAATAAACAAGCAATTGTATCACTAAAAATTTTCCAGAAGGCTTTTTAAAGTTATTCTGAAAATTATTTTAAACACCATTCCTAACCCTCTGCATCTTTGTCATACACATGTATGCAAGTGTCAGCTGCTATTGTACAAATGGTACAACATCAGAATACTGGACGCTGCCTTACACTGAAGGCATGTCTACACTGACAGAAAAATCCATCTTACTTTCAGGTTACCCTGATCTGCAGCAACCACCACACACACTGCAGTGATTTGGGGAGAACCACCCATAGAGTTCTCCCTTTTGAACTCAACCCAGTCCTATAATTCGCAGTATGTGTGGTCACATGGCTGTGACCCGCCATGTATGCAAATGTACATATTTCTCAACTTCTTTCCCTGGCCCCACAACAATGTTGCTATGGAACGCAGCCAATAGACACACATGAATATCTGAATTTCCAGCTCAAAACGAGGATAAATCCCCACTTTTTTCCTTCAGGTTTTCCCACACACACAATTCCCACTTTTTCCCCTTCAAAGTAAAGCCCCGAGGAAGTGAAAAAGCCCAGAATGGGCAATTATCTTGTACATTGTTTGGACAGCTCACTGTGAGACTGTATATTTGGCCTATGCAGACATGCCCTGAGTTGGACATTTGGTTTATCTGGTCCAATATTCACAACACTGACTGGGAACATCTTCCCAGTGATTGGGGTGATTAGGGTAGGTTTCTTCCCTATTCTTGCATGGTGATGCTGGGGATTGAACTTGGGATTTCTGCACACAAAGCATGTGTTCTACCACCAAGCATCCAACAATTTATAATTCATGCTCTAGATTGTTTTACAGATAAGAAAACAATGGGCCTTTACAGACTGCCAGAAATAATCCAGCTTGAGGCCACTTTAACTGTCCTGGCTCAATGCTAGGAAATCATGGGAATTGTAGTTTGTTTGTTTTTTTCTGAGACATTTGGCCTTCTCTGTCAGAGAGCTCTGGTGCCACAATAAACTACAGTTCCCATGATTCCCTAGCACTGAGGCAGGGCAGTTAAAGTGGTCTCAAGCTGCATTATTTCTGGCAGTCTGTAAAGGCCCAATGTTTATCAAAATGTCCCATTTATAGAAGGCATATCTAAATCATTTAAACAGACTATTTAATAAAGCTATGTATGGATATGTGTATATATACTGGAGTATGACTATTAAACACTAGGCTCAGATGAAGTTAGTTGAAATTGGTTCCAATTAAAAACAATAAGATTCCAGGTGTCACTAAATTTCCATTGACTTCCATGGAATATGTCATCAACTCAGTCCCAGCTTGTTCACTGCTTCAGTTTCTGAGCCAGAGTTCATGTCCATAATCTGGAAGTAGGGCATGACAATGTCATCAACCTCAGCTCCTAAGGTGTTTATTGAAACGTTAATCAATCTATGACAATGTAAAACGGGGGGGCCGGAAGGGGGGGGAATGGTGCTGGGGTAATTTCTCTTTACCTGAATTATTCACAAACTAGATTAGGATATAGCCTTTTATGTAAATATAAATTACAGCCATTTTTTAAAAAAACTATAAACTACATGTTTGTTGTTTCTGAGTCAGTCTCAGTTCTTAGGAAAGCATAGTTACGCAAAGGCACATTTCTGCTACTCTGCTAATTTAAAACCAGACTCTAACAGGCTTGGCTTTCATATTTAGATATTTAAATATTTTTATTTCCTTAAAAATACTGACAACTAAATGATACTTCCAGTTATGTTGATTTAAAACAGGACCCAACTAAGCTATTCACTTTATTATTAAGGTGACTATGGAGGGATGCAGATGGGTGGCCATGGGCCACCCTGGGAAGCTGAGGATGGGGCCAAGGCTGCCCCACACCTCGGCCCCAATCCTCCTTCTGCCAGCCCAGAAAGGAGAGCTAAAATGCTGGTCCTTTCGGAGCTGGCAGAAGGGGTGCTTCAAGAGCCACCACACTGCTCTTCTGCATCTCCTCCAACGCAGCACGTCAAGATGCTGTGCCGGAAGGATGTCTTGAGGGCAAACGCCGTGTGTAATGGCGTGCACCGTCATGACGTCCTCAGGGAGGGGTTGAGGCGCCCGACGTGTGGCTGCCCCTCCCTTCCCTGCCTCCAAGATGACACAAAGCGCTGTCTGTAGAGGCCCTAAATCTGAGGGCAAAGCCCTAATTACATCAATGAGAAGACAGCTGATTTTTTAATTCCCATCCTAGAGTGCCAGTTTTTTATGTCCTGCCTAAGATACATAAATCAGGATTTTATCCTACAGGAGAAATCCTACATTGTGTCTGGGTCCAATTCCTTTTTGGAACCTTTAGCAATTTATTTGGGGACATTTTTGGCACCATTTGTTACATCATTTACCATCTTTCATTAAAGACACCAGACATTTTATTTCCTTAGTTGAAAATAAAACAGTGCCACCATCTACAGCAGGGGTAGGCAACCTTTCCCCTTTAAGGGCCGAGGGACTTCAGCTCCCAGAATCCCAGGAGCTATTGGTCAACATGGGACTATTGGCCAACATGGCTGAGGCTTCTGGGAGCTGAAGTCCCTCGGCCCTTAAAGGGGAAAGGCTGCCTACCCCGGATCTATAGTGTTAATGACACTGGATGTAATTCTCTTTACACTTCATTTTCTCATGATGAGGTAAGATAGGTCATTGAGGACACTTTAAACAAATGGGAGGTTTTATCCCTACCTACTCATTTTTATTAAGTTTGCTTGGAGAAAAATTATTTTCGTTTTGATAATGAATTCTTCCTCTAAATAACAGGGGTGACCATAGGTTGCCCTGCGGCTCCTAGTGTCGCCAACTTATACATGTCTAGTTTGAAAAATCAATTCATTCTTAATTCGGACACAAATCCATACAAAAGTCAAATATTGTTTTATTCAAGATATATTGATATTTTTATTTTGTGTTCAAATCCTCACTCTATTGAGCCTTTTGTGAAATGGATTAATAACATCAATCCTCAGATCAAATTCAGCAGCCACATACACAATACCTCTATTCCATTTTTGGATGTTTCTGTATGCAATAACTATAATACCATTCAGGTATGTAATTACAGAAAACCCACAGATAAAAATTCCTGACATTTTCTTAGTTGTCATAATGATTCCTTGAAAATTAATTTGCCTTATAATTTTTAAGGGTTAAGAGAAATTGTACCCTTGAATATGACTATGATCATGAAACAGATAACATGACTAAACAATTTTGTTATAGGGGTTATTCTCCCCATGTTGTTCATCATGCATTATAGGGGGTCAATAAGGGTAAACACAAGGACCTCTTTAAATCTAAATGTAAATCCTTTAAAAACAATGTTGTGTGGTCTTTAACATTTTCTCCATTGGCTCATAAAATTAAGATGGCAATACACAAACTTTGGCATTTAATCCAACATATTGAGGGCTGTGAAAATGTGCCTACTACTACCTACAGAAGAACCCAGAATTGTTGGTCCATTCTGATCTGATATGCTCCATGGGGTAACTAATCCACTAATGGGCTCCTCAGGACATCATTCATGTGGGAATTGATCATGCTGCAAGTAATCTTTAAAGCTACATACCTTTGTTGATCCTCAATAAAAAAAAGGATACAAATTACAGGGGTTTTTTTTCCAATTTTCTTTCACACTATGTTATTTATGTAATAATTTGTCCATGTAAATTGCTGAATATAGGAAAATGTTCTAGACAGGTGAGGACTAGAATGATTGAACACTGTAGCCAATTGAGAATGGAAGCCAGAGATAGCTCATTATATGAGCATTTCCATCAAGCAGTCCATAAATTTGATTCCTTTAAGTTCTTTGACATTCAAATAATCAAACCAGCACTGTTTCAAGACGTGAATAATCTGTTGTCTAAACAAGAATGCTGGTGGATTCACACATTACATACCAATTTTCCTTATGGTTTAAATGATAAACAAGATTTCAGTTGCTTTTTGTCAATTGGAGAATGTACAAAGTGGTGACCTTGCAATAACACTAGATGTATGTAAAAAAATTCTTTCAAAACCTCTGCTAAGGAGTTTTTCTCTATATGTGTGAATTATTAAGAGTTTGTGAAGACCACTATATGAATGTAAATGGTCCTACATGAATGTAATACCCAGTTTTTTTTCTGTCTAACTCCTCTATTTAACAGGAATTCACTGCTTTTTGTGAACTGGAGCATGTCCAAAGTTGTGACCTTGTAATAACATTATATATATGTAAAGCTTCACCATAAAACCTTATTTAATTCCACTGCTAAGGAGCTATTTTCCATATGTATAAGGTATTAAGAGTTGTTAAGACTACTATATGTATGCAAAAAGTTCTATTTGAATGTAACACCTAATTTTTTTCTGCCTAACTACCCTGCTTAACAGGTGATAAGTATCATCAATTAAAACAGACATTTATTCTCCTCCCTTGTGGGAGGTAGTACAAATTAATCTATGCTCAGCAAACTGTAGCCACTATGTTGTAGGCTTTTCATATTCCTGAAATATATATTCTTGAAATGTAAATAATTTGAATGGCATATTGTTAATGCAACTGTTTATTATGTTCACAATACTAATGTGCTATGTATGTTTATATTATGACAAGGACACAACTGATGAAGCCTTTAACGAAATGGAGACTATAAATCCTGGGGTGTCACGTCCTACTTCTCCACTTCTATTTATTGTCCTTGAAATTAATATATTATTCTTTGTCAGCCAGAAAAAGGGGAATTTATGTTCTGCTTAGAAATACCAAGCATTCCTCAGAACATCTTCATATTGTAACCTTTGCGGACATGTCCCATTAGTTGTGTATAAATTGATTTTTGATACTTGTTCTTGATGGTTTCAAATAAGCAGCTTCAAATAATACACCAACTCAACTTGTTTCTCTACATTTCTGTATGTTTATTTAGTAAGATTATTTTGATACCTAGACCTGTTTTTAAACTTAAATTACCCCCACAGTTTCTTTAACACCTGTCTACATCTCCTTATCAGACTGTGTAAATAGTTTCTGGATAGTTCCTCTCCCACTTAGCTTGCCATCCTGAATACCACCACCAGATCTTGGAAAAGGCTTCCCGCCAGTTTTACAGTTACTTTTTATCAAAATAAATAAATAAATACAGTTAATCTCTGGAGTGCTAGTAATTCAGGAAACATGCAGGAATCTTCTCCACCTACCAGTAAAAGTACACAGGAATAGTTAAGCCTCTCACTGTATAAACAGAACATGGCAAATTAGCAGGAGTAGCTAATACTCCAGAGGACAGGATCAAAATTCAAAATGAATTGAATAGACTAGAAAGCTGGGCCGAAGCTAACAAAATGAAATTCAATGCGGAGAAATGTAAGGTACTGCACTTAGGGCGGAAAAATGAAGGGTACAGATATACGATGGGGAACACCTGGCTGAATGAGACTACGTGTGAAAGGGATCTAGGAGTCCAGGTAGACCACAAGTTGAACATGAGTCAACAGTGCGATGCAGCAGCTAAGAGGGCCGATGCAATTTTAGGCTGCATCAGTAGAAGTATAGTGTCTAGATCAAGAGAAGTAATAGTGCCACTCTATTCTGCTTTGGTCAGGCCTCACCTGGAATACTGTGTCCAGTTCTGGGCACCACAATTCAAAAAGGATGTGGAGAAACTGGAGTGTGTCCAAAGGAGGGCAACTAAAATGGTGAAAGGTCTGGAAACCAAGCCCTACGAGGAACGACTTAGGGAGCTGGGGATGTTTAGCCTGGAGAAGAGAAGACTGAGAGGTGATATGATAGCTGTGTTTAAATATTTGAAGGGATGTCATATTGAGGAGGGAACAAGCTTGTTTTCTGCTGCTCCAGAGACTAGGACCCGAAACAATGGATGCAAGCTGCAAGAAAAGAGATTCCACCTCAACATTAGGAGGAACTTCCTGACAGTAAGGGCTGTTCGACAGTGGAATACACTCCCTCGGAGAGTAGTGGAGTCTTCTTCCTTGGAGGTCTTTAAGCAGAGGCTGGATGGTCATCTGTCGGGGATGCTTTGATTGGGAGTTCCTGCATGGCAGGGGGTTGGACTGGATGGCCCTTGTGGTCTCTTCCAACTCTATGATTCTATGATTCTATGATTCTACACATGCTTGAGTGCAGAAAAAATTCATGATTCCTATACTATTGGGATTCTTAAATATTCAAACTACTCACAGGCTCACAAATATAAAATTAAATTAAACAGTGTGCTTGACAGATCAGACACGTAAATCTTTGTCAATGTTTAACATCATGTTCTGATCCAGAGCAATCTTGTATGCAATTATGAGGATATTTCAGACTATACGTTACTTTGTTTCACAGTTTGGCCAGAGTGCAGCCTTCTAGCTTTTGTTAATCTTTACCAAGCTTCACACAAAGAGTCCTGCACAAATATTTGTTATTACTATTACTCTCCAACTACCTGGATAACATGATTAGTTCTTGTATATTCTGCAGTTACAAGCCGATTGAATGCTAAGCAGCCTGCAAATTAGGTTATTTAGAATCCTGAAGTCCAAGGATGTAAACATGAAAAAGCAACCAACAGCCAATTTCAGCCAGTCCACAGGATTAAGAAATAAATGCATTAATAAAAGCTGAAAAGTCATCCTACAACAGAGTGAGATCAGGTATCAAGGTCTGATGTGCTCTCTTTCATTTAATAGACTCCACTGTATGCAAATAATGATGAGTGAACAAAATAGACTACACCTTAATGATCTAATCTGTATTCTGTCAGAATGCAAGTAAAGCTACATATGAATGTGTCATTTGTATTGCCCATATAACTGCTGCACTTTGTTAGCTATTCATTTTGGCTACTAAAAAGTTAGCATATGTGCACTGAAAAACATAGTTTGTTTATTTATGAAATGAAGAAAACGATAACAAGATAAACAGTTTCTTCCTGGTGAATATGAATACAAAGAAGGGAAAGGATACATCTTTAGGAAATAAAAGGCATTCCCAGGTTGTGGAACCTCCTGTTTATGAAGACCACGAGGCCCTTTTCTCTGGTCCCATCTGCACTGGCATGGGGCAACCTGGAGTATCTTGGCCCCTGAGCTGCCCCGAAACCACTCTCTCATTGCAAAGGCCCTCTCTTCCAACATGTGATGCGCTAAGCAGCCCAATACATATATTAATCCAGATAGTTTAATGCAACAGTAAAGTGCCAACATCAGTGGAAATGGTATGCGATGACGAACATAGCACCAGACATAGGGGATGTGAATGGCAGGTAGTTGCAGCCATGTGGAAAAGTGTGGGGAGGACATACACACCCCACTATTCTGCATTTCTGATGGAAACCAACATACAAAAGATGAGTTCTGCCACATTAAACAAGACCAGAACTCCATTTTATCTTTTGTGCATACTGTATTCCTCAACATGCCCTGCCTGACCTCATATTTTGAGGAATTTAGGTTTTGCCTAGGTGTTGTAAAGTCCATGAAGCATCATCGATCACAATCAAACCTTCTCATTTCCTGAATACCTAAACATATTCTTCACTTTAAAAACCTTCTTAGGTTCTGCAATAGGTAATCAAAATTTTGGTTTCCCACAGAACTTTCATGGATTAAGCGTGTAAATATTACCCCCAAAATAAAACCTTTTTTGCAACAGTTGCTGCAGTCAACTTTCTCCTGCTTGCATCGTGACTTTTGTCATCAAGCTTCAGTGTGAGTTCCTTTGTCCGCTCTTCCCACTTTCCAAAGTTGCGCACTCAAGCCTGAGTTTCTCATTCTACTTGCCAGCTTTCTGTGGATTCTTCCTTCAAGATCAGTAACTGCACACCCCCTTTCCCAAATCTCTAAAGTTCAAAACACACTGCAGAAATAATCCAGTTTAAGACTATTTTAACTGCCCTGGCTCAATGCTAGGAAATTCTGGGAACTGTAGTTTTGAGAAACATTTCAATTTCATATCAGTTATTACCAGTATAGCTGCTGGATCCTGGAAATTATGTTACCCCCCCCTCCACCCCATCACATAGCTAGGTTGAGTGTTCCCCAGACTAATTAAAGATAGATTGCTACTATCTGTGGAGGCTCTACTAGCCCCAAACATTTAGGGTAAAAGACACTAGGCAGCTAACTGCATGCGCATCTTGCTGAGCCGCTGGGCATGTCCACCACCATTCCATGTTTCTTTGTTCTGACATCAGAACAAGGCACATAGCTTCAATCACATGGCTGTGTGTTTCGTTCTGATCTCAAAGCAAGTGACTGGTGACAGTGGCCAATATACCAGGCAGCAGAGTGGGACACATTTCAAACAGCCACCCAGTGTCAGAACTGAAGCTCTGGATGTTTTGGAAAGATCCAAAGCAACTGGTGAGATATTTTAATTTGTTTTAGGAGTGTTATACCCTAGGTCTGGTACTGAACAGGCCAGTCATCTGTTCTGCTATTGAAGAGGTCAGCCATCTGGAATATCAGTATGAAATGAATACCTTGTAGTACCTTTGAGATTTAGTGCATAAAAGGTGTCGTAGCATAAGGTTTTATAGAGCAGGGCCCAAAACACACTGCAGAAAGAATCCAGTTTGAGACCACTTTAACTGCCCTGGCTAGGTAATTCTGCAAATTGGAATTTCTTGTGGCACCAGAGCTCTCTGACAGAGAAGGCTAAATGTCTCACAAAGCTACAGTTCCCAGAATTCCCTAGCCAGGGCAGTTACAGCAGTCTCAAACTGGATTATTTCTGCAATGTGTTTTGGCCCTAGACCTACTTCATGCATCTGAAGCAGCAAATGCAGGGATGAAGAGCATACGCCAGCTTGGGGGTGCTATGAGGGTGTAGCATTTGGACAACACACACCCTGACACCGCCCCAAAGCTGCAGCACACCATCCACCCGACCAGATGGCGGGCAGATTTTTGGCACTCCAGCAACATGGCATTTAGTCACCACCCACCACAGGAGAGCAGAAAAGCCATGGCAGTGGAAAGGGCGACCTTTTTCCGGTACAAAAAGGGCCGGCATTTTGCCATTTCTTTTTGCGCCAGATTGAGGCCATGTTGTGTGGTTGCTGCGGTCCCGATCCAACATTCAAAGGGTTGTGTCACACTGTCCCTTAATGACCGTATGCTTCAGCTCTTAGTCTATGAAAGTTTATGCGACAACGTCTTTTTCACAGTTACTCTGAAAGTTGTTACAAAATACTGTGGCATACTGATGTATGCTATTCTTCACCTTAGGAAATATAGAGCACTATCTTTATGGATTGCACTATATATCACGCAAAGATGAGGAAACACGCAAAGATGAGCATTTCTTCCTTGTGTGTTTCTGTGTGCACACATGGGCACATGAATGATGTGATAGGGTTGTGGGGTTTTTTCCCCCTCAGGCAACGTGAATACTCTGTACTATTCATGAGTCATGCTGAGAGAAATAGGCAGTTTCTATTTGTATCCTAACTATAGCTTTCTGACTCCCACAGGAAAAACACCATTGCTTTGGGCAATGTAACATACTGCTAGCATCCTTCAGGCACTCTTCCCAGCGTACCCTGTCAACAGTTATTATTGTACTACTTGATTGGTAGAGATTGTCATTTTCTCTAAATAATTAAATGTTTAATTAATGGCATTGTTGCAGCCAGGACTGCAGCAAAATATAAACTCTGAAACTGTACATGGGGGACAAATTGAAATTATTTCCATAATAATCTTGTTTTAATCACAAACATTTATCTGCATTTTTGCACTATCTGTAAATGAATGTACACTCCACAGTATGGCCAAAAATGACATTATTACTGGGCTTTCCCCCCCTAGCAACGCATTATAATAAGTAGACAGTAATTGCTGCTAAATTGCAACAGAATCTCCATGGAATTGGATATTACATCCACATTAGGATCAAGTGACTTTAACATGATTAATAACTTTGCAAACACAACCAGAAGAATATAAATGATTAGCTACTTAAGGACAGATCTGTATGTCTCACTGCAGCAATAGCTCTCACTGAATAAGACTGTCATCTTCTGACCCAAAGAGTATTCTTATTCTTTAATTGGTTTTAAGCATCAAGAAGTTTTACAAGTGTACCTTCTCCTGCCATATTTTCTGGAAGCAACAGGATACACCTGTCAGACATTTAAGTTAGCACAACAGCTGCTACATTCACAGCAGCCCATTCTGAACAGTGGTACCTTTGCCATTAAATGTTACCTAGAGAGAAAGGTAACAGCCCTCAGCACTATTTCCCATTCAGTAATGGAGAGTCCTCAAATATCTTGAGATGGGAGATACAGGAAACGCAGCAATGATTTCATCTTTGGCAGAGCTTGTCATTTTGCCGGCAAGTAAAAACATTTTTTATTTTAGCCAGCCTTTTAAACCTATAATCAGGACAGGGTGGTTTTTTTTTATATATATATATATATGGGATGTGTGATTTTAGCTATGTTTTTAACTTTTGTATGTTTTTTTATTTTATACTATTTGAACTAGAAGGTTTTTATTTTATATTATTTTTAAAAAATAATTCTGATGTTTTAATAATGTTTTATCTCGTGAGCCTCTTGGGTCCCTTTTCTTGGGAGAAAGGCAGCATAGAAGTGAAATAAATAAATACTAAACAGCTAAACAACTCCCCAACCCACTTTATCATGTTGGAGTTGTGCAGATCTCACAATCTTGCATATATTTTTGTGCCGTTTTAGTTGGCATAAAGATATTACCCCAGTATGTATTGTGGAATTTTTCTTAATAGCTAGTGCTGCTACTTCTGCTCTTTCTTTCTAGTGTCACTAGCTAAGGGTAGCTCCACTATATAGTCTAAGGGCCAAAATTCAAATAGAGCTAAATGGGTAGAATAGAAATACAGAGGAATTCTTTCTTAGTTCACAGTTGATTCCCCCTCCCTACTTCTTTCTTACTGGTTTATTTTCTCTAGGGCCATATTTGTGAACCTGTGGCACGTGTGCCCTCTCTGGCATGTGAAGCCATCTCTGAGGGCATGCAATGGCCACAGCAAGTAAGGGAGGGGATGGGGTGCACACAGCTGGCCCCACTCCTTGCTGCTGCCTGGTTCTCCCAAGAAAAACCAAGCCACAACAAGGAGGGGTTATGTGTGGGCCTTTTAGGAGGAAGTCCTGTCCCTTGCTATGGGAATCTGGGAACTGTAGTTTTGTGAGGTGTAATGAGGATATCAATGGGGTTTTCTTGGCAAAATTTATTCAGAGGAAGTTTGCCATTGCTCTTCTCAGAGGCTGAGAGAGTGTGACTTGCCCAAGGTCTCCCAGTGGCTTTCATGGCTGAACTTGGATTCAAGCCCCAGTCTCCAGAGTTGCATGCTCAAATCACTGGGTCTCTTTGTTCTTGTTATTGTGCTGTACCTTCTATGATTTAATATGCTTGTTGTTGTTGTGTTGTTGTTGTGTGCTTCCAAGTTGTTTCCAACTTATGGGCCCAGAGCACCCTTTCTCCCTTCTGAGCACCAGTTCGTGGTGACCCTAAGGTGAAACTATCATTGGGCAAGCTTTGGCCATGGGGGATTTCCACTGCCATCCTCTGAGGCTGAGAAAGCATGATTTATGTTTGTGGTGCCTTCAAGTCATTTCCGACATATAGTGATCCTAAGATAAAACCATCATGGAGTTTTCTTTGGCAAGTTTTGTCAGATGGGGGTTTGCTATTGCTAGCCTGAGGCTGACATAGTGTGCCTTGGGTTTTCCCCTGGAGATCCCACCTCCAGAAGGTGGAAATCCTGCCCCTGAAAGTCCCACCTCTGGCACCCATTAACACCCAGTTCAGGAATGCCGCTGAGTTTGGGCACTCGGTCTCTAAAAGGTTCACCATCACTGCCCTTGGGGATGGAAAAAGGAGATGCAGAGTTGCATAGGCTGGGAATGGCAGCTGTATCCCCTCTGTGAAAAGAAACACCTTATATTCACCACATCATCCCACAGGAAGAACCTTTGTAGCTCCATAGCTCTGCACCAACACTGCAGAAAGCAGAAGCTGCAACTCCACATTTCTGTCTCCTTTTAAAATACCAGACTGTTAGAGAATCCCTGGCATTCCTATTTCTAATCACAAACAAACAACCATAGGGCATGCATCTGGATAAAGCTCAATAGTGAAATTATATCTTCATAAGAAATGAAAAAAAAACCTGTACTTTAGATCCATTGCATTCAGTTAAACAAGGAGTGTATGTATGAGAGAGAGTGGTGAGAGGGCTTGGAAGGCTTCCTGTGGATGGAAGGGCACCATCTGTCACAAAAGCCCTCTGATCAGTAATGCACTACCACAGTGTTTCTCAAACATTTTATCCTTGTACCCACTTTACATCTACATGTGGACATTGTGCTCCCCCAGGCCGACACAGTATACAACTAAAAATAATTTGTTTGTTTAATGTGTGTATTTTCATTAGCACATTCCTGTATATTCATATTTTAACATTTTATAAGGAAATCGCATCGTTCAAATTATAACAGTTTTATTTAAATAAATTTAATATTTAACACATTTTACACATCCTGGCTATGTCCACACTGCAGAAATAATCCAGGTTGACAGCACTTTAATTGCCATAGCTCAATGCTCTGGCATTCTGGGAATTGTAGTTTTACGAGACATTTAGCTTTCTCTATCAGAGAGCTCTGGTGCCACAACAAACTACAGTTCCCAGAATTCCAGAGCACTGATCCATGGCAGTTAAAGTGGTGTCAATTGGGATTATTTCTGCAGTACGGATGGAGCCACTGCACACACAGTCACACAATCACACTTACATATAGGAATGCTCAAAGATATGTATGCATCCAGTCATGCTCTTTCATTTTTATTGGGCCTAAGCAGACGTGGGCCGCCCCAGGAAGCTGCAGATTGGGGCTGAGGTAGACGCACTCGTTGGCTCCAATACACAACTTCTCAGGCCCTGGAAGGAGCGCTAAAATAGCATTCCTTCCACAAGAGGCCTTGGGCGCAACTTCGGCGTCTCTTCCTCCGCAGCATGTGTGGACACTAAGGCGGAAGTACGTCATCGGAGCACCGGTCGTGCGGAGCGACGGACGCTCCGATGACGTGTTCGGGAAGGGGTTGGGGCTCCCAGCGTGAGGCTGCCCTTCCCCTTCCTTGCTTCGAAGGCGGCGCAAATCACCGTCTGCTTCCCCCCCAAAATTTATACACATACCCACAGATTTTTTTCCATGAATTCAAGCATCCACAGCTTGGAAATGTTCCAAAAAGATACAAATTCCAAAAAGCAAACTTTTATTCTGTCATTTTCTATAAAGGATGCTATTTTATTATGTCATCATTGCACTTAATGGGACTTGAGCATCCACAGATTTTGGTATCCGGGGTGGGGTGGGGATGTCCTGGAACCAAACCCCAGCAGGGGCCACTGTATTCATTTACTCTCTCATTCACACAGACATTATTCTCTTGCATATATGCAAGAATATACAAGTGCATGTGTGAGTCTGTAAACAAGAAATAAAGAGTGTGACTGTGTATGTGACAAAATTTGCATGTGAATGAATGTGTGTGAAGGGGAGAGATTCAGAAAAAGAGCATTACTGAGTGTTCATGAGAGAAAGTCACTCACACACCAAGGGAGGTACCAAGGGTGCCTTTCTCTTCCTATCCAGGATGGAAAAGGTTTGGGAAGTGCAATAGCAATAGCAGCAGCAAATACATTTCTGTACTGCTTATCAGCGCACTTAAGCACTCCCTAAGTGATTTACAGTGTGTAAGCTAACTGTCCCCAACAATCTGGGTACTCATTTTAGCGACCTTGGAAGGATACAAGCCTGAGTCGACCCTGAGCCCCTGGCTGGGATTGAGCTTATAACCTTGTGGTTTGTGAGTGAGTGGCTGCAGTACAGGCATTTAACCACTGCAACACCAGGGCTCCTACGGTGCCACCATGGCTTCTGTAAAGGAGGGGAGGATCAGGGCCTTCACCACTTGCCCTCCTCTGAGCAACCCTCACACACACATCCAGGGTATCTGCCACACCGTGTGAGAATCACTGCATTAACAGACCAGTCAAAGATGAAATCATTGCTTTTTGTTCCCTCCCCCAGCAGGTACCTCTATCCCCCATCTCAGGATACAAGGGAGTATTGTAAAGTTTTAATTATCACCTTTTAAAAAAATTGACGGAAAGGTTTTTTTGATTTGTAGTTGTTAACTTATCTCTACGTAGTCACCATCCAGATTTACACATTCTCCTCAGCGTTTCTTGACCCTCCAAATACCTGATATTGTAGAAGTCTGCAGATTGCGCTTTACGAGGGGATATCATAAAGTAATAATTATCACCTGGAAGTTATCATGGTATATTGATGAATTTTTTTTCAGTGTCATCATTCATCCCTAAATGCAGGGGTAGGCAACCTTTCCCCTTTAAGGGCCAAGGGACTTCAGCTCCCAGAATCCCAGGAGCTATTGGCCAACATGGGACTATTGGCCAACATGGCTGAGGCTTCTGGGAGCTGAAGTCCCTCGGCCCTTAAAGGGGAAAGGTTGCCTACCCCTGCCTAAATGCATGGTGTTGAGAAAATCAGCTCATTGGTCCTTTATTTTTGTGACAGGTTGTGCCACACATGACTAAAGTGTAAAATCCTCATTAAGATGCAATCTGCAGACTTCTACAACAATGGAATTCGAAGGGTCAAGAAACACTGGGGGAAATGTGTAAATCTGGATTGTATATATACAGATAAGTTAACAACTATAAATCAAAATAAACTTTCTGTCAATTTTTTAAAAAGGTGATAATTAAAACTTTACAATACTCCCTCGTAGTTGTGTAGTGAATGGGAAATAGTGCTGAGGGTTGCCAGGGGATAGGAAATTACTGAAGACTACTTTTTATGTCACCATCAAGAGTATCTAGGCCACCGGGCCGACAAATTAGAGACAATACAAGGATGGTATTAAATATAATAGAATATTACGATAAACATATCGATAAACAATTTGCTATGATTTTTGCTGACCTAGAGAAGGCCTTTGATTCGGTCAATTGGCAAATGCTTATAGAAATTATCACCAAAATGGAATTAGGCACCAAATTCACAAATTGGATTAGACAAATATATAACGACCAAAAGGCACAGATAATAATTAATGGCACAAAAACAAACCATCTAAAAATTGCAAGAGGAACCAGGCAGGGATGCCCTCTCTCTCCATTGCTGTTTACATTGGTAATCGAAAGACTAATCGTATCAATCCAGGAGCACGATTCCATTCAGGGAACAAAAATTAAAAATAATAACTATAAAATCAGAGCCTTCGCTGATGACTTGGTCGTATTTCTAGAAGATCCAACTAATACTTTAGGTCATGTTATGGAAATTTTTAAAGAATTTGGCAATGCAACAGGATGCAACTTGAATCGTGAAAAATCATTAATTATGACCAAAAATATGACCCAAAAAGAAGAAGAGGTCCTGAACGTAATCTCAGGGATGAAGATTCAAAACAAAATAAAATACTTAGGAATTATAATTTCTAAAAAAACTATTGACCTTTATGAAGACAATTACACTAAAACATGGACGTTAATCAAAAAAGAAATGAGACATTGGTCCAGGAAACGTTTATCATTTCTCGGTAGAATAGCGACAGTAAAGATGACGATCCTTCCAAAACTTTTATTTTTGTTTCAATCAATTCCAATATTAACAAACTACAAAAATATAAAAATATGGCATAGAGATATCTCTAATTTCATTTGGCAGAACAAAAGACCTAGAATCAGATTAAAATTTCTCCAAGATACAAAAGAGAGAGGTGGCCTTGCCCTACCCAACTTACAACTCTACTATGAAGCGTGTTCCCTGACTTGGATTCGCGAATGGATTGTGTTAGGACATGAGGATCTTTTAGAATTGGAAGGAGAGGGCCTCTGCTATGGTTGGCACGCCTATTTAGGGTACGAGAAAGTCAAGGCGAACAAAGAGTTTAATAATCATTGCCTCAGAGGGCCTTTATTAAAGGTTTGGAACAAATACAAAAATAGATTTATGCTACAATTCCCCGCTTGGTTCTCTCCTCAGGAGGCTATGCATAGAAGAGAAATAAGACATACCTCATCTTGGATCACATACAATGACTTATTAGTAAAAAAAAAGGAAGGGGGCTATAAAATAAAATCACTTTTAAACTTAATTAAAGAAGGGTTTAAGCTTGATTGGTTCAATTATAACCAACTCTCGTCTCGCTTCAAATTTGACCAAAATTCAAAAGGAATAAATTTAACTCAGAGTGAAATAGACAAAATCTGGCTGGGCGAAAAAAAATGGATTGGCAAAATATATAAACTTTTGTTAAAATGGGAAATGGAGGACGAAATTGTTAAAGATAACATGGTTCAATGGGCAAAAAACTTTGGCTATTCAATCACACTCGAACAATGGGAATTTGCATGGAAAAAGACCGTACGATATACAGCTTCCCAAAATCTTAGGGAAAATTTCTATAAGGTCCTCTACAGATGGTATATGTCTCCGGACAAAATTGCAAAGATCTCAAAGTCAGGCAGCAACCTTTGCTGGAAATGTGGAAAAGAGCCGGGCACATTATACCACTGTATGTGGACCTGCAAAATAGTATATTCATATTGGACAAAAGTAAATGAAATTATCAATAGAATTCTTGATAAAAATATAAAAACACGTCCGGAACTCTTCTTGTTAAATATTTGGGATAACAAATTAGATAAAGAAGCCGGTAAAATTATGTTCTATTTAGTTACAACAGCTAGAATTACCTTATTTCAGTATTGGAAAAAAAATTCGGTACCCAGTCTAAACGAATGGATTACAAAATTTTATAGCGCCATCGAAATGGATATTTTAACAGAATACCTCAAAGACAAGAATATTGAAAATGAATTGTATGAATGGGCTCCAGTACTAACATTTTTGGAAAATCGATGGGGAAAATCGGCAATATTATCATTTGGAAACAACAACAAAGACGAGCATTTATGATAATTTTACGAAACAGTTAATGTTGATTTAAATAGTTTATCATTTTTAAAGGTTAGATAACCTATTTTAATTTCTCCCTTGGTAGTCCTATATAGATTATTGACCTTTGTAAACAGATCACATCTAGTCACAAGAATAGTGATGCTATTTAAGAGTCTTCACCCAACGTTGCCTTATTATATAAACTATATTGTTTATGTATTTTCTGACACCATTAGAGATAAGTTAATCATTGTTTTTATTCTTGTTTTTTCTTTTATTACACTAAGAGCACACATCTCAGTAGCTTCAAGAGAGAAGGGATACTAGTTTACTATTCTTATTCTACCTTCTTCACTTGTCCCCTTTTATCTCCAAGCTATGCTTTCTCTCTTCCACTTTTCCTTTTGCTATAATAGAGGGGAGAGGGAACTAGGTAGAGCATAAAAGTAAAGTTTAAAGAAGTTCCCTTTATATTTTATGTACTTAAAGTAATTTTTGGAGTAAAGGAGATCAATTTACAGCCATATACTAAGCTTTGATAGAAAGTAAACAAGGAAGTGGTTTTTTTTTGTTTTTTTTTTCTCTTCTTGTATGAAAGAAAGGAGTGATGTTTAATAGTTAGAGAGTTGAATGTAGAATGTTAAGAAGAAATAACAACGGCCCAGTCGAGCTTCCTAAACAGGAAGAGCGAAGAGGAAACGAAGATTGGACTATGTATGTTGTGTTTTTAATGTTTGTAAGGAATGTCTTGTATCGTTTCATTTGTCTTGTATGTTTGTGTTGTAATGTATGTTGTGTATTTGAAATACTGTACAATAAAGCTTTTTTAATAATTAAAAAAAAAAAAAAAAGAGTATCTAGGCCACACTATAGTTACTCTAACTACCATGGTAACATACTATGGAATCCTGGAATTTGTAGTTTGGCCAGAGGCACTATAGTTCATACCCCTCCCTGAACCCCAAATCCCAGGATTCCATACAGTGCTGTGATGGCAAGTAAAGTAGACTCACTATAGCATAAAAGGGTCCCATAAATTGTATTCAAGGAGTATCCCACTGGCAGGGGAAATACTAAATCCAACTCCACATTTTGATGTTTGTTAACTGCATCAGTCTTATTGCCACAAATCAGTTTTCATTATTTCCATTTATGTGAAGATTTCAGTAAAGAACAACACTTATATAAACATATATATCTGAATGTACAAGCAATATGCATCTTATATGTTGTGATAATTATAAAAAAGCATTTTCTACATATTGTAGACTGGGCTACAACTTGTATTTAATTAAAATATTTTAAATTATTTCTGCCTTCAAATTCTTATATTAAGAAAGGAGGAAAGGTTAACTACTTTTTCTCAGTAATACTGTCTCATTCCAAGCACTGCTAAGAAATAGTCTACCATACTGTATAATAAAATATGTTATTAAAACAATACTATAAAATAATTACATGTTCTGTGGCAATATTTAAATTACCATAATAATTCTTACATAAAGCAATGCAAAATTTGCAACCAACAGAAAGTGCTATTAGTTTGGAAAAGATGCATATAAAATGTTCTTGAGGCAAGTATGATAAATTATTCAATTTTTATTAGTTATTGTAGGCACTTAAATGATTGCACAACACAAAATGATAAACTGGGCTTATTTAGCAAATATGAATTGGTCACATTTTGAGAGAGGCTCTTTCATGGGCAATTGGGGAAAAAAGCTAAGGAAATAAAAATATAGTGCTAAAGCAGACAAATTATACTTGCTGTTAAGAAACTGCTTCATACCTTACAGTACCCAACGGTATTCTTAATATATGAAAACTCATGAGAGCATAGCTACAATACATCAGCTTTTCCTAGCACAAAAAAATCACATTAAATCCAATATAACAAGTGAACAAGTGTAAAGTATTTTAAATATACTTAAGAATAAAGTCAGTACAATGAGTGCCTACATCCTCTCAGAAATACCATTTTCTAGCAACAATTTTAGAACCATCATTTTCTCTTTTATCTCTTTGACTGGATTTCTTTGTCATCAAATGTGTCTGCAAAGCTGTGTAGTACAGTGCTAATTCACTTAAACATTACATAACTATAGCACTTATACAATTATGAATTGTGAGTTAAGAAGAACCATTTTATAGGCTGTGTCCTTATGCACAGAATGAAAATTGTGTTACTGGCTGAACAGACCGCTGCTTAATACAAATGCACTAGGATTTCTGCGTATTATCTAATATCTACACAATGTACAAATTGTGAATACTATTTTAAAATAAGGAGGGGTACCAATTATGGCAATGTTCATATCTTTGAGGGCACCAGCTATAATGCACAAATAACAGTCTATTGGGAGAGTATGGTCAACACTCCATTACTAAGGAGCAAGGAAAAAGGGCAAGAACAAGGGAGATAATCAAAACACTCTTTTGCCATGGATAGATATCTGCCCAATGTGACATAAAGAGATAGCACCTTCTTATACCATTCTGTTTGTTTATAAAGAAAGCCACTGAGCAGTTAGAGCACCTACATGGTATGCCAGTGGTTTATCTATCCTTGCACTAGGAGAGAAAAAAACACCTGTTAGTATTACACTAACACTTGCACAACACTTTCAAAACAAGAACTAGCACAAGCAATACCTAAGTTAACAAAGGGGGGCTGCAGATGGGTGGCTCTGGGCCGCCCCTGCTAGCCAACGATCGGGGCCGTGACTACTGCAAGCCACAGCCCCGATCCTCCATTTTGCTGCCCCTGAAAAAGTGGCAAAATGCCGCTCCTTTCAGGGTGGCAAAAGGGTGTCCTAAGAGCTGGCGCGTGGCTCTTTAGCACCCCTTCCAGCACAGCACATCAGGACGCTCACAGGAAGGATGTCCTGACGACGCTCGCCGTGTGTAATGGCATGCAGCATCAGGACGTTGTCGGGCTGGGGTTGGAGCAGCCAGTGTGTGGCTGCCCCTCCCCATCTCTGCCTCCAGGCCAGCCCTTTGGGCCGGTCTGCAGATGCCCAAAGTCACAATGAGTTGAGTGAGAGTGTGCATCCACATGTCCAATATCTTTAAAACTTCACGGGGAATAACTTACAGGAGAGTGTATACAATGCCTTGTGCAAGAGCATGTGGAAAGACTTCTGTACAGAGAATCAAAACACTAGATTTGACACTTGTACAATGTGGGAGGACTGCACTAGTGGAATGAAACCACTGAATAACACATGAACTGTTACAGGTTATAACAACACATTCAGGTTTTTCATACTAACATTGTTCAATAGCCATAGAATGACAGCATCCCCCACCCCCCAAATATCCAAAACTGTTTTAACTCAAATATGGTTATTCATATTTTTTAAAAAAGTTCATAAAACCTCATGGGACATACTAGGTAGGCATAAAATTTACGGGCCATATTCTACATCACCTACTTAGTTATATATACTTAACTAAATAATCTCTCCAGGCTTACTCTCCCCAAGCTGACAGTGATAAGCCACATAGAGAGCAAGAGATCTGTTCTTCTGGCAATTGGAGTGTGTGTGGATGATGTTTCTAGTTCCCTTCTGCCATCAAGCCAGGCTGCAACATGGAATTGCAAGATGGGTCCTGTTTGAATGTCTCAACTTCACTTGCTGGTGCTGGGGGCATCCTCCTCCTTGTGCCCTGATCCCGAAAGAGAAGTGACTAATGCCTGGTAAAGTAGATTTGAGAAGGCATTTGCAATTGAGTGCAATTGTGCTTCCATATGGATAGTGAATATGGAGCAGTTACATCTGTAATGTAGGTTCTGCATCCTTAACTGCAATATAGAGTGCCATCCAAAGTTGCAACACTGTATTTCACTGTATTTCAACTCTTGAAAATGTAAAAGATGTGGAATCAAGTACACTGTAAAAACAACAATAACAAAAATGACACCTATGCCTCCCACCAAAGTCCAGATCTGATTATTCTTCCTATTGCCACTGCCCACCCCAGCAATTTGCATTGCCATTAAGGCCATTGCCCAACTTTTAGCACATAACTGTGACCCATCAAGAAAGAGACATATTTTAGCACATCTATCACATTGTTGTTTCTTTTATATGGATCCTGTTAGGGATGGTCTCGCCAGCCTGAGCCAGCATGGCGTAGTGGTTTGAGTGTTGGACTACGACTCTAGAGACCAGGATTCGATTCCTAGCTCATCCATGAAACTCAGGAGCATACAGACAGGCGGCCATGGACCGCTCTGGGAAGCAGAGGATTGAGGCCGAAGCTACCCCATGCCCCAGCCCCAATTCACTCTTTTGGCACCTGGGAAAGGAGTGCAAAAATAGTGCTCCTTTCTCAAGCCGCAGAAAGGGCTCCAGAAACTAGCTGTAACAGGGAAATTCACATTTAGTTACTCTGCTCCATTCTGCCCCATTCACACAACAATGAAGTAGTCTAATGGGGGTTTTTTTGTTTTGTTTTTACATCAGATGGTCTAAACACTCCTTCCACACCTGCAGTCTGGAACAGGAAACCATGGTTTGGAGGGGAAAGGTTTCCCTATCTCACAGCCCCTCCACAAGCCCATGGCATTGGGAAGTAAGCTTTCCCCTGCCATATCACCTACTCTCATCAGTTTAGCTGTTGAAATGATGGAACTTTCTGCTCAATGCCAAATAGTCCATGTTGGGCTTACAGATGCTGAGTCCTTCCTCTTTGGATGCTCTTGAGGAAAAGACAAGGAGGACAAGGAGGAATCTATATAGTATCTCTAATATGGGATCAAAAAAGGCACAAGGAAGCCTTTCCCAATGAAGAGAGAAGGGACTTGGGATACATGTAGTCCATTACTAAGGACTACACATACTCTACATCTAGTCCATCATCAAAGATATCAGACCAGTCATTCTCCAAATGAGGCGTATATTTCTGGCTCCTGTAATGCATGAGCTTTATAAGCATTACATTGGTTTTCCCATTGTCTTGTGCAGCTGCACCCTTTTATTTAACTCTACATATCATTCCAATGTAAACTGTCAGGCCACAACTATGGCATTTTACATTTTTATATCCGTTGGCCTTCCTCCACAATGGTAACCATCTATCTAAACCATATCAATTTCCTTTTTGGTCCTTGTTATACATTTAAACACACTTCCTATTATCACCTTTGTACTGCCCTCCCCCCGGGTTCCCATGAGCTGTGCCTCTAAACTTCATACAAATTTATTTGCTGATTCCATAACCAGGGTCATCTTTAAAGTGGAGGCAAAGGTGAACTGTGGTTCAGACAGCAGTCTCCGCATTTTTCATCATTAATTCCACATAGTACCCAGTCCTTGAACATCTGTGTAAGAGTTTCATCATAATTACAATTCTAAGAAAGTTTTCTCAGTTCTGCCACAAACTCTCTTGCCATCTCTCCAGACCTTCCTGATCATGTATTAAATTTTAATCACTCAACTTTTTCACTATAAAATAGTTTTTCATCAGATTTAGCAGCACCTCAGACCTACTCTTCCATATGTCCCTGGGTAAATTTTAACTGTACATGGAAGATCCCAGAATATTGGGAAGAAATTATTTCTTTTTCAACTTTATTTATCATTAGTAGCTATGGGCTACACATTTGGCCCTATTTTGTTTTTTCCATGATCCTATGACTATGAAATGGGAAGAGGGCAGAGCACATCTACAGTGGTCTTTATATTTCTATTTCTATCAGGGACCCATTAATGTTATATAAATACAGTGCTATATTTTGCTTTAATTGCCATGGCTGGATCTGTGGAATCCTGGAGTTTGCAGTTTGGCAAGAGGAGCTCTTTGGCTGAGATTTCTGAAGACTTCTCCCACTGAACTTCAAGTCCTGGGATTCCATGGGAAGTTGCCATGGTAGTTAAAGTGGAATACAGTGCAATGTGAATGGGATACAAATAATCCAAGGGTAGGTGGGTTGGTTGATTTTGACTTCCTTGCTTCTTGACTTCAACTAAGCATCCATTCTTGTGATAATGTCAACCAGGCTAGCCACTTGAGAACAATGTTACATGATGAGAAAGCATTTTCTCAGGAATGTACCTCCAGGCAAAAATGCCTCTCCTTCCTCCCACTTCAGCTTCTCAATTCTTCCACGGGAAAATGTTCAAGTCATTTCAGTTTCTCTTCTATACCCATTTTCCTGATGGAAGCAGTCAGAATTATTTCTGTATTCTAAGTAGAGGAATACTATGGTGACAGAAATTAACTTTATTTTCAGCCTTAACAATGAATTTGTCCCTGCTCCCCAACAATGAAAAGGGTGAGATTTTACAAAGGCCAAGCCAAAATGTCTTTCCCAACATTGCCATCTTTACGTAGTGAAGCTCAGGGAGAAATTTGTGTGAAGTGGGTGACAAATTGGAGGGAAGCTAAACTGAACTTCAGCAGCATCAGCAGCTCTGTTCTGCACAGGTACCATCCTGGGAACTAGGAGTCCTAGTGGACCACAAATTGAACATGAGTCAAGAGTGTGATGCCGCAGCTAAAAAGACCAATGCAATTTTAGGCTGCATTAGTAGAAGTATAGTATCTAGAATCTAGATCAAGGGAATAGTGCCACTGTATTCTGCTTTGTTCACGCCCCACCTAGAATACTGTGTCCAGTTCTGGGCACCACAATTCAAAAAGGATGTTGCAAAACTGGGGTGTGTCCAGAGGAGGGCAACTAAAACGGTGAAGGATCTGAAAACCATGCCCTACGAGGAACGACTTAGGGAACTGGGTATATTTAGCCTAGAGAAGAGACGGTTAAGAGGGGATATGATAGCCCTGTTTAAATATTTGAAGGGATGTCATATTGAGGAGGGTGCTAGCTTGTTTTCTGCTGCTCCAGAAACAGGACCAAGAACAACAGATGCAAGCAACAGGAAAAGAGATTTCACCTCAACATTAGGAGGAACTTCCTGACAGTGAGAGCTGTTTGACAGTGGGACACACTCCTTCGGAGTCTGGTGGAGTCTCCTTCCTTGGAGGTTTTTAAACAGAGGCTGGATGGCCATCTGTCGGGGATGCTTTGATTTTGAGTTCCTGCATGGCAGGGGGTTGGACTGGATGGCCCTTGTGTTCTCTTCCAATTCTATGATTTTATCCCCTGACCCCCAAATGCACGTGGCATGCTATGGGTCAGGGGTAGGCAACCTTTCCCCTTTAAGGGCCGAGGGACTTCAGCTCCCAGAATCCCAAGAACTATTGGCCAACATGGGACTATTGGCCAACATGGCTGAGGCTTCTGGGAGCTGAAGTCCCTCGGCCTTTAAAGGGGAAAGGTTGCCTACCCCTGCCATGGGTGATGACACAGCAAAGCAGAGTGAGAAGACATGAAACTCTCAAGGCCCTTTCTGCACCAAAGATACACAAATACATCATTCTCCCTATTGTGAAAAGGAAAAAGGTACTAATTTGGACAGCTAGCTTCCAGAAGCATCTGTGGCTCACAAGTCTCCTACAAGATATCAACCAGTCTACACACACATGCACACACACAAACACATATGCACTGTTTTGACCAAAGAAAGCAAAGGTATGACCAAGAAAGCTCCAGTTTAGGGAGAGGGCCCCCAAATCCTCTGCACAATTGCCCATCCTTGATGTAAAGCGGTATCTGAAACCTCTTCTAAAGCCTCTTTTTTAATACCAAAAGACAGGATTTTTGACACTTTCAAATCATTACGGAAGGCAGGAAGGGCAAGACTTCCTTTTTCAGATGACATGCTAGTTTCTTCTTGCCCAGGCTTGTTATTCCATGTGGATAACTAGTCAAGGCTTAATAATATTTTCTACCATGTTGTAGGGAAGGGTTAACTTTCTCACACTTTACATTCCCTTTTATTGGGATAATACCTTCCAAAGGATGAAACAGCAAGGACTGGCTATCACTGATATGAAGTCCACCACCTGCCCATAGCAACAGAACTGTGCCATCTAATTAAGGCTGCAGCCTGGCACAACCTGGGCTCCTTGTATTCCACTGATTTCAATGGAATACAGATATGTTCTTCTTATCTCTGTGCAGGGTTGTAACCTTCATCTACAATGAAGCCCTCATACTCTTCTTTGAAATCCCATTCAAAATTAGTTGAATCTTGGGCTTGTCAATGGTACCCCTACAGACTTCACCTAAGCTTTGTAATGTAATTTGACTGATTCCTGAAGGATGGAATTCTTCTACCAAAAGCACATGTATTTCCATAATTATTGATTTTCTCACAAAATTCTCTACTATATTTAGTCCTAAATATAACCCAGTTGCCCTTTTATTGCATGGCATTCTTAATTAGCAATTATATCTTCTTGGATTAATCTCACTGGCTTGGATAATTAGTCTTGTTTTTGCCTTTTAAGTAAAGAAAATCTCTTACTTCATTTGAATACTCTCTGCATTACTCTACAATTAGAATCCTGTTCAGTCATCTTTAACCCAGACTAAACATACCCAGATGACTTATAATTTTACCCTAAACTGCATTTTTTACTGTTATGATCTAGTGTCTTTCAAATCTATAAAGCAAGAGAGGAACAGTACTGTAGTTTGGTTCATATTGTTCTCTGAAGAGTAAAGAGAACCCAAATAGGCAGTGGGTGCAAATTTTATAGAAAAATTATTCAAGACTTCCCCTAATGTCTGTTTGATGGTCTGTTTAAGCTAGAAAAGCATTTGCATACCTTGTGACTTACTGAAATTAATTCAGAAAATGAGAAATGTGTCATATCTAAGAAAGTCTGATAAATGAACTGTTTTTATCAACTGCCTAGAACTTCAAAAGCAAGGGAATTATCAAGAACTTTGCATACTACAATACACAAATTGCATATGATCAGAATGGTGGATTATTCAGATTGTCTTAGCTAGTATCATGTAGAACAGTAGCAAAGATGTCATTGTAATATAATACCAGAGCATACACTATGAAATTCATGTTATCTCCATAATAAACAGGCAACTTGAAGGCATACACAAATCAGAGTATAGCGCAAGAGTGTTCCATGTCCAACAAAGTGCTAGTAAAAAGTCAGGTCAGGGAACCTATGGTTCTTCGTATCTTGTTAGACTGAAATGCACACCCAAAAACTCTAGCTAGCATAGCCAATGATGAAATATCAGGTGGACTGCAGCCCAACATCTGGAAAGCTGCTTATTGCTCCCTGTGGAGATTCCGCTCCACCAGATCTCTCCCTCAAGCCAGCACAATGGGTCTTTTAAATCCCAACCGCTTGGCACCAATTTATATGCGATGGCTTTCCTTACCAGCTGCCACCAAATCTTATGTGGAGGCTATCCACCCACTAACTGAAGTGTCTTCATTAACAGATGTTCTTATTACTTTTGGTAGTGTTTTAATATACTTGGTAGCATGTTTTTTGTCTGTAAAATTATTTCAGACCACTCTTTATTGAACGTGAAGAACAAAACAATTTTATTTACATTCGGAACTTAATACTGTCTCTTTCTTAGTGGATGGTTCTCAAGCTTATGTTACAGTGTACAAATTACTTCAGTTGTTACAAATTTACTACTTTCTCTCACTTGACTCTAGGTACATTCCTTCCTTGTCTTCATTCACACAGAACCTATACCCAGCTTCTTTACCTGTTAACTCCTCAGGTAATTTGTTACACTAACAATAACCACAGTTTAGCTTCCTCAGTTCAGCTCCTTTTTTATATCTTCACTCCTCAGGCAGTTTCTAATATTTCCCAGCCTTCCTAGCTGTAAATCCCACAGGATACTGACACACTCTCCAATACTGGACTTTTCCCGCCCCTTCTAAAGTTCTTTTCCTGGTCTAGGAGTCTGAATCCCATCCAGATTGAACCCCTTAATCCTAATTGCACCTCCTGGCAGTTCTAAAACAACCTCATGCCTCAGCAGACTCTGATACACTCTCCCTATATCACTAGCTCCTCTTCCTTTTATACTCACTCATGAGAGCAGCCCCTACCTTTTCTAGCCCAATCCCTGTAATGTAGAATGTGGAGTGTGTTCCTATCTTCCATATGGGAATATGAAGCTGGATGCTATGGAATATTATTCCAGTGCTTCTTCTGGAGCACTGTGCACCAGGCACATTAAGTAGGCAAAACAGGTTTTATCCAGTGGTGCTCTTCTGCTTACAAAAAGCTTCTCAGTGCTTGTGGGAAAGAAATTTCATTCTTTGTCAACTGTCAGATCCAATACTTTGATTTGACTTACACAGGCCTGTATTTCAAGTCGTTGCAGAAGCACTTTTACAACTCATTATGACTTAATTACAATAGCTGTTATTCTTGCTAGTTATGGTCATTGTTCACACACTACTGGTGCTGATGAACTGCTTGCAGAACAGGTAGTCATTAGCAGACTAACACCTCTTGCGCTTTTGCAGCTCCTTTTAGACTTGATAACTCAGTGCAATAAAAACTGTGCACAAATACATCTGAATCTGTACAAACTTCCTGACTCACCTACAGAAGAAAACTGAAATTTAGTGAAATAAAATTCTGTCATGTACAGGAGGTTTTTTCCCCAGCTTAGTGATTTGATCCCTCACTGTTGGCTTACTCGCTCAGCATTTCCTACACTCAGCATATATGCTGAGAACTATAGTTCACAATATACTAGAGAACATCAGTTTGGGGGAAGGATGTTGTAAGGGCTGGGGTGGGCACAGTGCAGACTGTAGGCTGCATAATAGCCCCAAGGCCATTCTAGCAGCCTGCAGGCTCCTGATAATCCCCCATCCCATCCCTATGCAGAATTTCTTGTCATTATTATCATTACCATTGTCACTGTTATTATATCTGTTTCCCAATTTACCAGCTGTCACTGACTCAGAGAGCTGTGTTTTTCAGAGATCCCACAAATCTTACCCACCCTTCCCAAAAACTCTAAAAATGAGACCAAAAGTAAACTTCTAGACTTTTATTTTTTCCATAATGATAATTCCTATTATTATTATTATTATTATTATTATTATTATTGCTATTATCTCAGTTTCACAATCTACCAGGTGTCACCAACTGGAGTTTTGGACCATTAATAATTCAATTTTATCCAACAATCTAAGAAGCAGTGACATATTGTTGGAAAATGTAACATGTTCCATGTCACATTATCTCATTGTTTCCTTAATGATGATCATGATGATGATGGACTGGTATATCGAAGTCTACTGCAGCCCACATTGGGTCCGTAGGGCTCCTGGGCCTTTTGCTGTTACCTTCCACACACATAAAGGAGTTGTTCTAATAATAATAATAATAATAATAATAATAATAATAATTTTTATTTATAGCCCGCCTCTCTGCCCAACAATCGAGGCGGGTTACAGCATTAAAACAGGACAATGTAAAAACAACCCCAATCCCCAAGTCCCAATCTCCCAACCCCTTAGTGAACAGAAATATGTTAACATAGTTAAGAAAAGGAAGCTACTATGAAAGGAAGCTGCTAACTTTTCCTTATTGAGGAGACACTCTTGAAACAACCGCAAATGTATCCTCCTGGCAGCAGTGTGTGGATTAGTTCTGCTAACTTTCCCTTATGTACTATTCTTATATTCTTATATAAATATTTAAGGAAAGTGTAATAGTCTATGTATATCTGAAAGAAGCTATAAACCACAGTATGGTTAAGGTTAAACAGATGGTGAATGTAAGTAGGTGCCCTGTAAGAAACATCATATATATTTAACTGGGTTGTAAGTCATTTGCCAACAATGTGAATAGACCCCCAAACACAAAAGTGCAGATTGTGGATTGCTATTTATTCAGGATCTATGCTATTTCTAACAGGCTGCATCCACATTGCAGAAATAATTCAAGATGACACCACTTTAACTGCCATGGCTCAATGCTATGGAATTCTGGGATCTGTAATTTGTTGTAGCACCAGAGTGCTATGACAGAGAAGGCTAGATGTCTCACAAAACTACAAATCCCAAAATTTCATAGCACTGGGCCATGGAAATTAAAGTGGTGTCAACTGAATTATTTCTGCAGTGCAGATGCAGCCCTGGTGATGAAAACAGAATTGTACCCCTTGTAGAAAAAAGAATATATGCAAGTCCCTTTATAAATCTAGTAAGTAAATCTATTGTACAATACATTATAATGAATGTAGACCATTTCTTTTCAAACAAGAGTAAATTTCATCTCCTGTGAGATTTACTGAAATGACAGTGAGAACAAGAACTTTGCTATTTAAACTGTTCTTGCTAATTGTACTACTTGTTGTTTTTAGTAGCTTGCATCAAACCAAATCAAACTCCAAACCAACTCCAGCTAGACTAGAGAGATCTGACAAGAACACAGCCCCATGGTGTTATGCCTTCAGGCATCTGCCATGTATCTATTTTTGAAGCTGTTAGAAAAGCTAGAGAAATGTGAGATTGCCCCATGAGAGTGTAATGTGGGTCCATTTCAAATTCCTGAATAAAGTTGATCTGCACTAAGTATATCACACATTTCCTTTATTCACTAAGTTCAATATCCAGTCAAAGAATGACATTAAATTGACTTGGCATAACTTGTAGACCTACATGACTGCCTTCCCGGAACAACTGCCTGGCTAACTGGAGGTGATCTGCTTTTACCCCTCTTGCCGCCACGACATGTTAGCCAAAAATTGATTTTATTGTATTTTAATTGTGTTAACCTGATTTTAATTCCATTCCAGTTTAATCTAGTTTTAAAGGGTGGGAGGGCTAGGGTGCAGGATGAAGGGATGTTTTAACTGTTGTTTTTTAACCTTGCTGTATGCTGCCTCGATTGCTGAGCAGAGGGGCGGGTTACAAATAAATTATTATTATTATTATTATTATTATTATTATTATTATTATTATTATTATTATTTTCTCTAGGAACTCCTAAAAATGTGGCTTTCAGAATTTTTACCAAAAATATACCACATACATATGCTGAATGCTTTTGCATAGACTTGGCATCTTCTCCAAACTCCTACAAGACCTACCATTTTGCTGTCTCACAGCAGGAGTGCTGACTCTCAAGTCCTGGGGTTGATTCCAGTCCTCCTGGGATCCCAATACAGTCCTCTCAGATTCCCCAGAGCAACAAGCCCTTTCTCATAACACCATTTTGGAGTGCTTTCCAGATTTTAAAGGTTTCTCGCCCATTCCAAAAAACTGAAAAACCTTTCTTATGGCTTAGCTGCCACATAAGAGCTTTACCCTGCACCCTTCTCCCTTTCTCCCCACCCACCATTAGAATCTGGCTACTAACAATATCTCTCAAACAAATTTGACCTTAGACTGAAAGGGATTCCCTACCCTTATCCTTGACATCTTTTGAGATGTCACTCATCCTTTAAGATACTCACAGCTAGGGTTATTGAAGTAATCCATTTCTGTGGGGAGATTCTGTTCCATCTGTGCAGACAGTTGTTCTGATCAGCCTTATGTCCAATCCTATCCAGTTTACTTTCCTTTGGGAAGTATGTGAACCATAGAAACTAGATAAAGGTCAATTAGAAAGTGAGAAAGTCTGATTATGCAATAAATTGACATTTAATACAGGGATCGGTCCAAACATTGCTGCCAAGAAAACACATTCTGCTGCTGTTTGAAGGGTGTCTCCTCAAACTCCTTGGCTTTAAGTCATCTTCATGGGAAGGCTTTCTCTCAGTCCTACCACCATCACAGGCTCACTTGGAGGGGACATGAGACACAGTCTTCTCTGTGAAGACTTCTGAAACTCCCTTCCACGGGAAGCTAAACTGCCTTCTTTTCACCAGCTGGCAAAGTCGTTTCTGTTTAAGCAGGCTTTTAATGTATAAGTATGGGTTTTTTTCAATTGGGCATGTTTCATTTATCTTTTACACTTTTAGTTGTTTTAAAAATGATTTTAATGTGTCTTATCAGGTGATTTAAATTGTTTTAAAAAAAATTATAAACATTTTTTAATTTACTATATCTAGAAGCCACCTTGGGTCCCACTCCAGGGGAAAGGCAACATATCAAATAAATGAATGAATAAATGGTTCTCTCATTTATTTTATTTTGAAAGAAGAAGCTGAGCAGGGTCTTGACTGAACAGCCCCAGTTGTGGGTTTCATGCCAATACCCTCTATTGACAGAGACTGGGAAGCAGCTCCATGCACTATTCACTCAGTCTGCTACAGTAGGAATCAGACAATTAACCTAATCCAGCTACCTTGCATCCCTATTGACTACAAAAACCTGAAGAAGCGTACACAAAATAATCCCACTACCTGAGCACAATTCCATTATTTTATTAACAAGAAGGAAGGAAGCCACTAACCAGTCAGGTTTATAACTGTCTTGGAACATTTCCCCAAGTTTCTCCCATTACACTCTGGAACACAGTTCTCACTTGCTTCCCAGACGTCCTTTCCCCACATCCATATGATCCATGTGTGGATGTGTTTTTTCTCACATCCATGAGCTTCTGCCTAGTATCTCTCCATGAACGCTCACACAAAAATAAATACCAATTAGTTTTAAAGGTGCTGCCACATTTCTTTTATTTTCTCACCCTCCCTTCCTTCTTTTTTCTATTGCACAAAGGATCACTATTCCCCTTCTCCTAAGAACAACAAATGACAAAATGACAAAAAAGGGCAGGTAATAATCCATATCTGTCCCTGTTTTCCATTCTGTTTTCCTAATTTCTACTTAGAGCTTGGAAATGTCTTTTTTTGCCCTACAACTCCTAAGCGCTCTCAGCCAGTACCTATTTCCAAAAAATAACTCTTCTAGGCTCTGGTTCTACTGTTTGTTTCCTATTCCTCCAAATCCACCGAAGGTAAAAGATACACTGTACAGCTGCACAACACATTTCTTTCACTTCCTCCTCTCTCCTTCTGAGAAGCCCTATAGCTAAATATTTAATTGATGATGATTATACTCTTTCAATCAAAATGTTTGTTTTCTATATTTTTCTGGAACATCCCCAATTACTTTCTGCTGCTTCTTTCCTTGGGTACATTTCCCAGATGAAATTATTCCAGTTATGCAATTTTGTTTTAAAAGGCACAAGCTTTGGACCAGCTGTTCTGGAGAGACAGCAGCTGTCCTATGGAAAAATGAAGCCAACGCCACATTGAGAAAAGTTCAACTAACACAATGTCAAGCGAAATTTTCATGAACATCTGTATTATAAAAGGACTGCTTCCCTAAAAATGGAGACTAATCTTCAGACATGAGATATATCATGAGCAAGCCTGGTAACAATGTAATTTCCTGATCTGCAATTAATTTTCACATCTGCTGTAGGAACTCAAAAATTTAGAAGTTCCTAAACAAGGCTATCCAAGACACTCTATGGATGATAGCAAAGCAGAATGGTTGATAGAAATAGAGAGATATCATGCACTCCTGCCTACAACACATTTCAATCCTCTTTTGATCACCTGAAGAATATATATCTTCAGTGTGAGTTAGAAGTGAGCATCTTACTTGATCTGAATGCAACAAAGCTACTGAAGCCTATTCACTATAGCATCTCCAGAATGAGCATAGTAACCACAGTGTTATTATGTTGAGTATAACAACAACAACAATAATAAACATAGAATTCAAAGAAATAGCAATATTAGTATGGCCTGCTTAAACAGAAACGACTTTGCCAGCTGGTGAAAAGAAGGCAGTTTAGCTTCCCGTGGAAGGGAGTTTCAGAAGTCTTTGCAGAGAAGACTGTGTCTCATGTCCCCTCCAAGTGAGCCTGTGATGGTGGTAGGACTGAGAGAAAGCCTTCCCATGAAGATGACTTAAAGCCAAGGAGTTTGAGGAGACACCCTTCAAACAGCAGCAGAATGTGTTTTCTTGGCAGCAATGTTTGGACCGATCCCTGTATTAAATGTCAATTTCATTGCATAATCAGACTTTCTCACTTTCTAATTGATCTTTATCTAGTTTCTATGGTTCACATACTTCCCAAAGGAAAGTAAACTGGATAGGATTGGACATGAGGCTGGTTCAGAACAACTGTCTGCACAGATGGAACAGAATCTCTCCACAGAAATGGCTTACTTCAATAACCCTAGCTGTGAGTATGGAGAATCAGTATGTAGAAAGATCTTGTAGCACCTTTGAGACTAACTGAAAGAAAGAAGTTCACTATAATAAACTATGATAAACATATAGTTGAGCAAATTATACACAGGCTTAGTTCTTCCACTGAAAGCAACGGGATATAGAATTACACTTTGACTGGATCAACCACTTGTAAATCTTACCAACATTACACATTTTGTGTTGTATCTAACAGTGGCTCTGCAGAACTAGAAATCATTTCCACTTCCATAAGGGAAGGAGCCTGAGTGTAGTGTCACTGACCCATCACATCACTTAGTGCAGGGGTAGGCAACCTAAGGCCTGGGGGCCGGATGTGTCCCCCCGAGGCCTTTGGACCAGCCCCAGGCCAGTCCTGCCGCCGCCACCGCCGCCGCCCCGCCATGATGATATTGATTATTGTTGTTATTACTTGTTCTTGGTGTTTTCTTGGCAAAATCTCCACAGGGGTTTTGCCATGACTTTTCTGGGGCTGAGAGAGTGTGCATGCATATTTTTATTTTTTTTAATTTATTTATTTATTTATTTTTGGTGCTCCCCCCCCCCCCAATTGTCTGAGGGACAGCAACCCGGCCTGCAGCTCAAAAAGGTTACCTACCCCTGACTTAGTGCAATCTCCCATATTGGTCTACAGCAGGGGTAGGCAACCTTTCCCCTTTAAGGGCCGAGGGACTTCAGCTCCCAGAAGCCTCAGCCATGTTGGCCAATAGTCCCATGTTGGCCAATAGCTCCTGGGATTCTGGGAGCTGAAGTCCCTTGGCCATTAAAGGAGAAAGGTTGCTTACTTCCTAATCTCCAAGAACAAGATTTGAGCCCAGAAATATGGGATCAGACAAAGTAGTTTACTTAAACTGGGGGGGACTGCAGAAATATGGGATCAGACAAAATAGTTTACTTAAACTGGGGGACTGCAGACGGGTGGCTCTGGGCCGCCCTGGGAAGCGGCAGATCAGGGCTGCGGCAACCCCATGCCGTGACCCCGATCCTCCCTTTTGCCACCCCAAAAAGAGCGGCAAAATGCCACTCCTTTTAGGGGCAGCAAAAGGACATCCTAAGAACAGGTGCATGGTTCTTCAGCGCCCTTTTCGGTGCAGCATGCTTGAACGCTGCACCAGAAGGGCATCCTGTCACTGCGCGCCATGCGGAATGGCACACGGCGTTATGATGGTATCAGCGTGGGGTTGGGGCAGCCAGCGTGCGGCTGCCCTGTCCCAACTCTGCCTCCAGGCCAGCCCTTTGGGCCAGTCTGCAGAGGCCCTTGCTTGCCACTAGCAAAGGTCACCAGTGAACACAACCATGGCATTGTCCTCTAAGGAAAGCCTGAAACCAAGCAGCACAAGTGACTGCGGCTTCTTGAAATGCAATAGATCCCTTCACTCCATTAAAAAGAAAATAGAAAATATAGTATTTTTTTTGTTTTTCTTTCTCCACTTTCTTATGTGCTTAAGCCCTTTTTTTAAACAGTGTTTTAGATGCTGACCATATTTATAAAATACCATTACATTTATCCATGTTATTTTTCTCCTACAATTCCTCTGGTTTTTAAGGTCACAAAAATCCCCTGAAACAGCAAGATTCGGTGAAGTCTATATACTGCATTTTAAATTGTTCATGTATCACAACACCTTACAAAAATAACCCAGCTATTATCTGGAGATACTAAAACAATTAATGTGCAATATTAAACAAGAATATGTCTGAAAATATTGTTGTCACAAAGCACAGTCCTATACTAGTTGAAATTTAGGACTGGATCCTTGATTCTCCAACTCATATCTACATAGCCTTTTATCCCAATAGCAAGACACTTTTCAATCAAATTTTCAATTTTAATTCATAAGGGATTTTTTTTAAAAAAAATTGAACCATTCACAGGATAATGCTGGAGCTAAACACTGTTGTTCCCCAAGAAACAAGGCTGAAAGTAGGAAAAGAAAAGAAAAGGAGAATCTGATTCATTATAACCCTTTCTTTTTACAAATCCATGGGGTGACCATACATGGAATATTGTACAAAGTTATGGTCGCCAAACCCGGAAAAGGATATTATAAAGCTGGAAAAGCTACCAAAGGGTATCCAGAATTATGAAGGGGAAGTAATAATTCACCTATGGAGAATTGTTACTATGTTTGGGGACTTTTAGTTTAGCAACTGTGTGACTTGTAAGGTGCTTGGTATAGACAATTAAATTATGCATGGGGTGGAAAAAATGACAAAGTCCCCCAACATATAGGACAACATTTATAAGTGCTATATCTATAATTCAGCCCTGGTGATAGGTGACTGCACTGGAAAATAGTCTGTATGGATTTATGTCATTTAAGAAACTAAGGGCATAAGGCATTGACTTTGTTGTTGTTATCTGCCCTCGGATTGGCTTTAGCTTATGGCAACCCTGTGAATGAGATGCTTGCAAGTCCCTTCCCCATCCTTTACTGCTTTGTTCAGGTTCTACAGGCTCAGGACCATGGCCTCCTCAACTGAGTCTATCCATCTGGTCTGTGGTCTTCCTCCCTTTCTACTGCCATCCACGTATCATAACATTATTGTCTTTTCCAGTGAGTTCTCTTCTCATGATGTGACCAAAGTATGACAGCCTCAATTTAATCATCTTGGCTTCCAGGGAGAGTTCAAGCTTGATTTGGTCAAGGGTCCATTTGTTTGTCTTTTTGGCCATCCATGGTATCCTTAGCACTCTCCTCCAGCACCACATTCACTCAAATTCACTATCAGTCTTTATTTGGAAGATATGGGCTGAATGCCAGGGTTATGTGTTGGTGTCACTGCTTACAGAAATTACATCTGAACTGTTACTGTATGCATCCATATATCACAGGTGGAAAGCTTGCCAAAATTGGGGAAATCCCTGTCCATATATGATTTCGTATCCATAATGGCATCTAGAAGTAATCTCACTGTGAACCCATGACCCACAATGTATAGCAGTCACTGTTCTTTGTCACCTAGTATGTAACCATGATTCAAATGGACCTTTGAACTGTCAGAATAAGCCCATCAGCAAATCTTGGAAAAAGCAGATTCCCCTTCCCTGTGCAGTCATCATATGCTCTTAATATATGCTCCAGTAATGCCTATTCTGGTAAACCATCCAAAAAAGTTCAGAAAGGGTCTCACTTCAGGAGTGTTGCAAAGAGAATGGAACAAAATCACATCCTCCAAGCACAAACAGACTTTTTTCCATTGATCCAGGGCCCAGATTGAATCAGTGTGCATGTGTCTGGAAACACACACATTCTAGATGTGTATTCAATACTTCTGATTCTCCTGCTCTGGCATTGTAAACAACTCACAGCTGTACGTGTTTCTGCAACTTTACTTTGTACCATATGTATTTTAACTGAATATTATTATGTACAGAATACAACTACATCCACTACTGAGTATGGAAACCTTTTGTCATCAATATAAGCATTATTGTATTGCTTAGTACAGCAACTTTAGTTAAGTAGACTATTATAGCTTCTGATTTACTCATAACCAAGAGAAAATCATATTTTATCAATGAACATGACACTGATATGACACTGGAATGAAACAGAACAAAGATTGTAAGCAATTTAAGTGAGCCTGAGAAGTCTAGAGGATTTCCTGCCACCAGAGGAAGCCAGTATGCTTAATGAATACAAAATAAATTTGGAAACCTACAGGAAATATTCTAGTTTGTTCCCATCTTCATGACTAAGGTACTAATCACTCTTCTAGACAGCAGGCTTCTAAAAAAAGTCCACAGAGTGCCAGTCTGGCAACATGAGCTATATATTATAGATATCACTGTGTCTTCCTATAGCCAAGAAAGAATAATTTCAGCAAACCTTTTCCCACACCATAAGAATGCAAGGGTTTCTATTTTTCAGTGGCATTTATACTTCCAAACTATGGGGGGAAATTGTTTGATGAAAACTACATGTAGTTCCTCTGCATGGAAAATATCTTTCTTGGCAGAAAATGTGTTTCCTGTGCAAAAGCAATATTTTCTACAGAGACAATGTGTGCAATTTATGCAATATACTGATTCCCAAACACACACAAAACACTGCTTTTGTGGGGAGCAAATTGGTTTTCTATGCAAAGAATATTTTATATTGGAATCAGAATTTTTTTAGACAAGATAAACTGTCTCCTGTTCAAAACGGTTTCATCTTTTTGTGATGAAAATATGTTTCTTTGACTCAGAACGTTTTTGTGTGTGTCGAAAAAAGACACCAATCTTTGTGCAAATGAAGTGTGAAGAATCTTCTAGATTGTCTCTTCCTCCTCACTGAGGTGCCTCAATTACCTTGATCCCCCTTTTTCATCAAGGATGCAAATATTACTAAATGTTCACATCTCTATACTATACCCAACATACAGACATTCTAGATACACAAACATTCAATATTCATGATTGGTTATCACTGGCTGCATCTACACTGCAAAATTAATGTCGTTTGGTATCACTTTAACTGCCATGGCTCAATGCTATGGATTTCTGAGACTTGTAGTTCTGTGAGATATATAGTCTTCTCTGTCAGAGAGCTCTAGTGCCATAACAAACAAATATCCCAGGATTCCATAGGATGGACCCATGGCAGTTAAAGTGGTGTCAAACTGCACCTCACAACTGTATTTTAGCATTATGCGCATGATATCACTAAGGTCATTACCTAACATGGAAACCTCACAAATTCTATATATTAATATTGTATAAAGTATATTTAAGGAAAATATCAGGAATCTTTTTATACCTATATCTATAATTTCTATTACTGTATGAAAAAAAGTCACCATAGAAGTGGCAAGTCAAAACTTTAGCATTATAATGTTCTAAAATATCTATGATTTCACCTTTCCCCACAACAGGACCTGAAGATTGTAAACAGCCACAACACAGAGTTGTGTTGTGTGCTTTCAAGTCATATCCAGTGTATGGAGACCTAATGTGAACCTACCATAGAGAGGTTCAGAGGGGAGGCGACTTGCATTTGCAAGATTTGTTCGGGGGGGGGCTTGCATTTGCCTTTGTCTTCCTCTGAGGCTGAGAGAGTGCCACTTGACCAAGGTCACCCAGGGGATTTCTATGGCTAAGCAGGGATTTGAACACTGGTCTCCCAAAGTCCAAGGCCAACACTCAAACCACTATACCATGCTGGCTCTCCATCCTAAACAAAGTACAGATACTTAAAGAAAAATGTTTCATGTGGTCTGATATTTTGTCTTCATTGTACAGTGTGTGTTCTGTATTAGTTTAAAAAAATTGATATCACTGAAAACAAATGTCTGTTCTGCTCTCCTGACTTCTCTTTCAAATTACTTTGAAATCGCTAATTTTGAAATAAGCAGAAATGCTTTTTCAAACAGGACAGCTGGTTCATTGCACTTCTGATACATTTCTTCCTTGGGCTGCTCTCAAAGGGGCTGAAGCAGTAAGTGCATTTGTACTGTACTAATTAAGCTTATGTCAATCACAAGTGGGAATATTTCAGTAAGAATATATTAATAAATAAAAATCAAAGAACACCTCCCTTTTCTTGTAACCTAACTGTATACAGTGCTAGAATGTAAAGATATAGCCGTGTTAAGTCTGTAGAATTAATACATAGAGAGATTTTGTAGCACCTTTGAGACTGAGGGTCTCTGCAGATGGCGCAAAGCACCATCTTGGAGGCAGGGAAGGGGAGGGCAGCCCAACCCCCTCCCAAGGACATCATCAGAGCAACTGCTGTTGCACACAGTGGGCGCTCCAATGACATCCTTCCGGCTCAGTGTCCGGACATGCTGAGCCGGAAGAGGCGCAAAAAGAGCCGCATGGTGGCTCTTCGGGTGCCCCTTTCACACCTTGTGGAAGGAGTGCTATTTTAGTGCTCCTTTCCAAAGCGGCGAAAGGGAGGATCGGGGCCGAGGTGTGGGGAGCCTCGGCCCCAATCCGCCGCTTCCCAGGGCGGCCCATGGCCGCCCGTCTGCATCCCCCCTTAATGGGGAAAAAAGAAAATTGTAGCATGAGCTTTTGTAGACTTTAGTTTACTTCTTCAGATGCTTATGGTGGAGTGGAAGCCAGGGACAGACAGGAGTGCGGAGTTTAATGGAAGAAAACTCAAAAGGAATGTTGGTTACTGCAAAACCAGTCAGCATGAGTAGAACCCATGAGCTCTACATGATACATAGTTTTATAAGGGCTCCCCAGACGTAGGTCCCCAGGAATGACATCACATTGCTTGCACTTGTTGAAAAAGAAGATATCTGTCCACATCTGGTGCTGTTCATTTTACTTTGCATTAGACTGCCTTCCAACCCTTCCTGCATTCTTTTTCCCTTTAACATTTTCTTGTTAGTAAGAGCAACTACAAGGCACAGTTACCAGCGATACTATCTACCTGTCTCCCCTTTCAGCACACGGGACAGCCATTATTTTTTACAGTACAATGACTCAAAAAGGAACATGTCCTCGATTACTTCTTAAATGTTTGGAAGCCCCATGGAGGCATCAAATGTGTAGCTGCCTCTTGCAGCTAGCAACATTTAAAGAAAAAGAAGAAAAGAAAAATTAAAGGGCAGCTACGAATCACCTTGAAACAATTTTTGTTTTGTTTTAAAAGTGTTTGCTTGTTTACAGTTTTAATGTGGCTGAACCATACAGATTTTTTTTGGCATTTCCTCCCACAAAAAATCCACCTTGAAATGGGACAGAGAAACATGATTTGGGGAGAACAAACCTTGTTCATCAATCTCTAAGGATAACAACATTCAGTCTTCTTCCCTGAAACAACTTGCTTGAACTGAGGAGTAACTTTGGATACTAGAGAATGTCTATGATTAGAGATTATGGCAGTTATAGAACAAAACGTTTTGAAGACTAAGGTTGGGGAACATTATCTTTCACTATAGCCTTGTTACTGTTGTTGTTGTTGTTGTTTGTTAACTGCCTTCATGTCAACTTTGACCTATGAAAGAGAGACCTCCAATTCACCCTATCCTCTACCACCCTTCTCAGGTCTTCGTGATCATGACTTCCCTGATTGGCATGTGGCCTTTCTCTTTTCCTACTGCCCTCCACTTTATCAAGCATTTTCATATTTTCTAGTGATTCTTTTTTCTCATGATATGGCTAAAGTACAACACCCTCAGTTTAGTCATCTTGGTTTCTAGGGAGCGTTCAGGCCTGATTTGCACTCAAATCCATCCATTTGTCCTTTTAGCAGTCCACACAGAACATGGTTCCAGCACCACATCTTAAATGAGTTGATTTTCTTCCTATCGGCCTTTTTCACTGTCCTGCTTTCACAACCATACATAGAGATGGAGAATATTATGGCCTGGACCATCCTAACTTCGGTATTCAGTTATATATGTTTACACTTCAGGATCTTATTTAGTTCATCCATAGTTGCATTCCCAAGTCTAAGTATTCTTTAGATTGCTTGACTGTTGTCTTTGGACAAGCAGAATCGATTAATTCTGTACAAAACTGCATGCACGCACACACACACACACATATATATGTATGGCTTGAAAATAGTTTTAATTATCATAAAGCAAACTTTGATGTTACCATTCCATATAAGGGGCACCATTTAATATGGCATTGTATATAATGGGACTTGAACATCCACAGATTTTGGTATCCACAGGTGGTTGTTATGTGTTAATACACATGTTGCTGTTGTGTGCCTTCAAGTCATTTCCGACTTATGGCAACCTGAAGGCAAACCTATAATGGGGTTTGTTGTTTTTTTTAAAAGGTTTGTTCAGAGGGGGTTTGCCATTGCTTTCCTCTGAGGCTGAGAGAGTATGACGTGCCCAAGGCCACTTAGTGGCTTTCCAAGGTGAAGAAGAGATTCAAACTGTGATCTCCAGAGTCATAGTCCAACTCTCAATCTCTCTCCCTATGTGTGTGTGTGTGTGTGTGTTTAAATATGCACTGTTAATTGAATTTCCTAAACAAACACACATTTTGTTTTTTAAGAAACTGCAGCTGGAAAGCCTATGGAAAAGAAATAACCATTACCTTGAATAAGATAATTTCTTTCCCCATAAGATTCCCAGTTGCTGTTTCTTAAAAAACAAAAACATAGGTGTGTGTTTAGTAAATTCAAATAATTGTGTGTGTGTATGTGTGTGTGTAGTATAGTATATTCATAGTGTAGTTGTGAAGGCAAGCTTTGGCAGAATACAGTGTTAGATACCACCAGATCCAAGGCAAATTAACACCACATCAAGAAAACTACGATTAACAGGCAAGAATTAAAACACAAGCTTATTAGAAAAATTCAAGCTTATAAGTAAGGTTCGTAAGAAAAATAGGTAAAATCAAAATAGCACCAGTATTAGTAGGTGCAAGGCAAACAAAACCAGGAGTTGTTTTGAGTTACTTTGGGGCAAAACATTTAGAATTTCCTTTCCTTTCATAATTGGAAACTGGGCCAGTGGCACTGAAATAACCAGCATTTTATATGTAAAAACTTGGAATCTGGCATGTTTTGAAGGCAGTCTTATTGAGTCAGAAACCAGACCGTCAATCTTATTGAATAGACCAGGTCTCCAAGCCCATCTAATTCTTTCTCATCATCACTGTACTTTGTAATTATACTTTAACAACTAAGGCACAGAAATCAATGGACTTATTCTGATGAAAACATGGATTGCTAGATTAAATGCTAGCAGCTTCTGAATTGTCATATTCCTCGGGGGTTCTGTATAACTGTGGGCAAAACCCACAGTGGATAAAAACTGTTAACTTGAAGGAACAAAAAAATAAAATAATTTCAACTGGATTTTTTATTTTATTTTTAAAAAAATATAAATACCAAAGCCTAAATCCAAATATTAGTCCCATTTAGAATAGACAAATATATTAATGGAAACACGACAATTCAATATTACATAAGTTCCATTGAATCAATGAGTCTACTCCAACTAGGCTAAGAAATTGATTCAGGCTTAAATCACTTTCTTGTCTAAAATAACAATTAAAACTAAGTATCATCATAAACATGTTGGCTAACCTAAACTTTTCTCATAAAAATGAATTAATGGTTCTGTCATACTAACACACATTAAGTTACCTACAATCGAATACAGACATTCGTTTATATATTTTACCTAATGAAAATGGCTCTAGCTCATCCAATACTGAACAATAACTACAGTTTGTGCTTCACATCCTAGGCTTTCACTTGCTTTGGCTCAGCAGATTAAAGTTGCGTGATATAAAAAGACACAGTCAGTTTTCAAGTGTTTGGACCTTGACCACACAAGGCAGAGGAGTTAAACACAGAAACAGTACACAAAAGGAGGATGGAAGGATTATGACCCTGTGCCAAAGAAAAATAATTGTCACCATCTTCTCCTAGCTCCTCTCCTCTCTCATTTATACTGAGTTGTAAACAACATATTTTAGCTCTATACCACTGATCAAGTACTATGTGAAGTGTCATTGAAATTTATTTAAGTTAGTGATTAAAATTAGGAGTGCTCTTGGTCAGAGAGCATGGAAACAACAAACCTGATCAACTTGTTAAGTTGTCAACTTATTGGACTTTTCTAACTATTTCTCCTAACTTACTAGTTTCCTCGATTAATACATAAGTTAAAAATATACTTTCAGATTGTTAGAATTCATTAGCATAGATTCCTCCTTCTCTCAGAATCAGGAAAATCTGTTGCCTTAGAAGTAGTTATGGGATTGAAAGAAATACATCTAATGGCCCCTTTGTTAGGTAAGAGGGAGACAGAAAGAGAAGTTTATGGAGTCCAGAGCAGAGTAGAACAGTCAAAGCTGAAAACAAGTTAGTCTTGAAATGGAATAGGAGTGTGATGGGAAGGCATAATTTGTTTGCCCAGCAAATGACCATGGCCCTCAAGCAGAGACCCTTCATAATGTCAGGAAAGGCAGGTGTCTCCCCCACAAGCAAAGTGCTGAAAGAGTCTTTCAGGAGGGCAGGGCAAGGATGCAATGTGACTCTAATCCTCTTCTACGTATTTTATTCTGGACAGATTTCTATTGTATATTATTGCATAATACAGTTCTGTTAATAATACTATTATTTTATATCACTATTTTGAGATGGACACTAGTGCATTTCAGTACACTAGGGAAGGTGCATCATGGAACAAGCTCAGAGGGATAGGAAATTGATCCCTGGCCTCCTGACAGGTGCCCAGCCCTAGATTAGTAGGAAACCAAGATCCTCAAAGTAACTCTTAGTACTAGCTCTTGGAGTTTTTAGTGAGAAGGTTTCCTCAGACCCCTTCCACATATTCTTCTCTCTTGGCTTGTCCTTTTCTCTCATTTTTTACCCCTCTCATTCTGTGTTTTATCCACTCCCCTTTTAATGATGCAAGTAAAATGGGTGCAGAGAATAGTGAGTTTCATAGATAACCATCATTTTAAATGAACTTTAATTCAATCCCTATCCCTTTCCCATCCCTATATCCTGAAAGCAAAACATGTGTGAAACCAATGCTTTTTACAACCACAATTCTTGATTTGAGTAGTGGAGTCAGAAAGGATGCAGTGATTCAGTTGTACACAAAAGTATTTGGCATATACTCAGAATACTGACTAAGTATTCAGAATACATTTCTGATTAGGAGTTCTCCACCCCTGAATCACTGATTGATCTAATGCTTTAGGAAAGCCTTTCACAGATTTCAAACCAGACATTTTAAACGCCATCACCCACAGGCAATAATTATATTATGAGCTTTGTAGTTCATCTTAGAAAAAAATATAGTTTGGAAGAAGACTTATCTCTTCCTCTCTGCCCACCCCTCCCTTTTAAGATGCTAATGACAAAATGTTCCATACTGTTAATGTGAAAAATTCCATGCAATTCTCTGCCATTCTCAAATGTGACAATAAAATATAACAATACCATGAGAAGTGCAGGTTGGGAAGAGTAAAAGCATATACCACTGGTACTATCTACCTATTTATATAAAGCAATATCTGAGCAGGGCTAGACTATTAGAGCATATCCTGAAAGTTGTTTTGAGGATGGACCCTAAGAGAATATGTTACGAAGAGGCTCTGATTTCTGTATCTTCAGTTTAATTCAATAATGACACATACCCAGTGCCCTTATTCACTATCTATCAGCGCAGTCTGCTTCCTATCCTCACGTGGGAGTGCCACAATAAAGAAAACAGTGCCTCTATGCCCAAGCAGCCCAAGCTGGTGTCACAGCCTGATTTGCCAGAACAGCTTTGTAACAAGAGTTCTGCAATTAATTTAGAGTCAACTTTCCCCCCACAAAGTTGATATTCTGAAGAAGCTGGATAGACATTCCTCTGCTGCCTTTCACAGGTCTGCCAGACACAAGGGCTTTGGGAGACAAAAAAAAGTCAACCCACTACAAGTCAGTGTGATCTTATAGAACAGTCCAGCAAGAATGCATGCAAACTAACACTTAATCACTAACGGTTTCAGAATGAGTTCTTCATTCTGCACTGCTAGGCTGACAGGTTGCCGCCAGAGCCACTAAATCACAGGGCAGGTCAACATTACAATAGGAAGCATCAAAAGATTTCATGTTTGCACCTGAAGCTGACAGAAGCTATCATATTATGTACTATGTTACCAAATTCATAGCAGCCATGTTCGCACCTGCTGGAAATGTTAGGTATAACCTTGTTTAATATTTAGTTTGAGCTAGGGAAAGCTGAAGCACACTGAAATTGGAATTACAGTACCTACATATCATTTGTCAGACTCCAGCATGAATAATTTCCTACCTTTCATTCAGGCTACAAGCCCATGCACACTTACTAAGCTTTACTACACAGAGTATTATATGGAGTGGGACTTTTTTTTTTCTTAGTGAAAAAATGCATAGAGTTATGCTGCAAAGCTAGAAGCCTACACACATTTACTTGAAAGTAAGCCCCATTGAAAAAAATGGATCATCCTTCCAAGTCAGCACACATTGGCTCAGGCCACTCGCCTGGTCCAGAAACTCTAAAAGCAGCTGTTTATCAGGAAGACAATCATCATGGAAATGGTTTTGTTTTTTTTTTTTGGTAGTTTTACATTTGAAATGCCAATATGAAAGGCTTCAATAACTGTTCTCAGATGGACCATTATGTAATAATGTCTTTTATTGCTTCCCATGGTCTAACATAGTAATTGAAATAATAAAAAAGCTGAAGTTATCATTGTAACATTTGATCATTAGCCTGGACCTTATGCAGTGTATGTTTATTCAAGAACAGCTCAACACAATGTGGCTGGACAGAAAATGAGAAATATAATCAATTTATATCCGCTGTACAACTTTATGTTTTTAGTGGAATGAAACCATGTATCAATATTTTGATATTTTAGATGAATTGAAATAACATAGAAACAAAACTAAATATTCAGTTAAGGAGGGCTGTAGTGTAATGATTCAAATGGTGACAGCATCTAGGCAGAAAGTTCCTGAAACAGCTTACAGATGAAAAGAAAAGAAGATTGAAGCCCTTAATGCAACAGTGAAGCAACAATAGCTGGTGTCTTCCTCCTTAAGAGAAATGGAGGATAAAAAGATAAATCAAGGGAGGGAATGACATGGCCTCCAAGTGCTGCTGGACTGCATTTTCAGTAGCTATACCCAGCCAATGTGGAGGGAAACTAGAAGATGAAATCCCAATGTGATTCCCAACCCTTGGCATAAATACAATGGTTATTCTCAACTGCAGAAAATCCACTGAATCCATGGAATTTATGTGACTTAGGGGGAGAGCAGACGGGCGGCCATGGGCCGCTCCGAGATGGGCAGAAGAGGCGCCGGAAGAGGCACCACATGCCTCTTCCACGCGCCTTCCAGCTCAGCCCATGCGGAGGCTGCGCTGGAAGGACGTCATCAGAGCGCTCGCTGTGTGCAACGGCGCACACTCCGATGACGTCCTCAGGAAGGGGTTGGGGCGTCCAGCGTCTGACTGCCCCTCCCCTTTCCTGGCTCCAAGATGGTGCTTTGTGCTGTCTGCAGAGCCCCTTAATGAGTTTTCATTGATCCAATGGCTGTACCCTTAAACAGTGGGTGGGTATTGCTATTAAGTTAGTTAAATCTTATCAAATTGATTCTCCAAATTTGTTCCCTTTACTTCTTTCTTTCTAACTGTCATCTGTACAGTGCCTAGTAGATCATAATGCATCACATATTTTTGTTGTAGAAATAATGTTTAGTAGACCTAGGCAATACAGTTGGTCCTTTGGATCCGTGGGCTTCAGATCTGCACATTCAATCATCCACAGATTGTCATGTCCCATGTTATTAAATTGCAGCAATGTGAACGTGGACACACTGAAGCATGCATGTTCATGTCACAGCCATTTAATAATCTGGGGTGTGATCATTTGCAGTTTTTTGTATCTGCAGAAGGTCCCAGAACCGAACCTTCATGGATCCAAAGGACCAACTGTATACATTGCTTAACTTTGTACAAGTGAAACACTATGACAACATGCAATTTTGAGCTGATGAAGAAAAAGTGTGGAGAAGGAGTAACAATGTCTAAGAATGATGAACAGCACATCATGAAAATAAACAAACTGGGGGAAAAACCTCTGTAAACCAAAGAAAGATGTGATAGCCAAATATTTTTTCCCTCTGAGTAACTAGGAACTTGTCCCAATCTGTAGTCAGGCATTTATGCCATACTGTAACCACTATGCCATTTTCAGTCCTGTATATTACAAATGTTTTTGCAAACAAGGATTTGAAATGGTGTGAAATCTCAGGCAGAAATACTGCTGAGCTAGTAGTAAGTAAATGAAATGTCAATCAAAATATAGAAGGAAAAATATGCCTTTAGCTTCAAGAGCCACATATGTATTCAAGAGAACCTACACATTCAAACTGACAGTTTACATGTTAACCTCTTCTTACAATATATGATCTGAATAGAGAGCTTTGTGGTCTTCCTAAAGAAAGAAAAGATCAATTGACATATTTTCTTATGTTTTAATGTTCCATTGCCTTGGTTTGGTTAATCATATGCTGGCTTAATATCATATCTTTCACATGCTTCACAAACCCACATACAACCCTTTGTTCCTGGCTCACTCCTTATTCCTCACAAGTGGAGACATAAGTTAGGAGTCTGTAGTTAATTATAATTTTCCATGCATTTGAAGCAGGAAGCTATGGTTTATAGTTTCCAAAATCAATAAAGTTATGAAGTAATACTTTAAAACTGGCTTCCATGTCTTGGCTAGTTTCAGAGCCAGTATCCAAAGTTTCCAGTCTGGACTTAATGGTAAGTTAAGGTTAACTCTGAAGAGAAAACAGAAAGTGAGCTGTTTTTTTGGGGGAGGGTCATCATTGAGGTGGACTGGTGGCAACTGAAGGATCTTAGAAAAATAGAAAGAGGATGAACTGATGGGTCTGGGAGGAGAAACAACTAGTGAAAAACAATGGGATGCATGGAATAGAGGGACAAACAGCTACTGGGCGGCAGCCGTAGTGGTAGGTGATGCTGATGTGAGATCTCACAGAGAAAACAACACTGACACCATAGCTAACACATTTTAGCACTTTGTGAAACAGGTAAAGATGAACCTCCTTGAAAGACCCTTTCACCAAGAAAATCCTGTGATGAGACAGCCCCAAATGTAACAAAAGGAAGCACTAGTACACAAATAGAGAGAGAGAGAGAGAGAGAAAGGAGCAATGCTGGAAGATCACAACAGATAGTTGATCAAGGGCACAGAGAAATTCAAAGATAGGGAGCCCAGTTGCAGACCTGTTCAACAAGGCAAAGCTTGTCCGAAGCAGTTATACCCATATAATAGGAATGTGGAATGTAAGAAGTATGAGCCAGGGGAAACTTGACATAGGTCCAAAACGCACTACAGAAATAATCCAGTTTGGGACCACTTCAACTGCCCTGGCTCAATGCTAGGGGACTGGGAATTGTAGTTTCGTGAGACATTTAGGCTTCTATTTTATAGAGCTCTCAATTCGAGGATTCCCTAGCACTGAGCCAGGGCAATTAAAGAGATCTCAAACTAGATTAGATGTTTTGGACCATAGTAAAAAAAAAAGGGGGGTGGAACACATAAACATAGCAATACTAGGGGTGAGTGAGCTAACGTGGACAGGAATGGATCACTTTGACGCAGATAATTACACGGTATTCTACTCAAGAATGAAAATACACAAAGAAACAGGATAGTGTTTATGCTAAGGAGAGATATAGCAAAAGCAGTCAAAGGATGTAATGCAAGATCAGATTGAATCATATTAATAAGGCTTCAGAGAAAACCTATAAATATTACCATAATCCAAGTATATGTGCTAACCACAGAGGCAGTAGAAGAGGAAAATGAGAGATTCTGTGAAGGAGTCCAGGAAGAAATTCACAGCATGCCAACACAGGACTTCAAACTAATAATAGACAACTTGAATCCTAAAGAAGGCAGCAAAAAAAGTCAAAAATAGTAGGCAGATTCGGACTAGGCATAAGAAATAAAGCAGGAGAGTGACTGATCGAATTTTATGAAGCCAACAATCTATCATTGCAAATATCTGCTTCACACAGTCAAAAAGGAGAGTATACACATGGACATCACCAGATGGTCATTACAAAAATCAGGTACAGTATGTAATTAGAAGCAGAAGATGGAAAAGCTGTATTCTTGCAGCCAAAACTAGATCAGGCACAGACTGTGGTACAGAACATGAACTACTTATTTCAAAAATTAGGGTAAAGCTGAAGAAGAAAGCAAAACCAGTAATCATACCAAATATGATCTGAATAATATCTCAACAGAATTTACAGACAATGTAAGAAACAGATTTGCGCTACAAAGCATAATCGATTGCAAACTAGAAGAACTATGGTCAGAAGCCAGGGACATAATCAAGGAAAATTCCAAGAAGACACTTTCAATGACCAAAAAGAAAGAGAATACACAATGGTTAACAGATGAAACACTTCAAACAGGAAATGAAAGAAGAGAAGCAAAACAAAGGGGAGATAATAACAAAATCAGAACCTAGAATGCAACTGTTCAACAACTAGTGGGCAAGGATAAAGAGAACTATTATAACAATCAATTCAGAGAAATAGTAAACAATTACAAAAAGGGAAAAAATGAGAGACCTCTTCCACAAGATAAGAGAACCCAAAGGGAAGTTCAAACCAAACACCAGGATGCTCTGTCATAAGGAGAGGAACATACAAGAAGAAATAAAAAGATGTTGGTTGCAATACACAGACGAACTTTATTTTTAGTTAGTCCAGGTCTATATCACATCTTAGAAGGTAGTTGCCACTACCCTTTTCCATTACATTCCCCTCACTCTGCTCCATCATTCTCTCCATGCATGGTAGAAGCTGATGTCTGTATCACGGAGCCGATTTGGCTGGTACAGCCTCCTATACAAACTGAAATCATGTTTCTGTATGGTGAAGGAGGCCTACAATAATGGAGCACCCTTCTGGCTACATAGGTTGTCCCTCCAGTGCAAGGAGTACAGCAAGGCAAAGCAAAAGGACACAGGCTCAACAAAGAAACTGAGTGATATTGCAAGAAATTGGCAATTTGCTACTTGACCATCCTATCTATTTTTAAGAACTTCCCTTGTTTCAGAATATAACACTGAACAAAAAAGATGCTTCTCCTGACTTTCGCAAATGAGAAGGACTTGTACAGAAATGTTAAAGGGTTCCTGTTTTTTAAACAATTTGTCATAGAAATCTTAGATCAGGGGTAGGCAACCTTTCCCCTTTAAGGGCCGAGAGACTTCAGCTCCCAGAATCCCAGGAGCTATTGGCCGACATGGGACTATTGGCCAACATGGCTGAGGCTTCTGGGAGCTGAAGTCCCTCGGCCCTTAAAGGGGAAAGGTTGCCTACCCCTGTCTTAGATCAACAGAAATAGGAATAAGTTCTCAATATCATCAGTTAAGAAAGCCTCTGATGATTGTGTTGTCATACCAGAGGCATGACAAATCAGGGTAACTGGAAACTGGGTGATCACCACAGAAAAATTGGAATTGTAGTCCAAAGGATATTAGGCGGAGGAAGAACCATGTATATTGTAACCAGTGAAGCAGATCTGAACTATAGATAACACAAGAATGTCTTCTTAATTTATAGTGAATTAATTTATTGATTAAAATAAGAAAAGTATATTTAATAACACTGATTTTGACTTCTTCCATACTCCAAATAACTAAAGCTATAAGTGGGCATCCCACTAGTGTTATATAATCCCATACCACTAGACTTTAGGTAAATTGAAGGACTGGGCTGAGTTTAGGTTTGGCAGCAAATCTTGTTTCATGAATTTATTTTCAAATTAATGACCAGACAAATACAACTTTAGTGTTTTTATACGCCCATAGGCATGTATATCACTGTGAACAATTATGGCCTACCTTGAAAACTGCTGTTGCAATCCACGCATTTGAACCCGGTTGTGCTCAGATTCCAGTGTCACTTCTTGTAATTTTTTTTCACTTTCAAGTCTCAAACGTCGCTCTTCCTCCAACTCATGTATCAGCTTCTCACGCTTAAAATGAACAGAATAGAACAAAACTCACAACAGAGTTGGAAAAGCAAATATGGGTAGCACTAAAGACTTTTAAAATGATGCAAGTTTTTTATTCTTTTTAACAAAAAGAAGTGTAAACTGTTTTCAGTTCATAAGTGGCTGCACTACAGTGTCATTTTTACATTTTCATCTTTTCTCATTTTAAACTTTTTCACCATTTACAGATACAGAAAGAGAAAGTGAGAGATTCTCTAAGTAGGTAAAACAAAGGAACAAAAAATAGATTTTTTTATAATTTCAAGTAACACTTTACAGGTACCAAGGGACTTTTATAACTCCTGGCTGTTTTTACTTCTTCTAACACTAAGTGAACAAAATGACAATGGACCCTGCATACCACTCTGGGTAAAACTTTTTCACATTTAAGGGGTATAAAAGTCACAGCCTGCACTGATCTGATCTTGGCTCTCCCACTGCAGCCATATTTTGAAAGACAGAATCTGTCTTATATTGAGTAAGACCACTGATTCACCTAGGCTGGCACTGGCAAGAAGGCTCTCCAGAGTTTCAGGCTGGATGTTTCCCTTGCCCTAACAGGAGTACCCTCGTAAAACCTAGAGGGTTTCCATCCAAGAACTAACCAGGCCTGCCATCTTATCAAATCAGATGAGATTACTTGTTCTTAGGGTACTATTTTCCCTCAAACCACTTCTGAGCACCAGTTACAGTTAAAGGAATGGAAAGATGCTATTGCCCTCATGTTCTCATCTGGTGAATCATTGAGGGAACAGAATACTTGGCTAGACAATCCTTTGATATAATCCAGCAGGGCTTTTCTAAATTCTTATAATCTGCTGTCACATCTAGTTTGTCCCTGACACCAAAGAATTCTCAGTTTTTAATAACTATTTTTAATTATTTCAAACAACTAAAAACCTTTTGAATAAGCCTATTGCAGGAAAGGCTATACATAATATTAACATGATCTGAACTCCTTTCCCTCTTCCATGACATTTAGGACATACATTTAAGTTAACCTAAGACTCATTTACTGTGCCACCTGTATGACCTCTGGAAGTTTTTGAAAGGGAAAACCCCATCATCATGTCAAATATATAAGAATATTGGGCAACAGATTTTTGTAGCTTAACCATCAGTAAGACTAAACACATGTTTTTGCCCATTGTTTCTAGATTCAACTGTTTGTGGTATAATGTTATTTCCTAGTAGCACAATATACACATCAAGAATAGATTAACAGAGAGAAAGAGAGGACTGCTACTGCTGTTGAATTTTCTTCTTTTATGACTTTTGTGATATTAATCACTACTTTTCCCAGTCTCCCACACTACTTAGTAATGTAGGATCTTATGCTCCCATTTCAAATGTAATGGGTACCAAGAACCTTGTAGAGATGTGCCCTTAATTTCCACTTTTCAGAATGCTCAGACATAAAATGACAATGGATCATTAGGTGTGTTATTCTTGTTTTTAAATCAACAGAGAGAGAAAATACCATAGTGTGATCTGTAGGTTGGCAAGGATGCTGATGTATGTCTAATGTGCTGGCCAAATTTTATGGCATAACCTGAAACCATGTATTAAGAATATGTTTGCATTACAAAACAATAAAGCTGTCTTGATATTAAGCCATTACTCCATGGGTCTTATGGTTGTAAATCTTACTGGAAGAAATTGTATAGTAGCAGTAAGGAAGAGACCTAAAATATGAGCAGTACAAAGTAGAAAAGGAAACTTAAAGACAGTGATAAATAAGCAGATGACACACAGGAAGGCTGTAAGGGATTAAATGAAGTATCTATATACTTGTAGTAAAATATGGGGGAAATTGTCATAAATGCTTGGAAGTGGGAATTTTTAAAATGAGAAATACATTTCCATAAAAGAAATTTACTGCTCTAATTAAATTAGCCAATTAAAATGCACTCTTACTATTGCATAACACAATTCTGCAAGAAGCTGAAAACAATACTTTGAAGTATAGAAATATGCAGCATCTCCATACTGAGATAATCTTGCAAAACCTATTGTCCTTGCAGATTCTGAAGTTCACCAACCACTGTTTAGGTGGAAATACATGTTCAAGTGGCAAATGTGTGTTTCCTAAATACCTAACTATTGGTTTATGTGAAAGGAAGAATAAGGAAGAATCATTTGCAGACTAGGACTAATCTCTGGGAGTGGCAGTTCTTTAATATTTGCATGTCTATCAGTTCTCCTCTGCCAAGGCACAGTTTCCCACACCATGACCAAAAAAATTCAATCTTTTACAGAAACTCAAGCCTGACTTGTCAAGAAAATTGACTTGTCATTTAAAAGAAGTTTCACAACAGTTTGGATGCTCCTTTCTTTCTTTTCATGAGGGGTCCACTTATGACATTGAGATTTTATCTTCAGTTACATCTGAATAGATCTTCACACACACTAGCCACCATTTCATATCTACTTAACTTTGTCCATGATTCCTAACAATGTTTTATTTTTGAAATAGTAATTCTTTGTCTATACAGGTCAAAAGTCCCATTCCCCCTGTTTTTCCATTCTGTTTGGACGATGCATGGCCCAAAGCCTGATTCTGGTGCAATTAGTCTAAACCACATCCAGCACATCCCACATTAGAACTGAGCCATAACAAGGTTAAAACAGAGTTAAAAAACTTACATGTTGCTCTGGATCTTCTGGGAAGATCTGGAGTTCTCAGTCCCTGTGTCATGGAGGCTATCTGTATGGGCATTCTGCTGGACCACCCAGCACATCTGCCACTGCCATAGGTTGGCTGTTCGGAGGTCAGAACAAGGCAGCCAGCATGTGACTTTTACTGGGCATCTCTTTCTGACTTCAGAGGCAAGTGACCCACAGCAATGGCAGATGCACTGGGTGGCCCAGCAGTATATCTATGCAGACAGATGCTGCAGCATGGGGATGGAAGCCAAGTTAATGGGGAAGAAACAGGGCAGCTGCGGGGCCAAGATACTCCAGACTATCCCTGGATTATCCTGGCTGGTGCAGTCAAGGCCTAATTTAACTAGGCAGGTGGGCCATTGTGAAGTAACGGAAACGAGTAAATACAAAGGTCCCTCTGGATTCATGGGGGATACGTTTCGGAGGTGACCTGCAAATCCAAAATTTTGCAAATAATCAAGTCCCATTGTCCCCAATGGCATCACTGGGGACAATGGGACTTGACTATTTGCGAAATTCCCTCCCTCCCTCCCTCCCTCCCTCCCTGGCATCTTCTCGCGGTGTTGGGAACTTTAATTGGAGTCTGGGATGCCAAACTTGTAATTGGCCCCAGCAGCCATAAAGACTCACTTTCCCAGCAGCACTTGGGGCCTAGCGTGCATGCTCTGTACCCTCTGCCACAGCCAATGGGTGCGTAATATGTCAATTGACTGTGGTGGAGGGGGCAGAGCATGTGCAAGCCAGGCCCCGAGCACTGCTGGGAAAGCGAATCCTTATGGCTGCTGGGGCCGATTTCAAGTCCGGCATCCCAGACTCTGATTAAAGTCTCCAGCACTAGGGGGAAGATGCCAATAAGGGAGGGAGGTGAGAAGGAGGAAGCTACAGCCTTGGCCTCGTGAATGATTGAAACCGCAAGTGCCAAGGCCGCAAATCTGAAGGGACCACTGTATAAACTAGGTAAAAGCTGGTCTTAATATAAAGGAACAACCTTTACCTCTTAGGCCTATATTTGTCTATGTGCTCAGCTCTTTTACCATTGGTCCAAAACTCAAGGTAGAAATAATCCAGCTTGAGACTGCTTTAACTGTCCTGGATCAGTGCTAGGGAATTCTGGAAATTGTAGTTTATTGTGGCAACAGAGTTCTCTGACAGAGAAGGATAAATGTCTCACAAAACTGCAGTTCCTAGAATTCCCTAGCATTTGAGCCAGGGCAGTTAAAGCAGTCTCAAACTGGATTATTTCTGCAGTGTGGTTTGGACCATTCTTATCTCATTAAACTGCTTTTACAAAATTTCACCTTAGTGCAGGAGACAGCTACAACCCTGGTTCTCACTATTCTTACTAAGCTTTTGGGGCTCCACTATGAAACCTACTGTACTATTTCATTTTTAACTCCATTTAAACATCTTGTTCAAGACAGAATGTGAAACATTATACTATATAATAGCAATACCTCTCCTGGCTTAAATATTGTACATGAGTTTGTAAAGTGTTACAATGTGCATATAAAACTGAAAACCATGTAAATTATTTCAAATATGTAAAGACACTGTCATGGAAGTCTTAAAGAACAACCAGTAAAGAAACTAGAGAAAAACTTTATTGTGGGGAGTTGCAGACTGAAAGAAATAGTGCAAACTGAGTCCACTTTTAGGGTTAGGGTTAGGGTTAGGGTTAGGGAATCATGGGAACTGTATTTTATTGTGGCACCAGGGCTCTCTGACAGAGAAGGCTCAATGTCTCAGAAAAAAAACACACAACAATTCCCATGATTCCCCAGCACTAACCCTAACCCTAAAACTGGACTCAATTTGCACTATTTCTGGCAGTCTGCAACCCCCCTGTGTCTCTTAATCAAGAATTAAACAGGAATGGGAAGAAATAAAATTAAATCCCCTGCCACCTTGTGACTAAACTGTATAGCAAAATTGTGTATCATTGGTATTAAACTCCTACCAGGTTAGCAAAAATAGGCAGTAAATCATCTACCCAATCCTGGAAGGGTTGCTGAGCCACTAGGTCCTTTATCCACATGTGGCTTAGTGCCACAAAAGTTATGAATATTAGTGCAAAATTATCACAGAAATAATGAAAATTATTGCTAAGAAAATTATACCTTGTTGTTCCTTATTTTTCTTATCTTTCTTCATGATGTAAACAATAAATCTTCAATTGCAATGCTATTGATTGTGACACATCTAATTACTGTTGATAGTTGGAAAAACAAGTAGGGACTGAGCATAACAGCTTAAATCATTCATTACCATATGTAACATCAGTGGCAAAACTGAGAAGTGAGCATTGTAACTTAAAATATTTAAAACCAGGAGGTAAATTTTGTGAAGCTTGGTTTCCCTTTTGTTTACTATATCAAAAAACTCAGAATGAGTCTTCCTCCTTCTATCATTATAGCTTTTGGAAAGATACACCTTGTCATTTATGTCTATTTCAGAGTTCCTCTTTTACTTTTTTAAAACAGTTTATATTGCTACTATGTATATACAATCACCCCTATGTTCTCACGGACTTCAAGTCTGCGGTTTTACATATTCGCGGAGGGGCAACCTCCATTTAAATCAATGGGACATGCTCCATTCAAGCCTACGGAGCTTGATTATTCCCTAATCTCCATTTTCGCAGGGGAGGCCAGAACAGATCCCCTGGAAAACGGAGGGCCAACTGTACTCAAAGTGTGACTCTTTAGTAATGGCCATAAGAATAATTAGAATTGATTGTATATATCAATATTACATTTATTTAATTTTCTAACTTATTGCTATAATATATTTCTTTAAACTATATAATCACTTGATCCTAAAATCATGAAGTATAGATGTTGCATTTAAATGTTAGTAAAGAAACAAATTGAGATATTATGGGTTTCCTCTTCAGTAAGATCTCAAAATGACACACAAACTTGTTTTGCATTACGATCATTCCACTGTCACCTCAGCTGTCTGCTTTGTGTAATACTGTTCTCCAATACTGGGACCTAGGGATCTTGGAGCTTTGTACAGATTTGTGTACCTTTCTGGTAGACCTAAAAAAAGGGTATCGTCGCAATATTACTATTGCAATTTGTCTTACAGCCAGTGTGGCTTCCTCTCTGTTCTGAGGTGGAATGGAGCCCAGTTCCAGGCTTCACAAGAGATTTGATGATAAAGAGATTGACATACATCACTGATGCAAAAGAAGATTGATGTAGCAAGTGTCCCAGAGAGGAGAAAAGGATAAGGAACCAGATCTCACTTGTAACGGATGATATACTATGGGGCCCAAAGCCCATCAAACATTGAATAGAAGTTTATGTAGGCTGGCTGTTGTTGATCATGGGGTTTTCTTGACATGATTTGTTCAGAGAGGGGTTGTCTTTGGTACAGATTGAAACTGAAAAATTGACATAAAACCAGAGCTTAACCAGTTACATTCTACATTGAGAAAGCTTTATTGCATAAGTGTAAGAACATTACTGTGTCCTAGAAGCTCTAGAAACAGCTTTAACCTGGAATCTAACAGAAAACTCACTCCCTTGCCTACATCTCTCTTAGCTAGGTTGAAGGTGGGGACATATGTGCTCTGATGTTCTCAAAGGAAAGCAGGTGGTCTCAAGCCCTTGTATCTGGTGTGCAAAGCTGGGATAACATGTGTATCCTAGTTATAAAGAGATACTTTTATGTTCCTTGAAGCTGTGAGGCACCATTCCTAGCACTACTGTCAGCTTCTCCTATTAGCCCGAACTCCTGTCACCACTTCCTGCATTTAATAATGCTAACACTCACACCATTTATAAGAGATACAGTTCCTCACATGGGTTCATGTATAAGTCAATTCATCCCGTTCACAGATTATAGTTTTCAGCAAGGGGGGAAAACGCAGATGATGATGATAATGATGATGATGATGATGATGATGATGATGATGATGCTATTTCTTTGTATCCCGCTTTTTTCCCAATACTGGGACTCAGAACGGCTTTACAATATTAAAAAAAATACAATTAAAAACATTGAAAAGAGGTGCATTAAAAAGGAACTAAATTATTACAATGCTAAAACAGATAGCTATTAAAAGAATAAAATACATTTTAAAAAGATAAAACTGTATAAAAAAACTTTAAAATGAAACAACATTCCAAGCTGGTTCTTATAAACATTCCATTTTAAAACCCTGTCTGAATAGGTAGGCCTTAGCCTGCAGGTGGAAAGCCAACAAGGAGGGAGCCATTCTGGTCTCCTTGGGAAAGGAGTTCCAGAGTCTAGGGACAGCCACTGAGAAGGCCCTCTCTCACGTCCCCAACAACCATGCTTGGATAAATATGAAATTCATCCTAAATTAGGTACTTTAATGCACATTTAATAGCAAAATTTAATTTTATAGACATTTTCTCACAAAAATATACTTTTAAATACGTATTTTAAATGTATTTTAAGAAGAAAACTGAACCTCAAAATTCAGACAAGTGTGCAAGAGGAGAGATAACTGGGTTCAAGCCTATTTGTTTAGGAGCTGCCTGTTAATCAGACCAGTCGACTTCCAAATGCCGACTGAATAAAATCATTGAGCTACCCTAGTTCCCTGTCTTTCATGGCAGTAGAATATTTGGGCTTCAGCCTCTAGTATACAATTTAAATGATTCAAACTTGAGACAGCCCTTTGTCTGTTCTTCATTGACTGTTGTTCAACTAAATGTTTCTCATCCTGCAATCAATATTTCTTTACGAAAATAAACCCAGGCACTGACAAATAACTCTGCAGCATACTGCAACTTTCTTGGCAGTACGCTTCAACAGAATGAACAACTATTATCCCAAAGTGTGAGGAATGTAGAGAGATTGTGTTTATTATGGTTTCTAAAAGCTTCTTTCAGTTGGATTATTCTACTACATTAGAAAAGTACTGATTCTAAACTACTTCAATCAAAAGTTGATTGAACAGTTATCTTCTCAGCCCTCCCCATAACACTTGCTATAGATTACATGTAAAGAAAAGTGAATTAACAAAAAATAGTAATCATTTAGATCATTCTGACACTGGCCCAAGTCTAGCACTTTTTTAAAAAAGAAATCCATATTTTGCTATTTGTTGTCACATGCTTTCTAATTTATGACGATCCTAAGGTGACCCTTTCACAGGGTTTTCTTGGCAAGGTTTATTTAGAGGAGGTTTGCCACTTCTTTCTTCTTAAGCTGAGAGAGTGGTACTTGCCCAAAATCACCAGGTGGGTTTCCGTGGCTAAAGAAAGATTCAAACCCTGACCTCCCGAAATCCTAGCCCAATACTGAAACCACTATGCCACATTGCTCACAGCTATGACATGTTTAATTAAATTAGGAAGGAAATGAAGACCACTCACACAATAGACATTTTTCATCTAAAGGGACTGATGTGCCCTTTGGCACTTCTTGAATATCCTCTTCCATTAAATTATCCTCTTTAAAGAAAACTACAACAAAGGCCTAAGCATATCTATCCCAGTTTACAAATAAGATTCCTAGTGATTGATAGTTCCAGCATATGCTAAATCCCATCTTTCAACGTCTATGTAAAATTCATCCCTGACCACCACTGGCTGTTGATTCTCTGTTAGAAATGCAAGGTCACAAGGTCACAGTTACACTGGCATAATCCCCTTGTCAAGGCATAGACATTTCATAACAGACCCATACAGTCCCCTGTTAACAACCATGATTTCTATAACATTTGTTTGAAAAGTGCCTTTATTTCACTTTGAGCTTCTTGGTTTGTTTTCATTTTTTATAATCCACAAAATGTTTGTGCTCAATATTCCAGCACACACACTAGCCTCACAGTTTCCAGGCATATTATCCCAAGGCTACTGAGCATACTCAGGCCTTGTTGAGCTATTTTTGCAATTGCCTCTTAGGATTTGATTTTTTGGGGGTGGGTGGGTAGGGGGAGTCCTGGATATTTTACACAGAAGTCGTTGTTCAATGTAGCTTACTTTTCTGTGTGTAACACTGCAGCCTTGCAATCCTAGGTGGAGCTACTCAGTCGGTATTAGTGGGATGCATAGGACTGCAGACTTGTGATGCAAAATATGTTAATATCCATTTTTCCTCTTCCTCCTGCCCTTTTTCCAGCACCAAAAAATTTGTTTAAGGGATGGTGGGACTACATGGTGAACTGGGGTAGCTATATGGGATAATGGAAAGAACACTCTTTTTCCTCCAGCTTTTTCTCTGTTGTTGTTGCAGTTGTCTTTATTAAGACTGCCATTTTCAGGGGCAAGACTCATCCTTCTGGTGAGATGCCAAACAAGAGGATTAGGGTGGAAGAGTGGGGTGGAAGACACATTATTTAGCAGCACAGAAGCAAGTATTAGACACTCACTCCTATTCAGTTTAGTTACCTGTTATGCATTTAATTGTACTTAGACATTTGCAAGAAGGAGACACACTGTAGGCCGATGCAGACCAGTCAAAAGGGCCAGCCTGGGGGTGGAGTTGGGGTATGCCGCCGCCATTCTGCACTCTTGACCACATGGCACATAGTGTCAGGGCACCAAAAGCTAGATCCCTCTCTGATGAGCCTTTAGCTCTGCCCCACCAGCCCTAATTGACTTCAAGTATGGCTAAGAAAGTCCCCTATCTTCTCCCATTTAACTCCTGGTCCAACTACCAGTACTTCATTCTCTCTTCCCATTCTCTGTTTCTGAGTAAGCCCATCCAACATTAATTTTGTTTCCTCTGAGCACTGATAAAATCTTCATTTACTATGTATCATTGCTCTTTCTTAGATAACAGATTGAGTCTCCCTTATCCAAAATGCTTAGGACCAGATTTTGGATTTCATATATATATGGATTTCAGAATATCTATATTTTCATATATGTACATAATGTACATAATGTGGTATCTTGCAAATGAAGCCTAAGTCTAAACACACAATTCATTTGTGTTTCATATACACCTTATACACAGAGCTTGCAGGTATTTTTATAAAATGTTTTTGATAACTTTGTGCACAAAACAAAGGTTGTGCATACTACACCATCATCAGACAAAGGTGTCACTGTCTCAGCACCCATTAAAAAAGTTTTGGGTTTTGGAATATTTTGAATTTCAGAACTTTGGATAAGGGACACTTGACCTGTATTGCTTAATCTGCATTCTTTGTACAGTGTCCTCACTCTGGAGTCCCTGCCCTTAACTGTTCCAATTTGCTCGGCTTTCTTCTTAGTCCTCTTCATAAACTTCTAAGAAAATTTTCTCATCTCTCAAAGAATCTGAACTTAAAAATGTATTGTTCCCTGAACAGTCCAACTCACAGCACTAGCTGAGCTCATTATTTCAAAGACTTCCTCACCATATGGATCAGTCTTGTACAATCTTCTTTCTAATCTCTTCATCTATGGACTAAGTCAGTTTCCTTTCAATACATCAAGCACATTTCAATATCCAAATAATACCCCAATTACGCTAACAGTCCTCATTACTTAAAAAAAAGTCACGAGCTGTCAAAAATTCTGTGAATTCTAATTTTATTTACTTACAAAGTTGACTAAGATTTTCAGTGTCTCTGACTGGAGGCTTTAGAACCAATGGGTAGTAGATTTCTCACATTTACATTTAAAGTCAATGAAGTTGTTCTTTCTTGGCACTGTCCCACTGAACCAACTATATGTGACTTGAAAAGGTCTTGAAATTGCTATTAATTTCAACATAAAAGGGGATGATCACAGCCTCTCACTATACAGAAGTTCAAAATTGCCACCAAGTGGTAGGACAGTGACTTTATTCAACTCCTGTTTGGCTACACTCATCTGGCACTGTGGCCCAGTTTTAACTGAATCCATGGAACAGAAGAGCTGCTGTTAAGAAATGCATTTTTTCATTCTAAGTATAGGATTAATCTGTATTTAGAAATTTAGGGGGTTATTACATGTGGAATTACTGTATATGCAAAATGGCAAAAATTATTTTAAATAATAAAAAGATAGGCTTTTTTAGCTTTGCTCTTGCTCTTTCCAGCTGTGCGACCCAGCCAAGCCTTGGAATATGAATAGATATTGCTGCCAAATAACTATTTAATTATGTGAAACAAGCAGCTAGGGCCAATAAAACTAGAGTCACCACTAAAACTGCTCCTCATCTTCCACAGACCAATAAACTGAGTAAGGCTACTGGATAGATGGTCTTTTACAGTCCTCCTTGGAGATTTTGGGTCTCTACACGTACCAGCAATAATATGTATATAATCCACCACAGTATTATAAACCATTTCAGGAAGTATCGGTAGCAGAAATGACTTGCTTCAGTGGTATCCACCTTTTCCACTTGCTGATTTCTCAGATCAATCTATTTATGGTATTTTCAACAGTAAATGAAGGGATGCAATAAATACCTCTTTCCTATAATGAAACATTTACCATTTATTCACATTTGATGCTCAGAGACTTGTTTTAAGACTTAGAATTGATCCTTAGTTTCTAACCTAATTAATTTTGTACTCAAAGTTATATTTTCTTTTTCTTTATGTATGTACAGCAAACAAAAAAGTAAGGAAGAAAGAAAGAAAACGTCACTTCGATGAACCAGAAAGCTCACACACTCAAATCATGGATTTTTTTTTTATCTTTAAAACCATAAATCTACTCAAAAATGAATTTGCAAATGTAATTCAGCTTCTAATAGCTCCTAGAGGCAGTAATTAAAGAAATCTCATTTCCCTAAATTAAACATAATGAAATGTTTTTGGAGATCAAATAAAACTGGAAATATTGGGCCACAGATAATTTTAATGAAAATCTAATATTCACAAGTATGAATGATAAGCTTAAATCAATAGCAAAATAAATAATCTCTGCCTTGATCCAGTTATAATTTGTAATCTCTGTTACTGGATGCAAGCAAGTCTTGCTGTTTTATCAAATTCCTATGTTTACTCAAGAACAAGATTCATACTGATATGTACAATGCCCGTTAGACTTTATAACTAATCATTCATTCACTCACTCACACACACACATAAATATGTGAATACACAATGTGGAATGTGGGCTGTTAAGGCTCATTTAATCATTTATGAGTCAAAGCCAAACAAATGGGTCCTTGAACGCTCAAGCCTAAAATACCCATACAAGCCTAAATGACTAAATTGAGGTTGTTGTACATTGGCCACATCATGAGAAGGCATGACTCATTAGAAAAGACAATAATGTTTGGAAAGGTTGAGGGTAGAAGAAAGATAGAAAGACTGTACACCAGATGGCTAGATTCAATTAGGGAGGCCATGGGTATATGTCTGCAGGACTTGAGCAGAGCAGTGGAGGATGGAGAGTCTTGGAGATGTCCCATTCACAGAATCGCCATGGGACAAAATTGACTCAAGGGGCGTTAGTAGCAGCAGCAGCAGCAACAACAACAACAACAACAAAGGTCATTTAATCGAACAAGTCTTCCTAAGCTCCTACTCCTACAGTCCTAGATTGGACAAAAGAGGATACAATTGTATTCTAACATGACCCATTCATCTTGATTTCTTCCCTTTCCCAGGCTCCTATTTGGCTACCTAGTGGCCAGCATCACTCTATCACAGTAAACCTTCATCTGTTCTTACTCCCTCCAAAGGCCTCACACTAGTGATTCTGCTCCTTGAAACAGCTTCATGGATGCTGCCCAGAATAAGGATGAAAATAAATGTTCCATTATTTATTTCCAGGTCAAAAAATAAGTTTTTCAAGAGATGGAAACTTGAATAGTTTGGAAAGTATAATATATCAGCAAAAAGTTGTGCACCTTTGTTCCGGCACCCAAAAGTGCTGTGCAGGAATTATTCTGCAGAGAAAAGCATATGTTTTCCTGGGTAAACTTTTCATCTTTGCATGTGAGGGTGAAATAGTCAAAGACTGACATCCCTAGTCCATAGCTAACAGTTCCTTTTGCCACCTTTCATGACATTTCAGTGTTGGATTGATGGGGAGTTTCCCAGTACACCAATGTTCATATGTATGTTTCCTTCATTTTTTCAAATACTGTACCTTCCTTCTTTGTGCTTCCTCATAAGTACATATCAAGTTCCAAAATGATACAAATGAACGAGTCTTATATTTTTGAGAAAGTTAAAATTTAGCTGCTTCTAACTATAAGTTATGATATGTCATGGGTGTCCACTTCCTCATTTTAAAGAGGCTTGGGAGAAGTGATTTAGAATGGAAAAACAGTAGACCTTAATCTCTCTCTCTCTCTCTCTCTCTCTCTCACATACACACACACACACACACACACATATTTTCTCATGAAAATGTCCTCAAGCTGCTTCTTCCCTGTGACCAGATCACAAGATTAAAGGGATTTGCAGAATTCCAATACTGCAGTAGGGCAAAAGGCCCTGTGGGCCACATGCAGCCTCTAAGGCCATTTTTACACTCTAAAGATACTCTCAAGACCCCACAAACACAAATTGGCCAACCATTTATACAAACTTATACTTCTGTTTTGTGTTTGCTTTACAATGTTTTTTCTTCACAATCATTGTGCATTGTGCATCCACAATAATTCTGTGACTGCTAGCCCTTCTACTCCTTTCCCCAGAAATGGCACATTACACCCTAAACTGTTTCCACTTGTTCTATTTTCTCTGTTCCTTGATCAGCCCATAAATCCTACTATTACTGCTGTCCACATAATGAATAAGGACAGACCAGTCTGCATGGATTTCTGCCAATCTGAACACTAATGTTCAGAACCATTTATTAGCCATTAACTATCTTCCAACTGAAAATGACAGTGGTGGTTATTCTAAGCCAGATATAGCAAGTAGCAAGTACATTTGGTGCATGTAAGCACTCCCTAAATGGTTTACAATGTGTAAGCTAATTGCTCCCAACAATCTGGGTACTCATTTTAGTGACCTCAGAAGGATGTAAGGCTGAGTCGACTGTGATCCTCTGATTGGTTTTGAACTCTCAACCTTGTGGTTTGTGAGTGAATGGCTGCAGTACGGGCATTTAACCACTGCGCCATCAGGGCTCCTGTTCAGCACTGTCCAGCTGCTGAAATTCATAGGCTTAGATGTTTTTCTTCTGCTGCAAGATCACTCCTCATGTAAACACTCTTCCTTCACCCATGTAAGCAAACCTTTCAGTCTTAGATTTAGCTGTATGTAGCATGGGAATTTGGAGAAGTTCCTTTTTTTGGACTTCAACTCACAACCGTCTCTTCTCAGCATGCTGGCTGGGACATGCAGGTATCTGTATTCCAAAAATGATTTTTTCCAAACTATGGTTAGCATGGCATTGAATCCAGCGTTTTGGCTATACATAAGTAACACAAACCACTATTTTAAAACCCAGTTCTGACACTGGGTGTGTGTTTGTGTGTGTCAGGGTTTGAATTCCTACTTAACCATGCAAGCTCACTCTCTCAGGAAGGCAACAGTAAAGCCCCTCTGAACAAATCTTGCCAAGATCACCATAATGACTTGAAGGGACACAACAAGAAGAAGTAACAAACCTTATATACAAAACATTCAAATTTGCACTTACATTATAATTTCAGAACAATTCAAGTGGCATTGCATATGTTTTAAACCAGGGGTAGGCAACCTAAGGCCTGGGGGCCGGATGTGGCCCCCCAAGGCCTTTGGACCGGCCCCAGGCTGGTCCTGCCGCTGCCACCGCCGCCTGCCATGATGATATTAATTATTGTTGTTATTACTTGTTCTTGGGTTTTCTTGGCAAAATCTCCACAGGGGTTTTGCCATGGCTTTTCTGGGGCTGAGAGAGTGTGCATGCATGTTTTTTATTTTTTATTTTTAAAAAATTATTTATTTATTTATTTATTTTCGGTGCTTCGACCCCCCAATTGTCTTAGGGACAGCAACTCGGCCCCCAGCTCAAAAAGGTTGCTACCCCTGTTTTAAACTGTCTCAGAATTATCTTTGCAAAGGTTTTGCTTCAAGTCTTTATAGTGTGAATTTTAAAAAGTAAACTGAGAAGAATGTTCACTTATGCTACAAACATCTTGATCTTCTTTCTCATCTATTTGCATAAATAGAAGCTCAACAGAATTTCAGATCCACAGCTGAAAAAAAGTCTAAACATTTCCTTCAAGAACAGTGTTCACCACCCCCATCCCTTGAAATTCCATGACAATAAAATGTGAAATAGATTTGTACAGTTTACAGCAGGGACTACAAAAACAGCCTGGGAAGGGGCACACTTTGCTCACTCCAGTATACAATTTTTCACTGAATATGATAAAAACCATGAGCCTAGCTAAGAAATAAAGGAAAGGAAAAGAAAAGAAGCACAACGCAAACCGCACCAACCTCGCTCTGTTTCCAGAAGCCAGAATATCAAGGTGGCTGTCTTTGTAGCAATAACATTACTTGGACCAGATAGGGGATTTAATACTGTTTGAACACTGCCTATGTGCTACAGTGATAATGATCTGAAAATATTTGCCATGTCTGATCTTCCTGATAAGCTTGAAAGTACCAGAGGGAAAGGCCACTCAGAATGAATTAAGTTTGTTTCATTCAGAAGCACAATTGCATGGAGATATACACTGAAAATATGCACTTCTGCAAGCCTAAGAAAAGATGCCTTTCGTTTATGGAAATACTAAAATATACTGCATATATTAATGTAGTATATTTTATGGAGTATACATATACACTACATTTATGGATACACTAAAATGAATGGTAATTGGCAGGTTTTCAGAATTATATAGAAGAGGGTCATCATCCAGTGTTAAGAGTCTGACCAAAAAACCAGAACCTTTGTTTCCTGATCACACTGACAGCCAACCAAATTGTGCCAGGAATAGAAAATAAGAAAATATGTCCCAATCTCTGCACACTAACCATTAAATAACAGATAAAGGAAGTTAATCTACAGAACATAACAGAATGGTTAAGGGTTTCAGTTGTATCTAATATTTACGCACATTTTCTACTCTAAGAACTAGCAAGAGATTATAGGCCTAGGTTCCCTAGATGCCTCCTTTTGATGTTATTCCAGTTCTAATGGCCACTGAAACAGATCTCTAAGGAATGGTTCCATTTTGGAAACAATAGGCATGAGATACAGACCGCCAGGGTGGTTTTTGTAGCCCCTAACACCTTTAGACTTCCCAGACCATCCTTTTTCTGGCAAAAAGTGGGGAGGGTTAGATTGCTTTTCAAAAATCTCAAGGAGCAGAAAATGACATTTTAAATAGGCTGCAGGTGACAACTGTTCCATTTAACATTTTTTTTAAAAAAACCTGATTTGTTCAAAACTAGAAGTGGTTTCCATTTTTCTTTCATTTTTTAAGCAATTTGTGTAGTTCATGAGGCAGAAAACTAGCCCCCAAATCAGCTACAGTTGCCCAGTCCTGCATTTTAGGATGCAACATCCTAAATAAATAAATAAATAAGTGAATAACCCTTGTACTTGCAAGTTTTGCTACCTGTCAGATTATTCCAGTCCTCTTGAACACCAGAGAAACAAATGATAGAATTGAGGTATTTCACTCCTGTACAACGATCAGAGTAAAAATTGGCTGAAGTATTTGGCTACTGGGGAAAAAGAAGAAGACACTACTATGGGGTGATTTGCCTTAGAAATACACAAGGTGTGTCAAAGTATTCCCTTGAAAGGTGTACAATGAGCTTTTTAGCTGTCTATACAAACAGCATCTCCAATTTGAATTAAAGTAACATCTGGAGACAACTATTACAAGACAGAATGTTAAATTCAGCTCTGCAGTCAGACACACTAAATGATCTGTTCTTTCTTGTTTATCAATGCCAAACATATGAAATCACTACTGCTTTTGGTTCTAATGCAAGTGTGCAGGTACCTGCATGTACATGCTCATAAAAAAGTATGCCTGCCTAATGCTAACTGACAAAGCCTTTTATTTGAATACACATTGAATGAACACTACATCCAATCGAGTTTATGTTCATATTACTTGGGTAAACTATGGGACTAAACAGACTGGCACAAAACATCAGCTTGGGGGTGGCGTGGGGACATGGCCTTCAGGTGACGCACACCCTGACAAAAAGCCCGCCCGCCCGCCCATCCAAACAGCAGGCAATGTTGCAGCACTCCTGTGGCATGATGTTTAGATGCCACACGCTACATGAACAGACAAAAGCTGCTGCCACCACAGTAGAAAGAGCACCTTTATTCCACCCCAAAAATGAGTGGCATTTTGCCACTTCTTTTTGGGCCGGAAAAATGGCGGATCAGGATGTGGATGCCACAGCCCTGATTCAATGATCAAAGGAGCGGTGTCAAGCCGCCACTTCGAGGTGGTCTGTTTCACCCTAAGTTTGTAAGACGCAAGTTAGCCAGCCCCATATGGAATGGCAATACTATTGAAAATGAAGAGGGGCTGGAATCTATAAATATATTTTTTGAAGATACACAGTAATTGATTGAAAGCAAAGAAGCTATTTTGTAAGAAGTGAAATGTATATTTAGTTCTTTTTTGCATTGGAAAAGAATATATATATATATATATATACTAAGATAGTGGGGGGGGGGGGTATACAGGGATGCAGTGGCTCAGGTGGTTAAGATGCTGACTCTGTAGATTGCAAGATCAGCAGGTTGGCAGTTCGAGGCCCGGGTGCTGCATGATGGGGTGAGCTCCTGTCACTAGTTCCAGCTTCTGCCAACCTAGCAGTTCGAAAGCATGCAAATGCAAGTAGATAAATAGGTACCACTTCAATGAGACGGTAAACAGCATTCTATGCAATCATGCTGGCCACATGATCACAGACTAGTCTGACAATACTGGCTCTTTGGCTTAGGAACAGAGTTGAGCACTGCCCTCTATGGTCAGACATGACTTGACAACCTTGTTAACGGGAAATACCTATACCAGGGGTAGACAACCTTTCCCCTTTAAGGGCCAACGGACTTCAGCTCCCAGAAGCCTCAGCCATCTTGGCCAATAGTCCCATGTTGTCCAATAGCTCCTGGGATTCTGGGAGCTGAAGTCCCTCGGCCCTTAAAGGGGAAAGGTTGCCTACCCCTGACCTATACCTTTACCTAGTACTTTTTTAGGTAACAATGTTTCTCTTATGGTACCAAGGAGAAAAGGGTCAATAAACTTGGAAAATGAGAAAATAATGTGATGCCCATAGGGATAAGAAAGATGTTATAATTGTATGCTCTGTTTAGTTTTGAGATTGAAATAAAAAAAAGATTTATTAAAAAAAGAAAGAAAGAAAAGAAAAGAAGAAAAGAAAAGAAAAGAAAAGAAAAGAAAGGGGTGCACCTGGACAGGAAACAGTGCATGGTTATGTGTATATTTTCTTCTGATGCAGAGGAATGTTTTCAGATGGAAATTTTACACAGAGAGAGTTTTACTGTTTCTTTTATTCGCTTTGCAGGAGGTGGCACTGGTCCAGGGACAATGATTAGCTTAACTCTAAATGAAATCTAGTTTAGTGTTAAATTTCATAGCATAGAAAGTCCAATGAGGTAGCGGTAACAAATATGAGAAGTGGTGGGTGAATAAACAGGCACATGGTTTGGCCCCTGTTTAATCACCTGCTCAGTTCAATGTTGAAACTAGATACAAAGAACAGATGAAGAAAGTGTAGTGAACCCTTTTTCATATATATAATATTTCTGAGTTATTGCAGAAAACTGAAAAAAGGTATTGCCAAAAAAATATATATATATATCCACCTATTTGTATTCTAGCAAAAGAAACCATTGAAAGTTACAAGACAGGAAGAGAAAAAATTCTGAGAGCCAAACCACCTGCCCCATTGCAGCAATTGTAATTTTGTTCACTTTCTCTTATATTTTATGTGGCTAAGAGTCCTATTTACCTAATTTTCTATGAACTTTCATTGGTAAGCAGGGTAAAAATAGCATTCTTTATGAAAAAAGGAAGATGAATCATATTCTTCCTCATGAATTTTCAACAGAATTGTTGAGCATGCTTCTATTGTGAAGTTTCCATTTGTCAATAACACAGGTGTAACATGTAACAGAAAAGAAAAGGACTGCTTCTTGTATTCCAGATTCATCACCCCCTGCCCTTAGAAAATGTCACTTGGAATAACTGACAAGCAATAAATGTGCACCAAGATAGGACTATTTGTCCAATCATTTATAAGACAATAACTGCATTCCGCATTCCACCTGAAACACACACACCCCGCACCTCGGCAAATTTCATTTTTGATCTATTTCCATTCCCCTCTTAGTCCACAATGCTTGTTGTTCTCCAGCAGCATGCCACCCACCTCCTGCTTTCTAGAGAGATGAAATAACAGTGGGGGTAAAACAATGAAATAAGCTTCAGTTCTAATGGCCCATTCTCTTCAACAAAAAAGTCAATCTGAATACATCATATGAGAAGGAGTGTTTCCGCCCTCAGCTAGCAGGTGATTTGTGCCTGATATTTGATTTGACTTCATTTATATGCCACTTTTCTCCCAGAGAATAGTTTCTTACTGGAATTCCTGTGCCCACAAAAGGGATAGTAAATTGAACTCAATAAATACCCTAACAATTAACTTAAAAAACACTTAAATACCTCCATGGAATTTGTCTTTTGTCCAAAACCAATTATAAAAATGAAGTACACCTCAAATACAGTAAGGAAAAGTTTGCTGATTTACTTGTTAGGCTGTATAAGGATCCAATCAAGTTTATCAAACATCAGTAAGGGTGCTTCCATGAATTACCATATATACCCATGTATATGTTGACCTCATGTATAAGTTGAGGGCAGGTTTGGGGGGCAAATTTATGAATTTTGATATGACCCATGGGTAAGTTGAGGGCAAAACCAAGGGGCATGTAACAAAAGATGTAAAGGACAAAGCAAAGAAAAACAATGCCAAAGAACTTACAAAGTGTTAGCAGGCATAACTATTTCTGCTCACCTCAAGGCTGGATGGATAAGGAGGTAGACAACTACAGGAAATGGTGGCTGTGCAACATGGGATGGGGGGAAACCAAGTGTGGGCAGGGCTAAAAAAAACACATGCATGTCAAAAAGAACGTAAAGCCAAGTGTTATGCTAGAGTATTAAAATCAAAAAAGAAACCTTCTCCGAGTAATGTGGCAAAAGGCGAGAAGAGAACCTAAAAGAAGTATTAACAGCCCCCCCCCTTCAAACAGGCATTCAAAACATGAAGCATTTAAACAATAGGGCGGGGTGTTATATTGTTTTAATGTGTTTTAAACATTTTTATCTTTTTATACTATTGATATTTTAACATGTAATTATTGCAGTAATTCAAGCTCCTGCTAGAGAGGAGGAGGAGGAGGAGAGCAGTTCCTGAGCAGCCATTCTAAGGGGGTGAGTTTTGAACTTTTAAAAACTTTTAAAAACTCTTGAGGAGTGTGTGTTGTTGCTGAGGAGGGTGGAGCTACTGTGAGTCACACTTGCTAGTCACTGGGGAGTGGAGGTAGCAGTCCAGCTTTATACAATTCCTCTCAGAGCCGCGTGCCATAAAATGGCCGCGTGCCATTTTACTTTATTTTGTTACTTTATTAGGTCATCAGGATCCCTTGACACTGGTGTTTAGTTGAGGGTTTTTCTTTGAGGAGGAAGGCCATAGTCCTGTTTCAGGGACTAATTAAGACTTCTCAGTATGGACACTGAGGGACCTGCTGCCGTTACCTGCAATACTTGTGGGATGTTTGTCTTCTTGCCTACAGAGGTGGGGAACTTCACATGCCCCAAGTGCAAGTTGGTAGTCCTCTTGGAAGAGAAAGTACAGCAGCTGGAGGCACGGGTAGCTAAAGTTCAGCATATTAGGGAGCAGGAGGTTTTCCTGGACAGAACAGAACGAACTGTCTTGGACAGGGACCACACAGAGGAAGTTGCTGGGGAAGAGAAGGTTATTTCACATACACAGGAGGTAGACAACTGGAGGAATGTCACGCACAGAAGTAGGAAGACCAGGGATCATTCAGGGAGCTTACAGCTACAGAATCGATTTGAAGCTCTTTCTCTTATCAAGGAAGACGAAGAAGAGCAGCATGTACAGACTCCAGGAACAGAGCAGGGAACCCTGGGAGTCCCATCACAGGGAACAGTTGCTGCTAAGCCTCAGAGGAGGCGTGTGGTCATGGTGGGGGACTCCTTGCTGAGGGGTACAGAAGCAGTGATTTGTGGGCCTGACAAGATGTCTCGGGAGGTGTGTTGTCTCCCTGGTGCAAAGATCCGAGATGTGACAGAGAGGCTGTCAAGACTGGTCAAGCCTACTGACCAAAACCCCTTCCTGTGGGAACGAATGACACGGTAAGACACAGTCTTCAGAACATCACAAGGGATTACGAGGCTCTAGGTAAGAAGCTGAAAGAAATGGATGCACAGATTGTCATCTCATCTCTTCTGCCAGTTGAAGGGCATGGTCCAGGACGAGAGAGGAAAATAGCAGATGTCAACAACTGGCTCCGCAGATGGTGTCGCTGAGAATGATTTAGATACATAGATCATGGGCTGCGGTTCCATGAGGGCGGACTTCTGGCAAGGGATGGGCTGCATCTCACTCCAGTTGGAAGAAATGTTTTTGCCAACAGTCTCAAGAATTTGATCAGGAGGGCTTTAAACTGAGTTATTTGGAGAAGGGAGAGTGTTCTGGAAGACAAAAGGACTGGAAAAAGTAGTAAAACTGTCATAGAGAGAACAAGGCAAAGAGTGCAAGGACCCAACAGTGGGAGGCAAAAAAACGTGCATATGCTCTTAGATGTCTCTACACTAATGCACAGAGCATGGGAAATAAGCAAGATGAACTTGAACTCCTAGCGCAACAAAACAAATATGATATAATAGGCATCACTGCAACCTGGTGGGATGAGTCTCATGATTGGTATAACCTTTTCAAGAGAAACAGGCCAAACAGGAAAGGAGGAGGAATAGCATTATATGTCAGGGATATTTACACCAGTGAAAAAATCCAGGACATCAGTCATGGAAGCCAGGTGGAGAGCATCTGGATAAAAATTAAAGGGGAGGGAAACAACAGGGATGTTATTGTGGGAGTCTACTACAGACCCCCAACTCAGGCAGAGGAATTGGATGATGCCTTTCTAGAACAGATGACTACACACTCAGAAAAGAGAAATATAGTAGTGATGGGTGACTTCAACTATTCTGATATTTGCTGGAATTCAAACTCAGCAAAATCCTCAAGGTCTAGCAAATTCCTCACTTGCCTTGAAGACAATTTCATTGTCCAAAAGGTGGAAGAGGCAACAAGGGAGTCAGCTATTTTGGATCTGATCCTAACTAACAGGGATGACCTAGTTAATGGGGTGCAAGTGGTTGGATCATTAGGTGGGAGTGATCACGTTCTCCTGTAATTTATTATACAGTGGAAAGGAGAAGCCGGGCACGCATTCTAGACTTTAGGAGAGCTGATTTTGGTAAACTTAGAGAAATACTGGGGGTGATCCCATGGTCAGGAATACTAAAAGAGAAGGGAGTTCAAGATGGATGGGAGTTTCTCAAAGGGGAGATACTGAAGGCACAATTTCAAACAGTTCCAACGAGGAAGAAAAATGGGAGGTGCCTCAAGAAACCAGGATGGAGGACTAAGGAACTTTCAACTGAACTAAGTTTTAAACGGAGCATGTATAAGAAATGGAAAAATGGGGAAATCACCAAAGAGAAATTCAAACAAATAGCTAGCACGTGTAGGGTTAAAGTCAGAAAAACTAAAGTGCAGAATGAACTCAGGCTTGCTAGAGAGGTTAAGAACAATAAAAAGGGCTTTTTTGGGTATGTCCGCAGCAAAAAGAAGAAGAAGGAAATGGTAGGGCCACTGTGTCGAGAAGATGGCAAAAAGTTAACAGGGGACAAAGAAAAGGCAGAATTACTCAACACCTTTTTTGCTTCAGTTTTCTCAGAAAAGACAAAGGGTGCTCAACCTGAGGATAATAGAGCAGAGGGCAGAATAGGAGAATTTCAGCATAGAATAAGTAAAGAGATAGTACAGGAATACCTGGTTAATCTAAATGAATATAAGTCTCCAGGACCAGATGAATTACATCCAAGGGTACTAAAAGAACTGGCAAATGTAATATCGGAACCATTGGCAATAATCTTTGAGAACTCCTGGAGAACAGGAGAAGTCCCAGCAGACTGGAGGAGGGCAGACGTTGTCCCCATTTTCAAAAAGGGGAAAAAAGAGGATCCCAACAATTATCGTCCAGTTAGTCTGACATCAATACCCGGAAAGATTCTGGAGCAGATCATTAAACAGAGAGTCTGTGAACACCTGGAAGGTAATGTCATAATCACAAAAAGTCAACATGGGTTTCAGTGGAACAAGTCATGTCAGACAAATCTGATCTCTTTTTTTGATAAAATTACCAGCTTGGTAGATGAAGGGAATGCTGTAGATATAGTATATCTTGATTTCAGTAAGGCCTTTGACAAGGTTCCCCATGACATTCTTGCAAACAAGCTGGTAAAATGTGGGCTTGACAAAGTAACTGTTACATGTATTTGTAATTGGCTGACTGGCTGAACACAAAGGGTGCTCAACAATGGCTCCTTTTCAACATGGAAAGAAGTGACCAGTGGGGTGCCACAGGGCTTGGTCCTGGGCCCAGTGCTATTCAACATCTTTATCAATGACTTGGATGACGGTATTGGGGGTATAGTTATCAAATTTGCAGACGACACCAAATTGAGAGGAGTAGCTAATACCCCAGAAGACAGGATCAAAATTCAAAATGACTTGAACAGACTAGAAAGCTGGGCCAAAGCTAACAAAATGAAATTCAACATGGAGAAATGTAAAGTACTGCACTTAGGGCGGAAAAATGAAAAGCACAGATATACAATGGGGGACACCTGGCTGAACGAGACTACGTGTGAAAGGGATCTAGGAGTCCAGGTAGACCACAAGTTAAACATGAGTCAGCAGTGTGATGCAACTGCTAAAAAGGCCAATGCAATTTTAGGCTGCATCAATAGAAGTATAGTGTCTAAATCAAGAGAAGTAATAGTGCCACTCTATTCTGCTTTGGTCAGGCCCCACCTGGAATACTGTGTCCAGTTCTGGGCACCACAGTTCAAAAAGGATGTGGAGAAACTGGAGCGTGTCCAAAGGAGGGCAACTAAAATGGTGAAGGGTCTGGAAACCAAGCCCTATGAGGAACGACTTAGGAAACTGGGGATGTTTAGCCTGGGGAAGAGAAGGTTAAGAGGTGATAAGATAGCCTTGCTTAAATATTTAAAAGGATGTAATATTGAGGGGCGAACAAGCTTCTTTTCTGCAGCCCCAGAAACTAGGACCCGGAACAATGGGTGCAAGCTCCAGGAAAAGAGATTCCACCTCAACATTAGGAGGAACTTCCTGACAGTAAGGGCTGTGCGACAGTGGAACACACTCCCTTGGAGAGTGGTGGAGTCTCCTTCCTTGGAGGTCTTTAAGCAGAGGCTGGATGGCCATCTGTCGGGGATGCTTTGATTGGGAGTTCCTGCATGGCAGGGGGTTGGACTGGATGGCCCTTGTGGTCTCTTCCAACTCTATGATTCTATGATTCAATGAGAGATGCAGGTTCCCCCTAATTTAAATATTCATCTCTTTACTACATGCTGTTAAATGGCTATGCTAAACTTAACACCTATTTTAGAATGTTACATGCAAATCCCTATAATTAAAATCACAAAATCACAGAATGTAGAAAGGACCACAACTGCCATCTAGTAAACTTTTTCCAGTGCAGGAACCTGACAGTTAAAACCTTCCTGGCAGAAGGCCATGCAATCTTCAGAGGCAGTCTGCTCTAGTGTTAAAAAGCTCTTATTGACTTAAAGTTCTTACTAATGTATAGTCAGAATCTCCTTTCTTGTAATTTGAATTCATTGATTCAGATCCTACAACGGTTGCTTCATTTTTCATGTCACAGTTCTTCAAATATTTGAAAACAGCTACCATGTCATCTCAATCACCTCTTCTCCAGGCTCCATATACTCAACTCACTCAACTGTACTTTACAGTTATCCTTCTCTAGATACATTTCAGCCTGTTGACAGCTTTCTGAAACTGATCACTTATATGCTTTAATGGTTTCTGATGGAGAGAGGGATTATATGTAAACCAATAGTGGTATTCTGTCATTTTCCATTTTCAGTCAGTCCTATGGTAGTTCTGGGTACTAGTCTTGCCTTGCTGGTTTGTTTGTTTTCACCTTGTTAGGTATGTATTTTAGTTTGACATATCAATGTCAGTTTAGCATCTCTTTCATGTGGGAGGGGTAAGCAGTTGTAGCGCTTTGAATATTTATTCCCTTGATCTGGACAATACACTTCAGTTGACACAGCCTAGTACTGCATTAACATTTTTGATGCAACATTATACTGTTGACTGGAGGTCTGCTAAGAAGATCCTTTTCACATGTACTAATGCCAAACCAGATGTCTTCCATTTTACATGTGTACATCTGATTATCCCCCCTGCCTAAACATATAATTTTATATTAATCCCATCTGAATTCATTTGGGCACATTTATCCAGTTTGTTAACATTATCTTACAATCTGAGGCCCTTTCACACTACACAATTATAGCACTATGGTTCTACCTTAAGTGAATTCCATATTGCAAACCCCAGGATTCCATAGGAGGTTGCCATGGAAGTTACAGTTGAATCATGGCAATATAATTGTGCAGCATGAAAGGAGCCCTGATCTTGTTTTTTGAAATAAAAGCTTCAGCAACTAATTTGGTTGGTGCCATCTGCAGTTTTGACAAGCATTCTATATAATTACCTTTATCCAAGTCATTGATAAAGACACTGACTAAAACTGGGTCCATGACATAACCCTGCAACATTCCACTCATCACTTCTCTCTAGTACATTGGTGAGAATGCCTTGTTTTGTTCCATCAACAGCCTACACATCCACATAACAGTAGCACTATCTAGCCCACATTTTATCAGCTGGTTCCCACAAATCTCATGGGACATATTGTCAAAAAACATACTAAAATCAACAGACAGTGCACCTGTATCATTACCATGGTCTACTAGCTTGTAACAATATCGGGGGGGGGGGGGAACCACCCGCAAACCCTCCAAAAATCCATGTTGGCTCCTCACAATCACAGTATTGTTTTCTAAGAGCTCACAGAGTTCATCATCCAATTAGTACAGAACATGGCAGCCAGGTTGGTCACCAGAAAATCTAGGAGTGACCACATAACACCTATTTTGAAATCACTTCACTGGCTGCCTATTGCTTTCCGGACGTGTTACAAGGTGTTGGCTATCACCTTTAGTGCCCTACATGGCTTGGGTCCAACTTACTTAAGAGATTGCCTACTTCCATATAATCCACCCCGTACCCTCAGGTCCTCTGGTAGGAATCTATGCAGCCTATAAAGACCAGATTAACTGCAACCTCCCAGAGGACTTTTTCTGCTATCACTTCCAGACTGTGGAATGGCTTACCAGAGGAGATCTGTCAGCTTACCAACTTAGCTTCAAAAAAGCTGTCAAGACAGATCTCTTCTGGCAGGCCTTTCCTGAACAGAATCCTTCAGCTATAAACAAACCCCCTTACACTTGTATTATGCTACCTTTCTGTCCAATAGACCATTTGCTATTAATAGATTTTAACAGACTATATTTTTTAAACTGTGCTAAGTTTAATTCTTTTTTTAAGGGGGGTAAGATATATTATCACGTATTGTTATTATGTATTGTATTGGTTTGTTCTAACATGTAAGTCGCTTTGATTGCTATTATAGTAGAAAAGTGGGATACAAATTAAAGTTTCATTTATTTTATTTTATTTATTTTATTTATTATCATCCATTCCATAACCTTTCCCAGTGTTCCCATCAAGCTCAGGCTCAGTTACATATGTATGCATATAGACACCTTATAACTTCAGGTCAGAATTATACAGTAAAGAATTACACAGTAAATTCATATCTATTAGCTACTGAGGTATTCAAAAAACTCACATTCATCTCATCATAATAGCACAAGACTGGATGGGGAAATCAGCATGTGGAAGGAGAAAGCTTAACCCTCCTCTTCCTGCCAATTCAAACATATAGCCATGTTAGTCTGTAGAATCAGTATGTAGACAGATATTTTAGCACCTTTGATACTAACTGAAAGAAAGAAGTTGGCAGCATGAGCTTTCATAAACTTCAGTCTACTTCCTCAGATGCATTTAGATTCTTTCTGCCAATTATCATCCACCCATATATTTTATTGTATTTCTCTTTCAGTTGTGACTGAAATAAATTTAACAAGGGCACCTGTGAAGGAATAACTGAAGATGTAAGTATATGATATAAGAAGATATAAGTATATGAAGATAAGAAAACAGGGAAAGGTTAAGTACCCTCTCTGATACAACAATGTTGATACAACCCACCATTCCCACACTTTCATGTAGATTTGGGAGCTTATCTTTTTAAAGGTAAAACATAGAGTGCATCTAATTGTAGAAATAATGCAGTTTGATACCACTTTAACTGTCAAGGCTCTATGCTACAGGATCTTGGGATCAGTTGTTTTATGAGAAACTAGTACTTTTTCACAGAGGAGGCTAAAGATCCTGCAAAACTGCAAATTCCAGGATTCCATAATACTTAGTGTCAAACTGCATTATTTCTACAGTGTAGATGCATCCTCAGTTGCCTTACTTTGAGAGCAATGGTACTGTATTTATTTGCAATTAGTTTATTTGCAACTAATTTGATTCACTACTCATGACTAATGTTAGATGGATCGGAGCTATGGCAAAGAAACATCTTGGAAAAAGATGAGGACATATTCTACATATTGAAATAAATCTTTACCTGTGAGCAAGTTATGTTACTTTTTTATTAACATGACAATAACAATGAATTAATAAGGGGTTTAAGTAAAGTAATATTAATTAGAAACAGCAAGCTGGGATATACTATGCTGCACATATTACTTTAATAATTGAAAAACCATGCACACTGATAGAGATACAGTAGGATACTGAGGGTCACATTTACAAGTAGCATAAATCCATGCTTTGACATTCTTATCAGTCAGCTGATGGTCTGACCTTGAGACATAAAACTGCTTTGCAACAAGAAATGAACAGTAACAGTTGAACAAATGGGGCTGCTCACCTGGTTGTAAGGGGGGAAAGACGAATTATGCTTGTGCTTGATATTTAATTTAATTAAGTGTTGTTGTTTTTAAAATCCAAAGCAAAATCAGTTCAAGTGATAACATTATTTGATAGAAGGGGCAGCACTGGTTTAACCCATAAATTAATATACTCTATCAACTAACCAAGCACAAAAATGAAACTAGGTCTCTTAAAGTTACTCTTCCTGACCCCATACTCAGATTATCAACAAAGAATGTTTCTCTTCAGTTGTCACTGTAAAAATATTAACCCAGTAACATAGATGTCCCCTACTTCCAGCACACAGCCTTTGGGCAATTGCACAGGCTTTGGATTGCTGAGCTTAACCTTTTAAAATTAAAGTAGTCACAATTCAGTATTATTAGTGTCTAACGTGCTTCATATCTATTAGCTACTGAGGTATTGCCCTAGGCTCCATAATCTCTTCCTAGCCATTAAATGGGATTTCTTCCACACTAGAGAGAACTGTGGCTCTGATATTAAATATACCCAATAGATAGTAGAACTCCCTCCAACTTTCCCTTGATCATCTTCTGCCTGGGTTATCCAATGTATAAATGTCAACTTCTACCTCAGGGCTATTTTTAAATTTTTTTTAATGCGTGTGCTGTAGGTTTTTGAAACACTGTCTTAGACTGAAACCTTCCTAACTTTATATCACCCACACAGAGAAAGTGTGTGGATGAGCATGTATGAACTCTCTAACTTGAGGTTTTTCAGGAAATGATGGGAAAGGTGAGGTGCAGTTAGGTGAACCAGAATGCCATTTTATGTTTAAGAAAGAAAAGAAGAAAAATCTGTTTCTTATACTTTCTCCAAACTCAGTTGTTCCCAACTTCAAGTAGGATCATGCAAGAGCCTTAAATCTAATTCAAAAACCGGCAGCAACATATCCTGTGTCTTTGCTCCAGTAAACACGAAACTCAGCTCTCCTAAGGTAGCTGTGACTTGTAAATAACAACTTCAACCATATTTCACACACACACCTGTAAATGAAAGTCAAATCATATTCAATAGATTTAAATAACTTTGGCTCCAATGCAACAGCATTTTCACTAGAGGCCTGGAGAAGCCAATGCCCAGCAAGATTGCTGACCCATATATTCCAATTTAGTTCAGGATATAAGAATACCTTTTAGGCTACAGGACTGCAGGCACTCTTTGCACAGGGCTGCAGAAAGAAAACTTTTTAAAGAAAAAAAAAACTACATGTTTTGTTCACTGTATAGTATTCATACAATTAAAGAATTCTTGTAAACACCATTTGGGATGAATATGCCCTTAACATCCTGCATGAGATTTTATTGAACTGAACTTTTAGTTATGGGTGCTGTTTTTAATGTATACAGCTCCCCCTTCTGGAAGAAAAGGAGAATAAATAATGGCTACTTAGAATTCTCATTACTTATTATGGAAAGACTTGATGAAATAATTCATCCCATGCATTACACAAAATCAATATGAAGAGTAGAAAATGGGCACATTTCCCCTAAATATTTTATTATGCTGTTATGATGATTCTTAAAAGTCATTAACATGAAAATAAAACGGAAGGTTATAAAAAGCCTAGAAAGAAACTGAACTGAATTTGTTTGATTGCAAAGAGAAAAGACTATAGTTTCTGGACATAAATGACTGTGCCTGTTACTCAAATACCCCAAATATTTTTGGTAACCCTGGGATAGCTTGTATTTAAACATAAAAACCATTTTTTTTAGTTTACTAGGAAAAAAAAACATTAAAGATATATGCTGAAATTCAAATATAGGCAGCAAAGCACATAATTGTACTAAAGTGAATACGGGTGGAGCATCGCTTATCCAAAATGCTTGGGATCAAAAGTGTTTTGGATTTTGGAATTTATTTATTTTTTTATTTTGGAAGATGGGACCCAAGTCTAAACACAAAATTCATTTATTTTTCATATGCATCTTATACACAGAGCATGAAGATAATTTGATACATTTTTTTAAAAAAATGCATGAAACAAAGTTTATATATACTGAACCACCAAAAAGCAAATGTGTCACTATCTCAACCACTCATGAAAAAAGTCTGATTTTTGGAATATTTCAGATTTTGGAAATCCACATAAAAGAGACTCAGCCTGTTTTTAGAGAAAATGTTAACATCAAGATTACAAAGCTCAAAACTAAAGAATATTACAAGCCAGATATATTCACAATACCCTTGTATATAAATAAAGAAGATGACTGGCTCTGCAAAAACAGCTTACATAAACAAGTTGTAAATGAGAGCGTGGAATCTATTAAGTTAGAAAAACATTATTTTTAAAGTGTCCTGTGAAGAAACTCTAAAACACTTCTGAATGCAAACACAATAGGTACAAATACTCAACTGAACATTTGCAGTGCATTTTCATTTTAGAAATACTCTGAAAGAGGCACCACAACAGTGGAAAGCATCACAGCAGGCGTGTCAATACTTTAATCCTAAACACAGTTGACAATTTAAGGACTATAAAAATGAATTATAAGTATTTCAGTAAATTCAAAGTGTATCTGATTCTATATGAAATTCTGAGGAAGAATGTCCCTAAAGCTGCATCTGCATGGCAGAAATAACACAGTATGGAATTCTTTATGCTATAGAATTCTGGGATGTGTGTGTGTGTGTGTGTGTGTGTGTAGCCTTTTCTGGTGCTACAACAAATGACAAATCCTAGGATTCTAAACACTGGGCATGGCAGTTAGAGTGGTATCAAACTGGATCATTTCTGCAGTGCAGATGCAGCCTGTGATATTCAAAGGTAGACACTTTTATTTTCAGTCAAAGAGTTAAAGCTACAATTGTGTGTATTTTGAAAAGTCATTGCCAAGCTGCATGTTTATGATTAAAAATCCACCCTGTTTTGCAATTAAAAATTTCTTCTACTTCAGAGTAAATCTCATAAGACTAAAATTTAACAGCAACTTGAAAAGGTGTCAGTTTAATATACTGGTGTTTTCCTAAAAACCTATGGAATTGCTCCTCTGATAAAATTATGAGTTTGCTTGTCAAGGAGATTGAGAACAGAGGTGAACAATTCATCCTCAGGTACAACTGCAAAATATACAGACATCTTTCTAAGCAAAAACAACTAGGCACAAAAACAGAAGGAATGCCTGTAATACCCCATGATGATCCCCCACATCACATCTGTTGGCCTGACCTCCAACCTAATTTGTTTTTCATTTGTTCGGATTTTGAAACCTAATCCATGATTAACCTTCACAAAAAAGGATTTGTAGGCTCCTTATGCACACCTATGTAAGTACACCTATATACAGAGAAAATAAGGGAAAGACAGGGGAAAAAATGTATTAGTAAAATGCAAGACATTTGCCTGAATATGTAATTCTTTATTAAAGTCACAATTACTACAAACTAATTCAAATACATTACATGTTGGCATCTTCTTTTTAAAGAAAGGGATAATTTGGCCTTTTGTATCTCATCTTTTAACACTTCATTTACTGCTAAACAACGTCTATTTCCAAATGACCCCAATGCTTCTGCATCAACAGACTTTCCAGTTGCCCTAGGCAATTGCACAGATTTATCTCTTCTGTGATTTTTTTTAAAAAAAAGTGCTTCCAAGCTGGAGGGAGGCATACTGTGCTCCCATGTGTAAAACAGCTATTTCAAAAGCATGCATGTAACTCCCACTCGCCCAGTAAAGACCCAGCATGCTGCGGATAGAATGCACTGGGTTTCCCACAGCCAACTGTGCCGAGTTCAGATGCACTCCCTGCCAGATGATTAATGGAGCAGCATTAATGTCAGAAGAGGCTGCAGTCACACTGGGTAGCAAGGGGGATGGAGCTGTGTCACAACGACAATGAGAACTAGACAGACATTAGGGGGAGAAGGTTAAACAAGAAAATCTTCTATGACAATTCTAAGTGCTTTGCCCATATTGTGGTGCTCTGGAATATTCAACCTCTAACATCGTAAGACAGTCTTCTGCATTAATACGACACATGATCTTTCTTTTGCTCAGAGCTTTCCTCCCTACACACTTCAGAGACCCAGAAGAATTGATACAGTCTGTGAAGGCTGACCTAATGACAGTGTGCCTCCATAAAATTAAATGCCAATATTAAAATAATCAAAATAAAGGGAGAGGTTTTGTGGTGTCTTATACTTTTAAAAAAATCATTTTATTATATGAGTGAGAATATTGAACTTGTGTTGTTGTTTTTAATAGCCATGATTATGATTGCTTTGAAATCTAATAATAGTTTAATTATATTTTTAATCTTTTATATGATCTGCATTTTTAAGTTGGTTCCATTTTAACATTTGTAAGCCAACTTGAGTCCAAACCAGGGAAAGGTGGGATGGTATCATTATCATTATCACCATTATCATTATTCAACATCCTAAAGCTTGATGGGTAGTCCTGAGCCTAATCCAGCCTACCTCACAGGAAATTCAGAAATAACACAAATCAAACAAACATAATTCACTTGTCTTGAGTGAGGAATCCAACAAGAAAATCTGTCAAGTCAGAAATCTTGGGTTGTACAATATGAAGCACATCTTGCTTACTTCAGATACACTAAAGCTTTGTCAAATTCTTTGTCTGGTGCTCTGCTTGGTATGTGCTGTTCTGATGATACCATGAAGTTCAGATGTCAGTGGCAGCAGCACTTCTGGCAGCTTCCACCCTGCCAAGGCAGGAGAAGAAGGGCACTTCAAAAACACTTGATCTCACAGGATCCACACTTTCAAAAGAAATCTTTGCCCAGGCGAGGAGAAAACTAGCCTCTCCAGAGCCCAATGCACAGAAAAGGCAGGGACAAATAGATTTTGGGTGCCAAGGGCCATCTCTTGTGTCTGCATGCATGTAGGAACAGCTTCACACACTCACATGCACATGTGAATAAATTGATGGTGCTAAATAAATAGGTAGGGGCATAGAGGTAAGTGGATGGGTACATAGTAGTCTGTTGGGGTGCAGCAAACAGATTTATATGTGGGCTCAGCTTTAACTAGCTCCATCACCACTAACTTTGGCCCAGACGGTATAATACACAAAAAAAAATTCTTCACGGGAATACAACCTTTCGATGTGTGTGTGTGTGTGTGTGTACAACTACAGCAGGGGTGGTGAATGCCAAGATTGTTCAGGGTATAAAAAATGACTCCATAAATTCAGTCAAATGGTTTTGAGCCTACTGAAAGTGCCTGGGATAGGAGCAGGGGACTGGCCCAGCAATCCCACTCTTCCTATAACACGTATCTTCAGTCTACACCATGCAATCTCATTTTCCCTGCCTAACTTCTGTTAAATGGACTCCTAAAATTAATCTCTGGAGAGATGGGGAGTCCCATAAACAGTGATGCCTATATGATTTCTTGCTTAACTGTGCTGCGTTGGTAATTATGCAATCCTCCAGTGACTTTTCAGAGCAAACAGCGATGTATGAACCGCCTTGGGTCCCTTTCTGGGGAAAAGGTGGCCTAAAAATGAAATAAACAAACAAAGAAGGGCCGAGGGATCAGTTGAACAAGCAACATTCCACTCTTGTATGGTCTCAAACCTATTTACCTACCCTATCATTGCATAGCTCATCATTGCATAGCCCATGAGCCCATAGCCCATGAGAAATTCACTCATGAGAAATTCTTTGTTTTCTCTCCTAATTCTTGTCAACTCTGAAGCAACAATCTCAGATTAGTGACATGTTGTGGCAATTTTCTGAAAGAGTGTAATAACTGCTCTATGGACACATTCTTCTTTGTGTATGTTTTTTCGGTGAGGCTACTGAGTGGATTCATGACAAAGTCATGAGATTAATGGGTGCAAAGAATCTTGATATAAATTAACTGGAGCAAATCAAATAGCATGTAGCAAATAGCATGCATCTTTTCTGTATACCAGGCCAGCAAGTCAGTGAATAATTTGTAAGGGCACAAGATTATAAGAACATCACCATGGACAGGATTATCCAGTGTTTTAATCTATTTAACTTGAAGAGTTTATATTTCTTTTTGGTAGATAAATAAGTAGGTTCAGTTTTCATATAAAACTTCTCTTCCTTCCATTATCTCTCCCAAGACCCCAAAGAAGTAGCATCCCAAATGGGACACCACAATTTATTGTGGGGTTCTTTGGTGGCTCAGACCTTCTTCTTTCTTCTTTTAAGCATTATATGCTATGGGGGGGGGGGCACAGAAATTATGGTACAGCAGTGATAGGAATGATCACTCTGAAATTCATTAATATAACTTGGTTTCCCATTATTAGCACCATCTGAGCCTGTTGAAGGTCTTAACCAGGGCTTTAATTTTTCCCAAGAGGGCTTTAAATTAATTAGTGGTTTACATGCTAACAAAGAATCTGATACATTCATAAATCAATCTAATGCTGAAGGATTACAAAAAGGGAGGGAACCAATTCAGATGGGACCTCATATTCAGTTAACATGGTGTGCTTCTACAAAAGGGTGCAGGTGTGAATTAGATGGATACAGAGAAGACGCCACGATAATCACTTTGTATCACTTAAACCCACAGCAGGGAACACAGCAAATAAAGGCTTATGGCCCACCCTTAGTGAAATCTATGACAACATGAAAGGCAGTTCCATACAAATGACTCCACTTTAACCTTCATAAACAGATAGCTTGAATCCCATAATTTATGCTACAGGGCACAGAATAAAGACGATGTAATAAGAGTTAATATTGCTAAGACTCAGGAGTGGGCCTGTATGTATGTGCAGAGTAGGGATCCAACAACACAACTTGTGCTTGAGTTTGTATCATTACAAACTCATGAATGTGTCTCTATATTGGGTTATATTCAATGAAGATGATATCATCATCACCATCCCACTACAAACTTCAATAAAGTGGCCAGTTACAGCATTAGCATTAGCAGCTACTCAATAGATGATTGAATGAGGTAAGTTTTCATTTCAAGTGACAATAAAGCACATTTAAGTATCTGCTGAACTGCTGACAATGAATTCAGCAATTCCAAGGGCACACCTATACTGTAACCAAAGTAACTTAATAGCCGTTATGTGAGAATTCAAGGGAAAGTACTTTTGTATATCTCTTAAAATAGCTTAAGAGGCATCATCCTTTGGAGAAAACCATGGCAACTGAAGACAAGAAGTGCTAGATTTTTAGCCCTCTTGTGTGTTCCCCACTTTTTTTTAAAGGAAAAAAAAATCATGTTTTTTGTCTGTTAATCATAGAACCCCCTGTCTGAATGAACTAAACACAAAGCAGAGAACTAACCTCAGATTCCAATCCAATAGAGAGGTGCAACTTACATTCCAGATAGATATGGGCACATTTTGCATTTCTGATGAACAGTCCATTTGGGACACCCATGATCTTAAAAAGCTCTACAAACTGATTTCTACTATTTTTTTTAAAGAAAGCTTGTGTTGAGGCTGCTCCTGCAGAATCCTTCTCTTCAGACATTTATTCTGCCTTCCTGAGAGTGTAACTGGTTTTTGAAACACAGGGAAGGGCTGCCATCAAGGGCTGATGGTCCAGAATGCAGAAACCAAACTTCCACTGGCTGCCACCTGGTTTCTAAGTGCTAGCTTCATACCATAAATCCTTATATGACCTTGGCCTTGGTTACCTGAAGGAACATTTCCTTCCATCTGTTCCACCCTATGATTTCAGGTCACCTGAGGAGGCTGTGTTCCATAAGATGATGCTGAAGATTAGAGCTTCTTTTTCCTGGCAATGCACTCAGAACAGCTTATAAAACAGGAATACAACACACACAAAAGATATACATGTAAATATAAAATCACATGAGTACCATTAAAAATGCATTTAAAAATAAATCCAAATATATTGTAACGAAAATCAACAAACCATATATAATCACCAGTTTGCAGGAAAGCTAACCTAGACATGGTGGAATAAGTTTTCTTAAGCATAACTTGTACTGACTGATCCCCCAAAAAAGACAACTAATGAATACTCCCTCAGTAAAGGTATCACTGCCAAGATGTTTCCCATAATGAGTCATTCAATGCACATGGCTTCACATTTTCCCTGGATGTCACCTTTGTACCTTAAACTCTTGCATGATGTCTGCTACTATTAGTGTAAACATGCATTTTATTTGACACATCTGTTAAGCCAACAGTTCAATGACAACCACTTCAAAGGACAATGCTTTCATAGCAGTATTTACTTTTCTTTCTTAACTGTTATACTGCCTAGCTACTTCCTGCTGTACTACCTGTGATGGGGCATGACAGTGTCATCATAACCCTTATATGGCTTGGCTGCAGATCAAACACTAACTGGGAGACAGACAAGGAGTCCTGTGTTCAAGAAAGTAATTCTGCACAGAATATTTATTTATCCTGAAAATGCAACCATATAAACTATGTATTGCTTATTTGTTATTTATCTGTTAAGCCTGTACCTCACATTTTATCTAACAAATGGCACTCAAAGCTGCTAACAGTGGCAAAACTAAATACAAACAAACACAATTAAATAATTCTAACAGATGGAACACATATCATTAAAAAAAAATGGGGGGAACCCTCCACCCAGGTAGGCCACCATCTCTCAACAACAATCTCCACTTAGATTCCAAAGGTCTGTATGAATAAAAATTGTCTATGCCTTGTCACTGTCCCAATGTCAATGTCACCTCAGTGTCACTCAGGAAGATGAGTGGGCTGAGCCTGGTGCTGCCAACCAAAGAGCTCGACCATGTTCAGGATATCAAATCAGTCCCCAGACTCTCACCACAAAATCTTCTTTCCCAGAGACAGAGGAGCCAAATGCCTCCTGCTCTACCACCCTGACCCCAACAGCAAAGGGACTGATGCATCAGTTCACCTGTGTTTGGAAGAGTGAGGGGGGAAGCAGACGGCACAAAGCGCCATCTTCAGGGCAAGGAAGGGGAGGGGTAGCCACATGCTGGGCGCCCCAACCCCTTCCTGAAGGCATTGTCGGAGCGCCGGACCCTCCGCACGGCCGGCGCTCCGAGGATGCCTGTCCGCCGCAGCATCCGCACACGCTGCGGCGGAAGAGGCGCCGAAGGTGCGCCGGCAGCCTTTTGCAGCACACCTTCGCCGTCTTGTGGAAGGAGCGCTATTTATCCTGAAAATGCAACCATATAAGGTCTCTGGGCCACTGGGCCACCTATGGTGTACAAACAAGAGCTACTTAAACAGACTGGGAAAAATATCTTAGTGAAAAATCTGTTCTGACAAAAATATGTATCTTCATTTTTTATGGGTTTAATGAAGCTTTTTTTACATATTTTTTCAGAATGGATTTTCCTCTCCAATATTTTCCCCAGTTTGTTTATATCTTTTATTATTTGACTGTATTTTGTAATGTATCAATTTTCTTGTGAATATTTAGGAACTTAATCGTTTTTTACAATATTTTATTATCAATAATGGATGTACTTTATATAGTCCACTTTTTGACACTTAAACAAAGTTTAACTACACAGTTGTTAGTTCTGTTCTTTTTCTTGTTATTATGCTTTGAGGTTGAGGTCAGGAACTAGAGTGGAACTAGTCTGTCTTAGAGGGGCAGGTCGCTAAGGGGGGAAGCAGACTAGCGGTACGGGGCCGCCCTGGGAAGGTGCGCCATGGGACCGAGGCATCCCCACGCCTCGATCCTGCGGCGCACTTTCGCCGCCCCTGAAAGGAGCGCTAAAATAGCGCTCCTTTCACAAGTCAGCGAAAGTGCGCCTCAAAAGCTTGCGGCACACTTTCGCTGACTTTTCTGCTGCAGCGTGTCCGGATGCTGCGGCAGGAGGTTGCCCTCGGAGCGCTGGTCGTGCGGAGGGCCGGCGGCTCCGAGGACGACCTCGGGAGGAGGAAGGGGAGCCGTGCGTGCAGCTACCCCTCCTGTTCCCTGCCTCCAGGATGGCTTTTTAAACTGTCTGCTGAGGCCCTAAGAGTTTCCAAGATAAAAGCCTGGATGAATTGTTCAAATCAAAAACTACTGTACCTTGCCTAAACTGATTGATTTGAGCCTCTGTGTCCCCCACAAAAAATCTTAGCAACTATCAATGCTTAGTCTTCTTTATAATACATAGCTTATCTTGTACCATCCCTTGCCTGCCATCATGAATTTTCTCCCTATTTTTATTTTCTATATAATGAAATATAAACATCTGCAATAAATGTTTTGAACAACACACCCTTCTTCTAAATCAGAGGTGGACAAAGTGTGATTTGTAGGCTCCATGTGGCCCCTACATCTCATTTTTGTGTTCCCTGAAGTCTGCTACCAGTTTCTCAAAGCCTTCAACTTTCCAAAATATTTTTTTAGATGCAGGTGTTTTTCACCTGAAAACCATAAGGAGAGCCCAAAAATGTGCAAAAACATCCTGACACAGAAAGCCCCCCCCTCCCTGAGCCAAATACCTTCATTTGCAATGTGAAGTCGAAGGCTTTCTAGCATTCATAGTTTTTGTGGGGTTTTCAGCCACACCTCCATGCCACCACAGATGCAAGTGAAACGTCAGGAATAAATTCTTCTGGAACATGGCCTCATAGCTCGAAAAACCCACCCAAAAAACCCCTTCCCAAAATATTTTTTAGATGTTTTGTGGCTCATTGCAATTTCATTATATAGTTCATTTTCATTTGTGTCCTCAAAATGGCATCAAAAAGTGATGCAAGATCACTTCCAATCAACATTTTTGAAAAAGACTCAGTGGTATTTCAGAGCACTTTTGTTGGGGAGGGGGGAAGTGCACCCCATGGGTGGTGGTTTGGAGGAGGGAAATTGGCCTCCTGCCCCCATGCAGTTGCCCACTACTGTTCTATGTGAGCAAATATCTAGTGGAGTCTACATCCTTTCTTTACATATGTATACCAGTAAAGGAGAATCTTAGGTTAGCAGGTGCTGGGATTTTTGTTTGGTTCATAGAATGGCATTATTTGAGCTGTTGACATTAAGCACATGGAATATCTTCAGAACCCAAGTCATAATGTCTTCCATATTATACATTACATCAGCAGTGGGAATGAGAGCTACCAACACCATACACAGCAGTATACAGCTACTCCTCCCTGAGGGCTATGTAACAGAGATTTGCTGAAGCCCGGCCTCACAAGTGGTTAAACTGTGAAAGGTGCTGGTTGCAATTAGCATCCTGCTGCCACAGCAGCTGCTGCTCCTGCAGCCTCTGCAAGAACTCTGTGAGCAGGATGCATGCATGCTGCTGCCACTCCACAGTATGACAATGAATGCAAGAATACAGCCCAGAAACAAGGCATCCTTATAGCTGTAACTGACCCAATCAGACACTCTGTTGTCACATCTAACATGACTCACATCCCCGTGTTTTCTTTTAAACATTATGGTTGGATTCAATACTTTCATTGTGTCAACAGAAAGACATGCTCACAAAAGATTCCTTCCATATGTGGAACCCTCCCTCCATTCACAAAAACAAAAAGATAGGACCCAGTCCCCTGGATTGAAGAACAACATATGTTTCACTTGTGTAAGAGAGAGAAGGGCACATAACATCTAAGGCAATTTACTCAACTCTGAGCCAAAGCTCATCTGGGAAGAAGAAAACTCAGATCCTTTTTTCATTGACAACTCCACAGTAGAATCATAATGCTTAATGCAGGGGTAGACAACCTAAGGCCCAGAGTCCGGATGCGGCCTCCTGAGGCCTTTGGACCGGTCCCAGGCCGGTCCTGCCACCGCCACCGCGCCCACCGCCCCCCGCCGCTGCCACCGCCGCCCGCCGTGATGATATTGATTGTTGTTATTACTTGTTCTTGGGGTTTTCTTGGCAAAATCTCCACAGGGGTTTTTCCATGGCTTTTCTGGGGCTGAGAGAGTGTGCATGCATTTTTCAAAAAAAATTTAAATTTTTATTTTTATGTTTGTTTGTTTGTTTGTTTGTTTTTGGTGCTTCGGTCCCCCAATTGTCTTAGGGACAGCAACCCGGCCCCCGGCTCAAAAAGGTTGCCTACCCCTGGCTTAATGGGACAAGGTAGCAGGATTGAAAGAATATACTGAAAGGGTGCATTATTTCTATACAACCATTGTGTTTGATACATTCCAACAGGATGAGTACTTTATTGTTCACAATGTACCATATATTTGTTGTTGTTGTTGTTGTTAACAGCCTTCGCGTTGATCTCAACCCATGCCAGCCCTATCGATGTGACATGTCCACCCCCCCCCCCCCCCCCCCCGTTCTCTGCTGCTCTGCCATTCCTGCAAACTAATATCCATGGTCTCTTTAATAAAGTCCATCCATCTAGCATGTGGCTTCTTCTCTTTCTACTTCCTTCTACTTCTACTTCTACTTCTACTTCTCTTTCTACTTCCTTCCACCTTTCCTATCATTATTGTCTTTTCATCATGATGGCTTCTCATGATGTGTCCAAAGTACGACAGTCTAATGGGGGATGCAGACCACCACTTTAGGCCGGCTTGAGGGTGGGGCTGGGGTGGGGCAACCACACACCAGCTGCTTTGACTCCACCCCAGCTCCACCCTGATGCTGCGTGCCCATCCGCATGAGGTGTGGTGTCAGGGCGCCCTCTTGGCGCAGCGTGCATTTGCCTGCTCTTTTGGGGGCAGCAAAAGGGAAGATGTGGTTGCCGTGGCCCTGATCCACCGCCCCTTACGGGCCATGTGCATTGGCCCTAAGTCTTATCATCTTGGCTTTTAGGGATATCTCTGGCTTGATCTGCTCTAGGACCCATTTGTTTGCCCTTTTGGTTGTTCATGGAATCCTCAGCACTCTTCTCCAGCACCACATCTCAAATGTGCTGATTTTCCTCCTATCTTCTTTCTTGACTGTCCAGCTCTCACATCCATCTGGTAATAGGGAATACGATGGCTTGTATGATTGTGACTTTTGTGCTGAGTTGTATGTCTTTGCATGTTAAGATCTTTTCTAGTTATTTCATAGCCACCCTACCCATACTTAATCTTTTCCTAATCTTCTGATCTACCATATATACTCAACTATAAATCAATTTCATGTATAAATCAAGGGCAGATTTGGGGATCAAAATTATGGATTTTACTGTATGGCTTGTGGATAAGTTGAGGGTAAAACGTAGAGGCATTTAACAATGGATGTAAAGCACAAAGCAAAGGAAAAACAATGGCAAAGAACTTACAAAACTCTGACAGGCATAACTGTTTGGGCTGTTTGTGCTGAAACTAAATGCTCGATGAAGAGTTTCTGGGCAGGCATTTTGAATGAGTGTTTAAATTTAAAAAAAAAAACACTTGGGAGAGTGTGTTTGTTCCTGAGGGAGTGGGGCTTCTCTGAGTCATATCTGTGAGTCACTAGGGGGTGGAGCTAACTGCCTAGCCCTATATAACTCCTCCCAGAGGGCTTTCGAGGCCAGTTCCTGCCAGGAAGAAGAAGGAAAGCAGTTTCTGGGAAGGCATTTTGAGTAGGTGAGTGTTTAATTTTTTTAAAAAAAAATACTTGGGATAAAATAGATAAAAAAGCTGCACTTTTCTTTATCGATGCCGAAAAAGCATTTGATAAAGTAAATTGGATATTTATGATAAAAGTTTTGGAAAAGATGGAAATGGGAGAAAACTTTCTAAATTGGATAAGTTATATTTATAAGAAACAACAGGCAGCTTTAATAATCAATGGTGAAGAAACAAAAAACTATTAAATATATAGAGGGGTTAGACAAGGATGTCCCTTGTCCCCCCTTCTATTTATTATTATGTTAGAATTATTAAATAATATAATTAGAAATAACCCAAAAATAGAAGGAGTTAAAATTAAAAAAGAAGAATTCAAACTGCGGGCTTTCGCAGATGATCTTTTAATATCCCTAGCTAATCCATTAGATAATATAGAGGAATTACAATATACTTTACAAGAATATAGTAAAGTGTCTGGATTAACTATAAATAAAGAAAAAACAAATGTCCTAACATTAAATTTGACTGAAGAAGAAAAACAAATACTTAAATGTAAAACAAATTTCCAGTGTGTAAAAAAAGTAAAATATTTAGGGATAAATATAACAACGAAAAATAACTGGCTCCGTAGATGATGCCACCAAGAACGATTTGGATTCTTGGATCATGGGCTGTGGTTCCATGAGGATGGACTTCTGTTAAGAGATGAGCTGCATCTCACACCAGTTGGCAGAAACATTTTTTTGCCAATAGTCTCAAACATTTGATCAGGAGGGCTTTAAACTGAGTCATGTTGGGAAGGGAGATAGTTTCTTGGAAGGTATCTTGGAAGGCAAGGAGTACATCATGGCCTGGAGATAATAGTCAAAGTGTTTTAGAGGGAACAAGGCAAATGATGCAAGGGCCCAACAGTGGGAAGCAAAAAACTTCATATAGGCAGCAAGTGGGAGAACCCATGCTCTTAGATGTCTCTACAATAATGCACGGAGCATGGAAAATAAACAAGATGAACTTGAACTCCTAGGACAACAAAGCAAATACAATATAATAGGTATCACTGAAACTTGGTGGGATGAGTCTCATGATTGGAATGTAGAAATACAGGGATATAACCTTTTCAAGAGAAACAGATCAAACAGGAAAGGAGGAGGAATAGCATTGTATGTCAGGGATATTTACACCAGTGAAGAAATCCAGGACATCAATCCTGGAAGCCAGGTGGAGAGCATCTGGATAAAAATTAAAGGAGAGGGAAACAATAGGGATGTTATTGTGGGAGTCTACTACAGGCTCCCGACTCAGGCAGAGAAATTGGATGATGCCTTTCTAGAACAGATGACCACACACCCAGAAAGGAGAAATATAGTAGTGATGGGTGACTTCAACTATCCTGATATTTGCTGGAATTCAAACTCAGCAAAATCCTCAAGGTCTAGCAAATTTCTCACTTGCCTTGAAGACAATTTCATTGTCCAAAAGGTGGAAGAAGCAACAAGGGAGTCAACTATTTTGGATCTGATCCTAACTAACAGGGAAGACCTAGTTAATGGGGTGTAAGTGGTTGGATCCTTAGGTGGAGTGATCATGTTCTCCTGGAGTTTATTATACAGTGGAAAGGAGAAGCCAGGCATAGTCAGACATGCATTCTAGACTTTAGGAAAGCTGATTTTACTAAACTTACAGAAATACTGGGGGTGATCCCATGGTCTGGAATACTAAAAAAGAAAGGAGTTCAAGACGGATGGGAGTTTCTCAAAAGGGAGATACTGAAGGCACAATTTCAAACAGTTCCAATGAGGAAGAAAAATGGGAGGTGTCTGAAGAAACCTGGATGGATGACTAAGGAACTTTCAACTGAACTAAGTTTTAAATGGAACATGTATAAGAAATGGAAAAATTGGGAAATCATCAAAGAAGAATTCAAACAAATAGCTTGCACGTGTAGGGGTAAAGTCAGAAAAGCTAAAGCGCAGAATGAACTCAGACTTGCTAGAAAGGTTAAGAACAATAAAAAGGGCTTTTTTGGGTATGTCCACCACAAAAGGAAGAAGAAGGAAATGGTAGGTGTCGAGAAGATGGCAAAAAGTTAACAGGGCACAGAGAAAAGACAGAATTACTCAACACCTTCTTTGCTTCAGTCTTCTCAGAAAAGGCAAAGGGTGCTCAACCTGAGGATAATGGAGCAGAGGACAGAATAGGAGAATTTCAGCACAGAATAAGTAAAGAGATAGTACAGGAATACCTGGTTAATCTAAATGAATGTAAGTCTCCAGGACCAGATGAATTACATCCAAGGATATTAAAAGAACTGGCAAATGTAATCTCGGAGCCACTGGTAATAATCTTTGAGAACTCCTGGAGAACAGGAGAAGTCCCAGCAGACTGGAGGAGGACAAACATTGTCCCCCATCTTCAAAAAGGTTAGTTAGTCTGACATCAATACCGGGAAAGATTCTAGAGCAGTTCATTAAACCGAGAATCTGTGAACATTTAAAAGGGAATTCCATAATCACTAAAAGTCAACATGGGTTTCTCAAAAACATGTCATGCCAGATTAATATGATCTCTTTTTTTGATAAAATTACCAGCTTGGTAGATGAAGGGAATGAGGTACACATAGCATATCTTGATTTCAGTAAGGCTTTTGACAAGGTCCCCTATTATATTCTTGCAAACAAGCTAGCAAAATGTGGGCTAGACAATACAACTGTTAGGTGGATTAGTAATTGGTTGACTGATCGAACCCAAAAGGTGCTCAGCAATGGCTCCTCTTCATCCTGGAGAGAAGTGACCAGTGGGGTGCCACAGGGTTCTCTCCTGGGCCCAGTGCTATTCAACATCTTTATCAATGACTTGGATGAAAGAATAGGGGCATGCTTCTCAAATTTGTAGATGACACGAAATTAGGAAGAATAGCTAATACCCCAGAAGACAGGATGAAAATTCAAAATGAATTTAATACAGGGGTAGGCAACCTTTCCCCTTTTAGGGCCGAGGGACTTCATGCCAGACTAATCTGATCTCTTTTTTTGATCAAATTACCAGCTTGGTAGATGAAGGGAATGAGGTACACATAGCATATCTTGGTTTGATTTGTTTTTGGGGGGTGAGTGGGGGTGGGAATGAGGGATGGGATCTGATTTGATGTGACTTGTTTTGATATTTTGAATACTGTACGCCGCCCCGATTGCTTGGCAGAGGGGCAGGATATAAATAAAAATTATTATTATTATTATTATTATTATTATTATTATTATTATTATTATTATTATTATTGCCTATTGCTGCCTTAATAGATTAGAAAGCTGGGCCAAAGCTAACAAAATGAATTTCATCACAGAGAAATGTAAGGTACTGCATTTGTAGTAAAAAAATGAAATCCATAGATATAAGATGGGGAACACCTGGCTTAATGAGACTACGTGTGAAAGAGATATAGTAGACCACAAGTTGAACATGAGACAACAGTGTGATGCAGCAGCTAAAAAGGCCAATGCAATTTTAGTCTGCATTAATAGAAGTATAGTATCTAGATCAAGGGAAGTAATAGTGCCACTGTATTCTGCTTTGGTCAGGTCCCACCTGGAATACCGTGTCCAGTTCTGGGCACCACAGTTCAAAAATGATGTTGAAAACTGGACCGTGTCCAGAGGAGGGTGACTAAAATGGTGAAGGGTCTGGAAACCATGCCCCATGAGGAATGACTTAGGGAACTGGGTATGTTTAGCCCAGAGAAGAGACAGTTAAGAGGTGATATGATAGCCCTGTTTAAATATTTGAAGGGATGTCATATTGAGGAAGGAGCTAGCTAGTTTTCTGCTGCTTCAGAGAACAGGACCTGGAACAACGAACACAAGCTCCAGGAAAAGAGATTCCTCCTGAACATTAGGAGGAACTTCCTGACAGTGAGAGCAGTTCGACAGTGGAACACACTCCCTTAGAGAATGGTGGAGTCTCCTTCTTTTGAGGTCTTTAAACAGAGGCTGGATGGCCATCTGTCAGGGATGCTTTGATTTTCAGTTCCTGCATGGCAGGGGGTTGGACTGGATGGCCCTGGTGGTCTCTTTCAACTCTATGATTCTAAGAGGAAACTCTGGTCAATTGCAGCTGTGCAATTTGTGGGGAATGGGACTAGGCACAGGTAGGGGCAAAAAAATGTGCACGTCAAAAAGGATGTAAAGGTAAAGCAAAGAAAATGGTGACAACATTAGCAGTGATTACAGCCCTTAATGTGATAACTTTTCCTGATTTTAACCCAGTAAAGCTGACAAACATACACAAATGTCTTATTCAGATCCTTTAAAGCCCAATTCCTCTTAGCACTCCTTTGAGGGGAAGAACCATAGAGTTTCCACCACAGCCATTTCCCCACTCAGACATTCAAAAAGGTCAGAAGCTGTGCAATGGCAGAGAGTAAAAGGGATTGATGCTTCTTTTTAGCTGTTCCTGGGACAGACTATGCACTCGCCTTTCGCCACTGTACTCAAAGGGGATGATTGCTTTTTTGATTAGCTAAAGTACAGTACTTACATTGATGTGTGGATAAGTCAACCCAAGTTTTTTGGGTCAATATTTTGATTAATATTTCTAGACTTATACATGAGTATATAAAGTACAGTCATCCTTCCCTGTTCACAGGGGATCCATTCCTCACATACACACACACACACACACACACACACCCATGAATGAGAAATAACATTAATATTGGAGACCCATTAAATATAATGGCAGCACACATCCATGTGCACCATTTTTTCCCTCATGGCTTCCCATCCACGAAAGACCAAAGGACACAAACAGGAAGTCCGCAAACCTTGAGGGACACCTGTACTTCAATATTTGGCCTAAGACACCAATGTGATGACTCCTGCAATTTTGACATCACACCAGCTCCATTTCAAAATCTTCTGTTTGCTGTTCAACCACTTTTTGCTGTAACACACATAATCATCATCATCATCACCACTACCACCACCACCACACCACCATTTATTTATATATAGAAAGAACAACCCTGCCCTTAAGCCTGTAATCTTATTAAGACATGACAAAAAAAGGGAAAGGGATTGCACTGTGAGAGGGTATTAAATCCAGAAGATACTGCCTCTTCTTCTCTCCCTCTGAGGCCAGGGCAATGGCACTTGGGATGGAGGGAGAAACATCTGTTTCTGGCATAGACATGTTGAAGTTGTGCCTGCCTCTTCTTCTCTCGCTCTGACGCCACAACAGTAGCAGCTGGTCTGGAGGGAGGGCCTTTCATCTCCTTTTTTGCTCTTGATTGCTTTAATCCACAAATGAAATGACAGAAATAGAGCCAAATGGCATAACATCATGTTGTTTATCAATAAAAATATTTATCACTAGGAACCTATGAAGACTGTGTTCGGGGAGGACTTACGGATGTGAACCCTGGGAAAGTTAAACCAGAGATCTCACTGGAAGTGCAAGGCCTGTGTCAAATTTAATTTACATTATATTGAATAAAAAATGTGAGCCTTTCAAGTATGTACAACGCACATGAATATACTAACAACTGAACAATGCAGACCCTTGTGCATCAGGTGTCTACCTAGTAGCTGCAGTACCTATAAATAATTAATGAGTAGGCATGAAGATGCCCACTAGTAGATTTTGATGAACAAGCTAAATGGATCATCTTTAAAGAGGGATGGAATTGTCACCCACCTGTCACACTAAATGGCTGAACTAGATAGGCTCTCACTGGCACATAAGAGTGAATGATGGTCAGAGAAAAATCTTCTGTTTCACTCTAAACACATACATCCATACACAGATAAGAGAGGGAGGTAATACAATCATGTATTATTAACCTTTTTGCTGTACACCTTTGCCTTCATTATGTATTTCAGTTGAAAGGAAAATCAATCGAGAAATTACGGCCATCTTCATATGTCATGGTAAATTATAGTTTAGCACTACAAATATTAGTCCCTGGGAGAATTCTTGAAGTACTGGGTTTGTGTAATCCCAGACCCACTTTCCTCTTCCATGTCACAACATAGATGACTTTATTAGAATTTAGTTTTATCCTTCTTGGTCCTCTATACAAACCAGGCTTCTTGATATATCGGAATCAGGAATTATCATTTAAAACAGTTGCTAAACAATCTAAGTAAAAAGCACTAAGAAATGGGGTTGGTTGGGAGGGAACACTACTGATATGTTTAACTAAACAGTGCTTCTTTTAAAGCAGGGGTCGGCAACCTACGGCCCGTCGGCTGGGTGCGCCCCATGGAGGCTTTTGGACCAGCCCTTGCCCGGTCCTGCCGCTGCTGCTGCCGCCGCACTGCGGCGGTCCTCCAGGGCACCATTTTGGATTCAAAAATGGCGCCCAGAGTCTCGCACGACCTTTCCTCTCGGAGGCCCGGCACAGCTGAGGGAAGCCTCCTGGGGGGGCCGTGGAGGCGCTGAGCCTCTCGGAGGCCCAGCGTGGCCGAGGGAGCCCTCCTGGGGGGCCCCGCCATCGTGCACATGTGCGTGTGAAGCGGGGGGTGTCATTTTGTTTTTCAAAATGGTGTCGCACACAGGCGGGGAGGGCAAGGCGTGCACACAAGTGCGTGTGCCGGCCCCCAGGGCCATTTTCCCCCCTCAGCCCATCAGCAAAAAAAGTTGCTGACCCCTGTTTTAAACCATGATCCCTCACTGGACAGGCTTTATTAACCAAGCTGTTGTAGAAGTGGAAAGAGCAAGAAGGTTCACTAAAGCTGCATTCACTGGCCAGACAAGATAAGATCAGTTCTAACTTTGCGCTGAAAGCAAAAAAAAAAAAAAAAAAAAAAAAAATTAAAAAATCAATAAAATAAAATAACATCACAAACAACATGGCAAGACAAAGGGGAATTAGCATGATCAATCTTCAGATGTTTTCATTGCTTTCTTCATCCATTCTTCATAGTCAGTAATTACTAATCAAGTGTATCTAATCCCAGTCTCAAATTGCCTATTTATGTGCCTAATTACCATGATTTTTCATATATAGTCATCAGCAGTAAACGGAAGCCAGAATGATAGCATTTTCCTTGGGATTCTCCCTCATATCCTGACCTCCAAAGAAAGAATCTATTTTAAAACAACATTGCCTCATTGATAAAAACTGTACATTTGTATTTTGGTTTTAATCTGTAACAAAACAAGTGCATATGAAATCTGAATGGGAAGAGGACAAGTAGAAATGTAAAGCAGATGCCTTCCAAAACCTACCATTGTTTCGTCACTCTTACTTCGTGCAACTTCCTGCTGCAACCGAGCCACAGACAGCTTCTCCCTAAAGAAAAGAAAAAGCATAAATAACTTTTTTTAAAAAAATAGGCCCTAGGAAAACATATAATTTATATATCATTGGAGCATTCTTGCTCATCAGTGAAGTAATTCCCCTAGGTAGTGTTTAGTTTCTCTGCCACATTCTATAATGTATCTTTTAAACTTGTATGCCATTTTTGCACTTCTAGCCAGGGTATGTGACTGATCTAAGTACCAATTATTTCTGAAAGTCCAAAAAATATAATCCTATAATCATGGCTAAATGAGTTTTTAGGTATACTATTTGATACATAAAATGGACTACAATTTTTCATGTGGATTTTATTCTACTTTGTAACAATACAGAGTTCATGTCCTAACTTGTATTTTCAAAGATTAAGCAAGTTTAAATGTGAGATGAAACATTTAATGAAAACATAAACAAAATACTTCAGCGTAGAAAATAAAATTATAAGAAAGTAAGCAATGATTACTCATGCATTCCAAAATTATTTCAGTATATATCTTAAAAAGGAGAAGAAAACAAGAATCATGTGTTACAAAATTTCAACAGAGAGTTGGATTAACAGAATAAATACTATTCATGTGATAAACTCACACACAAAATGCACGCACATATGGGAAAGAGCAGGAATGCATTAGCAGTCTATGTGCAGTCACATGACTATCTCTAGAGATCCTACGCATGGTCTGGGATCATGTCCACAGGACTACATGCCTCATGTTTGTAGGCACAGTAAGACTGTATGGATGGGAAAATATATGCATTCCCTCATCTGTTTGAATGTTTCCTCCACAAATGCATTTAAAGTCTAAGAACTTGTATACTTTTAGCTAGTATAAATACACACTGGTCCAGGCACGCTGCATCCTTCATTTATGGACCACAACCCTAAGATCATATGTTGCAGTTAGCTCCCCATCCCCCAAATAAAAGTGAGAAAGAGAGGTCCTGTGTATGTGCTTGCAGAATAACTGGCTGTGCTAGTGATCACACTTTCTAGGACTGTCAGATCAAAGTGATACAAACATAACTGCATGTCTGTGTGCTTCTGGAACACGTGGAATCACTAAGGACAAGTTAAACAGCTTCTAAGAAAGCAACCACTTGCACAATGATTTTTATGCTAGCATGGTGACCCAGCAGAATTCTAGGGTTCAAGCATAAGTGTGTGTATTCAGAACTGTGCAAAAAAGTGTTGTCCCTAACTATATGTAGGGACATTATACACAGTCAAGTGGACATGCAAAAATAATTATTTGCTATCATGTTTCTGCTCCTCTCTCATGTGAGTTCATGTTGTGAATAATCCCATAGTCCCAGGTTACACCAATTCATAATGCCCAAGTACTGACATTGTATTTATATACTGTATAGGTAAGGAGAATTTCAAAGACTGGAAAGACAGAGCTGTCAGTTTCATTCTTTCTTAGCTTAGAATACACACAACCTCAGAAAAGTTGAGAAAACTGATCAGTCAGACCAATCAGATTCTTCCTAGTCAAGGAGCTTTTTCTGTTTTAGGCAAATCTTTATTTTTTTTAATTACCTTCAAATTTCTGGAAAGTTAGTGCTTATAAAAACCCAGAATATATCTTTAAGGGATAAACCAGTACACACCATAATGTCTCCCAAGAGACAACCCCATGAGGAATTTAACAGAAAGGTTCAACTGTACTGACAATAACAACTCCCTAGTCATTCTGTGCTCTGCCAACAAGCCCCACTGAGAAGGGCTGGATGAAGTACAAGTGAGAAGATTGTGCCAGCAATGCTCTTTTGTGAATCAATCCATGAGGAGGGGTAAGTGGGTTAAAAGCCAGTTGAGCAAGGAATAGAAAAACCCTCCTGTATAGAGATTTATGTGGATCCGCAGGATACCCTGTGATTGATAGTCATTGTGTTTGGAAAATTATGACTTCAAACAGAAAACTAGTCTGCCACTAATAATAAGCAGGAACTAAGGGGGGTTGCAGACTGCCAGAAATAGTGTGAATTCAGTCCACTTTTAGGGTTAGGGTTAGTGCTAGGGAATCATGGGAACTGTTATTTTTCTGAGACATTGAGCCTTCTCTGTCAGACAACTCTGATACCACAATAAAATACAGTTCCCATGGTTCCCTAACTCTAACCCTAACCCTAAAAGTGGACTGAATTCACACTATTTCTGGCAGTCTGCAACCCCCCTAAGTTAATAAATTTTCTTTATACATATTTACTGCCCATTTTCTCTATGCCCATGATGTGATGGGAAGCTCTGTTTAAAAAGAAAGAAAAGAAAAGAAAAAAGGGGGAAAGGTTCTCATCAAGTCATCTAAACAGTTTGCTCTTCATTTTATCCTTTTCTATGAGGCAATATAGCCCTTGCTGTGATATTTGGCTATTTTAATGGTTACCCTTCCTACACTTCAGTCTTCCCACTTTTTTATTCCCTACTCTTGCACTTTATTTTAATGTGTTGATAGGAACTCTGTATCAAACCAAAGGCTAATTAGATGTAGTTAGGCCTCCTCAGCTTGTCCTGAAAACCTTTGTTCATTATTTTTATCAAACAACTATTTGGTAATACCAACTGAAAAGGAAAATAAATTTCACAAAGTTCTGTAGAATTTTGGAAAGATCTTTGGCAGGCCAAATGGAGAGCATTCTATTTCTTTTGCTAGTTAATTTTTGTAAGCTTCTAGAACACATGCACACAACATCTGTTCTTGAACTACAGTATTAACTTAATTTAACTTAAACTGTTTCATGCTATTTGGAAATAAGATTGATTTTACTGTTAAGTCTTAAATCAATTCTTTTTATCTAAATTTATTGATATGGCTTTTACAAATCCCGTTTGTTCCCAAGTCCAATAATAATTTATTTATAGCACTTTTTAAAATACACTCTCAAGTTTAGGTAAGCCAAAAAGACAAGCTACAATTTCACTATCATAATATGTTTAGACAACTATCACCTATGGTTTTTACATCAATCATATTTTGCTTAGAATCCCAACTTAAACAGTTAACAATTATGGGTGATTCATTTTTAAGAATGGGTAAGCAGTATCCCTTATACAACTATCTGACAGCATATCTAAATAAACTCAAGACTGACATATAAGGGATTGATGCATTAATTCCAGCAAATGGTCAAAATGTTCTTCTGTGTTGGATTGGTGCTTCATTATGCTACATATAGGCTGGAGCAACTGAGAACCTAATGCCAAAACATTTCTTGAGCTGTCTAGGAAACAGCTGGGGGGGACAGTCAATGGTGGAGGCAACATTAGATTATAGTTGGTAAAAACAATACAAATCTCTATAGTTCCTTTATCTCAGCTGTCTGGAAATAGCAGTCTTTGGTTTATTAGATCCCTAGAAGTGAAATAAATGATTAACTGTTCCTATTCAGTCTTTCATAGCAATGAAACATCATTTGAGCTCCACTAATAAGATTTCATTTTCTGACACAATGGGTTGTTTTTTGTTTTTGTTTTTAAATCCTTTTGCAATTTTACCAAATGCTCAGAAAATGCAACACCAGTATTAGGAGTCTTGGACAAATGAGGGTTTTTTAATACTTTAAAAAACTGAACAGTTTTATTTTGAGCTTTATTTTAAGAACAGTTTTATTTTTAATAATGCTTCCAAATGTTTAGCAACCAAACAAAATGTGACACTAGTTAAACTGTGTTGAAAGTTGTGAAAGTTAAAACTTTCTGTTTAGTAAGCAAATAAATATATTGTGTGAACTACAATATGAAACATACATGTGAAATGTAATTAATTTAAAACTACAGTATCAAAATACCTAAGAGCATTGAAACACAATTAAAAATACTGAGGCTAATCCTAAAACTACAACTCAGCCAGATGTCTAGCAGGATTAGCCTGCTAAACAATTCTCTTTCAATTCTCTTTCTAATTTTAAAAGATAACACAGTAGAAATGATCACTTGAAACTGGACATAAGAAAATGCATCTGCTAGCAAGAAGTTAATACATTCCACTTCTGAGCCAGTGAAGTTCTCAGTTATCTCACACAGTATTCGTTCTCTTATTGCATCATAAAAGGGGCATTGTCAGACATTATGTTTAATGTTCTCCACTTGTCCCTGACCACAAGGGCCAAAGGTGTACCTGCACAGAGACTTTGCAGAATCTGCCCTCAAGATATGCTGCAAGCAGACGTTTCAAATATAAGCTAGTAAATGCTGTACTTAATGGTGTACTGATGAGGGTGACTGAGTATCAGGAAGTAAATTTGGTTCTGTTTTTTTCTTAAAATACAGGCACCAGAGGGAGAACCTCAAATAGTGAGCCAGACCAGGAACTCAATTACACATCCTGCTTGAAAGTCTCAAAATTTATGGGTATATACACTCACGCACACATGGGCACATATCTCAAGCCTTAATAGCTTCTAACAAGGGCAGGGAACATTTGCAGGATCTGAGATAGTGCATTTGCCCACTCAAATTTGAGATATTCAGAGGAGGCCATGTTGCGTGTCCCAACATGTTGGAGTTTATCACACAGGGAAAACTGGGAGTTTAAACAATGCTTAACCCATGAAAATTGCACTATTGACATTAAAGCATGCTTAAAATGATATTAACGCAAGTGTCATTATCCTGTGAAGAACCAGGGAACCAGGCAAGAAACAGCAAAAAGTCATTCATGAGAAAATTCCATGAATGAGTTACTGTTGTTTCTTACCTGATTTTTCACGGGATAATGGCACTTTAATCACATTTCATCTCAACGTCATGTGAAAACCATTCACACATCTGCGCTCAAGTGCAGGTTAATCACAGATTCTGCACAGGATAATAGTGCTTTGTATGTGAAAACCATTTGCACAATTGTGGGTTAATCATGGGTTAATCACTGTTTATACTTCCAATTTTTCCCCATGTGATAAACTCCTTTAGGAAGCGAGGTTAGTATGTGCATATCGATATCATATTGGTATTGATATATCAGGACTTTCTCTGTAGCAACACCCAACTCTGGAACTCCCTACCCAAGGATGTTAGGCTGGCTCCATCTTTTTTGAGCTTCTAGTGCGTAGCCAAAACAGTGCTGTTCCACTTGTTCTTTAATGTTTGAAACAGCTCTGATTTAATTGTTTTAAAATTGTATTTTAGGACTATTTTAGACTGTTTTTATTAAAAAAAATTAAAAGAGTACTTTAACGTGTTTGATCTTTGCACTGTTCTAATTCTTTATTGGCCATAAAGAAATATAATACATTAATTAAATAAATAAATATTGGTTCATCTCCCAGTAGTTCTAACAACAAGATTTGGAAAGATAAACCATCTTTCAAGAGATTGTTGCACTTCTGAAAATATTTTAATAATGTCTGGTGAATTCTTAGAATAACTCGGGAGATCCTTGTCATCATTTGTAACTGCTCAGTAGGGCTGCCCTGGAGAAGATCTAGAAACCTCCTTAGATAGTTATTCTGAAATATTTCCACTTGCACAAGCAACTTCTCATTCCATATCCAAATTTCAGCCCCATGCTGAACCTACCATGGAGATAACTGCCCTGGGGTATTTTAAGTAAAGAGTCAGCATAGCATAGTGGTTTGAGTGTTGGGCTATGATTCTAGAGACCAGGGTTCAGTTCTCCACTCTGCCATGAAACCCACCTTCGGCAAGTCATATGCCTCAGAGGAAGAATGGCAAACCCCCTCTGAACAATTCTTGCCAAGAAAACTCAATGATAGGTTCACCTTAGGATCACCATAAGTCAGAAATGACTTGGAGGCACACAACACATACATAAAACACATTTTAAATAAAGAAGCTATTAAATGAGCACCATTTTTAGAAAAGGAAACTATTAAAATAACCTCCAGTGCCTGTCAAGCATTGAGATGTATCTTGCAAGATAAGGACTCATGAAAAAAGTACCCAAATATTTGGGGGGAGGGTCTTTTACTTTTACTTGGCAGTTTAAATAGAATACATTCAGCTTAGTGAAAAAGCAAGTTTTAACTGTTTCCATATGTAACCAAGCACAAACAAATTAAACACAGTGGGCCAAGACCAATGATAGTTTGACATTAGAGCAGAATCCATTAAAAAGAATGACTTGCTACCCACCACTTACAACCATCTTATTTATTTCTGTGTCTATTCTGTATTGTTTTAAATGAACAGTTCTTAAGAGTTTTTAAAAATCTTTTGAATTCTGTTTTATTCTTTTATTGAACTGTGATTGGTTTTAATATTGCAAATAGTTTAATTCTATTTTAAAGCACTCTTTTTGTATGTTTTTAATTGTATTTTTCTTTTAGATTGTAGCTGCTCCGGGTCCTAATTTTAGTAGGCAGGAGAGAGATAAATAAATATAAATAAATAAAATACTATTCTAACATCAAATTTAGCCCAGTATCTCTACTTTTTAGACCCTAGCACTCCACTCAGAGGTTAAAGTTGTTCATACCTCATTCCCAAGCAAGTGAGTGAAAGGTAAAAGATGCCTATGCTCTCTGTAAAATGTATATCATAAGGATCAAAATCAGACTGAGGCTTTTTTTCCTTTTTAACTTAAGCTTAGCATTGAAAACTTTGCACACTATTTTAAAATAACATTTTTTGTAACTTTGAAAACTTTTAAGTTACAGAGTTAGTTGGTTTATTGGTTTTGTCTCTCACCCACACACAAGAATTAAAGCACTTTAAGGAGCAATCTACCCCATATATCATTGAAGGTTTTAAAAAAACAAAACAAAACACGGTCCTGATTTGAAAGAAAAAGAAGAAGGGGAGGTAGCTGTTTGTTACTCTTTCCTCTTCCTAGTGTATTTTTTATACTAAACTTCACCCACTGTTACCTTCTTGGTTCACATAAATACATTTACAAAGAATGGTCATGAATGATAACTGTTGAGAGTGGAGACAGAGTTGGAGTGAAAATCCCATATAGAAAGCATATGAGTACAACATGTCTTACAGGCTATGGCTATCAATAAGCTTCCAGATTCAATTTAAGGTGCAGGTGATAGCATTTAAAGTCCTGAGATACTAAAGGAGCGCCTTTCCCTATACATGCCAGCCTGAGGAGTATGTTTTGTGAGAAGGGTGCTCCTCTGTGTAGGGAAGCAACACATTGTAGGATGACCTGGGAGGGGGCCTTCTTTGTCGTGGCACCTTCTGTTGAATGTCCTCCCCTTGGAGACCAAATGGGTACCAACACTGGTTTCATTCTGCTGCCAAATCAAAACATCACTTTTGATTCAAGCCTTTGTGGCCTAAGGATTTCATACATGTGGCTCTACATGTACAGCTAGGAAAAAGAGGGAAACTGCATCACAGGTGGATTAATTCAATCAAGGAAAGCATAGCTTTTTCCCCCTTTTTTTGCAGGACCTGAACAGGGTTGTTCGTAACTAGGTATCTTGAAGGTTTTTAGTCATAGTATTACCATATATCGAAGGAGATGTGACAGCATATATCAACAATGTGATTTTAAACTGTTTCACCTTTTTAAAATTTGAAATTGTTTAATATACTAGGGATGGAATTGTTTTACAGATAAAGGACAATGTAAAATATTTTAAGGAAAGAAGCAAGTTCAGACCAATAGAGTTCAAATGTGTTTGCTTCTGGTTCAAGATAGGGGCACCTTATTTGAGAAATGGGAGTCGATCCTCAAGGCTTCTGCTTTAAATCTCACCCATCCCTGTTACATATACCCTTATAATACACTTGGTGGAGTTTGCAGCAAATTACTATCCTAATCTCCCCTTTCCCTGCTATCCTTTAATCTCAGTATTCTAGATTTTACTATTCTGGTATTTTAATATAAAGTTAAACAACTGTGCTTTAAAAACAAATATAAATATTTCTTCTTCTTGAACAATTAGTAATATATATTAGGTACTCAAAAATGAAACTTTAGATAGAATTTTTAAAGGAGTTCAGTTTTAAAATTTTAAATACTTGTGTATCTATGTCCTACATCTCTTTCAATAAATTAGTTTTCCAAAATTATACTGGGGAGTAGTATTAAACTGTATAATTATGTCTAGCATGTTCCATTCTGCTGTTCAATAAAGCTGACAAAATGTTCTTAAAACTCATACTTTGCTGCTGAATAAAAATACATTTTAAAGAAATATGTGTCAAACATAAACACATTTAAAGGTACAAGAGAAGAAATATAATAATAGTTTAAGCAAATTGTACATGACTAAAAAAGAAAAGCATTGCCTTTTCTTACATTTACCTGCCAGAACCATGGATCTGCTTCCGAGAACGATCTTGGCTCACAAAGAGGCTTGCATTAACAGATTATACCATTTGCAAAATCATTAACAATTATATCTACTGATTATCTTTTATCTTCATAATGCTAGCAGATTGCTAAAGTACTCTAAATATAGAGCTGGTTTTTCATCTTGCCAGCTAATGATTCTTCTCATTATAAACTTCAGCTCATCTAATTAGGAAGCAAAACTTATACTGTTCAGTTACCATGCTGAACCCACAGGGCACAGGAGCTGAACATTAAATACAAGGTGCCATGTACCAGTACCAGGCTCTGTTCAAGCATAAGCCCCTTAAAAATGAATGGAGTCTACTTGATTACTCAATAGACAAAGTATAATTCAAGGGGATAAACAGAACACAATAGGGCAATTATATCAAATGAAGTCAGCGAATTTACAATAAACAATGGATGTTCATCTGTCTCCTGCATCCTCAAAGAATGTCACAGAACTGTGTCAAATAAATGATTCACACAATAGAGCTGCTCCCCAGGGTTTCATTCTGATGTTCACACCACTCTTTAGATGGTATGGTATATAGTGGTTTCTATGTCCATTTAGCAGTAAATCCTTTCTGGGCTTTAGTCCAAACTTCAGAAGAACTATTCAAGCTACTTAAGTCTATCCGCAAAATAATTTCTACATCTGTCATGGGTCCTTCAAAATCCAAACTATTGCAATAAGAATACACTCATCACACCAATGATGTGGAAGCCACCCAGCACCTCAAAAAACATGAATATTTACATGCTTTATCATGTCATGTAGGGATTTTCAACGGACCTCTCAATGCCATTTGATACATATACAAAATATAAAGCTATCAACTAAGGTAGACCAATACATCCAATGATATGCAGACAGCACCATAATAATAGCAGAAGACATTCAGCAATTGGAACAGTTAATAAGGAAGATCAAAGATGAAAGTACAAAGGCAGGTTTAATGCTGAACATAAAGAAAAAAAAATAATGACCACAGAAGAAATACACAAATTCAATCTAGACAACGAGGAAATTGAAATAGTTAAAGAATTCCCATATCTAGGATTAAACATTGACCAGAATGGAGACTGCAGTCAAGAAATAAGAAGACTAAGAATGGGAAGGGCAGCTGTGAAAGAACTGGAAAAGATACTGAAGAGCAAAGACATACAACTAAACCCTAAAGTCAGAATTGTTCAGGCCACTGTATTCCCAGTTACCACGTATGGATGTGAGAGCTGGACAGTGAAGGAAACAGACAAAAAGAAAATGTGGTGCTGGAGAAGAGTACTGTATATAATTATAACTTGACCTCATGTATAAGTCTAGTGCAGGTTTTGAGGCCAAAATTATGATTTTGATATGACCCATGGTTAAGTTGAGGGTAAAACTTAGGGGCATGTAACAAAAGATCTAAAGGATGAAGGAAAGGAAAACAATGACAAAGAACATACACAATTCCAGCAGTCATAACTGTCTGCACTTACCCTGGATAGCCAAGGCAGCTATCCCCCCAGGTTGAAAAAAGCAGCTTATTTATATACCGCTTCATATCACGCCATGGGATGTCTAAGCGGTTTACAACTGTGAGCTGATTGCCCCCCAATAAGCTGGGTACTCATTTTAGCAACCTCGGAAGGATGCAGGCCTGAGTCGAGCCTCAGCCCTGGCTGGTATTGAACTCGCAACCTTGTGGTCTATGAGTGAGTGGCTGCAGTACAGGCATTTAACCACTGCGCCACCAGGTTGAAAATAATGCTGCTGAATTCCAGGTCAGTGAATGGTAAAACAGCTGCCATTCAGGACTTGATTCTGGAAGAACAAGCTGACCTGGCCTGTATTACAGAGAGCTGGTTGGATGAGGCTAGGTAGGTTAATTTCTTTCTGTTTTGCCCACCAGGATTCTCTGTGCAGCAACAGGCAAGACCTTGACGGTGAGGGAGGGGGGAGGCAGAGTTGCAGTGGTCTATCGGAATAATATCCCCCTCACCAGGTATCCTATCCCTCAGTCTACAAGTTTTTCGTGTGTTTATTTAAAGGTGGGCAGCCGGTACAGATTAGGGATTCTGTTGGTGTACCATCCACCCCACTACTCAACAGACTCCCTTCCTGAGCTAGCCAGGGTGGTCTCTGGAGTGTGGTGTTGAAGTCTCCTCAGCTTATACTGCTGGTGGACTTCAACATCCCATGCCAAGGCCGCCCTGCCAGGAGTGGCTCAGGACTTCATGGCCACCATGACAACCATGGGGCTGCCCCAAGTGGTATCTGGCCCTACTCATGCTGCTGGGCACACTCTAGACCTTGTGTTCCATACAGAGGTGAATGCTGGTGATCTGAGAGTGGAGGAGCTTTCTACTGTTCCATTGTCATGGACAGATCACTTTCTAGTCAGGTTTAGACTTGCTGGAACTCAGAGTTTCTGCAGGGGTGGGGAAATGGTCTGCCCCAGGAGGCTTATGGATCCAGATAGATTCCTGATGGCTCTTGGAGAATTTCCTGCTGCCTTGGCAGGTGGTCCTGTTGAAGCCCTGGTTGATCTCTGGAATGGAGAAACTACCAGGGCAGTTGACATGATCGCTCTTAAGCATCCTGTCTCATGGAGTGGAGCTAAACCAGCCCCTAAGGTACTGGCAGCAACAAAACAAATGAGATGGAGACTAGAGCTACAGTGGCAAAAAACTCAAGAGTGAATCCAACAAAAAAAAAAGGCTAAAAACTACCTAAAAACATATGGTGATGCAATAAAGGCAGCAAAAAAGGCTTTTTAAACTAAAACAATTGGAGCTGCACAGAACCACTCAGCTGAGCTGTTTCGAGTGGCTATGGATCTGTTATGATCTGGTCCTGAGGAGAATGTAAGCCAATCAATAGCTCTCTCTCAAGAGTCTGCTCATCGATTTGCTGATAGAATCGCTCAGATTCACTCTGACTTAAGACACCAGACTTGATACAGTGTTGGTGGATGTAAACTTGGCTCCTGTTTGTCCAGTATTGATGGATACTTTTCAATTTGTGCAGCCTGATGATGTGGACAGGATCCTTGGAGAGGTGAGAGCCACCACATGTATACTAGACGCTTGCCCTTCCTGGCTCATTAAACAGGCCAGAGGAGGACTGGTGAAGTGGCTAAAGGAAGTGATTCATGCCTCTTTACAGCAAGGTAGGGTCCCAATATGCCTAAAAGAGGCTGTGATAAGACCTCTTTTGAAAAAACTTTCCCTGGAACCTACTTTACTAGATAATTACAGGCTAGCCTTCAATCTTCCATTTTTGAGCAAGGTGCTCGAGCATCTGGTGGCTTCCCAACTCCAGGAGTTCCTGGAGATGGATTATCTAGATCCTAACAGTCTGTTTTTAGGCCTGGTTATGGGACAGAAACGATGACCTACGCAGAGAACTAGACAGGGGGAGTGTATCCCTGTTGCTTTTGCTTGACTTTTCATCTGCTTTCGATACCATCGACCATGGTATCCTTCTGAGTTGCCTCTCTGGGATGGAGCTTGGAGGTACTGTTCTACAGTGGCTCTGTTCTTTCTTGGAGGGGCATTCTCAGAAGGTAGTGCTGGGGGAAACCTGTTCGACACTTTGCCCATTGGCCTGTGCCCTGTCTCCTATGTTTTTTAACATCTACATGAAACCCTGGGAGAGGTCATCCAGAGTTTTGGAGTAAGGTGTTACCTGTATAATGATGATACCCAGCTCTATCACTCCTTTCCACCTAATTCCAAGGAAGCTGCTTCTGTCCTAAACCGGTGTCTGGCTGCTGTAAGGACTGGATGAGGGCAAACAAATTGAAGCTTAATCCAGACAAGACAGAGGTGCTCCTGGTGAGTCAAAATACAGATCCAGGAATAGGGATTCATCCTGTTTTAGATGGGATTACAGTCCCCCTGAAAACTCAGGTTTGTAGTTTCAGGGTACTTCTGGATTCAGCGCTGAGCCTGGAAGCCCAGGTATCAACAATGACCAGGAGTGCCTTTGCATAGCTAAAACTTGTGCACCCATTCCTGGAGAAGTCAGATCTGGCCACAGTGGTATATGCCTTGGTTACATCCTGTTTGGATTACTGTAATGAGCTCTACGTGAGGCTGCCTTTGAAAAGTGCTCAGAAACTTCAGCTGGTCTAAAGAGCTGCAGCCTGGTTGTTAACTGGAGCTGGTTACAGGGAGCATACAACTCCCTTGTTGCAACAGCTCCATTGGCTGCCAATCCATTTCCGGCCACAATTCAAAGTGCTGGTTTTGACCATAAAGCCCTATACACTCATTCTAGACTTCAGGAGAGCTGAGTTCAACAAACCTAGAGAAATACTGGGAGTGATCCCATGGTCAGGAACACCAAAGGAGAAGGAAGTTCAGGATGGGTGGGAGCCTCCCAAAAGGGAGACACTGAAGACACAATCTCAAACTGTTCCAATGAGAAGGAAAAATGGGAGGTGTCTCAAGAAACTGGGTTGGATGATAAAAGAACTTTCAACTGAACCACGCTTCAAACGGGAGATGTATAAGAAATGGAAAAGGGACGAAATCGCCAAAGAGGAACCCAAACAAATAGCCAGCATACACAGTTTTAACTTGGACTGTTTTAGATTTGTTAGCCGCCTTGAGTTCCTGTACTGGGAGGAAGGTGGGATATAAATAAACATATATAATATATAATAATAAACATAAACATAAACATAAACATAATAATAATAATAATAATAATAATAATAATAATAATAAACATAACAACAACAACAACAACAACAACAACAACAACTCAGGTCAATTTTTTGACTAAAATTTCTACACTATACAGTACTTAAGATACCATGGGCAGTCAAGATGACAAACAGATGGGTTCTTGAACAGATCAAATCAGGGGTCTCCTTGGAAGCAAAGATCATCAAGTTGAGACTATTGTAGTTTGGCCATATAAAGAGAAGGCATGGATCACTAGAAAAAATAATAATACTAGGAAAGGTAGAAGGTAGAATAAAGAGAGGAACACCACAAAGCAGATGGATAGACTCAATCAGGGTGGTTATGGGCAAGAGCTTGCAGGATCTAGGCAAGGCAGTGGAGGATAGGGATTCTTGGAAATGTCTCATCCACAGGGTTGCCATGAGTCAGAACCGACTTGAGGGCTGCTAATAACAACAACAAAAAAGGGTTATGTCAGATTTTAGTGAATATGTATATAGATGCAAGTGGGTAAAAACCTGATCGAAGGTTACAGGGGATGCAGTGTTGACTTCAATGTCTACCCAATTAGTCAAGCTATTTTTGCTAATTAACTGGGTGACCTGACTCAGCTGAGCTTCAAAGTAAAGATCAAGTTTCAGAAGTGACAACCCTCCATATCCAGTTTTAGAATGCTTGACAGCTTTCAAGAAGTGTGGGCACTTCCCATTAAAAACTAGGGAGTCCATTAACTTGTTCCAACATTTAAAATATGAGTTTGGTAATCTCAAAGGACCCGCTTGAACAAGAAACTATAATTTTGGCAATATGAAAGATTTAACTAAAACAACATTGCCCAAGAGAAAAATGAATTGACCTCCAATAGGCAAATTTTGATTTAATCCACTTAGTGATTGGCCTATAATTGCGAGGGGTAAGTTGAGAGATCTCTCGTGATGACAACCCCTAGATACTTTAGACCTGAGGGATTGATTTGTATGTGTGTTAATCCCTGCCAAGAGCACTGGGTTTCAGGGGTTGCACTAAGGCAAAGCATGCTAGATTTTTGATAATTTATTTGGAACCCAGAAAACATGCCAAACCATTTCAGTACTTTATCAGTCTCTTGGAAAGAATCAGGTAAGTTTTTAATGTAGAGAAGCACATCGTCTGCGTAAAGCCCAATATTATGCATAGTCTTATTAATTTCTATCCCTTCTATCTTGTTTTTATCTCTAATCAATGTTGCAAGAAATTCCAATGCTATTGCAAAGAGAAGCAGGGACAAGGGACAGTCTTGCTTAGTTCCTCTTTGCAAGATGATGGGTGCAGACTCCTCCTTATTAACATATATTGTCGCTCGTGAGCCCCAATAAAGATCCTTAAGCAAGTTCACAAAGGGCATCCCAAAGTTAGATTCCTTAGAAAAGGAGAAAAGACTAACACTACATTTTTGATCAAAAACCTTTTTAAAGCCGAGATCATATGACTCCAGTGGGAATAGATGACTGCAAGTATATGTATGTATATCCTCCCCTTTGATTGACAGCTTCATGTGGCCAGCAGAATACACATATATGCAAATAGGTAGAAATGCACTTAGAGAAGAATAGGCAATTGAATATCAATACAAAGATGCAAAAATCCACACCAGTTCACATAACACACCTACATGAAGACCAGCCCTAGGTCTGCTGGATCTTGTATCAGGCAATCAACTAGTCTTCTTCCAGTACTGGCAAAAATAGGTTTTGTTGGCTTAAGTACCAGTTTATCCCATTTCATTATTGTTTATTTTTAGGTGTGTGTGTATCTATTTTCTATATTATCATTATTATTATTATTATTATTATTATTATATTTGAAGAGTCTTTTTTTAAAAAACTGTCATTAATATTGTAATATAATTGTTTCATTGTTTAACTGTATTTTGCTTTAAATCACATTGTCAGTTGACTTGGATCCCATACTGGGAGTAAGGTAGGATATGCACTATCTACTTGAACATAATTTAATAAAGTACGATGAATAGGAAGAGATGGAGTGAATGAAAGTGGCTGTTCAGTGGTCTGCCCAACAGAAATAAATGGGGTACTGATGCAGTGGGAAAGGCCCCTCATGAAAAAGGTAGATTTTTTCATGTTAATTTCTCTTTTTTTAATGAATAAATTTTATATTATTTTTTTAAAAAGGAAAGGCCCCTCATCTTGTAATGCAATAAGGAAGACATTGTGGTCCTCAATATGAGAAGGTCTGGATTACTACATTGGGTCACAGTCATAATGAAAACAATCTGAAAGACAAATCTCAGAGAAAAGTTAACTTTTCACAGCTCCCAAGACTTGCAGGAAATTGGACACATCACCTCAGGCATGTACATATTTATGAATCTTACAGGGCATTTCTGAAAAACAAAACAAGGTGCATAATTTAAAATGCAAACAATTAAAACATTTTAAAATGTGGGAATATGTTTTAGCTTTAGAGAAACTTAGGGTGAATTTTGCAAATACATGCACTCATTAGGAAAAATGTGTTTTTAAAAATGTTGTGAACCCATAGTTGAACTGAATGATGTTACATAGCAATCCATAGCACTGAGAGATGTATATTAAAGTGATATCAAACGGCATTATTTCTGCAGTGCAGATGCAGCCTAAAAGATAATCCTATCCCTTTCAAATCCCTTTGAAGCAAACTTCTGGTTTAAAAATGGGCTCACTACAATACCTGTTCCATGGGTGCAGAACATAAAAATGCATCCTGGTTGATGAAATAATATGAAAAATAAATTTTTAAAAAACCTCTGAAGAAAAGGGCTGGAAAAATATTGTGTCATAAAATTTTAAAAACCTCTAAAAATAATAATCCACATTAAGATTTATCTAAAAATAATAATAATTGAACTATTCCTGACCTATATGTAACCAGTGGCTTTCTAGAAAGGAGAGCTAATGATACAGAAAGCTCTCAAAAGTGTGGTTTATAATATGAAATGTAGAGTACACAGGGAGGCTCTGTGTGTGTGTGTGTGTGTGTGTGTATATATATATATATATATAATGCTCTGCAATCTTATAAAAGGTCAGAAAATTCATTCACTTTTTCTCAGTCACAGTTAAATGCCCAGTACGACAGCTCTCCATGTGCTTGTATCTATCTATGCCATAGTGGACACTGAGAACATTGTATTTCTTCCCATAATCGAATCTACTCATCTAGACTTCTAGGTTAGTAACTTCACACGATATACAGTTCTCTGTGTTTTCAATATTATATTTTGTTTAATATAATAAATTCCTCCATTTAATTTATCACACCGGGGGGGGGGGGGAATTGGAAGTACAAATGGTGATTAACCCGCACTTGGGTGAATGGTTTTCACACACAAAGCGCTGTTATCCTGTGCAGAATCCATGATTAACCTGCACTTGCACATAAATGTACAAATGGTTTTCACACAACATTGAGACAAAACGTGATTAAAGTTCCACTGTCCCATGAAGAACCAGGCAAGAAACAATACTAACTCATTCACGGAATTTTCCCATGAATGACTTTTTGCTATTTCTTGCCTGGTTATTCCCTGGTTCTTCATGGGATAATGACACTTGCATGAATGTCCTTTTTAAGCATGTTTTAATGTCAACTGTGTGATTTTCACAGGTTAATCATTGTTTAAACTCCTAGTTTCCCCCATGTGATAAACTCCTGTGGTGGAAGAATCTAATTGAGCAAGTACAGAGCTCAATATCAGGGTGACTGGAGGCTATAACTGCAAAGGAGGACAAGGCACCACTAAATATAGTACATTCAATTAAAATGTAGGACATTATAATCTAAAAGGTAAAAATGCCCATATAAATATAAACACATACTTGTTACTCCTGCTCTAAATGGAAGACATTTTGAAATTCAGGCAACAGGCCCAGCACCGTCGGGCCTGGAATAAGAAGTAGAGCCCTCCCTCCATTCCATCTGATGTCATCTGGGGGAGAGGCAACAGGCCCAGCACCATCGGGCCTGGAATAAGAAGAACCCTTACTGGGATTTGGGATTTTTATGTTGTTTAAATTGTATTAATATATATGTATGGAAATTTTAATGTTGTAAGCCACCCCGATTGCTCTCCAGAGGAGCGGGATATAAATAAATATTATTATTATTATTATTATATTAAACTCCTCCTGGACAGAAGGTTGAAATGTAGGACATGTCCAGGAAAAGACAGATGTCTGATCACCTTGTCAATATGCTCTATGTCAGGGGTAGGCATCCTTTCCCCTTTAAGGGCCGAGGGACTTCAGCTCCCAGAAGCCTCAGTCATGTTGGCCAATAGTCCCATGTTGGCCAATAGCTCCTGGGATTCTGGGAGCTGAAGTCCCTCGGCCTTAAAGGGGAAAGGTTGCCTACCCCTGCTCTATGTGTTCAAAGACATGTAGTATAAGTTATCTCACCCAGGGCTGGATTATGAGATGTTCAATTGCTGCAACTCTTTCAAGTTCCACATTAGCTAGGTACCTACTGCTGAAGGAGAAATGTCTAGGTTGTTTCCTTTTCCCTCTGTTAGTTCCTGAATTGCCTGATGCTTTTGTGAACATCAGCATTTTGTGTTATTTGAGTAACTCAGTAAAAATGCATGGGTTCAGGTTATTAGTCTTACTAAATTTAGGTAAGCAGTCTTACAAATGCTTTGTATTTCATACAATATTTATTCACTTTTTTAAAAACAAAAACTAAACTAAAAACAAAACTATGCCACCACTTCTAGAATAATGCTCTGACATGCTCTGACATGGGCCCTGTTCTTAGAACTTCTTGGAGCTCAAAACCACCTTAATCTGGCCTTGCGCTCACCATGTATTTCAGTGGAAGAGCCAGCTCTTTTGCATAAGATAACATGCCCGAAGACCTACTACTTCTATTCAAAGGAACATAGGAGAGAGGATTTCATATGTGTGTCAGAATTTGTTTTGTTATAGCTAAAGATGTGGAAGACTCTCAGAGTAGATGTTGCTAATATTAAGTTAAATTATTATGAAGTTATTTCTACAGATATTTCACCAGAGCACCAGGGCAAAGAAGTACAATGGAGGGTGACTCAGTCTGACAATTGTTACTCTTGATTTCTGTTGTTTTAGAATAACGAAGTTGCCTCTCGTTGCTAGAATCTTAAAATTTCTGGACTAATCTACTATTTTAGAATGACTTCTATTAGTCCTTATATTCAAGCCCCCTTAAAGCCAAAAGGTCCCACGATAATGATGATAATAAAGTACAACTCTAAGCACTTGGCAGCTTGCCTAATTGTGCAAATTCCTTCCATATGCTTTTTGGATTGCAGTGTGTTGGCATGTAAAATATAGTGTTGAATGCAAATTCTAATTTAAGAGCAACATTAGAATTTATAAATCAATCTCTTGATGGATATATCAAGACAATTCCAAAGGTTCATGCTGCAAGGTTGAACCATTCTAAATTTCATTTGTCCCTGCCATTTCAATTGTACATATTAAATTACAGGTATGCAAGGGCTTCACCTAGCAATGGCACAGAAAAAGCACAATGTAAATGGGTTTACACAATGCAACAATCATATGTCAAATCCAGTACAGATATTGTATCCCACTTTATACCAAAGCAGTCCACAGAGGGATATAATTCTTTGCTAATTTTGTTCTTGAAGAAAGCAATGAGTAATTTTAGCAATTTCTTTCTTTGTGCTGAGGGAGAGTCTTTAAAACTGTAAAGTTTTCAATGATTATTTGCAGTTGGGGACTTATTCCTTGCAAAATTTATATATGGTTTATTTGTACAGAAAACAGCATTTTCTACACAGCAATATTTTTTCTACATGGAAATGTTTCCTGCACGCACACACACAAATGTCATTTCCTTTGTGTATCCACATCTATCTATATCTCTGTATGTGTGCATACATATGTGTGTGTTGACTTTGCACAACTATAGAATTTTTGCCCAATTACAGCATTTTCTATCCAGGAAACAACACAGAAGTAGGTTTTTTTCTGCAGAGAAAAAGCTGTTTGCAGCACAAACACAACACAAAAATATGTTTTCTGTAGGGGGAGGGGAAGAGTTGGCAAATTTTGCACACTGATTTCTTAAACTGTGACAATTCTAATTAGTCCAGTTCTTATAAAGGTTTGCCAATATGATTTTTTGTTGTTGTTCAGATATCTTTGAATATTCTTTTAGTCCTTAATTCTTTACCCTATGTATGTAGTACACAGTAAAAACATAAGATGGGTGTTTAAGTTTCTATCAGAAAGTGCATCCTAACAGTTCATAGAGACTAGATGAAACCACACCAAGGGAGGGCTACCCCATAGGTAGTGAAGAACATAGTGAGCTAGTATGGTGTAGTGATTCGAGTGTTGAACGATGACTCTGGGGACTAGAGTCTATGGCCTGAAACAGATGGGCCAAAAGGAGTGGCTTCCGACTGATTCAGGGGTGTGGTGTGCAGATGAAGCATGCCTCCAAAGTGGGTGGAAGCTGCTCTGAGGCCACCAGCAAAAGGAGTGGGGGAAAATCCGCTCTTGATGGTGGCCCATTTGAGACCACTGCTTCAGGAGCAGGTCATGTGGTTGCTGTGCTCCCGGCGCAATTGTGGCATGATAGCAGCTGGAGGCTGCACCTACAGGACCATCTGCTTCACCCCACAGTTGAATTCTCATTTGGCCATGAAACCAAATGGATGACCATGGGCACCTGACATGTTCTCAGCCTCAGAAGAAAGCAAAGGCAACCCCCCTCTGAACAAATCTTGCCAAGCAACTATTGTGATCAGCCTTAGGGTCACCATAAGTTTGAAATGACTTGAAGACACACAACAGCACTAAAGAATATGCAGCTTACAGACTTCCAGGCAACTTGATCTGATCCACACAACCTAGACATATGGATTAGACTGTCAGATGTCACACTTTACAATGTTGTAATTTAAAATTGTGTTTAAAAAATGCACGTAATTTACTTAAATGTGAATCCATGATCCATCTCACCCAACAGATTAATTTGGAAATGTGATGGAATCCATTTATTTTATAAAAAAACATGCAAAAGTAACACAGAGTAGCCATAGGCTAATCTGTCTATCTTCAGTACATATAACTGAATCTAGATCTTGTACTGGGTCTGTCTGTTATCAGCTGGGTCCCCCACTTCAAATGAAGACAGCTGGATCCCTCACTAGGGTACTGTTCATGATAAAGCATTTTATTTCAAATTAAATGTGTGTTTCTTCTACCGTTGTTTTTATAACCTATTTTTCTCCCATTAGGTGTGTCTTTTTCATCAACCTAATTTTCTGAATGTGAAATTAATTGAGTTTAAAAGTAAGATTTCCATTAGAAAACCCGTTTCTGAATAGAATTCATATCCAAAAAACCAAAATAGCAAACATTTTTAAATTATATATAGCTATTGTGACATTGATATCTGAGAAAAGGTTGGTCTTCCTTTCTTGCCAACCTTAATTTGGCAGTGGAATGGCACCTCATATATTAGAATGCAAGTCACTAGTTCATTAATGAGAAACAGAGGTGGGTTCATGAGCATAACATTGGGAGATTGCAACCAAATGAACAGGAAATGGTTCATAGAAAGATGAATTTCTATTGTCGGGAGTTTAGAGATACCACCTTGCTCTTAGAATATCAGGAAGAGAATGATCCCTAAAGATATGTCAGGTTTTGGATTGGGAAATTTCTTTGTTCCAATAGAGAGGCAATACATGCAGCACAGAAATCTTTCTCCTCTGCACGTATTGTGTCTGCAGAGTCCCGTCCATCAGAGCTGTTTAGGGTGGTAAGGGAACTGACATAGGCTCCACCTGTGCAGAACCCATTACTTAACCCTACAATGGCCTGCTGTAATGCATTTAACAACTTCTTAGACACCAGTGTTGTAACAGAATCAATTGTTGAGATGTCCAGCAACTCCATTGATGAAATTATACTGGCTCAGTTTCAATCCGTGAGTACTGATGATGTGGACAAGCTTCTTGGTAGAGTGAGGAAAACAACCTGCCCTCTTGATCCTTGCCCTTTGTGGCTGGCCATCCAGAGGGGAGATGCCTTGAGGATGTTTCTTAGAGACATCACCAATGCATCCCTTAGGAAAGGTCATGTTCCATCCTGTTTGAAGGAAAGACCTTCCCTGGACCCTCTGGACATGAAGAGCTATAGGCCAGTTTCGCTATTACCTTTTTTGAGCAAAGTGGTGGAGGGGGTGGTTGCTCTTCAACTCCAAGCTGTCTTGGAGGAAACTGATTATTTAGATCCATTTCAAACTGGTTTTAGGAGGATATGGAGTTGAGACTGCCATGGTCGCCTTAGCTCAGGGATAGGCAAACTGTCCCCTTTAAGGGCTGAGGGACTTCAGCTCCCAGAATCCCAGACTATTGGACAGCATCCCAGACTATTGGCCAACATGGCTGAGGCTTCTGGGAGCTGAAGTCCCTTGGCCCTTAAAGGGGACAGTTTGCCTATCCCTGCCTTAGCTGATGACCTTTGTCTGGGCATCAACAGGGGTAGTGTGACTCTGTTGGTGCTATTGGACCTCTCAGCACCTTTTGATACAATAGATCATGACATCCTCTTGGATCGCCTGAGAAGGTTAGGAATTGGAGGCACTGCATTGCAGTGGTTCCGTTCCTTCCTCTCAAGCAGATTCCAGAGGGTGTTACTCAGGGACAGTTGCTCTACTAGGAAAGAGCTTAATTGTGGCATCCTTCAAGGCACCATCCTGTCCCCAATATTGTTCAATATATATATGAAGCCGCTGGGAGAGATTATTCGGAGACATGGGACGCGGTGTTATCAGTACAATCATGACACCCAGATATATTTCTCCATGTCTCGGTCTTCAGCTTTGACTTCAGATGGCGTCTCTCCTCTCAATGATGGTCTTAAAGCAGTAATGGACTGCATGAGGAAAAACATATTGAGACTGAATCCAGATAAAATGGAGGTACTTACAGTAGTGGCCCTGAAACCAGGTATTGGGATGCAATTTCCAGTCCTGGATGGGGTCACACTCTCCTCAAAAGACTGTGTTTGCAGTCTGGGGGTGCTGCTGGATCCATCACTTCAGATGATAAATCAGGTGAATGCGATGGTCAGGAGTGCCTGTTATCAGCTTGGGCTGATATGCCAGCTGTGCCCTTTCCTGGAAGTTAGGGACCTTGAAACTGTGGTGCATGTGCTGGTAACCTCTTGTCTTGATTTCTGTAATGCGCTCTACATGGGGTACCCTCATACTTGGTCCGGAAACTTCAACTAGTACAGAATATCGCAGCCAGACTAGTCTCAGGAACATCAAGAAGAGACCATATTACTCCGATTTTAAGAGCAAAGCAAAGAAGCCTCATTTATAGACCGCTTCATATTGCACTATGGGATGTCTAAGCAGTTTACAATTGTAAGCTCTTTGTCCCCCAACAGTTGGGTACTCATTTTAGCGACCTCGGAAGGATGCAGGCCTGAGTCTAGTCTGAGCCCTGGCTAGTATTGAACTTGCAACCTTGTAGTCTATGAGTGAGTGGCTGCAGTACAGGCATTTAACCACTGCGCCACCAGGGCTCTTTATATTGAGATTACATCCCAATACCTGGGAAGGTCACTTCACTGGCTGCCTATTAGTTTCCGGGCCCAGTACAAGGTGTTGGTTATTATCTTTAAAACCCTAAATGGCTTGGGTCCAACCTATCTTCAGGCCTGCCTCCTCCCGTATAATCCACCCCGCACACTCAGGTCCTCTGGGAGGAATCTGCTGCAGCCTATAAAAACTAGACTGTCTGCAACCACCCAGAGGGCCTTTTCAGCAACCGCTCCCAGATTATGGAATGGCCTTCCGGATGAGATCCGTCAGATTGCAACCTTAAACAGCTTTAAAAAGGCTGTCAAGACGGATCTCTTCCAGCAGGCCTTCCCTGAATAGATACCCAGGCCATCAAAAGATAGCCCAATATGCTTCCCAACTCTATTGCAGTTATTGTTTATTTATTTGTTTGTTTACTTACATTAGTATTTTAAGTGTGTTTTAAATCATTATTGTTTAATAGTATTAAGGGGTGGGTGGGATTGTGGGATATGTAATGTATTTTTTTTAATGTTGTAAGCCGCCCTGGTTGTGTTATGCAGAGGGGCAGGATAAAAATAAATTATTATTATTATTATTATTATTATTATTATTATTATTATTATTATTATTTGTGCTTTTTAAAAAAATCCAGAGCCAACTATTTGCAGAGAATTGCAATTAATGTGGAATTGTCATTTAAATAGATAAAGATGGAAGTTGAAATTTCTTGTCCAAATACTGGCCTAGATCCAGGGTTTGCTTCTTCAGCAGGATAAGTTATTGAGTGGAGCTTTGCTCAGGATGTTCTGGTGAGATCTTCATCATCACCTTCTACATAGTTCTGGCAAGTCGTGCCAACCTTTCATAGCACTCTATGGGAAATATGCACTTCTATCAGATGTTGTCCATGGAGAGGATGTGGCCTTCAGTTCAGTTTTAATAGAACCAAGAAATAAGTGAATCAACTGTAAAATTCTGGAATTAACCATCTGCTTAGCAAAGAAGAGGGAAACGCTTTTTAACTAAATGATCGTAAGTGCCTACCTTTATCTTACTTTCTTATAACTGCATTTATATTACTTTATTCTTCTCATTGCAGATATGAGAAATGGTTTGCTAAACTGGTATATAAACTCTTAGCTCACACTGCTTGTTAATGTGATTAATCAGCAGAATAAAAATTAATACTGAAGTTATTGGGAAACATACTATCCTGCATGCCAGATCTGAGAGATACCCTGTCACATGATTAAGATCTATTCAAAGGTCAAGTGTTAACAAACTGTACTTGCTTTTCCTAGATTGACGAGGACAGTAGCATCCCTAAACATATATTGCTAAAATCAATACATATTGGGAGTATCAATAGATTTGGTTGTGGTAATATATGCCTTGATTACATCCCAGTTGGGTTGCAGTAATGCACTCTGCGTGGGGCTGCCTTTGGAAAATGTTCAAAAACTTTTGCAGGTCCAAAATGCTGCAGCCAGGCTGTTGAATGGTACTGGTTACAGGGAACATATAACCTCCCTGTTGAAACAGCTTCACTGGCTACTATAATCTGTTTCTGAGCAGAATTCTGGGCAATGCTGGTTATTACCTTTAAAGCCCTAGGTCCACATTATCTGAAAGATGGTATCTTTGAGCCTGCCAGAGTTTTAAGATCTTCAGGGGGAAGACTTTCTCTGAGGACCTGGGAAGAACCTTCTGAGTAGCTACTCCCAGGTTGTGGAATTTGTTCTCTTCTTTCCTTTCACTGGCATGCTAAGACCATCTTTTGAAAATCGATATGACAGAAAGGGTTTGTGGTGAGGCTGTGTTTTGTTTTGTTTTTTAAAAGAAAAATCATGATCACTGTTTTAATCTTCTTAGTTGTACTGCTATTCTCTTCTAACTTTTGTGTAAATAATGTTTTAACTGTATCTTGGTTTTTTTTAAATGGTGTAGGCTGCCTTGAGTGCACAAAGAGAAAAGGAATATATAAATCATATAAATAAGACCTTTTAAACATAATGTGTAACATCCCACAGAGCAGATATGGTATAATAGTTTGAGTATTGGACTAATACCCAGGGGACCAGGGTTCAAATCCCAACTTGGCCATGGAAACCCACTGGGTGACCTTGTGGAAGTTGCACTTTCTGATGCTTACATAAAGCAATGGTGAATTTCCTATGAATAAGTCCTGCCAAGAAAACCCTGCTTGCTTTTAGGTTGCTATAACTTGGGATTGACTAGAAAGCAAAACACTATAGCAGGGGTAGACAACCTTTCCCCTTTAAGGGCCGAGGGACTTCAGCTCCCAGAAGCCTCAGCCATGTTGGCCAATAGTCCCATGTTGGCCAATAGCTCCTGGGATTCTGGGAGCTGAAGTCCCTCGGCCCTTAAAGGGGAAAGGTTGCCTACCCCTGCACTATAGCTATGTAAGTTCTAAGGCAAGTGTGGGATCATACAGATGTTGGATTCAACTTCCAGCAGTGACTGTTCTCTCGGGCTGCCGGGACATGAAGTAAAACATAATCAGATATGGAGGATTGTCTATATTTGGAGGATCAAATATGACTCCCACTCCTTTCCTTTAAATAAAAGGTAAACATAAAGGTATTCACTGTTGACAATGTTGTCAAGTCGTGACCGATGTTTACATTAAAAGAGTACAGTTCTTGTATATGAAGCTTCCACCCACATTCACTAGTCTACATTTCTTTGTCATGTATGTCACTTTTGGTTCAGGCTTTTCTTACTTTCTTATGCTTAAAAAAACAAAAACAAAACAAAAAAAACCTCACCTGATCTTTTCTTCTTCATCTGTTATTGGCAACATTTTAATAAACTAATATAAAGAGACTTTGGAATTTACTCATCTCCCAGTATTCCTCACAGCACTCAGAGTGGAATGGAGTACTGGGTCTCTCTTTAGGGTTTGCCTTTTTTTGTTTGTTTGTTTGTTTTTTGGTGGGGATCACAATTTTCTCAATTTACCATATTTTCTGGTGTATAAGATGACTGGGCATATAAGACGACCCCCAACTTTTCCAGTTAAAATATAGAGTTTGGGATATACTCGCTGTATAAGACAACCCCTCTTCCAACACACACCAAATAATTTTTTTTCAAAAATCAGATTTGATTTCAATCTGATAATTTTAATTCAAATGCTTATGACATGCAGGTACTTAGCAGGAAAACTGTCACTTATAAACGCAACAAACTACAGATCCCATGTTCCCTAGCATTTATTTCTGCAGTGTGTTTTGGACCTTACTTTATAAAAAACAGTCCAGATTTAAATGCTGCTTTAAAAATTATTTCCATTTCCCAGCTATGAGATGGTGGGGAGAAATGAGAAAGTGTTGGGAGGAAGGACTGCCAATATACTAAGTGATGCATTCTGGGGTATGTACAATTTGTGGCCAAGGAAGTGGCCCTGGGCATGTCACACACACTCAGCCTCAAAGGATGGTAATGGCAACCCCCATTTGAAGAAACATGCCAAGAAAACTCCATGATAAGGTTAAAAGTCACCATTTTGACCATTAAAACACCCTCCATTTTGAGCATGGCTAAGAAGCATGGATTTACATTTGTATTATTGTTTTTAGCTTTCTCTACATTTTTTTTCTTTTATGTCCTACATTTTTTGTAGTGACTCATCCTCCTTTGCATTGAAGACATCTGGTCACCCTGTTTGAGTATCGGAGTATGACTCTGGAAACCAGGGTTCAAATCCTGGCTCAGCCATGGAATCCCCCTGGGTGACCATGGGCAACTCACACTCTCTCAGCCTCAGGAGAAGGCAATGGCAAACTCCCCTCTGAAGAAACCTTGCCAAGCAGACACCATGATAGGGCAGCCTTAGGGTTGCTGTAAATTGGAAATGACTCAAAGACATACACAACAACAATCTTAGAAGTCACACTTTCTCAGCCTCAGAGGGTGGCAAAGGTAAAAAAAAACACATAGGCAAGAAATGATAGGTTCATGATACGTTTGCCTTAGTGTCATCATCAGTTGGAAATGACTTGACGGCACACAGCAACAACAACAACAGTTTTGGAAGTCATACTCTCTCAGCCTCAGGGGAAAGTAATGGCAAACTCTTTCTGAACAAACCTTGCCAAGGAAACCCCAGGATAGGTTCATCTTTGAGTTGCGGAAAGTCAGAAACAACTTTAAGGTACACAACAATAGCAACAACAGTCTTGGAAGTCACACTCTCTCAGCCTCATGGCAAAGCCTTTCTGAACAAACCTTGCCAAGGAAACCCTCCTTCTCCCCGACTTCCCCCCCCCACCTTACACATGTCCTCCTGGACCAGGAGGAAAAGGAGGACGAGGAGGAAAGGTGGGAGAGGTGGGGGGGAAAGCGGTGGAGAGAAGGAGGAGGAACAGGAGGACAGGAGGAAAGGTGGGAAGAGGGGGGGGAAGCAATGGGGAGAAGAAGGAAGTCCACGGAGAAAGGGGGAGGGGGGAAAGCAATGGGGAGAAGAAGGAAGCCCACGAAGACAGGAGGAAAGGTGGGATGAGGGGGGGAAAGGTGTGGAGAGAAGAAGGAGGACCTCCTCTTCCTTCATGTCTTCTTCCTTATCTCCCCGGCTCCTTCCCGCCTCGCACCTCTATCTTCCTCCTCCTCCTCCTCCTCCTCCTCCTCCTCCTTATACCCGGCGTATAAGACGACCCCCAACTTTAACCCCAGATTTTCCTGGTTTAAAAGTTGTCTTATACACCGCAAAATACAGCTATTTTTTTTAAATTGTCACTAATTTTTTTTTTTTAGAAAAAATGCTTTGTTTTGTCGTTGCTATATGTTTTATATCACTGAACTGTGTTTCATTACTTTGGTTTGTATCTTAAGGCTGCATTCCTATACCTGCTTAGCTCCCCACACCACCAGCCCTGTTCTTGAACCCCAATAGCTGGAAGGGACCAAACCAGGTATGATCTCATCTTCCCCAGCATGCATCATTCTCTGTGAAAATGCCTTGCATTTCACCCCACCTCCTTTAACTCCCTACCTAGGTCTCCAGCCAGCACTAAATTTGGAATGATGTCATGTTGAAGTATTGTAGGAAATAAAATTAAAAAATGACTTGAGGAACCAGCTGCCTGATACAGAATGGATACTGTTGCCTATGTTCAGAGTTTGGAGAACTAATTTCTTTGGATTACAATTCCTAGAACACTCCATCCAGATGGACCATTAGCCATTTGTCTCCAGTATGTGGAATGTTTCCATGCCAGAAATTCTCTGGAAAGTTAAGCTTCCTTAAGCAGATCTATTCTACACACAGCTAGACCTCTGAATAACAAAAGGAGCAGCCCTCAGATCCCCTACTCCCAGTGTATTGGACTAGAGAAGCAAGTTTATTTATTTATATATTTTTTTAAATTAAATTTTCCACAATAACAAAATGTACATTTATAAAAATAACGTTTTCTTCTTCATTTTCATTGCTACCAAACAAAATTACATTATTTTGAAACTTCTTTTCAGTCTACCTGGTATTTGAGTAATTAAACAGGATTATAATTCAATTCTCTCTTATTGTTATTTGTTTTTGTGATTTTTGTCTTTTTCTATTTACAGTAATCTTGAACTAATTCTGAGCTTTATAGACTTCTATTTTTTAACCATAGATTAACACAAAAATTTTCTAATTTCTCCCAGTATGTGTTCAGTATTTCTGTGGACTTTCTTTCTATCACGTTTGTTAGTCTATCTAGTTCTATATTGTCTAGCATTTTTAACAGCCACTCCTCTATTGTTGGTATTTCTTTTGTCTTCCATTTTTGGGCAATAAGAGTTCTGGCTGATGTGGTCATATATAACAATGTTTTCCAATTTTTTTTTGCTTCCATATCTGATATTTTGTTAGACATATTTAGTAAATAAATTTCGGGTAGCATGTAGATTTTCACTAACTTAGATGGGATTAGATGCCATCTATATGCCATTTTTAGATAATTTTCTCTGACATTCTGGCATTTCGTGAATTGAAATTTTTTTTCTAGCATATTGCCAGCTCTCCGAATCTATATTTCTTCCGCCCATTTTATCATTTCTCCCTTGACTATTTCTTGTTCTTGATTTCTATTAAGAAGTATCTTATAAATTTTTGCTACTGGTTTATCAGTTTTCCCTTTTAATATTTGATCTAGTTCATTCCTGCTTTGTGTCTTTCAGTCAATTTGTGGTGTACTAACCAATGGCTTTTTGATTCAAATTCCGTAATTTCTTCTATTGCTTTCATTACGTATTGTTGTTGGTTGACCTTTTTTAATATATCACGATATCTGAGCCATCATGAGTGTATCTTTGTTCTTTCGAACAGTGCCTCTTGTGGGGATAGCCATCCTGGTATCTTTGGACAGAAGGTTGGTCTTGTTTTTTTCCAGACCATAACAATGGATTTCCAAATAAAATGATGTTCAAAGTTTTTATGTATCTTATTTTTACCATACCAGAGACAGGCATGCCACCCATATCGTAAATTGAATCCCTCGAGGTTTAGAAGCTTTGGATTGTTAAGTTGAATCCATTCTGAGAGATAAACTAGAATATTAGCTTGATAGTAGAGATGTAGATCTGGTAGATCGCATCCTCCATTCAGTCTTAGATCAGTTAATGTCTTCCACCTCACTCTTGGTTTCTTGCCTTCCCAGATAAATTTTTGAGTTCTTTATTCCAGTCATTAAATGGTTTGCTGGCTGTTATTATCGGGAGGCTTGCAAAAAGAAAATTGAACTTAAGTGGTACTGACATTTTGATTGCAGCTACCAGAGAAGCAATTTTAGTGTGACCTCGCTGTTAAAGGAGGAGACAAGATCTGATAGGCAAGGGGGAAGAGTGGCAGAGCTCTGTCATGAATCCATATCCCTATTAAGGTACTTTGCCTACCATTCTCTGTGTTTAGTGTATGTGGACTTTATGGTAGGTCAATGAAATAGGATTGGTGTTCTGTTACATCAGCCAACCTACCACCTGGATGTTTCCCAGACTGAGATGGTTGCTACTATTTTGGAGGTGGTACTGGTTTCCCCAAGCTGATTGTTCTTAGAGATGTTAACATTCATGTTCAGCCCCCCTCCCCCATTAATTGCTGCTAAGGATGCTGGGGGATTCCATGGGCCTATGGATATGTGCCTATCTCAATTAATATCTGGCACTCTGCACATGACAGAGTGTAGTCTTGATCTGTTTTTCTGCTGGCCTGGACAATCTGAAGTTGGGAGGGTTTGAAAGATTTAGAGTGACACACTCATGACTGTTTCATATGCATAATTCCTGTGTAGCCCCTAGTTTAGGGGTTGTGCAGGGACTGTGAAAGTCCTCCAATTTCTACTTACTAACAGGCAGCTGCTGTGATTAATGAGGGTCTGTTCCCTGTTGACTGGGAAGCAGCTGGGAACAGATTGGAATGATTGCCAGTGTGACAGGCAGAAATGGGACCTCTGTGACAATTTGCCCTCACACCCAGTTGTATGAGGGAGAATTGGTACAAGGGTCCTGTTTCTGCCCATCACACTGAAGATCACTGTCAGGAGGGGTAGGAATGTCAGTCAGCTGTTGACAGGACAACAGACCCCCATCAATGGCAGGATCTGCTTCCTGGTAAATGGGGATTAGAGGGATTGGGGTGGAATTTACTACATAGCACTACAATGTTTATGTATACTGGGAAATTTAGAAGCTATGTTCATCTGACTGTTCCTCTTAATTGTGTGAAATGCATCTACTTCTCTAAATAAGCAAGCACAGGAATCTTTCAGCTAATATATATGGTGGCTTCTACTTCCTTCAAATGTCGTTTGGTGACAAGATCTGTTTACAAAGCTGATTTTTATTGGCAAAAACAGACAATGTTAAGCTAACTCCTACTCTGTGATATAGCTTGATATAGCTATAGCTTGATATAGCTTGATCGGCCATATACTAGTTGCCCATGTTCTCCCTATCAATGCAAAAGGTTTACTGATGCCCAAGAATGTCAGATTTGCTTACCTGTTACAGATCAGCAACAGGTATTGTGAGGCAAGTGACATACTCCATTGCCATAATGTATGTTGGAGTTCAGAAATCTACTATTGATAATTAAGTCCCCTCTCTCTGATATTAAATCACCACTAATTATATATGGATGAAAGCTGCAATGAATGTGTTATAACCACAATTCCACTTAAGCTTGTGGCAAATTAATTAACTGTAGCCACATTTCCTTGTGGTGGGTTTTTATCAATTTCATGAGGATAGTCCTGGTCAGTAGTTTCTAGACGAAGTTTACAATGAAGTTGAGCGGAGAAGCAAAGAAGCATGATTATAGTGACAATGATATTTGTTATTTCTATGTTCAGTGACTTTTCCTTTAGGCTAGATTTCGCACCATGTAAGAGCAATGGTTTATTGGATTTGGAGGTGCTGCCTGTCAAATGATGCAGAAAAAAACTGAGTCCTCTGATTGTTAGAGTTTTGTGTAGGTGGGGGAGGATATTAAAAGATCTGGAACAGCTGCTACTGTTTATTATTTTATGTTGCTATTTTGTAACATTAAAAGCTGCCTTATGCTCATCTTGTCCATATTTTAGGGGGGGGGTTGGGGGGATATAATTTATCTAGACAACTAAGGGTAGTTCTTACCCAACATTTTTAAAAACAGATGCACAATATCTCTAGCAAATGGTGAATGTTTCTTTATTTCTTGTTAGAATACACCAAAGTAATAACTGGGAAAGAAAGCATTAGCAGCCTTTGCTTTTATCTGCTTTGGTGGGAAATGTAGCTATTTATACATGGGCAAGACTTCATCTTACAAGATGTCTAGTGAGATGACACCTTGAGAGACTAATGTATTGTGCACATTGGATTATAAAATGATTGTATGATGTTTTGTAACATTGGTCATTTTTATGTGAACATACTATGACTCTCCATATCAGAATGAAAGGAGGAACTGTATCCACTTGTGGACAGAGTACATAGATAGGCTAAGTGCCTCTATAGATGGCCTGTTTCAGGCGGCTCTGGGCAGCCCCTGCTAGTGGCGGATTGGAGGCACGGCAGCCCCACGCCGCAGCCCCAATCCTCCCTTTTGCTGCCCCCAAACAAGCAGCAAAATGCCGCTCCTTTTAGGGGCAGCAAAAGGCTACCCTAAGAAGTGGTGCTGCAGCTCTTCCTCACCCTTTTGGTGCAGCGTGTCTACACGCTGCACCAAGAGGGTGTCCTGACACTGTACGCTGTGCATACATGCGTACAGCATCAGGACAGCATCTGGGTGCCATTGGGGCGGCTGGCTCTGGGTTGGGGCGGCCCAACTTCACCCCCAGGCCGGCCCTTAGGCCGGTCTGCAACACCCCTAAGTGGCCCATTCTGTATAATGAGCTTGTAGGCACTATTTTTTCAGAAGTTGAATTGTCAAATGATACCAAAATACTTTGTAATGATCCATAGAACATGACTACTTACTATTTGATTGACAATCACCTGGATATATCTACACTGCACATTTAGAGCAGTTTGACAAAACTTTAACTGCCACTGTTCCATCCTAAGTACTTAGTATTCTATAATCCATTATTTTGAACTACAGCATTAGAGCTCTGGCAAAGAATTCTAAGTGTCTCATAAAAATACATCATATGCTATTCCATGAGATGGAGCCATGACATTTAAAGTGGTATCAAAGGCTTGGTATCGGCTTGTTGTTGTTCTGTGCTTTCAAGCAAATTTATCACAGGGTTTTCTTGGCGAGCTTTGATCAGAGGGTGTTTGCCATTGCCGCCTTCTGAGGCTGAAAGAGTGTGACTTGCCCGAGTTCACCCAGTGAATTTCTGTGGCTAATAGAGGATTGGAACCCTAAAGCAGGGGTAGGCAACCTTTCCCCTTTAAGGGCCGAGGGACTTCAGCTCCCAGAATCCCAGGAGCTGTTGGCCAACATGGGACTATTGGCCAACATGGCTGAGGCTTCTGGGAGCTGAAGTCCCTCGGCCCTTAAAGGGGAAAGGTTGCCTACCCCTGCCCTAAAGTCTTATTGCATGAGAAAAGAAAGCTGAAACAGAGCAGAAGAGCACCAGCTTTTTCCAGGCCTCTCTGCATGCCATTGTAGCACTTCCATTCTCTTCCTGAAGAAGACAGTCATAAAGCCTGCATTTTGTTGTGCTGGAAAAATCTGTTCTACAAAAAGTACACTTTTATGACTGTGTCCCTCGGGAAGAGAATGGAGGTGCTACGATGGCATATGAAGAGGCATGGAGAAAGCTGCTACTCTCCCATTCCATTTTGGCTTTCTCTTCTCATGCAATAAGGCACCTGGTCTCCAGAGTGATAGTCTAACACTTAAACCACTGCACCACTGGCTAGTGTGCATAAAACCCTTGCTTTGCACCTCATGATCAACCATGGCTAATCATGATGGAAATGAGCCACAGCCTCTCTTCTATTGTGCAACTGTAAGAAGCTGATTAGGTATTTTAATTTTGTTTTTATTTAAAACTAAGTCCATTGCAGTTAAAGAGAATACTATTAAGTTGGTCCACTGATGGTATCTTACCCTAGTCAAACTGACTCATATGTCTACCAATGCCAATCCAAATTGTTGGAGGGGTTGTGATGGTAGGGGAACCTTTCTACATATGTACTTGGAATGTCCCTTAGTCCATAAGTACTAGACAGAAAGTTTGCAGTTAATCTCCAAGGTCACTAAATAAAGCATACAATCATCCCCACTCCTGCTCCTGTTCTCCCTTTTTTATGGATGAAAATAAAGCCCTGCAACACAAAGAACTTATTGGTTTCCTTTTGGCTGTTGCCAGGCTTGATATAGCTAAGAACTAGAAAACTGAACATTGCAGGATGATGGACTAGATTTTGGGACCTAGAGTTAATGGAGAAAATGGCAGACAGTAACAACAGAGTGAGAGGCTTACACTCTGGATTGACTTTCCACATGATTTGACACCCACTTATTGAATACATCCAGTGGGACTTGGTTTCTAGACATCCCCCAGTCTTATCTAAATTTTTATGGAAAGATGTCTTCCAGAAATCCTGAATGCACCTTTTGTCTATAATTTCCAGGGCATCATTTTGGATTATGATTTAATTTCTGTTTTTTTCAGCGAAATAACCATATTTGAGGGTTTATTGTCTCTGACATTATTTTTATTTGTTGCTGTTTTAATATACTGTTTATTGTCATGATTTGTTTAAATATAAAAGAAAAAAAAAGAACAGAAAACCCCATATAAAGCCTTCACTGGTGTTCTGTCTCTTTCTCTTCTCCTTCTCCTTCCCCGCTTGAGATCCTGAAGAACTGAGTAATGTTTTTAAATTAGCCTTCCCCTAGGCAGTGGGCTAGAGAAGAGAAAACAGTGACCAGGAGGAAAGCTTCCCAAGATACCTTCTAAGCCACAGGCCAGCAGTGGAGGTGTGTGTGGACAGTTGTTGCCCCGCATCCACCCAGTCATAACTGTGGGGGGGGGGGGGGATGAAGGAAAAAAGCAAATGTTTAGTCCTCCTTGCTACTTCAAGTAAAACAGTGTAACAGTAGGTTTAATGAGGAGAGAAAGAGTTAATAACTGGGGAGGGAAGGGGGGGATGCAGAGCTGAGGAACCATTTGCATATTTCCTCCTATCCTTTAACTATTTAAATGCCATTGCCTTCAGAAGTGGAGTAAAGAAACACCCACCTTCTGCCAAAATGTGCTACCATGCAAATCGGATGCCCCCATGTTCAATAATGAGCATCCTTCCATATACTACAGTAACAGATGTGATACCTCTTTCTTCTGAATTGAGGCTTATCCCACCCCCCAAAAAGGATGAATACATTTGAGTCACATATAGATCAATCACATTCTACACGCATTCTACCAGGATAATTTAGACTCAGCTTTCCAGACCTGCCAGGTTAGCTAATCATTGTAACTGAGCTCAGGGGAAGCAAGTGAGTGAACAATTTAATATATAACAAGCAAGCTATGTGCATCATAACAAAGTTCCCTGACAGACCTATACAAAGTACTTAATTTGCACCTAAATTTAAACTTCCCAGATTTCATTTAAATTCCCAGTTTTCCTTGGGAAGGTTTTCGTTACAACACAAGGGAATAAAGATCAGCACATCAATGCTTTTGGACTAAATGCAGACTAAAGTGCTGTGAACAAAATCACTCCATTAAGAGACATCTAACCAAGATTTTTCTCATCAGTTCCTGCCCCGCAAACTGGAGGAAAATTGCATTCTGGAGTGTGGGTGGCGTGTTTTTTTCTCTCTCTGCTTATCAAAATTGAAAAGCAATTAATAATGTATTACTTCTGCTCATGGTCCGATTCAAAAATATTTTTTCCCTATAGGAGCTTAGCAACAGAAGGCTAGCAACAGCATATTGTTACTACCAATGGCACCTGTAGGTGTTTTGTCTTGCTCAGTAATGAGATTGTTTTTCAGAGCCTTTCATGTTTTGAATGAAACCTCCTGAACATTTGTATTTTTCATCTGTCTGCTTTTAAGCTCCAAGCAGCAGCTCTCCATAAAAGAAAGGTTCCTCTTCTTTAGTGATCATGTTATCATCAAAATAAACTACTTTTCTTTTAAAGGTTTTAGAGTTCTGTAGTTTGATTTTTTTTTTCCTATCAAATAACTTTCACCTTTAACCTCTGGATACAAAAAGAAAGGCATGAAATACAAGTATAAGCAATAGAAAATATAGACAGAGGTAAATTATTAAATGATCAATACAGTTGGTTTGTTGTACTAAAGAGAGGGAGGTAAAATAAAGAGAGGGTAAAACTGGCTTAATTCTCAGCAGGTATTTTGTGGAGGTTTCGGCAAGGAGGTTGATAACTCCAATAAGCACTGAAGTTCTGTCTGCCTGGGCCAGAATATTCCAGGGGAGCCTGGAGTATTCTGGTCCCAGAGCTGCCCTGACATCCCCCTGTTGCCTAGCACTGCCAGTGGGACACTAGATAGCTGTTCACCCAGCGCAGCCACTGGCATGGCAAATCACTCACTCTGAGGTAAGAACAAGGTGACCACAATGGATCACATGCCTGGGCATCTTTTTCTAACTCTAAAGCAAGTGACTTGGTACAGTGATACAGGCAGCACAGTGGAACACACTGCAAACAGCCACCTGGCATTCCAGCAGAAGGCTCCTGATCTTCCAAGAAGATTTGGAAGAAAAGGTGAATTATTTTAACTTGTTAAAAGGGAAGGGTATACTCCAGGTTTGGTACTGAATGTGTCGAACATCCAGAATCCTCACCAAGAGGATGTGGGAAGAACATTTTATTTGGCCTGTGCTGAAAAGGGCCTGGAGTTACCATAATGAAATATAGCATACCTGGCATGCTTCTTTCATTTTAGTTAAAAAACTGGCTCAGCTGTCTTACCTTTTCCATCGGATGGGGACACAGTGCATTGAAATCTCTCCCTTTACAGGAAGGTTCTGGAGTGAAAGGTAGAGTGCCCATTCAGGACAATATTGTGAGAAAATAAATAAATCTCAGTGGAAAATCAACTGCTTTGCATGCTCATGGACCCAGGTTCTTTCAGACAGAAGAACCAAGCAGCTGGTGATAGGATGGACTGCTGGGATCAGAAAAGGCTCCTGCTAATCTGACTTACAATAAGGTAGCAACCTATTATGGCAGCATTTTAAAATAGGACTGGAAGCATGAAGTGGACCCATAGTAGTGACATAATGGTTCTCTGACCATTGCATTTACACCTAGGCTTGTGATTGCAGATATCCACCTTGAGTTACCTAGCCAATGTTAGTAAGTAACTGCAGAAAAGAAGATACCGGTGATAATTTGGAAAACTGCAATTTCATAGGCATAATTAGGCACTCACCCAATTTCATTCCTTCAATACAACTGCTGATGCAAGTTACATCCCTTCCTGGGAACTGTGTACAGCCATGGGCAACAGATATGAACAAGACAGACCCTTGGAGTTAGCTTACAGCCCTACTAACATGTCACTGAAGGCTTATACATCATGTAAAACCTGGGATATCTCTTCTTGGTTTGAGAAATGGTGGAGTCCCATGTTTTCCCATAAATCTACATACATCTACCTTGTACACTATTTCTTAGTCAAGCAACAACTACCTCAGTTTCCATATCAGAGAAATGAAGGCATCCCAAATGCTCTGGGATGGTGCATTTCTAGGGCCTATCGACTCACCCATAAGAGGATTTTAATGTCTCCAATCTGTAAAACAGTATGATGGAAAATGAGGACATCAGGAGGTGATAGCCATTGAGCATCCCACCCCTGCCTAGGGTGAAGTATTCGGCCACGACCATTTACTGTAGCTCACAAAGAGCCTGAACATTAATTTCATTAATGTATCTATGCATCTTATATGCTCTCATAAGCTTGTGCTCTTACATATTTGTCAACTCCTCTCCAAGAGCAAAAACATACAAATGCAATTCTCTGTGGCATACATATTGTTCCTTTAGAGCAGGGGTCGGCAACCTTTGTTGCCGGGGGGCCAGGAGGGGGGGGGGATGGTGCGGGGGGCACTTGCGCGTGCGCATTTACCACCTCTCGCACGCGTGCATGCGCACGGCGGCATCATTGTGCGTGTGCACGTGTGACGTGGATGCCATTTTGGTAGCCCCCTATGCAGGGGGGCTTCCCTGGGCCTTGAAAAGGCTCCTGCTGCAGCCGCTGCAGCGAATTCACCCGCCGCAGGCGCGGGGGATTTCCCTGGCCCTTGGAAAAAAACCCCACGCCCGCCGTGGGTGAATTCGCTGCAGCGGCCGTGGCAGGGGCTCCCCTGGGCCCAGCGCTGCTGCAAGAGGCCCCCAAGACGCCCAGCACCACTGCGCCCCCCCCCCAGGAGGCTTCCCTCAGCAGCGACGGGCCTCCGAGAGGCCCAGCGCCACTGCCAGGGGCCCCCAGGAGGCTTCCCTCAGCAACGACGGGCCTCCAAGAGGCCCAGCGCTGCCGCCGGGGCCCCCCAGGAGGCTTCCCTCAGCAGCGACGGGCCCCCTCCACCATTTTGTTTTCCAAAATGGTGGCCGCGACTTGTTCACACATGCGCAGGAGTACTGTGCATGCGCAAATGAGCCACGGCTGCCATTTTGGCAAAGAAAGTGGCAGCACGCGCTCGGCGGCGGTGACGTGCGTGGCGGGGGTCGGCGGGGGCCGGTCAGCAGGGGTCCGCAGGCCGGGTGCGGCCCGCGGGATGTAGGTTGCTGACCCCTGCTTTAGAGGCCAAATGGGCAGCAACACTAGGGTCTTTCCAGTACCAAGATAAAATGTGTCTTCTTATTAAAGCCTTTGGAAGCCTAATTCATTTTATACAAATGTACAGATGTGTGTGGTTTTAAATGTGTTAAACTTTTAACTGGTTTTACACTGCTTTGTTTGTTTTAACTTGTCAAATAGTTTAATATGCTTTTAATCCATTTATTTATTTATTTATTTATTTTGTCACTTCAAACTGTTTTATATTGCTTACACTGGTTTTGCTGTGTGTCATCCAGAAATTTTTGAGTGAAGGGCAGGATATAAATATTAAAATAAAGACATAAATTAAACTGGCTATACATTCTACTGATTCAGTGGGGCCTCAAGACATGGTGAAGCCAAATTTTCCAAGAGTTTTATTTTATTTTATTATTTTATTTTATCTGCAACCAACCAAATGTTAGATTAAATGGGAGAAAAACAGTGTCAAACCCACCTAAATGTTGGGGAAAGCTATAAATCTAGCTGTGAAAAGCACTGGGAAGGCTGGGGAAGACAACCACAGTGAGCCCTGTTATTAAGATATACCTATGCCTACATCTTTTTCTTTTAAAAAAAGAATCAATAAACCTACTTTTTATTCCTTTGCAATCATTCCCCTGTAACACACATGCTATATACCACAATTCTTGAAATCACAGCTTCTGAGAGAACATGAAAAGATGGGTAAAACACAAGACACACTTATTCTAATGTAAATGTATGTAATTTTCCTTACTGATGCTAGATTTTTTCATAGATTGTGTAACAATTTGCTTCCTTCTTTCATTTCAGTGAAAATGTGCCTTACAAGTTGCTCTTTGAATAGTGTGCAAATGGTTAGTTCTTTCTCAGTGGTGTGTTTGATAAACGGTTAACTACAACCATCCAGCACAAAATCCCTAAGCCTCTATTTAAAAAGAAACCCACAGGGGAAAAAAGCAAAATTGATAGGGAGATTTTATAATGGAAAAAATATGTCCACAAGATATTTGAGGATACCTGACCATGAGATACTAGGAGATGCTTCTTTAGCAGTAGCATTTATAATGAGGAAAAAAGATCATAAGCCTATTGTCATATACAAAACATTCTACTACGCCAACTATCTGGCATGCAGAAATGTGGGACACACACACACACACTTCTAACAATGTATAATAAAGCAGAGCACGCTGCAAGAATTTCACCTGCACTTTGGTCAGCATATCACGAGAAACAAGTAAACAATATCAAAACACGGTTCATGTGCAATTGTTTTGGACAGATAAGCCTAAGTTTATTGGGCCTGAATGGCCAGTGAGCTTTCATGAGGCCTCTGGAGATCTCTCTCTGGAACACCAAGTCCTGAGAACTTTTCTCAAGACAGTTCAAGAGCTCCAAGAATGTAAGTACAGTTCATCCCCCACATTAACGAGAGTTAGGGGTGCAGGACCCCCACAAAAGTGGAGAAAAAACAAATACCGTCACTGCAGCCAATTTTCTTCCAAGTCTCAGGCTACTATGTCAATGTGCACACAGCCTCTGTCTTCAGGAGGGGAAACAACAGCCATCAGCACTGCTGCTGCCAACCCTCCCTGAAGCCTAAGGCTGCTGGTGCTCCCTCCCTCCAGGTCCAAGGCTGTTCTCTGCACATTCGCACAGCAGCTTCAGTCTTCAGGGTGGGGTTGGTGGGAACAGCAATGATGGCAGGTACTCCCTTCTCTTATGGGTGAGGCTGTTATGTGAGTCTCCATGCAAACTCACAAATAATCAGAAGGAGCAGTTGCAAACTCACAAATAAGCAAAATCTGTGAATGTCAAACCAGAGAATGTGAAGTATCACCAAGGAACTGACTCACACTTGCTACAAGCCCTCATAAAACCAAAAATACAAAGTTGGGATATCTCTAAAATCTCTGGTTTAAGCACAGATTGAGTGTCTTTTACGCAGACTTCCAAAATACTCCAAAAACCATATATAATCATGAATGGCCGTGATAGTGACACCTTTGCTTTCTGATGGTTCCATGAATATAAATTTTGTTTCATGCACAAAATTATTTAAAATATTGTATAAAGTTACCTTCAGGTTATTTGTATAAGCTGCATATGAAACATAAGTAAATTTTGTGTTTAAACTTGGGTCCCATATCCAAGATATTACATTAAGTACATATACATAAATATAGTCAGTCCTCCTTATACACTGATTTTTTTATCCATGGATTCACGCATCCACAGCTTGGAAATATTCCAAAAAAAGTATAAATTTCAAATGGCAAACTTTGATTTTCCATTTTTTATAAGGGACACCATTTGCTATGCCATTGTCTTTATGCCATTGTCTTTAATGGGACTTGAGCATCCACGGATTTTGTTATCCACGGGTAATCCTGAAACCAAACCCCAGCGGATTAACAAGGGCCCACTGTACAGGTATTCCAAAATAAAATTTTAAAAAACTCTCTGATTCTAAATATTCCAAATAAGGGAAACTCAACCTGTATCCAAGTACAACTGCATGAATTTGTCTTTGAATATTTTCACCTATCTTTCTCACTTATGGGGACTCGTACTCACATTCAGTGTATATTATCCAGATGTGAATTCCCATACAAAACTACTAGGATGCAATTTCTGATCCAGAGACAGAATATGGAACAAAGTCACCTGCTTCTTCATACAGCCCACATGTAGTAAATCAGGAAAATAGTTAACAAATTCCAGAGAATAGGACTGTGATCCAGAGAAACACCCAACAGTAGCAAATGTAACCTAATTTTAAAGATCCCCCAAACAGTGGACAACTGAAATGCACAATATACCTGTTGCAAGCTTCTGAAGCTCTACTGGCTTTTTCACCAGGCAAGATGTTACAAAACAGACAAGAAATAGCTCAAGATGAACTGTTCCTCCATGTCATTACACAGCCTAATTATTTAGTGCACATAAAGCATGCACAATGCATGTATTTCAAAGCATATTGGAGATTTGCTTTTACTCTAACGCAAGAACAGAGCCTTTAATGCAAACACAACCTCATAAATTATCAACCACATAGTCTATAACACCAATAAATAACAATTTCCCAAAAGGAAACTGGATGCAAGTGTAATTTACTCTATATCCAGAATTCACTTCCAGCAAAGGCTACTTCAGTTGGTGGCACGATATATTTCAGAAATTCAGAAGAAAACTATTAATTCTGAGAAGTATTCCAGTACTGTTTCTATAATATATATTAATACTAGCTTTAAAATGTCATGAAATTATTATATATTATCTTGGAACTTTACCAAAGAAAGAAAAACACCTAAAGGATTTCACATATGGTTTTCCTTGTGAAAATACTGGTGGTCTGTCTTTTAAGTTTGCTTTCTGCACACCAGTTCTAATTAAATTGCAATAAAATCTTCTATTTGGATAAACAGGAAAAAGTATAATAATATAGCAAAAGCTTTTTTAATCAGAAATATCCGAGACATTTGCAGCAATAGATTACATGAGAGAACATAAAAGACCAAAGCATGACATTAAAACACAGGAAGAGATTTTAGGATTCCTATTGCTGCTATTATTACTGTGCAGAGCAAAAACCAACCTTTCTGAATCACATTGAAAGCTATTATTATCTAATTCCGTGTGAAAATGAAAATCATAGTGTTGTGTTCAATGAAAGATAAAGCCACCTAGAAATGCAAAATATGTCTTTCATATGATGAGTGAACACATGACTAGAATGCAAAGATTTTCCCACCTACAGTCTAGTGGAAGAGGAAGAAACTCATAAGCATCCTCTGTTTGTCTGTGTATGTGCCTTAAGGTCTCCTGGAGACCTATGGTGACCCCATGAATTTCACAAGGGTTTTCTTAGGCAAAGCATTCTCAAAAATACACAAAAAGTAATAAATTTATGTTTATTTTTTTATTTTTTTTAAAAAAATCTACTATACCAGGGGGGAAAAAACACTTTAAGAGTGCTTAGTTACTAGGGGTGGTATTCATTTTAGTTATTTCTACATGATAATACACTTCAGACAATATAGGATTCTATGCTTCCCTCCTATAAGAACACACTAAAGCACCCTAAAGTGAGCTTTGAGCTCATGTATTAAACTCATTGCTTATTCCTAATAAAGGAAACTAGGTTGACCTAACCACAATATTTTTAACAAATCAGAATCTATTGTGTTGTAACAAGCTATGCTTCGTTCAAACCACAGTTCCCCTCTATTAGAACATAATCAGAACTTATCGCTAATTTAAACATTTAAAGTAGAATCTGAAATGTTAAACTGAGAATCTTGCTTATATGTATAGGTTCATGATGGTGAACCTATGGCACGCGTGCCATCTCTGGCATGTGAAGCCATTTTTCCTGGCACGCAGAGGGCGGGGATGAGGACGAAGAGGCATGCGCTTGTTCCTCCTCATTCCAGACCCTCCCAGGCCTTCAGCTGCCTCTCTGCACACCTGTTCCTCCTCTTCCCCCCTTGCCCCCCTGGACCTAAGGCTACTGCTTCTGGAGAGGCAGCTGAAGGCCTGGGAGGGTGAGGGGAAGAAGTTCCACCCCAGAAGTCCCGCCCCTGGTGCCACAAGGCCTTTTAGTTTGGATACTCGGCCCCTAAAAGATTCACCATCACTGGTATAGCTGTTCAACTATAGAAAGTATTTCACCAGCTGTAACAGGGTATTAAATAATTTCAATACCTGTCAAAGATCTCATGTAGTGATGATTTTCAAAGTCATATATATTCTAGGGGAGGGAAGAAGTGTTGATGTGCTGTCATATGGCTGACAGCAAACCTTTTTTTTTTAAATGAAATACAAGCTTATTTTCTATCCAGAAACAAATTCATTTCCAAGTATAAGTCAGTTAATGACATGTCATGAAATAAGCAGAAGAATAAAAAAGAAGACACCTTAATTTTAGAATTATGTATTTTATCTTGCAGGCTATTAGAGTTGTGCCATTCAAATAAAGATCCTCGGACACATTATTAGAGAAATGTTTCAACAAAGAGATTAATATCTAGCACCCCCAGTATACTAAGTTACTCTGAGAATTTAGAGTATGATATTGTTTGTTTATTCATTCAAATGTATACTCTGCCTGTTTGCCAAATCAGACACTTGGGGCCTCTAACAATATTAAAATTTAGGTTCAAAATTACATCTTAATTAAAACATAACAACTAATAGATTGAGAACAGTTTAGATGTCCTTGAATGCCAAAGGTCTACCTGAGTAAAAATGACTTTACTTGCTGGAGGGAGGGAAATCAAGAGGAAGTCAATCTATCCCTATCAACAACAAGTTCCAGAGTTTGGCAGCAACCACTAAAAAAAGTTTATAAAGACAACTTTAGAAAAATTGGAAGATACGTGGCTAAACAAATTTCAAGTTCTCACGTTTGTCTCTAGGTTCTATAGGCATAAAGGTCCACCCTTACAAAAATTAAGACATATTGTCTGGATACTTCTAACAGAACTAAGGGACTAGTCTCTAAGATTTATAAAGCAATCATTGAAATTACATATGGATCCAATAAATAATCTAAAGGTGTATGAAAAGCAGAGCTTGGAGTACAGATCACCAAAAATAAATGAGATATGATTTGGAGCTCTCATAAGTTGCTGTCTGCAACTGTAAAAGAGGTTACTGTTAAAGTGATACATTGTTGGTATCTGTGCTCCTGAAGACTACATAGGATCAATAACAATTTGTTAGATACATGCTGGAAAGACTATGTTGGTAAATTGAAACATATTTGCCCTAAAATAATTCTATTCTGGCTGGAAATTCTTGATTGGATTAACAAAATAACTAATCAAAATATACACTTTCAAAGCACTTTATTGATCTTATCAATTTATAATTAAAAATGAAAATGTCCTCTGTAATTATATCAACCTTTGGACATTTACCATTGATTAGACACTTGCATTACTTGAGAAACTGACATATGAATTCTGCCTTGCCAGAGATGAAACAGGGAAAGATATCTTCAAGACTATATGGCATCCATTGATAACATATATGACATGTGTAAATTCCAGATCCTGAACTACATAATATTCTGGATACTACCATGATGAGCACTTTTTGATAGTCCTTGATAGTACTGTCTGATTATACTTTGAATCATGGAATGTTGTCTGTTGTGGGGAAGGGTGTATAGCATAGAATTTACATTTATATCCATAAATTCTTAATAAAAATATTATTTCTAAATAAAATAAAATAATTTGAAAGAAAGAGAGAACTTTATAGGAAATTAATATAAATGGGAATCTGTCCAACAGTCTCGTGAGGCAATACAATGGTACTTTTCAGATACAAACTGCATTCAGCACATATATTGAGTTTTTAGAATTAAAGGGATTCTGCATTTGCTTCCGGTGCAAATGGCAGAAGCATAATTTCTCCTTGGGCCTGAATATAGATCACAGGTGCCAAACTACAGCTGTAAAACCCAGGAATTCTTGTGCTCTTTGATTACCCCTCAATTAAAGTTTGAAATAAAGTCTGTATACCTGCCCAAAAAACTGTTTCAACTGGGAAGAACACAAATTTGACACTGTACAAAGGGATCCTCAGAAGCATTTGGAGGCAACAACTTGCTCTGCTACTAACATTTTAAAAAAATGAGGGCATGGGGATAATCCTACATGTCTATACAGTGTGTTTGTAATACCACCATATCATTCTAAACACCATTAGGGCATGTCTGCATGTGTCAAATAAACTGGTCCCCCCTGCCCACATGGCACTTGTCTTCATGATGCAGGAAAAGAGCCCCAATTCAAGTGTGGACTGCCTTCATGATGTGAGGCCAGTTCAGCACAAATCTGAACCATTCCTCCCTTAAACCAAACTAAAAAGACTTCTGTTTTGTCCCTGATTTTCCAGGAAATTCAGAGCACTCAGGAGTGAGGGAGGTAGCTGTCAAAACAGCATCCTGCTGTGCTGCCTGGCATTGCCACCACTGGCATGAGTAATTCTTTCTGTGGTCCCAATGAGGTGACCAACCATGTGATTGACACTGGGCACTTCATTTTTGACTTCAGAAGTAAGGAGTGATTCATGCTAGTGGTCATTCCAGAGTGCGGATATAACCAAGAGAATTTGGGGCAGTTCTAGGCTAGAATCCCATGGGAGCAGCCCAGAATATCCTGGTCAGTGTAGACTCACCTCAGTCTCGTATGATTTCAGACACTAAGCAAGATCAGGCCAAGTTGGCACCTGAGTGGAAGATCACCATGAAGCAACAGGTCCAGCTAGGAAAGAATCCTGCCTGAAATTCTGGACAAGTGTTGCTGTGATTCAGAACTGTCAATATTAAACCAGACAGATCCATGGTTTGACTCAGTACAAGTACTGACTCAGTACTACCCCTACATCTGCACCATTCATGGTGTATGCATGCATTTTAGATTTGAGTATTAGTGAGTCAGTGGTAGAGTGCACTGTAATAATGCTAGTTAGCATTATAAAATCATTATCTAGATCAGGGGTCGGCAACCTAAGGCGTTTTTGGCCGCGCACTTGCTACGGCCGCCATTTTGGATGCCAAAATGGCATCCGTGAGCGTTTGCGCATGCGTAGTTTTGCGCATGTGCAAACGCATCGCGGCCGCCATTTTGGCATCCAAAATGGCGGCCACACATGCGGCGTGGCTGCTGAGGCCGCAGCCACCACGGCGGTGGTAGTGGCGGCGCGGAGGTGGCGGCAGCAGCGTGTGCGGGGGGGTCGTGCGCGGTGGAGGAGAGTACCCTCCTCCGCCGCGTGTGACCCCCCCACACACGCGGCAGCCGTCGCCGTAGGCCTCAGTGGCCACGGCGCATGTCCGGCCGCCATTTTTGTAGTCCAAATCGCGGCCGTGACGTCACGGCCGCGAATTGGACTACAAAAATGGCGGCCGGACATGCACCATGGCCGCAGCCACCACGGCAGCGGTGGTGGCGGCGGCGGCGGCGGCGGCAGCGGCGGTGTGTGCGGGGGGGGTCGCGCGCAGCGGAGGAGAGTACCCTCCTCCGCCGCATGCGACCCCCCCCACGCGGCGGTCGTCGCCGTAGGCCTCAGCGGCCACGGTGCATGTCCGGCCGCCATTTTTGTAGTCCAAATCGCGGCCGTGACGTCACGGCCGCGATTTGGACTACAAAAATGGCAGCTGCGCGTGCAGGGGTAGGTGCGCGCGCGAGAGAGAGCGTGCGTGAGGGAGGGTGCGCACGCGCATGAGCGTGCGCGCCGCCATTCCCCCCCCCCTTGGCCCAGCCAAGACCTGGGCAACGGGAGACCGGCCCAGGTCTAAAAAAGGTTGCCTGTGCCTGATCTAGATGATGTGAACATGCAATAACTTCACTATTTTGAAATGTTAAGTGTTAAATGTTTCCACAAAGAGACATAATGAAAATCAATTGTCAACAGTAAAAAAAAAAAAAAAGCTTTAAGATACAATGAAAAAAGGCTGTTGCAGCATTTTATCTAACAGCAGGACAGTAGCTATGGAAACTATCTTCAGAGGCCTACTGGCCTCCATCCCAGCACAGCATAAAAAAATTAAATTAAAACAAAAATATGCTACTAACAGTTAACGAGTCAACAGCAGCTGCTTTAATTTTAAGCTGATTCAAGATTCTGCTTTTAGCTGTGGCTGAGACCCTTTAAAGAGAGTAAAATGTTAGAGGAAGTAAAATGGCACACTTTATGGATTTAATAACATATAGCCTAGACTTCAGACTTGAGGACCGACACCTCAACCAATACTATGGGAAACAACATGCTGATATTGTGCACTGATTCCACAAACACTTTTTGAAGAATAACAAAAATTAAGAAAACATTTCTTTTTTCTTTAACTACTATCTTAGCTCACATCACAAAGCAGAGGCAGAGACACTCCCAATTCTTTAAGAGCATTCTAAAGTCTTTCATGATCTATGCATTCAAAAGTTTTGCTCTAGACTTTAAAACACATGCTGACTTTCTTCTGGAATTCCTTGATGTGCTCCATTATCCATTTTATGTTTGCAATGAGTTCCTTAGTGCATCTTCTTCTTCTGAACCCCACTTGCACCTCTGGGATTTGTCTCTCCATATATGATTGGAGTCAGAATTTTGAGCATAACTTTGCTTGAATGGGAAATTAATGCTACGTTCCAATGGTCCTATAGTTACTTCAGTCAACATGCAGATAATAGTTTACAACTACATTATAAAGCATGGACAGTATAACGATGGCACCAGCACAATATACCAGTTGAAATATTTGAAGTACTATAAGAAATATGGTTGCCTGAATATCCTAAAGGCACCAAATCCTCTCTGATCTTGGAAATTAAGCAGGGTAAGTACTTGGATGGGAATTGCCTACAAAGACCAGGTGCTGTAGACTATACTTCAGAGAAGGAACTGGCATCTCTGAGTATTCATTGCCTAAAAAAAAAACCTAAGAAATTCATGGGGTTACCCGGAGTTGACAAGTGAAGGCAAACACATGAGAAATATAACTGTACTAAATTAAAAACAAGCAATAGCCTATTTCAAAACCTATGGCTTTAGAGTTTCAAGTTAAACTGTACAGAAAATATCAGCATATTGTTTTTTTTCTACTCAAATTGAACACTCAAGGTGAAAAGTCTTCATCAACATTTCAGCTGCATACATTTATTTGCAGCACAGATACACAGAATTGGTGGTAAAGTGGTAGGCATGAGAAATTGTTCTTCTTTGCTCCCAATGTATCTTCATAATTGATTTCTGCAAAACTTGTCCATGAAAAAAAAAGAACTTTAGTGTCAAGGGATAAGTGTCCACTAAAGATAAGGCATAACAAGCTGAGATTCACTTATTTCTTTTTTAAAAAAAATTCACTTGTTTTGGATTTGTATTTAAGTGGGGTACTAAACAAAGCAAAGTTGGCACAGCTGTAGGACCAGAGTTATTAGGGATGTGACTCAAGGAGCCTAATTTGGACCTCTGAAAACACACCATAACATCTCAAAACAACATGCAAACTGCATCATTCTAACTTCTCTCACATTTCTCTCTCCCCTGACCCTGACTTTTCCCTGTATGGTTTTAAAAACATTTTTGTTTATACAGAAACTTTCCTTTTCAAAAACTTGCACTTAACTTTTGTCCTTTGATAAAAAGGCACCCAACAACAAAAATATCACAATTCAGACTTTGGAATTTATTTTATGTTCAGTATGGATTTCTTTGCATTCCCTTGAGCACAGCAATGCTTCAGAGTCTGAAAACCACTCATCTTATTTAAATTCTGACCTATTTTGGACACTTGCTGGCTAAAATATAGCATTAGTGGGCTAGATTTCAAATGAATATAAAGGTAGCTAAATCACTCCTATCTAAGGATAGTTGTGTTCCAAGAATGGATGGATAATTTTTCTGTGAACACAACTATCCCTAGATAGGAGTGATTTAGCTACCTTTACATCTGTTTGAAATCTAGCCTTTTTATAGCAATGATTTAAATATATGACCTACTGGAGAAAAGAAACTAGCTGCCAAAGCAGACCGGCCGTTTGGGGTGGCACAGAGGAAGCGGCAGATCGGGGCCATGGCAACCCCACACTGCAGCCCCAATCCTTCCTTTTGCTGCCCTGAAAAGAGAGGCAAAATGTCGTTCCTTTTAGGGGCAGCAAAAGGCCTCCCTAAAAGCCAGCACTGTGATTCTTCCGCACGCCTTTCGATGCAGCTTGTTTAAACGCTGCGCCGGGAGGGTGTCCTGACACCGCACGCCACGCGTACAGCTGCACAGTGTCAGAACGGTGTTGGGGTGGGGTTGGGGTGGCCAGCATGCAGCTGCTCCGCCCCAACTACACTCCCAGGCCGGCCCTTTGGGCCGGTCTGCAATGGCCCTCAGTAAAGGCTTGATCTTTTCTGTGGTAGGTTACAATGGAAGAAATCAAATCTTGGACAGTTATTGGTGCACACCCACAGGGACCTTTGGGTGAAAGAGTTTTTTCTAGACTTGCCCTTTGGGCCCTGTGGCTTGGGGCTGGGAGTGGGAAAAACCTTTAAGACTGAACTTTAGGTCTTGAGGTGCTCATTATGGCTCCTCTTCATTCTGGAGAGAAGTGATTAGCGGATGCCACAGGGCCCAGTGCTATTCAACATCTTCATCAATGACTTGAATGAAGGAACAAAAGGCATGCTTTTGAAATTCATAGATGACAAAGAATTAGAAGGAATAGCTAATACTCCAGAGGACAAGATCAAAATTTTAAATGGTTTTAATAGATTAGAAAGCTGGGCCAAAGCTAACAAAATGAATCTCAACTGGGAGAAATGTAAGGTACTGCACTTACAGAGAAAAAATGAAATGCAAAGATACAGGATGGGGAACTGGCTTAACAGTATATGTGAAAAGGATCTAGGAGTCCTAATAGACAACAAGTTCAACATGAGTCAACAGTATGATCTAAAAAAGTCAATGCAATTCTAGGTTGCATCAACAGAAATATAATGTCTAGATCGAGGGAAGTTATAGTACCACTATATCCTCCTTTGGTTATGCCTCACCTGGAATACTGTGTCCAGTTCTAGACACTACAATTCAAAAAGGATGTTAAGAAGTTGGAGCATGTCCAGAGGAGGATAACCAAAATGGTAAAACATCTGGAAACCATGCCCTATGAAGAGAGCCTTAGGGAGCTGGGCATGGTTAGCCTGGGTAAGAGAAGGTTAAGGGGTGATATGGTAGCTCTGTTTCAATATTTGAAGGGATGTCATATTGAGGGTGGAGTAAGCTTGTTTGCCACAGCTCCAGAGAATAGGACCTGGGACAATGGATTCAAACTACAAGAAACAAGATTCTACTTCAGCATTAGGAAGAACAGTAAGAGCTGTTTCATAGTGGAACACACTCCCTCGGAGTGTGGTGGAGTCCCCTTCTTTCTTAAGCAGAGGCTAGAGGACCATCTGTAGGAAGTGCTTTGACTGTGATGGCAAGCGGTTGGATGGATGGCCCTTGTGTTCTCTTCTAACTTTATGATTCTATGATTCATCATCATTATATTCAGTTTTGCTGTCTGGGGACAAACACACATACCTGGTACAGTCAGCCCTCTGTATCTAAGGATTTTACATCCATGGATTCATTAATCTATAGCTCGAGAATATCCCCCCCTCAAAAAAAAATCCAAAACACAAACCTTGATTTTGCATTTTCTATAAAGGACACCATTTTATTACCTTTTTATATGAGTTGAGTATCCATGGATGTTGGTACCAGCAGGTACCCTTGATACCAAGGGCCCACTGTACTCACACAGACTATATAGGCTGGAGAAAACCCATTACAAATTTCAACAACCTCCTCAACATGCTGTTGACATCCATCTCTGTATTTCATTAAGTAAACATCTCAAGGGAGATTATTTGCATCTAAACTAGTGCCTGAAACTGGCTGAATAAATTGAAATGGACTCCATCGGAGAGTGGTGGAGTCTGGAGGTTTTTAAAGAGAAGCTGGATGGCCATCTTTCAGGTATGCTTTGATTGTGGCTTCCTGCATGGCAGGGGGTTGGACTGGATGGCCCTTGTAGTCTCTTCCAATTCTATGACTCTATGATTCTATATCTAAAGTTCTGGAAACATTGCCTTTCCTGTAATACACAGGGAAGGTAACCTCCCTATTAGGTAAGAATTAAGACACTGCTTCTCACACACAGTTATTCCTAGGCAGATTGTTGCCTGCAGCGGGCAAGGCCCAACCAAATCTGCCATGCAGATGGCACCATTTGCTCAAGCAGACAGCTCCTATGCTGATCTCTATTCTTTTAATTTCAGTTACATACTGTAATGTGCTCTATGTGGAGCTGCCCTTGAAGATCACAGCTGCTGAGTAAATATTCTGGCTGTGTGGCACTGCTGTGATTGAGACTGTAGTTTTAAAAACAGGTAATTGATGCTTGAGATTATGACTTAAATTATGGTTTTATTGTTATGGGTAGTGTTTTATGATCTGCTAGAACCACTCCAAATTTCTGAGAACCAAATACAAATGTTTTAAATGAATAAATCACTGTGTGAACATGTGGGCGCATGTTCCTGAACTTTTGACAGGAAGAGCTTTTCCAATACATTTATCTTTTGTATGGGGAAGCTTTATGTTCTAAGTGTCTCTTGCTGGGCTCTTGTACAAAACACAGGAGAGAACCAATTTTAAAAAATGCCAGTACTACATATTTTAATAACATAGCATTAAGTTACATTATATTTAAAAATCTATAAATAGAAATTTTTAAAACACACAAACACATTATTAATCTTTAGGCAGTACTATCTACATATCATTTCCTTAATATGCCAGCACAGAAAAAGCAGGTGTGCTGCTGTACAGTGTCCATCTTTCAAATAACTGTAAATTGCCTAATACTACAGAATTAAAACAGTTTGACACCACTTTAACTGTCAATGCTCCATCCTATGGAATCCTGGGATTTGCTGTTTGTTGTGGCATCACTGCTCACTGACAAGCTAAATATCTCACAAAACTACAAATCCCAGAATTCCATAGGATGGAACCATGGCAGTTAAAGCAGTGTCCAACTGCATTAATTCTGCAACGCAGATGCAACCTAAGTCATATACTGCATGTTATACAATAAAGATCACTAGCCAATCTGTGCTACAGTAGACAGACCACAATGATAATTCAGCCCTAAAATGGAGAGTATTCCAACAAACCATACAAGAGAGAAAAGGCACATGTGTATACTTCTAAGCATTTGACCTTTACTGTGCCTAATAGTCCTACAAAACAGGATTTATTAAGAACTTCATATAACGGGGGGGGGGGGGGGGGAGCTATATTTCTGTGTGTACATTTCTATACCTCTTCATACTGAATCAAGCAGTCTCTAAGTAGTTTACAATTGTAAGCTACTTGCACCAACAAGCTGGTACTCATTTTAGCGACCTCAGAAAGATGCCAGGCTAAGTCGCCCCTGGAGGCCCCTGGCTGGTATCGAACTCACAACCTTGTGACTGTGAGCGAATGGCAGCAGTAGTGCCATTTAACCACTGTGCTACCAGGCCCCCCAAGATATCTGTCAACTTATAGTGACTTCATCAATTCCAGTTTCCTTAGGTGAGAAAGAGGTGGTTTGCTATTGTCCCAAACACAATCCAGTCACATCAAACAGACAGCAGCTAAACAGCTTCAGTTCCAAACAGAGTTCAATAATGTCCAAGTCAGTTAAATGGCATCTGGAGTCAACAAACACTGTCCAAGTCAAGCACACAGTTCAGGAACACAACAGGGAGCCACGTAGCTCAGATAATCTCCAGAGCGCAGGGCTGGGAATTTACAGATCAGCAGCTCCAGGCAGTTACTACCTAATTAATTGCTGCTTCCTATAAATCATCTAAGACCTCCTCGAACCCTCCCTTTCCTGTCTTTGCTCAACAAAGGTAGGTAGGGGTAAATGTTCTTTGATATCTAAATGGGTAGGGCTCTCTACCAGAGTTGGTACTGGACTCTGGTCTGTCTCTGAGTTGTGTGGCTCTGGAACCTTCTCCTGCTCTGGTTCAGCAGCAGGTCCACTATTTCAATCTCAGAGCCAGAATCCATGTCCATGGTATGGAAGATCCCCTCCCCACAGAAAACAAGAAATGCGGGACCTCAAGTCCCATTCTTTCATATGACTGCACAACATGTGCACATGCATCCATTTGAAACAAAAGAGCTTGCCATCTGTGGAAGCTCAAATCCATAGAGGGCAACCCCGCAGATAGGAAGAACCCACTGTATTGCCCACTGTGCCACCGATATCCAATATTCTTTGGTTGTTCCCTATCCAAATACTAACCAGGCCTCATTCTGCTTAGCTTCCAAAGCAGAAAGCATCTGAAAATCAAACTGAAGCAAAAGTTCCTGGCCATCTTTTCAAAGATGTAGTACTTTTCATGGGCACATTGAAAGCTCACTTAAAATGAGCTTGGGCCCTCAAGGATATTTTGTGGTCTTCAACACTCAAAGAATCCCCAGCAGACTGAGCTCTTTCTGCCCAAAAAGGAGGGCAAATAAAAAAAAAAAACTATGCAGTCACAACAGACTTTTCCAAAGCCAATACTGTGGAAAGCCAATACAAAACAGTTACTGTAGGACAGCTATTGTGGATAGTTAATGAATCACTTAAAATATTGAAAAAGTTGTTTTCCATGCAAAATAGTTTTCTGAAAGCTGTGAAAGAATTCATTCATTAAGGAGCCCGGCAACCTGGAAATAGGTAAGATAGGAATGTTTCCAATGTACACACTTTTCCTTCTTTACATAGCTTAATATTTCACCATACTATAATACAGTCTTGTGACACTGTAGTATTTTCCACTACAGCCCTTCTGTCTAACACTTGCTAAGATGTTTATTTTAAAATTTTTGCATAATCCTTCAAATCTTGCTCAGGTGATGTCACTGGTGCTGCTCATGTAAGGATTAATCTTGTAAAGAAATATGGTGTAATATACAGTATACAGTAATTACAGGTCTGATTTTTAAGAACCACTAATTGTTCCTCAGCTAAAGTCCCCCATCTCTCTCTCTCTCACACATAACCCCACCCATTTGTGAGCTCAATAATATGCAAAACTGAACCTTAAATCAATAGTGCTTTTACTGAAACACAGTCTCTAGAGAAAGCTGATAAAATTCTATGTGCCAAAGTGGCAATTTGCCAACTGACTAATCATGCAACTGTTAAGGCACGCAAGAAGAACTTTCGGATTTAGATCCAAAGAAAACACATGGCTATTTGGCAGACCTAAATGGAAAAGCAAAATGTATACATGTGTGGAGGCTGCCACCTTGGCTAACCCAACCTATACAGAATGAAGGGCCTTGAGATTTTAAAAAAGGGTGGTTCTCTACAATCTGAACTCAAAGAAGGAAGGCTTTGTAAACTGCAACGTCCCATTATGTACTACTTAATGCCCTTCATTCATCTTATCATCCTTTAGAACAGTACACTATAAATCATTTGTTATTCATGCTTAACGTTGTTTACAGCAAACCATTAACTATTCAAAAAGTAGCACATGGTATCACTTAGTCCATATTGGCAACATATTTCATCAAGATAAAATCAAGTTCATCCAAAACATCTGTAACCAATAAGAGTCATCTCCATTTGTATGTCACCACCTTACCAGCCTGAACACACTTGATGCAGCCTGGTTTTCAAAGCCAGAAAGTACCAGGATCTCCAGATAGGGCTAGGAAAGAATCCTGCAGGAAACCATGGAAAGCCATGGCTGCCAGTCAGAACTGGCAGTGCTGAACTAGGTGGATGGTATGACTCACTATAAGGAAGCTTCCTATGAACCCAGGGTGGAATTCTCTATCAGCTACTTGGGTGCTTAACCACCTTAGTTATGTATCTAAGTAGTGTTTCCCAGTTCAGTCCCCCAAACCACACTTACCAGGCAGCAGCCACTGTGATCCAGGAGGATATGCTCCCCTGTAGATTCGGAAGCAGATGACACATTTCCACCCATTCCCATGACAAATCTCCCTTGTTACAGGAAAAAGCAATTCCTCCCCACACCAGAGATTGCTCACATGAGAGTGGATGGGAAAACCATCAGCTATTTCTCAATTAACAGACCCCTGTCGTAAGTAAGGTTTGAGGGATTTACATGGTTTCCACGTTTCCCCTAAACCAGTGAATACATAGAGATTGTGAATATGAACCAGTTATGAATGTGTAACTCTAGGTAATGTAGTTATACAAGTCTTAGTGGATTCTGGTCATTGATTCTAATTCAGAAGTCCAATACTTGCATGATGAATGTTTTCATAATTATATTCAATAACTTAAGTAAACTAACAAAATATGAATCAGACAATAAACAGAAAAACATGTGCCAACTATCAACTGTGCAGAATACTAACCAAAGTTAAGAATTTCCCTGCCATAAATTATTTTCTAATTTTATTCAATATGGGGTTTCCAAATATATGCTTTATCACATCTGTCTGGTTATGTGTGTATTCCAGAATGCATCCAATCTCTGTCCATTCTCAGTGGTTCAGTCAGATCCACAAAAGTAGTCTGCCAGAGCAGATTCTTTGCACTGAGGGCCAGGAATCTTGAAGATCTTGAATGTCAAAGATGTATATGGTCCAGTTTGGTTTCAGTAATAAACATAAACAAACAGGCCTGAACATCTTAGAACCTACCACACATATATGAAAATTGTTGATAATTTTGCTCTTGGAGCTGTAGAGAAAAAAGAGAAACACCCTATCACAATGATAACTTTGCCTTTGTAATCTAGCTCTTAATCTCCCAATAAGATCAGAAAAAGAAATCTCTGTCTTTATTAATACCCACTTCAGTAATTTTATGCAGAAGAAGAACTCAACCACTGGGAATTCAGTCACTGACTTAAAAACAGCACAGTCACTTGTTAGACATACAATGCATTTCCCCCTTGCTTAAAAGGACAAGACCTAATTATTACAAAAGCAGAGTTCCTGTGAATAGTCACAGCTAATAGAAACTGCTGATTTGGGTATGGGATGTAGCCTCTGTATTGATCCCCATCTGCCACCAATTATAACTATAGAAACAATGAAAAGTCAACAGTGGCACAATCTAGACACAAGTCTGCTCATTTACAGCATTATCTCTGTTCTTCACTGAATTTGTATGTTGCTTTTCTATGATCTATCATCATTTTATCCAGGCAGACAGTATCCTCAGAGACTTTTTTAACAATATGAACTTTAAAACAGAGATACAGGTTGAGTCTCCCTTATCCAGAAGTCCAAAATCCAAAATTCCAGAATTCAAGTGTCCATATGGGTGGCTGAGACAGTGACACACATGGGTGGCTGAGCCAGTGGCGCCTTTTCTTTTAGATAGTTCAGTGTACACAAGCTTTGTTTTATGCACAAAATTATTTAAAATATTGGGTATGAAAGTACCTTCAGGCGATGTGCATAAGGTGTATATGAAACAGACATGGATTTCATGTTTAGACTTGAGTCTCATCTTTAAGATATCTCATTATGTATATACAGATATTTCAAAATCTGGGGGGGAAATCCAAAACACTTCTAGTCCCAAGCATTTTGGATAAGGGAGTCTCAATCTGTATATTAAAATGCTTGGATAGACATTTTTCATCACTTACTAGCTAGACACTAGATAGATGTTAAATATTACAACAGATGCAAGCTACAGGAAAAGAGATTCCACCTCAACATTAGGAGGAACTTCCTGAGAGTGAGAGCTGTTTGACAGTGGAACACACTCCTCAGAATCTGTTGGAGTCTCCTTCTTTGGAGGTCTTTAAACAGAGGCTGGATGGCCATCTGTTGGGGATGCTTTGATTTTGAGTTCCTGCTTGGCCGGGGGTTGGACTGGATGGCCCTTGTGGTCTCTTCCAACTCTAAGATTCTATGAATTCTATGAATACAAAAACAGCTCTAAAAGCCCTCCATTATGTTTACTTTCTGGGCTATTGGGGTACTATAAGGAGGGCTTGAATCCTGTATGAGCATCTGCATTGTGCACCATTATCACTCCTCTTGAATCAGGCACAATTTTGACAGGTGAGGTTTAGGGGGTCTCACAGCATATGCAAGAAGCTAGTATGATGTAATGGTTTGAGCATTACACAATGACTCTGGACAATAAGGTTCAAATCCCAGCTTGGCCATAGAAACCCACTGGGTGACCTTGGGCAAGTCACACTCTCTCAGCTTCAGATGATAGCAATAGCAAACCCCCTCTGAAGAAATTTATCATTAAAACCCTATGATAGGCTTGCCTTAGGGTCACCATAGGTAGGAAATGACCTGAAGGCACACAACAACAACAGATGTACAGCAATTGAAAAATAGTAAGAGCTACTGTGGGGGCAGGAGATTAACAACAGAGTGATATACACATTCAGCCACCATACCCATTTATTAACATGAAGACACAAAGATGGGGGGAAAGCTCACCCACATATTTCTTTTTTTATCAGCAGAGTATATTGTCTGAATTAAGATTCCAGTATATTTAGAATTAGTTGAATTAGGATTCCAGTAGGCTAGGGTTCAAATTTCTGCTCTACCATGGAAACTCATTAATTGAACTTGAGCAAGTCACACCTTCTCAGTCTCAGAAGAAGGCAATGGCAAATCCTCTCTAAACAAATCTTCCCAAGAAACCCCTATGATTGGTTAAGCTTAGGATTGCCATATGTTTGAAATGACTTGAAGGTACACAGCAACAACATCCAGCCCCTACTTCACAACTCCACAGTGAAATGAATCTACTGCATGTTCGTTTTCCTCACACTCTTTCACTCAAGGATGGAACTGTTCACAAGACAGAAATGGGGAGAAGGAATACATTTTCACTTCTGAATCAAATGGCTTCACGGTGGTTCCTGCACTCTGGTGCACTGTGCATTTAAAGTACCATTTAAAATACCACAGAAAAATAACATCCCAATCTAGACATGAATTTAGACATACAGATGAATGACAATGTTGTTCCTCTTCCCAGCATTACTTTAACTGGATGTGCATTGCAATAGGAAATAGTTTCCTCTTCTCTTCCACAAATCATAACAGGAGAAAAAAAATGACTGCTAATAGGGCAGATGAAGACAGAGAACATGGAGAAAATGCATGAAGGTGGAAGGCAAAGGGTTTATTTCACAAATATTTTCACATGCCTCTGAAAAAAGCATGTTTCACAGAAAAACAAAATGTATCATATTTAACACAGCACTACTCCATATACTTTCTGTGAATCAACACAATTGTAAAGCAATTGAAAAAAGCATGTTTCACAGCAAAACAAAATGTATCTTATTTAAAATAACACTATTTTATATACTTTCTGTAAGTCAACCCAATTGTAAAGCAATTGATTTCTCCAAGTGTGGCCAGACAACTTCAAAAACCTTACAATCTCCTTGCTCTCAAAGCTGAGACATTATGCTGAACAGTGTTTTATGAGTTATCCTCAGGTTTATATTGTATCCTATAATGCTAACAGCAGAGCTTAGAATAGTTACTTTTTTATTTTTGTTGTTCTATGCCTTCAAGTAGTTTCCAATTTATGGCAACCCAAAGACACCTATCACAAGATTTGTTCAGTCCACTCTTGTAAATACACTTCAGCCTTCCTCTGAGGCTTAAAGAGTGTGACTTGCCTAAGGTTACCCTCTGGGTTTCCATGGCTGATCAAGGAATTCAAACCCTGAGTCTCCAGAGTCATGGTCCAATGTTTAAACACTACACTATGCTGGCTCTCTACAATGTCCCAAATACTCTAGACGACAACAAAATAGAAATAGCCTCAACCATAACACAAGTTTCACTCAAATGATAGAAAATACAGTATGAGCTTTCTGGGATTGTGCTTTTGGCACAAGAAACAGGCACAGTAACCCTAAAATGCAATGCAGTGCAGTGCAATTTTTCTAACAGATTTATTTTAAATTAATTTTCAGATAAGTGGGATGTTGCACTACTGTGACATTTTGCCTTTCTTATTTTAGAACACTGCAAATGAACAGCATAAGGAATCAGAAGAAGCTGATGACAGTGGTCTCATACAAACTGGGCTTACTCTCTAAAAGAATGGTCAGTGAATCTCGAAGCTCAACTCAATGTCATCTTAACTGGGCTTTGCCATGTTGATTCCTAGCTATCTTCAGACTGGATGTGGTTATAGCGCACGGAAGAAAAATAACTATATATGCCCAGAGGTTCTCTTTGTTATTTCAGGCTTGAGTTCAGTCTTTGAAAAAACCTTCTGGGGCCACATCCTTAGGAATTTGGTCTTAAATTAATCCTTCAATGCACAGAGCTATTTTTAAAAAGAAAGCATCCCTTGCCCCATCTTAAATTATCCTTTAATATACAGAAAAATTCAAGCACACTGTAATTGTTTTTAGACTGCAGTTGTGAGGTAGGAATATAATTTAGGGGTACTTCAGACATTCTGAGGGGTTCAAAATTCAGCACATTTTGTGTTCTTACAAATTTGAAGGCTAACTTGCTAATGTGACATATATCTAGGGCAAATCCCAGATTGCCTGCATAGCTGTTAACTTGCACTGATATTGCTTCAGGGTACTGTTAACACAGACATCTCACTCTTTCGAACTTTGCAGAGACGAAAAATGAAGTTGTCTGGCCACTAGAGCCAGCAGGATACAAAAGTATGTTTGGGGCAAGTGTTGAAAATTCTAGACTCCTTGTAACCCTTAATACTTAAGAAGAAAATGCATAATCTCCAACTGTCCTGATTTGGCAGGGAAAGTCTGGATTAATCCTTTTCCATCCCACTTTTTCAGTTACTCCCCATTTTTTCTCCTCCTCCCACTTTCCTCCTTCATCCTCATTTTCCTTCAATTGCTGCAAACTGATAAAAAATATAAAAATACTTTGCACTTAATTACCTAGGGGGAGAGGAGAAAAGGGGATGGAGTCTTGTCCTTCCCTATAGATTCAGGCAAAAGCAAACTGTTGCAGCCTCAGGGAATAGCAAATTTCTTCATTCTTCTTCATTAATGATTTCTGCTATATTGTGATGTTGCTCAGTCACATGTGTCCTGATTTTCTTTGCTTGCACCATGTCCCACAGAGGCATACTTCAATAAATGCTAGTATTAATTTCAAGGGTTTGGTCAATAAGATTAGAACATGTGAGTAGATTTGTAAACAATGAATGTTTTGTTGTATACTGCCAGTCACAGAGCTCTGAAGACTAGCAACAGAGGCCAACCCCTCACTTTAGAATTGTTGAGGATCATTAGCTCTCAACACTTGCATTTGTCAGAGACAGAAAAGATGTGTTTGTCTAAGAAAAGCAGCACAAATTGCATGAAGAAAAAATGAAGGTAACTGCAATAATGGGAAAAGATATTATGGCTTTCTCACAGAATGACACACTAGCTCTCACCTGCTCAGAAACAAAGTAGTGAGTAAAACCTTTGAATATGATCAGACACTATACTTTTCTCAAAAGGTTCTGAGCCCCAAAACACATTTTATTGTGTTGTGTTTTTAAGAACAAGCAAGCCATTTAATAATACAGACCCAATTAAGGTGCTTATATTTCTTGGATCTTTCCATGAAATGTGTTCCTCTTTTCTGTAACGCCTACTTCATGTTGCCCTTCAAGATAACATTTCTTACCCATTCTACTCTCAAAACAGGCATGGCTATTCCTTGAACTTTTCTCATTCAGTGCCAAATTTCAGATTAACACACTGAACCATTTTCAGAGCATAAGCCATAGAGCCTACTGCCTTCTCCCAGAATCAATTTATGTTTATATAATGCAATGTGATCCTTCAAATTCACCCTCATTAGGATTGCAAATGCTGATGCTTCTGTCAATCTTGAAAACAAAGCTTATGGTCTTTGCAGCTGGAAAATCAATTACAGCGGGCCCTTGTTATCCACTGGGTCCTTGTCCCAGGACACCCATGGATAAGAAAATCCATGGATGCTCAATTCCCATTAAATATGTAAAATAGTGTCCAATAACATCTAAACAAAGATACCTTTATTGGGTCAACCAAAATGCACAATTACTTGTTGCAAGTTTTTGAAGTCACACTGGCTTCTTCATCAGGAAAACAGAGGGGGAAAAATGAAGATGGATCTCTACAGACTGGCCCAAAGGGCCCAGGCTGGAGGCAGAGATGGAGCACGACAGCCGCATCATGACATCCTGATGCCACATGCTGTTATGTACAGCACACGGAGTCAGGATGTCCTGCCGGCACAGTGTCCTGATGCACTACACCGGAAGGGGCGACGAAGAGTCGTGTGCCGGCTCTTAAGGATCCCTTTTGCCGCCCCTGAAAGGAGTGGCAAAAGGGAGGATCGGTGCCGCAGCGAGGGGTAGCCACGGCCCCAATCCGCTGCTTCCCGGGGCGGCTCTGTGCCACCCATCTGCAGTCCCCCAATGTTAGTCTTAGACCTGCATTTTCTGTTTCTGAACTCAGTTCAGATGTTAGGGGAGGACTATCTGCAGGCTGGCTCCTCCCCCTTTGGTCATGCGGCCACTGGAATTGTGCATTTTGGTTGGCCCAATAAAGGTATCGTTTGGATGTTATTGGATTTGCTATATGGCCAACACAGCTACCCCAGATGTAAAATGGTGTCCTTATATAAAATGGCAAAATGAACATTTGCTTTTTGGAATGTATACATTTTTTAAAATATTTTCAAATCATAGATACTTGAATCTATGGATAAAAAATCCATGGATATAGAGGGCTGACTGTATATGGAGCTGACAGATAAACTCAGTGCAATGTGGGAGCAAAATTTGTTATTTATATATAATGGATAAGACAGGTCTAATTCTAACAACCAAAAATGAATATAGGTGAAGAGAAATCTGCCCAAATTTCTCCAGTTACCTGAGCATTCTGGAGCAACACCAGGGAGCTGTTTACATCACATCCCACTGTGTCACCCGCCACCATTGGCAGTGGTGCAAGTCATTCCCTCTGAGGATGAAGACAAGATGCCCAGCGTCAATCACATGGTTGGGCACCTCATTCTGACCTCAGAGAGAGCAACTCGTGATAACAGCAGTGGCTGCAGGAGGCAGAGGAACATGCATGTGAACAGCCATCCAACATTGCTCTTATAAGGACTCCTTGTTTTCTGGGAAGATCTGTAGCAAAAAGTGGGGTTTTAGTATCTCTTCTAAGGGTGGTATAATGCCAGTTCAGTACTGAATTGGCCATATATAATTAGAACCATTTGCACCAGAATCGGGGATTAAGCCCTCTGTTGTTGTCTGGACTGATCGTCAGGAGGATGTGTTATTTGGTCTATGAAGACACAGCCTGCATCCTATAATAAGGAATGGTTAATTGTGATCAAATATAAAAGACTTGCTTTGAGGATGTGGTTAGCAACATCTGACATATCACAGTAATTTTAGATGACCTGCTAACCTATATTTCTGAGAAAGCTGGAACTAAAAATGCAATTATGGCTGACAAATACAAGTCCACAAACAGTGTAATAATCTTAAATAAACCACTGTCAAGCAAAGGTCCCACGTATCAAAGAGTTCCCACAATGGAAGGGTCCCACAATAACTCATACTCACACACAATTAAGAGATAGCATTGTATTTCTATTTACTTTAAGAAGTTATCTACTCTGGATGTAAATCACTTGCATGTGAAATGCTACCTTGTTACTCTTAGCAAACATTAAAGCAAGGGCATTATCTTGAAGCTGAACATATTTTTAGTACCGTATTTTCAGGCGTATAAGACGACCCACGTATAAGACGACCCCCCCCCATTTTTCCAGTCAAAAATATAGAGTTTTAGCACCTCTATCCTCATTATCCTTATATCCGGCGTATAAGACGACCCCCCCCCCACTTTAGCCACAGATTTTGCAGGTAAAAAAGTAGTCTTATACGCAGGAAAATAAGGTAGATGAGATTCATAATTATCTGAAAAATTAACATGCAAACATCAAATGGGCATGGGAAGGGAAGAAGAGAGGGATAATATAGTCTGAAAACAGGATATAAACATGGCAACATTTTTTTCAAAAAATATTTAACAAACGAAATGCATCCTGTTACAAACAAATGGATTTGGAAATAAAAACATATAATGCCAATTCCTGTTGTATTTACATAGCCCCTCAGTTAGTAGAGTTGCTTGGTAACTGACAAAGCCTACATATACATAACATGCAAGGAATATTTGTGCCTGGATACAGGTATGTGAAACACAAGTTGAACAGGCATATACGTGGACAGCCAAAAAGACAAACAAATGAGTCCTAGAGCAGATCAAGGCAGAAATCTTGTTGGAAGCCAAGATGACAAAACCTAGGCTGCTGTACTTTGGTCACATCATGAGAAGGTACAACTCATTGGAAAAAAACAATAATGCTAGGAAAGGTGGGGGGGAAGTAGAAAGAGAGGAAGGCCACATGCTAGAGATGTATGGACTCTATTAAAAAGGTCACAGGTATGACTAAGCAGAATAGTAGAGGGCAGGGAGTCTTGGAGATGTCTCATCTACAGGGTCACCATGGGTCAAGATCAACTTGAGGGCAGTTAACAACAACAAATTAAGATTGTTAGATCTAAAGGCCTGGCCTTGAGTCTTCAATTTTAACAGGTCATTTTCAGGTAGGAAGCATGAATGTAAATTATCCAGTGTCAGTGGGCTCAGTTCCAGGCAAGAGGAAAGACTATTTGTAAATCTTAGCCCCAGCTATTAAAGCATGTGCTTGCTACAATTTGCAAGGTTCAATTGATATATTGGGTCAAATTACAAAGACTCTCCAGAGGGTCTACGGATCTACTTCCTTCTTCCTTCCCACCTGTGCCATGGCTTATCCTTCACTCTTCTCTGCATACACATTCTGGCTACAAGCAAGTAGGCTAGATTAAATGTTCCTCTTCTGCACTTCCTAAATAACTGACAGGGAATAATCCCTTCATTTCACCTCTCTTTAGAACAATCCCTTTAGCTAAGGCCTGAAACAGATGAGCCAAAAGAAGCAGCTTCCAGATGCTTCAGGGGTGTGGGATTCAGATGATGCATGCCCCCAAAGTGTCCAGAAGCTACTCTGAGGCTGCCAGAAAAAGGAGCAGCAAAAATCCACTCCTGCCAACAGCCCGCTTTGAGAGTGGGCCATGCAGCTGCCACAGTCCCAGGCCGATCATGGGCCGATTGTGGCTCGAGCAGCCACCTGTCTGCTTCACCCCATAGATGTCCTAATTTCCAAATTAGAAAACATGCTCTTTATTTTTGCTTGAATGACAAGCTGTGAACACCTGCAGTTGGAACTTAATGCCTAACATTTAATGACAGCACTAGAGGTGTTCCCAGATCTCAGCTTTAGACTTGGAAATTAAAGGGCTTAGAATGGACAATCCTAATAAATATATGTTCATGTTATTCAAGTTCAACACTTCATTTGATCAATTACATTCAGGATCTTTAAAAAGGAAACACAAATCTCTAGAGGGAAAAAACACTATAATAATTTCTAGTTGTGACAGTACATATCAACAATATTTAATATGTTTAAGTAATATTTTGTATGACTGCAGCTTGCTGAGCTGTCAAAAAATAACATGATAATATAAAACTACAGCCTGAAAATTCAATACATAAGATATCACAGTTCAACATTTCTGACTGTGGAAAAAGAAATCACTGTGCAAGACCACAACATGTGAATTAAATTAGCCTCCTGACAAGCACAGTGAGAGCTAATAAAAGAAGCCAAGAGATCTTTGGCAAACCGTTGAAAACGTAAATTGTTCTATGGAGAATTTTTCATTTAATTTCATTCTGTATACCACCACTAAAGGAGAGATAGATGATGCTGGAAAAATCCATTATTTCATTTTCAAACAAATATCTGTTTGATCAGTCCCACCAACCTAGAATCTAAAGACGTGTCCTGTCTTCTACACATTATATTTGATGGTTGACATGAATCAAAACACTTCAAAAGTGTCAAAAAAAGAGTATCAGACTTAAATAAACCAGTCAACAAATCAAATAACACATACACACACAAACACACACAGTGATTAACAAACAGGACTTTATAATTGAATTATCGAAAGATTTTGACATATGCCTCTGCCAGCTGCTCAAAATAAAATTATATATCATATTTACATAGGGGCTATGCAGACAAGCAAAAAGAGGTGCTTTGAGGGTGACCTGTAGGAATGGCATTTAGATGACGCATGCCTAAAAGTCACCAGGAAAGCGTCCTCTAGTGGTTGTATGCCAAAAGGAACTGCTTTTTTCCACTCCTTCATGCAATCTCGCATGTGCGTATGTATGCAGCGATACCGGTGCAGCAGAAAATGGCTGTATAAATGCACCGCCACACATGTGGTGGAAATTGATTCGGAAATCCAGAGTATGTGCCCTACAATGCAGGCTTTAATTTAAAGTGCCCTATACTTCCAGGTGTGCATGCACTGGCGCAGGTGCGCTTGAATATTAGAACCTTAACCCTAACTCTAATTGTAACCCATGCAAGCGCCCTAGCAACTGTCCTCTATTATGATAATAAATGCTGTCAGCATGCACAGCAGTTTGCATGAAAGAGGCTTTTGTAACCTCTTCTGTGCAGGTGTGTGTAAGACCTGCACATCATTTCCTGGCATGATGGGGGGGGGGGGGGAACTCCTGGAGTAATGTTTGTCTGTGTGTCCTGTTGACCATGTCCTTTCCATGACCACCAGCTACAGATATCCAGTCTGTCCATGCAAACCTCCCTTGCATGTACCTCTCCCCTCCCCCTGATCTGTGTGGGTCATGTTTTGTGGAGGACGATGGAGTAGGTGTATTTTAGTTGACAAGGGTGGCACAATCAGTGGCACCTGTCCACAGCACCCACTACTTGGGGGAAGCCGAGGTCAGTGAATTCTTGCATGATCTGTGGGTATATGACAGGTCTTGAGCAGGTGCGCAGGGATGTGCTCCTGTGCATGTGCACATGCATCTGAAAGAATGAAAAAAAAAATAAAGCAGCCGCTGCCCACCCATGTGGTTGCTCCTTGGGGCTGGCAGTGCAGTTGCTAGAGCTTCAATACAGCCTCAGAAAAGCTGCATTGACTCTCCCCGGTGCGGTTGCTCCATCCCCATTTAGGGCATCCTCGGGGCAGGCGGTGCGGTTGCAGCCTACAGAAAAAGCAGCTTCAGGTCAACTTTTCTTGCCCGTCTGCATAGCCCCATAGTGAATTTGGTTTGATAACGAAATACACTTGATCAGATTATTGATAATAAAAATGTATTTGATCATCTTATACATTGGCCAAAAATATTGTCTGCTTTGAAATGACTGTGATTCTCCAAGGTCTCAGGTGCCTTTCACATATCCTAGCACTTAATCCTTTTAACTAAAAATGTTAGAGATTGAGTGAAGTTAATAGAGAATGACACCTAATCTCTGTTTTTATTCTCACATGGACTACAAGATTTGTGAGATGGTTATCATCCCACACTGTTGTCTTTATTTGGACATGAAAGAAGCAAAAGCAGGCTATGACGTCATGTCACACACAACTGTAATATACATTAGGAAGAATTCAAAGCAAACAGACATGACAACTCTGTTATCTCCTATTATATCTAGCTCTTCCCTTAGACATTATTTCTCTCTTTAGAAATTAAAGCTAAACTGGAGTAAGTTTACATACATTCAAGCAATCTGAGTATTTAATTACTGTAAATCTTGCAATATGTCTGCCAATTTCTTTCTTTGTAAACACAACTATGAAAACAATAGCGCTGTAATGCTTTGCCAAAATCAAAGCTAATTATATCACGAATAACTCATGCAATAATACTAAAATGTGCACTTTAGAAGATGCAAGCAGCACCTGATATATCATCCCACTGCTTAGAGCTGGAGCATATTAAATTACATACAAGCATTATCCTGTTTGCATTTGTGTATGTGTGAAAGATCTAGTACTAACTTGTTATGGCTCATGACTGAAGGAAGTAAATATGCACTGAATCCTACTTACAAAGATTTAATCATTTATATTTTATTTTCTAAACACATGACAGCCTGTATTTTGGTAGCTTATAAAATTTTCAAAGCCATATTTAAAGCAGAGTATCATAACAAAGCTAGACAGCAATAAAACAGAAAGTTATTTGTGTTGATTATATCGATGGTCTGCAAAGCTATTAATAAAGTATGTTAAAAACAAAAACAAAAAAGCAGAGATTAAGAGGTGAGCTAGCCAATTTCCCAGAATGACATCCAGTCTCAGTCAGGAATCTTACAGCCATGTTCTGAATTTACTGCACATTTGCAGACCATTTTCAAAGGTAATCCCATGCACAATGCATTGCTGTGGTCATACAAATGCTCCTCCCATCTGGATCATCAGAAGATGGGTAACTGAAAGCAATTTTGCCAAAGCAGGGCCCAAAGATGCTAAAAGTTACTCCAGGCCTTTGGCCTTACTGACTGGGAGATTTGGTGACCTGTTGTCCAAGAAAAGATCTTTCCACTCATTCCATAATGCACTGAATCAACTAAACCTGGCATCCCTTTACCATCCGCCAACACCTCCATCTGATCAGAACCTCTGATTCAGTCCATATCAAAAGGTTCATTCTTTTTCAGTAGCTGAGGGAAAAGCTCCAGTCCATCCCAGCCTCTTTTCCTCTTTGTCCAAGTTTATGTCTCTGAATGGAGATTTCACCCACAAATTCTTTCTAGGCACACATTGCATTTTCCAAGCACAGAGTTGACTGTGCATTTATTGTTTCAACATTTCATCTCAATTATAGTTATGTCAGGGGGGAAAAAATATCTATAATTAATCCAGTGATGCTCTCTTGCGTGTTTTGACTTCTTCTCTAGTTTTTGAACAACTAATAAAGCACACCTTTTAAAATTAAAGATGTCTCAAAAGTGTATATGGAATTCTTTTCTCCTCAAGGAGTGGTTCAGCACCTCTCATGATATCTGGAAATGGGAAAAGCAACAAGAAAGGGACTAGTAGAAATTAAATTCAAATTAAGCAGGTGTTTTCTTCATGGAGGAAAACTACAATTTCATATATTTTATTATTATAAGTACACAAGGTATTTTCAATGTATACTCAGCATGTATATTATTGTAAGTACATCTAAGATAGTTTAACCACATACTACAGCATCATACTCTCTCAGCTTCAGAAAAAAGCAAAGGTAAACCCCTTCTGAACAAATCTTGCCAACAAACCCCCAAGATGGATTCATCTTTGGGTCAGAAACAATTTGAAGGCACACAACAACATACTCAAAACAGTAAAGCATCTGCAACAAATATCACAACACACATATTATGCAAATCAAATAATCAGGAAATGTCTTGCAGGTTAGTTTCTGTTTCTGTGATGGGTAAAATGATCTTATTTATGTATATGTTTATGTATAAATCCCCACTGAAGCTGAACGTGTGGGAAGAGGAGTGCAAAATCCATAGGCAAATTTCCTTTTGTCAAATTACTTTTCCCTCCTCTTTTTTATCTGTAGCCTCCATCACCATGTATCAAAACAATAGACTTCTACCCTAAAGACACCAGATCCCATCTGATCTTGGAAGCTAAGCAGGGTCAGCCCTGGGTAGTACTTGGGTGGGATATTGCAAATGAACACCAGCCTATATAGGCTGCAGCCTATATTTCAGAGGAAGGAACTGGCAAAACCACATCTGTGTATTCTTTGCTAAGAAAACCCTATGACCTTCATGGTATCACCAATTTGAGTGGTAACTTCAAGGTGTTCACTTGAGCCCATTGTTGAATGTTGTTTTTGTTGTGTGCCTTCAAGTCATTTCTGACTTATGGTGGCCCTATCATGGGATTTTCTTGGCAAGATTTGTTCAGAAGAGGTCTAGCATTGCCTACCCTTGGGGTTGAGAGCATGTGACTTGCCCAAGGTCACCCAGTGGACTTCATGGCCAAACTGGGAACTGAACCCTGGTCCCATGGACTATGACTCAAACCACACTGGCTCTTCACTGCTGCATACTTAAAAAAAAACAGGCCACAGAGAGATATGTGCTTAAAGTTTGCATGTGCATGTGCAAACTTACGTATATGGATGCCAGCTTAGAAAGAATAACTGGAACTGAAATTTTTATAGAAGGCAAGCCAACTAATTTTCCATCCACAGAAATCTTTCATTAAATTTGCAGTACATTTCTAGACCACCCCAAATCAGTCCTTTTAAATTAAGTGACCCCTATTAAATTTCCAAAGCGATCCAGCTGCAAACCAATTATATCCTCCTAAATACCCCATTATTCCCAAAGTTCCCTTAAATTTAATAACCTATGCAGTAATCCCCATTACCACAAATAAGTTTTCCCCAAATTCATTATCTAACCAGACACAACTCCAAATCTATTCCTCACCCCAGTCCACTCATTTCCCTTTTTCTCCCAGCTCCAAATGATAGGGAGAGGAGGGGGAAATACCTGGATAAATGTGGTGCCCTTGTATAGAGAAATCTAGAAATGTGGCCCCCTTGTATAGAGGAAGCTAGAAGAAAAATAAATAAAAATCCCATGAGAAAGAAGGCCTGCAAGCCATTGTTTTGTCCACTGTAATAGCAAGACAGAACAATCATGGATGTTTTCAGAACAGGCACTTTGCACATGCCAGAACTGGTCTGACTTAATTATTGCCTGGTCAAACCTATTTCTTGGTGCCTGCAAGTGTGCAATGAGGAAAACAGAACAGCTACAGGAATTTGGGCATTGCTCTGAACATGCTGCCCTCTTCCATGCTCTTTCCCACAGACACACAACCAAAACTCAGCCTTGGCTCTTGACAACATGTAGTTATGCTCCCCCTCATCAGTGCTGAGAAGAGGAAACCAGGGCAACCCATCCCTAGAAGACAAGGTTCAGAAGGTGGGTACCCTTGCAAGGGAGGGCAAGATATTTGGTTCACAAAATGGGCTTGCTAGCTAGGTATCACCATGCTTTCAGACTCAAGCCTCTTTGCCCTGCCTTACCCCAAAGCAGTCTACTAAGAAGTGTAGGCCAGAAAAAGCATCTCTCCCTGCTTCAATCATTCAAATCTCAACTCCTGTTGTTCCAGCACACTCACTGGGCCTGCACCCTGGAAGGTCAGGTCTTGTTCCATCAGTGGATGGAGCATATTCAAATGAAGAAAACGGGTGGCTGCCTTCTACAGGAGCACTGTACTTGTCTCATGTATATTGGCAGGGATGTGAGGTGCCCCAAAGTAGGTCCACTAGGCAATTATGGCACTACAATTCCACTTCAAGACTCATTTCAAATGTGGACCCCGGTCATCCTTGTTGCATTCCAAATGATGCAGTGACAAATATGATCAGGCCCCCATTCACTCTACACAATTATGGGGCCATTATTCCACTTTAACTGGCATTTAGGGAGGGGTATTTAGAATATTCAGCCAAGGAGCTCTACTGCCTCACCAAACTATAAACCCTAGGATTCTATAGGATAGAACCATGGAACGTAAAGTGGAATACAGTGCTATAATCTTTTAGTGTTGGGGATTAGCATAAAATACATACAGGTTCCCTTTCACACTACGAAATATGCTGTGAAGTGCTAGAATTCCATTTCAGTTGCCCTGACTTTCTCCTACGAAGTCTTGGGGTTTGTAGTTTGGTGAAGCATTCTCTGGCTGAGAATTCTAAATGACCCTTCCTAAACAGCCAGTCTCAAGATCCCACAGGATGTTATCATGGCAGTTAAAGTGGAATAATAACTTTGTAACTTTACAGTGTGAAAGGGCCCCAGGGCACAATCTCTTCAGCTCTCTTCCAGGCGATACCTTTACTTGAGTGCTATGGTGAAAAATATACAGAACATAAATGAAATAAATTTTGCATGCAAAGAACATGCTCCATCATGGAACTATTGGCACTCCCCTGTAGTCTGGATAACATTAATTACGTACTATTCCTAAATCTGGATATTCCCCAAGAACAAGAGAGAAGGATAACTGAAAACAAGCAGAAAATGGTAACCCCTCCACTTCCACAAACAAATGGGAGTGGGTAGGAATTTTATGTTCACTTTTGATAAGAATTTACCCCCCAAAAAATCACATGTGTTGTGGTGTCTGAAATGGAAAGAACTTAGATTTTAAAAAACTGAGTGATGCAGAAACCAAAACAGTTTGAATATCGAGTACAAACAACTTAAATAACAGGATGAAAATATCTACTTCCACAGGAATAGCTGATGGAAACAAAGATTTCAATAGGGATAGAAGTATTACCTGCCCAAATAATCTAAAGGCATTAAATCCTGTTTGATCCTGGAAGCTAAGCAGAATCAGAATACGGATAGGAGACCATCAACAAATACCCAATGCTGTAGGATAGATTTCAGAGGAAGGAACTGGCAAAGCCATCTTTGAGTATTCCTTGCATAAGAAAACTCTATGAAAAATTTATGGAGTTGCCATAAAGTGACAGGTGACTTGAAGGCACATGCACACAGAAGCGTCACATGCTGCTGGATTAGTAGGCCATCATCGGCATAACCAGGAGATGTTCTTATTGTTCTGGTAGATAAAAGAAAAATGAGTTCCAGGAAAGCATCCTAGTCCTTTTCATGCATGACAACACTGCTACCTTCAGAATCACAGGTTTCTAATCCTCACAAATAAAAGTCAGGATTGGACTACTGTTTTTAATTTTATGTAATTAAACAATAGCAGTACTACAGTCTTCCCGGTGAATTATGCTTAATTGTACTTGGAGGAGGAACTGACCACACCATTCAAACTTTCAATCGCTTGTTCAGAATAAAATGCTGCATCGGCTATTAAAGAATTTCTCTTCTCTCTCTCTTTTATTGAAGGGTTTTCTTTTGTATTCAACACAGAGGAACTCCCAAAGCACACAGCACAGTTGCACTGAAATATTATGTGTTTATGTTACCTACAAAAGTTGCCTGTTGGGATGTTTAAGCATAAAATCTTAGGGTATGGCATCATATGAAATTACTCATGCCTTTCGCACTTCAACCATTGGAAGCATGAACATACCAAGTGCTGTTTGTAATGCACAATAATCTCCACACAATCAGTATTGCTTACTTAGCTTGGATTGTATTCCCAGGTTGCCATGAATCTGAATTTAGTACAGCAGTAGCAAGACACACACTCTTTGTCAATTACTTCTGGAATTATATATGAAGGCAGAAAAAACTGCCTCATCCAAAAACAAAAAATTTTTGGGATTCAGTAGGCCTCTTTTTGAACCCACCAACTGCTGTAAACAGAAAGTGTATGTATATTTGTAACTGATTTTTCCCTTTCATTCTTCATCATCCCTTCTTCTGCTTGGAAAAAAAGTTTAATCAGTTTGTTTGTTTGTTTGTTTTAAAAAGGTGAACTGGGATAGCATAGGTGAGGTGGAAAGAAAAGGAAATTAATATTTCTGTTATCTGCTGTGAACTAACTGGCTCCCTTACAAATTGCTTCCGGAGACTTTTCAAGAATCCTTCTGGGTCAGTAGAAGAGGTCGGTTTCAGTGCCCAAGCACAGAAGTAAATTTAGTTGAAAAGCTTCATTCATCTGAACCAAAGGAAGCAGAGATAATGAAGCACAGAAATAAAGATACATTGCAACCGCACCGAACGCTTAGACAAAACCAGCCAGATCACAAGTAGGAAGCCTCCAGATTAAACTTCCAACCAAAATTAAAAATCTGAATCATGAGGAGCAATATGGAAACACCCCACTCACACAAACACCAGTGTCTCTCCCCCCCCCCCCGCAATCCTAGGAAAGATCATATTTCTCCACCATCAATCAGAATTAAGCTGCTTATGGATGCGTAGCTATTCGGTACATGCAGTTGCCAGTAGCAACAGGGCATACAATTGTACAGCTCCCCTCCTCAGCAACAGCAGCGGCAAAAAAGAAAAAAAGGAGTGACCAAAGAGGGGCAGCAGCAGATGGGACAACAGAGCAGGGATGGCAGAAAGGAACAGAGAAAGGGGGGAGAGAGAGGCAAGGGGAAAGGGCAAGGGGAGCAGCAGGAAGGAAGAAACGGGAAACAGTAACAGAAGCAGAAGGGACAAAAAGGCCAGGCCAGAAGGAGCAGGGATCCCAGGATCACACAGCAGGAGTTTCAAGGCAGGAAAATAAAAAGGAAGGGCAGGAGATAGAGGAGGAGGAGGAGGAGGAGGAGGAAGAGGAGTGCAGTGGAGTGCAGTGGAGGAGGACTGTGGAGGTTAGTAGAGCTGCAAAAAGTTGGAGAGCGCTAAGGAGCCAGTATGGTGTAGTGGAGTGACTGTTGGCCGCCTTGAGTCCCTGTACTGGGAGGAAGGTGGGATATAAATAAACAGAATAACAACAACAACAACAACAACAACAACAGGCCTACAATTATGGAGACCAGGGTTTGATTCCCAACTCAGCCATGGAAACCCGCTGAGTGACCTTGGGCAAGTCACACTCTCTCAGCCTCAGAGGGTGGCTAGGGCAAACCTCCTTTGAACAAATCTTGCCAAGAAAACCTTAGGGTTGCCATAAAATGACTTGAAGACACACAACACAGAGAAACAGAGACAGCAGGAGGAGGAGGATGTGGCCCTGACAGGATCAAGAGAAGCAAGTTGGCAGAGGCCCGGGTCGCCCCTGAAGAAAACTCCCTAGGCCCCTCTGCCTAATGCTGATTCCCCAAAGTGCCACAGAGCAGCTGTCTGGTGGCCATTCCCCTTCCCTGCCTCCTAGCCCCACTAATACTCTGTGACCCCCAAGCTTTCAGTGGACTGTGGAGCATTTTGGCAACAGCTGGCATCGCTGTTCCTCTTCTCCCTACCTGGCCAAAAGAGGGGCCTGAGCATTAATATGGTCATTGTGGCTTCAGGGGGCACAGAGATGCACACAGTCACAGTCACACATGCCAACCAAGTAAGAAAACAGGGTAACCAGGCGTCTTCCTTTTCCAGGACCTGTCCTTCATGGAGGAATTTAAGAAGCATGCATTTATACTTCTATGAGTATTTTAAGAGCTTTTATTGGGTCATGTCTTCCCTTTTTTGTGTCAAGGTCCTCCATTTGTGGGGCCTTGTCCTCCTTAGCAGGTTAGAAGACCTGGCCCCTCTGGCCAAGCCAGTGTCTTTGGTGGGAGGGAAAAACATGGGGGTACAGGACCAGTCCTCCAACAGGAGATTATCATGCGGAGGAGCAAAATGTCCTTATCCCGTGGTTGTTAAACCGTGTTATTTGCACACCCACCCACCCCAGTGACTGGCATCATCCACCTGAAAGTGGAAGAGAGTCAGGAAACTCCTAGGTGGCCCAAATAACTTTGTGCCCCACAGGGGAATGCTCTCCCTTTGCCCTCATGTACTCCTGACCTGCATGGAGGAGGAGGAGGAGGAATAGACACACACACACCCCTGTAGTCTGGATAATGTTAATCATGGACTATTCCTAAATCTGGATATTCTCCAAGAATGAGAGAGAAAGGTCACTGAAAAGAAGCAGAGTGCAAAGATACAGCTGTACCAGTCTGTAGCGAGATCTTGGAGCCCCTCTGAGCCTGAAAGAGCCAGAAAGAAGTTGGCAGCAGGAGCGCTTCCCTAGACTTCCCTCGCCAGCTTCCTCAGGTGCCCCTGGGCTGACCCTCTCCCGCCCCAAGGGCCTCCTCTCCAGGGCTCTCCACTCCACCAAAGGCATCTGAGGAAGGGGACTGAGGTCTAGGAAAGCTCCTAGACCTCAGCCAACTTCTTTCTTCCAGTGAGCCTCCAAGGGGCCACAGACTGAAAAGGTACAGTGGGGGTGGGCAGGGGTTTTACGTTCCCTCTTGAGCAGGACTGAGCCAAAGGGAGGAGAGGAGAGGAGAGGAGAGGAGCCACAAACCAACCCAGGGCAGACAACCTGCTGGCCAGCCCCGCCGCCCGCTCTCTCTCTCTCTCTCTCTCTCTCCATCTTGCTTCCCAGGAAGGCTTCCCACGAAGGACGATGGCAGAAGAGGAGGAGGGGGGGAGGAGGAGGGGGCAGGCCCCGGCCGCAGGTGAGAGGCGCCCTCCTTGCTTACCTGCTGCTCCTCGGCGGGCCATGCTGCAGCGCCCCAGCAAAGTCGGGGAGCCCTCTAGAATCCCGGGCGGGCGGCCCTCCAAGGCTCCGACGGCGGGAGCAGCAGCAGCAGCAGGAGGAGGAGGAGGAGGAGGAAGGGAGGCTGCCCCGGAGGAGCCCCTAAGGGTCCCATGGCGGCGGAGGCAGCAGCGGGGGCCCCCGGAGCATCCGCCGCCCCTGCCCGCCTGCCTCCCGCCCGCCAGCCGCCTCCGCCGCCGCCGCCGCCGCCGCTTTGTTGTGGTTGCTGTGGGGCTGGGCAGCGAAGGACGGGCTGCCGCCGGAGCTTGGCACGGGCAAAAGAGGCACTGCTCCGGGAAGGAAGGAAGGAAGGAAGGCAGGGAGGGAAGGAGGGAGGGAAGGGGAGCTGCTCCTGCTGCTTCCTCCTCTCCTCTCCCTCTCCCTCCTCCTGCTCCTGCTCCCTGGCTGCTGGTTGCTGGTGCAGCGGATGCTGTGGGGAGAGCGAGGGGGCTGGGGCTGGGGCTGGGGCTGGGGCTGGGGCTGGGCGGGGGACCGGGGACGGGGGAGGCGGCCCTGGCCCTGGCCCTGGAGGGACCCTGCTTAGTTAGTTAGTTAGTTAGTTAGGATCGGGCTGTCAACTCCAGCCCATCTGCTGCGATCATCCCCAGGCTCCACTCAATGGCTTTGACAAAGCGGAGCCTCCGGCGAGGAAGAAGGGGAGGAGGAGGAGGAGGAGGAGGAAAGGCAGGCCAGGAAGGAAGGAAGGAAGGAGGGAAGAAGGGAAGGGAAGGGAAGAAGAGAGAGAGAGAGAGAGAGAGGAAAGAAGAAAGGAAGGAAGGAGGGGGAAAGGGAAAGAAGGAGAAGGGGGAAGGGAGGGGAAGGAAGGAAGGAAGGAAGGAAGGAAGGGGGAAAGAAAGAAGGAGGAGGGAAGAGGGAAGGAAAGGAAGCGGGAAAGAAGGAAGAAAGGGGGAAGGAAAGAGCGGAGAGGAGAGGGGGAAAGAAGGAAGGGAGGGAGGGAGGGAGGGAGGGGTGTGGAGGACCCATGCGTGTGTTTATGTCGGGGGGGGGGTGGAGGTGCTCTTGTTTGCTGGGAACTGGAGTACCTGGGAACCCAAGATGCTTAAGAAACAAGCCAGAGAGGTGAGGGGAAGCCTGCAAGGGGAAGACCGCCTGCACCTAAAACTCCTTCCATAGGGTCAAAAAAAAAAAGGGGGGGGGGAAAGAAAAGAAAAACTGACCCACACTCACTCTCTTTCACAGACCCACACATTTTCCTCTGCCCCATCCCCAGATCGTTTGACCAAAAGATCACTTTCTTCCAAACTACCTGGTGTCAGGTAGCATTGGACTATGTCCCTGGAGAGCAGGCCTTGAATCCCTAGTCAGCCCTGAAACCCATTGGGTGACCTTGGGCAAGGCACATTCAACCTCTGAGGATGGCAATGGCAAACCTCCCTGAACAAATCTTGCAAAGAAAAGCCCATGATCGGTTCACCTTAGGCTTACTCTAAGTCAAAAATGACTTGAAGGAACACAACAATGACAACCAACTCCAGCGACTTGCCCCGCTTTCACAGGCTTTCTCAAACAGCTCTGAAGGACTGAGCTGGCAGGGTGAGAAGTGTCATCTCCATTTGACCCCCTGGAAAAAGAAGAGGAGGAAGGCCCCCAGCCCCACTGTAAAAAGCAGACACGGTGGATTGATGGCAAATGCAAAATCCAAAACACCTCTCTGGTCCAAAGCATTTCAGATAGGGGAGACTCAACCTGTATACTACACTGGCTTTCTGTGTATGTTTCGATAGGGCCCATATAAGCATATACAGTATGTGACTGCTGCATTAATGTGCATAGGACCAGGATGGCAAATGTATGGCATGCGTGCCAGAGATGGCATGCAAAGCCATTTTCCCTGGCATGCAGAGGGCAGGGAAGAGGACAAACAGATGCACAATTGTTCCTCCTCTTTCTTGCCTCCCAGGCCTTCAGCTACCTCTGGAGAGGCAAATGAAGGTGAGGGAGGAGGGAGGAGGAGGAACAGGTGTGTGCCTGTTTCTCCTCCTCCTGGGCCTTCAGATGCCTCTGGAAAGGCAGCTGAAGGCCCAGGGGAAGAGGAGAAACTTGTGCGCACCTGTTCCTCTTCTTCCTCCCCCCCCCCCCCGGGCTTTAGCTCTCTCTGGAAGGCCCAGGAGGGCAAGGGGAAGAAGTCCTGCCCCAGAAGGTGGAAGTCCCACCCTGGAAACCCCATCGCTCCAGAAGTGCCAACCCCCCCAGCACTGGGGGATCACCCGGTGCTGGTATTCTTTTTAGTTTGGGCACTCAGCCCCTAAAAGTTTTTCCATCACTGACATAGGATACAACTATTGCTGGTGATTCTTCTTCTTCGTCTTTAGGAAATGTACACACTGTAGATTCCCTTCAGTGGAATAATTTTGCCTGGGTTCAGATGTATAAGTGAGTCACTGAACAGATTTCCCTGTTGCCTCATTTCTATTGTCAGCCAATTCCCCTGAAGATGATCCTTAGGGAATAGGAGCCCCTGCTGAACGGAGAGTACATTTTCTGCCTGAACCCTAAAAGCATTAGAAAGTTCAACTCTCTATTAAAACATATTTGTAATGTTATGGACAACAGAATCTGTTCTCCTGCTTGCAGATCATCTATGGCTAGTTGGAAGCACACTTTTCACTCTGAAGTATCTAGGAGAGATCTAGAGAGATTGTCCAGATGTAGGAACCTGTGTACCTGGAGCCAGCATGCCTTTTGGAGGAATTCTGTAAGGGAAACAGTATATAAGACCAAACAAAACAAGTGAGTGTGGATGGTGTGCAATTTATATCACACACTGCCAAGTGATCACATGTTCGAAACAGGTGGGAAATACAAAGTTTATGAAACAGTTAAACTAATTTCCTACTTTAATTAAGCTTCAGTCACCAAATGTCAATTAAAAATGAAAAGTCTTAGAGCTGGTGCCCCACAGAAGCCACTTCGAATTGTTCCCTGTGGTGTGTTGAGTCATTTGTGCACAATGGCTCACTATGTGGTTAAGCCATCTCAGGGCTCATTCCCACTATGATTTAAACTGATTTGTTGATCAGTTTATATGTGCCTTGTTCATACTGGAAACAATTTCAGACCCGACTCTGTTTGGTCTGAATCATGGAGAAGCGAGGTAAAGTGAGACAAATGCAAAAAAATCACATTTTTTTTAAGATGGATCTTTTGGTAGTTCTTTTGAAAAGAATCGTTTTGCAAGCATGTTCAACAAATGTGAATGACTTTCAGATCTCAATCACAATGCACTGGAGGGGAGGAACTATATGGCAGAGGGGTGTAACCCATCCTGCCCCAGGTTTTGTGAAATCCACATTTTCCCCCTCTCAGCGGTGCCTCAGTGCTGTCTTTTGACTACCATGGGGGTTATTTCACTGGTCCTGATCCAATTGTTTTTGCATTTTCCCCTGGTTCTGCTGGAATATTTTCTACAGGTAGGACAACTCTGGGGGTGCTTTCCTTGGGGAGGAGTTTTAGTGTGTTTTGTTTTGTTTTTAAATTAAATGATGGATTTTGTGATCGCTCACATTTCTGTGGGTTCTCTAGAGTGAGTAATGGGTTTCCTGGTTGCGTCACCAATGACACATAGATGTGCATCATATGATTGACATAAAAAAAAAAAAAAGGCCAGGATGGGTCAATCACATTCAATACTGAGCATGCATTTTTGTAGCAGCGCAAATCTGGTGTGAAATACAATTATGGAATAATGAAATAATTCACTTCTGCTAGTGGGAATTACACATAGGTATGAATCGATTCAGCGACCACGTTTTAATGCAACTTGCAAACTGGTTTAAATGCAAGTGGGAATGAGCCCTCAGACACTTTAGAAGGGAGGCCATTAGGGGCTTGGAGAAAATTGCCTTATGTGCATGGTGAGTATAGTGTTTATGTTACAATTTGTGAGCAGTCAATGGGAAACTTTGAGGAAACGCAAGTTCTACAACCAGAGATCAATTTAAAGAACTCCCTGTATTTGAGTTCAAAATAGTGCAGAGCATGATTTCTTAAAGGGCTGTCTAAGATTTAGACAATCTGGAAATCTAAGAACACAGACTTTGACTGGGATCGCTGGTATAGTTTATCTAAAGCTGCAACATCCTGCATGAGTAATGATGCAACTGAAGTTTAGCATTTAAAAGTTTAGAGTCCCTTTGGAAATACTCCTGAAACCTAGAACATTTCTGCCTTCTTCAGAAAGTGGATTTCCTTGAGAGCATACCAAGAACCCAAACACCTCAGTAAGCAGTGGGTTAAAAAAATAGTCTCTTACAATCATTGCTTATAACAGTAGAATCATAGAGTTGAAAGATGATCTGAATGGTCATCTAGCCTGACCTGCCCACTCCTAATACAGATAATCCATGATAGTGATCAGTCATTCACACTACACAATTATAGCACTGTCATTCCACTTTAACTGCTATGGTTCCACCCTATGGAATCCTGGGATTTTTTGATACGGGCACTAGAGGAGACCTCTGACTAAGAATTTTAAATGCACTTCCCTAAATTGCCAATCCCAGGATTCCATAGGATGGACCCATGACACTTAAAGTGGAATGCTATAATTGTGGAATGCTATAAGTGTGAATGAGCTCCTAATCGTGCTTGTAACTGCATCATTTGAAAAGCAACAAAGAGAAGGAGATCCTGATTTGAAATGAGCTCATTTGGGGCTGAGCCAAATCAAGAAAGAAAAGGTGACAAGGCATCAGTCACAGGAGTGGGGCAGTGGAGGAGGAGGATGAACCTCTCCAGATACACTGGGGTTGCCTCAAAAATTGCCTTCTAAATCTGCTATTTGCATAGAAAGGGGGAAGAATAAATTTCCCCTGCATGACCAATATTTTTCAGCCCTATGTCTAATATATATATCAATGCACATTAATTTCAGGCACACAGTGCCATGCTTTATTTAACCTTGCATTACCCTTCATGTATGAATTGATAAAAAATGGGAGGCCCCACCCACCCAGTCTCAATGTGATTACATTCATATTATTGTCCTAATCCACTTGTAGATACTGTACTCTATTGGAAAAAAAAACACCTAGGGGGCAAAAAAGAAAGAATCCCACCACAACTGTGTGCATGTCAATACACCACAATGATTCTGTTTTCTCAGCACTCATGAAGTCACCAATAAAAGATGTGTGTGTGTGTGTGTGTGTGTGCGTGTGTGTGTGCGTGTGCGCACACGCCTTCAAATTGCCTGTCAACTTATGGTGATCCCATTCATTTCATAGGCAAGGAAGACTCAGAATTGGTTTTGGCAGTCCGTTTAGTCTGAAATATAACCTACAGCATCTGGTGTTCCTTAGTGGTCTCATATCCAAGTATTAACCAGGACTAACCCTGCTTAGCTTCCAAGATCAGACAGGGTCTGGTGCTGTCAGGGTATTTATGCCCCAATAAAGAAAGTAGGAACTTTTACATGAGGAAACTGGAAGCTATGGAACACTACACAAGCAGAGCACTCTGTACAAAATTAAAAACTGGCACATGGAGGTATCTCTGCAGTTTTTTTTAAAGGAGTCACTAATCTATCATTCTGACATTTAAGGAGAGATTTACTTAGAATTTCAGAAGCATCCCTAGGTTAATTGCCCATGTATTTGATGCAAATATTGTACACATTTATACAACATTGCTGTAAGGAAATGGGAGACCTGTATATGTTTCCAAACTTGTGTCACTATCCAGCCACCATCCTCTTTCCCTCTATCAGGTTATGCATTAAGCAAAGAAAACAGGGCTGATGAAGATCTGAGATTGTTGGCAGAGACCTTCCATCCCCCAGAGTGCTCCGGTATGTTGCCTGGATGGACATAGTAAAGTAGGAAAAACAAATTATTGGGTTTCTACTGTGTGTGAGCACTGTATCTGCTTTTCCTCACTATACTTTATACCCGCTCATACCAGAAAGCTATCTCAAAGTAAGCACAGAATCTATTTTGAAGAAATAACAAAACAGAACAAAACAAAACATTGAAGAATTGGAGGGAGGGCAGGGGCAGACCAAAGCTACTAGAATAAGGTGACAAATACAATGCATGGTAAAGTCTTGTAAATGTTAGAACAACATTGTCATTGATGCTAAATCAACATGCAGAATAGTATGAAAGAGATTATGATTTCTGGGTCTACGTTGTTTGAAGAAACAGAAAATGAAATTATTTGACAGTGTGAGCATTTGGATAAAGACTTGATATTCTCAGCAATTAAAGAGATCTCTCTTGCTGCATACGTATAGGGGAGGCAAGCAAGAACAGTAAGCTGGAAATGAAAAAGAAATGTATAATGGTAAATGAAAGTACTGTAAGAAAACTAATCCAAATTAAAGGGCAGCAATATAGTTTCTAAACTATCAGTAAGGAAGCAGAAATCCTGGGTCCAATTCTACAAAACACTCAAGAATTATCTAGATTTAAACACATAAGTAATCTCAGCCACGCTCAAATAACAGTTTAGCTTTTACTCAAGTCATACACATGCCAAAGTGTGCTGCTGGGTTGTGACTACAATATATCCTTGTCTTCAATCAATAAATATCAGTGTAACAACAAAAACAATAGACAATAAAAGTGTTATCATACTATCAATAAACATCAAAGGTGACTGTGCTAAGTATAAAACAATTAGTCTGACATGATTTAGAATACAAAGGGGAAAATGTTAATGAATTTGTTACTCCTCTAACTGCAAAGCAGTCAACAAAGCTTTACAAAGACAAAAGTTTGGTTGCATTAAGTCAGTTTTATGGGGGGGGGGAGGGTATCTACTGTGCCTTTTATCAGGGCTTAGGAATATGGAATTCTGCAGAGGTTGTTGAAATGCAACATTCATCATCTCTTAACATTGGCTTTTTCTGGCTACGTCTGATAAGAGCTGGGATCCAACAATATCTGGGGGATCATACCTACCCAAGCCCTGCTATATAAAATGCCTTTTCCTTTTGTACATACTACTTTGATAACATTTGTAAAATGGGCCTTTTTTTAGTTCTGTCCCAACCAGTATCACATCCTTCTAGGAATCCCTGTGGAGCTGGTATGGGCTTGATAAAATGCAATAGCATGAAATACACACATGAAATAATTTCATTTATTTTAACTTGTATTGCTCAAATCATGATGATTCCACATTTTTACATAATATGACTTGACTTCTTTCCATATACCATAAGCTTTCCACTAGCACAGGTATCTGATTTTGCCATGAGTGTCAAGGAACTCTAATCTTATATTCACACACCTGGGAGTAAGCTCCATTTAGCAGAGTGAGACTTTTTAATGGCTAAACACATATAGATCCAAATCCAATGCGTAACCAAAAATGTATGGGGCTTGTAGAACATCCATCGACAGTTGCAATCTATCTTTAATTAGGGAAATATTTACCTTGGCTTTGTGAAAGCAGGAACTGAGGTACAATATGCAGGAACTGAGCACCAACTATACCAATAATCCACTTTCTAGGATCTACAGTTATGCCAGCTGACATCCAACAAGAGTGTTTCTGGGTAAAATGTCACCCCAAAAATTAAAAATTGAGGGGAATTTGAAGGCTTGGAAGTGCCCTAGGATTTTGGGAGTGCCAAAATGGTGGGGAGGGGCACATTTTACCTGCAGGCCACCATTTTCCCATCTGTAGCATGCATGGTGCATTCCAAAAACATGGACAGATTAGACTTTTACCATGGTTCATATACGTACAGGCCCCACAAAACCATGGATCAGAAAAACCAATCAACATCTCTACAGGCCATAATAGACAATAACAGCCTATTCCTATTCATCTGTGAATATGAATAGCCTGTGAATGTGTCTAAGAGAAGCCATCCACTGCTATTTTCTGGACCTTTCCTCTGACAGAAAAGCCAGGGTAACGTCAATGGGCTCGTGCTTCTAGTCAATGGTGTTCCACTGTATCATCCCATCCTAAAAGAGCAGATATTCGCTGCAAACATTTTTCAATCAGCTGATAATTCGAGCAAAGAACTTCAACAGCTAGCACTTGTTGCGTTTTAAATGCTATGAGATGGTTATAACAAATCATAGCTTAGTATTATATGTGTACATGGCTTGTCCCTGTCTTGTGTCTAAAAATATAACACAAAGAGAAAACAAATCAGAAGTGAGGAAGAAAAAGAAAAGCAAACTCAGATGCTGGATTTGTCATTGTTTTGTGCTTTCAATTCATTTCTGACTTATGGTGACCCTAAGTTGAACCTATCATAGGGTGTTCTGGGGCTGAGAGTGTGTGATCTACCTAAGGTCACCCAATCAATTTGCATGGCCAAGAGGGGAGCTGAACTCTGATATCCAGAGTCATAGTCCAACTTTCAAATCCCACACTGGGATTCTTAGTTACAAAATTCACTAAGTGTCAGAATTATAGTTTACCTTAAGATGTTCACTGAAATTATATCCTGTCTTTCTCCCAAGATGGGATTCAAGGTGACTTCAAAATAGAAGAGTTGACTCTGTGGGGTCTATTGGTATATGGAGAGAGGTAAATGGTTTTTTTTTAGCTGGCAATATTGGATTTGACTTTCACATGTATAGTGAGTAGTATAGAATTTGCCTTTTGTATCAAGATCTTAAATATGTTTACAATGTTTCCTGCCACTGTGTGTAGTTTCCAACTTAACACTTCATACAGTGGCATACATTTTACTATGCTGCACAGTTTATAATCCTAAACATTGGTTTAGTGAATTATGCCATTTGCTGTATCTTACTGCAACAGAAGTTTCATTAAATTCTGTGGTGAGTATAACATCCAGCAGTAACAAATTTAGAATCTAGTAGGGGGGAGATTGGGAGAGAGAGAAAAAAACTTTGGGATTTACATTTTATATGTTTGGGTCATTTTATAAGATTGAAAAGCATTCAGTCCTTCCTTTCAAAATTGTAAAGAGCACAAATGTTTTTAGGGTTTCACAGAGCCAGCTTGTATTATAATAGATATTTGCATATTTGTTTGATATGTTGATCTGATTCAGTAATGAATCCATAAGCTGGTTAAAATGTGTAGATTTGAATGTAATCCAATAACCTTCCACTCCCCGCAAAAAAGGCATAATTCCTTTCTGTCGACCTATGCTTCACTCATGTGGCAATATAGTTGTATATGCATGCTGTGCCTACTGCCTTCCAACTGAACCAGGGACTATAGTTCAAGAGATCCAGACAATAACCATCTGCCTTACACAGATGGGATCAGGTAAAATCAAATCCCAGCATTTTTCTAACTCTTAATACATTTTAAGGTTGTAAGCAGATCTGAATTTATAAGAGTTCCTTTTCAAGAAGAAAGACATTAAAAACAAAGACACAAATGTCCTAGGATTACATATTTAATATTTAATGAGCAAACGGAGAACTAAGGGACTCTATATTAGTTTTGAACAACAGTGAATATGTCTAGTAGATTATTTGGCTTATTCTCTGAAGGAAGGAACTCTAAACTTTTCAGTTCAGAAGGAGACATTTACTATTATCATTTCATAAAATAAATCTGAAGAAGGTATTGTGTTTGAATACTCTAATTTTGAGGGGGGGAGGGAAGAGGAATCAAAGTGAATAAATCAATCTAAATTTCTACCGTTTTGCTCTGAAGTCTGCTAGGCACTAGCTCAATAATGTCTTCTAATTCATTGCACCATTTTTGTGAAACATAGATTTCACTACATTCACTAAAACTAAGCTTTCCATCTCACTAAGCTTTCCATGTCACTCCACCCCAAGATTATCTTTAAAGTCTTCTAATAAAATGTCTACGTTTAAATGGGCTATGTATTCACTATGTTAAATCAATGTGGTTTTGTTGTTAACAATTACACTAGGTAAAACTCTTATGTAAACAGTTCTGAGTCATAAATATTCCTTCCTTGATCTAGGGAGAATAGAAAAGAAACACAAGCAGGGTTAGCAATTGAGTGAAGTGTAAAGTCTATTGTAATTTAAAAGTTCATCGTTGGTTGTCATGCAAGCTCAGGTTATTGATGGGCAACTAACAGAGCTCTGCCAGTAGGCTGGGAAAGCTATGCCAATGGGAAACTTCACAGATGTAATCTTCCCTCTGTCAGTAAACACATTGATTGGTAGCTATGTTGGCCATTCAGCTGCTCCCTCTGTCAGTGTTTCTCTTGGTAATAGGACCTGCAATGGAGATTGTGTGGGCCAGGTGAAAATGGAACACAGGAAGCTTTGGGTCCACCTGATTCCAAACAGTCTGAATGCTGCTTGTTTGCAATATTATGATATGCTGACAGGTCAAGGAAATCATTGGACATCATTTTTAACAAGTTTAATAGATGAATATTGATTTTGTCCACACAGAAACATACTTGAGATGACCACCAGAATACCATCAAGCTCTCTGGAAAAGATATTATATTCTTGGACAGTGGATGGAGACACTATTACAAACTCCACAACTATTATTCAAAACTAGGAGATGCAATATCCATAGGATGTATGGGAAAGAAAAAGCTTTAATAATCACATCTTGATTTGACTGGTACTGGTTATTACCAAGCTTGTATTTTATTACTTATTTAGTTACTCTGAACCATCTTGTTTGTTTACCTGTATAGACTTGTAATCTGAGGAGGATTTTAATTCTAATACAATTAATAAAAACAAGTTTATGGACACGCTATTAACCTTGGACTATTCACAAGTATTTGCTGAGGATCCGACTATGGATTAACTCTATAAGCACTGACTGTGGACTCATTAAGCGTTGTGAGATTCTAGTGTTACTTATTTAATTAACTATATGTTTTGGACCATGAATTATTGTGATATAGTGTAATGTTACCTTATGATGAAGGACATTGGTTTTCATGGAATCTGTATGATAAAATAAGATTAAATTTACAGGAATAATGCTATAGAAAGCTCATAACATTATTATTTGTAAAAGAAGTATATTTTAACTTCATATTCCTAGAGCTTATCTGTTTTATTCAAGGGTATCATAGAATTTTATTTTTAACAAGTTTAAGTTCACTCTGGGTGTTTACAAGCCACACTGTAAGAATGTGACCATTTGAAGAGTTTAACCACATAACCACAACCAATGAGGAATCCTAATTAAGGAATGTCTCTTCTCCACTAGGTAAGGACCATACAAAGGGGTAGGCACATCATAAAACTGCATATGCACTTTAGTAAACTTTCTACTTTTTAAGTTAATATCTGTGAATATCTGTATTCATCCCAGGTATGCCATGTCTTTGGTCCAGTTCTTAAGAAACTCTCTCACGGGGGAATAAACAAACTGTTATGAATCTGTGTACATCATGCGCTTGTCATTATATTTGGAATGGTAATCTCTTTCCCCACCACAGGACACGCAACAGTAATGGGAAGTAGATAGGTTTCTCCATTTGTTTATGTTTCATAGTCCCAAGAGATTAGTCCCTTTTCTAGGAAAGCAGTTTAAAACTAATCACAGTTGTTATTTTAATCTCTTTTTACCATGAAGATTTCTTACAAAGTAACTTTGCTTGTGACCAATTAAATTCTCCCAGTGGAAGTTTATGATTACAGGATGAAGCAACCTGTTTAATGCTTGACAATAGTTAGTTTGCAAACAGTAAACTCCAGAGGATAGAAACGTTTTCAACTGATATATAGCTCTCTTTTTTTCAGGGACTCTGTTCTATTAATTCCATGCTTTGAACCACCTTATTTAATTCTCTCTGTTTCAGGCATTCCCATTATTGTATTATTCTCCATATTCAGCTTGTCATATTGTATTCTAAAGTCTAGAACATCCTAATGTCATAGCAGTGGTTCTCAGTAGGGGACCTTAGAATCTTAACCTCAATTATACAAACTTTAATTGCATTTTAATTGTTTAAAAGGCTGTTCAAAATGTATTCAACCCTCCTGACACTGTTGATTTGCCATGTGTTACCTGTAACTATCTCCAAGATCTTGCTTATAAAAGCAGTGTTCCTAGTTACCTGTCTAGATAACAAGACAAGTGGTTATGTATCCCACCATCCAATAGTGATCCTGGTTCATATTAAACAATCCTAGCTAAAACAACTCAAAATATGCTCTCAAATGATATTGGATATAGGTGGGGGACTAATTTCTGTACTCCAGGGCTGACTCAAGACATTTACTACATGAGACAAAGGATACGATGATGCCTCTCCATTACATGTACAAAGATTAATCTGACTGGCAATTCTACTTTAATTCAGCATTCCATGGAGCTAACGTAGAGGAGGTAATAGTAACCCACAGGGTGCATATGGCTTAACTAGGCTATATATACCTTATGCCCTCTGTGTCTCCCTAACCCCCCCCCCCCCATTAATATTTTAGTATCTTTAGGAATATTGTATTTAATGCTTCTGCACCTTGTCTTTGCCCCCAAACACTTTTATATTGGAAACAAACTTCCAGTCTCTTCCATTTTCATCAGAAACCAGAAGTCTGACCTGGGATCAGGAGTGGGAATTGGAGTGGGGGTGGTTCCTTTCCATTTGCAGCTTCCCATTCTTGACGTGAGGTAGAAACTTGCTTAGAGAATACATGGCAGGATGGATAGTGGCCTTAGCTCTGTCCTCCAGCACCTCCATACAACTAGATATAGATCACTGTTCCTGCCCATAAGCAGCACCATCAGGTCCCACACTTTTTTCCAGAGAAACAGTCTCATTTTGTTCATTACCAGAGATAAATTAGTCCAAAGAGTAACTGAAATCAGTAAGAAAACACTGGATGAAATTGGGGGACTTAGTACACAAACTGGTGCTATGTGTGAAAAGCAAAGCACACAGTTCAGTTACAACAGACACAAAATATTGTTACCCAGTGACTTACGTGAAATCCTCATTCACACAAAATTCTGACAAGACATTGGAAAACTTGTTAGCACTGAGCTTTAATAATGTCAGAAGAACTTCTCCAGAAGTCAAAAACAAGCTATCAGAGATATTTTCTACTCCATATCAGAGAGATTTTCTGCTCCATTTTCTCCCCACATCATGCCTGTCATAATGTCTATCTTGTATGAACTGGTGCTGAAAGCTCATTTTGACCAAGAGGTAACCATGTAAGACTTAGATTTTGGATGTGTACATCCGAAGTATGTATACCGTACAACCCTTAAAATCAACTGCTGTAGCATCACAAATTTCCAAGGATACATGTGAATCCACCTTCTATTTCCCTCTCAAAAAATCCTGCCATGAACTGGTAGACCTATGGTCTGTACTGTGTTACTTCATAATGCACTTGTGGGCTAATGTAACTGCTTCTCCACACACAAATTTCAGACAGCTAGGCATATTAGAGGAAGGACTGAAATGAAATCCTTCTTTTATTGTCCCTGAGCAGACAGGCTATCCCGGCCTGGGTGCCAATCTGGATTGGTCCCCAAGCTGGTGTTTACATGCCTGCCTATCCCTGTGCCAGTGATCCACTACTCTTGCATGCCCCTTTACTTACGATGCCTGGCCATGTGGCTACAACCAGGAGGTGTATTTCAATGTCAGACATGGCAACAGGGATCTTCTCACTAGTGGCAATGGATGAGTAAGATAAGGAGGTATGGAGCTGTTTGTTTTGCCAATCTTTGCCACAGAGTTTCCATGAAATTCCTTGGTCAACTGCACGTCATTTAGACCTGTGTTAAGGCTCCTTTGCCCTGGGATTGGGCTGGATTCACCAGTTCCGCATCCAGTCTGCTGGATCTGTTCCTGATCCTGGCCCGTAAATGGCCTGTGTCATCCAAACAGGATGACACAAGGCTGGAGGAAGCATGGGCTTTTTGGCCTATGCTGACAGCCCTTTTGTTAACAGTGTGCTTTCTAATCATGTCCAACTTATGGTAACCCTAAAGTGAACCTATCACAGGGTTTTTCTTGGCAAGATTTGTTCAAAGGGGGTTTGCCTTTGCCTTCTTTTGAGGCTGAAAGAATGTGACTTGTCCAAAATCACCCAATGAGTTTCCATGGCCAAGTGAGGATTCAAACCCTGGTTTCCAGCAATGCTCAAATGACTATACCATGTTGACTCTTTATTATGTCAAGGAGCATTTTTTTAAAAATAGAAAAAAATCCAATCTGTGGCTGAAGTGATGTATTCCAGATACATTTTTTTCAACTCATCTGTCATTCTCTGACAACAAAGCCCAGGAGGGCATCATTGTGGAAATCTTCCAGGATTACAGTATCCTCACTGAGACCTCCTCTCTCAAGTATGTTCCCCCTCATGACAGACAGGCATTGAAATGGGATGATTATCAACTCCATTTCCTGTTGGACCAAACAGGATGGATCCTGGCTTAGTCAAGCTTACAGTATAATACTGATATACATATAATGAATTATCCATGTGACAAAGTGATTTCAGTGGTCTTACTCTAAGCATAACTAAATATATAGTTTCAACCTGATGTAAAATGTGCATTAATTCTGTCTTTCTCCTTTGGTATTATCTCAGAAATATTAGAGTCCAAGAGCAATATAAAGTGTTCACTTCCATAGTCTCCAGATCGATATAATTATATAGCAAAAACATTTCACTTTCTGTTTTCCAGAATATTTTCTAGCCTCCAATCAGGGTCTTCTGGAATCCTGGCTTAGATCAAGAATGGAATTTGCAATAAACATTTCAGGTTCACCCATGTTACATTGTATTCCACATACCAGTGGTGTCACTAGGGCTGCTGTCACCCAGGACATTTTCATACACAAACGTCCCATCTGCCTGGAGCCATTCCGGAACGGAGCCTTCTGCTCACTCCGGAATGGCTCCAGCGGCAGCGATCTAATTCCTTTTAAAAAAAGGAATTACAACTCTGGGGCTTATGCCGGTGGGCGTCCGGAGTTAGAGCTAAAGGGGGTGGGGCTTGCTGCGACGTTATGTGAACAAGCACAGCAAGCCCCGGACTGACGCCGGCTAGCGCCAGGGATGGCACCGGAAGGGGCGGGGCTTGCTGCGACGTCATGTGCAAAATTTGACATTTTGCCGGAGTGGTGCCGGACGGAGGCCAGCTAGCGTCCTCCAAAAGCCCTGTGTGAAAACGTCCCCAGTGTGGTAACTCATGGTGTCACCCCCGCCCCATTGACGTCCTTCCATAACACACCATACAGAATCCATAGTAGTGATTTTTGTACTAATGTTACTTGTAAATTGTAATTCCTGCATATACTGAACATTATTGTAAGAGTTCTGACAGAAAGCAACTAGCAAAATTAAAATTATACCTTTCAATTACAATATCATATGCAGAGCCTCAGTGCATTTACATATACATGGTTTCATGAGGTTGAAGGGGAAATTTGGTAAAAGGTGACATTTTTAAAGGGAATGTAATTTTCTTCTAATTTGTTAAATTATAATTTATTTAAAAAAAAAAAAAACAAATCCTGGGACCTCTCCTTTCTCCTCCCACTCACCTCATCTCTTCAGCATTGTAATGAGACACAGGTGAATGCCAGCAGCCCATTTCTGCCAAAAAGTAAATCTTTGAGGAGCAATGGTATCACCCCCTCTTAGGGTGTCACCTGGTGTGGTTGGAACCCCCCTGCACTCCCTTTTACACACCCTCCTAGAAAACCAAACTGGTAGGAATCCCAACAGCATTAAGTTCAAATCTTTATGCCCAAGAAAATAAGATTTTAGGCTGAAGCATTATTATTACATATCAAGAAAACCTCTGAAATCATGTTGTTTTGAAACTGAAATGATATTACACAGCCACCACAATCAAATACACTGTGCAAATGTCTAAACGTTTAGCTAGCCATAGCATAGGTGTTAGTAGCAATAAGAGGTTAGTAGTAATAAGTGTGTTAGTAGCACTAGGATGTGACTAGACAACAAGCTCAGATAATCCTCCTCTCCTGGAAATGGAGAGAATAATTACTTACTATATCCTTACTTATTTATAATGGTTAAACGAGGATGGAACTGAGACATAAAGATATTTTCCAAGGCAACTAAAAGAACATCAAATATTCAAAGCATAATGTATTAACTAAAATGAACAAGCAAAAAACAGATCATGTCTCAAAATGATCCAGTATTATAATATCCAAATTTAACATCTGCATGCTTCTGGAAAAAAAATATATAGTAGGAAATTTGAAATGGGCTAGTTCAATTGTATTTGTACAGTTTGCTGAGAGGGATCTTCATTGTGTTTTTACAAATCCTGTGTAAAATAAGAATCTGGAATATAGGTTCTTGATCTCCCCCCCCCCCCCAGAAATGTTATGAAATATGAGCTAACCTTAAGCAATCCTCCAGGGAATGAGATTGTAGAAATAAATTTTCATGTTCAAGAACAGATGGTTATGCCACATGAAGAAAAAAAGATCTATCCAGCTCTATTAAATGAGAAGAAATTCCTCTCCCACATCCAATTAAGCTTCTTCTTGTGTGCTTTTACATGTGGCAACACAGACATTTTGTATGAGCACCATGACTTCGCTTTTAGTCTCCTCTGTTTAAGTGTAGCTCCTATAAATCAGCCTAGGCTGTGAGTAATGCTGAAGGAGCTAAATGTTCAGAATTTGTGTCTGTCTGTTTTATTAGCTAGCCCAGAGTAAACTGGGGGGCTATCGTTCAATGTCACGTTCAATACCCAATGACCCAATATGTTAAAATTGTGACGGCCACAAATCAAGGGCATAATGAAGTCTGAGAAGTGGTCCGTGCTGATTTATTAGGACATCTGTCTGACTATAGACAATCTAGTGTTGCTCTTGGATAGAATCAGCTATTCCCATAGTCTTCCACATATCAGAGATACCCCTTTATTTGAAAACCAACACAGAAACCCTCTAACAAAGCCAAAGGAGTACTTAAAAGTTAATAAAACATTCCCAACATTTTGCTTGGGGTATTTGGATAGAATTGTTAAAAATGAACATTATAAGTTAGATTGAAATGTACAAGCTATCGCATAGATATTAATAGGAAGACAATTATATGAAGCATCATCATGTAAACTAGCTGGAGTATTTATAAATGATTTGGAGTCTGGATAAAATTGCAGATTAGAAATGAGAAAATGTTGAAGAGATGAAAAGCAACAAACTTTTATTCTAATCAATTTGAGGGAGGCAGCAAAAACTTTACTGATGTGTAAATTGGTTTAAATCATTATACTCTATTTTAACTGTTTTAATCTGTCCTTTTACCTTGTTAAATTGTTTAATATATTTTTAGCCTTTTAACATTTATTTATTCTTTATAGTGTTTTAAATTAGTTGAATTGGTTTATTGGATGCCACTCTTGCTCCCTCAATAGAGGACAGGATATAAATATTTAAATAAATAAATATTGGTGTAGTTAGCAAACTATGTAAATTGTTTTGTATATTTTTCAAAGAAGTAGCTGTGTTAACCTTTTGCAGCATAAAAAGAATGAGAGAGAGAGGGAATGGAAAAAGGAATGTAGTAGCACCTTTAAGAGTAACTGGTTTTTATTTTTGCATGATTTTCATGGATATAAACCCACTCTGTACTGCATCCAAAGCAGTGGATTTATACCCATGAATACTCATGCAAAAATAAAAACCAGTTAGTCTTAAAGAAGCTGTTACATTGTCTTTTCCCATCCTCTCCCTCCTTTTTGTATTGTTTTGTATACTGTACCTTTTCACCTTTATTTGAATTCATAAAGATGGGAGTGTCTAACCCAGTCCTCCCACATTGTCATTTTGTTCATGCAGAAAGTGACAAACCTGAAGAAAACTTCTGTTTATGGAAAGTCTCCGTATCTCCATGTGAGCCAGAAGATCGATTTCCAGGGCTGCTGTCGCACTGCAGAATTTGACACCACTTTAACTCTCATGGTTCCATCTTACAGAATCCTGGGATTTTTAGTTGGTTGTGGCACTAGAGCCCTCTGACAGAGAAGGCTAAATATCTCACAAAGTTACAAATCATGGAATTCTATAGCACTGAGTCATGGCAGTTAAAGCGGTGTCAAACTGCATTAATTCTGCAGTGCAGATGCAGCCTTGCTCTCTAGTTTGTTTGGAGACTCCAAACCAACAGAAATCTCTCTTCAAACTTGTTGCTTTCCATTGGAGAGAAGGCTAGAGTAAGGCTCCTCTCCGTATATATTGATTCAAACTGGGTAAGACTTGTATCGGGATTAAAGTAATGTTCAAAATCATCCGTTTATTTTTTATCTTCTATTTCTGTTAAGAAGAAAGTAAGATAAGGCAGCATGGCTTCAATTCTGAACAACAGCCATATGCAGTCAAAGTTAGTAATGCTTATCTGTTGTTGTTGATGATGATGATGATGTGTGCCTTCAAGTGGTTTCGGGCTTATGGCAACCCTAAGACGAACTTATAATGAGGTTTTCATTTACAAGATTTGTTCAGGGGGGGTTTGCCGCTGACTTCCCCTGAGACTGAGAGAATGTGAATTGCCCAAGGTCACCCAATGGGTTTGATGGCCAAGTGCAGAATTGAACTCTGCTCTGCAGAGTCATACTCCAACACCCAAATCACTATGCCACGCTGGCTCTACTGCTTATCTACTTAAAATTATTTCCTTCTCTCTTATTTATTAATTAATGTCCATTCATTCCTTGACCTGTAAGTCAAAAAGAGTGTTATACACACTACTTGTGTGCACAATCATTGTCTTATTATATGTCCTTTTTGATTATGACTCAACTGTCAGCAGAAACATTTAGTTGAGTTAGGAGTGTTAACAAAAGACCTACAGAGGTGCTGTATCAAGGATCCTGACTCAGCTGATGTCATCCAGTCAGAGACCACTAGTGACCGAAGCCAATGAGATAGATACTATTGAAGGACCAGTATCCCCATCCTAGTGGGTATCATGCCCCATCAAGTTTGCTTATCAATCCTGTCAGCAATCCATCCAAAGAGGTAATGGAGACTCCCAAGGTCAGAGGGCTGCACCTGAAAGTTGCTTCATTCTGTAGCATGATTTCATTCTCTCTTCACGACTAACCATAGGAAGCATAATCAAGCTCTGCATACATGAAGTCTCATATATTGGAACTGCCACTGATAGAAACAAGTAATCTGATTCCTGAGTCTTGGATCTACTCTGCAGTGCAAATATAATGCACTTTGATGCCACTTTAACTGCTGTGGCTCAAGGCTAGAGAATTCTGGGGTTTGTCGTTTTGTGAGTTATTTTGTGAAATATTCGCTGTCAGAGAGCTCTGATGTCACAAAAAACTACAAATCCCAGGATTCCATAGGATGGAGCCATGACTGTTAAAGTGATGTCAAACTGCATTCATTCTGCAGTGTGACAGTATGGCCTTGGTCAGGGTTTGTGGAAAGGCTTGCCTCTAACCACTATTTCTTAATTGCATTTTCAACTTCTGGCTGTTTACTAATTATTTAAACTGTTTTACTTTGTTGGTTTTGGCCCTGAAATTCTTAGATATGGGGAAACATATAAATATTTAAAATATTTAAATAAATATTGAGAAAGAAGGCAGGTACCAGGCAGGCCTGCACTTGGCTAGAATCTTAAGAAGAAATAATGCAGTTTGGCACCACTTTAACTGTCATGGATCAATGCTATGAAATTCTGGAATGTGTAGTTTGTTGTGGCACCAGAGCTCTCTGATAGGGAAGGCTAAATATGTCACAAAACTACAATTCCCAGAATTCCATAGCATTGAGCCATGGCAGTTAAAGTGGTATCAAATTGCATTATTTCTGCAGTGAAGATGCAGCCATAGTTATTTACACAAGACAGCCCCTTTAAACATACTATTAGACTTCAGTCCCATAGGATTTTTTTTTCCTGGGACTGTTCCAATGAAACCAAGAATACTTACTTTTGAGTAGACATATGTAAGACTGTGTTGGAAATAATTTTGTCTGGCTTTAAATAGGTGTTTACAAAAATATTTTGCTTATAAAAGGAGAAGCAAATAAAGGTGGCATGCTCAAATGTTCCAAAGCTGTGGACCAAAAGCTGAGATTTCTCAGTCCTGACATTACCTGCTGGCTTTGGAAAAAAGTTGCTTTGGGGATTACTTTCATTTCTGTTGCTAAAAAAAAATGAGATAGGCTACTTACTCTGAAAATATAGACAGTCCAATCTACTAATTATCAGAAGTTAGGCAATTTTAATATTAGCCTGTTGCGTTTCATTTCATTGGACAAAATAATCTAAAATCTATTGGAGAATAATTCTTTCATAGAGTGCAGTTATGGCTTCTACTGTGTACTCAAGTAGATATAAATATGGTGAAATGCACACAATTCGTATGCTCATTATGCCCTAGTTGCTTTGATACACTGATATTTTTAAAATTTCTCAAGCGAACCCATCTCTGGTAATAGGCATCTTAGGTTAATGAGTTTTGGTAAATTAGATACTCAAGGCAGGGCAGGGGATCTCTGATTAATATTTTTGGATCCTAATGGCTTTTTCTTACAAAAACACCTCAGCAGACAAATTTCAGAAGGCAGAGATTCAGAAACAAAGTGTCAGAAATATTAAACTTCTTTTTAGTTTAATTTATGAAATAGGAATTTAGAATAATAAGGTGTTTAAACTACTTTGATACTCAGAGTATTGCTCCTCAAAGCCCATGTGGCTGCTGTGTCAGGGCATTTGTCCAGCTATGGCTGGTAAGCCAGATGCTCCACATCCCAAGGTGAGAAGCTTTGGTTACAAGGGTTTATGCCTCGGTTGCTTTCCAATTAGACTACTGTAATGAACTCTATTTGGGGCAGCTCTTGAAATGCTTTTGGAACCTGCAGCTCATGCAAAATGGAGTGGTCAGGTTGGTGTGTGTTTCAGGGTCCACATATCACTAGTATATTACCAACTGCGCTGCTTTCAGGTTGCTTCTGAGCCCAATTCAAAATGCTGGTTTTGACTGGGGTCATATCTGAACATTTCTTCCTCCTATGTGAGGCCATCTGTGATATGAGAACAATGGAGGCCTATTTCATTTCCTATTACATTTCCCATTGCTGTGAGGAGCTAGGTTGGTATGTATATAAGGCAAGGGTGTCTCTAGAATACCACCTCACTTATGGGACTCCCTTCCAGTGGAAGTCAGACTGGTTCCATCCTTACTTAGCTGTGTACCCTCTGCAACGTACAAGTATGGTTGGCTTTTTGGGGCTGCTTTATATGTGCATTGTTTTTTAAAATCTGTTTTAATCTGAGTTGTTTTTTTTTAAATTTTGTTGTGCTCACCTTGAGAGACCTAGCAGACTGAGATAAACAAATCACCATCATCATCATCATCATCATCATCATCATCATCATCATCGTCATCAATAACAACAACATCATCAATATCATCAAGCACTTTTATCAAATATAGTAACATATGCACATGCCTACTCACATATGTGAGTCATGCAGAATTACATTTCTTCATAAAGAAGAAAATTGGGGAAATTCATGTATAACCCAGGGTGACAAGATGTTATAACAAAGGAAGGCAAGCTACTGTGAAATGTAGGATATTCCGGAAAAATGGAGGACATTACAAACTAAAAAACTATAAACACTCACAGAAATAGAAATTCATGCATCTTGGGCATTCTCAAAATGGAGGATGTTTTGGCATTCCTCCTGGACAGGTGGTTGAAATGTAGGACATGTCCTGTAAAAGATGAATGTCTGGTCCTCCTGTATGTAACCAGATATGTGTCAGGCTTTTTTTTAATTGCCCATCAAAATGTATTTCAAGTGGGGAAGTATATGTTGTGAAACTTTCAGAAGGATTACTAGATTCTGAACCAAGGCAGGATTCCCCCAGGGAATTATGAAATGTATATTTTTAATGTTGTAAGCCACTCCAGTTGCATTACACAGAGGGGCAGGATAAAAATAAATTTAATAATAATAATAATAATAATAATAACTTGACAAAAAAAGTCCTGGATGACTATAGTTGTATTCACAATTACCCCAGTTTGATACTACTTTAATGGTCATGGTCCCATCCCATGTAATATTGGGAATTGTAGAGTATGAGGTGCTTGGAATTCTCTGCTAGTCTGTTGTAGGGTCATAAGAATGAAGAAGATTTCCCTAGCAGCCAGATTTCTAAGTGCCTCATCAAACTTCGCATCCTAAGATTCCATAGGATGAAGCCATGGCTGTTAAAGTGGCATTGAACACAGTGTGGATAAAACTTATCATTCATCAGGTATCACAGGAAAAGAATGTCACTGTGAAACCCAGATGGCTGAAAAGAACAAGCGGATCCTTAGGCTAGCATTCAATCTGACATAATACTACAATATATCATCAATTTCACATTATCAGCTGGTGATAAGTATCCATTAATTCATACTTAAGTCAGCAGAGGTACATAGGGGAAATTTCAATATTTGGCATTACATTTGAAGGTATGGCAAAAGTAAATGGAAGTCATACTGGTTTCTCAGGCTGCAACCCTTTACAGTTACACTGGGGTAAATTCTAATGAAATGCGAGGAGATATCATTCTAAATAGATATAAGATTGCCTTATGTATATGTACAAATAATTCCTACCTCCACACATTCCAGCGTTGCTCTTCCAAGTGAGTTAGCAAATGGTCAATATATTTATTAGAGTCCATATATTCCTGCAAAAAAGCAAAAGGATCAGTAAAATAATACAGGGATTTCAAAATGATTTAACAAATGTTATTTTTAATTACTGTAAATTGCAGTTTTCTCTATCTCTTTCCCCACCCCACAGAGCAGTAATAGATACTTGCAGGGGTAATAGCAGTAGTTATAGGGAAATGGCATGGCAACATGATATAGTGGTTTGAGCATTGGACTAGGACTCTACAGGCCAGGGTTCAAATTCCCACTTGGCCATGGAAACCCACTGGATGACCTTGGTAAGGCACTCTCTTTCAGCCTTAAAGGAAGGCAAAGCAAACCTCTTCTGAACAAATTCTGCCAAGAAAACTCTGTGATAGGGTCAAATAAATCAGAAATTACTTGAGGGCACACAATAACAAAAATAACAACTGGACTAACAATCCCATGCCTGTGTAATAGAAAAATAAAAAAATATTTAAGATAGTTTGTCATGGCTCTTCCATGTTATGAACAATTTGATAGGAAAATTTATTAATTTTCTCATATTGACTAATTTGAGATAAGTACATAAGTATTCAAATAATGATTATAAAAGGAAGTAAAAGTTACCAAAGTATTACAAATATTGTTACTAAAGAATTTATAAGCAGCCATATCTTATCTTTGTCTAACTATGGGGCTAAGCAGATGGCGCAAAGGGGAGGGGCAGCCGCACGGTGGGCACCCCAACCCCTTCCCTAAAACGTCCTCAGAGCAGCCGGCCCTCCGCACGGCCTGCGCTCCGAGGATGCTTTTCCGCTGCAGCGTCCGCACACGCTGCAGTGGAAAAGCCGCCGAAGATGCACCAGCAGCCTTTTGCGGCGCACCTTTGGCGATTTGTGGAAGGAGCGCCATTTTAGCGCTCCTTCCAGGGGTGGTGAAGCTGCGCTGCGGGGCCGAGGTGTGGGGATACCTCGGCCCTGATCCGCAGCTTCCCGGGGCGGCCCATGGCTGCCCGTCTGCTTCCCCCCATGTCTCCTTTTAGTTAAATTGAATGTAAATATAAATTATAAATTAATTGTTTATAATTATAATTTATAATTTCAATATGCCATCTTGCTATATAATTACTTTTAAAAGAAACAATGTATAATATTGTTGTTAAAGAAATTCCTGGGTTGCATTTTATGCATCTGCCAAAATAAAAAAGGTGTGCTCTGTTTATGAGAATACACATTTTTCAAACATTGATGGTTTGTCTTGTCAGGATTTATTATTGATGGTGAAAGTGTATGGCTATGGAATTGTTTATAATATTAATGACAAGTCTTTGTTCTGCCATTTCTTCTCATAATTGAAGAGTACAAAATGGGGGCACTATGAATAATGGAACATTGCCACATCTCTTTTTAACATGAAGATATATGTTACAAGAGAATATCATATTTCATCCACATTGGATACATTTTATTTTCCCAGAAATTTTCAGTAGCTTCATTGTAGCCTCTCAGTTTACAAATAGATTATGAAATTGGAATGGAATGGATGTCTTAATGTCAAGACATTAATCAGAAAACATGCAATAAAATGTGCCTAGAAATACCTATCTATTCTTTTTTGGGAAGACTGAATAAATTGACTGAAATTGGGTCATGCCATCTTAAAGTTTTTTGATTTTTGTATAACAAGATGACATTGGTTGGAGCAGATGCTCCAAGTCAGTTGGAAGACTATGATTAGCAAAAAAATTATCATTAAAATTAATGAATGGCTCCAGCATTTTTACTTTTATACCCCTGCAGTATTTATTTTGCTCTCCTAATGGAATTGCTACAGTGGGCCTTCTGAAATTATATTGGTTATCACGATGACAATTAAAGATTGTCCCATGGAAAGGCATTTATCATTTGTCATCTTATTATTATCTGTTCCAGGCTGTCAAACTACATAATTCTGCTGCTGTTAGAAAACAGCTGGCCAGATACTCAACAGGGCTACAGTACAGTACAGTATTCACTCTCCCGCTCCTACAAGCACCTTATACAAGATTTTTGGAGCTGTGCACCTCTGATGCTCTACTCATACTCAACAGATACTATCACAATGTTACAGTGCTAAGAGGGATACAGTAGATAACATCTTTAAAAGAGGAATGGAGTGTATTCAAAATGCATGCTAGAGCTGCATAGTTTGATTAGATTATCTCAAATACTAAATTGTGAGAATTTGGTTTCAAAAGGGATGCATTTGTAGAAAGCCTCATTTTTATCAAAAGTTCCAAAGGAAAAGAAAAACCATTCTGACCACAACAATTCTGACAAGAAGGCTTTAAGTTGACTATTACTGATGTGAGAAAAAGTGCTGAATCCTGCATAAGGCAGCACAGTTACTTTGTTTTTTTGTGAATCTTGGTTGTTAGGCTCTGCTCTTGAGTGTGTGATCACACAACATTTGCATATTTTAAAATAAAAACCTCTTTTTTAGTTGAAACTGGAGTTCTCTCATAGTTAAAGGTAAAGGTATTCCCCGTTGACAAGGTTGTCAAGTTGTGTCCAACCATAAGGGGCGGTGCTCATCTCTGTTATTAAGCCGAAGAGCTAGCGTTGTCACAGACTACTCTGTGATCATGTGGCTAGCATGATTGTACAGAACGCGGTTTACCTTCCCACTGAGAAGTGGTACCTATTTATCTACTTGCATTTGCATGCTTTCGAACTGCTAGGTTGCCAGAAGCTGGGACTAGTGACAGGAGCTCACTCCATCATGCAGCACCTGGGCCTCGAACTACCAACCTGCTGATCTTGCAATCAACAGAGTCAGCATCTTAACCACTTGAGCCACCGTGTTTCTTTCTTATAGTTTCCCTCATAGTTATTCCTGCTATAAATAGGCATAAAGATCTTAGCATATTTTACCCCGACTTTTGTAAGTCTTTGAGTTAATATTCCCCAATATTTCAAAGGATAATAATAATAATAATAATAATAATAATAATAATAATAAATTTTATTTATAGCCCGCCTCTCTGCGTGGCAATCGAGGCGGGTCACAACAATTAAAACAAAACAGTTAAAACAATATTCCCTCCATCCATAATCTACCCACCCACCCCTTAAAACAGGATTAAACCAAAAATGAGTTAAAACAAAACAATACAATTAAAAACAGTATACTAAAAGCAACAGAACAATTGTGCCAACCAGTCAGGATAAAACTCATCTCCTTATCGCAGTTGTTAATCTGGGAAGGCCTGTCGGAAGAGATCCGTCTTTACTGCTTTCTTGAAGGCAGCAAGAGTAGTAATGAGACAGATCTCATCTGGCAGGCCATTCCATAGTCTGGGAGCGGTCGCAGAGAAGGCCCTCTGGGAGGTCTGAGACAGCCTGGTCTTTAATGGCTGTAACAGATTCCTCCCAGAGGACCGCAGGGCGCGGGGGGGATCATATGGGGAGAGGCGGTCCCTAAGATAAGATGGACCCAAGCCATGTACGGCTTTAAAGGTCAATACCAACACCTTGTACTGCATCCGGAAACTGATCGGCAGCCAGTGGAGGGATTTGAGCACAGGTGTTATGTGCTCCCTCCTTGATGTTCCGGCGATTAGCCTGGCTGCCATATTTTGTACCAATTGTAGTTTCCGGGTTAGGCACAAGGGTAGCCCCATGTAGAGCGCATTACAGTAGTCCAGACGAGAGGTTACCAGGGCATGTACCACAGCTTCCAGAACCCTCATCTCCAGATAAGGGCGCAGTTGGCGTATCAGCCGAAGCTGATAGCAGGCACTCCTGACCGTCGCACTCACCTGACTAGTCATGTGAAGTGACGAGTCTAGAAGTACCCCCAGACTGCGAACACAGTCCTTAGAGGAGAGTGTGACTCCATGCAGGACTGGAGACTGTATTCCCAGATCTGGTTTTGGGCCTGTAACTGTAAGTACCTCCCTTTTTTCCGGATTCAGCTTCAATCTGTTTTTCCTCATCCAATCGATTACCACTCTTAGACAGTCATTAAGAGGAGAGATGCCATCTGAAGTCTGAGACGATGATCTATTCATGGAGAGGTATATCTGGGTGTCGTCAGCTTACTGAAGACACCGCGCTCCATGCCTCTGAATGATCTCACCCAGCGGCTTCATATAGATATTAAATAGCATCGGGGATAGGATGGCACCCTGAGGGATGCCACAATTAAGCTCGATTTTGGAAGAACAACTGTCCCTGAGCCTCACCCTCTGGGATCTGCCCGAGAGGAAGGAGCGGAACCACTGCAGAGCAGTGCCTCCGATTCCCAACTCTCTCAAGCGATCCAAGAGGATGGCATGGTCTACAGTATCAAAGGCCGCTGAGAGATCCAAGAGTACCAACAGGGTCACACTACCCCTGTCGATGCCCAGACGGAGGTCATCGGTCAGAGCAACCATGGCAGTCTCCACTCCAAATCCCGTCCTAAAGCCGGTTTGAAATGGATCAAGATAATCGGTTTCATCCAAGACTGCTTGGAGTTGGGAAGCAACTGCCCTCTCGATCACCTTGCTCAGAAAAGGGAGCAAGGATACTGGTCGATAGGTATTTCTATCCAGGGGGTCAAGGGAAGGTTTTTTCAGGAGAGGCTAACCGCCGCCTCCTTTAAACAAGATAGTACCTTCCCCTCCCTGAGTGACGCGTTGATTGTGTCTCGAAGGAACACCCTCAGCATGCCACCCCCCTGGGTGACCAGCCAAGGATCGAGAGGGCAAGTCGTCTTCCTCATCCTTCCAAGTAGCTTGTCCACGTCATCGGTACTTACAGATTGAAAATGATCCAGTAAAGTGCCATCAACGGAGTTCCTGGATACCTCGTCTACGGATTCTGTCAAAACAATGGCGTCCAAGTCAGCTCTTATCCGAGAGATTTTATCTGCAAAGTAGATATTAAATGCCTCACAGCAGGCCGTCGTAGGGCTAAGTAGGGGGTTTGGCGCAGAAGGAACCTTAGTCAACTCCCCCACCACCCTAAACAGCTCTGCCGGGCGAGACTCTGCAGACGCAATACGAGCAGAACAGAAAGATTTCTGCGCTGCGTGTAAAGCCTACCTATAGGAATCAAGATGCTTCCTAAGGCGAGTTCTGTCAGATGTGAGGAGAGCTTTCCGCCAATCGCGCTCTAGTCATTGTCTGGCTCGTTTCATTCCCCTAAGCTCCTCAGTATACCAGGGCCTACGGTTTGAAGCAGGCCGGAAAGGACGATTGGGAGCGATTGTGTCAATAGCCCTGGTGAGATCAGTATTCCAAGTTTGCACCAAGGCTTCGACAGAGTCACCGGCGTTGCCAACCATTAAACCCTCTAAGGCTTTCTGGAAACCAATTGGCTCCATTAGCCTTCGAGGGCGGACCATTCTAATGGGTCCACCACCCCCGGGAGGGTGGACAATAGCCCTTAGTTCCGCCTTGATCAGAAAATGATCCGTCCATGACAAGGCGGAGATATTCTTAATCTCCACCCACGGATATTCCTGCTCCGTACTACAGACCGCATTGATTGTATGACCAGCACAATGTGTGGGCCCGTCAACCAGTTGGGATAGGCCCATGTTTGTCATGGTATCCATGAACTCCCGGGCCGCACCAGTTAAATCTTGTAAACTGGTTTCGAGTGGGATGTTGAAATCGCCCAGAACCAAAAGTCTGGGCGATTCCAACAGCAACTCAGAAACCAGGGCGGTCAGCTCGGTTAGGGAGTCTGTTAAGCAACGGGGTATACTGGCATTTCTGGTAGGGCATGAAGAGGAAATACTGGCATTTCTGGTAGGGCATGAAAACTTACCTTTTTTGCTAATAGTATGTACACACAGAGACATGCTTTTCTCCCAGGAACCTGAAAGTATATATAAATTGCATGGTACGGTGTTGTTCAGCTATGCACTGTAAAGAATTAAATATCTGGAATCTCAGCTTTTGCTCGCTGTTCTCCAGCAGAATAATAACCAATATTGAAGACTATGGGTATTCAACAGAAACAGGTTATGTATGGTGTGGTATGGAGGAGATGGGAGGGTGACACCATAAGTTACTGTACCATGTGACAACAACCCTAATGACACACTGCTCTGTATGGAGCCTAGATGGAGACAACCCCCCTATGTTCCCTAGATGGAGTTTGGGGCATTTTGGGCAAAAAAATAAATATGATTTATTTATTTATTTGTGAGAGTGGTAATAGTGTGGTGGGTCTCCTCTGGGGTTAATGCAGCTCCTAAACTTTCACAGTTGCTCACTACTAAGGTACTTCCAACTAGAGTACAGGCATAGTATTCTCAACTACAACATAGAGACAAATATAATTTGGATCATAGCAGAGGTCCCCAAACTTTTTCAGACTACCACCCCTTTCCTCTTGGGTGACAACCCTAGAGCCCCCCATGCCTATTTCTTGGTATTAGGTCCACATTAGGGGGAGGGGGGAAGGAGAAGAGAGAGAGAAAGTATCCACTGTTTCTACTGGGGGGGGAGAAGAGAGAGAGAAAGTACCTGCTGTTTCTACTGGAGGGGGAGAAGAGAGAGAAAGTATCCACTGTTTCTACGGGGGCAGAAGAGAGAGAGAAAGTATCCACTGTTTCTGTTGTGGGAGGAGAAAAGAGAGAAAGTAGCATAGGCAAGGGAAGCAGCTGCTTTTGGGTAGTTTTGCAAATGAAGTAAATGAAATCCTGCTTGCCATGCATCCCACTGGGTGACCCTGGGCAAGTCTCACTCTCCCAGCCACAGGGGAAAGCAATGGTAACCCCCCTCTGAAGAAATCTTTTCAAGAAAACCCCATGATAATTTCTCTTTAGGGTCTTCATGAGTCAAAACAACCTGAAGGTACACATCAACAACAGCAACAAGAACAACAAGAATTGCTGCTAGCCAGCTCATGTTCCAAAGGGAGGCTGGAGCCCCAAAGTTAGTATTTGGGGGAAGGAAGGTGAGGCTCGGGGGGGGGGGGGTGGCTTGGGAAAGTGAAAGCGGGAGGCCCCTCTATGGAAAGAACAACTCTGCCTGAATGGAGTGCCCGATGAAGAGCGTGGGCAGGAAGAATTTCCATCTGAGGAGGAAAGGTTGCATGGCTGCCGGGGCAGCCCATGGCAAGAATGTCCCTGCAGCCACCCTTCTCTTCCTCCTCCTCCTCCTGGCAAAGGGAGGGAGAGGGGAATAAAAGTGAGGAAAGGAACATGAAACCCAGGAGTCCCCAGAACATTGACAGTATCCAATGCAAGGGGGGACAGAGGAAGAGCTTGCCCCCTTCCCTTCCCTTCTGCTTTGGCTAGCTGGCTTGAGCTAGCTAGCCAAGCCAAAAAGGAAAGATGAGTACATACCTGCCTCTCCTTTCCTTTTGCCTTGAGCTAGCTAGTCTAAAATAGAAAGCCTGCACCCCATCCCTTTTGCCTTGAAACCAGCCAGAGTCTTTCTTACCTGAAGAAACTTTCCTCCTTGTGCTCCTTGAAGGGGGAAGCTAAGCAACTTCTGGGAAAAGGTGGGCATGGCAAGTATTTTTGTGCCCAAAGAAGGGAGGGAGCAAGGAAAGGGGAAGGACAGAGTCTATTTGCTCTGTTCCAAGGTGAGGCAAAGATGGAGGAGCCATGCTAGGTCTCTTGCCTCTCAGTCTGGAGAGACATAGCTTGTTTCCTTGCAGCTCTCCATTCAGCCTCCCTCTGTCCTGTCCCAGAATGGTGTACAAAAGAAGTTTCTTGCAACTAGGATTACCATAAGTCTCTTCCACAAAATCTGAAATGCAAATCTACGAAAGCTTATGCTGCAACATTTTTTCACACAGTTAGTCTCAAAGGTACTACAATATCCCTTAGCATACTGATACTCCAGAATAACATGACTTCTGGTTGAATCTGCACTGCAGAATTAATGCAATTTGACACCACTTTAACTGACATGGTTCAGTGCTATGGAATTCTGGGCGTTATAGTTTGTTGTCACACCAGAGCTCCCTGAGAGAGGCTACATAGCTGACAAAACTACAAATCCCAGATTTCCATAGAATTGATCCATGGCAGTTAAAGCAGTATTGAACTGCATTATTTCTGTAATGCAAATTAAACCTGTCTCTGAATTCTAGCCACTTGGAAGAAAACTTAGGAAAGGTGGCTTCCCCACCCCCATTTCTATGGGGGGGGGTGGAGGGAGGGAGAAAATCTCCCAAACAGCTATGAGCCTAAGAGAGACTCCTACTCTAGGAATCATATCCAGGGATTGCTGTGCTGGCCAGCTCATACAGCAAAGCACAATAACATCAAAACAAAGCAAAACAAAATGAAAAACCAAACCAAACAAAAAGCAACCAAAATGCACAAAATAGATGAAGCAAGCTTGTGAAGCTCAACTGTGGCTTCGTCATTGGGCAAAGATGTTAAAAATCAAACAGGAAAAAGGTATACGTTTTGTGAATTTTGGATGTTATTGTTTGCAGTGTGGCCAACACAGCTACTCCTGGATATGCTTTCTAGATTTCAGATTATTATATTTTAGACACAACAGGGGAATCCTAAACAAGAGGGAATAAAGGACTGAGATTCAACTTTTTGAGGTCTTTACCTCCAACCTCAAAGTGAAATGTTTTGTTGTTTTAAAAAACGAGACTGCATTTGATGTATTTTAAGCAGCATTTTGAAGTTTTTCAGATGCAACAACACAGAGCCTTCTTGAGAAATTCAATATTCTGTGTAGGGGGGGAGGGAAGGGCAGCTTCAGTCCCAAGCAAACAAAAAGTTCCACCATGGATGCAGCATTGCCACACGCTTCTCAGGACACAAGAAAGCCTCCTCACTGCTCCAAGCCTCTGCTTACTTCTTTTCCCTTCCCACCTCTGGGCTTTGGGTCTGGCACGCCTGCACAGTACCATCCAGAGCCTCAAGGGTGAGATCTGGATGAGTTTTTTCCTGAGGTTTCACTCCTGCCTTCAGGAATCTGAGACATGTTGCATTTCAAAGACTTCAGTCCTGGACTTTCACAGTTTTTCAGCAATAATGGCAACCCTACTTGCAACCCTTATCCCCACAATTCCCTCCCACCCTCTTTTCCCCCTCAGTGCCCCCTGCTGCTCTTTTTCCCCTTAGTGCCCCCCAGAGCTTTCCAACACCCCCAGGGGGGAACTACCATCAGGTATTGCAGGTATTGAAATTTCTTCTGCTCAGATTTTACTTGGGCCACTAACTGTGAATGATACTATATGCAGAGACTCACACATGTTCTCCACAGAAGTTTTAAGTGTACTCCTAGGCCTAAGTCTAATGGTTAGGCCCAAGTAGAGTGGAGATATTAATTCAAAAGCAGCTCAGTAAGGCAACAGATATGTAGTTTTGTTGATTTGATGAGACTACTCCAACAAGGGTTTACAATTGAATTTAAGACATAAAGTTTTGCCACATACCTATTTTCACTTCAAAACTGGAGTGTAGGTAGGATAACAAGTTGCCTAAATTCCTGTTCATTTTGTATGTCACATGACAATCCCAATGGACTTTGAAACATAGAGAAGATGGCATCAGCAGCCTACAGCAGAAAATCCTTTTAGCAGCCCAGGTCTGTACACTCACACACCAGCCTTCCTCCGTTCATAACATGATACCACAAGTTGCAGTTAGAAACCCAGAATGTTAGAGTGGTGGTGGAACTTGCCCTGGGAAGGCCATAGTGTCATCTTTCCTTTCAGGAATCATGATGTGACTGAACTAAAAGCCATCTATTGAGACAGAAGGACAGTTTCTCTCTGAAACTGACTAAGGAATTAAAATAATCAAGTTCTGAATAATCAGCATTTTTCATATGGGCAAGTAGGAACTATACCATTGCTAGAGCACTGTTTACAAGAAAACAGGTCAAACAAAACAAAACAAAAAAATACACTGAATGTATGTGACTGGCCTCTACAGCATATGGTGTTTGCATGTGACTCATGGATGAGATTGATCAAATTAGACAGGAGGTGTTAACAAGGCATGAAAAGTATTTATGTGACTTGCTGAAGAAATCTAGTAGCATGGTTATTTTTTCCCCTGGTGCAGTTTTCATGCTGATATTCAGTACCAAAATAGGACACTTTCTTGGTCTCATCAGTCTGACTCCACATTTATGGTGATGGGATTGCAAGATATTTTGCTTTGAATTCGAGGCAGATTGCTAAAAAAGAATAGCTTATGGTCTTCCTTGGAGGATATCCTAAGGCTCTTTTCTGTGCAATAACATGCCATAATAAAAAATGTTAATATTTAAGGTGCACTAAACTAGGAAAAGCTGGAAACATTCAATAAACCTGATCTCAAGATGTTGCTCACATGGAAAAAGGGACATAACAGGTTGATAACTCAAGAAATGAACTCTATAATTACTCCTTTATTATGGACTGGTTTCCATTTATTTCTTTTATTAAAAGAAACAGAGATAATCCAGATCTACCTGATTCTCATATCAGTCTTTGGAATTACATTTTAACATAAAGGCTACAAAAAGAAATGTGTTTATTAAATGTGTGTGTTTATTATATGTTTTATTAGGGAATGCCATTGACAGTCTCTAAATTCTATTGTGCCCTGTTGAATTTTGTTAAGTTATATTTTTTTCAATCACAATAAATCAAAACATATCAAAATTTCAAACAAAATCAAAAGGCTTTATTCTAATTTGGGCTAAATGGGAACAAAATAAAATTTATTTATACATCTGAGACTCAATCTTTTCTTTATAGAAAAACTTTAAGGAATTACCAGATTCATTGTGTTTCATTAGGATCAAAGTAACAATTTTATTTAAAAAATTATTATTATTTTTTTAGTATGCTGCCCTGAGATCTTGTGATGTAGGATGGGATATAAATATTTTAAATCTTTACTGTATATACTTGACTATATGTTGACCTCATATATGTTGAGGGCAGGTTTGGAGGACAACATTATTGATTTTGGTATGACCCATGGATTAGTTAGGGGTAAAACATAGGGGCATGTAACAGAGGATGTAGATGATGGAGCAAAGGAAAAAGATGCCAAAGAACTTACAAAAATCTGACAGGCTGAACTGTTTGTGCTCTCTCTAAAGGCTGGATGGATGAGGAGAGAACTATAGTAAATGGTGGCTGTATGATTTTTGAAGGAGATGACCAGGCACGAGCAGGTTTGGAAAACGTGCTCATGTCAAAAAGGACAAAAAGGCAAAACAAAGAAAAAGGTGACTTAGGCAAGAAACAGATGGGGTAAAAATTGCAGCTTCCACCTACTCCAGGAGCATGGCATGCAGACAACGCATGTACCTCAATCAGCTAGAAGCGGCTCCATGGCTGCCTAAGGCAGCCCAAAATCACCCTGAAAAGGAGTGGTAAAAAGCCACTCCTTGCCAGGAACACATTGAGCACTAAGGCAGTGACTGGCTTTGGAACCACGACATCTGGTTGCTGCAGTCCTGGGACAATCAGGAGCTGAATGGGGCTTGAGCGGCCGGAGGCCGCTCCAAAGTGTTGCTCTGTTTCAGTGATTATAGCCCTTAAATTTAATGTGCTAACTTTGGCTGATTTTAACTCAGAAAATTTGAGAAATGTACACAAAATATCTTATTCCAATCCTTCAGAGTTTGATTCCTCTCCGAGAACTGCCAACACTACCATTTTCCCACCCAGGCATTCAAAAAGGTCAGAAGCAGTCATGACAGAGAGAGTAGAGGTGGTAGGTGTTTCTTTCAGGTGCTCCAGGAATAGACTAAGCTCTCATTTTTTGCTACTCTACTCAGAGAAAGGGATGGTTTCTTTTTTCTTTTCTTTTTTTAATAATTGTATAATATTTATACTCACCCATGAATAAAATGGGGATCAAGTTTTTGAGTCAAATTTCTAGACTTATACAGTTGGCCCTCCCCCCCCCCCCATGCAAAAACAGAGATTAGTGAGTATTCAAACCCCATAGGCTTGAATGGGGGGGACGCCCATTGATTTAAATCAAGTTCGCCCATCCATGAATATGTAAAACTATAGACTTGAAGTCCACGAGAATGGAGGGGCGACTATACATGAGAATGTGCAGTCTGTCTTAATTCAGTATCAGATGATTACTAACTCCAAATCAGTACTAAGAAAACTAGACAACAGTGTTAAAATTCATAACAACTAGTTGGCACAGTAGATCTAACTACCTTGCAATATTTTGTTTTTGTTTATGTACTTATTTAATCTGTATCCTGCCTTTCTCTGGTATGAGACCCAAAGCAGCTTACAATTTAAAACAAAGTTAGTGAAACTCTTACCTAAATTTAAAAACAATTAGAAACAATTATGTTCAAAATAAATAATTAAAATAATTTGAAGCACATTTAAAACATAATTAAAAAGATAAAGATTACAAGGATAAAAGATAAAATCACAGTACGCTACATGGAAAACACCTTTCTGCCACATGATTTAGGAACCCAAGGCTTGCCAAAATGTCTTTTGAAAACAACCTTTCATTTACAATTTCAACAGAAAGTAATGTGTGCTTAGTGTTTTGTAATGACTTGCAGTCTACTATCAAATATTTGTGTCGGATCTATAACAGATGTCAATACACATCTGAGTTTTCATGGAAGTAGGAAATGGAACAAAATATGCATCAATTTCAGTGCTGTGTACACCACCCCATGGATTTAAGGGATTCTTTATGGAAATGCATCATGGAAATGTATATCTTCTAATAGATTGTGGATACTGATTTCATTTCTTTATGGATGTAAGATATGCATCATGGAAATAAGACCTTTATAAAAGTAAATCAATATACAGTAGTTTGAACAACACAAACTTCAAACCTCTGTGAAAATTAAATTGCCTAATAAAGAAATGAATCATTCTCTGAAGATGCCAGCTACAGATGCTGGCGAAACATCAGAAAGAAACTCTTCTAGGACATGGCCACACAGCCCGAAAAACCCACAAAAAAACTATGGATGCCGTCCATGAAAGCCTACAAATTCAAATAAGTGATTTGATAGTCTTTCCAGTCATATGTTCCAGTCATCCTAGACCCACTGAGAAGAAACCACAATATCATTTTATTGACCAATACTGGGTTCCATTTACACCCAGGGAAGACTGATTATAAATTGTTGCAGCAACAGATATTTCCATTTGGTAGGCTACAACTTTATCAATGCTTCCATTATGCCTTCCATCAGCCAAGCTGTTGGCTCCTCATCCCCTTTTTCTTTGTATGTATATATGTGTTTGTGTGGAATATGTATATATTCAATTAGCAAAGAACTGAAGAATTTAACAAAAAATGTTTGAAATTGAACTGCATAATAGGTGGGAGTTTAAAACACTAACATTCTTCAGTGGATGGTGGTATTGTTATGGTGTACACACATGCACACACACACATACACACAATATTTTTCCCTGTCAGGGTGTTACCAAATGCTGTCTTCAATTGGTGAGTGAATTTTTATTTCAGTAGAAGAGCGTCAATCATCACTAAAATGAATAAGAATGTTTTTTCATTTCCTTTCCCTATCTCACTACCATTATTAAATCGATGTGGACACTTCCTAATGTATCAAGGGTCCTCAAACTTATACAGTGAAGGTCTCAAATCCAATGATTCCCTACTATAGAAGATCCTATAAAAGGATGAAAGGGTGAAGGAGGCTGCAATCAATTCAGCGTATCCATTTTAAGACTAAGGAAATGGAGTCATATAAATTTTAGGTGGAATGTCATCTGTAAGCACTATCAGTTCACTAGGCTAATGGGAGTGAAAAACCCCATCAAAATTCTTTACCAAAAGGTCTGCTGTTCATTTGCCCAGACTCTCTTTATAAAAACATTGCTGACTTAGAAAACCATTCCCCAGAGCTATACACAGTAGCTCTTGTATGTTGTGACCTGTCATGAAGACACAGACATGAAAGATTAGCAGTAAGAGGCCAACAGGAGTGCAAAGGCTGGGGCTTCCTTGTCTGCAGACATGCCAACACATTCTTCACCCCTTTAGTAAGACAGCTGAGAGGCATCTTGCTTTCATTGTTTCCTCCCATCACTTTGTCTTTCTTTCCTGTGTCTGACAGCACACCCAGTTCTAGCCACAAACGTGTTGGGTTTTTTCTGAAGGAACGGAACTTGTTAAGGCAGGTTTTAAAGTAACATCTGCTTTGCAGTAGCAAGCAGTGCTCATGTTTATCTTGTCAATGCATATTTATTTTCTTAGAGTCACGTTGTACAACCAGCATGATACTCATATACATATATGCGTGAAGCCACTCATACACATCTATACATAAATATATAATGCACATATTATACATAAACACAACACAAAATTAGCAAATTTAAACATGTTTATGTACATCTCCACTGAAGGTAGAGAGCCCGCATGGTGTAGTAGCTTCAGTGGTGGACTATGACTCTGGATACCAGGGTTCATATCCCAGCTTGGTCACGGAAACCCACTGGGTGACTGTGGGCATGTGAAACTCTTTCAGCCTCAGAGGATGGCAATGGCAAACCCCCTCTGATGAAATTTACCAAGAAAACTCCATTATAGACTCACTTTAAGGTTACCATAAGTTGGAAATGACTCAAAGATGCACAACAACAACAACAACAACAACAAGCACTGGAGATATTTTACGCACACTGGCCAAAATTATAGCCACAAGCTTGTAACTATGCTTTAACTCCTCAATCGACTCCTGAAACTCACCTTAAAAGCTGGTCAGCCATCTGGAGCAACAGAGGTCTGTTCTGCTACTGAAGAGGGCACTTCAGGATGATGTTAACAGTCCTCACGCGCCAGCAGGTGAAGCTAAAATGAGTTGTGATAGATCCATTCAAAGCTCCCTATTTCTGCTCCTCAAAGATTCACTCACTGGTCATGTCATTCTGCAGTGCCCTGCTTGCCAGCAGTATGGACCTCTATCACTCTGTGGAAGGTTTTCAAATCTCAAGATGTAAGATGAACAGTTTTAAATTTAACATTTTTAAAATGTAGTTCATCAAAAAACTTTCACTAACAAGTACATACATTTGTAATTTTTTTAAAAAAGTAGAAATACAAAAAATAAATAAATAAATAAAACAAAAAGGAAGGAAGGAAGGAAGGAAGGAAGGAAGGAAGGAAGGGTATATCATCATTGTACTGGACACTGGAGAAGAGTGCTGAGGATACTATGGATGGCCAGAAAGACAAACAAATGAGTTTTAGAACAGATCAAGCCTGAATGTTTCCTGGAAGCCAAGATGACTGAATTGAGGCTGTCACACTTTGGCCACATTATGAGAAAACATGAATTATTAGAAAAGATAATGCTAAGAAAAGTAGAAGGCAATAGAAAGAGAGGAAGACAACACATCCCAGTGTATAGACTCAATCAGGGAGGTCACAGGCCTGAACCTGCAGGAGCTCAACAGAGTGGTTGAGAACAGGGATGCTTGGAGATGTCTCATCCACAGGGCTGCCATGAGCTGATTTCAACTCAAAGGCAGTTAACAACAACACAGGATATATCGTCGGTATAGCTGACAATATGTTCAAAACATTTTCTTGAGCCTGAACTCTACAAAGTATGCACACATCTGGGTAAAGTACTAAGACCATATGACCACTGAATGATGGATGATGAATATTTATCTTTCCACTGTCAATACCTAGATAACAATCTGTTTTATTGTTTACATTTAAACTTTAATCTCAAACTGTATTATATATATATATATATATATATATATACACACACACACACAAACACATGCGTACACATATCTATACATCTCTATTTCTACTGATGGAGATATAAGGAGAGATCTCTGTCTGTCCATCAGTCCATCTCTATACATGTGTTTTCTACACTGAAGTGTTTATAACAGTCATAACTAAAATCTTCACAGTTTATTGTTGGGGGAGTAGAAAGCAGAAACATATTGAATCATATCATATGAAAGCAGCTAGCCAAAATTATTAATTTTCAGCAGGGGGAGGGGGAAATATTACTCGTTGGGTAATGGGTATGTGAATTATATCCTGCAGGAACAGCTCTCACGTTCACAAAAAGCCACAGATTCAGTACAAATATTAACATTCTGTAGTTTGATGTGACTACTGTAATAGACTATAGAGAGTTGAATTTTTAGCATGAGACAGTAAAAACAGCTAGTGTGACCCAACAAACTATGTTCATGGAATTATCCCAAAGAAGCTTAGTATTCCCCTAATGCCATATAGACAGAATAGACAGCAATCATGTGTCATTGCATGGAGAAGAATTTTGTGATAGAATTTGGGAAAATGAAGTGTCCTTTTTGAAAAGAAAGCTGTAATTAAAATGTCCAATGCAATCTCAGCTACAGGGAGTAGTCTATTGAAATAACTGAGGCAGTTTTTATGTCTGCATAACAGAGGTGAACAAAAGGACAAAAAGGACATCAGAGGCCAGGGGATCTTGGAATGGCACCATCTGAACCCAGATTCCACCCCTTCAGCTGAACAGAAGGACAAAGAGGACACCAGAGAGGCAAGGGGACTGGAAAAGGCACCATCTGAACCCAGACTCCATCCCCTCAGCTGAGCAGATTTATAGATTATAGCAAAGCCTTGACTCCATAGATCATGAAAGGCTATGGAATGCCCTTCAAGACATGGGAGTGTGCACACATCTGATAGTCCTGATGAAGAATCTCTACTCAGGACAAGAAGCTACTGTCAAAACAGAACATGGAGAAACAGAATGGTTCCTGATTGGCAAGGGAGTCAGACAAGACTGCATCCTTTCACACTATCTGTTCAACAGAACATATTATAAGAAAAGCAGGCTTGGACACAGAAGAAGGAGAAGTGAAAACGGGAGGAAGGAATATCAACAATCTAAGATATGCAGATGACACCATAGTACTAGCAGAAAACCTCATAGACCTGGAATACCTATTAAGGAAGATCAAAGAAGAAAGTGCTAAGACAGGCTTAATGTTGAACATAAAGAAAACAAAAACAATGACCACTGAGGACCTTCACAAGTTCAACCTAGACAATGAAGAAACAGAAATAATAAAAGAATTCCCATACCTAGGATCAAACATTGATAGAAATGGGGACTGCAGTCAGGAAATCAGAAGAAGATTAAGAATGGGGAGGGTGGCTATGAAAGAACTAGAAAAGATTCTAAAATGCAAAGATATACAACTCAGCACAAAAGCCATTGTATTCCTTATTACCATGTATGGATGTGAGAGCTGGATAGTCAAGAAAGATGATAAGAAAAAAATGCTGGAGAAGAGTGCTTAGGATCCCATGGACAGCCAAAAGGACAAATAAATGGGTCCTAGAGCAGATCAAACCAGAAACCTCTCTGGAAGCCAAGATGACCAAACTGAGGCTGTCGTACTTTGGACACCTCATGAGAAGAGAGAATTCTTTGGAAAAAACAATAATGCTGGAGAAGGTGAGGTAGGAAGAGAGGAGGGCCAAATACCAGTTGGATGGACTCTATTAAGGACATCATGGGTATTAAGGAGTTGCAGGAATTAAGCAGAGCAGTGGAGGACAGAGGGTCTTGGAGATGTCTCATCCATAGTGCCGCCATGAGTTGAGATAGACTCAAGGGCAGTTCACAATAACAAAAACAGAGGTAATACTACCTTACTTAAAAAGAAGAAGAAAGAAATGTCCCAACACTTCGGTAGCACTACTGAAATGTTTTGTTCCTTAAAAAGCATTTTGGATTATATTTTATATCTTAAAAGCAATACATTTAATAATAGTGCTTGTAGAGTTCTAACATTCTTAATCCTCTGAGTAATTCATGCCCTTAGTCACTAATATCATAACTGTAACTTAGTAATACAACAGAAGGCACTAAAAGTAAATGTTTCTTTTGCTATTCTAATTAAGTATTAATCACATAGGCTACAATCACCCTTTGCCAATGCTTACATGAAAGGGTATAGACGTTTCTTTTCCATTTACAACTACATAAGTATCTCATTTTGCATTATCTGTGTGGTTTACATAGCTGTAGTGTTAACCACTAAGGGCAATAATTATTCTACTTCATGGCCAGGTTTATTTTGCCTTTATGTTCAATTCTAGGTCCATTTAGGAGACTAGGGTCCAAAACACACTGCAGAAATAATCCAGTTTGAGATTGCTTTAACTGCCCTGGCTCCATGCTAGGGAATCCTGGGAATTGTATTTTATTGTGGCACTAGAGCTCTCTGACAGAGAAAGCTCAATGTCTGACAAAAGTATGGTTTCCAGAATTCCCTAGGGAATTTGTGCCCTGGCTCTGAAGCCATATTGCACAATAAGATGAGCACATAACATGGCATTTGTCCCCCTGCTTGGAGATTCAAAGAAACCAGAGACTCAGGAGATTATCTCATGACTTAAATAATACTCCTTACCTCTCTTGAATTTAACTCTAATTCATGCTGCAGCTGTGTTTTATTGCATGGCTTTTGCAGCAGAATCCGATTTCAGAGTAGATCCCCGCTCCAATGCGCATTCGAAAATGCACTCCGGCAGCCATTTTCCCAAGTCAGAAGATTCCAACTTGGAAAAATGGCCAACAGAGCATGTTTCCCAATTTGCAATGGTGCAGGAACCTACTCTGAAGTTGGATTCCGCTGCAAAAGCTGTGTGATAAAACACAGCTGCAGAGCAAATTTGTTAAATTTGGGAGAGATAAGAAGTATTATTTAAAGAATGCGATAATTTCCTCAATCTGGTGCTCTGAGACATGGAAACCATAATATGACTATGCATAGAGTGTGTGCACACAGGCAGTGTAACATATGAACACTCCCCTAATAATTCAGGTAAACACAACAGAATCCACCAAGTGGAATGTCCCTGACAATCTACCATTCATACACCATATGTTATACAGTTCACACTTTACAAAAGCATACAAAGATTGTAGCATCTTTGAGACTGATAGACATGGCATCCCTAGCCCTGGTGTCACCCAGTACAGGGAAGGCTGATGGGGGGTGAGGGGGCTGAAGGGATGGCCAAAATGGCATGCTTGGCCTTCTCCTTTGCTGTTGTGGTGCCAGCCTCCTCATGGGGAGACTAGCACTGCCTCAGTGAAATAAGAAGGGGCTTGCTCAGCAGTGGGAGGAGTGCCCAACTGGATGTCACTTCTCTTCTGGGATGTCACCTGGTGCAGGCCACACGCCCCAAAGCTCTGTAATGATGCCACTGACAGAGAAAGAAATCTGTATAAAGCTTTCAGAGACTGAGGGGCTGTACGTATGGAGCTAAAAGAAACAGCCCTGGCCCATTTCAAACCCACCTGTCTGGATGATGCACTGAAATGGGAAGAACACAGAGCCAGGGCTAAACATGGAGCAACACAATATCTCAATTTGCTGTGATTCAAGTAAAACTATTGCCAGACTCCACACTGGTGTGAAGAGAGAAGAAAGGGCTAGCGAGCTGCTGGCACCATTACTGTCCATAATTTTTATGTCATCTATCTGCCAATCAATCACACAAGCACAAGTTTGGTCAGTTGCACCATTGACCCATTGCACCATCAACCCTTCACACACCCCATTAAGTGAAAGGATAACAAACACATCAGGTCACCAACATTACAATGGATTTAATAAATACAATAAAAAAAACCTCCCTGCTCCAACAGGGGAATATAGGGGAAGGGAGAGAAAAGGGGTATTTCCAAATCATTTTATTACAGCCATTAGGCCAGTATAAAAACACATATAAGAACACAATAAAACATCTAAGTGACATATAACTCCTTATTAAAACATGATGATAACCATTAACATGTTTTAGTTTCAAAAAGAACAAAACAAAAGTGAGACAGCATTATTTCTTGATCGTAATGTCTACAAGAAATTTGACATTGATAGGTTTAAAGACTTATAATGAATGCAAAATTGTATTATTTTATATAAATCAACCAACTATGAAGATGCAATACTGACTTTGAAATATTTTGTTTTGCGGTAGTAACCTTTTAATTTAGGTAATCCTACAGGTAATGAATGTAATCTATCTAAAGCTATCTATCATGTGTTTCACTAGATTTTTGACAGGAGTCTTTTAAAATCTTTTAACGCATTATATGTCTAGCATATAATATAATATATAACATACAAAATTAGAATATATACTATAATTATATCGTCACACATAATAATGGTGATAGCACCAGTATATATTTATACCAACAACATATTGAAAAAAGATAAAACAATAATATCTATAGAATAGTAGCTACCTAAATAGGATCATTAATTAAACTATAGACATTTAACAAAATTAAAATAAAATTAAGTCCCTTATACTAATCAAGAGTTTATAAATTAATCAAATGGAGGATAAATGATCTAATATACATTAGGCATTTGTGATTTCAACAACAACTAGGTCTCATATTAGGTATAATCAAATCCTCTATCACAATGGCAGATTAACCATTCCTTACTAAATTTGGCTTATAATTCAATGTTTACACTACGGCCGTACCCCCCCAAAACTGCTTTCATAACATAACGACCAAATCGAATTGATCATAACAAAAACTTCACAACAAACACAGTAGTCATAATAACTCACTAAGATGGTCTTTACATCTGTTTTAAAAAAAAATTGCAGTTTGCAATGGCAGCTGCAAAAAATTTGGCAACTTTTAGGGTTGTATCTTTGTTGCAGTCAGCAAGAAGATAATTGCTATAAAATTTCTCTTGCCTGCCCGGTATCTGCAGTACAATTGGGGTTATGTACAGAGCACGTATTTCTACATACAGGGAACACTGAAAAAGAACATGGTTAATTGTTTCAACTTCTTCAGTACCGCAGGGACAACATCTATACTGATAAGGGGTCTTTTTGTATCTGCCTTCAAGGACTGATGATGGTAAAATGTTAAATCTTGCAAGCATGAAGGCTCTTCTAAACTTCAAAACACTCAGGTGGTCAAAATATCTGGCATATTTGCCAGGTCTACTAGTTTCTCTAATGGGATACAAGGTTGACTTGTTTAAGTGTATTTGAAAATCAATATCCTTTATCCGCTGTGCAATGACATATTTTGCTTTATCATATCCAAGAGAAGCTATAACTGCCGGTGAAAATCCGAGAGAAAAAAGTTTTGAAGTAAGAGATTCCTTCCAAGAAGAAGAAAAAGAATCAGTCATAATTAGTGGCGCCAGCCCAACCGGTACAAAAGACATTTGAAGCCATTTGTTAAATTTGCGTATCCATATACGGGCTTCAATAGACAACAAGCCTAGTTCCAAACGAAGAGTGACATTCGAAACACAATATGGAATACCTAGAATTGTTCTTAAGAATTTTGTTTGAACTGTTTCAAAAGGGGCTACACACTTAAAGGTACAAACTTCAGTTCCATATAATAGTTGCGCTAGAATCTTAGCAACAAAAACTTGAAGAACCACTGGTACAATTTGACCTCCCTTATTATAATAAAGGGAACATAAGGCCTTAATATTTCTTTGTGTATTTATAACCGCATTTTTTTGTTGAAGTTTAGTGGTCCCTTTATCGCTAAACATAATACCCAGATATTTATAAGAAGAAACTTGAGAAAAGGGGTATGTACAGAGGCTCCATGATTATGCTGAGGCAATGTGTCACTGGATGCACCAATGCACCGTACAGGCAGTCAACTGATCCTGTGATTAGTTAGTTGGTTGTTCAGCCAGTTGTCCAGGACATCCAATGGGCTTGCAGTTGGGCAAGATGTGGGAGGCAATTGGCAGCAGCTGGCAGAATATCTGTGTACATGCTTTTATAGTGGAACAACAATAAAAAAAATGTTGCTGCATGGCTCATAGCCATAAATGCTCCATTTTGGTGGGTCACAGTGTGAGTGGGGCAGTCTGGAATGTACATCAGTTATTGGCCAATTGTGGGAGCCACAAATTGGGGAATCCCTGGGGTAAGTCAGCTTTTCCTCTTCATCTGCTGAGCAACATGCATTCTAAGGTGCTGAGCCAACTCAAACCCCATTAAGCCCATAGGATTATACTTGTGGAAGAGGCAATTTAAAAAATAAAAACAAGCTGAACTATTAAATTTTTTTTTAAGAAACCATTTTCAATAGTCAGCTTAGCACTTGTTAAATGAAAGGATTTTGAAAAATCAACAATTATGCTAATAAAGGAAGCATTTTCAAAAGATGCCATTTAACATTTTGTGTGTTGGTGGGGAGGGAGGATGTACAGTAATCATATCCCAATGATAGTACTAAGAAGGATTTGCATCAAACTGTAAAGGTTTAATTTATTTCGCATATAATAACATCCAGTGGCCATTGTCAGCATTTCATTATCATGGAAATTAAAGGCAACACAAAGAAATTAATGTTTTAAGAGAAACCTACCATGGTCCATTAAATGCTTCCTTTTATTGTCAGTATAAATGTAATAAGATATTTTCCTCACTTTCTCTCTTTCTGTGTGTATCTGAATAATAGGAATGACATTTCCCATAATTTACACACAGAAGCTATGAGGGCTACCCACTAACTCAGCACAACACTCTTCATATTTCCATATAAATGTGCACTGTGTATTTTCCCCCATTGTCACATGCCCCATAAAGCAATACAATTCATCTTAGTAGCTGTTAACTCTGTCTAATTTGTAATGATCACAAATCATGACTAAGTTGAATTAAGTGGGAATTTTGCCATCTATTTCTGCAACAGAAACAGTGTGAGATGTTTGGAATATGGTACACAGTCATATGTGAGCCAGCTTGGGTGGAAGGTGGATATAAATTATTTATTTTTATAGATAGATAGATAGATAGATAGATAGATAGATAGATAGATAGTCAGTTTGGTGAATCACTATCTTAAATTTTTTGTGCTTTGGGGAGAACAAAACAAGTAAACTAGAAAGAATGAGGGAGGGAGATCTCAACTTTGATTAGGCTAGCCGCTAGGGCAAACGCTGAAGAAAGAAATTATAATGAGTTGCTTGTAATTAAGTCCTTTTTGCAATAACTAAGCCAATAGTGGATTATAGTTAACCGTGATCAGAAAGCCTATCCGGAAAACGACGCACATCGAGTGTATGTACCTTAGCCTGAAGACCAGGGATAGTTTGGGGATTCTGTTGGTATACCGGCCACCCCGTTGCTTAACAGACTCCCTATCCGAGCTGACTGCCCTGGTTTCTGAGTTACTGCTGGAATCGCCCAGACTCTTGGTTCTGGGCGATTTCAACATTCCACTCGAAACCAGTTTACAAGATCTAACTGGCCCGGCTCGGGAGTTCATTGATACCATGACTAACATGGGCCTATCCCAGGTGGTCAACGGGCCCACGCATTGTGCTGGTCATACCCTCGATGCGGTCTTTAGTACGGAGCAGGAATATCCGTGGGCGGAGGTCAAAAACACCTCCGCACTGTCATGGACGGATCATTTTCTGATCAGGGCAGAACTAAAGGCTACTATCCACCCTCCCGGGGGTGGCGGATCTATTAGAACAGTCCGCCCTCGAAGGCTAATGGAGCCAATTGGTTTCCAGAAAGCCTTAGAGGGTTTAATGGTTGGTAACGCCGGTGATTCTGTCGAAGCCTTGGTGGACACTTGGAACACCGATCTCACCAAGGCTATTGACACAATCGCTCCCAAGCGTCCTTTCCAGCCCGCTTCGAATCGTAAGCCCTGGTATACCGAGGAGCTTAGGAGGATGAAGCGAGCTGGACAATGACTGGAGTGGGAATGGCGAAAGACTCGTCTCTTATCCGACAGAACTCGCCTTAGGAAGCATCTTGATTCCTATAGGGAGGCTTTGCGTGCAGCGCAGAAATCTTTCTGTTCTGCACGCATTGCGTCTGCAGAGTCCCGCCCGGCAGAGCTGTTTAGGGTGGTGGGGGAGTTGACAAAGGATCCTCCTGCGCCAAACCCCCTACTTAACCCAACTACAGCCTGCTGTGAGGCTTTTAATATTCACTTTGCAGATAAAATCTCTCGGATAAGAGCCGACTTAGACGCCATTGTTTTAGCATAATCTGTAGATGAGGCACCCAGGAACTCCGTTGATGGCAATTTACTGGATCAATTACAATCTGTGAGTACCGATGACGTGGACAAGCTGCTTGGAAGTGTGAGAAAGACGACTTGCCCCCTCGATCCTTGTCCATCCTGGCTGGTTGTCCAGGGGGGGGACGCGTTGAAGGTGTTCCTTCGGGACACAATCAATGCGTCATTCAGGGAAGGCAAGGTACCATCTTGTTTAAAGGAGGCGGCGGTTAGGCCACTCCTGAAAAAGCCTTCCCTGGATCCCCTGGATAGAAACAACTATAGACCAGTCTCCTTGCTCCCTTTTTTTTGAGCAAGGTGATCGAGAGGGCGTTTGCTTCCCAACTCCAAGCAATCTTGGATGAAACCGATTATCTCGACCCATTTCAAACCGGCTTCAGGACAGGATATGGAGTGGAGACTGCCATGGTTGCTCTGACCGATGACCTCCGCCTGAGTATCGACAGGGGTAGTGTGACCCTGTTGGTGCTCTTGGATCTCTCAGCGGCCTTTGATACTATAGCTCATGCCATCCTCTTACATCGCCTGAGAGAGTTGGGAATCGGAGGCACTGCTCTGCAATGGTTCCGCTCCTTCCTCTCGGGCAGATCCCAGAGGGTGAGGCTCGGGGATAGTTGCTCATCCAAAATCGAGCTTAATTGTGGCGTCCCTCAGGGCGCCATCCTGTCCCCGATGTTGTTTAATATTTATATGAAGCCGCTGGGGGAGATTATTCGGACGCATGCAGCTTGGTGTCTTCAGTACGCTGATGACACCCAGATATATCTCTCCATGACCAGATCATCGTCTCAGACTTCAGATGGCGCCTCTCCTCTTAATGACTGTCTCAGAGCGGTAATGGGTTGGATGAGGAAAAACAGATTGAAGTTGAATCCAGACAAAACGGAGGTACTTGCAGTCACAGGCCCGAAACCAGATCTGGGAATACAGTCTCCAGTCCTGGATGGAGTCACACTCTCCTCTAAGGACTGTGTTCGCAGCTTGGGGGTGCTCCTTGACTCATCGCTTCACATGACCAGTCAGGTGAATGCGGTGGTCAGGAGTGCCTGTTATCAGCTTCGGCTGATACGCCAACTGCGCCCTTATCTGGACATGAGGGATCTGGAAACTGTGGTACATGCCCTGGTAACCTCGCGACTAGATTACTGCAATGCACTTTACATGGGGCTACCCTTGTGCCTAACCCGGAAACTTCAACTGGTACAGCATATGGCAGCCAGGTTAATTACAGGAACATCAAGGAGGGAACACATAACACCTGTGCTGAAATCCCTCCACTGGCTGCCGATTAGTTTCCGGGCACAGTACAAGGTGTTGGTTTTGACCTTTAAAGCCCTACATGGCTTGGGTCCATCCTATCTTAGGGACCGCCTTTCCCCATATGAACCCCCGTGCGCCCTTCGGTCCTCTGGGAGGAATCTGCTACAGCCACTAAAAACTAGGCTGTCTCAGACCTCCCAGAGGGCCTTTTCTGCGACCGCTCCCAGATTATGGAATGGCCTACCGGATGAGATCCGTCTAATTACCACTCTTGCTGCTTTTAAGAAAGCAGTAAAGACGGATCTCTTCCGGCAGGCCTTCCCGGAATAACTCTCAGCCTAGGGATGGGTCCCTGACTTGTAAATCTGACTCCTTATATTATTGTCATTATGTTTTTAATATTGTATTTTAATTGGTCATTAATTCTGTTTTAAGGGGATGGGAGGGTGGGACTATGGGATGATCGAATGTTTTTAACTTTGTTCTATTTTAATATTGTTGTACCCCGCCCCGATTGCCGCGCAGAGGGGCGGGTTATAAATAAAAATTTATTATTATTATTATTATTATTATTATTATTATTATTTTAATTGTAACATAATGAAGGACAGCCCTTCTTCTGCAGTTTAACTGTGATTCTAATTATCTCTAGAGCTCTGCTGTGTTTTGCACCACAAGTAACTTTCCAAGCTTTGGCAAGCAGGTATATTTGTGTAGATATCCCTAGCTAGATAGGAAAACACATGAACAAATAATGTGTGCATGCCATTTCTCCACCCTATCCAGGAAGAAGGGTTCCACAATTTTTCAGAAGGAGGGATGTAAAATAAGTACCATTTTACATCCTTCCTCTTGAAAAATGGGGGAACCTTCCTTGCTCGAATGCCCCTACTTTGCTTTCCCTATCAAACTGGGAATTGGTTGTGATCACAATTTATTTATACAGCAATATGATTGTGATCCAGCTGCTGTGCACTTGTCCAGTGGGCTTAGTGCTTAGTCTATTGTCAGATTAAAGGCTGATGCAGACTGGCACAAAGGCTGGCCTGGGGGTGGAGGCTATCCTGATGGCCTCTTGGTGCAGTGTGCCCCAAGGCTGTCCTAATGGTCTCTTGGTGCAGTGTGTGCACACTCTGTGCCAAAAGGGCACAAAAAAGCTGTGGTGGCGGCTGAAAGGGTGGCCTTTTGCCACCCCCAAAAGGAGCAGCATTTTGCTGCTCTTTTGGGGATGGCAAAAAGGAGGATTGGGGCCACGGCATGTGGTTGCCGTGGCCCTGATCTGCCACTCCCAGGGGTGGCTGAGAGCTACCCCAATTGGGCTGTCTGTATCACCCCAAAGACTCCTGAACATCTGATGTTGGATCTTTAGACTTGAAGTATATTCCTTGTCTATTTAACAGAGACATGTTCTTGGTGTCACAGTATTGTCTTCTCTCTTAATCAGACCTTTCATGATTTTCCTGCAGCAGCTCTGACCACAAACCAACACTGTTTAGTTCATTAGCCAAGGAATGCACAGTGGAATGTACAAAACTGGTGTCTTCACCCTTGCCTTTTGCAAACAGTAGTATTCTGCTCCCATGTTGTTATTCACTGCAGAAAGTACTGCCTTTCCAGTACTGCTCATGCTTTGCCATTTCCTTGAAACTTTAATTAGCTCTGATCTTTCCCATTTGTCTCTACTTTAACAAGACAGTGGGCATTCTTTCTTTGGTACAGTGGAAAGTGTAGTAAAAAAAGTTACTTTTCCAAGCCTTACATACTGACTTGGACTTAACATGGAAGTGTAGAAGATTCTGCTTCTAACTTTTCTGAGCAGGAGGGAAGAAACCTATTTCCCCTTTTCCTTTGGGCCAGAGGACAGGGTGGCCAAGTTAAAGAGAAGCAGTAGCAGATATTGTGGTCCTAGTGTTCCACAACAGCTGCATTCCCAAGAGTATCAAGGAATGGCAATGCCTGATATTAGGATTGCCAGGGGATGCTGCATGCCAAACAGTGCACCTATATCAAAGAGAGCTTACAGAGAAATTGAGCCATCCATGCAGAATATTGATTCACAACACTTTTAGTTTTACAGTGTAGACCAAATTACTGTCACTTCTCATAGGAATACATGTGTGGATTCCGCATTGACCAGAAAAGAAAGACAGGATTATCTAGCCTTTGATCATCACTGATCCTTTTGCAATTATGAATTATTTGTTAAAATTAATGACTACATCTGTATTCAGGGATATATTTATTGTGATATTGAAATACTAGAAACTGCTCAATGTAGTGGCAGTTGGCCTTGTTTCTCTGTAAGATCAGAGTCCATTATGGATGGATTTTTAAAAATCCATGGAAAAGTAAATGGATATAGGGCAAATAAAACAGTTTCACTTTCTCCCAAAGGCACATAATGTTTATTTTTTTACATTTTTGTAAATTATGATTTAAAACAAACTGAAATGAAATTCTTACCCATTCCTCACAGAGATGTCATTTTAGAATCAACACAGACAACTAAATGTCTGAACTGGAAAGGCATGCAAAACATGTAAGCATCTGTTAAGCCACACAGCAAATATGAAAGGTGGAAGAAGAAAGAAAAAAAACACCCTTGATCTGCCTTTTAAGATTGCACAGGACAAGCTTTTAATTAACTTGATAAATGCGTTTTTCCCCCAATGCTTTTTATGACATTGCACCTTTTTAACATTTCACAATTATGTTCCTAATGGTAATAATTTCTAGAGTGCTTCCTGTGCTGATCTCATTTTTCTGAAAATGATAACTGTCCTCTCTGCATTAGTTCTGCAACTGTGTCCTCCCTCTTCAATAAACGGAGAGTGATATAGTACCAGACACATGGAGTCTACTTAAGCACTTCAAAAGAGAAGCCTATAGTTTGGAAGAGAACTCCAGCTTCCAGCCTGGAGCAAACCTTGGTTGCCTCCAAAACTTTAGAGACAGGAGGGACTCTACCATTATTACCCTGTTCAGGTGTTTGCCTGATCACATGTAAGCCCTGCCCCGAGCATCTCAGCAGTTTTGGAAGTGAGTTCCAAAACCATATGGGTGTGCAGAGTGCTCTGTAACCATGTTCAGCTGAGTTTCGGACACACTGCACTGTGACCTTTCCTGTATCCTCATGCACTGTGTTTCTGTTGCTCCTGCTATATCTGAAAACAGTGGGGGGGAAATGCTCCTCAGTGGGAAGCAAAGCACCTGCTGCTGAGAGTAATGATTGTGTCTTCACTAAATCTTGGAACTATTCACGCACATTGGGCCACTTAGGCATATTAACAGCAACTTCCGTGCAGGTTAAGCAATTAAATACTTTGGAACACCCGCTGGGAAGAGGGTAGATGTCACCATTAGTGCCTATTAGGGGTGAGAAGAGCTTGCCAACCAGACAGTCCTTCCCCTAAATAGGACAAGTGATGTTTCCTTTGTCCACATTGCTTTGTGCTCTGAGGTAGAAGAGGATGAATCCACTTTTAGCGTTGGAAATAGACCCATCTAAAATATATTTTTCCTTTCTTCAGGCTTCAATTAATCCAAAGACTTTCTTCGAAAGACTTTTCTTTTAAATGGTTTGGCAGAAGTTAAACAAGCACACACAAACAGACCTACACTTCCCTGTATTTACCTCAGACCTGAATTATTTCAAAAATGCTTCTCCCGGCCCCCCACAAAGTCTTTCAAACTGTACTGCCGAAATCTTAAACACACTGGAGTAGATTTTCAGAGGGCTGCAATTTATGTTTGTGGAAGTCACCAGTAGATCAGAGTCTCTTCTCTGGTGGATCTTTGGATCTAATTATAAACAATATATTGGTGCTGTTGTTGTTTGTGTATAAATAAGATGTTGTTGTGGCCTTCAAGAAATTCTGATCCATGGAAAACTAAGGAGAACCTGTCATGGGGTTTTCTTGGCATAATTTGTTCAGGGGGGGATTGTCTTTGCCTTCCTCTGAGGCTAAGAGAGTCTGACTTGCTCAAGGTCAGACAGTGGGTTTCATAGCCAAGCAAGGATTTGAACCCTGATCTCCCAAATAAGATGTCCACATACATAAAATGATTTTTATTTGTTCACTTCCATTGACTTGCCTTAAGCTAAGGTAGTGAGGAATGATATACCATTGTATATATATTTATTCTAAAGCACATTTAAGGACAAGAAAGCTTACATTAAAAAAACCATGCAACAATATTATTATCATTATAAAATCCTATACAACAATGAGATAGCATTTTTAAAAAGTCAATGAATACCAAAATGAAAAACATCCACCCTAGAAAAAACTGAAATCCAAAACACAATTACAGCTAAGAATTAAGTAAAACCCTATAAAATAGAAGGAAGGAATAAAACCAAAGTACAGTAGGTCTTAAGGACTAAAAAATCACAATGATAAGAGGTGACAGACACTGATGGCAATCTTGGGGTCACTGTGTAAAAGACCCTCTGTCACATGCATATATGTGTATGTGCTTTCAAGTTGCCTGTCGACGTATGATGACCCCATTATTTTTATAGGATTTTCTTAGGCAAAGAATACTCTGATGTGGTTTTGCCAGTTCCTTCCTCTGAAATATAGTTTCTAGCACCTGGCATTCACTGGTGGTCTCCTATCCAAATACCAGCCAGGGGCGACCCTGCTTAGTTTCTAAGATCAGACAGGATCTGGTACCTTTAGGATATTTGGGCCCAGTGGCATAAATAGCAATCTTGATCAACAAACTTATCTGTGTTTCCCAAGTTAGTGCAGAGTCCAGGAGAACTCCCAGACTGTACACTTGGTCTTGAAAACAGAGTAACTAATTTCCCATCCCCCATGACAACCATTTTATCTGCATTAAACCTGAGATTGAGTTTTTTTTTATCTCTTTCATTTTTGGACTGATGTTTTATTGTATTTTATTGTTGATTTATCTTGGTATACTTCGCATTTGTGTTAATTTATATCCATGTATCCTGCTTTGGAACCCACTTTTGGGGATGGTATAGAAATCTAGAAATTAAAATAGATGTATTTTGAGGTTTATAAGCTTGTGTGTGCAGTGACAGTAAAACTATCTGACAGAAGAACAAGTTGTTTATTTTATTCTGTCAGGTTATATTGTATCTCACTGTGATCTGCAGTTACCAAAGAGAAGTATTCTTAGTACAAATCTGTAAAGGAACACAAATGATGCCTGTGATAAGATCCCTCAGCCTGAACCAATGTGATGTATGTACACTGGTGTACTGGACCCTGAGCTTGCAAGTAATGTGATATTTGTAATGACATAGGGGGGAAGCAGACAGTGCAAAGCGCTGTCTTCAGGGCAAGGAAGGAGAGGGGCAGCTGCATGCTGGGCGCCCCAACCCCTTCCCGAAGACATCATCAGTGCGCCAGACCTTCCGCACGTCCGGCGCTCTGAGGATGCCTATCCGCCATAGCGTCCACACACGCTGCGGCAGAAAAGGCACAGAAGATGCGTTGGCAGCCTTTTGCGGCGCACCTTCAGCGATTTGTGTAAGGAGCGTTATTTTAGCACTCCTTCCTGGGGTGGCGAGGCTGCGCCGCGGGGCCAAGAAGTGCAGATGCCTTGGCCCCGATCCGCAGCTTCCCGGGGCAGCCCCGTGCCGCCCGTCTGCTTAGGCCCATAGTAATTTTTTTTTTTACTGTTTTGCCTATTAGTTATTATTCAGCATTCTGTGTAATATAATGAAGATTCTACCTGTTATTGCTTAGTAGGTATATTGTGTCTTAATCTGAGCAAGAGAAGATGGAATAGGAAAGCTCATATGGGTGGCTACCCATATGACCCTCATTATGCAATGGTGTGTATCTAGCAAGGAGCCAGCAACAAGAAAGGGGAGGAGAGACTCATTAAAAACATTACTTACACTAAAATTTTGGATTAGTTTGAATCTTTAATATATATATATATATATATATATACCTTCCCCCTACCATTCAACTCAATTTTTCATATGAAACAATATTCCCTACATTTTTAGACTCTCATTGATGTGGCTATGGGGACAGATATAATAAGCACCTGAGCTTCAAAATATATCACACACCAATCACTAAGTAGGGAATATGCGCATGAAAGCATACATATCTAGCATTGAACAAACAGATGAAAACACACTGATTATCTTATTCCTATTTTCTTCATTCACTGCTACAACTACTTTCATTCTATGCAAACTGGATTCTTGCATACTCTATTATAAAACCATTTTAGACACCCTAAGGTACTATAATTCCCTTAAATTCTCTCTAGAGGTGCATCTATACTGTAGATATAATGCAGTTTGACACCACTTTAAGTGCTGTAGCTGTCAGGGATGATGGGAGTTGTAGCTCTTCACCTCTGGCTCTAACTCACCACCTTGTTATGCAGAAGAGCTGACCAGCTTTGATCAGTGGTTGATGCTTCTTTCCCAAGCAGCAGAGTTTCAGAGAATAGGCTGAAGACCCTGACAAACTCTCCAAGCCTTCTCACTCTTCTTCCTGAGATGTCTCCAAACTTCTCCAGGATTCTTCTGGCTCTTGTATCTTCCCTCAAGACACCAGACAACTCAGTAGTCTTATATAAAAGATCTACTTTATTCTACTATATACATAAATACTATATGCCCTACAAATCACAATCTCTACACTTCACAATATCTCCAAAACTACTCCACAATACACCAAACTACTCCACAATGTACATTAGCAAACATTGCAATTTATAGCCATTGTTAGACACCACCCACCAGTCAGTTTCCACCCAGTGGGTGTGTACATACATCTTGATTGGTCCACATAGATCATCCCATACCTAAGACCAACCCAAGTGTTTCATCACTTTACCTTGACCACTTAATGAGTCTCAGGTGTTTGCAATCTATCACAGGTGTTCTCAATATACCTTCTATAACTTTGTCCTTGGCTCTCAAGGCTTCTTAATTATATTATCTTTTTCACCTGTGTATCTTCCTGATTGCTCCTGCTTAGTCACTTTGACATTCACATACATATTTTTATTTCTATTACTGTATATCCCATGTTGCTTTTTCCTTAACAGTAGCTCCATCCTATGGAATCCTGGGGTTTGTAGTTTTACATGGTCTTTCGCTGCCTCTGCCAAAGACTACAAATCCAAGAATTCTATAGGATGGAGCCAAGACAGTTAAAGTGGTGTCAAACTGCATTATTTCTACAGCGTAGATGGAAGTAGTGTTGATTGGGGGTCCCTATATTTTGTTTGGATGCTTACATCCTGTCTTGGAAGTTGTTGCATGCACCCAAAAAAGATTGTGGAGATTATCACACGGGGGTAAGAAATGTGAGAGAAGCGCTATGCCCCCGTCATGTTTGTGTTATTGCAGAAAGATTTTCACATGATGCCATGCACATAGCATACCTATCACATCATGGAAGCATTGTGCTAGTGCAACTTCTCATTAACGACAAAAAAGCGTTAATGGCTTGCCAATAGCTCTTCATTAGCACTATTGTAAACGTGTGAAAGACAATCACGTTTCAATAGTGGTATTGATAATCCATCATTATACTTTCCAGAAATAAATTGAATCCCCCAGTCTCCCAGTGTGCCATTTGCAGAATCACTTCCTGTATCACGTTTGTGAATCATAGGAGAGTTCCTTAGCGGTGAGAGATGACCCATTTTTTCTCTCTCTGATCACAACCCCTTCTGCAGACATGCAGAATGTAAAAGCACTATTTTAATGCTCACGAATCATTAATGCCCCATTATTGTGACATGTGTGCAAGTAAGTGTTTCAATATCGCCAGTGTATCGTTCTTGCTATATAATGCTAGAATAGTACTATTAAAGTGTAAATGGCCCTCATGTGATAATCTTCTGTGTACACAGCTGTGTGTTGTTTTGAATCTGGCACTGCTTCTGGATGGCTGGCCTGGAGGACCACAAGTGTTTCTGAGTGGTTTCTGTTTGTCTGAAAGCTATGGTCTTCTCAATATAATTGAATCATAAAATAATGAAAGAATAAAACATTTAAAGAAAACATCAAAATCCATGATTAAAAACCTAGGGTTTCTGATTGCATTAACAATTAGAAAAATCAACAGGAAAATGCTCAGTTAACAGATGGGCCTTCAGTTGACAGCTGAAACATTCAGTGCCTAATCTCAATGGGGAATCAGTTCCACCCGGAATCCACAAGAGAGGTGCTTGAACAAAACTTCACATCAGAATTAAAATATATAAATTTATGTTGATTACCTACAGTATCCTTTTATAAATGCAGTTCAAGCTCCTAATATTAACCCTTGATATACTTAGCCTAGGACTAAGATACCCTTTTCTAATATATATTTGCCAAGATTTTAATATCTGACCCAAGAGGCCCTCTTGCATTTCACTCTGTTAGTGGACATTCAGCAAGTGGGGATGAGCAAAAGTAATTTCCCAGTAGTGGCCAACAGCCCATGGAGCGTTCTCTCTGGAACAGTTTTCCCCTGCTTGTGTTCCCAACAACTGATGCACAAAGGAGTATTGCCTTCTGGCACTGATACTGGTGGAAGCAGTAGCTATCATGACTAGTAGCCAATGGCAGGGTTATTCTCTCAAAGGCTGCATCTGCACTGAAGAAATAATACAGTTTGACATCATTGTAACTGCCATGGCTCCATCCTATGGAATCCTGAGATCTGGGGTGGGGTGGAGTGTTGCACCAGATTTCTCTGACAGAGAAATCTAAACAGCTCACAAAACTATAAATCCCAGAATTCCCTAGCGTTGAGCCATGACAGTTAAAACAATGTCAAACTGCATTATTTTTGCAGTGCAGATGTAGCCTAAGTTCTTCCAGAAGTTTTCCAATTCAGTTGTTGTAGAATCAGCATTCAGTGAGATAACACACAGAATTCCAGATCCTAAGACCTAGAAACCTTGGAAGGAATAAGTATGTTTTCATAAATCTTTTTTTTTTTTAAATTCAGGCAGTCTTTTAATAACTGTGGGCCAAAACACACTGCAGAAATAATCCATTATGAGACTGCTTTAACTGCCTTGGCTCAATGCTAGGAAATTCTGGTAACTGTAGTTTTGTGAAACATTGAGCCTTCTCTGTCAGAGAGCTCTGGTTCTACAAGAAACTACAGTTTCCAGAATTCCCTAGCACTGATCCAGGGCAGTTAAAGCAGTCTCAAACTGGATCATTTCTGCAGTGTGTTTTGTCCCTAACTTGGCCGAAATTGATGTGCTGGCTTTTTAAAGTTATTTATATATTTATAATTCATTATATTTCTTAGTCATTTAATAGGGTGTAAACTATCTTGTGTTCCATTTTTGAAAGAAAGCTGTGATACCAAACAAACAAACCAACAATACTGATACCTGCACCCAAGTCCCCCTCCTTTCATCTTGCATTCCACAAATAACATTAGCTATAATAGAGATCATCCTATTTTTGGACTGCATCTCCCATACTCCTTCACCAACTAGCTATGGCTGATGGGAGTCTCAGTACAACAAAATCTGGGGAGCCACATGTTCCCCACTCCTCCTCAGTTACACAGGCCAATTTCCATCCTGAAGGAATCCAGTTCTCTCCCTCATTTCTCAAAAGTTTTCAAACTCTAATGTAGAATCCCATTTCAGTCAAAATGTCACCAAGAAAATGATCAGGCAATGATCAGGTTAACTGTGTTATTTGTGTTGTGTGTTTATTAATTACCACTCATTTTGTTACTAAAGAGGAAAACATGTAGATTCATCAGTTTTGAGAGAAAGATCATAATAGCTCTGAAAGCACTGAGCACTGAAGCATCTATATATGTTGTGCTCTTTGCTTCCCTTGTTGTTTCATTCCAGTGCACAGAAAGTTCATCATGACCCCATGGATGAAAGAACAAGCACAGCAACAAAAGTCGCTTTATCCATTTGCCCATCGATATTTCAAAAATCTACTCTTAATGAGATGTTTAAAAAGGAACCTAATCTTGCAGTTAATTTTTGTAATGGTGAAGAAGATTGTATTAGATTATTACTGACAGAAGGAAGGGTGAAAGTCATTTAACAGATTAACTACAACTATCTTTGCATGGTGTGTGTGTGTGTGATCCCTAATGAAACATACCAACTAGCATTCACTTCACTCACATAACGGGAGCAGTAGAACATTTATTGCTGTTTTGCAGTTTGCCATTATGGCAGAACATAATCCAGAAGAGGTGTCTAAACCCCTGTGTGTGTTTCATAAAGTTGTGTTTGAAAACTGCTCTCAGGAGCTTTGCAGCAATAAAAATAAATATGTTGCTGTACTTGTGACTCATAAATAATCCTGGACTGCGATCACAGGGACCATGGGAATTGTGCATTCCAAAGCCAATGAGAAAAATGTCTATAATGCTTGACATTTGTGAATGTGTGTGGGGAGCATGGCAAGCAGTCGAACAAATTTCATTGTGAGCTTTCACAGCCACACAAGAAGGCAATAAAGTCACTATGAGACAGAGCTCAAGGTATTTCAGTGTCTCCATGGACTTTCAGTACTCCAAGGGTCAGTGGAATAGAAGCAAACTCCACCCTGCATTTTTCCTGTGAACCCATAAAAAATAACAGTATGAGTACGTTTTCTGGGTATTCCTTAAAGAGCCTCTCTGATTTGCTTTCCAGTTCTCCAGGAATTTTAATTGGCCACTTTATTCCTTTTTGATTTGTAGCTCAGATACTGCAGACCACTGCAGGCCTTGAACCATTGTGCTGCAAAATAAATAAATAAATAAATAAAATGTACAGCTTAAAAAACGAGAGTACTCCTGGGATTTTTATAATTGCAGCATTTAATAGCATTGGATTTATATGTATATATAGTTACTGATTTGTTAGATGTATTACCAGCAGAAATACTGCTGGCCAACATGACTATGCTGGTGTAGGTAGTGAGCACAGCAGTGGTAGGAATAAAAAGAAAAGGGGAACAACCCAGCTGGAGAGAAAGCCAAGAAAGACATTTCTTTCACTGTCCAGACAGGAAGCTGCCCACCTCTGAGCTACACAGTAACTAGCTTCTCAGTAGGCCCTCCATGCCAAAGGTACACAAAGAAAGCTGTACTAGGATATCATGTTTCTGCATTCAAACCACCATTCCAACATTCACACTTGTGAATGCTTACTTTTTACTGTGAAACTTGTTGGGGGGGGGGGGGATCAGGTGCTTTTACCATACCCTCCAACTGCCCCAATTTATTAGAGATGTCTCAATGAATCCTCTGTTGTCCCACTTTTCAGCTGGTTTTAATATGTCCCAGAAGCTTATTGCATTAATTTTAAAACTGGCTTACCTGATCCAGATTAAATATCAAAGCGGACGGCATCTTGGTATTATCAGAAGGATTTAGCCACCAAAATCACTGCCCAGGTATATCCCAGGTCCATACCCACTCCCAGGGGTGCTCAGCATGCCTCTTTTTGAAGCTGGGAGCTTTCCAGCTTAAGAAAATGGCCACCGGATAGTATGCATAAATTGGCTGATAATATGCAGCCTTGCCTGAGCCCTTTTCCAAATGGGAACCATTCCGTTTCTCTGTATTCTGTTCTGCTGGTAGCCCCTTGTCCTGAGTACAGATTACACATCAGGACAATCAGATGTTGTGGCATTCCCATTCCTCTAAATGCAAGCCATTGGTTTTCATTATCTTTGCAGTCAAATGCTTTGCTTTAGTCAATAAAGCAGAAGCAGATTTTCTTATGGAATTCCCTGTTATATTCCATTATCCAACACAAGTTTGCAATGTGATCCCTAGTGCTTCTTCCTTTCTTGAATCCAGATTGTATGCTCCATATAGAGTAGGAGTCTTTGCTGCATAATTTTGAACATAATTTTGCTTGCATGGGAGATTAATGCTATGGTCCTATATCTACTGCAGTCCTTTGTGTCTCCTTTTTTGTGGATGGGGATGTATATTCACTTCTGGTCTGTGGGGCATTGCTTTGTTTTCCATATTTGTTGGCATATTTTAGTTCAAATTTAACTTACTATATATACTTATGTATAAGTCTAGAAATTTAGGTCAAAAATTTACCCCCCAAAAAATTGAGTCGACTTATCCACAGGTCAATGTAAGTACTGTATCTTGACTCTTATTTTAAAAAAGGAATGATCCCCCACTGAAGGGCAAGAGTATAATCTGTTGTGGAACACCATCCCCCTCTACTCTCTCATCCATCCAGCCTTAAGAGTGAGGGTCATATGGGTAGCCACCCATATGAGCTTTCCTATTCCATCTCCCCTTGCTCAGATTAAGACACAATATACAAGACACAATTTTGTAAATTCTTTGTTTTCTTTTCGCCTTATCCTTTAGATCCTTTGCTATATGCCCCTATGTTTTACCCTTGACTTACCCAAGGATCATATCAAAATCCACAATGTTTGCCCCAAAACTTGCCCTTGACTTATACATGAGGTTAACTTATAGTCGAATATAAACGATAATTCTGTCTCTGTGGATTGTAGCAGTTTTATTGGTATGTCGTCTATTCCTGGTGATTTGTTCTTTCCAACTGCTTTGAGTGCAGCTTTTACTTCACTTTCCAAAATTTGGGGTTCATCTTCATACGTTTCTTCTTCTCATGCATCATTCATCCTTTCACATTTTTATATAGTTCTTCTGTATATTGTCTCCATCTTTTATTATTTCATCGTGTCATGTATTATGTTCCTTTTTGATCATAGAGCCTCCTCACACTTGGTTTAAATTTCTCAGAATCCTTGGATCCTGTGGAAGAAGTGCCTCATTCTTCCTTTGTTGTTGTTGGCTTCTATTTCTTTGCATTGATTGTTGTAGTAATTCTCTTTATCCTTACATGCTAATTATTGGATAGTAGCATTCAAAATTCTGACTGTTTCTGCCTCCCTTTCCTTTTGCTTCTGTTGTATGCATGTTCCTTGACCATAATAGCTGCACTAATGAATACTGGATGCAGTGACTGAAATGGCCATCTGTCGGGGATGCTTTGATTTTGAGTTCCTGCATGGCAGGGGGTTGGACTGGATGGCCCTTGTGGTCTCTTCCAACTCTATGATTCAATGATTCTATGGTTAAGACACTGACTCTGTTGATTGCAACATCAGCAGATTGGCAGTTCGAGGCCTGAGTGCTACATGATTGGGTGAGCTCCTGTCACTAGTTCCAGCTTCTGCCAACCTAGCAGTTCAAAAGCATGCAAATGCAAGTAGATAAATAGGTATCACTTTAGTGGGAAGGTAACAGCATTCTGTGCAATCATGCTGGCCACATGATCACTGACTAGTTCTGAGAATGCTGGCTCTTCGGCTTAGTAACGGAGATGAGCACCGCACCTACGGTCAGACATGACTTGACAACCTTGTCAACAGGGAATACTTTTACCTTTAATGAATACAAACACTTCAGACAAATTTATTAATATTTCTACATCATGGCTGTTTCAAATGATTGAGCATTCCTCATATTTTTTTTCATTCTCCCCACCAACAGCAACATACTCAAGCATAACCAAGTATATTTGAAGTACTGACTGTGTCCTTTCTTAACATCCTGTTATTGGCATAAAATACATTCTTTGTACCAGAGCAGAGAAGCATAGCTATTGCATGATTTTCTTCCTTATATGCTTAAAAACACTGTGGTGTTTTTTTAAAAATCTAGGTTTCTAGCTTGACTAACACTAGGATTGTGAGTGTTGTCACTTGGTTGGACATACAAAAGAGATTTCTGCAGGAGCAAGAAGTGAACTGAATTGTTAATGTCTCTCTTAAATGTACATAAACATATATTGCAAAATGGAACATTTACAAACATATATTGCAATAGATGACATTTCTCTCTTTCCATTCTGTGATTTACAGTTAAGAATCAGTCGATCCTCCAGATAATTCACTGTGACAGTGCAATTTTATATTTTAACAAATTACAGTTTTGATTTTCTTTTTGCAAAAAAAAAAATTGCCTGAAGTTTAGAAATAACTCTAAATAGTGTGCAGTTGAAAGTAACAAACTCCATTGTTACTCCTACTGCAATGCAATCCTATGAGTTTTCTGATAGAACTGTTTTATTTTCTTTCTGGGATATCAATAAGTTTCACTTAACAAAAGCATCTTGCTGATCTCAATTGCTATACCATTGATTTTTCCTGGCCACTCCAGCATCACTTTACTTGCCTTTATTCTGCAAATAGAAATCCCTGTGGCGAGACAGCATTAGTGGGGCTGTAATGATAAAACTCCATTGTTACTCAAGCTCTCCTTTTGAAAATTTCCATTGGGACAGTAATGGCACTTGCTCATTGCTCTGTACACTTTCTAATAATTTTACCCATTGAGAACCTCCTATTTCCTTGAAGAGCTAGATGAAGGACTTGAGATTCTGAACAAAGGTAAAATGCTATACCAGCAGCATGGAGCAAAGGAGGGCTGTAATTGCAGCAGATTTAACATTCATACTAAAAGACTTCATCATGAGAATGAGGAACTGCATCATCATGTCCATGTTTCTATTGTTCAGTCATGCACAATGAATATTTATTACTTGGGGATTTTAGCAAATACTCTGAAAAAACTCAGGAGTAATGAGATCACATTGGAAAAACGAAGCTTCTAATGTTCTGTCTAACTTGCAGTGTTTGAGCCAATCCACGTAAATGAAAAATAAATGCCAGATATATTATGTCTTTCAAATCCAAGATTTATTTTTAAGAAGTCAATAGGAGGGGAAAGATATTTCCCCCTAGTTTTCAGAAACATAATAGTGCCATTACATTGTAATCTAAAGACTTTGCATTATCAAGATTCAGAGGGCAGCTTCAAGATTATTATCCTAGGACTAATAATTATTATCCTGAGATGATAAAATCAGGGCCAACTAATGACTGCTACTTGTATATGCAAATGTGCCTTGAACATCATAAGCATTATAGTCCAGATATAACTTGAGATTAGATAACCATGAACCCCATATTTTACAAGGGAGGCTGCTTACAATCCCATCTGTAGAGTAATAAATCACTTGTAGATGAACTAGGTCATTTACATTCATGGCTAAACCAATACTAAACCTGTAGCAAAGAAAGAATTCAAGATGTTTCAGTCACACACTATTCCAGAACCAGGTTGACATAGAATCTTTGTTTTTGTGGAACTGTGGACTCCTTCAGAGAAAACTCAGTATTGCTAACATCAGGAATAACTAACTAGTGGCTGAACATGTTGGCTTCTAGCCATCTTCCTCATTTGTTGTAGCCACTGGTGTGTCATAAAATAAGCTGTAGAGTTATCTGGAGCATGCTGTTGCTTTGTACAGGACATCTGCCTGAATAACTTGATTGTGTAAAGTCATTCTTCCCCTGACTATTTTATTATTTCTGTCTAGTAACATCAGATAACAAATCACCTTTAAAAACTATGATCTCAGACATAACATACAGACACATTCCATTGACACCCACTCCAAAGGCTCCAGCCAAGCTTAGTCTACTTTCTTCTGAAATGCTTGAGCTTCAACTTAACCCTAACTCCATCAGAACCAAGCTGCAATGATAATGAGAGCATGACAAATTGATCTTCTGCAGGAATTTTGTTGGCTTCTGCACACAGAACTTGAATTTGCTGAGGGCGTGAGATTCAAACAACCCTACAAGTGTAGAGAGATCAAGGTTTGAATCTGTGACAAGAAACTTATTGCAGCTGTAGCAAGTGAATAATTCTAATTTTGAATGATAATAAGCACAAGATAGTTCTCAAGCATGTTGAATTTTGTTCGTGCACTTTTTTTTTTTAAAAAAAGGCTAGAGTGAATGTTGAAAGTACTCCCAACACTCCTCTAAAAATGTTGGTTCTGAATTCTTAAAGCAAAAAAGGAAGAAGGATTCACACAATCAAGAAAAGTCCAGTGACAATTAAGTCCCTCTAGAATATGGTGTTGCTACCTTGGTATAGAAGTGGGAGAATAATAATAGTTCTTTGATGTAACTTTGGCCAGTGTAATCATCTGTGCTATCACACATCTGTACCTCTTCTGAGTAGTATTTTAAAACCTGTAGAGGGTTTTAAAACCCCTACCCTTAAGTAGAAACAAAAGCTTAGTCCATGGCTAATGTTATAGTCCAAGAGAGAGAGAGAGAGAGAAGAATTTTGGCATATAGATCTCTGTACAGAGACTTCAAAGAACTATACTTAAATCTCTGCTCATCCTAGATATATATCAGCCTAATGACTCTTAGCTTTAAGTGTGTTTCACAAGGTTCCTATTAAAAAAAGAACACCAGTCTTATAAACAAACTATAATGGAAATAAAACCATTGATTATACTCATAACTGAAATAAGATGAACATGATAAAGGCAATACAATGAGAAGTATTGTACAGTACTGGCACTAATTGAATGGCTTCCCGGTGCTTACATTTCAGTGGGTTATATGCTTTTCTGGGCCTTGAATGCCATTGGCTGCATCTGTACTGCAGAAATAATCCAGTTTGACAGTACATCAACTGCCATGGCTTAATGCTATGGTCTTCTCTGTCAGAGAACTCTGATGCCACAACAAACTACAGTTCTCAGAATTCCACTGCATTGAGCCATGGGAGTTAAAGGAGTGTCAGACTGGATGATTTCTATAGTGTAGATGCAGCTATCATGTGTGTGTGTGTGTGTGTGTGTGTGTGTTTAGTATTTAGCAATAAATGTTGAAATGTTTTTATTGGAACTGTACCACAGTATCTAAGCTTCTGTTTGCGCATTGAGTGTCTGAAACATTTCCTTTCTCTAACATTTGTGTGTGTGGCCATTTTATAATAAATACACTCTGTGTGCTATATGCCACAAATATTCAGAAGCTTTATTATTATTATTATTATTATTATCATCATCATCATCATCATCATCCTGCCTTTTCCCCAAAAGTGGGACTCAGGGTGGCTTACAATATTAAAAAACAGTACAATAAAAAGCATACGAAAATGGTACAGTAAAGCATAATAAAGACATAAAAGAAAATGATATTTTGAAAACAAAGCAGATATACAGTGTGCCTGCACCAATCGTGGGATTATCATCTGCAGTTTGAGCTTCCACAGATGGCAAGCCCCAGCTTTTTCAATGGGCACACATGCCCATGACAGCATGGGTGGGTGTACACATCTGCTGAAAATAACTAGGTCCTGCATTTTTTGGTATCCACGGGACGGGGTGGGGGTGGTCTGGAATGGATCTCCCATGGATAGCAAGGGCATTCTGTAATATGAAACCTGTATAGAAGTGGCATGAAAATGGAAGACAGGGAAAATTATTAAAGTAGAATACAAAGAAGTAACCAGTACAGTTGTCCCTTCACATTCACTGGGGTTAGGGGCACAGGACCCCTGTGAATGTGAAAAAACTGCAAATAACAAAAACACTATGTTTTTACCTGAGAGAATACCTCTCTAGGAATCTATAGGTCCTCCAGGGCAACTCTGTGGTCAACATCTGCCAGACATTGACCATAGATTGCGCTGGAGGAGCTACAAATACCTAGTGGAGTATTCTCTATAGGCATCTCTAGGTCCTTCAGTGCAACTTTTGGTTAAAGTTAATAATAGAGTTGCAATGGAGGACCTAGATATTCCTAGAGAGAACATAGTAATCAAATCCCTGAATAATCAAATCCTCAAAAGTCAAATCCGCAAATGTGAAGGCACAAGTGTACTTGTTAGGAGAAAGTCAAAGAAGCTAAAGCTCAGCTCAGGGTTGCTAAAGAAGTTAAAGATAATAAATGGCTGTGTTTTGAGCAAGAGGAAGAACATGGAAACAACAGAGCCACTTCATGGAGAAGATGGTGAAATGCTAGTATGTTATAGAGAACTGCTTAGCACCTGCTTTGCATTGGTCTTCTTCCAAAATGAAAACAGTGCTTAAATTGGTGAAAACAGAACAAATCATGCATTAAGGGGCTTGTAGCCTAGAACAGGTAAAAGGGAAATACATCGACACCTAGCTATTTGGAATTAATTCATCTCCAGGACTGGTTGAACTGTATCCTGGAGTACTAAAGAACTATGGAGATATAATCTCAGAACTTCTTATGATAATGTCTGAAAAGTCTTGGAGAGCAGAAGATGTTGCCCTCATCTTTAAAAAAAAAAGGGGGGGGGGGAAGAAACGAGTTACTACTGACCATTCAGCTTGAGAAAGATACCAGCAAAAGTCATTAAACAGTCAGTCTGTGAGGATGAACAAAGCAATGCTGTGAGTATGAAGAATCGAAATAATAATAATAATAATAATAATAATAATTTTTATTTATATCCTGCCCCTCTGCAACGTAATTGGGGCAGCATACAACAAATTAAAAACATCACAGAAAGTTAAAATCTCACAGAAAGTTAAAATCTTTCTTAAAGGCACGTAATGTCCAATTAATCATATCTTCTTTATATAGGCTTGCAAGTTTAATAAATCAGGGGACTGAAATGACTAACTAACTAACTTATGATGGGGATGCAATATATCTTGATGGATGTGCATTGTGCATTGCACATGTATATGCATACGTATTTGACCGAGCATTCACCCACACTTTGGGTGTCTGACAGCCTGTACAGACTACCAGAAATAATCCAGCTTGAGACCACTTTAACTGTCCTGGCTCAGTGCTAGGGAATCACAGGAATTGTAGTTTTTTTCTGAGACATTGAGCCTTCTCTGTCAGAGAGCTCTGGTCCCACAATAAACTACAGTTCCCATGATTCCTTAACACTGAGTCAGGACAGTTAAAGTGGTCTCAAACTGGATTATTTCTGGCAGGTTGTATAGGCCATTAGTTTAGTTGCCTGTCACTGCTACTCAACACAGGGACTCCACAGTACAATTAACAAATAGCATTATATGAAGATAATTACATTACACAACCCCCGTGTAGGATCTTGGCCCTAGTATGAATTAAACATGAAGGAATATGGCAGTAGTTTAAGGTGCAATATAACATCCTGCAACTGACATGCACATTTAGCCCATAACCCATTTGAAGGAATGTTTGAAAGATAGTTAATATTCCCAACCCATCCACAGATTTTCTTCATATTAGTAAGCAAGTGGATTAGAGTAGCCAGGTACAAAAGAAAAGGACTCCTGCACGTTTACTAATTGTATAGAAGTTGACATTTTGGCATGATAAACTACACCTGTAGTTTTCTTCTCCAAAACAACACTTTAAAAAAATCCAGGAAACCCTTTTCCATCTATTCATTCATTCATACTATTCATTCATCACTCCAGAATTTAACTGTGTCTTGTTTATCCCCTCTCCTTCTATGTATGGTTTGTGGCCCTTGTTTAGTTAAGAAAGATTGATCTTGTGTTTCTGGTACTGTTAAAGCAGAGCAAAGCAAAGCTCCATCATGCTCGATGGCAGCTCTGGGAAGGTGGTTGGTGGTTGGGCAGCTCTATGGTTGGGGAAGGGAGATGTGTGCTGCCAACCCTAAGACTGTGTTTGGGACTGTCAATATTTCAGACAACAACAGGATACAAAAATGCACAAATTAGGTCTGTTGGTCTGAGTACAATAACTCAGTAGATTGATTTTGGTAGATTGATCTTGTCAATACAGTCATCCCTTTGTATATGTGGGGAATCCATTCTGGACCCCTGCACATAGATAAGGAAAAATGCAGAACCTTAAGTCCCATTGTTTCCTATGGTGATGCAATGTGCATGCAGTGCATCTGCATGCATGTGCCTCCATCTGCAGAAGCTCAAATCCGTGGATGACGAGTCCATGGATAAGAAGAGCCCACTGTACTTCCAGCAGCACAAAAGTCTTTGCAATTTCTTCTTATTCCAAAATGAACCATAAACATTGCTTCCCAAAGGTTATGAAGCTGAAACATTACTAACTCACCAATACTTCAAGATAGACTATGTGAGGCCAGGACTCTAGGTACTTGTATTCAATAAGGGGATGACTGAAATTCTGGTAAAGTTAGATTAATTACTTCCATCAACACAAACAGGTCAGCTGATTTAGCAAAAGCCTTGTGATCTTTCATTTGTAGGTACTGAAATTCCAATTTTATTACTACATATTCACATAAAATATGGAGATAGTATCCTATATAAATATAACACGAGTCATTGTTTTTGTTTCTGTACTCCCTTAATATGACATTTGCAGAACTAAGACTTTCCTAGGGCTGAATTGTACCTATTCACACTTAGGCAGAGATATTACTGAATTTAATAAGATCTGAGTGTGAGTACAACTAAAAGACTTTGCCCTCTAGTTTCCAGATGGAATTTTAAGGTCAAGTAAATGTCATCAATGAAACAGATTTAGTCCAGTTCCTATCTTTCCAACAAAATCCTACAATATGCCTTGCTGAATTGAACTGATTTTGACCCCTATGGTTTTTTTTTCCATCTGGAAGCATCCATTTGTGTTGTACAAGAATGGGAAACCAATGGCTCTCAAGATAATATTGAACTCCAGTATCCATCAGCTGCTACAAGCCTGGCTGTTGATGAGTATAGTATTTCTCTGACATCTGAAGGGTAACAGGTTCTCTACCATGATCTGCTGTGCTGCCATTAAAAAAAAAAACTTCTCTGCAAGAAAAATGATTTTGCAAAATGTAGCAATATGGATCAAATGCCCATAAGACTACATCTTACATTCATATTAACAGTGAATGGAGCACTGTCTTTCTGGTATATGTCACTTTTACATATATATATATATATATATATATATATATAGTATTCTAAACCTGCTTTATACTAATCTGCAATTTTTGGGTCCCATCCCAAGAGAAAGGCAGGATATAACAAAAATAAAAAATTAAACAACATAAAAACTATTAACATATATACAATTGGCCACAGAATATCTATTTCTCAAATTAATAAATCCTTATGTACATTCCTAATATATGAAATTTTAAAATATGCATTTTAAACACATTTTCTGAGATGAGATCTGTATCAAAGTATTTGGAGAAATGCAAAATGAAAGGACAATTGTTCCAATCTCCATGGTATTCTGAAAAGTGCAGCTGACCAGTTCACGCTGTAATTAACAAACACTAAATCTCCAAACATTGGTCCAAAACACACTGCAGAAATAATCCAGTTTAAAACTGCATTATCTGCCCTGGCTCAAAGATAGGGAATTCTGGGAACTATAGTTTCATGAGACATTTAGCCTTCTCTGTCAGAGAGCTCTGGTGCCACAATAAACTACATTTTGCCATGATTCCTTAACACTGAGCCAAGGCAGCTAAAACAGTCTCAAACGGGATTATTTCTGCAGTGTGTTTTGGACCACTATCATTGTAGTTGTTGTTCTAATAGATGTTTTATTTATTTATTTATTTATATCTCATCTTTTTCCAAGTCTGGGATTCAAGACAACTTGTAATAGTTAAGACAGATACTAAAAATGGTAAATAATGCTAAAAAGAGATATTATCATACAAAAGTAAAAAATAGAATTGAACTATCAATCAAATTAAAAGTCATTGAAATTAAAAGCAGTTGGAAGCTTAACCATTTAAAAGAAAGCACAACAAATATAACAACACAGCACATGAAAGGGCCTTTCCTCTCAGCAGTCAGTTCCCAAAACCTTGCTGAAACAGAAAGATCTTTACTTGTATACAGAAGGACAGCATGGAGGGTGCCAGTGTAATGGAATTCCAGAGCCTGCGATCAGCCACCAAAAAGGCCCTCTCTTCTGTTCCAACCAAATGTACCTGAGAAACTAGCAGGACAGAGAGCAGGTCCTCCTTAGAAGATCTCAAAACATGGGCAGGCTCATACAGGGAGATGTGGTCCTTCAGATAAACTTATCTATGTCCTAGACTACTTCCAGTGATTTCAGAGTAGGATCTTCCCAGCAAGTTTCAGTTGTGTGACTTGGCTGGGGTTTTCCAAATATATTCCACCTTAGAGTGAGGTTTTGAATGCAGGTTCCAGATGTCGCACACAAACAAATTCATTTCCCTATTGAACATGAACTCATAATTCATGTTATTGTCAGCCCAAGGGATTGAGCAAGGTGCCCAAGGCATAGGGAAGATGGGGATTGGAGAATGGACCACAAAATACATTATGGTGCTAGGTAGAAGTGTGCAAGATTATCCAAATTCTGTCCATGTGACCCTGTATCTAATCTCAGTAAGTGCAGCACTTTTTCCTTCCAACCATCCCTATTACTTAGCTCAATTAATTCTGTGCCACTATTATGCGTGTGTTACTGAAAAAAATATCACTGTAATAAACCTTTGGCATAAACTAGTGCCATGTCATTAAAAGATAATTGGCAGGAGAGCATGGTTGTGAATTCAAAAACATTTCCTCATGAGTTTCTTTTAAAAAACAAAACAAAAAAACACAGAATCATGCCCTTTACATATATTTTTCAAAAGCAATTCATGCAGAGTACATGAATTATATGCATTAAAGCTACCTTAGACGTATATATCTGCAGACTGCAAAGTCATAGCATGCAGTAGAAACTTAAGGATACTATGACATTTAAGGCAGACAGCTCCTTGACCTTTATAAGTATAGATATTAAGGAACTTGATAAAAAAGAGATAAATGTTTCATTAAAAGTGAATTGTGGCCCCTTTTTTGCACCTTAAATCTTTACTAGCTCCATTTTGTAATATTCAACCCATTTACATGAATGATTATGAATTTTGTCCTTAAACAGTTGCCTGTTGCCCTAAAGAAAATGTTTATGACCTGAGCAGGATAATTATATTCTCCTATTAAATATCACTCCTTCAGGCCCAGTTATTGTTGAGTGCAAATGTGCCACTTTATATGCAAATAAAATGCACTGAGAGTCAAATAAAAAAGTTCTGCACACATCCACTGACAAATCATCTTATTATGTTTTACATTAACTGACAGAACATCTTGTGGGATGAAATGTTAATAGAGTTCAACAGGATGTTCCATATTGCTTTGCTCATATGAAAGCCTTGGTCCCTGCTTTTATCCTTGCAATCTGCAATTCAGGCTGCATGAAAGGAAATAGATTTCAACATTACAACCTGTCCCAATCCCAACAGTTATCAGCCTCCATTCTGCTTAGTGACACACAGGTGCCTAGCCTACAAAAAATGCGAGAAAGTAGGTTTTAAGAAGACAACTTGCTTTTTATTAATTGTGTTATTGATTCCTGGAAGGAATTCTGTATGAAAAAAGAGGTGCTTCCAGGCATATCTCCCCTGTATAGATTGGTCATAACATTTATATTGTCTGTGGCTGCATCCGCAATGCAGAATTAATGCAGTTTGACACTATATTAACTGCCATGCTCAGTGCTATAGAATTCTGGGATTTGTAGTTTTGTGGGAAATTTAGCCATCTCTGTCAGAGAGCTATGGTGCCACAACAAGCTACAAATTTCAGGATTTCAAAGTATTTCAAATGTGTTTGGAGATTTGTAAGAAGTGTGGTATATAAAGCAGTCTGGTGATCTAGGTATTTCAGTAAAATCACTTTGTTTCCAGCCTGGATTGGTGTATGGCAAGTAATCCTACTACCACAAGGGAATATCTAGAATAGGGACAGGAGTGTTGTTATGGGGCAAAATGAAGACCTTAATCCTCAATTAGAATTCTGCTCCCCCCCCCCCCCCCATGAAACTTGCCTTCAATCTCCAAATTTCTAGCATTGTATTAACACAAAACTTCTCTTGAGCACTTAGAGCTTTACTGGACAAGGAAACAAAGCCAAAATGGAGCCGAATAATATTAGTTTTCTCCATGTCTTACTGCATGATGTTGTAGCATTTGAGTTCTCTTCCTGTGAGAAATGGTCATCAAAGGAAGTCCTTTTTTCTAGTCAGAGAAATCCATTCAACAAAAGACTCACTTTGATGACCCAAGGGAAGAAAACGGAAGTGATATGACATCATGTGGTAAGGCACAGAGAACATTACTACTCTCTGGCTACATTTTGGCTTTGTTTTCTCATGCAATAAGGCTGTTAGAAATACAAAGAAAGAGGGCAAAGAAAGATACCAAGAGAACGAGAATGAAGCAAATACAAGAGTCCTAGGTGTGAATAATTTTTCAGCAACTTCCTCTCTCCAATGCTACAAATTTAGGGCTGAAGGAAAATATAATTTGGTGAGGCAGAGTTCTTATTTGGGGAGCAATGCCCTCAATTTGCCCCTCCTGTAGCTGCACCCCAGAGAAGGGGGTCCTTTAGCTACAGAGGGACATGGGCTAATTTTCTTCCTCTAATACCAGCTGGAGGCTGCACCAGTCCCCCAAATAAATAAAGAATAGCCAGAAGTCCATTTCTGATTTTTGCGAAAATGTTGTGTTTTATTAATAAAAGGAAATTTAGAAAGGCCACATCTTATTTGAGTAGAGACTCATAGGCAGTTGCAATTCTCCTTTTTCAATTCTTTGATGTTTTATTTTATTTTTTTCCCAGCAGAGGGTTCCAGGGGGATCTGAGAAAATGCAAAAATTACATTGAGGCATGATTGTCACTTTTGACCTAAAATTCTCTTGTGCTAGATTGTGTTTAAGGGTGTTAATGTATACTTATTTCTCTTGCCTACATATCTATCAGTGTTGATATGTAACACAATCTTTTGAAACATTTAGTGCTGAAAACCTACAGAGGAAAGGTTCTCTGGTCCTCAACAGAGTTCATTGCAAATAATGACTTCTCTTTTTCCCTTTCAAGGTTCCACTTTGTACTGTATCAGCAGCTACACTGCCATTCTTGAACACTTTTCTGGCAATAAGGTATATTTCCATAAATTCTGAAGATGAGAACTTGATAAAGCTTCATTCTGCAAGCAATTTTACTATACAAACCAAACACTCACAGGTCAGTCCTACAAAATCCCAAGTCTCTTCAGACAAGTGAAGTATTCTCTGCATTCAGAAAGAAACACTTTCAATTGTCTGTTCTTATTAAGCTCAGCTTGACAAGTCCAATTGTTTGTAGCATACGAAAAGCCAGAAGAGAATAGGAATACAGGCCATGATCCACTAAGTAAGTTACAAATGTGTAACCTGGAGCATTTATGACTATTTTGTATTTACATATTCCCTGGTTTAAGGGACATGTAAGGACTGAAAGTCTCCCAAACCCTTTATCAGGAAGCAGCTACTGTGATCCATTCCTCTGTCTTTCAGGAAGCAGCTGACTGATGCTCTTACACTCTCTTGCACAAACAATATCCAGCATGAGGAGGAAGTGCAATAGGGACCCACTTCTGCCTGGAGATCCCTCACAAGAGAGGAGATCCCTCACAAGAGAGTATGGGAACAACAGCCAGCAGCTTCTTGAGTGATAAAAGAGCAAACCCTTATCAACCACAGTGGCTGCTTCCTAATAAATGAGGATTTAAGGGGGTCATCTGGGAGTCATTGTATAGCCACATAACTACAGTGGGCATGCATTTGTAATTCCCCAACAGGATTCTGGCCATAACTCTTCACTAATTTTCTCCTTGAACGAAGAAACAAATAATTTAAAACATTTTCCATTTGCTGCAAGAAAGTCTTCAAAAATTGCACAATTTTCAAATACTATTTGCAGTTTAGGGCTTATTCTGTACAAAAATTGCACATGGTATTTTGTGGAGAAAACAGCATTTACTGCATAAGAAATAGCATTTTCCTGCAGAAAACAATGATGCATGAATTTTGTATAAAATAAATCCCAAACTGCAAAGCATCTCATTAGTCAAGGCTTCTTTTCACCAGGATTTCTCAATGCTTGAGAAACACTTTTTTCAACCAGTGCTCAAATATTTTAATATTCTTCCCTTCCCTAGAAGAGGTAGAACTATCCACAAGCTCTAAAGGGACTACAACTCCCCTGCCTCTTTTTTGTGGTGTATGTAATATGTAGTAGAATACCCACAGTCCAAGAGAAGAAGAAACTCCCAAAGTGTTTCTTTAAGGGTTGACTTTGCTTCTTCTGGTATCTAATGCAGTTTGTATAAAGAAGAGTGTAAACCAAGGCCTGCTGTATTATATTTAGGTATCTGCTTCTCTCTTTCTCTTGGGTTCTTAGAGAGTTTCATGTGGATGGTTAGTTGTTGAAATGCCTCTAGTGTAAAATTTGAATCTAGTACTCTTCAGTATCAGTGCTTTCAAATTCCCTATTCTGCCAATGTTTTGTCCATTCTACATGCATTTCTAAATGTTATAGAATGTATCTCTAAACTTGTGTTTACTGTCTGAGAAAAATGCACAGATATTTCCAAGTGACTGATACTGCATGGATATAAATTCTAATCACACTCCACTGTTTAATTTTAACTTTAAAACACTCTAAAATTAGACATATTTTTAAAATTTGAAATGCTGAGAGATCCAGATTTATACAAAATGTGAAGCATTTGGCTGTGTCTGCAATGCTGATTTTCCAACCCAGAGGAGGAAAAATACTAAAACCCTTCATCATCTTTTGAAAATGAATTACAGAGAAACAATGCTATTTATGTGGCCCATATTAGTGTAGTGCAGAGATTATTATATTTCAGATCTTGGACTCTGATTTTTCAGCTAGTACACTTATTTGATCACCACTTCCCCAAACACAAAGCATCCAATTGCTTGTACTGTTCTTTTGTTTATTCCCACCCCCTGATCTTAGAACTGTTGCTTCTCAATCTATTTGTGCACCATCATTCACCCGCATATCTTACCCTATATATGATTCAAGAGCTGCTTTTCTTCTTTTTGTTACTACATTAAAACCTTATGCATAATGATGGAAAGGTTGCTATGGAGATTATGTCTGATTTGTCATGAGGAAAATCTATTGTGTTTAAGATCATTCTCCATAGTAATGACTTGAGAATCTTTTTTGGCTTTCATCCTCAGGGAATGGAGAAATAGTAAAAACTAACTGCAATGAAATAAAACTCTCCAAATAAAAGCAAATGTTGTCAAGAACAAAGTAATTTTTATTGTGTTGCACATAGAAGCCAAATACATTGCTTGTAGATGGTTGATAACTGAGCACGGCAGAAACTCTGTGGTATTGTGGTTGCTGTACAGGAAACAATTTGAAGTGTCTGCACCATTAATTCTTCACTACTTTTGAAATGCCATGAGAGATTGTAAGTATTTACAGCTGTATCTACCCAATACAGTAATCTCAGCCTATGTATGTGTGAGGCAATTTGGAAACTTCTAACTTGTGTCCCCAACCAATAATGTACTTCTTTTGAAGGCTGTTGAATTACACATCACCTACCTCCCCCCCCCCCCTTACAACTGTTGCCAAGTTTAGAAAGTGATTGATTACTGCGCAAAACTCAATAGTGATTCTGGCCATCCGGTTTGGGCAAAACAATAGCTGAAAGCTTAGCTTTAGAATGCAACAAGGTCATGGCTTTATTCCTCCCTCACCCTACCAAATAGTCTCTTATTTTGCTTGGGTTCAGGGTAGCGGAAGAGAAAATGCATATTAGCCGTCTAGAAGCACAACAGAAAAGGCAAATGCATTGGCAGAAAAGATGCTACAAGGGGTTTGAAACTGATCCCTTCAAGATAGAGGGAAGATGGATGAAAAGCCAATGTTTGGGGACATGAAATGGGAAATATTTGCAGAAAATCCCCAAAAAGTTACAGATGTATTTGACATGTAAATTAGTCAGACCTCCAAAATCTTGGCCCCATCTAGCAATGGAAGGTTGTGTCCAGTGGAGATGATACAACCTTTCCCTAGTTTGGTTCACTGTTTTGAGTACTGCGCATGCGCAAATGCGTCACGACTGCCATTTCGACTTCCAAAATGGCGGCCGCAGCAAGCGCGGCCGAAAACACACCCCGGTGGCGGCGAGTGGCAGCTGCGCACGGCGGTGGTGCACGGCGGTGGCGCACGGTGGCGGCGGCGATGGCGGCAACCTACGGCCTGGGCCGGTAAGTCCAGGGCCCGGGGCCTTAACCGGCCCCCGGGCCGTAGGTTGCCGGTCCCTGTCCTAGACCCTTTGAATATTTTGTTTACATTTATTTGAACTTTGCTGAAATCCTAAGGCTATCTGAAACTTCCCTGAAGTTGCTGCTTTTCCACTTTACAGTGAATTTACAGTGGCAAAGATCATTGATAAGACCTAGGATCTTGTTGTTCAAACTAGCACTTTGAATTGTACCCAGAAATAAGCAGCCAGTGATGCATTACAGATGGTATCTTATCCACCAAAGACTATCAAAGATGTCCAAACAAGTTAATAACAGGTGTTGGAAATGTAGGGAAAAAACAGGAGCATTTTATCACCAATGGTGGACATGTGTCAAAATTAAGAAATTCTGGAACCACATATATCAATTAATTAATCTAAAATTTCAAATGAAACCAGAGGTATACTTATTAGGAATGATTGATGAACAAAGGGGAAGGGGAAATTTAGAATGATTTGCTATATGACAGCGGTGGTTAGGTTATTGGTAGCTCAAAAATGGAAAGAATGTGAAATACCAACATTAGAAAAATGGTTATTAAAGTTAGTAGATATGGCAGAATTACACAAATTGATGTGTCTCATGAGAAGTGAAACTTTGGGAAAATATGAAAAGAGTGGGAACAGATGAAATACTTAAGTGATCAATGGGGTATATTGATAAAAATTGATATGTAGACTTACCAAGGAAATATGATAAGGGGTTATATATGTACATTAGGATAATAAGTGTTAATCCTTTGTATTAGTAGAATCAGATTCATTTGTATATGTGAGAACATAAAAACAGTTTGGTAAAAAAGGAAATGCAGTTTTAACATGGAGTTCTAGTGCAGGAAGTTAGAAATATCAAAAGATAGATAGAAGAAGAATATATACAGTAAAAGATAATTGATATTATAGAAGATTTGTTTAGATGTGATACGTATATATAGCAATATGTGTATATCTTTTTAAAAGTGTTTTTATGTCAGGACATTAATAAAAAAATTTAAAAAGAAAGAAATAAGCAGCCAGTGGAAGTGGGGCAACAAAAGAACTGTGTGCCTCCTTTGGTTAACCATTTGGCTGCAGATTTTTGGACCAGCTGAAGTTTCCAAAAACTGTGCAAAAGCAGCCCCATGTAGAACATGTTACAGTAATCCATACTGTATATAACTAAGGGCCTTTACAGACTGGCCCAAAGGGCTGGCCTGGAGGCAGAGATGGGGAGGGGCAGCCACATGCTGGCCGTCCCAACCCCACGCTGAGGATGTCCTGACACCATGCACAGTTATGCATGGCGCGCAGCATCAGGACGTACATCTGGTGCAGCCAGAAGGGACGCTAAAGAGCCTGCTCTTAGGGTGGCAAAAGGAAGGATCGGGGCCACACGGTCTGGCAGCCTCAGCCCCGATCCGCCGCTTCCTGGGATGGCTCTCCGCCACCCCTTTGGGTCCGTCTGCAGATACCCTATGACATGTTTTGCCATGGTCAGATCTGATGTCTATAGGAATGGCACAGCTGGCACACATATTTTAGCTGTGCAAATGTACTCCTGGCCACCACCAAAATCTGAGCTTTCAGGTCCAGAGCTGCATCCAGGACTACTTTCAAGTTGCAACCCTGCATTTGTAGTAGAGTTTGAATTCCTATTCCTTGATCTGTATTTCAGCTGATCAAGACTACCTCTATCTTGTCTGGATTAAGCTTCATTTATTTCATCCTTATCTTGCCCATTGCAGATTCCAGACACTCGGTTAGTATGGAAATAACTTCTTTTGAACTTGATGGAAAAAATAAAGAGCTGAGAATCATCAGCATACTAATGACACTGAACAAAACAGTTCTAAACAGAATATCCCAGTGGTTCCATGTACACATTAAACAGCAGAGGAGACAAAACTAACTCTGGGGGGACACCACACATGGATGGCCAGGGTGTTGAAGAGACATCCCTCAGAACTACCTTCTTAGCTTGCCCCTCCAGGAAGGAGTGAAGCCACTGTGAAACAGTGTCTCCAAGTCCCATCCCAGTAAGGTGGACCAGAAAGATATCACAGTTGATGGTATCAAAATCACTGGTATGTCTAGTAGAGCCAAGAGGGACATGCTCCCCCTCCAATTCCCAGTATAGGTCATCAACCAAGCTGACTGAAGCTGTCTCCATAATAAGGTCAGCAGCCACATCAAAATGAATAGCTATAATTTGTTTCATCCATGAACTACTGGAGCTGAGAGACCACTACATGCTCCAGAACCTTGCACAAAAAGGGATATTACATATCGGCTGGTCATTCGCTAATGCAGTAGTGATGTTAGTAAGGCCTCACCATAGCCTTTTTTAGAATCCTACCTTTCTGCAGCAAGATATTCACCATTCCCCTTACCCATTCAGCCAGCCCTCTGGTTGCTCTCATGAACCAGAAAAGGCATAGGTCCAATACACCCTTCCAAGGATCTTGTCCATATCCTCAGGTTTACAACTCCTTTCATCCCCAGGCAGCATGGCCAATGGTGATACCAGACTGGGAAGACTGGTCTAACTACTAGACTACGCTGGATGAGCATATGTTGGCAGGTGGAAAATGTAGGCTTCTAGATGAGACATTAAAAATGTTCACCCCATTTCACCACCATGTTAAGCTGAACATTCTGACCTATAGGCAGTGGTTGTCTCAACTAAAATAAATCCATTGAGTCACTGGAACAGTGTGTGTGTGTTGACTTACAAAGTTCCCTTTATTCAGTAGGCAGACTAGTTGGGATTAAGCATTGGATATACACTTCTGTTACTACTATGAATCTTATTTAAATATGTGTCTAATATTATTTTAATAAAGTAATACTAGATTTTAAAAAATGGAGAAGCCTCACTTCTGAAATTCTCAAATGAAGTGAAAGGGAAAGAAAGCTACAAGCATAATACTTGGACCCATAATTAGGCAATAAACAAAAAGACTCTACCATCATTTTTATATTTCATCTGACTTAATCTTTAAACGAACATGTCATCACCTTTATGACACAATTACAGAGCACTTTTATTCTTTACAGGGTTGTTTTTTTCAGTGTAGTTGCTTGTTTAAATATCCTTCAAAGTGGCATGAAATATAAAAGATTTGTTAAAATATACAGTGGAACAGATGGGTAAGTGTAGCTTGGGGGCATAGTGAATTTTAGATTCAGTGCAGGCTTCATCACAACATCCAGATACATATGTTCACCTATTGTATAATGTTCATCTTTTGGATCTGCAACCTTTAAATTGTATATTTAAAGGTTGTAAATTGCAGCAAATGTTATAAAATTAAAATATTGGGAATCCCACCACATCATATCTCAGTGGAACTGATATAATCCTAACTTCCTAGCTGTGATGGAGCAATGAGTGGCCTAGGCCCCCATAGGTAAAGAGACATGGTACAGAACACACCAGTCATGTTTTTCCTGCAGGGGTGTGCAAAGTGCTACATGTGGCCCACAAGGCTGACTCAATCTCACACAAAGAAGTTGCCAGATTTAGAAGTAGAGAGCCTATAACTTTATAAGAATTTAACACTGCAAGGCTATATGCAGCAGAAGTAGTTTAAACTCCTGGGACTTATCATTTTCCCTTCCTTTTCATTACACTAAAATGTCCAAACAGTGGAGGTATCGTTGCTATATAACAGGGACAGGCAACCTTTTTGAGACCTGGGCCGGTCTCTCGTCGCCCAGGTCTCGGCTGGGCCAAGGGGGGGGAATGGCGGTGCGCGCACACGCACTCTCCTCCTCTGCGTGTGACCCCCCCCCGCGCACGACGACGCCGCTACCGCAGCCGCTGCCGTAGCGTGCGCGCCTGCAGCCGCCATGGCGCATGCTGCGGCCGCCATTTTGAAAGTCCAAATCGCGGTCGCGGCACGTTTGCGTTTGCGCATGCGCGAGTACTGTGCATGCACAAACGCGTTGCGGCCGCCATTTTGACTTCCAAAATGGCAGCCGCAGCAAGTGCGGCCGAAAGCGCGCCCCGATGGCGGCGAGCAGTGGCAGCGGTGGCACGCGGCGGCAACCTACAGCCTGGGCCAATAAGTCCGGGGCCCGGGGCTTTAACCGGCCCCCGGGCCGTAGGTTGCCGGTCCCTGCTATATAAAATCTTTTGGCCCAGATGTATTACAGAAAGAATGTCCATGTAAGGATGCAGTTTTCAGTGTGGTGCTTAAATTAAAACTAAATTCACTGTCAGCAATAGCACTGGCCAAGCTGAGACACCAGTGTGGTATAGATCAAAGCTTGAAAATATTACCCACACACCCACCCCCACTGTTTCTCCCAGCATACTCATGATGGGAGATGCTGGGATTTCTAATCCAAAAAAGCAACTTTTCCAAGTCCTGCTGTAATGCTTTTCATATAGACCAGCACAGACCTCCCTAACATTCAACTATGTTGATGGCAAGTGGACAGAGGAGTTGTTGTTTACTGTCAGGTTGCTGTCAGATTTGGGATGTTGATGATTTAGCTTTGCCTACAGCTTGGCAAAAGCATTATTCCTGCATTTGTTGTTACTGTTGTGCGCCATTAAGTCATTTCCAAATACTTATATTAAATCTGAGGGATGAGGATTTAAAAACAAATAAAAAGCATTAAAGTTCAATTGCTAGTCACAACTAGAATAGACTCTTACAATCAATCAAATTTACATAAAGGTTGATATATCAAGCCCCACTCATTCAGTAAGTCTACTTTGGTTGGGATAAGTAACTGGATTCAAACCAACAACGGAAATAATGTATCTAACCATGTTGCTGAACTGCCACTTCCAGCTTCCCTCACCATTGGTGTATGCTGTCTGGGTCTGATGGAGGGCAAAGTTCCATATCTATAAAGGTGCATGGTGCCTACCTCCAATTTAAGCCTAGGAGTGTAGATATGTTGGACTAAGGTCCAAAACACACTGCAGAAATAATCCAGTTTGAAATTCCTTTAACTACCTTGGCTCAGTGCTGGGGAATTCTGGGAATTGTAGCATAAAAATGGTGTCCCACTTCTTGGAAGAGGAATTGAAGCACCTAGACCAGGCTCTACAGGTGAGTGGTTACTCCAGCTCAGACATCAGAAGAGCTGCCAGACCCAGAAAAACCCAGATGACTGAAGACAAGCAACCACCCAAAGGGAAGGTTTTTTTTTTTTACCATACATCAAAGGAGTCACAGACAGAATAGAGAAAGTGGTGAGGAAACACAACCTCCAAAGGTTTACAAACAGACAAAGAAAAACCAACAAATGCTGTGCTCAGCGAAGGAGAGACTCTCTCACAGCTGCAGGAGTTTGCCGCATACCATGCAGCTGCGGACAAGTCTACATAGGGACCACCAAACGCAGTCTCCAAACACAAATCAAGCAACATGAGAGACACTGCAGACTGGGCCAGCCAGAAAAATCAGCAGTAGCAGAACACATTATAAACCATCCTGGGCATAAAATGCTGTTTGAAAACACTGAAATTCTGGACCATGCCAACAACTATCAGGTCAGAACTATCTAACCTTCTCTGTAACAGAGCTCTGGTACCATAATCAACTACATTTCCCAGGATTTCCTTGCACTGATCCAGGGCAGTTAAAGCAGTCTCAAACTGGGTTTATTTCTGCAGTGTGTTTTGGACTTAAGTTAAATTAAAATTTTGTTAATTAAAAAGGTGATCAAAGCTACAGTTGTTATATGTGCATATGCATGTCCAGTGGGCCCTTGGTTTATGTGTTTTTAATTGTGTTTTTTATTTTAACATGCTCTACACCACCTTGAGCCTTGAGGAGAGGTGGGAAAGAAATAAAAATCATCATCATCATCGTCATCTGATGGGTCATGAGTGGACTGGCCAGCATGTACACTCACTGATAATTTCCTTCTCATCAGACTTGCTTTCAAAGATGTTTTATAGACAAAAAATCCTAAGGTTGATTTTGTTTTTTTTTAAGATTCTTTGTATGTAGTGCAGGGGTGTACAACCTATAATGCAGGGTGTTTTGCACATTCCATTGACCATTTCCTCACAGAATTCCTGTGCCTTTATGAGCTACAGGAATGGCAGATATTCAACAGGCATAGCTCTCCCAGAAATGAAACCTCCACAAAGTTTGAGATCCCACTTCAAATATCCAAAACTACACAGTACAGCTTAGGTTCATTATCATCCACATCATGTTTGTTTGTATGCCACTTTCCTGTAGTAAAGCCATGCTCAAAATAGCTTATAGAAACATCAGAACAATTGTTATATAATGTATAAAGCAGCAATATTTCCAGATAATTGAAAAAATAATTATAAGTCAAGATTTAAATAGTTGTCCAATTAACATCTTACAGAACAAAATACACATGAAGGTTCAGTATTCCTCTAATAATTCACACTAAATTCTTGCAACCCCATGATAGGGTTGCCTTAGGATTTCCATAAGTTGGAAATGACTTGCAGGCATAGAACAACAATACATGTTACTGCAGCTACAAATAAAAAAAAGCTTCTAAAGAAATTGCAAATTTAATAGCTGGAATCAGGAGGGCCTCATTCAGGGTCAAGGAGGCAATGGCACCCTCACCCAGGGTATCACCCAGTGTGGGCAGGTGGGCCTTCTGTGATGGGGCTTCTGGAGGGCAGTGCCAAAAATTCCCCCCCCCACACACACACACCTCATTGCCACAGTGTGTAGAATGGCTTAGCTATGGCAGCACAGGACCCGGAAGGCAGCCACCTCCCCCCACCTTTCAAGTCCCATGTGGCCATGGCCACGCAGGACCTCAAAGACAGCCACCTGCTCCCCCAGGGGTGAACTACTACTGCACTGGGTGACACCCCCCTCTGAGTTGTCACCCAGTTCACTCCACACCATCGCACCCCCCTAGTGATGCTAGTGCTAGGAGGGTTTTTTTAAGGAGTCACAGCTAGACTGTCTCCAAGTGTCTTCTCTAACTACAACCTTTGTTGCTGATGTCAGTCAGGATCCTGTCTGCAAATGGAACCAACTGAAGACAGTTGCTATCTCTTTGGTTTCCTAAATTAAGACAACTACATACAAAGTGGAAATGTTACCTTATGGGACTTCTTAATCTAGGAACCCCATCCAGTAAGGTCATTGGCTCTCCTTCAAATGTATTGAATGGTTGCAGTATTTGTTACTGTTGTGGCCAGAAGTGGAGGTTAAAATATCCAAATTATATTTCTGTGGTTCCCAAACTGTTTTGTGTTACTTCCTGACATCAGTGGCAACATTTTATTCCTACCTTCTTATGTGTTTCTTTTTAATACAATAAAGTATTATTCTCTTTGCTTCTTTTGTCATTTTTTATGTTTTAAAAAAAGTAATAGAGAGCCCTAGTACATCAGTGAAATAGTACTTTTGCACTATAACATTAAGAATTTAAAAAAAATAATTTCAGGAGAATAAACATTTTTCTTTCAAAGTATAGGAAAACTGAGCAAACTATATCTAGATTTAAAAAAAAACTAAACCTTTGGAACAGCTCTGAAAAGAATGAAATGAGTAGGGAAAGAGATGACAACCACCAGCAAAATCAGCAGAATTCAAGGAAATAGATCACAGGTTTCATGCTTATTTAGACCAATCTGGTGAAGCACAGAGAGAAAGTTAAGAAAGAGAGATCTCAGTAAAAGAGAAAATATGAGTGTCACGCAGGCCAATAGAAGAATGTGTATTCCATTTTATACTCCAATATAGGTAACAGAATAAATAATATGAACCACAACAATTGTGATGGCACCTCTCCCTTTAAAATGTACATATTGGATGACAAACCTTTATGCTGAATAGATTTTGAGTATTCAACAGATTTTGAAGAAAGTGGCAATTTACATGAATGTGTCTTCCTCATAAGGAACATGTATATATTTTGTGTTTCTGTATTTTGTACTCTGATGATTTCTGCAACCAAGTATGAAAGATGATGTGAAAATCTTCTGAAAGGCACAACTTTCTAGAAAACATGGGAAGCTGTAAATATGTCCTTAATTAATTTCAATAATATTCTCCGGACATAAACTGGGTAAGCAGAAGGGTGTTATGAAAAGGGCTTTTAATTTGTGTGATAAATTGATACAGTCCATTACGTTTAATGAGATTCATCAGTATAGTCTTAGAATAATTTTTAAAATCCTATCACAGACTGATATAAACAAATTAAGTAAATGAATAGCAATGATCCCATGTTTCTACACCACTGTTAAAATTCTATTGTTTTACATTTTTGGGTAGAGGTAGAGATTGTTTTAATTCTGTATTTTATACTGATTTTCCCACATATAATTTGTCTTTACAGGGTAGGTCTTCATATATGTGTGTATTAGGAAACAATGTTTTCAGCCACAATAATCATAAAAATTTAGCCCTTCCTTTGAGCAGAGCATCTCAAAAGAATTTGTTGGACACACCTATATTTGTCTGGGTGAATTCCTGCCCAATTTACTGTTCCTACCCAGAACACACACATGCACACCTCTGCCTAAGGGCTTGGTTAACAAGTTAACAAGTCACATTTGAAAGGCACAGCCTATTTTGTCTGCTGTGTGTATCCATGTGTTTTCCAAGTTACCTGTTGACTTATGGCAACCCCATATTAATTTCATAAGGTTTTCTTAGGCAACAGCTGAGCCAAAACAAAACAGGAAATATGGGCCTGTCTGTTTTGTGGGCAGCGCAAGCCTTTGGGCTCCTTAAGGAGTAACCACTACACGGTGGCAGAGGGTTTTGCTGTCTGCAATTCATCTCAGCAGACATTATGGCATAATTGTTATGCCATAATAACTGTCATAGGGAAGCTTATGTTCAAATTAATGTGTTCATCTTTGAGGTGTCACAAGATTCTTTGTAGAGAGGATAGAAAATCTTGGGGAGGGGATTGTAGAATCCCAGAACAATCATGGCCAATGACCAGGCTGGCTGGAGGACTTTGGGAATTGTAGTCCAGAAAATCCCCACCCCCGACTCTGAAAATAGTTGACACCCCTTTATCAACTCCAGGTCACCATCATACACTTTGTTTTTATTTTGGACTCCAATTCCTTTTCCTTCTTTATGACAAAAGTCAAAACACTGGTCAAACATAAGATCCCTGAGTATCAATGCTTAAGAGATGGCATGGTGTAATGGTTTGAGCACAGGATGATGACTCTGGACACTATGGGACTTTGCAGACTGCCAGAAATAGTGCAAATGGAGTCCACTTTAACTGCCCTGGCTCAGTGCTAGGGAATCATGGGAACTGTAGTTTTTTCTGAGATATTGAGCCTTCTCTGTCAGAGAGCTCTGGTGCCACAATAAACTACAGTTCCCATGATTCCCTAGCACTAACCCTAACCCTTAAAGTGGACTCAATTTGCACTATTTCTGGCAGTCTGCAAAGGCCCAATGTCTCTGTGTCATCCAGCTTCTCTCTGCTCATGCTGATTCATAAATTCCTCTCTCAGTGCCACCCATGCTATGAACCCCCAGGTTACAATCACTCTTTCTGCTTGTCTGATCTAGGTAATATTGGTATAAGTATTAATAGACCTTTGCTCATACACTGCCTCCCAAGCTCCTTTTAAAGCCATCTAGCAGCCAGTTTGGCTATCATCACAAATCATGTGGGGGAAAGAGGCAAAGTACAGTTTAGTAGCACCAGCCGTGCCTCTTGTAAATAGATAGATCTCTCTTTTTCTCCCATTCTCCTTAACATAAGTGCTTTTAGACTTTAAAGATGACTTTAAAAGGAACTTGGAAGATAGTGTCTGAGGAAAGGTCTATCAAAAGGTATACCAATATGACCTAGCTCAGACAAGTACCATCTGCTTAGCTAGGTTGTTAATAGCCATTCCCCTTAACAAAAGGCAGCTGATAGTAAAACTCTCTGAATTTCAATTAAGCTTTCATTACCACCATCACCCCAGGCACCCATTTGTCCCCAAATAGTCCTTCACCCTTCTGAGGTAGACCTAGTTTATGTGTCATGGCAAACCTCCTGTGAACAAATCTTGCCAAGAAAACCCCATGATAGGTTTGTCTTGGGGTCGCCATAAGTTGGAAATGACTTGAAGGCACACAGCAGCAGCAGCAGCAACAACAACAACAACAACAACAACAACAGCAAACCATCTCCTTAGCTTTCACTTGTGAAGCATTGAAACAGTGTAAACCTATACATATCTACTCAAAGAGACTACTGTACTACTGTACACATCTCAGAACTCAGCATTCTGTCTTACTTACAAAGGAATGAAGCATAACTATTCCCTGATCAAATTTCAGGCAGCCCATGATTCTGATAGTTCTACACATTCTTCCAGAGAATGAGGCAGGTGAGCCAGTATGACTAAGGGTGATGTTCACAGATCATCATTTCTATTGGCATATCTTGGTCTCTTAGAATATGCAACAGACACACGAATTGAAGATTGGAGTCAAGTGATTATTTCTATCAGCTCAATCCCACAACATGATGTCTAAGGCCTAATGTATCTTGGACAGTTGCTTTTATGTAGATATAAAGTTGAGAAAGAGACTTAAAAGATCAACAGTTTGAGAGCATGATCCAGTCTTTCAGATGCTGCCACTACGGCCTATAATTTGACCTACCGTTTTTTCCAGACCCAGATTGAATTTTCCTATGGCTGAATTATCCTTCATAATGAATATGATCCTTACCCTTGCTGTAAGGTATAGGAGAAGAAAATGTTTAAAGCACACCAAAATTTAGAAGAGTAATGAGCTGAACCTTCAATGAGGTAGGCAACCTGGTGTCTGAAACATCTGGACTTCAACTCCCATAATCACTGGCCATTGCCTGAGCATGCTGGGGATTATTGAAACTGTCATTCCAAAGTTCTAGATGAATTTGTTATCCAACAGTTCCTACTCCACTGGAATTTATTTTCATCCTGAGACAAGTCATTAACCTTGTACAGGGCATGTCAACACCACTTTCAGTGGCTAAGCAGTCTCACGGTTTCACAGCAAATGTGAAAAGTGAAGATCCAGCATGACACTAATCACTGAATAACCAATGAAAACTGAAATCCTTGTCTATTACCACTGCCCTTTTTTCCTCCTCTTACATTTCTGCTTTTCAGCAATGCTGAAGCAAGTATTCCAAGATTCTTATACCAGTTTTAGTGCTTATTTGCTTCCCATGAACAGGAAACCTTCCTTCAGACTCCCTCCCATCTGCAACTTTTCAACAGCACCACAACCAAAAATGGCTTTAAAAAAATAAAGCAGAGTTTGCATTTCAAGCAGTTCTTTTCCCTGCCCCAAAATGACTTTTTGTTCAGATTTTTCCATTTCAGTTAGGATGAGAAAAGTTGATCTCAAGGATTTGCAAACCCTCCCTGGAAAGAGTGCCCGTGACAGTGAAAGAAGCAGCATGTTGCATGCAAGTTGCCAGGCTCACAGAGATGACTAAGCAGGAAACACATGACATTTAAAGGCTTCTAGTGAGGTTTGTTTACTTCACAAGTAACAGTGTAATTGCAAAAGAGATCAACAGCTGGCATCTATCATATATCTGAATCTTAATGCCAAGGATATGGAGAGACCCTCTTGAGACTGAAAATTACAGCAAACAGGGTCCCAGTGTCCTTCTAGTGGCAGCATTAACTTGTACTTTGAAATGCTTATCTTCCACTTCAACAGATTATCGTCTTTTCATTTCCCTCTCTCGCTGAGTGCAATGATTCAAAACACTTTGGATAAGGCTGCCCAACTATATGGCCAACATTTTAAAAAACAAACAGCTATATTACTAATTAACAAACAGGTAAACCATGTGGCTTTTGGAGCAGTCCACAGAAGCCCTACCACATAAATGTCACACACAATGTGGGACAGCCAGCTCTGTAACAGAAATGTGTGGTGCAGAGTATGCATCCATACTACAGTACACATTTTTCATTACTGTGAAAATATATTACCAACTTAATATATTGCTTTACCTCACCCACCTTATATTATGTGTGTTGGACCTTAACTGGATCTCCAGTTGGCACTAGCATATGATGTGACAGAAATTGGAATCCAAATGAGTTCAAGTGCAAATGGAGGAGAAGGAAGTTACCTACAGCTTTGTCATCAATGAGATTTCTATAGCATGAATATTGTTTAAATAATATTATTGTGTGCCTTCAAGTCATTTATGATTTATGGCAACCCTAAGATGAACCTATCACAGGGTTTTCTCAGGCTGAAAGTATGTGACTCACCCAAGGTCACCGAGTGGGTTTCCATGGCTGAGTAGGGCATCGAACCATGATCTCCTGTTGTAGTCTCCTTTTTTTGGAGGTCTTTAAACAGAGGTTGGATAGCCATCTCTCGAGGGTGCTTTGACTGTGAGTTCCTGCATGGCAGGAGGTTGGAGTGGATGGTCCTTCTGGTCTCTTCCAACTTTATGGTTTTATGATTCTATGACCATTAAAATCTCTACACTATGTTGGCTCCGAAACCACTTATACTAATCCACAAAGATGAAGAACAATCCTAAATAAATGATGCTCACTGAAATCAAATGCTTGCCATATCTTGACTTGAAACTTTACTGTGCTTCAGTTTTCCTAGGAGATCAATATAAGAGAAAACAGGGGAAACTAGCAAGCAAAGAAATTTGTATATATGAGGTTTCATTTCAGTATACTATTTTCCTGCTGGGGATTGTGCTTTGTTCTGTGCTGTGTTAAATGTGTGCAAGCTTGTTTTTGCCTGAAATTCTTCTCAGATTTTATTCTTTTCTCAAATTCACATCCATATGTTTACTGAATGCTAAGAGAAGAAACGAGGGAGCTTATCGCAATTTAAATAATACGGCTTACCTGATCTGGCTTAAAATTTAAATCAGGCAGCATCCTGATATTATTACAAGGATTTTGCCACTGAATTTGCCACCCGAATGCAGCCTGGGTCCATCCCCACTCCCAGGGGTGCTCAGCATGGCTCTTTTCGAAGCTGGGAGTTTTCCAACTTGAGAAAATGGCTGCCAGAGCAGCCCTGGGAGCAGGGATGCTACCCAATTTAAATTTTAAGTCAGTCAGGTAAGCCATATTATTTAACTTTGCGATAAGCTCTGCTGGGAGGGTGCTTGACTGCTACATATTTAGCAAAAGCTATAAAGGGGCTCTGTTGACATACAGGTGCATGGATTGTATGTCAATATGTCTCTTTGTGTGAGTGTGATTCATGGCACAATCAAAGTTCCTGATGGCACTAGTAGTTTTACGTACAGTGGACCCTTGAATCTGCTGGGATTTGGTTCCAGGACATGCCCCCCATGGATACCAAAATCGGTGGATACTGAAGTCTCATTAAATACAATGGCATAGTTTAAAAAACGGCCCTTTATATAAAATGGCAAAATCAAGATTTGCTTTCTGGAATTTATACATTTAAAAAAATATTCTCAATCATGTGGATGACTGAATCCGCAAATAACAATTCTGTGGATATGAGGGCCAGCTGTACATAGAGCTAATGCTCAGCTTCAGATGAAAGCAAGCAGCAGAAGCTCTCATGGAACAGAGCAATACCTATTCATCCCCTCCCAGTGGGCTTTCTGGTAAAGGCCATTTTCTTCCCATAAAGACAATATGACAGTCTCAACTATAGCAATATTTGAGCCTTTGCCACTTTTGCTTCCTGTATAAAGTTCAGAATTATGTTGTTGTTCAAGTAATTTCTCACTTAGAGTAACCATATCACAGGGTTTTCTTGGCAAGATTTACAGAAATATTTAGATGCAACAAAACTGCATGAATACCCTTCCATACCTTCTGAACTGAGGACAACAACCACAACATCTTGACAAAATACAGGCCTATGACTAACATTGTCATTTGTTTTTCTTTCTCATGTATGAGTTTTAACACCTTTGCAGATGATGAAGCCAGCAGAGCTTTGAAAGCTTTCATCATATACAGTTGGCCCTCCACATTTGTGGCTTTGACTTTTGTAGATTTGATTATTTGCAGTTTTGATTAATATGTTATCTCTAGGAATTTCTAGATCTTCCAGGGCAATTTGGCTGAAAGTTGACCACAGAGTTTCTCTGGAGGACCTAGAAGTTTCTATAGAAAACACTTCTGTAGGCATTTGTAGATCCTCCAGCAAGATTCTATGAACAGCTTCTGGCACATGTTGAACACAGAGTTGCACTAAAGGACCTGGAGATTCCTAGAGTGGTGTTCTCTCAGGTAAAAAGAATAGTGCTCTTTTTATTTGCAGTTTTCCCACATTCATGGGGGTCCTGGGCCACTAACCCCAGCAAATGTGGAGGGACCACTGTATAATGTATATTTTGGTTGGCCCAATAAAGCTATCACTGTTTTGTGGATTTTGGATGATATTGTACTTTTATACAGTGTGCATTTACACCAATGCTGGATGAACCTTGGCTCAACAGATGTCTAAAATGATGTCTTCTATAATCCCTTCATGTTGGTCATGCTGGCATTGGCTTCTGGGGATTGAATGTTAAACATCTGGAGGGCCAGAGATTCCTCACTTCTACATATTGCTACAAATATTTGCTTTAAACATTTATTCTCTACTAACATTTAGTCCTTTTCTATTTAGCTGTAATTTAAACCCACTGCTTTTCATCTTGCCACTGTGTGAGGTGAGCAATTTTAACCCCTTTCTTCTGTTTCTTTTTCACACTGCTTTGATGGGCTTCATTAACCATTCATTGAACTGAATAACTGGTAAAGATCCACCATTGGCTTGCCACCAAATCTCTCTCTCTATCTTCCCGTATTCCTGTAATTTTTTAACCCTCCTGTGTGGTGCTTGACAGTGCAAGATGTCAGAAGATGGATGCCAAATAGTTTCTGCTTGCTTGTGAATTGGTTAAATGACAAATCATCTCCCTCTCCTGAAACATTTAATGTAAGATACAAAAAATGCCATCACCCAGGGCTCATAGCACAAAGTCTTAATCTCCATTTTCCCAGTCAGCAAACCCTAAGAGCTCCCCTAGCTAAGCTTCTTACAGACTGTCCAATCCTCATCAAAAGATTATCATGTATTATTTTTTCAAAAAATACTTATATTGCATTTCTTCTTTCTGATAAAGTTTTTAGAGCCTGAATGATTTTAGAGTGGCAATTTGTAAAGGAGATTATTCTGGCAAAGTGGATCTGAGCAAATCGTCTCTAATTATTTCAGTAAATGAACTTTACGAGAAATTCAGTAATCAAGAAATGTTGTGAAAGAAAAGAGCTCCAAGGGGTGGCGTTCTTTAGACACACAATCTGTAATCAAGCTATTAAGGCACATGATACCTTGCGAATAATATTGCCACCTCAGTCTTTATATCCCTCTTTTTTGTTGTAAAATGTAGATAGATCGGTCAAAGTAAAAAAAGGAGGGGGGTGAGGAATGTAATGGAGAGCAGTGGAAAAGGCACTATTTACATATTGGTATAGCTTTTTCCTTATATAGGAACCATATTTTGTTTTGTGAGAGTTCAAATTCTCCTTCTGCATTTCTCTCTCTCTCTCTCTCTCAGAGTTGATGTTTGCAGAATTTTCAAATATACACTCATGCAGCTCTTCTGGATAAAGTACCCATATTATTAAGCAGAATAATATTAAGCATATTATTAAGCAGTATCCATATTATAAATCAGACACTTTAGAACACCGAAATTAAAAGAATAATGCACTTTTTCGTACAACGTACACTATGCTGAGGTCACAGCTTATTTCCTCTTCAAACATTATCTACCTAGGATAAATCTCAACCTGGCAAAGTACTCAGATATGCACACCGACTCTTTCCTCATTCTCTCACCAATTGGCAACTCTCTGACAAGCCGGCTATCTTGTTCTTTTTTAAAAAATATATTTTTATTATATTTGTGTTGTTGTTGTTGTTGTTGTTGTTGTTGTTGTTGTTGTGTGCCTTCAAGTCATTTTCAACTTATGGAAACCCTAAGACAAATCTATCATGGGGTTTTCTTGGCATAATTTTTTCAGATGGGGCTTGCCTTTTGCCTTCCCCTAAGGAGGCAAAGGAAAGACTGTGACTTGCCCAAGGCCATCCAGTGGGTTTACATGGCCAAGCAGGGATTCAAACCTTGGTCTCCAGACTCCTAGTCAAATGCCCAAACCACTACACCATGCTGGCTCACCATCTTTATAACACAATATTTGTATGCCGGCATTATTCCAAGGGGATCAAATGGTCTTTTTCCATCTCTACCATTCCTACAGCTATCCTGTGAGGAAGATGAAGCTTACAGATACTGACTGGCCAATATGTAGAGAGATCTTGTAGCACCTTTGAGATTAACTGAAAGAAAGAAGTTGGCAGCATGAGCTTTTGCAGACTAAAGTCTACTTCCTCAGATGCATTTCTCAGATGCAAAATAGTTGACAGACCTTTAAAGTTAATTTTGAGCTTAAAAATACAACTTTTTTCCTCAGACAAGTGCATGAGAATACAGGAACTGCTTCAGAGAAGGTTAATACTGACAAATAGAAAATGGGCAGATACAGTGCTTCTTGTGATAGATGTATTTCATGCTGTAGTGAATCTAGAGTTTAATAATATGTGTGCTATTTTTCTGTGAAAGAGACTATCAAATATGTCTCCTGCTCATTAAGACATAAACAAGTTTTTTGTGACCAGTACCCTATTAGCAACATTCATAAGTGTAATTCCAGGTTTGAATACATATTTTTCTTGTGCTTGTTGCAGGGGTTAGTATTCCCTCCTCCTGCCTTGAAAAAAGCAGAGGTGGTGATGCCACTCCCAGAACTGCAATAACTACCCTCAATAGCCATTTTATTGCTGCTGCTGGAGAATGGAGGGGATCAGAGGAATATCTAGCTATTCTTCTATAGCCAGAGGCAGACCAAGGATATCTTCCACCAAGATCCAACAATTCCTCTGGAAATGATCTCATTGGTCTGCTTCTGGCTATAGGAACATAGCTAGGTATATCTCTAATCTCCTCTACTTTCCAGCAGCAATAATATCACAGTGGTACAGTGAGTCCCTATTGGTACTGAAAGGGAAGGTATAATGGAATTCTGATGCAAAACTCTTTTGGTGAGCTCAACTGTGTAGAAGCTCAGGTAACCATGAAACTAACACATATATAATTGATACATAGAGATAGTGGTTGTTATTGTGTGCTTTCAAGTCACTTCTGACTTATAACAACTGACCCTAAGGCAAACTTGTCACAGGGTTTCTTGGTAATATTTGTTTAGAGAGAGTTTGCTATTGCTTCACTCTGAGGCTGAGAGAGTGTAACTTGCACAGGATTACCCAATGGGTTCCCATGGCTGAGTGGTCTCCAGAGTCATAGTTCAGCACTCAAACCATTACACCATGCTGACTCTCCACAGAGATAGATACAACAACAAAGCACGATACACACATACACATAGGTTTCAGTATTTGAAGGGGTGTCACATTAAGGATGGAGCAAACTTGTTTTCTGCTGCTCCAGAGACTAGAACACAGAACAATGGATGCAAGCTACAGGAAAAGAGATTCCACTTCAACATTAGGAGGAACTTCTTGACAGTAAGAGCTGTTTGACAGTGGTCTTTAAACAGAGGCTGGATGGCCATCTGTTGGGGGTGCTTTGATTGTGAGTTCCTGCATGGCAGGGGATTAGACCGGATGGCCCTTGTGGTCTCTTCCAACTCTTTGATTCTGAGTACACTGAATACATTATGTTCCAATCAATCCAAAACCTAATCTTAAAAAACTGGGACCAAAGCAGCAAGGGACATAATAACATGATAAAATAATACTGAGATCAATAGAAACACTTACTAAAATAAACAGCCAATATAGAGTAAGGCAAGATAGGAAAAGGTTATGATTAGGAAAGTTTAGTACTTGTTGAAGGAAGCAAGGAGAAACATAAAAGTAGTTTGTTGTTGTTAACTGCCCTCAGGTTGACTTCAACTCATGGCGACCCTGTGGGTGAGAGATCTCCAAGAATCCCTGTCCTCCACTGCTCTGCTTAGGTTCTGCATAGTCATGCCCGTGACCTCCCTAATTGAGTCCAGCCACCTGGCATGTGGTCTTCCTCTCTTTCTGCTGCCCTCCACCTTTCCTAGCATTATTGTTTTTCCAATGAGTCATGCCTTCTCATGATGTGACCAAGGGATGACGACCTCAGTTTAATCATCTGAGCTACTAGTGGTATTTCAAGCCTGATCTATTAAAGGACTCATTTGTTCTTTTTGGCTGCCTAGCCAAGCTCTATTAAATCTCTATCAAAAATGTTCTTCCTGCTAATGCAGAACTAGCAAGACTTCACTTGCAAATAATTAAATCTGATTGAAATCCAGGACTGGTCTGGATGTGAAATCATTGGAAAAACAATAATGCTAGGAAAGGTGGAGGGCAGCAGAAAGAGAGGAAGACCACATGCCAGGTGGCTGGACTCAATTAGGGAGGTCACGGACATAAGTCTGCAGAACCTCAGCTGTCTCCAAAATACAATGATTGGATAGTGCTGCTGAGATCCTTGTCCCACATTGGTAGCTAGAGTTATCAGTGAGCCGAGTTCAGCTCACCCAATGTTCTTTAATCCTCCAGATTGCCAAATTTGTCTGAATTGTATTGGACTGATTTCAGAACAGGAAATGGTCTAATCAATAATAATAATAATAATAATAATATCTGATTGAAATCCAGGACTGGTCTGGATCAAATGCACAGCTCTAATTTGATCCCAGGTCTTCCTGCTCCTAGTCCAATATTCTTACTACTTGCCCTCTGGGATTGGATCACGGTGGTCAGAAAGCCAGTTCCTTGAGAGTTGTCTCTGATCCATAAACACTACTTATGAAAAAATGGGCCTCATCCCCATGTTAAATATGTAACTTCTATGAGTTATTTTTGTGTCATTTAAAAAAAAAGGTTTAAGCATAGTTTCAGACACCTAATGTTCTTAAACTATTCAGGATGCAGTTTTCTAGCCACCTGTCTGAGGTTGCAGAGTTAATGCAGTTTGACACCACTTTAACTGTTGTGGCTCAATGCTATGAAATTCTGGTATTTGTAGTTTTGTGAGATATTTAGCCTTGGCTCTGGTGCCACAACAAACTTCAAATTCCAGGACTCCATAGGATGGAGCCATGACAGTTAGCAAAGCAAAGCAGCAAAGCAGCTTATGTATATACTGCTTCATATCATGCTATGGGATGTCTAAGCGGTTTACAACTGTGAGCTGATTGCCCCCCAACAAGCTGGGTACTCATTTTAGCGACCTAAAGCAGTGTCAAACTTCTGCAGTGTGGCAGCAGCCTGAGAATAAGCCACAATGAACTCAGGTTCTTAGGGTGGCTGCTTATGTATCATCAAAAAAGAAAGAAGGAAGGAAAGAAAGAAAGAAAGAATCACAAAGGAAAAAGAAAAGGTCAAGGAGGACAGAAGAAGGTATTAATTTGTGTACACACACACACAAGAGTATTCTAAATCAATACAGTAATACTATAATTTAAATAGAACAATGGTGGGAAAGTCTGTAACACAGTGGCCCCATGCCTACTTATTCTGTTGTCCTTTACAACCACTGCTCTCCTTCCTTCTTCTGGGTCTTTAAACTGGACAGCCCTTAAAACAGAAGACAGCCTTTAAAACTGGAGAGACCTTCAAACAGGGGCCTTCTTCAGAAAGCCCTTCTACAGACAGAGCATGTGGCCATACATGGGACTGCACTGTCTGTAACCTTCTGTTTCACTTAGTGGAGCATGGAGGACACCCACATAGTATGCAGCCTCATTAAAGGCACAGATCATGCCATATGGCATGTAAATTAAGAGTATTGCTGGAAATGTTTGGGTTTTTAACAGTGAAAAGAAGGAGGGGAAATGACATTTTTTTTTCAGAGAACATTCTGTGATATTACCATAATATCTAATATTTTTAAATACTAACCTTTAGTGAGCTTTGAAAGCTTGCATTATATGTTTAGTGCATTTTGTCTGGCTGATAAAGGAATTACTCTTTCGTGAACTGTGGATTTTGTTTCCTTTTGCTGTATGGCCAGCATGGCTATCCCTGAATATGTTTCCTGGATTTGAAGATACCAGATTTAGCCACAACAGGAGAATCCTAAACAAGAAAGAAGTAAGGACTGGGACTTAACTCTGAGTTTTTTACCTCCGACAAAAGTAAAACGTCTTTTGGACTATAATTGGTTGAGTTTTAATTGTACAGCACCTAAAGTTTTTCCAGCTGTATCTATACAGATACTTGTTGAGAAATTCAATGTTCTCTGCCCATGTAAGAGGCCTGTGACTTCACAAGAGACAGACACAAGAGACAGAAACCAAGAGGAGTTACTTTACTGCTACGAACGGGGTTTAAATTTTACTGTCCTTTGCCTTGGTTCCCACATGACTAAGGGCCTCGGCAGACGACTAAAAGAGTCGTCTTCCGGGCAGGGAAGAGGAGGGGCAGCCGCACGAGCAGCGCCCCTTCCTCTCCCCGAGGTCGCCCCCAGAAGCGCCGGCCGTCCGCATGGCCGGCGCACCGGGGATGACCTCACGGCACAGCGTCCACATGCGCTGCGCCGTTTGAGCCAGGGAAAGTGCGCCCGCCGCTTTTAGGGCGCACTTTCCCTTACATCTAAAAGGAGCGCCAATTTGGTGCTCCTTTTAGATGCGCCGCAGGAGCGCCGCGGTCCGGAGGCTGAACTCCGGCGGCGCTCCGACCCGCGGCGTCTCCGGGGCCTCCGTCTGCTGAGGCCCTAAGAAAATTGTGGCCTCAGCCTACATTGAGATCCCTCCAAATCAATTGAACTACAGCAAAGACAACTAAGCTTATCGCACTGTGTTCTCGTAAAGTAATGGGTACGTAATGTGAGTGGAACGGAACATATTTTATTGCACGGATGATCCTTATTGAGTTCCCATTCCGTGCTTTGACAGTCCCTAGCCCGTTCCAGCAGGAGAACTGTAAAAATGCATCCTCACCAAGCTAGAACACTTACAGACCATTCCAGATGATGGGTGCGCAATAATCCTACCCGGTTTCCATCCATCCTCATGTTCTGATTGACCATCTCCTCCCCTCCCCTCCTAGAACATCCACAAACTCAACTCTTCTTCTGGTATTAACACAAGGAAGGTGCCACAGGCAATTTAAAAAAATATTTTTTTATTTTTGTAGATTGAATTGTGTCATGTTTACAAGAAAAAACAATGAATCCCCACTACCTAAACCTCTCAATAGCATTCTTTCCAATGCAGACATAGGGGTTTTCACAAGAGTGAGCATGTGCCAATGAAGGACGGCTGAGGACTGCTTTAGCGCTGGTACCGGTACAATAGTAAATGCAGAGTGATAATATGTGTTCTCATAATATTACTATTGTATTATCAATAGTCTAATGCAGTAACACCCGTTCTCATATCGTTATTTTCCAGGGACTCAATAGGAACGTTACAGGTACTGGTGCGATAAGCTTAAACACCTATACTCTAACTCTGCCACTTTTTTTCTTTCTCCTGACATATTTTGCCTGATGAAGATGCCAGTGGAACTTTGGACACTTGCATTATGTGTTTTGTGCATTTTGGCTTGCCAATAAAAGTTACGAGTACTCCTTTGTGTATTTTGTATTTTGTTTTATTTTGTAGTATGGCCAGTAGGGCTACCCCTGGATGTGTGTGTGTGTTATATAAAATTGTGAAATATTCAGAGTCCTCTCCTTTAAAAGCACTTGGAGGCTAAGTCATCCTTTTGCCCACTCAGACTAAGGGCTGGTGCAGCTCTGTGCCGCCCCTGGGAGCACCTGATTGGGGCCTCCTTTTTGCCACTCCAAAAAGTGGAAAATCCTCCTTTTTGCCACTCCAAAAAGAGATAGAAAATGCCACTCCTTTTGGCAGCAGCAAAAAGCTGCCCTTAGAGCCACTGCTCTTTGGTTCCCCTTTGGCGCAGCGTGTGTGCACACTGTGCCAACGGGGTGCTCTGATGCTGCATGTCATGCAGTCAAGAGTGGCCGGTGTGTGGTTGCCCCACCTCAACTCCACCCCCAGGCCAGCCCTTTAGGCCGGTCTGCATCGACCCAAAGAAGCTTATTGCTTCTGGCAGCCATTTTCTCAAGCTGGAAAACTCCCAACTTCGAAAAAAGCTGCATTGAGCGCTCCTGGGAGTGGGGATGGACCTAGGATGGACCTGGGTGGCGATTTTGGTAGCTAAATCCTTGTGATAGGCTAAGGCGATTTAATTAAGTGTGCAATAGCTCCTAAGTGCAATAATTTTAACAACCTTCCCATGAAAGGTTTGCCAATTAAAGCTGGCAAGCTCAACACCTTTGAAAATAAAAGACTGCTTCCTTTTAGGGGAGGCAGTAACATTGTTGCTGCTATATGCTTCCAAGTCAACTCAACTTATGGTTACCCTATCCTCCTTCCCCGTGTTGCTCTTGCTGTTCCTGTGTGCATAGGTGTCCTGCAGATTGCTCACTTCTGAAGTAAGAATGAGGCACCCAGTGACTATCACATGGCTGACAGCTTCATTCTGACTTCAGAGTACGTGACCAATGTCAGCAGCAGGACACCTGTGCAGACAGCTGCTGCGGTGAAGGAATGGAGGGCTCTGGACCTTCCTGGAAGGCCCAAACTAACAGATAAGTTTTTAAAAACCATTTAAAGGCTGTTATACCCTGGTTCTGGTGTAGAACATACTGGATGTTGTCCAGACTGCCCACACCAAAACTGGATTTTTGGATATGTGACATCTGAATAGGATGACACCAGACTGAGGAGGGGAAACAGGCCCTTTGGCCTATGCAGACAGAACCTCAGAATGAGAGAATGGGATTTTCCCAAGGTTACCTAGTGGGTTTCCATGGCGGAGCAGTAACTTACAGTGATTATATTTATTACTAGAGCTGCCCATTCATTTTTGACATTGTTTTCCCACATCTACTGAAGAGTAATGTGAAAACACAAAATTGCACATTGTAAAGCATTGTGAGAATATCCACAAATTGCCCTGATCAAGCCAAAGATTTATCTCTATGTGTCAGGTTATATGAAATTTAGGGTGGGTCTATACTGGCCTTAATACTCTGGGCTGCTCCTCAGAATATTCTAGCCCCAAAGCTGCCCTGAATTTTCCCCCATTGCTAGGGTAGTCTGCAGAGATGCTGGGCAGCTGTCTACACAGTGTTCTGCTGTGCCACCCAGCACTGCTACTGGAGTATGGGTCACTCCAACGCTGAAAACAAGGTGCCCAACATCAATCACATGGCGACTGCCTCATTGTGACCTCAGCAGGAGTGACCCACACCAGGACATTCGGTGACATGGAAAGACACGATATAAACAGCTGCCTGGCATCACTCTGGAATGCTTTGGATTTTCTAGAAGAATGTTATGATTTTTAAAAAAATTAGTGTAATGCATAGATGGTTCCGAATGGAACTGCCCTTCCCACATGTAGAGAATCAGCAGTTGAATCAGGCCTTTAGCTCTGAGTTGTGAAGACAGGGCAAAGTGAGGGGGAAGGGGAGCTGGTTCATTCAGCCTTGTCTCTCTACCTCACACAGTTCTTTCTGACTTCCTCTCCCATTCCAACAGATCTCCCTTTCAGCTTCCAACAATTTTTTCAGCAACATAATGCAGCCTTTGCAAATAATGAAAAAGACTATTTTGTCTTAGTGCTATATTTGCTCTAGTAATGATGCAGCAGCTGAAGTACAAAATCATGTTCTTATGCATTGTATAAGGAAGAGACCAAATTGCATTGCTTTCTGCTGGTGGGGGCAGCTATTTGGTAGATGGAAAAGATATGTGTTGACATTTTAAATAATGTAAGTGAACAGCCCACCCATTGTATAATAGTAGCATGGTCTTGAAGAGAGGAGGAGTAAACTTGTTGGTGTCTAGCACTAACACACACAGTGCTGTTAAATGTAACATAGCTTCAATAGACTTGATGTAACCTGCTGGATCAGTTGGGTTCCACTGAGTCTTTTTGGAAAGAAGATTGGATTGTTTTAAATCACAGAACTTTTCTGTGCTACTGAGCCTTTCGTCTAGATATATAGGGGGGGTTGCAGGCTGCCAGAAATAGTGCAAATTGAGCCCACTTTTAGGGTTAGGGTTAGTGCTAGGGAATCATGGGAATTTTTTTTTTTCTGAGACATTGAGCCTTCTCTGTCAGAGAGCTCTGGTGCCACAATAAAATACAGTTCCCATGATTCCCTAACCCTAAAAGTGGACTCAATTTTCACTATTTCTGGCAATCTGCAACCCCCCATAGTCATCTTTTGGATGGTAGTGAAGAGCTCAGCATACTATCTGTAAGACCAGAATAGGAAGTTATTCTGGCAGACTTAATGGCACACTACTTCTATTCAGTGGATGTAACTGAGTTGATTGAAGAGAATTCAGATTGCTTCAGAGTAATATATTTCAAAAGAATTTTTTTCATCCATCAATATCAAGCAGTAATTTAAATATGTTAGCCTGCAGCAATGTGCAGTTCCATCTCTAAAACTGGATGGGTTATTAATTTTTTCTTGAATAAAACCCACAGTATGTACATGTTATTTGCTGGCCAGTTTCAAGAAGAATGTGAAACCCATATCTCTCACTTAGAAGGATAGAAATGTTACCCCATTTTGTATCTGACCTGTCACCTGTAGTTTGATTGTGAATCTGTGTTTTCAGTCTCTAACCTTATCATCTGACCTTGATGACATTTTGGTCATTCAGAATGGCTTAGACATGGGAAGGGAAGAATATTACCTGTTTAAAGAATATACCTCATACTGCTGAGGGGGGGGGCACAATAATTTTATTAAATCATTTTTATTTAATCTTTTTTGTATTTACACAAACATAAGTGTGCCTAAGTTATCCACTGCAAGTAACTATAGTGGATATTGCAAAGAACCTACAGAATTACTCAATCACCATTGATTTAGACTACACAAGGCTAGTTTCACTCTAGCAATTCATTTAGAGAACAGAAATATTCTAATTTGTTGCCTCTAAAGATAACCTCTAGTGCTTGCCTCAATATCCCAGACTGCAAACTATTCATAAACATTTAGAAGATATTAAAGAAAGGGAAACATAAGGAAGGAAGGTTGTTGTCTCTGGCTGGCAATTATGGAAGATCCCTTTTACAAAACCACGAAATATGCTTTTTTCACCATAAGTCCTATACATTTCTTCCCTTAATATGTTATTGTTTTCCAGCTTTTAGGGCTTCCTTGTCAGTCCTTAGCATGTTTTCCATAGTTTTCAGTAGGGCTTATTCTTGATTAGCTGTATTTCAGCCACTCAGTTTAGTGGGACAAGATGCCAAGTAAGTATATATAGGGTTAGACTGCAAGGCTGTGATCCTATGCACATTTTCTTCCAAGTCAATTCCATTGAACTGGGAGTGGGAAAGCATATCCCATTAGTGGCCTGCAACCACTGGTGGCCCTCTTCATTACCCAAAAGCATCTGATCACCATACTTTGGTACATTTTAGAGTGATTTGGATGCAACTGGTGTGTGTGTGTGTGTGCACGCTAAATATGCGGACATGATAAAACACACTCTCGCGCCACCAAGTATGCACATTACATATTTCAAGTTGGTGACCCAACTTGAAAAGAGTTTCCACCTAAACATTAGGAGGAACTTCCTGACAGTAAGAGCTGTTAGACAGTGGATCACACTCCCTCAGAGTGTGGTGGAGTCTCCTTCTTTGGAGGTCTTTAAGCAGAGGCTGGATGGCCATCTGTCAGGGGTGCTTTGATTGTGAGTTCCTGCATGACACGGGGGTTAGACTGGATGGCCCTTGTGGTCTCTTCCAGCTCTACAATTCTATAATTCTATGACCCTATCATGTTGTTTTCTTAGCAACATTTGTTCAGGGGGCATTACCTCTGCTTTCCTCTTGGGTTGAAAGACTATGACTTGCCCAGGGACACCCAATGAGTTCCTATGGCTGAGTGGGGTTTCAAACCCTGGTCTCCCAGAGTTCTAGTCCAACACTCAACCCTTCCTAACTTTCAGAAGACCTTCCTGCAAGTGCTGAAACAAAATGCTATAAATATTCATCGGTTATTCTACAAATAAAATCAAATATTTTTAAATATTAAATAATGTTTAGTAAGATTTCCTGTCAACATCTTTGCCAGAGCTGCTTAATTTACCCATATCCATGCATTGATAAAGGTAGAAAAGAAAATGCAAAAGGTATGATCTAGCTGAAGTTAAAGCGTCTTCTCTACCAAATCAGCAGAACTTAGAATGCTGATGTCCAGGGGAAGAAATTTAGTTGGCAATTTTATGACATTAAATATAGATTGATGAAACTAATAAGCACATTTAATGCACATACATGCTATCAATATCATGTTGGAAAAAGCTTTAGTTGGTAAATCAAAATTCCAACAATACTCTCAATTTGCTTCTTTATAAATTTATTATTTCTGTCTCCAGTTATCTTAAAACCAAGGACCATATAATTGATTTAAAAAATGAATAAAGAACACTATTATTAAATCTCTCTTTGTCCAACAACTGACTAAAATCTGCAAAAGCACAGATGTGTTGATCATATGGTTTTCCACCTATATTCTCTTTACATACAACAGTTGTACTGGACTTTTAAAAGCAGTATGTTCTGCCAGATAGTATTTCTATGCACTCAATTGCATATGCACCCATGTACCTATATTATCAGTTCATGAAGTGTACTTTAAACATATTTTTATATTCGGTTTAGAGCTACTGTTCATATCCCCCCCCCCCCACTAGACACAGTGTCATATGTTATTCAAAGAAATTATGGTGATACACTGAATTAACTAACCAGTACCTTAATGCTGCAATTTTATATAATGTATACAAGCTTCTTGTTGTTGTTGTGAGCCTTTAAGTCTTTCCAACTTATGGCAACCCGAAGGTGAACATCTCATGGCAAAAATCTTTCTTGGCAATATTTGTTCACAGGGGTTTGCTTTTGCCTTCTGCCACTGAAACCCCAGTGGGTTTCCATGGCTGAGTTGGTCTCCAGATCCAAAGTCCCACAGATCCAAAGTCCAACCCTGGTCTCCAGATCTGAAGTCCAACAGACAGACCTTTAGACCATGCTAGCTACAAGCTTAACTAGCAATAAATCCCAGTGAAGTCAATGTGACTTATACCTAAAGGTGTTTCCTTAGGAGTGGTGCAGCATACATAATGGTAGCAATCTGAAATAATGTGAAGACACATACACCCAGAACATGACTGGAAGTGGTTTCCACTCATGTAATATAAACACCAGTTTTGATTCAACTCATTATTGAAGACACACTGCCTAGATGTTGTTGTTGCTGCTGCTATCATTATCATCATTGTCATCATCATTATCCCATTCATTCCCTCAATCTGGCACTCAAAGCAATGTTGAAACATATTTTGCTAAACTGTGCATAGCTAAAACTTCAAAATCAGGAAATGTAGCTAATATTGTGAAACCTTCCATGGAAACCTGACAAATTCTTTAGTGTTGCTTTTGACTTTGTTGCATCCTACTCTCCCTGGCTAGGAAATAATTTCCTTTCAACCTTTTACATATTAAAATTTAATTTATTTTGGTGTAGAGCAGTATAGTCAAAGGGCTAAATTTGTAAAATGTATTTGGTTCTTTGGGAAGTTTTTATTGCATTTTTGCTGGTACATATAATAAGTTGGGGGTTTTGGTGTTTGTTTGTTTTTTAAATGGACAAGACATCCTGATCTGAAATACTCAGGAAAAGGTGCTAAGGCCAATAAACAATGGGAAATACCTGATAAGCAGAAATCCTAGGTAGATAATTCAATAAAGAGAATAGCAAAGTTCCCCTAAACTTACCTGCTGTGTGACAAACCTGCTATTCAAACACGAAACAAAGACAGCCAAGTCATCTCTCTGTCCTTGAAAACCTATATTTAACAGTGCATCTGCTGACTATAGCTAGGCTGCCATTGTGATTCTCAATCCATGGCAGTCTTTCCCATATGTCTGGCAGCCAGCTGGTTGTCCAGATGGAGTCAGAGCTATGGATGATAGCCAGATGACCATTACTACCTTGGATGATACATTAGAAAGGTCAAAAGGTCTTTGGCTGCCATTTATAGCAAGAGGACTTTATCTGCAGGGGGCCCATTGGTAACTTGCAGTAAAACATGCAAATAATTTACAAACCTATTGTCCATCTTTTTGTGAAACATCTAGAGCTGAACCCTAAAAGATTACATTTGATTTATTTTCTGTCAAAATCATTTGTTCAAATGTTCTATTCATTTCATTGCTGGGTGGTAAATTACTAATAATAGCCCTGATGTCATGTTTTGGAGTGTATTTTTTTTTTCTTTTGAAGATTTTATTGTAGCATTTCTGTTCTTTCCTTCCCACCTTCTTCTTAAATTTAGGATTTAGTCTTTACTTTAAAATTAAAATCTTCAGCCTGGTATAGTTTCTGAGGATATCTGCTGCCTGCCTTTAGAACTAATTTGCATTAAGTTTTTAAAGGAAGTGAAATAGGATCTCTACCACTGTTAAATGGCAAAGGCTAAGTTTAAATCACTCTATATAAAACAGACAAAAATACTTGTATGTTAAGTACATTACATGGACCTGTTGAAATACAGGTTGAGGCTTTCTTATCTGAAATGCTTGGGACTGAAGTGTTTTGGATTTTGGATGTTTTTGCATTTTGGAATACTTCTGTTTGCATATATGTACATAAAGAGATAACCTGGAAATTTAAACACAAAAATCATTTATTTTTCAGCTCTTCTTATCACTCTACTTATTCAAGCTGTATGCAGAAAATATGGTATACAGAGCTGGCTTGTATTCAGAGGCAGGAGGAGTGAAAACAGGGAGGAAGAAACATTAACAACCTAAGATATACATACCACACAATATTACTAGCAGACACTAACAGAGAACTGGAGCAATTACTGAAGAAGGGCAAAGCCTCAACCTGTATTTCAACAGGTCCATGTAAAGTACTTAACATAAAAGTATTTTTGTCTGTTTTATATAGAGGAAAGTGCCAAGGTAGGCTTAATGTTGAACATTAAGAAAACAAAAATAATGACCATGGACTTTCTACAATAATTCATCCTAAATCATGAGGAAATTGAAATAGTCAAGTAAATCTCATATAGTGGATCAAATATGGATCAAAATGGGAGACTACAGTCTAGAAATTTGAAAAAGAAGAAAAGGAATAGGAAGGGCAGCTAGGAACTAGACAGGATCTTAAAGTGTAAAGATATAACTTTGAACACCAAAGTAAGGATTGTTCAAGCTATTGTTTTTCCCATCACCATGTAAGAATGTGAGAGCAGGGCAGTGAAGAAAGTCGATAGAAAGAAAATAAACTCATTTGAGATTTGGTGCTGGAGAAGAGTGCTGAGAATACCATGGGCAGCCAAAAAGACAAACAAATGGATTATAGAACAGATTAAGCCCAAACTCTCCCTGGAAACCAGGATGACTAAACTGAGGTTATTGTACTTTGGCCACATCATGAGATGGCATGAATCACTGGAAAATACAATGATACTAGGAAAGGTAGAGGGAAGCAGAATGAGAGGAAGACCACATAGTAGATGGTTGGATTTGATCAGAGACATCACGGGCCTGAGCCTGAAGGACTAGAGTAAGGAGGACAGGGGATCTTGGAAATGTCTCCTCTTCCTAAGTTGGGATTGACTTGAGGGCAGTTAACAACAACACAACAATACACTTTATACACATAGCCTGATGATAATTTTTTAATAATTTTGTGCATGAAACAAAGGTTGTATACACTGAACCATCTGAAAGCAAACCATCAGAGTCTCAGCCACACATGAAAATAATGGTTTTTGAAATAGTTCAGATTTCAGACTTTTGGATAAAGGAGACTCAACCTGTATAAATAAATAGGCTACATCATTAATTAAGCACAGAAAAGGGATTTCTACGAAGTCTACCATGTCAGCTTGCCCAGAATCTAAACCCTTCATCAGAGGCCCTACAATGTATCCCATCATCTTGTGAATCTACACTTGGGAACATATAAATTAGGCCTTTTTTTGCAGTAGCACTGTAGAATTCCTTCCCAAAGGAAGTCAAGCTTGCTCTATCTTTCCTGAACATCTAGCAGGCAGCCCAAAATATTCCAATTGGCCTTTCCTTTTTTAACATTTAACATTTAAATGTTAAATATTTTAACATTTAAATTTAATTTATAACTGGCTTTTAAAATTGATTTTTTTTTTAAAAAAAATAGTGTTCTATATCTCTTCTTACAGATCATTTCAGGGGCTTTGGTAGGGAAAGAACAATATATATATATATATATATATATATATATAAGGCTGTCTCCCTTCCTGTTATCTTTCTGACAAATACTAAAAGCTAAGGTTAAAATCTTAAAGTTTGCCTTAGAGTTGTCATAAGTCAGAGATGACTTGAAGGCACACAACAACAACAACAACAACAACAACAACAACAACAACATGAGTCCAATTTTGAGAAGTACAGATATAAATGATGATGATGATGATGATGATGATGATGATCATGCATATGCCTTCAAGTCACCTGTCAACTTATGACAACACCATGAATTTCACAGGGTTTTCCTAGGCAAGGTATACTAGGTAAGGTATACTCAGAGGTTTGCCTACAGCATTTGCTATTCTCTGGTGGTCTCCAAACAAACAAAGTAGACATATGAATAACCTTACATGTACATGCTGGAATCCACCAGTTTCTCTCTAATGCTCTAGACATTGTTCTGCATGCAGTTCTGCTCCTCCCCCCGCCATCCTACCCACTGGCCTAAATCATATTGAATCAACTGGATTTATCTTCATATTGACTCACCCATTCAGAAATTGATCCAATAGGCCTACTCTGTTTGGGACTAACCAACAGGATACTAACTTCTATTTTTCCTGTGTACACTGGGGACACAAGCTGCTATAGGAAGAAATGGTTCTGTAGAAATTCTTTCTATGTCTCCATCTGCACTGCAGTTTGATACCACTTTAACTGCTATAGCTCACTGCTGTGGAATCTTGGGGTTTGTAGTTTGTTGTAGCACCAGAGTTCTTTGAAAGAGAAGGCTAAATATCTCACAAAACTACAGATCCCAGAATTCCTCAGCCTTGAGCCATGGTAGCAAAAGCAGTTTCAACTGCATTATTTCTCCAGTGTAGATGCAGCCAGGAGTTGTTGTTAGCTGCCCTCGAGTTGGTTCCGACTCATAGCGACCCTGTGGATGAGACATCTCCAAGAGTCCCTATCTTCCACTGCCTTGCCCAGATCCTGCAAGCCCTTCCCCATAACCCCCCTCATTGAGTCTATCCATCTGGTTTGTGGTCTTCCTCTCTTTCTTCTACCCTCTACTTTTCCTAGCATTATTGTTTTTTCTAGTGATCTGTGCCTTCTATTATGTGGCCAAAGTACGACAGTCTCAACTTGATCATCTTTGCTTCCAAGGAGACCCCTGGTCTGATCTGTTCAAGAATCCATTTGTTTGTCTTCTTGGCTGTCCATGGTATCTTAAGTACTCTTCTCCAGCACCACATTTCAAATGAGTTGGTTTTCTTTCCCTCTCCTTCCTTCACTGTCCAACTCTTGCATCCGTACATGGTGACTGGGAAAACAATGGCCTGAATGATTCTCACTTTAGTGCTCAGTTGTATGTCTTTGCTCTTCAGTATCTTTTCCAGTTCTTTCATAGCTGCCTTTCCCATTCCTAGTTTTCTTCTTATTTCTTGACTGCAGTCTCCATTCTGGTCAATGTTGGTCCTAGATATGGGAATTCTTTAATTATTTCAGTTTCCTCATTGTCTAGATTGAATTTGTATATTTCTTCTGTGTTCATTATTTGTTTTCTTTATGTTCAGCATCAAACCTGCCTTTGCACTTTCATCTTTGACCTTAGCTATTCCAATTCCTGAATGCCTTCTGCTAATATTATGGTGCCATCCACATATCTTAGGTTGTTAATGTTGCTTCCTCCTATCTTAACTCCTTTTTTTCTGATTCTACTGCTGCTTTTCTTATGATGTTTTCAGCATATAATAATATAATAATAATAATAATAATAATAATAATAATAATAATTTTTATTTATATCCCGCCCCTCTGCCAAGCAATCGGGGCGGCGTACAGTATTCAAAATATCAAAACAAGTCACATCAAATCAGATCCCATCCCTCATTCCCACCCCCACTCACCCCCCAAAAACAAATCAAACCAAACAAATTAAAGACAATTATTAGAAATATACAATATAAAATATACAGTATACAATATAAAAAACATGATCACATGATTGCATTGCCGCAGCTGCTCTGGGTGAAGGGGTGGGCTAGATAGCTTCTGGAGGGACTCTCTTCCACCACAACCACTACAGATGGTAAATGGCTGGGGGATGGGCTAAATAGCCTCCAAAGAGGTCTTCTTCCACCGCTGCCACTGCAGATGGTAAATGGGTGGAGGGATGGGCTAAATAGCCTCCATGGATGTTCTCTTCCACCGCCGCCACAAAGGGGATGGAATCAAAGCTGGATAGGGCACACACCCTTCCACGGTGGTGATGAGGAGGGAGATGATGTCCTAGGCTTGGCTTTCTTGCCACGCCTGCCCTCACCATCGCCGCTGCACTAGTGTAGCCAGTGGTTGGGCTGGGGAATGCTGGGGGCGCCTTTTGAAGGTTCCCTCTGAGGCCAGGTGTTACACTGGGGGAGGAGGGCAGGCAAACACACACACACACCCGCCACTCCTCTTCTCAGCCTCCTCCTCGGTGTAGCCGGTGTTCGGGCAGAGGAGGGGAGCCCCTTTTGAAGGTTCCTTCTGAGGCCAGGTGTTGCACTGGGGGAGGAGGGCAGGCAAACACACACACACACCCGCCACTCCTCTTCTCAGCCTCCTCCTCGGTGTAGCCGGTGTTCGGGCAGAGGAGGGGAGCCCCTTTTGAAGGTTCCTTCTGAGGCCAGGTGTTGCACTGGGGGAGGAGGGCAGGCAAACACACACACACCCGCCACTCCTTTTCTCAGCCTCCTCCTCGGTGTAGCCGGTGTTCGGGCAGAGGAGGGGAGCCCCTTTTGAAGGTTCCTTCTGAGGCCAGGTGTTGCACTGGGGGAGGAGGGCAGGCAAACAAACACACACACCCGCCACTCCTCTTCTCAGCCTCCTCCTCGGTGTAGCCGGTGTTCGGGCAGAGGAGGGGAGCCCCTTTTGAAGGTTCCCTCTGAGGCCAGGTGTTGCCCTGGGGGAGGAGGGCAGGCAAACACACACACACACCCGCCACTCCTCTTCTCAGCCTCCTCCTCGGTGTAGCCGGTGTTCGGGCAGAGGAGGGGAGCCCCTTTTGAAGGTTCCTTCTGAGGCCAGGTGTTGCACTGGGGGAGGAGGGCAGGCAAACAAACACACACCCCCGCCACTCCTCTTCTCAGCCTCCTCCTCGGTGTGGCCGGTGTTATAAGTTAAACAAGTAGGGTGATAGGATGCAACCTTGCCTGACCCATTTGCCTGTTGGGAACCATTCTGTTTTCCCAAATTCTGTTCTGATGGTGGCCTCTTATCCTTGGTACAGATTCCTCATCAGGACTATCAGATGTAGTGGCACCCCCATTTCTTTGAGTGCATTCCATAATTTTTTCATGATCTATACAATCAAATGCTTTGCTGTAGTCTATGAAACACATGCTAATTCTTTTTTGGAATTCTTTGGTGTACTCCATTAGCCATCGTATGTTTGCAATGTGGTCCCTAGTGCTTCTTCCTTTTCTGAATACTGCTTGCAACTCTGGAATTTCTCTCTTGATGTATGGTTGGAGTCTATGCTGCAGAATTTTGAGCATTATTTTGCTTGCATGTGAGATTAGTGCTATTATCCTATAGTTGCTTTAGTCTTTTGTATCTCCTTTCTTGTGGATTGGAGTATATTGAGCCACCGCTTTGTTTTCTATATTTGTTGGCATATTTCAGTCAGCACTAAAGTTGCATCTGCCTGTAGACACTGTAGCAGTTCAGTTGGGATATCATCTGTTCCTGTTGATTTATTTTTCCCCATTTCTTTTATTGCAGATTCCACTTGACTTCTTAGAATTTGGGGTTCATCTTCATATGGCTCCTCATTCCAAATATCATTCATTTTCTCATCTCTTTTGCATAACTCTTCTGTGTATTGCCTCCAGTGTCTTTTTATTTCTTCTTCTTCCTGTATTATATTCTTTTTTTCTCCATAGACCATCCCTGCCCTTGGTTTGAACATGGCTTTAATTTCTTGGGTTTTTTGGTAGAGGTCTCTCATTCTTCCTTTTTGTTCTTGTCTTCTATTTTTCTGCATTGGTCACTGTAGTATTTCTCCTTATCCCTGTGTGTCAGACATTGGACAGTTGTATTCATACTTCTGGCTTTGTTCCTTTCTCCCTTTGCTTTTGTTTTGCTCTTGTTTATGTTTTCCTGAATCAGCATTGCAATAACAATTGATAAGGAGACAACAGGAGTCAGTCTCTCCCTTCAGCTAAAGATTCTTGGCCTAAATGCACTGGATGAAAAATATATGCAAAAAGTGTTCTTGCATACAATTTCTCAAGCTGACAGTTATACTAGAATGAGAGCTATGTGGCATTTTGTGCAGTCTATTATTATTTGTTTTGCTAAGAACTTACGAAAACCTGAACATTTCTTCATAAACACACAAGATATAATTGTGGGAGTGCATGAAACTTTAGATTTCTGCTCCAGGCAAAAGGTTTGTGCTTAGACCTTCAATGCCTGGTTTTGATTTTTTGAGTAATCAGGTATGTAAACTGGTTCTGTCTCTGTCTTTTGCTAACATTTTTTTTTGGAAATTCCTTCATAATAACCAGATTTTTTTAAAAAAAAAAGTTTAAGCATGGGAGAAAACTGTCTATATATCACTAGTATAGAGAATAACATCTTAGTATAATAATATAACAAGGAATTTTACATACATCTTATCTTCCCAACACAGAAATATTGATATTGGCAAACACTTTGACCAGCACTTTCTAAGACACGTTACTGTAAGTACCATTTGGTAACTTTCTTACATCTAGATTATATTTCATTTCACTGTTTTGTAATCTCTGAAGCAGGCCACAAGTTGGTTTCATTTTACAAAAGCTTCATTATAGCTGGACAAAAATTTACAAAAGATAACCCATATCATTTTGCTTACAAATACTAATCAGTTTTGGGATTCATGGTACCTGGTGCTGTTGTTCTCTCTCTCTCTCTCTCTCTCTGTGTTAAAAAAAATCTGTCTAGCCATTAAGAAAATACATTTCAGCACTGGGGCTTTGCTGCCAAATTTAAACAAAGCCAAACTTTGACAGTGCTATATTTTAATTGTGAAAAGCTCATTCTTTCCCCTAATATTTGGGTAATGTTACTTACATAAAATAATCAGCTGAGTTTTCACTACTAAGAAAGAGGAACATGATATCTGATGACAGGTGACTGAAAAGTAAACCTTTTAAAACTTTCATTTCCAAAACCAACTTTCCTCACAAGTTATTAAAATTTGCTTGATTATAAGAACTATACAAATGGCATCTCTTCATGTATTCACATTATTTAATGTAGTTGTACAAGTAAATATTTGCTTTGCCCTGGAGTAGAACAAACAGCTCAAAACAATTAAATCTAATTTGTTTTATCTTATACTGCTAAGAGCCATGTTCAATAAAAATCTGGCCAGTTCTCTTCTACAGTAGCCAGCCCAAGGTCACACACGAAATAAAGGGTTTATTTAATTGCATTTCAGACAATTGTGCAAAACGGGGATCAATTTCCTTTAACTTCTGTTTTCTGTAATTTTGCCCTGCCAGAATCATGATCCATATAAGTGTGAACCAAACAGAAAAGCAGTCCAAAGGACCCTCCTTGTTTGCACTCTGAATTGGCCAGAACCTGCCAGCTGAATGGCACTGAAAATCTAAAAAGAACCATCTTCTTATCCAGCTTTAATAGGATGTAATGTAGAGGAGATAGGTCTTGCATGGCCAAAGTACTGGAATTTTTTCATTATGTGGATAATGATATTATTTGTTATTTAATCCCCCTCCTCATGGGCCTCTGTCTCACCTGACTTTAGTTGTAATCCTCACAGGAGATGGAGCACAGTGTGGAGGTGTGAGTCCATGTACATATGTACAGATAATCCTAACAACAATGTATTTTATGAGCTCTTCCTGTTGCAATACAAAGGGTGCATCTACACTGTAGAAATAATGCAGTTTGACACCACTACTCCATCCTATGGAGTCCTGAGATTTGTAGTTTTACAAGGTCTTTAGTCTTCTCTGCCAAAGAATGCTGTTGCCTCACAAAACTACAGATCCCAATATTCTGTAGGATGGAGCCGTGGCACTTAAAGTGGTGTCCAACTGCATTATTCCTACAGTGTAGATGTCACTACAGTGGTTCATTTTGGAGCTTAATCTGTCATGAGCAATTAAGACTCATTAGCTTCACAAAAGAGCTGGTGGAGATCAAAACTACAAGAAATAGTTTGTTGATATGGACCAACACACCAGGTTTATCATCAGATTTTTACCTTCACAGTCAGCCCTCCACATTTGTGGCTCTGACTTTTGAAAATTTGATTATTTGTGGATTTGAATGTGTTCTCTCCAGGTCCCACAGCATAACTCTGCTGGATGTTGACCATAGAGTCACATTGGAAGATCTAGAGATTCCTAGAGAGAATACTTCTCCAGGCATTTGTAGGTCCTCCAGTGCAATTCTATGATCAGCTTCTGGTGGATTTTGACCATAGAGTTGCGTTGGCCAACCTAGAGATTCCTAGAGAGGTGTCCTCTCAGGTTTAAAAAAATTGTGTTTTTTTATTTCTGGGTTTTCCACTTTCATGGGAATCCTGCACCGTTAACTCCAGCAAATGTGGAGGGCCTACTGTACTTTGATTTAATTTAGTCTGCAAGTCACCTTGAATCCCATATGGGGAGAAAGGTGGTATATAAATTAATTAAACAAATAAATATCTTCAATGTGGGGCTTGATTTGGAGTCACAGCTCTTGGGGCTATAATGGTAAGTGAATGCACTGTAGCAGTATTACTCAAAGTAACACCTGATTAAACTATTTCCTGCTTTAGCACAGATTCATTTCATTTTGTTGACTTATATAAACCTAGTTTCAATATCAACGGGCTGAAGCACATGGCCTAGAAGGAGTGTCCAGAGGCTGCTCCAGCTACAATCAGGCTGGATCCATGGCAACCTCATGGCCTGCTCCCAATCCAAGCTGGCCACCAGCAATAATAATAATAATAATAATAATAATTTTTATTTATATTTCCCGCCTCTCCCTAAGGATCGATTGTGGATTGCATCCTTTCCTTTTTGGGCTGGCTTTTCCCCACTTAGTGCAGCCTCAGATCGACTTCCGGCTGCTTTGGGGGTGTGCGTCATGTAAATGCCATGTCCCCAAAATGGTTGGAAGCTGCTTTATTTGGCCCATGCATATTGGACCTTTATCTTCCTTGCCTTATTTATATGCAATATTATGTACTGGCATTCTAGCATGCCTTAAAGTAATTAGAACATCTGGAAATGCCAAATAATGTAAGAAACGCCCTACATAAAAAACCTGGTCCAGTGGACTTTTACATAGAACAGAAGTGGAGAAAATAGAAATGGAGCACGGAGCTCCTGCACCCCCATTTTTGTAGCCCTTGGACATTCCCAAGCCCCAGCCCAGATCTCAGCCTCCAATTTTTAATTTTCCAAGTATTTCTTTGACCATTAAAATATGCTCAGCCCCACTCTTCAATGCAGCAGCATTACTCTCCAACTACTGATGCTCAGCTCTTCCCAAAACTTTTCTTAAATGCTGGGAAATCATGGGAAAGGATTCTGGAAGTGTTGTCACATTTGATATTGGTTTTGAGCAGGTGTGTAGCCTGCCAAGAGTATGGGTTGCAAAAATTGTTCCATGGTGCAGTTGCCCAAATTTGACTTAGAAGGAAGCTATACTTGGATTTATTAAGTAAATAGTACAGGGACACAGTCTTATAGGGCAACCCTACATATGTAAGTTCTGTCAGAACCTAGAACTACACCTTTAGCTCTATATCCTGTGAAAGCTAAGAGATGCATTTGCTTTTGTGATGGTAACATGTTTGGTACTGGTTGTGAATTCAAAGATACTGGTTGTGAATGCAAAGGTAAGACACAGTCATTGCATACACATGTATACAACACATATTTTCAAACAGATCTTTGTTGCATGTGCACATCATGTTCTGATTCTTAGTGGCGTCATTGTGCTAGCATGCCAACAAAAGTGAATTTCCAGAGTTCTCTTGGCAGAGAATACAACACATTTAAATGAAGTGAAACAGCCTCTAGAAAATCTCTAGAAAAAAAGTACTCTTCATCTAGAAATTCAACATGATAACTGCTAAGGAAGGAAGTATGACTAGAAGAAAATTGCTCCAATAGGGATGAAACTCATGAAGACTTATTTTCTAAAACCTTTATTTCTATAATTGGTAACTACTTTCTTTCACTGATTTATGACGAGAAGCATATGGACCATTATAATCTTGATCACTATCAGCATGGCAGATGTGATCCAGTACTGGCCATTTGCCCCAAAGGGATCTGAGTCTTAACACGTTAGCCATTCAATTACCATAACATTGTCACTACTTCCCCAAATAGCGCAGGGCCTTTAAATGTGAAGAATGTCAAATATAGGTAGCATTTCCACAACAGAAAATGTACACAAGCTGCATGTTGATCACCTCAAAGAACAGCAGCATTGCACATATTTTTTGAGATTTCCATGACTGCACTGGAAGGCTGTACCTAATGGTGACTTTTCAGTGTACAGATGTATGTCCACACATACTAAAAAAAAAAAAAAAAAAAAAAAGCCTACGGAACTAACACCCACATTTTCAATTTGTAAGTGCTGCTTAATTGGGACATTTATTATGCTTGGAGTGCTTTTTCAGGTTCTCCCACTGATATTAGGAAATCTACCCTGTCAGCAGAAAAGAAAACTACCTGTATTCTAAAATACAGGGTTAAAACATGAAGTTTTTAGTTGTGTCTGTTTGGTTGTGATTTTGGGGGGAAGCCATCACCTCATGTTTAGTAGATGAACTTCTTTTCTATAATCATATTTAGTAGATGAAATACATGATAGTGTGACACTAAGTGTGTGGTCAAACCTGCAAAAGTCACAGCTTTTACCTGTATTATTTTTACCTATGTGCATTCATTATTCTTATACTGAAACAGGTTTCACTTGTTCTATGTCTTCCTGTTGACCCATTGCTGAGCTTTTCTGAGCCAATTTCTATGGCTATCTTTCTTTTACACACACACACACACACACACACACACACACAATTAAAGTCTTCCGAACCCCACTTACAGGGCACTAGGACTCTAGAAAATCAGGGTTCAACTCTCCACTCCACGGGGTGACCTTGGACAAATCACACACTCTCAGCCTCAGGGGAAGGCAATGGTTAGCCCCCTCTGAACAAATCTTGCTGAGTAAATCATATGACATGATCTCCATGAGTCAGAGTCAATTTGAAGGCAGATGACAACATAATTAAGTCCATCAATGACAACACACTTGTTTACAGACTAATCCATTTATTATGGCATGCATGTATTGAGTGCACGGCATTTTTCAGTGAAAGTAAAATGCAAAGGAATTCAAGATACATTCAATAGTTTATAGAAGAGGAAACACTGGTAAGAGTTGTTTTGACTAAATTTCCTCTTGTCCTTTTCCTTGGTGTCTAGCAACCCTCACTTTTTTATTTTATCAAAGTTATTTTTAGGCTTCCTTTGAGACTGGATAGCCCAAAATCTCAGCCTCTGATTTGTAAACATTCAATATCCTTATATTTTCTCACTACTTCTTCCCCTCCTGAACTTTCATATAATGAAAGTTCAGGAGGGGAAGAAGTAGTGAGAAAATATAAGGATATTGAATGTTTACAAATCAGAGGCTGAGATTTTGGGCTATCCAGTCTCACTACTTCATTTTCTCACTACTTCTTCCCCTCCTGAACTTTCATTCCAGAGACAGAATGATACACAAAAGCAAAACTGTGATAGTAACCCCTGGCTGTCTCTGAACATTATTTGCAATGAAAGCAATAACCTCATAATGCTCTTGATGTTGTAGGCTTTCCATTAACAAATAGCCCATTTAAAACAGCAATCTTATGGTAATTCCATCAACTCAATAAATCTTTTTAAATGAACACAAATGGATAATCATCACTCCCAGAGGTCAGCTTGCAGAATATAAAATGAGCAATGAAAAGGGTGGTTGTTGTTTTACCAAAGGACTTGGCTTGATTTCATTCATTAAAATTTGAACAGCATAAACCCATGCACAACTGCACAATTAACAATAAAAGCTAGCTTCAAGGCAACAACATCATTCACTGCAAATGTATTGCATTAACAAGAAGACTCTCTATGGTATGGTCCATCCTAACATTAACAACCAAAGAAAGGGAAAGTGTGTGACTAACTATGCCCAAGTGCATCATTTGAGAGCAGACTACATTGCTTTTGGTTTGAGAATATGCTGAAAAATATCACCCTTACTTTTCTGCTCTAGACTCCATGCTACTGTTTTTCTGCTTCCAGCTAGAAATTAATTAGGGAGATTATCACATGAGGCTTTAAAAGTGCCTTTGGCAACAGTTATTGCACAATGTTGTCTCTGTCTCATTTCTACTTCACTATCAGGCATTGTTAGAGTGTCCCTTTTCACTGACAGGGAAGACCCATCAATAAATTCCCAACTGCGCTGTAATCCCATTAGTCCTCAGATGTGAAACATCACTTCTGTGGTAGTTCCAATATTGGCAGTGGCTTGGTGTCACTTTCGCTTCCTCTCCCCCATCCACTCCCCCTCTCACTATTCCCAAGCAGACTGATTCTTTTATTTCTTTTTAAAATTTCTTTAAAAAAAAACATAAATTGCATTAGCATAACTCCATAGTTGCATTAAAAATAAAAATACGAATCCCAAAAGGCATACTGGGAAGGGCATGTGGCAGGGAGGTGGGGTGAAAGAGAAGAATGGAACAGAATGCAAGGGACCATCAATGGCAGAAAGAGCCCCAGTCACACTGTTGTCAAGATGTGTGATAATGGCTGCTCCCAAACTAGCCATTATCAGAAACCAGTTTCCATTTTCTTTAATGTGATTGTGGTGAAAATAGGGCTCATGTGATAATGTCCTAAATCCCTCAGAACAAGGGTGGCAACCAGGACATGGGAAATACATTGCCCTGTATGGGGTTTTGGGACAGAAGTTTCCCCACACATAGCCAACCATTAGATTTTTTTTAAAAAAATGTCCCTTCCCCACTCAAAACAAACACACATACACACTGGTGACATAGGGGAAATTTCACGACAACCTCCCCACCCACAGCTTTGGGCCCAGGAGACACATTCATTTACCCAGGAAGTGAACTGGAAATCAACTTCTGGCTTACTTCCTTGTTAATGATGTCTAAAACAGCAGGATGAGGCATAGAAAAATTGCCCCCCACACACACACACATAGGAAATGTGATGAGTCTTTGAAGTAAAATAACTTTTTGAACAATTTTTTTTAAAAAAAATCAATGGGATGCCCCAGAGGTGACTCATACACAGTCCACTGAGTACCATTTCCCCACCTCTGATTTAGATGGTTCAACCTGTTAAAGTGATTTGCTTTGATGCTTCAACAAAGGAGAAAACTCTAAAGCCTGCATTCATGTCCACCACCAACAGAAAATGATGGCACCATATAGATACCAAATAAAGAGCTCTTGATGAATGTGTTTGCAGTGAAATAAACCATTGGCATCACAAAATTAAATCAGTTGCTCTCCTGCTTCTTTTCCTGATCCTAGGCAAAATTCTCCAACAATCATTGGTTCTGCTCTGGAACAGATCTGGATTTATCTGTAAGTGACAATTTTTATTGAGAATGGTAGAGTGCATCTATACTACACCACCAAAGCAGTTTGATACCACTTTGTAACAACTTCATCCTATGGAATCCTGGAATTTGTAATATGAAGTGGTGATCAGAATTCTCTTCTAGAGAGACCACTAGTAAATTTCCCCTTGCATTACAACAGATAATTACCTCTTCAAACTACATAGTCTAGTACTCTGTGGGATTGAGCCATGACAGTTAAACAGGTACTATATAACTGTGTAGTATAGTGACCACATCCAAATCTAGTTGTCCTGTTAGTTCCATAAAATACAGTAGAAATCAACTTTGACAACATTAGAGCATCAATTCACAACTGATGTATTATAACAACATAAGGAACTGCCCTAGGATATTTATTTGCTCAGGGCCTTGCACATTTATTATGAACAAATGTGGAAATAAAACCTCAGGCAAAATTTGTGTTAACTGAGAAACTGTAGCAAGTAAGATTTCTAATGTGAGTGGAATAAACTTTCACCTGGATACTTCAGCTGTATTTTGAGTTTCCTTGCTAAGTTTCCTGCTCTTGCTTTCAACATGCCCCCAAGCATTGTTCCAGGCTCACTTTGTTTCAACCTCAACTCCTGGTTCTTCAGCAGCCCCAGTGGGGATTCCTTTCACAGTTTAGAGGTTCATTGAACCTTGCTACTTGCTCATAAAAGAACGAGGAACATAGTTGACATATTACCTGTTCTCCTTATCTTTTGTCAAAACTTTTCATACTATGCATGTGCAAAGAAGAAATAATGCCACACTTTGATTCCAGAAAGATGATCGGCCATTCATATGTCATAAAGAAATGTAAGCTTTCATAACAGACAGATAACGTATCATTTGTAAGCTACATGCAGACATGCACTGCATTGCACTGCACTGCACTGCACTGCACTACACACACACACACACACACACACACTTTCAGTTATTTGTTTACTCCCCTCAGCCTACCAAGGCTTCCCAGGAGATATGCAAAAGACAGAAACATTCTTTAAAAGCAGAGTGAAACAATTATTACAAACAAGTGTTAAAAGCCATACAATTCAAACAATCCTATTCCCAACCCTAAAAGTCTGAAGGCCAAGGGCCATGAAAAATGATAAATTTTGGCAACCTGCCAGGAACTAAACAGGGATTAAGCCATCCTGGCTTCCTTTGGGAAAGAATTCCACAACCAAAGTATCTCTTATACAGCAAGTTTCATGTATTCACCAATCAAACTTTATGGGGCTATGGGATACATAACAAAACCTTTGTTGAGGATGTCATTTTCAAGCAGGGTCAGATGGGATGGGACATATTTCAGCTATCATGGCCCCATGACATTTAAGGCTTTGTGGATGAAAATCAACAACTTACATAGGTTTAGAAACAACATGGGAGCCTGTGTAGTTGGTACAATGGTGATATATTGTTTCTAAAGTACACAACATCATGGTTGCTGCATTTTGCCTTGTCTCTAAGCTTCTACTCTTCAAGGATAGTCCCATGCTGAGCAGTAGACTACTATAGTAGTCTAACTGAGAAATAAAATATGGCATGTACCACTGGGACCAAATCCATTTTCCTTTGGAGTTGGAACAGCTGGTGCACAAGCTGGGCAAAGGCATTCCTGGACAGAACAGCCATGGTGGGTCCAAGAGAACTCCAAGCTCAAATGTAGTCTTTCAGAAGGAATGCACCACTATCCAGAAAAAGTTCGTATCAACTAGGTTGGCTTTACTATGACCAACAGAACTTCTGCTTTGACTGGACTGAGCCACAATTTATTCACCTTCATCAAGTTCACACTACATTCAAACAATAAATCAGGATTATCACAGCCTCTTGGCTTGGACTGAAAAAGAGAGAGACTTGGGTATCTTCAGAACAGACTCAATCCCAAAACTCTAGATGGCCAGCCCTAGCACTTTGTGTAGATTTTTTACAGCATAGGGGACAGTATTGACCTCTGTGGAAACCCTTAAACTCAAACAGTAAGCCCCCAGTACCTAAACCAGGTTGAACCCCAACTGAAATGATCTAAAGGCCTGTTTGCATGGGCCAAATAAATCAATGAGAAAACTGGATGATGCAGGGTCCAATCCCTGAGTCTGACATGCACAGTCCAGATGATGTCCAAGCCTTTCAGTGCCAGATCTGGGGTATACCCCTCTTACCACAAATTTTACAAAGCCCCTAATTCCTCCAGATCTTCCCAGATGATTGAGACTGGGTGCCTCATTCTGCCTCCAAAAGTAAGTGATTCATTGTGGCACCAGCTACACAGAACTACACACTGGGACACATGTGCAAACAGTTGCCCAGTGTCATAAGGGGAGGTTGGGCAGTTCTGGGGCCAGGATATTCCAAGCTGCTTCCAAAATAACCTAGTCAGTGGTGACAGGGCCCCCATCATTAGTTTCCTCCAAGAGAGTGTGTAACTGTGCCTATAGCCGTCTATGGTGGTAGAATCCAGAGAATGTTTAAAGGAATTAGAACATAACCTCTTTTAATAGAAGAATCCACAACCCCCATCACCCAATTTTCTATGCTTTCTCTCACAGTTCTGATAAACCAACAAGAATATGAGCCTAAAGGACAAGTGGTTGGCCTTACGTAGCACATTTGCTACATCATGATACTGAACAAACTGAAACTCTTCCATCAAACCTCATCCATCAAAACTGGACTCAATTATCTTCCCAGAATCTACCCTCAATGTAGTCGACAAGTAGGGATAGATATTAATTATTTTCTTGGCAAAAAATATTGTCAGTTGATCACAGCAGGTTTTGGAGGGCTCCTCCTCAGTACTCTGAGATCCCTTGATTACCTGAAACAACCATAGTCAGGATTGCACTAATACATATGGCCTTGCAGGAGCCATGGAAGAAGCAACAGATGCTTCCCTCACTGCCACAGAGCAGGCTCTAACATAGGCCTTAACCTATGTTCAGTTAGACTTGCCCCATCTTTCTTCACCACTTTGGTGACTCCTGTTGAATATGCTGCTGTATCATTTAATTTTGGAGATAAATGGCAGCAACAATGAGAGGAATGGTTCCCATTGAAACAAGCCAGGCTTCCAGATTTCAGATAACCTTCCTGTGAAGCATCCCTCCACCTGAAACTGCTCACCCCAGTGCATATATTTCGTTTTTGAGCCCAGACAACATTGTGCAAAACTGAAACTTAATTTACAGCACATTTTATAATCTATTTTCTCCTGATTTCAGTTCTATAGAAAGACATGTTTCTCCATGTGCGTACCTAAAAGCAGGAAGAGTAATAATTCTCTGCTCTGAAGAGATCAGTTGCTGGTTGATGGAGTGCAATACAGTAGATGTTCTCTGCCTGGTGCTGAAAATTAGAGGTGAAACAGCAGGACTCCATTTTGTATTGGCTATAAAAGCAGCACTAGGGACTCTTGTATGAATACTATCAGTGGATTGCTATTGAAAGCAAGCACTAAGGGCTGGAAGGTACAAAGGAAATGAGATTGTTGTAGGAAAGGCTTTTACATAGAGTATAGAAGGTTATCAACCATTTTTCATTTTCATCACTTCAACTTGTTACATCACCATGCAGTCTCCTCTGAGTTAAGCATCTTTTCTTTTCATTGTTAAAACAATTAAATTCAATTTTATGTAAATACCAGATATAATATAAATGTGCCCTCTCCAATCTACTGAAGCATCTCTATTTCTACGATTCTCTTGCTCTTTCTTTAAAATTCCCTCTACTTGACCCTCATCAATCTCATTTGATGTATTTCCCCTGCTATCATTCAATCCTCATCCTCATTCCCTTTCCCATCTTCTAGTGAATTCACATTTACCCATAACACTTACATCATACTTTCCCATCAAATATGGTCATCAAAGCAGCTACCAATAACAGTAGTAAAAACAAAATGTCAAAGTAAGCAAATCAGTCCCAAGAACAATTCAAACACAGGGGGAGGGGGAATAAACAAACACAACTAATTCAAGTCAAGAAATCAGCTTAATTCCCAAAGACCTCTTTGAATGATGATGATGATGATGATGATGATGATGATGATGATGACTGGTATAGTGCTGACTGGTATTATCATTAGCATTTTTCTGTTAATGGAAGGCCAACAAAGAGAAATCTGATGTAGCTTTCCATAGTAGGAAGTTCCAGAACCTGATGTAGCCATTAAGAAGGGTCTCAGTTGTAAACCAATCAATTGTCTCATCAGTTGACTGATGATGCTGCCACACTGCAGACTTAATGCAATCTGACACTGCTTTCACTGTCATGGCTCATCCTATGGCAGGGGTAGACAACCTAAGGCCCGGGGGCCAGATGCGCGCCCCCCCGAGGCCTTTGTACCGGCCCCAGGCCGACCCTGCACCCCCCCCCGCTGCCCACCATCCCCCCCCCCCCCGCCGCCGCCTGCCATGATGATATTGATTATTGTTGTTATTACTTGTTCTTGGGGTTTTCTTGGCAAAATATCCACAGGGGGTTTGCCATGGCTTTTCTGGGGCTGAGAGAGTGTGCATGCATATTTTTTAATTTTTTTAAAAAATATATTTTTATTTTTATTTTTTTATTTTTGGTACTTTGCCCCCCCCCCCAATTGTCTGAGGGACAGCAACCTGGCCCCCTGCTCAAAAAGGTTGCCTACCCCTGTCCTATGGTATCCTGGAGTTTGTAGTTTGTTGTGGAACTAGAGCTCTCTGACAGACAACGCTAAATAGCTCACAAAACTACAAATTCCAGAATTCCATAGCATTGAGCCATGGCAGTTCAAGCCATGTCAGACTTCGTTCATTCTGCAGTGTGGATACAGCCTCAGTCCTTCCAACTGATTGAGAGAAGAGCACTTCCAAAGAATTCAAAATATAGGTAGGCTCCTAAGGAACAATGTGATCAATATTTACCCTCATCTACAGTAAGGTAGGTAAAGGTAAAGGTATTGACAAGGTTGTCAAGTCATGTCTGACCAAAGAGGATGGTGCTATGTGCTACATGCTATGTAGAAAACAAGATTGCACAGAAATATTATTTTCTACATGCTTTTTTTCATGTATAATATGTACTGAAATGCAAAGATTCTCATCTTTCCTGTATTTTCTTCATCAGGTTTTCCTACACATCTTTCAATTATTATTCATATATGTTTGAATATTATTTTTATTTGCACATTTTTGAGTCTTCTAGGGCATTTCAGTGAAATAAAGTCTGCATGCTTTAAAATGTGAATAGGTTTAGTTAATGGAAGATTAGCATAAATGCATCAATAAGTAAATCCTTGCATGTGGCAAAATGCGTTAAAATGTGCACACATTTCCATGTGAAAACAAGTTACAAGTACAAAGTCTTGTAACTCAATATGAAATAGGGTTAGTATGAAAAACAGGTGAAATTTAGAGAAATGCAACATAACTGAAAGTGGGATTTTCACATCCCTAATTCCACTAACCCTGAATTGTTTTTCTGTATCGTTTCCTGGTTTGTTTGATTTTTTTTCCAGAATGAAAAACAATATGAAAAAGTGGCTTTTTCCAACATTTTATGGACCAAAATTGGAGAGGATTAGCAACCCTATATGTTGCTCATTTATTTGCCACGTTCATGCTTAAAGTAGGAATGAAATCTAATTTTTCAAGTGAGGGAAGCTCTGCCCTCTGACTTTTTACCACATGAATAAGTGCATTGGTATTTTTCTCTAAGAGTTAGCATAGTATAGTTTGAGCACTGGACTATGACTCTGGAGACTAGGGCTTACGTCAGCCATGTAAACTCACTAGGTGACTTGGGCAAGTCAGGGCCTTTGCAGACTGCCAGAAATAGTGCACATTAAATTGAGGCACTGCCCTGGCTCAGTGCTAGGGAGTCATGGGAATTGTATTTTTTTTTCTGAGACATTGAGCCTTCTCTGTCAGAGAGCTCTGGTGCCACAATAAATTACAGTACCCATGATTCCCTAGCACTGAGCCAGGGCAGTGCCTCAATTTAATGTGCACTATTTCTGGCAGTCTGCAAAGGCACTCACTCTCTCACAACGTCACAGCATAGCAATAGCAACCCCCCCTGAACAAATCTTGTCAAAAAAAATCCCAACCCATGATAGGCTCACCTTAGGGTCACTGAAAGTCAGAAACAACTTGAAGGCACACAACAACAACATTTTTTCTACCAGTCCATCAACAACACAAAAAGTGGACTGGACTGGGGTTGCAAGTGAAGAGGACCTACTTGTATGAGTGGAATGTCACAAAGTAAGACAGGAGATAGTTCAGACCCCCTCACTTATCTGCACACTCTTTTATAAAATTAGACCCTGCCCTAAACCTACTTAGATGTGAACAGGGCAGACATAAAATAAACAAACAAAGTTGTCCAATTTGACACCCAAGGCAAAGACATGCTTTCTAGCAGTACATCAAAAAGTCAGAAACCTTGTCAGACCCTGGTCAAATCCTTCTGTCTTAGCTCCCATTCCCAATCTCTATAAGTGTGTTCACAGTACATCACAAACCTTTTATCGTATATTTAAAGATCTCAGTGACAGACTTACCATTTGACCTCCAACAAGATGTCCCACACTTTATATCAACAAAGGAGAGGCATAAATAGAGCAAGAGGACTGAGTACGTGAGGCATGGCTACAGCTGAGGTGATCCTTTCATTCCACCCATTTTTACCAGTCATCACACTTGCATTTATTACTCTCCCAGTCATCTGTTTCAGTATCTTCCAGCTGCCTCTGTTCTCTCTTAAGCCTTTTGTCCTCAAAGCTAAAATGCAGCTCTTACCAGATGCCTCTTCCACATGGAATCATCTCAGCAAATCCCTTATTCCAACAAGGTACTTTATATTAAGCATGTGATACTAAACTGGGTTTAGCATGTGGTACTAAACTGTATTTAGCATGTGATACTATTGTACATTTAACACTCTTTGTTAAAAAGAATGGAGTTTCTTGAAATTGCCTTTTTAATAACACAAATTTCAAAGCAGGTAATCAGTAATACTGTATAGCAGTTTCTATTAATCACATCAGAGAAAATGATTTGTATGTGTGTGTTAGATTTATGATCTGTGGTGCATTTTCTGGCTGTGATAGCATCTATCCATTAGGATTACATGATGCCACATGTCACTTTGTCAGGAAGGCATGTTTTAGAGAATTTCATTTTGTACTTTCAGATGACATTAATGAATGCAAAATACAATGATGATAATCCACAATTGAATTCCTATAAAATCCTCACATAAGAACTTTACAGAATATTAAACAATTAATAATAATAATAAACAGCAAACCCAAATACTGACTGGGCTTTTAAATGAAAATACAGTGGTACCTCTACTTACGAAATTAATTCGTTCCGACAGCCATTTCGTAAGTAGAAAATTTCGTAAGTAGAAGCAAATTTACAAAATTCGTAAGTAGAAGCAAATTGAAATGCCCTAATCCGTTCCAGGCCCCCAGATTCAAGCTACAACTCAATACAAATGTATAATACAGGGTTATTTTGTTAAGTACCTCTAATTAATACAAACATGTTACATTACCCTTAAGGAACAAAAAACATCAGAAGCCAAAAATACAATCCTGGAGATCAAAAGCCAAAAATATCACAAGCCAAAAATACAGTCCTGAATATCAGAAGCCACAGAAGCCAAAAATACAGTCCTGGAGATCAGAAGCCACAAATATCAGAAGCCAAAAAGCCGCAAGCCACAAGTCCTACCTTCCTGGATCTCAGAATCCACCAATTTCTCTAGCCACACTTCCTCTCCTCTTTCGCAAGCCCAAACAGTGCTGCCTAGCTGAATTTCGCTAGGCAAACACTTCCTCTTTCGCTAGCCAATACAATGCTGCTTTGCTAGATTTCGCTAACCAATGGCATGCCAAGAAATTCAGAGAGCAACTCGTTTGCACCAATTCTGTATGTTGGAACGCTTTCTTAAGTCGAAGCAAATTTTTTCGGGAGGCGCGTTTCGTAAGTCGAATTTTTCGGTAGAAGAAGCATTCATAAGTACAGGTACCACTGTATATTTATTCCTTAGTCCACCCCAAGGAAATATTAAATATACATTTGAATTCATCCTTACTCTGAGGATAAAAAATAATGAAAGATCAGGAAGGAAGGGGGGGAGGAGAAAATATTCACATCTATATTCTCACATCAATTTGTTTGTTTCTTAATTGAGTTCTCAAACTCAACACTTTTTAACAGAGTGGAAAGTCAACCCTCTCCACCACCCCCACCCCAGTTTTCATTGTTGTTATTGTTGTTAATAGTGCTGACTGGTATGTTGCAGCCCTATCCTACCTGTGCTTTTCAAGTTCCACTTAATTCAATGATACTTGTTTCTGTATAAGTGACATGCAAGCAAGTGATTGGAAATGCAGTCAGAACAAGTGGGGCAAGAACATTCCAGTAGTCAGTAACATGGGAGTAAAGCATGCTTCAAAAATTATTTTACTTTATTTCAAACATTATTCTTAAAATAAACATGTAGGTGCCTGAAGCCAAGTCAGGACCCTGGTTTGGAGGAGGAAGTTTTAACACTTTGCCTTCCACTGTTATCATTCCAGATTGGCTTCCTAATGCCTATTCTATGCATCATTTGAGGAAAGCTCCCATTTACACCAGGAAGATTTTTTTTCCAGTGCAAATTTGCTTGAGGTCTGATTTGGAACAGGACTGTAGCTGGATACAGAAGTGTAAAGATTCCTAGGTAAATCCTGGCTTATTGAATTCTCATGTGTAGGTTATATCACAAGAGTTTGGGTATATTAACTTTTACTAACTTCTGTTACTTTTTGGGGGGGGGGTAAAGTGTGCCCCAAATTATTTCTGTTCAAATACTTTTGCCCCAAGCACTGCATGTTATGCAAATACCACATGCCTTTATGCAATGAATATTATATTTTGCACAAAGGGTCATATTTGGGAGCAAATGAAATTTTCACAAGAAGTACAGAATTAAGAGAAACTTTGGAAAATGTTAGAAACAACCTATGATATGTTGAGGTGCCCCTTTTCATCAAGGATGATAAAATTTGTTAATATTTCTTATATCCCTGTTCCAAGGTCCTACAATGTATAAATTTATGCAGTTGGTAACTACATGAAAGCTATCTCATCTAGTTTGGACCTTATCAGCAGACTAGCAGGAAGGTTACAAGAAAAAGGAAATGGACTACCCCCTCCCCCAAATCTTTTTTACAATAGCCACCCACTTATCTGTGTGGCTTCTGTATGGCTGCAAAAATTACAGAATTAAACCAGCTGGTACTACTCAGTGACTAGTTTTGGCCCTGGGACTTCTAGTTATTGAGCCCTACAATACATGGTAATGTATGAATCAGAAATATGTTTACAAGTGTTCCTAGAATTCATAGGGTTGAATGTTTATGAAGACACTGATGTAGGTCTCTAATGGAACCTTAAGTCCTGAGAGGCTATTTCAGATTTCCATGGGGAGGGACAGCATTAATCATTGTCTCAAACAAATTGGAGATGTTTGCCTGTTCCTCCCCCAACTTAAATAGCATCCTTGCTCCAGGCATGGAAAACAAAGAAAAGTTGTGTGTGTATTGTACTTGGAGACACAGGGTTCAGTCTCCTGGAATGACCTGTAAAAACAAATGACACTCCTCTATGATGGGGATGAGAGGGCCAGAGGACACATTAAAAAAATACTCTGGTATTACAGTGGTTACTGATCCTCCAGCACTCCCTCCAGCTTTATTTGAGGTCAATGAGTTTAGAATCTGGGTAATTATTTGAAGATGAGAATACAAACAAAGGGAACACCAGTATGGGGGATGAGTATGCAGCCAAGAAGAAACTGCTCAACCAGGAGCAGTCTCTCTCTCTCTCTCTCTCTCTCTCTCTCTCTCTCTCATACACACACACACACACACACACACACACACACTGCATGGGGGTGAGAAAGACCTCTCCTGGGTGAACAGTTTCTTCTTGGCTGAATATTCATATATATATATATATATATATATATATATATCTTGCTATTCACCTTTCTCATCTGAATCATAATGACTTCCCATCTGGTTCCATCAATCTGGCCATAAATTAATTAAAACTACTACATATGCCAGATGTATTAGTCCTTGGGGTCCTGTTCTGGAGTCTGGAGTTGAAAAAGATTTTTTTTTCAAAGCACAATATACTTAGTCCAGTTATCAAGTCAAGAATAGTTTCCTTTACAATTGTGGCCAACTATATGTAAGATATAACACTGAGCACATTATTTCACAGTTGTTTTGCATGTTAAAACTTATATACAGTCATCCCTCAACATTTGCAGCTTTGACACTCACGATGTCGATTATTCACGAGGTCAAGGCCACTTCATGTGCACTCCTCCTCCTCCCTCCCAGGCTTTTTCCCTGGGGAGAGTAAAAGCCCAGGAGGGAGATGCCAGGAAGGGTGCACATGCCAATCCCACCCCTTTCCAGCATGGAGAGCTACCTCTTTCTCCAAGCAGCTCTCTGCCCTGGGAAGGGGTTTGGGGAGCTGCCTGGGGAAAGATAGCTCTCTGTCTTGGGAAGGGGATTGGGGAAGCAATCCCCCACCTTTGGAAGCCTTGGAAGGGGGGGAGCTGCAAAAGCCTTGGAAGTGCAGGAAGGAGGGCATGTTTGCAGCTCCCCCCGTTCCTTCCAAGGCTTCAGAGAGGTCCACAGAGTTCCCTGAAGCCTTGGAAGGGAAGGAGGGAGCCACAAATGCATGCTCCTCTGCCCTTCCAGCACCTCAGAGAGCTTGTTAGAGCTGTTTGAGGCCTTGGAAGGGAGATGGGGTGTGCGCACACACACACTACTCTTGCCCCCTGCTTTATCCACAAATTTTGACTTTCACAGGGCTCTTGTGCCCCTAACCCCAACAAATGTCAATGGTAGACTGTACTTATAAAGCTCATAAGGTTGGATATATATGTATGGAATTCATACAAGTATGAATTATACAGGTAAACTGAAAAGCATTTAGGGGATACATTTTTGGTGTCTCCAAGCCATAATTATTATCCTCATTGTGACAGTGAAGTAATTTATTAGTGCTTTGTTATCCCTTATAAGCAAATTAGGCCAACAACCTACCTTCTAGAGGGCAGTTTTGCAAATCTGCAATCTTTTAATGCTGCTTCTTCCTCTACTACAGTGGTGGACAACCTTCCTTTCTGTCAAGGACCACATTCGATTAGGGATAAACTGTTGGAGGGTTGCATGGTTGTGGTGCTGAAGCTTGTAGTGGATGGTGCCAAAACCAACAGTAGGGAAGGCCACCCAGCCCCTCTCTATCTGCTACAGATAACAAACTGCCCTTCTGCTTTCCTTCCCATCTAGCAGGTTACTGGGAAAGAGAGATCACCCTTGCTGAGTCATGAATTGATTACTTGCAGGCAGCTTTTGAAAGTAGGTCAAGTGCCACAGAAGATCAGGCCAAGAATGGTTTGCCCATCCTGCTGTGCAGTAACACCACACCTGAAACACAGCTTTCACATATCCTTGTCTAGTGGAACTAGCTTGGATGGGAGAATGTGAAAGCTTTTTGGAGGCTGTGATTTTACTGCAGAGATGGAAGAAAGTACAGGAAAACTTTGCATCTTCTGTCTGCACAGCCAGTTATGTAATTATAAAGACATTTTAACTCTTTTATTCTAGCCTATGCCCCCTTTTGCAAGAGGAGACATCATGGAGTATCATTTAGGTTTTCATCCTGTATATAACTATCTAAAAGTGAGATTACTTCAATTTGATCAGATTTAATTCTGGGATGACATGCATACTATTTTGTCAGATGCTCTAATTTATCCTTCAATTCTGCTTAAATCAGGGGTGGCAAGCAGATTTGCTAACAAGGAGCCAATGATTCTACTGTGGATCCTATTGCTGCTCCTGCCACAATTGCTTCAAGCTAAACAGAAACCAGGAAAGTAGATAAGGGGATTTTTATTGTATGGAAAGTATCGTGGTTCACAGTTTCACTCTCCATTTCCACTAAGTTTATGTATAGTATCAAGTGGCTAAGATCAAATGGTTAATATCAAGTATCAAGCATTCCTTGACTGTCTCCAAGAGCTCTACAATAACTATGCCCCCATGGTATGAGCTGTGGAAGGTGAGACCATGTTAATTTGAGTTTATTGTAGGAGGAAACAGGACTGCCCAATTAGCCCAATTATTTTCAACCTTGCTATGGAGCCACTCCTCCATGACATCATCAGTGACCCCAGAGGTTTCAATCTATATGAAACAAAGGGCCTAAGCAGACTGCCAGAAATAGTGCACATTAAATTGAGGCACTGCCCTGGCTCAGTGCTAGGGAATCATGGGAACTGTATTTTATTGTGGCACCAGAGCTCTCTGACAGAGAAGTCTCAATGTCCCAGAAAAAAATACAATTCCCATGACTCCCTAGCACTGAGCCAGGGCAGTGCCTCAATTTAATGTGCACTATTTCTGGCAGTCTGCTTAGGCCTAAAGTGAACATCCTAGTTTATGCCAATTATTTGGTTCTAGCAGCTGAGAAACCCAAAGAGCACCAGCACATTCTAAATGCTAATGTGCATGCTGCAGACTGGATGGGTCTGCACTCCAATGTTAAAAAGTGTGCAACACTCCATATCAATAGGAGACTGAAAGATCAGTTCTTGCCAACTCTTTTTACCATCCCAGGGGAACCCATCTCAAAGAAAGAAAAACCTGTCAATATCTAGGCACTCCAACAGGTTTCCATAGTTGTCAGATCCCTGAGGCCACTTTTTATGCCATTGTGATAAATGCCAAGAAGATAGATGTGTCACTCTTGGCTTTATAGCACAAGATAGTCATGCTTAGGATTTTCTTCCTCCCAAGGATCAACTTTCTTCTTCAGGGATCATTGGTTTAGAAAACAGTGCTTAATAGAGTCTACTGAGGAATCAATGTTTTTCTTAATAAATGGCTCAGTCTTTCCAAATAAGCCATCAATGACATCATGCACATTGCTTAGCAATGTGGAGGAATAGGAATTCCTACGCTGGGACACTCAGGAGATGCTGCAACCATCATCTGTGCATTTTGCCATCTTACTTCCTCAGACAGGTAAAATCTCTTGCTCTATGGTCCCTTAAGGAAGTTGTCCAAAAACATATAGCCAGAGTTCCTTCTGACAATGACCTGGTAATCTATTTCTCCGCTTCACTGGAAAACAAACTTGGACATTATGGTGGTGATTTTTTCTCTCCCTCTTTACCCATACTTGGAATACAACCATGACAAACCTTGCCACTGGTGCGGTCATCCATGCCATCTTAACAAACTAATTGGTTGCAATTGGGTCTGGGTTTCTGAAGAAGGCCCGCAGCTCACCACCACCAAAGGGAACCCTTCAGTGGTACAAGCTTTCTCCCATGAATCAAAGTACTTGCTGGAAAGTTCCTTGAAAGAACGCCTAAGGAAGAAATACAACATTGTTCTTTTGAGCAAACCTGAACAGGGCAAGGGCATATATACTATATGGAGACTTCACTTGTTTTGCCAATTGGTGATTTGTCCACTACACTTGCCTAAATGTTATGTCTCTTAACAGTGTTGTTAAATCGGACAACCATGACAAACCTTGCCACTGGTGCGGTCATCCAAATGCGATATTCTCCCATATGCTCTAATTATCCCCCACACTTGACAGCATGGAAACATTGCCATGACACAATGATGAACCAATTGGCCAAAGCCAACCCAGCCTTAATGGTCACCATTTCTTTAAATCAAACTGTGCTTGAGACTGGATGTAGTCATCATAAATGAAGTCCAGAGGAAGATTACCATTGTAGACATAATGAACCCCTTTGAGAACAAGAAACCAGGCATGAGGGAGGCTAGAGAACATGTCCCTCTGGCTGATGTATTGAGACAAAGTGGGTATGAAATCTTCATCCATGTGTTACTTGTTGGAGCCCTTGGTGGCTGGGATCCAGCAAATGCACCCATGTTGAGAGTTTGTGGGGTGGGAAAGTGCTATGAAAACATGAGCAAGTTAATTGCATCAGATATCCTTGGAGGGTTTATACAGAGCACATTTTGGGTCACTGAAAGTATGAGGAGCCATTATGTGGAGAAGAAACCATGATAAGCTTGGAAATAGTGAGTTTTTTAAAAAAAATAACATAGAAATTATCTGTATTCTGGGTATGGTATGCAACTGTTCGGCTATATTAATAATCATCTATTTGTGATCTAAAATTAAAATATATTGTTGTCTCTTTTTAGTGTGCACTTTTTCTTTTAAAATATATTTTAGAAATTTAATCTATCCTAGGAATGAAATCATGTAAATACTATAAATATATTATCATATTATTTCTATTTGCAAATGGAATTTGGATCCTGTATGGCTTACTTATTGTTTCTGTATTAAATTGTGTGTGTGTGTATTCTTTAAAAGGGGGTTACTCTGTTCTTATCAGACTTTCCTAATGGTGCCAAATGTGATACATGGGGAGAAGCCAAATCATACACATTACAAGACATAGGCATCCTTGTTTCTAACTCGGGAAAATGGGAAAATGCCTGGATTAATGTCTAAAGGGGTTGAAAGCAACAGGGGACCTCACTCTGTCTAATGACATGGCTGGGCATTGCAACAGTGCCTACCTTCAATATTCAGTCACTGGTCACTTTGTCCAATGTTGTCTTGACTGTTTTGTGCCTGGATGTGCTGACAGCAGATGTGTGCCAGTTATACTAGCATCTTCAACATCTTTTTGAAAGCATCCGAGCCAATCTGAAGACACAATGAAAGCTGCTGTCTGATCTTAGTAACAGATCTTTTCCAGTGCTGATAGGCATGTACCATTACAGAACCCAGTCTGCTGGTTCCATCTTTGCCAAGAAACGGAGGCAAAGTCCTCCATCATCTATTTCTGAGAATAAAAGAAATGACCACAGTCCAAGATATGAGGTCTGAGTGCAAATGTAACAGTAAATTCTGTCAAAATTGTATGTTACAACCATAAAATGACTATAAGGTCATTCACAAGAGAGAACCCAAACAGATTTGTTTTGTATGTAGAAAATTCACTGTTGGTCATGGCTTGGTCTTAAGGCATATGAAAAATATTATTATATGAAGAGATTTTAAAAATGTAAATTAAATTTAAAAAAAACCAAGTTATGCTAGTTTGCACATTTGGATTCTGGCCTGGTGAAGGGATACTTATTTGTAAGCTCTAAGAAAAAATGTTTTTGTCCAAATTAAAGTCAAGGTTAAAAGTTGAATTCAGTGACTGAGGGAAGATGGATTTAAAAAGTAAAACATTTGACTATGAACATTTGTGAGTTGCTGTTTAGCCTAAATATATTTACTGCAAACTATTCACAGGCAAACTATTCCTGCAAATATTTGCTTTTTCTTAGTAATACCAGGCAATACAAAGAGACTCCAGTGTGGCTGTTTGAACAGTTCTCCGAGGTAGGGTTATTTAAGCTCTTAGAGGGGCTATGCAGATGGGCAAAAAGGGGTGCTTTGAGGGTGACTTATGGGTGTGGCCTTTAGATGACGCATGCCTAAAGATCTCCAGGAAAACACCCTCTAGCTGTCGTATGCCAAGAAAAGCCACTTCAAAAAGGAGCCACTTTTTCCTGCTCCTTCGGTGAAGATGCACACCTTTGCATGTGTGTGTGTATGCAGTGACACTGATGCACCAGAAAACAGCTGTATAAATGCACTGTTGCACGTGTGGTGGAAACTGACTTGGCAATCCAGAGCATGCACCCTATGATGCAAGCTTTATTTTAAAGTGACCTAGGCTTCCAGGTGTGGATGCACTGGTGCAGGTGCACTTGAATATTAGAACCTTAACCCTAACCCTAATTGTAACCCTCCACATGTGCCCTAGCAACTGTCCTCTGTTTTAATTTCTCCAGCTGGCACAGCTGATCCTTTGTCTTATTATATTGTTTTATGTATTGTTTTTTAACTCTTTTCTGATTTAATCTTGTTTTAAGGGATGGGAGGGCAGATTATGGGAGGATGGAATGTTTTAACTTGTCATGTTTTAAATGCTGTAACCCGCCTCGATTGCCATGCAGAGAGGCGGGCTATAAATAAAAATTATTATTATTATTATTATTATTATTATTATTATTATTATTATTATTAAAATAAAAGCATTCTGTTGGATATACGCTTGCTGTCAGCATGCACAGCAGTTTGCATGAAAGAGGCTTTTGTGACCTCTCTCTGCAGGTGTGCCTAAGACCTGCACACCACTTCCTGGCATGATTTGGGGGGGGGGGGCTTCTGGAGTAACAATTGTCCGTGTGTCTGTTGACTATGGGCCTCTACAGACAGCACTTTGCACTGTCTTGGAGGCAGGAAGGGGAGGGGCAGCTACACGCAGGGCACCCCAACCCCTTCCCGAGGACGTCAACATGGCGTGCACCATCAAGACATCCTCCCGGTGCAGCATCTTAACGCGCTGCACTGGAAAGGACACAGAAGAGCCACGCAGTGGCTCTTTGGGTGCCTTATTCGACAGCTCTGGAAGAACCAGCATTTTAGCACTCCTTTCAGGGCCAGCAAAAGGGTGGATTGGGGCTGAGGCATGGGGCAGCCTCGGCCCCAATCCTCCGCTTCCCCCTAAGTCCCTTGCATGACCACCAGCTGCATGTATCAATTCTGTCCATACAAACCTCTCTTGCATGTACCTCTCCCCTCCACCTGATCTGTGTGGAACATGTTTTGTGGAGGCTGATGGAATGTCTTTTCAGTTGACAAACCCGTTCCTTCACCCTAAGGGTCACACAGACAGTGGTACTTGTCTATGGCACACACTCCTTGGGGGGAAGTGGAGGTCAGTGAATCCTTGCATGATATGTGGGTGTATGACAGATCCTGTGCAGGTGCAGAGGGATGCCAAACATCAGTCACCTTTGTGCACAGAGAGTGACAGACTGTATACTAGCCAATGACCGGTCCTGTGCAGGTGAGCAGGGATGTTTTCCTGCACAGATGTGCAGGTGTGGAGAGACAGTCCTGCTCATGTGCACATGCGTTTGAGAACAAACAAACAAAAAATTAACGCAGCTGCTGCAGGCCCATGCGATTGCTCCATCTCCCTTTGCAGCGACATTGGGGCTGGAGGTTGCCGGGGCTTCAATACAGCCTCAGAAAAGCTGCATTGACTCCCCCCAGTGTGGTTGCTCTGTTTCTATTTAGGGCACCCTCAGGGCAAGGAGGGCAGTTGCTGCAGCTTAGGGAAAATGCAACTTCAGGTCACCTTTTCCTGCCCGTCTCCATAGCTCCAGAGAGGCCTTTACTAGAGAGGCAAAAATTTACCAGTTTCATTTTTCCTGCATTATTTAGAATTCCACATGCTTTCTTGTCCCATCCAAGTTCTATAATGGGTTGCAAGATGTTTGTGTTCTTCCTGCATGGACCCAAGGTAAACCTATAGTGGGGTTTTCTAGGGATTTGAACCCTGGTCTCCAGAGCTGTTGTCCAACTCTTAAACCACTGCACCATGCTGGCTCTCATAACTATTATGCACTATTAATTGAAATGTAGAATGAACAAAAAAGAGGAAGAGGAGAGATGTAACAGAGTATTACAACCTATCCCACCCAAAGGGTCTGAATTAATTGTATTCCCTTTCTTTTAAGCCAGAATCAGACAGTTAGCCATAAATGAAGACAGTCTAGGTGGCAAATTACCCTAACAATCTATTGATTGCAAATTAGTACAGTGGTAACAGGCCTCTTTTCAGTGAGCAGTTTTCTTCCTTTTCAGGATTGTGATATTTGATTGCAATATTTGAAATGGAAAGGAGTGTCATACAGGTGAGACTCATTACTTTTAGAGGCTGCATGGAAGTCATGACTTCAGTTCCTTCTGAACACATCTGTATGTAGTGCATGTAATTATATTAGGTGAATTTCTTGCCCTGTGCATACACCTATAAAGTGAGAGTCCCTGCTTTCTTTTGAGGGTATGATTTAATTTGGATACTTTGCAATCAATTTTTTTAATGTTCTACTTACAGAGGAGCTCCCTTGATGAGCAAAGTTAGACAGTCAACCTTAATTCATATTTGCAAGTCTATAACGATACATTAAATCCTGCTCCAAATATAGCATAGCATATTAAAGCAGGGAGGGAAAATATCATTGGTATAGTATTTCATAAAAGATCACAAAAGTTATTTGAAACAGCTTCCTAAAACTGAATTATCCTTCTAAAGTTTCAAACTAAATAAACAGAACTAGGAACTAATCAGTTACCTGTATTTTAATTTTTTGGTGTGCTCCTCAGGGCTATACCTATGAAAGGAAGGAGTCATATGAAGGACTCTTCCTCACTGCCCCTTTCCCCTGCATTTTCTGCTTGATTGTTTTTTAAAGGAATTATAGAGATTTTTTTTATTTTTTAAAAAGAGAATTATCCCTTTTGCTTGTGGACAGAACGAAAATGAAGGAGACAGTTTTCAATTCAGCTGCTCAGTAATAACCAAATTGATTGCAAATCTAAGACAAGGGCCCACAACTGCCACCCAAATTCACACAATATATTGACATAAATACTACTGAATTTTGTGATATTCTTTATTTATGATGAAATAATGAAGCATATTTTACAGCTTCTGGACCTGTGGCCTTGGCAGCAAAAGTAGGCACTGAATACTGCTGGATCAGGAAAGGAAAATCTGAAAGCCATGAAGCTCATAGCAATGTAGGATATCTTTCTGTGTCTGAGGCTGCATCCACACTGCAGAAATAATCTGATTTGACACCACTTTGATTGCCCTGGCTCAATGCTATGGAATTCTGGGAACTGTAGTTCATTGTGGCCCCAGAGCAGAGCTCTCCCCTTACAGTCAAGGTGGCAGTGGCTATGCTTGCAAAGGGGTATTTGTACGTCTTCTCCTGGCATCCCAGGAAGTAAGCTATGACCCTAGTTTGTTACAGAAGACCTTTTGAAAAGGAACTCCTCTTATGCTAGGTCCCTCAATGCAGCAATGCACTCCCATAATGCTCACAATATGTCTGGCAGAATATAATGAATTTTGTATTAATTAGAAAATGGTAAAGCACAGTGCTATACAGTACAGAGTATGTCTCTAGTTTCTCACTATATAAATTAAAGTCTCAACATGCCGCCAATATTGCTTCTTGGTTTTGTCACTTTCTTTTAATTAGCTCTGGTGGAACTACAATTTGCAACTCAGCAGGCTGTGTTCTCCTACATTCCTCTTTATGGGCAAGGCTACATTAGGATATAATGTTATCCCAGAGGCAGTGGGTGGGGATACCTTCTTTTATTTTCAGTAGCAACTCTGGAAAGATGGCATAGCCTGAGGTAGCTATGAATACAGACAAGGTTATTTATTTATTTATTTATTTATTTAAAAACTTGTTTTAAAAATCCCACTGTTGACAGAGCACTTACAATATCATTTCCATCTCTTCTTGAGGGTGTTTTTTTTTTAAGAGATAAAACAATGATCATCATCCTTCAGATTATTGTCAAAAATCCCCTGCCCCTTTTTTCAGGGAGTGACATTTTTTGGGTCTCAGCTTTATCTGTAGTAGGTAATAATAAAAGTACATGGGATTATCATCTCCTCCCTATTTTAATGAACTTTAGTGATGCAGAGAAGAGGTGGGGAAATGCATAATATGCTGACCGCAAACCACACATTTTAATACTACCTCTTGCAAGAATAGGGATAGTGTCATTTGCCACACACTGTATCACTCCTTGTTTCTGGAGTAAATGGAAAGTAAACTCCATACGGATCCTCTCTTTTCAGGAAGGTTCATTCCCTAGACAATCCCTTATTCTGCTGTATAATGTAAGCAACTGTGGTTCTAAAAATAAACCGTTCTTGCTGACAGGTTTTTGCCAATTTCCTAGTATCACCAGAAGGGAGATTTTGTAGGCTTTAAGTCCAAGCATTTTCCAATGAAACGATAAGCACATATAATGGATAAGCTAGTATTATAGCTAGTATGTAAGATAATTGATTTAACCAACTGTGCTTCCTGCCAGCTAGTCTGCTGATAATACATCTGTCATGGGCATACAGGAAGGGAAATATGCAGGTTTTGTAGCACAATTGCTCAATGTGCTTAGTATATGCCATATAATATCATTGCGTTCCCTATTATTTCTTCTGGATTTTTTTGCCTAGCAATTTCAATTTAGTCTTAGTGTGTTGGACCATTGCTCTCAGTAGCTTCAAATGTATCTGCCTAAGACTGGTTTGGGCAACTTATAATCCTCAAATCCTTACACTCAGCTCACTAGCCATGTATTGAGGTCAGTCAACCACACTAAGAGCAAAACTCATACCTCCCCCATGCTGCCTGCAAGAAAATGGGGATATGCTGTCAGACATGTACAGATACAATACGAGGTTTATGTTGTGCAGGCATATACTGTTCACTAGCCATGTATGGTCTGTATTGTTGCTTTTTTACACCCAATAATTTAACAAAAATAACAATTCTTACCCACCACCACTATGTTAGTGGGATGAAGAAAGCATGTGGTAGTAATTGTGGTGGGAAAACCAGAAGTGCACCTTCAATTCAGCTACATTTCTCAACATTCTTTGACTCAGAATCCCTTAATTTTGCATGTGCATCATTTCCATCTAGCTTTATTGGTAGATATCATAATTCTAGTAAAAAGCCAGATCAATTCCATGAGACTGAAATCCTCCTATTCCTACTTTAGGCAAGGTCAGGTTATTCGTTGGCTCATCCAGCTGAGCACAGGCCACCAAACACAATTTGTTGAAGATGCAGCATTTAGTGACAGCATATCAGAGCAGGTTCAAATCTTCATCGAAGGAAACTTATTTGCTGACCTTGGACCAATTACACACATTCTCAACCAGCAAAAATTTGGTGAACCTTACCAACATAGATTCTAAGACAAAGCCATGGTGCCAAAAGATGGCTTAACTAGAGTTTTACAGATGCAGCAAGTATTTACAACAGAGATAACCCACCCTCCTACCCTATCATAGCTAGATCTAAAGAAGCTATGGGAGAAGGGACTCTTTTGGAAACCCTCATGTAATAACTTCCCACTTGGGAGAGAAAACAAGGGGCTTATAGTAAAAGTCTGGACAAAAAAAAAAATCCCACACAGAAGCAAGCTTCTCTCCCCTTTTGAGATTTGAGAATTGAAAAAAGCCAAACTACTATAATAAAACCATCCCCATGTTTCTCATAACTAAGCTGAAAGATGTGTGGTGGGAATGTACACAAGATTCTCATAGGAAAGTGGGTTATCTCATGCTCTTTTTTACTGAAATGACAGGCTGAAGTGAACAGTGCAGTGAGATCTCTTGCTTGTGACAAAGCACAATATTAACCCCTCTCCATGCCCATTCTATCTGCAATAACATTCTGTTCAAGCATGACAAGTTCTCCTGAAAGCAAGGATAGTCATATTCCTACACCCAGTTGTTCTGAGTGGGGAAAATCACAAAGGCCTCCCACAAATTTCTTGTACCCTTTAGTGTGCCCCAATCAAGCAGAGAGAGGCTGGCCACCAGCATTATCAAGGCTTTGGGTTGGTTGTTTTGGGTGTGCTGGGTCACAAGTTGTTCAGGTCTTGTTACATTACCATCCCAAATGTCCATTCAGCCACTGTCCAGATTTTTATATAACAGTAAGATAAGACATGTGAACCGAATTATTTGAGACACTCTAAAAGTTTGCATGAAAACACTTGAGTTCATTATTATGCATCATTTAATGAGTGTGACTGTTAGAATATTTTTAAGTAGACACTGTGCACATGTAGGATTGTACACATATTTATTTATTTTGTTATTTATTTTCAGGAATAGGCAAAGTGTGGTCCACAAGCTGCATACAGCCCCCAGGGATGTTCCAGTTGTCCCAGGACCATTTTTTGTGCCTCTCATGGATAAAGAAATTGTTCCAAAATGCCCCAGCAAGTCTTCTGATTATGTGGAAGGAATTTCTACCATGTTCAGACTCCCCCTAAGGCTTAAGCCCTCCTCCAAATATCCTCTAGCAGGCACATGAGGGCATTTCTTCCATAATTTTGGGCACTCCTGAACCAATATATTCTTGGAGAAGCCATTTTTAAATAAGAAATGAACAAGAAGTGGCTCATTTTCTGTTGTTACATAGTGAATTTTTCAGGGATTGGGTTTTGTTTTGTTTTGTTTCACAGAGATGACTGCAAGGCTTCCTGGGTCTTTTCATAGTCGCCTACCCCTGATTTACATGGTGAAGTACACAATTATAAATAAAGCAGAAGTTCTACAAATGTATATTTTTGTGCAAAGACATCTTCTCCATGTCTATCAGACTATTTCTTCATTGCTTCCTAAGAGAAGAAAAAGAATGATGAACATTCTGGGAAGGGATAAGATGGATCAGATGTGTAATGAAACAATTCACTCTCTATTCTTAATGTGTGATTCTTACTGTGTCTCAAGAAGGAGGTTGTGCATAACTTCTTCAAAATTCAATCAAACAAAAATAATACGTGCAGAAGAAAGATAGAAATGCGTAATTCCAGGACAACTGGAAATGCAACAAGGTACATAGACAAGTATATATTAAAGCATGAACTATATAAACTCAACTCAGGGTATTGTACCATACATATCACTTTGAGTGAGGGAGGAGGAGCGAGTTATAGAGTTAGCCTTCCACATCCACAGAATCTGCATCCATGGATTCAACCATCCACAGCTTGAAAATACCCCCCCCCAAAAAAATCCCAAAAGCAAACCTTGATTTTGCCATTTTATATACACGACATTATTTTACTACCTAATTATATATAATGGGAATTGAGCATCCATGCATTTTGGTATCCACAGGGGGTCCTGGAACTAAGCCCAAGCATTACATGGGCCCAGTGTAATTTCATTAAACTAAAAGAAATAAACATACATTCTGAGATGTTCTCAGAAAGAATCTTCCAATCACAACTTTATGGATTTATTTCTGTTTGCAGAGACTTCTTCAGTGCCACTGTGCTTGTGTTTAAGTAGAATTCTTGCTGGCCATGTGATGTCAGCCACTGTGGTGATGACTGGACCATGTAGGCTGTTGGATATGGCTATGTGTCAATGGCAGAAAGCAAAATGAGGGTGAGAGTAGTGCTTCCTGTGGGTGGTGACATATCTTTGCTAATTTTTGTGAAGCACATGTTTGTCCCTACTGCAGATTAGCCCTAGATCTACTATCCAGCTGTGCCTCTTTTTCCTTTCTTAAACCACTCTTTGGTGATTGGTAGATATATAATCTACCAAAATGAGCAAGTATATGCCTCATTAGAATTTGATTAGTCTGTTAATACTGATGGCAGACAACAGCTTAATTGCCAGAAGCTTATTTGTATATTAGAGTTTAAGATGCTCCAGTAAAAGTATGAGATTCTTTACAACTAAATAATACCAATGCTCCACTGATGGTTATCTGGAAAAAATATTTATGCTTTATCACTAGTAAGTTTGCCATTTTCTTTCTGCAGGCTATCATTGTCTGTTCACAATGAGAAAACATATGCAGAAGGGGGTTGGACTGGATGGCCCTTGGGAGTCCCTTCTAACTATAGGATACTGTGTATTCCCACATAGCAGAAGAGGGTTGGACAGGATGGCCCCTGAAGGTTCCTTCCAACTCTAGGATTCTATGTATTCCTGCATGGCCAAAGGAGGTTGGTTGGATGGCCCTTGGGGATTCCTTCCAACTCTAGGATTCTATGTAAAATGCAAGCAATGCTCTCTAGGACTCATTCCTTTGCCCCTCTGGTGCTACAAGGCCAGATATATGGCTACAGGGGCTGCAGAAATAACAAAATGTGTGTGTGTGTGTGCGCACACATAAATGCACCTTCAAGAAGCCCATGAATGTATGGGGAGCCTGTGAATTTCCTAGGGTTTTCTTAGGTGAGAAATCCTCAAAGGTGATTTTGCCAGTTTCGTCCTCTGAAAGCTAGTCTACAGTACTTAGTATTATTCCCTGGCAGTCTCCCATCCAAGTACTAACCAGGGCTAACTGACCCTGCATGGCTTCCTAGCTCCAGATGTTGTTGGACTGCAACTCCCAGCATTACTCAGTATTAGCTACACCAGCTAGGGGCTGCTGGAACTTGCAGTCCAACAATAGCTGGACTCCATAACTCAGTTCAGTGCAATGTATGTGCTGAAGAGAGCAGGTAGAGAAAGAAAATTACAGCTTGGAAAAAGTTTTAACTACAGCTCCTACAAACTCACTTCTAGGCTAGCTATAGGATTTGTAGGCAAATTGGCAAGACAGCTTTACTTTCACTAGTGTGTGAAAATTCACACCCTCTTGCATCCCTGTGGTTTATTGCCATCATGCCATAAAGCAAATGACGGAGCATCAAAAGAAATTTCCTTCATCTGATTGGAATGGCTGATTGCTGCCCATTGTGAGAGATGAGACATTGTTATTATCTCCCACTTTTCATGTGGGGAGAAAAGTAATTTTATTGCCCAACATTCTTCAGGCATGAGAAGAATTATTCTGTCATTTCACAACACTACGACATATGATGCACAGTCAGAAAATAATGCATCCCAGGCTTATAAGTAAAAATGGCATAACACTGATGGAGCATACATCCTAGAGGAGGGGGTCTGATGGCTAATGGGACATGTGAAAGAACATGTAATGCCCTGCAACTGCCTGGAGTGATTTGTTGACTTTCCTGCTGCCTGGAATTGAATACATTCAATGTTGAATGCATTTTAAGACTGCAGATGGAATGGATACACAATGCTGCTTCTATTCTGTTAATGTCCAATGTACGCACCACTCAACAAGACTTCAATATAGTCCAATTTAATAAACAGAGAGCAGAACAAGAGAATTTAGTGTGAGAGTTTTAAGATTAACACCACAGAGAAACTAAGTTCTTTGGCTACTTTATAATCCTGTTGTAGAAAGGAATTACCACTAGGTCAAAAGCAGCTAATTTTGTTGGACATGTACACTGCCACGAGTTTGTAAAAAGCAGCCAGTAAGTGGTCAACTAAAATAAAGCATATATTCATCTTCCAGCAACACCTTGGAGTTCATAAAAAATTCCTCTTGGCACTTTCTCTTACCCAGTACTGGTATAATCCAGAAGAAAATGAGCAAAGCAACAAGCCAAGGAAGTAATAAAGTTGTGAGCCAGTCAGGTATGTGTGTGGGTAGTGGCGAAAAACAACATTTAAAGGAGGGGGGAAAATCACTGCACTCATTCTTCTGACTTTGAGTCCCTAAGGACTTCAAATGAATTGTCTATACAGGAAGAATACAGGGCATTTTCAATACTTAGGAGGCCAGAGAGTAGTACAGTCAATCCTCCTTATCCACAGATTCATTATCCATGGATTCAAGTATCCACAGCTTGAAAATATTCCAAAAAAATATAAATTCTAAAAAGCAGACCTTGATTTTGCCATTTTATAGAAGGGACACCATTTTTCTATGTCATTGTATTTAATGAGACTTGAGCATCCACAGATTTTGGTATCCGTGAAGGGTCCTGAAACCAAACCACAGTGGATACCAAGGACCCACTGTATTCATTTCAAGAAGTTACTCTACATCCAAATCAAGAATTGTCACATGGTAGTTTAATGTAAAACCACCAAATATGGATTTCGTTTGTAAATGAAATGTAAAACCATAAAGAGGTGAGATGACTGAGAATATGTCATAGGTGCAATCATCCAGGAAACTTTTAAATTATATCGGCTGCATATCAATTGCAAGAGAACTAAAATGACATTCCAAAGAAGGAAGAGTCTGGTTCTTTATAACCATAATGAATAAAGATTCCAGATATATGAGCCTCTGTTGACAGTGTTCCACCAAATGAAAGGTGCAACTGACACACTCACAAACAGAAAATCCAGTGCATGTTACATTAAAATATGGATCAACATTATGAGAACAAGATGCATTAAAGCCTTCAATTTATGCATTCCATCTGGTCCCATTCTTTAGTTTGGAGATTTCTGTTTCCGTTCAAGATTAACTGCAGTTTGCCTTGTTACTGGAATTTCGACAAACTAAAATTGGACAAATATTATGTATGGCTTATTGAAGCCAAGCTTCAAATATGGTGAAGACATATTTCAATAGCTGGTTTGTATCAATTAATTATAGTTAAGACTAACTGCAGTTCAAGATTCAAAAACACACTAAACCATGATCAATCAATACAAGATTTTGAATGCCTTCTTGCAGCTGCTCTAAAAAGAAAAGGAAAAGTGGGAAGGGCATTTACTTCTGTAACACTAAAACATGGTTCAATTATACCTGAATGCAGAAAAGAACTGTGATTTAAAAAGTTAATAGAAAGCAAACATACAATTAAATAGTACTTAAATAAAGTAAGAGCAGCCTCTTTGGGCTGTGCGGCAAGTATGAAATTCAATAAACAATAGGGCTGTTCTTAGTGCAAACCCCAAATGACAACCCCCCTCTGCAGACCAGGGCGTCAGGGACGCCCTGGTCCGGAGCGCCGGCGGAGCTCAGCCTCCACACCGCGGCGCTCCTCTGGCGACTCTAAAAGGAGCACCAAATTGGCGCTCCTTTTAGATGTCAGGGAAAGTGCGCCCTAAAAGCGGCGGGCGCACTTTCCCTGACTCAAACACCGCGGCGCGTCCGGTCGCCGCGGCGTGAGGTCATCCCCAGAGCGCCGGCCGTGCGGATGGCCGGCGACTCTGAGGGCGACCTCAGGAAGAGGAAGGGGTGCCGCTCGTGCGGCTGCCCCTCCTCTTCCGGGCCCGGAAGACAGCTCAATTAGCTGTCTGCCAAGGCCCAACATTCACAGATTAAATCAAATTGTCATTATCATCTGAAATGGCCACTATTAGCAAGCCAGTCTACATATCCACAAAATTTCCATAACCCCATGATGAGGCTTGATTTACTGATCATACCCCATATGGGTTGATCACCAATGATGTAAGGGCAAATACTAATGCTGAAAAGATGCCTCTTCCTGTTCATTAACTGTCATTTTTCACTCGATTTATTGCTGCAGCAGCATTATTTCTTCTACTTGATGGGGGCTCCTCTTCCCTTTACATTTTTCCCTCAAATGGCAATAAAGTCAGCATGAACATGTTACAACACAGTGCAGCAAATCAAATTTGGCAACATGAAGATACTGCAAAGGCAACTGAAACTGATTTCAAATGAGACAATGATTTCTGAACTAGTTGCATGGGTGATCATAAGCAATCAAGAATGTGAATGAAACTTGAACAGGGCCATATCTCCCCAAAAGGCAAACATTTCTCTGTCTTTTAAAGGGATCTAAGATAAGCAAGGGAATACCATAATTTAAGGTAAGTGGATTTCTTGATACAAATGGAAATGTCTACAAAAACACGTCTTTCCCTTTCAGCTCAGCACTAGAGTGGACTGCTAGACCAGAACATATGTTAAAGAGGCTCAATTTTTTTCAGTCTCATGAATATTCACAGCAATGTTTCAGATGGTATAGATTGGCACAGGTCCACTAAAGTCATCTGTTCCACCATTTAAAAATCTGTAACTTTCTAATGAATAGTACCTTCTGTCTTCTGATTGCAGTCTTGCATCTTTAATATCTTTTGAACAGTCATGCAATGGTCCTCAACCTATTATTTTCAGGGTTTCAAAGTCCTAGCTTAAGCTTTTATTATGAAGAAACCAGTATTTGAAAGTAATTGAGCCTGTAATAATATACTCTAGGATCTCCATATAATGGTTTTCGGAGCAGACTATTCAAACAGAAAGTGTACTTTATTGTGTATACTTTATTTATTATGTAAAATATATACACTGTACTTGCGTCTATTTATCTTAAAGGTTATATAGTACTGCTGTAGCATGAAATAGGGTATTGAGCTTCAAGATGAATCATTGAAGAAAATAGCATTAATATTTGTTTTATCCTTGACGATTGGTGTGGTTTCATGATAAATTTTATACATTCTTCTGAAGATCAGCTACAAGTTACCTACCCTTTCCTCATAATAACGAAGCACCATCATTTCTATATCTGTCCACTTCTTTTAAGTTCAAACAGACAACACTCATGCTCGGCACCTGACAGTCCTTATATTCCTCTCCGTGATTGATGGAAAAGACAATTCCACCATGTTCTAAACTCTATGTGTGACTGGAGTTATGCTCACTGTTATTTACTTCAGTAGCTGCTGTGAATTTTGGTCCCAGTCTCTACAGTCTCCTGACTTTGGGACGTGATCATGCATTCTTTCCACATTGCCTGAAGTGGGAGTGTTTTGGGGTGCAAAAGGAATAAAAAATGGAATGACTAAAAGGTCAAGCACTGTAATGTTGCTGTGAGCTATAGCACTCATGTGATTATGTGCCCTTCTCAGATGCCATTTTGATTAGTTCTCAAGTAATATATAAACTGCTTTTCTGTGAGTGTACCTTGGTCTTGAAAAATGCTATCTCACTTCTCTGCTGACAGCCTTCTGCGCTTAAGAGTACTCCCTGCAGAATGCCACCCTAGACTACATCTTAATGTCAGATGATGACCAAAGCTTTACAGTCAGGGGATTGTATTTGTGATGATGGTAGCGTCTGAATCTGTTCATTGCCCTCAAGGTCTGTAGAGAAAGGAAAGGGGGAGCTGACACATTAGCCAGTAATGCAATTGTAAGGGTCAAGGAGCACCAAAGTCTCTTTCTTCTGAAAATTCCCTATTGAAAAATTCTTGCAGCTGTATATATCCACCTATACCGACATATACTAACCAGGGACTGCAAATCCTCAGGGCTTAGAGTGAGGGAGGGATTCTTTTCATCTCTCCCCTTTTGTTGTTGCTTTCTTTTTTAAAAACTGACTGGCTTGACACAAATGGCTCTTATATGCCCAGTTCTTTGTTCTCGTTTCCTTCACCACAAAAAGCACAGAAAACTGCATTGTCCTACCCGTGATTTCAAAAACTGGCTTCCTCTGCTAAGAGTTCTCTACAAGGTTTTTCTGTTAAGATTTTTATATTTATTTATTTAACTTTTTGAATTGTCCCACAAAGTGGTTCACTTCACTCACCCAATCTATTTTACACATCCTATATCTATGTCATGTCAGTGTGGTTCCACAGACACATCCTCTTCCAACTATCTCCACAGAGAAGCAATAAAAATGGGAAGGGAGTGGGTGAGCCTACTGAAATACACTTGATAAATATTTACCTTATTTAGGTTTCAGAAAATTTAAATTAAGGCTTATAATTTTGGCAAATAGTATTGAATGGACAAATTAGGGAAAGGCTGGCCATATAACTACTTACACACATTCAAACTTGACAATGAGGAAATAGAAATAGTAAGAGTTCTCATATCTGGGATCAAATATTGATCAGAATGGGGACTGCAGCCAGGAAATCAGGAGAAGATTAAGAATAGAGAAGGTGGCTATGGAAGAACAAGAAAAGATCCTAAAATGCAAAGACATACAACTCAGCACAAAAATCAGAAGCATACAAGCCATCATATTCCCTATTACCATGTATGGATGTGAAGGTGGACAGTCAAGAAAGAAGATAGGAGGAAAATCAATGCATTTGAGATAATTGCTAAGGATCCCATGGACAGCCAAAAGGACAAACAAATGGTTCCTAAAACAGATCAAGCCAGAGATCTCCCTATAAGTCAAGATGACAAGACCTGGGGGGGGAAGCAGATGAGAGGCTCTGGGACGCTGTGGGATGGTGCGCCGCCGGACCAAGGCATCCGCACTGTGGCGCACCGTCGGCGTCCCTGAAAGGAGCGCTAAATCAGCACTCCTTTTATAAGTCGCCGAAAGTGCGCCCCAAAAGCGTGGGGAGCACTTTCGGCGACCCTTCCGCCACAGCGTGTGCAGACGCTGCGGCGGGAGGTTGCCCTTGGAGCGCTGGCCGTGCAGAGGGCCGGCGGCTCCGAGGACGACCTTGGGAGGAGGAAGGGGCGCCGAGCGTGCGGCTGCCCCTCCTCTTCCCTGCCTCAGAGACGGTGCAATTAGCCGTCTGCCGAGGCCCTTAGACTGTTGTACTTTGGACACATCATGAGAAGGCATGAATCATTGGTAAAGACAATAATGTTAGGAAAGGTGGAGGGAAGTAGAAAGAGATGAAAGCCACATGCTGGATTTTATTAAAGAGACCACAAATATGAGTTTGCAGGAGCTAGGCAGAGCAGTAGAGAACAGGGGGGCCTAGAGATGTCTAGGGTCAGCATGGGTTGAGATCGACACAAAGGCAGTTAACAACAACAACAAATGTCACTTGGTAAATCTATTAATACCAATATGCTAGGGTTATTTCTTATAATCTGCTAAATAAGTCTTTTTCTGCAAATCTCATTGTATAAAAGATTTGATTCTTTAAGTCTGATTTCACTACTGAAGAGTACCGTGCATTAGAGCTTTTTATACTAGACAGTAAATGTCTTTCCTTTCTTAGAGTGAGCTGTTTGTGAAGGTATATTTCCGAAAGGGATATAAATGTATTAGATAAATAAATAAGGTCAGCCCTCTGTATTCATGGATTCTGTATCCATGGATTCAACCATCCATGGCTTGAAAATATTTTTTAAAAATTCTAAAAAACAAACCTTGATTTTGCCATTTTATATTAAGGGGCACCATTTTGCTACCTCACTATATATAATGGGACTTGAGCATCCACAGAATTTGGTATCCACAGCTGTAGTGGTGGTGGTGGAAGAGGTGGTCCTGGAACCAAATTCCAGTGGATACCAAGGGCCCACTGTAATGCATGTTGCTTACCATCAGCAATATTCTTCCATAGAACATGAATCCTATTTCAGGGCATCCTTAACCCATACCAGGGTCTTAGCTACTGAATCCTCACCCAGGTGAGTGGAATGGGAAATCAGATTGGGAGTATCATTTTCAATAAGGATGGTTCCTACATTTTCCTCTCATAAATTAAACTTAGACTTTTGTGCTACCTATATTCACACAGTGATTTCTGTTTGATCCCATAGTTTAAAGGGCAACGTCATGAATTTGAAATTTTAATGGCATATTGGAAAGAGGTAGCTCTATTGCCAAGCCTACCTCTGGCCTACACATACAACCTATCCTTTCCAGGAAGAAGAATTTTAGTTGAACAGAAGAAAAGATGTAACTAGGATAAGAGCATTCTTGTCTCTACACTCCTATCACCAAAGTCTTCAGCCAACATTTTTCCTAATAGCTTCAGAGGCTGTTTCTCCATTTCCCCAGCCTTCTTCTCTACAACTGAATAATTAGTTGATAAGTGGTAGAATTTGATTCTATGCACATTTAAAACTGTTTTATTAAAGAACCATTAAAGTAAGCCTTGGAAAATGTACTGGCTGGGAACTTTAGGAACCGTGGTCCAAAAGAATAATTTGTCCACATTCTGTTCTCATGCATACTATCAGGGCAACATAAGAAGACTAGTACCAGTGCAGGGAAATAACCTGTCATAGAATCATAGAGTTGGAAGAGACCCCAAGGGCCATCCAGTCCAACCCCCCTGCCATGCAGGAATACACCATCAAAGAACTTCCAACAGATGGCCATCCAGCCTTTGTTTAAAGACTTCCAGAGAAGGAGACCCCACCACTTTCTGAAGCAGTGTGTTCCACTACTGAACAGCTCTTACCATCAGGAAGGTCTTCCTAGTGTTTAGGTGGAATCTCTTTTCCTAATAATAATAATAATAATAATAATAATTTTTATTTATAGCCCACCTCTCTGCCCAACAATCGAGGCGGGTTACAGCATTTAAAAACAGAACAATGTAAAAACATCCCCAAACCTAAGTCCCACCTCCCAACCCCTTAAAACAATATTAAACCAGAAAAAGAATTAAAACAAATTAACAGTTAAAAACAGTACAGTCTAATACAAATATTGCACGCGATAGGCCGGATTAATTAAATAACGGACAAATTCGTCTCCCAGGGCAAATGTTCTGGGGGATATTATTCAGGGAAGGCCTGCTGGAAGAGATCCGTCTTCACCACCTTCTTAAAGGCGGTTAGCGTGGAAATAAGACGGATCTCATCCGGCAGGCCATTCCATAGCCTGGGGGCAGTGGCGGAAAAGGCCCTCTGGGAGGTCTGGGACAGCCTGGTCTTTATTGGCTGTAACAGATTCCTCCCAGAGGACCGAAGGGTGCGGGGGGATCATACGGGGAGAGGCGGTCCCTAAGATAAGATGGACCCAAGCCATGTAGGGCTTTAAAGGTTAAAACCAACACCTTGTACTGCGCCTGGAAACTAATTGGCAGCCAGTGGAGGGATTTAAGCACCAGTGTAATGTGCTTCCTCCTTGATGTCCCAGTAATTAGTCTGGCTGCCATATTTTGTACTAGTTGAAGTTTCCGGGTTAGGCACAAGGGTAGCCCCATGTAGAGCAGGTTGCAGAAATCCAGACGTGAGGTTACCAGCGCGTGTACCACAGTTTCCAGGGCCCTCATGTCCAGATAAGGGCGCAGTTGGCGTATCAGCCGAAGCTGATAACAAGCACTCCTGACCACCACATTCACCTGACAAGTCATGTGGAGCGACGGATCTAGGAGCACCCCCAAACTGCGAACACAGTCCTTAGAGGAGAGTGTGACTCCATCCAGGACTGGAGACTGTATTTCCAGATCTGGTTTCGGGCCTGTCACAGTAAGTACCTCCGTTTTGTCTGGATTCAACTTCAGTCTGTTTTTCCTCATCCATTACCGCTCTTAGACAGTCATTAAGAGGTGAGGCGCCATCTGAAGTCTGAGTCGATGATCTGGTCATGGAGAAGTATATCTGGGTGTCATCAACATACTGAAGACACCGCACTCCATGCCTCCGAATGATCTCCCCCAGAGGTTTCATAAAAATATTGAACAGCATCGGGGACAGGATGGCGCCCTGTGGGACACCACAATTAAGCTCTATTTTAGATGAGCAACTGTCCCCGAGCCTCACCCTCTGAGATCGGCCCGAGAGGAAGGAACGGAACCACTGCAGAGCAGTGCCTCCAATTCCTAACTCTCTCAGGCGATCTAAAAGGATGGTATGATCTATCGTATCAAAGGCTGCGGAGAGATCCAAGAGCACCAGCAAGGTCACACTACCCCTGTCGATACTCAAGCGGAGGTCTTCGGTCAGAGCAACCATAGCAGTCTCAACCCCAAATCCTGTCCTAAAGCCGGTTTGAAATGGATCAAGATAATCGGTTTCATCCAAGATTGTCTGAAGTTGGGAGGCGACTGCCCTCTCTATCACCTTGCTCAAAAAAGGTAGCAGGGAGACTGGTCGATAATTATTTCTATCCAAGGGGTCTAGGGAGGGCTTCTTCAGGAGTGGCTTGATCGCCGCCTCCTTAAGACAAGATGGAACATAACCCTCCCTAAAGGATGCATTGATCGTGTCCCGAAGGAACCCTTTCAATGCATCCCCCCCCGGACGACCAGCCAAGATGGACATGGATCGAGAGGGCAAGTCGTCTTCCTCATCCTTCCAAGCAGCTTGTCCATGTCATCGGTACTCACAGACTGAAATTGATCCAGTAAAATACCATCAACGGAGTTGCTGGACACCTCGTCTACGGATTCTGCTTGAATATTGGCGTCTAAGTCGGCCTTTATCTGAGAGATTTTATCTGCAAAATAGGTATTAAATGCCTCACAGCAGGCTGTTGTTGGGTTAAGTAGGGGACCTGGCGCAGGAGGAACCTTTGCCAGCTCCCCCACCACCCTAAACAGCTCTGCTGGGCGAGACTCTGCAGATGCAATGCGTGCAGAGCAGAATGATTTCTGCACTGCACATAAAGCCTCTCTGTAGGAGTCAAGATAACTCCTAAGACGAGTTCTGTCGGATAAAAGCCAAGTCTTTCACCACTCGTGCTCCAGTCGTTGTCCAGCCCGCTTCATCCGTCTAAGATCTTCTGAATACCAAGGTTTGCGGTTCGAAGCGGGTCAGAAAGGACGCTTGGGAGAGATTGTGTTGATAGCCCTGGTGAGGTCAGTATTCCAAGTGTTCACCAAGGCTTCAACAGAATCGTCAACGTTGCCTACCATTAAACCCTCCAAGGCTTTCTGGAAACCAATGGGTTCCATTAGTCTTCGAGGACGGACCAATCTAATGGGTCCACCACCCCCGGGGGGATAGGATACAGCCCTGAGTTCCACCCTGATCAGGAAATGATTCATCCATGACAGGGGGGAGGTTCCCTTGACCTCCACCCACGGATGTCCCTGCTCCGTACTAAAGACCGCATCGAGAGTATGACCTGCGCAATGTGTTGGCCCGTCGACCAATTGGGATAGGGCCATGATTGTCATGGTATCCATGAACTCCCGAGCTGCACCAGATAAATCTTGTAACCTGGTTTCGAGTGGAATGTTGAAGTCACCCAGAACCAAAACTCTGGGCGACTCCAGCAGCAACTCTGAAACCAGGGCGGTCAGCTCGGTTAGGGAGTCTGTTAAGCAACGGGGTGGCTGGTAGACCAACAGAATCCCCAAACTATCCCTGGTCTTCAGGCTAAGGTACATACACTCGATGTGCGTCGTTTTCCGAATAGGTTTCCTGATCAAGGTCAAGGTGTTTCTATGGACCAAGGCTATACCTCCCCCCCGCCCACTTTCCCTCACCTGCTCACTAACCGAGTACCCAGCTGGGAGAGCCTGCGCCCACGACACAGAGCTGGTATCCCCCAGCCAGGTCTCAGTAAAGCATGCCAGGTCGGCCATCTCATCCACTAACAAGTCATGGATGATGTGGGTCTTATTTCTGACTGACCTGGCATTGCAGAGGAGCAGGTTAAGAGTCAGTGGAATGGCAGGCACGTTCTCCAAGTTATCCCGGGAAACAGAGCAAACTGAAGGAGGGATAGATATCAAGCATCGATCCCTCCTTCTTTTGTAACATCTGTTTGCTCTGTTGCCGCCATACCTACCCATCCCCCGTATCACCGTAATATCCGCCCCCAGGCTGCAATCGACCCCGGTTAGCGGAAGGTGAGAAGAGTAGTCCGGAAAGCCATTCTTCTTTACATAAGGCTGCAACTGCATAATAAATCAGGATTAGGGCAAGCCCTCCAAGCCCAAAGTCTCTCTTGTGGCCTTTGAGGAGCCGGAAGAGTCGCCACCACCGTGTGCAGCGATGGGAGATGTTCCTAGAGAAGGTTATATACCCGCCCATACACTCCATCCAAACACACGGTCCGTGGCTCCTCCGGCCGCCAAAATGGCGAGGAATTGGAGGCCGTCTAAATAAAAAGGCTAAGGCTAGCTCAAAATCCTGCCAGGGCCGCCCAGATGGTAAGGGGGGGGATAGAAGGTCGCCCAGGTGGAAAACGGGCTAAAGGCCGCCCAAACAATGCGGCTAAAATGAGCCCAAAGTCCTTCTTGGCCCCCGCAAGGCCGGGGGAGTCGCCACCGCCGCCGCGTGTGCTGGTGGAAGGTGTCCCGGGTGGGGTTTTAAACCCGCCAGCGTCCCACACAGTCCCGCGACAAGCGGCTCCTCCAGGCCGCCCAGATGGTAAGGGTGGGGTTGAAGGTCGCCCAGGTGGAGAAACGGGCTGAAGGCCGCCCCAACGATCGGGCTAAAATGAGCCCAAAGTCCTTCTTGGCCCCCACGAGGCCGGGAGAGTCGCCGTCGCGTGCGCTGGTGGAAGGTGTCCCGGGCGGGGTTTTAAACCCGCCAGCATCCCACACAGTCCCACGACAAGCGGCTCCTCCAGGCCGCCCAGATGGTAAGGGGGGGGGGGGTTGAAGGTCACCCAGGTGGAGAAACAGGCTGAAGGCCGCCCCAACGATCGGGCTAAAATGAGCCCAAAGTCCTTCTTGGCCCCCTATAGCTTGCATGCTTTACTCCATGTCCTAGTATCTGGAGCATCAGAAAACAAGCTTGCTCATTCCTCAGTATGACAACCCTTCAAATATTTAAACATGACTATCACATCACTTCTTAACCTTCTCATTCCCAAGTGAAACATACCCAGCTCCGTAAGCCATTCCTCATAGGACAAGGTTTCAAGATCTTTCACCATTTTGGTTGCCTTCTTGAGAACATCCTTTCTTCTTTCCCAGGTTCTGCAAGTTAGACCTTTATCCTCTATAAGAAGCTAGAGAGACAGAGTCTTCTGGCAACCTTTCATTGTCATGCACATAGCCATGACAACAGCCATGGTTTCCTAGCTGAAGTACCATCTTATATTGACAATTTGTAGTTGTAAAGCACTGTGTGAATTCAGAGTAAATGGGAAGCCTGCTTCTCTCCGTTACTGCAGCTTGGTTTGAGGTGCCTTTTCTGAGTATTTACATAAATTTATACTCATTCTTGACTATCTTTCTGTCTAACTTGGTTCAATGATTTTCAACAGCCCTTGTCAGTTATTCAAAGTCTAGAATGAGGATGAAAGGTTTAGGGTACAAAATAAATGTGCACAAATAAACAGAGTTGAATTTAGAACAAGGAAAGATTTAAAAGTGGGGCTAAACTTGAGGAGGGGTGTAGCTATTTTGAAATAATCAAACCTTTTCTTTACTTGCTTTTAAAATTAATTCTGAATAACATTAGTACCTGTGAGACTAATTTGATTATCTTAGTGGTTTCAGATAACTCTCCTTATCTTTATTATTTTTTAAATGCAGTTTCACTTGACAGAGAATTTTTTTTCCACTCCAGTGAAGCAAGCACAGTTGAGAATAAGCTTGAAAAATCTCAGGAGATGAGGAGAAAATACTGACTTTCATTCACTGTCAGTTCATTTATTTAATCAGTGTTACATGAATTCTATACTCAATTCCCAAGGTACTGAGAATTATTTATTTAAAATGGCAGGGATTTTGGTGGACAGCAAAGTCTATCATTGCATGTCATTTTTTATTTTTATTTTTATTTTTATTATTTTGTGGTTGCTGTTAAGGCAGTGGATTTAATGAAGTACCGCTAATGTGACTAAGAACAAAACAGTGTAACCATATTTTAGTTCAGTCAGTATTAAGTTACAGTTCAGTGGGACATGCTCCCTACTGGGTATTTGGATTTGTAGTCAAAACATCAATTTGTTGTTTGTAGTAGCCGTCGTTGTTATCCTATACTGAACAGGAATAGTTCTAGTACTGGGCAAAGCAAAGCAATTTCCCCAGACAGCAGATGCAGAGAGACTACAGTGGAAAATCCTCCATGTCCCTAACTGCTGCTCCTAAGCATCTTAGCCATTCCTCTCTCTTGCAAAAATTTCCCTATCTAAAGATATTTCCCTCTCTGCAGAGGCTGCCTGTCTAAATTGGCCTGCTGCTTTCAGATGCAGTGGAGGATCCGGTTTTGTTTTGTTTTTGTTTTTTGCCAGCATTGAAGGATAGCAAATCAAATCATTTTATTACAGCCATTAGGCCAGTATAAAAACACACATTAAAAAAACACACACAATAAAACATCTAAGTGACATATGACTCCCTGTCAAAACATGCTGATAACCATTAACATGTTTTAGTTTAGAAGAACAAAAATGAGACAGCATTATTTCTTGATCATAATATCTGTAAAAAATTTCAACATTGATAGGTTTAAAGACTTATAATAGATGCAAAGTTGTATGATTTTATATAAATCAGCCAACAGCAAACATACAATACTGTCTTTAAAATATTTTTGTTCTGGGGTAGTAACCATTTAATTTAGGTAATCCTACAGTAATCAATGTAAACTATCTATAGCTATCTATCATGTATTTCTCTAAATTTTTGACAGAAGTATTTTAAAATCTTTTAACATATTATATATCTAGCATATAATATAAAATATAACATACAAAATTGGAATATATGCTATAATTATATTGTCAAGCATAGTAATGGTAATAGCACCAATATATATATTTATACCGACGGCATATTAAAAAGAAGTAAAACAATAGTATCTGTAGAGTACTATCTACCTAAATAAAATCGTTGATTAAACTATAGGCATTTAACATAATTAAAATAAAATTGAGTCCCTTATAACTAATCAATGAGTTTACAGATTAAACAGATGGAGGATAAATCCACTGTTGAACATTGAGCATTTGTCATAGCTATACAGCGACTAAATCTCATATTAGATGCAATCAGGCCCTCTGTCACATTGGCGGATTAACCATTCCTTACTAAGTCAGGTTTATAATTCAATATTTACACTACGGCCGTACCCCCCTAAAACTGTTTTCATAACATAACAGACCAAATCAAATTAATTATAACAAAACTTCAAATGGGTAAACACAAGTGAAACACAATAGTCATGATAGTCATGATAACTCACTAATATGGTCTTTACATCTGTTTTAAAAAAAATTTGCGGTTTGCAATGGCAGCTGCAAAAAATTTAGCAACTTTTAGGGTTGTATCTTTGTTGCAATCCGCAAGAAGATAATTGCCATAAAATTTCTCTTGTCTGCCTGGTATCTGCAGTACAATTGGAGTTATGTACAGGGCACGTATTTCTACATACAGGGAACACTGAAAGAGAACATGGTTAATGGTTTCAATTTCTTCAGTACCGCAAGGACAATATCTATGCTGATAAGGGATCTTTTTATATCTGCCTTCGAGGACTGATGATGGTAGAATATTAAACCTTGCAAGCATGAAGGCTCTTCTAAACTTCAAAACACTCAGGTGGTCAAAATATCTGGCATATTTGCCAGGTCTACTGAATTCTCTGATAGGATACAAGGTTGACTTATTTAAATGCATTTGAAAATCAATGTCCTTTATCCGATGTATAATGGCAGATTTTGCTTTATCATATCCAAGAGTAGCTATAACTGCTGGTGAAAATCCAAGAGAAAAGTTTTGAAGTAAGAGATTCCTTCCAAGAAGAAGAAAAGGAATCAGTCATAATTAATGGCTCCAGCCCAACCGGTACAAAAAACATTTGGAGCCATTTGTTAAATTTGCGTATCCATATACGGGCTTCAACAGACAGCAAGCCTAGTTCCAAACGAAGAGTGGCATTCGAGACACAATATGGAATACCTAGAATTGTTCTTAGGAATTTTGTTTGAACTGTCTCAAAAGGGGTTACACACTTAAAAGTACAAACCTCAGTTCCGTATACTAATTGCGCTAAGATCTTAGCAGCAAAAACTTGGAGGGCCACTGGTACAATTTGACCTCCCTTATTATAATAGAAAGAACATAGGGCCTTAATATTTCTTTGTGTATTTATAACCGCATTTTTTTGTTGAAGTTTAGTGGTCCCTTTATCACTAAACATAATACCCAGATATTTATAAGAAGAAACTTGCTCTATACAGTTATTTAATGTCCATTTATATTGAGAGTGACTCCTAGAAAAGACCATTACTTTAGTTTTGTTATAGTTGATCTTTAAAGCATCATTAGTACAATGGGTTGCCAGTGCTTTTAATAATCTGTTTAAGCCTACTTTTGTAATAGACATATGTACAATGTCATCAGCATAGGCAAGTATAGATAGAGGCTTATTTGACAAGATCGGAGGATGAGCTGGTATTTCTGATAAAGTCAAAATCAAAGAATTAATATAGAAATTAAAAAGGGTAGGGGCCAGGACACAACCTTGCCTAACTCCATTTGGGGTGCAAATAGGTCTTGTCGTGTTACCCCTATTATTACATCGTATTACTACACGAGAATTTTCATGCAGTCTACGAATTAGAGTTAATAAACGTTTATCAATATTGGTAGCCTCAAATTTTTTTCACAGCCTATCCCTTGGAACAAGATCGAATGCAGATTTAGGATCAACAAAAGCAGTAAACAGTTTCCCCTCAGCTGAAGCAACATATTTTTCAGAGAGATGATTTAAAACCAAGGCATGGGCAATTGCAGATCTATTCTTTCTGAAACCTGCTTGCTCTTCTCTAATAATTTGCTCTTCTTCAAGCCAGTCTTGTAACTTATCCAACAAATGCATTGCATACATTTTGCTTATGATATTGAGGAGACTAATTGGCCTATAATTTCCAGGATCGCATTTGTCACCTTTTTTATATATTGGGACAATTATTGCAAGGCCCCAATCCTCAGGGACAAATGTTGTAGAATCTATAGCTGTAAATAAGGCCGCTAACACAGGCGCCCACCATTCAACATTGGCTTTGAATACTTCAGAAGGTATATTATCATTACCAGGGGCTTTTCCTGAGGAGATTCTAGAGATCAATTTGTTTATTTCCTGCACAAAAAATGGTGGCCATTTCGGGAGTTCTTCAATATCAACAGAAGATTGTTCTAAACTATAATGTGGATGATCATATAGCTGGCTATAGAACTGTTCCCAGCAGCTGACAGAAATATAATAGATCGTGCTTGAAGACCTCGGCCAGCCATTAGATATAATTTTCCAAAAGGAGGATGAGTCCTTATTTGTAACAGCAGTTATCAGGTTAGACCAGGATTCTTTAAGAGCAGTCTCTTTTTTTGTTTTTATCAGTTTCTTATATTGTTTCTTAATTTCAAACCATTCTGGCGGGATTGTTTGCAGATTTTTTTTTTGTCTATATTCTTTATATTGTTTTACCAGGGTTTGCTTCTTATTAATACAGTCCTGGTCAAACCAGCTTTTATTTTTTGACTTCTTACTAGGTGTTTTAAGAGATGCTGGCTGAGTTAACAAGTTTCTAAGTGTTGTACTGAGCTGATAGAAAGGTTCAAATATACTATCTGGGGATTTTTCTGTTAAGATTAAATTTCTTAAAGTAAGACATTTTTCAGAGTTAAGGATTATTTTTAGATCATTTTCAACTTTTGGGGACCACTTAATGACGCGAGGTCTCAAATCCACATTACCTTCTGGCAGGACTATTTCTTCTGCAAAATCTGTTTGTACCCCACAGTCTATAGTCAAGGTGATAGGTAGGTGATCACTCTCAACCCGTTGTTCTATTTCACATCTAGGAGAAGTATGTAACAATTCATATGATATCAGAAAATAATCAATTGTAGAGGATCCTTGTTTGGACACAAAAGTGAATTCCCCTTCAATATCACCTATAGTTGAACCATTCATGATTACTAGATTGAATTTATGAGTTAATTGTGTAAGATAGAGACCTGCCCAATTGAATTTTTTATCCTTTGATTGTCTTAAGGGAAGAGCCAAACCAGGGTCTGCTTCAGGTTGCACATAGTGAAAGTGAGTATACAAATCAGCTTCATTTGAACCAGTTCTCACATTGAAGTCCCCCGCCATCAACAGAAGAGCTTCAGGATACTGAGCTAACAAATTTGCAATATAAGTTTCTAATCTTAACCATATATTTTTCAGTGTTACTTTATGTCGAGAAGGAGGTAAATAAACATTAATAATTAACAACCAAGTATTTTTGAACTTAATTAATAGAGAAGAAGCCAGATTTGCCAATGATACAATAGGGAGAAAGGAATATTTTATGTTTGTAGCAATCAGAATAGCTAAACCGCCACTAGGGCGACCTCCCTTCTGAGAAGTAGAAGCCTCAATAGTATGTGCTATAAAGCCACTTAAAGTTAACTTTTCCTTCAACCAAGTTTCTTGAAGTAATATTATGTCAAATTTAGAAATAAATCTAACAAACGAAGAATCACAAATATGTCTTGCCCATCCCATGACATTCCAAGACAGTAACTTCAGATTTCTTGTGTCAGTTTTCTTTCGTTGTCATGAATTTAAAGTGGCATGGGGGGGAATTACATAATCGTTTAACAGATGGAGGATTTTTATTAACCTCAACAATGCCTGAATTGAAATTGGTAATATCATTGTCTTCTAAGAGGGGACAAGCTTTAGCCTTGCTAGAATTTTTTTCATCTGATAGCTCCTCAATAATTTCCAGGTTTGGGTGAGTATAACTCACATTTGACACTATTGGGCCTTGCACTTTCAGTATATCTTCTCGTTGGATATTATCATCACACAGTAATCCATTTTCTATATTATCAAGATACCTCATGTCTGTCCAGGCTAATGGATTTATCTCTGCTGTAAATGTTATTTTATTCCTTTTTTCCCCACAACCTTCATTTGTAGGGGATTTTTTCTCTACACACATACTTGAAAGATATAATCTTAGTTTTTCCAACCTGGTTAATATTTCTACCTGTGCAATCTGAGGTAGAACTGAAAAAGAACCAATTAATTCTTTCTCCTCTTCAGTAATTGAGAAGTTGGCAAGATGAGGCAGTTCAGAGACATTCAATGTTTTAAGATCCTGTCCACCATTACATCTACTTAGGTTTTGTTCTTCATGATCATCATTTGTTTGATCTTTGTTGTTATGAACTTCATGTAATCGAGACTTTGTTGAGAAGGAACTGGCTGGTATTAATGGTTGGGGAGGAGCTACATTGGTGAAAAACCTAGATACATAGATATTATTCCTTAGTAACAAAGGCTTATATCTATACAGTAAGGTGGCAAACTTGGTTTCTCTGAACGTAATTAAGATACGAGCATAACCAGTATCGGAATATAAATATGCAACTTGTATAATATCACTGACAGTAATTTGGATTGGACATATACCATCTAAAACGGCTAGAAGATGGTATTTTCGTTTAACCTGTGAGAGTGCTTCAAATGGCTTTGGAAAGTTTGATAATATAATTTGATTTTGACTAAGAACAAGTTGATATTTCTTTTTTCCTTTCCACTTTGTGTCTTTTTTAATTGACTTATTTTTAATTGATTTATTTTGAGTTACATGTGGGACCATATTTGGAGAAGGTTTTGATGTCTTAGGGTCAGGTACATCCAGCCGGCAGACCAAAGGAGTTTTGTCCTCCGGATACTTGTTTAATGCACTCTCATCTTGACTACTAAGTTTAGTGTTGGGATCAACAGCGTTCGAAGACATTGATTTTGTTTTTGTTTTATATCTTTGAAATAAACTTGAACTTAATTCATTGGACTCAAATTCATCGCTAGGCATGGATTTCCTGCATTTTCCTTGATATGTAAATTTTCCTAATTTGCAGGGTTTGTTTAAAGACTCAAGTGGTTCTTCATTTAGATTTTTCCTTTTAAGACCCTTTTTTTGATTATTTACGGGCCTATGTGGAGGTTTCCTGTCATTCTTTAAAAAAGGAGATATCGTAGGAGATGAAGAAGTTTGTCCAGGTTTCATATATATCTTATCTTCTTTTTGGTTAGTACAACTAGTTTGGAGATGTAAGTCTACTAGTGTGGTAAGAAGATTATTACATTCAGAGAGAAATTTTTAACTATTGCCAAGTCCTGTAAAAGAGTAGATATCCACTCAGGGTTTTCTATTTCTTTTGCTGTTGTCTTATTAGATTCAAATGCTCTAAGGTCTCCATTAGGCCCTATAACTTCATGTGATTTAGTAATCTCACTACAGCCGTACCCCCCTAAAACAACTTCGTTTTTTTGGTCTTTTGTTGATTTTATTTCAGATGTTTCCTTTATTACAGTGGATTTAAGTAGCAACTTGCCCTCGGCAAGAGCTATCTCATGCGCCAAATTTGGTATAGAGGGACTCTTATCTAAAGGTTTAAAAGAGCCTATTTTATCTAAGGACCATTCAAAAACAGGCGTCATTAGCGGAGAGGTTATTTCTTTAACTTCTGTGGAATTTGTTGCTATTTTAGATTTCAGCTGTCCATGTAATACATCATTTCTACTATTCGGGAAAAACTGTGTTATTTTAGATTGAACATTTTTCCTTTTTGAGGGTTGTATTGGAGATGGAGAATATTCTAGAGTAACATTGCCCTCCATAATCATATTTTAAGCTTATAGTGTCTATTTAATACTAAAATGTGTAGGATTCAGACTACTAAGAAAATCTCTTAGAACTGTCTAATGTTAGCATCAGATAAATTAGCTAGCTATAGAAAGTTATAACCACCAAAGGAATAAACGGGAACTTTTCTTCTGCAAGCAAATAGAAATGATTTTACAACCGAAAACCTTAAAGAATTACCTCTATTTAGCCCTTATAGTGACAGCCTTATAAAGACAGAATATTAATGATTAAAAGGTAGACAGATACTTTTCTACTACAAACAAATAAAAATAAAAATAATTCCTACAACTCCTTAAAAACAACTCTCACAGGCTGCTGCTGCTTTCCGCTGGGTCAGCCACTTGCGTCGCCACCACTGCCAAAATGCCGCACGCAGAGAGAGGAAGAAGGGTGGTGGCCCTAGAACGCGGCTTCTCCCGCCGCCACCGGCCAAAGAGGGCTCGCTGGAGGTTTTTGTGGGCCCTGGTCTTCCGGCCCTTGGAAAGACGCCTGCGTCGCCACTGCCACTGAAACGCCACTCACTGGGGGGGAGGAAAGGTGGTGGCCCTAGAACGCGGCTTCTCCCACCACCGCCGCCGCTTGCCGGGGGGGAAAAGAGCGCGGGTGGGGCCCTGGAGTGCGGCCACCTGCTCGCCGCTGCCGCCGCCCGAAGGATAGCTTTGATTTCATGTGTGAACAGAAAAAAGGCTTCCATAATCCCTGTTTTGAACATTGTGTTGGTATATTAATTTATATATCTGAGATGTTTACAATTACAGTGGGCCCTTGGTATCCCCTGAGGTTTGATTTCAGGACCACCATTGCATCACTGTGGATGCCAAAATCCATGGATATTCAAGCCACATTATACACAATGGCACAGTAAAATTGTGTCCCTTATATAAAATAGCAAAATTTTCTTTTTGGATTTATTTATTTTTAAAAAAATATTTTCAAGCCATGGATAGTTGAATACATGGATGCCAAATTTGTGGACATGGAGGGCCAATTGTACACTTATACAGCTTTTCACTTTCCACATCCTCATCCTCATCCTGACCATGGTTAAAATCTGTGTATGGAATGCTACTATAAATGTATACCCAGAACTTTAGATGGTGGTTGAAAACATATCAATTTACATTTTATATAAGTCTGGTATATCATATGTAAAGCGTCTGACAATCGCAGCATAGGTTCATGAGAGTTGGTGTAAGGCAGTGGCTAAACTGGTAGCTAAAGGCCAGTCCCAGTAAGACCCCACTACTGGCATGCACTTTGGAAATGGATGCAGGAGATTCATTATTTGGAATCAGCAGAAGTAGCTGATGTGTCAGAATGACTGCAAATGTTTTTGGCAATGTTGCAGGTACATTCTTTATTAGGGTAATTGCTCTTGACAGATGGATCTCCTTTTAAGTGTTTTAAATATGACATAAGCAAACCTTTCCTACCAACTACTGTTGAAGTGTCTCAGAAAGTGTCTAAGAGCCTTTACAGACTGCCAGAAATAATGCAACTTGAGTCCACTTTAACTGTCCTGGCTCAGTGCTAAAGAATCATGGGAACTGTAGTTTATTGTGGCACCAGAGCTCACTGACAGAGAAGGCTCAATGTCTCAGAAAAAAACTACAATTCCCATGATTCTCTAGCACTGATCCAGGGCAGTTAAAGTGGACTCAAGTTGCCTTATTTCTGGCAGTCTGTAAAGGCCCTAAGTGTCTTAGAAAAGGGACAAAAGCAGTAGGCTGCAGTTTGGGGAGAGAGAGCTGAGTTTTGAGGGCATAGAGAACTGATTTGGGGGCAGAGAAAGTGCTCCCTTCAGCACCTGCATCTGGACATTTGACACAGTCACAGACGTTGATGTCTGTGGGCATGTTTGACCTGTGCTGCCACCTGTGTGTATAGGAGAATCAACTCAAATATTGCAAATTGCTTGTAAGCTTCCAATGATTTCCTTTCAAAGGAAACACCCAGGTAAGTGCCACACTCCACTTAAACGTTAAAGTGAGATAAATGTAACACTATCTTTGCAACCTCCAAACCCATCTCCAACCATGTCTGTCATATGGGAATAGTAATACTGACCAACAGGGCTGATGTAAGAATTTATGAGATATTGTATGTGAAATACTTCAAATGCTGTAAAGTGCTATATGAGCATTGTTCATTGTCTTCTTCAGTTTCAGTCAGACCAAAATCTGTAAACTTTGATAACTCTGAGTAGAATCAATATAAAGGTTCAACTCCCTGAGAAGGAAACTGTTGTTATATAGCTTTCTACCTTACATCAGACAATTATTTCCTCAGAGAGAACAGCTTGAGAAGCAAACAGATATTTCATATATCAGTCACTGACCACATACTACAGTCCTTGGCCACTATGTTAAAATTATGTTCTGCTAGCAAAAGGACAGGATCCAGTGCAACCAGGAAAATAAAGCAATATTCTAACTACACCTTGTGCATCCCCAAAACCAGCTGTGGAGAAAGCTTTGGTAGCCAGTTTGCAGAGTCAAAGGGGAAGGAGAAATAAAGTTCCACTGTGACTTCCTATGGAGAATTGCTCTGGAGAGGAATAATTATTCTCCTATTTATATGGCCTTTGGACAACTAGAACTTCCCCAGCTGAAAATGAGCTCTTTCACCCAGCCGTTATTAAAATCAGCCTTTTGAGGATTCCCCTAAAGAGCTCGGACTGTATTTTTAGCCTCACACCAATCTCATGCAGTGGATTCCACTAAAAATTGTGAATTACTCAAGCCCAACCAAGAAACCTCATAATCAAGTATGAATCTGAGCATGGCATTCTCATGTTTTCATACAGTGCATTTCTATTGTCTGTGAACATCCATCAGTTCTTTGCCTGTGAATCATCAGTCATGACATTCCAGCTGTGTTGAATGAAGAGTGCACAGCTTACTGTCACTAGTTGGTCATACTACACATCTGAAAAATATTGCACACCATAATCATCAGAATTTCCTTGCTCAAGACTGATTTTATGTTGTAGAAAGAAAACAGACTGAATTAGTCATTCAAGATGTGCATGTTTTGTGTATTCAGTGTTCCTTAGTTCAACTGTTGATTAGCTTAAATTGCCCAAGGCTTCATTTGCTTTTGCTTTAAAACTGTGTTCTTTACCTTAGAGAAATGGACATTTGAATAATAATAGGGCAATCAATGCACACCTACTGTGTAATTCAGGTAGCATAGAAAGTACTTTAAAGAATTCTAATGTAGTGTCAGAACTTTAATGGCATTTTATTTCAGACTCTTATCTGGATCACAAAAAAATGTGAAGAAATAAACAGAATGAGACAACTTTGCAAAATAATGTGGAACAATCAGTAAAATATTAAACTTCTTCAGTAATAATTTGCTCAGTCTAGGCAATGACTCATTGCACTAAAAAGCAGTTTAAAGAGATGAAAATAACAATTAAACAAATCAGAAAATTATTTACAATCACTTTACCAGTTTTGTAACTAGCAATTTCTTTGTCAAATGGACTCACCTCACACAACTTTACATCTGGCATGTAGCATTAAGCCATTCAGCAGCAGTTACAAATAAAGCTACAGTTCAATAGAGATCATTAACTGTCTTTACAAATACAAACTCATGCAACCACATACAATCACACATAAAAATAAAATAATATAATCTTCCAGTGTGCTGAGCTATACACAAAAACATGAAATCCAGTAACTTACTAATGAAGTCATTTCAACTGCAAAGGGCACAATTTGTCAGAAATAGTTCACCTTTCTTAATTAGTTTTGCAATATTTTGAATGCTCATAGCTTTGAAATACATCAGCAGATTGTCAAGACCATGTGGCACCCTGGTCTGGAAAATGATATAGATGTGGCCACTGAAAGGAACTGGCACAATGATAACAGGGTTACTACAGTTCAAGTGGCAGGTACAGGAGTCAGCATTTGGAAAGCTGTGCATCATGGGAGGTCTGATGCAACATGCACAGTGGGTGAGACCAGCCAGGTATGCATCATGGGAGGTGTGAGGCAACAAGCCTGATGTAACAGGCACTAGGGATGAAACCAGAGAGGTTTCATTAGTGCATGGCTGTCACATGTTCCCAAGAAGACCATCTATATATGGGAGAGGGTCAGAATCTCCATTGTTGGTTAGTTGTGGTTGGTGAAACACTGTGTTGGTCTGTAAAGCTGTGAGTATTCAAGACAGATGTCTGATACTCTGTGTATCTTTGTAAATATTTGCAACAAAGATTAAAGCCCTCATCAGTTGAAGTTTCGCTGTCCAGCAATTCATTTCTCCAAGCTGAAAGCAGAAGCCTATGTGTGGGAGGATTTTTCCTGTGCCATCTGGAGCAAGATTCTTCACAGAAGACCATCTTCTGGGCATTCCTGCCTACGTGCATCAACTCTGCATGTGTGTATGCTAGATCCTGCCTGTCTGCATACCCCAACACAGATTTCCTACAAATTTATTGCATGATTACTACCTGATTCCCATGCTGTGCTAGTCTTGGGTTTATATCCATTTAATACTTATGCACTTGAAATCTCATTCCACATACTTGAAAATTTGCCCATAAGAGGTCCTCCTTCTTGACTAACTCCTGTATGACTTTACAACAAATTGATTCATATTAAAAACAACAACAACAACAACTGTATTTATGACAAAGAAAAAGATCTCCTTCCCGAATCCAAATTTTGGCTTTTTCATAATACTTTGTTATAGTATGTTGATTTGCTCTGAAGTATGAATTCTTCGCAATGTTTTAAGGTACCAAGGTAAAAAAAAATAGTTCTTTTTTTAAAATTAAATTTTATTAATAAAATATTATAACAGAACATACATACACTTACCACACATATTCCACATACACATACACCTATAACCTACAGAAACATTATTAATCACTTAACTACATATCCTACTTACATCCATCACAACAATAACAACAACTCTTCATACATCACTTTTTATTCCTTGGTGCTTAATTTTAGCTCAAATAAAAGATATAATGACTTCTTGATGAGTATTTACCTTTTTCCTTTTACAACAGTAACTTAGGGCCTTTGTAGACTGCTAGAAATAGTGCAAATTGAGTCCCTTTAAGGGTTAGGGTTAGGGTTAGGTAATCATGGGAACTGTATTTTATTGTGGCACCGGAGCTCTCTGACAGAGAAGCCTCAATGTATCAGAAAAAACAATTCCCATGATTCCCTAGCACTAACCCTAACCCTTAAAGTGGACTCAATTTGCACTATTTCTGGCAGTCTGCAAAGGAGATTAGTTTGTTCCCTTCACAAAGGTTCATTCATTGCTACAAAACATAATCAATATATATTATATTATATCAATACTATAATATATGTTAAACTTCAGACACAGACTGCTCTTGATAAACTATTATTTCTAAGCTTATTAGATTTTTAGTACTTTAAACCTTCATATTTGTTATCTTCCCAGTTTCTAATTCCCAATATTGTTTGAAACACTTCCAATCATCTTCCACATCTTCTTCTGTTTTCCCATTCAATAATGCTGTTAGTATATCCATCTCCATCACCTCCCACATTTTTCCTTTCCATTCTTTATTACTTGGGATACTCGTTTGTTTCCACATTCTTGCATATATTATTCTAGCTGTCGACACCATATACAAAATAACATGTTTGTGTTTTTTATCAGTTTTACCATCAAATCCCTTAATCATATTCAGTAAAAATAATGTTGGCTCATATTCAATATTCAATTTCAATATTGCAGAAATAAGGTTATGTATCCTTTTCCAATAATTCTGTGCCTCTTTACATTCCCACCAAAGGTGGAAAAAGTTCCACCTTGTTTTCCACACTTCCAACAATTGTCCTTACCCGTTTTGTACAACTTATTTATTTTGTCTGGGGCTAAATACCATCGATAAACCATCTTGATATGTTTTTCTTTGTAATCTTGACAGCAAGTAAATTGCTTAGTATCTTTCCACGCTTTCTCCCATCTGTCAAGCTCAATCGGTTACCAACATCTTGTGCCCATCTTATCATTGAATGTTTAATTTTTTTCTTGTTCTAGATATATCTCTCTTAACAGCTTATAATATCTGGTAATATGACCCTTTTTAAAATCCTAACAGATAATGTCTATCTCAGATTTTTCGTTTGTTATTCCATGATTTTTTTTATCCAATTTGTATCTTTCTTTTAGTTGGTTATATAAAAACCAATTCCTCTTTAATTCTTTTTCCAATTGTTCCATGGTTTTTAATTTACCTTTATCTGTTCCTTCCCAATGAATTAAGTCCTTATATAACAGCCAATCTGTGACTTCATTTTTAGATCTTTTATATAGAGCTTCTTGCGGTGATGACCAACTTGGAATCTGTTTATAAAATTGTTTTCTTATTTCCATCCATGTTTTATATAATGCATTCCTGATAAAATGGTGGCAGAAGTCTTTGTTATTCTTTACTTTGTCGAACCATAAAAAAGCATGAAACCCATATTCCATTTTCACACTCTCTAATTCTAATGTTCTTTCATTTTCTAACGTCATCCAGCTCTCTAGCCAATAAGGACATGCAGCTTGGTAATACAGTTTTAAATTGGGTAGACCGCAACCTCCTTTGATTTTTTTCTCTGTTAGAATCTTCCAATTGATCCTAGGATGTTTCCCTTCCCATATAAATTTCGAGAGCTCCCTTTGCCAGTTATCTAAATATTTGTCATTGTTTATTATTGGTAGATTTTGAAATAAAAATATTAGTTTGGGTAAAACGTTCAGCTTTATTGTCTCAATTCTCCCTAAGAATGATATATGTTTTTTATTCCACCTTCTCAAATCTTTTGTGATCTCTTCCCATGTCCTTTGATAATTATTTTTATACAGATCAATATTTCTTTTTGTAAGGTATATCCCTAAGTATTTTACTTTTTTCTTTATCCTCAAGCCTGATTTTTCTCTCAAATCTTGTTCTTCTTTCAGATCCATATTCTTTGTCAGAATCACTGTTTTTTCTTTATTTATGTAAAATCCGGTGACCTTCCCAAATTCCTGTATCATTTCTATTAATTTTCCTATACTTATTTTGGGGTTCTCTAGAAAACAAATGACATCGTCAGCAAATGCTTGTAATTTAAATACATGATGTTTAATTCTTATTCCTATTATATCAGGTTCAAATCTTGTTATTTAGAATCTCAAGGACAATTATAAATAGAAGTGGTGACAGAGGGCACCCCTGTCTTGTCCCTCTTTCAATTCTAATTTATTCTATTTTTTCATTATTTATTAGTATATGAGCCCATTGCTCTTTGTAGATAGTGTTCACCCATTTTTCAAATTGTTCCCCCATTCCCATTTGTTTAAGCAGCTCTGACATAAAGCACCAATTTACGCAGTCAAAAGCTTTTTCAGCATCTAGTAGGATCATTGCTAGTTTTTTTCCATTATGTAACTCATAATATTCAATTACGTTCAATACAGTTCTAATGTTATTCTTGATCTGCCTCTTAGGAATAAAACCATTTTGATCTTCCTGTATCAGCTTTTGTAATAACTTTTTCACTCTTGTTGCTAATACTGTGGTGAATATCTTGTAATCAACATTTGTTAGTGAAATTGGTCTGTAATCTTTCATCTCAACTTTAATTTTGTTTCCTTTCGATATTAATATAATATGTCCTTTCTTCCAAGATTCTGGTATTCCCTCCTGTGCTATGTCATCAATAACATCTTTTAACGGTTCGCTTAACTCCTCCATCATCTGTTTATAATAAATAGCTGTTAGTCCGTCTGGCCTGGGTGATTTGCTTGGCTTCATCTTCCCGATGGCTTCCTGAATCTCTGTTATTGTTATTGATTGGTTTAATCTATCTTTTTCTTCTTTAGGCAGTTTATTAATTCTTTGTCTCATTAAGTATGGAGTTACTTTATCTTTTTCCTCTTTTGAAGTCTGAATATTCCTATAGATCTCTTCATAATATTCTTTAAATTATTTTTTTATTTGATCTTGATTTGTGATTATTTTCCCCTCTTTGTGAATTTCTGATATTATTTTCTTTTCTCTTTCTCTTCTTAGTCTATTGGCAAATAATTTCTGTGCTTTATTCCCTAATTCAAAATATTTTTGTTTTATTTGTTTTAATTTCTTTTCTATTTCTTTCACTGCCATCATCTTTAATTGTTGTTTTAAATTTTACATTTTACATTTTAATCCTTTATCACCATTCTTTTTCCATTCTTCTTAATTCTTTTTTAATCTCCTGTTCTTTCTTAATATCCATTAAGTTCGTATTTTTACTATTCAAAATTTATTATTATTTGTGCCACCCCTTCCGCCCCTTTATCCTTTTTTTTATTTTATTTATCTCACTTTAAATTTTGCATTTAAGTCCAACTTTATAAAGTTTAGAAGAGGCACTTATTCCGAATAATAGTTCCTTTCTTCTAATTCCTTATTTATTGATCTTTCCTCTGTACTATCTTCTCCTTCTTTTTTTCCTCCATTATTCTTCTCTTCCTCATTTTCTTTTCCTTTATATTTTCTGGATCTCCATTCTCTTGTTGTTTTTTTCTTCCTATCTTTTTCTTCCTCTTCTCTGTTCCTGATATCATCTTTAAGTCTTTGTTCCATCTCCTTTGCTTTAATTTCATTATCAATTTTTATTCTTTTTTGTCTGTACGTAAATGATAGTCCCTCCATTCTATCCCATCTGTAGTTAATATTCATATTTTTAAACAGTTGCGTCAATGTCCTGTATTTTTGTCTACCAATCATTATTTGTGGTGGTATGTCTTTGTAAATTTTTATTTCGTTGTCTTCAATTATTACTTTGGTGTCATAACTTTTTTTAATTACAAGATCTCTAATTTTTGTTCTTGTCCAGCAGATTATTACATTGCGTGGCATTTTCTTTTCTTTTGCCTGTACTGAATTAATCCTAAATATTTTATCTACCTGGTCCTCCATTTTTCCTTTGCCGATTCCTGTGAGATTCGCTAAATGTGGTATTATACTCATATACAGGTCCTCATTCATTTTTTCTGGTAGTCCTCTGATCTTAATACATCTTTCGTGGTATTTCAGCTCATTCAGCCATATCATAGATTGTTGCTGTTCTTGTTTCTTTGTATTATCTTTCGATAAATCCTCCAAAGCTTTAGTCCTGTCTTTTATTGTTTCTACTTCTTTTTGAGTTTTATTTATATCCGACAATATTTTCTCCATCTTTTTATACAATGCATCGTTCTTTTTAAAAGTCTTGCCTTATTTCATTTCTAGTTTCTTTTATCTCTTCCCTTAACCCTTGAATCGATTCTTTCATATCTTCCTTTGCCTCTTGTCTATTGTCTTTCATTTCCTGTCTTATTAGACGAACTTCATCCAAAGGTAACATTATAGGATCGGTTGTTTTAATTGCATCCTCTGTAGATCTTCTCCTTTGAGTTGGTATTTGTGTCTGAATCAGAGGGTTTTTTTTTGTTTTGTTTTGTTTTGTTTTGTAGCCATTTTCTCTGTTTTATCCAGCTGCTCATCAATAATATTTGAGAACAAGCAAAACTCTAGATAGATATTTTAGGCATTACCATCTATCACTTACACATCAATATAATCAAAAATACAGGTTTCCATATTGCTTAACATATCTCTAAATAATATTGTACTAATATGGTAATGTGACACACAATCCAAGCTAATATTGACTACTAATTTTTCAGACTTAAATTTAACTGATATTCCTTTTCTTATATGATCTTTCCCGATTTTTTCCCCAATTTCCCAAGTCCCAGGAAATATTCCCAATTTTCTAAATACTTTAACAGTTCCCTGTATTATATATTAATAATCACAAGAGCTAGTGAAACAAGATACCAATTAAATTCTGATAGTTTCTTTATCTATTTAATACTTATTAAGCACAAAATTATCTTACTCTTTCTTTTGTCTTCTGTGACTCTCGTTTCCATTGATGTCTCTTCAATTATTTTGCCACCAATTTTTTCCACTCTCAAATTACACAGTTTCAAATTCTCTTTCAAGCTTTCAATCTCTCTCTTTCTGATAGTCTCAATATCCGTATTCTGTTCTTGTCTTAATAATGATGATAATGATGATAAGTAGTATTACAATGAAGATTTATATGTAAATGTCTTAAAGATAATTTAGTTTCAAATTATCTCTCAATATCCATGTATGTCATCACCATATCTCTGCTTCTTTTCTTTCTTTTCTTCTTCCTCTTTCCTCTTTCCTCTTCAACACTTCTACTTGTCTTTTCCTCCAATACTAATCAGCACCAACCAATTTTACCAATTTGGAATGGATAATAATAATGTCTTTACGTGAAGTGTGTCCGCGATGCTGTGGAGTTGTGACATGTCAGTTTCCCCTTCTCTTTCCTCCTTTCTCCTTTCCTTCCTTCCTTTCCTCCATCTCCTCCATCTCTGTCACACCTCCTTCGCTCTCACTCTTCTCCATCACACCTCCTCTTCTCTCACACTCCTCTCCATCTCCCCGTTTCTCCTCTCACCGACCTTTCGCCCCTTTGTCTTCTCCTTGTCCTTTCTCTTCTCCTCTCCAACTCTCCACTTCATACCTCTTTCTACCACTCCACTCCAGTCTGCTTCACTCCACTTACATATCAAGCCACATTTGTTTCGCCAAATAAGGAAAATGCGGGCCAAGAGCCGTCTGTATCTCCGTATCTCTCCGTATCTCTCTCTACTCTCTTTCCTGCTCGCTTTCCTCTCTTTCTTCCTTGAAACTCTTCAGGTCTCCTTGTCCCACAGAGGATCCAGAGCCTGGGATTCAAAATTGCTCATCAGTCCAGGGTCTCATTTAATAAGGTAAATAGTCAATATAAGCTTTCTTTCCCTCTAATACTCATAGATAGATGTTTAAATAAGGCATGGGCTTCAATTATTCCATCTGAAACAATGTCTGCAGTGAATGGGAGGGTTGGATTCTTTGGAGTCTCCTTGGCCACATCAGCTACTAGGGTTTCCCCGTCTTGGATTGCAGTCTTCAGGAGTCTCCCCCAGCGAACCCCACCTTTTTACCTCTCTTATCAGGATGGGTTGTTTTCATCCCCTTTACAACAAGCACCATCACTGTGGAGTTTGCGGGCACGAGCATTATCTGCCTGCGTCCTCCCTTGGTGCCATCATGCCCTGAAGTCTCTAAAAAAATAGTTCTAAGTTGTAAGTAGAAGTTTGTCTAAAAGATTTGTAGGATTTGGCCCTTATACAGATCTATTGTATGGGGGCAGCCAATTATGGTAGAGATCCTGGAAAGGGTGATATAGCTAAGACAATATAGCTACAACCTCATAGCAACATTTTCCAAAGCTACCCACCCCAAACTACCATTTAAGCCATATAGCCCCTACAGCAGAATACTTTCGAAGCTGCTAGAGAATGGGATAGTGAGTGATGATGGTCCATCCTTCTCCTGGTTGAGGGACATGCTGCAACAAGCAGACTTCGGGACCTCTGTGTCACAGCTGCTTGTTGCATTGCATCCTGCTACTGAGACAGGGCTGGTCATGTCATCATTTATTGCCCTTGACCTGTTCTTCTGCACTTCAAAAATTTATTTGTTGTGGGCAGCATGGCTTAAAAGATATATGGGGGTACTTTCAGTTGTTGCAATGGTGCAATGCCTATAAAAATAAATTAATGTAGTTACAGTGTTGTAAGTTGGGTTTACAGCATTGTAAATACTGAACTGGATGGCAGCACATGTTTCCATTCTCTTCCATTTTCAAGATGCATATTGTTTCAAGACACCTTTTCTACTGCACTGTCAAGAATAAAAGGTGAATATACCATATGGAACCCTTTTCAACCTGCTTTTGCCCCATAATTCTCTTTCACTTTTTGCAACACAAAAAACACAGGTTGAACACAGAGCATCTGATGTATAAATTGGAGGTGTTCCATTGTGCCTGATCTCCCTGATGTTATGAGTAGAAAATGATCCAATAGCAGAAATTCTAACATACTTTTCAAAGTGGGAAAGCCATAAAAGTAGTGCTGTGATGGATGCATTCTAATTTGAGTGTTATAAACAGAAAGTACATAGGAAAAGGATAGACAACAAAATTTCCATGTACCTCCCTACAGACATTGCAGGTCATTTCACATGTGAATTCATATGTGAATTGTGTATATAAAACTCATTCATGAGTTCATGATCCATGAATGTTCTAACAAACAGCTGAGGCTGAATACAGCTCTCCATGATATATTATGACACATGCTTGAACTCTAAGTTATATGAAAAATAAAAAAATGCAAACATTTCATAGCAAATAAGAGCAAAGTAGAGAGACAGCTTGGTGTAGTGGTTTGAGCATTGGATTATGAGCATTGAACTCTGGAGATCAAAGTTTGATTCCCCGCTCAAGCATAAAAACCCACTGGGTGACCTTGGGCAAGTCACACTCTCTCAGCCTCATAAAATGGCAATGGCAAACACTCTCTGAAGAAACTTGCCAAGAAAACCCTGTGATAGGTTCAACCTTAGGGTCATCATAAGTCAATAATGAATTGGAGGCACACAACAATAAGGTATCAATGCATCCATAACAAGCTTGTCAATACTGAGCAATTTGGACTACTCTGAGCATTATGAGGTTCTACAGAGACAGGATGCCTAAGCTGGACACACCCCACTTACAGGTATAAGATTTACACTTCCTCTTATGGAAGTTCTGTGTATTGCACAAGGATGATCTCACCACAAGGGATGTACAAATGATAAATGCATTCAGTTTTGCATACATGTACTAGGACTACAATCCTTATGCAGTGCTTGGCCCCCAATATCCTGGAGAAACATTTCTTGAGTGACTCCTTATATACACTGTTAGGGCAGTAATGAGACAATGAAAGTTGAAGTGATATTTTCCTTTTGCTCTAAGCCAGCTGTATAAGAGCCTCTATAATTTAACACAAGCCAAAAAGGAGGAGGAGGAGGAGAATAAAAGAAAGTTTTGAATGCTGGCAGGCATGCTGGCTGCTTGAATACCTTTTTAAAAGTCTAGATTTTAAACTTTTGAAAATGACCAATTACTGCAATCTCCCATTTCCAATAAAAGTTTCTCCGCAGTGAAGGAGACTGTATCTTCATTTACCCGCCTCACTTGTTTTACAAGTCAATATCCCCACACACAGTGCCTCTCTTCCATGGATGTGACAAAACAGCAAGTGTCCATTTTCTGATAAACATATTGAATATGGTAATGCCCCTTTGACTGCTATTAAACCTTGCATTCTTCTAGAAGTCACAGTGAGTGAGTTTAATTATGGTTCATTAACCTCAAGCCCAACTTCTCATCTCTGGTGGTGCTCTATTAAGTCATGTGTCATAAGCCTCACAGGAATTTCCTCCTTATTAATGCAGATGTTTCATGCACATGCAAGAGTGCAGGCTCCATGACATTGGCAAGTGCAAACAAATCATGATTAATCATTTCCCAGAGTACCCCCCCCCAGACAAAGGGAAAAGGTATAATCCAAGTTCCCTTGCTCCCAGCCGTAGGACATACACATGCCGATTATGGCCTCCCCACAATCCGACCCTTGATGTCTTGCGTAGAAAGTACCCCCTGCTTCATCTGCCTTCTGGTTATTGGTTTCACCTGTAAACAGTTCACTGCCATGGCTGACTCCAGTAAACAGCTTTGTACTTCAATCTGCATTTTATGTGAACTCTGGAGCTATTAGCCACTAATATCAACAGCGCTGCCCAGCCTAGGAACATTTATGGCTCCCCTGCTTAGTTTGTTTCTGCCTTAGTTCCATAATATTATTAATAGTCACAGAAAAGTAAAAGAAAATTAAGTGTTTATGTGGCTTAGTCTTTAGCCACCGTACCTGGAGCCTTTTTCCATTACATTTGCACATAAATGAATGTGCGCTTCAATTTTTGGATGCAAATCAGTTTTTTTAACTTCCCTAATCATACTGTTTCCTTCCCTGGTCATCTTTTAGATCTTTGTATTTGTAATTGCAAAACTAGTACATTAGAGTAAATTTTTAAAAACACACATGCACAAAATTGAACTTGCAATAATGAGTCATAGAATAGAGTTGGAAGAGAACCCAAGGGCCATCCAGTCCAACCCCCCTGCCATGCAGTAACTCATAATCAAAGCACCCCCGACAGATGGTCAGCCAGCCTCTGTTTTCAAAACTTCCAAAGAAGGTTTCCAAGGCAGCTGGAATATGTTTTCAGGATTAGAATATCTAGTGTTCTACAACACACCTTCCTCCAGCCACCCTGCAGTCTCTATCTCACAATGACCTATTTGTTTCTTATGTGCATGCAACTGGTAACACAGACTCTCATGTGTAGACAACATAAGTCCAATTTGTGAAAGTGTATGTGGGTACAGAGCTGTGGGAGTGGTGGAGAATCACCTCAAACAGACTTGAAATGTACCTAAAATAAATTGCATTTGGATGTACAAGTGCATTCTAAAAAAACTATTTATGAAGATGAAATAAATCAGACAGCTTTTTTAAAAAAATCACTTTTTTTAAAAAAAGTTATTATAAGTAAACAACTATGAACGATAGATATCACAACAATAAAGCAAAATAGAACAATTCATCTCACAACTTTGAATTGTGTTGTGGGTCTCCTTCTTGGGTTTTGTTCAATGTAAGTGGTCATTTTAAAGTCCAGTGCTGTCTTTGTGTAAATCTAGTCCAGAATGTCTGACCAAAGGTTCAGATGAGATGGGGGTTGTCTTCTTTTATATCTGTCTTTGTTTAATATTGTCAAGGAGTGGGAACCATTTGTCTATGAAAGGTCCTGATTTTGGTCTTCCTGAATAATTTGCTATTCTGTCTGACAGTTTTTCAAGTAACCACAGGTCCCATACTTTTTTCCACCACTTATCTAAAGATACCTCCCCTGTTCTCCAGCATCTGGCAATTTCTACACGGGTTTCTGTAATGAAGAAATCTATGAGGCTTTTATGTTTCAGATTTGAGTTTGTGTCTACGTATATTGATAACAAAAGCATTTCTAGACATAATTTTACTTCTTGGTTGGTAATCAATGAAATTTGTTCAAGTACCAATTGCCAAAATGGATTTATTTTGGAATAGTCTAGCAGCTCTTTGCTAATTAATGAGAGCCACCCTCCACAAAACAGGGGTAGATATGCTGTAAATTAGCATTGCTAGATGTCCATTTTCAGCAAAGATCAAACTCTTGATATTCTTATGGATGAACTGCAACCAAACATTTACTACTCATCCCCCAGTTCTTTGTCTGCTCAAAATGCTAAAATGACAGGTTTGCACTTGCATGTGTTTATATTGTTACAATCCTGTAAGCAGTCACTTAACAAGACTAGGATTTTAAAGCGCTTAATGTCTTCCCTTTTCTCTGCTGTAGAGCTGCTAAAGAAGGGCTCTGGCCATATCTTCTCTTCCTTGTGTCTTCCTTGTGTCAGTCACTCAACCATCTGTGCAATTCATTTAGTTCTTTTTAACCATCCCAGAATGAGCAATTTTGTTTTTCCTATGGGAAAACCAAAAACTCAGTAAAGATTTTATTTTGAAGAAGCAAATCCAGTTGTCCATCTGGCCTCTCAAAATGCAGACATTATTTAAATAATTAAGTTTTGCATGCACTTCATGGAACCTTCTGTTTTCATGACCATCTTCAAACCTTTTCCTGACTTGCATACAAAAATCTGGAATTAATTCTTATTTCCCCACATTTATTTTTCCACCCATTGCATGATGAATATGTCCAAAGACAACATTCACTGCTTAAGAAGTGAAAGGTTCATGCTTTGCCACACTCCAGTGATTTCCTGGGAGCCCAGAAGATCTGTCTAGTATAGTAAGTTATAGGCCTCTGTTGAAATGAACTTCTGTGGGGTCCCAAGCATGCAAAAGAATGTACCTGCAGATCAGTTTCCTCACTGTATTAAATGGGCTACACAAGGATATTGATCTCAGGTTTGTTGTTGTTAACTGCTATCAGGTCAACTTTGACTTATGGCAACCCTATGAATGAGAGTTGTTCAAGTTACCTGATCATCAACAGACCTGCTCAGGTCTTGCAGACTCAGAGGCTTGAGAGATTATCACATGTGAAATCCGTGCTGGGATATGGGTGTTGTAACCACCACTGATAGTTCTTATTACACTGTCCTGTGCCCAGGCAGCAAGCCACCCATGTCCAACCTGGGCTTCTCCAGCAGCTTTTTATGAACAGCATTTTCCCATTCTTGAAAAGCTGCCAGAGAAGTCTGGTTTGGAAATGGGCTGTCTATTTCCTGGGTACAGGGCAATGTGATAAGAGCCATCAGTGATGGTTATAACCTACATGTATCATGGCCCGGAGTTTGCAAGTGATAATCTCCTTGGATTCCTTGATTGAGTCTACCACTGTTAATGAAGTAGATGTGTTCCTAGGCAGAAAAGTTGGGATCAGAGGCAGAAACAACTAGGGGTGCCTCTACACTGTAGAAATAATGCAGTTTGACACCACTTTAAGTGCTGCAGTTCCATTCTATAGAATCCTGGGATTTGTAGTTTTACAAGGTCTTTTGCCTTCTCTGCCCAAGAGTGCTGGTACTTCACAAAACTACAAATCCCAGGAGTCTGTAGGGTGTGGACATGACATTATTTTTACAGTGTACATGCATCGTCTGTCAGCTGTAAGCCCTGAATAAATGAACAACAACAACAACAACAACAACAAAAACCCAAACACATTTTCAATGTTCTAGAGACCACTTGAAGACTACTTCCAAAATGCATCCAGGGATATATATTTTTCATTCACCTACAGCCACTTTTATTATTTCCATTTTGATTGCCAAACATAGCTCTTTGTTGTTAACTGCCTTTGCATCAGTCTCAACTCCTGGTGACCCTGGTGATGAGACCTCTCCAAGACCCCCTATCCTCCACTGCTCTGCCCAACTCCTGCAAACTCATACTTGTGATCTCTGTAGTAGAGTCCATCCATCTTGCATGCAGCCTTCTTCTCTTCCCTCCACCTTTCCCAGCATTGTTGTTTTTTTTCCAGTGATTCATGCCTTCTCATGATGTGTCCAAAGTATGACAGCCTAGATTTTGTCATCTTGGCTTCCAGGGAGATTTCTGGCTTTTTTTATTTATTATCTTTTTGGCTGTCCACAGAATACTCAGCACTCTTCTCCAATACCACATCTCAAATGAATTGATTTTCTTCCTCTCTTCTTTCTTAACTGTCCTGCTCTCACATCCACTCCTTTAAAAAGCCCTTGGGGTAGTTGGTATAGCAGTTTTATCTGTTTTCCATGTTTTTTTTCTCTGTTTTGCTGTTCACTTGAGCTCAGCAAGAGATTTTGGAGGCAGCTGCTATTTGTGTGTTGTAGGCAGGCAAAGAGAGCTACAGTAGGACCAGCTAGAATCCCATTCTTCCTCAGCTTGTTTTACTGCATTGTTTACTGCAGATATGCTGCTGCATCCCACCACTGAGAGTCTATGTTCTCCTTCCCTACTCCATCCTTCTCCCAAAGATGATGCAGAGAGAGGATGAAGATGAAACTATTCAGGCATTAAAAGACTTTTTAAAATAATAATAATAATAATAATAATAATAATAATAATAATAATAATAATCTTCTGGCAAAGAGGTATTCTTATATTCAGTTTTCCTTGTTATTTCTTTCAAGATCTTATTTGTTAAAGGCACTCTGATTCGGTTGATCTGTAGTGACTGCTGTGATATGTGTAGTGGACTGCATTCTCACAGCTATTTTGTTGAAGGCAAAGAGATAGAACTATAAGGCCACTTAACCCTGCCAGGCAAATGTGCCCTTCCAGAAACCTATTTCTTGCAGATATCAGGAATATATTTCCTTTAGGACAGAGCAGAATATGGGGGAAAATCCCCATTTTATAATAGCTCCCAGAATCCACAATTTATAGTCCAGAAAGGATGTTTTCCAAAATCTGGGACAGAGACAATGGATACCAGAGCACAACTTATGCTTGCTGTCAGATCATCATTGGTGCAAGTACTCCAACAATAAATGCAGCACACTATCATACAGTAGGAAGAAGGAAAGGTCATTCATGCTTGCCCTTTTAGTGTAACACACATACATACACACACGCAGAGAGAATGTTCAATTAATTGTGCAAGATGAATTACATGAGCCATATAACTTGGCTTTGTATCATTTTTCATTGGGGTGATTACTAATGAATATTATCTTGACACATCTTAAGAGAAGATGAAAAGAGGATAGCAGAGTGGATTATTAGTATGATAGAGTAAGCATTTTCTTATCATGCCTGTATAGACAATCTTGAATTGATTAATGCCTGTTTAATTAATCAACATGTTTAACATTTACAGATAATAAGATTTCTGGGTCTGCATAAGAGAGAAACATGGTACAAGTTTTTAAGTAGCTTTCATATCAACTATTTTGACTCTTGTGTCAAAATATATATTCTGGGTGAATATATAGTTCCAATTGGTTATTTCTTATCAGGTTAACAACACTTACTAAGTTCGTATTCAACAAACTCAGCAGGTTGGATCTACACTCACACTCTAGAAACAGTAGAGCTTTGACTGTCTGTGGGAGGATGTAAAACTCTACAAAGACTCCCATTAGAGAAACAGGACAAGGCAATATTTGCTTATTCCTGCTCCTCTGCAATGCCGAGTATCAGATCCCACAAGGTTCTGGAGTAACTGTCCTCCTCTCAGTTTTATCCTGGAGTCCATCTCTACAAACACCCAACTCTGACAAGATGTGGTATAATGCATTCTGCTCTGGAGTAAAGTCCATTGAAAATCCAACTTATTCTGAGTAAATATTGTAGAATTGTCTTTTAAAGCTTTAATATTTATTTATTAAAAGCCTAAATAGAACTAGAAAAATAGTTAAGATGTAATCCTATGTGTGCTTGATTAGAAATAAGCAAGTGACAGATTATACTTTTCTCCACTAGATAATGAACCTGACTAATAAATCCAGGCACAATCTGTAGACTGCTAGCAAATTTGGTGTACCTCTTGTTGATACCTGTTTGTTTACATTGTATTTGGGCTCAGTAAAATGCATTGGTCTGACTGGAAAGGCAGCTGTTATCATCAAATGTAGCTGTACAAAATAGTTACTTTTGACTGCTTTAAACACAGAGTGTAGTCACACTACAGAACTAAAACAGCTTAACACCATTTTAACTGCCATGACTTATCTTACAGAATTCTGGGATTTGAAGTTTGGTGAGATATTCAGCCTGGTCTGTCAGGGAAGCTCTGGTATCTTACCAAATGATAAGTTCCAGGACTCTGTAGGATAAATCATGGCAGTTAAAGTGATGTCAAACTGCTTTAATTCCACAGTATGGTTGTTTCCATAGTTATATACAAGAAGGAATATTTCTGAAGTAACACTTTGGCATTTACAATTTAAGCTTTCTTGCCCTGTCCACTTTTGTGATTGTACAACAGCTAGTTTCTTTTGTCATTTGTCTTAGCCATGTTCTTTTATAGCAGCCTTTCACAGCCTGGCCCAGTAGTGTTGGGGTAGTGTTAGGCAAGCAGCTGTGTCAAACTCTGAAAGCACCAGCCCCCCTCCCCAGCAGTAGCAATTGCTGAAGAGGGCAGTGCTACAGCCTCCAGAGGGCCTGTTGGGGGTCCAACACAGCTTCTGGGTGAGCAGGAAAGGAAAGCGACACCCTTTCTCACTCACCCAGTAGCCGCACCAGACCTTCCAGGTGTAACATCTCACTAGGTGTACACCTTCCTCTGGGGTGTCACTCTGTGTGGTCCATACCCCCATGCCCCCTAATAATGCCTCTCTTGTCAGCAAGTAGCACCAACAAACTGGAAGGACAAAGCCCAAATTCTTAAAAATGCTAAGATTTATGGAACTATTGAGAATAATGGCTTTCTGTGCCCAATCAGTTTCTAGTTATCTATGTGTTTGACTGCATCCAACTCCTTTAAATGAGAATTGGTTCCAGTGATCCCTTGGTGACCAACTTGAGCAAAAGGCTTGCTCATGTGAGTAGTCCACTCATATGTATGTGCCATGTTGCTACTGTAATTCATGTAAGGTTGACATTCTTCTCATCACAAGTCATCATTTACAAAGAAAGTGTGTGAAAAATAGACAATTTAAAGGCAAATAAAACGTTTTTGAATAATATAAACATAAAACATTTGCACTCTGTATAGAATCAGTTTGGGCCAATGGCTTTAATGAAAAGCCAAGATTTAATATGCACCAAAATAATTCCAATGTTGGTGTCAATGGGGCCTCCAGATGGAGGGAATTCCACAACCAGAATGTTATGACAGAAAAGGCCCTCTCCCATATCCTCCTAATGTACTTCCCTTACAGATCTCAATTCTTGAGCCAGCATATAGAGAGAGACAAGTGCTCCCTCAAGTATCAAAGAGTTTTGTGATTACCTTCTGGACTTTCTAGATTCCCTCAAGTCTAAGATTCCAAAAGGTTCATTTGTATCATAGCAACCAAATACCTGAAACATTTTTTTAAAAAAGTTACTTGTTATCTACAATATACTGCTCTTATCTAAACAAACCTGCTGAAAGAAAGGAATGCAATGGAAAGTGAAGCAAGATTTTACTTTAAGTGCTGACACAGACTCTCTCCCTTTTTTAAAAAAAACCCACATAAAAACTTATGAGATAATTAAGCTTCTCTTTAATTCTTTAATACAACCTTTTGGACTTCCCATTAATCAAGGTTCGTCTGTTCTAATCAGGATGTGCTCATAAGCTCAGGATGGGCATGCCAAAGTAATTAAAGTTGCCAGTTTTGCTGACAAAATTACAACAGCAGTTATCAAAGTTACATAAGTTATCTGGGTACCACATTGATTTCTCAGATCAAGCACTGTCACATTAATGGACTAACTGGCTTTGGTAGACAAATTAATCTTCAACTGTTTCTTCATTCTTTAAAGTTTTAGGATGGAGGTAAGTAGTAGCCATTGGTTCAATCCATGCAATGCCTATTAACTCAGTAAAACTATGAGCTGTAATGCTTCAACTACTTATCCTGGTGTAGTCTCCATTAGCTAATAGAGCTACTCTGGAATAAGAGAGCTCAAAGTCTGAATGGCTATAATATAAAAGTCTATTATAACTATTTTAATTAAATTCTGAATTAATTAAGCTTTTAATATTCCTAGGATAATTTGTTTGATCCACAAATCATTTTCTTATGTTCCTGACCACTTCATAAGCTTTGCAGTGGATACAAGGAAATGTCAAGATAAAAATAAGTTGTCTATTAATTGATTCAGAGCATATACAGAAGTCATGAAGGAAAGGCTAGTTTTGATAGAGGTAGCATGTTATAAGCATAGGAAAGCAAGTATGATAATTTCAGAACATTTAGTTCACACATCTTGTTGTAGAAACAAATGAAATTGATTTAGTACTATAAAGTATATGTATATAGTATATATTTATATAGTACTTATCTTGGATCTAACATCAATTAGAATGGAGACTGGAGTCAAGAAATAAGAAAAAGGTTAGGAATGGGAAGGCCAGCTATGAAAGAACTAGACAAGATCCTAAAGCAGGGGTAGGCAACCTTTCCCCTTTAAGGGCCGAGGGACTCCAGCTTCCAGAAGCCTCAGCCATGTTGGCCAATAGTCCCATGTTGGCCGTAGTTCCTGGGATTCTGGGAGCTGAAGTCCCTCAGCCCTTAAAGGGGAAAGGTTGCCTACCCCTGTCCTAAAGTGTAAAGATATACAACTGAGCACCAAATTTAGAATTTTCCAAGCCATTATATTCCACATCACCATATATGGATGTGAGAGCTGGACAGTAAAGAAAGTGGATAGAAGGATGTGGTGCTGGAAAAGAGTGCTAAGGATACCATGGATAGCCAAAAAGCCAAACAAATGGTTCTAGAACAGATCAAGCCTGAACTATCCCTAGAAGCCAAAATGATGAAACTGAAGCTGTCATATTTTGGTCACATCATGTGAAAGCATGACTCATTAGAAAAGACAATAATGCTAGAGAAGGTAGAAGGTAGTAGAAAAAGAGGAAGACTGCATGCCAGATGGCTAGATTCAATCAGGGAAGTCACAGGCCTGAATTTCCAGGACCTAAGCAGAACAGCTGAGCATAGGAGGAATTGGAAATGTCTCATCCATAGGGTCACTATGACTCAGGATTGAATCGAGGACAGTTAACAAGAAAAAATAAAATACCAATGACTGTATCATCCAGAAAGTGAAGAGCAATTTTATCAGTGCCAAAATTATTTTCTAAATATGTTGTGAACAAAGCCTGGAAAATTACTCTTAGGAAGATCAGAAATAATGTCATGCTGAAGCCCATTCAAAACTAGGCAGGATAAATATCTGGGTTGTACAGGATTATACTGTATGCATTACATTCATTCTTCTTACAAGGCATTACACAAGCTCAAGCTCAGGGTAGGCAAAGGGTGTTCCATAAGAAGCCAGGGGTCGCCATAAGTCCTCATGAATCAAAAAGTAACAGCAACACGGCTCTTTGTGTATGCATGTGCATGCATGTTCCAGAGAATTAAAACTATGGTCTTCAAATGTTATATCAGAACAAACAAATCTATTGTCTTATCTCATTCATTTATGTTCAATCTAATTTTGCTTTGCAGTAGCATTCCAGCTATCTAGGGCCAAATCTGATGGAAACAGGCCATATGAATGTATCTGCTGCAATACTTCTGGCAAGACATCTAAATTCCTTTACTGGAAGCACAGAATTCCAGATTATAATCAGTCTTGCTGATGTGATTTATATTAATTGACAGTCTCAATGAACATTATAAAAATCAATCAGAGGGAGTCAATATTTTTCTTAATGACTAGAGGGAGAAGGAAGCTTCAGTGATTCCAAGAATTATATTATGCACCTGACTTTTTTTTTTTTACAGAAATCTATGGTTAATTATCATAGTCTTGCGTGTGTTTTTTTTACTTTTCATTTTTACTTTCCACTTTGCACTTGCCTATGCACATCCAACACACAGTCATACATCAAGCCTATCAAGTGTATGGGACGTGTTTGAATAGACTGATATATGCAATACACACACCATTTTGGAAAAACATCCCAAACTTACAAATACTCCAATTCAGTAGAGGGTGTATGAGGAAGCTCAAATTCACCCATTGTTAAAAAAAAGTGCAAAGAATATTCATAACACCAGCCTAAATGTATGAAATTACACTATTACATATGGTATATAAACAAGATACAACATTGTGAGCACATGGCATTGTGGGGCCAATGCAGGACCCTATAGGCTTGGAGGGTCCACAGTAACTGAAGCCAGTTCCTTAAAAAATATGAATTGTAGCCCTGCATTCTGAAGAGAAGTTTCCGGTGAATCAACTACAGATGCCACCATTTTCATTAACCCAAAGCCTCTGTGCTTCACATATATTACATTGGGGAGGCATTATTATTTGATATGACATGCACAATGTACATATTACTGTTTATACTCATTTATAAGTCCAGACATTTTAGTCAAAAATTGACCCAAGAAACCTGGGTCAACTTATCCACAGGTCAATGTAAATACTGCACTTTAACTCTTATCAAAAAAGGAACCATCTCTTGGTGAAAGGTAAGAGCTTAATCCCTTCTCAGACCACCTAAAAGAAGCATCAATCCCCTCTACTATCTCATCCATCCAACCTTTAGAGTGAACACAAACAGTTATGCCTGTCAAAACATTTTAAGTTCTTTAGCATTGTTTTCCTTTCCTTAATCCTTTACATTCTTTGTTACATGCTGCTAGGTTTTACCATCGATTTATGCACGGGTCATATCAAAATCCATAATTTTGGCCCCCAAACAGTATATACCTGTCTATAAGTCGACCTCATGACTTATACATGAGGTCGACTTATACATGGGTATATACTGTATATCATAGAATAATAGAATCATAGAGTTGGAAGAGATGACAAGGGCCATCCAGTCCAACCCCTGCCATGCAGGAACTCAAAATCAAAACATCCCCGACAGATGGCTATCCAGCCTCTGTTTAAAGACCTCGAAAGAAGGAGACTCCACCACACTCTGAGGGAGTGTGTTCCACTGTTGAACAGCTCTCACTGTCAGGAAGTTCCTCCTAATGTTGAGGTGGAATCTCTTTTCCTGTAGCTTGCATCCATTGTTCCAAGTCCTTTTTTCTGGAGCAGCAGAAAACAAGCTAGCACCCTCCTCAATATGACATCCCTTCAAATATTTAAAGAGGGCTATCATATTAACCGTCTCTTCTCCAGGCTAAACATACCCAGCTCCCTAAGTCGTTCCTCGTAGGGCATGGTTTTCAGAGCCTTTACCATTTTAGTCGCCCTCCTCTGGACATGCTCTAGTTTTTCAACATCCTTTTTGAATTGTGGAGCCCAGAACTGGACACAGTATTCCAGGTGGGGCCTGATCAAAGCAGAATACAGTGGCACTATGACTTCCCTTGATCTAGATCAGGGGTAGGCAACCTAAGGCCCAGGGGCCGCCGCCGGCTGCCATGATGATATTGATTGTTGTTGTTATTACTTGTTCTTGGGGTTTTCTTGACAAAATCTCCACAGGGGTTTTGCCATGGCTTTTCTGGGGCTGAGAGAGTGTACGTGCTATTTTTTTTTAATTTTTTAAATTTAATTATTTTTAATTTTAATATTTATTTATTTATTTATTTTTGGTGCTTCGGCCCCCCCAATTGTCTGAGGGACAGCAACCCGGCCCCTGGCTCAAAAAGGTTGCCTACCCCTGATCTAGATACTATTCTTCTATTAATGCAGCCTAAAATCACATTGGCCTCTTTACCTGCGGCATCACACTGTTGACTCATGTTCAACTTGTGGTCTGCTAGGACTCCTGGATCCCTTTCACACGTAATCTTATTAAGCCAAGTGTCCCCCATCTTATATCTATGCATTTCAAAAAAAATTTAATTTTTTTTTTTTTGCCCTAAGTGCAGTACGTTACATTTCTCTGTGTTGAAATTTATTTTGTTACCTTTGGGCCAGCTTTCTAATCTATTAAGGTTGTTTTGAATTTTCATCCTGTCTTCTGGAGTATTAGCTATTCCTCCTAATTTGGTATGATCTGCAAATTTGAGAAGCATGCCCCTTATTCCTTCATCCAAATCATTGATAAAGATGTTGAATAGCACTTGGGCCAGGACAGAACCCTATTGCACCCCTCTGGTCACTTCCCTCTAGGATGAAGAGGAGCCATTGCTGAGCACCCTTTGGATTCAGTCAGTCAAACAGCGGTGGCTGTGGCCGCGTGCGTGGCGGTGGAGGGCGTGCGCACGTGTGCGCCCCGCCATTCCCCCCCCCTCGGCCCAGCGGAGACCTGGGCTTCAGGGCACCGGCCCAGGTCGCAAAAAGGTTGCCTACCCCTGCCTTAGGATGTATCCACACTGTAGAATTAAAGCAATTTGACATCACTTTAACTCTATTCTTCAAAATCTTGGGATTTGTAGTTTGGTGAGGCACCAGAGCTCTCTGACAAATCAGGCTGAATACCTCTCCAGACTACAAATCTCAGGATTCTGTATGATAGTTTCATGGCAGGTAAATTGGTGTCAAACTGGTTTAATTCTGCACTGTGACTACACCCTAAGTCTGAGATTCAACCCTATTTTTAAAATAAATCAATAACAAGTTTGAGTTGTCTTACTTATTTCTTTTTCTTACTTTAAGCAACTGATTTGGTATTGTTTCCATCTTGATTATTGTGTCTGCCTCAAGTATGCCCTTTGGATTGAGAGGCAGAATTCAAAGGAATAATAGAACATTTTAAACAGAGATTAAATATGGCAAGACCTGCTCTGCCATATGTTTCCTAAACAAACAAGTCATGTTTCATAAGCACCCATTATAATTGACCTTATATGATCTGAAATGATGGCACCCTGCTGTGCATATTTACAAAAGGGGCAGAAAATACAATTGTGCTTAAGGATGAAAACTACAGTAGCTGTTGAGCACATGGACATTTGCAAATCTGAGCTAAAAGAAATTGCAGTGAAAATAGAAACAGATGCCACAAGTCATTCATGAACTCCGAGTGATGGAAGAACTGTATCATGACACAGAGAAAATGGTATATCAGAAATCAACATCATTGCTTTAGGAACTTTATGATATATGAGAGATACATTTAGCTAAGAGAAAGAAATCTTATTTCTCCAGTTCAAAAAGGGAAGATGGTGCAGTTTTTTACCATTTAGATGCATTTTATGTACAAATGCTGGAAATGAAGAACTGGCCTACAGCTGAATGAGACAACAACCCAAACAATTCCATTCTGGCATTCAGGAAAGAGTCAAAGTGTTACATCAGGGGATGCCAAGTAAAAGGAAATTGAGATGTACCAAGTATAGAAACTGTATTTACTTGCTGAGCCTGCATCTGTGGTACCACTCACCAAAGCCTCAGGAGAAAAGGAGTGTAATATTAAAACAGTGTGAGCAATGTCAACAAAAACTACCCTAAACACTTAGAGGCTAAATAGATGGGCAAAAAGAGGTGTTTTCAGGCAGGCTTGAAGGTGTGGTGTTTAGATGACGCATGCCTTGAAGCCGGCAGGAAAGTACCTTCTAGGTGCCTTATGGGGAGAAAAGCTGCTTCAAAAAGAAGCAGCTTTTTTCCACTTCTTCCTGAAAAGTGCACACCTTCGCATGTGTGTGTAAATGCACCAACACCAGTGCGACTCTAAAGGGGCGCTCTTTCCAAACCCTAACTTTAATTGTGCATGTAAACACCTCATCGCAGGATCACAATTAAAAGAGACAGAGCTGCCTTCCACTAGTGGTGGGAGTGGGAATGCCCAAAAGAGAAACCATGGAACCATGAGTACAACATACACAAAACAGACAGTCAAAGAGGGGGCATAGGGTGAAGGGGAGATGTTTGTACCTTGCTGGCATCTGCATGGGCACACCTCTGCCCTGATGCCCTTTCCTGGTGAAGCGCTAGATATGTGAATGTGTGCAGGTTCACAGGGATGGCCATGCGATGGGATGGCAGTCACCAGCAGTGCACACTTGCGAAGGTGCACAGGGATGGTGGTGAGGACAGGTAAAAAAAAAAGTACCCAGTGGTGCGGCTTGAAGCCGTGCTGTGTGGTCATGCATCTGTACTAGCTGCCTTGGGAGCTGCCAGTGTGGTTGGTGGGGTTACAATATGGCTTCAGAAAAGGCAGCTTACGCCACTTTTTCCTGCCTGTCTGTTTCACCCCTCACTTAATTCATGATGTATAGAGAAAGAAAGGTACAATGAAATCTCTAAACCTTGATTATATTAATCTCTACACATATGTTATAAGCTAGATCATGTTCCACACATTTAAGGAACAGAGCAAGTTCAGATTAGCAGCCTCTCTCCACAGTTGCCAAAGCATAGAATCATTGGAATAGGCCCCGTGAGCCATCAACTCCTGCTCATGGCCAAACCACTTTTACTCTCAAGAGGTTCCATCAAAATCTTCCCTCCTGTAACTTAAAAACATTAGACCTACTACTCCTCAGTAGTCCTTGGATCAATCATTGATTAGAATGGGGAGTTCAGTAAAGAAATCAGAAGAAGACTAGGACTGGAAAAGGTAACTATGAAAGAACTAGACAAAATCCTAAAGGGCAAAGATATAAAACTGAACACTAAGGTTATGATTTTCCAAACCACCATATTTCTGTCACCGTGTATGGAAGTGAATGCTGGAAAATGAAGAAAACTAATAGAAACTAATTTAAGATGGAGTGCTGGAGAAGAATGCTGAGGACACCATGAATGGCCAAAAAGACAAACAAATGGGTCCTAAAAAGATGATGCTTCCTTGGAAGCCAAGAGCACTAAATTGAGGCTGTTGTACTTCAGACACATCATGAGAAGACATGACTCACTGGAAAAGACAATAATGCTAAGAAATGTGGAGGGCAGTAGAAAGAGAGGAAGACTGCATACCAGGCAGATAGCCTCAGACAAGGAGACCACAGCTCTGAGCCTGTGGGACCTGAAGAGAGCAGATGAGGACAGGGGGTCTTGGAGGTGTCTCATTCATGGGCTCACCGTGAGTCGAAGTTGACTCAGGGTACTTAAAAATATAAAGAATATAACAACACAAACCTAATGAGGAGTTTAATTGTCCTCTATGGGATTTCCCTCTGAATAAAACCACATTGGATTGAACAGCATAAATTCAAAAGGAGTGCTTCAATCTATCTTCCCACTAGGGATGTGGGGAAAAAATGTTGTTGCTGAGATTTTGGTAAAAACTGCTCATCTTGTAAAAGCCAAAGAGCATTTTGACAATTGTCCAAAAGCATGAGACCAAAGGTCTTTTTAATCTCCACTCTTTCTTTTCCAAAATTTCTGCAGAATCTACTTTGCACAACACTCCTGCCTCTGTACAAAACTAATGTCTCTTTCTCTTTCTGAAGCTAAGTCCACACACGCAGAGTGAGCACAAGTGGAAAAATCTGATGAATAGAAAAGATACAACTAACCCACCCAATGCTATTACTTTTACAGCAGTTTTCCAATAAGGTGCATTACACAGGAATGTACAAAGGCTGCTCACAAAAATTCACAACCTTTCTACAAGACTAATATGGAAGATGAAAACTGTTAAATTTTGTTCATTTACTGTATGAGGATGAAACAAACCTTTCCACTTCCCACAACTGACATTTCTAGCTACTATACATACTAACACACACACCCCATACACACACACCTACTGGGGCTTCTGACTGAGTTCTAAGGACTTTTCTAAAAGTCCTTAGGCTGAATTAGAATGATGGTAAACATCTAGCTGATTCACACAAGACAATCTGTTCTCTAAACAACCTTCCTCCGAGACTGAGCACATATGAAATATTTTTAAATGTCCTATAAAAAAGTAGACACATATTTCCTTGTCTAGTCAGTCAAAGGTAAGAGGCTTTGGCTGTGATCCAGCAAGATGGTTTTGTTTAAGGATGAAGAATCTCATTATGGTCATGTTGTTGTTGTTATGCATCTTCAACTCATTTCTGACTTATACAACCCTAAGGTGAATTGGCTGTATTAAATGGATCCAGCAAACAGAAATCATTTTCCTGCTTCCATTAGCTGGCAGTGGGGAAGTCCTGCAAAGAAAATAATTACATATCCCCCACATATGGGATTTTAAACTGCATATGGGCTCTGAACCACAAGTCATGGAGATTTAAGCTGGATCTGGAGATGCACGGAGGCATCATAGGACGTTATCACACGCGGGTCTCAAAGCGGCAAGAAAGCGGTATGGAATCAATCCAGAACTATACCGGTATAGACCCCACAAGACGGAAATGGCTATCAGATGCAACTAGCATCATTGCGCAATTAACGATACCACGATAGATGCGCTCCTGGGGACCGTATCTGCCGTTCACACACAAGTGAGAAGATCCCCTCCAGAACCCAGCAAGGATGTTCTTGCACATGCGCAGAAACAGGACAGCCGTGGCTGTCACTTGCCATGGCTGTCACACACACACACCCCTTTCCAAGCCTGGAAGCCTGGTTGCTTTCCTTGGGATGAGGCCGGGCTCGGAGGGCTCCTCCGACCCTGGCCTCATCCCAAGGGAAGCCTGGTTGCTTTCCTTGGGATGAGGCCGGGGTCCGAGCCCAGCCTCGTCCCAAGGAAAGCAACCAGGCTTCCAGGCTTGGGAAGGTGTGTGTGTGTGTGTGACAGCCGGCTGTCACACACGCACGCACACCCCTTCCCAAGAGAGAGCCGCTCTGAACAGATGTCCTCAGAGCCGCTCTCTTTCTTGGCTTGGGTTGGGAAGGGACACCCCCCCCCCTTCTGAGTGGCTCTCTTTCTCGGCTTGGGTTGGGAAGGGACACCCCCCCTTCTGAGCGGCTCTCTTTCTCGGCTTGGGTTGGGAAGGGACAACCCCCCTTCCGAGCGGCTCTCTTTCTCGGCTTGGGTTGGGAAGGGACACCCCCCCCCCTTCCGAGTGGCAATCTTTCTCGGCTTGAGTTGGGAAGGGACACACACCCCTTCCGAGCGGCTCTCTTTCTCGGCTTGGGTTGGGAAGGGGCACACACCCCTTCTGAGCGGCTCTCTTTCTCGGCTTGGGTTGGGAAGGGACACACACCCCTTCCAAAGCCTGCGCGGGGCCTGGGCTCCACAATACGTATCTCGTGATCAGACATACGGCGAAAGCAGCATCATTGCAGTATCATTCCGGTCGCGCAATTGCAATTCCCCAAGAAACCGGCATTCAAAAGAACGGGGATGATGCAGCATTGGGACGGGGTTGGGACGGGGTTGCGTGCGACGTCGTGTGAACACACGGGAAAAAGAACCGCAATGGGACGGGATTGGGTGAAGATTCTTTCTGCTTTAGGCCCCATGTGATAACGTCCATAGAGATCTGGGCTGAATCTGCACTGCAGAAATAAAGCTGTTTAACCACACTTTAACTGCTATGGTTCCATCCTATGGAATCCTGGGATGAACTCTCTGACACAGAACACTAAATATCTCACAAAACTACAAATCCCATGATTCCCTAGCACTGAACCAGGACAGTTAAAGTGGCCTCAAGTTGCACTATTTCTGGCAGCCCAGAACCAAGGGCCTTTATAGTAGCCCAAGATTATCCAGTCTTTCTCTGGAAAGCTAAATACTATTTTCTAAATATAAAGATGCAACCTACGAAATATGAAGGTGTAACAGTAACCTACTGTAAAGGCCCTTGGTTACACCTTCATATTTCGTAGGTTGCATCTTTATATTTAGAAAATAGTATTTAGCTTTCCAGAGAAAGACTGGATAATCTTGGGCTACTATAAACATTAGGTGTAGCAGCTAGAATCCTGTTCTGGCTTTACACTGGTATAAATGTTGATGAATGTTGAAAAATGTTTTTTTCTTTATGGTTTTTTTTAGATGTTGCACAGGAGTAGTAGCCTATTCTAGGTAGTGTTAGCCCTGTGATGCTGGCATAAACTATTACAGAAGCACCATCAAAGTGATGCCCAAATTGTGGTCCCTAACTGGTGGTGGTGGGAGGGGGAGAGGAGGTTGAATAAAACTGTTGCACTGAGTGTAGAGCCAGGCTACCTATGGCATAATTAGTTGCACAACAATGTGACTAAGAATTGCAGGATAGCCGCACATTTGCTACACAAACACTGAATCCTGCATCCAGGGGTGCTGAGGGTGCGGACCTCAGCAGGTGACACCATAAAGGGGAGGGTGAACCACTGCTCCCCAAACATCTACCTTTTCATAGAAATGAGTTGTGGCATTTGCCTGCATGCCTTTAAAACGCTGAAGAGATGGTATGAGTTGGGCGAGGCTCAGTGGGAGGAGAAAGCAGGGGCCCACATTTTTAAAAATATATATTTTAAAATTCAAAATTTATGTTTTAAAAAAATTATATATATCTATATATGTGTGTGTGTGTATAATGTTATTCTTTTTAAATTTTATTTTAATAAATCATATCTTACCAAATTTTCACTTTAACCACATGAAACTATGCATATATAAATATATTTAAGCTGTGTGTATGATACTGTAATTTAAAAGTATAATTTTAATTTTGCTAATTGTTTATGTCACAACTATTGCCATTACATTCAGTGATATACAGGAATGTCTATGTATAACATTAGTAAAAAAAACATTACTAAAGCTTCTGTATGGTGTGGTACAGGAGGAAGTCAAAAGGGAGGTGATACTATGAGTTACCACACCAGGTGATGCCAGCCCTAGTAATGCCACTGTCTGCATCAGAGCAACAATTGAACTGTGCAGCTATTTTAACAAAGCTGTTAAAATAACAGCTATGTATTAGCAGGCCAGTGGAACAGAGTTTATTACCATTTTAAAGAACTGTCTTCAGCTACTGAAAGTTTCATTGCATGAATATGTTAATTCAAACTTTATTCAGTGCTATGTTCTGTAAAAGGTTCCTGCAATTCCTTTTACAGAATTCTGTGATTCTTTTTTCGAAAATAATCTGTCCTACATTATTAAAGATACATCATACTTCAGAAACCAGTCAAAATGCCTTCAGGCAGGTTTTAGGGAGCCAACCAGGACTCTCACTGAGCAGTTGGAAATGGAAAGGATCATTTCAATGTGGTTGAACTCCAGCTTGGAAGAAAGAATACTAAAAGAGAGCTAGCACAAAGTCCTCCAGTCAAATAGAATGAGGCAGCCTTCTTGGGCAAGTGCTTTTGGCTGTCACGACAGAGCAACAAATTGTTACGTCAGCTGTTGTTGTTGTTACTATTGCATGTTTACTTCCAGAGGGGAATAATAATTGTGGTATTTTCTACCAGAGATTCCAAAATGATGTGGCTGTGCATGTGTGCTTTGCCCCATGATTTGGAGTGTAGGGAGAATTTGTAGTTCTATCTCAGGTAGCAAAATGTCCTTACTGAGAGTGAAAGTCTTTGGGCCTTTCTCTGTGACAAGACAAAAATCCTTACTTGAAGAAGTCATTCTTGCATCCAAAGAAGTGAAAGGGATGAAGAGAACATCCTTTTTGCCTGTGATGCCTTTTTCAACTTGTTAATGGAAGATATTTGGTTCATATTGGCTAATGAGGGATCAGTTGTGGGGAGAATGTTCATTGCTGGTGAATTTAAGTGTGCCACCATTTTTCTTAATAGCTTCAGATATTTAATAAAAATTAAAGTACTGGCTAATTCCAGGGTGCCCCTATCAATGTTAAGTCCCACTGTGCTCAATGGTGCCTATTTGCCATTGCAAAGATTCTCCATTGTAAAGAACTGAATGAAGATATGGACTTGTAATTGTATCTTGCAATAAGTTATGATTATTGGCAACAAGCAGGTCTCTTCAGCAATTATGTAAAGAGCCCCATCAAGCACGGGAACTATAGAATATAATATGATACCCATTTATTTGAAAGCCCTCTTTCTGTCACCACAGAAATGCAGTGGTCTGTGATAAGCTTATATTCCAGCAGCAATAGTCCAAAAAGTTGAAGGTATGAACCCTAATGAGTAAGGAGAGGGAACCTACACATGTACCACCAACTAATCACACTTTCACAATTTCTTGTACATAGAGAACAGTAATGACCTCATTCAAGGTGCTGTTGTTATGGTTATGTGCCTTCAACCCAATCCAACTTATGGGAACCCTAACCTAGGGTTTTCTTGGCAAGATTTATTCAGTGAAGATTTGCCATTGCCTCTAAGGCTCTAAGGCTGACAGTGTGACTTGTCCAAGGTCACCCTGTGGGTTTACATGGTTGAGTGGGGATCCAAACACTTGTGTCCCTTAGTCCAACACTCATCCCACTAGACCACACTGCCTCAAGGTTCGGCCTCACAGAATGATTATTGTCATGTAATTCACCCATGTATTGTAGCAAACATGTTGATGCATTGATTTATCGTTGTTGTGTGCTTCCAAGTTGATTCCAACTTATGGAGATTTCCAATATAGGATTTTCTTGGCAAGATTTATTCAGTGGAGGCTTTCCATTGCTGTCCTCTGAGGCTGAGAGACTGTGACTTGCCCAAGGCCAGTCAGTGGGTTTCCATGGCTAAATAGATATTCCAGCCCTGGTTTCCCAGATTCCTGATCTAGCACTCAAACCACTACATCATGCTGGCTTTCAGTATTGGTTTATATAATTCTATTTATATCCAGCACTTCATAAACATCACAGGGTGGGTAGTAATATTAAACAAATACAACATAGCTAATAAAACTAATAACAATTAGCAGAGAGAGAGTAAGAGATATATACATCACAGATATCTAGTCATATTTGGTCACCACTCATAAAGACAAGAGCAAAAAGAGAGGACTTCTATGATACCAAAAGGCCAGTACAACTGGTGCCAGACGTATCTCTTGGAAGAGGCTAATTCAGACTCAGGGTAGTGAACTATAACGGGAAAGATAATATTGCACTTAATTATACTTCATCCAATAATGGAAGTATGAGCTGGGCCTCTATTCAAGATCTAACTGCCTAGTCAGAATGATAAAGGAAGAGACAATTATTCAAGAAGTCATGCAAATGAAGATTACAGAAGAGGATCAAGGATGTCCAAAAACCACCACTTTCAGTTTCCAGACCAAATAGCTGGCCAGTCATATGAATCTTTCATCATAATTCCTTCTAATTTGATATGCTGATTATTAATTTCAGGTATTAAGCCAACACTCAGATGACCCCACATTCTGATGGACATGACTACTCATGAACACTATTGAAGAACAGATGCATCCAGATCTTTTTTAAGGCTATGAGCAACACTTCCACCCTAGAAAAAATATTTTCAAACTCCCAAATTTATTCTGTTAATTCAATCTGGGCTAGATGTCCCAAGACAGCATGGACAACAACTGAAATGTACAAGGTTGACTACGTACTTCCAAGAACCTTATCCATATCATCAGGTTGCAACTACAAATCTGAGTCCCACACAACCTGAATCAATGGTATTCTAGACACCTAGGACAGTTCTACAGCAACATCACTAATACATAGGAGTTTACTTCCAAAGTGACTTGAAAATTTGTAACAAAAGGTTTCCAGTGGTTTCCTTATTCCATTGGAATCCAATGCACTTTCATGGACACCAAGTGGTCTGCCATTGCTACTGCTTTACAATAAGCTCAGTAGAAGAATAAAAAAACAGCAGTGTATCTTCACAACCTATGAAATATAATAGGATCCTAAGACTATGAGAATAGACAGAGTTTCAGATGGCATTACAAGAGAACACAGTGTTTGTTGGATGAGAGGGAGAATGGCTAAATAAAACATGCCACCTTTGGCATAGCTGATGTTACTGTATGTTTTTCTTCACAAATGATATATATTCCTGGAGGATGTTAATAATTCAATATTTATATATTTTCTGTCAGAAAGAAAGCCTTTTGTTTTGTGCTCCAGGGCCCACAAAATAGAAAAGGGATTAATTTTGTATAGATTGAATTCAAGAAAGAAACTGTCAGTGGTCATTCAATAAATATCTTAATAGCAGGCTTCATCAGTAAAGCTTTCATCTGAAAGAGAGAGAGAGAGAGAATCACTGCTGAAAATAAAATTATCTTCCCTTGCATGTGAGTTTGTAAAAAAAAAGAAAAGAAAAGAAAAAGAACACACACACACACACAGTATGGACTTCTAGTCTTCCTTGTTATAAAAATCTGTTGCCACAGTAAGGACTGAGTTAAAACAGAGAAAGCATAAAGATTGAATTTGTTTGTTTCAAGTAGGTAAATCAGATCATCCAAGCCATTTATTCTCCATCACCATTTATGGATATGAAAGCTAGATAGTAAAGAAAGCAGAGAGAAAGAAAATCAATTCATCTGAGATGTGGTGCTGGGGAAGAGTGCTGAGGATACCGTGGATGGGCAAAAAGTCAAATTGGGTCATAGAATAGATAAAGCCCAAACTCTCCGTGGAAGCCAGAATGATTAAATTGAGGTTGTCGTACATTGGACACACCATCAGAAGGACTCATTAGAAAAGTCAATGATGCTGGGGAAAGTGGAAGGCATCAGAGAGAGAGGAAGACTGCAAACTGGATGGCTAAACTCAATCAGGAAGACCATGCACCTGAGCCAATAGGACCTGAGCAGAGAGGTAGAGGATAGGGGGTCTTGGAGATGTTTCATTCACAGGGTTCCCATGAGTCAAAGTTGACTCAAGTGCATCTAACAACAAACAACAAAAAATATAGATAGTTCTTCTATAGTGACATTCAGGAGGGGAAAAAACCTTGATTCTTAACAGCTAGGGCCAGCCATCCCATATTATATATTCTGAGAAAGTATTCATTAAATTAACAAACCATGCATTTAGATCATGTATTGACAAAGAAAATCACTCATTGCATCCCACATATGCAGAAATAATCATATTAAAAATATAACACCATATGGAGTATTGCCTTATTTGTGTAAACAGTCAGGATGGCTTCTAAAACATTTAGATAACAAAATTTACTGTACAAACATTGGAATACTGCTTACAAGAGTCCACAAAACACTAGTAAATAACTTGGAGTTTGGAGAGCAGATGAAATAAGTCTGTATCACACATGGTAATTAATGCTACACTATTTAGTACAGGGGCTTGAAATACCATTTTCAATAATAGCAGGAACTTTATTATTTTAATAATAATAATAATAATAATAATAATAATAATAATAATAATACCCCGCCTTTAGCCTTGGCCATCAAGGTGGCTTACATCTAAAATCAAAATCAAATACATAAAATAATCGTATCAGAGGTATAAAAGACTACCATCTTTCCTACCTGTGTAAAAGCAAAGGCCTCTGGTTTCAAGCCAATCATGAATATATCTATGAAGTGTGACATTTTGATAGATAACTGGAATGTGTTTCCTTATTAGAAGGAAAAAAATTACTTGGGTGACTAATTACAAAGGAGCCAAGGCTCCTAGACCATCATTAGCTGTGCAGAAGAAGGAATTCTGATGGACTGTCTACTACTACTACTACTACTTATTATTATTATTATTATTATTATTATTATTATCCCACCCCTCTGCAGATGCAATTGGGGCAGCTTACAACATTAAAAGTACAATACAAATGCAATACAAATACCACAAACCCACTCACCCATTTAAATAGAATTAAATGAAAAAGAATTTAAAACATACTCAAAATAAGTCAACAATAACAATAACTGTGGCAGAGTTTAGGAGAGAAAGATGAATTAACTCTTGGGGCTGGGATGTCTATTCAGGAAAGGCCTGACAGAAGAGATCTGTCTTAACAGCCTTTTTAAAGCTGTTTAAGGCGGTAATAAGACGGATCTCATCTGGCAGGCCATTCCATAATCTGGGAGCGGTTTTTGAAAAGGCACTCTGGGCAGTTGCCAACAGCCTAGTTTTTATAGGTTACAGCAGATTCCTCCCGGAGAATCTCAGTGTGGGGGATGGATTGTAGGGAAGGAGGCAGTCCCGGAGATACCCAAGCCATTTAGGGCTTTAAAGGTAATAACCAACACCTTGTACTGTGTTCAGAAACTAATGGGCAGCCAGTGAAATGATTTTAAAATGGGCATAATATGGTCTCCTCTTGTTGTTCCCGAGACCAACCTGGCTGCCATGTTCTGTACTAATTGCAGTTTCCAGACCAAGCACGAGGGTAGCCCCATGTAAAATGCATTACAGAAAGCAAGACAGGAGGTTACCAGCACATGCACCACAGTTTCAAGGTCCCTAGTTTCTAGGAAAGGGTGCAACTGGCATATCAGCCGAAGCTGATAACAAGCACTCCTAACCGTCACATTTACCTGATTTGTCATCTGGAGCAATGGATCCAGGAGCACCCCCAGACTACGAACACAGTCCTTAGAGGAAAGTATGACTCCATCCAGATTGTATCCCAACACCTGGCTTCAGGGCCACTACTGTGAGGACCTCTGTTTTACCTCTGGATTTAGTCTCAATCTGTTTTTCCTCATCCAGTCCATTACTGCCCTAAGACAGTCACTGAGGAGAGATGCCATCTGAAGTCAAAGCTGAGGACTGAGACATGGAGAAGTATATCTGGGTGTCATCAGCATACTGATAACACCGCAGCCCATCTCTCCAAATGATCTCTCCCAGTGGCTTCATATATATATTAAATAGCATAGGGGACAGGATGGCACCTTGTGGGACACCATAGTTAAGCTCTTTTCTTGTAAAGCAACTGTTCCTGAGCATCACCCTCTGGGATCTGCCCGAGAGGAAGGAACGGAATCACTGCAATGCAGTGCCTCCAATTCCTAGCCTTCTCGGGTGATCCAAGAGGATGTTATGATCTATTGTATCATAATGCAGTGAAGAGAGCTACACGCAGGTATCCCTTTTTTTATTTACACTATTAACATGAATAGGAAAGTTCCTGTGATTTTCATTGACTTGTACTGATATTTATTAGTCTGTTTGCAGCAACAGGGATTGTCATGAGGGTGGAGAGAGATCACTGCATATCTCAGGCTGGACTACCAAAATAAGGATATAATCTCAAGTATGGTCCTGCAGTCATCAGAGAATTAAAACAAAAACAAAAAAACCCTCATGTTTAATTTAAAAGCAGAAGTATAAAGAGAAACTAGTCCTATGCATATTCGAGTGCTGTTGGTTTCAACATATTTCAGCATGGCTATTCTGTATAGGATCAGGTTCAATCCATTTTTTTCATAGTGTTAACAAAAACACAAAAACACCACCCCACTCAAACCTTGGAGGTATATAAATTATGATTCCAGTTTATTTTAATATTGCCTATGTTCAAAGGGATTTTAAAATACTCAACACTCTTTCCAGTCACAACATTCCTGCTGAAGACCATTTGTGGATATCCCACTTGTTTGCTATCATAGTAAAAAATAGAGAAAGAAGGGACAATGCTCAGGACTTTTGGAAGCTTTCAACCAGTGGTGACACTGCCTTGCATTCTCTTTCAAAAGAAAAGAACTCTCACAGACCACCGAGAGAAACTATGAATGGCGCAAGCTGAGCTAATGTCTTACATCCATGTTTCCAATGGGTAACAATTGATTTTGTAAAGGCTAAAAGCACAACATGTAAATAAAAATAAAATGTCAAGCCTCAGTTCTTCCAATGCCATACTGTTAAATGTGTAACTAACTGTGAAGACATATTCTCCCTTTGCTCTTCAGCTTCTGAGCCAAATTTTAGCTCTCAGGGAAATGGCAGTGTGTCACAGTTGGCTTAAAATGAACAGCCTTGAGAATGTGTTATAAGCCCTGGTGTTTATTTCAGGCATTCCTCAGAGGCTTCAAGCATTGAGTGTCAGTTTCCCACAATAACAAGGAATTATCTGGGACTAGAAAATGCTATGAAATTCATGGGATCACTGTAAGTCAACAGGCAACTTGAAGGCACTTGTACACACAATATATAGACTTTACATACTCATGAGTATTACCATGTATTGTTAATTATGCAACCACATGAATCAATAGTGAAATTCTGTTTTAAGGTTATGTTGATAGATAGATTTTAGCTCTGCTGGTGCCATTTCCAAATTTCAACAATGCCATACTGTTGTGCCTTTAAGTCGCCTGCCTGTTAGACAACTTCATGAATTTCATAGAGTTTTCTTAGGCAAGGAACACTCACAGGTGGTTTGTCATTGCTTTCCTGTGAATATAGTATCTGGTATTCCCTAGCGGTCTTCCTTCCAAGTTGTAACCAAGCCTGATCCTGCTTAGCTTACAATCTAGTACCTTCAGAGTATTTAGGCTGCTCAATGGAATAATATTGTTACAGAATTGTACCTTTAAGTCCCTGGAACTTCTACAACATTTCCATGAGCAGTAATCTTGAAACACCTAAATCTAGAAATAAACTGATATCCTGGGACATTCCTACATACTATCCAGATTCACACAGGGCTATCGGTTCTATTGATTATCTGGGAACAGAAAGACAAGGTACCTTACAAAAGAAAACAAATGAAACAAGTTGACAATGCCTCAAATCATTGCCTCTATTTTTCTCCACAGTAAAAAGGGATGGTATGCAGGGCACGCACACTTCCATGGTGACAGAATAACTCTTTTCTTCCCCATAATTATGGGGAAACTATATAGTATCTTAACAATCTTCTACTATTCAACAGGTTATAGGAGTATTTCCAGGTATGCGCTGGGTAGAAAAAGAGGCACTCTGCTCTAAACCTAGAACTGCAGGAAAGCAATGAAGGCAATGTCAATTACAATACCTTTTGTGGTGAACAACTCATATTCTGTTCCTCTGCTGCTGTAACACTCATCATGCACTTTTCCATGTTGGGGTACATGCAGTGTACAAAATCACAAGCTATAATAAGGCTCCCTTTATAATTTTCTACAAATATAACTGACAAATCACTTGGACAAAGGCTTACCTCACTGACTTGCCACATGATTTAACACTTCATAAAAAAATAAAAAACCTGTGCCAGTCTACAACATTTCCATGAGCAGAACCTCACAGCATGATGTTATCCTACTCCCTAAAGTCTCCAGTCCCACGTTCTATGTTTAATAATGTTACTATCCAGATTGATTTATTTAATTATCATTTACTACTTCAGCAGGTGAATCTCTCTCTTATGTCTATAAATGTCACAACAGCCTCTGAGATAAAAATGTTAGGATAAAGTCAAAGTCTTTTGAACAAATCAGAAATTAGGCCAAAGACTAATTGCTTGAAAGTTACTTCCTTTAGGGATTGTTGAACAGAAAGAAAATGGGAAATAATAATCCTTATGAATTTTCCATAGATACCAGTGAGATGATGCTCTTGAAATGTAGCTGTTCATGTCCAGATATTACAGACAGTTATATGTTATAGAGATATGGTGGTTAGACTGTAGCTTTCAGTATTTATTATTTGTCTTGAAGAAATAATGACAGCTCAGCTGGGATTCTTATGTTCTTGAAAAAAATCTGATGTGATCACATTTCTTGCACAGAAATTTTCTGACTTGGTTGTTCATCATTGACTTTAGTGGAATGAGGTTATCACATCCCTGATTGAAAGAACAGTAAAGCTAAACCTTTATTTTTAAAAATAGGCTTATCTTCTGAACTGATGCAGGTGTAACACATTCAGTCTCTTTAGAGATCACAGGTTGGTGGCAAGGTCACATGTTCTCTTTCCTCCTAACAAGAAAGAAGGAAATCCCCTAACAGGGAAGAAAGTAACATTCTTGATATCTGAACCGTGATTAAGAATTGGGGTAGTTAAATCTGCAGTGTAACCTGGAGAGCCAGTGTGGCATAGTGGTTTGAATACTGGGTTAATATTCTGAGAGGCTATACTCATGGAAATCTACTGGGTGACCTTTGGCAAGTCACATTCTCTCAAATCTAAGAGGAAGGCAGTGTTAAACCTCTTCTGAATAAACCTTGCCAAGAAAATCATATGCGGGTCACCATAAGTTCAAGCTGACGTGGAGGCCCATAACAAGAACAACACCTGCAGTGGTCTGGAATATAAGACTACTTGAAAGGATGCTTTAACTTTACTGCTATCATAATTTGATACCAAGCAAGAGCTGAAGCTGTTAATAGATTAACACAATTACATCTGCACTGTCCTTGAACAAAGGAAACTATTTTTCAGCTGCAACGAAATGTTAAAGAACATATTTGGAAAATGGAAAAATCATGGCCAGATCTAAGTCTTTCCAAATCTGGAAGTTGGAAAGTAATTAAATAGTAAAGTATGTCATACATTAATACATTTTCAGGATGCGCTCATATTTTAAAACAATTAGTACTTTGGACAGTCAAGGTGGTATTTGTTTGTTGGTATGATCTGCAGTGTTATTTAGGAAGAACAAACGTGTAATCTATTTTTAAAAGTGGCTTTTAAGTAACAAATATATCAGCATATAAAATGTGGGGTGAAGTCCTTACTTTTGTCCCATCCGCCTACTCTTTCTGTTTCTCTATGGTCCCTTGCTTTCTCCTATAGTTCCTTCTGTTCCAACTAAAGTTCACAGAGCAGAATTCAGCCTGGTGCCAAGCTACTTTTCGAACCCAGAGCAGAAAAGAATGGCAGTGAAGAAGGAAGGGTGCTCAATTAATATTGATGGGTTTCTAACATCTCTTCTGTCATTTCAGTTTGTGAAGATGAGATCCTTTGAAGAACCAGTCAGATGTTCAACAGTGTACCACAAAATAGGTTCCTAATTGCACTACAGAATTTCATAACTCCCAGAAGTAAGGACAGTGTCCTAATATATGTGTTGTGTGCCTTCAAGTTGTTTCCAACGTATGGTGACCCTAAAGTGAACCTATATAATGAGGTTTTCTTGGAAACATTTGTTTGGAGGAGGTTTGCCATTGCCTTCTCTTGAGGCTGCTAAGACTAAAATACAAGAATAAAAATGAAGAACCTACAAAGAAATGTAATTGGCTTCATCTGCAAGGCAGAAATAATCCAGTTTGACACTACTTTAACTGCCATGGCTTAATACTATGGAATTCTGGGAATTATAATTGTGTGAAACATTTAGCCTTCTCTACCAAAGAGTGCCTCACAAATATACAAATCCCAGGATTCCACAGCATTGAGCCATGGCAATTAAAGTGGTGTCAGCCTGGAGTATTTCTGCAGTGCAGATGCAGCCAGGAGTACCAAAATAAGGAAAATATTCATCATTTGCCAGAATTACTCCATAAGAGGAAAAAAACCAGATCTTCAAACAACTGGCATCTTTTTTCACATTACACAATTATAGCAGTTTGACACCACTTTAACTGTCTTGTCTCCATCCTGTGGAATCATAGCATTTGTAGTTTTTTGAGATATTGGAAATTCTCCATAAACTACAAATCCCTAGATTCCATAGGATACAGCTGTAACAGTTACAGGAGTATGGAACTGGTACATAAAGGCTCCATAAACTACAAATCCCTAGATTCCATAAAGAAGGCTCCATAAACTACAAATCCCTAGATTCCATAGGATACAGCTATAACAGTTACAGGAGTATGGAACTGGTACATTTGTGTGGAGTGAAAGAAACTTGAGTTGAATAGCATCACTTAATGTGACCTATAGCTCAGTTTTAATCATGTTTCATTGTAAATACCTTATTGAATTAAACAGGATTTATAGTAAATTTGTTTGGAATTTTTGCCACTATATTTATCAGCTTCAGGAACTGTAACATATTTTTTCTATGTTCAATTAAGGAAAGCTTTCTGATATGGTCAGAAAGATAACACAGGGCCTTTGCAGACTGCCAGAAATAGTGCAAACTGAGTCCACTTTAAGGGTTAGGGTTAGTGCTAGGGAATCACATTGAGCCTTCTCTGTCAGAGAGCTCTGGTGCCACAATAAAATACAGTTCCCCTGATTCCCTAATCCTAACCCTAACCCTTAAAGTGGACTCAATTTGCACTATTTCTAGCAGTCTGCAAAGGCCCAATTGGTAGACATGCAATCTGTGGCTTTGGAGGCTTTAAACAGAGGTCATCTGTTGGGGATACTTTGATTCTGAGTCCCTGCATGGCAGGGGGTTGGACTGGATGGCCCTTGTGGTCTCTTCCAGCTCTGTGATTCTATGATTCTATGACCACCCACAGATCTCAACAACCCATATTATTCAATGGTGGCATGTGTATGCAGATGTACTGATCTGTCGCACATCACTGCCATTGAGTAATATGGAGACTACTGATCACCCAAAGGAAGAGTGAAGGGGAAGTCAAGGAATGACACCTGGGAGATTATCGCAGCGCTAATTAAAGTGGCTTACCTGATCAGGCTTAAAATTTAAAATGGGTGGTATCCTGATCTTATCACAAGGATTTTGCTGTTGAAATCGCTGCCCGGGTGCAGCCTGGGTCCATCCCTGCTCCAAGGGCCACTCCGGCAGCCATTTCCTTAAGCCAGAAAATTCCCAACTTCGAAAAAAAGCCACGCAGAGTGGCCCTAGGAGCAGGGATAGAACCGGGCTGCACCTGGGTGGTAATTTCAGCAGCTAAATCCTTGGGATAACATCTGGATGCTGCCTGTTTAAAATTTTAAGCCAGCTCAGGTAAGCTGCTTTAATTAGCGCTCCAATAATCTCCTTGCTCCAGCTGATCCTATACTAGGTTGCTCCTTGCTCTTGCTCCTATAAACCTGCAACACAGACTGCATCCACATTTCAGAAATAATCCAGTTTGACACCACTTTTATTCTCATGGTTCAATGTTATGGAATTCTGTGAACTGTAGTATTGTGAGACAATTAGCCTTCTCTGTCAGAGAGCTCTGGTGCCACAAGAAACTATGGAATTCCAATAATTCCATAGCATTGAACCATGACAGTTAAAGACTTAAAGTGGTGTCAAACTGGATTGTTTCTGCAGTATGGATGCAGCCACAGTTTAAATAGATTCCAGGTTAAAGTGGCCCTTATTCTGCACAGTTCTCTGTGTCTGGTCTTGTTATCCCATAGTTGGTCAGCAGTTCTGTATAGCTCTATATCGGATCATATATGAAATCTCTATCGGATAGTAAAGTAACATTTTTTCAAAAAAAAAATGATTAGAACAAATATTTAAAATATTAATAAAATAATTTAGCTACAAGCAGAAAGAAGACCTTTGGATGTTATAAAAATGGCAGGGGAAAATCTACCGCATGTTGCATTATTTAGTATAAACTGACACTTCTAATCCAGCCAGACATAAAACATGATGTGTCAACCAGGGAAGAACTGAAATAGACGTAATCATCTGTGAACTGGTCCAGCTGAGATTAATGAAACAGATTTCATTGCTTTCTTTCTGTTGAGGAATAAGACTAACTACATCCTATTTATACTTTCTCAGATAACTCTTGGTTTTAAATTAGTTTTTAAAGTTGAGCACTTTTTCTCCTTCTAGCCATTAGGTCAGAGATTCTATATCTGGCCTATTTCTATTTAAAGTAATTGAGTATGTGCTCCCCTCCCTCTTCCCTTTCTCATATGCTGTTTCCAGAATCCCAGTGACAGAACAAAAGCTTGGGGCGATTGGTCTACTGGAAATACTGCACATCAGAGTGATTTCAGATTTCTTTTTCTGTGTGTATTTAAAGCTCTGCGCAGCTGCTGCTGTGACTACTGCTGCTGTTAACACTCACATTGCTTCACATTCAGAATTGGTGGGAGGTTAACTAGCTACCTGGTTATCCATCAGTTCCTCTCAGAAGGGAGATCTAACATAAAATATAGTGCTTGATAATTGCCAAGCATGGAAGTCATTTCCCTTGTTGTTTGGGAATTGGACTAACACTAACACAATCTCATCCAAAGGCTTGGTGGATGATTGAATGGCAAAGATGACAAATGGCAGTTCTAAAGTGTTACATTTCAGAATGTAAGGCACAAAATACAAATTTCATGGAGATTTTTTTCATCTGAGATCGCATGAATTACTCTTTCCCAAGCATGGTCACAATCATATAGCATAGGCATAGCTCCCGTGAAAGCCAGAATGGTGTAGTAGTTTGAGTGTTGGATTACAACCCTGGAGACCAGGGTTCAGTTCCCCACTAGCCATGGAAACCTACTGGGTGACTTTGAGCAAGTCACACACTCTCAGCCCCAGAAGACTCCATGATAGGGTTGATAAGTGAGAAATGACTTGAAGGCATACAATAACAACAATGAAAGTAAGCTACAGACAAAGGTGGCAGGAGAGAGAAACTGGAAGATTTTAAAAGCAGCTGGAAAAGTGGGATGATAGAGGATTAATTGGCTTTCCCTGCCAAATCATGACAGTTGGAGAATATATACTGTTCTGAATGCCTTGACTATTAATCTTAATAGTTTGAACTGAGAAATTCAGGCAATTTCATTTTCCAATGCAACCTCCAATATCTGATCACAGTACAGTAGTTTCCACTAACAGCTGTGGCGCATATCATAGTCAAGTCTGAAATCCACACTTAAACTGTATGAGATTGTCTATGGCTCTCTTTTTTACAGTGTCCAGCTTCATGGAGTAGTTATTAAGTGCAGGCCCTGCAGTACATATTAGAAATGTTTTGAAAATCCTTTGGGAAGTAGCCACACATTGCTATGTGCAGGCTTTCCAAAAAAGAGGAGGCTGCCCTCATGTTCTCATAACAATATAGACATTTTTTCTCCATATCATGACCCAACAAGCATACTTATATCCTGCTTCTAGAACACTTTTCCCTAAAGTGCTTGTCCCTAAAGTGTGCTATTTCTAGTTTCTCCATACAGGTGTAAAAAGAAAAAAGAAAAAAGAAAGGACTTGGAACTTGGACTATCACATAAGTACTTTTAAAATCTTAATTTTAAAGTTTGGGCTAGAACCCATTGACAGCAGAGCCTCCAGTCTCCTCTAGTTCCAGATGGCAAAACAAGGCCTTGATCCATTTTCATAATTCTATCGTTGGACAAGCACTCAGGCACATTAAAAGGAGCAGCTCAGGGAGGAGGCTATTTAGCCCACCCCCAACACCACCAGCACCAGCAGTGGCACAGCCAGAAGCAGCTTGGGGAGGAGGCTATTTAGCCACCCCCAACACCACCAGCACCAGCAGTGGCACAGCCGGGAGCAGCCTGTAAGGAGGCTATTTACCCCACCCCCAATCCCACCAGCACTAGCAGCGGTGCAGCTGGGAGCAAGCTCCGGGAGGAGGCTATTTAGCCCACGCCCAACATCAGCAGCACCAGCAGCGGTGCAGCTGGGAGCAAGCTCGGGGAGAAGGCTATTTTCCCCACCCCCAATACTATCAGCACCCGCAGCGGTGCAGCTGGGAGCAGCTTGGGGAGGAGGCTATTTAGCCCACCCCCAACACCACCAGCACCAGCAGCAGCGCAGCCAGGAGCAAGCTCAGGGAGGAGGCTATTTACTCACCCCCAATACCAACAGCACCAGCAGAGGCGCAGCCGGGAGCAGCTTGGGGGCGGGGCGGGCTATTTAGCCCACCCCCAACACCACCAGCACCAGCAGCAGTGCAGCTGGGAGCAAGCTCAAGGAGGAGGCTATTTAGCCCAGCACCAGCAGCTGCACAGCTGGGAGCAGCTTGGGGAGGAGGCTATTTAGCCCACCCCCAACATCACCAGCACCAGCAGCAGCGCAGCCGGGAACAGCTCGGGGAGGAGGCTATTTAGCCCACCCCCAATACCATCACAACCTGCAGTGGTCACTGCTGGGAGAATGCTGGGGAGGAGGCTACTTAGCCTGCCCCCAACTCCATTACCATCTGCAGTAGCATTGCCGGGGGGAAAGTCAGTAAGGAAGACATTTAGTCCACTCCAATATCATCACCACCTGCAGTGGTGCTGCCGGGAAAATGCCTGGAAGGAGGCTATTCAGCTGCCCCAATACCATCATCTCTTGTAGCAGCCAGGAATGATCTGGGAGAGGAAATTGAGGTTGTGCAGAAGGAAGGTATGGAGGAAACAGAGTGAAGGGCTGTTACAAAAGAAGGCGGGATCGATGTTTGAAAGCTATTCCACCTTCAGTACACCTTGTTTCCTGGAATGGATTGGAGAGTGTACCAACCATTCCACAGAACCCTACCCTACTCCTTTGCAATGCCAGATCGGTTAAAAATAAGACTCATATAAACTATGACCTATGATCTCCTCTTAGATGAGGATGCCGACCTGGCCTGCTTTACAGAGACCTGGCTGGGAGAAGGCAGCACTATAATCTAGACCAGGGGTAGGCAACCTAAGGCCCGGGGGCCGGATGCGGCCCCCCGAAGCCTTTGGACTGGCCCTAGGCCAGTCCTGCCACCGCCGCCACCGCTGCCGCCGCCCCCACCATAATGATATTGATTATTGTTGTTATTACTTGTTCTTAGGGTTTTCTTGGCAAAATCTCCACAGGGGTTTTGCCATGACTTTTTTGGGACTGAGACAGTGTGCATGCATATTTTTTTATTTTTTTATTTTATTAAAAAATATTTTTATTTATTTATTTATTTATTTTTGGTGCTTCGGCCCCCAAATTGTCTGAGGGACAGCAACCCGGCCCCCAGCTCAAAAAGGTTGCCTACCCCTGATCTAGACACATGCTCTCCCAGCCAGGTATTCAGTGAGCAGGTAAGGAAAAGGGGGGGGGGAACGGAGTGGCTCTGGTTCATAAGAACAACCTGACCTTGACCAGGATACCTGTCTGTAACACAGTTCACTTCGAGTATATGTACCTAAGACTGAGGACTAAGGATAGTTTGGGGATTCTGTTAGTATACTGTCCACCCCGTTGTCTAATAGACTGCCTAACCAAGCTGACACAGCTCGTCTCAGAGTTGTTGTTGGAGTCACCCAGACTTTTAGTTCTGGACGACTTCAACATTCCACTTGAGACTAGTTTGTCAAATCTAATTCAATTCAATTTATTCGGTCCTTGACCAGTACAAAAGTTTGTCAAATCTAATAAGTGTGACATGAGAGTTCATGGAATCCATGACAAACATGGGTCTATCTGAATTGGTCGTCGGGCCCACTCATTGTGTGGGTCATACCCTCGATATGGTCTTTAGTATGGAATAGGACTATCCATGGGCAGAGGTTATTAAAACCACTGCATTGTCATGGACGGATCATTTTCTGGTTAAGTCTAAGAACCACTATCTGCCCCACCGGGGGGGGTGGACCCATTAGAATGGTCTGCCCTGAAAGGCTAATGGAACCAATTGGATTCCAGGAAGCCTTAGAAGGTTTAATGGTTGGTAACACCGGTGATTCTGTCGAAGCTTTGGTTAATACCTGGAACACCAATCTCGCCAAGGCTATCAACACTATCGCTCCCAGGCATCCTTTCCAACCCGCTTCTAACCATAAACCATAGTACACAGAAGAGCTTAGAAAGATGAAGTGGGTTGGACAATGACTAGAGCACATCTGGCGGAAAACTCGACTCTTATCTGACAGGACTTGTCATAGGAAATTCCTTCGTTCCTATTGAGAGGCAATACATGCAGTGCAGAAATCCTTCTCCTCTGCACGCATTGCGTCTGCAGAGTCCCATCCAGCAAAGCTGTTTAGGGTGGTAAGGGAACTGACACAGGCTCCACCTGTGCAGAACCCACTACTTAACCCAACAACGGCCTGCTGTGATGCGTTTAACAACTTCTTTGCAGATAAAATCTCTCAGATAAGAGCTGACTTAGACGCCAGTGTTGTAACAGATCGATGATTCACCTCATCAATTGAGGTGTCCAGCAACTCCGTTGATGAAATTACACTGGTTCAGTTCCAGTCTGTGAGTACTGATGACGTGGACAAGCTCCTTGGTAGAGTGAGGAAAACAACCGACCCTCTTGATCCTTGGCCGCCATGGGGAAGATGCCTTGAGGATGTTCCTTAGAGACATCATCAATGCATCCCTTAGGGAAGGTCATGTCCCATCTTGTTTGAAGGAAGTGGTGGTTAGGCTGCTTCTGAAAAAAACCTTCCCTGGACCCCGTGGACATGAACAGCTATAGATCAGTCTCTCTACTACCTTTTCTGAGCAAAGTAATCGAGAGGGTGGTTGCTCTTCAACTCTAGGCTGTCTTGGAGGAAACCAATTATCTAGATCCATTTCACACTGGCTTTAGGACAGGATATGGAGTTGAGGCTGCCATGGTTGCCTTGGCTGATGACCTTTGTCTGGGCATCGACAGGGGTAGTGTTACCCTGCTCGTGCTACTGGACATCTCAGCGGCCTTTGATACAATAGATCATAACATCCTCTTGGATCACCTGAGAAGGTTAGGAATTGGAGGCACTGCATTGCAGTAGTTCCGTTCCTTCTTCTCTGGCAGATTCCAGAGGGTGATGCTTGGGGACAGCTGTTCTACAAGGAAAGAGCTCAATTGTGGCATCCCACAAGACACCATTCTGTCCCCAATGCTATTTAATATATATATGAAGCCACTGGGAGAGATCATTCGGAGACATGGGGCAGGGTGTTATTAGTATGCTGATGACACCCAGATATATTTCTCTATGTCTCAGTCCTCAGCTTTGACTTCAGATGGCATCTCTCCTCTCAATGATTGTCTTAAAGCAGTAATGGACTGGATGAGTAAAAACAGATTGAGACTGAATCCAGACAAAGTGGAGGTACTTACAGTAGCGGCCCCAAAACCAGGTATTGGGATCCAATCCTGGTTGGGGTCACACTCTCCTCTAAGGACTGTGTTCGCAATCTGGGGGTGCTCTTGGATCCGTTGCTCCAGATGATAAATCAGATAAATGTGATGGTTAGGAGTGCCTGTTATTAGCTTCAGCAGATACGCCAGCTGTGCCCTTTCCTGGAAGTTGGGGACATTGAAACTGTGATGCACGTGCTGGTAACCTCTCATCTTGATTTCTGTAATGCGCTCTACATGGGGCTACCCTCACGCTCAGTCCGGAAACTCCAATTAGTACAGAATATGGCACCCAGGTTGGTCTCAGGAACAACTAGAAGAGACCATATAACTCCAGTTTTAAGGTTCACTTCACTGGCTGCCTATTAGTTTCTGGGCACAGTACAAGGTGTTAGTTATTACCTTTAAAGCCCTAAATGGCTTGGGTCCAACCTATCTCTGGGACCACCTCCTCCCATATAATCCACCCCATGCACTCAGGTCCTCTGGGAAGAATTTGCTGCAGCCTATAAAGACTAGGCTGTCTGCAACTGCCCAGAAGGCCTTTTCAGCAACCAGTTCCAGATTATGGAATGACCTGCCGGATGAGATCCGTCATATCACCACCTTAAACAGATTCAAAAAGGCTGTTAAGATGGATCTCTTTCGGCAGGCCTTTCCTGAATAGATACCTCAGCCTTCAGGAGTTAGCCCATCCTTCTCCCTTAATCTTCACCGCAGTTTTGTATTTGTTTGTTGTGTGTTATTGTGATCTATTTTGAGTATGTTTTAAATTGTTTCATTGTTTAATACTATTTTAAGGGTTGGGGGGGTTATGGAATATGTATTGCATGTTTACTGTATTTTTAATGTTGTAAGCTGCCCCAGTTGCTTATGGACAGAGGCAGGATAAAAATAAATTTATTATTATTATTATTATTATTATTATTATTATTATTATTATTAAACATTATAAAGATTATGAAAGCCATGTGACCTTTTAAATGGATTTTCCTGACCCCCCCCCCCCCAAAAAAAATGCAATTACTGTAAGGTTGTGGACCTGATCTGTCAATTATTTTGGCTACCTCCCAAACAAATACTTTGGCTTTCTGTATATTTTGCTCTAGAATACATATTTATAAACTGATTTTGAACAAACATACTATCTGTACATACACTGAAATCCTAAACATTTTCATGCAGGATCGTCATGATTGGCAATCTTGGCTGTTTTCAGAAAATTGCTGGTTGGGTTCATTTTGCACATACCTTCATGTGAAGCCAGTTATAAGGATTACAGGTTCTATTACTCAAATATTTGTTTTATTCAGATCATAAGCAAAATAATCAACATCAGCACAGCCAATACTGGGTAAATTTCCTAGGTGAAATATAATTCCACAAAGCATATTGTTGGGAAGAGCATTGTAGACAATTGCAAGAGAAGCAAATCATGATTTTGAACCTTTTATATGTGGAACACTAGCTATGTTGTAATAAATCTAGCAGAGTATTATGATTCAAGAGCTTCCTGACAGCACTACTTCAGTTCACTAGAAAAAGCGTAATTGTGTTTTTGGATGCTATTATTACAGATTAATTTAAGGCTTGAGTTTTCTTGACACTGGCCTTTTACTGTATTCCAGCATGAACCATACTGAAGAATAATTGTCATTTTGATATTTAGTGTTCGTAGAAATGAAGTAAGCACTGTTAATGTGACAATGCTGAAGAGTACACAAATGTACTTTTAAAGGTATCATCACAGAATGCTCTTGAAACAGCAAGATAGAGGAACAAGGTAAAGTTGTTGACATTATTTAAAGTCAAATCACTCATAAAAAATGGAGACTTATTTAAGCCACAAACACTACCTGAGGTACAAGAAAAGCATAGAGTGAGAAGATAAGAGTAGTCCCAGAAGGAGAGAAGAACTGAAGTGTGAAATCTTTGTTTCAACTTATGTAGCAAGATTTCAACTCATGAGAAATCCATGTAGAAAAAGCACATGGATAGTGCTGCTGCTGTGCCTGACTTGTGAAGGATAGAAGTAGTTGTTCTCTTTTCCCAGAATAACTGCCAAAGAATATAGAGATGCATAAAATGGCCTAGAGACATTGCACAACTTTATCAAAAATCTTAACTATACTCAAAATTCTTTTGATATTTGGCCTAAGTAGCATCTTCCATGTTTACCCTGAATTTTACTTTAGGCAAACTTAGTATTACTTAGGGATATGTGAAACCCTAAGAAATCTTTGAAGTTTTAGTAACAGTTTAAGCTTCCTTTTAAAAAGAATCTTTCAAATGTTTGGGTGAAGCAGTATTTCAGTGCCCATGAAGATGGGATCCACAGAGACCTCCAGCCACAGCCTGATCCATGTGAAAAATGATACTTTGTACAGATTCACACCTGTACAGAAACTGAATTCTCCTCATTGAGGACAAGGGCAGATTTTATTAGGGCTCAGAAAAGTTACATTTTTAGAATATAGATCCAGTGGTTATACAGTGGGCCCTTGGAATCCCCTGGGGTTTTGTTCCAGGACCCCCTGTGGATAACAAAATCTGTTTATGCTCAAGTCCCATTATATACAATGGCATAGTAAAATGGTGTCCTTATATAAAATGGGAAAATCAAGGTTTGCTTTTTGGAATGTATATATTTTAAAAATATTTTGAAGCTATGGATCGTTGAATCCATGAAGAAAAAAATCTGTGGGTATGGAGGGACAATTGTACTGGCTGGGAGACTTGGAGGGAAGAGGTACTCAAATAAACTCTGATCATGCCCTATTAGTTACAATGAAATGAAACTATGTAGTTTAGATTTTGGCATGAACACTGTCCTCTAGGGAGGGGGGCTACCTTATATGAGGTGAGATCATTCACAGAGTATCCCTCGAACTACCATGGACAGAAGTGTGTCTGGTAATTATAGCAGAAAAGTAACTCTCCTAAGCTCTTATTCTGTATTGTTTTTGTCCTGGAAATAATTTTCAAAAACCCTTCCTATACTTAGGGGGGGGGGAAATGAAATGCACAGATATAGGAAGGGGGACACCTGGCTGACAACAATATCTGTGAAAGGGATATAGTAGACTACAAATTGAACATGAGTCAATAGAATTGAAAGATATAGCCATGTTAGTCTGTAGAATCAGTATGTAGAGAGATCATGTAGCACCCCAATTTCTTTATTTCAGTTAGTCTTAAAGGTGCTACAAGATCTCTCTATGTAATGAGTCAACAGCATGATGTGGCAGCTTGAAAAGTCAATGCAATTTTAGGCTGCATCAATAGATGTATAGTGTCTAGATCGAGGGAAATAATAGGATCACTCTATTCTGCTTTGGTCAGGCCTCATCTGTAATACTGCAGCCAGTCCTGGGAACCACAATTCAAGAAGGATGTTCACAAGCTGGAGTGTGTCCAGAGGAGTGCAACCCAAATAGTGAAAGATCTGGAAATCATGCCCTATGAGCAGAGACTTAGGGATCTGGGTATGTTTAGCCTGGAGAAAATACAGTAGGAGGTAATATGATAGCCCTGTTTAAATATTTGAAGGGATGTCATGTTGAGGATGGAGTAAGCTTGTTTTCTGCTGCTCCAGAGAATAGGACACATAGCAATGGATGCAAACTACAGTAAAAGAGATTCCACCTCAACATTAGGAAGAACTTCCTGACAGTAAGAGCTGTTTGACAGTGGAAAACACTTCCTCAGAGTCTGGTGGTCTCTTTCTTTAGAGGTTTATAAACAGAGGCTGAATGGCCATCTGCCAGGGATGGTTTTATTTTGTGTTCCTGCATGGCAGGAGGTTGGACTGAATGGCCCTTGAGGTCTTTTCCGATTCTATGATTCTGTGAATCATCTAGGCCTCCTGGATCACATTCATTTTTGATAAATTTTTCTTTAGCTCCCTAGTCAAGAATGGCCCTGAAATTGCTGTCATTTCATCACTAATAGCAGGAGCAAAATGGTTTTGTTTGCTTTTAGGGGACTAGGAGGTGGGCAGAGAGATGAAAATATCTCTTTCACACATTGATCTTCACTGAGAACATTGTCTTGGCTAATAGCAGCACAGGAACAGTGGCCTCCACCCTGCAGCACAAATGATGTTGTGGAAAAAGGTGGGTGTGGCTTTGGAAGCTGCAGAGAGGTCAGCCAATGAGCCCATGCGGTCCAAAAAATGTCTACACAGAACATAAAATACATTATGATTTTGTTCACTATTTATGTTCTTTGCTTCTTCTAATCCTGCTTATTTCACCTTGTACCTTCAACTGCAATTCTGTTTGTTCTGTATGGACTGTCCTGTATGTATATTTGTTCTGTATGTACAACTCTCTCTATTTTTTTTAAAAAAAATAGAAATACTTTACAAACTCCAACAAAACAAAACAAAGTGTATGACCTGACAGCATTCCTTAGCAAAATACTTGTTTTTTTAGCCTTCAAGTTAAGAAGTTCTGAAAATTGGCATGAGGATCATGTGGATCAAGTTTATCTTTGTTTCTTTTAATAAAAGACATAAAGTGGGAACCAATCCATAACAAAGGAGCCATCTATATGTGCTTACAGTCTCTATGGACATTATCACACGGGGGGAATCTATAGGTTATCCCACACAAATACCAAAAAAAGCGCACTTACACCTAACGATTTCACACAACGTCACACAGAAACTGACATTAAAGTGGTCACAAAGTGGCATTATCCGAGATCTTTTTATTTTCAGGAGTTTAGAGGAAATGCATTTGCGCTTTTAAAGTAATTGCGCATTTACTGTAGTGTGAAATTCAAATTTGCACAAACAAATCTCCTTTAAAGCTTTTTCCCAGTTTTCCCATGGTTCTGTGGGGCTGCTTTTACTTCCTGGTTTGCTTGGGTGACAACATGCCAGGCAGACATGAGCTTCTCCACTTTTCTCTTTCTAAAATTTCCTGTCTGGTAGTTGAGCAAACAGGTGCATTTCCCTCAAGCTAAAGAGTGACTGCAGAGTCGAAAAGATGAGGGGGAGGCTGAGGAAGGGAAAAGGTTTCCCATGTCAACAACCCACCATGGATAGGATTGGGTGGGGGTTGTTTTAATTTGTAAGCTGCTCTTTGTCCCTATTTGGAGGGGGGGAAGTGGGACAGAATCCCTGCTCAGCCATTAAACCCACTGGGTGACCTCGGGTGGGTCACACTCTCTCAGCCTCAGGGGATGGCAATGGCAAACCTTTTCTGAAGCAACTTGCCAAGAAAACCCCAGGATAGGTTCACCGCATTAGGGTCGCCCTAAGTCGGAAGCGACTTGAAGGCACACCACAAAGCGGGAGAAAGGGGGACCCCTCCAGTGAGTCAGACCCCAATTTGGGGCGCCTTGCTTCTCAGCCCATCCCAGAGCAAGAGGACCTAGGCTAGCAAGTGGCTGCTCTCCAAGGCAAAAAGGACAGCCCCACAGACATCCTTACAGCTGAAGAGGCGGCAGGCTTATTCCCTCGGCAAAAGGTTTGCTCACAGGAGGAGGGAAGGAGGAGGGATGCTGCCCTCTTCTCCGTCCGCATCAGGGGGACTAGAGGTCCTAACCCCAAAGGAAGACTGTCCAGGAGGACAGGACTCAAGAAAAGCTTTTTAGAAATAGATGCTTCTTACTTCTGCTCCAAATGGAGGACAGTTTGACATTTCCTCCTGGAGAGGAGAGAAGGTTGAATGAAATGCAGGACCCGCCCTGGAAAAGGAGGAGTCTGGTCACCCGAAAGCAAAACAAAACACGCCCATTTCTAGTACATTTACGGGTTTTTTTCACTTGAGTATGAAAGTTAAAAACGTCTTTTTTCGCTTTTCACTTGATTCCGTTTTTATTCTAATTACATGATAAATGCTTTAGTGTTATTTTTTGGACTACAAACAGCAGACACCCCTCTCACCATGATGGGATGAGGGTGCTCTCTGAGTTTATAGTTGAAAAAGTAAGACATTTCCAATCCAGATAGGAGTGTGCACTTCAGAGAAGGAAGTTCTGTGAAAGCAATTCTGTGTAATTAATGGAGGAGTTTATAACACTGTACTCATCACAGGGATATAGCAACATAAGAGTTTTAGTAGGAAGAGCTGAAGGCAATACACAAAATTATGAGTAGAGGAACTCAGGTGGGAACAATTTATAAGCTTAGTTCAAAGTCATGTACAATAATAAGCTGTAACAGTATCTAACTTGTAAAGAGTGATCATCAGGAGTGCTTGATGGGGAAGGGATTGGTGTGTTCTTTTACAGAAACCTGCACCAGCTTGTCATTTTTGTTTCATTTTTAAAGGCAAAGTATATAGCACAAACCGAACATTTAAGTAACACTTGGGTTGTGGAGCAAACCCATTGTAACATGGACCCTGAATTCAGACTCCATATCTTCAACATTAAAGTCATAGAAATCAAAGCCTGAAAACAGGAGCCACGGACTGGGGAAAATGAAGGAAAACAAGAAAAACAGAATTTATTTAACTCAACAGCATCTACAATTGGTTGCCAATTGCTTTCTGGGCCCTATTCACATCATTGGTTTTTCTTTTAAAACTCTCAACAGTTTGGAGTCTAGCTATCTAATGGACTGCATGCTCCATTAGAAACCTGCCTGGATGTCAATATCTTCAGGAGAGGCCCCCTTCATACTGCTAACACTTGTGGAAGCCTGCTTAATGCAGGTATAGGAAAGGGCTTTCTCCTGTCTTACTCCTGGGTTGTGAAATGCCATCCCCTTGGAATCCCAATATATTCTCCATGTCATTGCTTTTAGGTAGAGTGTGAAGATGTGTCTGTTCTCTCTGCCTTTTCAACTATTTTTAGATTTATGACTTGTTGTAAACATTTTATTGGTGTTATTTTAAAATTTGTTTTTAGCTATGCTTAGTAGCTGCCTTACGTCCTATATTAAATATGGGGGGAATGTAATAAATAAATGAGCGAGGAAAAGGGTTAGCTCTGGACAAACAATCAACCAGAATGGAGCCCTGGTTTTATGAAAGAACAGTTGGCAATGTGCAAAGGGCAACAGGACTCCGAGTCTGAATGCTACCCAGGGCTGCTGTCCATCAAACACATTTTCTCACCAGCATACAAAGAAAGTGTGTTAGAAAGGCCCTGCCAGTACTGTGACATTATGGCTCATGATGCTCCTACTTTCACATTTCAAGGTTGTCTGCCATTACATATCCCAAAGGTAGCTACCATTTCATACACCTTTGCACCAGACAACTATGAAGGGTGAAGGGCCCCTTCTCATAGAGGAGAAATACACAATCCACAAAAATTTCAGTAACACTTAAAAACCAAGAAAGCAAGTGGAACTTGATAGTAAACCTAGAGATGAGGAAACTGTTCAGACAATGTTGCAATGCAGTTCTCAGCTCTAAAATATGTTTAGGGCAACATATGTTTAGAAAATCATTAATTTTGAGAATATAATTGAGAAATTCATCTCTTATGAGAAAATATATTTTATTCCTATATCTGTCGCCCATTTGATCATGTTATCCTATATCTTTTCTGATTCTTGTTTGATTTCCATTAATATTTTATAAAATTTACTTATCTTTTGTTTAGGTGGTAGTTGTAACACTTTGTCTATTTCAAATGTTTCTTCTTCAAAACCTTGAAGTTTTATATCCATTTTAAATCTCTCTTTTAATTGTATATACAAAAGCCAATGCATTTTGGGTTCCAATTGTGCTATTTCCTCAATTGATTTTAAATCTAGTTTTTGGTCATCATGTAGTTTTTTTCTGAGACATTGAGCCTTCTCTGTCAGAGAGCTCTGGTGCCACAATAAACTACAATTCCCAAGATTCCCTAGCACTGAGCCAGGGCAGTTAAAGCGGCCTCAAACTGGATTATTTCTGCAGTGTGTTTTGGACCTTTGAGAATATTGTTTTATATTGTTCATTATAAGTGCCGGACATTTAAAGTATTTGAATCCAGTGCTCTACAGTTAATGTAGTTACATCATCAGCACAAATCCTGGCCTTGCTATTATTTATTTATTTACTTTATTATTATTATTATTATTAATAATAATAATATTTTATTTCTACCCCGCCTTTCCAAAAAGGATCAAAGCGGCTTACAAAAGTTAAAAAGGCCAATATAATACAATACTACAATACAATACAATATAATACGAAACTGGTCAAGGAAGAAAACAGGAATCAACTAAATCACGAAATAACAGGGAGAAACAGAAAACAATCCAAAATCAGCAGAGTGGTACATGGAGAAGAAAAAAAAATACCGTTACTGGGATGAAAAAGCCAATTGAAATAAGTGTGTTTTTAGATTTTTCTTAAAGGAGGCTAAAGAAACAGAGGAGCGGAGCTCTATAGGAAGATACTTGTATTATGCCCTATATAACAAGATCCCATGTTTAGTTTCTTTTCTTCTCTTTCCTTCTTTTTTTTTTTACATGATTGTAGAGGGACAGTAAGGACTTTATCACATGAGGTTGTCAAAGCAGAATTACAGAAACGTAATACAAATTGTGGTCATATCTTATCATGCAATACTGTGCCTGTCCTGTAGCTGCTTCATCTTCCATCTGCTCCTGGAACACTCCTTTTCATTGATGGGCAAAACCTGTCAATGTTTCCCAATCACACTGCTTTTCCACTATGGATTCACATGTGATAAGTTCCTCCATTGCAGTTCCTATAAATAGGCAGTCACGTGATGCAAATGAGTGTGAATATGCTTCTTTGCCCCTTTCTCCTCCCTCTGGCTATTCCCTAGGCTGTCCCCCCATCCCAATTTCATTTCTTTTCTTTTTTTATTGTAATTGTACAACTGAAAATTAAAAAAAAATACAGTCCAAAAGGCAGCCCAATGTTAGGAAGAGCACAGGGCAGGAATGCAGGTTTATGAAGGCCACCATGCAAAAGACAGAGTCCAGTACTAAAGTGGTACCATGACACTTTTGAAGAACTGTGCTAAAATTACTGTCCCCAAACCGGTATTTTTGTGTTTTCTACACTAACGCAATTGTTTGCAGCCTGGTGTGAAAAAATCCTTAGAAAATACAGTGGCAATGTCTAAACATTTCGTTATCTGAAAGCAAAGAAAGGAAGCACCAATTCATGACAGTGTGAAAAGATATTACTATTAAGCTAATATTATTTGCAAGAGCTTACTCATTTTTATTGACAGGAAGACGCACCTAGTGACTCTGCATCAACACATACATTAATTATGAATTTAATAATTTTTAGTAAAACTCGATTTCATAATTGTCTAGTTCCAATATAATTGAAACACTTTTCCTGAAAAAACTAAGAACTATATCTGGGTGAGATATGTTCTTACAACTGATTCTGGGTGCTCAAAACCCTATTTTAAAGGGTTTCTTTCTTTCTTTCTTTCTTTTTTAAAGAGTCTGGCCTCTGGGCAAATTTTTGGGGTTTCTTTATTGTACATGAATTAAAAGCAAAAGTGCAAGTTCAAAGCTAAGATAACTATACAAAAATGGCTGCAGGACTTTATATTTTAAATAAGAGGACAAACAGATTTATCAGCTTGTGGTCCCAGCAGAACAAACAGGGAACTTTAAAAGAAAAAAATTCAATGCATATCACATGAAATTAAATCAATATAAATAATTTCTTCCTGCATGTACAATACAAATTAAATTGCCCACAACATTTGCATATTTATAGTATTTAAATATTCTCAGTTTTACTTGTATGCTCTACAGAGTTTAGCAGAAATCTGAGATTTCCCAGTTTTTGGAATAAAAATTTTGCTAAAATGTGATTTCCTCTTTGGCAAGTGTATTGCAATCGCAACAAAAAGGCAGAAATAGTATTCACAAAGATCAGAAAATGAAGCAAAAAAAGTCACACTTCTTAGACTCAAATAACAGCTGTTCTAGCACAGCAGGATATTTTAAAGAAAAAGTAATGGGTTACAAAGAAAAGCTTTACTAATTCTGTAGAATTAATACAAACGTAGTCTTCTGGTTCATGTTAAACAACTTGCAAATATAGGGAAGTATGTATAGCCATGGCTCATGCATCTGAGAAAGTAGATGTATGAGCCTATGAAGTCTACAAAATCTCATGCTACCAAGGTGCTACAAGATTAATAATAATAATAATAATAATAATAATAATAATAATAATAAAATTTATTTATACCCCGCCCAATAGTAATCCAATTTGGGCGGCTAACAAATTTTAAAACAGACCATCCACAATAAAACATATAATACGACATAACCCCCTCCCCCCCTTAAAACAGTATTAAATCAAGACAAATTAAAACAACAATTCAAGTTAAAAATTTAACCCCCAATCCCAGATTAAATCCAAAAAGCCTAGCTCGACAGTCCTCTCCATCGATTGATGGGGCCACGTGAGGATTGTCTTTTAAGTAGCTGTTAATCCGAGGCGGGAATAACTGATCTGGTGTAACTAGTCTGGGAAGGCCTGCCGGAAGAGATCCGTCTTGACAGCCTTTTTAAAGCTGTCTAAGGATGTTAATAGACGGATCTCGTCCGGCAGGCCGTTCCAGAGCTTAGGCGCGACAACAGAGAATGCCCTCCGGGAGGTAGCCACAAGCCTCGATTTCTGGGGCTGTAGCAGATTCCTCCCGGAGGATCGAAGAGCGCGGGGAGGATTATACGGGAGCAGGCAGTCCCTGAGATAGCTTGGACCCAAGCCATTTAGGGCTTTAAAGGTAATAACCAACACCTTGTACCTGGCCCGGAAGCTGATAGGTAGCCAGTGGAGGGACCTCAGAACCGGAGTAATGTGGTCCCTCTGAGATATTCCCGAAACAAGCCTGGCTGCCATGTTCTGTACCAGCTGTAATTTCCGAACCAGGCACGAGGGTAGCCCCATGTTGAGTGCGTTACAGAAGTCAAGGCGTGAGGTTACCAACGCGTGCACAAGTCTCGAGATCCCTTACTTCCAGAAAAGGGCGCAGCTGGCGTATTATTATTACTTATCATTTCATTCAAGATTGCATAGTGATTTTCCAGACTAACGCAGCTATATCTTTGAATTCTAGTCATAATAATAATAATAATAATAATAATAATATTTATTTATACCCCGCCCCTCTGAGAACAATCAGGGTAGCTAACAATGGGGGGAAGCAGACCAGAGCGTCGGGGACGCCCTGGGACGGTGCACCACGGGACCGCGGCAGCCGCACTGCGGCGCACTGTCGGCGCCTCTGAAAGGAGCGCAAAATCAGCGCTCCTTTCAGAAGACAGGGAAAGTGCGCCTTAAACACGTCGGGCGCACTTTCCCTGGCTTTTCCGCCGCAGCGTGTGAGGACGCTGTGGTGGGAGGTTGCCCTCGGTGCGCTGGCCGTGTGGAGGGCCGGCAGCTCCGAGGGCAACCTCGGGAGGAGGAAGGGGCGCCGCTTGTGCGGCTGCCCCTCCTCTTCCTTGCCTCGGAGACGACCCTATTGGTCGTCTGCCGAGGCCCAATGTTAAAATTATACAATCTCATCAAATCCCCAACACCCTCCCCCCTTTAAAAAAGCATTATATCCAAAAAGATTAAAATATACAGGTTAAAACGACCCAAAAGTCAAAACAATCATACAATATAAAAACAAATTACAGAAGCATTGATCAATAAAACGGCGATTTCCAATACATAAGTATTGAAGAGGTTCCTAGAGAGTTCTCCTAGGAGAATTTCTGTTTTCTGATTTCTGAGGCCGGGATATCTATTCTGGGAAGGCCTGCCGGAAGAGATCCATTTTAACAGCCTTTTAAAAGCTGTCTAAGGATGTGAGCAGATGGATCTCATCCGGCAGGCCATTCCATAATCTGGGGGCAACAATGGAAAATGCCTTCTGGGAGGTAGTCGGGAGCCTCGATCTTTGTGGCTGAAGTAAGTTCCTCCCAGAGGACCAGAGTGCGCGGGGAGGAGTACAGGGGAGTAGGCGGTCCCGAAGATAGTTTGAACCCAAGCCATTTAGGGCTTGAAAGGTGATAACCAACACCTTGTACTGGGTTCGGAAGCTAATAGGCAGCTAGTGGAGGGACTTTAGAACTGGAGAAATACGGTCCCTCCTAGATGTCCCAGAAATTACTCTGGCTGCCATGTTCTGTACTAATTGCAGTTTCCGGACCAAGCACAAGGGTAGCCCCATGTAGAGCGCGTTACAGAAATCCAGACAGGAGGTTACCAGCACATGCACAACAGTCACGAGATCCCTTACTTCCAGAAAGGGCGAAGCTGGCGTATCAGCCAAAGCTAATAACAGGCACTCCTGAGTGTTGCATTTACCTGAATCATCATCAGGAATGATGAGTCAAGGAGCACCCCCAGACTGCGGACACAGTCCTTTATGGAGAGTGTGACCCCATCCAGGACTGGGGGTTGCAACCCAATTCTTGGTTTCGGGGCCGCTACCGTGAGCACCTCCATTTTGTCTGAATTCAGTCTCAATCTATTTTTCCTCATCCAGCACATTACTGCTGAAGACATTCATTGAGAGAGGAGACACCATCGGAATTCGAGGCCGACGAACAAGACATGGAGAAATAGATCTGGGTGTCATCAGCGTACTGATAACACCCAGCTCCATAACTCCGAATAATCTCACCCAGCGGCTTTATATAGATGTTGAATAACATCAAGGACAGAACAGCATCCTGTGGAACCTCACAGGTAAGCTCCCTTTTACTGGAGCAGCCGTCCCTGAACAGCACCCTCTGGGACCTTCCCGAGAGGAAGGACCGGAACCACTGCAAAGCAGTGCCTCCAATGCCCAACCCCCTCAGGTGGTCTAAGAGGATGCCATGGTCTATCGTGTTAAAAGCCGCTGAGAGGTCTAAGAGCACCAACAGGGGCACACTACCCCCGTCGATGCTCAGACGTAGATCATCGGTCAAGGCAACCATGGCGGTCTCAACCCCAAAGCCTGTCCTGAAGCCAGTTTGAAATGGGTCTATGCATGTATACAAAGCAGCCTTATTCAAACTAATATCTTCTAAATATTTTTTTGATACAACTCCCAGAATTCCTGACCATTGCCTGTGCTATATGGGCCTGATGGGAGTTAAAATGCAAAGCATCCTGGAGGCAGTTAAGCTGCAGTTAAAGCTTATACTTTAAAGTTTATACTTTAATGTCCAGGGTACACTAGAGAATCTCTTCAGAATTGTCCATTTGTTTATGAACTAACTCAAGCGTTCACACTTATTTGAGAGTAAATAATATCAAAAGAAGATTACAGTATTTCAAAGTAAATCCACTCATTCTAGTTTGATTCATAACCTGTCAAAATGATCCCATACAACTGAAGGGGATAAATTATTTCTGGTGTCTCTTTTATTGGTCCACACAGTGCTGTCGAATTCTTACTGCCTCACTAATGAGGTCAATGCTAGGTGGGGAGATGGTGCAATTTTCAACCTCTCGGTAATCATGGGGTACAAGGAGATATGTTTTTGCTGAGTAGCCGGAGGAGAAATATCCAGATATACAAATGCACCAAGGTAATAAATCAATTTTTATTCTGAGAGAGTTCTTTACTACTAGATTTTGTGGGATGATAAATAAAGGCTTCAAGTGCAAAGCTTAAAGGATAATTCATATGGGTGACAGTATTGACAAAGCAATTCAGAGATAAGGTTAAATAGTATATTAACAGGTAAGCAACTTTATTCTAAATATGCAGGTTTCCCTTCAGTTTCTTCCCAATACACAATGGATGGCAGCAGCTTCCCCAGGTTTATGTTGTCTTATTAAGTTAGCCCTGGCTGCTGAGGGACCACACCTACCATCTCTGGGGAAATCACACACGTTTTTGCCTTGAGTTCAACTGTATAAGGGCAATTAGGGGGAAAGGGCACATACTTTCCCATCTTTAGGATGGATTGCTTTTATAGCCTAGGGAACAGACCCATATTGTTTCTCTCATCTTCCTGGCTTGCAAAATGACAAACTTTATTAGAGGGGGAGGTCATAAAATTACCTGCAAGCATAGTGTTTATCTAAAGGAGTGGCATATTTCTTAAATACTGTATATTTAAAACTCTTTTTCAATAGTACTTTTTATTAAGGACCCCCCAATAAAATATTGCAGGCCTGGCACCAGAGGCCTGGTACTGTTGAGTGCCTGTCAAGGTCCATGCTACAGAGCTCCCAGATCCTGCTGACCTTATTGCTTTTCTTACTTCTTATTGCTGTCTGTTCACCTGCTGATCATGACAATCAATGATAAAAGAGAGAATATGGAACAAAACCCTCCATTTGCCTGGCTCTTTCTTCCCTGGGATGATAATGCAAATTGGACCCAGAGAGAAACAGCAAAGGAGTAGAACTGGCTATTTTCAATCTTTTTTTAAGGGTGGACCTATTTAGGTCCATGGAGGTTTTTTTTTTTTTTTCCAAAACAGGAAGTGACTGTTAAGTCTCTTACACTGGGCGGGGGGGGGGGGGACTACAATGGATCTAAAATAGGGCCAAGGGAGACCGATCCCAGAATGATCAATTGTGTGCTGTAGGGATGCTTTTGGTCACTTTTGTGGCCAAATTTCTTTTTGAAAAAAGTCAGATCCAAATGCAGAAACATATTATGATTGGTCAATAAGCCCCTCAGGAGTTAGATGTACCTCTCTGATCCCCGGACATTGCCCATCTTTGGTGTAGCATAACTTGTCATACATATAACCAGCCGTTTATTGAGTGATGTGTAACCATAGAGTGCTTATAACAGTACCAACACCCTCCTGCCATTTATTGTCCTGCCAACTGATGAAGCCACTGTTCTTTCCTCCTTTTTATTTCTGATCACGAACAGAAATTTGATAAAAGTCTGGTCAGCATTTGAGAGGACCAGTACATTACACAAGCTGTACCAACTGTGGTAGGTTACTGGTTGAAAACACCTCATGAGGTAGGTTTTGAAACTTCATAAAAATAAAACATATAATAAATCTATTAACATGTAACATGCCACAAGGCTGTTTTTGCTACAAGAGGAAAAGCACAGCTATCCTGTCAGCTGTTGGCAGATGGCTATCTGTCTTCAGCTCCAGAATATAGCTGAACCCAGAGTGACTGGCTGTGGCCACGAGAAAGGAATGAACTCTGCAGCTATTAGCACTGGGACCAGATTTAAGGTGTGATGAATCTGGAATCTCTGGCAATATTAGGATAAACAGGTGTGTACTAAAAATGAGAGTGTAGTAAGTAAGGAGCAGGTAGACTGAGGGCCTTTGCAGACTGCCAGAAATAGTGCACATTAAATTTAGGCACTGCCCTGGCTCAGTGCTAGGGAGTCATGGGAATTGTATTTTTTTTCTGGGACATTGAGCCTTCTCTGTCAGAGAGCTCTGGTGCCACAATAAATTACAGTTCCCATGATTCCCTAGCACTGAGCCAGGGCAGTGCCTCAATTTAATGTGCACTATTTCTGGCAGTCTGCAAAGGCCCTGAGTGGAGGCTGAGGTGTTCTGGTGCTGAGCAAACAGATTCACCAGCCATTCAGTGTCTCCGACTGTGAGAAGAAGATTGCACAGGTACCTCGCTTGTTAAGGCTAATCCAATTGCAAATCACAGTGGTATGTGACTAAGCCCTGAAAAGGTGAGAGCAAAAGCAATCAGCCTCCTAAGAAACAATTCACTGCACTTTGCTCTTGAAAATTGAAAGCCTCCTATTTAAAGAAAAGGCTTAAAAACCTCAACTTTATAGAGGCAAGGTACTTGTAAAGATGAAACATTCTCAAGAAGACTGCTCAGCTAAATGCCATCACAGCTGCAAGTGTCAATCCAAGGCAATTCCCAAGCCGGCCTGGGAATTATTCTTGTAAATAAAGAGCACAGCTTGAAGCACTGCCTTTTTCTGATCAAAAAGTCTCCTGGAGACAAGTGAACAGTTTTAGGTCAGGCAAAGGCCTCAGTTTCTGGTGGGCCTTTTATTATTTTCACAGGCAGCACCATATTCAGAGAGGGTAGCATGCTACATTTCTTCACAGCAATTGTAATATTGTCTAATAGTTTTTCAACTTTGTACATGGTTACAGAAGGATTTTTTTAAGAATGTATTTGAACAGAGCTTAAAATCTTTTCAGGTAGCAGCTTAAGCAATCACAAAGGCACCCCAATTTCTCTCAAGCACAAATCAAGTAGTGGAACCATAATCACGACTTAAAAGTTTTTTAAAATAAAACCTTTTATGTTGCTATTGCAAAATGTTATCTTAGACTATTAAAATGAAAATCCTTAAAACAAGTTTTGATACCTACCTCTTAAAACTTTTAAAATAAACATTCATTGGGCTAAATCTAATTGTCAGTTCCAACAAGAATAGACTCATTGAATCAATGGGTCAACAGCTGTGTGAGTCCCATTGATTTAATGGGTCTGCTTGCATTGGGACTAACAATTGGAGTTAGCCCATTAACCACACACTGTAAGAAAGATATGTTATCTAGTCAAATTATCTGTTGGATCAGATCCATTTCTAGGTTCTGGTTCAAAGTACTACCAGATTTGTATGCAATTGTGAGAGATGCAGACAAAAAAAGAAGATCAGCATATCACGAAACTATTTTTAACAAACTGCATTCTGCTTTGGGGTCTAGGCTCCTATGCTAAAATAATATATGGAGCCAGACTTTATGATGTCATGCATTCAGCAACAACTTTAGAGACAGAAATATATTTCTGTGCATTCTGAATACCACTTTTGTTGCTTTTATTTTAAATAAAGCACATGCCTCACATCAGACACATTGACAATGGCTTTGTGTTCTGTACATGAGATGAATAGGAATGGTTCCCAGCCTTAAATTCCCCAATATGATTCAATTACAATCTTCATCATTTCTGCCCATTGGTCAATGATGGGGTTGTCCAACAAAACCTGAGGGCTCAATGTTGGGGACCACAGAGAACGAAGTTGCAAACCTGAGGATGGGGTGTAGCATGAAGGGAAGTGCAACAAGTAGAGAAGGATGTGACCAATTTTTAGATGCTGTGACCCAGGCTGCTTTTCTCTCTGCCCTAGGAAACTTACAGCTAAGACTGGGAATAAAGACTGGATGGGCAATTAGCAATGACTGGTCCAACACAACTGCCATGTTATGAATGATGTAACTACTTTTCCAGCACTGACTTCTCTGCTTTTAATGTCAGCTCATTAACCATAAAAGTTTTTTTAAAAAATAAATAAATAAAACACTTTAAGGTGGAGAGAAACAGAAGAGAAAAGATATTCTGGGATTTTCCCTGTCAAACATTGTTTTAGAGCCAAAGCACAGTTAATTTCTTTTTTAAACTTTAGTAACCAAACCATAAAGTCAACAGTATTCTAGACTACTGCAACATTGGCACAACTTGCTATGCTAACACTGATCAATTATTTATCTGGGACTAGAAAGAATCTGCTGTTGAGAGAGTGGAAGGGAAGAAGAGAAGGGAGTTTCTTGATTTATTTTATAAGCCAGAAGGCTGTCCTTTCATCTCTCCAACTATAACTGCTCTATTACTGACCCAGAAAGGGGAGGCAACTTTGATTTTCATCTCCATTTTCCATTCTTTCCCAGGTCAGCTCATTTCATCATGCACAGAAATCTCATACCAGCCTTCCTACATTTGCACTTTGAAAGGTACTAACTCAACATGTCAGCACCCTCCTGAAACACCGACCCTGGGAACCTAATTTCTCTGAAAGAAAGCTGCCTTTCTGTCACTGAGTTGGGGGGGAGGGTCCTTATGCTGAAAGTGGAGCCAGGCAACAGCCACACAGATGTGGATTTTGCCCAAAGGAACTTACAAAGGCTTTGGAAGGAGGGAGAGCCTTTCTTACCTTGCTACTCCCTTCCATACTGATTTACAAATACATCCCACTGATCTCTGTGAAGCTTACTCTAAGGACAAAATACATTCAATATTATGCACAAGCACACAGTCCAACCATTAGGTAGAGCAAGGAAATTTTTACAGCATGCTGTAATTCTGAGGAGCACTGATATGATATTCAGCGCCAGTTTTCTTCTGCAAAACTTCTTCCAAAGGACACTGCCATGACATGATTGAAATTCCCAGGAGCACAGATATGATATTTAGCTCTGTGAAATCTCTTCCAAAGGAATCCATATTTCTTTCACCATTGCTGCTAAGGGGATGTAAATTTATTGTGTGTTTCAAAGGACTGGGTGGGTCCTGATGTTTCTTCCCCACACCCAAAAATACTTGCAAAATTTTGGAAAAACACCGCAAAATGGTATGTGTTGAAAACAACTTGAGGGGAAAACTACTCTGTTCTCTTCAGTGTTTGGCAAAATTGAGATAGTACATAATATTAGTATATGATTACATGGAAAGTGATACAACTTTAAAGTGATATTAAAAGAACATGTATATGCTAGTCTGAAACATACCTAAAATGTAGGTCACATTATTAATGAACAAGGGAGCTTACAGTTGAAAACTCACCAAATCATAGTATTGATTTAGTACCAAAGGCCATAAAGGAATTTGTTGCACTATTTCCATTCTCACCATGATCATGTTAATGAAGGGAAGGGCATGCCTACCAGTTTGGTAGCATTCTACCCCACATGTCCCTCCATTAGTGCAACTGGGCTATTACTGGCCCCTTGCACTCTCTTCTGCCCTTGTACTTATTGCCATCTCCCTGCCCTATTCCCTACCCAGCATGACTTGCATTTGTATGTGTGGGGGTGTGGTTTTCTTTAATGCAATTTCAAAGTTATGCAAATATAGTTTAAAACACACCAAAATAACAACAACAACAACAACAACAACATAAAGTTTTTAAAAGGGTGTTCTGGATTAGTGAAGTGGAGGGGGAAGGGGAGAAGACAATGACACCATGTGACTGCACAATCCTGCAACAACCCAGTAGTAACTTATCACAGCTGATGACTAGTTCTACATTAGCACTGTTGGGATCTTATTGACAGGTTTTTCCATCAATGGCAAGGTGTGAGCTAACCATGCTTCAAGGACAAGACAATGATAAGAGGGAGAGGGTGTTGTGTGATAGGTATTGTCAAAGATGATATTATCAAACTTTTCTTGTGGTTTAAAAGCTATGTGTAATAAAGTCCTAAATCAAAGTTCCTCGCACTTACTGACAGAATAGAATTAACACTAAGTGTACATTCAATAGAGCGTTGCCCTCAGTCACAGTTCTGTGCCATTTGTTTGTCCCATTCACAGACATAGCCAGAGTGTACCCAGAAATAATGGCATATAGAAGTGTCATCCATATTATTTCCACTATTGTGAGAGTAAAACTTGAAAAAAATAGTGTACACTTCTATCAATTTTATAAGTTCTTGTTCACAGTAGTCAAAATCATTGCCATCATTTCACACAACAGATGTAAACCTAGGTTTGCCATTAGTTGTACACTTAACAGGAAGCTACAGCCTGTTATAGCTTCCAGTGACAATATTTGTACAATGTGCACACTTTAAAACATGAGTCTATCATACTGATTTTCCTTTTTTAGACAAATACTTTTAAAACATAAGGCACTAAGGCACACATCCACAGTCATACCTTTTTCTTATTATTTGAAGCAACATTAAATTAAAGCAGCACAGCTCCATAACTGACATCCTTATTTCAAGTCATCCTAGATTCACCAATTACTTACATTACACACATTTAGCTATTATTAAAATAAATGTCTCCTGCAGTTCAGATAATTGCAAGACTGGAGTAGATTCTGTCTTATAAGCTTATCGCACTAGTACCTGTAACATTCCCATTGAGTCCCTGGAACGTAACGATATGGGAATGGGTGTTACTGCATTAGACTATTGATAATGGGATAGTAACATTGGGGGGAAGCAGACCAGGGCGTCAGGGACGCCCTGGGACGGTGCGCCGCGGGACCGCGGCAGCCGTGCCGCGGCGCACCATCGGCGCCTCTGAAAGGAGCACAAAATCAGCGCTCCTTTCAGAAGACAGGGAAAGTGCACCCTAAACGCATCGGGCGCACTTCCCCTGGCTTTTCCACCGCAGCGTGTGAGGACGCTGCGGCGGGAGGTTGCCCTTGGCACACCGGCCGTGCGGAGGGCCGGCAGCTCCGAGGGCAACCTCGGGAGGAGGAAGGGGCACCGCTCGTGCGGCTGCCCCTCCTCTTCCTTGCCTCGGAGATGACCCTATTGGTCGTCTGCCGAGGCCTGTTATGAGAACACATATTATCACACTGCATTTACTGTTGTACCAGTACCAGCGCTAAAGTAGTTCCTCAGCTGTCCCTCATTGGCGCATGCTCACTGGTGCGAAAACCCCTATGTCTGCATCGGAAAGAATGCTACTGAGAGGTTTAGGTAGCAAGCATTCATTGTTTTTTTCTTGTAAACATGACACAATTCAATCTACAAAAATAACATTTAAAAATTTTTAAATTGCCTGTGGCACCTTCCTTGCATCAACACCGGAAGAGTTGAGTTGAGTTGAGTTTGTGGACGTTCTAGGATGGGAGGGGAGGAGGTTGTCTTAGCCAATCAGAACACAATGACAGATTGAGACTGGGTAGGATTATCGCACACACATCATCTGGAACGGTCTGAAAGTGTTCTTGCTGGCTGAGGATGCATTTTTACAGTTCTCCTGCTGGAATGGGCTAGGGACTGTCAGAGCACAGAATGGGAGCTTGATGAGGATCATACCATGCGATAAAATATGTTCCGTTCTGTTCACATCAAGTACTCATTACGTTCTGAGAACACAGTGCGATAAGCTTAGGGCAGACCCACTGAAATCATTGGGACTTACTGAGTAATCACTGGGTTAGTCACAATTAATTCCTACTGATTTCCATGCAACTGCTACAAAGATGATTATGTTTGGATTCAGCACAATGTCTTGATTGAACATGTGCTCTGGGACACAATCAAGCTATGAAGGAACAAAACTGTGAAAGGGCTGAATCCACCAGCCAAAAAGACAAAAACATCCAAAAGTGTAAGAACATTTTTGTACTCACCATGAGACTACTGTCCAAAGAGAATCTCTTCCCGAAGTCCTTTTTCACTAATTTCTGTTTTTTGTCCATGGCTAAGTAGTTGATTAGGACTGCCACACTTCTGCTGGTCTCACTGTGAAAATACATTAAAATCACATCTTAAAAACAAACTCCCTATTTGATTTTTTAAAATTATATAATGATTTGGTTTGGAATTTGAAATGGTTTATATAATAGTTGGTTTGGAATTTCCCTGCTTAGTTACTATTAATTTTATTGCTTTTATTGTTTGTTTGTTTGTTTGTTTAATTGCAAAGCAAAAACAAATACTTTCAAGTCATCAAATTTGAGTAGGATTGTGTGCAAATATTTGAATTTCATTGTGATACTTCTTCCTGTACCAATGTTTGTATGAATTACTATTAACATTTCCCACATGTACACATTTTACTTTATATCACCAGAACACATTGGTAGCCTTAGAATGGTGTGGTTTTCTAAGGCAAGATGCACTTTGTCCCATTGAAGTGAAATGGATATTGTTATTTTTTTAAAGGAAAGGCTAAACCCAGAGTATTTCTTCTCCATTGCTAAATCTCATTAGCTGCCACTGAACTTCTGAATACTCAATGGGTAGACTGAAGTTGTAGTAAGACCTCCTGTTGAGGAGAAGGCACTCTAGTAGCAACATGGCTGTATCAACAAGTAATAAATATAAGTACCAGATCTGTGCATTTTCACTTCTTTTTGTGGTTAGGAAAAAAAGAAGGTGCAACATAAAAGAAAACAATGAACAAAATTATTCTTTCTGTTTGGCACCAGAACAGGCAATTAAAGCAAATAATAAATTCTTTCAAACACTTTATGGAGTGAGATTAAAATAAGAAGAAAGTTCATATGGATTATTTATCTGATTTCATTCAGTTCCATGGAACCTAACCAGGGTAACACACACAGTGTTGCCAGGTTTAAAAATAGCAATAAGGAGCAGTCAAAATTCATGACATTCATGACATGATAATCAGGAAGTAGCTATTAAAATGTTTGTGTGCTATCTAAATACAAAATGGAAATATTGATGTCAGTTAAGTTAGCCTTATATTTCTCTGTAAAATTAACACATTCTCCATATTCATAAATTGCATGATGAGGACATTTTCTGTCTCAGTGAAGGGCTGATAGCCTCAAATACAGGATTTTTTGGCATCTTGTTCAGTTTACTTAAAAAGAAAAGCTTTCAAATTCTCAAATAGGAGACATCCCTTGTAATAACGGACACCTGGCAACTCTTTCAAATGATGGTGTAAACTGTCATATGACAGCACCAATTATGAAGATAGTGCTGAAGAAAAAGATGGGTTAATCACTTTTATTCACTTTTCTGTTTTCCCTCAAGATAGAAAACAAGTCAGTATCAATGTACTTTGTATTGTAGAATATTGCAACTTTTCTGTTTTTCCTCAAGATAGAAAATAAGCCCGTATCGATGTACTTTGTATTGCAGAATATTGCAAGACTCAAGATCCCTTGCAAAACATCAAAAGCAATTCATAATATGTTCACTTCAGAATGTAGAGGCAGCTTGTCTATTTTAGCAAAAGTTGATTTAAAAGGAAGTATCATTTCACCTACATTTTCGTTTTTCCTCAAAAAGCAAGTATCCACTTGGTATCATTCCATCTAGTAATAATTTCATAAATCAGGTCATTAATTATCAATATATTTGCATACTCTTTCTTCATTTCCCACCAGTATTCAGTCTAAAACACATTTATATTTCCTACTTGAATCATTAATATAGCTTAGAAATAGAAAATCATTGGATAGAAACTGTAATCAATAAAACCTCAAAAAACTAATTAGAAATTTACGAAGTTAGCAATGTTATAAAGGTCCTTAGCAATAAAATAACATCAAGGTTGGTCCTTGAGTTAAGTCTTTGGGTGGTGCCAAATTGCATTATTTCTACAGTGTAGATATACCTGAAATGTCTTGTCATTAAACAAAAATCTAAGCACAAGATGATAATTAATGGAAGGGATTTTCACAACATGATTGTAGAGAACAATCATGAAAAAAGGCTCTCTTGTTGGATGATATATTAGGAAGAGCCCCAAATCTCAGTGTATATATGGATTGATACAGTGATCCACTTGATACTCGGGTACTAAGCCATGCTGGGGCTTTAAGGTCAAGCACTAGCACAGAGAATGTGACACCGCAAAGTAAGACAGGGGAAGGGCAAGGTGCTGAGTTTATTTCTTGGATTTACATCACAGCATTTCTTTCAAGGAGCTCAAGATAGCTTATATGGTTTCCAACAGGCCCATTTTATCCTCAGAACAATTTTACTGAAAAATAGTGACTTCTTCAAAGTCACACAATGAACTTCATAGCTGAGTGAGGATTTACATTCTTTGCACTCTAATTCAGCATTTTAACTCTATGTACACCATCTTGTGAACATATTCCTTCCTGTATAAAGACTAGACCTGTTCCATGTATCAACAGATCAGACAAATGTATATAAAATACATGTTATACCTACAGGGCTGGTGTTAGAAGCTGGTATTATTGAGCACATACTGAGGCCCAATATACAGCAGAGACCCAATGGTGATCCCTAGACTTATTCCTCCTCTCTGGTGCTTTTCATTCACCTGCTCCTTCCCAAGTGATACAAGCAAAGAAAAGTTCAGCAGCTTCCCTTGCCCTCTCCTCCTAGGCAGTGGCAGGAAGATGATTTCTCGGTTTTGTCTCTCTGCAGATATCTTGCTCAAAGAAGTAATAGTGCCACTCTATTCTGCTTTGGTCCGGCCTCACCTGGAATACTGTGTCCAGTTCTGGGCACCACAATTCAAAAAGGATGTGGAGAAACTGGAGTGTGTCCAAAGGAGGGCAACTAAAATGGTGAAGGGTCTGGAAACCAAGTCCTATGAGGAATGACTTAGGGAGCTGGGAATGTTTAGCCTGGAGAAGAGAAGGCTGAGAGGTGATATGATAGCCGTGTTTAAATATTTGAAGGGATGTCATATCGAGGAGGGAACAAGCTTGTTTTCTGCTGCTCCAGAGACTAGGACCCGAAACAATGGATGCAAGCTGCAAGAAAAGAGATTCCACCTCAACATTTGGAGGAACTTCCTGACAGTGAGGGCAGTTCGACAGTGGAACACACTCTCTCGGAGAGTAGTGGAGTCTCCTTCCTTGGAGGTCTTTAAGCAGAGGCTGGATGGCCATCTGTCAGGGATGCTTTGATTGGGAGTTCCTGCATGGCAGGGGGTTGGACTGGATGGCCCTTGTGGTCTCTTCCAACTCTATGATTCTATGATTCTATGATTCTAAGTCTCTTCATGCCTTAGAGCCAACACTCTGCAATCATATTTTTTGGCTCTGACATGAGGAGCTACTCATACAGTGGTGCTGTTTCTGAAATACTTTTTTCCCATATTTGTTGGCTGCATGGTTTGCTTCCTTCTCTGTTTTTATGCTGTAGGCAGCCCTGAGCTGTGAATAGTCTCCTCTTCCACAATAGTTTATTGTGTAGTAAAATGTTTTATTGCACAACAAAATATAACAGTACCATCCTACAATATACACAGGGCTACTGAGGAATGTGACTGTAAACCAAGAGTTCTGAATTGTTTTCCTACCTCTCTGTCTGTCAGAATAACAAATGGCTATTCCATAACTGTTTCTTATCTTACCAAATGCTCCACTGTCCAAAATATTATCACAATAGCTATAGTCATCCACGAAGCATGAGAACATTTTGCAAAGAAATTAAAAAGAGGCCAGTCAAATGGTTGCATGTTAACACACCCATTACCCACCCATTTCTGGTATTCAATAAACTGATTTTATTTAATATTTTTAAGATAAAAATTCAATCATTCTCTTTGGAATTTTTGGCTGTCTTTTAAAACTATGTAAAGAGGAAAGCTGAAAACTTACAGAAAGATTTCTACAATCCTGGAGTTGAATAGATCTCCTGAGCCAAGTGATGCAGTATAGATTTGCAGTGTATGAAACTACCTTATATCAAGTCAGATATCAGTAAGCTGTCTGTCTAGCCCAGGAGTGGGAATCCTGTAGGCAAAGGCTGTAGCTATTGGGAGGGATGAAGCCCCCCCCCTTTAAAAAAAAGGTAAGATTTCTTCCTACCAGCTTGGAAATTTTTCTTCAGTCCCCAAATTTCAAACATTGCAGAAAGCAGAAATATTGAAAATATTTCACATCTAGAACTTTAATATTTGCTGTGTTCATATTCCCATGGTACCTTCTCCTGCCCCTATTTGTTGAATGTCTAATAAACAGTACAGGGCTGAATTTGCACTGCAAAAAAATGCAGTTTGATACAACTTTCAACTGCCATGGCTCAATGCTGTGGAATTCTGGGACCGTTGTTTTGTGAGATATTTAGCCTTCTCTGTCAGAAAGCTCTGGTGCCACAAAAACTACAGATCTCAGAATTCCTTCACATTGAGCCATGGCAATTAAAGCGGTGTCAAGCTACATTAATTCTGCATTTCAGATGTATCCCAGTAACATTCAGATTAAAACATGTGGGGATGAAGGAATTTTCATGGGGGGGGGGGCAGAATTCTTATTTGGGCGACAATGTTCTCAGTCCCCCTCCCTGCATACGTGCTATATTCATGGTGTAAGCAACATTTCTGGCCCAAGAAATGACCAGAGGTCCACGAATTTTGACAAAAAAAAATGAGAAGATAACACATCAAGAAGCTTCTTTCCACACTGGGGGGGAGGATCCCTGGGTTTTTTTGGGGGGGGGGGGTTCCTTGCAGGGAGAGAAGAAAGTGATCTGCTGGTTTCACATGGAGCGACTGGTGCATCCTGCAACAGAGCCAAAATGTGGAAAATGGTTCCTGAACCCTCCAATTTGCCCACCAGTTATCTTTAGACTGGCTATAGATCTGTAGCAGGTATTTAGGATCTCAGTATGCATGTGCCCTTCCTGTTAAGAAGCTTTTAAACTGGAGATGCTAGAGATTGACCGTAGAACATTAACTGGAGATGCTAGGGATTGACCGTAGAACAAACAAAAATGTATGATCAGACCTGTAGCTCCCTTCATTAACTATAAATCAGAGAGGACAACAGTATTTTCTTAAGAGAACAGTGGACTGGAACAACATGAAAGACTGGGACATAATATCTTCTGTATTGTCAATAAAACATCTATCTCATTTCTCCGTTCCCCAAGAAATATGATTCATCTGATAGCATTTGCTGTTCTTGTTATAATATTTCTTAGTAACAAGTCTATGAACATTGAATAGACACAGCAGAACCAAAGGCAGTAACCTTTTCAGCAGTTCATACTTTGATTGGCTGACTGTTTTTATTATGACGTTTGCTGGGGCCATGCTCTAGGAGAAGAGCAAAATCTGTAAGTTATACTGAGGAGGTATTTTGCCATTCATTCATTTGTATGGAGCAGATGAGGCACTCAGGTTGCAAAACCAAATGCTTAGGACAGAGTTCAGTACAGATATAAAGTGGGAGTGTGGGGATTCCTGTAGAGACAGTGACAGGTGAAGTTAGGTTATGGGAACAGTCTGCCAGTATTGTCCTCTCTGATTTATAGCATTATCCTTAAGGAGGTGATTCTCTACTATAACAATGCAGAACTGTGCTCACTTCTTTGCTTCAAAAGCAATGAGACTGGAACCAAATTTGGTTCCTACAGACCAGAAGCTGTAGTGGGGAATGGGGAAAATCTAATTATTTATATTAAAATGAGCTTATATGTGTTGGGTTTCAAAGCCATTGAGTCATTAAAATTAGATAACGTGATTGGACACAACCTCAGGTTATTTTTCTGAAGGCTTTCAATCAATGGCAATCTTTACTTCTGTCAGCTCTAAGGATGGAAAGAAGACTTGAAGATATTTGAAAAATGTTTGAAAAAAAATATGGTTTTCAAGTATTGAGAAACACTGATGAGAAAAATCATGCAAACAGTATTTTCTGTGCAGGAAAGAGCTTATGTGCACAGAAATACTATTTTCTGTGCAGAAAATGCCTTTTTCTGTGCAAATATAACAGCATGAAAATTTAGCTCAGAATAAGTCCTAAATTGTGAATAGGCTTCAAAAACTTTATGGTTTTCAAAGTGTTTCTCATAGCAGGGGGAAAATGCTAAAATTACTTGTTACTTCCTTCGAGAAGACAATTAATGATGAATCACATGCCTAGTAGGCCCCAGGATAAAATCTGGTTAACTTAGTGAGACTTAGGGCCAAAACAGACGGCTGTAAAGTGGTGACATGACACCATCCCCTTGAGCACTGAGTTGGGGCCACAGCAACCACACACCATGCCCCAACCTGGCTTTTTTCCTGCACAAAAAGAAGCAGCAAAATGCCAATCCATTTTGCACCAGGAAAAAAGCGGCTTTTCTGCCACCACAGTGGCTTTTCCACACTTCTGTGGAGTGTGGCGTATAAATGTTGTGCTGCCGGAGCGCAGCAACACTGCCCACTGTGTAGTCAGGCAGGCGGTGTGATGCCGACTTGGGGGCAGTATTGGGGTATGCATCATCTAAATACCATGCCCCCATGCTGCCCCCAAGCTGGTGCATTGTGCTGATCTGTTTCGCCCCTTAGGTACACTTGGTTCTTAGTTCGAAAAATGTATTGGATCCATTAATTTGCATTAATTTGTCTCTGGCTACATAAATATTGTGGAGTTTTCCATAATTTGCATAAAATGTATCTTCACAAAATTAATGTGTACCATTCAGAAAATAAGCAAACATACAGAGGAACATACACAAAGCAAGAACAAAAGAACTGGCCAACTGATTAAAAAGATATGAACTACCTATCCAATACTTCTGCTCTTTAAAGGCCTTATCACATTACAAAAGAAATACAAAAAGCAGCAAGATAGAAGCAGCTTTCTGCTTACCTTCTTGCATGATGTCATAGTACTTCCATTCTCCCTAGAGAAGAAGCCGGTCATAAAAGCATAGTTAGGGAGGCCTAGTGACGCTGTGGTTAAATGCCAGTACTACAGCCACATGATCTGGATTGATTTCAGGCAAGGTTCCAAGGACCACTCAGCCTTCCATCCTTTCGTAGGCTAGTAAAATGAGTATCCAACTTATAGGGGGCAACTGACATACATATTGTAAACCACTTAGGGAGTGTTAGTTCACTGATAAGCAGTACAGAAATGTATTTGCTATCGCTATTGCTAGGTTTTGCCAATTTCGCCCCCCCCAGCAGAACAAAAGGTACGATTTTATGATCATTCCCCGTGGCAGTAAAGTGGAAGTGCTTTGTGGACATACAGGAAGGTAAGCAGAAAGCCACTTCTATCTCACTGCCTCTCGTCTTTCTTTTGTAATGAAATAAGGCCCTAAAGGTCCTGACAACAAGGCAGCAAGTATCCCAGTTTCACATAGTTTAAGCAATTTTATGCAACTACAACAAAAATCATTCCCACAAATGCAAGGATTCCTATTGGTATCAGCCATCTCACTGTTTCACTAAAGAGCAAAAAATGCTTGTCATTTCATTTTTTATTCTCCCTTACAAGAACAGGATTAATATCTAGGCATTGTAGAAATTAAAGTAAAACATTTAACAATATTATTTCAAATCCAGCAAAAGCATAAAAGACCACATCTTGGCTGGATAACTATGTTGGTAGAGGCCGTGGTTGTAGTGCAGGCTGTGGTGCAGTGGCTGGGATATAATGGTAACGGGAACCACAGTGATGGCAGCAGATTGTCTAGGTAGCCAGCAGGAAAGCTTTCTCTGCCAGTGGTGATGGCATTTCTCCCCATTACCTCATTGTTGCTGCACACCTCTTCAAAAATTGCCTTGCACTGGCACAAAAAAACATTTCACTGGTGAAAGTAACCAAAATATTCCAGGCCAAATAAACTTAAACAATGAAAATATAACAGAGATTATGAAAACTAAAGCAGCATCAAAAAAGGAGAAGAAAACAAACTGGAAGATAATCACAGGAGGGTTTGTTCGCTGCCTCTTTGTATCTTCAGCATCTGAGAAAATGTGATCTTCTTCTTTCAAAGTTTGCTACTGTGTCCATTTACCAGAACTAAGTTAGAAACCTAAATTAAATATTAATTATCTAAAACTTAAAATGCATTCCAGAGTGTCTGCTTATAGTCTTAGGTTTTAAAGTTATTTTATTATTATTTTTAAAATCCAAAGATACATAAAGTCAAATGCACAAATCCTAAAGTCCAAAAACAGATTTCCCAAAACATACTGTAATAGAACAAAAACAAGGCGTTTCTTGCTCAGATTATATATATATATATATATATATATATATATAAAATACATCATTGAGAAATGAACCAATTGGTTGAGCACAATGTGATATTCAATTGTCATATTTTAGTTTTGAAAATATTTTTAGGCTGTCATTGGAGACACAGCCCTCACAAAGCAGCTTAAACCAAGGATGAGCCAACCACACCCATGAGAAGAAGAAATATTGAAGGGTATTTAGACAACAACAAGGAATATCAACTATTTAAGATATACAGATGACATTATACTACAATAAGAGAACATCAAATGTTTGAAACAATTACTATATATACTATAAGTCGACCTCATGTATAAATCGAGGGCAGGTTTGGGGGCCAAAATTATGGATTTTGATATGACCCATGCATAAGTTGTGAGTAAAACCTGGGGCAAGTAACAAAGGATTTAAAGGAGGAAGCAAAGGAAAACAATGCCAAAGAACTTTAAAAATTACAGCAGGCATTAACTGTTTGTGCTCACTCTAAGGCTGGATGGATAAGAGAGTGGGGTGGGGTATTCTGTGCTTCCAGGACAGATTACACTCTTGCCTTTCACCAGGGGATGGTTCGCTTTAAAATAAGTGTTAAAGTACAGTACTTACATTGACCTGTGGATAAGCTGACTCAGGTTTTTTGGATCGTTTTTATTACTAAAATTTCATTAGTATATATAGTACTAAAAAAAGTAAGGGAGGAAAATACAAATGCAGGTTTACTGTTGAACATTATGAAAACAAAAAATAATGACCACACAGGAGAAATTAAGTCTAGATGATGAGGAAATTGAAATAGTTAAGGACTTCCCATACCTTGGATCCATCATTGATCAAAACAGGGACTGCAGTGAAGAAATCAGAAGACTAGGAATGGGAAAGGCAGCGATGAAAGAACTGGACAAGATCTTTTTTTTTTTTTAATAAAGTTTATTAGAAAATTTAAAACAACAACAACAACAACAAAACATACAACATACATACAAACACATAATACAGCTACCGAACAAACGTATACATAAATACATATACATAACAAATACCAATGCAAAACTAAACACAACATAAACACATATATCTTCCATGATCGAAGCAAGGGATTAACTGATCTTTCCTTATCCTTAGACCTCTAATTGAATATTAACCAAACATCATGGAAAGAAGAAAAAAAATTACATTTCGGTGTATACTTTACAATTTACAATTCAATTCATGACTATCACTATTTCAAAACATTGAACTTTTATAACAATAATCTCTTATCTATTTTCTTTTATCAGTTTTCCTAAATCCTAGCGTAATTTCTATATACAATACTTATTAAATCTTATGATCATCAAAGTTCATATATATATATGCCCATATACCAATAACAATAACAGAGATTCATATTTTCATATATCCATATATTCAGTTATATATATATATATATATATATATATATATATACCAATATAAATCAATATTAACGAGGACTAATCATATTTAGACTCTTGCATTATAAGCTGCAATTATAATTTGTTATTCCGCCAATTTTTTATAATCCCACCTGGAACTTTTGATTATTAACACGGTATCACTTACAGTCAGTGAAAGAACTGGACAAGATCTTAAAAACAAAGATATAAAACTAAAGTTAGGATTGACCAAACCAGGGGTCGGAAAAGATTTTTTACCTGGGGCCGCTCGCTGGTCCCCAGATCTTCCGCCGGGGCCGGGTGGGAATGGTGGTGCGCGCTCACGCACACATGCACAACCCCCACCAACCCCCTCTGCCGCCGCCGATGACCCCTGCCGCCGCGCGCATCACGGCCAGCATTTTGTTTGCCAAAATGGCGGCTGCAACTTGTTTGCACATGCGCAGTACTCCTGGGCATGTGCAAACAAGTTGCAGTTGCCATTTTGTTTGCCAAAATGGCAGCCACGGCTCATTCGCGCATGTGCATGAGTACTGTGCATGTGCAAACGAGTCGCAGCCGCCATTTTGGTAAACAAAATGCCGGCTGCAGCGCAAACGTGTCGCAAACACGTCGCAAACACGGTGGCGGTGGGGGCCAGTGACGGCAGGGGCTGGCGACGGGGGTCAGCGGGGGGCGGCGGGGGGTGGGTGGCAGGGGTGGTTGGTGGGGGGTGGTCGGTGGGGGGTGGTCGGTGGGCTGGGTGCGGCCCACGGGCCATAGGTTGCCGACCCCTGGACCAAACCATTGTATTTCCCATCACCATGTAGCAAAGTGAGAGCTGGTCAGTGACGAAAGTGGATAGGAAGAAAATCAGTTCATTTGATATGTGATAGTGGAGAAGAGTGCTAAGGTTACCGTGGATGGCCAAAAAGACAAACAAATGGGTCACAGAACAGATCAAGCCAGAACTCTCCCTGAAAGCTAAGATGACTAAATTGAGGCTGTCATACTTCAGACCAGGGGTAGGCAACCTTTCCCCTTTAAGGGCCGAGGGACTTCAGCGCCCAGAATCCCAGGAACTATTGGCCAACATGGGACTATTGGCCAACATGGCTGAGGCTTCTGGGAGCTGAAGTCCCTCGGCCCTTAAAGGGAAAAAGTTGTCTACCCCTGCTTCAGACACATCATGAGAAGAAATGACTCACTAGAAAAGACGATAATGCTAGGTAAAATGGAGGGCAATTGAAGGAGAAAAAGACTGCATTCTAGACAGATTCAATCAAGAAGATCATGCCCTGATCCTGCAGAACCTGAGCAGAGCAGTTGAGGACAAAGGGACCTGGAGGTGCCTCATTCATGGGATCACCATGAGTCAAGGTTGACCAGAAGGTAGCTAATAACAACATTTATACAACAGTAGCATTGGCCCTGCAAGTGAAGACCTGAAAACTCTGCCAAGGTTGAATGTAATTAATTTAAATGATGAAGAGAGACCTTTAATAGAGGATAGATAATAATTTTATAGATTTTTGAAGGCTGTAAACTGCCACCACAGTGCTTTAGGAGTTTATTGCAATGATATGAAATAGAGACTGAGTAGGAGAAGCTATCTCCAATGAAATCTAATATGATGTGAGGTACCATATTCCCTGGGTATAGTTGGAAAACTTCTGATATTGAACACTACAGTGGCTAAAACTCTATAAAATGTACTACAGGGAGCAATGTATCAAAGACTGCTGTACAATAATAGGCTTGCTTTCCCCTTCTGGTTTTCTTTTTCTGCATTGATGTGTCTGGCCAAATTATATAGATATAAGGTCAAAAGGTTTGCTTTGTAAAAATATAAATAAGAGTGATCTCTCCCATACTGGGGCAGTCAGCTGCTAACATAGAGGGGTATACTTTAATTTCTCTACAGAGTAACTGGTGGTTGCAGATGGATTCTCACCATCTGCCAGAAAACGAATAAAAATGTAAATGTTCATGAACTACTGTTGTTAGGTTTAAATGGGATATAGAGTCAATGTTAAAATGTTGAAATGTAAAAGATGTGTGTCTGTATTTTTCCATGCTGTGAAAAGTTGTTTTTCTGAGAGCTAGATTCACAGTTTATCAGTCCCAGGTGTGATTTAGCCAAAACAGGAGGCTAACAGGACTCCATTCTATGGGAAAGAAGGTTTGTTTATATTATGGTTTATGTAAACACATTTTTGTTATGGGAAATGTAGTCACATGATTTGTTATTGTAATTAAGGGTTGGACTAGTACATGTCACGTAATATCACCCAATCAGCTTGTAAAGGTTACACCCAGAAAGGTGGAGTCTTGTGGGACTGAGGGCTGAGAATCAGAAAGCTACTCACTTGCTTTTTGGCTTTTGAACTATAATGAACTAATAAACCATTCTTTTGGTGATGCTACTAACACATCTTGAATCATGTAGCAGATAGATTTTATTCCTGCTTAGCCAGCTTTGGCTAAAGTGGAAATGTTATTATTATTATTTGTTTTTTGCTTTTGTTCTTTTACAATAAAGAAGCTTTGCTGAAAGTTCCAGGTTTGGATGTTTGGTTTTAAAGGACTGTTTTTCAACACTCCTACAACATTATTTTAACAACTGTAACTCTACTGTGTTTTGTGTCATCTAAACCATTCCTTTTCTTTTATCTATATTCAGTTATTTCAAGTGAAACAGAAGAGAAATACGTAGCTAGGAGAAGAACATTAAAAACAACATTTAGGGTTGGTGAATATTATAGGAAATAGAAAATGGGGGGGTAGACTTTATAATATCAGTTTTGGAAGGTTTTTTTCAACAGACTGTGCATATAGTCTGATTACAAAACTGGCACTCTATTGGATCTAGGAGGATCTGATGGATCCGCTACTATGGGGGCATTTTTGATTCAACTACTGTTCCTCCCGCAGCTGCTCTGAGTTAAACAGGTCCACTATTAGGGCTCAGCACCATCAGGGCTCCAATTGAACTTGGAACAATTGTAAGAGGAGAGCAGGTAAAATAAAGGTAGGTTCTCAATTCTGACATCAGCAGACCCGCCAGCTGTCCAGGAGCACATTGGCCAAACAGCCTCTGATTAAAAACTAAATCAAAATCAAAATGCCATAATTTTCTAAATCACATATTTTTCAGCTTAGCAGAAGATGTTATTGTTGCTGCTGTTGCTTCCTCTGCTGCAGAAATGGAATTTACTTTTTATGAAATTCAGTACTTCATAAAGCCAAAAGAACAGTTGCCTGAATGGAAATGTCTTTCTTTCTAGGAGAAGAACAACTACCATTAGCCACCATTTGATAAAGCTCTATAATCTGGGAGCAACCACCAAGAAGGCCCTCTCATTTCTGTACCAGACATTCCTGTGAACCTAGGGAGACAAGAAAAGGGGCTCTTCTGCAAATTTCAAAGTCCATGCAGTCTTATATAACTGGATATAATCTTAACTGTCTCCTGCACAATTCAAAGCAAGAGGCACTGAGAGGCATAATGCCTCTCATACTGGAGGTAATATATAGCCATCACGATTTAACAGCATAGATGTATCTGTCATCAATGTGCTAAATCCGGTAATAATAATAATAATAATAATAATAACAACAACAACAACACTACATGGAATTTCCTACCAGGCACCTTCCTCTTTTATTAACTACGGTGGTGCAAGCTGGCATCTCCATCAAAAAAATGCTGTGTGTCTGAAGAAAGAAGGGGATTATTAAGCTATAGGTGACTGTATAGTTGTAGAGTATGTGTTAATTCTAGAAAAAGAAATGTGGAATGTGTCTACACTGCAGAATATTGCAGTTTGACACCACTTTAACTATCATGACTCCTTCCTACAGAATTATGAGATTTGTAATTTTTAAGGTGCCAACACTGACAGAGAAGGTTAAAGATCTTATAAAACTAAGTATCTCAGGATTCCATAGAACGGAGCTATAGCACCTAAAGTGTTTAAATGGCATTATTTCTATAGTGTAGATGCACCTTCAATGTCTTGTTTTGATTAAACAAACATCCCAGCACAAGATAATTAATTATTCTTATCTTCAAGATAAAAATCATTGGGTTAATTCCTTTCTACATTCTATTATTTTGGTCATTTCTTTTTCTTTGGTGGCTCTATGGTACCAAGGACCTTTGTCACATCACTTCAAGTATTAACTACTGCAGTATGAGTACGAAACATTCCATGATATCATGCTAGATCAGATTTTCCTTCAGTCTCACTTTTATGAAAGGCTTCCAAAACCATTAAGAATCTGGTGTGGCATAGTGGTTTCAGCTTAGACTATAACTCTGGAGATCAGGATTCGAACCCTGCTCAGCCATGGATACCCACTACTTGACCTTGGGTGAGTCACACACTCAGCCACAGAAAAACCCATGATCTTAGACTTGCTACAAATCAGAAATGACTTGAAGATATACAACAACAACAACAAAAACCACAAGACATTCAATTTTTATTTTAATCAGTTGTAATGTATACATGAATTAGGGTATCTAAATACCCTAAAGGTACCAAATCCCATCTTGGAAGCTAAACAGGGTGCACCCTTGTTATTACTTGCATGGGAAATTGCCTATGAATATCAGGTACTGTAGACAGCATTTCAAAGAAAAAAGTTGATGAAAACACCTCTGAGTATTCCTTGCCTAAGCAAACCCTATGAAATTCATGGGGTCACCATAAATCAACAGGTGACTTGGATGCAGATACACGCACATGATTTATACATGATTTTAGGTACCTGAAAACATGCAGAGCCAAGCTTGCTTTAGTAGTATGGTAATGCAGGAAATTAGAGATCTCATACTTCTACTAATTGGAATTTAAACCTTTAACCCTGAGAATGGAATTTTAGATTCAGACCAGGCTGGCACTAAGTAAAAACCATTACTATGAAATGGCTGCTGAGTAATTTAAATGTATATTTAAAAGGTGGTGTCAAATAGGTGTCTTTATAATTAGAATGCCATGCATATTATGGTGATGTATGAGAGAATATAATTTGTAGCTCCTCCTGTCTTTCCACCTTGTATTTTGGAACCATTTACAAGAATTAGGATTTCAAGATGAAGTCCAGTAAGCATGCTGGCAGTGCACAAGTTTCCATCAGAATGCATTTGCTATCATCTAGGTGGGCTTCGCTATTGGAGTGCACTTGCTCAAGTTCTGGCTGTGTTTTGGCACCCAAGGAGGAAGGGATAGCATGTGGCCCAAGCATAAGGCTGCTCTTTCTTCCCTAGAGATGCAGGGGGAGATAGAACACATGCAGATACACTTCTCCAGACAGTCAGTAGCTATGGGGATGGAGCTGTTCCTATGAGCTCCTTAGCTGCTGTTGTAGATCTAGGGTGAGGGGCACTGTGCCAGGAGGTACAAGATATCTCCTTCTATACTGTTTTAAAATATATACAGAGATGTACTCAGGGGTTACACCTACAATATGTCACAAAGAGGAGACTCTCCCTAAGTGCACAATGTGGGAAATGCAACAGTGCTCAAGACTAGTTAAAGATGACTTAGGCTGAATCTGTCCTACAGAAATAATGCAGTTTGACACTGCTTTACCTGTCATGGCTCCATGCTAAAGAATCCTGGGAGTCATAGTTCATCATGGCAGCAGAGCGCTCTGACAGAGAATATCTAGCAAAACTACAAATCCCAGAATTCCATCAGTTGGCACCATGGCAATTAAAGTAGTGTCAAACTGCATTATTTTTGCAGTGTAGATTCAGTCCTATAGAGAGTGGCAGTGATAGATTTAGGCAGTTTTCAGTGATCCAAAAAATTTTCAATTTTTTATCCATCTCTGATCAGTAAATTGATTCTTAGGAATCTTTCCACCTCTTCTCTTCCCACTAATTATTCTCTCAAATCTACTAAAAAGTGAAACTAGTTTAGGATATTATCATACTTACAAATAATGCAACTGATCCCCAATGGGATACAGTTGCATTTCAGATTGCTACCAGGTATTATTTCACCTAAGTTGCCACTGCTGCCACTGGGAGAGTGCAACCTGGCTGTATCCTAGGTCCCAGCTGTGCTTCGGAGGCCGCTTTTCCAAAACAGGAGCTTGCCACTTTAGAAAAGCAGCCTCTGAAGCATGGCTGGGACCAGGGATGGAACCAGCGACTTAAGTGAGATGATACCCAGTAGCAACCCAAAATGCAACTGTATCCCATTGTGGATCAGTCACATTATTTGTAAGTGTGATAATCTCCATAGACTTATGTTAGCTCAGCACCCCTAGAGAACTTTACAACCATTAATGCAGTTCTTACAATAAAGCTGTAGTCTGTTTCTTTAACCATTTCTATCTTTATTTCTTATTGAGAATTATTAGCCACTGGACACATGCACTCTCCATCACACAACACTTGCATTGAACTGAAAACAAATCTACCTTTTTCTATTGCTATAAACCATGTGTACAAAATAGGTGTACATAATGTGTAGTTCAGAGGCTAACTTGAATATATTATGATTGAGAAAATGCAGAAGCAAGTGGAGGTCTCAGTACTGTTATGATAGCAAGAATCTTTCATTATAAAAGAAAATTTTCCTCACTCTTACATAACAGAAGTGGGAAACATCAAAGGAACATTTACATACTCCAAGAACTCAAAAAAGAATAAAAAACACTTAAAGTTCATATTTGTAGATATAAGTTTGGGTATAGATATAGGTTGTTTTCTTTTAAGGAAAACATAGGAATGGAGATGTGAACGTTACTCACTGTGAGACCAAGAATAAAGAGATGGTATCTGGTCACTGAAGGGGTTATTCACATGTTACACTCAGTGCAATTACAGTCCATGTTCACTGATTGATGATCCATACAAAAACAGCTTTTCACGTGTTAACTTTCAGCACATGTACACTGTATCCATATTGCTGATCTGTACAATCATTTGCAAACAACAGACTGTAGGCCAGTGTGTTGTAATGGTTTGGGCATTGGACTAGGACACTGGGAGACCATGGTTTGAATCCCAGCTCAGCCATGGAAACCCACTGAGTGACTTTGGGCAAGTCATACACTCTCAGCTTCAGAGGATGGCAATGGCAAGCCCTCTGTAGAAACATGCCAAGAAAACCCTATGATAGATTCACCGTAGGGTCGCCATATGTCAGAAATGACTTGAAGACACACAACAACAACAAATATGTGTTACAGGGATTTCTGGGTCTATATTGTTGTTCACACAGTCACATTTAATATCTAATATATCTTCAGATCTCAACAGGAACATATATTCCCTAAAGCACAGGAGAAGGAAGTTCCATTACAATGGTTGTGCAACACCAGATGTAGGTCAGTGTGAGTACTGTATTTTCCAATCAGAAACCAATAAAGTCTTAAACATGCCATGGAGGAAGGATCCAGAGGTTCAAAGGGTTATTTTTTAGACTTCCAGAATCCCCCTGCCAGCATGGCTATGAGCCACACTTGGAAAAATGTTTCCCCCACTCTGGCAAAATTCCAATATGCAGCTGTGCATATATTTTCTAATTATGTTTTTTTCCCCTGTTTCTGTGTGTGTTCTGAGAACACAAACACTGGGTGAACATTTTTGCCAATCCAATGCAAAAGAATCTGTGACTCTAATTATAAGCATTGCAAATAAATTGAAGTACATATCTATTGTCCAGTCAGTCTTACATACCCGGATGGTGTGGTCAGGTGAGAAAGAGGAAACCAAATCATGCAGAAAACCATTTCATTAAAGTATAAAGACAATTATAACATCTGTTAATCTTTTGTGCCAGTTATAATTAGGTGCTGTGTAGAATAATCCTTAAAGGATTACTCTTTTAACATCTGTTGAAAGCAAAGGCAACAGTGAGCAGTTAATAATGACTCTTCACAATCAGTAAAATGTGAGCGGCACAAAGTTTTTACACTCCTTATACAAAGTACATATTTTCAGACATTTTAGCTGAGAATTTTTTTCTTACATAAAAATACTAATCTTTGGTTCAGTCATTTACTGTCAACATAGCCTTTTAGCCTAAAAACTGCAATTTCTCATTTATGTCATATTGTGTTTTATTATATCATATTTATACTTAGTCTTATTGTGACTGTCTACACAGCTATTCCTTTATGTTATGAATTTAACCAGCTATTGGAACTGGTGAGAAAATTCTTTAGCTACCTGCTTTTTAAAGATTGCAGATTACATATTTCAGTCTATTCTATGTAGTCAAAAGCGACAATATTTCCTTACAGAACTGTCAACAATATCCTATTTTTTAAAAAAATCAAAACCACAGAAAACATAAAAATTCTATCTATTATCAGTTGGAGCACACTTGCTTAAAACATCCCTTCTAATATTGTTCAGTTTAACATGGCCCTCTACTGGCAAAACCTGCCCCCCAAATCTTGCCAATGTAATTATTTGAAACTTGTATTTTAAAACTACTGCATAGGTAGATAGGGCACTAATTAGATACAGCTAAATGTATGCATCAACAGAACCATTTTGAATAATTAAAAAGCAATAAAACATATCCAGGAGTAGCCATGTTGACCGTACAGCAAAGTACAATAACATCCAAGATCGACAAAACAGCAACACTTTTATTGGCCAAATGCACAAAATACATGATGAAAGCTTTCAAAGCTCCACTGGCTTCATCATTAAGCAAAAATATTAAAAATCAAACAGGAGAGAGAGAGAGGAAGAAAAATGTTGGAGTCATGGGTCTGCATTTTGTCAAGATGTTATATTTCTGATCACACAATCACATGCTTAACTTTTTTCTCTGTGTGTAACAAATCACGAATGGTCAAACCATACTTTGAGTAACACCACTAATTTCACAGTTTTGGTGGCAATCATATTGCTGTAACTATGTATCGAGACGATCGCGCTGTACTCTTAAAATGGGGCTAAGTCATTTTAACTGCTCTGGCTGCCTCCTGTTGCATTCCGGAACTTGTAGTTTAGGAAGAGGCATTTAGAATATTCAGCCAGAGAGCCTTTAAGCCTCACAGAACTACAAACCCTAAAATGCAACAAGAGGCAGTCAGAGCTCTTAAAGCAAACTAGGGGGGGAAGCAGACAGCGCTTTGCGCCGTCTTGGCAGTAAGGAAGGGAGGGGCAGCCTCACGCTGGGCGCTCCAACCCCTTCCCAAACACGTCATCAGAGCGCCCGTCGCTCCACACAACAGGCACTCTGATGACGTCCTTCCGCTGCAGCGTCCGGACATACTGCAATGGAAGAGACGCCGAAGAGGCGCCCAATGCCTCTTGTGGCGCACCTTTGGCACCTTGTGGAAGCAGTGCTATTTTAGCGCTCCTTCCAGGCCCTGAAAAGAGGTGCATTGGGGGTGAGGAGTGCGGGTACCTCGGCCCCAATCTGCGGCTTCTCGGCGCGGCCCATGGCCGCCCGTCTGCAGAGGCCCTAGCCCTGTTTTAAGAGTGTGGTGTGATAAGCTCCTTTGTATGTATGTATATATGTATGTAAGAAAACTATGGCCAAATTATTCACCCAGTTATCAGGAGCCAACCTGGCTCCTCCTTTTGGGCTACAGCATCCCATTAGTGTTTATGACATATCAAAGAGTAACCACAACAAACAATATATCCTTACAATCATGGAGGAAGCCTAGCTGATGCAGAAAATCCAGAAGCAGAGCATCCCCCTAGAATTGACTGCCTACTCTCTGCATGAAGATCTCAGGTGACCTGTGCTAATTGATTCCATTTCAAATTTACTTCTTGTCCAGAGGTTTCGTCTAAAGTTTATCTGAGATTTACAATTTAGTAACCTAAGACTATTAGACCTAATCTTGCTCTGAATTAGCAAGGAACAAATCTTTGCCATGTTCTTTCTATATGACAGCCCTTCAAGTATTTGAAAATTGCTGTCTAACCCCACCCACAACACACACCAGTCCTGTCTTCCCAAAAGCTTCCCAAGTCCACAAAAGCTTATGGTACATCTTCTTTTGCGCCATAAGTCTCAAAGGTGCTACAAGATCCCTTTGGATAAACAAATGAACACACTGAAGTCCATCTATATCATTCGTAAACGTTATTGCCCAGAACTGGCCACAGTATTTCAGAAGTCAGAAATTAATGGAGCAAATTAAGTCATCTACCACAACACACTAAAAACCAAAAGCTTCCTTAAATAATTTTTTTTAAATGGCCTTTACCTGCTGGTAGAAAGACAGCAAGGAAGTGGCCCACCAGACCTCCTGGGGAAAGGACTTCCATAATTTGGGAGCAGCCACTGAGAAAGCTCTTTCTCATTCTTCACCACATTGCTTGGGATGGTGGTGGACTGAGAGAAAGCCTCTTCTGTAGAGCTTAGCACCCAGGCAGGCTCATATAGGAAGATACGGTTTTTAAATGGTCTGGGCCAAAACTGTGTAGGACTTTAAGATCATCATTAAGAGTTTCTAGCTATAACTTTAAATGTCATAGCCAGCATTTTTTTGGAGTTACATTTCCCCCCTGGACCTAAAGAACGGCTACTTCCCCTCTGAAGTATTTCTTTTCCTTTCTTGAGTTTTAAGCCAGAGGTTTGCCTTGCACCCAGAGATCATCACCGCACATCCATCCAGTTATTACCCCTTTCTCCAATGCCAGGGAGAATAAAAAAGAATACTTTCTATTTCTATTTCCACGCCATTTTCTTTCTCCCAGTCCCACTGCAATTTTCACCTCCTTGTACCACCTGTGAAGCTGTACAGTTACAACTCACCCAGAATCCTTTCCTCCCCTCTTCATTCTTTATCCCTATTTCTTCTAACTCACCCTCTTAATCACTTGTACTCTCTTCCACCTTCTCCCTCTGTCTCTTTCTGGGCTTCCTCTTCCAATGTTGTTACATTTTTCTCAATAAACCTTTTCTTTAATTAAATGCTCTGGTACTATTCTGTTGTCTTTCCCTAGATGCTTTAACAGAGCACTATGTATCCCAGACTAAAAAAAAAATTGCTCATTTTTTGTTTCTGTTTATTTTGATTTGAAAGTGTCATTTTTGGGTCAGATTTACTTAACAGATGGCAGTGTTTCATCAGGAAGAATAAAGTCAGAACTGTATTGGGGATAGTTTTTCTGTCTGCTGGGACCAACCTACCACAATGTTTGATCTAAATTCTCCTAGTTGTTCATGTTCTACAAGAGCTTATTCCCTGCACACAGAATAGTAAAATGAAGATGTGTTTAGAGTGACATCTTCCGAGTGAGCAGCAACAATATTTGGAGCCAAGAGTTCCTACCAAGTCATACTGTCATTGCACGAAATTTTGTGTTATTTCATACTAGTGATTTTCAAACGTAGAATCTTCAGGAAATATTGCCACATAAAATTGCTTGCTGAAGTATTCTTGAACACTGCATCTGTGGCTAACATAGGCATGTATGTCTGAACATGTGCACATGTCCATAATATCTATTACTAAGTACTTTGTTCCAGGTTAATTTTGTATTTTAGGGATCAAATCATTTTATATCATACATGAGATATCATGTGTTGTAACCAGCAAATTGATCCATTTCATCAGATCAATAGGTATACACAGGTGCATCATTACAGGCCTCAAAATCCGAAAAGGATCACTATATTAATTAGTCCACACATGGTATAGATTTGTTGGCTTTATGAAAAAGTTTATAATTGCTTAGCTATGGTGTTGTACTGCTCAGTCAAGCAAATGTACCGCTCCCTTTTTCCTGGTGCTAAAACATCAGCTTTTGCCCATTTTTCTGAAGTTAATGATCAGCGTAGGACCTAGACTAAGGAGCTTATCACACTGCTTATAAAACCATCTTATCTCTCCCAACTTAAATTTTAATTTGGGTAGCATCCAGATACTATTTCAGGGACTTTGCTGCCAAATCTGCCACCCGAATATAGCCCGGGTCCATCCTTGCTCCCAGACGCACTCAGTGTACCTCTTTTCAAAACCGGGAGTTTTCTGCCTTAAGAAAATGGCCGCCAGAGTGCTTCTGGGAGTGGGGATGGCCTGGGTTGTATTCAGATGGCAGATTCAGTGGCAAAATACCTGTGATAGTATCAGGATGCTGCCCAAATTAAAATTTAAGTTGGGAGAAGTAAGATGGTTTTATAATTGGTGTGATAAGCTCCTAAGACTACTCAGGATTTCACTTTTAGTTATTTCCAGGGGCCTATTTAAATGAACCCTTGTATGTCCTAACTCAGAACCATAGTGGTGTGGTTGTTTGAATGTTGGACTACCACTCTGGAGAACAAGGTTCTGATCCCTGCTAAGCCATGGGAACTCACTGGGTGGCCTTGGGCAAGTCACACTTCTCAGCCTCAGAGAAAGGTATAAGTAAACCCCCTCTGAAAAAAAAATCTTGCCAAGGAAACCCCATGATATGTCCACCTTAAGGTTGCCATAAGGCTTGAAGACACACAACAACATGGCCTAAATACCTTAAAGGCACCAGATTGTGTCTGATCTTGAACGCTAAGCAGGATTGGCCCTAGCTGTATATATCTCCTTGGTACAAATGGGAACTCCCATTCACAAGATTTTCTGTTCATGGAGCAAAACCCTAAACATCTAATATGTATGCACATGGAACACCTTTCACATTATTGTTCAGGATGTGCCTGCTAGAAGATACCTTATGTCCACCTTGCACTTCCACTGAATGCATGGCAAGAGGGGCTACCTGAAGATGAGTTGGCTATCTATAGTAACTCAACTGATGCTAATTACAAATTACAAATAAGATTGAAGAAAATTATAAACAGCATGATAATAAGGTACAGTAGTATATCACTTATAGTGCTGAACTTTTTCTCCATCTCTACAATTTTGTTGTATATCTAAAACACTGGATAGCAGTGTTGGGAGACAAGGAATAACTCCATCAAGCATACAGGTTGTAGTAACTGCTTACACTTTTGGTCCCTGCTGTCCTATTTCTGTTTTACTAACCATGAAATAGGGATACTGCAGTCTGTAGAGATTCATAGAATCATAGAGGTGGAAGAGACCTCAAGGGCCATCCAGTCCAACCCCCTGCCATGCAGAAACTCACAATCAAAGCACCCCTGATAGATGGCCATCCAGCCTCTGTTTTAAAACCTCCAAAGAAGGAGACTACAACCATACTCCGAGGGAGTGTGTTCCACTGTCCAACAGCTCTTACTGTCAGGATATTCCTCCAAATGTTGAGGTAGAATCTCTTTCCTGTAGTGTTCATCATTGGACACTACCTGGAAATTACAACAGGTAACTGTCCATACTTCTACAAGTATTTACAGAATGACTCCTCTAATTCAGCTACTAGGATAATAATAATATAATAATAAAATTTTATTTTTACCCTGCCCCTCTGCAGAGCAACCGGAGTGGCTTACAACATTAAAAATGTACATAAATACAATCCCCATCCCATCCCAACCATCCCCAAAATCCTCCCACCTCTAATAAATTATTAAACAGTATTACAAATTTAAAATCACATTTAAAATAAATATATTAAGAGGGACCAACTCTCATTACCCTCATTACAACGAAAGTAGGAAAGGCGATGAAAACTAACTCTTAGGCCAGGAGATCTAGTCAGGAATGGCCTGCCGGAAGAGATCCATCTTGACAGCTTTCTTGAAGCTGCTCAGAGTAGTTATTTGACAGATCTCGTCCAGCAGGCCGTTCCATAGTCTGGGAGCGGTAGCCGAGAAGGTTCTCTGGGAGGTAGCAGACCGCCTAGTTTTCATAGGCTGTAGCAGATTCCTCCCAGAAGACCTGAGTGTGCGGGGTGGATTGTATGGAAGAAGGTGGTCCCGAAGATAGGATAGACCCAAGCCATTTAGGATGATACTCCAACATCTACATCAACCTCTTGCTTCAAACTATGTGATTTCAGTGATACACTAGATAACTTATTTATTATTGTATCTATTAGCAATAGAGTCTGTGGAATATCCATGTTTGGAGGGATATTTTTAAAAGTTTCAAAAAGTGAGATATTTGGTGCCATTTACATCATCTGAGTCATCAATATTTTGAAATTTTAAGGAACATATTTTTAAAAAATGATCACAATGCTACAAACCACTGATCACCTGTGCAACAAAACTTATTCTTCTGTCTGCCTAGCTTATTGTCAACTTGACACCCACAACAGTGCACAAGGCTCAGCATCTGAACCATGTGATATTTTCATCTACCATTTAGTTAGGTTACACCCTGTAATATTATTCATTTATTGGCTTTATATATCACTTTTCTTCCAAAATGGGATTCAAGGCAGCTAAACTAAAAAGATACAGTTGCACCACAAAAGCAATGATGGGATTCTTCCTTAAACTATGGGGGGAAGCAGACGCCGCAAAGCTCCGTCTTCAGGGCAACGAAGGGGAGGGGCAGCCGCACGCTGGGTGCCCCAACCCCTTCCCGAAGACATCGTTGGAGCGCCGGACCTTCCGCACATCCGGCACTCCGAGGATGCCTATCTGCCGCAGCATCCACACACGCTGCTGTGGAAAAGGTGCCGAAGATGCGCCGGCAGCCTTTTGTGGCACACCTTCGGCGATTTGCGGAAGGAGCACTATTTTAGCGCTCCTTCCTGGGGCGGCGAAGCTGCGCCGCGGGGCCGAGGAATGCGGATGCAAACCCGTGCCACCCGTCTGCTTAGGCCCTATGTTATTCCTTGCAATTAGGGAAGGTAATTCCAAGAGAAGTAACTAGTTATTTTTGACTCCATATGGTGAAAAGAAGTAAGAAGCTATTGTAGAAGGTATTCAGGCCCTAGATGACATTTCTGCCAGAGTTCTACAGGGAGTTTTTCAGAAGTGTGTTCAGTGAAGCTTGGATATAGGTAGATATACAATGCAGTAAGCCCCATTAAGACCAACTTTTTTTAAACTTTCTGGTCAACATGCGCATGATTGCCTGTATGATTTGACCATTGGTAGCAAAGAATGGAAGATGAGGGAGATTAACATCTTTCCTTTTCCTCTGCTAAGTAAACATCCATACACTTTCATTTGTCACATTCCTTGATGAATGCATACCAAGTATTTTGAATTCTAGGATGCTGCAATAGAGAAAAAAATCCTACATATTCCTTACATAACCAGAGGTTAATATATCCCATTGCCCATTACTTGTGCCCAAACCATCAACCAAAATTAAACTTTTTTTTAAAGCAGAAGACTTTTTCTAGCACAGTTGCAAGCAGTTAAACATTTTGTGATGCCTTCACTTTCAAACATTGAACTTTCAAAACATGCACTATTGCATAGTCTGTGTCTTTTATAATCCTCATTGTGTTGAAGCAAGCAATCCATCTTTGAAATGCTAATACTAATTTAATCTGAGTATTAACACTGAAACCACAAGGGTGTGTGAATATTTTCAAGTTCTTAGGACCATTCACATTAGTCTTAAAGTTGTACACAGATGGAATGATTCCCCTGAAAAGAGCAGCTTAGCATAGACATAAAAATGCAAACAGAAGACTCAAAATCAAATTTTCACTCAGCTCCAGCTTTCTTATTTTATGCACAAATGCCTAAAGCATATTGAACTAATGGTAATTCTTACTAATAGCCACACATTTGTCACTGTTATAATTAAAAGCAAACACTGGTAGTGAGTCTGAAAAATTATATATATAGTAACATTAACAGTAATAAATCAGTGCAGTTATCACAGAATGTTAGAACAGGGAAATAACAATAATCATATTAACAACAACAGCAACATCCTCTTACTTATTATGCTCCAAAACCAGAGAAATCCAAGCTTTATGAAAAGTTTTCTGCAGTCCAGAAATCTCCTCAGTGGATGCTCTGGCTTAGCTCCCGTGCTTTAAAATCTAGGTTTAGGAATCCCGGGTTAGCCCTCAAGTTCATCAAGAGCACTGCTGAAGTCCTACTGTAACTACAGACACAAAGTTTCCTGCCAGTTCGCTTTTCTGTGCTCTCTACTTGTAAATACAAGCTCTGTGGACAAAGTCCCAAATGACATCACAAGCAGCTGCTTATTGTTGAGTCTTTATTAACTGGCTGTCAAAAAAGAAAAGAACTAGGGGGGGTGGAGTGTCTGCCCTGAAGCACAATCTGAGAGCTTAGTAGGAATTTCACTTATACATATGTAAATACTAGCGATTATTGAAACTATGCTTTTCTTAGGACCATGAAGCCAAGTTTCCATAAGAATCATATCCTTGCCTGTCTCAAAAAAAATGAAAGGAATAAAAAGACTATGATAGCTAACAAGAAAAAATTATTAAATGCTGAATGTATGTTTTATTTATTTTTTTACCACCACATGCTTCTAGTATGACTATGTGTGTATATAAATATTATATAAATACATACATGAAGCCAGCACAGATGTCAACAATGAGCTTTCAGATAGTCTGTTGTATTCTACAGTGGAAGAAAAACTTTTCAGGGTTGCTTGTTGTATATACTGTAATTTCATCACATTAAAAGTATTTAAATAACCTGCAGGATTAATGTCTAACACTGAATAGTAAAATAAATTAGGGTGAGTATATTAAAAAGACTTGGGTCTATAATCCCAAGCATATTTACAAGCCCTGGTCAATTCTACTGAAATCAGCAGGACTCTCTTCTGACAAAAAAAGAAGATCAGGTGGTAAGTGACAAAGACAGCCATTCAGTTTGCAGTAGTAGGGTGAGAGAAGAAAGTATTGACCTTTCACTCCTCCTGTGACTGAGACCAGACTAGCTGGCTATTTAAGTGTAAAACAGGTCTAACAGCTTCAAAGAAACTGCAGTAATCTCAAGAGAGAAATCAGTATTAAGTGTATGTCCTATTTCCTTGTCCCTTCCCCACAATGTCTTCTGAAAGAAAGGCTTTGGCCTCAAGTCACAAGGAATCTACTTTTTCTCCCCAGAAGCTGTTCCTTTTCAAGTGATGACTGGGATCACTGAAGGGAACACAAAGAAGGTGCTAGTTTTTGTACTCATAATCTATTTTCTGTTGATAACATAAACATGGAAAAACCCCAATACTGTGAAATCCTAAGAAGATTTTTTTTTAAAAAAAAAATGCAGATCTGGCAGACTCAACAGAAAAGAAGGATAAGACTAAAACTGGAAACTTCTTAGATGTCAACATTTCTGTGTCACTAGTTTGGGGATCCTGGTTTGTAGGGATTCATTCAACCATGGTGCCATGATTCAGACAGCACAGGAAACTGGAGTTTAAGAAGCCAAGAAAGAATGCACAACAGAGAAGGAATGAAAGGAAGGAAGTTCATCATATGTTCATGTTGAACATGTGTTCAAGTTCATGTGCTTATACTGGGGGAAATGAGGTTTTTTGAAGCACCTATAATGCCAATTTCTGGTCTTTTGTGGTACTATAGGCCAAGCACTGATCTGAATTATATTTTATGAAATGTAAGCCCTTGAAGCCTGAATAGCAACGAAGTAAGAGTAGGCAATGTTCTGTGCACTCATGCTGGCCACATGATCCCAGAGTTGTCTTTGATAATGCTCGCTCTCATGGCTTAGTAATGGAGATGAGCACCAACCTCTACAGTCGGACATGACTTGACAACCTTGTCAAAGTGGAAACCTTCACTTCTAAGTGTAGGCACTGACCGATTTAAAAAGTGCAGTCCCTCAATCTAAGAGATAGGAATGGGGTACCATGCTTGTTTCATACTGAGTCAAATGTTGAGCAACATTTTTTTACCTTCAAAATTATAGTATTACACCTGCAAAAGAACTCCTGCAATTCTTCCCTTCCATTTATTGCTCCAACAGAAATACCACTGAATTCAACAGAACTATATGTCAATCTTCTCTTTTACTTTAAAACATTTCTTCTAAAACCTAAACTTTTCTCTCATGCAGCACAGTAGGTAGTGAATGCATTTAAATAAATATGTAATGTTTTCCTTATTTCCTTAAGAATCATCAATGCATGCCTCATATTGCCACAGTATCGTGTACAGTATCTGTCCTTGTATAACTCAAATAAGTTCACTCTGTGTGTGACTAAGCAGCTCTGCCTCAGTTCTTAATAATGTTCATAGAACACTTTCAAGATGAAATGTGCCATAAAGGTGATAAGTAATCTTACAAGTATAAATAGATTTCCAATTATGCCACTACTTTAGCTCCCAATCCAGACATCAGAGCAGTAAGGTTCACTGAACTGAAACATTATTGCTCTTAGGTTTTAGGCTCCTTTTCCTGGAAAGTAAAACTTTTGATTTCTAAGTCAGTTTGGTTTCAGGTATAGGGCCTTGATAACAAACAGAAGGCACCAAATGATCTGAATCAAAGGAGCTTATTGCATTGTTAAATAACTCACTTTACCCAATCCAGTTTAAAATTAAATTCGGGTGGCGTCTGGACCCTATCTCAAGGGTTTTGCAGCCAAAATAGCCACCTGAATGCAGCCTGGGGCCATCCCCACTCCTAGAGTGACTCAGTGTGGCTCTTTTTGAAGCCAGGAGTTTTCTGGCTTGAGAAAATGGCTGCTAGAGCAGCTCCAGGAGCAGGGATGGCCCCAGGATGACCCTGGGATGGTTTCAGGCAGCGATTTCGTGGCAAAAACCTTGCAAAAGGGTCCAGACATCACCCAAATTTAATTTTAAGCTGGATCAGGCAAGGCGAGTTATTTAACAATGCAATAAGCTCATAAGTTTGTTGCAATAAATGCTGTGTGTAATTCTGACCTAGATCAGGATTCACTTCTATTTCACTGTAAGAGTCTTTCACTGTAAAACTATGCCCAGAGGCCAGGCTTGTTGCCCATATATAGGTTCATGTCCATTCTGGTTAGTGGATCCTGGTCCAATTTTTAACCTATGCTCTGGTTCAGAAGACAATTAAACTGGAATAAACTGAAGTAGGGGAAGGAGAACATACTGCTGAAAAGAGAAAACAAGACCAACAGGAGGCTACTGACTGAGACTGTTTCACCCAACTGCCAATCTAGCTGTTCTATCCAGATTAGCCAAAATAACTACTGTCTTTTCCATATGCTTGACAGTCATAGAAACTTCCATTTGAAGTCAAGATATAAATCTCTAGAAATTCTGAAGCCATGGTGGGAAATCAGAGTTTTGTTCTTTTTGAAAAGCTGGGTAGCTGAGCAGAAATGTCATAGAAAGGGAGGTGTTGCAAGGAATAACACAATACACCCAGTTGGAAGGAAAAAGGCCACAACCTTATTGAATACAGCTGACAGGTAGGTTTGGCCCAAAGTGCATGAGGTCTGGATCTGGCATTGACCAGCCCCTTGTTGATCGATGAAAGAAGTTGCCTGGTCACAGCCATGCTTTGGGATGACAAAAAGGGGGTAACCAATTGATCATATGTTCGCATCTCAGGAAACCAATTGAGCGCATGTTCACATCTCTTCCCCTTGTCACCAGGAGATACTGATCCAGCATTGCCCCCACAATGGCAATGCTCTCAGGACCCCCGGGTTCCTGATGGACTCCTGATCCAGTGCCCCGCAGCACAGGAAACCATGCCCACCAGATCCAAGATCCATGCTACTGCCCCTGGAAAAGTTGTGACAACACATCCCTATCCTTACATAGAGGGAGGGAGAGGAGGGAGACCTGAACAAAAATGGCTCTGGCCACCTGTGCCATGTGGCCGTAAATAGGATCTTCCACCAATGACCATCTTGAAGTCCCAGAAGTCCCACCTCTTTTGGCCTCCTCAGTCAATCCCGTTGCCTCCATGCCCAGCACCACCAATGGGATGGCATTTTGGCACTGTACTCCTGGTCCCAGGCCAAAAGGACCACCCTCACCAGCCCAAAGCAGCTAAGTTGGGTCTCCGCAGCCCATCCTGATGCCCACCAGAAAAGTTCCGGGGCCAGGGGGACCAGTCCAGCATGACACCTCCCCCCAAAGCAACCAGGCCAGCTTGATAAGTCAGGTGGCCTCATTTGCCATGGAAAGGGAGGTGTCACAAGGAATAACACACCCAGTTGGAAGGAAAAGGCCACAACTTTATTGAATACAGCTGACAGGTAAGGTTGGCCCAAAGCGCATGAGGTCTGGATCTGGCATCGACCAACCAACCCCTTGTTGATCGAGGAACCAAGTGGCCTGGTCAAAACCAAGCACATGTTCACACCTCTTCCCCTTGTCACTGGGGAATGCTGATCTAGCATTGTCCATGCAATGGCAATATCACAATGCTCTCAGCACCCTGGGGCTCAAATAGACTCCTGATCCAGTGCTTCTGCAGCACAGGAAACCACTCCCACCAGATCTGAGAACCATGCTACTGCTACCAAAGGCAAGGCCTGCCCCCCGGGCCCACCTTCCTCCAACTCCCAAAAGCTGTATTACTCCCTTGTAAAGGCCCCCCAATAAACCCTCAAGGCAGTCCCAAACAAGAGTCTAAGCTTGGATGAATATAGGTGACAAAGACCCCAGATTTCCACTGCCCATCCTCGTGGACCGCCTGAGGGGGTTAGGTATCGGGGGCACTGCTTTGCAGTGGTTCCGGTCCTTCCTCTCAGGTCGGTCCCAGAGGGTGCTGCTCGAGTAAGAGGGACCTCACTTGTGGGGTCCCTCAGGGAGCTATTTTGTCCCCGATGTTGTTTAACATCTATATGAAGCCGCTGGGTGAGATAATACGGAGTTATGGTGCTGGGTGTTATCAGTACGCTGATGACACCCAAATCTATTTCTCCATATCTTGTTCGTCGGCCTCGAATTCCAATGGCATATCTTCTCTCAATGAATGTCTTGGGGCGGTAATGGGCTGGATGAGGAAAAACAGATTGAAGCTGAATCCAGACAAGACGGAGGTGCTCACGGTCTCGGCCCCGAAACCAGGAATTGGGTTGCAACCTCCAGTCCTGGATGGGGTCACGCTCTCCTCCAGTGACTGTGTTCGCAGCTTGGGGGTGCTTCTTGACTCGTCGCTCCTGATGACTAATCAGGTTAATGCGACGGTCAAGAGCGCCTGTTATCAGCTTCGGCTGATACACCAGCTGCGCCCGTTTTTGGAAGTACGGGATCTTGAAACTGTTGTACATGCATTGGTAACCTCACGCCTTGACTTCTGTAATGCACTCTACATGGGGCTACCCTCGTGCCTGGTTCGGAAATTACAGCTGGTACAGAACATGGCAGCCAGACTTGTTTCCGGAACATCTCGGAGGGATCACATCACTCCGGTGCTGAGATCCCTCCACTGGCTGCCTATCAGCTTCCAGGCCAGGTACAAGGTGTTGGTTATCACCTTTAAAGCCCTAAATGGCTTGGGCCCAAACTATCTCAGAGACCGCCTTCTCCCATACAATCCTCCCCGCGCTCTTCGATCCTCCGGGAGGAAATTGCTGCAACCTCAGAAAATGAGGCTTGCGGCTACCTCCCGGAGGGCTTTTTCAGCTGTTGCCCCTAGGCTCTGGAACGACCTGCTGGATGAAATCCGTCAATTAACATCTTTGGATAGCTTTAAAAAAGCTATTAAGACGGATCTCTTCCGGCAGGCCTTTCCAGAGTAGTATACCCCCACCCTGGATATAGGTAGCCATGCTAAATGATGTTCCTGCGTGGCCCCATCGGCAGATGGAAGGGATCATCCAGCTTGCTTACCAATTCTGTGTGGATTTTAATATAATTAATCATGTTGATTTTATATATTGCCTGATTTAATAATTTTTTAAGGGGGGGTGGGGGGGTTTCTGTATTATGTTTTATGTATATTGTGTTTTAAATGATGTAAGCCGCCCTGATTGGGTATCCATTGGGCGGGGTATAAATAAAATTTTATTATTATTATTATTATTGAATCCACCAGCAAGCCGCATCCCACTGCAGTTGTGGCAGCCCCAATTCGGAATAGGTGACCTCCAAAGTCCTTCGCTTGAAGCCCAGCCCACTGTAATGCCAAACTAAGTACCAATACCACCTAGAACCTTGTGAGTGGAGTACCATCCTCATGGGTGAAAAGAGGGCCTTCCATCTGGGGGCAAGATACCATGTATCTGCATAAAGTCAAAACAGGGCACAGGCAGCAGCCGTGTAGCCTTCTTACCACAATGAAGAACCCCTTGCCCAACTGGTCACATGTTGACCTGTGAAAAACTAGAAAAACAGTATTTCCCACAAAAGAAACATCTTCTCTCTGGAGTGCATACTTAGTGCCGTCTGTCTTGGAAGAAGGAACAAGCTCACCCACCCACAATGACCCAAGGAAGGCAGTTACAAAGGCAGCTCTAAAAAAGCAGGCCTCAGCTCTGGAATCGCAGACCCAATCAAGCTTCATAGAGAGTTTGCTGACTACCTTGAAGCAAATGGGTCTCCTGCCATCCAACTACCCACAGATATCATTCTCCAGCCCCCTAAGACCCTCCTGACAAGGAAGGAAGAACATGAGTCCTAGAAACCCACTCACCCCCGGCTTTCTAAAAGAAAGAAATACCATCCAAGTGGACTGCCATAGTCCGGGTTGCAATCCTAGACTCCCTCAACCAGACCAAGATTTGAAGGATGGTGTGGGACTGTACAGGCCAGTAGTGTCTAGGAAAGCAGTCAACAGCTGATAACAAGTCCAAACAAACACTCGGAGTTTTGTGGAGTAAGCTAAGTCTTGAAAGGTAGACTTACAGGCAAAAGGCAGAGTCCAGAAATGAAGTAAATAGTTAGTATGAATATAAGCCAAAGGGTCAATTCAAGAGCATAGTCAGGCAGTCCAAGGTCAAGGGTTCCAGAAAAGCAGGGTGGTCAAGTCGATCATTAATCCAAAGGTTCAAGCTGAGACATCAAGAGTCAGGAACAAGGTGCTTTTGCCAGAGAACTCAGATAGCTTCTGACCAAAGCACTAGCATCCTTCCTAGCCTTTTATCATCAGCTCATTAATGCAGGTGGTTTTTAATGAGCTGGCATTTTTCATAAAGCCTCCTCAAGCACCTGAGGCATGCCCTTTTTGATCTTCTCTGGCTTCTTCTGACTTTCTCTGGCTCAAGATCAGTATGTTATGTTATCCTCCTTGTCCTCCTACTCCATGTCCACAGTACTAAAAGGCCCAGGTTTGGCTCCTGGTTGTCTTCTGTAGCCACAAACTCTGCTGGAGCTCTCAGGGCAGAGCTAGGGCCAGACTGAGGCTGAGGCTCCATCTCAGACTCAGAATCCTCTCCTGAGTCCTCAGCCAGGCTGGGCCTGACAAGTGGACGCAAATGCCGGTCATCCCAAAAAAGGCATACAGCTTGGAGGCAGCTATCCTGTAGGCTCTAAGGGTAGCCTGGGCCAGCAAAGATAGAACGTCCTGTATCACAGCAAATTTCCAACCTCCCTCAGTTCTTCTGGGAAGGGTGTAGTTGAGGGGGTCCAGAGGACCTAAGTGTATGGGATGGATTATACGGGAGGAGGCGGTCCCGAGGATAGATTGGACACAAGCCATTTAGGACTTTAAAGGTGATGACCAACACCTTGTACTGTGCCCGGAAACTAATGGGCAGCCAGTGAAGTGATCTTAAAATTGGTGTTATGTGGTCTCTTCTTGTTGTTCCTGAGACCAACCTGGCTGCCATATTCTGTACTAGTTGGAGTTTCAGGACCAAGTACGAGGGTAGCCCCATATAAAGCACATTATAGAAATTGAGATGAGAGCGTGATACCAGTGTGTGCACCACAGTTTCAAGGTCCCCAGCTTACAGGAAAGGGCACAGCTGGCGTATCAACCAAAGCTGATAACAGGCACTTCTGTCGCATTTACCTGATTTATCATCTGAAGTTACGGATCCAGGAGTGCCCCCAGACTTCAAACACAGTCCTTAGAGGAGAGTGTGACCCAATTCAGAATTGGAGGTTGCAACCCAATACCTGGGTTCGGGGCCGCTACTGTAAGTACCTCCATTTTATCTGGATTCGGTTTCAATCTGTTTTTCCTCATCCAGTCCATTACTGCTTTAAGACAATCATTGAGAGGGGAGATGCCATCTGAAGTCAGAGCTGAGGGCTGAGACATAGAGAAATATATCTCGGTGTCATCAGCATACTGATAACACCTCACCCCATCTCTCCAGATAATCTCTCCGAGTGGCTTCATATATATATATTGAATAGCATTGGGGACAAGATGGCGCCTGGTGGGATGCCACAATTTTCATTACTGCCTGGTTGTCACACCAGAAACAAACTGCCTTGTTGGCAAAGGCACTGCCCCAGATATGGACCACCATCATAATCATGAAAAATTCCAAAGAAGCAAGATCCCGGAGGATACACTCCTGGGCCCAGTGAGCGGGCCAGCGTTGAATGCACCAGTGTCCTTGGAAGAAGACATTGAAGCCTAGGCTTCCAGTGGCATCTGAATGTACCTGGAGGCCCTGTCCCAAGTACCAAGGATGCTGTCACAGGGAGACCCATTGTAATCTATAAGGAACGCTTCCCACAAACGAAGGTCCTGCTTAATACCTTTGGTAATGTAGATGTGATGGTGTGCTACCTTGACTCCCGCAGTGATCCTAGCCAGCCGAGCGCAGAAATCTCTCCCTGGGGAAACCACCCTACAAGCAAAATTGAGCTGTCCCCTGGATTTCCCTGAGAGTTGGGGTTTGGGCTGAAAGGGTGGTATGAATCATGGAGTGGAGGTTTGGAGCTTGTCCTCTGGCAGATGGGAGACACTGCCACCGAATGCATTTGAATTCCTAGATATGTGAGGGATGTGGATGGGCCCTTGGTCTTTCCTGCCACTAGGGGGACACCCAAATCAGCAGCCAGCATCTGGAATGTGGACAAAAGTTGGCACAACCATCATCTCCAGCCTCCCCAATGAACAGGAAGTCAGGGGACATGGTACGGCTTTTGACCTCCCACTCAAGGAAGGAACTGAATGTCTCAAATTCTGCCCAGCTGACTGAGCAACCTATTGACATGGCTTGTCAAAATACCATGCCACTGTCCCTCAAATTTGAAGCTGAGGAGGCAAAAATAATCGGGGTGGTCAGGTAACAGCCGGAATGCCAACTGGATGTCACACTTAGCCAGCAGGGGCCCCCAACCACATTACAGCATGGTCAAAGGAAGCATAATGAACCGAGCAAAGCTCTGGGGGGATGGCATCATTAATTGATGAGCCTAGGGATAAGGCAAGTGGTGTTTGAGGCAGAATTCTCCCAGGGCCTTTTTCAGGACCACCACCAACGGAAACCCTGGGGTTGGGCATGGATGGAATGTTGAAAGGGCTCACTTCCCTGTCAGCCTCACACTCCATTTTAATTTTTTATTTAAGGATCTGCAGCATGTCCCGGGCAGATTTCAAATTCCAGACATCCAAGGCCACTCTCAGACCTGCAGCCAGGATTCAGAAACCTCAGATGAAGCCCTCAGCCAGGAAGGTGGCAGCCTCTCTGAAGCGGTAATTAAGGAGAAGAGGGAGAAAAGCTGCAGAGTGCACTTTGTTGGGGCTAGGCTAAAACACAGCTAGGCAGCCTCAGAATGCTCACTTCACACACACACCAACCCTCTGGTTCCAGAGCTGGGGGCTCCTTCCTTTTTGCTGGAGACTGCCAGGGTTGGGCGCCCCATCCAAAAGGGCTGCTGAGAGCCAGATGGCCAAGAACATGTCAGCTTGGAGTGTGGGCCCATGCAAAGCTTGCAGCAATGTTCGAACTTGCAATGGACCCATACACGTTTGCCCAGGTTGAACTTCCAGCACATGAGCCTATGGTGGTCTTACCAGCCCACTTGGAAAGTCTGGACGGGTCTCCTCTCCCTTTGACATGGGGATCAACCTCAAGCAGCCAGATGTCACTGTTGATGAGGTCCCACCTGTCAGTGTCACTCTGGGAAACCTGCTGGTGGAAGGCAGTGTTGTATGCAATGGCTGCAGCACACACAGAGCCTGTGATGGCCCAAGCCTTAAGGACGTTGGCCATGTGATTTGCAAGCCCTGTTATCCAGCCCTGTTCTGGATAAGCCCTCCATCCAGTTGACAAAAGAGCACTCCACTGGACAGGCCTTGGCCTCCTGCTTACCTCTTTTTTATGAAGAAGTGATGGCACTACTCTCTCCCGTGGACTTTAACAAAGTGAACATATCCACATAGAATCCCCTGAAGATCCACTTCCTAATTTTCTTGGGCAGGTGAAGACCCAGGGGGTTCTCACTCCATGAGAACTTGGGTAAGGCAGAGGTCTGTTGATCCAGCCACATCCCCCTCCAGTCCAGGCACCTGGTCTTGTGCCTGATTGCTCATGATGCTAAACCTGGAACCCAAGGTCCCCCCAACCAGTAGTCATCCCTGCCCAGTGCCAGACTGGAGGACTCACTATCCCCATCCTCTGCATCCTTGGCCACTCTGTGCCCTTTTGCTCTTTTTATTGGCACTGTGCCTCCATTTTTACCCTTTGCACTTGTGAACAGCAGAAGGGGCTATGAATGCTGAACTGGAACTGCTGGTGGAGGAACTACTACTGGAGCTTCTGCTACTGCTGGAAGAACTACAGCTGGTAGAGCTGCTTGGAGAAGATTCCCGTCACATTCGCCTCCACTTCTTAGCCCGACCATGCTCCTGGTTCTCTCCCAGGATGACCTGGTCTGGGCTTGCATGGAAAGCTAGAGTGTTTGGGCCAGGGACTGGTGAGGCACCATCATCATCATCATAATTTTTATTTATATCCCACCCCTCTGCCAAGCAATCAGGGCGGCATACAACATATCAAAACATAAGGACAAATAAAATCACTTCAAATTCCCTCCCTCCTTCCCACACCCACCCAACCCCTGAAAACAAAACAAACTAACCGGATTAAATAACAATAAGCAATTAAACAATTAAACAGTTAAACAGTTAACAATTAATCAGTTCAACAATACACAATTAAACAATAGTATTAAAAACCCGCTGGCGTTCTCCATGGACCCACACCATCCCCAGCTGCTCCCAGCTCCCAGGTGATGGTAAGGGGCAAGAGAGTCCTTCAGGGGCCTGACATGCTCCAGGAAAGCTGAGAGGGTGCAGGTGAAACCCACCAACACTTCTTCACCCACTGGTGGGGGAGTTGTGGTGGTTGGTACAGCCACTGTTGGTGCAGTGGGCCACTGTTTTCCTCCCCCTGGGGGCCAGGTCAGCCCATGACTTCCGAGGCTGCTCAGACTAGCCCCTGGTGGTAGGCCGGGCAGGCCCAGCCCATTTCCTTGGCTGCTTCAGGGGCATGGTGTGGTCACAGGGCCTGAATCTTCCTGTAGGCCTGCCCTGTCTCTCCATCCAGTTGACTTGATGCTGTGGGACTTAACTGTCTCTCCAGGTCCTTGCATCTCTCAGAGCCTTGCTATGAGACCGATGAGACTCCCCAGGGCCTGACCAGCCTCCTGGCGCACTTGTCCCACTTGCTTCTGGTCCTCCTCTGTCCTGATGGGGGGGGGGGGAGGTCATGTGCTGGCCTCACCTCAGCAGGGCCCTACTGGCTCCTAGATGCCTAGCCTGTCCTCCAGCAAGCTAGCCTAGCTGCCGCTGGGCCCTACTACCTCCTGTGTAGCAAGTTGCCCTGCTCGCTACCTCTTAAATGCACTGTGGTGGCTGAGAGCCAATCCATCAAAGCCGAGAGCAGAACAAAAATGGTGCTGGCCACCTGCACCACTTGGCCCTTACACCAATCAAATCATTTTTTTTTTATTACAGCCATTAGGCCAGTATAAAAACACATATAAAAACACAATAAAACATCTAAGTAACATATAACTCCTTATTAGAACATGATAATAACCATTGTCTTGTTCTCTTGAAACTAAAAGTGAGACAGCATTATTTCATGATCATAATGTCTACAAGAAATGTCTACAACAGTCATAATAACTCACTAAGATGGTCTTTACATCTGTTTTAAGAATTTTTTGCGGTTTGCAATGGCAGCCGCAAAGAATTTGGCAACTTTTAGGGTTGTGTCTTTATTGCAATCCACAAGAAGATAATTGCCATAGAATTTCTCCTGCCTGCCCGGTATCTGCAGTACAATTGGGGTTATATACAGAGCACGTATTTCTACATACAGGGAACACTGAAAAAGAACATGATTAATTGTTTCTACTTCTTCAGTACCACAGGGACAATATCTATATTGATAAGGGGTCTTTTTATATCTGCCTTCAAGGACTGATGATGGTAAAATGTTAAATCTTGCAAGCATGAAGGCTCTTCTAAACTTCAAAACACTCAGGTGGTCAAAATATCTGACATATTTGCCAGGTCTACTAGTTTCTCTGATGGGATACAAGGTTGACTTGTTTAAGTGCATTTGAAAATCACTATCCTTTATCCGCTGTGTAATGACATATTTTGCTTTATCATATCCAAGAGAAGCTATAACTGCCGGTGAAAATCCAAGAGAAAAAAGTTTTGAAGTAAGAGATTCCTTCCAAGAAGAAGAGAAGGAGTCAGTCATAATTGTTAAAATAATGTTGTAGGAGTGTTGAAAACAGTCCTTTAAAACCAAACATCCAAACCTGGAACTTTCAGCAAAGCTTCTTTATTGTAAAAGAACAAAAGCAAAAAAACAAATAATAATAATAACATTTCTACTTTAGCCAAAGCTGGCTAAGCAGGAATAAAATCTATCTGCTACATGATTCAAGATGTGTTAGTAGCATTACCAAAAGAATGGTTTTATTAGTTCATTATAGTTCAAAAGCCAAAAAGCAAGTGAGTAGCTTTCTGATTCTCAGCCCTCAGTCCCACAAGACTCCACCTTTCTGGGTGTAACCTTTACAAGCTGATTGGGTGATATTACGTGATGTGTACTAGTCCATCCCTTAATTACAATAACAAATCATGTGACTACATTTCCCATAACAAAAATTTGTTTACATAAACCATAATATAAACAAACCTTCTTTCCCATAGAATGGAGTCCTGTTAGCCTCCTGTTTTGGCTAAATCACACCTGGGACTGATAAACTGTGAATCTAGCTCTCAGAAAAACAACTTTTCACAGCATGGAAAAATACAGACACACATCTTTTACATTTCAACATTTTAACATTGACTCTATATCCCATTTAAACCTAACAATCCCTCCTGAAATGTAAGATGTGTGTATGTTGTACACTAAACTAACCCTGTTGTAAAACTAACTTAGCTCAATGGCTAGGCCTAAACTTAAGACATGCCAAGTAGACGTGACATCTGTTCGTGTCTATCAATGGTCAATGCCTTTGTCAAGATGTCTGCTTGATTATGAATTGACTCAATGTATTGCAGACTCACAATTCCCTTCTGTACCATTTCTCTGACATTCTGATACCTCACACCAATGTACTTTGTTCTGCACTTCATGTTCTCAGCTTCAGCCATAGCAATGCATGTCTGAGAATCCTCATTTATCATCACTGGATCAGCACATTTTTCATTCAGATCGTTCAACAACTGTCTAATCCATTCAATCTCATTAACTAACTCAGATAAGGCCCCGAATTCTGCCTCTCCTGTACTTTGTGCTACGTATCTCTGTTTTCTACTTCTCCAAACAATTGCACTTTCTCCAACAATCCTGTCACTGACTTTCTATCCTGTAGCTCAGAAGCAAACGAACTGTCAACAAAACATTCAAGACCAGCTCGACTGTTTTGCAACTTTAATTTCCTGTCTATGCTACCCTTCAAATATCAAATATCTCAACAAATGCTTCACTGCTGTCCAATCTTTCACTGTAGGACAATTTGCCTTTCTTCCAAGCATGCCCACGGCAAAACAAATGTCACGGCAAAACAAATGTCAGGTGTTATTAGCAATAAACATCAAACTTCCCACAAAGCTCCTATACATTTCTGAATTTTCAAACTCCTTAGTCCCTTCACTATTCACATAACCAACAGACATTGGACTTTTCACTGTTTTTGCATCCTGCAATCCACACTTTTCAATCAAACTCTGAATTTTTCTCTGTTGACTCAACAAACAACTCCCATCTTCACACCATTCAACATCTATTCCTAGATAAGACCTCAAAACTCCAAGATCTTTGACACTAAATTTCTGTGACAATTCCTTCCTAACTGCCTGAATTTCTTGCTTTGAATTTGCTGCTACACACAAGTCATCTACATAAATCACCAAGACCACATCTCCTTTTGTGTAAACACATGCATCAGCTACACTGCGTCTGTAACCTAGCTTTACCAACTCTTCATGAATGCAAAGATTCCAGCTTCTGGCACTCTGCTTCAAACCATACAATGCTTTCTTCAACTTGTACACCTTGTTATCACCATTCTGTTGAAAACCCAAAGGTTGTTCCATGAAAACAGTTTCATCAAGACTTGCATTCAAGTATGCAGTCTCAAAATCAAAATGATGCACTATCTGGCCTTTCCTTGCAGCTAAAGCCAACACCAACCTCAAACTCTCAGGCTTTGCTGTTGGAGAAAAAGTTTTGTCATAATTCTCAAACCTCTGTTGTGCAAATCCTTTAGCTACCAATCTGGCCTTGTATCTCTGACTACCATCCGGCATCAGCTTTCTTTTGTAAACCCATTTGCAACCTATCACCTTGTGATTTGTAGGCCTGTCAACAATTTCAAACACCCTTTTGTCTACCAAAGACTTGAATTCCTGTTCCATTGCAGACTCCCATTTCTGCTTCTCTTCATCACAACACTCCTGTACTTCCTTGTAACTTTCAGGCTCTTCTACCATAACTACACAAGCCTTAGCTTCCTGCACTTTAAAACGATCTGGAGGTTTCCTAACTCTAGTAGTCCTCCTCAAAACTATGGTGCTTGTTCTTCCTTCATCATCCTCAGTGTCTGTACTTGAAGCTTCTCTGTCTGTGTGTCTCTTTGTTTCTGTCATTCTAGGTGCAGGTGGACGTGTGTGTGACAACTTGTCTGATGTGCTAGCCTCACCATCTGAAGAATCTGTTTCTTGCTTCACTGCCCCTCCATTTCTGGCAGGTGGTGGTGTCTGTGTTTCTAACTGACCTAGTCTGAAAAACACCTCTTTGTTTGAATGAATGTTTTCCCACCCAGAATGTTTCTCAAAGTTTGCGCTCCTGGAAAAAAGAATCTGATTTCCACTCAGGTAAAACCTGTAACTGTTTCCTGTGTAACCCACAAACATCAAACGTCTCCATTTGGGCTGACCTTTCTTTCTGAAAGCTGCAGGTATGTACACATTTGCATACTGCCCAAACACTCTAAGATATTTCAAATTGGGTGGTCTCTTGAAAAGCATGTGGTAAGGAGTATTCTGCACAGCTGAATTCCAAGTGCGGTTTGTCAGGTAATTAGCTGTGAGAATAGCCTCCCCCCAAAGATGCTCTGGAGCATTGGCATCAAGCATCATACAATCTTTTATTTGCCTCAGAATGGCTATTTTTCGTTCGGCCAGACCATCTTCAGCCGCACAAGATGGGTTAGTAGTAAAATGTCTAATTCCCATTTTTCTTAGCCAATTAGTCAAATGAGTAGCCAAGAATTCTCCTCCTCTATCTGTGACCAAAGTTCCCACTTTGTAGTTAAACTGTCTCTCTATCATGTTCACCCATTCTTTGAACTTCTCCCCTGCTTCACCCTTTTCTTTCAAAAGAATCACATAAGAAAACCTTGTGAAGCGATCCACAATCACCATGAAGTATTTACACCCTCCCTGAGAGGGGGGGTCAATTGGCCCAGCAAGATCACAGTGCAGAAATTGAAATGGTCTCTGGGCTCTAAGCTTTGTTCTTTTTGCCACAGGATAAGCCTTCAGCTTAATCCTGCTGCAAACTGAACACTCCAAGTGGTTTGAGCATGGTGACATTTTAAACTCAGGACAAACCTGCTTCAATTTCAAAAGATTTGGAAAACCAGCATGACCCATCACTCTGTGAAAATAATGAATGCAATTTTCATGCAAAGGCTTATTTTGTGCGACTGCACAGCTTTCTCTGTCTATCATGTGGTACAGCTTGTCTTTCTTAATGGCTTTAGCACAAAATTCACCATCTTTAAAGATTAAACATTCATCCCCCTCAAAATTCACTTTGTACCCATCTGAGGTCAAAGCTGACACACTAACTAAACAATTTTGCAATGTAGGTACATACAAGACATCATCAAAATTGGTACCAAAACTTGGAATGTGAACAGTTCCCATTTCTTCAATTTTTGGCCCTTGTCCATCTGCCAAAGCAACAGAAAAAACATTAGCTGGTTTTCTACTCTGGAACAGTTCAATTTTGTTTGCCATGTGGGTGGAAGCTCCACTGTCCAAAAGCCATACTGTGTGTGGCTGAATTTGGGGCACACCATCTCGGCTTTGAATTGTGGCAACAAATCCCTGGTTAGCACTGTGTTTCTTTTGTCCACCAGGGGGACGTGGCTGCTGCTGCTGCTGTGACTGCTGCTGTTGGTGGTGCTGCCCCCTTCTGGTATCTGCAATTAATTTTCTGCAGTCTTTTCTTAAATGTCCAAATTTTTTACAATAGAAGCACATTTTTCCCTTTGAAATTGCAGCTTTTTCAGTTTGCATCTCTTTCGGAGTTCCCTCTGGGACATTGTGAGGCTTTGTAGTTGCAGACCCCTGCTTTCGTTGCTCTGCCTCAAACCTCCTCCTTTCAGCTTCTTGTAAAATTCTCTCACAGACCAATTCCATAGTTAATTGAGCCGCAGGCAATGCTTGCAATCCTAACAGTATATTATCATATGATTCATTGAGGGAACCCAGGAGAATGTAAATTCTGAGGGTTTCATCTAGGGCAATGTCCCTTGCTTGAACCTGGGCAAACAAATCTCTCATTTTATGAACATGAGTCTCTGCAGAATCTTTGTCTCCCATTTTACATGAAAACAATCGCTTTGCCCAAATCATCTTTGCTAGATCAGAAGAGGACTGATGAATTCTGGCCAAAGTGTCCCATATTTCTTTTGCTGAAGTAAAATCTTTTACAAGATTTAATTGTCCCTCAGATAAGAGGAGTAGGAGGGTGGCTACAGCTCGAGAATTTCGGTCTTGGTCAGCTGCAGACGGAGCAGCCCCCAACCCAGCCTGCACAGATTGCCACAAACCCTCCCTTATCAAAAGAGATCTAGCATAAACATTCCAGGATGCATAATTTTCCGTGTTTAGCTTTGGAAACCGGGCTTGTTCCATCATTAATTAATTTTAAAATAGTCCAGCACAAGTCTTAAAATTGACGGCCCCTCCCGGGTGCCTTCCTCCAGGACTCTGCCTCTTTAAACTGCAGCTTTTCACAGCCTCCGGCTAATTTGCTGCTTTTCTTGCTGCTTTACAGCTTTGAGACAGCTTTGAAACAGTCCATTTAAACTAATTGCCTTGAGATAAGGGAGGTTTTCTACTTACAGTCCTCTGTGGAGCTTATGCCATAAATCAGACGTGAAAAATCCAGGCTCCTGCCTCCGCGGCTCCCGGCTGTAGAGCTGCTGCCATAAATCAAGCCTGGAATTCCAGCCCGTCTGTTTGCTGCCTCCTCCTAGCCTTCCGCGGGTCCCCGCTGGCCAGGACAGGAAAAAAAGGTGCTTTTTAAACTCCAGGTTCTGCAGCAGAGGTGTCGTGGATCAGAACCATCCCTCTGGTACCACATGTTAAAATAATGTTGTAGGAGTGTTGAAAACAGTCCTTTAAAACCAAACATCCAAACCTGGAACTTTCAGCAAAGCTTCTTTATTGTAAAAGAACAAAAGCAAAAAAACAAATAATAATAATAACATTTCTACTTTAGCCAAAGCTGGCTAAGCAGGAATAAAATCTATCTGCTACATGATTCAAGATGTGTTAGTAGCATTACCAAAAGAATGGTTTTATTAGTTCATTATAGTTCAAAAGCCAAAAAGCAAGTGAGTAGCTTTCTGATTCTCAGCCCTCAGTCCCACAAGACTCCACCTTTCTGGGTATAACCTTTACAAGCTGATTGGGTGATATTACGTGACATGTACTAGTCCATCCCTTAATTACAATAACAAATCATGTGACTACATTTCCCATAACAAAAATTTGTTTACATAAACCATAATATAAACAAACCTTCTTTCCCATAGAATGGAGTCCTGTTAGCCTCCTGTTTTGGCTAAATCACACCTGGGACTGATAAACTGTGAATCTAGCTCTCAGAAAAACAACTTTTCACAGCATGGAAAAATACAGACACACATCTTTTACATTTCAACATTTTAACATTGACTCTATATCCCATTTAAACCTAACAATAATTAGTGGCACCAGCCCAACCGGTACAAAAAACATTTGAAGCCATTTGTTAAATTTGCGTATCCATATACGGGCTTCAATAGACAGCAAACCTAGTTCCAAACGAAGAGTGACATTCGAAACACAATATGGAATACCTAGAATTGTTCTTAAAAATTTTGTTTGAACTGTGTCAAAAGGGGCTACACACTTAAAGGTACTGATTTCAGTTCCATATAATAGTTGCGCTAAAATCTTAGCAACAAAAACTTGAAGAACCGCTGGCACAATTTGGCCTCCCTTATTATAATAAAAAGAACATAAGGCCTTAATGTTTCTTTGTGTATTTATAACCGCATTTTTTTGTTGGAGTTTAGTGGTCCCTTTATCGCTAAACATAATACCCAGATATTTATAAGAAGAAACTTGCTCTATCCAGTTGTTATCTAATGTCCATTTATATTGATGGTGACTCTTTGAAAAGACCATTACCTTAGTTTTGTTATAATTGATCTTTAAAGCGTCATTAGTACAATGTATTGCCAGTGCTTTTAATAATCTGTTTAAACCTACTTTTGTAATGGACATGAGTACAATGTCATCAGCATAAGTGAGTATGGATAGAGGCTTATTTGACAAGGTTGGAGGGTGAGCTGGTATTTCTGATAAAGTCAAAATCAAGGAATTAATATAAAAATTAAAAAGGGTAGGGGCCAGAACACAGCCTTGCCTAACTCCATTTGGGGTACAAATAGGTCTTGTCGTGTTTCCCCTATTGTTACATCGTATTACTACACGAGAATTTTCATGTAGTCTACGAATTAAAGTTAATAGACGTTTATCAATATTTGTAGCCTCAAATTTTTTCCACAACCTGTCTCTTGGGACAAGATCAAATGCAGATTTTAGATCAACAAAAGCAGTAAACAGTGTCCCCTTTACTGAAGCAACATATTTTTCAGAGAGATGATTTAAGACCAAGGCATAGTCAATTGCAGATCTATTCTTCCTGAAACCTGCTTGCTCTTCTCTGATAATTTGTTCTTCTTCAAGCCAATCTTGTAGCTTATCCAACAGATGCATTGCATACATTTTGCTTATGATATTGAGAAGGCTAATTGGCCTATAATTCCCAGGATTACATTTGTCACCTTTTTTATATATTGGGACAATTATTGCAAGGCCCCAATCCTCAGGGACAAATGTTGTAGAATCTATGGCTGTGTATAAAGCCGCTAACACAGGCGCCCACCATTCAGCGTTGGATTTGAATACTTCGGAAGGTATGTTATCATTACCAGGGGCTTTTCCAGAAAAGATTCTAGAAATCAATATGTTTACTTCTTGTACAGAGACTGGTGGCCATTTCGGGAGTTCTTCAATATCAACAAGAGATTGTTCTGAACTATAATGTAGATGATCATATAGTTGGCTATAAAACTGTTCCCAGCAGCTAACAGAGATATAATAGATCATGCTTGAAGACCTCGGCCAGCCATTAGATACAATTTTCCAAAAGGTGGATGAATCTTTGTTTGTAACAGCAGTTATTAGGTTAGACCAGGATTCTTTAAGGGCAGTCTCTTTTTTTGTTTTTATCAATTTCTTATATTGTTTCTTAATTTCAAACCATTCTGGCGGAATTGTTTGCAGATTCTTTTGTCTATATTCTTTGTATTGCTTTACCAGGGTTTGTTTCATGTTAATACAGTCCTGGTCAAACCAGCTTTTATTTTTTAACTTCTTACTAAGTGTTTTAGGAAATGCTGGCTGAGTTAACAGGTTTCTAAGTATTGTACTGAGCTGATAGAAAGATTCAAATATACTATCTGGGGATTTTTCTGTTAGAATTATATTTCTTAAAGTAAGACATTTTTCAGAACTAAGGATTATTTTTAGGTCATTTTCAACTTTTGGGGACCACTTAATGCCACGAGGTCTCAAATCCACATTACCTTCTGGCGGAGCTAATTCTTCTGCAAAATCTGTTTGTGCTACACAATCTATAGTCAAGGTGATAGGTAGGTGATCGCTCTCAACTCATTCAATTTCACATCTAGGAGAAGTATATAACAGCTCATATGATATCAAGAAATAGTCAATCGTAGAGGATCCTTGTTTGGACACAAAAGTGAATTCTCCTTCAATATCACCTATAGTTGAACCATTCATGATTACTAAATTGAATTTATGAGTTAATTGTGCAAGATATAGACCTGCCCAGTTGAATTTTTTGTCCTTTGACTGTCTTAAGGGGAGAGCGAGACCAGGGTCGAGTTCAGGTTGCACACAATGAAAATGAGCAAACAAATCAGCTTCATTTGAACCAGTTCTCGCATTGAAGTCCCCTGCCATCAACAAAAAAGCTTCAGGGTACTGGGCTAACAGTTTTGCAATATAGTTTTCTAATCTCAACCATATGTTTTTCAGTATTGCCTTATGCCGAGAAGGGGGTAAATAAACGTTAATAATTAACAACCAAATATTTTTAAACTTAATTAATAAGGAAGAAGCCAAATTTGCCAATGATGCAATAGGGAGAAAGGAGTATTTTATGTTGGTAGCAATCAGAATAGCTAAACCACCACTAGGGTGACCTCCCTTCTGAGAAGTAGTAGCCTCAATAGTATGTGCTATAAAGCCATTTAAAGCTAACTTTTCCTTCAACCAAGTTTCTTGAAGTAATATTATGTCAAATTTCAAAATAAATTTAACAAATGAAGAATCGCAAACATGTCTAGCCCATCCCATGACATTCCAAGACAGTAACTTCAGATTTCTTATATCAGTATTTTTTCGTTGTCATGAATTTAGAGTGGTATGGGGGAAATTACATAGTCGTTTAACAGATGAAGGGTTTTCATTAGCCTCAACAATGGCTGAGTTGAAATTAATGAAATCATTGTCTTCTAAGGGAGGGCAAGCTTCGGCCTTGCTGGAATTCTTTTCATCTGGTAGCTCCTCAATTATTTCCAGGTTTGGATGGATATAGCTCACATTTGACACTATTGGACCTTGCACTTTCAGTGTGTCTTCTCGTTGGATATTATCATCACACAATAGTCCATTTTCTGTGTTATCAAGATACCTCATGTCTGTCCAAACTAATGGATTCATTTCTGCTGTAAGTGTTATTTTATTTCCTTTCTTTTCGCAACCTTCATTTATAGGAGATTTTTTCTCTAAACACATACTTGAAAGGTACGATTTTAATTTTTCCAGCCTAGTTAGTATTTCTGCCTGCGCAATCTGAGGTAAAACTGAAAAAGAACCAATTAATTCTTTCTCCTCTTCAGTGATTGAAAAATTGGAAAAATGAGGCAATTCAGAGACATTCAATGCTTTAGGGTCCTGACCATCATTACATCTATTTAAATTTTGTTCTTCATGATTATCATTTATTTGATCTTTATTTTTATGAGCTTCATGTAGTCGTAACTTTTTTGAAGGAGAAATGGCTGGTATTAATGGTTGGGGAGGAGCTACATTAGTGAAAAACCTAGATATATAGATGTTATTTCTTAATAACAGAGGTTTATATCTATACAGTAAAGTGGCAAACTTAATTTCTCTGAACGTGATTAAAATGTGAGTATAGCCAGTATCAGAATACAAATATGCAACATGTATAATGTCACTGGCAGTAATTTGGATTGGACATATACCATCCAAGACGGCTAAAAGATGGTATTTTCGTTTAGCCTGTGAAAGTGCTTTAGATGGCTTTGGAAAGTTTGATAATACAATTTGATTTTGACTAAGAACAAGTTGATGTTTCTTTTTTCCTATCCACTTTGTGTCTTTTTTTATTGACTTGTTTTTAATTGATTTAAAACCGTATTTAAAAAAGATTTTGATATCTTAGGATCAGGTACATCTAGCCGGCTGACTAAGGGAGTTTTGTCCTCCGAATGCTTATTTGATGCACTCCCATCTTGATTTCTAAGTTTGATGTTGGAATCAACAGTGTTCGGAGGCATAGATTTTGCTTTTGTTTTATATCCTTGGAATACACTTGAACTTGATTTATTAAACTCAGATTCATCTCTAGGCATGGATTTCCTGCATTTTCCTTGATTTATGAATTTTCCTAATTTACAGGGTTTATTTAAAGATTCAAATGATTCTTCATTTAGATTTTTTCTTTTATGACCCTTTTTTTGATTATTTACGGGCCTATGTAGAGGGTTCTTGTCATTCTTTAGAAAAGGAGATAACATAGGAGATGAAAAAGTTTGTCCAGATTTCATATATATTTTGTCTTCTTTTTGGTTAATATAACTAGTTTGAAGATGTAAGTCTACTAGTATGGTGAGAAGATTATTACATTCAGAGAGAAATTTTTTAACTGTTGCCAATTCCTGTAAAAGAGTAGATATCCACTCAGGATTTTCTATTTCTTTTGTTGTTGTCTTGTTAAATTCAAATGTTCTAAGGTCTCCTTTAGGCCTTATAACTTCATGTGATTTAGCAGTCTCACTACGGCCGTACCCCTCTGAAACTACTTTATTTTTTGGATCTTTTGTAGATTTTATTTCATGTGTTTCCTTTGTTGCAGTGAAATTAAATAACGGCTTGCCCTCAGCAAATGCTATCTCATGTGCCAAATTTGGTATAGAGGGACTCTTATCTAAAGGTTTAAAAGAGCCTATTTTGTCTAAGGACCATTCAAGAACAGGCGTCATTAGCGGAGAGCTTATTTCTTTAACTTTTGTGGAGTTTGTTACTGTTTTAGATTTTAACTGTCCATGTAATACATCATTTCTACTATTCAGAAAAAACTGTGTTATTTTGGATTGAACACTTTTCTGTTTTGGGGATTGTATTAGATATGGAGAATATTCTAGAATACCATTACCCTCCATAGTCATATTTTAAGTTTGTAGTGTCTATTAAATATTAAAATAAATTAACTAGCTGTAAAAAGTTATAACCACAAAAAGAATAGGCAAGAACTTTTCTTCTACAAGCAGATAGAGATGATTTTACACCCAAAAACCTTAAAGAATTACCTCTATTCAACCCTTAAAAATAACCTTATAAAAACAAAATGTTAATAATAGTTAAAAGGTAGACAAGTGCTTTTCTACTGCAAACAAATAAAAAGTAAAGGTAATTTTACAACCTACAACTCCTTAAAAATAACAGAAATTATAATCACAGGCTGTTGCTACTTTCCACTAAATCAGCCACTTGTCCTGGAACGTGGCTTCTCCCACCCCCGCCACCGGGGAGGGAGGAGAGCGCGGGTGGGGCCCTGGAACGCGGCCACCTGCTCGCCGCTGCCGCCGCCGCCAAAAAAGGCTTGTTGGGGCCTTTTATATAGGCCCAGTTCTTCTGGCCGTTTGGCCGCTGCTTGCCGGGGAGGGAGGAGAGCGCGGGTGGGGCCCTGGAGTGCGGCCACCTGCTCGCCGCTGCCGCCGCCGCCGCCGCCCTACACCAATCAACATCTTGGAGACCCAGAAGTTCCACCTCTTCCGGCCTCCCCAGCCAATCCCATTGCCTCCATGCCCCAGCGCCACCCAATGGCATCCGACACCTGGTGCATATTGGAAATTGTAGTCCGGCCCTGAGCCAGAAGCACCACCCTCCTCAGCCCAAGGCAGCCAATCTGGGCCTCTGCAGGCATCTTGGCATCAAATTATAATGTTTGGAATATTAAAAGTTCAGTTTATTCAGTCATTACAAATGGAATATTTTAAAAATTCTATCATCTATCTATCTATCTATCTATCTATCTATCTGAACTCTGGCTTTGCCAATTAATGAGAAGCAGAGGGAAACAATAAAAACAAAGGAAATCATTAGCGTTAGAAAGAAACAAAGAAAACTATTTTGTCTCTTCTAGTCATCCATGGAATTAGGAAGACAAAGCTCATTCTAAAAAAAAAGTCCTGAGGAAAGGAAGATAAGCCTCAGAATTGTAATGATAAGATCCTGTGCAAAGTCTTCCTGTTACAAAACATCATAAATACTTTTAGGGAGGTAACTATGTAACAATCATCTTCGGCATTTTATTTATAATTTTTTTAGAATCTAAAAGGAAAAAATCATAGTTCAGCTGTTTTCCATTTAAGCCTATAAATCTGACAGCATAGGTTCATTTCTAGGGGTAGGGGATTAGGGGAACTGAGCAGTCTTCCAGAGGTTGCTGGACAGTAACTCCCAGTAGTCTTACTCATCATCACTAATGATGAAGAATGCTGGGAATTGTAATCCATGCACAATTTCCACCTCTGATCTAGAGCACTACAAGGACAGTCTGCATACATACGCAACAATGCAAACCTTTAGAATCCAAATGGATCACATGTTCACCTATCATAAAATGATGCCTTGAAAGCAATAATAATATGCATGCAAACATTTTGTGCAAATTGCTTCAAACATAGAATTGGTTTCAAGATTATTTTTTTTTAAGTAAAGATATTTATAAATCTTTTTTTTTTTTTTTTGGCTTGCCAGGACTCACAAAGCGATGTACAATTTAAAAATATACAATCATATATTAAAATTACAACCCATAAAACATTCTTTGAAGCAGGCCAAAACAGTATTAAAATCTATCATTGTCCTAGCCAAGAAAAGAATAGTGTTTATTGCCTGTCTAAAACTCAGTGGAGATGGAGCCAGCATGACTTCCCCCAGGAGATTCTTGATCAGATGCTGTCAGGTGCTCAGCAATTCAGCTCTTCCAACGAAGATTACAAATTGGGAACTGGTTTGTACCAAGTATCTTGCTCCCAAGCTATTTAGGCCTTTACTGATCAAAACCTGCACTGTGCATTGATCTCAGAAACAAATTAAAAACCAGTGCATTCGCAACATGACTAATTTGGGCAGGAAACAGTTATGATTCTGCTGTCATAGATATGTAGTTTTTCACTCATCCCATTCAATTTAATGGTCTACATAATGGACCCAAATGCCATTTTAGTTCTTTTCCAAATTAAAAAATAATATAGGATGAGAAGGGATTCAGATACCTAGAGCCCCCAGTACAAAACTGTAAACACAAACTCCATAGTACAGAATCTAGTACATTCATGCAGAAAAAATAGTTTGTTTTAATTCTGAAATTACAGTGGACCCTGGTTTCTGCTGGGGTTTGGTTCCAGCCCCCCTCCATCGATACCAAAATCTGTGGATGCTCATGTCACGTTAGTAGGGTAGCAAAATAGTGCCCCTTATTTTAAAAAATAGTAAAATCAAAGTTTGCTCTCTGGAAATTTTTGAAGGGAGGGAAATATTTTCAAGCCATTGATGGTTGATATCCGTGAATGCAGAATCTGTGGATATCTGACTGTACTTGAACATTTAGTAACTATTTAGTAACTAAGGGCCTTTACAGACCGACCTTTTGGTGTGGTACAGAGCCGCCCTGGGAACGGCGAATCGGGGCCACGGCAACCACATGCCATGGCCCCAATCCCATCTTTTGCTCCCCCAAAAAAGAGCAGCAAAATGCTGTTCCTTTTAGGGGTGGCAAAGGGCCACCCTAAGAGCTGGCACCGCAGCTCTTCCAGGCCCTTTGGGCATAGCATGTGTACATGCTGCACCAGGAGGGTGTCCTGATGCCATGTGCTGTGCAGACAGGCACGCGGCATCAGGACGGCGTCAGGGTGCAGCTGGGGCAGACGGCGTGCAGCTGCCCCACCCCAACTCCACCCCCAGGCCGGCCTTTTAGGCTGGTCTGCATAGCCTCTAAATGTGGATAGCTGACTGTACTTGAACATTTAGTAACTAGAAACTTGAAAGAGTTTCCCTTCCCCTTTCTGTGCAAAATTTCACAAGAACAATTCTCAGAAAGAGATATGGTAGCTGCTAATTCCCATTTCAATAAGGCAGTGAACTTTCTCCATTTTCATCCTTGAAGGAGTTATGAATCTATGGGGTTTAGGGTTCAGAAACAATGAAGCTAACAACAAAAAGTCTATGGATATTGAAGCCAATAAAGTTATGACTAGATATTACTGAGATGCATCATGCAAATCTGAATGAATTCCTTCTACAAAGTCACTTAAACTGAAAGGAATCTAATTCTTCAAGGAGGCATCCTATGCATGGTTGAACACACTGGGATGCACCAAACAATGTAGGGCTTACTTCTGAAGGAACCTACATAGAAGTGTCAAGTATTCCTTGACTGTGCCCATGTGTGCATTGGGTCAATGTATAGCAAATGTTATTGATTGGTTTTCCATCATTTCACATTCTATCAGCACAATCAAGGCACATCCCAGAAACAACTCTACCACTGAAGCTAGGTAGTATTGTTGCTCACATGTAATTAGATGAGATTTGTGAAGAAGCTGCAGGATATAAGTATACAAAATAATGTAACAACATTCAGTCAATCACTTCATATTGCACATCCTGTGATGAATGTAGAGCCTACAGTTGTTTTACCTACTGCAAAGCAATCCCAAAGAATTCTATGTACTTGGAGATACATGTCTCCATAGTCCTTCCCATATCTGATTAACTGTTTTAAGCAATGAGTGCTACATTCCTCATATGATCTGTTAAGCTCTCTGGTACTTTCAGATGTGCTTCAGTGCTTGTGATGGGCCTTGCTGTGTATGCTTTATGCTTATTAGCATGCCTTGCTACTAGTAGTAAATCACCTTCATAGAGGGTTGGAATGTTTTCAAATAGCCATTTAAGTGGTTCAGTGTACAGCTGGATTGTGGGTTAATTGTGGCCAGAAAGTATTCAAAATTGGTTAGACTCAATTGTTAAAAACACACAAATCATTGGTTGTGCAAATAGACTAATACCATGCTGAGTAGGAATCTGTTTCTTTCCTTAGACATCTGCTGGATTAGTATAGTTTTCAGGCTAAAAATCTTTATGAGTAGCATGAGCACGTCATAAAAGGGGCTGAATAAATAATGAGTTTGACTTAGTTCCTCCATTTCACCACAGTTGTTGTTGCTACTATTATTGGGACTGTTATTGTGATCATTATCATCTTTATTTATACTTTGCCTTTTCCTTGAACAAGCATACAAAGTAGAACAAGTACCATATAACTTAAAAAAAAAAAAAAAGATGATGATAACATAATTTAAAACACAATTAAAAATAAAAAACAGTTAAAGCAATTAAAACAATACCACACCTTGTTGAAAACACTATTAAAATATTCTGTTGAACTACAGAACTCTAGGACCAGTTATATCAGAACTGAACACATATTCTTTCCCTTAGCTTCCATGCATATGAAAATGTTTCTGAGAAGTGGTGCTTCTAGCCAGGAGCTATATTGTAATAGACATATATACAGTACCCCATCGTTGTGTCTGTTGGGCCTATTTGTGAATGTTGCCCACAAATAATAATAATAATAATAATAATAATAATATGATTTATTTATATACCGCCCCTGTGGCAAGCCAATCTAGGCAGTGTACAGCAATAATAAAATACAAACAAGTTAACAATATCATTCCCTCCCCCCCCCTTAAAAGTATATCAAATCAAATACAATTTAAAACAACTACAATAAACAAAGATTATTCATTAACAATTTCAAAATATAATACATAGCAACAAAACTAACAGACACTCCGTGCTAATTTCTATCTTACAAAGTGCCAGCGCGTTGCACCGCTGATGAGGAGGCTCAAGGGGCTTGTTTTATAGGCCCAGCTGGTCCCGCCTCTCTGCTCCGCGCCACGCCTCCAGTGCTGGGTAGGAGAGTTTGGAGGACCCTTTGCAGGGCAGATGGTAAGTCCCTCTCTCTCCCAAATAGGCCCCACTCTTGTTAACACATGTGAATACTACAAGGAAAATGAACTACCTGCTAGTCTAATCTGATGAGTGAATGAAGTCCCTGGGCTGGAACAGTTCACCAGCATGTGAGGGGTGTAATTGTTGCATTCACCTGTGCAGGTGACCCAACCTCCCAAACATGTCACCTGCAGCAAATATAGGAAAATGTGTTCTTCACAAACAAGAAATTATTTCAGTATCCTCTTTGTCCATCACAAATAAACTTCACTGTGCCTTTGCTATAAAAAAAATGCAACAATCAGAACAGCTTATGGAAAATAAGGAATTTATTTTATCCTGACAGCTTTGTGTCTGGTACCCTTCTGAATAGATACAACAGATGGGGTGATATCTAGCAAGCCAGGAGCTAACTGACAATGTGCACAAAGATGTAATTTTATAGCAACTGCGAACAATAGAGAGAGGGAGAGTTTGCCAACATTTGCCTAGCTTTAACCAAAGAGAGCTCTTTCAAGAAAATAAAGCACATGAAGTTATTACCACCCTCCATCCATTTCCTCTTAGATGAAGGAAGTTTCATCTCCTTTTCGAAACTGAAAGATTTCTTTTCATTTATTTTTTTAAAAAAACCAAAAATATAACCAGTCACCTTTGATTATGAATTTGCTGTTGTTAACTGCCCTACAGTCGATATGAATAAAGAACTCTTTCTCTCATTGGTGATGAATTTCGGCATGAAACTTTTTTTTAAGACAACAGCCAATCTCCTGCATCAGAGGCTGCAATGTGCAACTTTACAATGGCAAAGCTATGTTGCTTAGATGATATGCAACCACACTAGTGAACTGTGATAATGCACAACGGGCACTGCATAAGATGTCCCTTTGTGCAACAGGGCTTCCCATTATTCAATGTGTCTTGATGCACACCATGTTCTGATACACAAAATGTTCCAAAGCACTACATGTCACATTCCTCAATGGCCATGCTGCTGGGTCCATTTATAATAATAATAATAATAATAATAATAATAATTATTATTATTTATATACCGCCCAATGGTTGCCCAATCCGGGCAGTTTGCAACATAGATTGAGGCTATCTGTTACCTCCCAGAGGGCCTTCTCTGTCGTTGCCCCCAGGCTCTGGAACGACCTGCCAGACGAGATCCGTCAAAGTTAAAAGACGGTGCATATTAAAATAATCATTTCATAATTCAAAAACTCATAATTATATCTTCTATCTGAACAGTAACCAGAATTATGGCAGTTATATTTTGAGTACCCAGGATATATCCCAGTCAGAAAAGATGGAATTTTACTGCATAATCCTGAGTATGTTTGCTCAGAACCAAATGGTGTAAATCCTATGGCACATCCTCTAGTGAAAGAGAACATGGGACTGCAATGTTAATTCAACATGTGTTGTTTTTTCCACAAAGAGTTTATGCTGCTTTCTTCCACTATTGTCTTATCCACATGAAAAGGCGGCATAGATCATTGGCCAAGTTTAAGACTCACTGTTCTATAGCTTTTATTTCAGAAGTCTTTATCATACAGAGAAGGCACACTTGGGTCTATGTTAAAGAGATAATGGTTGCTCTGGTTTTGATAAAAGCAGTATAGAATAAGAGACAACATCTTGCATTCTCTTTTTCCAAAGGCATAAGAATCTTTCATTTTTTGTTAAACCACTGGTACTGGGAGTGGAGGGGAAGAAGTTTTTTTCTATTCTTTTGTCCAGATTATTTTCTCTCCTAGCAGCCTTAAACATTTCCTCCTTAACTTTAAAAAGAAGAAATTGTTTGTTGCCTGATATAAATAAATGGCATTGCATAGCATAGCGGTTATCTAACAAATGCCTTTGCAAATTTTCTTGAAAATCAGAGCTCAGAGGTACAGTTTCATACCATGTGATAAAGTCCTTGGTGAGATTAGAAGCATCAAAAGAAAGCTTCAGTTCAAAATAAACAACAGCCTCTGTTACATTAGTCACAATAAATCTTCTAAATTGGCAGCATTTTCTCTCTCAGCTATTCAAGCTTTTCTTTCTCAGGTAAAGTTTAGCTCAGAAGTTGAGGATGCAGAGGTCAGTTTTCCATCTAATTTATATTAGATGTATCTTTAAAATGGGTTGGGAAGCAGGGAAAGAAGAACAGCAGGGGCCTCATTTCCAATGTTAGAGGGAGCAATATTCTCTTTTTAAGCTAGACATAGATGCACATTTTTCATCAGTTAAAAAGCTCACATTTAAATGTGTTCAGGTTAACTTATTCAGACCAGTTTTAAGAGCATTTATTGTAATTACCATTTATCGATCCAAGTGCTGTAGTTAATAGCATTGCTAACAAACCACCCCTTTCAAAAAGAGACCAGATGGTCAGGAGAAATAATCTCATATGATCTGAAAGAGAAGGGAAAAAATGGGAAAGAACAAAGGATATCATCAAGCCACATTCCTTAAACTACAAATAGTTCTACTGAACGAGTGCTAAAAGTCTGACTTTCACAATTTTTTTAAAAAAATGGAATATATTCAGTTATACAATTCTTTGTTAGCCATGATAGCTAGATGGAGTGAGTGTATAGCCCTAGTAAGCAGTAGACCACATGCTTTGCATGTAGAAAGTCCCTATTCAATACATATATGCTCTAGTTACAGCTGGTAAAGTCCAGTTTGGAAACATTACATACGGGGACATTTAGCATGGCTGCTGGGAGAGAAGAGGGTTGTAATTTTTAAAAAAAATTCCTAAGACCCCATTTGAAGAGTTGCTGAGAGTCAACAGAAACAAGTCTTAGCTAGATGGACTAATTGCTTGACACAGAATAATATAGTTTATTACACATCTATTTGTTTTAGAGGCAATACATCTACATATGCACCACATGTTGAGGCCCCAAAGTGGAAGAAATGTGTAGACCTGGTTTTCTGTCTGGCTATACACTGCTTGAAACAGGATACTGGGCTGAATTCACAGTTTCTGTAGTTTCCTCCAAATTTCCAGTCTGCAAGAGTCAGGCAGGCCTTCCTTCAGTAATTCAGTGTTCTGCACAAGTTCATTTCTCTTCAGGTCTCAAGTCAATTTCAACAAATGGATACCAAGCTGTCAAAAAATATGATTTGACCCTGTTGGTTTTCTCATGCTTTTTCATCTTCTCTAGTGGGGAATGCATTACACCTAGATATAATGTAATTATCTCATGCAGAAGATGAACTATTAGATCAGTCCTGGTCCTAATCTTAGGCAGTTGGGCTATATTTATCAACTAATTTAGAAAACTTCCATGCCCAAAGCTGGATGTTATATATGTGAACATTGTGAAACACCAGCCTCGAGTAGAGTTACCACGAGTAGCGTGATGGAGGTAGCATATAAGCAGGTGGAAGTAGTGATAGAATCAGAGTTAGCGTACAAGCAGAAGGAAATTATCATCTTGTAGGAAACAAGAGTGAACAAGTTTCCTGATGTTAAAATGACTTTAATGATTTGACAAATAGGATAAACAAGCAATCCAGATGTCTCCTGAGCAAGCCAAGTACTATCAAAGCCATGTACCAGAAAGGAAGGCAAGGCTAAAAATAACAAATACCAAGAGAAAAACAAAATCTGACTAACCATCCACCCTTGTCTGGGTGGAAATCCCTCTTCACCCCAAGTCTTCTTCCTAATAATTAGTAATCAGGCACTGGGGAAGAAAGCAAGCTCATCTTACAGAAGAGAAGTCTATTTGACTGTCTCTAGCACAGGACTATTCCATTCAACATACCAACCAAAGGTGACCTTCCATGGGTCACCCTATCTTTTCATCCAGAGCTACACCACATCCGTGTCCCTGTAGAGCCCTCAAAATTTTGATCATTCTGTTTGGTCATGTCATGGGGGACCTCTTGAAGAATCCATTGTTCTCTGCCTGCAAAGAGGCCTGAGACCTCACTGGAATAGAGACATATTGGATTGCAAATGAGGGATCCCTTTTGAGCTGCAGATGGACTTTAAATTTCCTGGACTTTGAAAATCTCCCTATGCTACATGTCCAGAAAGAGGAGGAGCCTGCCTGCAAAAGATATCTTCCCCATACCATCCTAACTAAAGACTGAAACAACATGTAGTAATCTGATTAACATCTCCAATTGTTTTTCTCCTGTTCGGTTTGTATCATCTTGCCTGATCAAGAAGCCCATGGAGCTACAAAAGCTTGCAACAAGTATATTGTGCATTTCAGTTGACAATAAAAGTATCACTGATGGACTTTACTAGCAAGACAGTTCAACTTTTTTTTTTCTTTTTTTTTTACTTTCTACAATTGCAGTTCGAATGGGTGGAGATGAGGTCCCATTACTTACCATCTGCTTTGCTTAGGGGGTTCTCTTCAGTAAATATGCCCTACTTTCTCTCCACCCTGGTTGTCAAACTCTTGTTCAACACAAGACCTTCCTCTAGTCACACATCCTGTTTATGGAGAGGTGAATATGTTCTTGGGAAAAAGAAGAGGTGGAGTAAACATGGAGACAAAACATGACACAGTGCCATTATGATGAAAGTTAGGACCACTCTCACTTTTTATACCTTACTAGACTGACATAGTGTGGGTCCAGTGATTCCTCAATCATCTGATCAAAACACCTGATGGGCTAGTATGGGATGTTGGCTATATGTTGGACCACATGATATTTATTTGTTATCCCACCACTAACATGATGTGTTGCATTTAATTTTAAGGTTCTGGAACAGTTGTAATGCTATATTGCTCATCTGTCATACCGCAATGCCCTCATTTAAACATTTGGTTCATGTTTTCCCGAATGCTCAAGAGCCATTGAATGAACTGATTCAAAAAATCCCTTTGCTTTCTGCATTCTGATGCACCCCTTGCTTTCAGTGTATTAAGTCTTTGATGATTGGTATTGCACTGAGTGGTGCATCACATGGTTTAATGTTGGGGATAGCAATCCAATCCAATGGAATACAATACAATGTCATTGTATGTTAATTGGGGTGGAGTCAGGTGGGTTGGGGTGGAGAGAAAAAATTCAAAAAGGAAATGAAGCCTGGAAGTCTGGTTAATTGCTCACTCCTGGCCCAATAATCTGTTGGGGAATGTAAAACATAGTGCTGTATCTCACAAACAGTGCAATTAGTATTTGCAAGGAGAAAGTGAGCTACAACACCCCACACCACCAAAAGCTACACACAAGTTCTGACCTAGAAATAAAGTAGGCTTAATACTCTCTTAATACTGGGATTTGTGTTTTATGAGATATTTGGCCCTGCCAGAGAGGTCTGGTTCCACAACAAACTATAAATTTCAAGATTCCATAAAATTGAGCCATGACAGTTAAAGCAGTGCCAGACTGCATTAATGTTGCAATGTATATGTAGCCTGTCTATTTCTGATATTGCTGTTCACAATCACAGCAGTTGCAACATCACAATGACCAAACATCCCAAAGAGCTATCTTATAAGCTGCTTAGCCTTCCCCAACATAGCTATTTCTGATTTTCTGGAGAGCAAAGAGTTGAACCATGACATGTCCAACATTCTTCCTACAGCTGGGCATGCTGTGACAGAAAACATGCAAAGGGTCTGTGCCACTGCCTGTTGCAGCATGCCCAGCTACAGGAAGAAAGCTGAACGTATCATCATTCATCCACTTGCTCTCTGTCAACTCAGATATAGCTATGACATATATTCCATGTAGAGATTGTGATGAAAATAATAAGAATTGAAACCCTCATTCTTAGCTTGTAAATTCTCTATTCCAGAGCTGCATTTATGAGCCCTGAAATTTTCATCATTTGGAAGCAGGAGACTCACATAGGCAATTGGTGACTCTTTCTTCCTCACACCCCTATCTTAAGTCTTGTGTTTAACATATAGATAAGAAAGGAAATCATCTACTTGATTTACATGTGTTAATTAAGAAATCCTTTGTTTAAGTGACAGACTCCCTGTAAATATCCAAAGTTCCTGTTGACTAAATTTCATATACTATTTACTTTGATAAACAGATTAGAATAAACATAGCCATCTCTCAGACAGCCCAAATATGTTGAATGATAGACAGAGAGGATGGGCCTATACAGACTGCCAGAAATAATCCAGACCATTTTAACTGTCCTGGCTCAGTGCTAAGGAATCATGGGAACTGTAGTTTATTGTGGCACTAGAGTTCTCTGACAGAGAAGGCTCAATGTCTCAGAAAAAACTACAATTCCCATGATTCCCTAGCACAGAGCTAGAAAAGTTAAAGTGGCCTCAAACTGGATTATTTCTGGCAGTCTGTATAGGCCCATTTGTTCTATGATGTTAATGTTTCCAAACTGTAAAAAGGTATAAAAGCTGGACTTTGAAACAATTCAGTCTTGACCTTTCCAGGTAGACCTACATCTGCTGCAGAAATAAACTTTTCCTCCCCTACACCTTGCTTGCACTGCTTCTGCTAATTTGGATCCTCTCTGGTGGGCAATGAATCTCACTCTTGTGACACAAACAACCTTCTAGAAAATAACAATATTCCCAAGTGGCTACTGCCTTGATTTTAAAACATGGTCCCTGATTTATATGTAACAACACAACACTCAACAACCTGAAACTCATGTTGGTCAATTTGTCCTCCCAACAGGATTGGAGGAGAGGGAAGGGCATATTCATGTCCAACCCCTAACAGTACCAAGAATTTCTGTTTGCCTGTTCAGCATGCAATGCTAAATTGTGGCTTAGCATTTTGTAGAAATGCAGCTTCACTTGCTTACCCAGTGCTCATTAGAGCAATGCCTCCAAAGTTAGTGGCATGACACTTCAATTCATTAGAAACTCATTATCCATTGTACCATGATACATGCAACAATAATGGTAATCACAGACTGTGGAAAGAATCTGCTTCTCAGTGATACAATTTCAAGGCACCTATGATATGAATTATTAATTTCCTATAAATGAGTCAGCTGCATTTCAGCACACAAAACCTAAGTTTTGAGCTTGGGTCATGTGGATATCTCTCAGGAATCCAGTTGCCAAGAGTTATACTTTGATATATAAATGATAAAGGTATTCCTCATTGACAATGTTGTCAAGTCATGTCCGACCATAGGGGGTGGTGCTCATTTCCGTTACTAAGCTGAAGAGCCAGCATTGTCAGATACTACTCTGTGACCCTGTGGCCAGCATGATTGTACAGAACACTGTTTACCTTCCCACCAAAGTGGTACCTATTTATCTACTTGCATTTGCATGCTTTTGAACAGCTAGGTTGGCAGAAGCTGGGACTAGTGACAGGAGCTCACCCCATCATGCAGCACCCAAGCATTGGATTGCCCACTTTGATGATCTTGCAATCAACAGAGTCAGCATCTGAATCACTTGAGCCACAGCATCTCATTAATATATACCTATACAAATTGATAAACTTTGTCATGTCCACTATGCAGCATCGGAGTATGTAAATTCATGAATACTTATCTCTGTGCTGAAGGGCTAAAACCACACTGCTACACAGAGAATTTCAAAATAATAGGACTTCAGCCAGAAAATGTAATGGCAATTAGTTCATTTAATGACCTAATCTGAATATAACTGTCTTTTTAAAATGTAATACCAACTATGAAATATACAGAGCATGTGAGTCACTCACCTTTTAAGCAGGTGTCTCTATTTTGGGTAGCCCATCATAAACTGGAGTATTAGCATAAATTTGATTTACCCTTTGGGCAAATAACACCTGCAAACCTATGCATTCTCATAACGCTTTTTGCTATGGAAATTAAGAAGCCTTGTGTTTTAAAAATAGGTGTATTTTAAAGGTTCCTATTTTTGAGGTCTCTATTTACAGCACAATCACATACCATCATAAATAAATGGCACTGGCTTCATCTGCACAAAGTAAACAGTCATGCAATTGCAAATTATAGTCTATTTAGTCCTTCTCATTTAGAAAAGGTGTGAACTGCTGTGCTTGTCCTGCTGTTTTTGACTACAACTCCTGAAATCTCTCACCACTGGCTGAACTAGACATGGCTGATGTAAAGTGTAAGATAGGAAGTCATAGGCTTTCATGGCCGGCATCCATAGTTTTTTGTGGGTTTTTCGGGCTGTGTGGCCATGTTCTAGAAGAGTTTCTTTCTGACTGAAGATGTGGCTGGCATCTTCAGAGAATGCTGGAATGGAAGAGAGTGGGTCTATATATACAGTGAGACCCTGGGTAGGGAGGAGTGATTCCCATGTAAACTGTGTATTCCTCTATTGTTGAATGGGTATTGTTATGTTGTTGATGGCATGGCTTCAGGGTGGGAGGATATGCAAAAAAGGATATTGTCTGCTATTGTCTGCTGGGAAACCCCCTGACCCTGGTTGGTTTCCCATTTGCATTTGCTGAGTGCTGATTTTCCTATTTTGTAGGACTGGTAGCCATACAGCTGCGGACAAGTCTACATAGGGACCACCAAACGCAGTGTCCAAACACGAGTCAAGGAACATGAGAGACACTGCAGAATGGGCCAGCCAGAAAAATCAGCAGTAGCAGAACATGTCATAAACCATCCTGAGCATAAAATGCTGTTTGAAAACACTGAAATTCTGGACCATGCCAACAACTATCAGGTCAGAATGCACAGGGAAGCCATCAAAATCCACAAATACTTGGATAACTTCAACAGGAAAGAAGAACCCTTAAAGTAAAATTGGAAAATATAGACCCATTTTCTTCCATTCCAGCATTCTTTGAAGAATTGTTCTCTGTCTTGCAATAAATTGGGTTATATTTATGATATTTAAAAAGCAAATGTGTGTGCGTAAATAAAGTTCCTGGCATGGTAATTAATTGACAGCAATTTGAATTTGATGATGGATTTTCCTTGATGATGGATAACACAAAGATTATATTTAGTTACAGAGAACTGTTTGTATCCAGCTGATTCTTTCCATCCAAGCATGTATTACACAGAACATTGAAGAAATAGAATATGGGAATATAAGCACCACAGATTAGCAATGTCAGTATAGACTGTTTTTAGAAGCTTTTATCTTTTTCAATTGCATTTTATACTTTTATTGTGTGGTTTTAATACTGTAATAGTTAAATTCTGTTTTATTTGTGGGGAAAGCAGGATATTAATATAACAAGAACAACAACCCTAATGTAATCAAATGGCAAGAATATGCATGTGCTGTAAGCAGTCTGCAACTTAGCCATACCAAAACAAAGGGCCTCCCCTTCTACAATTAGCAGAAATGTTCTCAAGCACCCAATATTTTCCCTCTGGCGACTGCAACCTTATTTTAGGTGTAGACATCCTTGTTCAACTTGTATCTTCCAAGAAGAATGAAGTTAAAAGGACAACATTTATTTGGACAAGGAGAATATATGTTTTGTACAGGTCTGATAAATGGGTATGAGTAAACAATAGAATCTGACAGATACAGTAGTATGAACTGTTATCAGATGAACCGGCACCTGAATAGCTGATGCAATGACAGATGTTCCTTAACTCACCCAGCTGTCAAGGAGCGTAAGCAGCTGAAAAGTGATTTGGTGCAATAAGTGGAGGTGAACAGATGTGTGTGTGCATGTGTGTGTGTGAGAGAGAAAGAGAGCATGCTAAAGAATGCAAGTCAACATTACATGTTAGATTAGCTATCCTTCAACACACCCTGTCAAGTTCAATCATAATGGTTAAAAACTGCCAATGGGATGTGGAGACACTTGTGGTTTCATTATTCTGTAAACAATTAAAAGAAACGCTTTTAGAAGACTTGGTATAACAGACAGGTTCCTTGCAAAGTAAGGCTAGGAGCAATTGGAAGGCACTGTACACCTAGTGTTCTCCTTCATGAAGAAGAAAAACAAAAGAAGCAGGAGAAAAGCAAGAGAACGTTAGGAATGGAAAGCATCATGTGAAGTCCCAGTCAAATACAATGAGTAGAGGTAAGGCAACTGGCATGAGACAAACCATATAGCTTACCGCACTGTGTTCTCGTAACGTAATGAGTACGTGATGAAAGCGGAACGTATTTTATCGCACAGTATGATCCTTATCGAGTTCCCACTCTTTGTTCTGACAGTCCCTAGCCCATTCCAGCAGGAGAATTGTAAAAATGCATCCTCAGCCAGCAAGAATGCTTTCAGACCATTCGATATGATGTATGTGCGATAATCCTATCCAGTCTCAATCTGTCCTCATGTTCTGATTGGCTAAGACAACCTCCTCCCCTCCCATCCTAGAACATCCACAAACTCAACTCATTTCCATTTTGATGCAAGGAAGGTGCCACAGGTAATTTAAAAAATATTTTTTTATTTTTGTAGATTGAATTGCATCATGTTTACGAGAAAAAAACAATGAATGCTCGCTACCTAAACCTCTCAGTAGCATTCTTTTCAAAACATAGGGGTTTCCACAGCAGTGAGCATGCGCCAATGAGGGACGGCTGAGGAACTACTTTAGTGCTGGTACCACTCCCACAGTAAATGCAGTGTGATAATATATGTTCTCATAATGCTGCTATCGCGTTATCAATAGTCTAATGCGGTAACACCCATTCCCATATCATTACGTTCCAGGGACTCAATTGGAATGTTAAAGGTACTGGTGCGATAAGCTTACATATCTGAAAATGCTCCTCATGCAAAAGATTGCAAAAAGCCTTTGCTGACAGAAGTGTAATGGTGGGTTTCAGTCTTCTTTTCATATCCAAGCAAGATGTGCTAAGTCAACAAAACTTCCCTAATCATAGAACCTTATCACACAGGAAAAACCCCATGCAGAAACAGGAGTTAAAAGTTGGGGAAAACCTGCAAAAGCAGGTTGATTTTCACACATATTTAAAACTCCATTTCTGGGTGGGATTTCCCCCATGTGATAAAGTCCATAGAAAGGCAATTCCATTCACAGAAGAGCACTCCTGGAGCCAGCCTTGCAATTCCCTGCTCCCATTCGTTGTATATAGTGGCCAGAATTCTGTTGGTGCCCAGAACACACACACACACACACACACACACACACACACACTACTTTTGTACCTTCTGAGTTTGAAGAAATTCATCTAAATTGAGGACAAAGGGTAAAAGGGGGAGGAATGAAGAGAAACTAGGATATTATAAAAGCAGCTGAAAAATGGGATGACAGGGGATTTATCATGATTATGCCTGCTAGATCAGGACACTTGAAAGGTATGCATCTGGCGGTGGAAGTTGAAAATGGTCACCAGCACAGTGACTCTGATGGAAGCAAGGCACTAGAGAAATAGGGTGGTTGAAGTCAACAGATTTTGTCTAGCTACCCTCACAACAGTTTATGGAGTAGGGAAAGTACATCCACTAGCACAGTGTACTAATAGGATTCTGGTCAGTGTGAAAATATCAGTGAATTGGGATTTCTATTCCAACAAACTTTTATTTATATATTATATTTATACCCTGCCTTTCCTTCAGTACATGCAAGGCGGCACACATCAATCTCTCCCTCTCCACTTCTTGGCAACAGTCTTGCCATCAATCCTGTAAGATGGGTCACATTGAATGGAAATGACTGGCCCAAGGTTATCCAGTCAGCCAGCTTAATAAGGACTTAAACTTGGATCTCCCAAGTCTCATCCAATCAGTATGTTCACTGCACCACAACACAATTACAGCAGAATTTAAGACCAGTACCATGCCACATACCAATATATTACTTTGTATAATAAACTCTAGGGGGAACGTATTTTGCTTATACAGCAATTGATGTTTACATGTGCTGCCCATAAAAGTATTTGAAGTAGTTAAATCTGCAGAACGTCTTTGGTGGGTGAGATAGATAACAGCAAACAGCCCTGTAACTGTTCCCAACTTTTCAGGACAATTCTGTCTTGGTTTGTTGTTGGTTTTTTGTTTTTCATTTCTTGCCTCCTTCTCTTATGGGCTGTATTACCTCAAACAACCCCATTCTCAAGTATAGAACTGAGTTATAGGAGCAGGATATAACTGCATCTAAAGGATGCTCAAATCACAGTTGTCTTGGCACATAATATTTTAAATTTCTGAAAATATGCACACGCCCCTACAAAGTTAACACATTTAATTAGATTTTAATGGCATAGGTCCTATAATAAGTCCACAACTGCTGTGATAATTCATAAAACCTCACTCAATTGTATTCTTCTGAGAAAACTCTCAACAGAACACAAACTCTGATTAAGCAATGATATTATGTATATCTCAAGAGCATTTTGAATTCAATTTTTTCCCCATCTACATCTTCAGTGCCATGAGAATGAATTCTGCAATAATGATGAGTCTGACTGGTTTTATGTAGTGCATTTGACATACAGAGCCTTGGGAAGGAGCTCTGTCATTTGTTTAACATCTATTCTGCATTATGGAAAGTGAGGTAAAGAATGTGAGCCTTGAATCCACAGGTATTTTTATAGATTTGACAATGAGCTCTAGAGAAAGTTTCAGGACTTCCTGCTGCCCTGTCTGATCTGCTGTTCACATATCATGTGGAACATGGATTTTTCACATTCAGAAAATTCATGGTCAGATTTATGGAATATGCAAAAGCTTTCTCTTGGAAAGCAATTTGTGGAACATTGTGGATTAACCATTCTCTCTTATCTGAAGTAAATTTAGAGTCCTGTTTATGTAATAAGCTGTGAAACCTGAGATCAGAACCTAACCAGATTTTATTTGGAAATAAAAAGATAAGCCCAACTAATATATTAGAGATATAAAGTAACCATTTTATCTTCCTCCTCTAATGACAAATACTATCACAAGAGCACATGGAGCCATGTCAGGACACTCCATATCCCCTATTCTCTGTCTATTTCATTGGCTGATGCTCTCCAGAGCAAAGAAACGTAGAATAACTACAGTGTTGATTTCATTTGTTCATACCAGGAGGAAATTACAAATACATTTGCCCTATGAAAATTTACCTGAGTCAAAGACATTTCAATGACAATCTACACACACACTAGCCTGAATCCTCTTGATTAGCATTAACTAGAGTAGCCCCTTCCCCTGATCTCTTGTCAAATTGATTCAATGGGACTATTTAAGATTAACAATTGAATTCAAGCCACTCTGTGGTATTAAAGATGTCATTTCTTCTACAAAAACTATTTATCTGCACATGGATTAAGCCATGTGGTCCTTGTATCCCCACAAAAATTGAATTCAGGTTATTTTCTCAGGGATGGAATGTTGTAGCCTTCCAGATGTTATAGAACTGCAACTCACTAGGAGCACTACAGCATTTGCAGGACTGCACAATTCCATCTTCTGCTCTACGTGACCTGAAGTTTTACCTTTTCTGGAACTGCATGGTTCACCCATACTCTCCAGACTATACAAATGTTTCCATATCCCCTAGTTATTTCCCACACCTTGATCAAAGGGTGAGGCCATCTGACTAAATCTTAGATTATTCAAGGACAAGTGTTATTAGGAAAATACAAGACACATTCTTAACATTATTGTTCAGAAGAAAAATTCCAGACACTGCATAAAAGTTCCTTCTACATGCAATAATGTACTTACCACTGCATGTATAAATCAGCCTCTCTCCTGGAGATTTTTCTGTTAGAATGTATACATAGGGCCAGCCAATGTTCTGGGTTTAAGTTCAACTCATGTTTTAAGATTCTGCACAAATCCTTGCTTGTTTGTCTATGTGATATGGTATTAGCAGAGCTTGGGACAGTTGCTATTTTAGATTTTTAAAAATTCCCAGTGACTTCTTTAAATACCTCAAATACCTTTATGGGCAACACATATTAACATCAATTGATTGTTGATGTTTACATTGATGAGATGTTTACTTTGATGAGATTATTATACAAAATACCATCTTGGTGTGGGGGGACATGGTATTCCATTCATTGTTAGGCAGTGCAGTGTAGTGAATATAGTGATTGGACTGGACTTGTTCCTGTCAAATATGGCCTATGTCTACGCTGGTTGAAGGATTCTGGAAACTATAGTTCAGCACAGTAACTTTCCCAAAACCTAGATTAGGCTACATAGATTTTGGCTGAGGAATGTATCTGATAATCAAGTGAAGCTTCACTGTATTCAATATTTGTAGAATAGGACTTAAACATCATTTGTTCCAAAACAAGACCAGAGACCATGTATACATGTTGGATCCTGTTTGGGGCTAATCCATATCATGCAGCTGCATCTGAAACAAAAAGGCTCCCTGCCTCCAGGAAAAATACAGACAAACATTTTAGTTATGACACATTGCAGAACACATAAGGAACCTGTTTTTTCCCCCTCCCAGTCAAGGCAAAACTAATAAACAAAATGATTTGTGACATGCAGCACCATTTTAACTTTGTACTGTCTAGCATATCGTGAAAAGTCAACATAATGATGCCAAACTGGGCAACAAAGGGTACCGTTCTGGTGGGATGACCTATGCTGCACTAGCATGAGGTTGACAGCCTAAGCCAACACTTACTGAAGAGTAAAACTTCTTCATTTTGTGAGACAAGCATTTCTGGTTATTTACATTTACTTAGAGTGTTGAACAAATGTTCCACAGTGCACAAGTATTACCATGTTCAGCAGGAGAACATCTGAATAAATTAGCATAGCCATCACACTGTAGACAAACTTTCGAAACCAGAGCAGAAAAACAAGTGCAAACTACAGGACGTGAATTGAAATTATTGAAATTATTGAATAATTGAAATTATATTCTTTATCATTTATTTTATACATTATTTCTGTTCTTGATTTCTATTCATATAAATGATCTGATTTTACAAAGTGTGGAGCATAATACAGGTCAGTCATTTCCCACCATCAGTGAAGTTTTGAAAGCTTGCATGATTTATTTTGTGCATTTTGGTTGGCCAATAAAGGCATAATTCTTTTATGTTGGATTTTATTGTATTTTGCTAGAACACCAACATGGCTACTGATGAACAGGATTTTTGCAAGCTACATAGACTAGAGCAAAGTGTAATGCTAGAGCTGCAAGGGGCCCTCAAGGTTGTATTTGTGGTCCTTGGCACTTCAGAGTCTCTGGACTAACTTCCTCCTGCCCAAAAGGGTGCATTACCTCTCCTGGAAAGACCCAAACTTTTCCCCAATTGCACACACAGAGAGAGTTTAGCATCAAAAGAAATCCATTTGGGGGTATTCTTGCCACTTCAGTTTTTTGGGAGAGAGGACATTTTTGCTTTCCCCAAGAATCATGTGGGCAGAAAACTAGCCTCCATACTCACTGTAATTGCCCACTTCTGATGTAGACTGACAGTGAGCTAAGCAAATAATGTTAACTGTTTGTTGTATATGTTACAGCTTATGGGTTGGATACAGACTGATGTTATCTAGAGTAGCCCCTTCCCCTGATCCAAGTTTCCAACTTATGGTGAACCTATGGCAAACTTATCAGAGGGTTTTCTGAGAATGTGCAACTCACCTAAGGACACCCTGTTCCATGACCAAGCAGGAAATCAAAACTTGATCTCCAGACTTGTAGTCCAATACTCAAACCACTAAACCATGTTGGCTGTCATAGTTAGAGTAAGCCAGTGAAATCAATGGGAACTACATACAAATGTAATAAATACCATTTCTGTGCATAGCTAATATGGATGTGGGTACTGCCCTGGTAATCAGAGACTCCTGACTAGAGACTCCTGAGTTGCCATGTTCAGCCTGTGTGGCTCCTAACCATAGGAAAAGTGCTCTTGGTTGCCAGAGATAAGCAACACATTTCCACACTAAATTCTGGTGTAGTTTGGTCAGAGGCACTAGAGTAGCTCTTTGTCTGAAAATTCAAAACAACTAGACTTAACAGACACAGGAAGGAATAAATCATATTTACAGAAATATGGAAGGGCTCATTTCCATGCTGCATGCCAGCGAATACAAAGTGTCTTGAGAGACTAAAGAGTTAATAAGGCTATAGAAAGTGCAGCATTATAGAAAACACAATCTGTCACTTAGGTATTGGAAAGAGTATTGAAAGTAGCTGGTCTAAGTGCATGCACTTCTACCCTGAGACCACTAGAGAGTACTAAAAAAGACAAACTTGATTTATATCATACTGATCTCATTGCACATCCTCATTTTGGATGTTCAAAAGCCCTTGCAGGCTGTCACTTGAAGAAATTCCTGATTATTTGCTGTTTTGTGGATCTGTAAATCACCTAAATGCTCATATTACTGCTATGTGCTCTGGTGATGTGCATCAATAGCCCATTTCAGAAAACCTCAAGTGATGAATTATTAACAGTGCTGTTCATAACTGGCAAACATTAATTTAGAGATGGGGAGGGGACAAAAAGAACGAGAGATTGAGAGAGAGCAAGAGATCATAGGATATTGTGAGACATTAGATTTAAACCATCATATTTCAAATCTAGTGTTAACTACAGTATGCAAAAGATTATGTACAAGTATAATTTACTCAAATCCTTGATGCGTGGTTTTAGGTTTTTTCTTTTTTAAAAAATATTTTTATTAGAATTACATAATACAAAATAAAAGTATAATAGAAAAAAAACACCAGTCTACATATAGAAACAAGAGAGCAAGAAAAAAGTATAAAGAAATAAGAAAGAATAGTAAGATGAAATAAAAGTGACTTCTAATCTTTTATTCATTGGGTATATACTAGCCCTAATTAAGCTTCCTTCATCCAAAAAATAAATGAAAAATATACTTCTTTCTATAATCTATCAATATTTCATTAGTACAAATATAAAATAAAAATTACCATATGAAATACTTGTCTTACAAAGAGATGTACAAGATTGGGTTTCCAGTATCTATCCATTAACAATAGCACCTATTGAGCCATGTATTAACAAAGCAGTTACAAATGATTGCTTGTAGATGAATATACTAATAGAAAAATACTTAAGATTGGATTGATGTCAGTCGTACTTATAGGGCACCCACTGAAATCAATAGTCAATGTCAGCCATAAATCACATTTATTTCAATGGGTCTGCTCTAAGTATGGTCAAGTGAATGCAATTCATAATAAAACGAACCTTTTCTTTGGTAAGAAGCAGTTATATCAGTTACTGTATATACTCATGTAAAACTCTAGAAATTTAGGTTAAAAAAATGGCCCAAAAATCCTGAGTCGACTTATCCACAGGTCAATGTAAGTACTGTATTTTAACTCACACACACACACACACACATGGTGAAAGGCAAGAGTTTAATCTGCTGGAAGCACTGAACCCTTCTACTCTCTCATCCATCCAGCCTTTAATATGAACACAAATAGCTGTGCCTGCTGGAATTTGTAAGTTCTTTGGCATTGTTTTCCTTTGCTTTGTTCTTCATTACATGCCCATAAGTTTTACGCTCAACGTATCCACAGATCATATCAAAATCCATTATTTTGGCCCCAAAACCTGCCCTCGACTTTTATATGAGGTTAACTTATAGACGAGTGTATACGGTATATCAATATTGTTGGCTTAGAATGAGCTATATAAGGATAGGTCAGTTTCTAAATCATTGGAGGCCTCAAAGAATGCCACTTCAGTTTTAGATTATGAAAGTGCAGTTAATATATCAGAATATATTAAAATAAATTTAGAAGACGTAGGAATGTAAGTACTGCCAACTTCCATGTGGGCTTCTGGAAAATACATAATTTCTGAAAACTACATAATTGAAGAAGAACTATGTTAAGTTATTAAAGAAGTTATTAATGATGGATTCATTATTTGATGGTAATGGTATAAAATAAAAAGGCAGGGTGCTAGGCAAAAGTGAATTATGGACAAAATTAAGATTTCAAAGAAATGGGAGGGAAGTATTTATCAGAAAAATAGAGGAATCAGAAAAGTCAAAGAGGGGAAAAATGCTTCCTAGTACTCAGATATGAAATTCTCAAATCCAGCTCTTAATTCTGAAATAAATTTATGCAAGGGCCCTAATAGTCCAGAAGGTGAGAAGGAGAGGCTAAAGTTGTTTGCAGTCATATAAACAAAGGACAAGGAAGATGACCTTTTTATTGCCTCTCTTCCTCAGGTGCCTATAAAAAGTTTTCAGTTACATGACTGAAAACTACAATCACTTGGTTCATTTAAAATAAGCAGGACAATTAATGTTAAAGTCCTGACTGACTACAATAATGGTTTATTAATTTTTGGCATCCTTTTCTTCCACCACCCCATCTCCCACCGTCCATGTTCCCACACTTGTGCAAGGCAGTATGTTCCCCCTTATTGGGATCTCAAGACTGCTGTCTCTCTGAAAAGCTAGCAAATTCATATAATTCTTGCCTACTAAGATTATTTTCCACATAAGGTTCACATAATTAAATAATGTAATGAAAAAGCTTGCTGCTGAAGGATTCCAAAACCACTTGGTCAAACCCTTGAGGGTAGTAAATAAATGTTATCAAAGTTCATGGAGAAACTATTATCTAAATTACTAAACAAAAAGGCTGCTGTTATGTTCCAGGAATGCGTTGCTGGCACTGAAAGCAAAAACTTGTACACAATGTCTTTTTATAAGCTGGTCTGGGCAACAAATGGTTGCATTGATGTACTTCAAATTGTAGCTATTTTTTCCTCAAGAGAATTAGAAGTGACATCAGTTTTCACATTATCTGAGAAGAACAGAATTCATGTTGTTCAAAAAATTCCAGTTTCTCTCTTTCCAGTGAGTTTTTTTTGTTACTGATACAATTTTTCTATTAATTATTGTTTAATGAGTCATGTGACTGTGACCCAATTATTTAATTTTTGTAACAGCATATTTTAAACGCTCACACTTCCCCACCCCTACAGACATACACACACAGTTTTTAGAATACTATAAACTTGCTGCCTCTTTTGAAAAGAGAAACAACAAGCTTTTCTGCTTAATCAGGGTTTTTCTTCTGTCTTCATTTAAATGTCAGAAGTTGAAATACTTCTGGAAATACTGGGATATATATATCTTGTTAGTCCCAATTAGTATAAACCCACTGAATCAATGAAATTATTTAACTGTTCATTTGCCAAGTTCCCACGAGGCAATAGGCTCACTATAATTGGAACTAACAACCAGACTGGGGGCCAGTGAGAGGGGTTGGATGCCAGTTTGCACAGAACCATGATTTCATAGGATCTTAAAATCATAGGACCATGGGACTGGAAGAGACCACCAGGGGCATCCAATCTCCCTGCCATGCAGGACTATACATCTAAAGCATTCCTGAAAGATGCTAATCCAACCTCTGTTTAAAGACCTCTAAAAAAGAGAGAGTCTCCCATACTCTCATTCTACCATCAAACAGTACTTTACTGGCCTTTGAAGGAGTTTGTAGAGCTAGCCAATCTACTGAAGAAAATGAAATTTTGTAATGGAGCTGCTCAGATTTACTGTTGATTAGCTGCAGTCTACACATTCAGCAGTTTACAGTCCAGGTAGAGGCATAAATGCAATTGTTACTGCTAATATATAAGATACACATTGTACATTCTGTTGATTCAATGAGTCTACTCTAATTGTGGCTGACAACTGGATTTGGCTCCGAGTGTTTTTGGAGTAGGAGTTATGTGTTTTGGAAGCAGCTTAATCATAGATCAATAAATAAAAGCAAATATGTTTGTTCATTTAGTTAAAAATATCATTATGTTTCATCCAACATTGGACCAGCAGACCTCTGCTTGAAAGACAGAACTTTCTTCTTCTCTTCCACCTCCAATCCTGAAAATATTCCCTCCTCTGTCCTCCAACCCACATCCCTACAGTTGCAGGGGAAGAGGAAAACAATTATGTTGCATTGGTAAATGGGCATAGTTGGATACAAGCCATCATTCTGTAGCAGCATCCAGCCCCAAAGTAAAGTCAATCCAGTATGGTTTTTAGGTGCTGAATGCATGGGAAAGATATGATGGGCCAACCCATTTCCAACCCCAGCATTCACATAGTCTAGCACAGCAACAGATGGATGTTCAGACGCCCATTGGCTGCTACACCATTCTATGTGCAGGCCCCTGCTGTGGCTCTTAAGGGTGGAAATGGGGCACCTGGCTTCACCATGGTGCCAGGTGTTCCCTTCCAACATCAGAGGCCACAATTGGGGCCTTCCTGAGAATGACAGTGGCAACAGAGGAAACGGGGTGCTCATGGCCCTCCAAACTACTGGTCTACTGGGAAACTCCAACTCAAACAAACATTTAATTTTTAAACTGGACTAAGGGCCAGTTGGGCCAGGGTCAGGCAAGACCCACCAGAATGACATTTGATTTGCCTGCCCCTGGTTCACAGGCCTTTTGCCCCATTTGTACAGCCCCTAAATCTAAAATTTAAATGATCTGTCCAAGGTACTACTTGCATTTGGGGGATCAGCACTTTGGACAGCTTCTTTTATTTATTGTCTTTTTGCTGGCACCAAGGGAGTGCCAGGGGAGTGGCACAGATCAGGTCTAAGGAATAGTCAGGGTATGCAGTACCAGTAGAGAAGGCGGGAACAATACAAAAGGAACCTCAAAAGTAATGCCAAGGTGAACTAGAGTCCTAACAGGGACCAACATGAAGTAGTGAGGAGGATCCAAAGCCAAAGCTAAACAGTTGTCCAAATTCTAATTTTCCAATTTTTGACCAACAAAAAACAGATTTCAAGTTAAATAGTACACAATCAAGCATAAGCAGATCAGTTACAGCAATATTTCAAAATGCACTAGTTAGCAAACAGGAATTTAGGAAACAGCATTGTCTCCAACAGTCTTATAGCATCAGGAATAGTGCTTATATTGTTGAGCTACTAGGACTTAACAGATCTGAACTGCTAACATTCTGGGGCTACCTACTTTTGTGGAAATCCCTACTCACAAGGATTCCTTCCTTGTAGCCAAGCACTAAGCCTAGGCACCCAACTAGTTTGTGCCTTTGAGCATGAGCATTCCTGTGGATTGGAATGGAGTTCAGCTCTTTCAAACTTTGGACTGAAACCACTTCTATCTAGGAGTGTAACCTCAGGGATACAGACCTAAATTTCCTGAATCTCCGGTCAATTCATTGCCAGGTTCTTGTTCTGGAGGCTCTACCTTCCTAGCTGAAGGAGTCCTCAAGATCATGACAAATTCACATTAAATCTATTCATCCACAATCTATTCATCTACAATTGAGATGGAAGCCACTGGGTGCATCTGAGATGGGTGCTACTGCCAGCTATTCTTTGAAGCATTTCAAAATGAATTTTAATGCATTAAAAATAAAGCTGCACCCTGTGAAATGTACATGCATATTCACTAGTATAGAAGGGCTAGTGTATCTGACAACATGAGGATGAATCTGCTCTTGATTTAACCACCACCCCTCCAGCAACAGCTCCAAGCTGTACAGGGTCTCTGCTGGTACTGAACATCTGTGTGCAGCACAGGGCGAGCTCTTATTCAACTTAAGGCAGTGTTTTCAGTGGAGTCTCTCTCAAACTGGTGACAGAAAATGATATGATATCAGTGCTGGACTCCATTTTGAGAAGGTCTGTGAAGGAAAAGAGATGTTTTTGGCATGCTGGAGGATACAGTCTGCCAATGGGTCTGGTGGGGAAATCATCATTGGACCCCATGAAGTTATTCACACCTGTTCACGTGGCTTGGGACCTAAATAACTTTTAAAGAATATTGTTGTTCATATCATGCTTTAACCAGTGGTAAGTTCTTCCACTGAGGCCTTTTTTGGTTACTCCCAACTTCAGAAGGCAAGTGGTGACCTGGGAAAAGAATTTGCTTTTTCTTTCCAGATGGAGTCGACCCTTCTAAGAAAATTATACCTTCTTTCTGTTGCATTATATTTCAGGTATCAGACAAAAATATTTCTGTATCCCATGGCTTTTAAATTACCTTTTAAGCATGGATGCCTTTGCTGTGTAGTTTAGTCTGCTCTTTAAAACTGTTGTAATGATTGTAATATTTGCATTTGTTTGGGATATACATTATGAAAATCTTGTAGTAAATAAAATTAGCAAAATATGACCCAAACTTTTGTAAATGAATTTAGGGCTGGCCCACTTCTTGCTCTAGGTAGAAGCCTTGGAAACACAGCTATAAGTACTACTACTACTACTGCTACTATGAGTAGTACTAAAACTGATAAATAACCTAGAGAGCAATCACCCATAAAGTTTTTATTGTCTTATTGTTATTTATTGTAATGTTTTACATGGTCTCTCTCTAGTTAGTGTTGTTACTGTAATGTCTATATGTTTATTATATTAGAATAGGTATAGTAATAGTCATAATATGTTTATATATATTTGTGTTTGAGAAAACATATTTGTGTTAAAAATAAAAAATAAAAAGGAAACACAGCTGTGATATAACTAAAGGCAGGCAACATTAGATAACATTCTCTTTTCGATTTAAAAAACTATTTAGGCCCCAACGCTAGATCAGAGTGTGCAAGTGTAATACTGCACACAAGCAACTGTGTACAACTTCCATCACCTTTCAAGCCCCAGGGTGCTGCAACAGCCATTTACTGTCTGGGGCAGTGGGGAGGTAGAGAGATGGCTAGACAGCACCTAGTTGTGATTATAGAACCAGGGAAAGACAACTGGAGTTGCCTTCTCAAATCTCCAGTGAGTTGCCATCCACTGTTACAGTTTTAGGACTGTATAGCATGAGACTGCCAAAGCAGAATTAGAGCAGGATAATAGTTTTGTGGCTGTATTATCACAAAATGACATGGCTTGCCCTGTAGCTGCTTTGTCTTTCATCCATTCTCGGAATGCTCCTTTTCATTGACAGGCAAACCCCATCAATACTTCCCAATCACACTACTTTTCAATTACTGATGCATATGTGATACATTCCTCCCACTGCAGTTCCAATATGCAGACACTCACATGGTACCAAGTGGATATGATTATGCTCTTCTCCCCCTCTGCCCCCTCCCACTTGCTAGTCCCAAGCAGGCTTTTTTTTTTTTCTTTTTTCAATGTCTTTTCTTTTCTTTCTTACTTAATCAATTGCTGTGACTGCACATTGGGGGGGAAATACAGCCTAGGCCAGGAAGGCAGGGTTATGAAAACTGGTATGCAGAAGACAGAGCCCAGGACTGAAGCAGCACCATGGTACTCTTAGAGAGCTGTGTAAAAATGACTGTCCCCAAACTGAGTGTTTTCTATACTAAAGCAATTGTGGTGTCTTATCAGCCTGGTATGATAAAGTCCTTAAACAGGTATGAGACATATTTATGAGTGATAATACCATTGATGGCTAATAATCATGATGACTATAAGCTGCCTCAAGGACTATCAGCAGAATGCCTCTGAGGAGCTGAGCAGGTAGGTGCAGCTGGCCTTATATTCCCCTTGCGGATTTCCCACTGACATTTGGTTGGCCACTGTGGAAACAAAAGATTATAATAGTCTTTTTATAATTTTTACTACTTCCAAAATGCTAATGGCATTTTGCTCTACAGGGTAGAAAATGTGAAAAGTGGAAACTGTGTAGCCCTTAACTCTTTGTTGATGTTACCTCCTATTCAGACCTTGGAAAGTTACTTTTTAAAGGGACTACTTTATTGGAGTTATTGGAGTTGAGAAAGGTAACTTACTAACAAGTTACTGTTATGCCTTGAATAATACTGGAAATTGTCTCCAGTGCACTCTAATGATCAATTCAGATATTACAACTTTGAAAAAATTTCAGAAAATTGCAACAGACATTACAAAGCTATCCTTCTCTAGCAGCCCCCCCCCAGCTGCTTTGAACTACAGGCTTTTCACACAATCCAGTTATAGATGGAATTTGTATTTCTCTAAAATATGCCACATGACATCCCACGAAGACAAATAAGATAGGTAGTTAATCCCATCGCTTATAATGAACTAGAACATACCCAGGAATGAGTAATGGATAGAAGCACTGTTACACAAAACATAATGAATTGCAGCCCCCAAAATAACACCATTCCAACATTACTATAAAAAGTAAGTAGGTACCACAATAACTCATTAAGCTGCTTCCTAGCTTCCCTTTGTCTCTTTGCGGCAGTATTTTTCCTCTCCCAGCAGCCATTTATAATGGGACTTATGTCACATGGGAGAAGATTACTCACCACCTATGTAAATAAACTGTTTAGACAAGCCATGGAAAGCCAGAAGCAAGGATTTGCTTATGCTTGTGGCTTCTTAGAAACCAAAAACAAAACAAAATAAAAATGCTTATGAATTATTTCCAATCATGGGGGAATAGCCATAATAAACCAATGTGATTCAGCAACTAGAAAACATTTCAATTACAAAATAGCCTTTGTGTCATATGACAGCATGTATGGGACTACTGTGTGTGTGTGTGTATTTGGCCCATTTGTTTTGGGCCAATCTGAGTACCTGATAGCAAAATAATGAAAATTGAGTACATGATTGATAATTTCTGATAAGGCTCAGCTACATGGAGTCTTGGTGGTTCCATTTTGCCTAATTATTATTGGGTGGGACTCAGACTCCCAGTCCTACTATTCCAGGGTCCATACACTCATACTGTGTAAGTTTTATTGCTAGCTTTCAATTTCCTATTTAAAAAATAAGTTTTGATGCTGACTGCTTTGATTGTGGTTTCATTGAGCTGTTGTGTGTTTTTATGTTTGTAAACCATCCCAGGGCATTTGCCACTTGATAATCTATACATTTAATAAATAAATATTATAAATCCCCTTGAGTTTATATGATGTCACCTAACCTGATTGTTTTATTGTCATTGGCAGAAAGGTGCTCATTTTTAAAATCTAATTTATGTGAAATTCCAGACATTTTGACTAATTACAGCACACAGCAAAAATTAGTAAACTGAAATACTCTTTCTGTGATGCTCTCAAAACAACCTGTGACACACATTAATGTCAGCCTGTGAAAATACCTGATGTAGAAATGATGTGCATTTGAATTTAAGTAGATTTCCTCCTGTTCCCCAAAATTCCTTTAAAAAAAACTTACAGAGCATGTAACCAGCTATAGCAGCTACTTTCATTTCTGCTGGGATTTTGTGTCCCATCATTTTTATCTTGATAGTCAGTCTGGTCCACAGATCAACCACCAATGCACAATCAGCATTCCTTTGCTAAAATCCCTATTTGATAAATCAAAGGTTATCAAATCAAATGCTCTTTAAAGATTCCAGTCTAAACAGGAGAAGTATGGGGACAGAAGATTACGGTATATTGGTTTCAAAGGCAAAGGTAAACCAAACAAGCCCCCAATCACTTCATTTTTTTTCTCTAAAAGATGCAAAGCAAGAAGATACTCCTGTTTTTGCAACATGTTCACTTATACATTTATGGTCACTAGAGCTCAGTTCCTGATACAGGCCCATCAATGGATTTTGGATGAGTCATTTCTAATTGTCTTACCCATTTCAGAATTATGTCTTAAATACCACTGAAATCTATGTAGTCTTAAAACTCATTAAGGGGACTAACTGGTTTGATGATTTCTAGCTTTTATTCTCTTGGTTAAATAGTAAAAGGGTAGCCCTGGAAAGCTGAGGAAAATTCCAAGAACAAGTGTCACCTGGTCACCTTACTAAACAAAATCCAGTATTAAAAACATACAAATGCACATCTACTTCCACCCAATGAATTTACCACAGGCAACCAGGTGGTTAGTGATTCACTTTTTCTCAGAAATGAACATGTCCTACTTCCTGACTGTAAGAGGACAGTCAAGAGCACACTGTGGTGTAAAATGGGAAAGAATCTAAGTGGTATTTTGGAAATATCTACTTCAAATTAAGGACCCTTATTGTAATCTGTTTAATCTGCCTCAGGGATGGAAAGAAACTTTTGAAAATCATTAGATATCTTGAAACAGTTAGGGGAGCAGGAAGCTTATTGCTTAGTTTAATACTACAAAAGATGTGCATGCTAAAGACATGTATTTGCTTCTTCTTAGATATTTTAGGCCAGAAACAAAGGATTCATTAGTTGCACAAATGTGTATCCATTGCCAATAGTAACGTTCTTAGTTATCTTCCTTTGGAATCCAGAATCCACACATAGATTCCTTTGTTTCACTGTTACTCATAGCTGGCTCATTTGACTGCTTTGCTGGGAAAGCCAAATATGCTCCAAGTCGACTGTTTTCTTTGGGTCATACTTTTTCTTTATAGCTTGAAGACCTATTTTCAGTAAAGCACCCTTTTATTATGAATAGCATTCAGTCATATGTTATATCTGCCTTGCCAAAAAATCACAAAGCATTTCCATAATGCTTTATATATTTTAAAAACATCTTACTGCCTTCTTGAATCAACTGGATTAAAATTACATCATCTTGAATTCAGCATCACAATCTGTGTGCAATAAGAAATAATCCAGAGAATCTGGATTATTGACCCTGAGCATCTCTTCTTCATTTTTGTAAAGATACAAACCCATAGCAAAAATCGAGCATGGGGGGGGGGGGGAGATTCAGAACTTCTTTACCTATACTTTGATAGCTTTTCTTCTTTTTTTTTACAAGTTTAGTATACCCTCCAACTGCCCTGATTTGGCAGGGACAATTAATCTTCTGTCATTCCACTTTTCCAGATGGTTTTAAAATATCCCACTTTCTCTTTACTCCTTCCACTTTTCCACTCTGTCAATTGCTGCAAACTGAGTTTGAAGTGTAGAAGCAATCAATTAGTTCAGCAGTGGGGAGAGGAGAGGAACATACAGAATCTTGTCCTTTCCTGTAGACTCAAGTAAAAGAAAATCACTGGAGGAGGTATAGCACCTTCATTGCTTTCAACTCAAGTCCATAGTAATATTTCAAGAAATAAAATATAATTTCAGAAATACAAACTCTGAGGAATTACAAACTTGAAGCTTGAGAATTAAGGGGGGTTGCAGACTGCCAGAAATAGTGCAAATTGAGTCCACTTTTAGGGTTAGGGTTAGTGCTAGGGAATCATGGGAATTGTTGTTGTTTTTTTTCCTGAGACACTGAGCCTTCTCTGTCAGAGAACTCTGGTGCCACAATAAAATACAGTTCCCATGATTCCCTAACCCTAACCCTAAAGGTGGACTCAATTTGCACTATTTCTGGCAGTCTGCAACCCCCCTAAGTCTTAGGAAGTGAACAGCACATCTACCAGATGTTAGCAATGAGCTCATAAGTTTGAAGCATTATTACAGCACTTGACCACTAGATTCCCAAGGCTATCAAAGTAAAAAGAGAAACTAAAGTGGAAAGAGAAACCCAATAAGCACAACAGATACCTTTTATGAAACATATGGGGGGTTGCAGACTGCCAGAAATAGTGTGAATTCAGTCCACTTTTAGGGTTAGGGTTAGAGTTAGGGAACCATGGGAACTGTATTTTATTGTGGCATCAGAGTTGTCTGACAGAGAAGGCTCAATGTCTCAGAAAAATAACAGTTCCCATGATTCCCTAGCACTAACCCTAACCCTAAAAGTGGACTGAATTCACACTATTTCTGGCAGTCTGCAACCCCCCATATCTCAGCTGTACGTAGGCCAAAATAGCCCCAAAAACATGATTTGGAATATAAAGAGCAGACGAACATATAATGTGAAAAGTCCACCACAAATAAATTCTGTGGACCAACAGAATCCAGGTATAGCATGGCTGAAAGTCAATAAATAAGAACACTGTTGAAGCTGGGAAAAGGTAACAATGACCTCATATGATAGTTTGTTACTGTAATTTTGAAATGTCTTATGCATGTTGGAAATTATGCCTTTAAGGTAATTTTTCTATTAGACAGAAGGTTTCAATGAAAAATCCAGCTTCAGGACCTTCTAACCCAATCTTAGGTAAATTATCATAGGTGGTTATCATTATAGACAAGTAAACATAACCTCTACTCTACACAATAGGACACTGTCAGGAGACAATATTGAGAAACAAAATGGACACAGGCGTCAGACAACGCTGCACTTTATCACCCTATCTGTTTAAATTATATGCAGAATGTATCATATGGAAAACAAGATTAGACTCAAAGGAAGGCGGTGTGAAAACTGAGGGAAGAAACATCAACAATTTAAGATATACAAGTGACATCATATTACTTGCAGAAATTAGCAAAGATTTGAAACAACTACTGGTGAAAGTTAAGGACAAAAGTGTAAAAACAAAGTAACTGTTGATAAAAAAATAATGACCACAGATGATTTACATAACTTTGAAGTAGGTAATGAAGACATTGAAACAATTAAAGGTTTCCTATACTGGGCTCAGTCATTAACCAAAGTGGAGACTGCAGTCAAAAAAATCAGATGACTGAAATTTGGGATGGCCAAAGAACTAGATAAGATTCTGATGTGTAAAAACATATCATTATATACCAAAGTCAGAATCAGCCAGGCCACAGCATTTCCTGTTTCTATGTATGGTTGTGAAAGCTGGACAGAGAAAAAAAAAACTTGCAGGAAGAAAATCAACCAAGGTAAATCAACCAAGAAAAAACAGCGTTCAACCAAGGTAAAACATTTTTTCTTCTTCTTAAATTTGGACTGGATTAGCATGTTTTACCTCTACACTTACCAAATTATTCCTGATGCAAAAACATGGAGGCTTCATGAGAAATCAATTGTTCTCTGCCTACAAAGAGGCCTGTGGCCTCACAAGAATGGAGACAGATTGGATTGCAAGAGAGGAATCCTTGTTGAGATGCAAATGGACTTTAAATTTCCTGGACTTTGAAAATCTCTCGATTGCCACATGGACAGAAGAAGAAGAAACCAGCCTGCTAGAGATGCCCTCCCCATACCATCTTAACTAAGGACAGAAACAACAAAATGCAGGCATCTTATTAACATCTCCATATTTTTTTTTCTGTTTGGTTTGTAACATCTTGACTGATGAACAAGCCAGTGGAGTTTCAAAAGCTTGCAACAAGTATATTGTGCATATTGGCCAATAAAGGTATCCCTGTTTGGTGGGTTTTTGTATTCATTTGAAATGTGGTACTGTGGAAAGGTTCTACATATATCATGGACTTCTGAAGAGACAAATGAATGGATTTTAGAGCAAAACAAGCCTTCACTCTCACTTGAAGTCAAGAAGACTAATATTGAGGCTATGATATTACTCACGGACAAGGAAAAGGCAGTAGGAAAAGAGGGATACCAAACTACAGGTGGCTTGATTTAATCAAGGAAGCCATAGCCCTGAGTTTGCAAGACCTCTCATTCATAGGACTGCCATAAGTCAAAGTTGACTTGGTAGCAAATAAAAACATTAAGAAGACATGGTAGACTCACACTTCTTCCTCATCCTGCCACATATGGCAAACATAGTGTGGAATTAAGTCTGATTAGGCCAGTGAACTAAGGCTCACCAAATTTACAGCAACCATAGAGACAAAACATGTCAGATCCTTCATCGGACTTAATTTCAGCAGAGATAATTGGTAGTGGGGGATCACATTGTAGTTGCAAAATTATGGTAATGTGATTTCATCCTAAATTATGATGTACCATATTTTCCGGTGTATAAGATGACTTTTTAACCCTGGAAAAGGGTCTCAAAAGTCAGAGGTCATCTTATACGCTGGGTAGAGGAGGAGGAGGAGGACGAAGGGAGAAGGAGAAGAGATTCAGGAGAGAGGAGGAGGAGGATGAGAACAAAGGGAGAAAGAGGAGAGAGTCAGGAGAATGAAAGAGGAGGATGAGAACGAAGAGAGAAAGAGAAGAGAGCTAGGAGAGAGGAGGAGGAGGAGGAGGAGGAGGAGGAGGAGGAGGAGGAGGAGGAGGAGAACAAAGGGAGAAAGAGAAGAGAGCCAGGAGAATGAAAGAGGAGGATGAGAACGATGTGAGAAGGAGAAGGAAGCCACTTCTACAGTATGGATGCAGCCTGGATCTCCACTGCAGAAATAATGCAGTTTGACACTGCTTTAACTGCCATGGCTGATCCTATGGACTCCTAGGCTCTGCAGTTTGCTTTGTGGTACCAGATCTCTCTGACAGAAAAGTCTTAATATCTCACAAAACTGCAAATCCCAGAATTCCATAGCCTTGAGTCAGGGCAGTGCTCTACCACTCTGCTCTAATAAATTTCTGCAATGCAGACGCAGCCAAAGTTGATGTGTTGCTTGGGCATGGCTTCTTTAACAAATAATTCTGCACAATGAGAGAGAGAGAGAGAGAGAGAGAGAGGAGAGAGAGAGAGTACCCTTGAAGATTTATCTAAAGGAGAACCAAGTTCCTTAACTTGGAGTTTATATGTGTATGTTGTTTGCCTTCAAATTGTTCCTGACTTACGGTGATCATGGAATTTTTTTTTTGATTTTTTTTGCAAGATTCACTCAGAGGAGGTTTGCCATTACCTTCCCGTGAGGCTGAGAGTGTGTGACTTGTCCAAGTTCACCCAGTGGGTTTCATGGCAGAGTGGGGAATCAAACCCAGGTCTCCAGAGTGGTAGTCCAACACTCAAACCACTACACCATGCTGGCTCCTATTCCCATGTACTACCTATGAAACAATTGCAGACTTTTTTGTTGTTCTTGTGTGTCTTCAAGTCCTTTCCGACTTATGGCGACAGTAAGGCAACCTTATCATGGGGTTTTCTTGGCATGTTTCTTCAAATGGAGGTTGCCATTACCATCCTCTGAGGCTGAGAGTGTGTAACATGCCCAGGGTCACTTACTTGGCCACAAATTGTACATACCCCAGAATGCATCACCTTGTATATTGGCAGTCCTTCCCCCCCAACACTTTCTCATTTTCCCCCAACCCTCTCATAGCTGGGAGATGGAAATAATTTTTAAAGTAGCATTTAAATCTGGACTATTTTTTAAAAAATAAGGTCCAAAACACACTGCAGAAATAAATGCTAGGAAACATGGGAGCTGTAGTTTGTTGTGTTTATAAGTGACAGTTTTCCTGCTAAGTACCTGCATGTCATAAGCATTTGAATTAAAATTACCATATTGAAATCAAAACTGATTTTTTAAAAATGTTATTTGGTGTGCATTGGTGAGTATATCCCAAACTCTATATTTTAACTGGAAAAGTTGGGGGTCGTCTTATATGCCCAGTCATCTTATATGCCAGAAAATACAGTAAATGAGATAAAGAGCAATGAGGAAGATTATATCTTTCCTTGGATTTAAAGGAAAGATACAAACAATGGAAAGTTCTCTTTTGAAGTTGGTGCTGGAAATAGTGGAGCAAGCTCCCTTTCCTTTTTAACCTTTATTTTATTTTATTTAACATATACTTTTTCATAAAGATTCTACCTATTTTATAAAGATTCTACCTACTTATGTGTTTTTCTCATAAAGGGCCCAGGACAGTTAACAATATATGTAAAATACAATACAAATACTATTATATAATAACTCTGAGATCATAGATTCTCAAAAGTCAACAAGGATCAACTCTTACCCACAGAAGCTTGCAAAAAAAAGTGGGGTAGGGGTAAGGAAAGCATGAAGTTGGGTTCCAGTCATCATTTTCATTGACTTCACACTTTAGACATAGAAATACCAGTAAGTGGAAACTGATTGGGTAGCAGAGAGAGGAGTTCATGGGCAGGTTTCAAATCCAATATGCTGGGCTCTATATTTTCTTTATGTCTGAATTCAACTTTAAGTAGTTTCCACTTGGGCATTTTTCCGTGATGAATTTAGCATTCCAGAGATTCACATTTCTAGGTGGTAGTACAGTATTAATAATATTAATATTACTTGCATTCTCCTTTATGTTGAAATTATGTAGGAAATAGCATTCCATGCATTCTCATCTGCAACATGTGCCAAATGATTAGTGCACTGCACTATTATTCCAATTCCATTTGTGGATTTTAGCAATGACTGTTCAAGCAGCATTGTGTGGATATGGACATGTTACAGCAAATGGACTGTGTACAAAGTGAATTCACCTCTCCTTTACATTTCTAAATTTTAGAAGCTACTTGAGACTGATCAGTACTATCCAACTGGATGCTTAGAGGGAGCAGTTGAATAAGAAGAAAAGCTTTAAATATACAGTACATATACATGTGTATTGTTGCACATCAAACTTATCTAATTCTTCAAAGGGAACCTGTCTTAAGATATAAGACACCAATTCCTCATTCTTTTCTCATGCTATCTAACCACCATGTAAGTTAACAACCCTTCTACTGGACCAGAACAGATTGAAACATAGATAGACTGTCATGCATCTTATGATATCTATGTACCACTAATGTTTGCAGTACAATTCATGACTTCTTTTTTCTTCCACAGCCAGCTTGATGGACATAAATAAGGGACAATAGTTGCTTGCAGTGTATACTCCATCTAACTTAGAATATAGAGTGTAAGTACCTATGAGCCCATTCTATCTGCATTTCTAAGCTGAAACCACCTGATCAACTTAAAAATAGGGAAAACTATAATTTCTCAACTTTATGTGCTCTCCGAAATACATATGCAACACACACTCACACGCATGCACACATGCAGACACATGTGAATCTCTGGAATGCTAAATTCATCATAGAAAAATGCCCAGGTGTAAACCACTTCAGACATAAAGAAAATACAGAGCCCAGCATATTTGTCTGCATAACTTGCTCTTAACCTCCTCGCCCATGCAGACAGCTGAATTCTTAGCCAGCTTTTTTAAGGGAGTGGTTACTGAGTCTAGAAGTAAATTTGATTTATTAGGACAGGTTGCCTTAAGATGTTTAGAGCTGGTTATCAAAACCACAGAATCATCTTCAAAATATAATTTAATACTGTTGGAATGGATCCATTGCCAGTATGTTGTGTCCTATATACACAGTAAGACTTAAAAGCAGTCTTAGAAAAAGCAGAGTTTTTGAGAACTAGCTAGCAATGATAAATAAATAAGGATCATAATACCATGTCTCTCTATCACTTGTACCCTGCTTTTTCTTAAGATTTAATGGCTTGAAGATATAAAATCCCAAGATATACAAAAGCCTAGGAGAGAAAATTAAATAAAAATAGAAAGATAGGTCTTAAAAAGCTCCAGCTGTTATTCATGATCAGAATCAATATCCTTACAACTTAACCTGTAACATCATAAAGCGTTGCTAAACAATGTGAAGTCGTAGGCTTTCATGGCCAGCATCCATAAGTTTTTGTGGGTTTTTTGGGCTGTATGGCCATGTTCTAGAAGAGTTTCTTTCTGACGTTTCACCAGCATTTGTGGCTGGCATCTTCAGAGATGCCAGCCACAGATGCTGGCAAAACGTCAGAAGAAACTCTTCTAGAACATGGCCATACAGCCCGAAAAACCCACAAAAACCATTGCTAAACAGGTTGGCTGTTTATTATTTTATTTGTCAGTGCGAGGACAGATGAATACAAAAGTATACTTTCTGAGTAGTTGTTCCATACTATTGAAGCTACCGCTATAAAGGCACTATCCTTAAATTCCTGTACTTGTCATGCAAATGGACCAACATCTTGGAAATAAGAATGTGGAACAGTAGCCTATTACAGCAATATACAGATGCCCTCCTCCTTATAAGCTGGGCTAAACTGGTTGAAAGAGACATGGACACACAAGTAACCATGTTCAATTGAATGTGCTTACAGACCTTCCAATGTTTATGGACCTAACTTTATCAGGGTCCCTGTTCCTGGGAGTTTTGTCGACTGAACAGTTGTGTTGTTGTTGTTAACTGTCGTTGAATCAGCCTCCACTCATGGTGACCCTATGGATAAGACATCTCCAAAAAAAAAACCTATCTTTCACTGCTCTGCTCAGGTCCTGCAGGCTCAGGTCATTGGCCACTTTGATTGAGTCTAACCATCTGGTATGTGGTCTTCCTTTCTTTCTACAGCCCTTTCTCTTTCTTCACATCATTGTCTTTTCCAATGATTCATGAATTCTCATGATGTGGCCAAAGAATGATAGCCTCAATTTAGCCACACTATGGAAATAAACCAGTGTGGAACTGGTTTATTTCTGTGAAGTTCACACTCATCCCACTGCAATCAGTGCAGTTTGGGGTAGGGGTGAGCGAAAAGCCTACTTAAACCAGTGCATTTGGCACCGGGTCCCTTAGCAGATTTTTTTTTTTAAAGAACCACAATGATTCACAGCTTCAGTAGTGTGAATACACTACTCAATCGCATTGCATTGCATTGTTCTTAGAGATGGAGGCACCTCCATTTTAAATCGATACGGAGGCAAATGTGAATGGCAACAGGATTAAAATGGCACTGAGAGATTCAATCATGGGAACATCAAACCGATTCTGAATCGGTTCTGAATTGGTGTGGAGATGCGAATCTGTTCATTCAAAAAAGTAAGTGTGAATAACCCCTAAGACACCTATCATTACTAACTCATCATATATCACAAAATGAGTCTGTAGCACAGGACAAATGGCACCATGGCTATTGTAATTTACATTATTGGGTCCAGCTCCTTAATTATATCAACTGTTCTTCCTAATCTATAGCTTGCTTGTCTCAAAGTATAATTTACTGACTGTCTTTTATTCATTGAAAAGCTGTTTCATTTACTATAAGAAGATTGTTTTTCCCCTTCAGAATAAAACACTCAGGTTTGATAAAAGGGAACTTAACTCTTCTTGCTTAGTAGTAATTAAGGTTGATAAATGAGAAGCATTGCTGTGAAAGGCCTTGGCAAACAAGATACATAACTGTGGTTTGCTAAATGCTGCTCATGCTGCCTTAATGGAATTACTGCTTTCCAAAACACAAGTGCCTTTCCTTCTCCCAGGACCACAATTATCTTCCAAAGCCAAAGAGGTTTTTCTTCTTCTTCCTCCTCTTCTTCTTCTGTGTGGTATGAACCACTAAGTATAGACAGAAGTCCTTTTTTAGAAGTACTACTACTGTGGTGAGCCACACAAATGTTGTGTTTTGTCACTCTGTCACATCTGAAGTCATACCATATTTGCTGAACATTTCTCTAAGACCGGAGATTGGGGTTTAAGATTAGCTCATTTATGCATGGAATTCACCAGCAGGAGTCCATAGTGTTGACATAGTTCATGTGAAGAGCAGGAGGGGGATGGAGAGGATTGTTGAAACTGGAAGGAATGCAAGATCTACTCATAATCTATTTTGCCCAAAGTATGTGGGGATGACAATAACAGGTGAGCCTCATTGTTTTGTATCTCTCGTCAACCATCAGTGAACAGAACAAAGCATAGATGCTATCCTACTGAAAAGGCCTAATCTTACAGGCATGTTATATTTCAAAGAAGTCTGTTGTTTGAATAGTCAACTCTGGCCATTTCAATACAGCCAGGCTTAATAAATCAACTTTACTTCTGGACTAACCACTCCCTTTTAAAAGCTGGCTAAGAACTCAGTTATCTGTACAGTTAAGGAGGTTCAAAGAAAGTTATGCAGAGAAAATATGCTGTCCTCAGATAGCAACAGGCACAACTTTTTATATTTTACAAAGTTTCAAAATACCTAACAATGGCTCTACAATTTACATGTAAAGTATCAACCTCCAGCATTTTAGCTGTTAAAGTAGAAACCATCCTACCTTGTAGCAATTTTCCACACTGAAATGAAAATCTTTTTGATGGTTAGTCAGTAACATTATTGTGCCTTACTGTGTCAAATTTGTAAGAGTATATAACTTTAATTTATTATACAAGTATTATGGTACAATCTATTCTCAGATCTATAACAGATGTTCTACATAAAACAATCATTGTGAAGTGAAAATACTAGGGGAAAAGAGAATCCAGTTTGATTCGAAGGAAGAGGTGGCAAAGTTCATTGAGTCATATTAGGGTTTGCACTAGGTACAGTAGATTCCTGCATTAGAAGGAACTTTTTGATGGCAAGAGCTGTTTGGCAGTGAAGCATACTACCTCAGAACATAGCAGATACTCTTTCATTGATGGTTATTAAACATGGTTCAGATGGCTGTCAGGAATACTTTAACTATGAATTCCTGAACTCATACAAGATTGGATTTAAATACCCTTGGGATCTCTTGCAGCTCTAAATATTTATGATTCTGTTTCCTCCCTCTGGCTTCAACAGAACCTACTAAACTTTCATTCTTTTGCTAATCACCCCATATCACTCCTTGGATTTTGCAAAGGTGTTGCTTATATTGACAGTCATGCCTGACTACATTACAAGGAATATTTTCTTTATAATTAATTTCTTTGCAAAATTTCATTGCATCTTTCTTTATTCTTTAAGATGCTTACAACTCAAAAACATTATTAGGAATCCTCTACATCGCTTTACAGTTTCTAAAGTGCTTTATGGTTTCTATGGATCAGTTAACTAAATAATATGGTAGATTAGAAATAGACAGGGTCATTTTATAATAAAGACTAAGAAAGGGAACCTGGATCTCCCACATCCAGATGTAGCATTCTGTCCACTGAGCCTCGAAATGTGTTGATTCTTTGGAATAAAAATAGACATTGACTTCTTTGATGAATATATGGCTGACTGTCAACCTTTGGCCTGGATTATTTACAGGCAATATATACAGAACAAACTTTTCCATTATTCCAGGAAAAACCAAACAAACGTCATACTCCCAGAAGATCCTTCGCCAGTCTTGGTTGCATTTCTTTGCTCACAGCCAAGTCTTCCATGGGAGTTATCTGTGTTAGTCTGACACAAGAAAAAAAAACAACCAAGAGGTCTAGTGGTACTTTACAGGCTAACATGTGGTGTGACCAGATCAGTATTATCTCAGGTCCTGAGATATCAGGCCAAAGTCTGACACCTATGGACAACCTGGGGATGTAAAAAGAGGCCGCCCTTGCTAATGTCATTAAACATGATACACTAAGCAACAACCACATTTGCACAGAGTACGCCAAACTTTTTTTTAAAAAATACCAAGTCTAATACACAAGTCTAGTGGTGAATACACACACACCTTTCAAGATAGTACTCTCACCCTGAGATTTCTCCCATCTGTCCTGAATCTGGGGGAAATGGCAAGGCTCTGCGATCTGGCAACTCTACTATCAAGTTTTATTTTGTCAGCTCAATGCATGTGGCAATGTGTTCATGACAGTTTGTGCCAAACTTGTTAGTCTTCAGGGGAGTAAGAGACTGTGTGTGATAGGATAACAGTGGCCAAGATTTTGAGTCAAGAGAAATAGATACAGAGACATGTCTCATAGCTAGGTCTCCCAATATTACACACACACACCAAAAACTACCTTACAAGCTGTGGATCCCCCCACATGCACAGTGAGCAATTTCCATGTTGCCTGAGAACAAAGGGTGATGGTGAGTGATGATGTGTCCAGCCCTCTTCCTGGAGCTGGTTACATTGTGACTGCAGCTATCTACAGGAAGGTGGCTGGTAGCATCATTGCTCATGACCTCTTCTGCTCTCTGACAACTTGAACATCACTGTGTTGGGAGGGAGAGATTGCATGGCTTAAAAGGTAGGTATAATGGCTTTTGCTCATTGTGATGTTACAACAACCATAAAAGTCAATGGCAATGTCATCATTATAATTGCTGAACATGATGCCAGCCACTATTTCCTACTGCAACTGTATATTCCTAGAAGAAAATATTATGTGGTATTGGATTTTATGTTCACAGTACAGTATTTACCCCATGGGCAAGCTGAGTCGTTCCTTGCATCTGCTAGCAGTTTGCAAGAACTGGATACAGTGAAGGAGTGTATGGGAAATGGATGGAGAAGTCAGTCTAGCCATACCCTTCATCATGTTATAGTAAAAATGCATTAATCCTTTGAAGAATGCTATTGAAGACTCTCTTCCCACAATTTTAGAAAATTTACAGGAGAGATAAGCAATGCATCCATTCAGTTTCTACATGAGCGTCTTCCAGACCTGAGGAGCCCTGTTGGCGCAGTGGTTAAATGCCTGTACTGCAGCCACTCACTCACAAGCCATAAGGTTGTGATTTCAATACTAGCTAGGGCTCAGGTTTGCATCCTTCCAAGGTCACTAAAATGAGTACCCAGCTTGTTGAGGGCAATTAGCTTACAGTTGTAAACTGCTTAGAGACTGCATAGCACAGTATGAAGCGGTATATAAATCAAGCTGCTATTGCTATTGCTACCATGCTTTGAAGTCCTATGGATGGTTGGAGTCCCTATTCCCTACTATCTACTGTCTTCACTTTCTGAACAAGCAAAGATTTTTCTATTTTGACAAGACTGATTTTTGGGGCAGTATGGGCCTTGTATAATGTACTGGATTTTCTAACAGTTACTTTGTTGTGCTGTGTCTCTGTGTGCTCACACACAGAGACACACATTTTGTGATTCATATTTTAACATATTTTAATTTTGATAGTTCAATCACTTTTTAACTTTTGTATTTTGTGAATTTTTAACAAAATATAATCTGTCATACACCAGTTTGAGTCCTAAACTTGGGGGAAAGGTGAGAAGAAATAGTAGTAGTAATAATAATAATAATAATAATAATAATAATAATAGTAATAGAATCAGACTGCTACTATACCATCTAATTTATATTTTCATCAGAGTTGCTCAGCATCCAGAATTTGCTGTGGAAATGTAATGCAATCAGAATAATTATTAAAGGTACTTCCAGCTTTAATTATTTAATATTGTGGAAAGTTTTGGTACCCAGAACCATATGGATGTATTCAGATCTAGAGTGCAGTGAAATTTTCATATTAAAATTGGTGCTTTCTAGCTAGATACCTTCATTTACACAACAGCTGCATTTTTAAAAACAGAATTTAGTTTGAAATCATTTGGCATATTTTTGAACTAGCCATATGCATCATGTTCTGTTTCCCACCATATCAATCTATTATCGCACAAGACTGTTAGATCAGACAAATTTATAACACATCACATTTTATCTAGTAAATAGGATAATACATAAATTACATAAAGTATTATGTGCATATAACTGAATAATAAATAATTATTATTCAAAGACATAGCCATGTTAGTCTGGAAAATCAATATGCAAAGGAATCTTGCAGCACCTTTGAGACTAACTGAAAGACAGAAGTTGATAGCATGAACTTTCATAGACTTGAGCTTACTTCCTCCATGTCATTCTCTTACAAAATGGAGATATTTTGTGCATGTGTGTGTACACACAAACACACATACACAACCCTTTTTTCAGATCCATTTTAGGCAAGAGAATCTCTACTACTACTACTAGTAGTAGTAGTAATTTGACTCCATGGAGCGAGGCAGAGAATGACCAACAAGACAGTGGGATCACTGTTCAATAAGGATGTCAAGATGCTAAAAACCCACAATGAGTACCTATTTTGCTTTACTTTTTCCACAAAAAAGAGAACTGTGTTCTTCCATGCATCAGCAGACAGACCTTGGCAAGGGAACTGGACTGCAAATAAAGATTGACAGGGAGTTAGTTGTAATCGCCCAGCTAATGTAAACAAGTTTAAATCTGCAGGGCCAGATGAACTTCATCCCAAACCACTGAAGGAACTTGTGGTGCTCTCAGAATCCTTTGCCATTATTTTTAATCCATTTTGGAAAATAGGTGAGGTGCCAAAGGACTGGAGCAGGGCAAACATTGTTCTTCTCTTTAAAAATAAAAGACATACAAAAAAGGAGATCCAGAAAACCACTGACCGGTCAGCCTAATCTCAATACCAGGGAAAATATTATAATAAATGTTACAACAGTTTGTGTACAAGTTTCTGGATGACAATGCAGCAATCAGTAGGCACCGCCATTGCTTTGTCGAGAACAAATCCTGCCAAACTGATTTTAGATTATTATTTTTTTAATCAGGTCACTAGTTTAGTGGATGGTTGGAACGCTGTGAATGTCATTATCTAGATTTCAGCAAAGCATTGAATAAGGTCCTCTATAATATTTTGATTAGCAAACTAATTAATAAAGTGGAATAGATGAGAGCAGGGTTTGATGGATTCATTATTGGTTGGAAAATAGTGCTCAAAGAGTGGTCATCGGTGACTGCACTTCAGACTGGAAGAAGGTCTCAAGTGGAGTGCCTCAAGGTCCTCTAGGGTTATTATTCAACATTTTTACCAATGACTTGGATGACAAAGGGGAGGGAATCCTTATCAAGTTGTAGATGACACTGTGATAGTTCTCTATAGTCCCACTCCACTCTGCTGAGCTGGATGGGACTCCTTGAGAACACCTTAATTAAAAAAAAACAAAAAAACTTTCTGCCACCATCCAATGATTAACTTGTCACACCCAGCAATCCATTGGGACATTGCTGGGGCCTTCTACTGGTAACCAAAAAATCAGAACAAACACTAGCAAGCTAAGGCCATTAAAAAGAATAAAGAAAGAAGCAGAGTACTAAAGAAAAGGTTTATTATAAAATAAAGAACATTAAAGAGGAAGACATGGAGGACAACTGGTCCTCCAGGCACAAACTTAAAAAATAAGTTACAAAATAATAATAATTTCAGCCAAACCTGAATCCCTGACTAATAAAAACCGTTAAAAACAGAGACTTTGCTTTTTCTTTGCTCTTACTCTTAACCCTCTCAACAGTCTCTCTTTAACCACCATCCAGACGGTTCTTTTATCACAGCCATCTGATTGGATGGTTGCCCTCACACAACCAGTGATGTCATCACTTCTCATATTACATTACCCTCTCCCACAGGGGAAAAGGGCCCGATAAATGGAGGGACTCCCATTTATCTCTCACACACACACACATCTCAGGCCCTGTACAGACCAGCCAAAAAGGCTGGCCTGGGGGTGGAGTGGGACAACCCAATGCCACCATCACACCATGCGCCCCACGGCACAGCGGGTGGCATCAGGGCGCTCCCTTGGCACAGCGCTCCCTTCCAAGTCTGTAAGGCTGGGAGAGCACCACTTCAACTCCCCATGTCCTCCAAGTCCTGCAAGGCTGGGAGGACAGCACCTCACCTCACCCAGGGGAGAGTCCTCCATATGACACCCAAAGCTGATGCATTCCAGGGGAAAGTCCTCTATATGACATCCCAGGGGACTTGGAGGACATGAGGAGTTGAAGTGGTGCCCTCCTAGCCTTGCAGAACTTGGAGGATATGCTTCCTAGTCAAGCTCATAATAGAGGGTGTTTGGAATTCTTCCTGGACAGAAGGTTGGAATGTAGGACAAGTCCTGGGAAAGGAGGTGGGAAATGGTGGAATTCCCAAAAAACTAGTGAGAGATGGGATACTAGTGAGGGATGGGATTCTGACCCACAGCATCCATGACTGCCTCCTGTGTTTTCTTGAATGTGTTGCTGTTGCATCACCAATGATGCCTAGATGATTGACAGGCATTTTGAAGGGACACAAAATAGTGGGAATGACAATTGTGCCAAAAAAGAAGTAAATAAAGAAATGATCTGTTTCCATAGAGGGAACAACACATGGACTGGAATCCATTCACCAACCTGGAGTGAAAGCAAATTGCAAACTGGGTTAAATGTAAGTTGGAATGAACCCAATATTTACCTGTTCCATGAGGTGATCATGGAAAGCTGAATGTGGTTCAGATGGGGTCTGTGGGAAACATAGTGAATAGAAGGTTCTCTCTGGGAACATTGTATTCTCTATGCTCTTTGCTTAGAGAGGCTAGGTTGTGGGACTGATATTTATATCTGATATTTTAGCCTCAAGGGGTGTGCTATCAAGCAATGCAACAAAGATTTAATGTTTTCCCAAAAATTGACAATGGATTTCTGGAACAGCTGATAGCTTCAACTTTGGAGTAGCAAAAACAGAAATTGGGTTTAGGACAGGGGTAGGCAACCTTTTTGAGCTGGGGGCCAGGTTGCTGTCCCTCAGACAATTGGGAGGGGCGAAGCACCAAAAACAAACAAACAAACAAACAAACAAATAAAAATAAAAATAAAAATAAAAATAAAAAAATTTAAAAATAAAAAATATGCATGCACACTCTCTCAGCCCCAGAAAAGCCATGGCAAAACCCCTGTGGAGATTTTGCCAAGAAAAACCCAAGAACAAGTAATAACAACAATAATCAATATCATCATGGGGGGCGGCGGTGGCGGCAGGACCGGCCTGGGGCCGGGCCAAAGGCCTCGGGGGGCCGCATCCAGCCCCCCCCCGGCCCTTAGCTTGCCTACCCCTGGTTTAGGACAACCCCAGGATAGATGGCTAGGGGAGTTGGGTGGGATTAGCTTACTGCCTTCACCTTTTGTTTCTAGTGTGAGAGAATATGCAGAGAGCCTGGGGTGAGTATGGAGCAATCAGCAAACTCATTCAGCTTTTAAGTTGGTATTATCTGGGTCTTTCACATGCCTTTGTATCTACATGTCGTTCCTATGGGAAATCCACCTGGTGTTCCAAAGATTCCAATTGTGAACTCTTAAGAATATGCTTGGCTCCAGATATGAAAATATGAAAATGGAGATCCCAAATATAATGCAAGGTATGCTATCAGGAGCTAAGGGTGAACAATGGGAATAAATTGTCATACAATGAAATGTTTTAGAGTCATAGAATCAAATACTTAGAAGGGGCCTCTAGCTAAAGGATCCTCCAGCAGGTAACTGTCCAACCTCTTTTTGAAGATGTTCAGAAGGTGACCCTACCACCTCTCTTACTGCTCTTACTGTCAAAAAGCTCCTTCTAATGTTCAGTTGAAATCTAGTCTCCAATAACAATTAGACCTGGCCCTACCCTCAGGAGCAGCAGAGAAGAAGCCCACCCCTTCCTCTTTGTGGCAATTCTTGAGGTTCTTTAAAGATCGCAATCATGCCACCCCTCAATTTTCTGTTCATCAAGTTGAACATTCTCAGCCCCTTCAATCTTTCCTCATATGTCTTGCTCCCCATACCTCTTTTCATACTTGTTGCACATCTCTGAACCTGCTGCAACTTGTGTATAACCTTCTCAAAATAAGGTGCCCAGATGTGAACACAGTACAAAAGATTGCAGAATATAGTGGGACTATTGTGGGGTGCAATTTGGTTTCCCAGGGTGTTAACCCTTTTAAAGGGAAACAAAAATATGCAGGTATGAAAGTTAAACTTAATAGAGGGGCTGTACAGACAAGTAGCATACGCTGGCATCGGGGTGGAGTGGGGGTGTGGTAATCACACACCGCATGCCTCAAGGAGAAATAAATCTCACCATCTTTTAGATAGCAGAAAGATGGGACAACAACAAACTACTGCTTACTGACTGCTTGAAGCAGTTTAGAATCTTCAGAGAGAGCTGTTAAGCTGCCTCCAGCATTCAGTGACCAAAGTAATATGATAGTTAGAATGAGAGAGAGGGAGGGAATCCCTGTCTAGCTAAGGAGAGACAGGAGAATGCAATGCATAATTCTTCCAACAACTATTGCTTCCCTAGACTTGGAAACTATGCTTATATTAATGCAGGCTAAAATAGCTTCCACCTTCTTTGCTGGAGCATTGTAGTGCTGACTCATGTTCAACATTTGCTCAATAATAATCCCAAGGCCCTATTTGCATATAGTACTTCTGAGCCACATATCCACAACCTCTACATATGCATTTGGTTTTTGTGGCCTAAATGTAGAATTTTGCATTTGTCTCTATTGAACTTTATTTTATTAATTTCTGCCCAATATTTTAATTTGTCAAGGTCCTTTGGAATACTGTTCCTATCTTCCAGTGTGTTAACCACCCAGGATTAAATGGCTGATCTGTTGGCATGTTAAAATGTACATGTCTAGTTAACAAATGTTATTGTGTGCTTCATGTTTGTTTAACCTGTTCTTTCTTAGGTCACAAGACAACATTGCGGCTGGTGGGGTTTCAACTTCCAGATATTTTTATGATCAGTGGAGTTTGGGGGGTGTGTGTGTGATGTTGCATGCTTGTTTAAGTTCTGTTTTCCTGGGCTACAGGATGAAATCCCAGCCAGTTTGGGCCAACTTACAGTTGTTCCCAGACCGACTGAGATTTGACAAAATCCCAGCCAGGTTGGGTCCAGTTTCCAGTTGTTCCCAAAGTGACTGAAGGGCTGTACAGACAGCCCCTACAGCATCCCTCCACCCCTTTCCTTGCTTGATTGAGGCTGTGGCAACTGCACACTGCAGTCCCGATCTGGCACTTTGCTGCTCTAAAAAGAGCTCCTTTATAAAGTGGCAAAAAGTATGAACGCTGTGCCAAGGGAGCGCCCTGATGCCACCCGCTGTGCAGTGGGGCGCATGGTGTGATGGTGGCATTGGGTTGTCCCACTCCACCCCCAGGCCAGCCTTTTTGGCCAGTCTGTACAGGGCCTGAGATGTGTGTGTGTGTGTGTGAGATAAATGGGAGTCCCTCCATTTATCGGGGCCTTTTCCCCTGTTTCCTAGTCAAGTTCAGAATGGATAGCATTTTGAAATTCCTCCTGGAAACAAGGTTGGTCCTGGGAAAGGGGAGGGGGAAAATGGCAGATTTCCCAAAAAACTGGTGAGGGATGTGCCAACCCTCTGCACAGTAGTTCCTCCCCTTCAATTCAGGTCCTTCATTCCCACTTGCTGAATATACTTGCTGATTGCTTCTTTTCAAAAGAACCACCAAAAAACTAGTATCAGGAAAGAGCAGTTCTTTTGCATTTTCCTTGCTTCATCATGATTGAAACTGAGTGCAGTCAGTGCAGAATCGGTTTCAAGTGGGAATGGCAGACATATCACCCAATCAGCAATTCGTTTTAAATCATAGTGGGAATGAGGCCATTACTTCCCCCAGTGCAACACCTGGCCTCAGAAGGAACTTCAAAAGGGGCTCCCCTCCTCTGCCCGACTACCAGCTACACTGAGGAGGAGGCTGAGAAGAGGAGTGGTGTGTGTGTGTGTTTGTTTGTTTGCCTGCCCTCTTCCCCCAGTGCAACACCTGGCCTCAGAAGGAACCTTCAAAAGGGGCTCCCCTCCTCTGCCCGACTACCGGCTACACCGAGGAGGAGGCTGAGAAGAGGAGTGGCAGGTGTGTGTGTTTGTTTGCCTGCCCTCCTCCCCCAGTGCAACACCTGGCCTCAGAGGGAACCTTCAAAAGGCGCCCCCAGCATTCCCCAGTCCAACCACTGGCTACACTAGTGCAGCGGCGATGGTGAGGGCAGGTGTGGCAAGAAAGCCAAGCCAAGGACATCATCTCCCTCCTCACCACCACCGTGGAAGGGTGTGTGCCCTATCCAGCTTTGATTCCATCCCCTTTGTGGCTGCGGTGGAAGAGAACATCCCTGGAGGCTATTTAGCCCATCCCTCCACCCATTTACCATCTGCAGTGGCAGCGGTGGAAGAAGACCTCTTTGGAGGCTGTTTAGCCCATCCCCCAGCCATTTACCATCTGTAGTGGTTGTGGTGGAAGAGGGTCCCTCCAGAAGCTATCTAGCCCACCCCTTCACCCAGAGCAGCTGCGGCAATGCAATAATGTAATCATGTTTTTTATATTGTATACTGTATATTTTATATTGTATATTTCTAATAATTGTCTTTAATTTGTTTGGTTTGATTTGTTTTTGGGGAGTGAGTGGGGGGGGGGGAATGAGGGATGGGATCTGATTTGAGGTGACTTGTTTTGATATTTTGAATACTGTACGCCGCCCCGATTGCTTGGCAGAGGGGCGGGATATAAATAAAAAATTATTATTATTATTATTACCTGTTCTCCACCCCTAAAACTCCGCTATCCAATTTCCATAGCTCTGTTTTGGCTAGCTCTGGGTGGTGTGACTGTTTGAATTACTAAAATCTCTCAGATAAGAGCCGACTTAGACACCAGTGTTGTGACAGAATCAACTGAAGAGGTGTCCAGCAACTCCATCAATGAAATTATTCTGGATCAGTTCCAATCTGTGAGTACTGATGATGTAGACAAGCTCCTTGGCAGAGTGAGGAAAATGACCTGCCCTCTCAATCCTTGCCCATCTTGGCTGGTTGTCGGGGGGGGGGTGCATTGAGGACGTTCCTTACGAGCGTGATCAATGCATCCCTCAGGGAAGGTCACATTCCATCTTGTCTGAAGGAAGCAGCTGTCAGGTTGCTTCTGAAAAAACCTTCCCTGGACCCCCTGAATATGAAAAACTACAGGCCAGTCTCTTTACTACCATTTTTGAGCAAGGTAATTAAGAGGGAGGTCGTGCTTCAACTCCAAGCTGTCTTGAATGAAACCGATTATCTAGATCCATTTCAAACTGGGATTAGGATGGGATTTGGAGTTGAGACTGCCATTGTTGCCTTGATCAATGACCTTCGTCTGAACATCGACAGCGGAAGCATGACCTTGTTGGTGCTTCTAGACCTCTCAGTAGCTTTTGATACGATAGATTATAGCATTCTCTTGGATCGCCTGAGTGGGTTAGGCATTGGAGGGAGTGCGTTGCTTTCCGCTCCTTCCTCTCAGGCAGATCCCAGAGGGTGCTGCTCGGAGATAGTTTCTCTGCTAAGAAAGAGCTCACATGCAGCATCCCTCAAGGTGCTATTCTGTCCCTGATGCTGTTCATTATTTATATGAAGCCACTGGGAGAGATAATTCGGAGACATGGAGTTGGGTGTTATCAGTATGCTGATGACACCGAGATCTATTTCTCCATGTCTCGGTCATCAGCCTCAGCACCTGATGGTGTCTCTCCTCTCAATGATTGTCTTAAAGCAGTAATGGACTGGATGAGGAAAAACAGATTGAGATTGAATCCAGAAAAAATGGAGGAGCTTACAGTAGCAGCCCCGAAACCAGGAATAGGGATGCAACCTCCAGTCCTGGATGGGGTCACACTCTCTGTGAAAGACTGTGTTCATAGTCTGGGGGTGCTCCTGGATCCGTCGTTCCAGATGACTAACTAGGTAAATGCAATGGTCAGGAGCACCTGTTATCAGCTTCAGCTGATATGCCAACTGTACCCTTTCCTGGAAGTAAAGGATCTTTGGTGCGTGCACTGGTAATCTCTCATCTTGATTTCTGCAATGCGCTTTACATTGGGCTACCCTCATGCTTGGTCCGGAAACTTCAGTTAGTACAAAACATGGCAGCCAGATTGGTTTTAGGAACATCTAGGAGAGACCACATAACACCTTTATTAAAGTCTCTCCACTGGCTGCCTATCAGTTTCTGGGCCCAGTATAAGGTATTGGTTATGACCTTTAAAGCCCTAAATGGCTTGGGCCCAATCTATCTCCAGGACCACCTTCTTCCATACAATCCTCCCCGCACACTCCAGTCCTCTGGGAGGAATTTGCTGCAGCCAATAAAAACTAGGCTGTTGGCAACCTCCCAGAGGACCTTCTCAGCAACTGCTCCTAGATTATGGAATGGCCTGCCAGACGAGATCCGTCAGATTGCAACCTTAAGCAGCTTTTAAAATGCTGTCAAGATGGATCTCTTCTAGCAGGCCTTTCCTATCTAGACTTCCCGGCCTCAGGAGTCCCCCATCTTGCCCTCCCTCACTCGTGTCTGCTGTCACTGCTTTACTAGCTTATTAGCTAAATAGTTTAATTGTTGTTTGTTTTATTGTGATAGAATACATTTTAGGATGTTTAATTAACATGTTTTAATTGTTAATGGGTTTAATACTTTTTTTAAGGGGTGGGTGGGTTCTCTGGTTTTGGGGTTGTTTTAACATACTGTATGGAATTTTAATCTTTGTTAGCCACCCCAATTGCTCGTCAGAGGGACAGGATATAAATAAAATGTATTATTATTATTATTATTATTATTTGATTGCACTCTTGCATATTTCTAAATAAAAATCTTATTCACCCATACTTAGCATCCTCCTCAGTTAGTACTGGTATGTACAGGTGGAAATGATCCTCAAGGTACGCAACCTCTCCCAAGTTTTCTTGCACCAAAACAATTCCTCCAGCATTTTTTTTTAAAAAAGCTGACAGTTAGTGGGGACCCTCCAGTCCTCCCACTTTCTTTGGGGTACACTCTTTAGCCACTACAATATATTCTTCACTTTAGCTATTTTAAATTTGCTTTTCAATCATAATAATTTTGGAACAAAAATACATTCAAAATCTAATAAAATTTACAAAATAGTGCAACAGGAGAGGAAAAGACAAAACCCAAAAGAAGAGGGGGCTGAAAAGAAAAGTTAACTTTTTGCTTAGAAAAGAATACGCTTTATGGATGTGTTGTACTGACTTGGGACTGAAGCTGGTTGCACTGACTTGGGACTGAAGCTGGTTCTAGGCCTAAGGAACCATGACCAGACAAACACAGAATAAGGCAGCAGTAAAAAGAAAATCTCATTTTGACATCCAATGCTGTCACATTGCTATGAGCCTCCAAGCTGACTAATGGCAACTCTGTCATAGGGTTTTCTTGGTAAGAGTAATTCAGAAGAGATTTGTCATTGCCTCCCTCTAAAAATAAGCTACAGCATCTTGGTGGTCTGCTTCCCAATATTACATATCCTTCAGCATTTCAAAGATGAAAACCAGAACCTGCATGGACAAGGAACATCAGAGTGCAGTCAAGATGGCAACAGTTATTAATGAGGAAGAACATACAATCTAGGAGAGGCTCAACAGTTATTAATGAGGAAGAACATACAATCTAGGAGAGCCCCCCCCCCATTATTTGAATGCAACCTATCATTGAACTTTGAATTTGCTTGCTTATAACTGAAGCAGTGGTGTTCCTTGACCGGGTGATACCTGGTGCGGGGGGGGGGGCAGGGCTTCTGGTGCAGGACATCTGGTGCAGGATATCTGGTGCAGGGGCAGAGAGGTACACATGTACCAGATGAAATGCCCATGCAGCTCCAGGGAGCAGGCTCATGGCCCCAGAAAGGCTCAGGGAGCAGGCTCATGGCCCTGGGAAGGCCTGGGGAACAGGGCCGTGCCCCCAAAAAGGCCTGGGGAGCAGGTCCGCGGCCCTGGAAAGACCTGGAGAGAAGGCCTGCAGCCCCAGAAAGGCCCGGAGAGGAGGCCTGAGGCCCCAGAAAGGCCCTTCTGGGGTGTCACCCAGTGCAGCCTGCACCCCCCCACACACACATACACACACTCACAGAGTGATGCTACTGAACTGAAGTAAGTCAAGGACAAAGGGAGAAAGGGAGAATAGGAGAGAGAATGATATTCTAAAATTAGCTGAAAAAATGTGATGAGAGATTAATCAGGACCGTTCCTACCAAACTGCGTAGCTTCCAAGATCAGACAGAATCTGGTACCCTTCAAGTATTTAGACTTGTTAGTTCCATCTATAGTAGACTCACTGACTCAGTAGGAGCCTGGTGAGTCTGCATCCTTTATTCAGTATGCCTATTCTCTTGGGGAGATTCAGGCCATTTTTAAAAATGATGCCTTGATATTGCTTTTCTTGCCAGAGACCACAGAACAAGCAAATTCAGCAAGCAAAAGATGCAAGACTCAGAAAAAGATGCTAGTTTCACAGGTCTGTTGAATATTTGACAAAAAAAGTGGCTTATCTAGGTTCATGGAAGTCCATGGTTTTGGAGCTGAACTCCTACCCACTGTTGTGCTAACCGAGAGTCAAGACAAAGCCTGTTGTTTAGACCTCTTTTGACCTGTGATACATATAAGGAGAAATGGGGCAGGATGCATGGTGTGTGGAACCTTTGTCCCTCCAGACATTTGGAAAGCAAGGCCAAAATATTTGTGTAAATGTGTGTTACGAGGTATTCATACCATGCATCCTACCCCATTTCTCCTTATATGTATCACAGGTCAAAAGAGGTCTAAACAACAGGCTTTGTCTTGACTCTCAGTTAGCACAACAGTGGGTAGGAGTTCAGCTCCAAAACCATGGCAGTAAGAGCTAGCATAAAGAGTTTGTGGATAAATAGCATTCATATATCATATGGACATTCTAATTTTTGTCTTATCTTGGATTTTCCACAGTGCACTGCAAGAACAACCAGGGAATGCTGGCCCTCTTATTAAGACAATGAAAATATAGTCCTTCATTCCCTCATAACCTCACCCCCAAACAGGACAATTCTTGAGAACTATGAAGATAATTCAAAAACTAGGATTTCTAGTTTAATTCAACTGAAGCTCTTTCTGTGCAGTCTTTTATTATTATTATTATTATTATTATTATTATTATTATTGACGGGGATAGGAATATGGAAGCAATAGTGATATGCTTTTCCATATGCTGCTGTCATTATTGCAATGTGCAACCCATCCCTTCTGTCGGTGTAAAAGTATATGCAAATCATTGTTTTATGAAATCTTAAACCAACATAGCTCTTCCGTTTATTTGTCTTCCAAAGAGATGCAGTGATAGGGAGTGCAACAAACAGAACTTGGGAAAGTTATTTATGGGCTGCAGCACCCAGAATACTCTAAGCAGCAGGGTTGCTTTTCTGGGTTCTGGCATGGAGTGGACCAAAGAAATTATTCAGTGTTCAGGGACCAGGAAAAGGGAAAGAAGCAGAGAATAAGTTCCAAAATGTAATGTAAGAGAACATCTGTTTGCAGTTATAAATAGTGAATCTTGTCCCAGCTCAGGCAAAATTCCCATTAATGTCTGGATTATGAGACTGGGGTCAGTGCCAAATACTCTCTGGTGTTAATTAAGGTGCTTTGTTTCTTCATGTAACTGTTCCACTGAATTTAGTCTTGTCCAGCAGCAAAAGTCCAGAAATGTCCATGTTCATTGTGATTTTAACATAAATAGTCCTTTACACATGAATTTCTTTGTAAGGAAGGATCAACATGTAACACCTTCAAAGTGCAAGAGCTGCAGGGGCATCACTAGGGATGTGTGGATCACAGCAGGTGACATCCTAAGGAGGGTGACACCACTGGTCCCCAAACATCTGCCTTTTGGCAGAAACAGGCTGTAGCATTCACCTGCATCCCTTTAAAATGCTAAAGGAAGGGCATGAGTAGAGCAAAGCTCAGTGAAAGGAGAAAGGAGAGGCACCAGCTTTTTAAAAAAGTATTATTATTTATTTCATTATTTCTGGCTAGCCAGCCAGAGAACTCTGAGCCAGCCTGAAGCAGCCTGAAGCAGCCTCTCTTTCCCCCATTTCATTGGGGCCAGAAGACTGCAGAAGCAGAAGCAACTCAGGAGCAAGGCAGCAGCAATAATAATAATAATAATAATAATAATAAATTTTTATTTATAGCCCGCCCCTCTGCGTGGCAATAGGGGCGGGGTACAACAAGTTAAAAAACATACAAGTTAAAAAACATTCCCTGTTCCCATAATCCCACCCTCCCACCCCTTAAAATAGGATTAAACTACAAACCAATTTTTTAAAAAAATGCCACATTAATTAAAATTAAAAATAATTAAAAACATAAAATAACAGAGGAATCAGAGGCAATAAATTAAAAAATTAAAAACTATAAACTCATCTCCTAGCTGAGAGTTATTCCGGGGAGGCCTGCCGAAAGAGATCCGTCTTTACTGCTTTCTTAAAAGCTGCAAGAGTGGTGATAAGACGGACCATTCCAAAGTCTGGGAGCGGTTGCGGAGAAAGCCCTCTGGGAGGTCTTAGACAGCCTAGTTTTTATTGGCTGTAACAGATTCCTCCCAGAGGATCGAAGGGCGCGGGGGGGTTCATATGGGTAGAGGCGGTCCCTAAGATAAGATGGACCCAAGCCATGTAATAATAATAATAATAATAATAATAATAATTTATATCCCGCCCCTCTGCAGAGCAATCGGGGCGGCTTACAACATTAAAATTACCATACATATATATTAATACAATTTAAATAGAACATAAAAATCCCAATTCCCACCTGTCCTTTAAGGGTTCTTATTCCAGGCCGGATGGTGCTGGGCCTAGTGTCTCTCCCCCAGATGACATCGGATGGAATGGAGGGAGGGCTCTTCTTCTTATTCTAGGCCCGATGGTGCTGGGCCTGGTGTCTCTCCCCCAGATGACATCGGATGGAATGGAGGGAGGGTTCTTCTTCTTCTTCTAGGCCCGATGGTGCTTTAATGTAGGGCTTTAAAGGTCAAAACCAACACCTTGTACTGCACCCGGAAACTAATCGGCAGCCAGTGGAGGGATTTAAGCACCGGTGTTATGTGCTCCCTCCGTGATGTTCCTGTAATTACCCTGGCTGCCATGTTCTGCACCAGTTGTAGTTTCCGGGTTAGGCACAAGGGTAGGCCCATGTAGAGTGCATTGCAGTAATCTAGACGTGAGGTTACCAGGGTATGCACCACAGTTTCCAGATCTCTCATGTCCAGATAAGGGCGCAGTTGGCGTATCAGCCGAAGCTGATAACAGGCACTCCTGACCACCGCATTCACCTGACTAGTCATGTGAAACGATGAGTCAAGGAGCACCCCCAAGCTGCGAACACAGTCCTGAGAGGAGAGTGTGACTCCATCCAGGACTGGAGACTGTATTCCCAAATCTGGTTTCGGGCCTATGACTGTGAGTACCTCCATTTTATCTGGATTCAACTTCAATCTGTTTTTCCTCATCCAACCCATTACCGCTCTGAGACAGTCATTAAGAGGAGAGACGCCATCTGAAGTCTGAGACGATGATCTGGTCATGGAGAGGTATATCTGGGTGTCATCAGCGTACTGAAGACACCGAGCTCCATGCCTCTGAATGATCTCTCCCAGTGGTTTCATGTAAATATTAAATAACATCGGGGACAGGATGGCGCCCTGAGGGATGCCACAATTAAGCTGTATCTTAGATGAGCAACTGTCCCCGAGCCTCACCCTCTGAGATCTGCCTGAGAGGAAGGAACGGAACCACTGCAGGCAGTGCCTCCGATTCCCAACTCTCCCAGCCGATCCAAGAGAATGGCATGATCTATGGTGTCAAAGGCCGCTGAGAGGTCCAAGAGCACCAGCAGGGTCACACTACCCCTGTCGATACTCAAGCGGAGGTCATCGGTCAGAGCAACCATGGCAGTCTCAACTCCATATCCTGTCCTGAAGCCGGTTTGAAATGGGTCAAGATAATCGGTTTCATCCAAGACTGCTTGGAGTTGGGAAGCAACCGCCCTCTCGATCACCTTGCTCAAAAAAGGGAGCAGGGAGACTGGTCTATAGTTGTTCCTATCCAGGGGATCCAGGGAAGGCTTTTTCAGGAGTGGCCTAACCGCCGCCTCCTTTAAACAAGATGGTACCTTGCCTTCCCTGAATGATGCGTTGTGTCCCAAAGGAACACCTTCAACACATCCCCCCTCCGGACGACCAGCCAAGATGGACACGGATCGAGGGGGCAAGTCGTCTTCCTCACCATTCCAAGCAGCTTGTCCACGTCATCGGTACTCACAGATTGCAATTGATCCAGTAGAATGCCATCAACGGAGTTCCTGGATGCCTCATCTACAGATTCTGCCAAAACAATGGCGTCCAAGTCGGCTCTTATCCAAGAGATTTTATCTGCAAAGTAAGTATTCAAGGCCTCACAGCAGGCTGTCGTCGGGTTAAGTAGGGGGCTTGGCACTGGAGAAACCTTCGTCAATTCCCCCACCACCCTAAACAGCTCTGCCGGGCGAGACTCTGCAGACGCAATGATTGCAGAACAGAAAGATTTCCGTGCTGCACGCAAAGCCTCCCTATAGGAATCAAGATGTTTCCTAAGGCGAGTTCTGTCGGATGACAGAAGAGAGGGTGTGGTCAGGAGTGGCTGGCTTCAAAAGCCACTCCTCTATGCATGGCCGGGAATGATCTGGGAGCAGAAATTGAGGTCGTTTGGGGGAAAGGAAGGTATGGTGGGAACAGAGTGAAGGGTTGTTACAAAAGAAGGTAGGATCGATGTTTGAAAGCTATCCCACCTTCAGTTTACTCTGTTTCCTGGAATGGCCTGGATACCAATCATTCCACAGAACCTTACCTTACTCCTTTTCAATGTCAGGTCAATCAAAAATAAGATCCATATCATCTATGACCTCCTCTTAGATGAGGATGCCGATCTGGCTTGCTTTACAGAGACCTGGCTGGGAGAAGGCAGCGCTATAACCTGGATGCAGGCCCTCCCAGCTGGGTACTTGGTCAGTGAGCAGGTAAGAGGAAGGGGGGGCAGAGTGCCTCTGGTTCACAAGAACAACCTCACCTTGACCAGGATACCTGTCTGTAACACAGTCCACTTCGAGAGTATGTTCCTAAGCCTAATTACTAAGGATAGTTTGGGGATTCTGTTAGTATATTGGCCATCCCGTTGTCTAACAGACTCCCTAACCAGGCTGACACAGCTAGTCTCAGAGTTATGTTGGACTCGCCCAGATTTCTAGTTTTGGGTGACTTCAACATTCCACTCAAGACCAGTTTGTCGAATCTAACAGGTGCGGCTCAGGACTTCATGAAATCCATAACAAACATAGGCCTATCCCAATTGGTCGTTGGGCCCACTCATTGTGTGGGTCATACCCTTGATATGGTCTTCAGTACGGAACAGGAATATCCGTGGGAGGAGTTTATTAAAACCACCACATTGTCATGGACAGATCATTTTCTGATCAAGGCCAAACAAAGAACCACCGTCCACCCCACCGGGGGTGTTGGACCTATTAGAATGGTCCACCCTCAAAGGCTTATGGAACCAATTGGATTCCAGAAATCCTTAGAGGGTTTAATGGTTGGTAATGCCGGTGATTCTCTTGAAGCTTTGGTTAATACCTGGAACACCGATCTCGCCAAGGCTATTGACACAATTGCTCCTAAGCATCCTTTCCAACTCTCTTCAAATCATAAACCAGGGGTAGGCAACCTGTCCCCTTTAAGGGCCGAGAGACTTCAGCTCCCAGAAGCCTCAGCCATGTTGGCCAATAGTCCCATCTTGGCCAATATCTCCTGGGATTCTGGGAGCTGAAGTCCCTCGGCCCTTAAAGGGGACAGGTTGCCTACCCCTGTCATAAACCATGGTACACTGAAGAGCTTAGGAAGATGAAGTGGGTTGGACAATGACTAGGGTGCATCTGGCGGAAAAGTCGACTCTCATCTGACAGAACTCATCATAGGAAATTTCTTTGTTCCTATAGAGAGGCAATATGTGCAGCACAGAAATATTTCGCCTCTGCACGTATTGCGTCTGCAGAGTCCCATCCGGCAGAGCTGTTTAGGGTAGTAAAGGAACTGACACAGGTTCCATTACTTAACCCTACAACAGCCTTCTGTGACATGTTTAACAATTTAGATAAGAGCCAACTTAGATGCCAGTGTTGTAACACAATCAATTGATGAGGTGTCCAGCAACTCCGTTGATGAAATTATACTGGTTCAGTTTCAATCCGTGAGTACTGATGATGTGGACAAGCTTCTTGGTAGAGTGAGGAAAACAGCCTGCCCTCTTGTCCTTTGTGGCCGGCCATCCAGGAGGGAGATGCCTTGAGGATGGTTCTTAGAGACATCATCAATGTTTCCCTTAGGGAGAGTCATGTTCCATCCTGTTTGAAGGAAGCGGTGGTTAGGCCGCTCCTGAAAAGACCTTCCCTGGACCCTCTGGACATGAACAGCTATAGGCCAGTCTCGCTACTACCTTTTCTGAGCAAAGTGATCAAGAGGGCAGTTGCTCTTCAACTCCAAGCTGTCTTGGAGGAAACCGATTATCTAGATCCATTTCAAACTGGCTTTAGGACAGGATATGGAGTTGAGACTGCCATGGTCGCCTTAGCTGATGAACTTCGTCTGGGCATCAACAGGGGTAGCGTGACCCTGTTGGTGCTACTGGACCTCTCGGCAGCCTTTGATACAATAGACCATAACATCTTCTTGGATCACCTGAGAAGGCTAGGAATTGGAGGAATTGAATTGCAATGGTTCTGTTCCTTCCTCTGGGGCAGATTCCAGAGGGTGATGCTTGGGAACAGTCGTTCTGCAAGGAAAGAGCTTAATTGTGGCATCACACAAGGCGCCATCCTGTCCCCGATGCTATTCAATATATATATATATATATATATATATATATATATATAAAGCCATTGGGAGAGATCATCCAGAGACATGAGGCGGGGTATTATCAGTATGCTGATGACACCCAGATATACTTCTCCATGACCCAGTCATCAGCTTTGACTTCAGATGGCTTCTCTCCTCTCAATGACTGTCTGAAGGCAGTAATGGACTGGATGAGGAAAAACAGATTGAGATTGAATTGAGACAAAACAGAGGTACTAACAGTCACAGGCCCGAAACCAGGTCTGGGAATACAACTTCCAGTCCTGGATGGAGTCACACTCTCCTCCAAGGACTGTGTTCACAGTCTGAGGGTGCTCCTGGATCCGTTGCTCCAGATGTCCAATCAGATAAATGCGACAGTCGGGGGTGCCTGTTATCAGCTTCGGCTAATACGCCAGCTGCACCCTTTCCTGGAAACTAGGGATCTTGAAACTGTAGTACATGCGCTGGTAACCTCCTGTCTCGATTTCTGTAACACGCCCTACATGGGGCTACCCCTGTGCTTGACCCGGAAACTTCAATTAGTTCAGAATATGGCATCCAGGTTGGTCATTGGTGTTTCCAGAAGAGAGCATATAACACCTGTGCTAAAAACTCTCCACTGGCTGCCTATTAGTTTCTGGGCACAGTACAAGGTGTTGGTTATGACCTTTAAAGCCCTACATGGCTTGGGGCCAACTTATCTCCAGGACTGCCTCCTCCCATACGATCCTCCCCATGCACTCCGGTCCTCTGGGAGGAATCTGTTACAGCCTATAACAACTAGGCTGTCGGTGACCTCCGAGAGGGCTTTTTCTCCCTCAGCTCCCAGATTATGTAATGGCCTGCCAGATGAGATCTGTCTTATTACCACTCGACAGTTTCAAAAAAGCTGTGAAGACAGATCTTTTCCGGCAGGCATTCCCTGAATAACTATCCTGGCCCAAAGATTTTGGCTAACTTGCTCCCCTGAGCTGTCACTGTTTATTTTAAGATGCTGCTTTAATTGTTCCATGTCCCTTTTTTTATTTATTTTATTCTATGTTTTATATTTCTACTAGTTTAATATTGTTTTAAGGGGAGGGTGGGTTGGGGAATTGATATATGTATTGGTGTTTTTAACTGTTGTAAGCCACCCCAATTGCGCTGCAGGGGAGCAGGGATAAAAATAAACGTCATTATTATTATTATTATTATTATTATTATTGAGAGAGCTGCATTTGTCAGAATCTATAAATATTTAACATATATAACTATGGACAAAAGTTTACTTTGAGCCGATTTTCACATTTCAAATCACAGGGATTACAGTTGGACCTCTTTATTCATGGGGGATCCATTCTGGACTCTCCTGCAAATATGAAAATCTGTGCATGCTCAAGTGCCATTAAAAGTAATGGCAGCGCAATGCATGTGCACATGCCAGTGCAATCATATACACACACCACCATTAACCAAAACAGGAGCTTGCCGTCCATAGGTGGTTAAATCCACAGATAGCAAGTCCATCGATGAGGACAGACTGTATATAACAAATTGACTCATAATAAATTATTCCAACCATAACTGTAATATTTCAAACTCCTTTCTTTGATTAGCCACAATCAAAGTGAGACTCAAACTATAATGTTAATTGATTGAATGTAATTAATATGCATGCTAAAAGACAAATAGGAACCATGATGAAGTCAGAGAGCAACACTGAAGACTACAGTCATCCTAATCCAAAAAATGTTATTCAGCAACATCACTGGAGGTTTTACTCTTTATGCAAATAGCATCTATTTGGGAATGGTTCACCATTCCGTCTCCACCACCTGTGGATTTGATGCTTCTCTGACTCCCCTGAAGCTTTTATTTAGCACTTTCTATTAAAAACTGAGTACATCTAATGCATTTACATATCCATTTTGTTCCCAAAAGTCTCCAGATCCTAATTTAACATATTTCTTTTGTGATTAAGGTTACATGTATAGACTAGTTCCATGACCACGTAATTTGTACTAAACCAATGGTGGGGCGGGGAGTGTGTTCTACTTTCAGCATTGTGTTTTTGGCTTTACATTAATGCAATAGTACTCAAACCTTTTACCATTGGGACCCCCTTCTACAGCTAATGCAGATGTCATCCCACCCACCCTGCTCAACATAGTATATTAATTAATGTTTATTTAGTGTGTGTATTTTCATTTGCACATTCATGTATATTCAACATTTTATAAGGAAATAGCGTTCAAATTTGAACAGTTTTATTTAAGTAAATTCAATATTTAACTCATATCATGTGTAAATTTGACACATTAAAAAGTTTGGTAACAGAGAATGAAGAGGGATCAGGGCTTGCACGTCTTGCACACACAACCCTTGATCTACTCTCTCTCTCACACACACACACACAGGGGATCTTTCCCCACAATTTGAGAATCACTGCCACAGGGAGGTGGTATACTTTGAATCTTGAGTTTCACATACTTTGAAAATATCATGAGAAGGCACGACTCACTAGAAAAGACAACTGATGCTTGGTAAAGTAGAAGACCATAGGAAAAAAGGAAGACAGTATGACAGTGTTACAGAAGGATAGACTCAATCAAGGATGTTACATCCCTGGCTGTGCAATATCTGAGCAGGGCTGTTGATGACAGGGTGACTTAGAGGTCTCTCATTCATAAGTCATAAGTCAAAGTCAAAGTAGTTAACAACACAAATAGGCTGTTGAAAGCAGCAGCCAATTTGAACCAGATGACCTTCAGGTCTGATTCTAACCCAGAGACAGATATGAAAGCTGTGACTGACTTAACTGTCTTATGCTGCCTCCTTTCAAGGTCAACAGTCTAGAACAAAACACTCTTTTCTCCTGCTCCTAATGTACTACAAAGTGCACTGTATAAGACTTTGAGGTAAGATCAAGTTCACTTGCAAAAGTAGTAGTATTTGTTATCATTTATTTAACTACCCATTGTCCTAATTATTCACTAAGCATTTATTTTACATGGAGTATACAACACAGAATGCAGATTCTGCTGCATAGTGTCTTACCCAATGTCTTAAACATTTCACACCATTTTTTTCTTTTTGACCTCTGCAGTGAACTGTGCTGCATTCAGAGAAATATTTATAGTGTCTGTCTACTAAGTTTCTTCCCAAACTGTCAATGACAGATTTAGAATGTAGCCCCATAGAAAAGTACTTAGTTTTCTGTATGTCTTTCGGCAGCCTCCCAATAAAAAGTGTTGCCAGTAAACGTATTGGAACAAATGAGCCATGTTTGAGGTATTCAGCTTCCTTATGGTTTTCCTTAACATACCTCACAAATCCCTCTGGAACAGTAGCCCTTTTGATTTGTTCTTTGATGTGGAATTATTGCTTAACTATGTTGGAAAGTTAACAGACTTTCATTTAATGAGGTGATGACCCCCTCATTTTGTCCACCCTTCATTATGTGGTTTTTGGGTTTGTAAAGAATTGTCAGAAAGATATCAGCAGTACTCTGGCATCTTTATGCTCTGCAGAAGAAATGGCATTTTCAGATACAGTGAGGAAAACATGGTTATTCTATTGTGTAGACCATGCTGCATTCCTGTTTCAGAAGAAGCAACAGAAACATGGCCATTGTAGATCACATTGTTATAAACTGAGGGAACCATTATTCACAAGAGATTCAACTAGGAGTGGCTCAAGATATCTTGCTGCCTGAAAGGAATAGCAAAACAGCCCCACAATCCATGAAATATAGTACCTAAGGCCAACCAAGTCATTTTGGCACCTGGAGCAGAAAATCCCAGAAGCACTCCTTTTCTGATAGTAAAAATAAATTATAAATAACCACTTGCTGGCTTTTCATGATATTAAAAATCTGCTGCCTGAAGCATGTTTTTCTTTCTTCCTAATGATAGGGCCAGCCCTAGAGTAAGAACACTAATCTATAAGAAGAGCTAAGCTGGATAAGGTGAAAGGTTTATCAAGTCCAGCAGTCTGTTCACACCCAAAACTGACCAGGTGCTCACAAGAAACTGTTCCCTGTGAAGATAATCTATGCTTGGTGATTTATTGTACATGAAATTCACATGTGGTTGATTTGCATAGAAAACAGCATTTTCTGTGCACAAAGCAGTATTTTCTATACAGGAATTAATATTTCTGCATTGAAATATGTTCCATGCAGAAAATGCTGTTCACTGTGCAGAAAATGCTATTTTCTATGCAAATCAATTCACAAAACAACCCCATGTGAATTTTGCACAGAATAAGTCCTGAATTGCAAATACCTTTACGAAAACTGTGTGGTTTTCAAAGACTTTCTTGGAAAAGGAAGAAAATTGACAAAATTATTTGTCACTAAATCAAGAAGAAACTTAGGGGCTCTGCAGATGGTGCAAAGTGCCATCTTGGAACCAGGGAAGGGGAGAGGCAGCCGGACGCCGGACACCCCAACCCGTTCCCAAGGATGTCATCAGAGCGCCCACCGTTGCACATGCCGAGTGCTCCGATGACATCCTCCCGGCCTGGCCTCTGCAGAGGCTGAGTCGGAAGAGACGCGGAAGAGACGCGCGATGGCTCTTCTGGTGCCCCTTCTGCCTGCTCTGGAAGGAGCGCTATTTTAGCAGGCAGAAGGGTGGATTGGGGGCGAGGTTTGGGGCAGCCTCAGCCCCAATCCTGCACTTCTCAGGGTGGCTCATGGCCACCCGTCTGCAAAGGCCCTTAGTGAAGAATTAGATTCCTACTTCAAGTGGAAATTCAGAGGTGGGGCGGTGGGCAGGATTCACTGCTTATACTTATGTATCTCCCGTACAGAATTCCACTCATTAAACCAGTTAAACAAATTAAGAAGCTTTAAAAGGCTAAGGGAATGTGGTGGCTCAAGTGGTTAAGACACTGACTCTGTTGATTTCAAGATCGGCAGGTTGGCAGTTCGAGGCCCTGGTGCTGCATGATGAGGTGAGCTCCTGGCACTAGTCCCAGCTTCTGCCAACCTAGCAGTTCAAAAGCATGCAAATGCAAGTAGATAAATAGGTACCACTTTTCAGTGGGAAGGTAAATCGCATTCTGTGCAGTCATGCTGGTCACATGATCACAGAGTAATCTCTGACAATGCCGGCTGTTCATCTTAATAAAGGAGGTGAGCACCACCCCCTATGGTTGGACACAACTTGACAACCTTATCAACAGGGAATACCTTTATCTTTACCTAAAAGGCTAGATGGATTAGAACACCATGTACATGCTAAAACATAGGCCCTAAAGACTTGAGGAAAAGCCATGTCTTGACCAGGCATTGAAAAAAATCCAACATTGGCGCCAGTCAGGCCTCCAAAGGGAGGGCATTACACAAGTAGGACACTACAGCTGAGAAGGCCCTTGCTTTATCTAGCTTTACTACATTATATGCAATTTTATACATTTCTCTCATGTCTTCCATTACCCATCTCTTTTTTAAATGTAAATAATCCCATGTGGCCTAACTTTGCTTTGGGGCTTGATAACTTTGCCCTTTTTTGCAACTTGTTTTTCCACCTCTACAATAGCCTTGTTTAGGTGCAGTGACAAGAAAAAGATACTGGGTTCTGTGTCAAACCAAAGGGGAACAGGATCTGTCATCTTTTCCTGCTAGATCCTGCCCCAGGAAAATAGCTTTTTTTCAATAGCTGGACATGAAGCAACAGACATCTGCAGAGACCACCTCTGCAGATGCAGTTGCAGCACATCCAGCTAAAGGCAAAGAGTTTGGTATATCCCGACTCATCCCATCACTCTGAAACAACACAGAAATGATCATGTTGGGGGAGGGTGCACTGATAAAATATTAGGTTTAGAGGGGGTTGGTTGTTGTGTGGTTGGAAGATACTTCAGGCTTGTGCAACAACCATGAAAGTAAATTCAACGGCATAAACCAGATTTATACCATAATTCATGAACAGGATGCCAGCCTCTGTCTTTTGAGAACCACAAGAGTCTTATGCTAAGCTCAAGGATACCAGTTTCAACGTCCCACATAACCATGAAACATGCAGGGTAACATTAGTCCAGAACTATAGCATAGTATCATAGAGGCCGCATCTGCACTGCAGAAATAATTCAGGTTGACATCACTTTAACTGCCATGCTTGATGTTGTGAAATTCTGGGAATTGTAGTTTATTTTGGCATCAGAGCGCAGTGACAGAGAAATCTAAATAGCTCACAAAACTACATTTCCCAGAATTCCATAGCACTGAGCCAAGGCAGTTAAAGTGGTGTCAACCTGGATTATTTCTGCAGTGTGGATGCATCCTAAGAGAATAAAAAGGAGGAAACTCATTATGCCCCCTCCCCCCAAGCTCCTTGACTGTTTGGTTATGAATAAAATACCATAGTTGGGTTAAACTTAGAGCCTTTGCAGACTGCCAGAAATAGTGCAAATTGAGTCCACTTTAACTGCCCTGGCTCAGTGCTAGGGAATCATGGGAACTGTAGTTTATTGTGGCACCAGAGCTCTCTGATAGAGAAGGCTCAATGTCTTTGGACGTTTTCACACGGGGCTTTAGGAGGACTCAATCCTACTTCCGTCCGGCCCCACTCCGGCTCCATTTCCAGCGTGTTCACACACGCGTGGCGGCAAACCCCGCCCCTTCCGGTGCCATCCCTGCATCCGTCCGGCTTCTTGCTCCATGTGTTCAGACACACGGAGCCGTAAGTCTGGCCTCACTCCGGCCAAAAGACCTGTAACTCTGGCTTCTGCGGCTTAAAGGTAATTCCGGGTGTCAAAAAGAATTAGCCTGCCGGCGGCGGAGCCATTCCGGAATCGGCGGCACAACCCGTTCCGGAATGGCTCCACCCGGCTTTAGGGAGGGTAGTGTGAAAACGTCCTTAGAAAAAAATACAATTCCCATAATTCTCTAGCACTGAGCCAGGGCAGTTAAACTGCAAAGGCCCTTAGAATGAAACCAACATTAAAAGCAATCCAAAAGCATCAGCTTCAAGTCCTCTCCACTGCCTTTTCATATATCTGGCTCCACATTGCTGTTCTTAAAGAGTACCACAGAAAATTCTTTTATGTTTCTTTACCTGTTACTCTGTATAGTAGCTTTCAATATTAATCATACATATATATCATTTCTCAATAAACATTCGTTATGAGCCTAATTCTATTTAACTCTAATGATGTGTAGTACTGATGCGAACAAGCTGTTCCATTGAGCTTAACTGGACCTGCTTCATGAATAAATGCCATTGAATCAGAGGAAAGCTTGCAAAATTTCAGCCCCATCCACCCACCCCAACTATAGGATTTTAATAGGCAAGCTTGCATTTGTACATTTTCCAAACTACATCAAAGGCTTGTGGAATATTAGAACCTGCGTTAAAGTTTGTTGCAAAATTATTTTTTAAAATATTGTTTTGTAGCTTGCCAACATTTATTTTGGCAATGGATACTTGGGGTGTTTCTTAAATGTTTCCATTTGGCATTCGTTCATTGCTACTGACACATTAAAGATTAACAAGACACATTTAACCAAGTCCCTACTATTGCAGCATGATACATAGCATAAAAGATTCTTTGCTTACATTTAACAATGGTAAAGTCCCCCCAAGATTTATGATAAGCAACTCAAATGGAAAACAAGCATCACATTTCAGCAGTTTGAAGTGCTGCTACGGAGCAAGCAGAAGTTGTTCCACACAGTAATCCCCATGTAGTATACTTTTTGAAATTAAAAAAAAAAATGTTCCCTACAAAGAGCCCATCTGAGGAACTTGTTGGGTGGGTACATTGTTTCTTCTAAGTACCACGTACATCCAACAATGTCCAAAAGTCATTTAAGTTAAAATAAAACCCGAGGTCAAACAGGTTTCTCAGAAGTCTTTAGCTTGCTCTAGAAAGTCTCATGACAGCAATTGACTACAATTGACAGGACAATAATGTTCCACAGGAACAACTCCGGTAGCAAACTTTGAACTCATTGGAGCACCACTAGGTGGAATGCCGAGGAAAAAAATTTACATGTCCCAGATAGTGGGATCTAACAGTATCTTTAAAATGTCTGGAAAGATTCATACACCTATCACTCACTGTAATGGAACTGTAAGAAAGGTAATATTAACATTTGATGGTGCACAGTGACTGGCTGACATCATCTGCCTATTTACCAAGATTGTCTCATAACTTCTACCCAAATTTCACATGCTTTAATAGTTCCTTCCAGCACAGCCATACATTAAAAATAACAACAGACAAACCAACTGCAGCACACCTTTCTTACGGTGAGTTCTACAACGAGAAACACAAACATTTCAGCAGTCGGTCCTTACCTGCACAGAAAAGCAGAGGAAAAGAAGGTCAGTGCTCTCCCTTGGCCAAACTCAGCATTTTCACTTTCATTCTTGGAAGGCTGGAAGATGACAGGGAGGAGGGAGAGGAGAGAAGGTCTGAAGTTCTCAGATCTTCTTCAGAGTTCTAATCATTCACTTCCCAAGATCCAGCTTAACAAATACCACTGTGTTCTGTCAATATTTGTATGCAGCTCCACAGTGGGCAAGCAGCCAGGCGCACATGGTTTAAAGAGCCAAGACAAGAAAGCTGACACCCAAAGAAACACTCCCTGCTTTGTCTCTTTTAAGGTGGTGCTGAACATGTCATCCTAGCTTCTGACTACAGATAGGCACCCTTTGGAGATTTGACTAAAATAATAACAGGCATGTGTTACTCGAGTGAGCTTGTTTTGAAAACTTTCTGACTTTCCCCCGATGCCTTAGAAAGTTGTCCATGGCTTTGTTTGGGTTCGGTTTAGTGGTGTGTGTGTATGTGTATCTGAAGCAGCTGTCCTTTAAATGTATTTTAATTGGCTGGAATGTTGAAAGAATCTCATTTGGCAGTAATTTGCATTTGGAGCACACCCCTCGGCAGCTGAACATGGCCCCAGAAGCCTCTCAACCACTTAATCAAAGAGATGGCTGGAATATCATTGGCTCTCACATGACAGCGTTGAAATTCATTATATAGGCAAAATTGTTAGACTAATAATTTTCAGCAAACAACTCTCCGTTAATTTGAAAGCAATGCAAAAAAAAAAAAAAAAGAGGGCAGGATTCAGTAGGAAGGCAATTAAAACTTTTAGAAAACTTTTAAGTGCTACTTTCCCCTTTTCAGACATTCTAGAAGGGACATAAATCCATGTACTTTGCATGAAGAAAGGTGCTTGTTTTAAAATGTCCTTATTTTGATTTGTCCCTCTGGAAGGACAACTTTTTTCCCTTCTCCAGAATGTGCCAAGAGTATTTTAAAATGATTTTACCAAATATTCTTTGAAAATTTTGGTGCATTAAACAAAGGTTTTTTTAAAGGACAATTCTGGTTTGCCTCTTAATCAATCACTATAGCTCCAAAGGATATATATATATATATACACACACACACACACACACACACACACACACACACCTTATTTTCCTGCGTATAAGACTACTTTTTTACTTGCAAAATCTGTGGCTAAAGTGGAGGGGGTCGTCTTATACGCCGGATATAAGGATAATGAGGATAGAGGTGCTATAACTCTATATTTTGACTGGCAAAATGGGGGGGTCGTCTAATACGCGGATCGTCTTAAATGCTGGAAAATTATATAAAAAACACTTTGCTTTCTAAGGCTGCATCTGTACTGCAGAAATAATCCAGTTTGACGCCACTTCAACTGCCCTGGCTCCATCCTATGGAATCTTGGGATTTGTAGTTTGTTGTGGCACCAGAGCTCTCTTGACAGAAAAGGGTAAATTGCTGACAAAACTACAAGTCCCAGGATTCCATAGCATTGAGCCATGGCAGTGGAAGATTATCAAAGTCAAGGAAATGTAATGTCCATTTGCAATTCAAAGAAGATGTTTCCTTGGAATCCAGCATGTCTCCTTCCTTTGTGAAACCACAGGCTCCTATGTAAGTAGAGAACACTGAATTTCTCGAGAAGTCTTCATGTTTTGCATCAGGAAAACTTTAGGTGGTGTAGAGATAAAGCATGCCAATCATAGTAGAAAAAATTGTTTTATCTTTGTTGGAGGCAGAAGCCTCAGATAGCAAGGTCCCAGTGCACCAACTCTCTCTTTAGGATATCCCTGTGACAGCTAAAATGTGGTATCTTGATATCCAAAACACATCTAGAGGTAGCTGTGTTGGCCATATAGCAAATCCAATAACATCCAAACAATGATACCTTTATTGGGGCAACCAAAATGCACAATTACATGTTGCAAGCTTTCAAAGTCACACTGGCTTCTTCATCAGGCTAACAGGAGAAAAAACTGAAGATGTTAGTCATAGGTGGTGTAAAGAGAGAGCCAGTGCACTAGGACCTTGCTATCTGAGGCTTTCCTGATGCAAAACATGAAGACTTCTTGAGAAATTCAATGTTCTCTACCTACATAGGAGCATGTGGTTTCACACAGGAAGGAGACATGCTGTCAAGAGATGTTTCCAAGGAAACATCATCTTTGAATTGCAAAATGGATATTAAATTTCCTTGACTTTGAAAATCTCCCAGTCACCACATGGCCAAAGGGAGAGGTGCCAGCCTGCAGATAGTCCTCCGTTCCGTCTGAACTAAGACTAGAAACAGAAAATGCAGGCCTATGACTAACATCTTCAATTTTTTTCTCCTGTTTGCCTGATGAAGAAGCCAGTGTGACTTCAAAGGCTTGCAACATGTAATTGTACAGTTTGGTTGGCCCCAATGAAGGTATCATTGTTTGGATGTTATTGGATTTGCTATATGGCCAACATGGCTACCCCTAGGTGTTTATTGGCTATGCTGGTTCGAACTGCTGGGAGTTATACTCCAGGAAAATCTGGACTTGTTTAGCAAATACTTCTGGTCCATTAGAAAAGCAGACATATATAATTTCATTAGCAAATATGTAGTCAAAATAAAACTATTTCAGTGGTGAAAATATGTGGGGATTTCTCATACTGTATTTAGTGGGAATTAGATGTGCTTAAATTGGGCTGGATGGTGCCTTAAGAATACAAGTATATTCTAATTTAAAACCACGAAGATAATGGCTACATTAGTGGTTCAATTCAGGGCATCTGGGAATATTAATGTGGGGTTTTCCTCCTTCTGGCACGAGAGACAGCCTGTGAAACTAAATGCTTAAAAGTTCAGTTATCATCACCTTCATGATCATCATCAACATGTTTAAAAAGAATAATTATACTAAAGAAAAAGGGCTTGTCTGTTAATGAAAACTGTCCCCCCACCTCATAAACAGTCTTCCTATAGAAATTTTAACAGTTGCCAGATGTAAAAAAAATGTAGCATTTAAGGCTTACTGAGTTGAAAGGGAAATACACATTATAGAGAGAGACCCACACTTAATTATCAAAGAGCTGCATGATTTAACAAGTTGGCTGTGTGCAAACCTTTTAAAATTAATGCTCAAGAGCCTTAAGTTTCTAAAAATTTATTGTGCAATCCTTTTTTGTTCTAACTTCCTAGAAAATTTGGGGCTTTAATTATGACCAGAGGCCTTACAACTGCACACCCAAGCCGCAGATCTGGCTCTCTGGTAGGATTAACTGAGATGTTAATCTCAGTTCTAATTTTCAGCCTATGTTTCTTGTTCCGCTTGCAGCAGTATAACTTGGAAATGTATAGACATTTTATGCTGTCATTATTTGGAACCTGGAACAAGATGAGATATTCGCCAGTCTGGAGGCAAGATATCTCTCTGTTCTAAGATCCTTGTTTCCCTCTTGAGCTACTGTCCATGTTTCTGTGCCTTTCATAGATATATATGAGTGTGATACCCTTAGAGATGCTAACATTTTTCCTGGCCAAGGTTCTATAAATAGATTTTGGTTCTGTTATTTGCTGTTGTCATCTTCAACTTATGGTGACCCTATAAATTGGAATGAGGGACCTCCATGAGTCCCTGTTATCAACAGCCCTGTTCACGTCTTGCAGACTTAGGGCTGGGGATGATTGTTGTTGTTGTTGTTGTTATTATTATTATTATTATTATTATTATTATCTATCCACCTATAGTGTCAGAACCTTGTGGCTGTGGCCTCAGGTTCTGCCAGAAAGGTGATAGGGGATGATGGATATAAGAATGAAGTGGGCATTGGCTGAATGCTGAACGAACAGAGTTGGAGGTTAAGGGGGGATGGGAGGTGAGTAGCTGCAAGGTTGTTTGGATAACGGGCCCTTTGGAATGCGGAGAACTAGAAGGGAGGATGGCACTTCTCAGAGCTGGGGGGGGGCGGCTCAAAGGTGAGGGCTAAGGAGCAGGAGAGCTGAAACTGTGGGAATTGTAGGTGGAGATGGGCTTTGCGTGTCAAGAGGCTGGGGGCGGAGTGAAGATCTCAATGGGTTTAATTGGGTGCTGTAAGGTTGGGGGGCAGTTCTGGCTTAAACGCAGTGTAGTGGAATGCTGACTTTGTGTGTTCAATAAACTCCTAATTGCTGCAATTGGCTGGTTTGCTGACTCGACAGAGTTCTCATTTTGCTAAACCTGACATATAGTGCAGTCTTCCTCTTGCCTACTGCCTTCCACTTTACCAAGCATTATTATCTTTCCTAACATGCCACATCATCTCATGATATCTCCAGATTGCAATAGTTTCAGTTAAGTCATTTTGGCTGCTAGAGCCAGATTTGCTCTAGCAACCATTCATTTCTCTTGTTGGCAGTCCATGGTAACCACATGCCATGTGCAACTTGTGCATAATTGTGTAAATTGTTGCTGACTTACACAAATTTTACAGAAATCTTTTTCTCACCAAGACCTAACCAAGCAGTCTGCTGTTACATTTCTTTTCTTATATTTAATATGCAAAAAGACATTTACCAGAACAACATGTTGTCAGCCTTAAGTGTCTCTGAGTGTTTGGTAGTCCTTCTTTTCTCTTCTTCCCTCTGTTCCCTTCCCAGTTACAAAGGGTAATTATTTTGCTAGCCTCTGCAATGAACTGTGCTGCCTTTGTGTTCATGTTTGCCACAGATACAGTATGTAGATGAATTTAACATGGGGCATTAATTTTCACAAAGAAGTTGATTGGCATGTTTTAGTATTATTATGCCAGAGAACAAACAAAATAACAAAAAATAGGAGTAATTTAGGTCCAAAAAACACTGCAAAAATAATCCAGTTTGAGAATGCTTTAACTGCCCTGGCTCGGTGCTAGGGAATCCTGGGAATTGTAGCTTATTGTGGCACCAGAGCTTTCTGACAGATAAGGCTAAATGTCTCACAAAACTACACATCCCAGAATTCCCTAACATTGAGGCAGGGCAGTTAAAGCGGTCTCAACATGAGTTATTTCTGCGGCATGTTTTGGACCTTACTTCCTATTGAAAGATAACGGTTGTATCTTTGTAATTCGTATGACTTTCAACAGTTTACCTCACATGCCAAAAGAAAACCATTATGACAATCCATGAAGTCAGATCTAGAATGATAAAATATGTACCTGAGGTACCCTGTTATTCAAAGAATGTTCAATAAAATCTGCCATCAAAATAATCATGTAAAAATAATATGGGTTGGGCATACACATAAGTCAAATGAGAGGCCTTCCTTGTGCTTGGCTGCTGCAGGGACACATTCTTCTAAGATCCAAAACATACTGCAGAAATAATTCACTTTGAGACCACTTTAACTGCCTTGGCTCAATGGTAGGGAATTCTGGGTACTGTAGTTTTGTGAGACATTTAGCTTTCTCTGTCAGAGAACTCCGGTGCCACAATAAACTACAATTCCTAGTACTGAGCCAGGGCAGTTAGAATGGTTTCAAATTGGATTATTTCTTCAGTGTGCTTTGGACCTGAGTTGCTGTCCCAGAAGATGGATCAAAGCCCAGTAGCAGAATACACACTTAGCATGCAAAAAGGTCCAGGTTCAGACCCAGAGGGTCAGGTAGCAGTTGCTGGGAAAGGCCACCTTCTGTCTGAGACCCAGGAGAGGCATCAGCCAGACTTGACTGGCCTAGGTAGATGAACAGGTTGAAGTGATAGGAAGGCACTACTTTCTTAATAGGTTATAGATCCAGGAACCAACTACAGCATGCTGTGCAATGGGAGTATTCCCTAAAGGTCTTCCATTTAAATTACATGTCAGAAACTGGGAGGAAAAACAACTTTGGAGATGTCTCACATATATAGGCCCTCATGTGTGATAGGTAGGATATCCTGGAGATAAGCCCTGTCTTCATTTGTCCCAGTTCCCTAACTAATGAATGGATCTAGAACAAGCTTTTGAATACTATCCATCACCAGGGGTAATACTTCTCCCACTAGTGGTTTAAATGTTGGACCACAACTGTGGAGATCAGGGTTCGATTCTCCACTTAACCATGAAAACCTACTGGGTGACCGTGGGCAAGTTACTCTCTCTCATCCTCAGAGAACTGCAATGGCAAGCCCCCTCTGAAGAAACTTGCCAAGAAAACTCTATGATAGGGTTGCCATAAGCCAAATATGACTTGGAAGCACACAAGAATGACAAATTAATTGTTTTGGCATGGAAGTCAGCTAATAAATAGATATGCATGATCTCAGGTCGCCTCATATATAGTCTGGACTGTATCCTTAGTAACTGACTCCTGTCCCTCCTGTACACTGAGTTTACTGAAAGTTTATGTGCCGTTATATAGGCCTCCTAGCCTCCCCCCCCCATCCAATGTTTAAAATCTTCCTTTTAAAAAGTAAAAAAAAAATGCTCCTCAAGCCTCCATGTTGAGCAATAGGTTCTATATAAGGAACTTTTTGTATGTTCTATTCTAGAGGTGGCCAAAGTGCAGCCCATGGCACATATGTGACTTCCAAGCTGTTTTTGATACCCCAAAGGCTTCCTACCCCCCCCCCCCCCATTTAAATCTTTTTAAAAAGTAAAAATGTTCCTCAAATCACCAGGTTGAGCAATTTGCCATTGCCTCTCCATCCGCAGACCAGATTTTGGCAGAGCAGAAACTTTATCTCAATTAGGAAGTAATTTTTTTACTTCCAGTGTGTTGTTGTTTTTAAAAAGGCCTCTCCTTATCCTAAAATAGCCTGGGCCTCATAGAAAGATGGTAAAACTACACCTCCCATGGCCCCTTGGGGTTTTAACAGTATGTTTTAAAATATGATACACAAAATAAATATAGGATGGTGCAGCAGCTAGGCTTGTATCACTCTGAAGCTCAACAATTGCCTACTCTGTTCTACTGTGTCATTTGCAGATGGAAGCACACAGTTTGGATATGCAGTCATGGCCATGATTACAATTGAGATCTTCAATACACAGCTCATATGAATAAATGTTATACATATGTCTCACTGCTTGCCAAGCCAAAAGGGCTTACTCTATACAATGATAGCAAAGCCATATTTTTCCAGCTAAAAGTTAACATATTTTTCCATTAAGTATTTTATGGAAGCAGAGGGCTTTGGAGAGTTATGTATTATATTAGAAATATGTTATGAATATATTAAATTAGGAATATGTTTAGTAGGAATTACCATGACCTAAAGCAGCTCAAAGTGATTCCAGATATGAAAGGGTTCAATTTAAAGTTGAAGATATGAGGGTGGTGTGTATCGTTCAAATTGTTATGTTTGATATTTCAACATTTAACTCAGAAATTAATCCTAGAAATTTGTCTTGGGTCAGAAAGATTAGATCCCTGCCAGAAGTAGAAATGCCAATACTATCTTATGAATGATTTACACTAATATATACCACTGAGTGTCTCATTACTCAAGTTACTGATATCTGAATCAGACTACTATGAATCTGAGGCAGCATGGTGTAGTGGTTTGCGTGTTGGGTTAGGACACTGGGAGGGTTTGAATCCCCATTTGGCCATGGAAACACAGTGAGTGACTTTAGGCAAGTCACACTCTCTCAGTCTCAGAGGAAGGTAAAAGCAAATACACACACCCTCAAACAAATCTTGCCAAGAAAACCCCATGATCGAGTCATCTTAGGGTCACCATAAGACAGAAACATCCTGAAGGCACACAACAACCATCCATCCATCCATATTCTCTTGTGATGGAAACACATGAAAGTTTTCCATAGAATGAGACACTGATACCAAGAATCATGGTGAACAAAAATCACCACAACTATGGTGAGCTATTTCACACGAATGGCTTGAAAATGTCAAAGAAATCCCATATATTGGTTTTATAAGAGATCACCATGAGGTGCTCTACACAAGTAAATTTTGAGTCAATTACTTTCAACTGAGCACATCAGTGTAATATACAAGGTAACTCCACTCCAGAAACACAACCCTTCAGTAGATTCAGAAAAGCTTTATTTGGTAAACAGGTAGATCACTGTACACGGCTGTTGTCAGGACTGAAGATTTTTTTCAGTTACGCCATATATTTATAGTTCAAATACTTCACCTGTTCCAAAATCCTTCATTCCTTTCATCAGCAATTCAAACCATACTATCTCACACACACACACACACACACACACTAAGCTACAGCTTCTTACAAGAAAAACTTGCTCATACTTCCTCCACACATCTGCTTATTATCCCAGGTGATGGTTGATGCACAATCTTTTTTCTTTTCCCAGCATCACCAATTTTTGCTCCCAGCATCACCATCACTAGCAGGACAGCATACCCCATCATCCCACATTAACACACATATTCTCATGCACAGTAATTAAGCAAGGCAGGACCATGTCTGGACCATGATCCTGCAGTGAGTTCCCTCCAGTAATAAGTTTGTGCTTGAGGTTATGATGGTGGTTTGTGTGTTTTTGCAGTCCCAAGAAGAAGGAGACCAAAGGGCAGAGTATTTGTGACTGGCACCTCTGATCTACTCAATGCCCTCTTGGTTTCTTGATAGCTTTGGTAGGCTCCCACTATGAGGTCTTCCCTTAATCTCAATGTGTACTTAAAAAGAAAAAGAAAAGCTTTAAAAATCCTGCCCATTGCAACAGGCTGGTACAAATGTTTGCCTTAGCAGGTGGCATTGTTTGGGGGCTAAGGGGAATTTGGACCCAGCAGATCCATGTCCACATCCTCCCCTCCTGCTACCAAGACAGCCCAATGGACATTTTTTTATCTGTCCACAAGTTGCAGTCCTGAGCTTGGGAGCAGAAACCTCCATAGTAGCTGAGGAAGGAGGGAGTGGCAAATCTATAACAAGGGACCCATTCACACTACACAATAATAGCTCTATATTCTGCATCCCATGGAATTTTAGGATTGGTAGTTTAGGGAGGATTATTTAGAACTCTTAGCCAGAGATTTCTAGTCCCTTATCAAACAACAAACCCCAGAATTTAATAGGAGATTGCCATGGCAGCTGAAGTGAAATATAGCACTATATTTCTGTAGTGTGGAATGAACCCAAGATTCCCTCTTGTAATATCATCGGTTTTTTTCTAAGACTTTAGAGGGGAATTCCATTCGGTTCTATGGTCCCTGACATCATAGGACTGCTTTCTCGAGGAGTTTATTACAGGTTTTACACTCATCATTGGTGGTATTCCACCTAGTACCACAGATGTGAAGAAGGGTAGTATAAACATGATTTTAAATAATAAAGTTATCACTTGATTAGTAATGAACAAAGATGTGTAATCTGATGTCAGATAACTGTCAACCTATTTAATCTCAGGTGCAGACATCTAGTAAAGAATATATAGCTAGAAGTCATCTTAAAAGCTTCTCTTATCATTCCAGCCACCTTGGATACATGTAGACTGATTTTATGCCTAATTATTTCGTGTCATTTGTGTTCAAAAGAGCTTACTTCCGAGTTAAGATGCATAGATTGTAGCCTAAATCTCCCTAAGGTTACCCAAACGCAATTACCTAACCTGCTTTTAAAGACATCTATTTATAGAAATTCTGCTTTTAATTACTGTTTTGGTTGATGAGATAATTTCAAGGCTACCTTCACTCAGAAGTGACAGAGGCTCATTGTTAATGATGTTCTGGCTCATCTGTACTCACAACTTGTATAATCATTGTAGAGCCAATCATAAATATGTAGAGACTGCTTTCTCAAGGAGTTTATTACAGGTATGTATTTACTCATCATTGGTGGTATCCCACCTAGTATCCAGATGTGAAAACGGGTAATATAAACATGATATTAAGTAATAAAGTTATCACTTGATTAGTAATGAACAAAGCTGTGTAATCTGCTGTCAGATAACTGTCAACTTATTTCATCTCAGGTCATAATGGAGATATTGGAAATGTGCCAAATGATTCTTACCTCTGAAAGGAGACCCAACTCCAAGCATTACACACACATGCTAATCTCCATTAAGTCCTATGTCCTCTCTCTGGCACAAAAAAATAATGCCAAGGGGTTGTTTTGTTTTGTTTTTGCAGGAGAAAGATGTTTAAAGGAAGGAAAGGACACAACAGCCTGTTTGCTGATACTTCATTTCCATCATCAATATGAATATTCAAACATCTTCATAAATATTGTGTTTTGGTCATAAAAATTGTTTGTAGCTCTTGTTAAAATGTGAGTGGGTTATATAATTTCCAGAGCAACAAAAAGAAGGAACAGTTTGTGAACTTCAAAAATAAGCTGGAAACAATGTGCAAAAATGACACTTGTTTGTGAGACAGATCAGCTATTTAACAGGTTCTCTAAGGTTTCCTTTTCCAAAGGACCCTTTAAGCTATAAAGCATTTAAATGATTGTGTGGAACATGCCTAAGTCCATTTTGTCAGGTGGATCATCCACTAACCCATATGACCACAGTTGCACTGCCCCCTATGGTCGGACACAACTTGACAACCTTGTCAACGGAGAATACCTTTACCTTTACCTACTCCATTAGAACCTCCATTAGAACCTCAGGATGGCACAGCCCTACCAGAGGAGGAAGAGGAGCAGGAGCAGGAGTACCAGCAGCAGCAGCAGCAGCAGCAAACAACAACAGCAAGAACAACATTTTATTGTTTTATTCTTTCTGTTCTTATAGTATGTCGCCTCACATCCCTTCTGGGCTGGAGGTGTTATCTTGATAGCTTTATTACATTAAAAAATTCAAAGCACTCTAACTCAGAACTATTGGGAGCCAGTGTGGTGTAGCAGTTTGACCATTGGTCTATGAATCTGGAGACCAGGGTTTGAATCCCTACTTAGCTATGGAAACCCAGTGGGTGACCTTGGGTAAGTCACGCTCTCTGAGCTTCAGAGGAAGGCAAATCTCTGAAAAAAATCTTGCCAAGAAAACTCCATGATAGGATCACCTTAGGATCACTGTAAGTCAGAAACTACTTGAAGGTACATACAACAAATACTACTCAGAATTACTGGGAACCTTAAAATGAAAGAACTTATTCTTTTTTAGCTGATATATTCCTTATTTCCTTGTTTGGCCTGCAGACTTTGGTACCAAGATCTACAGACTTTGGTAAAGAACTCACTGTGCCAGTGGCATGCCAGATATGCTACCACAGTGACAAATAAACCCCACAGAACACTGCTGATGGATGTGTTTGGCAGTCTCTAATGCAATGTTGGGGTTGTAGTGTTTTCTGAAATTCTTGTGGTTTTCTTCTTTTTTCCTTGTATGTATTGTATAGGATTTCTCTGTGACATTAGTGTTCCTCCTCCCATTTTCTTATGTAGTTATTTAGTCCTATTGTATATTTTTACCATTCCTGTATCGAGCATTGCATTTCAATAAGTCAGCTAATTTGTCATAGTCACAATCTTGAGTCTTTGGTCCTTGTTGCCAATTCAAGGTTGCCAATGGTCATGTAATTTGGACCCACAATTTACATTTCTGAATCAGGGTCAACAGAGTTTGGAAATTCAGGAAAGGAGAGGGAAAACCTCACCTCGCCTAACTAGCATGTTAGAAGAATACCCATTTATTTTACCACAACAGAAATAAAAGGATTAAGAGAAACAGTTATCACCATAGAAGGAACAATGTGTTTCTAAATGGTGACTCACTGCTTGCAGGAGGATTTTTGACCTCTCGCCTTGTGTACATGTGGATCCACCTTTAAAATTATCTGAAATTATAGGTGGCTAAAGTTACTAGTTTCTCAAAGGATTAACAACAAAGAAAATACTGGTTTATTAAAAACACTCAACTGCATGTAGATTAGAATAACCCTTATTTGGATGCAAAGAAGGAAGGTGTAGTGCCCACAATCCCTGTGAGTGAAGCCACAGACCTCTAAGGATACCTGATAATATCTGGGGAGAGGAACTAGCAGGGGATACAGCTATCCCTTAGTTTACTAAAGCAAAGATTTCTTTACATGAAAGGCTAACCTTCCCCCAGAAAAGATTACTCTGTCTACTCTTTATTTTAATGCATGAAAGCCTTCAAGAAAATGTACATTGATCCATCCCCTCAGAATAAAGTCACAACCTCTGACAGCCCTAGGTGCATCCTCTGTCATCTTTCTGGGGTGTTTGCACAGTAGAGAGTGATCTGTAGACCATAACACGCCACACCCATGGCTTCCAAAAATGAAAGTTAAATTTATTTATTTATTTACTACAGAATGGCCTTTGTAGCTCTGAATCAAAGTTACACAGCTGTTGGAAGCAGGCACAGTTTGCCTTCTCTTTCTGAATTAAGCCAAAGAACATGTAAGCATACCCACCATCATGGTGGACCCTTACACTCACGTGAGGGAAGGGTCTGTCTATTCTATTCTTCCAAGCAAGGCTGGAAGACAGCAGGAGGACAACCTGTAACTCTGTTCCTGAGACTACACACCTTGTTGACTTCAAGCTGTATCAACTCCATTTCTATAAACTTGTTCGAGAGGTGTGTTACCTAGTGACTGAATACTGAGGTTCAAGCTTCAAGCACACAAACACATTTTAAACAATTAAAATGGGGGGAAAGTTTTAAACCCATTAATTGTCCACATACATATACATCTAAGGTCCCTGTGAACATCAAGTTTCAGATATCTTGGTTTCATAGCTTTGCAGAGATGGCTCTGAAAGGCAGATAAATACACATTCCCTTTTATTATTATAGATTCCTGAACCCTCTGCAAGATTTACTTCTTCAACAAGTCTCAGCTAAGCTGTAAACTATCAGAGTTTGCTGGGTGCTGTTACACACAAGAAAATGTTGAAACGTTTTTTATTAAGCTACATAACAGCCTCAAGGAGAAAGAAAAATGAGAAAGAAAAACTTAAAACAGTGTGTGTGTGTGCGTGCGTGCGTGTGCATTGCAGATATCACAGGAAAGATAATCAATCCTTCAAAAGTAAGGACATAAACAAGCAAGGACTCTTTCTAGCATTTCGAATGGCAATTATCCACTGCTTTTCTTTCCTTCCTGAGGCTTCTGATGTTTTGCTGGCTGAAGTGAGCAAAAGAGTTATACAGTATCATGGAAGAAGCAGGGGGACTTTGGCAAAGGAGGCACCCCATAGAGAATGATAATTTAATTTATGGTCAGGCAGTAACTCCACAGAGAATGGAAAACTAATTTTCTGTAACACAAATCATGTGCCTTTATGAATCATAGTCACTGGTCTCACAGAACATTTTTGTTGAAATATATAGGAGGTTAATAGAAATAATGATCTGCTGGCATGTTGATACAAGCTTTCCTAAGGCAGACATCCTGCTATGCACTCTGTCAGCTTAGGGGTACCTGTGCTGTTGTTTGAGAAGTTTTGACCAAGTGAGTGCCATCATGTATTGGCCTAGTGTCAATTTCAAGATTTGCAAAGGACATGTCCTGTTCCCACTCCTGAATGTTTAGGAGAATTTCCTTTTTCCTACAACTCTCATTGGTTGGGTATGGGAATGTAGTGTTTGTGTAGCTCCACAGGTTTGTGACTCCACTTCAGCCATCCTGTTTGCTTCATTCCCCCTTCTCTGTATTGTTTGTTTCCAGCTTAGATCAATGTCATGGGCAAACAGCATAATAGGCATGGAACTTAAAAAGGCTTAGGAAAGTAACTGTGTAGTGGCTTTGTCATTTCCTGGTTTTGTATTAGGTCAATTCACACTGATCATTGAGGTAGTAGCTGTGTTTCACATAAGAGAGTACTGTCATAGTTGTGACTCTCAATGGTTATCTCAGTATCCTCTCACAGCCAGCACTCTTCTTATCTGAGGAAACAAAGCTGCAATCTGAACAGAAAGGGATGGTACAGTCAGTCAAAATATGTGATAAAGAGCATATAAGCATCCAGTCATTTCTTTCTTAATTTCCAGTATTTATATACCACTTTTGATTTTAAAAATCCCAAAGTAGGTTTTACAATAAAACCATGACCTCTGGACAGTGATTTGGATACAAACTCAGAGGCCAAGGAATCAGTGGTACAAATAGAGGAGACAGTGAACCTGATTACCATCACAGAGCCAGAGATTTGTGCTTGCCTCATACTAGAGATCTCTGAGACTACTAAGCCACTTGATCCTGGATGAAGAGCTGTGGTTCCAAGTCCAGCTTCAGCACTAGACCAGCCCACTGATCTCCAAGAGAGCCATAGTCCATGGAGCAAGTTTACCAGTGCCATAATGAGAGAAAGACATGATGTAAATGAAATAAATGAATAAACAAGTAAACAAACAGCATGTCCAGCATGAATGCTTGAAGGGCCAAAGAAGCCACAGGCAAAACAAAGTACAGATCTTTTCAAGATACATAGAGGATAGTCATGTGCTGTAACAAAGAGACATCTTTCACCACTTGAGGGAGCAGCTCTGCTAAAAAGGTGCCAAACACATTGTCTAGTTTGCCCTGAAACTCCAAAGGCCAACGTCAGCTCAGATTTTGTTGGAACAAATTGCTCAGCAGACGCTCTTCTGGATAATGCAACATTTGGTCTGCCTGTGGCATGTGGGTTCCCTTGTTAGGCCAGAACATCACAAACATTCTGTTTACTTCACATGAAGCAGTTGAGTAGAGAGAAATCTTTGGACAGCTGAGAAACCATTAGGCAGCCATCTAAGGGAAGAGAGACATTAGAAATTCAAGAAAGCTGCAGTCTGGAAAACTGTGCACTTCCTTTCCTTGGTGACAAATAAAGATCACAAGGTAGGGGGTGGGGTGGGACTTTAACCTAGGAGTAAAGTAACTCCCACTCTTGTTAAAAAGCCAGTTATAGGTGGCTTTCTTTGTTCTTGTTGTTGTTTCCTCCCCTCTAGTGGGGACAGTTGGGAGTGCAGTAACTTCCCTTAATGCCAAAGGTGTTTCTTCCATGTTTCTTCAAAGCTGTCTGATATGAAGAGATCTAGAATCATGCATTCACTGCTAGCAAGAACAGCCTTCAGGAAATGCAGGTGGAGAGGACAGATGCTTCCTATCAAAACAGTTAGGTGTTTGGGGTTTGGGTTTGTTTGTTTGTTGCTTTGCTTGGGTTTTTGTTTTTTGGATGGTTGATGAACAACATTGGCTCCCTCCCTGATAAAATAACTGTACAAAAACCGATAGATTAAAAAAAACTGGGAAAATGGAGGGGAAAGAGACAATTGGGGAAGAAAAAGCAGTGAGAACATTACAGGTGTGTTTTAGCAAGATGTGGCTTTACACCACATTTTTCTTTATCAAGAAAAAGGTGTACAAAAAGAACTTAAATCCACAGAATGGGAAGGAACTGTGTCAGTCCCAGTCCCACCACCCTCTGTCAGCACTTTGATCATGTGAATAATTGAGGTTTTTAACAGCAGAGCCTCTTCTACACATAATGGGTCTCCCCATGAGCCAGAACATGGAATTTCTATTGTTTTTACTCATCGAATCTTAGAGTTGCAAAGTACCACAAGGGCCAACTAGTCCAACCCCTGCCACACAAGAATATTAGCACTCTTGAAAGAGGGCCATTCAACCTCTATTTAAAGATATCGAAAGATGGAGATTCCACAACCTTTAAAGGCAATCTATTGCACAAACAGCTCTTAACTGTCAGGCAGTTCTTCCTAATTTTTAGCTGGAATCTCTTTTCTTGTAATTGGAATCTATTGGTTTGTATTTTAAGGTCTGGAGCAGCAGGAAACAAGCTCACTTCATCTTCCACATGACATTCCTTCAGGATATTATATCATCTATCAATCAATCTTCTGCTCTCCAAGAAAAACACATAGAAACTAATCCCCAGTCCTCCACATCACTGACCAACACATGTACCTCTTTGTGACAATATGTGGCACAATAACAGCCTTCACTTTAAGCCTTAAACAATGAGCAATTCTAGGCAGGCTGTGGTGTAATGTATGCAACTGTGATGAACTATGAATATATAAGAGTGGACTACCTATGTCCCAATGGGAATAGGAGAAGAAAAAAATCCCTCATGTTTAATGGTTAGTGCTGTGATGCTATTTAGAGTTGGAGGCTTTCATTTTGGTTTTCAGTAGACATCAGAGAACAAAAGTTTGTTTGTTTGTTTTGGAACATAGTAACTTGGGAGTTACAAGGCTGTTTCATAATATGAAGAAATCCTAATTTGTATCTAATAAACTGGAACCAAACATTATTTGTATTTTTTATCTTTTAGTTTATCATTCTGTACATATAACTGTTCCTTATAAAACAAAAACTGTCATTATTTTTCTTGAGTGCTACATCACTTTAACATGTTTCACAATAATTTGCTGCTGTACAAATGTTGACATATGCAGTGTTGTGCTTTTCTGAGAGAGCTATTTAAACAAGAAGAGCTTTTACAATGTAGATAATGAAGTCTGCCTAAGGTGACAAGGAAACCAAACTGTAGAAGGTGCAGGTTCATTCAGTGCAAAAGAAAAGAATGGAAGAGTAGGAATGTGATCCAAATACTTCTCTTCACCAAAGGCCAATGAGGCCTAAGATGCTTGGCTTTTGCTGACCTGAAATAGCAGTGTTACACTCAAGTGCAATGCACAAGAGAGAGAGAGATGTGTGAGAGAGATTATATTGATGCACTTTGACACAGTATTATTCTCAGTTTCTAGAATAACTGATTAACTTATTTCAGAATGTGACAGGAGGACTAACAAAATTCATATGCAACAGGTCTATGAACTAGGGAAAATGTAACCAAGGGCCTTTGCAGACTGCCAGAAATAGTGCAAATTGAGTCCACTTTAAGGGTTAGGGTTAGTGCTAGGGAGTCATGGGAATTTTTTTTTTCTCTGAGACATTGAGCCTTCTCTGTCAGAGAGCTCTGGTGCCACAATAAAATACAGTTCCCACGATTCCCTAACCCTTAAAGTACCTCAATTTGCACTATTTCTGGTAGTCTGCAAAGGCCCCAAGTTACTCACATATGTAACCAAGGCTTGCCATGTAAATACAGAAGGACAATACCCTTGTGTCATTCAGATAAACTTGGCTTCAAAAGAAAGAATGAAAGTAAATGGCTTGATTGCATTCAGTCAGCAAATAACCAAACCAATCCAGGAAAAAGAATGCTCCTGTTTATAAGGCAAACAGGAAAGTCGTAATACAAAATGTTTATTTATAAAATAGAAAAGCACACACTACGACCATTGGGGTACTAACATGTCCTTCTTTAGAGGGCAGTTTTATTGTTGAAGGACTGACCAAGTCCAGTTTAAAGATTTTAAAAAATTGGAAGGCGAGTAGCAGAGGCTTAAAATTGCCCATCACAGTTTTTCTCACCATAGTGAGGATTGTTGTATTTCTATTAAAATATATAGTAATTTTTCAAAACAATTTTTGTGTATGTACTATATGTGTGATTTTACCATAAACAAATCTGTATCTTCCTTTGTTCTCTCATTTTGGTGAGACATTTCATGGGGCAGGAGGAATATATAAATAGCTCCCTTGCCAACACTTCAAAACCAGTCATTTGCATGTATTTTGTTAATTCCTCCTATTTTGATAGATTCAGTACCCTTTCTGATGTAGTCTAATCAAGCCACATATATGGTGCATGTCCCAATAATTTTATGAATTTACACATATGCAACAGAAATTTTTGAACCAGTATTATGAATAAAATATTCCATGAGGATGAATAACCATTTCTCTCAAACCTACCAGTATGCTTATCTCCACAGTACCTAACCCTTGAATATATATTGGATGAGGTAATTGCACATTACATTGGATTAGCTTAACAAACCAAATTTTAAAAGGGTAAAAGGGAGAGATGGGAAAGAAATTTGGATCATCACTCTATAATCTGCCACATACCTCTCCAGAAAAAATGTCTATTGAAACAGCAAGGTGGAGGACTTTCAAAATTGTGTATTTATCCCCCACACTGATGCATAGTGCTTAAATAACTCTGAAATAGCTCCATTCTGTTCCTAGGTTCCAACCATTAACTGCAAAATGGGGATTTATGTATGTCTAGAAAACTATAACACAATTCTCCACAATTTTATAGCCCTTCAGTTTGAGTCTCCCTTGTCTGAAATGCTTGGGACCAGAAATGTTTTGGATTTTGGAGTTTTTCAGAATTTGAAATATTTGCTTATAAATATTAAGATATCTTGGTGATGAGATCCAAGTCTAAATATGAAATTCATTTATGTTTTATATACACCTTATACAAAACATAAGTGAATTTCATGTTTAGACTTGAATCCCATCTCCAAGATATACACTTTATGGAGCCAGCGTGACGTAGTGGTTTGAGCAATGTGCACTATGACTAGGGTTCAAATCTCAGATCAGCCATGGAAACTCCACTGGATGACCTTGGCCAAGCCACTCTCAGTCTCAGATGGCAAGCCTCCTATAAAGAACCTTGCCAAGAAAACCCCATGAGTCACCATAAGTTGGAAACAACTTGAAGGCACACAACAACAACAAACACAACAGCATACACTTTCTACAAACAGCCTGGAGGTAATTTTGTACATAACATTTTAAATAATTTTGTGCATGAAACAAAATGTGTGTACCTTGAACCATGCGAAAGCAAGGGTGTTGCTATCTCAGCCCAGTCATGCAAACAATTTTGGATTTGGGGTATTTTGGATTGCAGAATTCCGGATACAGAATACTCAACCCATAATTGCACATGGCCAAGGATGAGCAATTGGATGTCTTTGTATTACTGAGCCTTCAAATAGTGTTGCTTGGGTTTGCTCAGAAAGAGCATGGTGGACTGAACCATGAAGATGGGACAATAGATTTGTGATGGGGTTGAGAAGAGACAGAGTGTTCGAGGGGCTGTCCTACACCCTCAGATGTAATCTGCTTCCTTAAAGGATCATGGAAAATAGTGTGCCTCGCAATTTATGGCACTAAGCTGCTGTATGTAGAACTGAATGTAGATTTGGGATGGGGTGTGTGTGTGAGAAGATACAATAGGGTGTTGGAGGGGCTGTCCATCACCCTCAGTCTCACCACTGATGGTAGAAAGACTCAGCAAGCAAGCTGTTGTATGTAGAACTCAAGCAGCGCCCATATGTGCCTATAATGCCTTTCTCTGATAGGGAAAAATGGTATCATGGAGCCTCTGTCTCCTTGCATTCCAAATTACATCAGGCTACATATGAAGAAGCATATAAACAGTGATGTTAGACCTGTGTAAATTGCTTGACAGATGTGACAGTATATGGAAGACCTAGTGAGTTGAAAAGATAGTAGGTGTCTTAATTAAGTCTCAGAAAATATTTTTCTGGTATCTCCCACTCCAACTCTTCTCTTATTCTTCGTAGGAATATCACAGAAAATATAAATTCTCAAAGACTTCTACAAACACATTTAGCCTCTAACCACTCCAAAGGAGCTGCAAGTATGATAATTAGGAAGACGCATCTTGTCATCAATATGCATTTGGAGGTTGAGCATGAATAAGACATAATTAACTGAAGATGTAATTAAAGCTTCTCTCCCTTAGAGGTAGAGAGGTAAATATAATCACAACCTGGGCATAAATTAATAAAACAACTGTCTTTTGCTTGAAATTATACCACTGTTAGCATTAATATACAGCACAGAAAAAGAGAAGGTGAGGAAATCTAATAGGGAATTTCCAATTAATAATGTACGCTATTAATTAACTGTTTTTTTTAAATATCTATATTAACCCAACAGTCAATTCTCTCCTGAACCTAAGTCTGCAATAGTCCTTTTTATATGTCAATAAACCTCAATTTAGCTTATTCTGATCTGGTATGGTGTAGCTAAAAGAAACCCAAAACAATCCCCCATCCACACCCACCCCAAAAACTATAAAACTTCCTGTGGTTTCAAGTGGTGTTATGGAGCTAACAATTAAAAGGAAAAATTGTGTTACTTTCGTTTAAGTACTTTGAAATATTTGTGTTTACAAGGCACACTGCCCATTGAACATCTTCTGAAGTTTATGTCCTCTAGATGGAATTTTAGGCTCAAGCGAGGTTTCCATCAGCAGAATTATGAAGGAAATGAGGAAAAAGCATATTTCCACCACTGGGGCAGCAACAACTGGATAGTACTCTGTAGCTTTATCAAGGTGTGTGCATGTGTGGGTGGGTGTGAATGTAATAATAATACTAATATTTTGATGTACAAGAAAGCTTTATAATGTTGGTTGTGCTACACTTAAAGTACTTAAAGAAGTTGATTAAGCTGAAAAGGAATAACAATTTGCTCAAGACCAAGTGGTTTGTATCAAGGATGCCTAGAGATTTTTAAACATATTTCCTACAAGTTAAAATCTAAGACTTTAACTTTTCAAACTCAGCACACTAGATTTTCTAATGATTCCACAATCATGTTGCTCAAAACAGTCCTATGTACTTTTCCATTAGCAGTGACTGCATGTTCTTACTTTCAAAGAAGAGATGGAGAAACTACTACTACCACTCTGAAAATTTTCCATTTTGACACTCGGGGAATTTTCATTCCTGGACTCCTGCATGCCATAGAATTAATTCCTGCATGCCATCAAATGTTTCCTTTTTAAAAAAAAAAAAAAATCTAAGTTCAATATCACAGTATTCAACCATGAGATGTCCTGTTTTGCCCTTGGGAGGTTAGCCAAGCCCCAATTCAGCATTTCAGGCACTGTGGAAGGGAGAAAAAGGAAACTTGTCTCATCAAGTTATTGGTAGCATAAGCAGTAGTCATATAAATGAATATAGGTTTGTCAGGAGGCTTCAGTCAATCCAGTACATCAGGTTCAAAGGGAAAATCCAAAAGAGTAGTCCAGATCTGAGCAAAGTTTCAGGCAACAGGCAGCCAGTGAAGGTTGAAGGCAACAGCAAGGCATTTCCTGACCATGAAGGATAGCTGTTGAACAAGGTGACTGGAAGGAGGTGCTGGGATATTTATACTCCAACTAGGTCTTGCAGGTGCTCCCTGTTAGCAGCCTGCTTCCTACTTAACTACAGAGAATGCCATTGTCTCTCTTTTTCCTGGCATCTCTCCGTCAGAGTAGATACTGGTAAGTCTGACTGGGATGGAGGGAAACTTTACTCCTGGGAACTTGGTCCTGGTACTGGCTGCAGGCATACCTCCAGAGGTTGTTGGAGTGGCTCCACTCCTGACATGTTCCCTGGGCTCTCAGCCTCTTCCTGAGACTCAGAGAACATGCCTGGCTTCTGGAGATAGAGCATGACATGAAATACTGAACTTGGAATTAATTTGGATAGCCTGTGCTTTGTTGACACTGTTTTACCCATAAGTCATAACTTGTTAACACTAGCAAGTCTATCAGAAAAAAAGAAAAAAGATGTGACTTAGTGATAGCTGGGATGCTCATTATCAGGTAAGTTCAGGTATTTTCAGAATGGTGATGACATAAAGTCCTTTGGAGATTTTATTTCTTGGTTTCTAATCTTACAAACACTATGAATAGAATGCTTACCATAAGAAGATGTAAGCAAGTCTATACCCCATTTTAAAATGATATAAGTAATAGAAATAGAAATAGCTACACAATAGCTCTATTTTTAAATAGAGAATTAGTGTGGTGTAGTGGTTTGAGTGCTAGACTAGGACTCTGGAAGTTGTTGCTGTTTGTGCCTTCAAGTCATTTCTGATTTTTGGCCCCTCTAAAGTGAATCTATCATGAAGTTTTCTTGGCAAGATTTGTTCAGAGGGTTTGCCATTGCCTTCTTCAGAAGCTGACAAAATGTGACATGCCCAAGGCCACCTAGTGGGTTTTCATGGCTGAGAGGGACTCTAGAAGACCAGAGTTAAAGCCCTGCCTGGCCATGGGAGCCATAGAAACACTGAGACCTGGAACAGATGGGCAGATGAGGCATGACATTTACACAACACAGAGAAGCTGCCCCAGGGTAGTGCTTGAGACACCTGAGGGAGCCCAAAACTGGCCCCAAAAGGAGCAGATCTTTTCTGCCCCTATTTGGGGCCACAAGAGGAGATGCCCTTGGGCTCCTTCCTGCCCATCTGCTTTGCCTGGGAGTCACCTTTTCCCAGCCTTAGAGAAAGGCAATGGAAACCCTCCTCAGGATAAATCTTGTCAAGAAGAGGGTCACTTATGAAAGGATCATCCTCATATGTGTCAGGATCAGCCAACTCAGTTCCCAGTAACCATGAGAACATCTCATTGTGATAGAAAACAGAAGATTTTTATTCCAGGAATTGAGATAGATGTCACCCATCCAGGGTCAGTTTCAGAACTGGGTCTCTTTCCCCCAGACCATATTGTAACAATACAAGTTATCCAACCCCTTTCCTTGGATCCCTTGGATTTTGATCAAAGCAACCTTTCATGCCCCTTTTCTCCCTCCCATGTTTATCATTCAATTACCCTTAAGGAATTTGCCTCCCTGTTCATTCCCATGCCTATAGTGCCCAAATGATTAATATTCAATACATTTCAACATTCCCCATATCCATCCTCCCAACACCTCATCAGATTATCACAACGTTATATCAATATATCATCATGCCACTATATCATAATACATCATGAGAGAACCATGCACATGGGTCTGACAATATGTTGGAGTCAAGTTTAAGGCATCTAACAACTGATTTTGAAACATCACATGCAAATTTTTAAACAGTATTTTCTTATTAGAATGGTGTTTGAAGGGATAACAGGCAAAGGTGCAGTCCATCATTTGAAACAGGTTGTTTTGGAGTTATAAATATGATAGAAAGACATGTGCAAAAACTGTGGAAAGTTATAAACCTACTTTTGTAGTCCTTGCTTTTGTAGTCCTTAACACTTCCAAACTCTGCAGAACTCCCCACTCCCCAGTTCCACCACTCTGACCAGCAACAAAGGCTGGATTACCTTTCTTTAAAGCCTCTAGTAGGATTTCAAGTAGCCCTTTGTCCTGCACAGTTTAACATCCAAGCACACCTGTTTTTCTAAAGGAGAAGTGGACTTCTAGCAGAGTTGCTTGTGTTTTATTTTATTTTATTTTTGTATTTTCTGACCAACTGGAGTTTCCCACCCCTGCTTTAAGCAGATCCAATAGAATGACATGGTCAATTAACATGTCATGCATGAACATTTCAGTATCCATATGGTTGAACAAGTTGCAGACATAAGTGGCTATAGCAGCAAGGCTAGGGAGATTATCGCACATCTTCATCTCCCAAACTGGGCACTGGCTGGGCCCAGGCTTAAACTACTTAAAACAGATGTTATCGCACGCCTCTGTGCCCACCTCAGAGGCATTGTGTAACCAATCCATACTGCTCCTGAACTTCTCAAAGAATGGGAAAGTCATGTTCTTTGCAAAGTCCAGTAGAAATAAGGATCAGTACATGATGCCTCAGCAGTTTAAGCCCATGCTCAGCTCGGGAGAAAAAGACATGTGATAATCTCCTAGGAAATTCAATCTACAGCACAAATTTAAACAAATTTGATAGTTGTTCTGTCTCCCGACTGAGTGCTTAAGAATACATATTTACATGTTATAATAATCAATAACAAATACATATTACATGTTATAATAATCAATATAGGTAGAAACAGTGCTTTCTAAAAATTAAGAACTGTGTCTTTTGGATCACCATTTAGCCTACTAAGCAACAAAAGCAGAGGACATTCTGTTTCAAACCGAGACAACAGAATTGATGTTTCGGTTATTGACTGAATAGCAATGTGAAGCACTTATTTCAGGATTCTCCCTTAAAGCATGGCAGCAGTTATTCCTGTGGAGTGAGATGGAGTAGATGATTGTCAACACTGACATCAAACAAACAATATTTTCCATGTTTCTTTGAGAAAAATCATTAAGTTTATTGTTGTATTAAATCAACAAAGGTTTGTAGAATAGTTTTGTCCTCCACAGGAATAATAAAGAATAGCTTATTGGTTGCTGTTACAATAGTTCACGTATGAGTAAAAAGAAGCAGACTCAATAAAATATAAAATGCTGGGCCAAAAGTACTCCTGCGCATGCGCAAACGAGTCATGGCCACCATTTTGGCAAACAAAATGGTGGCCACGGCACGTGTGGCGGCGCGGCGGCGGGAACGTGCAGCGGCGGCAGTTGGCAGCACCAGTGGGGGTCACGGCAGGGGCTGGCAGGGGCCAGTCGGTGGGCTGGGTGCAGCCCGTGGGCCGTAGGTTGCCGACCCCTGCTTTAAAGTATGGCGTAAACTCTAGAGTGGTTTCCCAAGCCCACTCACATTGTGACTACAGCCTCCACTGCCCCTACCAGTCATTCTTTGTTAACCTGAAAGGAATGCTGAACAGACTAATGGCAGAAATGCACAGGCAAGATATGACAGGCCAACCCCATTGTATTCTGCCCATGGATCCAGCCTGTTACCACCACCACCCCAGCACTTATCTGCTCTGGCACAGTGATGGGCAGTTGTTCAGATGCCCACCTACCCCCACTTCCAACATCACAAGTTAATAAAGAATGATGACGGGGCCTTCAAGAAGAATGGTAGTCACAGGTAAGGCCCATGTGTACAATCTCTAAGCCTTAAGTTTTCCACAGTGGTAATGTGATGTCTTGTTTACAATTAGCATCTTTGATCATCAATTGAGTTACATCTATCTATCTATCTATCTATCTACGTGTGTGCGTGCATGTCAATTTATACACACACACACACACACACACAAACTGTGATCCCTAGGGAAAGAGCATGAGATAAATATTTTTTTAAAAGAGAGAGAATTTTGAAATCTAGGTTATCATATGGGAAAGATACATATATCTTCCCCCATACAATAACCTAGATTTCAAAATTCTCTCTCTCTTTTCTCTTTGTTTTAATATTTATCCCATGCTCTTCTCCTAGGACTCACAGTCCACCTTATTTAAGGCTCATTCAGTTCTACCATCATCTATGATTACCTGATGGTTACCTACTTAAAACTTCTTTGTAGACTAAGGACCTATCATTCAACACCAACACTTCTGTAAAATTAGGTGGAAAAATGATCAGAACATGGCCAAGAAATTGCTACTAAAGAATAATGATCAGTAAGTAAATGGAATTGGCTTCCATCTGATGAGAACTAATATCTATTCTCGGTTTTTATCTGATGCCATCAGTAAAACACATGGGTGTAGCCCATATATTAAAGGTATTAAACAAACCACTTCCATAAGAAAGTAAGCCAAGGGTACATATAAGATAACAGGAAAACTTTGTCTGGCAACCTTATATAGGGTTTATAGGTCATATAGGGCTGTGAGGGAATATCACTGGAACCATGTTGACAAGGTATGTGGTAAATACACACACATTCTAAAGCTGCAGTTTCAGGCTGTAAATTTACCATCGGTCTCGGGCCAAGTTTAATCATATTCTTGGCTGTAGTAAATCCACCCATGCCATGAGCAAGGAATAACAGACATAAAAATCAAGAATGAACTTGTGTCTTTGAATGGGTAGACAAACACTGTACTTACAGGAATGCTATCTTCCCTTTCCACCTCTCAGCAAATATCAGCAAATCGGTGGAATCATTTGCTTTCATTAAGCAGTAGCTTTATTCTTACACAAATAATGTCTCCACACATTTTAATCAGTACTTAGAAGCATTCTGTAACAAATGTGCACATTTTAACACAACTAGGAATTTTTGACTTCAGCAACCTTATAAATAAATTGTCCAGTTTCCCCACCCCATACCCCAGTAAATATATCATTTCTAGCCATATTTTATTCTCTCATGCAGTTTTATTCAACAATGTCCTTGTGCCAGTGGAACACAAATATCTAGTAAATCAACACACACCAGTCTACTGTCATTGTACCAATTTTCTCTGAAAGGTTAGAGAACTTCCAATGAAGACTCGGGGGGGGGGGGGGGGGGAGAGGGGCAAGGGAAACTCCCATTGTACAAATGGAAGAGTCCTATTCTATAATGTTGGATATATCTCATAGTTACTTCATTATAATTTATTTATCACTACTATGTGAGTCTCTGTGATATAGTGAGCCCAGCAACAGCAGATTATTGAAATATTTGTGTGGGGGGTATATTTATTTTGGGGGTCTGTTGTTCATAGCAATTTTATCCACAGTTCTTCTGTGAGGTTATAACTATGCACAGTTTCCTTTACTATGCATCATAAAAGGCTACACATACAACATTCTTTTATCCTTGGTATCTCTGAAGTATAGTTCAAGATAAGGTTCAGATCTAGGTACCCTGGAGTTGCCACTGCACTTGTGATGTGCAAACAATAAATGATATCCATGTCATAGGCACATGTACTTGAAAGTAATCCCCATTGTGTTAAATAGAGTAGTGTGTGTTCTGGACCACAAAAACTCCCTCAGTTTAAGAATCTACTGTGAAATCTTATATTGTCATATGCAAAACATTTAACAAACATTACAATCAGTTCTCCATATCCAAAGATTCTGCATCTACAGATTCAATCATCTGTGCTTGAAAATATTTTTAAAAAATCCAAAAAGCAAACCTTGATTTTGCCATTGTATATAAGGGGCACCATTTTACTACACCATGTGTATCATGGGACTTAAGCATCCAAGGATTTTGGCATCCATGAAGGGTCCTGGAACCAAACCCCAGTGGATACCAAGGGCCCACTGTATTATCTTCTCCATTTCATGGCCTTCATCATACCAGTTCTTTTCTCAATGGCCTGTCTTTCTGAGCCACTGAGCTAATTTTTCACTTTTATGTGTGCCAGTTTTTCCTTGAAAGCATTTTTCTTTCCACCTGGTTTTACTAGAATAAACCTTTAATGGAACCATAGGTTTTTTTGGGGGGGGAGGGTTCGGGCTGTGTGGACATGTTCTAGATGAGTTTCTTTCTGACGTTTCACCAGCATCTGTGACTGGCTTTAATGGAACCATTTGGCCATTTTTCATATTTTGTTCATAGATACACCAGGGTGTGTGTGTGTGTGTGTGTTTCAAAGTATTAATGTATCAGTCCCTGCTTGCTTATCAAAACTGTTCTTTCACATTTTCTTTCGTTAATAATGCTATCAGCTATGCCTATCCCTAAGGGCAAAACATCAAGAACAAACAAAAGAACACAAATATAAGGATGAGGTTTACTTCTTAAAAATCTCTATGTCTTTCTTGGAATATCGTCTGTTGACTAATCAAAGCATGGAAGCAAATGTCTACTGGTTCACTGTGCACAGGCTACATTGTCCCAATGGATAGAGCAGGGGTAGGTAACTTTCCCCTTTAAGGGTCGAGGGACTTCAGCTCCCAGAAGCCTCAGCCACGTTGGCCAATAGTCCCATGTTGGCCAATAGCTCCTGGGATTCTGGGAGCTGAAGTCCCTCGGCCCTTAAAGGGGAAAGGTTGCCTACCCCTGGGATAGAGTCTAGTAGGTCTGCCATCCATTTTGTATTTCAAGAAATGGACCTTGTTTAGTAATACTAAATTATAATACCAAATAAGAAACTGTTTCTTGAGATTCATTAGTGGGTTCTGGGTGAGTGAATAAGTGAGTAGGACACACACATTATGTATTCCACTCTTCCTAAACTCTGCTCATTTCTTTTGCTGCAGGGCAAGGATAGGAATGGGGAGTACTTCTGCTAGGTTTTTTTATGAGTAGCTTTCTCCCAACAGGAATAAAACCAACAGCAGGGAAATTAACTGTGTACATTTCACATTGAGTTAATTGAGGAACCCAATTTGTTAGTATGTAAGGGAACATGTGGGCTCAAAGTCTGGTGGAACAAATCTCCCCCTTTCCCTAGAATATGTTTAAGTGGCCCTGACTGCTGGCAAATAAACTACTAGTAGGACTCCTATGCCTTCAGCATTTTCCAAAAATAAAACTAATCTTCCAGAAATATGTTAAAAAATGGGCCACATCTTTCCCATCCTAATATTCTGCAGAAGTGAGGACTGTTCCAAAAAACATGTCTTCAGTCCAATTGGTCTTATGTTTTAATGTAATATGGTACCTAATTTTCTCAATACGCAAAACAAACTCAGTCCTTGATTGATATTATCTGTATTAGTAAAGTATCGGGGCAGGGAGTATAATCCAATTGAAAACAATTCTTTGTATATATCATTCAAATGTATTCACTAAAAAATTGATATATATATTTTTTTAAAAATATTTTTTTCTCCCATCCTCTTTATGTTGATTCTACATTGCATGGTGCTTATTCTTAATTCTGCTGTCTGGCTTTATATTGTGGTGTTTTATTGGCCTTGTTTTGATCATTTTGTTTTAATGTGCTTTATTGTAATGTCATCATTTTATAAATTGCTTTGGGAACTTGTTGAAAGGTGTGGTATAAATCAAGTAAATAATTCTTTGTATGGGAAGTATAAAACAGCCAGAATCCTTATCACACTAAGAGCATTGTAGAGCTAGCAGGAAATGATGCACTTCATTTTGAATGCATAGTAGCCATCCTGTGATATAGTCTAAAGCACTCACTGGTCTGGTCTTATTGAAAATCCACGTGATTTATCATATGTTTCAGTATTACTGGAAAACAGTGACATAAGGTGGTGCCCTCCCTTCACATGTACACTTTAAACTACTTCTGATCAATTCTTGTTTATCTCATTAGTTATTATCTTAGCTAGCACACTTCAGCATACAAGTAATCAGCCTGATTAGGACAATATCTTTTTCCATGGGAATACTGCACTTTTCTTCAATCTTGAAGTGCCCCAAATGTTCAAGTACTTACTATTCAGCCATAACAAAGAATGAACTATCCCCTGCCTCTTTCTAGCTAGGTCTTGATTCTTTCCATTCAGTGGTCATGCTAATATAGCATCAAACAAAACCTAGTAGGCTAAGACAATAACAACCACACTGCAGATCCCAGGCAGAAATAATATCAATGGATGTATTCATCAAACTGCTGAAGTAGGCCATTTTGTACTTCTGGACTCACTTGGTTAAAAATTGTGAAGCTTCAAAGCTGTAGTGTGGTATGGTGCCAGCCACACAGAGCTGCAAATCAAGAGATTCCCAAGGCCATGGAGATCTCCTGGAGTCAAGAGGGATTACAGCATCCAGGGAGCCCTTTGGTTTCTCTCCATTTGCTGCAGCTATAAAAAGTTCTGAATCAAGTCCAGAACTTTACCCAACAGTTAGCCTTGGTTGCCAAAGGTAACACAGAAGAATTTTCTCCATTGTCTGCTGGGTACTCTGAGACTCTGCTGGACTGCAGATTCATGCTACCTATCAGCAGCCATTTCTTTCTAGTATTCTGTGTACAGTACTGTATTATAAGCTAAAGCTAAATTTGACACAAGTGGAAGTGGAGTTGCCATTGTTAACTAAGGACAGATGGCAGCTCCCAAGTCAAAGGGATGGCAAATCTGCTTTGACATTTAGTCTGAAGTTTAAGGAGCTATCTAAGATGCTGAACCTATTAGGGATAATATCTTGGATAGCTACTTGAAATGACAGGTTAAAATCTAAAGCAAATTCACTGTCCTATTGACATGGGAATCATCAGATATCACTGTCAATGAACCTGTCTTGAGTCAGAAATTATGGTATTCATTCATTCATTCATTGAATTATACTCCACCTTTCACCTACCATGGGACTCTATACAATGATTTAAAATAAAAGATGAGCTAAAACTTTCTGGTTTTGTTGTGTGGCTTCAAGTCATTTCTGACTTGTAGCAACCAGAAGGTGAGCTTATTGCAGGGTTTTCTTGTGATTATTTGTTAAGAAGAGGATTTGTTTTTATCTTCCTATGAGGCTGAGAATTTGTGACTTGCTCAAGGTCACCCAGTGAGTTTCAGTGGCTGAGTGGAAATTCAAACCATGGTCTCTGGAGTCACAATCCAATGCTCAAATTGCTACACCCAAACTATAAAAAGCAATCAAACCACAGTTCAGTTAAAAACACATAGTTATAACAGTTTAAAATACATTTAAAGCCTAATTAGAAACATTAAAGATACAAATACAGTGCACCCCTTTAAAACACCATTCTTCCATATGATTAAAAACCAGAGACTTGCCCAAATAAAAAAGTCAAGGTGTTAGGACAACTTAAAAAAGCAGGGAGGGGGCTAACTGGATAGCCTATGGAAGGGAATCATAGAGTTGGAAGAGACCACAAGGGCCATCCCGTCCAACCCCCCTGCCATACAGGAACTCAAAATCAAAAGATACCCATCCAGCCTCTGTTTAAAGACCTCCAAAGAAGGAGACTCCACCACACTCCAAGGAAGTGTGTTCCACTGTCGAACAGCTTTCACTCTCAGGAAGTTCCTCCTAATATTGAGGTGGAATCTCTTTTCCTGTAGCTTGCATCCATTGTTCTGAGTCCTATTCTCTGGAGCAGCTAGCTAGCTCCCTCCTCAATATGACATCCCTTCAAATATTTAAAAAGGGTTATCATATCACTTCTTAACCATCTCTTCTCCAGGCTAAACATATCCAGTTCCCTAAGTCGTTCCTCATAGGGCATGGTTTCCAGAGCCTTCACCATTTTAGTTGCCCTCCTCTGGATACGCTCCAGGTTTTCAACATCCTTTTTGGATTGTGGTGCCTAGAACTGGACACAGTATTCCAGGTGGGGCCTGATCAAAGCAGAATAGAGTGGCACTATTACTTCCCTTGATGCAGCCTAAAATTGCATTGGCCTTTTTAGCTGCCACATCACACTGTTGACTCATGTTCAACTTGTGGTCTACTAGGACTCCTAGATCCCTTTCACATGTAGTCTTGTTAAGCCAGGTGTCCCCTATCTTATATCTATGCATTTCATTTTTATTTTTGCCCTAAGTGCAGTACCTTTCATTTCTCCAGGAAGAAAGTATAAGAAACTCCAGGAGAACATGATCACTCCCACCTAAGGATCCCACCACTTGCACCCCATTTACCAGGTCATTTGAAATTCATTTTGTTATCTTTGGCCCAGCTTTCTAATCTATTAAGGTCATTTTGAATTTCCATCCTGTCCTCTGGGGTATTAGCTATTCCTCCTAATTTGGTGTCATCTGCAAATTTGAGAAGCATGCCCCCTATTCTTTCATCTATGTCATTGATAAAGATTGAATGGCACTGGGCCCATGACAGAACCCCGTGACACTCCACTGGTCACTTCTCTTAAGGATGAAGAGAAAGTAAAGCAAAGGAGCTTCATTTATATAGCGCTTCATACCGCGCTATGCAGTGTCTAAGCGGTTTACAACTGTAACCTCATTGCCCCCCAACAGTTGGGTACTTATTTTAGCGACCTCGGAAGGATGCAGGCCTGAGTCAAGCCTGAGCCCTGGCTAGCATTGAACTCGCAACCTTGTGGTTTATGAGTGAGTGGCTGCAGTACAGGCATTTAACCACTGCACCACCAGGGCTCCTGAGAGAAGCCATTGCTGAGCACCCTTTGGGTTTGGTCAGTCAACCAATTACTAATCCACCTAACAGTTGTATTGTCTAGCTTACATTTTACTATCTTGTTTGGAAGGATATCATACGGGACTTTGTCAAAAGCCTTACTGAAATCAAGATATGCTATGTTTACTGCATTCCTTCATCTACCAAGCTGGTAATTTTATGGAAAAAAGAGATCAAATTAGTCTGGCATGACTTGTTTTTGAGAAACCCATGTTGACTTTTAGTGATTATGGCATTGCCTTCTAAATGTTCACAGACTCTTTGTTTAATAATATGCTCTAGAACCTTTCCCAGTGTTGATGTCGAATGATAGTTGTTGGGATCCTCTTTTTTCCCCTTTTTGAAGATGGGGACAATGTTTGCCCTCCTCCAGTCTGCTGGGACTTCTCCTGTTCTCCAGAAGTTCTCAAAGATTATTGCCAGTGGCTCTGAGATTACATTTGCCAGTTTTTTTAAATTTCCTTGGGTGTAGTTCATATGGTCCTGGAGACTTAAATTAATTTAGATTAACCATGTATTCCTGTACTACCTCTTTATTTATTCTGTACTGCATTTCCCCTATTGTGTCCTCTGCTCCATTTTCTTCAGGTAGAGCACCCTTTTCCTTTTGTGAGAAGACTGAGGCAAAGAAGGTGTTGAGTAGTTCTGCCTTTTCTCTGTCCCCTGTTAGAATTTCTCCATCTTCTCTGCGCAGTGGCCCTACCATTTCCTCCTCCTTTCTTTTTGCTATGGACATACCCAATGAAAAAAAGCCCTTTTTGTTGTTTTTAACCCCCCTAGCAAGCCTGAGCTCATTTTGCGCTTTGGTTTTCCTGACCTTACCCCCACATGTGTTAGCTATTGGTTTGAATTCCTCTTTAGTGATTTCGCCCCTTTTCCATTTTTTATACAACTCCCATTTAAAATTTAGTTCAGTTGAAAGTTCTTTTGTCATCCATCCTGGCTTCTTGAGACATCTCCCATTTTTCCTTCTCATTGGAACAGTTTGAGATTGTGCCTTCAGTATCTCCCTTTTGAAAAACTCCCATCCATATTGAACTCCCTTCTCCTTTAGTATTCCTGACCATGGGATCGCTCCCAGTGTTTCCCAGTGTTGAAATCAGCTCTCCTAAAGTCTAGAATGAGTGTCTGACTATGCCTAGCTTCTCCTTTCCACTGTATAAGAAACTCCAGGAGAACATGATCACTCCCACCTAAGGATCCCACCACTTGCACCCCATTTACCAGGTCATTCCTATTGGTTAGGATCAGATCTAAAATAGCTGATCCCCTTGTTGCCTCTTCCATCTTTTGGACAATGAAATTGTTTTTGAGGCAAGTGAGGAATTTGCTAGACCTTGGGGATTTTGCTGAGTTTGAATTCCAGCAAATATCAGAATAGTTGAAGTCACCCATCACTACTAAATCTCTCCTTTCTGAGTATGTGGTCATCTGTTTTGGAAAGGCTTCATCCAATTCCTCAGTCTGACTTGGGGGTCTGTAGTAAACTCCCACAATAACATCCCTGTTGTTTCCTTCCCCTTTGATTTGTATCCAGATGCTCTCCACCTGATTTCCAGGATTTAAGTCCTGGATCTCTTTGCAGGTGTAAACATCTCTGACATATAATGCTATTCCTCCTCCTTTCCTGTTTGGCCTATTTCTCTTAAAAAGATTATACCCCTCTATTCCTACATTCCAATCATGAGACTCATCCCACCAGGTTTCAGTGATGCCTAATATATCGTATTTGTTTTGTTGTGCTAGGAGTTGAAGTTCATCTTGTTTATTTCCCGTGGTCTGTGCATTAATGTAGAGACATCTAATAGCATGTGTCCTTCCCACTTGCTGCCTGTGTGAGATTTTTTGCCTCCCAATGTTGGGCCATTGCATCATTTGCCTTGTTCCCTCTATAACATTTTGACTATTATCTGCAGCCCATAATGTACTCCTGCCTTCCAAGATACCTTCCAAGGTACTGTCGCCCTCCCCTGCATGACTCAATTTAAAGCTCTCCTGATCAAATGTTTGAGACTATTGGCAAAAATGTTTCTGTCAACTTCTGTGAGATGCAGCCCATCTCTTGCCAGAAGTCCACCCTCATGGAACCACAGCCCATGATCCAAGAATCTAAATCATTCTTGGCAGCACCATCTACAGAGCCAGTTATTCACATCTGCTATTTTCCTCTCCCTTCCTAGACCATGCCCTTCAAGTGGGAGAAGAAAACAACCTTTGCATCCAGCTCTTTCAGCTTCCTACCCAAAGCCTCATAATCCCTTCTGATATTCCGAAGGCTATGCCTTGCAGTATCATTGGTTCCACAATCTAGGAGCAGCCACTGAGAAGTCTCTTCCCTGTATCCTCACTAAATAGGCTGGTGATTGTGAGGGAAACTCATCACTCAATGATCATAAAATTTGAGGATACTGGAGGTTTCAATATATCAATCAATCATTTTATTTATAACTCACATCTGCAATAGGTAACTTAAAAATACAAGTGGAACAGATCTCATCTCCAAGTCTTCCTGAAATCCTGAATATATTGTGGGCTGTAGTGCATCATAATGCATTGGTGAATTTTATAACCTGGATATCTTTGTTCATGAACATAAATGGAGGAAAATGGAAGAAATGAAATATTTCTAAGTATATCTAAGAACTATAACAGCTCTCTGATCCCTCAATATTTTACTTGAATTGAAATAGACTCTCCCTCATATGTTTTAAAAGCAAATCCGCTGCTTCAAAACACATATAAAATATTTTTGTGATGCAAATACAAATGTTCTTTGAAGATCAAAGGGAGTACAAGAAAAGAAAAGAAAAGAAATCTTAAAAGTGATAACAATCATTGTAATTCAAGGGTGAAAACAAGAAACATACCATTCTTTCTAAAGAACAGATGACTATTAACTACGTGTCCACCACCTTACATAAGCTTCTGTCATTGGGAGGAAAACCTAAGTGAGGTGAACTTGAGCTGGCTTTCCTTATAGCAGGCATGCCAGCTCTTTAATGTGCTAATAAACTCATCAAAAAGATACACTGTAAAAGCAGCCCATTCTGACCAATGTTTTGTTTTAGATCAAAAACCATGATGCTCTGACTCATTGTTTATCAAGAGAAGCTCTACCAGCTATCCATACAATATTTCCCAACTAGCTGGTGCACCAAATGAACATAGTTTATATTGAGAAGTTTATATTTTATTATGGAAATATGAGTTTAAACAACAAACACAGGGAGCCATTTCTAAAACCAGAACAAGCAGTAGGCCAAATGAAATCACTCAGAATAAATGGTCTTTAAGCCTTTAGTCCATTCATATATTATCACAAGAGAATGCAATCTATTTGTCCGTGGTGTCTCCTGGTACTACTGTTGCAGTCTCTGAAAGCCGGCCACACATGGGTTCTTGATCCCAAATGGTGATCTAAAGCGGCAGATCGTGGCTCCCATGTGAGTGAGGTAGAGAAACCACTGGATTTTAATCCATACTCTCAAGGAGCTCTGATGCTGAAAAGGTTCAGCATCTCAGATAGCTCCTTTAAAGGTTGTCAAAACCTGGAATGGATTCACCACCCCACTGTCATGGCAACATCAGCCTCTACTGGTGATCACCCCACCAAACACATTGTCAGTGTCAAATCTTATAACAAACTTGATTAAAGCAAAGCAAAGCAGCTTCATTTATATACCGCTTCATATCGTGCTATGGGATGTCTAAGCGGTTTACAACTGTAAGCTCATTGCCCCCAAACAGTTGGGTACTCATTTTAGCAACCTCGGAAGGATGCAGGCCAGAGTCTAGCCTGAGCCCTGGCTAGTATTGAACTCGCAACCTTGTGGTCTATGAGTGAGTGGCTGCAGTACAGGCAATTAAGATTAACATTTTAAAGGAAAGAGTATCAGTCTTTTAGAATTCAGAAAATCTGCTATAAAATAAAAGAGGCAGCACCCTCAGTAGCAAATAGCAGTGTGTACAATTACAGTGGTTACTACTTCCTTTTTGCAGACTCCTCAGAACTCCTTTTTTTCTCAAAATAAAAAAATTCACGCCCTATTTTTAAAGGTGTTTTTGCTTTGGGTAGGATAATAGAGATCCAGCATGGCATAGTGGTTTGAGTTTTGGATGAAGATTCAAATCTCCGCTAAGCCATGGAAACCTACAGGGTAACCTTGGACAAGTCACAGTTGGACAGCCTCAGAGGAAGGCAAGGGCAAACTCGCTCTGAATGAATTTTGCCAAGGAAAAGCTGTGATAGGTTTACCTTAGAGTCACCATAAGTCAGAAATGACTTGAAGACCCAGAGCAACAGCAACAACTAGAGTAGAGTAGATATTTGTGGGCGAGAAATTGTAACCAATACGCATTTGGAGTACTATTACTGTGATAGGTTCACGTGAGGGGGGGCCATAATTCAGAAATGCCTTGAAGGCACACAACAACAACAAAGGATAGGAGAACAAATACAGCATCTGGACTGACCTGGAAGAGATATCAAGGCAGGGATAGAAGGAATCCTGGCTTGCCATGTATGAGCTGTATTGTTCATGCAATCTCCTCAGTTGCTCCCACTTGCATCCAGACAGGGTAACAATGTGCATGTTATCTTGATGTCTCTTGATGTGCCTGAATGTGGGTGCAGCTGCTATTCAGGCTTGTTTCCCTTTCACTTTCACACAAGGTAGACAAAGAATCTGCAGATTGTTTCAGACTTCTTTACCTAGCTTACTGGTGTGTGTAGAAGGGTGCAAATCAGAGTGACCCATGTTTGCACACCACATTAAACAAATTACACAGTGAAAAGGGATGTACTCAGATTTATTTTTTCTTCTCCTTAGTGAGAAAGAAAACTGACATTGGCCACCAGATTTGCAAAAGTCTAAAAAGGAAAGGAAAGGAAAGGAAAGGGGGAGGGGCTTGTTTTAAGTATTAAGTATTTAAGTATTAAAATGTTGTTTTGTGCAAAACCTGAGGGTGTTTTCAGGGAAGTTGCACAAAAGTAAGGTGGGTTGTACAAACAAATTTTTCAGGGGGAAACGCCCAAATTGTGAAAAATAATGGGGAAATGTGCAAAAAAAACCCTGAAAATGTCAATAAATTTTGAAATCAATTATTTTTTGCCTGCAATGGTAAAATAAATGAAGATTTACATCCTTAATAATGAATATATGTTTTTAAAGCATCTCACACTGCAAGCAAGAGCAACCAAGCTGTGTGCACCAGTGTACTGCACAGACATAAGAAGCCAGAGCAACTTAAGTTCCCTGGATTGTCACCTCATGTGGCCCTTATGTAAGACTGTGTAAGAAATGAAAAAAGCAGAAGCAAGGACTTGCTCTAGCATAAAGATGCTGTTATTTTCCTCTCCACTGTTCTCTACCATAGTTATTTGTAAAATGAGGCAGCCAACCTTGAAAGTTTAAGAACAGTATGCTATTCCATGCATATCTGGCCTCTCTCTTTAGAGGAGAGAGAAGTAGGCATGGTGTAATGGATTGAGCATTGGATTATGACTCTGGAGACAAAGGTATGAATCTGCACTCAGCCATGGAAACCCACTGGCTGACCTTGGGTAAGTCACATTCTCTCAGCCTCAGAGGAAGGCAAAGATAAACCTGCTCTGAACAAATCTTGCTAAGAAAAAACTGTTATAGATTCACCATAAGTTTGAAACAACTTAAAAACACACAACAAGAACAACAACTAGAGTAGAGTAAATATATGTAGGTAAGGAATTGTAACCAATGTGTGTTTGGGATAATATTACTGCAGCAATCCTCTCACTACCATTTTTCCCCACTTATATTCATTGTATTGTCACTCAATGAAATTTAAAACAAGAGGATCATTGCAGAAGCACATTTACTGCTTCAGTTGAGCTTAAGTCAGTAAAGATTTTCAAAGACTGTGCGAGACAATAGTCAGGAGACTAATGAAATTGCTATACGTTGCCTTTGGACATTGCAGCTGTAATAATCTTCAAGAACAAACTATTAAAGATACTACATTTTATACCTTAATATCTGTTGCTCTTGCAGAATGAAAATCCCATCCAAGCTATAATCTATAATACCAGTGATCTCTAGTACTTGAAAATGACAGTCTGTGGATTTTATGAGCTGAGCTGGCCCAGTGACTAATTACATGGCACGGCATGTGGCATTGTACCATCTTCCATAGAGCTGGGTCATTGTAATTAATTGCCTGAGCAAAGTAGTTTCCAGAATGCTGTTATAAATAATGAATGTTTAAAACTGGAGTAGGTTAGAAAACTCTAGGGATGCCAGTGTTTTTACCTTCCAAATGCTGTGCTAAATCTTCCAGATTGCTTTGCAGAAATGAAGCCACTTCTGTACCATGCCTAACCCTTCATTGGCAATAAATTGCTAAAGAGCAATAGCAGAAGTGATAGTATTAGTAGATTTTGGTTGGCTCCTATTAAAAGTGTTCACAGTGACTCATTTGCTGCTTCCTCTGTACTATAAAAGTGTATTCCTTGTAACAAAAATATTGTGGCTTCCTGCTGCGCTGTTTGCTACACAATGCCCCTAGGAATGTTATTTTCAACATGTATTCAATAAAAAAAACAGTCCAAAATGAATAAATTTTACCATCTCAGTTATCTGAAAATCTCAGCAAAAATGTACTTAGTATAATCCGAAATATCTCCTAAATTCAGGCAAGTAGACTTTATATGTGCACAATTACAAATTATTTATGCACAGCTACAAATGGTAGTACAAGTGAAATATTTCTAACAAATTCAACTTGAAAATGCACCCAACAAACAATAACATTTAAGTGTGCTTACTTTCCCCCCCTTTAAATCCATGTTCCTTGCTCGGTAGATGTTCACATTATTTTTTAAAATATTTTATTAAAGAAAAAAGGTATATACATCTACATGTAGACATTAACAAACTTACATACAATGATGGCCACTTTAAGAAGTTCTGAGTGGTGATCACTTGTCGTGGGGACCAGTTCTGTCTTGGAAGTTGCAAGGCAGAAGAAATTTATCTCCTCAATAAAGGGGAATCAGAGGGGCCCACGATCGAGTCCGGTTCTTCCCCAGCATTATCCAGAAGGCAAAAAGAAACAGGGCAAAGTGTGAAGCCTGAAGCCTGAAATAACATCAAAGGACAGCATGGAAGAGAGCTCTGAGCAAGAACAGGGCAAGCCACATCCACAGCAAGGCACTGATTTGCGGCACGAGCACAGCCACCACTTTTTTTCTAGCCACTGCGAAGAGAACTACAAAAATCAAACACTACCAACAAGGTACTTTCTGCAAAAGAGACACTCATTAAGGCGGTTTTAAGTGCATTGTATCACTTGAGCCCAAGCACTATTAAATATAGATAAGACCTAAAAGGAACTTTTAGGGCCTGACAAAATACTTACAAAATATCTATAAATAGTAAATACAAAGTGAATAAAGTAAAGGAACAGAAGAAACTTGGAAATGGTGATTTGATATGGACTATGACACAGATTATGAATTAAAAGCATAAAATGAAAAACTTACTGAAATTAATTAGAGACCTGACATTCTAAGAAAAACACATATTGGGATCAAAGGGATAAAAGACTGATATTAAAAAAGAATTAGATATATCAAAGACATTTCATTACAGGAATTAATTCAAAATGTAAAAATCAGGAAAGAGACCGATTTAAAGACTGGGAAAAGGAAAAGGCAATCGAAAAGGCCCTATTTACAACAAAATATTAATTCCACCTATAGAATTTTGCAAACAAGAAGACAGAACCAGATACAAGAAGAAAATTAAATCAAATTAAATAAACCAACTTAATACAACAAGGGATTAATACTAAGCTAAATATATCACAACAGATCTACTTTCCAATTACTATTGGATCTGCCTACAGTGAATTTGAACACATTAATTAATTTGTATTTGTAATTTATAATTTGAAATTTGGGTGTGTGTTTTTTGTTTTTTTTGTTTTTTGCCAACTAACATTTGTCATTTGATAGGTAAAATTGGATATTTGATATTGATGTGAACATTTTCTGTCTTATCTTTGGCCTACCCTTAATACTTTATATTGAAAGTAGAGTTGGTATTCTTGACTGTTTTGATTTGATTAACTGATTTGTGACTAACTTGATTAATTTGGTTAATTGATTGAATGATTGATTGATATTTGCATAACAGATCCAAAAGTGGGAATAATCAAATATATAAGATTTATTTTTTTATATTTATAAGGGATATATTTAAAAGGAACCATATTAGTAGTCTATTTTCCTTTGGTACACTAATGAAGTTGATACTGAAGCAAAGTAGCATTTTTTAAAAAAAAAGGAAATGTGACCTTGAGAAAGCCAACAAAGCTAACAGATAAGGAGAATTCCAATACGCAAATAAGCATTTGTTTAGTCTGAAGAATTTAAACAGCCAAGATAGAAATAAGGCAAGAGTGACCCCTGGGTGGTTAATTAAAATTACTTTGGTTAATTAAGAGATTTTCAAACAAGTGGTTAAAGGGATTGGAAAGAAGAGGGAAATAAGGGGAAATAAAATAATATATTTGTTAAGTATTACTTTACACATAAAAACATATGGTCAACTTTGCTAAGTTTTTGTTACTTTAAAGGGTTAGTTTAAAGTATTTGATATTTACTGATAATATTGACTAGTTGTTACATAGCTGTCACTAGAAGTGCAGCAAATTATTTGGAACATAAAATGGCAGCAGCAAAAAGAACAGCTTCACAAGTGAACATGATACATTACAGGAGACCGTCAATTGAAACAACTACAAAAATCTCAGACCGAAACAAAATTATGCTGGAGGAGATAAGAAGGATATGTGAGGAGATAAGAGGAAATGTTAAGATTGAAAACAGAGACAAAACAGGAAGTGAGAAAGAAAATCAAGAATGAACTGGCAGAAATGAAACATACATTAGAAAAAATAACCATGGACATGGGGAAAGTGACTAAGAAAGTAGGCAAATTGGAAACAATTGTCAAACAAATGAAAAATAGAATGGACAACATAACTAAACAGCAACAGGAGGATTGTGAGTTTTCAATTAGGCTGGAGACCAAATTGAGAGAGATCTGCATCCCCCCAATGTAAATAAAACTAAATCAGCAATTATTACAAAAAAATATAGACTTGAAAGAGTAAAAATATTACAGGAAAATGCAGGAGTTGAAATTAAGAAAAAAGTTAAATATTTAGGAATTCAAATTATGGAAAGAACAAATGAACTATTTGATCACAATTATAGCAGCCTATGGAAGGAGGTAAAAAAGAATTTAATGAATTGGCATAGAACAAACATTTCACTTTTAATCAGGATAGCAGCGGTAAAGAACTTTCATTGTTGCTTTACAAGCCTCCTATACATATATAATATTTGTTTCTTTATTTAAATTTTCTTTTAAATAGTAATCCAGTGTTAAATTAGCTTTCTCTGTCACCTCATCTAATCTAAGAAAATTATCATTTAATCTCCATAAGGAAGTTTTAGAATTGTTTCTCATGATTAATTGGATGGGATTGTGATCCAACGCTATCTTAGCTAACATATGCATATTTACTACATTGTTTGCTAATGCCTTGGAGATTACAAACATCTCAAATTATGAATGAGATCTATGCCTTTCTGAATAGAATGTAAAAAAAATTGTGTCTCCATGTTTATATCTCCATATACCAATTAATTGTAAGTTGTCCATCATGTTTTTAAAAGCATTTGGTAACTTCCCTTGATTTTTTTGATTGGATTAATTGATTTTCTATCTATACTTAGGTGTATTACCCTATTCCAATCTCCCATCAAATTAGTTTTTCATAATTCAAATCAAGTATTTTGTTTGTTAGATCATTTAAAAACTTCTCTTTCTTTTCTAAAGGGGCGTAAATCCCCACTAGTAAGACTTTACTTTCCAAAATTGTAACCTCTACTTCTATAAAGGAGCCTTCTGGATCATTAAAAAATTCAATTGATGGGAGGTTGGATTTCACATATATTGCAACACCTTTTTTTCCTGCTTTGCAGAGGAGATAAATACATTGCCCAATTTATTGTTTTTTCAACAATCTTATTTCCTCTTGAAGACAAATTAGATCATTTTTCTCTTTACTTAAATAATAAATATTTCCCTACGTTTTTGTTGAATATTTAGCCCCTTAACATTCCAGGATAGCAATAACTGATGGAAGTTAATGTAAAAAATTATGTAATTTGGTACCTCTTCAGGTTTGATGTCACTACTAGCTTTTTTGTCTTCTTCTGATTCATCTTCTGGTCCAGGTTGATATGTTTCTGTTCTCTGAATGTCTGTTCTCTCTTGGTCTTCCTTGGTTCATCTCTCTTGGTCTTTAACAATTTTTTTCCGAAATTCCTTGGTCTTACTCACTGACTTTAGTTCGATTCTTTTATGTTTCAAATTAAAGGATATCCCTTCTGACAATTCCCATCTATAGAAAATGTTTTGTTTTTTAAGTTTCATTGTCAAAAACTTATAGTCTAATCTTTTCTTCAGCAATCTCATTGGAATGTCCCTGAAAATCGAAACTTGGTTACCATCAATGATTAAGCTCTTTTCATAACTCATATTTTGTTCTCATTTTAATATATTGTAATGTCCCATGACAAGTTTCTTTCTTTCACCACTTTGGAGCTGATTCTGAACATTTTGTCTATTTTCTGTGCTATTTTTTCTGTAGTAATTTCCATTAAGTCAGCCAAGATTGGAGTAAAATATTCATACAGATTTTCATCTGGAATTTCTTTTAAGCTGCGAATTTTTACACAGTGTTCTTTGAGTTTTAAATCTGCCATGGCTCTAGCATCAAGTTCTTGTTCCTCATTCAAAGAAAGTTTGATCATTTTGTTTTCTAATTCTTTCATTTTAACTTCTAAGATTTCAACTTTGTTTTCTGTTGTTTTTTGATCTTTAATTACACTGTCTAGTGTTTGTGTGACATTTTGAAGTTCTGTTCTAAATTCTTGTTTTAGCTCTAAGATCAATCATCTCCTGATTTAGTCTTTGTATTTCACCCAGAACAATATTTTTTTTCCATTTGCTTTGAAGAGAATTCTATAGAAGGTCTTCTCTGTACTTGATTTGTTGACTGAGCAGCAGCCTTGGTTCTTGAAGTCATTGACATGATTTAATGTTTTGTAGCTATTGTTTTCTGTTTTATTACTTTCTCCCTCTAGATGTTGTTGTTCACCTTCTGTAATTTTAAATGATGTTTTAAGATCTTTTGTCTTTTTTCTTTTTTAAATCTTTGATCTTCTCCACTGACAATAAATGTTTTGTCTACCTTCTCCTACCAAATGTATATTGAGTCCAGCTGCTATTGTCTCTTTAAATCAGTCTTTGAATTATAATTATATTCTTATAAATAAAATTCAGTTAAAATCTCAATAAATCTCATTAAATCTATGTGGCAAAGAATGTGGATTTAATTTATCTACCATAGTCAATTAGTCTGATGTTCTCCAGAGTTCTCCAATACTCCAGAGTTTCCCAGGCTAGATATAAATTGAATCTTTATGTCAATTAGATTGCCAGTATAAATTACTCTTTAAAGTTCATCAAAGTGGGAAAAGACAATTGATAAGGAAAACTTTAAGTCGTGCCTTTAAATATGTCCCTCTTAGTTGTTGTCTATCACACTTTACACCTCCACGTTTCTTCCCTTTCTTTTCTTTTCTGTTATATGATTAGCTCTAGAGGTTTATATTATTTAATGTTTGAATTGGTAGTCTGGGGGAGGGGCTGGATCTCTTAATTAACTCTTACTTCTGTCAGTAATTTAATTGGGTCTTGCTCTTATTTCTCTCATTAATTTCCTTCTCTATCTCTTCTCTGTCTCTTCTTTCTTTCTTTCTCCTTTCTTCTCCTTTCTTCTCCTACTTTCTACCATATGCTATCTTTAAAATCTATCCGCTTTTCACTCTGCTTCACTACCCTTCCCTTTCCTGGAAGTGCTATTTTCTCCCTCATGTAGAGAGTTCTTAGGTTATTTTTGTTATTCTTGCTGTCCAATTTAAATATAGATTCGCCTTCCCTTGGGTAACAGGAAATTTTTCTTATTTGAATAAGTTCTTTTAAGCAGTTATGTTAGTTAGATGCAGTTGGCGGCCTCACTTTTACTTTACTGGCTGTGAATTGCTCAGTGGCGTTTAACTCGTGGTGCCCTTAGACTTCAGCTTCCCACTCTTCTGCTGCTGATGAGAATGTCTCTGGCCAAAAGATATCAAATTGGGGGGGAGCATCTGGATTATGCACCTCTGTGAGCTCCTTGATCCCCTCTATTAAAAGAAGATTTTTGTCCTGGGATCTTTAGCTCTCCATCCAGGATGCCACTGAGAATCGCAACTGGCCCCAAGCCTTTTTAAGGACGTGTCCTTATGCCACCATTGCCAACTGGAAGCCCCCCTGTAGATTTTCACATTCTGAGGTCAATACACCTCTAGCCACATGAGTTTAAAAGCTGAGGAATGGCTACCAGGCATCCCTCTTTATATTCCTTCACTGTTCACATTTGAAACCAGCAGGCAATTGTTTGCCCTCAGCTGATTGCAATGCAAATATAGGCAAAGGTGAATGATCTATCAGTTAAAAATATACAGCTCAAGACATTTAGGGCTTTGTAGTTTGAAAAAGCCACCACTTTGAACTGCTCTCAAAGGACCACAGAAACCAATGAAGACTCTGCAATAATAGTGATCCCTTTTAATCAAAGCTTACTGGCTTAGAATTGCACTGGAGGTGACTTAAAACAAAATACTGAGCAAATATCCTTAGCATCATCCTGAGAACATGCACAACTCTGGTTTGGAAAAAGCAAATGTTTGTAATGATGTATAGTGGACAAAGCCCTAAACAGAATGCCCTAAGGCAGTGTACTTTAGTCTACAAAGTAGATGTGGAACATCAGTTAGGTTTGCACATAATGATACTTTCACTAATTATGTTGAAGTCCAAAACACACTTAATTAAGATGAGAATCCAATGTGGATCCATTCTAAATATGATTGAACTGAACCATCATCACAGTTCTTTCTGTTCAACAATGGTGACAAATGATGATTCACACTGAGGAATTGTAATATTTGTCTTCACAATGTTTTGTTCTGTCTGAAACTCAGATTCCTAAAGTCTGTAATTTGTGTATAAGAAGAGTATGCAGAAGGAGCAGATTCCAGTGGTCGGCTGCAATTATTCATCATGCTGGTTTATCCCCAATTGCTCCTTAGATCTGTCCTCATTTATCATGTTTATTGGGTTGTTGAAATGCCAAGCCTTACAGAATTTCTGCACCTCTGTCTATGGAATCTATAAATTAGATACCATTCTCATTTTAAAACACTCAGAAATTGTTTTTAATACACAAGCCAGAGCAAGGTTAACAAAACATATTCTGGTGGCATTTTGTTTATTGCACTATAAAGCATCATAAATGGAAAATCAATTCTCATTCAAACATATGCAGTCTGAAGTCATGATAGAACCATCATAGTTTTAAAGAGCATTTATGCAAATACCTTGCTTCCCAGTAAGCTATTGGCAAGTTTGCCAGCATTTCATGTTCACAGTACATTGCATGATTTGTGCCTTCTTCAGATTTCTGAGCATTCAAAATTCCAGTGTTAGAAAGAATTCCAGAATATATTTTTCTCCTATTAGAACATTTAGATGTCTGTATAAATTCTATACTGTCTGTGTTGTACACTTACACTGTTTTTTACAGTTGAAAAGAGAGGAAGGTTTGGTGTACTTATGTTTGTCTTTCTGGAATAAATAATGTTAAATTTGCTAATGTAACTGTTTGCTAGTGTGCTATTAGATACAAAAAGCTACATAATGTGAGGGATATTTTCAAAAAGTTGTTTCCTGTGTAGCAATTAACTGACTCTGTGGAAGAACCAGCAATATCGTTCATATTGGTACTAGAGTTAATATATGATAATCAATGGGAGAACTGCAGTATTCCAAAGTAGGCAACATTCACCCAGGGCAAGTTTAATTGAACTCATGTTTAAATGGCTAACACTGAAATGACTGAAGAAAATTTTAAATGGCTGAAGGAAGCAGAAGGAAAATTGCAGTTGTTGATCAGTTGTTACTGATCAAACCATCAATCCATGTGTTCAGGCATGGGAATCAAATGCCCCTCCTGATGCTGTTGAACTGCTGTAATGTCCATCAGCCCTAGCATAGCCGTGTGGTTCATATAGTTGATATATGCATTGATGCTATATAAATAATAACCCTGAACTGTGAGGGTAAAGTACCTCTTTTAGCTCCAAAGTAGAATTCAATTTTAGACAAGTTTTCAGAGTTTGCATTCTAGTGATGGAATAAGCCCAAAGCCCAATGGCACAAAAAAATGCTTGCATAATTTAGCTTAAAGATCTTATTACTGTAGTAATGAAGCCTAAAAAGAGACATTTAACCTTTCAGAATGGGGGAAATGTCACACAAAAACTAGGAAACCATCAAACAGTGATGTCACAGGAAAGGGGGTATGGACACCTCAGGATATCAAAATGGAGCCAGATGAGGTCAGATTTGGTCCCATGACTTGAGGCTCCCAGCCCTTGTTGCATTGCTTATTCCAAATCTCAACAGCTCTCCAAGGTTTCTCAAGTGGAAAGTTTTACCAGATCTGATCCTTTCAACTCAGGGTGAAAGAGAGGCAGTTGGAGCCCTTCTACATTCAAACCATGGGTTGTATCACTGAGCTATATGATGTGAAGCTCTCCCTGACCCCAGTTACTTTGGTCCATTAGTATGTTACCAAATCCATCCATGAACTTCTTAAATATTCAGACACATCATAACACACTCTTTTTATCCTGTTTACCGAAGCTTTTTGTCCCTGCTCTGATTTAGAATTCTTTTTAATGCATTTCAATGTGTGCAAATAAAAAGACAATGTACCATGATAAAAAAAGATTTAGACAATTTAGCACGTGAAGTTTATAATTTAGCCAAAGCAAACAAGATAAGCCAAACTCTTCATCATAAACAGGCCTGACCTACAACACTTGGCTTGAAACTCAAATCCCAGTTCTCTTACGGATGCCACTTGGATTTGGTTTCATCCTAATATATTGTCTGAACTGTCTATTCTAACAAAGGCCATGCCCTTCAAAACTGCTTCTGGAATAGCAGGAGAATATGTTCAACAGATATTATGTTTAGGGAGACTTTACAATAGCCAACAAATACACCACATGCAAGATCCATGTTGTATGTTTCTGTTTGTGTGTTCTAAACAAAATGCAGTTGCAGGGGTTATCAGTTTCTTTAAGCACTTTTATGGGAAGGTTGTACAGTATTTAATCATTTCTTTCCAGGCTATTTTTCTGTTCAAAAGTGTTCCTCAACTAAACAATATTTGGGCTGGGGTGGGATACAAGACAGTGGGCCAGAATCCTTTTTGCTCTTTGTGTATGCATAAGCACTACAGTTATAGTGCTACACGATGAATTCTGGCACAACCTCAAACTCAAAGATCCCCTCTTACTGGGCACTGATGTGGGTCTGTTCCCTTGTCTCTTGGAAAATAGCTGACTAACATTTCCACACACCCTCATGAGCTATCCCCATTGTGAAAGGCATAAGCAGGTCCCTGTTGTAATTAAGTGCCACAATCACTTAAAGGAAGTGAGTGGGCATGGTCGCCAGCTGCTTCCTGATCAATAGAGGAACAGACCCACACCAATCACAGTGGCTGTTGCCCAGTAAGTGGAATGGGAAATTTTCACAGTCCCTATGTAGCCCCTAAATTAGCTACCAAATTAGGGGCTACATAGGAACCATGCATACATAACAGTCACAAATGAGTAACTCCAGGTTATACATTTGAAACTGTGATACAAGATTTCAACCTGTATTTTTATGGGCTTAATTAATTTATATCCCACCTTTCTCCCAATATGGCATTCCCAATATGGGAGTCATATCATACATGAAAACAAAACAGATAAAAACCAATATCAGTTGTTTTTTTAAATGTTTACAAGCCCCATTAAATAAGCTATCCTAATAAAAACAACACTAATTTTAAACAGTTATGAAAGCACTGTTGTGTGATAATGTCCAGTGCTCACTGATTCAACTTCATACTCAAATTTCAAGATTAAATATTTTTAACATAGAGCTATATTAAATTATGACATTAAAAATGTGATAGACATTTTTTTTTCCTCTCAACTGAGCGGTAAAAGGGCATTGAATGGGATAAGTTTTTTTTCAAAAACATTTATTCTTGAAGTATTAAAAAGAGCTTGATATAAAGAGTGGGCATACATGTTCAGCTCTGTCAGTTTCTGGATCCTAGAGGAGTAACGACTAAGGACAGTTCCATTCTTGTTGACATTTTATCTCAAAGGAGCCTCTTTACACATCTCTCTGGGAATGATTCTATGATAACAAATCAGTAGCTGTTTATCTAGACCTGGTGCATCTCCTAAACACACACACAGAGAGACACTTCTGCCAGAATGTCTATTGGCTCAGTATTGTATACTCTAATCACTTCCTATTAAGCTATTGCTTTGAAATACCTGTGGCAATTTTTACTGGATTGGCTTGAAAATTGGCACATTTGTAAAGCTTATCATACAGATCCTAGGTGCCAAGTTTTGAGCTATTTGCTCAACAGATATTTTTAGAATACTTTTGAATGGTATAGTAACAGAACCTGAGGGGAGGCAACTCATCTTAACTTTAATTTTAGATGCTGCTGAATTTTATGAGGTTCATGAGAAAATCCATTGCCAGTATCTCCAGAGCACAATTTGTACTTTATGCATTCAGCACACGTGTTGTTTTCTTTTTTTAAAGGGACAAGGAAAATATGGTATCTACACTCTAAAGCAAGAATGATAAGCAGAAACAAACTGTTAAACAACATTGTAATTGTCAGGTGAAATGTTCAATTTGAATATGAACATGTATTTCAATATTTGAATCCCAAGTGCTTTAGATTTGTTAATATGTCTTAATGCTTTGACTTTAGTAGGGTTTAAATATGAACTATTCTAATCTGACTACTAAATAGCATTATGCAATATCTAAATATACCTAAATATCATTCTATATAAACCACTAAATATTTTTAAACGACTACATATCCACAATGAAATACAGACAGATAAAACAAACATAAATAAAGCTGTCCCTCTGGAGTCACAGATTTCCCATTTGTGGTTTTGAATTTCCATGGAGGGACAAAATGGCACCTGCACCCACAGCGCACGGCCACGGCCACGCACAGCGCTATGCAACCCTTAAAAACAATGGGGCTCCAATATTTGCAGTTTTTCTGATTCACCGGTGGGTGGGGGGGGGGGTTCCAGAACAGATTCCCCCATGAATCAGAAGGGGCGACTGTACTACAGATACCAACTCTGAAATCAAATAGCCTCAGTGTTATTGTGGAAGTGTACTCCCCCAGTTTTTCTGTGTATCGTGGCACTAAATATTATAGGACATAACACACTGAGAGTATTTAGAGAATATTTAGGTATATCTGGAAAATTCTGAGGACAATCTTTGGGAATGGATCATTTTATTCTATAAGCCTCTACCTCAGAAGCATATGTTCTACTCCTTTAAAACTGAAACAAATAATAAATGTTTGCCAATTGAAGGCATAGTTGAGGGCATAGTTGATAAGACATATATTATCCCACAAGCTTAAAATGAGTTCACATCTGCTGTGTAATGTCCTTGGGAGAGCAGCCAGTATATGAAGGTAGCCTGAAGCAACCCCTATATTTCTTCAACCTACCTCATAAATGTGTGGAACCTATAAATGTGGATGCCTGATATAACAGCAAATACAAATGATTCAGACTGTTGCTTAATCTTAAATTCTTAAAAATTATTTTGTACCCAGCAATATGAAGGAACATACAGACACACCTATTCTTCAGGCAAGAAAAAAGGACAAATGTGTTCTTCGTCTGTCATCCTGCTTTTTTTTTTTTTTTTCTGGCAAAGGATAGCACATGTATTATATAACAACACAGTTTTAATATCCAAAGGCTCAGCCCTGCAAGCTTTGTAGTATACCATCTAGATTCTCTGGTAAGAGAATTGTTGTTAAATGGAACTATCTATTTTCAAGATAAAATCTGAAATCATTTTGCTCACCAATCGTTGTTGTTGGTTATTTTCCTAACAAATCACTAATTAAGATAGGGTCCATGACAACAACATGCTGCCAAGGAAGCAGCAGAAAGCTATGGGAAATTATACTCTAAACAAGTATTATCATTTGGCCTAGCATTGGGTAATGTTTCAAAATGCTTATACACAAAAGGCATGTCTCTGGTATGCAGAAATTCACATTAATTTTTGGTATTTGGTTCAAGTATTTAATAGTCTCCATAAACCAAACTGTAACTAAAAATGGAGAAAGAGAATAAGGCAAAATAACCCTTTAAACTCAGTCCTAATCAAATGGGCAATACAATCCCTACACAAAGATGCACCAAGTATAGCGAGTTAGGATACAGCACAATCATCTACTGCAAGGGTGGGCAACGTGAAGGGGGCAGGGTCTAGTCCTCCCTTAGACCCTCTCATGGAACCCACCACTCCCACCACCACAGCATACTCCAATACTACAATTTTTCTCTGTATCCCTTCTCAAAATGGTCACCAGGACATTACATCACTTCCTGCTGTCATTTTGAGAGAGGCCACAGAGGAAAACTGAGATATTTGGTGGTAGTGGGTGTTCTAGGGGTTGAGTGAATATGATGTTTTATCTGTTTTCTATAACGTTTTCTGGAGGGGGGGGGAGGCAAGAAAATTGTGTCACGTTTACCAAAAAATGGGGGTTGGTGGACTTTGCCAGGCTAGACGAGAGCTTCAGGGATTGCAAAAGCATGATCCAGGATCTGAATGCAGAAGGCAGATGTTCCTCTGCCCACTCCTGTTCAACTATCAGCAGAATTTCCCATTTACCAGTGTCAAGCAGGGAAAGAAAGACATGGAAGCAGAAAATGGATGCTTGGTCTGGTAGACAGTGCATACACTTGAAAATAAATTATTTTAGTTTAAGGTACATGTTAACTTGGGGCCATAGATGTGTTCATTCATCATTACTGTCAAGTTCCAATCAACATAAACAGTCTTCTATGAATACCAATTTATCTACATAATGAGATATTCCACATACATCAAGTTTACTACACAAATCAGTTTTCACCACATGGCAATGGCATACCAAGGGCAGGGCAGTGGCAGCAGTCCATTATGAGTGCAGGCAACACGACTGAGTATTGTCTATAAAGAATTTAAAAACAGGCAATATATTCCTTTCTTTGTGACTCCTTGCCCCACATCTGCCTGAGTTCACCTGCAAAAAACAGACCAGCAGCACCGGTGTGTGTGTGTCTTCATTCTTGGCCTGGCCTTTTGACAGAGGGTGATACACCTTTCACATCTCATAATACACTTTTCTCTAGTGCCATTGTCCTCTTTTGGGGGCAAAGAGCTGCTGGCCTCTTTGGGGGCATTAAAACTAGTCCACTCTGTGTGTCAATTACACTACTAGGTACACCACTGCCACATGTTGTGTCTCCACAGTTCCACAAAATAAAATCTGGTAGTCACAAGGTGACAAGCTAAATGAAATAATTGCCATGCATAAGTATGTCAAAGCAAATGCCACTTACTGACTGTGCCATGACATATAGTTCTAAAATAGCACAAGTAAAATATTTTTCTAATGTAGATTTAGTGCACAATCACCTCAAGTATTCTTGTTATCCAGGCAAGACTGACCCCAACATGCAGCACAGTTATTTATTTATTTATTTATTTATTTATTCATTTCATTTGTCTGCCCCCTTGCTCCCAGAAGGGACCCAACAGAGCTCATAGATTAAAAAAAATTAAAAATTACAATAAAACTTAAAACAATCAAAATTATCTAAGAATAATATAAACACTATGGCAAATGGCAGGACCTTGATTCAGTCTGCTGTTGCTATTGCTCAGATGCTATTGTGATCAGGTGGTATGGTGATCTTCTAATGTAGATTTAGCACACAATCATCCTCAGTAGTCTTGTCACCCAGGCAAGAATAACACCAACATGCAGCATAATATGGCAAATGGCAAGACTTTGATGCAGTCCACTGCTGTTATTACTCAGATGGCTATTGTGATAGCATGGATTTGTATTTTTAAAATGTTGCTTGATTTGTGTATGAGGTAAATAGCTGTTGGGAGTGAGGAGAATGGAATGCTGAAGGGAATGCTGAATAGGGAATGTTTGAAGAGATTTGCATGAGGGAATTGGTGAATGACAGAGTTTCACTTTGAGTTGACATTAGTTTAGCCTGGGGTTTAAGAAAAGTATAACAAGAAAAGGTGTTTGAGAGAGGTTTGAGCTAGATTAGGATTGGAGTGAGAGAAAGGAGTTTGAGTTGAGTGATTGGTATGGATCTGATTTAGTCTGAGAGGAGAGTGTGTGGTGTTTTAAATGTTATGCATAAATAATGTACTGGTTTTATGTTTAAGTCCTTGATTTTGTACTTATACAGTTTTTGTACTTATAAAGTTTTGATTTTGTACTTATACAGTTTTTCCTTCCAGAATTGCTATCATTCTGAGAATTTGGGTTTAGACAAGGTGTCTGTGGTGTCAACACTGAAGGTGGAACAGTGCTGTCCTATTGGGGATAAAAGCCTGATGTGAACTTTGGGGGAATTTAGACTGACCCCACAATTGGTGTCACACAAGGAAGACAGGAGAAAGTCCTTATGTGTGGTTGAGGTGGGGATCATGGAAGGCTCCCATTAAGTGTTTGCAGAGAACATCACGAAGACTTTACATTTGGTGGGTTAAGTATAAAGATACCCCCCCCCCCACACACACACACACATATATATATATATATATATATATATACATAATATTTGAAACACAAAATGTGCTACAGTGGTGAAGTTGCCTGACTAGAATCCCCAGAGCTGGTGACACTGTGATATAAGCAGAAATCCTCACATCTGGTCCAGGCAGCTATGGAATATAAGTTGAAATCTCTACAGCTGCCACCATGACTATTGATGTGGCTCTCCTAGTTAATGATGGAGACTGGCCAAGAGTTTGAATGGACCTCACTCATTATGCAATATTGTTAAAGATGTAATCTTTCATGGCTGAACTGGCTTAGTTCATCACAATGGATTTTATTTAGTTATCTTATTTTTCTTTTATACGCATTAATAAACTGTGCTTTTGGACTTTACAATGTGTCTTCTTGACTGAGGAAGACAGGATCTTGAAAAAGAGAAGCTGAGCCATATACTGCAGACACACAACTCCCTTCTGCACAGATTCTCTGACATAACTTAATAGAATGGCCACTTTAATCATACTGGCCATGCTCCCATGTACATGATGGGAAGCACTGGAATAATTTAAGTGGCAATGTTTATGTTACTCAGGTCCCCAGAGCTCTCCAAGCATTGCTAGCAAGCTACTACTGCCACGACCTCTTTGGGAACTAAAAGATGGCCAGCAGTAGTAGCACTGAACTTTCCAGTGCCACCATCTTAATTACACTGGCACTATCTCCAGTGTATGCAGGCAAGGTTGTCTTGGTCCTAAACCAGTGTCTGTCATCAGTAATGGACTAGATGAGGACAAAGAAACTGAAACTTAATTCAGACAAGACAGAAGTGCTCCTGGTCAGTTGGAAGGCAGATCAGGGAACAGGGATCCAGCCTGTGTTAGATGGGGTTACACTCCCCCTGAAGATGCAAGTTTGCAGTTTGGGGGTACTCCTGGACTCGGCTTTGAACCTGGAGGCCCAGATTTCTGTATTGCACATCTAAAGCTTGTATGCCAACTGTGACCATTCCTTGAGATACTGGATCTGGCCATGGTGGTATATGCCTTCATTATATCCCTTTGGAATACTGTAACATGCTCTATATGGGACTGCCTTTGAAGTGTGTTTGGAAACTTCAGCTGGTCCAAAGAGTTGCAGCCAGACTGTTAACTAAGCAATGCTCCCATTAAAATAGCTCAATTGGCTGCCAATTTGATTCTGGGCATGGTTCAAAGTGCTGTTTATGACCTATTTATTTGTATTTATACAAGGCCCTATATGGCTCAGGTCCAAGATATTTGGTAGACCGTACCTCTATCTATGAGCCAGCTTAGGCTCTGAGATCCTCAAGAGAGGCACTTTCTTTTCTCAGTCCCACCACCACTTCAAGCATGGTTGGTGGGGACATGAGAGAGGGCCTTCTCAGTAGCTGCCCCTAGGCTCTGGAACTCCCTTCCCAGGGAGGCCAGAACGGCCCATTCCTTGTTGTCCTACCATTGGCAGGCTACGATAATGTTATTCAGACAACCTTTTAAAGCAGAAAGTCTTTGAAGAACAGGCTATGGATGTTGTAATGTTTCTATTGTACTGTTTTAAAGTGCTTTTCCCTTTTTAAAAAACTGCATTTTATTCTTGCCAATGGTGAGGAGAGGTATGATAATGAATGGTACGATAGGGTCACCTTATGGTCGCCATAAGTCAGAATTGAAAGTACACAACAATAAATGTTTTAATATTTAACAGTTTAATTCTATTTTAATGCTCTCGTTTGAATGTTTTAATTGTATTCTTTTAAATTGTAAACCACTTTGAGTCCCGGGGGGGGGGGACAGGAAATAAATAAACATTATTCTTATTCTTATTCTTATTTAGAGGACAATACCAGAAAGTGCAACAAATATAAATGGCATCAAGCAACCCCATTAACTACTAAGCAGAGGTACTAGTGCCCCTGTCAACAAGAATAGCATGTTCAAGTTAGAGACTGCATTTATGAGATTTCATTTCAGTTAAATTCAAACTGCTGTTGTTATGATTCTTATTCTTATTCTTGTTAATTATATTCCACATTTCTTCCAGAATTGGGACACAAAATAGTGCTTTATTCTTTTTATGAGTGATATCTTTGAATACTGTAATAGTTTAATTCTTTTTTAATGCTCACTTCTTATGTTTTTTCTTCATTTATTTATTTGTTTTATCAGACTGGACTGATACCTTACTGAGGCCACCCTTTGTAAACTTTGTGAGGTCTTTAGTATGCAGGATGATCAGATGTCCCAACTGCAAAGGAGGACAAGGCATCGTAAAATGGAGAACAGTCAAGAAATAAATGTAGGCCATTACAAAATAAAAGCTAAAAACACTCACATAAATGTAAATTCATGCTTCTTAGTCCTGCTCAAAATGGAGGATGTTTTGGACTACCTCCTGGACAAAAAGACAAATCATAGGACATGTCCTCGAAAAGAAACACATATGGTCACCCTGTTTAATACACGATGAATAACTTCCAATATGGCTATTTTATTCAATCATAATTTTGTGATGACAGACATGAATTATTATTATTATTATTATTATTATTATTATTATTATTTGTATCTCACTCTTTTCTCAAAACTGGGACTCAGAACGGCTTCACAATATTAAAAAAATACAGTTAAAAACATAGAAAAGAGGTGCATTGAAAAATAATTAAATTATTACAATGTTAAAGCAGCTATTAAAAGGATAAAATACATTTTAAAAAGATAAAACCGTATAAAACACTTTAAAATAAAACAACATCCCAAGCTGGTCCTTACAAATATTCCGTTTTAAAAGCCTACCTGAACAGGTAGGTCTTAGCTTGCCAGCGAAAGGCCAACAAGGAGGAAGCATATATTTTTTAAACTGTCACTAGCTGAGGCTGCATATCTAGACCTAGCAAGTCCTGTTGACAGAACTTCTGTGTAGATGCTGTAAGTATGCTGCCTTCAATATTCTCCTTCTTCCTTTATACATTAGCTCCTTTTACAAAATTCTGCTTTGTCAGACAAGATTTAAGCATTGTAAATCCATGATGATTTGGATTCTGTCAGCTCATATTACTCCAGATGTTTTGTGATCTCATCCTTTATTAACGCCTCAAGAAGCTTGCCTACTCCTAAGGCCAGGTTAACTGGCCTGCAATTTGTTGTCTTTTGCTACTCTAAATGGCTCCCTGGCTAACCAGCAGGCCCCACCAGCAAGTTCAGCCAAAGTGAAGTCTATATATATATATATATATATATATATATCCAAACCTCTCTATATATGAAAATGTTTGTGTGTGTATGTGTATTCCATTTGCTTCTCACAGTTTAGATTCAGAAGGATTTGTTTTCACTCACTGACTGTATTGCCTAAAATATTGTATCTATACTTTTATAACCTCTGAGTCCACTGCACAGAAAAAGCTGTCCAGAAAATCTAACATAAATGTTCTGAAATCAGTGCAAGACATAAATATGTCATTTTGGTAGGCACTAAGAGGATTAGTGTGATGCCTTCCTTTGCAGGGGTTCCGTGCCAGTACCCTGGATTAATTACCAGGTTCCCATCTTCCTGTCTTTGGATCAACATTCTGTGTGCAGATAGATAACACACTGTCTGGCATCCTTCTGGTGTCTTATGCAAGTATAAGTTCCTTATGCATGTGACTGTACATTTTTTGGCCAATGTGCAATGTCTGTATTCAGCTAAAGGTTATAAAACTAGAGTTACACATATGGTGTCATCACACATCATTGTCTTTGCCACTTTCACATTGCACATTGTTGTGCATTGTCTATGGATTGTATGCTCATGCATGGTTTCACATTATGTATCAATATACAATGCTTATTTTGTTGTGTAATATAATGAAATCCCACAATGTATTTCTATTAGGGTAAGTTTGTGCTATGTCTCTTCAGTGCAGCATCTCAGCCTTTGTTTACTAATTGTGCAAAGGAGCACAAACTCTTCTAACCAAGGAGTGCAGAATGAGAACTCCACAAATCTCCATCCAAATTGGTCAAAATCAATCCCTGAACCTATCAGAGAGTTCTGTAATGGACTGCTCCATTATATCCCTTTTGTGGTCTCAAACTCAGTTGTACTACAACCTCTAGTTCTAATTTTGGAGCTATCAGAAGGTCCACATTGGAGCTTCATGTTGCTATACTATTGGGGGTTGCAGACTGCTAGAAATAGTGCAAATTCAGTCCACTTTTAGGGTTAGGTTTAGGATTAGGGAATCATGGAGACTGTAGTCTATTGTGGCACCAGAGCTCTCTGACAGAGAAGGCTCAATGTCCCAGAAAAAAAAAATTCCCATGATTCCTTAGCACTAACCCTAACCCTAAAAGTGGACTCAATTTGCACTATTTCTGGCAGTCTGCAACCCCCCTATGTTGCATGTAGGGTCAAAAGGAAGGTATGGAGGTAACAGGCCCTCTGTTGCATCTGCATGTGGTATACCAATTTTTTTTCTTAAAAAATTCATCACTCCACCTTTCAGTGGAAATTCCCAAGGTGGCTTTCAACATCATAGTAAAATGGTAAAATATAAATAATGATGAAATAATATAAGCCAGGGGTAGGCAACCTTTCCCCTTTAAGGGCCGAGGGACTTCAGCTCCCAGAAGCCTCAGCCATGTTGGCCAATAGTCCCATGTTGGCCAATAGCTCCTGGGATTCTGGGAGCTGAAGTCCCTCAGCCCTTAAAGGGGAAAGGTTGCCTACCACTGATATAAGCAATAGTAGCAACACAAAATAATGGCTTAGAAGGTGCACTAAAACCACAGCTGCCATAACATCTCTTAAGAATCATGAGAAACCTAGGAAAACACAAAAGACTTAAGCTACGTGCTATAGCAATAGCATGTACATTTCTATACCACTTATCAGGAACTCATTGTTCTATAAACAGTTTACTGGGTAACAAGCTGGGTACTCATTTTACTGACATACGAAAGGATGGAAAGCTGAGTCAATCTTAGAGCCACTGGGATCTGACATTTAACCACAGCACCACCAGGGCTGCATTGCACACCAGGACTGCTATGTTTTTCATCATCATCATCATCATCATCTACAGATGAGAACAAACTTCCCCTACCCACACAGAACTTTCTTGATCTGGAATTACCTAGATAAAATCACCTACATAAAACAAACAAATCAAGAGGGAATATCCTTGTTAAACTAAATAAGGAATAGTCTCTTCCCTTAAAACAAAGTCTTGTAGTAACTTACAGGTTAACCTTAAAGCACCTTGTAACCCCTTAAATGCCATAAAGGCCTCAGATCCTGGCTGATCATGGAAGTAAGCAGGGTCAGCCCTGTTAGTATTTAAGATGCCAGAAGACTTGCTATTCTGTGTGTGCATGTGTGTGTGTTTAAAAAATAGATTACATTGCCCGCTACAGCTAGAATCCTATTTTGAATAGGAATAGTTGGCCAAGCTGTTGCACTTTCTCATAGATTGCCTAAGTGTAGTCCCTAGTGTAATCAATCATTCTTCAAACACACATGCTGCCCTCTGGCTCACTTTTGATTTGCTGGTAGGAAGCGAATCAACACTTGCACAAAGGATGTACAGTCACCCCTCCGTTTTCGCAGATTTGGAGTCTGTGTCGCTCACCAATTCACAGGCAGCAAATGGAGGGGAACAAACTGAGGTGGACACCTGTGGGCATGCACTGCCATTCAAGCCAATGGGGCTTGAATTTTGGTGATTTTCCATTTTCGCAAGGGGGTCTAAAACAGATCCCCTGTGAAAACAGAGCAGCGACTGTAGTGTCCATTGCAGAATCAATTGTGCAACTGTGGGATCCAGTGGTAACTACACTAGCACACATTTACACAATGTGTAAGCCCAGAATCTATTTATTTTAATACAGTATATACTTGTACTTAAACTCAAACTACTCTTTGCTTTAGCCAGGTGAAAGATAGGAGTCTAAATCCAATGCTGCCCCAGCACTAACATCAGTACTTTTTTCCTCCCTGTTCCTTCTTGCAGACCTCCATGGCACTAAAACCCTGCTCCAGAGCCTTTCCCACACTCTGAATCAGGTTTTTAGAATGCACAGATAAATAAATGTGATTCCCTACCTCTATTTCTTTTGGCTGAGGGACTGAGTACCCTTTGCTGTTAATTAATCTGGATTCTGTCTGGGGTCTCATCATCATCTTCTGTCCATCTAGGCATCAAAGTTATGATGATGGTGAAAAACAGACAGGCAGAGTTAACATTAACACTCCACATAAGCATTCTTAAGTATTAGAATTGCAAGATATTTATATGGAAGAATGAGCTGGCTCTTTAGTAATCATTTAGGCTATTTATTACATATGTTTATGTATAGTGCTTTATTAATTACATAAGGAGCTGGACATGTTCAACCTGTGTGCATGTGTGTGGGTTATACACACACACACCAAATCCACCAGTGGATTTCCTTGGCCAAGCAGGGATTTTAATCCTGATCTCCGGAGTCCTAGTCCAGCACCCAAACCACTATGCCATGCTGGCTCTCACAGTAAGATCTAAGCATACCCAATTTGAAACATTTCATTGAAATGAATGGAGTTTACCTGTCTGGAAATGTGCCCAGTCAGGCCTGACAGTGCTTTATTAATTTCAGAAGGAGCTGGGCATGTTCAGCCTGGGTTCAGACTGAGAGGTGACATGATTGTACTTTTTAAACACCTCAAGGGCTGTCACTGGAGGGGCAGGCGTGATTTCTGCTTACCCCAGAGGACAGGATAATGATGAATGGTTTTACATTACAAGAGGGTAGATTCCAATTAACCATTAGAAGGAACATTTTGACAATAAGAGCAGTTTGGCCTTGGAATCAATTGCCTAGAGAGGTGGTGGGGTGTCCTCTTGAGGTCTTCAAAAAAGGCTGGACAGCGACCTACTGAGGATGTTTTAGCTAGAGATCCTACATTGAGCATGGAGCTGGAACTTGATAGCCCATGAGGCCCCTTCTACTTCTATTATTTTATGATTCTATGAACCACTTTAGATTGGATGCTGGATCTGCCACATGCTCTTAAGTAGATGAAAAATTACAGTCTTGCAGCAGAAATAATAATCTGATCCTAATTTTTAATATCTTTTGGGGGAAAATGCTTCCCCAGATACTTTACATTTTACATTCCTGCTCATGTTTGCTTATATAATATAAGCTAGCCAAGCCTTGATCAGGGTTAGCTACAAGCCAGTCAAGACTACAATGAACAGATAGAGAAGGAGAAATATACAAAGCCTTAAATCTGCTCTTCAACTTTAAAGCATAGCAATATAAAGTGCTTAATGTGTTTGATTGTTAACATTCATTTAGGAATATTTGCAGAATGAATGGGATTACTGAAATGCATAATGAAATTTTATTAGCTTTTCACCAGAGATCAAAGGTAAAGAAATGTCAAAGTCAACTGGCTGGTAGAGTATATGGGCATGATTCACTCTGAACTTCTGAAATACAAACCACACTGAAAAGAATGGGAATCATACAAAGGCTTTTTTTTCTCCCCAAATCTGTAAGCATGGCTTCTTCTTTTTTAAAAGGTTCTGGGCTTTTGTGGAATTCTTTCATTTCTATGGGATTTATGTGAAACAAGTTAACCAATCATTCCCTGTAATAACACAATATGCTAAACTCTCTGCAAAAAATAAAAGATTGGGAATTCACCATTTGCTGTTTTCACAAACATAGGCTTTTAGAACCAAGCTGTAGATACTCAGCTGTCCCTGACAGCAATACTGACATCTTTATTCCTATCACTACAGAAAATAGATCAGAATTTGGAAAGAAACCTTCCTAAGGAAATATTATCTGTTACATGTTGCCGAAAGGGTAGCATGTTGCTGTTACTTGATACAATCATGAAAACATGTAATTCATTGCATTAAATGTTGTGTTGTTCATTATTTTTTCATTATTGTCTGTTACTTTCCAGGGGTGGAAGAATGCTTAGCATTTATGAGAGCAGCATAAAACTTGAAAATTGCTTCTCAAAATGGCAGTAAAATGTCCTTTAAAAAGTAACATCTGACATGAAAACGCATGCTAAAATAAAAATGAGTTAGTCTTAAAGATGCTCTCCCCCACTCTTTCCTTCTTTTTTATGCTGCAAAGGACTAACATGGCTACTTCTTTGATAACTGGGGAAAAGTTACTTTGTTACATGGATACAGCAATTTTTTCTTTTTGCTGTTGTTGTGAGCTTTCAAGCCATTTCCAACTTATGGTGACCCTAGGAAGACTCTACCATGGAGTTTTCTGAGGCTGAGAGTGGACTTGCCCAAAGTCACCCAGTAATTTCCATGGCCGAATGAGAATTCAGACACCTTTCTCCAGAGTCATAGTCCAATGCTTAAACCACTACTCTATGCTGAGTCTCTTGTTGTTACATCCCTTCAAATTGTTTCTGACTTACAGTGAACCTATCACAGAATTTTCTTAGCAAGATTTGCAGATGACACCAAATTTGGAGGATTAGCTATTACCCCAGAGGACAGGATGAAAATTCAAAATGACCTTAATAGATTAGAAAGCTGGGGCAAAGGTAACAAAATGGATTACAACACAGAGAAATGTAAGGTACTGCATTTAGAGTGAGAAAAATGAAATTCATAGATATAGGATGGGGGACACCTGGCTTAACATGACTATGTGTGAAAGGGATCTAGGAGTCCTACTAGACCACAAGTTGAACATGAATCAATAGTGTGATGCGGCAGCTAAAAAGGCCAATGCAATTTTAGGCTGCATCAATAGAAGTATAGAGTCTAGATCAGGGGTAGGCAACCTGTCCCCTTTAAGGACAGAGGGACTTCAGCTCCCAGAAGCCTCAGCCATGTTGGCCAATAGTCCCATGTTGGCCAATAGCTCCTGGGATTCTGGGAGCTGAAGTCCCTCGGCCCTTAAAGGGGAAAGGTTGCCTACCCCGGTCTAGATCAAGGGAAGTAATAGTGCCACTGTATTCTGCTCTGGTCAGGTCTTACCTGGAATACTGTGTCCAGTTCTAGGCACCACAATTCAAAAAGGATGTTGAGAAACTGGAGCATGTCCAAAGGAGGGCAACTAAAATGGTGAAAGTTCTGGAAAACATGCCCTATGAGGAACGACTTAGGGAACTGGGTATGTTTAGCCTGGAGAAGAGACAGTTAAGAGGTGCTAAGATAACCCTGTTTAAGTATTTGAAAGGATGTCATATTGAGGAGGGAGCAAGTTTGTTTTCTGCTGCTCCAGAGAACAGGATCCAGAGCAACTGATGCAAGCTCCAGGAAAAGAGATTCCACCTCAACATTAGGAGGAACTTCCTTACAGTGAGAGCTGTTTGACAGTGGAACACACTCCCTCAGAGTGTGGTGGAGTCTCCTTCTCTAGAGGTCTTTAAACAGAGGCTGGAGGGCCATCTGTCAAGTATGTTTTGATTTATAGTTCCTGCATGGCAGGGGGTTGGACTGGATGGCCCTTGTGGTCTCTTCCAACTCTATGATTCTATGATTCTATGATTTGTTCCAGAGGCTGCCAGGGTGTGATTTGCCTAGGATCATCCAGTGGGTTTTCAGAATTAAGTGGGGATTTGAACCCTAGTCCTCTGGAGTCCCAGTCCAACACTCAGACTACCCCATGATGACTTTGCTATTTTGCTCGTGCTCATGTTATTTTTGAATGTGGCTTTGTTACACACCCATTAGCCCTAAAATCTACTAGTTACAGATAATTGTAACTTGCTACTTCCAAACTCTGGGACAGATCCATTTCATACGAGAAGAGATTTACAATTATATAGACATACACATAATCCCCAAAGCTAGTCTTTGCCTGCTAACAAATATTCTGTTCAAAATGTTCAGTTCCCAGATCTCTGACTTGGATGAACAATTACTGATTCTAAAACAGTTATTTATATCACCCCAAACAAATATTAATGTTTGGACAAATGAGATTTCCCCACATTTTGCAAAGATAAAATGTTGAACTCTTGACTTTGAGGATAAGAGGTTGTCTGCAGTTCAGAATATCCCATGGAATGTGGAATCTATTTTTCCAAACAGCACTGTGTTTTATGTTCTTTGGAAAGAATACATCATTATAGGTATTCAAAATACATGTGGGAGACCAATCCTCCTTGTCACCAAAACCATATGTTTCATTACTGAAAACTGAAAGTTGGCTCCACTGCTGGGAAATATCTCAATCAGTGGATGGAATAAGATCCCATTAATTGTTAATGTAAGCCCAGTTATCAATATAGCTAGTCTATGGTTCTGCTCATACATTGGAACTGCCCTATTGCACTCAAAATGGGACTTATTTATTTAATTATACATAGGGGTGGCGGGGGGGAAGCATTGCTTTTCAATAAATTGTTTTTTCCCCTTGACTCTTCATCCAGTTCCTCCTCCCATGTTTTGGGAATGAAGGAGCAGGTTCAGAAAAATCTATTCCAGTTTTTAGTAACACACTAAAGATACAGGAGGGTTATTTATTTATTTAAAACATATTTCACCCTTCCTCAATAAAGCTTTAGGAAATTAAAAACAAAATGTTGCATTATTTCTGCAGTGTAGATTAGACCTAGAATGCAGCAGCCAGATTATTAACATGGAGCTCATACAAGGATGGATGGATAGATAGATAGATAGATAGATAGATACTATATATTAAGAATTTTAATTTTGAATTTTAAAACATTTGTTCCCCAAATAGTAAGACCCTAAAACAGCAATACACCAACAACAAGCATTGCTGGTTAAAAGTTAACCAACAATTACTCACTTCTGGAAGGTTATTGGAGAGAAGACAATTCACACTTCTTTGAATACCAAAGCCTATATTCTGCAACACAGTGGTGCAATTGTACAAAATGGCTTCTCCCTGATCACACCAAAGCATACTTTGGAAATGTTGGTAAACATAGGTAGGATTCCAAGGATGATCACTGTTGGTGCAAGCTCATATAGAAGAATGTAGTCCTTCATAGATCCTAATCCTATGCTGTTTAAGAATATAAATGACATCACCAGCACTTCACAATGTACCTTAAAATAGATTGGAAGCCAGTGCTGGTGTTTCATTAATATATTTCTTGTATGTTCTCCATGTTCATAATCTGGCTGCTGCATTCTAGGTCTAATCTGCAGTGCAGAAATAATGCATTTTGATACTGGTTTAACTGCCATGACTCCATTCTATGGAATTGTCAGATTTGTAGTTTGTTATGGCACCAGAGCTCTCTGACAGAGAAGGCAAAATATCTCAAAAAATTCACAGAATTCCATAGCAGTAAGCCATAGCCGTTAAAGCAGTGTCAAACCCCATTATTTCTGCAGGCAGAATAGACCTTAGACCAACTATAGTTTCCAAATACCCCATCTAGAACAAATAATCCTCAAAGCCATAGTATTTCCACCCCAAAATAAGCCACTGCAGAAATTTCTAGCTTAGAAAGACATTTTTAATTATATTGTAGTATCTGCATGTACGAAAATGCTCTGCCTCTTACAGAGCTATTTACTCACCTCCAGTTCATAAAACTTGTTGTTTTAGGTTAACATAAGCATGGAAGCATTTGCCATTTCTTTTGAATATACTGTCTTATGCTGGTTGCATTTTTAATTTAACACAACACACTGTTCTTCTTTTGATAATCCATTTTCAGCGCACTGTCTATTCCTTGTCCAGAGAGAGTAAGAGTTTAATAGATTGTTTTCATTGTCCTGGATAGTCTTTGACTTTTTATTAGTGTGTCTGAGCACATAAAAAGTGTGCTGAAGGCAGTAGTCTAGGACAATGGATGTCCTTGAAAGCAAAATATAATACTACTGTGCTGTTGTTTTTTTAAAAAAAATAAGCAATAATAATTCTACTGCATACTAAAATTTCAAGCCCACTTATTAATAAGATTTCAAGGCAATGTGTTCTCAAAGCAGCTTATATTGAAAAGCCAAACATGATTTCAGTAAAACACAAGAAAAGTTAAAAGAGCAATTAAAACAGACTTAACAAAGATCATCCTGCTGTATGCTGCTGTGAAGATAAAGTCTGATGATCTTCAATAATCCTGACTCCCAAATTATTGTGCACATGCTAAACGTTAGAGAAAGTCCCAGTGAACTCTAAGTGGAGACATCTAGATTGTGTTGTTAATGTGAACTGTTTATTCCTAAAACCTGAATATTATTAGCAGTCTGAACAACAGTAAACCCATTGGAATAACTGTTCAATTGTGAATCAACACTTATGTAAATTTCATTGATTCAATGGGTTTATCAATAGGATTTGGCCCATAATGTATTTTAACAGCAGTGATATATTCAGAACCAGGATGATAACATTGTCAACAGTGTGGATTCTACCCCATTTTACAGGTATATGGCCAAGAGATTGTAGTTCTTTCATACTAATTAACATGGAGCACAGGATCATACCTGGTGTAAGTACTCTAAAGCCACCAGATTCCATCTAGTCTTGGAAGCTAAGTAGGGTCGGCCAAGATTAGTACTTGGATGGGATACTGCCAATGAGTGCCAGGTGTTGTGGGCAACATTTCAAATGAAGGACCTGGAAAAATCACTTCTGATTATTCCTTCTCTAAGAAAATCCCATGAAATTCATAGAGGCAAGTGGTTAAGACACTGACTCTGTTGATTGTAAGATCAGCAAGTTGGCAATTCGAGGCCCAGATGCCACATGATGGAGTGAGCTCCTGTCCCAGCTTCTACAAACCTAGCAGTTTGAAAGCATGCAAATGCAAGTAGTTAAAAAGGTACCACTTTGGTGGGAAGGTAAACAGTGTTCTGTGCAATCATGCTGGACACATGATCACAGAGTAGTCTCTGACAATGCTGGCTCTTTGGCTTAGTAACGGAGATGAGCGCCACCCCCTACGGTCGGACATGACTTGACAACCATGTCAACTGGGAATACCTCTACCTCTCCCTCTTTACCATAAGTCAATGTCAATGGGCGACATGAAGGCACATAAATACATAGGATATGATATCAAGCATATCAGCTTCCTCAACCTGATACATTTCAGTTGTGTTTTACTCCAACTCCTATCATTCCCAGCCAGTGCATCAGGTTGGGGAAATTAGTATATATTAGCCTCAATTGCTAATCTTGGTTACAATAAACCCATTGAATTAATTTCTCAATAGTAAATCCACACATCTATAAATTGATTTAATATGTCTACTGTTGCTGGGAATAGCAACTGGATTTAGATTATGCTGTTTCAAAAGTGGAATTAGGATGAGAAGAAATATGCTTAGGCTATGTACAAACCCTAGAAGCCTCCACAACACCAGGAATCCTGCATTACTCTCCTTTCAGTTTATGCATTCATTTTGAACACCTAGGGAAGCTTGTGCAAAAATTAATTTGAGATTGCACAGGAGCAGTGGATGTGAATAATTGTGTATGCTGCCTGATTTCTTTCTTTTTAAAGAGCCAACAGAGACTGAATTCTTGAAATTGATCCTTCATCATTATTTTTAAAACCATAGTAGTTACTTAAGTGGTTTTGTGTACTATCTCTGAGGGACATTTCCATACCAGGAAGCAAACAACAGAAGCTTCTAGAAGCTTATTTAAAAAGAGTTCAGGGAATAGCAGAGCCAGTAAAAGTTTTTTTTAAAGTTGCAATTATATTTCCTACTTCCCCTAAAAATAATTACCATTATAATTTCAAAGTATTTCTTTACTTCCTTTTCTTCTCAAATCTAGTTAGACTAGTAACTGGCCTAATTATCTTTAAAAAAAAAAGTCATTTTAATCAAATCTGAATGCATCACCATAAGGCACAGCAGAAGCCAGCATGAGGTATTCCACCACTGAAATACTGCACTATATAAAACTTCCATAGCAAGAGGAATGCAGCCACCACAGGTAACTTGCTTATATCTTGCTTTGGGGAGAATGTATAAGTAAATTTTATTTATAATTGCAGGTAGCCATTATTTGTAACTTGTTATTTCCATACCTTAGTAAGCAGTGGCAATTACTTAATCTTGTTTAGTGGAACAATCCCTTGATTAAGGAGGAGAAATGATTTGGAGCAGACCACGGGATCTTCCCTGTAATGAATTTTACAACTGGCAAGCTTGGCCCAGTCAACCTCAAATAGTTCATCTGCAAAGCTGATACAAAAGAACACAAGCTTCTTGGGGCAGATTTGTTCAAAGCAGTTGATAAAATAATAAGCAAACATAGGACATGTCAATGAACCAATGTCCTATGCTGCAGCCTTGAAGAGGATAGCTAGATAATCTTGCAGAATGCCTCCACCAGTGTCTGCATCAGTAGATTCGTTTCTGGTAGGATGGTAGGTGGACCATGTACAGGGAACGCCATCTGTCAGAGAAACAGCTTGCTCATTACTTGTAAAGTCACTCAGAACTTCCTGCACATTAAACATTTCACCAAGCAAGTTCTAACATTCTTCACCTTGATTTACAACTCAAAGACTCAGATGGTAATCTTGGCTAATTCCAACCATTCTGCAGTCAGAAGCTCAGTGTAAATAATGGTCTTACAATTGTTTAAAATAATAATTTCAAAGCATGAAAAATAGTTTTTGGTCATGCTTCATCAATATAACATTTAAACAAAGCACATCATGGGCAGCCACCACAAGCAGGTTTGCTTTAAATGAAGAAATTCCAGATTAGAGCTACATAACTCATGGAGCCATATTTCATGTGATAGGATTGTTCGGTTAGCACATTCCCATGTGTGAAATTGTGTTTACTGTTTAACACCCAGAACATGCATTTTTGTAAAATATAACCAGCACTTTAAAAATATTACTTTATATCCATTACTGTATGGTAATGAATGCAAAATTATAACTAAGAAGTGACTAGTAAAGGTGTTCAGTTTGTGAATAGGGAGTGAATTGTTGAGCATCTGGATTATCTGTGTGAACTCAAGCCTCCACACAACAGCTTATTTGAATAGTTGTGGTTGTTAATTTTTCATCAAGCCTGCTTTGACGTACAGTGACCCTGTGAATAAGAGACCTCCAAGTCTTTTGTCATCAACAGCCTGTTAAATTCTTGCAGACTCAGGGTCATGGCTTCTTTGAGTCTAAACATCTGGAATATGGTCTTCCTCTTTTCCTACTACCTTCCACTTTACAAAGCATTATTGTCTTTTCTAATGAGTCATATCTTATCATATGTCCAAAGTACGACAGTCTCAATTTAGTCATATTGGCTTCTAGTGAAAATTCAGGCTTTATTTGCTTTCAGACCCATCTATTTATCTTTTTGGTAGTCATGATATCTGCAGAAGTCTCCTCCAGCACCACATTTCAAGCTTCTTCTTATCATATGGGTAGCCACATGACAGAAAGAAGATCAACTCATTTGAAATATGATGCTGGAAGGCTAGGATCTAAAATTGGATTAGTGGAATCTCTGTTTGATAAATAATTTGCATGGAGACTTCAGATCATATTTCATGGCATACTAAAATTGTGATCATACAAACACAAATGGTGAGATATAATCCTTGTTGTTAGCTGCCCCCGAGTCAGTTCCAACTCATGGTGACCCTGTGGATGAGATATCTCCAAGAATCACTATCTTCCACTTCCTTGCCCAAATCCTGCAAGCCCTTGCCTATAATCTCCCTGATCGAGTCTATCCATCTGGTTTGTGGTCTTCTTCTCTTTCGTCTACCCTCTACCTTTCCTAGCATTATTGTTTTTTTCTAGTGATCTGTGCCTTCTCATTATGTGGTCAAAGTCTGATAGTCTCAACTTGATCATCTATGCTTCCAAAGAGACCCCTGGTCTGATCTGTTCAAGAACCCACTTGTTTGTCTTCTTGGCTGTCCATGGTATCCTAAGTACTCTTCTGCACCACATTTCAAATGAATTGATTTTCTTTCTGTCTGCTTCCTTCACTGTCCAGCTCTCTCATCCATACATGGCCTGAACGGTTCTGACTTTAGTGTTTAGTTGTATGTCTTGCTCTTCAGTATCTTTTCCAGTTCTTTCATAGCTGGCCTTTCCATTCCTAGTCTTCTTCTTATTTCTTGACTGCAGTCTCCATCCTGGTCAATGTTTGATCCTAGGAATGGGAATTCTTTAATTATTTCAATTTCCTCATTGTCCAGATTGAATTTATGTATTTCTTCTGTGGTCATTATTTTTGTTTTCTTTAGGTTCAGCATCAGACCTCCTTTGCACTTTCATCGTTGACCTTTCTTATTAACTGTTCCAATTCCTGAACATCTTCTGCTAATATTATGGTATTATTCGCATATCTTAGGTTGTTAATGTTGCTTCCTCCTGTCTTAACTCCTCCTTTTTCTGATTCTAATTCTACTTTTCTAATTATGTTTTCAGCATATAAGTTAAACAAGTAGGGTGATAGGATGCAGCCTTGCCTGACCCCTTTGCCAATTGGGAACCACTCTGTTTACCTGAATTCTGTCTGACAGTGGCTTCTTGTCCTTGGTACAGATTCCTCATCAGGACTATCAGATATAGTGGCATCCCCATGTTTTTGAGTGCATTCCATAATTTTTCATGATCTATACAATCAAATGCTTTGCTGTAGTCTATGAAACACATGCTGATTCTTTAGTGGAATTCTTTAGTATGCTGCATTAGCCATCGTATGTTTGCAATGTGGTCCCTAGTCTCCCTTCCTTTTCTGAACGCTGCTTGTACCTCTGCAATTTCTTTCTCCATGTATGGTTGAACTCCATGCTGCAGAATTTTGAGCATTATTTTGCTTGCATGTGAAATTAGTGCTATTGTCCTATCGTTGCTGCAGTCTTTTGTATCTCCTTTCTTGTCAGTTGGTATGTATATCAAGCATTTCCATATCTGTAGGCCACTGCTTTGTTTTCCATATTTGTTGGAATATTTCAGTTAGCACTAAAGTTGCATCTACCTGTAGGCACTATAGCAGTTCAATTGGGATATCATCTGTTCCTGGTGATTTATTTTTCCCCAATTCCTTTATTGCTGATTCTACTTCACTTTTTAGAATTTAGGGTTCATCTTCATATGTGTCTCTCCCTCTTTTACATATTTACTGGTGCTAGAACACCAGTCATTTGTAACTTATTTTAGTAGTGCATTTAATTAAATGTTTTTTAAAGGGGAGTAACTTGTTTTTATCATGTTTTATTGTTCAATGTGGGGTTTGCTTTATCTATCTTAACGATGTAAGCCACCTTGATTGCCTTGGCAAAATGCAGGATACAAAAATAAAGTTTATTATTATTATTTATTATATGGCTCCTCATTCCAAATATCATTCATTCCCTGATCTCTTTTGTATAACTCTTCTGTGTATTGCCTCCACCATCTTTTTATTTCTTCTTGTTCCTGTATTGTGTTCTTTTGTCTCCATAGACCATCCCTGCCCTTGGTTTGAACTTGGCTTTAATTTCTCGTTGATAGAGGTCTCTCGTTCTTCCTTTTTTGTTGTTGTCTTCTATTTCTCTGCATTGGTCATTGTAGTATTTCTCCTAATCTCTGTGTGTCAAACATTGGACAGTTGTGTTCATACTTCTGGCTTTGTTCCTAATTCCCTTTGCTATTGCTTTTCTTCTTTCTTTTATTGCATGAAGTGTTTCATGTATCATCCATTGTTTCTTAGCTTTCTTTTTGGACACTGTTAGTGTTTTCTTGCATTTGTCCTTAATTATGTCTTTGACTTCTGTCCACAGTTCTTCAGGTTCCCAGTCAATAGTTCAAGTCTGTTTCGTACACTGTCCTTGAATTCATCTGAAATGTTATTCAGATCATATTTTGGTATAATGATGGTTTTTTTCTTCTTCTTCAGCTTAACTCTGATTTTTGTTATGAGCAGTTTGTGGTCTGTGCTTCAATCAGCTCCTGCTCTGGTTTTGGCCACAAGGGTAGAGTTTCTCCATCTTCTACTTCCAATTATGTAGTCTATCTGGTTTTTGTGTTTACCATCTGGTGATGTCCAGGTGTAGAGTCTCCTATCTGGTTGTATGAAGCAGGTATTTGACATAAATAGATTATTGGCCTCACAGAATTCAATCAGATGCTCTCCACACTTTATTTATTGTTCCTAATCCAAATCTTTCTATTTTTTTATTCTTCTTTGTTGCCAACTTTAGCTTTCAAATCTCCAATGATTAGTTTGAAATCTTGTGATAGTATGTTGTCAGTTTCTTCCTGGACTGCATCATAGAATCTCTCTATTGCCTCTTCAGCTGCATCAGTGGTTGTTACATATACCTGGATTATTGTGATGTTTATAGGTTTACCCTGAAGCCTTATTGATAATATACGGTCTGACTTTGAGTTGTATCCTTTGAGTGCTCTAGCTATATCTTTCCTTAGTATGAACACCACCCCATTTCTTCTTGTTTTTTCATTTCCTGAATAGATTACTGTATAGTTGTCTAAGTCAAAGTAACCCATTCTTGTTCATTTTAACTCACACACTCCAAGTATTGCTATATTCATGTGTTCCATTTCCTTCTTTACTATGTTTAGTTTTCTCTGGCTCATGCTTCTCACGTTCTATTTTCCAATTACATGTGTAGTGCTGCTTCTAACTATGCTTGTTTTATTGGACATGTTTCTGTCTGGCTTCCACCTCTCTAGTTGTTGGTTTTTGAGCTGTCTCACCTAAAGGGTTTCCTTGGTGAAATGATCTCACAAGGAGGGACACTTTTTGCCTCCTTTTGCACAGTGCTGACATGTGTCATCTATGGTGGCACTACTGTTCTCTCTGTGAGTGTTGACTTCAGTGTCACCCACCGCTACTGCTCCAACCCAGCCTGGCTAATTTTATCTTTTATTAGGATGGTAGCTCACTACTAGAGCCAGTGTGGTGTAGTGGTCTACCTGCGTGTTGGATTAGGACACTAGGAGACCAGGTTTCAAATCTTTGTTTTGCCAAAGAAACCTACTGGGTGACCTGGGGCAAATTACACTCTCTCAGCCTCAGAGGAGGGCAAAGACAAACCCCCTCTAAACAAATTTTGCCAAGAAAACTCTGTGATAGGTTTGCCTTAGGATTGCGATAAGTCAGAAATTACTTCATGGCAAACAAAAACAACAACTCACTGGATTGTGGGTATGCTATGCATGTATTAGACAAGGTCAATATGAAATTTTGGCAAAATTTGGCAACCAAACCAAACAGAATAAATGTAGGTTAAGTGATAACATTGTCAGGTGGATTCATAGCTGAGGAGCACACTGCACTAGTATTAGCATTTTGATTCCATTTTAACAGACATAATTGCATCCTATAGAATCCTAAGGTTTATATTCTGGTGAGGCACTAAGGCTCTCTGATTAAAAAATGTAAATACAGTTTGACATCACTTTAACTGTCATGGCTCCATTCTATGGAATCCTGGGATTTGCAGTTTTGTGGGTCACCAGAGCTCCCTGACAGTGAAGGATAAATATCTCACAAAACTACAAATCCCAGAATTCCATAGCATTGAGCCATAGCAGTTAATGTGGTGTCAAGTTGCATTAACTTTGCACTGTAGATATAGCCAAACAGTGCTTTTCATTGGTTCCGGAGCCAATTGAGGAAAATTTTCAAGTGGGATGTCACAAGGGCACACTATTCTTCAGCACTTTTAAAGTAAAGGACTTGTACAAAGGTGTGAAACAATTTCCTACTAAATCTGGAGATGACAAAATGCTGGGAGAGACAGCACTTCAGCATTCAAGATTAAACTTCAAAATGACCTTGATAGAATGGGAAATTGTGCTGAAACTATATGCAACATTCTGCAATTAGGCAATCAACCAATCAATCAATCAAATGCAGAGGTAAAGGCGTGGGGGGGGGGGGTGAAGCACCAGAACATGTAAAAAGGATCTTGAAATTATAGTCAATCACAAGCTAGACATATGTCAGTGGTGTGATGCAGCTGCAGAAGAAGCGTAAAATGTTTTAGGCTGTATTAATAGGGCCAAACTTTCTAAAATGAACCCTAACACTTCCACTTTATTCTGCATAAGACATATCTTTTCTGTGTTAAGTATAAAATGGAGATAGAAAGATAAACTGCAGACAAATAATGGACAAATTGGTTCCAGTAAAATGCAGCCAAAATTACATTAAATTTCACTGCTTCACATTCTGATTTAAATGCTCCATGTTCTGATTTAATTTTTTAAAACATTATTTAACAAAATTAGTATCAATGATTCAGTTTTTGATTTTGTGTTAAGATCTATCAGATGCAAAATAAAACCTGGCTCTCCACCCCTACTATGTATATATTGTAGACCCAGTGAAGAAGTGACTGTGTTACAGGTCTGTATCTTACCAGTTCTAAAATATTATAATGGCAAGGAATTAAGTGGCATGTGTTCTGTGCAACCAGTTCTCACGTTAATTCAGGCAAAGCGAATTAGTTGCCCATGGTGCCCTTTAGTATAATCCAGAGTCTTCAGTCTTCTCTCATTTCTTTCCTCTGGGCTGGAAAGAACTTTCTTTCAATCATTCATTTATATGCCTCCAAGATGCTGTATATTTCCTTATTAGCAAAACTCTTTAATTATCAACACTTGTTGAGTTTAGATGTGATAATCAAGATTTCACAGATAATATAGTAATGGTCAGCCATGAGTCAAACTACATATCACATATTACATGAAATACATAATCAAATCCAGGTTTGATTTGATATTGCTTATATAAGTCCACTTCAACAGAATTAGAAAGAGATTCTGTTATGAATAACAATAAACAATAAATAACAAAGAGATTCTGTTATGAATAACAATAAACTAAAATTTAATGTGACACTACAGTGCACTCAGTTTAAAGATGAAGTGTTGTTGTTTTCTTTTTTAAAAAAAAAAAGGTTACTGAAAAGGCCTGATTGAATAAAAAGGTTTTCACTTGAAGTCAAAATGACAATAATCACAAAAAGATGATTATTGCATTATTATTATTATTATTATTATTATTATTATTATTATTATTTCATCCACTCAGGACAATGTACTGTATGTTTGTTTGTTTCTTTTCTCCTTCTCCTTTTCCTTCTTTGGTGGTCTCTAAGTGACTTTAATCAGTTTGGAGAAAGAATTAGCTAGAATATATGTAATTATGACATGAACTATTCAGATTCATTCTTTAATATTTATTTTATTTATTAAAGGGGTGATAGAAAAAATATAAAAACAAAAGTAAACTGATGATGAAATCATTATCCTTCCTGTAATCAGATATATGATGATAAGGAACTTTTCTCTGAGCTTCTAAAGAAAAGGGGGAAGGAGACAATAACGATGGTATTCATAACAGAGGAGCTACCAGTGAAAAGGCATTATCCCTAGTGGTCACCATTTTCATCTGATATCCTTTCTTTTGGTCACTGAAATACATCACAATGGCAGTGCGGAGGAAGAAGAGGTAGTTGTAGTGAATAAGATTCTTTTAGCTACCACAATTTCACAATTTTCGCCCAGTGTGGAGTGGGGCTTCTGGGGGCAGCAGCCAAAAGAAGGCCCTTGACCCTCTTTTTGCCGTGGCAGTGGAGTCTTCTCATGAAGAGGCCTCCGTCATTGTGGTGAAGCCAGGAAGGTTGCAGCAGCTAGAGGGTCTAACAGGGTGTCACCCCTTTCTGGGTGTCACCCAATGTGTGCTGCACTCCCCGCACCACTCTAGTGATACCACTGAGGGCAATGCAGAAGGCAAGAATTAAACTTCACTTGCAGTGTTAATCTTTATCAGAGAACTATGGACACTAATATCTTTAATCAGATCTTGGAGACAATAAATAACATAGTTGTTTGGAGCATTACCTTTGAGGGCAACAAGGACATTGGGATGTTACATTTCAAAAGCAAAGTAGCGAGTGAGAATAGCTTTACTTTTGCATGTGTAATAAACAACATTTTCTACCACTTTTCTGGTTACTTTTAAAGGACAATTTAGGTATTTTGAATGGAATTTTTCACATTTTAGGTCATTGTAATCAATCCTAAGGTTATTTTTAAAAAACAACCCAACAAATAAAAGTAACAAAAGTAGTAAGCAACATAATCAGTAATGAAATGCATTTCAAATAATACCACAGAGATTTGCACAAAGTTACAAAATGAATTTTTAAATAACTTTGCAAGCTCTGATTTAAGTAAACAAAAATACTATGCATGGAGCTGCTTGTTACATATTTAATGTAATCTCTACTTTGACCTTAGGTGTTGCCTCTAGAGACACATGCAGGAAGATTTTATAGAACTTTGTTATTTCCCCATGCCACATCTTGTAGTCTCCAAACATCTGATATAGCTATGCTGGCAAAGTGTAGGCCAGTGAAAATGAAAATATTTCTGGTCTATTTGGAAAATGTATGTGGCCTCACTTATTGGGTAGACTGCTTCCAAGTTTTGTTGTATCTTGAAGTATCTTGCATTTCTTCGAATGTCAGTCTTTGTCTAGCACCTCTTAACTCTTCTATAACAGTGATATAAGCCACTTTGTTACCAAATGTGACTCAAATGTTGATTGTTACCTATATTAATCTGTTGTTCAGACAGAAAATTAGTTACCATCACATATTCTACAATTCCATTTAAATGATTTATGTTGCTAATGTCCCAGTATCCATGCTGAAGAATAAATCAGCCAATGGATAAAAATCCTTGGCAAGGGGAAATATAAGATTTATGTATAGCTCCATTCACTAGTTATATAGTCTTTCTAACAGCAGAACATGTTCTTTAATCAATTTTAGGAACATCAGTTTTCTCTTTCAGGGTGTTTCAAATATAGTTTCATTTATTAAAATGTTATTCTCATTAATCTTCTAAATCCACTTCAGAAGCACTCCATCAGTTTATATATTACCAAACATTATAAAAGCAAACAGTCTCTCTCAAATCTAGTTAAATGTAAGTTTGATTCTTGAGGCTTAAAAAGTAGTTAAGACAACCTTAACTGTCTTGGTAACAGAGATGCATCTGTATTTGTGCCAAGAAAAGTAAAACTCACTCTCTGTCTCTCATTTTTTTTATTTCTTATTTTTTTGATGGAGAGATATCAATAACAGCAACCGAATGAAGACTATGGCCAAGGTCCTTGATCAAGGGAGATGAAACATGAAGTTCCACTAGGGAGAACTGTGTCATGCCTCCTCTCCCACCTCCCCCTCAAACGCACCTTTTATCTTTTGCAACTTCACCCTACCCAACACAAACATTTACTGGCTAATAGAAAGTGAGGTGGTGGAGAAACATTCAGGTATGTTCCTATAACTGGGAGCTCAGCAATGCTGTCATTGTCCAGGATCTCTCAAGGAATGTCTAAAAGGTCCTGGATGGTAGCATCATTGGTTAGAGTCCAGCTATAAGAACATAGCTGGAAATTTCTCTGCTGCCTCCACTTCTCAATAATGTCTAGGGAAGAAAACTGCAGAAGATATAGGGGGGGATACTGGGGGAACTTGGTCATTGTATGCATTTGGAAGTGAATTCTGACCTCCACAACAATGAAAACAAAATTATTCATGTGGGATAAACTGAACATGTGTAAAATATACAATCAAAACAGTATTGACTTGTACATCTGGAGCCCTGGTGACACAGTTGTTAAATGGCTGTACTGCAGCCACTCACTCACAAACCATAAGGTTGTGAGTTCAATACCAGCCAGGGGTTCAGGGTTGACTCAGCCCTGCATTCTTCTAAGGTCACTAGCTTACACATTGTAAACCATTTAGGGAGTGCTTAAGTGCACTGATAAGTGATATAGAAATGTACTTGCTATTGCTACTGCTATCTGTACCTACCTTGCCCAACATGCTACTTTCCAGAAATTGTAAGCTACAAATGGAAGGATGGAAACTGAAGTCCAGATGTCATGGTCAGCCCTGAGGAGGACTCGGAGGACGAGGAGGAGGATGGGTCTCCTCCAGAGAAGGAAGAGATGCAGGCTCCACCTAGTTCTCATTCTGCTCTCCCAGCCCCAGAGCAGGAAGAGATACAGGCTCCACCTGGCTCTCATTCTGCTCTGTCTGAGCCAAGCCCGGTTCTCCCAGCCCCAGAGCAGCCAGGTCCTAGTGCTTCCTTCCTGCCTAGTGGGGAGAAGCAGGAGGATACAGCAGAGCCAGTGCCTTCCTTTAGGCAGAGGAGAGCTGAGAGTGCTGGCAGTCGCAGGTCCAGGAGACTAGCTGAAAAGCAGCTGCTGAACAAGCCTCAGCTGGCACTGAGGTAGGATTTGACTATTTAAACAGTTGCAAGAGGCTTCCTCAGTGCTAAGACTTATTGTAGTTTCCTTGGGAGATTATGGTCAGTGTGGCTCCTTGTTTCCTGCTTTGTGCCTCTTGCTCTTGCCTTGTGGAACTCTGTTGCCTTGATGAACTCTGTTGCCTTGACCTTGGACTGGACTGGACCTTTGCTGATTGCTGCCTGCCCTGACCTTAGACTGACTGACGCTGATTTCTGGACTCTGCTTTGCTGGTGCTTCGACTACAGGAAGGTTTGTGGCTGGCCTTGCTGTTTGCAGCTCACCCTTTCCATCCGTAGCAGCTGTGGGAATTGAGGCTGGCTGTAGTTGAGGACAGAATAAGTCTTGGCCATAATCTAAGCTACTACAGGATGGTGGAGGGAGCCTTAATCAAAGAGCTCTTGGAGCAGAATCAAAAGCTAGTTGCTCAAGTTGCAATGCTTACACAGGCAGTCTCAGAACTCCAGGCAAATCCTCAGCCGCCTGCACCCCCCCAGCCCAGGCCCAGGGTTAAATGCCTGACTGCCCTGCCTGAAAAATTTTCTGGGGACCGAACTTTGTTGGATGGCTTCTTGGCTAGCTGCCAGCTGCATTTTCGAATCAGGGAGGCAGATTTCCCTAGTGACTCTCATAAGGTGGCTTTTGTCATTGGACTGTTGGCTGGTCCCGCTCTTAAATGGGCAACGCCCTACCTGAATGCCCAGAGCCCAGTGCTGGCTGACTGGCAAGCCTTTGAACATGAGTTTAAAGAGACATGGGGGGACCCTGTGAAGACTGAGACTGCGGGACACAGGCTTTTGACCCTGAAAGAAGGCCAGGGCTCAGTAGCAGACTACTCCATGGCCTTTCGCCTCCTCGCACAGGATGTGAATTGGGGAGACAGTGCCTTGCAGACTGCGTTTCGGCATGGTTTGTCAGCGGCCATTCTGGATGAGCTGGCCCGCTCGGAACCACCACAGACCTTGTCAGCCTTGATTGCCCAGGCCATCCGCCTGGACTGCCGCTTGACAGCCCGAAGGGAGGCTCGACACGCTGGCCTTCCGTCTCCTTCTAAGTCAGTGCCGTCCTCTCTTGCGGTTGTTCCTGAGGCCGCTGCTCCTGGGACATCAGTGGAGCCAATGCAGTTGGGAGGAGCTCGGCCATGGCTGTCAGGGACGGAGAAGGAGCGGAGGAGACGGGAGGGCCTGTGCTTGTATTGCGGTCTCTCTGGACACTTTGCAAGGGCTTGTCCTGCCAAGGGACGGCGAGCCAAGCCGGCGGGAAATGACGCAGCCCAGGTGTAGAGCGGGTGGGGCACCTGGGGACTGCTTGGAAACCCACCTCTGCTATCTCGGTCTCGCGGAGGGACCCCTTGCTGGTCGCTGCCAACCTGAGGCTGCCATCCATGGAACTGTTGCCGGTGGGGGCTATGTTGGATTCGGGGGCCTCCAACTGCTTTATGGACTTGGGGTTTGCGCAACGTCACGGGATCCCAATGGAGGTGTTGCTCGAGCCCCGGACAGTGGAGACCATTGATGGACGGCTTCTCCGGTCGGGCCCCGTGACGCACCAGACTCCAGTACTTCACCTGGAGATCCAAGGACATGTTGAGGAGCTGCGGTTTTTGCTGGCCGTGGTTCCTCACTTCCCGCTAGTGCTGGGCATGTCGTGGCTCTCACAGCATGATCCGCATATTTCCTGGTCCCGGCGGGAGGTGCTCTTTGGTTCGGAGTACTGCCAGGAGCACTGTTGGCCAGAAAGGATCCCAGCTGCGGTGGTGGCGGGGGCTCAGGACAGTACCGTGATGTTGCCGGAGAAGTACCGGGACTTTGCAGATGTCTTCGACAAAAAGGAGGCGGACCGGCTTCTCCCGCACCGGCCCTATGATTGTGCCATTGATCTGGTGCCAGGAACCCCTATTCCAGCGGGGCGTCTCTACTCTCTCTCGGAGCCTGAGCTGGCGGCTCTGAGGGAGTTTTTGGAGAAGAATCTGCAGTTCATTCGTCCTTCTAAGTCTCCTGCGGGAGCACCGGTACTTTTTGTCCGCAAGAAGTCGGGGGAGTTGTGCCTCTGCAATGACTATCGAGCCCTGAACAAGATCACTGTCCGGAACCGCTACCCCTTACCATTGATTCCGGAATTGCTGGAGCGGCTCCGCCACACCAAGGTCTTCACCAAATTGGATCTTCGTGGGGCTTACAACTTGGTGAGGATCCGGGCTGGGGATGAGTGGAAGGTGGCCTTCCAGACTCGTTATGGGCATTATGAGTACACAGTCATGCCCTTTGGACTCTGTAATGCCCCCACCGTCTTCCAGCATTTTGTCAATGACATGTTCCGGGACTATTTGGATCGGTTCGTCATCATATATCTAGATGACTTCCTGATTTACTCCCCAACTCAGGAGGCCCATGATGCCCATGTGCATGCTGTGCTCCAGCGCCTGAGGGACCACTGCTTGTATGCCAAGCTGGAAAAGTGTGCCTTTGATCTCAGGGAGGTGGACTTTCTGGGGTACACTGTTTCGGCACAGGGCGTGGCCATGGATCCTGCCAAGATCGAGGCGGTGCTGTCTTGGCAGCCCCCTCGCAACAGGAAGGATGTGCAGCGGTTCCTGGGGTTCGCCAACTTCTATCGGAAGTTCATCAAGGACTATGCGGACCTCACGAGCCCTATCTCCCAACTGTTGCGGGGGAAGGGCCGGTTCCAGTGGACGGCAGCGGCACAGTCTTCATTCGAGGCCCTGAAGATGCGCTTCACGTCAGCCCCGATTTTGCAGCACCCAGATCCTCACACGCCCTTTGTGGTGGAAGCTGATGCTTCGGATGTGGCCATCGGGGCGGTGTTGCTCCAGTCCACGGGTCCCCAGGGGCATTTGCTACCATGTGCCTTCTACTCCCGGCAGCTCTCTTCTCCAGAATTGAACTACACCATCTGGGAGAAGGAGCTGTTGGCAATCAAGGCAGCATTCGAGACGTGGCGGCATCTATTGGAGGGGGCGGCACACCCAGTGGTGGTCCATACAGACCACAGGAATTTGGAGCATCTGCAGACGGCCAGGAAGCTGTCTCAGAGGCAACAGCGCTGGTCGTCCTTTTTCGCAAGGTTCCAGTTCCAGCTCCAGTATATTCCGCAGTCCCGGAACCGGCAGGCGGACGCTCTCTCCAGAAAGCCGGAATACGCCACGGGACCAGGGCAGGAATTGCGGTCCACCATCCTCCGTCCAGAGAACTTCGCAGCTGCTCCAAGGGAGGCGGCGCTGGTGGACCAGATCCGTGACCTTCAGTGCCAGGATCCACTGGTGGCGCAGCATTCGGAGGATGGAGAGGCCTCGCCGTTCACCGTCCGCAATGGTCTCCTCTTCCACCAGGGCCGCCTGTACGTGCCAGCAGGTCCGTGTCGGGAGGCGGTCTTGCGGCTGTGCCACGACTCCAAGCCGGCAGGACACTTTGGCTTCTGCAAAACTCTGCACCTCCTCACCTGGGAGTTTTGGTGGCCTCAAGTTCGGGCAGAGGTGGCCAAGTATGTGGACACGTGCCCAGTGTGCCATCGGGCGAAGGACTATCCTGGTCGGCCAGCGGGGTTGCTGATGCCACTGCCAACGCCATCGGGTCCCTGGAAGGTGGTGTCCATGGACTTTATCACGGACTTGCCCCCCTCTGCTGGCTGTACCACCATTTGGGTCATGGTGGATCTGTTTTCCAAGATGGCACACTTTGTGCCATGTGCAGGTCTTCCCACGGCCAAGGAGACGGCTCGGATGTTTATCCACCACATCTTCCGGCTCCATGGCCTGCCAGAGGGGGTGGTGTCTGACCACGGCAGCCAGTTCACCGCCCGGTTCTGGACCAGTTTGCTCCGGCTCTTGGATGTCACGCCCCACCTGTCTTCGGCTTCCTGAGTTGGACGGTCAGATGGAGAGGACCAACGGCACCCTGGAGCAGTACCTTCGCTGCTATGTGAGCTACCGCCAGGACAACTGGGTGGATTTGCTCCCGTTGGCGGAGTTTGCTTATAACAACGCCGTGCATGCCTCAACCCTGCAGACGCCTTTCTTTGCCATGGGAGGCTTTCATCCGCGTGGTTTCCCGGCAGTGGTGCCCAGTTCGTACATTCCTGCGGTGGACCAGTGGCTTCAGGAGCTCCGGGCAGCACAGTCGCTGCTGCAAGAGTAGTTGGAGGTGGCCAAGGAAGCTTACAAGAGGGGCACAGACCGGCACCATCAGGTGGGGCCTCCGTTGCAAGTGGGGGACTCGGTCTGGCTCTCTATGCATCACCTGCCCCTGCAGCGGCCTTGTCGGAAGTTGGACGCACGGTTTGTGGGGCCCTACAAGATTGTGGCCCGGGTGAATCCGGTGGCGTTCCGGCTCCAGCTGCCTGCGACATGGCGGATTCATCCAGTGTTCCACCGCTCCTTGTTAATTCCAGCCTTGGAGGTTCGGCCTGATGCTGGCCCGATGCGTCCGCCAGAGCCGGTTTTGGTGGATGGGGAGCAGGAGTTCGAGGTGGCCCAGATATTGGACTCTCGTCGCCATCGGGGGCGCCTTCAGTACCTGGTGGACTAGGTTGGCTGTGGGCCAGAGGAGCACTCCTGGGTGGACGCTGTGGATGTCCATGCTCCACGTTTGGTTCGGGCTTTCCACCGCCGCTGTCCAGACAGGCCATGTTCCCCGCCGCCAGAGGGGAACCGTTATGAGGGGGGAATGATGTCATGGTCAGCCCTGAGGAGGACGAGGAGGACGAGGAGGAGGATGGGTCTCCTCCAGAGAAGGAAGAGATGCAGGCTCCACCTGGTTCTCATTCTGCTCTCCCAGCCCCAGAGCAGGAAGAGATACAGGCTCCACCTGGCTCTCATTCTGCTCTGTCTGAGCCAAGCCCGGTTCTCCCAGCTCCAGAGCAGCCAGGTCCTAGTGCTCCTTCCTTGGAGGCTCAGCTGCCTAGTGGGGAGAAGCAGGAGGATACAGCAGAGCCAGTGCCTTCCTTTAGGCAGAGGAGAGCTGAGAGTGCTGGCAGTCGCAGGTCCAGGAGACTAGCTGAAAAGCAGCTGCTGAACAAGCCTCAGCTGGCACTGAGGTAGGATTTGACTATTTAAACAGTTGCAAGAGGCTTCCTCAGTGCCAAGACTTATTGTAGTTTCCTTGGGAGACTACGGTCAGTGTGGCTCCTTGTTTCCTGCTTTGTGCCTCTCACTCTTGCCTTGTGGAACTCTGTTGCCTTGGCCTTGGACCGGACTGGACCTTTGCTGATTGCTGCCTGCCCTGACCTTAGACTGACTGACGCTGATTTCTGGACTCTGCTTTGCTGGTGCTTCGACTACAGGAAGGTTTGTGGCTGGCCTTGCTGTTTGCAGCTCACCCTTTCCATCCCTAGCAGCTGTGGGAACTGAGGCTGGCTGTAGTTGAGGACACCAGCACACCAGGAGGTCACCAGACTCGGGCTGTGGCCTGCATATATGAAGAACAAAGGCATTTCAAATATGTTGATCAGGTTTTCTCAGTATGCTGTGGAGAAGCAATAGTTTTTAGAACAGGTTTTTTAATACCTTACTTTCTTCTATTAACTTGATAACAAGAAATTCTTGCCTGGTAATAGAAAGGGCAGAGCTCATGAATGTAGATTGCCCACTGGATTTCAGCACAAATTCTGCACACAGAGGGACGTGACAGGAAGCAGAGTTATGGGAGCATGGGAAATTGAATACTATGATGTAAAATGGTGCACAGTTTTGCCCAGGACATAGGATAATTTGTTCTTTCCTTTTTTGCTGGAGAATTGAAGAATTAATTCCAATAGACTTCAATGAAGGGCTAAAAACAGCTTGGAGCTGAGCATAACTTTTCCTTAGGTGGACTCCACTGTTCTCTCTGTGTGTAAATGTCATATTGTTTTTTACAATAAGAAACTTGTGTTTTATGGCCCTGCCTGACGGTTTTATCTTTCACAAGGGAAATAACACAAGAATGATGATAAATTGTGTAATAATTGCTCTTGTAGAGATCCACGGGCTGAGCAGAAAGACCATTTTTAAATGGGAAAATGGAGGTGAGGATTAATGGACAAGGGATCTTTCTTTTCTTTTCTTTTCTTGCTTTTTTTTTGTTGTTTTTTTTTTGTTTGTTTGTTTTTTTGAGTAAATGACTATCTGAAATGTTAATGCCAAGTTCCTTCTTTTAATTTAACTACCAAGTGGTAGGAATCTGTCTGCAGCCTAACCATTCTGGGCAGCTAAGACCTCCTCTGCAGCTTAGGGCATCTGATGGCTTCCATGTCAAGTAGGATGGTGTGACTGCTCCAGGTTTTAGTATGAAGTGTCTAGGATGCTGAAGCCTAGTCCCAAAATAATAGGTCCAGTGTTTTACATTCAGAGTTGATTTGCTGCCACCACTAGTTGCAACCTAAGGCCCACTTTTGAAGTGTGCAAGAATGAGGGGAATGTATCACATGAAGCATTTTCACTTTGAGCAGGTTGAGAATTCTCATGTGTAGCAACGAATCCTTAGGGGAATTTTATTATTAGCTCAAATATGCGAGAGTAGGCTTGCTACAACAGCCCAATGAGACCGCTCTCCCGGTGTTTATACCAAGAGACCAGAGAATCCCAAGAAATGGAGCTGAGACAGATATTGGTTAACCACTAGATGTCTAATTTATTAAAATAGGGGAAAACTCACTCACAGAACATGCAGTCACACACACACACAAGGCTCAGGAAGATCAAGGTTGGAGTTTGGAACAGAAATGCAGGCGTTACTAAGGGTGATGCTTACCAAAATGTAGACCTCCTCTGGGAAGCGAATGGAAAATGTGGAATGATAGGGAGACAAGTCAGGCTCCGCAGCCTGGATTTTGAGCTGACTTGCCGGTAACTAGTTTCAGAGGTCAGAGTGACGTGGAGTCGTTTAGACCATGAATCTAGCACACTGACTGGCTAAAATCTAGGGTTTATATAGGGCCAAATGGGCCCTGGGGGCGGAAGGCGATAATTGCGATGATGGCACCCTGCTGTATAGGGTTCCATTGTATGTGGTGGTCTTAATCCGAGAGGTCAATATCCTGGGGAAATGTGTGGGTGGGTGACACAATGCACCTTCCTATGGGTGGGAGGGTGTTAGACTGGGTGGCACAATACAAACATTACACCTTGGATGGCTGAGGGTGTTTGTGGAAGGATGACACAATACACCTCTTGATGGTTTGGATGATCTCATCATGGAAAATCCCATTCGCAACTCTCCTGACTATCTGGAGGAAATGCATTCCTCAAGAATTAAGGGTGGGCTGCCCAGGCCATGGGTGCAGAGGACCTTTTGCCTCTAATTCTACTACCAGGGTTCATCTGGAGGTCATTTGGGAGTTTAGCAAGGGATCCAAGGGTGGCATATGGAGTTATTAATATTTTTGGATATGAAGGGGATTCTGGGTAACACATGCTCCATGAAAGTGAGCTTGCTGTTGCTTCTATCTATTGCTCTCCCTTTGTATTCCTGATCTCATTAGCGGCCTCTCCAGTAGGTCGGAAACAATGGTAAATAAAATGTTTTCATTACCTACTAGAAGGTCACTCATGTCAGTCAAGGTACATTGGTTTGTAGCAGACAGGTAGTTTTAGGCATCAGCCAGATGGGGTGAGTTTCTTTCTTAGATTTAAATCTCCAGACCAAGTTCACAAAACAGCATTAACAGTTCAGATCTTTGCCCCCAGTCCACCTTACTGAGTCAACAGCATCTTTTACGTTATCTTTTGGTCACCATCTTCATTATTGATGGCACTATAAATATTCTTTAAAGTATTTTTCCCCTCTGAATAATTTCCTCTTAGTATATTTGAGTACCTCGCACCAGCTGCAGTCAGACAATGCTGTGTGCCACTATGGCAGAACAAGAACAATGTCAACAAGCATTTGTTGTTAGCTGCCCTTGAGTTGATCTTGGCTCATGGTGACGCTATGGATAAGACATCTCCAAGACCCACTGTCCTCCACTGCTCTGCTTAAAGCCTGCAACTCCATACCCGTGACCTCCTTAACAGAGTCCATCCATCTGGCATGTGGCATTCCTCTCTTCTTACTTCCCTCCACCTTCCCCAGCATTATTGTCTTTTCTAATGAGTCCTTCCTTCTCATGATGTGTCCGAAGTATGACAGCCTCAGTTTGGTCATCTTGGCTTCCAGGGAGGTTTCCAGCTTGATCTGCTTTAGGACCCATTGTTTGTCCTTTTGACTGTTGATGGGATCCTCAGCACTCTTCTCCAACACCACATCTCAAAGGAATTGATTTTCTTCCTATCATCTTTCTTAACTGTCCAGCTCTCACATCAATACATGGTAATAGGGAATACAATTGCTTGTATGATTCTAACTTTTGTCCTGAATTGTATATCTTTGCATTTTAGAATTTTTTCTAGTTCTTTCATAGCCACCCTCCCCATTCTTAATCTTCTTAATATCTCACTGCAGTCCCCATACAACTCTATGGTTCTATGATTCTATGATTTCTATCAATGTTTGACTCCAGGTATGAGAATTCTTTTACTATTTCTATTTCTTCATTGTCTAGGTTGAACTTGTGAAGGTCCTTGATGATCATTATTTTTGTTTTCTTGATGTTCAACAGTAAGACTGCCTTTGCACTTTCTTCCTTGATCTTTCTTAGTAGTTGTTTCAGGTATTTGAGGTTTTCTGCTAGTATTATGGTGTCATCTGCATATCTCAGACTGTTGATATTCCTTCCTCCTATTTTCACTCCTCCTCCTTCTGTTGTCATAATATAGACATTAGTAAACTAGGCATTTTAACACTTTGAAATATTAAACAGGCCAAAGGCAAGCTGGGTATGATTGCCTAAGGTGTGTGAGAACTGGGGGGGGGGGGGGACTTTGAATACACTGCATCACATGTTACCAATAGCAATGCATGTATTATTTCTTTGTTTTGAAATTTGCATCCTAACATGATAGAGAAAGTGCTTAGGGTGGCTTGCAATGCAAGATCAATACATCAGTAAGTAATCAATAAAATTAAAGAGCAGCATTGCCATAATAACAATACATAGCCATCCTTAACTAAATAAAATTTCTAGAAACATCAAGTCACAAATATCAATTTCCATCTCTGTACAATGGAATAAAATGATCTTTCCTTTTGGTTGGGGCTTCTTTATATGATTACAAAGATAAGAAATAGAAAGAGAGAGGGAAGATGAAAGAGAAGGAGAAAGACAGCAAAATTAATGCAGTATGACACTGCTTTAATTGTCATGGCTTAATACTGTGGAATTCTGGAGTTTGAAGTTTTGTGAAATGTTTAACTTTTTCTCCCAGAGAGCTCTGGTGCCACAACAAAGAACAAATCCCAGGATTCCATAGAATGGTATCCACGACAGATAAAATGGTGTCAAATTGCATTATTTCTGCAGTGTGACAGCATCTGAAAGAAAGGAAAGTACATAGAATATGAACAAGGGCTAGTCCTATACACTGGTTACTACATTTCCAAAATACATTTCCTTGAATATGGCCTTTTAAAAATCCACTTTCATATGTAATCAAAACAGCAAGACCTTCCCCGTGACATTCTTGCAAGTTAGCTGTTAAAATGTGGGCTAAACAAAGTAACTGTTACATGGATTTGTAATTGGTTGACTGGCCGAACCCAAAGGGTGCTCAACAATGGCTCCTTTTCAACCTGGAAAGAAGTGACCAGTGGGGTGCCACAGGGCTCTGTCCTGGGCCCAGTGCTATTCAATATCTTTATTAATGACTTGGATAACGGTATTGGGGGCATAGTTATCAAATTTGCAGATGACACCAAATTAGGAGGAGTAGCTAATACCCCAGAGGACAGGATCAAAATTCAAAACGACTTTAACAGACTAGAAAGCTGCGCCAAAGCTAACAAAATGAAATTCAACACAGAGAAATGTAAGGTACTGCACTTAGGGCGGAAAAACGAAAAGTACAGATATACGATGGGGGACACCTGGCTGAATGAGACTACGTGTGAAAGGGATCTAGGAATCCAGGTGGACCATAAGTTGAATATGAGTCAACAGTGCGATGCAGCAGCTAAAAAGGCCAATGCAATTTTAGGCTGCATCAATAGATGTATAGTGTCTAGATCAAGTGCCACTCTATTCTGCTTTGGTCAGGCCTCACCTGGAATACTGTGTCCAGTTCTGGGCACCACAATTCAAAAAGGATGTGGAGAAACTGGAGCGTGTCCAAAGGAAGGCAACTAAAATGGTGAAGGGTCTGGAAACTAAGTCCTATGAGGAACGACTTGGGGAGCTGGGGATGTTTAGCCTGGAGAAGAGAAGGTTAAGAGGTGATATGATAGCCGTGTTTAAATATTTGAAGGGATGTCATATTGAGGAGGGAACAAGCTTGTTTTCTGATGCTCCAGAGACTAGGACCCGAAACAATGGATGCAAGCCGCAAGAAAAGAGATTCCACCTCAACATTAGGAGGAACTTCCTGACGGTGAGGGCGGTTCGACAGTGGAACGCACTCCCTTGGAGAATAGTGGAGTCTCCTTTCTTGGAGGTCTTTAAGCAGATGCTGGATGGCCATCTGTCGGGGATGCTTTGATTGGGAGTTCCTGCATGGCAGGGGGTTGGACTGGATGGCCCTTGTGGTCTCTTCCAACTCTATGATTCTATGATTCCAACCATTAAACAATATGGTGAATATTTACCTTTCTAATCTTAAGAATGTAAGTCTTTTGGCAAGAGTAAAAGCCTACGGATCCAAAAATACTGACCCTCACCTAAATTCCTTTTCACATAAATATAATTGAAAATAGCAAGTATATCTACATATTGACCACCAGGTAACCAGTTTTATCTTCAGGATCAAAGAGCAGCAGGCCCTTCAAGAGACCTATGGCTAAAATCTTGAATACTTAGAAGATCTGGAAGGAAGTGTGTAAAATAACATTTACTTTATTGAAATGTTGATTTAAAGAAAGAGTTCCAAGCAAAGAGAAGACATGTCCCGCAAGACCAAATTCCCCTGTTGCACAAATGGATCCCCTAGGTAGTTTCAATATCTGCTCTGGAAAGCTAGAAAACCCTCTAGAACAGTTTCTGGTGTTAAGGCAGGAGGAAGGAGATTTTTTTTTTTTTTTATCTTCGGAGGTTTTTTTTTCTTTCCAAAGGATCCTAGCCAAAGTCAGGAAAACAGAGAGAGAGAGAGAGAGAGAGAGAGAAATATTTCAACAGAAGTAGAAAATGAATCTTCCCTAGATGAAGAAAGCAGGAAGATTAAAATAATTCAGAATCAAAAGCTTATAATAATTCAGAATCAAAGCTTATAATATCCTTTGTATTATACAGAATCACAAAAATATTTTAGTATTGCAGAGTACACTGCTTCCTTCTTCATTTATTCTTTCCTATTTTCTGCTCAGCCACTTTAACCAACCTCTCACTAATTGTAAGAAACACAATTATATGCAAAACTAAAAGACAGCTCATATTCCTCTATTTGTAACCAAGATGGAATGCCAGGTGTTCTGAATGACCAGATTTAGTTGAGAAAAGGGGGGATAATAGAGGGAGCTCATGTAATGTTCTGAACACCTCCTCAATGTGCAGGCATATACCTCATCTCATGTCCTTTCATTACTAAACCGCTTCCTCTTCTTTCCTACCCCATCATTAAGTGCCTAAAACAAGGAGCAATCTTATTCTTCAAACAGGTGGCAAGACTGCATTTCAGACTATTTTTTCTAATGATGAGAAAAGGTGGAAATGCATTTTTTGAATTCCTCTGGAAAAAAAAATACCTATGAAAGATGCCCTTCCTTAGAAATTTAGCTAATTCAAGATTTCAGAAAGAGCTTAGAAAGCTTAAACATCACTTTCCCCCAGGTCACATCATCTAGGCTCATGGGCTACCTAAGCTGTTTTCTGATCCCACAAATATCCTAGACTATAAGCACCAGAACATAAATATCCCAGGGAATAAGCACAGCAAAGCAAAAAGATTAAAGAGGACATTCATTGCAGCATTTTATTGCCATTTTATCATTTTGTTTGTAGTGTCAAATGAACTGTTTAGCCAAAGTTTCACAGTTTTGGCGTACTTCTGGACTGAACTTTGAACCTTCTTTTCAGACAGGCATTCAAAACAGAAAGCTTTTAAAGGATGGCCTGGAGTGCTATGTTGGTGTAATGTATTTTAAACATTTTTATCTTCTTAAAGTGTCTGTAATCTGTTTTAATTATTGTAGCAATTTAATTCTGTTTTAATGTACTATTTTTGTATGTTTTAATTGTATTTTTTTAATGTTGTAAGCCGCCCTGAGTCCCAGTCCTGGGAGAAGGGCAGGGAAGAAGAAGAAGAGGAAGAGGAAGAGGAAGAGGAAGAGGAAGAAGAAGAAGAAGAAGAAGAAGAAGAAGAGAAGTCATTGCAATATCATAAACAAATACTAAAGCAGCAATAAAACTAAATTATTAAGGGAGGCTTTAACACTACATGTCAAAACATTTATGACAAATGTACTCCATGACAATTGATAGCATTCAGGTATTTCCACTCCTTAGCTTCTTCAGTGCTACTACAAATGGGAAAGAGAAAATTGTATTCTCCCTCTCTCTCCCTCTCTCCATAGATACATTACAGAATATTGGAGCATTCTGTTGGTTTTTCCAGCTGCACAAGTAGTTGCTTTTTGGTCCCTAGGCAAAATCACTTGTGTAAATGGTTCTGCATGACTGGAATGGCATTGGAGTCCTGCATTGCATGTAGTCCAGAATTAGTAATCTATGGGTGAGATCCCACACAGTTGAGGGAGTGTAAGCATTCCACATGTAGAACTATGCTATACCTCCCCCATTACCACTCTAGGACTCATTGTTTTGCCCCCCTGTTTGTGGGGGGGGGGGAGGAATTGGAAGAGCATTTCACTAAGGCCTGATGGCCAGATAGACACCAAATACATCTTCCACAGAGATCCACTGGAGACCTGCTGAGTTCTCAACAGATGATGTCTACCTGTGGGGATGCAAATGCTTCTTCCTCCATTGGCAATGAAATGGGCATTGAGAAGCTATTGCAGTGGCACAATGAATCCTGGTGGGGCTTTGGTCATTGCAGACGGAAGCAGAGAATATCAACCTGCACAACGACTAAACAAAAACAAAAAAATACACAAGTGTAAGATGGGCTTACACTTGTGTATGTCACTAACAGAATGCCATTCCATGCATGCAAACATCATTTATGCTAGCAGAATGACACTAGGAAACTGGGTACAATAAATAGATACATAACTATTGAATTCTGCATGTAATAGAGATGTTGAAAGCACAGCGCATTTTTCCCATTCAAAAGACTTATGAGCCTGTGTCCAATCTATCATTCTCTCCCTAAAATCTGCAAAATAAAATATAAAAATTACCCAACTCTCTGGGAGCAAGCAAGGGAACAGCATAATTTCCTCTGCCCACAAAACTATTGCAGCAACAATCCTTGCTTCCAGCTACTATTAAAAGATAGCTATCAGAAATATCATGCTATGCATGGTTGTTAGATGTTGCAGCACCATTGTTGGATAATATTTCGAAGGGCTGTGCGAACAGCCATTCAAAGTAGGAGGGAGAGCTTTATGCTGGGATTTTTTAAAAAAGAAGAAGAGAAGAGAAGAAGAATTCAGTAACTGAGCAGACTCTGGGAAATTTGGGACCAAGTTGATTGTGAACAAATGTGCATTGTTGTGCTAAGTGTAATACACTGACGGATAGAACTTGGCATGCATCACAGAAAGCGGAATAAAGGGAAACTCTTAGCCTGTGATAGCCTTATGATGGCTCCATAAAATATTGATTGAGCCACACTGAACCACACAAAGGCATTTATGTGCTGTGATAGGGGTTTAAATGAATAGGCATATTCAGCATGATATGAAACAAGCAACCTGCCTTACAGATTGATGTGCTGAGATTTGAAAAGTATTACTTTTTAATCCCAAAGCTTGCTTATTGTTACTTCTAGATTCTAATATTATGTATAGTTAGCATTTTTATATAACTGTGGGGACAGTCATTATTTTGGCTACTTAGAATATACTGTATGAAACTTCCATAATTGCTTGGCTGACAACATCTGCAATGTCTTTATAATATGATCCTTAAGAACCAGTACCCATAGAGAGCCACCACAGCTTTGGATCTCAGTATTGAGGGGTGGAGATTTCCCCTACAGATGTGGACCAGCTTGTCAAAATGTACCCATAAACATTTATACTACTGTCCACCACCCCTTCTGTCAGAAATGGGAAACTTTGCCCGCCTAGGTGTTGGAGGCAACAATCCCTTACCATTGGTCATGCTGATACTGATGGTAGTTTTAGGCCAAAACATTTGGAGATCCACAAGTTTTCTATTCCGCCCCATATGCCTGTACCAATCCATATAGTGAGTTGGCAGGGCAGGGGAACGAGAAAGTGGGAAGGAGTAACTGAGAGAATACAGCGATAAGATAATATGTAACCTCAAGTTTATGTATTGTAAAGAAATACAGGAGTAACATTAAAGAGCTTGAGTTAGTTGAGGTGATGTTTATGTCTAAGTTCTCTGCGGTCTATTTCAATTTTGTTTTTGTTTTGTTTTCCTTTCTCTTATTTCTACTTTTCTTCTGATTTCTACTGTAGCAGTCTCTTAAGTGAAAACTGTCAAATTCCTCTGAGGCAAGTATGTTATACCCAACACTTACTCCAGGGATGTTCAGCAAATGTGTTTCAATAACCATTATATTCCAGGCATATGAATGCGCCAAACATATCCATTGCCCACATTTATAATAGTGTTACATGCTTATCATGCTTCAAATTAATGGACAACATAAATTCCACAGCAATTCCTTTTTCTAACACTGTTCAGCCATGTTTCCCATGCAGTACAATTGCATTCCTACAGAAGAAAGTGCACTCCTATACAATACCTCCTGCCTCTGTGCTACTTTTTAACCTATAGGGCAATGGTATTACAGAAACCTATTGTATGAGTGCCAGTGCCTTCTCCATTGGAAAAATTGAAAATTGTTTGTTTGTTTGTCACCCCCCTTGACCTTTCCCCATATTACACCGTACAGAATCCTTAGTCATGTTTTTGTACTAATAATACTCATAAATCATAACTCCCATATATCACTGAGTGTAATGGTAATAATTGTGACACAAACAACTACCACAATTAAAATTATACTTTGAAATTACAATATCATACTCACAATCTAAATGTATTTACATATACATAGTTTCATGTGCGTAAAGTGAAAATTTGGCAAAATGTGATGTTTTTAAATAATTTTTTTAAAAAATAAATTTTCTTAATTTTTTGCAACAAAAGGCAGATGTTTGAGGACCAGTGGTGTTAACCCACCTTAGGGTGTCACCTGGTGCACTCCACACACCCCACACCTCCTAATGATGCCACTGAGAGAAAGTCCTTATATAAATTTTCAAATTACCAGTTTCAGTTGGTAGATAACACATTTAGGGGTTTATTGCTCAATACCAACACTTTGAAAAGTGCCCAATAGGAAATATAGCTTTATAAGAACTAGTGAAATGTGTTCCATCTTACCAGTCCCACGGTTGCTGGTGCATTTTGTCCAACCAAAACCTCTTGTAAATCTTGAAAATCAGCCCCATGGATTAGCACTTCCATTTCTATACAGCTGTATAGTGCTAAGCATTCTCTAAGCAGTTTCCAATGTGTTGGCTAATTGTTGGCAATAGTTTTTCCAAAGGTTAGCAGCATGTTGATAACAGTGCTCAGGCATTTTTCCCCAAGAGGAAATGTAGCTGGCATACCAGTCTAAGGGAATAAAACATGCTTTGTCACATGGAAATCACTAGGACTTCCAATGATCATACTTGATCCACTAACATACCCACAGTACAAATCTGATCCTTCAGAAACCCATGTTATGTCTTATTCATAGCAGGACTTCCTTGATGGCTGTTATTCAGCAGAGTTGGAGAAGGAGGATGGACTACTTCCTAGGGTACATCTGTTGTTATTATTAACTGCCCTCAAGTCAATCTCAACTCATGGTGATCGTGTGGATGAGACATCTCCAAGCTCCTCTGTCCTCAATCGCTCTGCTCAAATCCTGCAGGCTCATGCCTGTGGTCTCTCTGGTTGAGTCTAACCATCTGTCATGTGGTCTCTGTGTCTTTCTATTGCCTTCTACCTCTCCCAGCATCATGGTCTTTTGCACTGGCACAAAGGACACGAGATGCCTCTTTTGGGTTTAAACAGGCCACAACTTTTATTTAGTTGTACAGGGTCTATTTACAAACCAATAAACATTAACAAATTTGTCACGTGTGTAAGTGAAGGTGTAACCGCCCCCCCAATGGGTGGTCCTTCACCGCACGTGACAAAATAAGTAAACAATAATATCAACAAATTTACAAACCCGTCCCTTCCAGAAATGATGTCATATGACGTCATGCAAATTAATGACATCATGCATTTAACTGCATACGTCATTTCCTTTAAATTTGTCTTATGCCAATTTTACCCCAATTAATTTAAATAGCCAGATTAATTTTCCTGTGAGGTGGGGGTCATTACCCGCCCCCAAGTATAAAACAAACAATTTTAAATTATTGACCCTACCCCTAAGTTGTGACAAAGCAATTAACAAGAACAACATGAATTATCACACCATGATCCATTCCCAAATCACTTTTAATTAATAATCTCAGGGAGGGTGAAAAACCCAGGGAAGCACCCTGAGGGAAAATTCCCTCCCAGCCCCCGAAGGTGACCAGCCTAAGCCTGACAGTAACGATTTATAACTTCTTAAAAGGGATGGGTGGGATGGGTCGCTCAGTTCAAGCTCAAAAAATGGCTGCCTCCACATGGCAGCACAGAGCTATGTAGAACAAACTCTAGTCCCAAGTCTCATGAGACCAGTAACACCGTGAGACTTGGAGTAGCTACCAAACAATCCAATTGGACAAGGTGCACAGATGTTCCCATTCCCCTGTGTGCCTTGACCAACCAGGTATCTCTTGTCCTTATTTGGCCAGCACAACAAGAAACCCCTCCCGACTCATTGGGGGGTGTCTTTGCACTGGCACAAAGGACACAAGATGCCTCTTTTGGGTTTAAACAGGCCACAACTTTTATTTAGCTATACAGGGTCTATTTACAAACCAATAAACATTAACAAATTTGTCACGTGTGTAAGTGAAGGTGTAACCACCCCAAATGGGTGGTCCTTCACCGCACATGACAAAATAAGTAAACAATAATATAAACAAATTTACAAACCCCTCCCTTCCGGAAATGATGTCATATTACGCCATATGACATCATGCACATTAATGATGTCATGCATTTAACTGCATACATCATTTCCTTTAAATTTGTCTTATGCCAATTTTACCCCAATTAATTTAAATAGCCAAATTAATTTTCCTGTGGGGTGGGGGTCATTACCCGCCACAAGAGGGGGCCAGCCTAGCTATGCATCCCTTCCCCCCTCCCCGCAGACCGCTTTTACAATTTGACCAGAGAGTGCTGTGACATACATCTCCGATCCCTCTGGAGAGAGGTGAACCCCATCCCCCCTGTACAGCTGCGGCCAGTCAAGTTTAATACCATGCTCGACTAAAAAGATGCCCATTTTATAGAGCTGCTTAGCCACATAACGGTTAAGCCAGCGCCAAGCATTATTAATTGCCGCATCCTTCTGCGCTCCAGGCCAGCAACGCCTTGGCAAAAGTTTGGTCCAAAGGATCACAGTGCCCAATAAAATCTTTTGGATTTCTTGCATGTCCCTGACTATCTGTTTAGCCAGCTGTAAGCATGGAATCTGAACTAAATCATTTTCCCCCAGGTGTACTACCAAAACCCAGGGTTGTGAGCGCAAATGTGCCAACTCCATGATAAGAGGAAGGAGAGATCTCCACATCATGCCCCTTTGTCCGAACCACTCAGTGAGTCCAATGTGCGAAAGGCCCAATGTATTGTCGCGGCAATTCTCCAAAAGGTGGCGTTCCTCCCAGAAGACCAGGCTGTGGCCTATGATCCATATTTTGCCATGGAAAAGCCAGCTGAAACAAAACAAAACAAGTTAACATGGCTTATCAGGAGTCCAGTTACCTGATTGCCTGACATAGGACTTAAATGCACATGAACGCCACCTGCCAATTCTGCAAATATCGGCTTCACTCAAACCATGAGTGGCCGCAGCTGTTGCTGCTCCAATACGAAAGGAGTGCGAGGAGAAACATTCCTGAGGCAACTCAGCCCTCCTTACAGTCTCCTTTAACACAGCCCTAAATTGAAATTGTGTTAAGGGAAAACCAGAGAAGTGAATAAATAGGTAGCCAGCCAAATTAGGCCTAATGTTCAAGTAGTTAATCATTGCCATCACTGGGCAAATTTGACCTTGTGGCGCTTTAGCCAAGAAAATAGACTGACCCTTACTAACTGGTCAGTCTTAGAGCACCTAAGGTGGATTTGAATCCCCTGATCTGTTATAATAATATCAGAAATTGATAGATCCCTGCCAGATTTATCATTACATGATCCAGGCACCATCTCACTGATTCTTAAAGCAGCAAAGAAGGCTATAGCAAATACCGCTTTGAATAAAGCCTCTTCCCCAGGTGAATAACATGTATGGGCTAATTGATCCCATAACTTAGCAAGGACAGGGCCAGTTATCGGCCACCGTGAGTCCTTTGTGACAGGGGATTCTCTGGACCAACCCTCCACTGCTCTTTTGACCCTAACGTCCAGGGGTAGGCAACCTTTCCCCTTTAAGGGCCGATGGACTTCAGCTCCCAGAATCCCAGGAGCTATTGGCCAACATGGGACTATTAGTCAACATGGCTGAGACTTCTGGGAGCTGAAGTCCCTCGGCCCTTAAAAGGGAAAGGTTGCCTACCCCTGTTAAAGTCCATAGTAGGATCAAAACAGCCCTTTGCCCTAGAGCAGGGGTAGGCAACCTTTCCCCTTTAAGGGCCGAAGGACTTCAGCTCCCAGAATCCCAGGAGCTATTGGCCAATATGGGACTATTGGCCAACATGGTTGAGGCTTCTGGGAGCTGAAGTCCCTCGGCCCTTAAAGGGGAAAGGTTGCCTACCCCTGGCCTAGAGTAAAATGCCAGGGAGGCCAACCTGCCCCTGATAGTGACAGGTGAAAGTCCTGCATGCTTAAGATAAACTATAAAATGAAGGACCAGGTCAACTTCAATTGACCACTTTTGATCCTCCCCAATTTCCAGTAAGAATTGATTAAACGAATTCAAAGCTGTTTGATAGGACTTGCGTGTAGACGGGGCAATGGAGTTTAAAATTGCCCTATGAACTTCTAATCTCCAAGGTTCCAGAGCAACACCAGTACCTCCAATGGATGTGTCGATGCCTCAGGAGCCAGCTACTGGAACCTGGAGAGCTGAAAACGAGAAAGGGCATCCACCAAAGGGTTAAGCACACCAGGGACATGTTGAGCTTTAAATAACACATTATAATTCAAGCATTGCACCACCATCGCCCTTACCAAACCCATAACTTTAGGAGACTTGGAGGACTGAGAATTTACCACATGCATGATTTTTATAAACTGCTTTTATTTTGGTTATGTTTCATTATTGTGGTTTTTGGAATTGTATTTTAATATAACTTTTTCAACTTTTTAATTAATTTTGTGGGTTGCCTTCATTTTTGAGAGAAAACCAGAAGATAAATTACAAAAACAAATAAACAAATGACAATTTCTTAGTTAGGGTACTAAGTGGGTGCCAAGAGAATCTGCATCTTATTTAGACTGAGCCTCCCTGTATTGCACTTCATCCAGTCTAGATATATGTAAGTACGGGCATACCACTTTTGAACCTTCTTCTCAAGAATGCACTTGGTTTGGAAGATGGACATATAATACACAAACATGTTGGCCGTTGTAACCATGTCAGCCTAGATGAAGGCACTGTTGTGGTCTTTTGCATCAATGTAGGTGGCAGTGCACTGGTAGGGGTAAGATAGCTGAAAAGTGCTGGTACAGGAAGTTGTCTCTTTCAGGAGAGAAAGCTGCTGTGTGCTGGTTTGCAAGTTCCTTGGAATCAGCAGGGCAACTTACTTTGGCAACAGAAATTGCTTCCTCTTCCTTCCCCCTACTGCCACTGTCCACCTTTGCCAAAAGTGCCTTGGGCTGATATAACAGAGCGTTGTTGTTGTTGTTGTTGTTGTGTGCTTTCAAGTCATTACCAACTTATGGTGACCCTAAGGTGAACCTAGCACAGGGTTTTCTTGGCAAGATTTGTTCAGAGGGGGGTTGCCTTTGCCTTCATCTGAAATTGAGAAAGTGTAACTTACCCAAGATCACCCAGTGAATTTCCATGGCTGAGGGGGATTTGAACTCTTGTCTCCAGAGTCATAATCCAATGCTCAAACCAATGCACTATGCTACTGGCTTAAGTTAACAAGAGGATTCTTGCCAGATTATTTCAATTGCACAACCATCAGACCCAACATGTTGAAGAGAGCAACTTTTACCTCAGATTTGTTCATCATGAAGTATCTGGGGGGGGGGGTACTTCTAGCTAAGGACTATAAACTATATGAAGTGGTGCAACATAAAATAGTCTATTGGTTGGACCATGTTGCCTCTTTTCAGTAGACTTGTCATGGTGAAAATGTTTATCTGGACTGAGTTCAACTAAGACAAAAGCACATCAGTCTCAGATTTATCTCCAATGATTATTTGAAGGTTTCATTACATACAGACACAGTCGTCATTCGATGCATTTAAAACAAATAGTGCAATTATTGCATTTTAAATCTATTCATTACAGCTGGAGCAACCTGGGTCAGTAAATAAAAATGAAGGATGCTGCTGTCTTGGGTGAAACTAAAGAGATATTGAACTGATGGCAGTCATTTTCTATTCTGTTGGCTTCACTACTATCCTGTCAAATCACCATTAGGAAAGTAGAAGGTTCACCCTGCAAATATATAATCCCAGCATTTCCCAAGTGCTTCTATGAACTGAGTCCTTTCAGACATCAATGAATGTTCACCTACAAGACAAAAGATCAAATGAACACCATTGTACTTGATTCTTTCATTTTCCTTCCAGCCTATTTCTTCATTGAAATCAGAAGTGTAATGATAACACAAGCCCATGACTGTATCAGTGAGTTGGACTTTATATTATTCCTTTGATGTTTTCAGATTACAAATCTCATTGACTGAATTTCTCTCTCCAATTTGACCAGTGACCTTCAAACATCTGTGACATAAAGACGTGAACATATGCACAGAGGTAATATAATTATTGGAGAAGCTAAAAACTTTTGCTCAAGGTTTTTGAAAAGACCTTTGGCTAATGAAATCATTAATGCCTAGTGTCAGTTCTTTGTTTATAAGACACCATCTGGAATTAGCACAATTAAGTTAATCAAATTAATTATCTAGAATTAATAGTAACAGAAGGAAGATGTTTATCCCACAGAATCTGCCATAACTGACTAAATACATGGGGGAATTGAGTCTTTCTTCTTGTTTTGTATTCTTTTGTTTCCCAAACACAGTTTTCATTTTGGGAGGGACCATTGTCAGTTGTGTAGAGCTACATGTGTTGCACTAGAACACCTCCAGTTCAGTCCCTTATATCTCCAGGTAATGTTAGGAAAGATCCTGGAAAGTTAGGAAAGATAATGGAGACTTATTTCCAGTTTTTGTAGATTCCACATAAGGCTCCTTCCCATGTTCCAGTTGTGAAAATACCTTTGAGAATAATTTTAATGGGAGAAAAAAAGAACTCAGTCTGGGCCGCATCCTTTTTTACTTGGGGAAGTCAGCATTACCCAAAGTCAGTAGAATCCACCACAGTGACTTTGCTTTACATCCACTGGCCTTCAAGTTTTTTAATTGATAGCTTTTACTTCTATTTCACAACATGAAGATTTAAAGAGATATAAAATGTCTCTAAGAAATTGCATGGAAGGGGAAGGACAGTGTATAACTGTTTCCATGGCAATACTTCTGATAAGAGTAATAATCTATCTAGCCCGAAGGGAGAGGTGAGTAAGAGACTAAGAGGTGTGTAGAATAAATGCCTCCATGGACTTTTTTTTGGGGGGGGGGGAAGTCAGAGTACATACATTTAAATGTAGGCATTAGTACCTGATAATTAGAGACAGATATTAGTAATCACATCTGTCCACAAGAAAATGTGCAGTAGTATAAAAAAAGGCAGAGAAAAATAGGACTGAAAGAATACATAGCATGTATGAAGAAAACAGGTTGTTGTGTTATACAATGCAATTCAGACATCAAAACCATCTTGGAAAATATAATTTGGACTACTAACCCCAGAATCTCCCAGGCACTGTGACAACTCACCAGGCTGGCCACTAACCATGCTGGCTTTAAGATTCTATGAACTGTTGTCCAAAATGTAATTTTTCCAAGTTCTGATTTCTTCAGGAGCACCTACAGTCAGCACTCCATATCCATGGATTCTGCACCCATAGATAAAACCAACCACGGTTTTAAAATATTCACACATACAAAAAAATCCACAAAGCAAACCTTCATTATTGCCATTTTATATAAAGGACACCAGTTTCCTACACCACTCTATATAATGGACTTGAGCATCCACAGACTTTGGTATCCACAGGAGTCCTAGAACCAAACCACAGTGATATTAACACTTCAGTTGATACAGTCAATACACTTAATACCAACAATAGCTAGAATATTTCCTTATAAAACTTAATCCATTAATCAGCACTAAATATAAAAGAATTCTGAAGAGTGTGAAAGTTAAAACAGCCCATCTCTGACATAAATACAACTGACAGTCCCAACCTTTTTAAACTTTGATACAATAGAGGTAAAATAACAGTATTCCATGATGATTTTACATAAGCATTTTCTAATAATAATAATAATAATAATTTTTATTTATAACCCGCCCCTCTGCGTGGCAATCGGGGCAGGGTACAACAGTTTAAAAACAAACAGAGTTAAAAAACGTTCCCTCACCCCATAATCCCACCCTCCCATCCCCTTAAAATAGAATTAAACCACCATCAAATTAAAAAGTGCCACATTAATTAAATTAAAATTTGTTAAAAACATATACTAACAATAAAACAGGAGTCGGAGGCTACGAGATTAAAACCTCATCTCTCGATTGTGAGTTATTCCGGGAAGGCCTGCCGAAAGAGATCCGTCTTTACTGCTTTCTTAAAAGCAGCAAGAGTGGTGATAAGACGGATCTCATCCGGCAGGCCATTCCAAAGTCTGGGAGCGGTAGCGGAGAAGGCCCTCTGGGAGGTCTGAGACAGCCTAGTTTTTATTGGCTGTAACAGATTCCTCCCAGAGGACCGCAAGGCACGGGGGGGATCATACGGGGAGAGGCGGTCTAGACGTTGCAATAGAATCTGTATCAGAAAAATAAAATCTGGAGTTACATTGTGGGCATATTAAAAAAGAAGAACCAAGGCTGATCCTAGCATTAGGCAGACTGAGGCAAAACTCTGGCTGTAGATGAGAAAGAGGGACAGATTGTAACCTGTGGGCACATGCCTGCTGACTAGTCTGACTTGCTTTGCTGCAGTGGCACAAACCACTGCCAATGGTGATGCTAGCAGAAAACTATTTTCCTGCCTGGTGCACTGCAAAAGGGGTACAGGGCAAAAGAAAATGTTGAATAACCAAGATGGTTAGAGGGATTCTCACACACACTTGATCTATTGCCCCCATTTCTATCCTTTATATTGGGCCAGAAGGTGAGGGAAGAGGGTAGCATGAGCACCAGAAATCCAAGTGCATAGAATCATAGACTTGGAAGACACCACAAGGGTCATCCAGTCCAACCTCCTTCCATGCGGGAACTCACATGCAAAGCACACCAGCACACCTGACAAATGGTCATCTAGCCTCCACTCAAAAACCTCCAAGGAAGGAGACTCCACCACACTCCAAGGCAGTGTATTCCACTGTCAAACAGCTCTTACTGTCAGGAAGTTCTTCCTAATGTTGAGGTGGAATCTCTTTTCCTGTAGTTTGAATCTATTGCTCTGGGTCCTATTCTTTGGAGCTGCAGAAAACAGGCTTGTTCCATCACTAGTATGACATCCCTTCAAATATTTAAACATAGCTATCATGTCACCTCTTAACCTTCTCTTCTCCAGGCTAAACATACCCAGCTCCCTAAGCTGTCCTCATAGAGCATGGGACAAGTTTCATAGTCCTGAGGTTTCATTGTAGCATCTGGGTTGGTAGAAGTCAATAGGACCTTCAGCTCTGGCAACTCAGAGACAACTTTAAAATAAGCCATCCTCAAATGATTAGTGTTTTGCTGCCAACCCCTTCCCCCCCCCTTTAAGACTTCTTTTTATATCCTGGTTTTGTGGGAGGAAGTTGCAAATTAGTTGTCACTCATGCTCTCCTCTTTCTGGAAAAGGGAAGGATGTTCATTTACAAGATCCTAGAAGGAGGAGGTAAGTAGAGAGCTCCTTATAAGCTTTAAAGACAACTGAACTGAAGCAGCTTCAGGAAAGGCCAGAGAGTTTAGTGCCTCATCATCCTATAAAGCATAGGACTCGATAGAATGCAGCCATGGGGAATCATAGTGCTAGCTTGAAAGAGTCCTAAAAGTATGTCTGCAGAGGTGACTGAGGCATAGCAGTGTGGGATGACTGGATGTTGGCACTGGAGGAAATAGCTGCTGGTTGCAGGCAGTTCACTGAAGAGGGGATGGGCAGGTCTTTAGCTGGAAAAATGACTTTCCACTGAGTGTGGTTGTCCTTTCATGGGAAAAGGCAGGACAGGGGATTATGAGACCTGGATGTTATTGGACTACACCTCCCAACATCCCTTGTCCTTGGCTGTTCTGATTATGCTTGCTAGGAGTTGCAGCCCAACAACATCTCAAGTCCTTGTGATTTACATCCATGGTGTAGGACCCTTCTATCAGCATCACTTGAGAGACCTTCCTCTCTACCTCCAGACCTACTGACATCTCCCAAACCACTCCTGTGAAGAATATACTTAGAAATGCAGTCATATACTTAGAAATATAGTTAGTGTGCAGTGAAAAGCTAGGCAGCTGCCTCAGGCAGCAGATTCTGGGTATCATGAAAGAGAGGCAAATGTATAGCTATTCTTTTCAAATTGTTGTAGTTTTACGGCCAGAGATAGGGGAGATATTTGTGGGATTTTTCTGCCTCTGTTGCTAAAATAAACATGATAGGCCTTGGAAAATATACACTTTAAGTTGATGTTGTGGTGTGAGGTGTGTCTGTGTAAACAAAAGCAAACTAGAAAACAAGCTCCATGTGCTGATAGATGGTCACTTCTTTATTTTCATATTACTTTAAAAAGCCCAACCCATTTTGGCCTCTAAAAAACTGCCTTCTTCACATCTTGGGCCACACCTGAATTTAAAAAAATATGGCCACAAAGAAGTAAAAACTGTTTTTGAAGGTAAGCCATTTAATTTGCTTAATTGGCTTCTGAATTAAATAGTCATGACTTCATATTCAGACAGGAATGTGTCATTTTTTCCTGTTCTTGCACTCTGCTGAACACATTGTTCTGTGCTAACCTTAGAGCAATTACTAATAAAGGAATGTTCTGTAACAGAAGCATAAAATTACATTCTGATTTTTTCTACCTATCATTTTAAAGTGGCTGAAAGAAATGAGCAAAAAACCCCACCATTCTATTTCAAAAGAGCAGCACCATGCTAATAACATTAAAGCTACAATCTGATAGATACATACCTCATCATAGTAAGAAAGTAACTCATCTAACTTACTTCTGAACACACAGGTACAGGGCTTCAGTCAAACAAAGGATCTGGGGTAGGATTGCCATACCACCCTCTTAGCTGGGTTTTTACCCAGATTCTAGGCATGCTACACAGTGCCCATTTGGAACTTCATCTGGTTTGGATTCCAATGATTTTTTTAAGTAGGTTTCTGGCCCTTAGAGAAGCCAAGACATGGAGCAAAATGTTTGGTCATTCTTCTGCCCAATTGTTTCATAAGAAACAATTCAACCTCAGTTTTCAGGTACAAGGTGAGATAAAGGAGATGAAGGGAAAGTGTGTGCTGCAAGTGGCAGAAAGCAAGAAACAAGGTCTTTTCTGCTGGACTAACTACACTTATTTGTCTTAGGAATATGGTATATACTCACAAATATATCCTACCAAAGTAAATGGATCTTATATCTAAGAGTAAATGTGTGTAAGTTATTATACATTTGTATTTATTAGGAATACAGTTTATCTTTACAAACTCTTATCAGGGAAACAAAATTGCAGCTATAAGGGTGAAGAAAGGATTTATGTCAGGTATAATGGTTATGTTGTGGGGAACACAACTCACATATTGGACTTTGATTCTCCCCTCCCATTTTTTTTCCTATAAGTGCCAGTCCAAAATGGCACTTCCACCAAGCTTCTGAGAAGAAAGATTTGGGGCAATGTGATCCCAGCTAGTGTTTTGAATGCCTGCTGATGCAAGGATACTATGGGACCAGGAAAATTTACTATGCTGTACTGGAAAATAAGGAGTGATCTTTCCTTCTTCCTCTTTCCATGGCAAGGAACTGTCCATGTGTTCAAATAGAGTTAGACTAGGAGGGGGATGTTGGATTGTAGCAGGAGAACACTGGAGGCCCTTTCTACTTGTTGCTCTTGGGCCCTTAGTCCCTCAATGTCTTTGCTGGCAGAAATACAAGTTAAAACATTTATTTGTATTATATCCTTATGCATTTTTCTACAATGGCAGGATGTGTGATATCTTTTAAAAGACTAATTAAGCAGTTGACATGATTTCAGGTTTGGCTTGCTAACTTGATTCCACCAACATTTTAGACACCGCTATTAAAATCTGAATTGCATGAATAATAGCCAAATAATGGAGTTTTTCCAGCAAAGATGGATCTAGGAAAGAAAACCAGAGCAATGGTAACTGCTGGTGCAAGGAAGGCAAATGTTTTGTTGTTGATGATGATCCTTTTCCCTCTCACTACCTCCCCACTGAAGTCTAATATTTAATTGTCCTCATACTTTTGGAAAGATGTTTAATGTAGCATGAAGTTGAACCCACAGAGAGCTTATCCAGAAGGGTAGTATAATCAATGGCACTGAAAGTCAGTGAATGTTCCAGAAGAACAAGTGAGGTTATACTTCTGTTCTCCCAACATAAGTCAGATTGACTAAGGGGGTGTGCAGACGGGCAGCTCTGGGCCGTCCTGGGAAGCAGTGGATTGGGGCTGCAGCTACCCCACGCCACAGCCCTGATCCTCCCTTTTGCCACCCCCAAATGAGCGGCAAAATGCCACTCCTTTTAGGGGCAGCAAAAGGCCACCCTAAGAACCAGCGCACGGCTCTTCCTTGCCCTTTCCCGCACAGCGCATCAGAACGCTGCACCGGAAGGGCTTCCTGATGCTGCGTGCCATGCGTAATGGCGCGTGGCATCAGGATTGTGTTAGTGTGGGGTTAGGACAGCAGTGTGTAGCTGCCTCACCCCAACTGTGCCTCCAGGCCAGCCCTTTGGCCCGGTCTGCAGAGGCCCTAAGATAGTCTTCATGACTGTCAGGCTGGAAGCATCCTTAAAATGAGAATCGGTCTCATCAAAGATGACAGAGGGTTGCCCTGCCACCTACCAGCAACTTACCTTGCTACCACATTGCAGAATTAATGAACTTTAACCACCATGGCTCCATCCTGTGGAATCCTGGTATTTGTAATTTGTTGTGGTATCTGACCTCTCTGAAAAATAAGGCTAAATATCTCATAGAACTACAAATCCCAGGATTCCATATCATTGAACCATGGCCGTTAGTAGTTCCAATTGCATTAATTCTGCAGTGTAGATACAGCCTTGGTCAAAAATGAAATATTTTCAAGTATCTAACTTATCATACATAGTCATATATAGTCAACATGCATCCTAACTGTCCACATGGTCTTCAAGGCTAACCAACAATTAGCGTGGGTGAGATGGCCTCCCTTTATGTGGCAAATTTTGATTCCACCAATTGAAGTTGAAGTTCTTGACACTGAAATCTCATCTCCCTCCTCACTATCTCACACTAAGGTTGAAGGGAGGTGCAGTTGCAAGGTTTCAGCCATTTCACAATCCATCAAAAGAAACCAGCAGCCACAGTAACTAATGCCACAAGAAAAGGACAAAAAGACATATACTTTAAGCCAGTCCAGGAGTCAAGGATCTAACAGATTTATGAACAAGAAACACATAAAAGCCATTGAAAATGAACAGTTGTGAACAACAAAAGCTCCCAGCAACTGCTATGGGATTTACAGCTGCCTGACCTTGAAACACAGAGGTGTCTGATTGCTCAAGTGTTTCTTATTTAAGAGGTGTTGACTCCTTCATCTTTGTTTCTTGTTCTGGTGAGGATCCAGAAGTGATGAGGATGTTTCCGCATTCTGCCTCAGTTCTTACTGAGATGGAGCCTACTTTGCTGAAGTTCCTCAACAGCTGCACTGGCCACTAACTGCTCAGATTCCAAAAGGGGCAGAGCTGTCAACTGCAGCCAGAGGACTTTCTATATCTGATTCCTCTGGATCAGATTCCTCAGACTCTATGAGATGAGTTATGGCACTGCTTCCTGTTCTTCAGTTTGGACCAGGTGACATCACCCCTCAGACCTTGCACTGAATTATTATCATTGTCACTATCAAAGCCAGCCACACTGCATGCTCACCCTGAGTCCTTTCCTGTAAAGAAGTGCTGGCTGTACAAAGCAACTAACACTTTGCATCCAAAATTGCTGGCCACAACTGGCATTTCTTGACTTTGGAATTTCCTTTGTCATGAGATTACATGGCACAATCATCTTTTTGGCATCTACTAAGGCACCTCATGACATCTCATGAGGGAATTTCCTCCCTATGGAATTTCCTCTCATAGGAAGTTTTGTTAGTTGATTTCCCATCATTATGTTTGGGTGTGACATCTGGATGGCAAAGAAAGCTGATAGAAAGAAAATCAAATGCATTTGAAATGTAGTGCTGGAGAAGAGTTCTGTGGATACCATGGACAACTAAAGGTTAAACAAATGGGTCCTAGAACAAATCAAGCCTGAACTCTCCCTAGAAGCGAAGATGACTAAACTGAGGCTGTTATATTTCAGTGATACCATGAGAAGGCATGATTCACTAGAAAAGATAATAATGCTTGGAAATGTAGAAGGCAGTAGGAAGAGAGGAAGACCATGTACCAGATGGATAGATATAATCAAAGACGACATGGCCCCAAGTCTGCAGAAACTGAGCAGACCAGTTGAGGATAGGTTGTGTTAGGAAGCATTTAATTAGGGTGATTGATAATTAGCTCAAATATGCAAGAGTGGGACCCTAACAACACCCCGTGAGACCTGAGTACCGATATGTATACCAGAGGACTAAGAGATCCCACAATGGATGATGCTGAGACAGGCTTCTTCAATTAAGGTCTAAATATTTATTAAAGGGGAAAACTGCACACACACAAATATGGCACACACACACACTGCACACAAAAATAAAGGAGTGGAAGCGGCAATAGCTTGAGATGGGCCAGACTACAGGAGGTACTCACTTCCGAAGGCTTCTCCGAGATCCGCTGTGGATGTGAATGATGATGATGAAGCATGGCCACCAAAATGGGGGGAAGGGATGGCCAAGGGAGCTATGATCAGAGCACAGACTGACGTGGAGCCAAGCTGCACTCCAAAGATAGCATGTGGAGTCTAAAAATCTGGAGATTTATATAGGAAATATCTTGCTCCTAGCTATAGATTTAATGGCTTGGCTGAAGATTTAATTGATTGCCTTCGTTTTGTTAAACCTAGTTACGAGACCAGTCTAAATAATGCATTTGGTTTCAATTCAATCAAGGAAGGAAGGCTGGAGAAAGAGGGTGTAGTTAAATCTGATCACTGCCCCATCAAGACTGAGACTCAGGACAAACAAGTCCTATTATGTTGACTTTGGGGTAATGTTCTTTCCCTTTAAGCAACTCCCAAACCTGTCTGGTAGGGAATTTCCCAGTTGTTTGGTCAGGCTCTTCTTATGCCTACCTGACTTGCCATCTAGAAGATTATTGCTGACATCCCACAGAGGTCAGTTCGGGGTCATAGAGGAAACTCCACATGTGTCCCAAAATTTTATTAATTTCATATTTGCTAACAGCTGTCTTGGAGATGCGTCATTTATAGGGTCACCAAGACTCAAGGCTGACTTGAGGGCAATTAACAGAAATGTTTTTAACTCAACTGTTTGTTTAGTGATTTTTAAACTTTGAATTATATCTTGTTTTAACTGTAATCTGTTTTAACTTACATTGGAAGCCCTATATTGATAGAAAGGCAAGGTATAAATGAAATAAATAAATAAATAAATAGGTTTAGAGGTAAATTCCTCCAAGTAGATAGGCAAGTGAGCAACCCAGAGTGTTTCAGTGTGGAGAACACAAGAGGATGAGGAGACAACAAGAAAGATGAGGTAGTAGTGGTGGTGGCACATCCTCCCACCTCTAATAATAATAATAATAATAATAATAATAATTTTTTATTTATATCCCGCCCCTCTGCATGGCAATCGGGGCGGGGAACAACAATATTTAAAACAGAACAAAGTTAAAAACATTCCCTCATCCCACAATCCCATAGTAGAAAGTCTTGAGATTCCACTGGTAGCCCTTATCTACTTGCATGTGTTTTATCCATACAGTATCTGACCATTATACCTGTTTGGTTTTCTGGATCAGTGATCAGGTACCTGTGTCTTGTGTTCAGGCTCAAAGCACTGTGGTCAGCACATAGACATTTCTGTGCTCACTGAAGTGTGTTTTTCAGCTGCAGTCATACAAATGATTGCTGGCTACAGGTGACTGGATCCAACTTTAATTTTTACTTTCCCAGGAGGTTTTGATCAGGTGAAATTTTCTTCTGGAAAACAAATAAGGGCTGGATTGCAAGCATGAAATAGTGCTGTAAACCATAATGTTTATAATATAAATGAGTTTGCAGCAGTGTCTAATTAGATAAATATGATGTTTAATACATAAGTAGCAGAGTAGAATTAATAAAGGAGTGGAAGAACAACCCAGTAAGAAAGATAATAGGGGCAAAGAAATATGGTTGAAAGTCACCCCCTCTCTAAGGAAGGATGATGATGATGATGATGATGATGATGATGATGATGATGAATATAGCACCATTATTATTTTTTATTATTTTTTTGGCACCTAGTCATTTACCCAGGAATTTTGAATTGGTTTTATTGCTCTTCTACATGTTCCTTGCATAATCCTTTTGCTTTTTAATATTATTTTTATTCCAAAATATAATGTTTGTTGTTAACTGCTATCAAGTTGACTTCAACTTATGGCAACCCTATGAATAAGAGACCTCCAAGTCACCCTATCATCAGCAGTCCTGATCAGGTCCTGCAGATTCAGGGCTGTGATTTCCTTAATTGAGTTTATTCCTCTGGTATGCAGTCTTCCTCTTTTCCTACTGCCTTCTACCCTACCAAGCATTATTGTCTTTTTCTAGTGAGTCATGTCTTCTCATGCTATGGCCAAAACATGACAGTCTAAGTTTAGTCATCTTGGGGGCTATAAGACCAGCCAAAAGGGCTGGCCTATGGAGTCAGGGCATGGCGACTGCATGTCAGCTGCCCTGACTCTTCCCCAATACCAACGTCATGATGTGTGCCCCACTGCACAGTGGGTGGTGACAGGGCACTCCCTTGGCACAGCGTACAGAAACACTGCGCCAATGGAGCACGGAAAAGCCACCACCGCCACAGTTCTTTTTGGAGTGTCAGAGTGTCAGATCGAGGCTATGGCATGCAATTGCCAGAGCCCCGATCCAGCAAGGAAAGGGGCAGCAGGACACCACCCCTTAGGGGCTGTCTGTAGAGCCCTTTGGTAGGTATCCTCTTCTGTAACTTATTGACTCCCTTCCAGCCTGGGAGTGTAATCTTCTGGCATTATCTCTTGTTTCATTTTGGATCATCTCATCATAGGGTTTTTGTGGTAAAAAGAAATTCAAAAGGAGTTTACCTTGCCTCCTTCTGTGCAGTACTAACAAGCATTAGTAATGGTACTACTGCTGTTGTCTGAGAGACCCTCTGCCAGTGTCATCCCCCACCTCCACTACTGCCACTGCCCCATAGCTGTTTGGTACATTTAGTCTAGCTCCTCAGCAAAAGCCCGTCTGTCTAACAACTGCCCTGCTGCCATAAGCATAGCCTCTTGACTTACAAGAACAGACAATCCCACCCCTATGGGAAGATAGTGTCATGGTGGGATAAAATAAAATAAGATACTATTTAAAATATAATTAAAAAACAATACAGCAGTATTTTATTTTGTAATAGATCATAGTATTTCACTTTAATTTACAAAATAAAATCCTATTATTTATTACAAATTACTGTTGTATTATTATATTATATTCTGTATGCTTACTACATACTGAAAGCCAACATGGTGAGAGGTTTGAGCATTGGCCTACAACTCTTGAGACAAGGGTTTAAATCCCTGCTTAGCCGTGGAAACCCACTGGGTGACCTTGGGCAAGTCACACACTCTCAGCCTCCAAGGAAGGCAAAGGCAATCTTCTTCTGAACAAATCTTTCCAAGAAAACTCTGCGATTAGTTCATCTTACATTTGCCATAAGTCAGAAATGTCTTGGAACAAGAAACTACATTCTATGTAGCCTCTGTCAAGCTACAAAGAAATACATTAGATAACTTCTTAATAATAAATCAATAACATATAAATCTACTAAACCTCCTTGCACAATGGTTCAATTGGTACATAATTTGATACTGAATATATATTTATTTGTTTGTTTGTTTATGTAAAGCATTTATTTATCACTACTCGACTGATCAAGACTCCTGAGGTGATGCGTAATGGATAAAATAATTTAAAATATTAAATACAACTAATATTGTGTCCTAAATTCAACTGCTAGTGTCAGCTCAAATAAACCTGTTGAATCAATTTCCAGATGAATAGTCAATGTTTATGTAAATCTCACTAATTCAATGGGTCTACGCTAGTTGGAACTACCAACTGGAAATAGGGCATTGTTTCCAAAACTAAGCTTTGGTACTAAGGGGGGGGGGGGGGGGACATAATGTTGCATTCACAGCCTGTTGCAATATTTAATTAAAATGTACATATTTTATATGTTTTACCACTCTTTAATTTTAAATTTTGTATTTAATAAAATGTACATATTTTTATATGCTTTGCCACTCTTTAATTTTAAATGCCACTTTTTATTTATTTCGCTGTGAGCTCTTGTTCCTTGTTTTACATTTAACTGAAAAATTTTTAATTGTACAGTGCCCTGCTAAGCATAGGATAAAATTTATAGATCCAATAAATAAATATAAGAGTTGTGTAAAATTGTTCTTTACCAATAAAAAAACAGCGAGAATAATATCCACTCATCATGTTAATTGTCTGTTTTCCCTATATTCTCTTCTCTTAAGCAGAACAAATGATGGAATAACATGCTTTCAGTGTATCTTTTCCCACTTACCTTCTAGTACACTGGTGAAGCTGTGCCCTTTAAAATGTGAAATGCCATTCTTGCCACTTCTCCTTTTCCTCTTCACACCCCAAGATATATTGTCATGCTTTAAAAGGAAAGGATGCCAGTGGATGGGGGTGGACTTTCTGTGACTCTTCCATATAATTAAATCATAAATGAGATTAAATGGTTTTCCATGGGAATCTCACACCCACACTGTGGGAGCATTTTACTTTCTCTCAGCCAGCATGGTACGCATGTCGTTCTTTATTAATAAATGTGCGTCTGGTTCAGACACCAAGCACACATGTCTGTGTTCCTTGCACTCTTTGTATTTGTTGCTTTTTAATCTGGTGCTTTTCTTTGTACAATCACAATTCATTTTGCATTTATTCTGGGCATATTATTGCCAGGTGCTCATGCACATCTCAAAGACTACGCATAATATTCATGCTTGCATTTGAAATGGGTTTCAGAAAGCATACTGGCAGACTTTAAAATTAACATCTCTTTTTATAAACAGGAGGATGTTTAAGCCATTGAGCACTACAGCTTTCCATAGATCATGGGAATCTTACTGTGTCTAGCAAAATGTTTAGCCAAAAAATTCCTTACTAGAGGAAGATATGATTGATATGACTCTAAAATGGTTGAAGTTGCATATTTGTGTGTGCATGCACACATACATTCAAGTGTGTGTGTGTGTGTGTGTGTGTGTGTGTGTGTGTAAAAGAGAGAGATTCCCCATCGGCAGACAATGAGCAGGAAATATTCATTGAATTAAACTCCCATCCCAACATACCATCTCAATGAAAACTGTTATCCAAGAAGGACAATTAACTATAACCCAAACAAAGATCAAGTTGCCCATTTAGGTTTTTCCTTGTTAATGTTCATATAGTGTTATTAAAGGGCAGGAGCTAACAATAGACGTCTGCAAATACAGTGGGGAAATCCAGCAGAACCCAGAAGGACAATCACTTCCCTATTGCTGCTCCTGATGTGGCTTCAAAACCAGAATGATGCTGTGAAGTCCTTCAGAACCTTTTCTTTTCTACAGCACTGGGGGGAGGGGGGGAGAAAGATACTCCCTTGTGTTGGGTTTGAATAATGAATAAGGTTCCTCTCATATGAGCCAGCCTCCTCCCATATGAACTTACCAGAAATTTTAAATCTTCAGAGGAGGCCTTGCATGTCCCAGCACTTCATGAAATTAGGTTGGTAGGTACACATAACATGGTTTTCTCTTCAGCAGCACCTTGGCTGTAGAACTCTCTCTACCCAAGGAGGTTGGTTGGCCCAAACTCTTTTAAGCTTCTGAGAGGCAGTCAAAACAGTGCTGTTCCACATGACACTCAGGGTCTGAAATTGCTGTTTTAACTGTTTTGAAACGGAATTGTAGGATTTTTTAGACTGCTTTTAGGAGTTTTTAAGGGATATTTAAATAATAAATAATAATAATAAATAAATTTTTTATTTGTAGCCCGCCCCTCTGCAAGGCAATCGGGGCGGGGAACAGCAGTGTTTAAAAAGAACAGAGTTAAAAACATTCCCTCTCCCCACAATCCCATCCTCCCACCCCCCACCCGATCTCCTTAAAATAAAATTAAACCATGAACTAATTAAAATACAATATCAATCAAATTAATAACTTAAATTACAAATTTTAACATGGGGAGTCAGACAAATGGAACCTTACTATGGGCCGACAGTTATTCCGGGAAGGCCTGCCGAAAGAGATCCGTCTTTACCGCTTTCTTAAAAGCAGCAAGGGTAGTAATAAGACGGATCTCGTCCGGCAGGCCATTCCAGAGCCTGGGAGCGGTTGCAGAGAAGGTCCTCTGGGAGGTCAGTGACAGCCTGATCTTTATTGGCTGTAACAGATTCCTCCCAGAGGACCGGAGGGCGCGGGGGGGATCATATGGGGAGAGGCGGTCCCGCAGATAAGATGGACCCAAGCCATGTAGGGCTTTAAAGGTCAAAACCAACACCTTGTACTGCGCCCGGAAACTAATTGGCAGCCAATGGAGGGATTTGAGCACTGGTGTTATGTGCTCCCTCCTCGATGTTCCTGTAATCAATCTGGCTGCCATATTCTGTACCAATTGAAGTTTCCGGGTTAGGCACAAGGGTAGCCCCATGTAGAGCGCATTGCAGAAATCCAGACGTGAGGTTACCAGGGCATGTACCACAGCTTCCAGATCCCTCATATCCAGATAAGGGCGCAGCTGGCGTATCAGCCGAAGCTGATAACAAGCACTCCTGACCACCGCATTCACCTGACTAGTCATGTGAAGCGATGAGTCAAGGAGCACCCCCAGACTGCGAACACAGTCCTTAGAGGAGAGTGTGACTCCATCCAGGACTGGAGACTGTATTCCCAAATCTGGTTTCGGGCCTGTAACTGTGAGTACCTCCGTTTTGTCTGGATTCAACTTCAATCGGTTTTTCCTCATCCAACCCATTACCGCTCTGAGACAGTCATTAAGAGGGGAGGCGCCATCTGAAGTCTGAGACGATGATCTGGTCATGGAGAGATATATCTGGGTGTCATCAGCGTACTGAAGACACCGAGCTCCATGCCTCCGAATGATCTCACCCAGAGGCTTCATGTAAATGTTAAATAACATCGGGGACAGGATGGCACCCTGAGGGACGCCACAATTAAGCTCAATTTTGGAAGAGCAACTGTCCCCGAGCCTCACCCTCTGGGATCTGCCCGAGAGGAAGGAACGGAACCACTGCAAAGCAGTGCCTCCAATTCCTAACTCTCTCAGGTGATCTAAGAGGATGGCATGATCTATAGTGTCAAAGGCCGCTGAGAGATCCAAGAGCACCAACAAGGTCACACTACCCCTGTCGATACTCAAGCGGAGGTCATCGGTCAGAGCAACCATGGCAGTCTCCACTCCATATCCTGTCCTGAAGCCGGTTTGAAATGGGTCAAGATAATCGGTTTCATCCAAGACTGCTTGGAGTTGGGAAGCAACCGCTCTCTCGATCACCTTGCTCAAAAAGGGGAGCAGGGAGACTGGTCTATAGTTGTTTCTATCCAGGGGATCCAGGGAAGGCTTTTTCAGGAGTGGCCTAACTGCCGCCTCCTTTAAACAAGATGGTATATTGCCCTCCCTGAATGACGCGTTGATTGTGTCCCGAAGGAACACCTTCAGCGCGTCCCCCCCCTGGACGACCAGCCATGATGGACAAGGATCGAGAGGGCAAGTCGTCTTTCTCACACTTCCAAGCAGCTTGTCCACGTCATCGGTACTCACAGATTGTAGTTGATCTAGTAAAATACCATCAACGGAGTTCCTGGATGCCTCGTCTACGGATTCTGCCAAAACAATGGCGTCTAAGTCGACTCTTATCCGAGAGATTTTATCTGCAAAGTGAGTATTAAAGGCCTCACAGCAGGCTATCGTTGGGTTAAGTAGGGGGTTCGGCGCAGGAGGAACCTTCGTCAACTCCCCCACCACCCTAAACAGCTCTGCCGGGCGAGACTCTGCAGACGCAATGCGTGCAGAACAGAAAGATTTCCACGCTGCACGCAAAGCCTCCCTATAGGAATCAAGATGCTTCCTAAGGCGAGTCCTGTCGGATGAGAGACGAGTCTTTCGCCATTCGCACTCTAGTCGTTGTCCAGCTCGTTTCATCCTCCTAAGCTCCTCGGTATACCAGGGCTTACGATTTGAAGCGGGCTGGAAAGGACGCTTGGGAGCGATTGTGTCAATAGCCCTAGTGAGATCGGTGTTCCAAGTATCTACTAGGGCTTCGACAGAATCACCGGCGTTACCAACCATTAAACCCTCTAAGGCTTTCTGGAAACCAATTGGCTCCATTAGCCTTCGAGGGCGGACCGTTCTAATAGGTCCGCCACCCCCGGGAGGGTGGATAGTAGCCTTTAGTTCTGCCCTGATCAGAAAATGATCCGTCCATGACAGTGCGGAGGTGTTTTTGACCTCTGCCCACGGATATTCCTGCTCCGTACTAAAGACCGCATCGAGGGTATGACCAGCACAATGCGTAGGCCCGTTAACCAATTGGGATAGGCCCATGTTAGTCATGGTATCCATGAACTCCCAAGCCGGGCCAGTTAGATCTTGCAAACTGGTTTCGAGAGGGATGTTGAAATCGCCCAGAACCAAAAGTCTGGGCGATTCCAGCAGCAACTCAGAAACCAGGGCGGTCAGCTCGGTTAGGGAGTCTGTTAGGCAACGGGGTGGCCGGTATACCAACAGAATCCCCAAACTATCCCTGGTCTTCAGGCTAAGGTACATACACTCGATGTGCGTCGTTTTCCGGATAGGCTTTCTGATCATGGTTAAAGAGTTCCTATAAACCAAGGCTATACCACCCCCCCGCCCACTTTCCCTCACCTGCTCACTGACTGAGTACCCAGCTGGGAGGGCCTGCGCCCAAGTCGCGGAGCTGGTATCCCCCAGCCAGGTCTCAGTGAAGCATGCCAGGTCGGCTGCCTCATCCACCAGGAGATCGTGGATGATGTGTGTTTTGTTCTTGACTGACCTGGCATTGCAGAGGAGCAGATTAAGGGTCAGTGGAATGGCTGGAACGTTCCCCAAGTTATCCTGGGAAGCAGAGCCAACAGAAGGAGGGATAGATATCAAACATCGATCCCTCCTTCTTTTGTAACATCTGTTGGCTCTGCTGCTGCCATACCTCCCCCTCCCCCACACCACCTGAATATCCGCTCCCAGGCTATGGTCAGCTCCAATATGTAGAAGGGGAGATGGACACCCAGCTGACTCCAGTCTTTGATTTCAGCCACAGCTGCATGAAAACCCACGCAATTATAAATGGGAGGTGGTTAGTCAAGGACATCCAATAGCTAGGGTGAGTCGGCAATGTTAAGGCCAAAAACAGTCTCAAAAATACAGTCCCAACTACCACGGGGGGGGGGGGGGGAAGGAAAGGCTCGATGGGGCTTTTATAGGCCCTGAAGATGGTCCCGCCCTCCTCCTCCTCCTCCTCTCCGCGCCGCGAGGCCGGGTGTGTTGGGGCCAGGAACGAGGCCCAGATGGAGGACCCGCTGCCACCGCTACTGCTGGGGGGGGAAGGAAAGGCTCGATGGGGCCTTTATAGGCCCTGAAGATGGTCCCGCCCTCCTCCTCCTCCTCCTCTCCGCGCCGCGAGGCCGGGTGTGTTGGGGCCAGGAACGGGGCCCAGATGGAGGACCCGCTGCCACCGCTGCTGCTGGGGGGGGAAGGAAAGGCTCGATGGGGCCTTTATAGGCCCTGAAGATGGTCCCGCCCTCCTCCTCCTCCTCCTCTCCGCGTCGCGAGGCCGGGTGTGTTGGGGCCAGGAACGAGGCCCAGATGGAGGACCCGCTGCCACCGCTACTGCTGGGGGGGGAAGGAAAGGCTCGATGGGGCCTTTATAGGCCCTGAAGATGGTCCCGCCCTCCTCCTCCTCTCCGCACCGCGAGGCCGGGTGTGTTGGGGCCAGGAACGGGGCCCAGATGGAGGACCCGCTGCCACCGCTGCTGCTGGGGGGGGAAGGAAAGGCTCGATGGGGCCTTTATAGGCCCTGAAGATGGTCCCGCCCTCCTCCTCCTCCTCCTCTCCGCGCCGCGAGGCCGGGTGTGTTGGGGCCAGGAACGGGGCCCAGATGGAGGACCCGCTGCCACCGCTGCTGCTGGGGGGGGGAAGGAAAGGCTCGATGGGGCCTTTATAGGCCCTGAAGATGGTCCCGCCCTCCTCCTCCTCCTCCTCTCCGCGCCGCGAGGCCGGGTGTGTTGGGGCCAGGAACGAGGCCCAGATGGAGGACCCGCTGCCACCGCTACTGCTTTAAAATGTTTTTATCTTTGTATTATTTTAGTTGGTTTTTATTTGTTCATCACCTCAGGATCTCTTGTGGACTGAGAGGCAATACAGAAATACTTTAAATCAATAGTAAATGAATAAAGTTGTACTTTCTAAGGATGGAATAGGTGAAGCATGGTCTAATCAGGAAATTTCTTGCAGATGTGAGGTTCCAAGCACACATGGATTTCTTCCATTTATACTCCCCATATAAAGGGAAATATATATGATGCTGTCCTCTGAACTGAAGCAAACCAAGAAGTTTGGCAGGATGTATTCACACCCTGTTTCTGAACATAATTTAATTTTAATTTAACATAGGCAATATATTTTTTTCATTCGTCCCTGAAATAGAATTAACTGTTGAATTGGGTTTTATGTTGTTTGATTGATTGATTTTTGTTTTGTTATGTTATGTTTTAATGAAAATACTATCATTCTGGCATTAGAAAACTAGGAAGCATTCCTCTAATGTTCAGAAAGTTGATGAAATGGGGTTTCAGGCTTAATTTGAAAATTAGGTCTTACTAATATAATTCATCTTTACATTCTTTAATACAGGGCTGCAAACAAAGGTGGCTGTTAATGCTTCCTTCTCTATCTACTTCCAGTCCTGTTACTCTGTTACTGTACAGCCTTTCCTCTACCTTTGCTGACAAATCAAAGTCTTGCCCAAGTCTATCAAGGGTAGGATGGAAGAGTACCTCTTTCATTGTATGTGTATGTGCCCTCAAGTTGTCTGTTGACTTATGGTGACCCCATGAATTTCATAGGGTTTCCTCAGACAAAGAACTCTTTGAAGGGTTTTGCCATTTTATTTCTCAGAAATGTAGCCTACAGCACCTGGTATTCATTGGCCCTTTCCCATCATGTACTTACTAGGGCAGATCCTGCTTAGTTTCCAAGATCAGACATTATCTGGTGCCTTTTGGGTATTTGCGTTACTACTCTTTCCTCTGTGTTTAGAAATGCTTGGTTCAGGTGAGTCTTTTTTAAAAAAAAACAAAAACACAATACTGCACAGTTTATCTTCATCTGTGTCTTTTTTGCAGGAAATGAAAGTTAACAAGTACAATTCTCACATGCTTTTCATCTGTTTTACAATCCTGATTTGTATGGCAAGTCAAAATCAGTTTGCTGGCTCAGATGTAACAAGAAACAATGTTTTCCTACAAAATAGAAAAGGAGAAAGTAAGACCATTGGAGAGGAAAGTGATTTTATAAGCGTAAGGCTCATTCCCCTATTCATGTAGCACCAATTAGTTCTCAATCCATCTTAAATGAAATAGAGATTTGAATTGTGTAATTCTACTTGAAGAGTTGCATCTTTTATTATCTGACCTTGGATCAAATTTGTAGTACATATTCATCTATGTTCGTAGGTAGAAATTAGATACAGGTTGTTCTTGTGTGTCATGAAGTTGTTTCCTATTTAAAGTAACCCTATGGCAACCATATCACAGGGTTTTCTTCAGAACTTTTGCTTTGCCTTTACCTTCCTCTGTGGCTGAGAGAGTGTGACTTGCCCAAGTATAATAGAAATAACCAATCTGTGAGCTATCACAGCAGCAGCTTCAGTTACTAGCAGAGCAAAAGCAAGAGAGGGGACCGAGGTCAGTTTGTAAACACAGGTTTATATGTTGACAGTCCCAAAAGGAATTAGCATTCCAGAGTTTTGGGCCCCAAATAGAAGAAAAATGGCTACATTTATACACCTCCAAACAAACAAATAAATCCAATTCTTACACCTCATTGGATATGTCAAACCTTAAACATATAGAATCTCACGCAATAAGAGTAAAGATTTCAGAATACATTATAATCTACTTAAGCCACTTTCTATTACTCCTTATCAGCAGAAAGATGGTACCCTGGGTCCCTTTGCACAGAGTTTCTTGCCTCCTATCAGTGATTTATTATGACTGCTATATACCACTCTGGCATCTTAATGCAGCAGTCCTTCAAAAGGTCAGTCTGTCTCTAAGCACTTCTGGTGTTAAAACTTTCCAGCATTTCATTCCTTTCAGAGGCCTCAACTCCCAGAATCCTTTCCATGTGGCCACTTGGCATCTATTTTTCTACATTTCTACTACATTTCTAACATAGAAAGTTAAAATATATTGATTATTGAAACTTCCATCTCACAAGGTCACCCAGTGGATTTCCATGGCTGAGCAGGGATTTGAGCCCTATTCTCCAGCATCACAGTCTAGCATTCAAACCATTACACCATGCTGACTCTTTTTTTGATAGACAGGATCATGTTTTAAATAAAACGTGTCAATCCATTATTACATAAGATATCTCTATTAGAAACATGGATACAAAATATGCAAACTGTAAAAAAGAAACATTAAAGTTGCAACTCTATTTAATTTGATCTATGTGTAAGGCATATTGTGACTACAGTGACAGTTAACACTGGCATTCATATGCAGGATCAGTTGCAGATCAACTACATTAATTGTAGCTAAATATTAATATTAAATATTAATAGAATGCTTCAGTTTCTAGTGTCAGATACTTGTGCTGTTACCTTCATGTGTTCTATTGATGTGTTATAATAATAATAATAATAATAATAATAATAATACTTTTTATTTATATCCCGCCCCTCTGCAGAGCAATCGGGGCGGCTTACAATATTACAATTTCCATTAAACAAAATATAACATCCCGAATCCCACCCATCCTTTAAGAAATAAGAGTTCTTCTTATTTTAGACTGGGTGGTGCTGGGCTTAGTGTCTCTCCCTCAGATGACATCAGATGGTAATGGAGGGAGGGCTCTTCTCATTTTAGGCCCGATGGTGCTCGCCCTAGTGTCTCTCCCTCAGATGACATCAGATGGTAATGGAGGGAGGGCTCTTATTATTATTTTAGGCCCGATGGTGCTGGGCTTAGTGTCTCTCCCCCAGATGACATCAGATGGTAATGGAGGGAGGGCTCTTCTCATTTAGGCCCGATGTTGTTCGGCCTAGTGTCTCTCCCTCAGATGACATCAGATGGTAATGGAGGGAGGGCTCTTCTTCTTATTTTAGGCCCGATGGTGTTTGGCCTAGTGCAGGGGTAGGCAACCTAAGGCCCGGGGGCCGTTGCCGCCCCCCCCACCGCCCCCATGTTGATATTGATTATTGTTGTTATTACTTGTTCTTGGGGTTTTCTTGGCAAAATCTCCACAGGGGTTTTGCCATGGCTTTTCTGGGGCTGAGAGAGTGTGCATGCATATTTTTTAAAAAAAAATTAAAATTTATTTATTTATTTATTTATTTTTGGTGCTTCGGCCCCCCAATTGTCTGAGGGACAGCAACCCGGCCCCCGGCTCAAAAAGGTTGCCTACCCCTGGCCTAGTGTCTCTCCCTCAGATGACATCAGATGGTAATGGAGGGAGGGCTCTTCTTATTATTTTAGGCCCGATGGTGTTCAGCCTAGTGTCTCTCCCTCAGATGACATCAGATGGTAATGGAGGGAGGGCTCTTCTTATTATTTTAGGCCCGATGGTGCTCGCCCTAGTGTCTCTCCCTCAGATGACATCAGATGGTAATGGAGGGAGGGCTCTTATTATTATTTTAGGCCCAATGGTGCTGGGCTTAGTGTCTCTCCCCCAGATGACATCAGATGGTAATGGAGGGAGGGCTCTTCTTCTTATTTTAGGCCCGATGGTGTTCGGCCTAGTGTCTCTCCCTCAGATGACATCAGATGGTAATGGAGGGAGGGCTCTTCTTATTATTTTAGGCCCGATGGTGCTCGGCCTAGTGTCTCTCCCTCAGATGACATCAGATGGTAATGGAGGGAGGGCTCTTCTTCTTATTTTAGGCCCGATGGTGCTGGGCTTAGTGTCTCTCCCCCGATGACATCAGATGGTAATGGAGGGAGGGCTCTTCTTCTTATTTTAGGCCCGATGGTGCTGGGCTTAGTGTCTCTCCCCCAGATGACATCAGATGGTAATGGAGGGAGGGCTCTTCTTCTTATTTTAGGCCCGATGTTGTTCGGCCTAGTGTCTCTCCCTCAGATGACATCAGATGGTAATGGAGGGAGGGCTCTTCTTATTTTAGGCCCGATGGTGTTCGGCCTAGTGTCTCTCCCTCAGATGACATTATTTCACACTCAAAATGTTGCTATAAGTCAACATTCAAGCCACATCACCCAGTGACAGGAACCTGACATTAGAGAGGAACATGATGACATCAGAGAGGAAGTCACTGTGATCAGAGAAAACAAAAATAAAAAACAAACAATAATCTCCAATCAACTAAGGACAAGTTATAATCCCACCTACCTATTCAACAGATCAATAACATCCTTAATAAGGTATTAATTATTAAGGTATGTATTCATGTGTTGTAATTTCTCCAGTGTCTTACAATCAGACTTTAGAAAGTTTCATTTTTAAAATTACAACTCCCATGTGGAATTCTGAGAATTCCAGGAGCTGTAATTCAAAAAGTACACTTTCCAAGTTTTCCATAACATATTGTTATTACTGTGTGCCTTCAAGTCATTACCAACTTATGGCAACCCTAAGGCAAACTTATCATGGAGTTTTTTTGGCAAGGTTTGTTCAGAGAAGATTTGCCATTGTCTTCCTCTGAGTCTGAGAGTATGTGACTTGTCCAAGGTCACTCAGTGGATTTCATGGCCGAGCCCTGGTCCCCAGAGTCATAGTCCAGCACTCAAACCATTACGCCATGCTGGCTCTCCTTAACATATACACTTTCCATAATGTATATATGACCAGCAATGCTACCAAGGCTCAACCTTGTCATCTGTTTTCATTGCTAAGGCTCATCTGTAAAACATCTGAGCAAAGTCTCCTATGAATAACTATTGCTATTTTGTCCATGGAAAAGATTATAGCATAAAGGCATGGTGTATAGCAGAAAGGAAATACTGTGTTCTCTGTCAGAGTTGAGCTCTGGCATCTCTACTTTAAACACTGATATAATTTGAATTGCAGCAACTCCTATATCACAAATATAACCTGAAAAGTGCCCCTTAGCTTTCATCCATTTCATGGTATGCTATATATTTGGGCTTCAAATTTTACTGCTTGATATAGCTGTGAAGAGACATCCAACTGCTCTTTTACATTTACCAAGGACTATTTTTGCCTAGTAATAGATTCCTATTTCATTTTAATGCATTAGTGACTTGCTGCTGAAGTTAGACACCTTACAGCAAATGAAAAAGTATAAAATAAATATTAAAACCAAAAAAAAAAAAATCCCATGCAGTTTCCCCTCAAAAGCCATCAGTTTTTGGCACCAATATAGCAAGTCTATGAGAATTCATTCCTGCTCCCATCCCTTTGCACTACTGTAAAATTGAGATAAATATACCTATCTTCCTTATCAGTGGTCTATGTAACATTTTAAACATTGTTCAAAAGTTTCACATGGTGAAAAAGGAGAAATCTCATTAAAACTATTCAATGCATTTAAAAGGCATGGATAGACAAAACCCCTAACATTGCATTAGATTGCTGTGCTTAACTCCTGGGAAAGAGAAATATTATGTCCCTAGACTTATCCACCTGTCAGATACTATGATAAAGCCAAATTTCTCTCCTTTTCATAGATTCACAGAATCATAGAGTTGGAAGAGACCACAAGGGCCATCCAGTCCAACCCCTTGCCATGCAGGAACTCCCAATCAAAGCATCCCTGACAGATGGCCATCCAGCCTCTGTTTAAAGATCTCCAAAGAAGAAAACTCCATCACTCTCTGAGGAGTGTGTTCCCCTGTCGAACAGCTCTCACTGTCAGGAAGTTCCCTCTAATGTTAAGGTGGAATCTCTTTTCCTGGAGCTTGCACCCATTGTTCCAAGTCCAATTCTCTGGAGCAGCAGAAGACAAGCTATCACCCTCCTCAATATGACATCCCTTTAAATATTTAAACAGGGCTATCATATCCCCTCTTAGCTGTCTCTTCTCCAGGCTAAACATACCCAGTTCCCTAAGTCGTTCCTCATAGGGCTTGGTTTCCAGACCCTTCACCATTTTAGTCACCCTCCACTGGACACGCTCCAGTTTTTCAATATCCTTTTTGAATTGTGGAGCCCAAAACTGGACACAGTATTCCAGGTAGGGCCTGACCAATGCAGAATACAGTGGCACTATTACTTCCCTTGATCTAGATTCTAGATACTATACTTCTATTAATCAGCCTAAAATCACATTGGCCTTTTTAGCTGCGGCATCCCAGTGTTGACTCATGTTCAATTTGTGGCCTACTAGGACTCCTAGATCCCTTTCACACGTAGTCTCCTTAAGCCAGGGGTCCCCCATCTTATATCTATGCATTTTTTTATTTTTTTATTTTTTCCTAAGTGCAGTACCTTACATTTCTCTGTGTTGAAATTCATTTTGTTAGCTTTGGCCCAGTTTTCTAATCTATTAAGGTCATTTTGAATTTTCATCCTGTCTTCTGGGGTATTAGCTATTCCTCCTAATTTAGTGTCATCTGCAAATTTGAAAAGCAATCTCCCTATTCCTTCATCCAAATCATTGATAAAGATGTTGAAGAGCACTGGACCCAGGACAGAACCCTGTGGCACCCCAATGGTCACTTCTCTCCAGGATGAAGAGGAGCCATTGCTGAGCACCCTTTGGGTTCGGTCAATCAACCAGTTACTAATCCACCTAACAGTTGTATTGTCTAGCCCACATTTTACTATCTTGTTTGCAAGAATATTGTGGGGGACCTTGTCAAAGTAATAGAGCTCAAACGTGTGTGACATGTTGAAAATTCTAGATTCCTAGATTTAAATTCCCCAGATAGTTTATTAATTCAGTAATGTTTCATGGAATATTGGATGCTTCCCCAGGATGAAGTCCCATTTATTTCAACAAGTGAGTTAAACTATCTTGTGTATGTCTATAGGCAGTCTTCTCTCAGTGATCCTTTGTCTCATTGTACTTTGAGATTACTATGACAAGACAGTATAGTCAATAGCTAGTTACTCTGGATGGTAAACTCAAACCATTAACCATGGATCCAAAGTGCACTAACTCCATCAGTCATCCAGAGTTATTAGTTTGTTTGCTTTTAAAGGTATTGAAAAATCCTTTCAAATAATAGGCTGGATCACCAAGTAGTTCAACCACTGCAATGGAAAAATATCTGAGGTAGATATACAGCACAGAAATAACTTAGGCCCTGTACAAACCAGCCAAAAGGGCCAGCCTGTGGGTGGAGTTGGGATGTGGCGACCGCACACTGGCCACCCCGACTCTGCCCCGATGCTACTGTCACACTTTGTGCCCCACTACATGGTAGACAGCATCTGGGAGCTCCCTTGGTGCAGTGTTCAGACACACTGCACCAAAGAAGTGCAGAAAATCCACTGCCTCCACCAGGCAAAGGCAGCTTTTTGCCACTCCAAAAAGGAGTGGCATTTGCCAGCTCTTTTTAGAGTGGAAAAGTGCCAGATTGAGGCCACTGTGTACAGTTGCCAAAGCCCAAATCCGGCAAGGAAAAGGGCAGCGGGACGTCGCCCCTTAGGGGCTGTCTGTACAGTCCTTTAGTAAAACCATAGTATTCAATATTGCATATCAAACACTGGGGACAGGATCTTTGAAAGCCTAGCTATTGTAAACACTATACCCTACTTCAAAATACAGTGGAACAGGTGTATGAGTACAATTCAGTGTGCATAAAATCCTTTGAATAGTGACTGAATAGAAAATAAGTGAATATTAGTTGTTTCTAATGTATATCTACTAACCTCATCTAAAGCAAAATTCTGATTTGCAAAGGAGAAAACTTTTTAAGAAGTACTTACATTAAAATATACTAGTAATTGATAGCTAAATTAATTCACTGTGATGGGATGGAACATGTATACAAGAAGATGAAAGCTTCCAAACAATCTGGAAAAAAAGTCTCCATAGGATGTACTTGGACTATCAGATAAATCTCATGTAAGCCACTTTATATATAAGACTAATTAAAATATACTTGTGCAGAACCGCTTGGGGACAACTATGATAGAGTTAATATAAGGAAGCAAGACTACACTAATGGCTTATATACCAGTGATTCATAATTTCCCATGAAAGGATTTCCTCTTTACAGTGGAAGGCAAATATTTAAAGCAAGCCACATGTAAATATTACAGCATACATATTTGTTCACAAGTTGCCAATTGTCAACAAATCCATAGCAGTAACACACAGATTCTGTTGCCTCTTGTTATTGAGATCCCAATTGTTTTGCTTTTATAGCTGAATGAGAATGTATTCAGGCACATCTTCCAGCACAGGAGGACCCAATTACATGTTACATTTTTAGTTGTGTGTAATGAATTCCTGACAAACTTTCAGAGTGCCAAAAGGAAAAGCAGAAGGTGAAGGGAGGGGATGAACAACCCTTTATTTGCCTGAAACCTCCCCCCTCCTTCAGTATTACCAAGGCTTAAGCCAAGACATTTTGCTCCTGACCTAGAGTTGCAAATTGTGCTGCCAGCAGTCACTGTCAGTATAGCTAATATTCAAAACTAGACAAGTGATTTTGGCACATGAGGCACAGATCCTACACACAGCTCTCTCCATACCTGTTAATATAAATACAACAAGCTATATACCTGTAAATAGTCATTTGATTTCCTTTTATGGCACCCAAATTCTGTTGCCTAAGGCAGAAGCCTTACTCTACCAAATCACAAGGCCATTTTACCCCATGTAATTTCTGTGATTAAAAGAAAAAGGTCTGTAACATTGCTGAAGTTAAAAACAGATGGAGGAATTTCAAAGTGACGAAGAAAAGCTTGACTTCTCCTTCCTTACCTTTTCACCCTTGGCCAAAGAACAATATACTCCAGAGTTGTCACTAAGGGGTGCAGACCACACCAGGTGACATGCTAAGGGGGTTGACACCAGTGCTCCCCAAACAACTGCCTTTTGGTAGAAATAGGCTGTGGTATTTGCCTGCATCCTTTTAAAATGCTGGAGCTTAGTGGAAGAGATTGAGGGCCTTTGCAGACTGCCAGAAATAGTGCACATTAAATTGAGGCACTGCCCTGGCTCAGTGCTAGGGAATCATGGGAACTGTAATTTATTGTGGCACCAGAGCTTTCTGACAGAGAAGGCTCAATGTCCCAGAAAAAAATACAATTCCCATGATTCCCTAGCATTGAGCCAGGGCAGTGCCTCAATTTAATGTGCACTATTTCTGGCAGTCTGCAAAGGCCCTGAGTTGGGTAAGGCTCAGCAGGAGGAGAAAGGAAAGGTCCCAGGGTTTCTTTTTAAAATTAAATTTCAAAAACTATTCTTTTTCCGTTTTCTTTAAAAACATCACATCTTACCAAATTTTCATTTTACCCACATGAAACTATGTACATGTAAGTACATTTAGGCTGTGCATATGATTTTGTTGTTGTTAACTGCCCTTGAATAATTTCTGCAACCCCTTAATACCCATGACTTCCTTAATAGAGTCTATCCATCTAGCACAGGGGTAGGCAACCTTTCCCCTTTAAGGGCCGAGGGACTTCAGCTCCCAGAATCCCAGGAGCTATTGGCCAACATGGGACTATTGGCCAACATGGCTGAGGCTTCTGGGAGCTGAAGTCCCTCGGCCCTTAAAGGGGAAAGGTTGCCTACCCCTGATCTAGCATGTGGCCTTCCTCTCTTCCTACTTCCCTCCACCTTCCTCAGCATTATTTGTTTTCCAAAGAGTCCTCCCTTCTCATGATACATCTGAAGTAAGACAGACTCAGGACGTTATCACACGGGGGCAAATCTGCTGGTTAATCCACACAAAACCCAAACAGAAACTGGATTAGTGCCCCGTGTTTTCACATGACGTCGCACAGAAACTGGACAGAAAGTGGACAGAAACTGGTGTTAACTGAGATCTTTTGAAATTCGGTTGTTTGGAGGAAATGCAAATGCGCAATTAAAGTAAATTCGCAATTAAGGTAAATTCGCCGTAATGTGAAAAGCAAATGCACATTTGGAAGCATTTCCCCGCATTTTCCCATGGTTCTGTGGGGTCCTGGAGGCAGCGTAAGTGTCTCCTTCCCCCTCAGCAGATGGCTAATTGAGCCGTCTTGGGGGCAGGGAAGGGGAGGGGCAGCTGCACGATCGGCACCCCAACCCCTTCCCCAGGTCATCCTTGGAGCGCCGACCCTACGCACGGCCGGCGCTCCAAGGAGGACCTCCTCAGAGCGCTGACCCTACGCACAGCTGGCGCTCTGAGGATGACCTGGGGAAGGGGTGACAGCTGCGGCAAATGACAGCCGCGGCAAGCATAGTGCGCATGTGCTAGAAGATCATTTCTAGTACATGTACGGGATTTTTTCACTTGTGTGTGAACATTAAGTGCGGTTTCAGCGGGAGCTTCCCTTAATTGCACAATTAAGGTAATTACGTGTGAAAAACATTTGCGGAATCAAGGTTTATTTTCGGTTCATTTTCGGAATTTGTCATTTCCAGTTTATTATCGCTTTGTGGCCCACGTGTGATAATGTCCTCAGTTTGGTCATCTTGGCTTCCAGGGAATTTTCCAGTTTGGCTGTCCATGGAATCCTCAGCACTCTCCCCCAGCACCACATCTTAAATGAATTGATTTTCTTCCTATCATCTTAACCAGGGGTAGGCAACCTTTCCCCTTTAAGGGCCGAGGGACTTCAGCTCCCAGAAGCCTCATTCATGTTGGCCAATAGTCCCATGTTGGCCAATAGCTCCTGGGATTCTGGGAGCTGAAGTCCCTCGGCCCTTAAAGGGGAAAGGTTGCCTACCGATGATCTTAACTGTCCAGCTCTAACATCCATACATGGTAATAGGGAATACGATGGCTTGGACGATTCTAACCTTTGTGCTGAGTTGTATATCTTTGCATTTTAGAATCTTTTCTAGTTCTTTCATAGCCACCTCCCCATTCTTAATCTTCTTCTGAATTCCTGACTGCAGTCCCCATTTCTATTAATGTTTGATCCTAGGTATAGCAATTCTTTTACTATTTCTATTTCTTCATTGTCTAGGTTGAACTTAAAGGTCCTCGGTGGTCATTATTTTTGTTTTCTTTATGTTCAGCATTAACCTTGCCTTTGCATTTTCTTCTTTGATCTTCCTTAGTAGGTGTTCCAGGTCTGTGAGGTTTTCTGCTAGTATTATGGTGTCATCTGCATATCTTAGATTGGTGCTATCCCTTCCTCCTATTTCATCTCTCCTTCTTCTGTGTCCAAGTCTGCTTTTCTTCTAATATGTTCTGCATACAAATTGAACAGATAGGGTGAAAGGATGCAACCTTGTCTGACTCCTTTGCCAATTGGGAAACATTCTGTTTCTCCATGTTCTGTTCTGACAGTAGCCTCTTGTCCTGAGTACAGATTCCTCATCAGGACTATCAGATGTGTTGGTACTCCCATGTCTTTAAGGGCATTGCATATGATATTGTAATTTAAATGTATCATTTTAATTTTGCTAGTTGTTTATACCACTTTGGAGATTATCATGAGGGAGGAAAGAGTCCTCCTTCCATGCTTAATTTACATTATTAGCACGATCGGGGATCACACTCCCATGCGCGTATCCCATCTGAAAACAGTAATGGACCCAAAACCCAATTACGGGTCCATTACTATTTTTTGGATGGGAGAAGATGGGATACGTTTGTGGGGATGTGATAATCTTCCTCCTCAATCATACTAATAATGTGAATTAAGCATGGAAAGAGGATACTTTCCTCTCCCCTGTGATAATCTCCAATGTGACAGGATGTTCCTTATATGCCTAAGGTTACCTTTTACCTCTTATTGAAGGCCCATGTCACTGACACCTGCCCTGCTTTTACCCTTTTAACATTTTCCCTAAATCTATAAGGCCAGGGTCTCAAGTCTCTTCCCCAAACCAATTCAATACCTTAGGTAGTGGGCTTTACTTTGTTTATAATGCCTAGAATTCACTCAGACAGAGGCCTCTGTTATAAAACATAAACAGTAACCTTATTAAATAACTGTATGTAGAGAGATCTTGTAGCACCTTTGAGACTAACTGAAAGGTTCTATAAAATCTCTCTACATACTGATTCTACAGACTAACACAGCTATATCTTTTTATTAAATAACATAAAGCAAGAAAATATCTTAGGTCAATTATTTCAACTTAGCATGGTTACATTAACATACACGCACAGGCTTGTCACAGTCCCCCCTGGAGTAACTTAAGTGAACTCCCTCTACTGTAAGAATCCCTCTCTCTCCTCTGAGTCCCAGTCAGATTCCTTATGTGACTCTCTCTGAAGAACCTCTCTAGGTCCTTCATTCCTGTTTGTATACATTCCAATTCCCTTGCAGCTGCCCTTAACAGACTGCCTGAACTGTACTTGGCTACCAAGGAGCCAGGTCCACCCAGCAACTCCATCACACACATTGCTATTACATTTGCTATTACATCCAGTGATATATGGGAATTACAATTTATGACTTGCATTAGTACTAAAAGCAGTTCTAAGGATTCCGTATGATGTGGTATGGGAGGAGGTTGATGATGGAGTGACACCATGAGTTACTGCATCAGGTGATGCCAACCTTAGGGATACCACTGATATAATCCTTCTACCTGGGATGATTGTCTTCTTCCATTGAGCATGCAGCTTTCAGTAGGATGCACATGCAGCAATGAGGGAAGAAGGAGATACCCGCATAGACATCCAGATTAACCCAATCAACCCCAGTGATCAGTGGGGTGAGAGATGTAGCCAGATCACCCTCACACCTTGCTTTTTCATTTTTAAGTAATCCTGCAATCCTCCAGAAGGTGTTGGACTGAAAGACCCAGTGGCCCTAATTATCACAAGCAGTGGGGAGAATTCTGGGAATTGCAACCCAGCAACATCTGGATTCCCACCCCTGCTTTATAGCATCTATTCCTGAAGACCCTTTCCAAGGCAAATGGGCTCAGCAAGATCCTTCGAATGTATCATGCATTTTGTTACTCAAAGATACTAAGGCATTTCCTGTTCTAACGTCTATACTATGTAGCCCTCAGTTGTGATAAATCTATGTTAACAACAGTTTGGATAAGCACTGGATGCTAGAAAGGTGGGAATAGCAGAGACAAAAACACATTCTAGCCATTAAATTCTATCTTCTTGGCAGACTTGACTAATTGGCCTTTAAGAGGGAACTGTCTCTGCCAACTTCCTAATACTCATATCTTCCAAGCAGTTTTAGATCTTCCAGCACCACATTAGACTGCTTTCTATTCTCGTTTTTAAACTGCCTATAGACAATTTATGCAGCCAATGTGTTTTCAGCATGTGCGTTACATGTCATGTTAAGCGTGTGCTGAACACATGTCGAAGAGGCCACAATGGGCATGCCAACCTCATGTTTTGCAAAAACAAAAAGTAACCATCAAACAAGTCAGTTTGAATAGCATGCTGTTTTCAAGGCACACATCAAAACTAAAAGCAAGTTAGAAGCTCTGTGGAAATGTTCAGCAAACTATTGCCAATCTACCTCTGTAAGTCGGAAGGCTGTAACTTTCCAAAACACAGGAAGACAAGACTGTGTTTTATTAACAATTATAGCCAGAAGGGGAAATGTTAAACAGTCACCTCCATGACCTTCTAAGAGCTTCTCATATCTGATAGGGGATTAGAAAAATACTTGGCAGGTTTTAGAGATCACTGTATTGCATCTCATTTTATGACTGGGACAAGGGAGTAGTGAAGTCATGGTGAAGTCATTTAGCAGGTTTAACTTGGTGCAGCTGCATCTGTAGAATATTAAATGTGCTTTACTCCTTTCTATGTTTTCAGCGTACCATTGGCAAGCCTTCTTCAATAACATAGGGCCAAGTTTAGATTAGTATGGAATGTTTCCTGTTTAGATTACACCATACTAAGTGGGAGGAAAGACATGGGAACCCCATTTTATAGATTCTACTCTTTTCATAAGTACCAGTTTTATTCCTAAGGCTTGTTCTTTTATTCTTGTTAACCCACCATAGTAAATATCGTTATTCTTAAAAACACTGCAAGAAAATACAGTGTCCAGTCTACAGTGCTGAGATCAAGAGATATAACAACAAGCATCACCTCCCTATTCTGCTTTCATCAGACCTTACCTGGAGCACAGTATTCAGTTCTGGACACTACAGTTTACAAAGGATACTAAAAAGCTGGAGCATGTCCAAAGAAAGATAGTCAAGCTGGTAAATAGGTAAAAGGTCTAGAAACTATGGCCTGTGAAGAACAGTTGAGTGTTTAATCTGAAGAATACGGAGCAATATGATATTTTGTTCTTTTTGTTGTTAATTGTCCTCAGGTTGACCTCAACCCATGGTGACCCTGTGGATGAGACATCTCCAAGTCCTACACTGCTCTGCTTAGGCCCTGTAAATTCATACCTGTGACTCCCCTAATCAAGTCTAACCATCTAGCACACAGTCTTCCTCGCTGTCTAATTCTTCTACTTTTCCTAACATTATAGTCTTTTCTAATGAGTCATTCCTTCTCATGATCCAAAGTGCACCCAAAGTACGACAGCTTCAACTTGATCATCTTGGCTTCCAGGGAGATTTTAGGCTTGATCTGTTCCAGGACCCATTTGTTTGTCTATTTACCTGACCACAGTATCCTTAGCACTCTTCTCCAGCACCACATCTCAAATGAAATTATTTTCTTCTTACCCGCTTTTTTTCACTGTCCAACTCTCTCCTCCATACATGGTGATGGGGAATACAGTGGCTTGGACAATTCTAACTTTAGTGCTCAATTGTATATCATTACTCTTGAGGATCTTTTCTAGTTCTTGCATTGCTGCCCTTCCCTATTCCTAGTCTTCTTCTCATTCTTTACTGTATTCTCTGTTCTGATCAATGTAGCCATCTTCAAATATTTGAAGGGGAACTATGTGGGAAATGAAAGAAGCTCTGTTGCTCCAGAGAGTAAAGACCCAAGCCAATGCATTCAACTTAAAATATAGAAGATTCCAAGTAAATATGACCAAACCATTCCTGATCCTAATAACTGGCCAACACTGACTTCCTGTATATGGAAGGTCTATGTTCACCAGTGTCAAAGAGGTCCAATGGGGGGGGGGCAACTTCCCAAAAAAACCCAAAAAACAAATCTACCAAAAATCCCATATGCCTGGAGCCAGCTTTACAGTGAAGATAAAATCTTGCAGTCAAGCTTCTGTCAACTGTTCAGAATACTACAAGTGCTAGCAACCGCATTAGTATATTGATATATTAATATCTTTAGAAGCAGCTGAACAGAAGCCACATTTTTCAGCCAGAGTGCAGAGTTGAACCTAGTGGGCATGGAGTGAATCAAAGGCTATTGCTTTCACAGAAACATCACAACAGTTCAGCCAGGGAGACTTCTATAAATAATTCTCTTTTTCTCATGTTCTGTTATAGCCAGTCAGCATGACTAGGGCTTAGCTAGCATGAAAGCAGCACTTTAGGAATGACTTCCTTTTCAAACTGGAAATTTACTGCCATCTGGTGGCCTTTCATAAGCAGTCCACCAGAATGAGAAACTAGTTTGAATATTTCTCGTTCCTTCTTTCACTGAAAGTACCGTAACTGTCAATATCTGTGTTTTTCAGTTTCTAATCCCAGAACCCTGTTGTCCAAGTTGAGGAAGATAGAGTACTCAGTTGCAATTCATATGTCCCTTCAAATCATTTCTGGCCTATGGTAACTAACAGGGTTTTCATGTCAGAATTTAGTCAGAGGGGAGTTGCTATTACCTTCCTCTCAAGCTGAGAGAGTGTGACTTGTCCAAGGTTATCCAGTGGGTTTGTATGACCAAGCAGGGAATATAAACTTGGTTTCTCACAGTGTCCTAGTCTAACAAGCAAACCACCCCACCACACTGGCTCCCAGAGCACTCAGTACTCAGTTTTGAAAGAAAATCTACATATAGCAGGCATGATGGAAGCCAATCAAGAAAAAAAAAGCCCAGCAAAGTACAGTCATATTTTCAAACTTTAAAGAGTAGGGTGTATTGAATTGATGTAACTTTAAGCAGGATGCAGTGTCAAACACATTTTGAACCTCAGGGGTTGGAATCCCCCACAAAATTCTCTGCAGAATCTCTGGTCAGTGACAATACCAGAATGCCAAAATAATTTGTTATTGGAGGAATAATATTGCTCCCCTGAACAAAATCATCAGGTTCATCTTGCTGTGAAAAATTAAATCAAGGAGAAATACAAAGGATAAAACATTTTAATGGGTGACTTCAGCTGGATAAACGTTTGCTCAAGACAGGGAGGTAAAAATTCTAGGTATGCTAGAACACCTATGCTTCATAACATCCGCCATGGAACTGAGCGGAGAAGAGGCACTCCTGGATTTTATGCAACATCTCTGCACTGTGAATCAACTGGAAGCACTGATCACACTGCTATCAAAATCAGTGGCTGCAGGGAATTGCTAGGGAAGTCCAATACATTTGACATGCAAAAAAGAAAAAATGGGGGTAAAGGTTTAAAAAATGGAAACAGACATTTAAGAGGGCCATATTTTTCCAGCATGCTTGCAGTTACTTAAAGCCACAATAATCAAAGCTTTGCTGGAATACAAGCCATCAAGGCCAAGAATGTGGTTAACTGTTGTTTTTGAGTAAAATATTAATTTTGTCTCTGTTGAAAAAGAGATGAGAGTATGACTGAGAAAGTGAGAAACATCCTCTGTGAATACTCTGGGAAACCAAGGTTTAAATCCTTCCCCAAGCCTGTGCTGTAAGTTTTGCTTGTGGACTTCTCATTAGAGACTCTATAGAAATCAAGAACCTGGATTGGATGGATCATTAATCTGAAAGAGCCCAGCTTTTATGTCCTTTTGTTTTGCAAAATTCAGTACTTCAAGAGAGATTGTTCTGAAATATTTCAAACCAATGTAAATGTCAAAAAAGAAAAAAGAGGGCTTCTTTTTTCATATGTGTACACTTGTAAGAAGGCAAACGGTCTCCGGTTTAAGATTTGCATGGTAATTCAAAAAATTCTAATGGTAGATTTTGTGATGTTGCCAGAAAGGTTTCTGCTGGGCATTATGGATAAAGAATTGGATCACTTCTTCAGTATATGACAACAACAGCAAGAATATTGTTTGCTCAAACTTGGAAATGGACAGAAACACCAGCAATGGAAGAATGGATTGTTAAGGTTGCTGAGTTTGCCCAAAACACCAAAACAATATCGGTTCTAAATGATAATCCGATTGAAGACTTTGAAACCTTTTATGGATGTATTGCAATCATATGTATCAATTGGTGGTTATAGTTATTAGGAATTTCAGTAAAATTATTTAGTTGGATCTTAATCATAGAATAACATAATTTTCCCCTCTATTTTAATTTCTTTTCATTAGAGTTGGGATAGGAGGAGCTCAGAGCTTTACTGTGTATTACTTGTGTGTCTTTTCTCCTTTTATTTATTTTCTTATTCTTCTCTTTTTCTTTCTTCTCTTTCTTTATTTTTGATTATATACATATTGAGATAGCCTAAATACCCTATAGGCACCAGATCCTGTCTGATCTTGGAAACTAAGCAGGGTCAGCTCAGATTAGTACTTGGATGGGAGACAGCCAAGGAATACCAGGTGCTGTAGGCTGTGTTTTAGGGGAAGGAACTGGCAAAACCATCTCTGAGTATTCCTTGCCTAAGAAAACCCTATGAAATTAATGAGGTCACCATAAGTCATATTCTGGTCTGTTGTTGATGGCAAGGCTTCAGAGTGGGAGGATAGACAAAAAAAGAAAAAGCCCACAAAAAAAACCTATGGATGCCAGCTGTGAAAGCCTTCGACTTCACAACCTAAGCCAAAATTAGTTCCAACTAGAGTGGTCTATTGAATCAATTGCTGAATGGTAACTCAACACATAGGTAAATTCAATGTATCTTCTCTAATCAAGAGTAAGAATAGGTTGAGGTCCAACATTCTGGCATAAATTCCAAGTCTCCATTTAGACTATGGAAGGGGGAGGTGGACAGAGTTCCAACTGTCAATATCCAGTCAATTTCCCTTCTCAAGAAAATATATCACTCTGAGGGGAAATGTTATCTAGTATTTGCAAACATAGATCCCTAAAAGAACGATTATGTTTCATAAAATGATCAGCCCAAGAAGCACCTGATTCCTTCTGCTTAATATAACTCTATTCGCCTATACAAACCCTTAGTATCCATTCTGTCTCTCCATATTCTGTTCTGCCAGTAGCCTCTTGTCCTGAGTGCAGGACAACTAGGACAATCAAATATTGTGGCACACCTATTTCTTTAAGAATGATCCATAGTGGTTCATGAGATATACAATCAAAGACTTTAAAGCACAGGCTGATTTTCTTTTCAAAATCTTTGGTATGCTCCATTGTCCAACATATTTTTGCAATATAATCCCTAATGCATCTTTCTCTTCTGAACCCAGTTTGGACATCTGATTACAAGGAGAAGGAAGTGTTTCCAAATTGATTTACTTACATACATATTAGGAAACTATGAAAAATTGAGTTTATCTCCCAGCACAGAAAAATAGATGGAATATTTGGCTGAAGAGCCAAAGTGGACATGGGGATATGGACCTTGTTTTTCTGTAATGCATTGTAGACTCTGGGGAGGGTTGTATTGATGGCAGTCCTTACTAGGACTGTTTATCTCATATTTTACCTCTTCCTTCAAACATTCTCTTCTCCAACCCACCCCCACACAGACAATAGCTAGAAAACAGGAAAACTTAGGAAAATAAACTCCTACTCAATGTATAGGTCAACCATTCAAATCTACACTTGCAATTTAGTAATGCAAAATAAGGTATGTAGTTGCATGCTGTGTATATAATAAACCTCTAGTTTGGCTCACAATCTGGTACTTCAGGTACTTCAGTAGTTCATATTGGCATCCTGTTAGTTTCCTTCCTTATGTCCTTTTTTGGATGCTATGGGGATTGATATTCCTTCCTTCCTCCTCAGTGCCCAAAGTGGCACCAGGATTATGGAACAACATTAAAGGCCCACAACCAATCCATACTTCATAGGGAGCATACAGGATCACAGAAACATCTGACTATGTCCCTGTAGTCAGATGCAAAGTGATGACATTAGTGATTAGATCCAGTGGGATCCTCTAATGGTCTCAGTTCTCATGTCATAATTTCATGGCTGGCTATGGGGAAATAACCAGATGTTTCTGTGATTCTCTCCACTTCCCACAAAACAAGAAATGACCATGCAAGGGGAGGATTCAGAGGCTGTCCAGTAAGTTGGGAGGTATATGGGTCAACCTATAAGTCTGCAGGCAGACCTACTATGCAGTGGTGTCACTGAGGGGGTGCAGACTGCACCATGGGACACCCCAGAGGAGAGTGACACCCACTTGGGCCCTCCTCCTGTTCCAGTGGGATGTGTGTATTCTGGTTCTGCTGCATGCAGTGCTGTTCCCAGCCCCTTCTTCACTGCCTGGCTCTCTTCCTGGGGAGGAGGCTGGGCAGTAGAGGAGAAGGAGAGGCAAACGCTTATCCCTCAAGGCTCCTCCACTACCTGGCTTTCTCCTAAGGAGGAAGCTGGGCAGAGGAGGCGAAGGAGGGGAGAGTGCACCCCTTCCATCTCCTCCTGCTGTCCTGCCTGCCCCGATGTCTAGTGGCCACCCTGGATGAGCAGCCAGACAAGCAAGAGAGCAAGTGAGGCGGGAGGGGGGAGGAGAAGCAGGGGAATCCACCGCCGCCACTGGCCAGTAGTCCCTTGCAATGTCTGATCAGATGGCAGGAGGCCAGGGAGTGGGGAGAGAGTGAGTGGGCACACCACTGACATCTCCCCTCCAAGTAACCCTTCCGCATGGGTGACACCAAGAGTAGTGATGCTACTGCTACTATGCAGTGCTGAGCCATGCAGGATTGCAATCTATAGATGAGTAAAAGTTACCAAATTATCAACTACACCCACTTCTCAAATATGTGCTACAGTGTGGAGAAAGGGGTGTGTGCTAAATGGATACTAAAATCAAACTTTCAGAAATTTCTTCCCAGGGAAGTCCACTGGGCACCTCACATAAAGGGTGATGTTGTTTACCTTTCACTGCCAGGCCAAGGTCAAATCTGGGATCCCTTCTATTCCTGTGATCCAAAATGGGAACTAAGATCCATTGATATTTGGATGTTCTATCCTGATTCAGATTCTACAAGATAGGGAGATTTGTGATATATTATTGTTATTATTCCTTTTTTTTAAAAAAATCAATTACATGTTCTTGTTCCTTCAATTAATAAAGACATACTGTGATTACTACTGAAAACAGAAATAACACGTGCATAATGAATGATGTTAAACCAGTATTTGTATATTTTATGAGGGGGTGCAGACTGCACCAAGGGTTTATGCTTTGTTGTTGACAATTAAGTACTTTGAATAAAAATAAAAATAAAAAAATAATAAGTAACAAAGTTCTGCTTGACTGTTAATTTGTTTGAATAAAAAGATTCATAGAGAATCCTATCATTTCCTGACATTCCTTTATCTCATCAGATAATATGGTGCTATCCCTTGTTTAGCTGCAGTGGAACGTTGATTAATCTGGAATGTTAAGGGAAAGGTTAAGCAGCTCTTACTCAGTTCATCACATTTTCTGTCTGTGTGAGTGAGATCATCAACTGTATAAACCTGAGCTAATCAGTCCCAAAGAACAAGCCCAATAGAGGGATCCTGCCCAAAGTAGAACCAGCTGCATTATGCAGTTATTCTATCTTACTGACTTAGGACAATTTTCCAGCTAGCTTGAAAGCTGGCACCATGACATTTTACATGACAAGCATGGCTGGGCCCAAGTAAAAGGCTATAATGAGACTTCATCTGCAATTCCCAGACAAAAAGACTAAGCAGCTGCTTGTCTATGATCTGTGGAACTAGTCTAAAAAAGAACATGTGAGGGGGCGGAGAAAAAGACTGTGTTATAACAAAGCCAGTATTTGCTTTGGTTGTCCCATGGAAGGAGCCAAAGTAGATTGTTGAGGCTTAGCCAATTGTTTTCTCACTCCTACCTGAACCATATTAATGTCTCTGCATTAGGATATCACCATAACATCAATTAGAGACATGCAGGCCCAAGGGGGAGCGAAACAAAAAAAAAGGGGGGGGGGGAGGGGGATACTTTCTTCTTCTGAGTGGGGTGAAAGCATGGGGTATTTCTTCTTCTCCCCCCCCCCCCCCCCCGGTCTCCATATATCTAATAGAAAATACAGATATCAGATATGTCATGACAAGAGGAAAATGACATATTTTGAACAATTTTCTATTTTACTAAAAATTATTATTATTATTATTATTATTATTATTATTAAGTATCTATACCCCACTCTTGAGCCAAAAAGCTATCAGAGCAGCTTATAAATGGATTAATTAGATAGTTCCCTGCCTTCAGGCTTACATTGAGCCAAAGATCCTAATTGGTTTCAGGCTTCATATATTTTGCTCAAGCTTACTGCTGCTAGAAGAAAAAAAGTGTCCAACAATTTTACATTATAGCTTTCCTTGTAAGGAGGATCTTCCTAGCTGGTGGCAGAGGGGGTAAAAATCCAACATAATTGAAAATATCTGCCTATATGATGGCAATAGCAACAAAGGCCAAGCCCTTGAAACAGGAAGTTATATCCAAACCCATATTCTGTAAACTTTGTATCATGTGCAATAAATGTCATCAACAAGTCAATTTGAGTCTTCTCACACTGTATGTTCACATAACAAACTACAAACATCAATCACCATGTGGCAAGTTGTCATAGATTCTTTGCATTCTCCAGTCAGGTTTCCATTTGGGGTCTGTTTCTGAAGAGAGACAAGAAGCAATAATCCATATGTCTAGCTCAGGGGTAGGCAACCTTCGGCCCTTAAAGGGGAAAGGTTGCCTACCCCTGGTCTAGCTATTGCCAGCAGTTTCACAAATTCAAGATATAAAGTGATTAGTGAAGTTTCTACAGTGCAGTCACCACATAACATGGGAAATCAGCCTAAGATGCACACAATAAGCCCTGAGATTTCCCTAGAGAAAAGCTTTGTGTTTTGCATCCTCTAAAGGAAATACTTACAAGAGGAGCAAGCCATGAAGTCGCCCCATGTGTAAAATGCACTTCACAAAGTCATCTAGAAGAGCTGGCAGGTGACTGAGTGATTGCATTCTCTACCATATCCTAATGCACAAACACCTCACAGGAGTTAGTCACAGGAGTAGACAGGTAATTAAATAGACTGATAGACCTTGGTTTCTTAGAGAACAACAGTATCAGCAGAGACGTTAACTCAAAGAAATTGAATTCCATTCCACATCTCAGCAATAAGAACATGGAAGCTTAGAGGCCTCCTGTTGAAATTTTATTTGTGAAGCCTTGACATGAAAGGCAACTCCTTTTAAGCCAGTTGACAGAAAACTGAAATCAATGGGCTACTGGATAAAAGGGCCTGGCAAGATCAACTGCAGAGCTGAAGAAATTTCAGCCACTTCATTGCAGCCATTTTAGACTCCACCAAATAACAAAACTGAACAACTAAATTACAGAGAAATGAACACCACAATCTTATATGTGTCTATTCCAATGTAAATGCCATTAAAATCATTTTGAGCTATTTTTGAGTGGCAATGTGTGAATATGCACTCTTTTTTTTATTAGGAGCATGCAATGGCTGCTTGTGGCTTCCATGTCCATGTGATGGGAGATCTTCTGAGCCCCAAATCTTGGATCTATCCTTTAAAATTATCCAAAACTTGGAATGGATTCACCATTCAACTGACACAGGAGCCACTGGGAGTCAGGACATGGCATGGCTGGGAAGCCAATTGGACTCCAGGTTTTATGGTCTTAAGCAGTGATGTCTTTTACTCCTAGTCTCAAGTAAAATCTCAGGTGTCTGCCTTCAAGTATCAAGTCAAGTATCAAGTCTTTGCAAGATACTTCCAAGTCAAGCCTCAAGCTATGTGTCATTATTTGGGAACCAACTTTACCAGTGGACTCAGAAGCCTGTCACCACTTGAAAATTAGCCTCCATCTCAAACAGCCCATTGCCTAATGCATTGGCTGCCCTGTTCCCTTCCAAGAAACAAAGGTGCCCCAAGCTCTGGGATTAAGTCTTATCTGCTGCTGCTCCTACCAAAAAAAAAAAAAAAGACAGAACTTAGCAGGCTCCATCCTGCCCTGTTATTTGAAGCAAGAACAGGCTGCCAAGTAGACCTCAATGCTGGCTTCCTAACCCTGGGATATCAAGTCAGTCACTAAAAAAATACAAGTCACAAGTCAAGTCGAGTCAGTGTATCATCTATGTGGAGTCAAGTCCAAGTCGAGCCATTGAAGTGACTTAAGTCTGATTTGAGTTCACGTCAATCAATTCAAGTCTACATCACTGGTCTTAAGTAGCCTTGTCTGCAGAGAGTTTGGTTTAAGCAAGTTTCTGTGCAGTGGTCTTTGAGCAAAACACAAGAACAAATTAGTATTCTTTTAAGTGCATTTGTTATGTGTTTTTCTATCATGAAGTAGCATAAAATGATGTAGATGCTTCTTAGAAAAGCACACACTGTAGACAAGTGATGTTAAAACTAACAACTTATTTCTTTGTCCAATCTATACAGCACTCATGCTCGTATTCTGAAACATCACTGAAACTGGGATAGATAACTGACAGACTCAGGTTGATCCGGCCTCCCCTCCACATCTGAACTTTCCATGTTGCTTTTTACAACAGTCCTACATACAACAATCCACCCGATTACCATTCTGTATATTGCCACTTGTTCTTCTGCATGAGACAAGTTGTTAGCCAAAGGGTCTTCCTGAAGTGGTCCCCATTTTCCATTACTGTTGTTTGTCCCTCTGGTAGAAGGGGGGGGGTCTTTCCTTTCCTTCTCTCATGTTGACTGATAGAACCTATTCAATGCATAGAATAAAAAAAAAATTCAGTCATTCCACTAGAGCAGGAGTAGGCAACCTAAGGCCCGGGGGCCGGATGTGCCCCCCCAAGGCCTTTGGACCGGCCCCAGGCCTGTCCTGCTGCCGCCACCGCCGTCGCTGCCGCCGCTACCCCCCATGATTATATTATTGTTGTTATTACTTGTTCTTGGGGTTTTCTTGGCAAAATCTCCACAGGGGTTTTGCCATGGCTTTTCTAGGACTGAGAGAGTGTGCATGCATATATATTTTTATTTTATTTAATTAAAAATATTTTTTTTATTTATTTATTTATTTATTTTGGTGCTTCGGCCCCCCAATTGTCTGAGGGACAGCAACCCGGCCCCCAGCTCAAAAAGGTTGCCTACCCCTGCACTAGAGTCTAGTCACAATTGACCACAGAAGGTGAGCCAGCATCTAGGAACCAGAAATCAGGTGTCAAACCAGAAGCAAGAATGAGATAAGAAGAGAAAAGTGTTTACCCAATCAAAGGGCCCTTGCAGACTGCCAGAAATAGTGCAAATTGAGTCCACTTTAAGGGTTAGGGTTAGGGAATCATGGGAACTGTATTTTATTGTGGCACCAGAGCTCTCTGACAGAGAAGGCTCAATGTCTCAGAAAAGAAAAAAAACAATTCCCATGACTCCCTAGCACTAACCCTAACCCTTAAAGTGGACTCAATTTGCACTATTTCTGGCAGTACGCAAAGGCCCAAAGTCACTTACTGTAGTTCTACTGTTGCCATTTGCCACCCTAGGTAAATAGAGTCACCCTAGTAGCTGCAAGTACTTTCCTATTCAGGAAGGATACTTCATCCTCTCACTCTGGTAGTACACTACACAGAGTATCCATGATTGGGGCCAGCATCTCTCCATAATTCCTGACAAATCTCCATTTATTCATGCAGACTGGAGGAAAGCAGTGCCCTTTTAGATGAATGATAACAGTTCCAAAGTAGTCAGGACCTCTGATTTTCACACCAACCATCCTCCCAAACTGACTAGTATAAATAGTGCAAATTGAGTCCACTTTAACTGTTGTGGTCAGTGCTAGGGAATCATGGAAATTGTATTTTTTTCTGAGACATTGAGCCTTCTCTGTCAGAGAGCTCTGGTGCCACAATAAACTACAGTTCCCATGATTCCCTAGCACTGAGTCAGGGGAGTTAAAGTGGACTCAATTTGCACTATTTCTGGCAGTCTGCAAAGGCCCTTCCCCTCAGGAGAAGAGCTCAGCAGTGTTTCATGTGACTGGGAGACTTCTACATGACACATAACTCAAGAGAAACTTTGGTAAAAATGATTCTGTACAACCTCCTGGATGCATGGACATTCTGTGCCTAGCCAGTGAAATTTCTTTCCCACAAGTGCAGGTCAGTAAGCACAGAAAAGTTGTGCAGGCTAGATGACACTATGTGGGTAAAGACAGCCATATATTTGAATATTTCCCCATGTCAAAGGCATCCTACACATAGAAACTTTTCCTCCAAAAGTTTTGTACACATAGCAAAGATGCACACCAGAAAAAGGCTAGGCTTCTTCTAAACAAAGCATGTGTGTGTGCGTGTGTGTGTGCAAATGACTTTTGAGACAGGGCAGCAGTCAATAAAGCAGTCATAATCTGTATTACTAATTAGTTTAATTCCAGAAAGTTGGCAATATTTTCATTTTTGTAAAGTATAGATTGATCATTTATATTAGTTTTTGCCATATAATTTTAAAGCCATTTTATACATGTACCAGCAGAGGGAAGCACATCCCAGTTGGTTTTATCAATTCAGGCAATTTGTAGTTACTTTAAATATGCAATATGTATATATGTGTGTGTGTATTCCAGAACTGGGATCATGATGTTTAAGTTAGTTGAATTACTAAAAATCAGTTTTATGTTGATGGCATTTCTGGAGAGATAACAAGCTTTTCTTTTGTACAGATTCTGAGAGTTAACCAGGAGTTCCAGGAGTTGTAGTCCTTAAAAAATGAATGTAAAGTAGCTCTAAGCATGCATATTCATAACAAACATTATGATCAATTACATGTATGGGGATAATTTATGGCAAAGTATATGGTAAATAGAAATTTAATATTCAATATTGTTTCAAAGGACAAAGTTTGAATGGAATATAAATTTATTATATGATAACATATTATATATGGTAGGATTACACCAAGTACATACAACTGTAAATGTAACAGTAAATGCAGTAAATATAACTTTAATCATAACGTTCATGACATTTGAAAAACAAACAGTTCTCCCTCATTATATAAATACAGGTATTTTGATATCTTTGGTGACAGTTTCTTCAAGTAAGAGAGAAGAGAATTTCTATTTAAAAGGAATACAAAAACCTATCTTCACATTGAATAAGAGCTGATTAAAGCTAATGACAGTATTAGTATACAGAAGACCATAGTTCAACAATTTCTTCACCACATACCAGAATCAACTCAAACTGTCAATAATGTATGGAGGTGGCAGAAACATTAAGCAAGTTTCAAGCAAAATGGTTTTCACACTGTGCTATATTGGGTGTTACTTTTCTCTTAATAGCCACCCACACCAAAATCACTAATCTACTAGAGTACCTATTTGATAAGTGAAATTTCATAGCAAGAGTTATCACAGGTTTTGTACAACCAAACTGACTCTATAGTTAAAGAAGATTTTCAAGAATATTGTTGCATTTCGTTTCCTTGAGTGGGTGTAGTTTTGGTTTCATTTGCAGCAGTGTAAATATTTTAGTCCTGTAAATACTTCAAAACAGAAAATTCTTGTAGAAGAGAAGAAACTCTTCCAAGTATTACACTAGAGACCTCAGTGGCTGAGTTCACACATTATGATTAGTCGGGGGGGGGGGGGTGTGGCATGGGGGGAGTAATTCCAGCTTATTTTTTACAAGCAGTATGTGATGATACATTTTGACCAACTGCTCCTGATGCAAAGGGAAGCAGTTTAATAAACCATGTACCTTCTGCCCATGGCTTGCTTATTATGACATCCTAATCCAAGTGTTCTAGCTTGTCTCTTCCTGAAAATCCTGATGACTAAATCAATAATCAATCATGAGTAATGTCGCCTTAGGGTCACCATATGTCAGAAACATCTTGAAGGCACACAACAATAACAAAGGTAGCCTATTCCTGTATGTGTTCACCTGGGTGTGAGTCCTGCTGAGTCCTATGAGGCTTATCTTTCCATCAGGTGAGGTTTAAAGTATAACCACTATCAAGAAATATAGACTAACATTTGCTACTGAAAAGAGTGGATTGGTTTGGTGATATATGCTAGCCCTATTCAGTTGTTTAGGAAGTGTGGTGACTCATCAGACAAAGAAGGAAATGGTCTCTAGCCCCACACTCCTCTCTCGTTCCAGTTTCATAATAACTCTCCTCAGTGGAGGGTCATGAATCTGAGCTGGAGTTCCAATCTCTTTGAAAGCTTGTCTATGCAGTGAAGAAAGGGAAAGAAGTGAGGATGGAGAGGAGAGCATGCTCTTCTCTCCAAATGTTGATTCAACACACCTCTGAGTAAATAAAGCCATAGGCCTCACTCATATTCTTAGTCCCAACTAGAGTAGAATCATTGACTTAGGGGTGGTACAAACCAGAAAAAAGAGCCAGCTTCCCAGTGGTGTGGCGGCATAAGATTCAGACAGCAGCATGCCCCCTGGCTACCAGGAAGTCACATAGCTGACCACACGGGCAGCAGATTCATGGTGTTTCTGCAGTGCAGCATTTACACGTGCTGCACCACAGAAACCCAAAAAAATGCCACAGCAAAAGTGCCTTTCTCCTGTCACAAAAAGGAGTGGCTTTCTGTAGCTTCTTTTTGTGCTAGGAAAATGCCAGGTTGGGGACATGGTATGAGGTTGCCACAGCCCCAATCCAGGAACAAAGGGGCGGTGGCAAGCCACTCCTTCAAGGCCATCTGTTTTGCCCCTTAATGGAATGTATCTATGTGTTGACACACTATTCAACAATTGATTAAGTGCGTCAACTGTAGTTGAGATTAATAAATAGGATCAGGCAACAATGTCACACAGAGCATGAAATGATATTTAGTTCAATTACTTCTTATAGTGTTCAGAAAGCAATTCAGTGTTGTTACAGTACTTGATAATACTGTTTAAATATAACTTGTTTTCATGCCTAGACTGTTTTCCTTCTGCTGGCAGACAAAAAACTTTCATATTTATTTATTTATTTATATTCATTTGAGGTATTTATATCCTGCCTTTCTCCCAAAATGGGATTCAAGGTGGCGTACGACAATTTAAAAAGATAGGAACTTCCGGTTAGGATGGCGTCTAATTGAGTGGAACTTCAGCCAGCTCTCTGTAGTCCACTCGCCAGAAGCAGCAGAGGATCGGGTTTTCTGGATAGAAAACTACTCCAAAATATCCTCCTGGTATTGATGATGTTCACTCAAGTCCGATTCTCGTCGGGGACAACATAAAACATCAAGAGTTGACCGGTAAGAGACGAAGGGGACTGAGAACGATACACAGCCACTTCTGTGCCACCATTTTTTGGCTCACAGATGCCTCCAACTAAAAAAATAGAACTCTAATCTTAAGCAATACTAAAAACCTTCATTTTGAAACATTTACTTTCATCTGATTTATTACATCAGCACTTACAGAAAATAAGGTTGACTTGGTAATATTTGGGATATAGTATGGTGGAAGATCGGAGAGATCCTAGCCAGGATGGGAAACAAAGAAGCAGCAGTGAGCAGAAGTCAAAGCTGCAACCTTGTAACAAATAGTTAAACTGTAAAGTGCAACAGGAAAATAGACATAATCTAAAAAGACAGTGATTTGTGCACAGCAACAAAATAAAATTAGAATAAGAGGAAAAATATTGCAGAAAGGGTGGAAATAATCTGAGGTAAAAAGCAGTGGAGAGTGAAGACCCAAGACCCGAAGCAGAGGGGGGAGAAGAAACCTGAAGCCCCAAGAAGTGGTGGAGAAAGAAGACCCAAGACCCAAAGCAGAGGGGGAGAGTAAGTCTGAAGCCTCAAGAAGCAGCGGAGAAGGAAGACCCAAGACCCAAAGCAGAGGGGGAAGAAGAAGCCTGAAGCCAGAAGCTCCAAGAAGCGGTGGAGAAGGAATTCCCAAGACCCGAAGCAGAGGGGGGAGAAGACCTAGGATCCGAGGCAGCTCTCTGGATTCTTTAATTCCAAAAATTGACAAAATGGAAATTCTGCCTAAGTTATTATCTGATCACAATCCCATAACTGTGGAAATAAGAGACAGAACAAAAGAATATAACTGGAGACTTAATGAAATTCTTTTAAAGGAAGAGGAAATACTGAAGGCAGCAGAAAAAAATTTACAATTATTCTTCCAGGAGAACTTAAACAATGAAGTAAAACCCCAGGTAGTCTGGGATACTTCCAAAGTGGTAATTCAGGGCTTCTTCATACAGAAAAATGCAGAATGGAAAAAAAATAATGGAGAATCATTAAAGAAGATATTAGAAGAAATAAAACATGCTGAATTTCTGCTAAAAAGAAATCCAAAAGATAAAGATCTGGTGGAGAAAATTCAAGTTTTACAAAAACAAATCTCTATAAAATTGATTGAAGAAACAGAAAAGAAGATAAAATATGCGAAGCAAAAACAATTTGAATTCGCTAATAAACCTGGGAAGATGCTGGCATGGAAACTTAAAAAAACAAAGAGAAAAAAAAGATAATTGAGCAGTTGAAAGTAGGAGGAAACATTGTTACTGATCAAAAAGAAATAAAGAAAATCTTCCATCGTTATTTTAAGGAACTATTTGGAAAAAAAGAAATTAAATTAGAAGATATTCAAGGCTATAAAATTAATAAAAAAATAAAAGAAATTACAGAAGAACAACGAGAAGATCTAAACAAAAAAATCTCTTTGATGGAAGTGTTCCAGGCTATCGACAAACTAAAATTGGACAAGACACCTGGTCTGGACGGGTTCTCATCATTATATTATAAAAAATTAAAGAATGTATTAGCCACACCACTACAAATTACAATGAATGCAATACTGGAGGGTAACTTACCATAAACATTGAAAACATCTTTTATAACTTTAATACCAAAAGAGGATAAAGATTTGCAAGATCCAAAGAATTACAGACCTATAGCCCTTCTCAATACAGATTACAAAATCTTTACAAATATTTTGGCAGAGAGACTAAAAAGAACACTAACTAAATGGATAAATGAGGATCAAGTTGGATTCCTTCTGAATAGGTATATGAAAGAAAACAAAAGAGAAATAATAAATGTTATAGAGTATCACAACAAAAGACCTGACAAACAAACTGCACTTATATTACTGGACGTGGAGAAAGCGTTCAACAACATTCACTGGACATTTCTAAAAGAGATTATGGAAAAATGAAAATAGGAAATAATTTCATGAAATGGGTAGAAGCAATTTATCAAAAAAAATATGCAAAAATTTTGATAAATGGAGAAAAAACTGAAGAATGTCAGATTCAGAAAGGTACCCAACAGGGTTGTCCTCTTTCTCCACTCTTATTTATAATTTCACTGGAAATATTAAATAACAAAATTAGAGAAAATGAAACAATAAAAGGACTTAAGATCAAAAAATTTGAATATAAAATCAAAGCATATGCAGACGACATGGTGATAATATTAAATGATCCACTGGACAGTATTAAGCCTTTATTAGAAACAATTCAAGAATACGGTAATGTTGCAGGTTTGAAAATTAATGAGAAGAAAACAAATATCTTAACATTAAATATGGGGGGGGGAAGACAAAGAACAACTACAACAAATATCTGGATTTGAAATCAAGGAAAAAGTGAAATATTTAGGAATCTACATAACAAGGAAGAATTCAGAACTATTTAGAAATAATTACGAAAAAATCTGGCAAGAGATAAAAATAGATTTGTCAAGATGGACGAAATTGAACCTCTCTTGGTTCGGAAGGATATCCACGATTAAGATGAATATAATACCTAAAATGTTATTTCTTTTCCAGTCTTTGCCAATCATAACAAATGATAAGCCTTTTAAAAACTGGGGAAAAGATTTGAAATCATTTATCTGGAACAAGAAAAAAAAAACAAGGATTAAAATGAAAATTCTTCAGGACTCAAAAGAAAGAGGGGGCCTTGCACTACCAAATTTAAAAATTTATTACCATGCCTGTTGTCTTGACTGGATCAAAGAGTGGATCATGCTCAAGAAAGAAAAAACACTACATTTGGAGGCTATGACTTGCCATATGGCTGGCATGCTTACTTGATATATGACAAGGACAAAGTTAATATGGAATTCAATAATCATTACATTAGAAAGTCACTACTATGAATTTGGAAAAAATACAAGACAAATTTTCTTACAAAGATACCAAAATGGACCTCTGTTAACGAAGCATTTTATAGAAGAGAAAGGATGAAAGGGGGAGAATGGATCAATTATAATGATCTTTTGATTTTGGAAAAAGGAGAATGGAGGATGAAAACAATGGAAGAACTATTAAAGGAACATTACAGTTGTAATTGGTTTCTGTATCATCAAATTAATGAAAAATTTAAGATGGATAGAAGAATAAATCAGATAGAAAAAGAAGAAACACAGTTAGATAAGCTGCTGGTGCACAAATCACAACACACAATGGCAAAATTATACACATTATTAATGGAAAGAGAGATGGAAAAAGAAACAATCAAACAATTTATGATCAAATGGGCACAAGATGTTAAAAAACATATAATGTTGGAGGATTGTGAGAAAAACTAGAAAAGAAGAAGAAAATACTCCCTATGTTATGATATCAAGGAAAGCTATTATAAAATTCAGTATAGGTGGTACCTTACTCCGGAAAAAATATCGAAAATTTATAAAAATTGCAACAATAATTGTTGGAACTGTAAGAAAGAGAAAGGTACCTTCCTGCACATGTGGTGGGAGTGTGAGAAAATAAGAAAATATTGGAAGCAAATTCAAATTGAAATAGGAAAAATTATCAATAAAAAACTAACTTTGGATCCCTCTATCTTTTTATTAGGAATAAATATTGATGAAGGAACAGAATGGAAATTTGGTAAAATAGTTTTTTACATGTTATATGCAGCAAGATCTGTAATCGCCAAAAAATGGAAAAGTACTGAAGCATTAACAATCAATGAATGGCAAATCAAATTATATGACATAATGGAACTGGATAAATTAACATGTTTGTTGAGAGATCAGACTACGGATAATTTTGTAAAAGAATGGATGCCTGTTACTAGATATTTAACAGAAATAAGACGTTAATTATCACTAACTTTAAAAAGTAAATAATATATATCCTGACCTGGACAAGAGGGGCAGGTCAAGTGAAAGAATAAGATGTAATTCATTGGAGCTTGTTTAATTACTTAACGTAAAGTGGAAATTTTATATAAGATATTGTTATGGGTTAGTTTGAGAAGATTTTGGAGAAAATACTGAAAGTCAGAAACAAAGAATTAATATTCATAATGAAGGAGGGGAAGCTTTTTATTGTTATGTCTGCTTTTTTCTATGTTTTATGTTATGGTTTTGTTTTCGTGTATGTTATATGTGTTTTTACTTTAAATTTAAACAATTTAAAAAATAATTTAAAAAGATAGAACTAAAATATTGATTACAAAAGTTAAAAATAATTAATTAAATTAAAACATAAATTAAAAACAGCATAGTTAAAACCAGTAAAAACCAGTAAAATATTAAGACGGCACACCACACTACACAAATAAAGTTCATCCACCAAAAGCCTGCCTAAATTAACATGACTTCAGCTGCCAGCAAAAAGAAAGCAGGGAGGGGGCCTATCTGACCTCTCCTGGCAGGAGTTCCACAGTCTGAGAGCAGCCACAGAAAAGGTTCTCTCCTGAGTCTTCACCAATTGCACCGGCAAAGGTGATAGGACTGAGAGAAAGCCCTCCCCTGCTGATCATAGCACATGGGCTGCCTTGTATAGATTTAGAGGGGTGTTTGGCTACCCAAAGGTCTTTTAATGGGTTCACTACACTCTTTACTCATTGTTATGCTAACAATCAGCAACCGGTCACACTTTGGAGTTCCTCTCCCAAAACAGCAAACCAATGGGATTCTATAGAATGGAACCCATGTGAGTTAAAGCCATAATTGTGCAGTGCAAAAGGGACCAGTTAGAAAATTGTACTTGAAGGATGCTTAGCAGTTGTTCCTTAGTCAATTGCAGGGGTAGGCAACCTTTCCCCTTTAAGGGCCGAGGGACTTCAGTTCCCAGAAGCCTCAGCTATGTTGGCCAACAGTCCCATGTTGGCCAATAGCTCCTGGGATTCTGGGAGCTGAAGTCCCTCGGCCCTTAAAGGGGAACGGTTGCCTACCCCTGGTCAATTGGCTGAAAGTACTATCCACGAAGCCATTGCTGTTAAAGCAGAATCATAGCAATATAAAAATGCCACACTTTTATCAATACCATTGATGGTACTCTAGTTGGTTTACTCTAGGGAAGAAAAGAAGTTCAAGAAGCAAACACTAATTTAGCACTCATACCCACTTTTGAGGGGGAAAGGACATTCAATGAAACATTACATACTTCCTAGAAGATGAAGATATCAGCACCTGGCTCATGTAAAGCTAATATGCAAATTTAGGACAAAATTCTGCTTTTTCTGTTCAAAGCTAGGCTCAGCTTTTGAATCCCTTTGCAAGAAAGCCAGCACTGAGACCCCTTAAACATCAAGTTTATTTGGATTTTTTTAAACAATCTCTGGTTATTCTTATTAGATCTAATACAAATACATTCACTGGGGTTAGAGGTTCAGGATCCCCATGAAAGTAGGAAACCCTCAGATAAAAAAACACACACACTGGTTTTTTTAACCTGAGACTCTCTAGGTCTTCCAGAAGTTGATCATAGGATCATGCTGGAAGACCTACATATACCTAGAGAAGTGTTTTCTTTAAGAATCTCTAGGTCTTCCAGTGTGATTCTATGGTCAACTTCCAGCAGAGTCATGCTGGGGAACCTAGACATCCCTAATCTGTGAATAATCACATCTGCAAAAGTCAAAGTCACACCTGTGGAGGGTCAACTGTATCAAAGAAATTAGTTATGGGTGAAGAAGCAGCCAAGATATTGTATGCTGATAATGCTCTTTAATCTAAGCCAGAACATTTCATAGAAGAAACGTTTACGTTACCCCATGTCTTGTATAATGCTTGAGGTTACAAGATTAATATCTTAAAATCAGAATTTTTTGGAATAAACATAAACAGAATTATGAAGATCTCTTTATGAAAAAAAAAAAAAAGAAATGGGATAGAAAGAGCCAGTGTAGTGCAATGGTTTGAGTATAGGAGTATGACTTTGGAGACCAGGGTTTGAATCCCCACTCAGCCATGGAAGCCCAATGAGTGACATTAGGCAAGTCATATTCTTTCAGCCCCAGGGGAAGGCAAAGGCAAACCCCCTCTGAACAAATCATGCCAAGAAAACTCTATGATATTATGCCTTAGGGTTGCCATAAATCATGCCTTGGGATTGCCATAAATCAGAAATGACTTCAAGGCACACAAACAAAAAACATTAACATAACAAATGGAGAAACATCTGAGCAACTGGGAAAAATACCCACTATCTTCGCTGGGAAGAATAGCAGCTGTAAATATGGTGATTCTACCAAGAGTAATTTTTCTGTTCATGGCAATACCTTTTACAATTCAAAATTGCCAGATGAAAATTTGGCAGCAGAAAATGATAAAATGTATATGTGATAATAAGCCTCCTAGAACGTCTAATTTAAACCTTTATCAGAAAATAACAAAAGGCAGGCTAGACATTCCAAGTATACTTCACTTCTTTTCAAGCATTAAAAATAGCTCAAATTAAAGAATGATATCATCCAAATGAGAGTGGTATAGTGGTTTGAGCAAGGGACTGTGATTCTGCAGACCAGGGTTCGATTCCCTGCTTGGCCATGGAAATCTACAAGTCACATCCTCTCAGCCCTAGAGAAAACCCTGATAGGTTCACCTTAGGGTTGCCATAAGTCAGAAATGACTTGAAGGCACACAACAGAAGCAGCAGCAACAACAACAATCCAAATAACCTTGACATAGTGGAACAACGTATATATGGGAAACATTTATGGGAACTGATTTGGTACAAACCAAAAATGTATATTATCTCCTACAAAATCTGTTCTCAAAGTTTGTAATAAGTTTGCTGCAGTCTCAACCCCTGGTTTTTCTCCACTGACATCTATTACTGCTAATGAAGAACTGCAAATGAAGAATTATGTAGAACTATTAGCATCTTAGTTCTACATAACTTGTCTGCTGTCACAAGCAGATATATGGTTTAAAGAAAACCATATACTTACATATGAAGAAGCATTATTAATATCAGAAAATGCACAGTTGCCTTTATTCCAATTCTTTCAGATTGGATGTGTAGCAGAACAACTAAAGCCCTTCTCATGCTACCTCATTCATTCACTATATCAGTACCATTATAAATAAAAGGTTTTCAAATGACAATCCTTTGAACAGCACATTGTTTATTCATGTGTTGTCTTCAGGCCTTCCTCCAAGCAGACACTATGTCCAAATTAGTGTGTACCTGAGTTGCAAAATGCTGTTCTTGAGAAGGTGCATTCTCTTTCTTTCATTCACTTATCCTCCCTCGATAGTGTGATATTTTAAATACCATAAAGTATGGTTTGATGAACAACAGAGGCATCTAGCACAGACCTGCACAACTTGGCAGTAGGAAGGGGCCAAAATTAAAATAGGCTAAACTACTTCGGGCCGCAGAAAGGTTTTAGTTATTATTAACTATTAGTTATTATATTATTATTAATATTATTAATATTAATTCCATCCTTCTCCTCCTTTGCATGGCCCTCTCCTCAGGAGAAAGCCAAGTGGTGAAGAAACCTTGCCCATCCTTCTCTTCCTCCATCTGGACTTCTTCTCTGGAGAAGGCCGAGCAACAGAGAAGCCATGGGGGGCAAGTGTTTACTCCTTTTCCTCCTCCACTGCCCTCATGAGAAAGTCAGATGGAGGAAAAGCCTTGCAGGGTGAGCGTTTGTCCATCCTCCTCCTCCTCCTCAGGAGAAAGCCAAGCAGCGGACAAGCCTTGCAGGGTAAGTGTTCACCTGTCTTCCTCCACCACCGCCGCTAACAGGCCTTTTCCTTGGGAGAAAGCCAGATGGCGAAGGAGGCTTGCAGGGCAAGAATTTGCCCATCCTCCTCCACCTGGCCTTCTTCTTGGGAGAAAGCCAGACAGTGGAGGAGCCTTGAGGGAGAGCGTTTGTCCATCCTCCTCCTCCACCCGGCCTTCTCCTCTGGGGAAAGCAGAAGAACAAAGGAGCTTTGTGAGGTGAGTGTCAGCCCTTCCTCCTCCTCCTCCTCCTCCTCCTCCTCCTCCTCCTCCTCCTCCATATGGCCCTCTCCTCAGGAGAAGGCTGTGCAGTAGAAGAGCCTTGAAGTTGTTCCATATCTTTGTGGGCCACCCAAAATCCCTTGGAGGGTCATATGCAGCCCCCGGGCTCTATGTTGCACAGGCCTGTTCTAGCACACTCTACAATGCCTACTCTTTTGTACATGAGAGGTTCTTCTATTGGTGTTTTTATAATTATTGATATTTTTTTCTTGCTGGAACATGCCAGTAAATACCATACAGTAGTATCCCCTATGTATCTATGCTATACAAATCAACATGCACTAATATAATGGCAGGCCAAATGTATGATCCTTGCAAGATCGCATTAATGACATAGCATAACTTTTCCATGGCAACCTGTATTGTGTTAGATTAGGGTAGAATGGTTTACTACAGGGGGGGGGGGGGGAAGCCTCTGATCATTTGCTGGTTATATCTTAAGTATTATTTGAATACCAATTATTTGAATTGGTTAAAATATTGTCCGAATTTGTTGGCCATCAAGTTGCTTTTGTTTGTGTTGGGCCTGGATTTTTGTCAGTGAAGTAAAGTCCAAATGTGATTTATATTTTGTGAAGGCTGAAAGTGCAACCCAGTTGTTTTCCTCTGTTTGATTTATTGGTGGAGTAGTCTTGTGTTCCTTCAGAACACAGAGACTCTTTTGTTGGGATACCAATATGGTACTGCTCTAAACCGACCACTGGCAAAGGATCTGAAGAGCTTCTGATCATGAGATGAAATGTATGTTGCAGTAAAAAAAAAAAAATTAAAACTTTTTTCCCAATGTGCAGTGCCATCTTATAATCTGAGAGGGAGGAATTCAGTGATAGTACAGTGTGGTGAATGTTTGTTCCTTTTTTCTTCATAAAGATTGAATTGATTCGATGTCTCTAATGTTGTCAGGAGTAAAAAGATTAAGCTGACTTATATCAAGTCAGACTATTGGTCTGGCTGGCTCCATACTGTCAACTGTGATTGGCAGCAATGGTCTTCAGAGTTTCAGGCAGGATTTTTTCTTACCTTCACCATGAGATCCCTGGCATTCCCTGATGGTGTTCATCCAAATGCTAACCAGGCCCAATCCTGCTAACATATGTATCTGTCACAGGACTATGATGGTATCAAATGGATTAGGTTTAAATAGGCTTCACTGGTGGTTCATTCTTTGGCCATGAAATATGCCTTGCATTGCAATGACAGAACACGAAATTCATCACTAACAGTGTTTCTTCGTATTGTTTATAGACAATCCATTTCGCAAATCAAAATGTTTTTAAAGCAATAGAATACTAATTAAATGCCCATCAATGTGTGTGGCTCTGTATATAATCTATTTCTATATAAATGTACATAGATATATGTGCACATGTGTACTTATTCCATCTAGAAAAAAAGAAATAGGAGGTTGTAAAATCCATTGAATTACTTTTCTACTGTTTACAAAAATTAATAAAACCAAAATTGCATTAATTAATCCAGCCACAAGAGGGCAGCATAACATGAGCCATTTAAATCAATGGCACATTTTAATGACTGGAACCTGGTATGTTCATTCAGGTCTTGAAGTTCCTATTAGCAGATAAGGAAAGAAAGGTTACTGAGAAAGTTGCAAAGTTTATCTTCTCTGCTATTAAAACCCGTAAAGCCATGGGCCATAAATGTTAAGAGTAAAGTCCCCCTTGGTCAAAACACTTATAATAACAATAATAATAATAATTTTTATTTATATTTCCCGCCTCTCCCTACGGATCGAAGTGGGATAACAGTTGATATAAAAATACAAAACATAGGATATATAAAAACCAAAACACAATATCCCCCCCCCCCCCACATAAAACCCCATAATCCCTCTGCTAAAACCAATACCCTATCCAGCGAGCCGGTTATCATTATGAAGAAATGGGACAGTTTGGATTATTGATGTGAGATCTTAATCTACATTTTCTTATTGATCATAATACGTTGATTTTAAACTGTTATAAATCAAATGTTTGTTTGCCTGATTGAAAAGTGATGAATTAATAGTTCTGGTGGTATTATATGTAACAATTTTCAAACCTGTTTGTATTATTTAATAAGGAACTTAATTATCTATTTCTTTTTATGAGTTGGTAACTTTTGTATCAGATAGGACTTTCTGTAATAATGTATTTTTATGTATTGTTTTTATCTCTTGACTTTTACTCTTATTCTGCCTATGGTTTGTTAACTGCAATAAAGACAATTGATTGACTGTATGTTTATTCAAACAAAAATCCACCAAACAGTGATACCTTTATTAGCCAACCGAAATGCACAATATACTTATTGCAAGCTTTCTGATGCAAAAACATGGAGGATCCTTGAGAAATCCATTGTCCTCTGCCTACAAAGAGGCCTATGGCCTCACAGGTATGGAGACATACTGGGTTGCAAGAGAGGAGTCCTTGTTGTGATGCAAACAGACTTTAAATTTCCTGGACTTTCAAAATCTCCTAATTGCCACATAGCCAGAAGGAGGAGGAGCCAGCCTGCAAAAGATATCCTCCCCATACCATCTTAACTAAGGACAGGAAAAACAAAATGCAGGCATCTGACTAACATCTCCAATTTTCTCCTGTTTTGTTTGTAACATCTTGCCTGATAAAGAAGCCAGTGGCGCATTGAAAGCTTGCAAGTATAGTGGGCCAATAAAAGTATTACAAATGTCACAGGCCTCCTTGTTGCTGCTGTTTTTTAAACTTGCAACAAACCAACATAGCTCTTGGACTGGAAATAAACATCTTTATTAAATTCCACCTTCTCCACAAAGTGTAACACAGGGCAACTTCCAAATTATAACAAATTAATATAGCAAAAACATACACAAGCTTAACATCAAAATGTCATTAAATTGTCAATAACATCAAACCTTATTTAGAACATACAATTAAAATAATAAAAAGTAGACTTGATCAAAAAAACAGCAGCCTTTTAAAACCCTTTTTGGACAACATTCTGTTCTTAAAGCCTGTTGGGATTTTTTTTTAACCTCCCTAAGAGGGGAGTTACAAAGATTAGGAGTAGCTACCAAGAAGGCCTTTTCTTAGATCCCCACCAGACGTGTTTGTGAAGGTGGTGGGACTAAAAGAAGGTTTTCTTCCAAAGGTCTCAGGGCCCAGACAGGCTCAAATAAGAAGATATGATCTTTTAGTTAGGGATGATGCAGACAACCCATTTGGGGCGCCTCTGGGCTGCCCCTGAGAGCAGCGGATTGGGGCTGCGGCAACCACACACTGCGGCCCCAATCCTCCTTTTGCCACCCTAAAAAGAGCGGCAAAATGCCACTCCTTTTTGGGGTGACAAAAGGCCGCTTTTTGAGCCACCACTGCGACTCTTTTGCACCCTTTTGATGCAATGTGTGCGCACGCTGCACCAAGAGGCCACCCTAATGCTGCACGCCATGCGGACAGGTGCGCGATGTCAGGGCAGAGTCGGGGCAGCTGACAGCTGTCCTGCCCCAACTCCACCCACAGGCAGCCCTTTTGGCCGGTCTGCATCAGCCCTTAGTCTGGATTTATGTCATAATAGGACTTTGAATTGCACCCACAAACAGACAGGTAAGTAATGGAGCTATTGTAACAAGGGAATCCCCATAATCGGGCTCCAGCTCTTTGTGCCAACAGGGATTGCTGAATGCTCTTCAAAGGCAACCAGTGTGCATTACAAATTGTGCATTACAATAATCCAAACACTGAAAAGAACAATTAACTTCCTAATTGACTTAGACGAAATACCTTCCTTAAAAAACCAGATGTCTTTGTACAGGAAATAGATGGGTAGAAACTCCACCAAGTTATAGTTATGATCTATTGCTATATATTTCTTTATGTATAGCCTCCTGACCCATGACTGTTCTGTAGGAAAGGGTTAGCTGCTGTGTCAGTGACTCATTTTGAAAATGTTAAAGATATTTCTGAAAAGATGGGCAGCTCTTCTCTGAATGTACTCTCCATTACCCACATTTTTGTAAGTGAAGTGAGAAGCAAGGAGCATGTGAATGCTTCCTAAGAGAATCAGACTCCCAGTAGGCAGTGGGAGCAAGAGCCAAAGTAGGCTTTTGAAGGGCATCAGGAGGGTATGACTGCTCCGGGTGTGTACTAGGAAAATACCATTCCTCATTCAAGGGAAGCTGCCCATCCTGCTTTATTGGTACAATAGGAAAATGACCAGCGTCTAAAAATCTTAATTACTAAACAGACCAACCATAGTCTTATCAAGTGGTTTGTTTGGTTTTGTTCACTGATATTTTCTCTGCTTATTTCATTGTGTTTCCATATGGGAGGAAAGAGTAACTCTCCTGCTCCTCCATGAGGTTCCGAGATCGGTTTGACTCATTTGGCTGCTCCAGGAGCCAAAGCACAATAAGCCATGTTGTTTGAATTTTTAATTCTGAGAGCAAACAACATGAAAGTGATTTCAAAAGGCAGTCTTCCAAATAATAATAATAATAATGGCCTTACAAATGTAGTCAAAACTTGGACAGACATACGGTACTAAGGGGGGTTGCAGACTGCCAGAAATAGTGCAAATTGAGTCCACTTATAGGGTTAGGGTTAGTGCTAGGGAATCATGGGAATTGTTGTTTTTCTGAGACATTGAGCCTTCTCTGTCAGAGAGCTCTGGTGCCACAATAAAATACAGTTCCCAGAACCCTAACCCTAACCCTAAAAGTGGACTCAATTTGTACTATTTCTGGCAGTCTGCAACCCTGCTAAGTTTCTAAGTTTCCTGTAATGTTTCTGCCAGTAGTGGTGAGTGATACTGATCACAAATACACTGCCAACTCCAGAGAGCACACCTCCTCATTGTCCCAAGTGTATATCTGACGCAGAACACCACAAAAGCCTTTTGCTGAAAGTGGCCATTTTCCCCTCATTTACTTAATTCTTACCAAGAACAGACAGGGACTGTTTTATAAATGAAAAAAATGTAAAGAACACAACTGCGTTAGAGAACAACATCATACATAATATATATATTTTAATTAAGGGACAGATAGGATTTTAGGGCTGGCTTCCACCTTTTTTCCCCCCTGTTAAAAATATTCATAGTTTGCAGAGGTGATTTTGATGACTTCAAAGAAGCTTAACAAAGGGCATTATTATTCTCTCTTTTTTTGTGTGTGACTTTCATCTAGAGGTCTTAGAGAACAAATTGGCAGGGGAACTAAACCAGATGAGACAGGGCTGTGGGAAGCTGACTATTCTGAATAGAGATCAAGAGCTAGTGACAGCTGTAATCAGGACCACTTTTCACCACTTTGGGTTTATGTGCCACCTGTGGCCCTCTATGTAGCAGTCTGACCTTGCTGTAGAGATCCATGGTTTGTGTGTGTGTGTTTATTTATTTAAGACATTTCTTTATCACCTCCTTGCCCACAAGGGCTCCCAAGGTGATAAACATATACTGTAGTGAAGTACAGGTCTGGACACTTTGGCTACTGCCACACTGCAAAATTAATGCAGCTTGACACTGCTTTAACTGCCATGGCTCCATCCAATGGGATCCTGGATTTCAAGTTTGTTGTGGCACTAGTTCTCTAGCACAGAAGGCTAAATATCTCACAAAACTACAAATCCCAGGATTTCATAGCACTGAGCCATGGGAGTTAAAGCGGTGTCAAACTGCATTAATTCTGCAGTGTAGATGCAACCTTAAATACAGTTTGTTGGACCTTTTTTTAAAAAAGCAATCTAGAAAGTTCGGGAAACAGAGAGTTTTACTGCCCTTTGCTTGTTTCCACATGGACAAAAAAGGAGACTGGCCTCTGCCTGCACTGAGATCCCTCCAAACCAACTGAACTCCAACAGAAACAACATCTGATACAAAAATGTAGACTTGTGACTCCAATGGCATCACTATTCTTCTGTTGTATGATGTTTTTAAACATCTTTTGTCTGATGTAAAATCCAGGGGAGCTTTGAAAGCTTGCATGAAGTGTTTTGTGCATTTTAGTTGGCCAATAAAGGTATTATTCTGTGGATTTTATTTTCTCTAGAAGCTTCAGTTTGGCTTTAGAACAGGAGTAGGCAACCTTTCCCCCTTAAGGGCCGAGGGACTTCAGCTCCCAGAAGCCTCAGCCATGTTGGCCAATAGTCCCATGTTGGCCAATACCTCCTGGGATTTTGGGAGCTGAAGTCCCTCGGCCCTTAAAGGGGAAAGGTTGCCTACCCCTGCTTTAGAATATCTCATGGTAGGGTTCAGGCAGCCTGTCCATGTGGTAACTATACTGTAGCAGTTGTGCGGTTACCAGTATGTTCCTGAACTCAAATGTTTTCAATATTAAAGCCCTAAATCAGGTAAAGAGAGGACCATTTGCCTCCCAAAGCCATCCATCAATCTAGTCTGGAATGGATGCAGAAATTACAAGAATGCCAAGATTATCATCACATTATCCTCTAATGCAAGACAGATATTGGAGTAATCAGGGACAAAACCAGATTATCACATTAATAAATAAGGCGACTTACCTCTCCCATGTTGTAGTCTCACTCGGGTTCTGTCACATGGATTTTGCCACCCATGCCTCCTCCCACCTAAAGCCCAGCTAGAATCCACCCTCAACTGGCTACTTTTCACTTTCGGGAACTTCCTAGCTTTGCAAATTGGCGGATTTTAGTTGGTTTTTTGCCTGGATACAGTCAGGAGGCAGGAACAGCAGCAAAATCCATGCAATAATACCCAGCTGCATCCAGTATTCATCCCTAATTCAGAAGAGGTAAATTGCCTTATTTATTAATGTGATAATCTCCTTAATGTAGATGGATCCATACCCCATGATCCATACTCCATGAAAAATAATGTTGCATGGTTTTGCATAAGGCCATTCCTGTATTTGCTATCCCGTGATGTTGAACTGTTGTCAGTTTCTTCATACAGTGGAGACATACAGTTTGTTCAGGAAATTTGTTTTTCCTCACCATGAAGAAAAAAAGAAGGGAAAAGAAAGACTACAAATGAAGGAAATGAATACACAGTTTAAAATGAATAGCTGAGAAATGAGTCTCTGATGTATGTCTTCTCAAAATAGTTGTTCGGCGTCAAGATGAGCCTTCATGTTTTAAATACCCATTCATCAGGACGTAAATATGATTATGAGATAGAATCATCGAAATGTAAGTGAACAATAACACATCCTATTCATTCCAGTTGTCTGCTCTTCTTAGGACTAAAACTAGATTTAACCATAGGTATTTAATTATTTTATTTATCATATAATATAAGCTGTGCATCTCACAGGATAATGCATGTGGTAATGACAAACTGTTCATGGGACTGTCAAGCAAGCAGGCTGCCACTAACCATAATTAGCTCACTGTCTGTCCTCCTTTCCTCTACATTTTGTAAAACGGCTAGCAATCAAAAGCAGGGGCAGATGAGTGAGTAAGGGGAGAAAGTGCTTCAAATTTCTCTGGATTTGTTCATGAGCTGCTTCCCTAAATTATTAGTGGCACACAAGAAAGTGAATTCCTCCCATTGACTTCTCTCTCTTATCCTTCTGAGTTCCAAAATGGGTCAGAAATACAAAAGGAAAGAAACTGATTTGGAAGAAGAAAAAGGTCTCCAGATGAGAGAGAAGGCTGGAGAAAGTGAAGTCTCTGTGGGATACTCCTTCAGGAAAGTGGAAACTGCCATGATATAACCTACAGTTATGAAAACCATGAACTTTATTAATGTTATCTTGTAAAACAATTACTGTTCCCTTTATCTTTTTGTAAAGGAACAATGCAGTTATCAGAAGTGTCTTAAGTTAATGATCTACAAAACACTCCTCTACAAAAGAATGTTTCAAGTAAACTTTGTTCAGGTGCTAGGTGGCCCTTTTGTTCTCCCGCCCACTTAGATAACACCTAAGTTCAAAGTCTATAGAATATCTTTCTGTCTAGACAATGCCAAACAAGCCAACAAAATATGCTGTCAGCGAGACATAATTCAATGCCATATGTATAGCCAATACACATCCAAGGCCAATGAAGCTTCCTCTGTTGTCTGGAAGCAATGCTTGACCATCCTTTGAGCCCATAAAGACAGTCAGATGGCTCTGAAGCACAACTCTTGCCACCACCACCGCCCCAATTCCAGTGAATCCAATGAATCACTGTGAATCACTATCTGGAAATATGGTACAGTGCTTGGAAACCTCCAGATGCTCTTCCACAATGGAAGGCAGAGAAAATAGCGCCATTGCTCCACCATCACCACCACAATGGCAGAAGCAGGAAAGTTCTCACATGTCCTCCTACAACTAACCAGTGTATTAGCTAATAATTTATATTGTTCCCAACCTGATAGCATTGTTGTAACAAATATAATAATAATAATAATAATAATAATAATAATAATAGAAAGTTCTGTATCTTCCACACTTCAAATTTTTACAGATCTGTTTCTATTTACAAACTATCTGGGACTTAATGCTTTGACTATATGTGGCTTCTCTCTCTATGGCTGTGACTATTTATGCCCAGCAGCCTCAGGCTGCTATGTGTGTGTGTTGTGTGCCTTCAAGTCCTTTCCAGCTTATGGCAACCGTATCTTGGAGTTTTCTTGGCAATAGTTGGTCAGAGGAGGTTTGCCATTGCCTTCCCGTGAAGCTGAGAGTATGTGACTTGCCCAAGGTCACCCAGTGGGTTTCATGGCCTAGTAGGAATCAAACTTGGGTCTCAGAGTCAAAGCTCAATGCTCAGACCACTGCACCACTGCCACAGAGCAAAAATAAAAAAGTTTGTCACCACTTAACTGCCATGGCTCAGTGCTAATGAATTCTATGATTTGTAGTGCTAGTGCAGTGGGGCACTAGAATTTTCTGACAGGGCAGGCTAAATATCTCACAAAACTACAAATCTCTTAATTCCATAGCATTAAGGCACAGCAGTTAAAGTGGAGTCAAACTGCATTATTTCTGCAATGTGTATACACCCGGAATCTCTCTATCAGTTAATAACCCTTTCCTCACTGATTCCCATTGCTTCTTAACATAAGAGCCCTCTTGAATAAACAAGCACCTGAACACTACTTTCTGTGTAATCCAGATTAGAGACAAGGCATCTCTGAGTTCATCTTTTCCTTGACAAAGCAATTAATTGGATTCTTAATATTGCCTAATATTGTCTAATATTTGGCCCAAGCAAGCTAATATTCAAATTATAAATCAGGAGCTTATGTTTCACAGATTTACTGAGATAATAAGTCCAGGTGTTTATGTGTGTGGTCTGAAAATGTGACAGACTAATTTCTGCTTCTTCTACATTGGAAGAAGATGATAGATATATAAATCCATGGACTAATTCAAGGATAGATTTTATACACACACACACACACACACACACATACAGACTTAATTTCTGCTTCTTCTACATTGGAAGAAGATGATATATGTATATATATGAAGAAGATTTTATATATATCAGAAATTAAGCAGAAATTTAGTCTGGAGAGAGAGACAGAGACAGAAAGAGAGAGAGAGAGAGAGACCATAACTCAGAGACATCTACAGACTATAACTCGAAGTATTTATTTATTTAGGACATATGATCAGGTGGAGAGCAAGCATGGTGTAGTGGTTTAAGTGTTCAACTAAGGGGGGTTGCAGACTGCCAGAAATAGTGTGAATTCAGTCCACTTTTAGGGTTAGGGTTAGTGCTAGGGAATCATGGGAACTGTTATTTTTCTGAGACATTGAGCCTTCTCTGTCAGACAACTCTGATGCCACAATAAAATACAGTTCCCATGGTTCCCTAACTCTAACCCTAACCCTAAAAGTGGACTGAATTCACACTATTTCTGGCAGTCTGCAACCCCCCTAAGTCTGCATATACACTGCAGAATTAATACAGTTTGACACCTCTTTAACTATCATGTCTCAGTGCTATGGAATTTTGGGATTTATAGTTTTGTGAGATATTCATCTTCTCATAAGAGCTTTGGTGACACAACAAACTACAAATCCCAGAATTCCATAGGATGGAGCCATGACAGTTAAAGTGGTGTCAAACTGCATTAGTTCTGCAGTATAGCAGCAGCCTAGGACACTAGGAGACCAGGGCTTGAATCTCTGCTTGGCCTTGGAAACCTACTAGGTGACCTTGGTTATGTCACACACTCGCACCCTCGGAGGAAAACAAGGACAAACCCACTCTGAAAACCTCATGCCTTAGGATCCTCATAAGTCGGAAATGAATTGAAGGCATACAACAACAACAACAACAACAGCAACAAGAACAACAACAACAGTTAATGTATATTAAGGTACTTGCCTAGCACACAGTCATATCCTATGTATTTCTTTTCTTCACTTTTTTCATTTTTTTTCTTTTTTCTTTTCTTGGTTTCTTTCCCTTGTATTTATATTTCTGAAGTTCAGTTTTTAAAAAAGAAGTTCTCTAATGGCAAACACTTCCACAACTGTATTTTGGGTTTTAAGCCATTTAGATGTTTTCTTAATATTGCTAAGCTTTCAGTACATTTCTTCAGGGTTTGTTAAAAAAAAAAATTAGACCATGGCCTTTGATGCATGCATTTGTTTAATGACAAATGGTTAGAAAACTGCAACCATGAGAAAATCCTGTGCACAAATTATTTAATAATTGTATAGTGAACACTGAAGCCTTGTTCAGAGCAATTTCCTATTATATATAGATGAGCTTTACTCTTAGGAGCCTCAGGAGAATGAACAATGTGTTTTAAAAAGTGGTTAATTGTGAAATAATTAGTCTCATAGCAATGTTCAGTCTAGCCAAAATAATCACATTATTATTATTATTATTAAAAAAGCTCAAACTGTATCTAGGTTCAAGGAATTCTAAGACAATACCTTGATTTCTAAAAAAAAAACAATAGGTTTTTTGTGTCATTTTAAAATGGTGGGATCTTTCTGCTGTTTAGGGTAGGTATGAAGCAGATACCTTACATAAAAGTACTGAAATCCAGTGGTACATAATTGAAATGAAATGTGATTAGAATCAAGCCAGGAAAATAGAGAAATAATCCCCTTCAAAATACTTATTCCAATGGAATGGAAGTGCTTTCAGCCAGTCATTTTAAGAAAGTAATTTTCTGTATGCCAGCTACTATAGTGCTGAGTCTACCTTGGCATGTCTGGTGTCACTCTCTGTGCCAAAATCATCTTAAGCAAGATTGCTAATTAACCAAAGAGAAACAGAGAGAATAAACTTTCATCTCACTCATACCTTTAGAGTGGGGTAGTCAGATGTTTTTGAACTGCAACTCCCATAATTCTTCAGCATTGTCTGTGTTGCCTAGAACTGATGGAAGTTGTAGGCAAAAGAATTGGAGGGGCCAAAGTTGTTCATCCTTGCTTCAGAAAGAGGTTGGTCTAATGACAATGACAACATTTTTCAGAACACGGAGATAAATCATTATTAATATCAGCCTATTACAGTGCTTTAAGGGAATAAAGGAAGTTAGTAGCTCTAAAGAAAAAAAAGCAGAAGTGCTTTGTCTCTTTTTGGTGTATCTTCCAGGTTGCTCCAATTTATGACTACAGTCCAAATATATCACGATGATCCCATTAATTCTTAGCACATTAACTTCCATCAGCAGAACTTCTTATGTTTTTCACATAAACATGAAACCTGCAAGATAACATTACACATGTTTTCCAGAAGCACTGTGTACTAGCAACATAGTAATTCAAACCTCTAGCAGTGTAGAATTTGTCAAAATATGACATTAAAGAATGGCCTGTATTCAAGGCCAGTTTGTTGCTCTGTCAGCTGTCTGGCTGGAGTATTTTGACAAATAACATAGTTCTGGGCTTTTAGGAGTCAATACTCAGGATGTTATCACACGGGGTCTAAAGCAGCCCCACCCCTCCGCCATCGCTGCATCATTCCGGTTCCTTTGCCTCCGTGATCAGACGACGTCGCGGCAAACCCCGCCCATCCCTGCATCATCCTTGCGACATCGCTGCATCATTCCAGCTCTTTTGAATTCCTCTTTCAAAGAGGAATTACGGCCTGCGCGACCAGAATCATTCCGGTATGGCTCTGGATTGATTCCTTGCCGCTTTTCTTGCCGCTAGTGTGATAATGTCCCAAGTCCCTGTTAGCACTCTGGAACTCTTGAGTCCAACTTTAATATCTCCTTGTCCCTCCTCATCCAGGAAGAAGGGAATATGTGTCAGTGAGACAGCAATAAGGATAGGAGATGTCTGGTCTGCTGCTGCTACATTCTTCTTTCCTCTTCCCCCCTTCCTCCTTTTTATGCTGCAAGACACTAAATACGGTAGCTACTTCTTTGAAAACATGTACCCCCAAATTTGCATAAAGATAAAAGGGATAATGGATCAATGGTAATTGGAATGGGAAGGTCGAGCTCTTGCTTCACTGCCCATCCTCCCTCAGTTAGATAGAATGATGCGGAAGATTGTGTATATTGAAAGAGCAGCACATTTTTGGTTATTTATTAATTCTGCTTATGGGGCTTTCTCTCTCACATGCAAAAATACCTTGGCTGGCTGTAGTTGGAGTGCACTTTGACTGGTAAGTGTGGAGAAAGAGTGCCAATTGATGTTCCATTTGAGGTAGGAAAATATTTTGAGCTAGCTCTGGTTGCTTTCTCTTGGTATCTTACATGGGTACTCCACCATCTGATCACTGGTTCCCAAACTTTGGTCTTCCAGGTGTTTTGGACATCATCTCCAAAAGCCCTAGTTGACTTGGCCAACAATCAGGAATTCTGGAAAGTGAAGTCTAAAAAATATAGAGGACCAAAGTTTGGGAACCATTGATCTAGATTAACATTCCTAAAGTTACACAAACTGTGGTTAACAAGCTAATTTTTTCAGCCACCTCAATCATTTAGCAGTACAGAGCCACAGTGCAAAGAGGGGAAAGAGTTTCTAGCACTAAATCTAAATGGTCTTCAGTCATTCCTTTTCATGAAGGCTTCTTCAACAGATATAGAAAAGTAGATTTTGGACATGTGTAAAGATACATGTCCCAAATACATGAGGTAATGCTCGTCCATAGCTGAATAAAGTTGGGTTCATGACTCACATGTGATACTTAGATCCAAAGGAAGACAGTGTGTCCCAATGATGTCTTGATATCTGACACAGAACTGAATTATTTTCTACATAAACATCACATGCTGCACAGTTTTCTGGTAAATAAGATGCTCTTGCATGTCTGATCTGTTTTCCCATTAAAATGCTATTAGTATTTTGTCTCCAGAGCTTGAAAGTGAAAATACTGAGTAGTTTTGCATTACTCAGACAACACAATAACCCCGAAAGGTAGCTTCCATGTCATTTTTTTAAAAAATAAAAAAGATGAAGATCAGATATTCCTATCTGATTGGCTTGCCTGCTTATTTCTGTCCCATATATAGTATCCACAGCATCCATTGAACTGACAAAAATGTCTCAAAGCTATAATGCAATTTATCAAAAGAAAAAGGAAAATAAACTGCAGTCTCATTCACACTACATAATAAACCGATTTTCAAACCAGTGTAAAACGGTTTAAAAGACCCTTGCTTGCACTTGCGCTCAATTTCTGGTGTGGTTTACCAGGGGGAAGCAGTGCTAAACCCAGTTAAACCAGTTCTTCCAAATCCATGGCATTCCCTGCATCTTTTTAAATGAATCGGTTCAGTGCAGGTGTGAACACCCTGCCGATTGGATTCGGTTCCCTGTGATATGATCATTGATTGTCAGGAGGGAGGGTTTTAAATGTGGTCAAGCGGAAATTACAAATCTTATCACCTGTGTCCTCCCACCTCTTGAAACCCTGCCCCCCGCCCTTGCTGGCAAAGCACCATTTTTTGGCTACCCATGCTGCTGCAGTTGATAACGCACCAGCTCCATTACCATGGTCTGTATTTGCTCTGCTTCTCCCATTTACAGCTATTCGTCTGTTTTAAAAACTTTTTGAAAATTTCTTATCTCATGGTACTTAGGTTAGCTTGCCCTTTAAAACACCCTTTAAAATCACTGGGTGGCATTTTTCCTTTTTTTTTTTTTTTTCAGGTAAAATGGCTGATTCCTCCAACACACATAGATCTGGAAGAGGGATTTCTTGGAGACACGAGGACATACTAGATTTAATTGCCCTCTGGGGAGTGCAGCAGGTGCAGCAGCAGCTCCATGAGAACCACCAAAATTTTGATGTGTTTAAAAGCATCGCACAGCAGATGAGGGGCAAGGGCCATGATCAAACTGCTCCGGAATGCCACACCAAAAGTAAGGCCTTGAAGTGCAAGTTTAAGGAGGCAAATCAGATTGCCAATAGAAGCAGGAGTGGAGCAATCATCTTGCCCTTTTTGGGGGAATTGAAAGAAATTTTTGCAGGCAATGAAAGTGTGGAAGCAAAAAGGGTTATGACAACAAGAGAAGTCATCTGAGTTTCCCCAGGTACAGCAGGCCATCCCAATTCCACCGATGCAAAGGAAGGTTCCGAGGAATTATTCTCACACGGTGCCTCAAAACTTAAGCACACCTCTGTTTGATCGATTAATCAATTATATGTGTTACATATGATTATATACAATGTTTGATTGTGTAACAATCATTCATGATTCCTGCTCCCCATTTTGCCCTTTAAAAAGAGGGGGAACATATGCGCAATATCAAACCATAGCCTTCTTGTGCCAACCCCTTTTGTCTTCAGTAATTTCTTCCTTAGCCTTTTTATAAATTATAGAATCAGATCCACTGTCTGAACCAGACACAGAGCAACCACCTCTTGTCCCAGTCCCAGCACACAAACATACACACACACACACACACACCGAGATATATAAGTGTGGCATTGGGCAATGTAACCTGAGCAGGGAAAATCACCCTCTAGCCCATTTATAAACACCCACAGACCACCAATGGTGTAAGTATAACTACATGCAGGCCTGATAGAAAAATATGGAAACTGTCCCTATATCAACCTGAAAGTACAGGATGAGGACATGGAAGGGTTTGTGCATAATAGCTAGAGGCACGTACTCTGTTGCTTTCAAACAAGGTATAAGAATGAGCCACAATTTGTAAATAAATAAATATTGGTATTTTATTTAACAATAATTACAAAATTGTATAAAAAAAACCCTGCTTTTGAAGGGGGAAATAAATATTTTGTTCTGCAAAAAATTAATGTTGTTGTGCATGAACTAGCCACCATCCATGCAGTACCTGGATTAGATTTGTGGTCTATGCCAGAATAAGGTGCTTTGTTCCTAACTTCCAGAGTGGGATCTGGGGAAATCATTACCTCAATGTGGTGGCTGGTGGTGTTCTTCAGCAGCAGCAGCCTCTCCTTCTGCTGAGGAAAAGGAATCCTCCTGCTCTTCCCTTCTCTGCCACCTTGTGCCGATAAGTTATATAGGGATAGTGATGATTAATCTTTGACACTGGCGCTGTAAAGTCCCTTTATGTCAAGAGGGGAAGGGGTTGAATCACCAACAGGCCTTCTCTCCCACCATGATGGCCGTCCATTGGCTTCCTACAGCTCCTTCATGAAGAAGAGGGGCTGGTATTCAGGTGGGGGTTGCCATTGAAGGTTTCCATGGCATTATAAAATGTAGCCTTAATGGTTTTAAATTTCATACAGCACTGAATAGCTGTACGCAAATAATTATTTTGGCCAAGGAGCACCAAGGTGTGATGGTAAAAGTTAATATTCCTCCTGTTAGAGTAACACATAAGCCTGCACGCAGCACCACACTTCTGGGCTATGTATTCCAACACGAGGTTGGTCTCACGGCTCCTCCAGTACTCTATCCTAAATGGCATAAGTCTCGGCACCATGATTCTCAACTGACAGAAGATCCACGTTTCTGCCTTTATAAATTAGTGATTATATTTTGAATTTTTAGAACCATTCCCAGCCAATGCACTGGCACCATCAGAGTTACAGACAGGAATTTTTTACTTTGTTGTCCAACTTTTAAAGGCTTGCTGCCATTCTGCACTAGGAGGATATAAGTGAGGCCACTGTAGGCTTGCATTCAGGCCAAGAGCATCTGGCTTGTTTCAGGCACCTTTATATGTACTAAATTATAGTAAAGGGAGACAAACAGCTTCAGCCCTTTCCTAAGGGAACTGATCACCATCACAAAGCATGATGTAACCACGGCTGAAGGAAATGTTTTCCATTAGGTGAGGTGCCTGTGCTTGTTTCTTAAATGAAGTTATGGATTCTATCAGAGGCTGAGAGAGTGTGCTTGCCCTACCACTGCCTTAGAGTGTGTACTGCTGTCACAATGCAGGAGCCCATTCCTGAAATTATGCATTTTGGGGTGGGGGGAAAGCCACCCATAATTCAATAACAACATAGCACCATATCTAAAGATGTACTCTGGAAGCAAAACCTCCCCTCCCTTGCACAATACACAAGTATTTGTATTTCACTCCACCCCCATATGTTAATCCAGGAGCATGTCTCCAAATACCCATATCAATCCTTGTTTATGAGTTGAAACACCCATGAACACCATATGCACAATATACTTGTTGCAAGCTTTTGAAGCTTCATGGGCTTCTTCATCAGGCAAGATGTTATAAACCAAACAGGAGAAAATCCATTGGAAACTTTAGTCAGATGCCTCCATGTTGTTTCAGTCTTTAGTTAAAATGGTATATGGTGAGAGGATATCTTTTATAGGCAGGATCCTCCTCCTTCTGGCCCTGTGGCTGTAGAGAGATTTTCCAAGTCCAGGAAAGTTAAAATCCATTTCCATTTCAACAGGGACACCTCTTTTGCAATCCAATATGTCTCCATTCCAGTGAGGCCACAGGCCTCTTTGGGAAGAGAACAATGGATTCCTCAAGAAGTAAAGGAACTTGTTGGTTGTTGGGGCCTGTTGGTGAGTGCTTCACCATTGCTCTCAACCATATTGTGTAAAATCACACAGGCTGCAATCACAGAGTTCACATTTTCCTCTGCCACCATCAAGGCCCCCCTGAGAGGCCTCCAACGACCCTTTAGGCAACCAAATGCCCACTCAACAACATTTCTTGCCTTGTTTAGATGCTTGTTGAATACTGCCTGATGAGGATTAACTACACCCTTGAATGGTGTCATTAACCATTTCCTGATAGGGTATGCTGCATCAGCCAGCAATAATGGTCCTATCTGCTGGGGGGGGAAAAGTGTAACTGTGGGGTTTCTTGGGACGTACATGCCAGCCTTCATAGTCTCATTAATACCAGAGTTCCTAAATATAAAGGTGTATTATTAACTATGGGTCTTTGCAGACTGCCAGAAATAGTGCAAATTAAGTCCACTTTAACTGCCCTGACTCAGTGCTAAGGAATCATGGGAACTGTATTTTATTGTGGCACCAGAGCTCTTTGACAGAGAAGGCTCAATGTCTCAGAAAAAAATACAATTCCCATGATTCCCTAGCAATGAGCCAGGGCAGTGACTCAATTTGCACTATTTCTGGCAGTCTGCGAAGGCCCAATGTCAATAAAACAGCCAGTATGGTCACAGGTCCCTTGCAGGTGCATGGAATATTGGTGTTTCCTGTTTATAAACTGGGCTCTCTGGCGCACTAGAGCTATGATTTCACAGTGACAGCCATCCACAGCACCAATCACCAATCACCTGTGGGAATCCCATCGCCTTGAAGCCATCCATAATTTGCATGAAAGAGCAACTGGAAAATGAGTTAAAAGAGGGTTGCAAAAGAATGGATAGGGACATGGATAGAATGTTCAATTCTAAAATGCACCAAAACTGTGCTACTGTTATTGCCCATGTTAAATACACAGAATACTTGTATCTGAGATAAGTAGGCCTACCCAATGGAGTGCCAAACAGGCAAGGTGATAAAAAATGAGAAAATAATAAAATATAGCATTCCGTGGTTTTTTTTTCTTCTCTGCGTTATCTCTTTCAGGCAGGCAACCCCCTCCTTCTGGCCATGTCTGTGCAGAGAGACTCTAGAACTGGAAATTAAAAACCCATTTGCAGCATAGCAATACTCACCTTCCTATGGTCCCCTAGGTATGCAGTCTTTTTAAGCAGCACCAACCCCATGGCTAGCATCACCTCAACAAAAGCCATGCAGGCAGTAGATTTCCCAACACCAAACTGGGTTGCTGCGTTGCCATACGAAGATTGGTTAGCCAGCAACCATACAGTGATGGCGACCCTCTTTTCAACAGAAATGGTCAGGCGCAAATGCGTATCTTGACTTCAAAGCTGTAGAAGCAGCTCTTCAACAAGCATATGGGGAAAAAATTGTGACATCCTGAAGGTCTCTTTTCATTTCTCATCCAACCAAACAGTGGACACAAAAACACTGTAAAATTCCACTACCAGGAAACTAGGCATAGGCTCATAAAAGCATTGCAAACTGTGATCGGCTGTGATGCATCATTCCCCTGGGAGAGTAACATCAAGTGTACCATTCTCTGTTGGCAACAGTGATGTTGCCTCCTACTCTGTCTCACCATAGCCGAGGAGGACCCCAATATGTTACTGTGAGTCAAAAGAGGCATTCTTTTGCGCCACTGATGGCAAATCCAAATTGTATACTACACATATGTCAGCAGTGTTTTCAAAAGCACTAACATTATTGGATTCATTGCTCTAGCTAGCAGAAATCCAGAAAATGTGACCAGAAGTTGCAACAGCAGATGCAACAAACACGTCACCAAATGTGGACAAGGATGGAAATATGTAGATGTGATAGCCTTGATGGACGGGGGGGACACCATGGAACATGGAACATTGGTAAAATGTGAACATAAAGTGGGTTAAAGTGCAATGGGTAGATTCAATCGGTGCAACTGTAGTGTGAACATCAATTCGGTGTCGAATTGCTCCATCGAATCAAAATGATCCAGTGCAAAAACCAGTTTATTTGTAAGTGTGAATGAGGCCTTTATGCCTCTGTTTCTGCCCACCCAACTTTTGCTCAGGTTAAGCAGGAACTGTGAGTCTGGGGTTATTTAATCAATCCACCAGTCAATCACACCATGGGATATGCTGCAGAGATCAGCTTCCATAGAGTGTGGTGGATGCAATATATACTTGCCTCAGCAGCTACTAAGACAGCAGCAGATCACAGTAATTCTGAAACCATATATGCACACATAATTCATATCTGAAGGAAAGAAACAACACATCCACAGTTATACCACATCCTAGGACAGAAATAATCAATACTCTGTGCCCAATAGCACTCAGTTCTAGAAGTTACAACTCCCACTGTCCCTATTACCCTTTTTTTATTACTGCTGGTTCATGTCAAATTATATATAACACACTAACGTTCTGCCCTTTTGGTAATTCCTCTGTAGTGCTGAATTTGATTTAGATAATTCAGAATTAAAGAGGAAAGCCCAATTTTCCATAGGAAAGGAGATGTGGAGTTTGCACTGGAGGCTGTATGATAACATGCATGCTATTGGGACTGTGGGGCTAAACAGACTAGCAAAATATGCTGGCTTCCAAGCAGCTTGGGAGCATGGCATCCACATGCCACACACCTAGATGCTGCCCCCAACCCAGCATCACACCGCTCGCCCAACCAGACAACAGGCAGCATTGCGGTGTTTCTGAGGCATGGCATTTCCATGCACTGTGCCGCAGAAATGCAGAAAAGCCACCACGGTGAAAAGGGCACCTTTTTTCCTCCCCAAAAAGGAGCAGCATTTTGCTGTTTCTTTTGGGGCCGGAAAAACGACAAATTGGGGATGCAGCATGCGATTGCCACAACCTTGATCCAGTGTTCAAAGGGACAGAGACAAGCCACTCCTTCAGGGCAGTCTGTTTCACTCCTGTATCTCCCAATATAAGCCTACCTGGACACAGGAGATGCACTTCTCTCACTCCCACCACCTTCACAGGTATGCTAGTAGGAATGTGAGAGAGGGTCTTTTCAGTAGCTGTCCCTACATGGCAGCCAGAATGATTACTGGGACATCCAGGAGTTAACATATTAATTACACTAATATTAAAAATCACTCCACTAGCTGCCAATTAGTTTCCAAGTAAGGTACAAAGTGTTGGTTATTACCTTTAAAGCCCTACATGTTCTGTGTCCAGGTTACCTACAGGATCGCCTTTTCCCACATAATCTGCCCTGTACACTCAGGTCCTCTGACAGACATTTACTCCAGTCAGCCAGGAGTAGGTTTGTGATTTTCAGCCAGAGGACTTTTTCTTCAGCCACCCCTAGACTGTAAAATAACCTGCTGGAAGAGATTCGGCAGCTGAATACACTGTCCAAATTTAAAAGAACTTTGAAGACTATTCTCTTCTGGTAGGCTTATCCAGATGATTTTAAAGTGTGAATTTTAAATTATGAATTTTAAATGTGGATTGTTTTAATACGTGTACATCTTGTTTGTCTTTTTAAATTGATGAGTGTTTTAATGGATGTCTTTTTAACTGATGTTGTTCATATACTAATTGTTGTTGTTCCTTGCCTCAATCTGTAGGGAGAGTTGGGTAAGAGATAAATATTATTGTTATTATTGTTATTACTATTATTATTACACTTTGGAACTGCCTTCCTAGCAAGGCTAGAGTGGCCCCCTCCTTGCTGCCCTTCTCTGAGCAGGCCAAAACTTTTTTATTCAGACAAGCTTTTAGAACTGAAAAATGACTGTAAGTGCAGTATTGCTTTAATTTTATTGTTTATTGTTTTTAAAACATTTTAGTGTGTGTTTTAATACAGTATGGTTCTTCCTTTAATTGAGTTATAATATGTTTTTTGTATATTTTAAATTATAATCTTTTTAATGTGTAAGTCGCCTTGAATCCCAGTCTTGGGGAAAAGTCAGGATATAAATAAAGATGGTGGCGGTGGCAGTGGTGGTGGTGGTTATTTCATATTTGCTCCAGATATAAAGGGAAATGAAAAAGGAGATCACCAAAATGAAATCTGAAGCTTCAGAAATACTAATAATTTGGGCAGATGGTTGATTGGCCATTTGCACAGATGTAACTCATTAAAGTTCATAGGTTTACATCAGTGTACTTTGCCAGTGTACCACCTCATTAATTTTTTAAATCCCATCTTTAAAAAAGGGGGAGGGAGAAGGGTCAGTTATTCAATTCACATCAAGTGTGTTTCTTTTCATTGGCCTATTGCTTGCAAAGCACTCCAAGATTATGCCCCCCACCACCACTGGAATCAAATTATTTTAAGCAAAAATGTATTCATCTGAGTCATTCCCTAATATTTCATACTATAATATTTCACAGTCTGGATAGCAAGGCACTGAGTTATTAATGATCTTGAACAGTAGATCCAGTAACTTCCTCATTTGGTTTTTATTAGCAAAGAATTCCACTGTGAGAAAACAGTAGCAGTAAATTTGCTTGTACTTTCCAGACTCAAAATGAAGAAATAAGCAGATTTTGGATTTCACTGATGGGCAGAAAATACTGGCATTTCATTATATACCTATTGCCAGCATTTTTACAAGGTTTCAGAGGGTGGCATGACGTAAAAGGTTGTAAGGCTTGTGGATATTTTAAAAATTAAGAATCCCCTACATTTCACACAATAATTTGTATCTGCCTTTAAATAAAAAAAAGAAAGATTTAAGAATCTCTTATGCAAAGAAAATCAAAACAGGATAGGGAATCATTTTTGGTATTTTTTTAACCTAATCTTATTGTTGAAGAAACAGAATTGAAAAAGAGCAAGCAGTCCTCAAAGACTTGCCAGTGTACACTAAGATACACACTCCATGCACTTTCAATCTATAATTTCAAGCAGGATGTCATATGAACCTACCTTTGCTTTTTATGGTCACGTTTGTATATTATGGCAAAAATTGTTAGCTATGGTACCTCAGTAATCAGAAAGGAATCTTTCAGGTTTTGAAGGAGGATCTTTTTCTTTCCACCCACTATAAGACTCTGTTCTTTCTACACCAGCCTCTTCTTTTATCAATCAAATAGGGGCAGGGGAAGCAGGCTTCCTTAGGTTTTCCACTCTTCTAGTAGTCCCAAAATATTTTGTGATTATGGCCCTTCAAGTTCTTTCCAGCCTACAGTGACTCTAAGGCAAATCTTTCTCGGGTTTTTCTTGGCAAGATTTGTTCAGAGGAGGTTTGCCGTTGCCTTACTTTGAGTGTGAGAGAGTGTTATTTGCCTAGTCACACAGTGGGTCTCCATTGCCAAGTGAGGATTTAAACTCTAATGCCTCAAAATCCTAGTCCAACACTCAAACCACTACATCATGCTGACTCTTCTTTACCCCCTCCAAAAATGGCAGTCATATGTTTTTATTCTTCATACTTTCGGTTTTGCAGAAATAAATTTCCCTTCCTCCCTTTGTATAGTCCAGTGTCTTCTTCAATGGAATGAAGTCTTAAGCACACACACACACACACTAGTCCTGGGACTGAGGAAAACATCATTTCTGAAAATGTCACAGTCACTACAGAGCTCCTTACTCAGAAGCAGGCTAGTGATGAACTATGTAGGACCTCAGTATACTAACATCATAAATCTTACATGATCAGGCACATTATACAGCTGTTGGATTATCATATGAATTATATAGGCTGTAGGCATTCTCCAGTCCCCTCCCCTGATCATTTCTGTTCTCCAGGTACAAGTCCAGAGCTTGCTTTAGTGCCTTACGGCACATCTTTAGTGCCCTAGGGAGATCCGTCAACTTGCCAACCTAGATAGCTTTGAAAAAGCTGTGAAGACAGATCTTTTCCGGCAAGCCTTTCCTGAATACCTCGGCTATAAACAACCCCCCTTACACCTGTATTATACTGCCTTTCTTCCCAAAAGATCATTGTTATTAATAGTTTTTAACAGATTATATTTTTAAATTGAGCTAAATTTAATTCTTTTTTAAGGCGGGGGGTAAGATATATGACTTATGTATTGTATTGGTTTGTCTTAACGTGTAAGCCGCTCTGATTACTATTATAGTAGGAAAGCGGGATACAAATAAAAGTTTTATTTATTATTTATTTATCTTGGGAAAGGTTTTTAAAAAACCTTTTGGACTAAAACTGTCAGAATCCCACAGCCAACATATATCCTTCCAATTACAATCCAGCAAATGACGGGAATCATGGACTTCAGAACATATGTGGACTTTCTTGGAGAAAAGACAAGTTAGAGAGAGAGTCCTTTGCATAGAACTTAGGCTCCCTGAAGACATGTGGGCAGGAAAAAGAGCTACCACTGGACTATATTACACATATTTATGAGATTTGTAATCTCCTGACTCCTCAGTGAGATGGAACTTACTTCAAACCAATGATAGAATAAGCTTCATTGGTCATGTAAGTGATCAGATCAAGGGGGGGGGGGGGGTTAATTCTCAGATGGTGGTTTTAACCTTCTCCTAGGTTAGATCTTCCATACTAATACAGCCAGTTGAGACCAGTTGGCTTTTGTTTTTTTGCTTTGAAGATTTATACGATCTGAAGAGAAACCAGAGATTCAGTTGCACTGTCCTAAATTCAGTCAGGATGTACTCTGTAGCCTTTTCTTTTCTTTCTTTCTTTTTCCTGAAAGAAATGGAGGAGCTCAAAATACAGACCTCTCATACCTCATATCACTTGACTTTACTAGTAAAGTACCTCACAAAAATAACCAACATAGGAATTAAGAAATAGCCCTGCCTCTTGCTTTTCTTTTAGGAAACAAAACTGTTAGCAAAGAAAAAAAAATGGTAGGCCACCCTCCCATACTGTTTGGCTGAAAACTATTTCCATCTGATAACTGGAAGATTTGGGACAAATGGGGGAAATCTGATAAGGAATATATATGAATTTACTAGAAAAACAGCCTATACATTTCACATAAAGCAACATTCAGCTTGAATTTGAAGGGTTCTCATTGGGTGACATCAATAAGGGTAGATCTATAATAGAAAAAAGGAGGATCTTGATCTTGGGGGGCAATTTATGGTTGTTCCCACTCACACATCTCTGCATACATGTTGTATTTCTCTGTTTTCTGTATCGGTTGCAGATGGTCCTATAGTCCTATTTACTATCTTATTACTTCAGGTTGTCTTTGTTTCCAAAAGTGTGATGTTGTGGTCAATAATTTTATGTTCCTGAGACAATAACGTGTCCCCACTAAGGATATTTTGTCAGTCTCTTGTTACAATTTCATCACCCTTCCACCTCAGCAGCAATGGCAGGTTTGGGATGTTAAGAAAACTTTTTAACAAAGACTGAGAGGGCACGTGTCATTGACAGGCATGGCTAGCCACCTGTCAAAGCCCATACTCATAATGAATAATAATAATAAATAATAATAAAATTTATTTATACCCCGCCCAATGGTACACCGATCCGGGCGGCTTACAAGTGTAAAAGTACAGTCCAATAAAACATATAATGCAAAGAACACCCCCACCCCCCCTTAAAACAATATTAAATCAAATCATTTAAAATACTCTCATCATATTTATCAAAAATATTAAAATAATTCTTATATTGGTAACAACAACAATAACAGTTGTAATAGTAGTAATAGTAGTAGTAGTAGTAGTAACAGGAGGCCCTCTGTCATTTGAGATTTGTAGTTTAGGGAGGAACATTTAGAATTCTCAGCCAGAGAGCTCTTAGGCCTTACTAAAGTACAAACTCCAGAATTCCACACAAGGCGCCATAGAAGTTAAAGAAGAATAGCACTATCACGGTGTACTGTAGTGTGATATTGTTCATTGTCTGATATCGTAATGCCTGTTCTTCCTCTTCCCTGCTGTTCCTACCTATTCCTATCAACATTGATTTTGACTTATTCCATCCCTATGAGTGATGTCCAAGTCATCCTGTTATCAACAGCCCTGCTCATGTCTTGCAGGCTCAGGTCTATGGCTTCCTCAGCCTGTCCACTTTTAATGTGGGCTTTCTCTTTTCTTACTGCCAAGCATCATTGTCATTGCTCTCTCTGAGTAGGCAAGCAATGACTAGGATGAAGAGATAAAACAGCACACCCCAGTTGCCTTGCGTTCTTACTCATAGCATTTCCACAAACTGGGCCCAGAATAAGAAGGTAAGGAAAGGGACCCACTGGAAGTGTCTTTCCCAAGCCAACCTATTCTCCTTGAGGCATAGTAAGTATCAAGAAATCATAATCAAAACTGAACCCACTCTTTCATCTTTCCCAGGGTCATAGGCAACTGCCCCACAAAAATGTAATAATAGAAGTCATGTATTTAAAAACATGGAGTTCAGGAGCATTTCAGGACCAGCACCTAGCAATGGCAGCTGGTGGTATCACAATGAGCAGCCTCCAGTCATGTCATCATTATTTATTTATTTGAAATATTTATATTCCCCTCTTTAGGAAGAGAACTTCCCAGAGTGGCTAAATAAGACATGGCACACAAGGAATACAGAATACAGAAAGGAGGAAGAGGGAAAATAAGCAATTAAAAAGCATCAACCAGAGTGGCTCAGAATGTGTTATTCAAATTTTTAAAAGTATAACAAATAATAATCTATTCTTTGTTTAGAAATTAAGTGTTTGAAGTTCTGAACAGAGCAAGGAACAAAAAGAAAAACCTACCCCTATATCTGTATTTATATACCATTGCATGTACAGATTTTTAACAACCTATTGAAATTGTCTCCCCTGTCACCAAAAAAAAAAAAAAAATCAAAGCTTTGCTTTGAACAGAAGATCACAAACTTTTCCCAGTTCTGATTTTAACACTTTACCATGCATTGATTTAACAATACCTGTGAGATGTAGTCCAGGGGTCAGCAACATTGTTGCCGAGGGGGCAGGAGGGAGGGGAATGGCATGGGGGCCAGGTGGGCGCACGCAGGACCAGAATTCCCAAGGCCCAGGGAAGGCCCCACAGCGGATGCGCTGTGCGAATTCGCACGGCGCAGCCACAGTGGGGCCTTCCAAAATGGCGTATGCAAGCGTGGGTGCCATTTTTGTGTTCGCAGGTGCCATTTTTGCATCCCAATTTTGGCGGGGCATTGGGTATTCCAAAATGGCACCCGCCACTGTGCGCATGCGTACATAAGCGCAGGTGCCATTTTGGATGCAAAAATGGCACCGGCACACGTGGGGCAGTGGCAGCAGCAGCGGGACTGGCCACGGGCCGGTCCCAAGGCCTCCGCAGGCCACACCTGGCCCACAGGCCATAGGTTGCCGACCCCTGATGTAGTCCAACTAATGAAACTTTTCCAAGAAAGAGTAGCTTCCAAAGCTCTGCTTTTAAAGGCTGCTTATCATGGTCTACACTAATTTACTTAATCTTTTAAGTCAGGTTGTGGAATCTTCCCTCATCTTCAAAATAAATAACCATCATAATCCTACCACATAATCACCACATATTTTGGGAAGGTCTAAGTGATGGTGATGGTGGTAGTGGTGATACAGCAACAGGCATGCCCTGTCAAATTTAATAGGAAAAATCTAACATATTCCAGTCACAGTTTCACGGTTTTCTTTGTGGGTAGACAAAAGAAAAAAGTTAAAGAGTCCAAAAGGGATGGGAGGTAGAAGATGAGTGTAGCTAGGAAATGTGGGGTACAAATAGGGATAGACAGATTAAGAAAGAGAGGGATGAAAATGAGGAATAGAACAAATGTCATCAGGGAAAATTGAGAGAAGAAAGAGACAGAGAATAAAGGATAATGAGGGGAACTAGGGAAGGAGGAAGAAGATGTGCTCAGCTAGGAGATTTAGAGAGAGACAGAAGGAGAAAGAGAAAGAGAGACAGTTTGAAGAGGACAGTTTGTTGTCAACGCCACCTTATGGTGACCTCTATCACAGCGTATTTGTAGCATTATTTATTGGGGGGTACTAGTGACTTCTTTTAAGGCTGAAAGAGTGTGACCTTTCCAAAGTCATTCTGTGGGTTTCCATGGCTGAGGGAGAAAGAAGGTATTTAATAAGTTGTTATAGGACTAGAAAGATTATCACATGGGGGTAAGGAACGCAAGAGAAGTGCTATGCCCCTGTCATGTTTGTGCAATTACAGAAAGATTTTCACATGACATCATCCACATAGCATACTTGTCACGTTATGGAAGCGTCGTTCTAGTGCAGCTTCTCATTAATGACAAAAAAGCATCAATGGCTTTCCAATAACCGTTCATTAGCGCTATTGTGAACTTGTGAAAGGCAATCACATTTCAATAGTGCTATCGAGAATCCATCAACATACCTTCCAGAAATAAATTGAATCCCCCAGTCTCCCAGTATGCTGTTCGGCAGAATCACTTCCTGTGTCACGCTTCTGAGTCACAGAAGATTTACTTAGTGGCGAGAGATGACCCATTTTTTCTCTCTGATCACAACCTCTTCTGCCGATTTGTGGAATTTAAAAGCACTATTTTACTACTCATGAATCATTAATTGCAACCAGTGTGAAAGTAACTGTTTCAATATCCCCCATTGTATCATTTTTGCTATTATAACCCTATTAAAGTGTAAATGGCCCTCGTGTGACAATCTTCAGAAAAGAGGCATGAGAATGGGAGAGAACAAACTAGGGAATGAAGAAGATGATGAGTACAAGCAGGTATTGTAAGGGGGGAAGAGAAAGGGAACCAAAAAAGGAGGAAGGGAAAAGAAGGGGGAGATGATTATTCAGGAGTTGGGGAAGATGGAAAAAGAGCAAAAGAGAGAGAGAAATGATATAAAGAATTAAAAGAGAAAATAATCAAGTGCAAGTGCCTACACAATGGGGAAGAAAGACATTTATGCTATAATTTTCCTGACAGTGGTAGAATGCATGTGTGCCTCAGATCGAGAATGGAATCTACAGTTTTAGCCACTTTGGACATGGTGAACAAATTGGAATGTAATTATGAAACTTAACACTAGGAGGTTTTCACACAGGGACAATTGGAACCCAGCAACCCATTGTCCCCCACAGGGACAATTAACCCATCAAAATCACATATTTGCAATTAACATTTTTACACAATGTTGCATTCAAAGCCTGTTATCAGCTTCGGCTGATACGCCAGCTGCGGCCTTATCTGGGCATGAGGGATCTAGAAACTGTGGTACACGCTCTGCAAACCTCACGTCTGGATTTCTGCAATGCACTCTACATGGGGCTACCCTCATGCTTAACCCAGAAACTGCAACTAGTACAAAACATAGCAGCCAGGTTAATTACTGGAACATCTAGGAGGGAGCACATAACACCGGTGCTTAAATCCCTCCACTGGCTTCCGATTAGTTTCCGGGCACAGTACAAGGTGTTGGTCTTAACCTTTAAAGCCCTACATGGCTTGGGTCCATCTTATCTTAGGGACCGCCTCTCCCCGGACACTTCGGTCCTCTGGGAGGAATCTGCTGCAACCAATAAAGACTAGGCTTTCGCAGAGCTCCCAGAGGGCATTCTCTGCGACCGCTCCCAGACTGTGGAATGGCCTGCCAGACAAGATCTGTCTTATCACCACCCTTGCTGCCTTCAAAAAGGCAGTAAAGATGGATCTCTTCTGGCAGGCCTTCCCGGAATAACCGCCCGGCTAAATTGGAGGTGATCCGCTATTTATCCCTCCCGCCATTCTGCTATGTAGGCCAAATCTGGCTGTACTGTATTGTATCTGTGAACTTGATTTTAACTCTATGATAGTTTAATCCTGTTTTAAGGGGTGGGTGGGTTAGGGGTGGGAGGATGGAATATTTTTACCTGTTGTATATTTAATTTGTTGTATGCCGCCCCGATTGCCGAGCAGAGGGGCGGATTATAAATAAAACTTATTATTATTATTATTATTAGATTATCTCAGGAATATCCCATGATAATCACTCAGTTGCGCTAACGGTTTTCACATGACGTCATGATTAAAAGTGATTAAAGTGCCATTATCCCATGAATAACCAGGCAATAAATAGCAACAAATCCCATGAATGATTTGTTGCTGTTTATTGCCTGGTTACTCCCTGGCTATTCCCGAGATAATGGTTCTTGTGTGTGAAAATGTTAATCGCATTTTAATCTCGATTGCACAATTTTGATGGGTTAATCACCATTTGAACTACCAATTTTCCCCAGTGTGATAAACTCCTAGGAAAAGCCACAAGCAGTAGTCTTCTAGAAGCACATTCACCAACTTCTTAGGCAATGAATACTAAGGCAGCTCAGTATTTCCTGACTTGACTGTTTCCCCTTGATGAGCCATGCTGCTGCTGTGGTTTAAGAAACTTTGATGTAGGGAAGGAAGAAGGGAAGGAAGATGCCAGGGGACCGCTAGAAAATGTGCTGAAATGAACGATTATTTTCAAGGCACCCTGAAATTTCTGGAGATATCTAAACTGACCATGAGGCAAAACCCCATTTGGATCACTGTAATGTGATCTATATAGGACTGCTTGTGAAGAGTGTTTGCCTGTGAATTTCTGGAGATATATAATCTGGCCATGGTAACAAATCCCATTTGGATCACTGTAATGTTATCTATGTGGGACTGCCTTTGAAGAATATTTGGAAACATCAGCTGGCCCAAAGAGTTGCAGCCAGATGTTGATGCAACAAGGGAGTCATATAGAAAGCATATTATTCCTTTGTTGCAACAGCTCTATTGGCTGGCAGTTTGTTTCCAGAAACTGTAGATTATGGCCTACAAAGTCCTGAACAGCTTGACTATAGCCTATGTGAAAGTCTCTGTCTCCATATATGAGCCCCTTCAAGCTCTAAGGTCTTTGGGAGGGGCCCTTGTCTCGGTCCCACTACCTTCTCAGGCTTATTTGGTGGGGGGAAAGGAGAGGGCCTTCTCAGTGGCTATTCCCAGGCAGATGCTGAGGAGAAAGATATTTCCTTCTTTCATGCAATGCCTCACCATTACTTTCTAACAATTAATAATCAGAAACATATTGATTTTGCAGAAGAGCTCAGAAAGTTTACTTCTGGGGCTACAAGTCCCAAAATCTCCAGTCAACATGACCAGTAGTCCTGTTGGCTAGGTGTTTTGGGGAATTGTAGTGCAGAAACAGAAACAAAAAATTGAATTTCTGTTCCAAACAGAACCATTTAGTTACAGCAGTTGAAAGATTTGTCCTCCATGAATTTATATATTTCCCTTTTAATTCTCTTTAAAATGGTGGGAAGCAGCATCAACTCTCATGGTAACAAATTCCTCAATTATGCATTCCATGAACAAAAACTTTATCTCTACCCATCAGTTTCACCCAGGTGACCCCAAATTCTAGCATTATTAGAGAGGAGAGAAATCATTGTCTCTATCCACTTTCTCCAAATCATGCATCATACCACACAGGCTCCCTGATACACCACTAGAGTAATAATTATATGCCTGTAAATGCCCAAAGCAAGGTTTCTTTTAATCCTAGTGCCATCAACAGCTTCAGGATCAAAGAGTATTATTGCAGGTCCACCCAATTCAAGAAAGAGTGGCATTCCTCTTTGGAAATAGTTGCTACACCACTGATTAAATCATACGCACACATACATACGCGCACACACCACTGACCTACGGGATATTAATGTATGTCACCAGCTCTTACCCATTTTCTCAATTATGTTGATTCAAGAGCCTGAAGGAGATCAATAAAATGTGCTGCATCAGGCTTATTTATTTTAATCACCTTCAGATAAGCCATAAATATTGAGCCTAAGCATTTCAATAGCTCAAAAAGTAGCAAAGTCTTTATCTGTTTCTAATGACATGCATATATTCTGGGAACCTATAATTCTGACAAAATTAGGCAAAGTTCCATGTGCTAAACTGGAAAGACTTCCAAGCCTCCACTTCTTCTTTGGATGATGGTCTTGCTTCCTCCTTGGGAGCTGTAGTTGATAGCTGGAATCATCAATACAATCTAATTAATGAAAGAATTAAGTGATTTCTCCTCCTTGTTACATTTATTTATATCCCATCTTTTTCTCACTTCACGACTCAAGGTAGCTTACAACCATTAAAACAGACATAGCTAAAAATTCACTGTATAAAAAAGTTAAAAATTTAATTAAACCATCAAAAAATTAAAACCAATCAAAAACATAAACTATTAAAAAGAAAGCAGCAAATACACAATCCAGCAAATTATGCAAAGTCCATTCCCCCTGAACAATCCATTCTCAAAGTCCTTCTGAAACAAAAAGGTCTTCACCTGTCTATGAAAAGATATCAAGAGGTATGCCAGTCTAATCTCTCTAGGGACAGAGGTCCAGCACATGGAAGCAGTGACCAGTAAGGCCCTCTCCCATGTTCCCACCAGATGGACCTGTGAGGGTGACAGGACAAAAAGAAGGGCCTCCCCAGAAGATCTCAAAACATGAGAAGGTTCATATGGGAGAGTGAGATCCTTCCAATATGATCTAATTTATAGATTATAACCAGAACTTTGAATTGTGCCTGGAAAAGCAGCCAAAGAATCTGTTGCAACGAAGGAGTCATATGTTCCCTGTAGCCAGCCACAGGAAGCAATCTGGAGCAGCTGAAGTTTCTGAACAATCTTCAAATGCAGCCCCATGTAAAATGTGTTACATTAGTCTAAATGGGATGTAACTAAGGCGTTTGTCACTATGGCCAGTCAGAATTTGCCAGAGTATGCTTAGCACATTAGCTGATTGCTTAAAAACTGTGTGCTAAAAGGAAACATTCACACAACTCAAAGTTTTTAAGCAATCAGCTAGTGTGCCAAGCATACTCTGGCAAATTCTGACTGGCCATAGTGACAAATGCCTTACATTTAGACTACTGTAATACATTTTACATGGGACTGCATTTGAAGATTGTTCAGAAACTTCAGCTGCTCCAGATTCAGCTGATCTTTGAATCTTGGCTGTCCTATTTTCCTGGTGATCTCATTCAGTCATTTGAAAATATCTCAACAAGGTAGAATCCAGCATCAAGCAAATGGAAGTATGAATGCCTGACGGCCTGTTCCCTTTTGCAGCTGTCCTTATATCTTCTGTGGAGGGTGTACTCCCTATTCTGCTGACAGAAGAATTTTAGCAGTTCAACTAGAAGACCTAATTGGATATGGTCCATTAGCATGCCCCATCAGCCTATGTTTCTATGTAACTTCCAGTTGAAGCAAATCGGTGTCTTTTATGAAGATATCATATCAAAGGTGAGATACTCCTAGAAGACTACTTTTGAAAAAGTCAGCTCATTCCACCTGGCTTTGGGCTCATTTCATCAATAAACTGAGCACTTTGAAATAATTTTTTCAGGAGCTAGTCTTCATTAAATGGCAACTGAAGAGCAGCACTCAAGTAGGTAGCACATCTTCCATCAGCAGCGATGTTGTTTGAGGAGTTCATTTAATACATGGAAGCTTGTGTTATAAGAGTGAGTGAAATGCAGTATGCCAGAGAGATTTTTGACAAAGGAATCACAGGGTTGGGCTGGCAGTTTTATTTTGGCAAGATGGGTGAATGTAGCATTGGAAAATATGCACATTTCCCAGTCCAACATGTTAATGTCCACAGAATTTCATGTCATATTGATGTCTTTTCCAAGGGTAGCCATTTTTTATTAGGATTAATTGTGAAGTAGGCTATGATAAAAGATAAGCCACCTGATAAGCTCCTTAGCAGAAAGAAACCAAACCTTTCAGCAAGACAATGGTTTCATCAGTGTTTGACAGAAGTGTTTTCTAATTCAAAAGTCAAATATAATAGGTCTTTAAAGAAGAACATAAAGAAGAACCATGAAGAACCCTAGCCAAACAGGTATGGTTGGGGAAGCAATCATTTTTAAAATAAAGCATGTGAACCAGAGTATAGAGAACTTCTTTTATGGGCTACAGCTTCCAGAGTCATCCAACCAGCATGGCAACTGGTGATGTTATCTGGGAGACTCTTGGAGTTATAGTCCAAAAAGGTAACTTTTCTAAGTACTAGCCTGGCTTATGGAAGCTAGTCAGTGCACAGACTTGACAGGCACTGACGTTCCCTCCCTTAGTAGAATCCCATGGATTCCATTAAACAGAACTTATTGAGACAAACCTTACCTTCTATAAAATGTCATACAGTTTTTAACTGCTTTATGACACCAGTGGTATTATCTTTAACTGCCATTTACACTGCATGAACAGGTTGCATTTTACCTTTACTTCCCCTCCATGCGTCTTCTTAATGCCTTTTCCTCTCTATAGAGGTTTTTTAATTTCCTGAGTGAATTTTTCTCTCAAACTGTCCACCACAACCCCTCCCTTCTTTTTTCATTTTTTTTCTTTTTTGCTAGAGTTGCAGTCCTCATTCAATATATTTCTTAGTGTATGAAATGAATCTATGGTGTCACATAAGTGCCTATGGGAAATAACACTCATTGCCTGGATATTTATAGGTAAAACCTTGTTTGAGGTAGGTATTTTGACAAATAAAGTATCCTGTTTTGATTACTGTATATGTTAACATTTTTAGTTTGGTGCTCTCTTTCTGTCTAGAATAAACACATGAGGAATGGGATGGTGGTGGTGGTGGTGGTGGTGGTGGTGGTGGTGGTATTGCCCCTTCCATCCTCACTTTTGCTGTCTTTTGCAACTAGATAGTGACTGTCTGAAGAGGTATGGCAGGGGGTTGGACTGGATTGCCCTTGTGGTCTCTTCTAATTCTGATTCTGTCACAACTAGTTCACCAATTCAGAGGGAGAGGAAGCAGCAGATTGCCAGAAATCTGAATCCAAGCAGATGTGGGTTGAGACAGAGGGGAGTTCTACTCCCCAGCAGGAGGCTGCACATGCTGAAGATCAATTGTCTTCATTCATCCCATGATGGTGAGAGAAAGAAAGATTGCACAGCTCCCAGAGGCTATTAAGTAAGAAATGCTGATCTAATTAGGCACCTGGGTATTGAAACAGCTGCCTATAAACAGAGTTTAGGTCCAGACTATCTGAACGACATATGAATTAGCAAGGGTCCTAAGATCTATGGGGCAGGCATTCTCTCAGTCCTGCCACCATCATAGGCCCATTTGGTGAAGACACAAGAGACTGCCTTCTCAGTGGCTGCTCCCACCCTCTGAAATTCCCTTCCACAGAAAGCTAGGCTGGCCCCCACCCTGCTTTCCTTTTGCCAGCCGGCAAAGACATTTTTATTTAAGCAGGCTTTTTATATATAATTGTGTCAGGGAGGTTTTTATCTGGGGTGTGTTCTCTAGTAACATTTTTAACTTTCATATGTTTTATGTCATATTATATTGTTTTCAGCTAGATGATTTCAGTTGTTTTTATTATTATTTTTAAACAACTTTATCTGTGAGCTGCCTCCAGTCCCTTTCTGACAAAAAGAATCATAAAATAGAATCATAGCTTTGGAAGAGACTTCAAGAGCCATCAAGTCCAACCTCCTGCCATGCAGGAACACACAATCAAGCACCCCCGCAGATGGCCATCCAGCCTCTGTTTAAAAAAACCCAAAGAAGAAGACTCCACCACACTCTGAGGGAGTATGTTCCACTGTCAAAGAGCTCTTACTGTCTGGAAGGCCTTCCTAATGTTGAGGTGGAATCTCTTTTCATGTAGTTTGAATCTACTGCTCTGAGTCTTATTCTCTGGAGCAGCAGAAAACAAGCTTGCTCCATCTTCAGTATGAAACCCCATTCAAATATTTAAATAGGCTATCATATCACCTCTTAACTATCTCTTCTCCAGGCTAAGCATACCCAGCTCTCTAAGTTGCTTCTCATTGGGCATAGTTTCCAAACCTTTCATCATTTCAGTTGTCCTCCTCTGGACATGCTCCAGCTTGTCAACAGTCTTTTTGAATTGTGTGCCCAGAACAAGATGCAATAATCCAGGGGAGGCGGAGACACAGAAAGATAGAAGCAGCTTTATGCTTACCTTCCTGCATGATGTTGTAGTACTTCCATTCTCCCTCCAAAGGAATCTGAGTGTAACGTGGCTTTTGTTAAAAAGATTTTTTCAGCAAGGCAAAAGCTGCGTGTTTACAATAGTCTCCCTTGGCAGTAGAACGGAAGTGCTTGGTGGGTGTGTAGGAAGGTAAGCATCAAGCCGCTTCTGTCTCACTGTGTTTCATCTTTCTTTTGTAATATGATAAATCTCCCAAACATACGACATTCTTCTCAATTTGGGGAATTAATGGGAGAGTTGGTGACTGAGGTCTTCCTTTGTGAGTAGTCAAGGGAAAAAAGAACCCCAATGACAAGTGTTGCTGGCAGATTCACACTGGTGGAGGAGGAGGAGCATGAAGTCACAAGTCCACAAGGGCTGGAGGTTTGAGTGGCATGACTGACATTTATTTTTTTAAAAAAGGCTGATGTATTAACTCTGGCAAGGTTGGCCAAAATTAATTTTAAAAATGCAGCCCCATTTGTTGAAAATATTTAAAAAAATTGGTTCCAGGAGCCACATGTGGCGGATATGTGGATCCCGGAACCAATATATTTTTTATTTTATTTTATTTTATTTACATTTCCACTGTGATGATGTTCCAGAAAACACTGCACAAAATAATCTGTAATATCTTGGGTATAACTTTTGAATGTACTCCAGAACTGTACCTTCTTAATATGCTACAAAGTATACACGTAAAGCATAGGTCTAAGTATTGGAAAATTATATTATATATGGTATCAATGGCAAGAATAATGCTTGCACAAAAATGGAAATCTGAAAAGACACCTTCAATAGATAGTTGGATGCTTAAAATGTTGGAAGCTTTTGAATTAGATAGGATATCGAATGCAATTTATGGGAATGCTAATGAAAAACAAAAGAAATGCTGGCAGTTTTTTGTTTTTTTTAACGTACTGTGAAGAAAACTGGAACTGTACAAATACAGTTAGGGCCTCGGCAGACGACTAAAAGAGTCGTCTTCCGGGCAGGGAAGAGGAGGGGCAGCCGCACGAGCGGCGCCCCTTCCTCTCCCCGAGGTCGCCCCCAGAAGCGCCGTCCGTCCGCACAGCCGGCGCACCGGGGATGACCTCACGGCGCAGCGTCCACATGCGCTGCGCCGTTTGAGCCAGGGAAAGTGCGCCCGCCGCTTTTAGGGCGCACTTTCCCTTACATCTAAAAGGAGCGCCAATTTGGTGCTCCTTTTAGATGCACCGCAGGAGCGCCGCGGTCCGGAGGCTGAACTCCGGCGGCGCTCCGACCCGCGGCGTCTCCGGGGCCTCCGTCTGCTGAGGCCCTTAGTTAAGAACAGAATTTTGAACTAGAGGCACTGTGGAATTAATTTCTTATGGACACTCTATACACTGAAGAATCTGAGACATACCTTGATCTATCATAGAAAGAAGTGGTTAAACATAATTTAATATCTCACACCATTTAGACAATGTACTTGGAAGATATAGCAGATAAATCTTAATAGTTTAAAATCTCTTTTATTGTTTTACAAAAATGTAAACCAATACAATATTCAATATAAGTTTAAGGGAAGGGGGTGGGGGTATAGGGGATTTAAGCTACGAATATGTAACAATATTTGTTATCCTTTTCCTTTAAATAATAAAAGTTTAATATATATTAAACAATAGGAATGCTGCTTCCATGCAGGATCACATAAGAAACAAAGAGTCAAACTAGGCTAGTTTGTATGTCTTATGTGTTACCATGTGTCTTCTTAAAGTTCTTGTTTCCATTCCTCCAATAGTATGACACAAGTTACATTTGTCATAAGTTATATCATGAGTAAAGGGATCAAAGTAGTTCCACCCTCCCCTTCAGTTACCACTTCTTCTCACTATGGGCATTTTAAAACAACATAGCTTGGAGTTTATTTTGTGGACTACATCTCCCAAGATTCCCTGGCCAACATGGCCTGAGGCCATAGTGGCTGAAGAACTCTGGGAATTTTAGTTCAAGACGCTCAACATTTCCAACTCTAGAGGGGCCTGCCTACATGTACATTAAAATTTGGGGTGCCCCAGATTTTCCAGATTCATAGCAACCCTGGGGCTTGTATATACTATTAAATGTGACCGGGAGGTCATCTGTAGCACATCTGAATTAAGTGACTACACATTCCCCTCATTCAAAGGTAGTGTCAGTGTAAAATGACAACTTTCCAAGAATAGCCAGATGACATCTGATTTTTTTATTACTTGAATGAGCACATGTGTAGGAGCACAGGTAGAGACAAACAGATATATGCAGTTATGCACACAAATACAGCAGCCTATATATAGTTTATAGAATATGCCTCATCTAGGTAATAAAAAAAAAAAAAAATCAGGTGTCATGTGGCTATTCTTGGAAGGTTGTCATTTTACACAGACACAACCTCTGAAGGAGGTTATATATATTCAATATGCATTCTTTGCCATTTGAGAAGAATAAAAGTAACTGTGTTTTGACCAACTCTGTATCTAGATACACTGCAAAACACTGCTGCTGTTTCAGAAACATATGAGAGATGCTCAGGCTCACTAGAGTTATTACATTGTATACATTGATTTTCTAGTTTGATACAACCTTAAAAGAGAATTCTGGCAGGCAACAAGAAGAATTCTGGCAGGCAACTATGACAAGAAGCTAGTTTGACTCGCTCCACTAACAGAAAATAGATTCTGTGACATTTATTTTGAGGGTTAATGGGGGCGGATTTTACAGAGGACTGCAGTTATGAGTACACTTTGGAATACTTGGGCGATCGAGATTGCGGTTATGAGGAGGCTTTGGAATACCTGGGCGATCAAGATTGCAAGTGTGACAATGCTTTGGAATAACTGGGTGATCAAGATTGCAGTTATGAGGAGGCTTTGGAATACCTGGGCAATCAAGATTGCAGTTATGACAACACTTTGGAATACCTGGGCAATCAAGACTGCAGTTGTGAGGAGGCTTTGGAATATCTGGGCAATCAAGATTGCAGTTATGAGTACACTTTGGAATACTTGGGTGATTAAGATTGCAATTGTAACAATGCTTTGGAATACCTGGGCTATCAAGATTGCAGTTATGAGTACGTTTTGGAGTATCTGGGCGATCAAGATCAGAGGAGGAAAAATTCCAAATCTGCATTTATTTATTTACACTGTTTTAACCCTACTTTTTAACTAAAGGTTACAACATGCTGTTGTTGTGTGTTTTTTAAAAGCCAACTGAATAACTGAAGAATAACAAAACACAGGTGACAGATCAGCAATTTAGGAACCATAAAATGCTTGCATAGACAGCCTTTTTTTATTCTGTGTCCAAAGATCCACTAAAATAACTGCCAAATCCAAGAACATAGGGAAGGCATTCCATAAATCAGTTGATACCATGGGAATATAAACCTCCATGCCTGGACATCTGTAGTGAAAGGGAGAGAGGTAACATGATATGGTTAAGCACTGAAAAACACCTTTTGGTTCAACATTGTAGCCAGCCAGCCCCAATTTCTTTTCAGTACCTTTGGATGAAGTTCCCAGTGCTATTCAGCATCTTTATAAATGACCTGGGTGATGGAACAGAGGGCATGGTTATCAAACTTACAAATTAGGAGGGGTAGCAAATATTCCAGATGACAGGATCAAAATTCATAATGATTTTAGCAGATTAGAGAGCTGGGCCAAAACTAACAAATAAAATTCATCACAGTGAAATGTAAGGTATTACATTTAGACAAAAAAAAATGAAATGCACAAATATAGGATGAGTGACATCTGACTTGGCAATACTACAGTTGGCCCTTGGTATTTGCTGAGGTTTGGTTCCAGGACCCCCAGTGGATACCAAAATCTATGGATATTCAACCACAACAAGCACAGCCTATATATATCTGTGTGTGTGTGTTTAAATAATTTTATGTGATTACATGATTATGTGATTAAAGTAAAAAAATTGTGAAAAAGTGAAAATTTGGTAATATGTGATTTTATTTTAAAATAAAATTTGAAAAGTTTTTTTAAAAAAAATCTTGAGGCCTCTCCTTTCTCCACTGACTGAGCCTCACCCCACTCACACCTTCTCTTCCAGTGAGCTCCAGGGCTTTAAAGGGATGTGGGTGATGCCACAGCCCATTTCTGCCAAAAGGCAAGCATTTGGGAAGCATGGAGTCTCATCCAGTGTGGCCTAAATTCCCCACATGTCCCTAGTGATGCCCCTGAGAAGGATATTGACAAACTGGAACATGTCCAGAGGAAAGTGACCAAAATGGTGAAAAGTCTGGAAAAGTCTGTTCTATGAGGAGCAGCTTGAGGAACTCGGTATGTTTACCTTGAAGAAGAAAATGTTAAGAAATAACATGATAGACAGGTTTAAATATTTGAAAAGATGTCATATTGAGTTTAGAGCAAGATTGTTTGCTTTAGAGAGACTAGACAAGATTGTTGCTCCAGAGACTAGGACACAGATCAATGGATTCCAGCTACAGGAAAAGACACTCTGGCTCAACACTAGGTAGAGCTTTCTGACAGTAAGGTCTGTTTAAGAGTGAAATACACTGCCTCATAGTGTGGTGGAGTCTCCTTCTTTGAATGGTTTTTAAATAGAGGCTGGATGGCTATCTGTCAATAGCAATTTGATTGTGTATTCCTGCATGGTAGGAATACAAGGGTTAATAATAATAATAATAATAATAATAATAATAATAATAATAATAATAATATGGTTTATTTATATACCGCCCCTCTGGCTAACCAATCGAGGCGGTGAACAACAGAGTACCTTAATACATTACAACAAATTAAACAACAATAATACAATAATACATTGCAGCAAATTAAATAATGTCCTTCCCTCCTCCCCAAACATCCAACAAATAACAACTTAAGATCCCATCCCTCATTCCTACCCCCACCCCCAAAACAAATCAACAAACAAACTAAGAACAATTATTAAAATACAGTACATTAAAAAATACAATGTGTGTAATTAAGATGATAGACTCTCCCCAGTCTCTCCAATCTCCATAACACAAGCACTTGCAGGGGCCCAGGTGCTCTGGCTCTCCCTCCATGTGTCTCTACCGGCTCGGGGAGGCTTACAGGGGCATTTTGAAGCCCGATGGTAATGAGGGCTGAACGCTACTCCAAGACGCCCAAGTGTTGATAGTCAGGGAGGGCAGGGCCCTTCAGGGTCCAGTATCCCTTCCCGAAAGAGACGCTGCCGCCGCAAGCGCCACCACGGCTACTGTCAAATCCACGAGAGAGAGGATGTTAGAAGATCAGGCTCTTGGGCAAGCACGCGCCCTCAGGCTTCGCAAGGGTGCCGGGGGAGATGGTGTCCTGGGCTGGCTGGCTGATATAGCTGCCCCCGCCCTCCTCAGTTCCGCTGCTCCGCCGCCGCTCAGGTGGAACTCAGCTGGGCAGGCACACGCCCTCAGGCTTCGCAAGGGTGCCGGGGGAGAGGGGGACTGGATGGCCCTTGTGGTCTCTTCCAATTCTGTGATCCAGTGAACAACAGCCAAGATTCACTGGCTGTTGAGGGAAAGAAGGTGGTTTACAGGGAGAAGGCACCTTACAGGGAAGAGGTCTTCCTAAAAGCTTATATTCAGGTTCTAATGTATAATTATGGTTGGTGGCACTACACAGCCCAAGGAGTCCAATCTGTACTTTGAGGAAGATAAGAACAGAACAAAAAAGTAGAAAGCCTGTGTTCACAGTAGAAGAGTTAAAGAAAATGAAGTTCCACAAGCTTTTGATGGTCCACAAACTTTATTATCTTAAAAAGCCCAGTGTGTTTCGGTCTTGCCACAAACTGGCCCTCTTCAAGGGCTATTGTAAAATGAATAAAAGTATATTTATTATAGTTGTGGTATTGGGTATGTGTTGTTCCAGCTGATTATATACTCATGTTTATCAAGATATGTTATTACTTATGTCACCATGGATGCAATCCAAATAACACTGATTTGGGAGTAAATGACACTGAATTTAATACAACTTCTGAACACATATGCCTATGCTATTATTCTTATTTATATATGCACATTGTCAGTAATTTAGAGGGAGTAGAATTATGTGTAACGCTTTTAAAAATCATTATTACAATGATTGCTATCTGTCATTACTCATGCACTGGATCACCACATTATTTCACTTTCTCCTTGTCACTGTCCTCTATTTACATATAATAGAACTGCCATTTTCCTCTATGTGTGCATTTTCAGAATTGTAATGTGTTCTTTTTTTTTTCTTTTTTCTTTTTAGCCTAATAGATGCCCAAATGGAACATTAAGTGCAGTAATAATCAAAAGACAATGTTGTTTTCCTGTACAGAAAAAAAAACCCTCTGGCTTTCTGATAGGAACATTATGTGCCATAGTATATTGTGTATTTATTCGTTCTGTTCTGTGAAGGAAAGAGTGAGCCTGAGGACTGCCTGAGGGCAAAGTGGAGGTATCACTCTATGAGGTGGCAATCACTCTGTGAGGTAGCAATGGTAGCACCCTATTTTTCTGTCACGCTGGTAACAAGGCTTGAATGAGACTTCGGTATCTACACCCAAGCATTTAGATACCAATGCGGAGTAAAGAAGCTGGACCAGACAGCTCAAAGGTGAAGAGCTTTATTTACAAGTGCTTATATACAGACACAGGAATTGTACAAACAAAATAGAGTCCCTCTCTGACTCTCAATAGCTCTCTAATAGAAACTCACACAACAACTCACCAACCACTCTCCAACTCTGTGACCCATATTGTTTACCTTTAGACACAACCTTATATAGTCTTGGCTGATGCAACCACTCCAGCACATGGCATAAGCCATTACCTTACTGTGCTGAATCATTCACACACAGGTGTAGTACTCAATCCACATCTTGGTGTCTGGCCTCAAGGACATTTATCTACATGTCCTGGCCTTGTCACACACACTACACACACATGATGACTTTGAAGTTCTAGATCAGGGGTAGGCAACCTTTCCCCTTTAAGGGCCGAGGGACTTCAGCTCCCAGAAACCCAGAAGCTATTGGCCAACATGGGACTATTGGTCAACATGGCTGAGGCTTCTGGGAGCTGAAGTCCCTCGGCCCTTAAAGGGGAAAGGTTGCCTAACCCTGTTCTAGATGTTAATTTTCCATAGCTATTATAGCTGACAAACACCTCCAAAATTACATATTTATGAGCTGCAGACACAGTTTCTTCACATCTCATTCATGTGTGTTTACCTGTTTACACTTTGACCAGCCTTGCTGTGTATCTTGTTGTGCCGTCTTCCTTCTCTGTGTTCACAAACACCCATTGGCAACCCAGTGCCTTCACACTCTCGGGAGTACCATTTAACAAATCATGAAAAATACATTAACTTGTGTTTTTTAATGTTTGAGACATTGAAGTATTATGCACTTGGTATTACAACCCTCACTCTACAAACTGTAGAAATACTGCACATGATGGGTTCTTTCCCATCCCTCTTCTGTTTTCTTCTCTTCCCCCACCTCCACTCTCCTCCTCCTGAAAAAGGAAATCATTATATTTCAAAATCTCCAACGGAAAATCAACCACTTAAACCAAAGTGAGAAATAATCACTCACAAAACACAACTCGTCTGCTTTTGTGCATCAACTTTTCTTTCACTTTAAATGCAAATAAATAACAACAACAATCATTACTAGTATTACCTTTATTTAGCTCCTACCTATTCTCCAAAACTAGAACTCAAGGCAGTTAACTGGACCTCAATGATGGCTTTATCTGAACAAAACTCAAACCAAATATAATTTAAATCTATATCTTTTAATACAGCCTAGACTCAGGCACTGTCTGAACTACTTGACTTAATATGATTATAGCTGAAATAAGAATTATTGTGAGATATATATGATGCTTTCCCCAGCATCCAGTGAACATGCATAATGGATCATGGGTCTATATCAGGGGTAGCCAACCTTTTTGAGCCGGGAGCCGGGTTGCTGTCCTTCAAACAATTGGGGGACCGAAGTACCATAAATAAATAAATAAGAATTTTTAAAAAATTAAAAATATGCATGCACACTCTCTCAGCCCCAGAAAAGCCATGGCAAACCCCCCTGTGGAGATTTTGCCATGAAAACCCCAAGAACAAGTAATAACAATAATCAATATCATCATGGCGGGTGGCAGCGGCGGCGGGGGGGCAGCGGCAGGACTGGCCTGGGGCCTGTCCAAAGGCCTCGGGGGGGAGGGTGCATCCAGCCCCCAGGCCTTAGGTTGCCTACCCCTGGTCTATATGTATCAGCCTCATATACTACCAGAATTCTCCTGATGTAAATCCAACACATGTTATAAGAAAGAGTTCTTGTTACATACAGAGAGTTACTGCACATGAAGAAAAAATTCATCTACCAGGATCTCTTTGTACATACCATTATGCCTGAAGAGAATTCATCCTCATGAAGGTCCTTTCATTATTTGTCAGGGAATGGAGGGAACTATGTAGTTCCACCAGTGGCTATTGACTCACATATTTCCAGAGCTTGCTCCAAACCACAAAATGCATAAAACATTTTTGTGCACTATTTAAGTATAAATGATGATGATGATGATGATGATGATGATGATGATAATGATTATGATGATGATCACAAATTCACAAAGTTTTCAGGACACTCTGCTAGATTAGCCCTACACAAAGCAAATTGTTACAGTTAAGATAAGATGTGGCCAAAGCACAAATACTGCTAAATCAAACCAACTTCAGAAATGTTGAAGACTGGCTCAGCATCAGTTTTGAGATCAGTACTAAGTGTTGCAATGATATGTCTAATATTTCTTTGCATGTTTATGCAGTAAGTTCCATTCATTACATACTTTATAGTCACTCTTATTTTATTTTCCTTTATATGGGTAGGTTGTTTTTTTTAATTCATAAGGAGTCTTTGCCAGGAAATAGACTGTGACTTCACTGAAGGTTTATGGATGTTTTCAAGATTACTCCAAAGGTGGTTGCTAGGGATTAGTCATAGAACACTATTCACACCAATGTAACACACATAGCTCTATTCCATTAATAGTTGGGCATGCAGGCCAACTTGCCCCAGCCTGCTCTGAAGTAAGTGCTTACCTGCCAGGTAAGTGATTTTTTTGAAATCTGCCTAAGAGGAGGACAGTGATTATAACACCTTTCTTCTAGGTCAAAATATAACCCTGTTCAGTGACCCATGATACCCTGAATGTGAAAGTAGTTTCCAGTTGTCATATTTCTGTCTCTGGAATTATTGCCTTGAATGCACAAGCCTTGAATGCACAATCCAAAGTAAAACTAAAAAAAAAACAGGTTTGAAAACAATATGTATTGTCTTTCTATAGATGCCCCCCCCCCATAGTTTTCAGTCTAACACTGAAGGGTCTGTTTGGGACTGGGGGTCTGTTTCTTGAAACAAATGGATTACTCCATTGAATGAAAGTACAGTAACGAATGAATGAATGCATATAAAATAGTATCCTTTTATTATTAATCAGTAATTGTGAAAACAAATTCATTACAAATAGAAGCAGACCAGAGTTAATGTGTTTAGTTAATGTGTTTAGTTAATCATTAATAACCTAAAAATTCTAATTCAGTTATATTTACAATGGAATAGGGAAAATAATGAAAATTATGATGTATTGCCATTTAAATTTAAGTTAGATGCATGCACTAAAAGCCTCACCAGACTGAAACTCAGAAAGGCCATCCATTATTTTGGAGGGAAGCAGACAGCGTCGGGGACACCGCGGGACAGAGCGCCGGCGGAGCGGAGCCTCTGCACCGCGGCGCTCCTGCGGCGTCCCTAAAAGGAGCTCCAAATTGGCGCTCCTTTTAGATGTCAGGGAAAGTGTGCCCTAAAAGCGGCGGGCGCACTTTCCCTGCCTCTTCCACCACAGCGCGTCCGGCAGCTCCCAGGGCAACCTCAGGAAGAGGAAGGAGCGCCGCTCGTGCGGTGGCTCCTCCTCTTCCAGGCCTCCAAGAAGGCTCAATAAGCCGTCTGCCGAGGCCCTTTATTTCCCACCACCATATTTTAAGCTTAGGAGAAAAGCAAAAAGCTTTGTGAATTTTTCAAATCCTCATGTCCAACCCACAAAACATCTCTGTTTTCTTTTCTCCTTCTCTCTCACTGCTTCTTATTCATGATTGCCAAATGAGAAGAGGCAAAAACAAAACATAAAACCCACACATATTTACTTAATTGAATCTATACTCTTGAAATCAGCATATGCAATGACTTATCTCTCTCTTCTATGGAAAAATATAAGTATTTATATCCTACGTGTATTGCCAAAAAGAAGTGCATTCCTAAAGAAAAAATGATGGATAAGGTCATTGCATTTACTCATGCTAATTTATATATGTAGGTTAAAAAAAATAAGTGCAAATGCCTTTAGGTGAAGATTAGAAAAATACTGTAATAATTTAAATACAAGTAGTCTCACTATATTGCTAACAGTTGTGACCAGCTGATCACTGTGCCTGTTGGGTGCTGTTGATGGGTGATCTCAAGGTGCTTCCCTCTTTATCTTTAAACAGGACTTGGAACATCTTTTAAAAGTCTTGCATCAGACAGCCATTGAAACAAAAGATGTATTCAGACAGAGAACTGTCCCCAGACCACCTTTCAAACTGAAGGCTGTCTTCTGTGAAGTAAGATACCTGGCTACCCTATCTAAAAGTCTGCCAATCGAATTGGCACCCATGTTCTTATACACAAAAATCTGACCACAGTCAATAGTACTACTTTCACACACACACAAATGGTTTCTCACTTGTATGCAACTTTACACTCTTTCCCTCCATTCCAAGTTTCTTAATTTTACAAATTGATGTTTGATCTCTGCTTTGAAAAGCTATGGGGCGGAGTGGTTAATTGATCTAAGAACTGCAAATAGCTCTTGTATGAAATTTAAATCAACTCTCTGTATTGAATTTTGCATCAGTAAAACAGAATCCTCCCTCATGGTTTAATTACAACAAAGCTTTTCTGTTGTAGAATAAAAGAGGTTGTACAGACAGCAAATCAAATTCATCACCAAACTATACAATTCTTTTTCCCTTGCCTACAGTTCCTCAGCTCTAACTGGAATGAATCTTCACTTTTATCAGGGTCATTTTCAAGTCATCACTGCTTGCAACCCTGGATGAACTCATTCATATTGTGTTCAAAATATCATCATGGCTATAGAAAGAGCAGCATTTATTTGAAACTCAGGTAGATCGTCTACACACAGAGACACACATTAGCAAATCCTTCAAGCTCCCTTACTGGCGTTGCAAATTTATAGATGACACCTGTTCTTCTGAGATTCACATTCCATCTGTCTCTGTTTCAGAACACTCAACAACACTTCTACTTCTCTAGCTCCTAAATTTATTCACTGACAGATTTTATGCACAAACACATAAGAATTGTCATACCTGATCAGATCACTGGTTTTTACCTATGCTGGTACTCGATCTTGACAGTATCTCAGAGGAAAGGTTCCTTTTTATACACCTGTTTAAATTAGCAGTGCTGTGGAGTAGTGTTACATTTTTCCTAATTCCAAAAGCAGAAATAGCGTTAGAAAATTTACAAAATCTATATTTTAATAATATTTTTGTTCAACTAAAGATGCATAAAAATGTGTGCAGACTTTAGAGACCTTTGGACCTTTTAAAAGCAGACAGGGCAGGGGAAGGAGGAGAAGATGAAAACTTGTTAACTGGTAGCAAAACAGTCTACAAGAAAACAAGGAACAGATCCAAGGGTAGTGGTGTAGTCATGAATCTAACTTTAGCAGACCCTTCAATAAAGACGTTCCTGATCTTGGATTTCCAGATATTGAAGGTTTCCCAGAATCCCTGGCCAGTGTAAACCCACCAATATCTGGGGATCCAAGTTTGCTAAGTACCTATCAATAGGTAAATATGATATGATTTTGCACATTCCATTTTCCATCATAGTAGGAAATCCAGGAGATCTCTTTTCCTTGTCATGTGAGTGTATGACAAGGAAACTGCAATGAGGGGTGAGGCTGGTGAGTGCACAAGACAGGGATTTACCTACAACAGCAGCCCAACTGTAGAACTCTCTCCCAAGAGACGTCAGGTTGGCTCCAATCCTTGTGAGCTTCCAGCTGCCAGATGTTGATCCTTAAAACCAATGTGGCTTTTTAAATTGTTTTAACTACCGGTATGTGTGTTTTAAAACTGATTTTTTTAAAATGCACATACTGATTAAAAAGAGCAAGAAGTCCTAGATTTTGTTCCTGTTCTTTCCAATTTTAGTTTGGCGATCCATACATGCTTTGTTTATCCCACAATATTTTCTGTCAGCTCTTGATACAATTGGATTTTTAACACCAGCTCCCCAAGTCAATTTATTTTAACTCACTTTAAGAGCCAATATAAGAGTATAAGAGCCACTATGGTATAAAAGTTTGAGCACTGGACTATGATTCAAACCCAGGTTTGAATCCCCAACCAGCCATGGAAACTCACAAAGTGACCATGAGTAAATCAAACTCTGCTTCAGAACAAGGTAAACACAAACCTCATCTGAACAAATCTTGCCAAGAAAACCCTGTAATAGGGTTGCCTTAGGATCATAATAAGTCAGAAATTACTTGATGGCACACAGCAGCAGCAACAACAACAAAATAAGAAAGGAGCAAAATCTGGAACTTTTCAATCAGTCTGGATGTGCCCTATTTTTTAAAGAGTATCTTTACTTGTTTTATCTGTTTTTATTTGCCTTGGGAGCTCTGACAGGGATTTTTAAAGAGTATGTAAATATATATAATAAAATATTAGGCATTTTATAATATGCTGTTAATTAACCAGTGTGTCTGTTGGGGAAGTTGAATAATGGATGCAGTCAGTGCTGGTTGTTCCCAAAGGATTAGTCCTTAAAAGCAAAAGCTGCACTCTTATTGCTTCCCAATTTCTTTTTATCCACTAGATGTCTTAATTCAAACCTTTTGTTTCTTTCACTTCCCAAATGCAAACTGTAGCATTATTTTCCAATAAATGCTGAAAGTGTATGACCCAAATTTCAGCATTAAAAGTTATTTATCATTGCAGTGGCGTCACCTGGGAGGTTTGGGAGTGCAGAGCCCTGTGGCAACACCACTGCTCCTCAAACACATACCTTTTGGCAGAAATTGGCTGTGGCATTCATCTGCTTTCCTTTAAAATGCTTTAATAGATTTTGGGGGTGGGATGAAGGAGGAGAAAGGAGAGGCCCCAGGATTTTTTTTAAAAAAATGTAAATTTTTATTTTCTTTTTTTTAATTTTTTTTTAATATTATTTTTAAATTTTCTTTGAAAACATCACCTTTTAACCAAATCTTCAAATACTATTAATTGTAGATAGATTCTGCAGCACCTTTAAGACTAACTGAAAAAAAATTAAGAAGTTGTCAGCATGAGTTTTGTAGACTTCAGTCTACTTCTTCAGATGCTTGTGGTGGAGTAGAAGCCAGGAACAGACAGGAGGGCAGGAGTTTAACGGAAGAAAACTGAAAAAGATGTTGGCTCCTGCAGACCCAGTTAGCATGAGGAGAACCCACGAATAGTGGATTTATGAGTGTAGGACATCCCTCCTGAGGATCAGATAGTGTTGAAATGTGTGTAGTGGGTCAGAAAGCTATTGTTTCTGTTCAATCCATTGCTTAGTAGTTTATGGATTAACTGATTGAATGGATTGAACATTTAGAGAACCACCCCTGCCCCAATAGGTGCCAAATAATAATATATATTGAGTATCCCTTATCCAGAAATCCAAAATACTCCAAAAAGTAATAGCCAACACTTTGTACCTTTCCTGGAAACTAAATGGAAGCCAGTGGAGTTTTTAAAGGTAAAAATCAACACTTTGTACCTTTCCCAGAAACTAATTGGCAGCCAGTAGAGTAATTTTAATATTGGTGTGAAATGGGTCACTCCTGGATGTCCCCATAACCAATCTGATCACCAAGTTTCCAAACTTGGTAGAGAGGTAGCCCAATTTACAGTGCATTGCCAAAGTCCAGCCTTGACATTATCATCACATCACATCACATGTGCTACCATGTTTAGGCCCTTCAACTCTGGGAAGGAGCATAGCCAAAGTTGATAGTAAGCATTCCTGGCTGTTGCATCCATCTGAGTTATCATTTGGGGCAACAGATCCAGAAGCACTCCCAAGCTATGAACACATCCAGGACTGGTTACACCCCTTGACAGTAAGCACCTCTGTCTTGTCTGGATTTAGGTTCAGTTTGTTTTTCCTCATTCATATCATTACCTCCTCCAAGCATTCCTTCAGAGGAGACACACTGTCCTTAACTGAGAATGTTTTTGAAGGCATGGAGAAATATATTTGGGTGTCATCAGCAATTTTATGTAGATGTTGAATAGCAAAGGTATTTTTTATGTAATTTTATGCAATGTAGATGTTGAATAGCAAAGGTTGAATATTCAAAATATTAATACAAAGAGGAGGAGAAGCCAGATTTTTTGGTGCTATGTAGTCAGTTACCCCATTTTCAGACATATTTCTGAAAGATTTTTGAAAAACGCCACTGTTCTAGAAAATATTTGATGGCATGTTTATTTTCAAAGGTTTCAGGAAGGTGCCTTATGGTTCAGATATATCTATTTTCCTTGTGAATACACACAGTGGATTAGAGCTTAGGTTCTTAACTCTAATACTCAGCAGGCTCAACAAAAAGCTTCAATTTGAAAGCAAACAAAGGCAGTAGTAAGATAGTACGGTATTATAGCTATTAACTCCATAACTCTTTCTGAGGTCAAATAAGGTGATTGTTTTCTCTCCTCACAAGAATGTAGCGAAACAAGCTTTCTTAAAGGAGGGGTTGTTCCTTACTGTGTTTTGTTTGGTTCTTGGCTGAGGATATACAACCCATCTTCCTCTCTTTTTATTTGTATCCCTAGGTAATGTCTCCTAGCCTTCTCACCTCAGTTTCTTGATTCAGGATACATGTGATTTCATCACATTCAGCTTCATCTTAATAGGCCAAAACAGCATAAGTCTATCCATTATTTTTGTGTTGTGAAGAGACATGATTCAATTCAGCTTTGTGCAAAAAAAAAAAAAAAAAAAAAAAAAAAAAAAAATTAAATGATTTTAATCATGCCCAGTTTCTCATTCCAAGCTTGTTTCATAACATAAATGCTTTTGAAAACATTTTTGTACACAAGTGTCTTTTCCCCCTGATTTCTCAAATCCAGAAGGCTATTCCTTCTAAATATTTCCCTTAATTTCTTCACATAAGTTACCCAGGTATTCAAAATGCATCTTTTTAAATATGCCACACTTAGCAGTGTCCTTATTTTAGCACCTCTCACTTGCAGGGACTGAACTCTCATTGCATTATTTGTGGTATCTTCTATGAATAGCCCTTGCCTGCTAATCTGGCTTTGTATATCTGAATCTCCTCTTCTGAGGAGACCTTGGGGGGTTGCAGACTGCCAGAAATAGTGTGAATTCAGTCCACTTTTAGGGTTAGGGTTAGTGCTAGGGAATCATGGGAACTGTTATTTTTCTGAGACATTGAGCCTTCTCTGTCAGACAACTCTGATGCCACAATAAAATACAGTTCCCATGGTTCCCTAACTCTAACCCTAACCCTAAAAGTGGACTGAATTCACACTATTTCTGGCAGTCTGCAACCCCCCATAGTTTGTCTTTGAAGAACCGCTTGCACCCCACAGGTTTCTTGATTATTGGCAGCTCTGTGAGAGTCCAGGTTTTAGTACTGGAGGCCTCTGTCTCCTTTTGTGTAGCTTAGATGCTTCTGCTGCAAGCATTCTTTCAGTTTTTCCCATGTTGAAGGAGGCATGTGGACTTCACCTCTGCATATAAGCGAGTATGCTATCATCTGTTCTGTGTTATGCACTTCTGCTGTATTATTATTATTATTATTTAATTATTTTCATTTATATCCCACCTTTCTCCCAATAATGGGACTCAGGACAGCTAATAATATTTTAAAACAATTCAGATTAAAAACACTACAAAAGCTAAATGAATGTATAAAATATACAGTTGAACAATCATATATTAAAACAATTTAAAATATTAAAATGCAGTCAAAACAATACAAATACAAAAGTATATACACACACCCTTAAATGTACCTGCTGGTGTACAATCTACATCAGTATGATTCGTGCACATCCTTGCACTCTGCTCAAAATGCATAAGGCTGCGCCTGTCAATTCTTCCTGTTTTCAGAGTCTGGATTCTGTAGCCATTACTCCCTGGATAGAAGTCACCCATCATGCCTTTTTCATCTCTGTCATCTACTTTGGACACCTTCACTACATGAGTATAGGCCTTGGATCCAAATACAGGGGTCGGCAACCTACAGCCCATGGACCGCACTTGGCCCGCCAAGGCCTGCTGACCGGCCCCTGCCCCATCCTGCTGCTGCTGCCACCACTACCTTTCGCAGCTGCAGGGGTCCTCCGGGGTGCTATTTTGTGTTCCAAAATGGCACCCGGAGTCTCACGCGACCTTTCCCGTCCTGCCCCGCCACAGGAAAGGTCGCATGAGACTCCGGGCGCCATTTTGGAACACAAAATGGCAACCCGGAGGACCCCCGCAGCCACGCTGGGCCTCTCTGAGGCCTGGCACAGTCGAGGGAGCCCTCCTGGGGGCGGCGCGGCCGCGCTGTGCCTCTTCGAGGCCTGGTGCGATCGAGGGAGCCCTCCTAGGGAGCCCTCCTAGGGTGCGCAACACAGGGCACCATTTTGGTTTCCACACAAACACGCGCGCTGGCCCCCAGCACCATTCCCCCCCCCCCCAGCCCTCTGGCAAAAAAGGTTGCCAACCCCTGCTCTAATATGTTCCATGCTTGGCTTTGCTAATGTCACAGTTCAAATGGGGTTTTACTGATAGCTTTTCTATGTAGCTTGTTCTGTAAGTATACTGCTGACCTCACATGATCTCCCTAGTATTGGACAGGTAGCTTAATGCAGCAACATATACCATTTCCATTGGTCGTCTATTCTTTTCTCTGCAATATCATTTTCTTAGGTGTGTTGAGGGTTATTTTCCTATGTGGAATGTTTTGCCTTTTTCATGTAGGTCTAGTTGTAATGGGATGTCTGTTCATCACCATTACCTGACTGAATTACTTATTGTTCACGTATTCAGCCACTGCAAAGTTCTGCTTTTATCTTTCAGCAGATATGTCACACAGGTCTCTTTCACACTACACAATTATACTACTTTAATGGCTATGACTGTATCCCGTGGAATCCTGGGACTGGTAATTTTGTGAGGTGTTTAGACTTCTTAGTCTGAGAACCAAGTGCTTCATCAGACTACAAATCCTAGGACTCCAGAGGATGCAACCATAGCAGTTCAAGTAGAATCATAGTGTTTATATTTGTGTAGTATGAAAAAGACCACAGTATCTGGAATAATAATCTACAAGGACTGGTGATTCTTTGCTTTAGAAGGGGTCTGGATGGATACATTCAACTCAGTGTGAAGCAGATCCAGCAGCTGTTTTCAATGGTTTTCACTCTTTGTGGGAATGGATAACCTGTTACCCTTCCCTTGTATGCAATTGACACATTTGGTGTTGCCACTGTTACATATTTTTAATTTCATGCCTTTAGTCTCGTCTTTTATATCCAGGTCAAGTATAGTGTGTTATGTCACAAGTGCCAGTTTATTTTTTTGGTTATTTATTTTGTGTACCATAATAAAAAATATTTTTTGCCTTCACAGTGTTCTGTAACTTGTGTATGTCAAGTGGTAACAATGTCAATTAAATTCATTTCAGTTCCAGGTTGTAACATAACAAAAAATGGAAATGTCAAAGGTCATGAATACTTCTGCAAGACACTGTATTTTTAAAGCAGTGTAACATTACAAGTAGTCTTTGGTTGCAAAGTCAAGACGCAGAGACATACAAGTCATGTATGTGGCAAAATCAAAAAGATTCCTTGCAAAATGGTGGAGACTGCAGGTGGAGGTGGGGATCTGGCTTTGAACACTCATTATGAGCTTGTTTTACTCTTTGATATTTTTCTTATCATTATTTCTTTATCTTGACTTTGAACTCCTAAAGGTATTTTTATGTGTGGTTGTAAAGTACAACAAACATCCAGTAAAACTGGCAATGAATAATAGATTAGACTGCAATCTTCAGAGTCACTGGTACATTTTGTATTATATAATAATTATTATCTACCCAAATCTCTTCAGATGAGGTAATCTGCCAACCTCAATGAAACACTTTTCAATGATCAAGTTGTTTCTAGAGATGAATGCTGCATATTCCTATGACAAGGTATAACATTTTGATATCCTTCCCATTATTTAGTTTTCAAACACACTGAAGCACACATGACCTGCAGACTCACTCAATATATCGGTTGCTATTACTGGCTCCCAGGGTCTCAGGGAGAGGTTTTTCACATTGACTGCTATCTGATTCTGTTAACTGAAAATGCCAAGCATTGAATCTGAGACCTTCCACATGCAAAGCATGGGCTCTGTCATTGATTTTGGGCCTTTCCCTGTTCTGTGGTTCAAATCCTGCACAAGCAAATAGTAACCTGTCAAGGCTACTTTATGAGATAAGTCAGTGAAACAGAACTAGAACTTGGGGAGGAGGGAGCCTCAAATCCCCAGTCCCCACAGGCAATAAGAAAAAAATAATTCCAATATCTGCCTCATCAAACACCAGGGGAATTAATGTGGTCACACTTCCCTGGTCCTTTATAACCTGGCAAGATTGTTCAACTAGGCAATGAATTACCTCTGCCTCCAAAATATAGGCCACAAAAACGATGGAAAGAAATGTAGAAAATCAGCTTCATTCAAGAACTAGATTGACATTCTTTTTGGACTTAGATAAAGATGGGGAGAGGGGTCTGTTCTTACATCTCTATTAATTTGTACCAGTGTTTTTCTATTTGCCAAATACCTGAGACATAAAGTCAGCATAATGCATTCACACTGCAATCAACATGTTTGCTTTAAAGTAAGTCACCCTATATTGATTAGGATTATTCACACATAGGTATATAACTCTGACAAACAAGGAATATATCTCCATTACAGTGATTTCTGTCTCACACTATCTTAATGGTCCAGTCCCAAGGAATTCTGAGATTTGTTGTTTGGTTGAAGATAATTAGGACTTAGGGCCTTTGCAGACTATCAGAAATAGTGCAAATTGAGTCCACTTTAACTGCCCTGACTCAGTGCTAGGGAATCATGGGAACTATAGTTTATTGTGGCACCAGAGCTTTCTGACAGAGAAGGCTCAATGTCTCAGAAAAAAAAATACAATTCCCATGATTCCCTAGCACTGGGCCAGGGCAGTTAAAGTGGACTAAATTTGCACTATTTCTGCCAGTCTGCAAAGGCCCTTAGTTGTCATTGTGTGCCTTCAAGTTGTTTCTGATTTATAGCAACCCAAAGGTTAACCTATTACTGGGTTTTCTGAAGTTGAGAGTGTGTGACTTGCCCAGGATCACCTAATGTGTTTCCATGGCCAAGCAGGAATTCATACCCTGGTCTCCAGAGTCATAGTCCAACACTCAAACCACTCTGTCTTGCTGGTACTTAGAATTAGCTATTGCTGAACTCTTGTACATATTTCCTTAATCTGCAGCATATATGTCTCAGGGAGAGAATTTGAAGTATATCACCAAACTACAAATCATGAGATTCTGTAAAACGGGGGGGGGGGGGGGGGGGGGAGGCATGACAGCTAAAGTGCTATAAAACTGCAATAGTGTGTCATGTACATATACAGTAATCAAATTCATCTACTGGAAGCACATTTTTTGAGATTAACTCTTTAATAATAATAATAATAATAATATGGTTTATTTATATACCGCCCCTCTGGCTAACCAATCGAGGCGGTGAACAACAGAGTACCTTAATACATTACAACAAATTAAACAACAGTAATACAATAATATATTGCAGCAAATTAAATAATGTCCTTCCCTCCTCCCCAAACATCAAACAAATAGCAACATTAAGATCCCATCCCTCATTCCTACCCCCACCCCCACAACAAATCAACAAACAAATTAAGAACAATTATTAAAATACAGTACATTAAAAATACAATGTGTGTAATTAAGATGATAGACTCTCCCCAGTCTCTCCAATCTCCATAGCACAAGCACTTGCGGGGGCCCAGGTGTTCTGGCTCTCCCTCCAGGTGTCTCTGCCGGCTCGGGGAGGCTTAGAGGGGCATTTTGAAGCCCGGTGGTAATGAGGGCTGAACGCTACTCCAAGACCCCCAAGTGTTGATAGTCAGGGAGGGCAGGGCCCTTCAGGGTCCAGTATCCCTTCCCAGGGCCTTCACAAAGCCGGAAGAGACGCTGCCGCCGCGAGCGCCACCGCGGCTGCTGTCAAATCCATGAGAGAGAGGATGTTAAAAGATCAGGCTCTTGGGCAAGCACGCGCCCTCAGGCTTCGCAAGGGTACCGGGGGAGATGGTGTCCTGGGCTGGCTGGCTGATATAGCCGCCCCTGCCCTCCTCGGTCCCCCTGCTCCGCCGCCACTCAGGTGGAACTCAGCTGGGCAGGCACACGCCCTCAGGCTTTACTGCCACAACTGTATTATCAAGCAATTTTTATTAAAATGTTAATTGTTCATATGCAAAATAAGGAAAGATCTATGCTAAATGTAAAAAATGAAAGGTAGCCAGATTCAAGGCTTTCCCAATGGCACACTTTACATCCCAGAGACCTTTCCTCCTCTCTGAAATGTCTAGTAGTCCTTTTTGACTACCACAAACATCCAGGAAATGCTAAAAGCATTCCACAAGATACAGGAGTTAATTTTGCTGAACCTTGGCTCACCTTAAGCCTTGAAAAGGATTTATTGTGTGTGTTCAAAACGCCATTATTTTAGCTGCTTTTTCTTTGTGAAAAGAGCCTATTCTACAAAGCATATGAATCACAGGAGAAAACTTCAAAAGTAGCTGATCCTTTATAGAGGAAGAGGTCCAAGCTTTTGATCACTAGCCACCCATGAACATTACAAGTACTAAATTATGAGCAGTTTTTTTCTTAAATGACAACGACATCATTATAGAATAATGCATGCTGAAATGTACAATAGCAAAATTTTACTGAAGGTGCACAGTTTTATATTTGGGGTATTTAACTGAATCAGCAGCAGCATCTCTGTGTCTGACTTGTCTGTTCTGAAAAACACAAAAGTAATATTAGAGACCTAAAGTTATAACCTCATAATGAAGTCTAACAACAATCAAGAAAATTGATTTTATGTATGCATGTATTCATTGATCTATTGACTACAATATATTGAGAAAATTGTGCCACATATTTTCTTCCACTGGATTTCATGCATAATAACAATCACAACAAATCATAGAATATGTATAGATATTTCTTCCAAACTCGCACAGTGGGCCCTTGGTATCCACTGGGGTCTGAAACCAGGACGCTTCATGGATATCAAAATCCATGGATGCTCAAGTCCCATTAAATACAATGGTTAGTAAAATGGTGTCCTGATATAAAATGGCAAAATCAGGATTTACTTTTTTGGAATTTATATGTATTTTTAAACACTTTCAAGCCATGGATGGTTGAATCCATGGATAAAGAATCCATGGATATGGAGGGCCAACTGTATTTTAAAAAAAAATAAAATCTTTGTTGTTTATTGGCTTAACACAGAAACATTGCTTTTAACGTAATCACCATATGCCTTCACAATAGTCACGTGGTAGAATAATCCCATTGGTTTGACTGGAAAAAACAACTCAAATAATTTATTAATTATTAAATCTATGTTATAATTAAATCCAGTAATAATCAACTGACACATCAAGAGTAGCAACTAAGAGCTGCACTGACTATTACAGGGGTCGGCAACCTATGGCCCGTGGGCGAGGTCCGGCCTGCCGAGGCCTTGGGACTGGCCCATGGCTGGTCCTGCCGCTGCTGCCGCCGCCACTGCCGCATGCGCGCGAGTGCCATTTTGGCATCCAAAATGGCGCCCGCGCGAGTGAGCACATGCGCACAGCAGCAGGCGCCATTTTGGAACACCCTACGGCACCAGCATCATGTGCATTCGCATAGCGCCGGCACCGTTGGGCCTTCCAAAATGGCAACCTGCATCATGCGCTTGCACGCGTGATGCAAAGCGCCATTTTGGAATGCCCAATGGCGCCGCTGCCATGTGAATTCGATGGTGCTGACACCGTTGGGGCTTCCAAAATGGTGCCCCAAATCGTGCCCATGCCATTCTCTGTTGTCTAGTCACCCATTCTCTGTTGTCTAGTCCTGTTGCATCAGTTATTAAAAATAACCCCGCGTTTCTATCACTACTTCCCTCCATCCTCTCATAAATAAAGTAAATATAGATATTTACTACATAACTCATTACCATCATTTCCATTCACTTCTTTGTGCCATGTCTATTCTCCTGTGTAACCAGAACAACCATGATAGTTTCCAGCTTGGGTGCAAGGCAAAGACCATTTTGGCATGGATCTAAATACTCAGCATCCTCCAAGGCTGCCTGGAGTTGAAAGAAGGTATCCCAAACCCTTACTGAAGAATGGTATATTTAAAACTGGATGATAATCAGGGCAGTTTATGGGCAGATCATGGGGCATAGGACACCTCAGCTTCAGTACCAAGCTTCATCCATTCCTCATCCCACTGGCCACTAGCAGCAGTGTTTTAAAGCAGAATGTTTTCAGACCTGGCTACTTGCATAATGGTTTTACAGCTTGTTCTTTCATGTTGAAATCCCCTGCCTCTTGTGGACATATTGAAAACCCAGTCTGCTTCAAAATTCAAACAATAATAATGGGTAAAAGTGTCAGAATAGGTACAAGTGGCAAGATATACCAAAATTGAGCCTATGCAAGTTCCACATATTCACTATAAAACTTGTCCTGAAGTTTTATCCGACATTATGAGAGATAATGGCTGATTCTGCACTGCAGAATACCGTTTGATACCACTTTAACTGACATGGCTCAATTCCATGGAATTATGGGATTTGTAGCTTTGTGAGATATTTAGCTTTCTCTGTCAGAAAGCTCAGTGCCACAACCTCCGAGTGCTTGTGTAATTAGAAACACGCACATGTGCGTCATATGATTGACATTTTTTTTTAAAAAAGCCCCGGGATGGATCGAAGACATGGAAAATGTAGTGTGAACTTTGTTTCAGTTCAAATTGATTCTGTGATCCCGGATCAATGCGACTGAGAAACCGCTTTTTTGTGTGAATATGAATGGCCCCTTGGCTTCTAGGGTTATTTGAGGCCTCATCTGCTCTTGCACATCCCTAGATGGTGATGGGGAGTACAATGGCTTGGACAACACTAACTTTAGTTTGTTGCTGTGCGCCTTCAAGTCTTTTCCAACTTATGGTGACTCAAAAGTGGTGAACTTATATGGGGTTTTCTTGGCATGTTTCTTCAGAGGGGGCTATCCCCTGAATCTGAGAGAGTGTGACTTGTTCAGGGTCACTCAGGGGGGATGCAGACCAGGGCGTTTGGAGCGCCCTGGTCCGGAGCGCCGCGGGGCTATGGCAGCCTCACCGCGGCGCCTCCCCGGCGACCCTGAAAGGAGCGCCAAAAAGGCACTCCTTTCATAAGTCGCAAAAAGAGCGCCCTAAAAGCGGCGGGCGCCCTTTTTGCGACTTATCCTCCACAGCGCGTCCGGACGCTGTGGAGGGAGGTCGCCCTGAACGCGTCCGGCGTGCGGTGGCCCGGAAGCGCTCAGGGCGACCTCAGGAAGAGGAAGGGCCGCCGCGCGTGCGGTGGCTCCTCCTCTTCCGGGCCTCCAAGACGACTGTTTTAGTCGTCTGCTTAGGCCCTCAGTGGGTTTCCATGGCTAAGGCGGGATTTGAACCCTAATCTTCAGAGTCATAGTCCAATGCTCAAACCAGGAGACCACCACGCTGGTTCTCTTTAGTGCTTAGTTGCATATCTTTACTCCTTTCATTGCCTGCATCCCAGATGGGATTTCTACCCTGGCTTTCTCTACTAAGAGCCTGAGCAGACTGCCAGAAATAATGCAGCTTGAGTCCACTTTAACTGCCCTGGCTCAGTGCTAGGGAATCATGGGAACTGTAGTTTATTGTGGCACCAGAGAGTAGGTTCAATGTCTCAGAAAAAAACCTACAATTCCCATGATTCCCTAGCAATGAGTCAGGGCAGTTAAAGTGGACTCAAGCTGCATTATTTCTGGCAGTCTGTTCAGGCCCTAAATATAATAATAATAATAATAATAATAATAACAACAACAATAACAACAACTTTATTCTTATATCCCGCCTTTCTGCCAGGACAATCAAGGCGGCTCACATAGAATAAAATTAAGTTTAAATAAAACATACCCTGTATTAAAACAATAATGACAATGATAATAACAATTGACCTGCCTATCTGTTTCCAAGCGGGCAGACCTCTTTGTTCACCTGGTTGCATTCAGCATGCTTTGGTCAGCAGCCTAGGACTGCATCCATACTGCAAGAATAATCCGGTTTCACTCCACTTTAACTTTGAGCCATGGCATTTAAAGTGGGATCAAACCGGATTATTTCTGCAGTATGGATGCAGCCTAAGGAGGCGCCAGGAAATGCTAGGAAGCAAGCAGCTTTCCCTTGGAGAAGAAGAAGACCAGCATCTTCAGGCTGTGTCTGGGGAGTCGACCCCTGCAAAGCTCTTGCTCAGCCAGTGTTGCTTTGCATCGCGATGGCGCGGTTTTAACCGGGATAATGACTCTTTAAACCCCGGATTTCCCCGTGTGAATACACACAGAGTCCACACACACAGAGAGAGAAATGGTTTAACTCTCTCCTGCTCCTTCGCTTGGAAGGCCTGTCGGGGGGCGTGGGGCGTGTTGGCTCTTAAGAAATCAAGGAATTTTAAGTGTGTTTTTTATTGTCAATTCTTTTAATAGTATTTTAAGGGGTGGGGTGGGATTGTGGGATATAAAATGTACATTTTAATGTTGTAATCCACCCTGGTTGCATTACACAGAGAGGCAGGATATAAATATTATATTATTATTATTATTATTATTATTATTTATTATTTATTATGCCACACCGATGCAAGCAAGCCCTTCTGGCTCCTGGGGAAGGAGCGAGCGACAGACAGACAGACAGACAGACAGCCTCCGCCTGGGCGAAGATTGCACTTTGGAGACGTCCCCTCCCTTCCCTCCCCTTCCCTTCATTATTTTGGGGAGTGAGTCGCAGTAGACGCGCCCTGGCAGGCTGGGGATTTTGGAGACGCTCCCTGGCTGCGCCCAAGCTGCTCTGCAAGCTCCTGGCCGGGCGGGCGGCTCCAGAGAGAGAGAGAGAGAGAGAGGCTCCTTCCTCCGGCGGCCGGGGCTCCCTTCACCCCAAACCCCGCCGCTACCTCCTCCTCCTCCTCCTCCTCCTCCTCCTCCAGAAGCAGAGGAGCCGGGAGACCCAGAGGAGATTGGCGGTGCTGGTGGGAGCTTGGCCCTGCGCTCTCGCCGCTGGTGCTGCTGGTGCTTCCTCTCTCTCCTTCCTCGTCGTCCTCCAGGTCCGGGCTGCCCTCCAGTCCTTGCCGGCGGGGGCTGTCTGTGGGCGGCGAGGAGCCCCGGGCCCTCGGAGGGAGGAGTAGCATGGGCAAGGAGGATGGGGCGGCTCGGCGGCGACGACGCAAGAGGAGCTGGTAAGAGAGAGAGAGACAGAGAGAGAGAGAGAGAGAGAGAGAGGTCGGCGCTCTCTCGCCTTTCGCTTGGACACACAGACAGACACAGGGATCCCCCTTCCCCTTCCCCTTCCCCTTCCCGCCCCATAGAGCAGCCCCAGAGCCACCTCTCTGACTGGGGGGGAGGAGGAGGAAGGAGGAGGAGGATTGTGGGTTGTGAGGGCCTGGGCTTTGCAGGAGGAGGGAGGGAGGAAGGGAGAAGGAAGGAAGGAGGAAAGGAAGGAAGGAAGGAGAGATAGATAGATAGAGAGATAGATAGGGGGAGGGAAGGAAGGAAGAATAGAGGGAAGAAGGAAAGGAAGGAAGGAGGGAGGGAAGGAAGGAAGGAGGGAGGGAGGAAAGCAAAGAAGGAAAGGAGGGAAGGAAGGATAGATAGATAGTAGATAGATAGGTAGGGGGAGGGAATGAAGGAAGAATAGAGGGAAGGAGGAAAGGAAGGAAGGAAGGAAGGAGGGAGGGAGGGAGGAAAGCAAAGAAGGAAAGGAGGGAAGGAAGGAAGGACGAAAAGGAGGAAGGAGGGAAGGAAAGAATGAAGGAAAAAGGAAGGAGGGAGAGAGGGAAGGAAGGAAGGAAGGAGTGCAGGGACGCCTCACTAGTCACCCTCTCCTCACTCTCTCTCTGTCTCTTTCTGAGCCCCATTGAACGTGCTCCCGCTTCTCCTTCCTCTCCGCTTTCCCCGGGTGCTCTGCGTCTTTCTTTCTTTCTTTCTTTCTTTCTTTCTTTCTTTCTTTCTTTCTTTCTTTCTCTCTCTGGGTGTTTGGCCAGAAAGGGAAGCTTTCCTCCTCGCCCGCATTTACGGCGTTGTGTGAGGCGAGAAGGAAGGGAGGCTGGAGCTCCTGGCTCTCTGTGCACCGGAGAAAGGCAGGAAAAGGGCTACAGATTGCTTGCTGTGTGTCCAGAAGTCGTTTCCCACTATTATTACGGGTTTATTTTATGGGATGTGTGTGTGTGTGTATGTGTGTCTCGCCCAAGGTTACCCAGTGGGTTTTTCATGGCCGAGCCTGGATTTGAACCTTGGTCTGCAGAGTCTCGGTCCAGCATTCAAACCCCTTCACCAGGAGGGCTAAGGAGTGACTCCTTTTTTCCCCTCTCTATATTTCTTTTAATGGCCCTCCCGCAGTCCTTCCTCGGGTAGGGGGGAATCTAGCTGAACGCTCCCCACGCCACCCTTGGCCAAGTCACACTCTCTCAGCCTCAAGGGAAGGCAAAGGCAAACCTCTTGTCGCCAAACCTTGCCAAGGGACGTTACCACACTGGCCCTACAGCAGCGTCATTTCAGCCTCACTTCAGCCTCGTTTCAGCCTCGTTTCAGACTTTTTTTCCGTGTGTTCACACGACGTCACAGCAAACCCCGCCCTTCCCTACCTCGTTTCGGCGTCATTTCAGCTTCGTTTCAGTCCTTTTGACTTCCGAGAATTTTAAGGAATACACCCGAGCGGTCGGCACTATACCGGAATGACGCTGATCTCGGCATAGGTATAAACACGAGATCCTTGTCATTCCGGTATAGTGCCGACCGCTCGGGTGTATTCCTTAAAATTACGGCTGATGGTTCCTTGCGGTATGTGGGAGAGGCGAGGCGCTGGGGCTGCCGGGGGACCAACACCTTCCCCACCAGCACACCTGGAGCTGGAGCGCAGCCGGGAACTTGTGGTAAGTCCACTGCCTTGCCTTGCCTTGCTTTGCCAGCGCCAGAAGAGAGGGATCCCCTCCTGGACCCCTTGCCTTGCCCTTCTTTGCCAGCGCCAGGGAGGGATCCCCTCCTGGACCCCTTGCCTTGCTTTGCTTTGCCAGCGCCAGAAGAGAGGGATCCCCTCCTGGACCCCTTGCCTTGCCCTTCTTTGCCAGCGCCAGGGAGGGATCCCCTCCTGGACCCCTTGCCTTGCCTTGCTTTGCCAGCGCCAGAGAGGGATCCCCTCCTGGACCCCTTGCCTTGCTTTGCTTTGCCAGCGCCAGAAGAGAGGGATCCCCTCCTGGACCCCTTGCCTTGCCCTTCTTTGCCAGCGCCAGGGAGGGATCCCCTCCTGGACCCCTTGCCTTGCTTTGCTTTGCCAGCGCCAGAGAGGGATCCCCTCCTGGACCCCTTGCCTTGCCCTGTCTGCGCATGTGCATGAACATCCTTGCCGGATCGAGGTAGGGATCTTTCAAGTTGTGTGTGAACAGGAGTTCCGAGCCCCCAGAGCGGAACCATTCCGGAATCTCACATTCCTCACTGATTCCATTCTAGTGTGGTAATGTGTTCCGCTTGCCGGGCACATTCCGGAATGAGCCCAAAATGGTTCCGAAATGATTCCGACCAGCTTTCTCGCCGCTCTCTTGCTGCAAGTGTGGTAACGTCCAAGGAAACCCCATGATAGGGTCGCCATAAGTCTGAAGCGGCTTGAAGACAAACACACACATCCCATGGCGAGTCACTGGACACTTTCCCAATTTTTCTCTCTCCTTTTCTCCTGGAAAGCCCTCTCTTCTTCAAAGTGGTTTCTTTGGCCGTCTCTCCGTTTCCTTCTCTCCCCCCCCCCCAGCCCCCTTTCTCCCCACTTTCCCTGGGTCCCGCTGCTTTTTCTCTCCTTCCTGCCCTAGTGGGTGGTTTTGTGGGTTGTTGTTGTTGTTTTAGGAGGGTCTCAGGCAACCCTTTTAACTTCATGTCTTTTATTAGTTGAGTGGCTGAGGCGCCATGGCTCTCCCTTCCCGCGTGTTTTTCTCCACCTGCCAGGCCCTGAGAGGCTGAACAGGTTGCCGCACCTGCTCCCCCCTTTCTCCCCTCCTCCCCCCATATAAGAAACAACTCATTTTCCTAGGAGTTTGCTTCCTTCCTTATCATGACCAAGTTGCTGGAGACACTCTCAAATTTCTTTATATTTCCTCCCCCCCCTTCCCTTCCCTGCCCAAAACAGGGTTCCCTCCACCCCGCCTTTTTTTTCTTCTCGCCTGAGGGAAGAGATTGAATTTTAGCCTTTTGACTAAAAATGTTCAAGGGACGGTGCTCTTCTTGGCCCTGGCTATTTCTGTCCTGGGTAACAGGCGTTGCTGAGCTTCCCTTCTCAGTTTTGGGCTTTCCAGGCAGCTTGTTGTTATTCGTCCTCCCTGAAAGAAAACTCTTCTTGTTTTCGCAGCTCTTCTCTCTCTCTCTCTCTCATGTGTGGCACTCCGCCATGGACCCTTCTTTTGCCACCAGGGAAAGTTGTTCTCTCCTTCAGGTCCTGAGAAGGGCCAGCTTTTTCAGGGTTATAACTTTCCTTCATTTTGCCCCTGAGAGGAGGCTGTGGAGGTGTTGCTTTTGTGTGTGTGTGTGTGTGTATATATCTGGCTGCATCCACACTGGAGAAATAATCCAGTTTGACACTGCTTTAAGTGGCTTGGCTCCTTGCTCTGGAATTCTGCCACAACAAACTACCATTCCCAGAATTCCAGGGCATGGAGCCACACCACTTAAAACAGTGTCAACCTGGATTATTTCTCCAATGCGGATGCAGCCTCTGAGACACAAATCAACTTGTTGGGCATCCCTAGTACCCACTCGCTCTTCAGACTGGTGCTGCCTTTCCCAAACACTTACCCTTCTAGGCATGTTGTGCATTATTCTCAGACAGCATGGCCACCATGCTGGATAAGCATTATGAGGGTTCCCTTATATATCTTGCCATTCTGTTAACTATTCATTCTGGTGAATAGTTTTTGACACTGTCGGTCCTTCGTTACCTGAATCTGGTGGATGACCTGATAGTTGTTCCCAGTTGTTCCTCACAGTACCATCAATAGCACCATTTACTTTCTTTCACATGTAATATATGACATTCCCCATACTGTAGGGTTTTGTTGTTTTTTTTGTGGGTTTTTCGGGCTATGTGGCCGTGTTCTAGAAGAGTTTATTCCTGATGTTTCACCATCATCTGTGGCTGGCATCTTCAAAGAATGGTGGCATCCTCCTTGCATATCCTCTCACCCTGAGGCCTTGCTATTCAACAACAGAACAATACACAGATTCAGATGTACGTAAATTACTCCTTCCAACCTAGGGTCACATAGTATATATATATACCCCGCACACTTCCATGCCAGCATTCTCTGAAGATGCCAGCCACAGATGCTGGCAAAACATTAGGAATAAACTCTTCTAGAACATAGCGATATAGCCCGAAAAGCTCCCCCCGCCAAAAAAAAACCTATGGATGCTGGCTGTGAATGTCTTTCAAACCATACACACACACACACACACACACACACACTTTTATAATGTGTCTGGAAGGCATCAGTGTAGAAAGATTGGTCCCCTGACACTGTGAAATCATCCCTTCAAGTCTCTGTGGAGTTTAGCACACAGGGAAAATTGGAAGTTTAAATGGGTCTGAACTCGTGGTTGTCCAGTTTGACATTGTACGCAAACTGCTTGGAATCCAATAGGAAAGTGACATGAACCAGCAAATAGGCGTTTTGGGGGAAATACTGTAAATTCATTTCCAAATATTGTAAGTTCATTCACAAATTTGCTTTTTTTGTGTGATTGCTTTAGTGCAGGGGTAGGCAACCTTTCCCCTTTAAGGGCCGAGGGACTTCAGCTCCCAGAACCCCAGGAGCTATTGGCCAACATGGGACTACTGGCCAACATGGCTGAGGCTTCTGGGAGCTGAAGTCCCTCGGTCCTTAAAGGGGAAAGGTTGCCTACCCCTGCTCTAGTGTGAAAGCCATTTGCGGGATTCTCCCTGTTTCTGTATTTGTTGCCAGATTTCCCATGGTTCTTTGGGGTGAGTAGCCAGGGATCTTAAAGGAACAGTGCTGAGGCAAAGGCAGGGACACAGAGAAAAAGCTTGCTTCTCTGTGAGTGCCTCTTCTTCTCCCTCGCTCTTCCCCATTATCCAGGGCTCTTAAAGGAACAGCTGCTCAAGGAAGGCAGGGACACCAGTTGCTGAGAGAGATGCAGCCTTTTATGCTGTTTTTCTACCTTTCCTACTTCTTTGGGTAATGTTTTGTTCTTTTTACTTAGGTTGGATACCATTTCTTGGAAAGTAAGGGACAGTACAGTATATTTTTATAAAGAAAATTATGTAAATAAAATTGTTTATTTCTCTGGGTGATTTGTAGTACACACTACTTCTTCTGTGCACACATGCAAAAAAAAGTGATTCCTAAACCATTATAGGGATCTACACGCATCTGTGTGAAAACCAAATGTGTGTTTACCCTCTTTTTCACTTTAGTAATGAGCTTTTAATGTGTTATTGTGTTCTGCGTGTGAAAATCATTCATGCATTGTTCGCTTTTGTGAGTTGTGGTTGCTTTAATCATTATCGAGATGGAGGTACATATGGTCCCTCTGTGATAAACTCCTATGTGTGAAATAGGGAACTGTTGCTTGCCTTTCATCCTCACCTGTAATAGAGCTGTCAGGGTATAGATGGATTTTAGACATGTATACCACCTTTTCTCATCAAGGCAATTGTACTGAAGATGTGAGCAGATGTCTTTTTAAAACACACACACAGACTCTCCCCTGAAAAAAATGTAATTACAGTGCCTTTATTTGATAATAAAACAGAGATAAAACTTAAAACATAAAAATACAAATTACAAACAAAATGATACAAAATGTAGCCAGCCTCCAACTGGCCCACTTCAATGGCAGTCCAACTAATGAAGGCCTGCTTGGATTTAAAAAAAAATCACCTTGCTTGCCTGCTGAGGCATTACAAACCTAGCTTCATTTGACAGGGAGCTCCAGCGGATGGAAGCAGCCACTGGAAAAAACCCTCTCTCATATTTCCACTAGCCCTCATCTGAGAGTGAGATAAGGAAGAGAAAGGCCTCCCTGAAGATCATAAAACCTATACAGCTTATATGGGACAATTTGGTCTTGAGATAGTCTGATTCCAGTGTGGTGTAGTGTTGGGCTCCAATTCTGGAGACCAGTGTTTGAACCCCTGCTCAGCAGCCCGCTGGTTGACCTTACACAAGTCACACACACTCAGCCTCAGAAGAAGGGAAATAAAAACTATCTGAACAAATCTTGCTAAGAAAACCTCATGATAGATTCATCTTAGGATCACCGTAAGTTGGAAGCAACAAAGTCACAAAACAGCAACAACAGGACTATCATTTCTTTATGTTTCAAGAATCAGTTCAGGGTATATTTGATTTTATGTGTGATAGAATCATGTCTTGCAAGAGGCAAAGGCATCCTGAGGCCAAAGCACCTGCAGCTCCTGTTCAGTGGTTATAATATTTAAACAGTTATATTGTCTGTCTTTATAGATAGTTGCAGCAAGGGCTTTAATCTAAAATATGATGGTATTTTCACTCCAGGCCTTTTCCCTTTGTTCCTGCCCCCCAGTCCCCATGAACTTATCTGAAGTTGAATTCTACCCTTACCATAGAAGGATCTCCATGCGCTCGGCGGGGTGTGTGTGTGTAGTATAGCAGGCAGGTAAGGGATCCAAAACATTCCTAGCTTCCAACTGTGCTGCCAAGGTAAGGGAAAAGCTAACCTTTACTTTCCAGGTGTTTTGTATTGCAGTTCTCATAACCCACAATCTTTGATCATTCTGGCTGGGGACGATGTGAGTCCTGGCCAACAATATTTGGAGGGCTCCATGTTGCCCACCCCCTGGTCTTAGTTAGTTCCATTCTGATTGCTAGTTTGAGCATTAGAGGACAACAGTTTAAAATGAGGAAGTAAATGGAGGATGATATAAGACAGTGTCTCCTTTCTGTCCCCATGATGGCAGGAGCTGAAAAGGGCTTTGGAAATGTTTGGCTTCTCCAGCCTGAGAGTGCCATGTAACTGTAAGGTTACTCTCCCTGACTTTCTTGTGGCTAGTGAAATGATTGTGGTGCCACATCGAAGGCAAGTCCAGGATGTTGGCATTACAATTCCAAGCTTAGTGTTGTGTATTGTCATCTCCCATTTAATATAATGATAATTTTATACAAAGCTGAAAAGAGCAGGAAGATGGATCCGTTCCACAGTGTAATTCAGATATAATGCAGCGAGAGATGGCAGTAAACAATGCAGGGAGGATAAGTGTACTCACAGTAAAAGATAATGAGGGATAGTTGTGTGTTCATAGGAGTTGCCAAAGGATTAATTCCTGTGTATGTAAGAACTGTATTCAGAAATTTTGTTTTGGGGTGGAAATCAGGAAGTCCCTTGTGTTACTGAGTGATTTCTGTATTTAAGTTTCTTTTTACTACAGAAGAGTGTGAATGCTGTATTGTTCACAAATGTTTGTGCCCTTGGGAGAGGTGTTCGGTATTCAGTATGCCAAGGTTATGAATTCTGGGCTGTGTGTGTGGATTCTCTGAACTGTATGGTATATTGCAATTTATGCTGCAGCTTATTTTCCATATATTCCCAAGGTCAGCAGGAGTCATTATTTCCCACATAGCAAAATGGTACCCTGAATACTGTATAGGTTTTTGCAACTTATGTTTTCTCATGTATTAGAACCTGCCTATTTTCTACTTCCTAATCTATGGGCTGAAACAGACAGATCACCTAGTTTGGGGGCATGGCAACCCAACATTTTCTCAGTGCAAAAAGAAGTGGCAGACAGCCGCTTCTTTTTGCACCAGGAAAAATGTGTCTTTGCTGTGGTGGTGGTGGCTTTTTGGTATTTCTGCGGTGTGTGTAAATGCCACACCACAGAAACGCTGTGATGGCGCCTGGTGTGTGGTCAGAGGGGCGGTGTGATGCTGGCTTGGGGGAAGCATCAGGGCGTTGCCATGCATATGTCACGCCCCCATGCCTCTCCAAAGCTGGCATTTTTTGCATGTCTGTTTTGGCACTAGGCCAGCTATATGTGTGTGTGTTAAGGAAAATGAAATATCCTGTATGAATAAATCAAGGGTAATATTTAGGGGCATTTAACAAAGCAGCCCTGGTGGCACAGTGGTTAAATGCCTGTACTGCAGCCACTCACTCATAGACCACAAGGTTGCGAGTTCAATACCAGCCAGGGCTGAGGCTCGACTCAGGCCTGCATCCTTCCGAGGTCGCTAAAATGAGTCCCCAGCTTGTTGGGGGGCAATCAGCTCACAGTTGTAAACCGCTTAGACATCCCATAGCGTGATATGAAGCGGTATATAAATAAGCTGCTTTGCTTTTGCTTTTGCAGTATACTCAGGACAAGAGGGTACTATTAGAACAGAACTTGGAGAAACAGAATGGTTCCCAATTGGCAGAGGGGTCAGACAAGGCTGCATCCTTTCATCCTATCTGTTCAACTTGTATGCAGAACATATTATAAAAAAGCAGGCTTGGACACAGAAGAAGGAGGAATGAAAACGTGAAGAAGGAATATCAACAATCTAAGATGGGGCAGGCAATCTAAGGCCCGGGGGCCGGATGGGCCCCCCCCGAGGCCTTTGGACCAGCCCCAGGCCAGTCCTGCCACCGCCGCCGCCGCCTCCCACCGCCGCCGCTGCCCACCATGATACTGATTATTGTTGTTATTACTTGTTCTTGGGGTTTTCTTGGCAAAATCTCCACAGGGGGTTTGCCATGGTTTTTCTGGGGCTGAGAGAGTGTGCATGCATATTTTTTTAATTTATTTTTTTAATTTTTTTTATTTATTTATTTTTGGTGCTTCGGCCCCCCAATTGTCTGAGGGACAGCAACCCGGCCCCTGGCTCAAAAAGGTTGCCTACCTCTGATCTAAGATATGCAGATGACACCATAATACTAGCAGAAAACCTCACAGACCTGGAACACCTACTAAGGAATATCAAAGAAGAAAGTACAAAGGCAGGCATAATGTTGAACATAAAGAAAACAAAAATAATGAGCACCAAGGACCTTCACAAGTTTAACCTAGACAATGAAGAAATAAAAATAGTAAAAGAATTCCCATGCTTGGGATCAAACTTTGATAGAAGTGGGGACTGCAGTCAGGAAATCGGAAGAAGACTAAGAATGGGGAGGGTGGCTATGAAAGAACTAGAAAAGATTCTAAAATGCAAAGATACACAACTCAGCACAAAAGCTAGAATCATATAAGCCATTGTATTCTCTATTACTGTGTATGGATATGAAAGCTGGACAGTTAAGAAAGATGACAGGAAGAAAATCAATTCATTTGAGATAATGTGGTGCTGGAGGAAAGTGCTAAGGATCTCATGGACAGCCAAAAGGACAAACCAGAAACCTCCCTGGAAGCCAAGATGACCAAACTGAGACTGAAGAGAGGAAGGCCACATGCTAGATGGCTGGACTCTATTAAGGAGGCCACAGATATTAAGGGGTTGCAGTAATTAAGCAGAACAGTGGAGGACAGAGTGTCTTGGAGATGTCTCATCCCTAGGGCTGCCATGGGTTGAGAGGGCAGATAACAACAAAACAAAGAGTGTACAGGATGAAGCATAGGAAAACAATACCAAAGAGCTTACAAAATTACAAAATTCAGCAGGCATAACTATTCGTTCTTACCCTAAAGGCTGGATGGATGAGTAGGGAACCTCAATAAATTGAAGCTGTGAAATGGGGGGGGGGGGGGGAGGGAACAACCAGGCAGAGGCAGGGCTAAGAAAATGCATACATGTCAAAAAAGATGAAAACACAAAACAAAATTGTGACTGCATAGCCTTTAATTTTAATGTGATCCCTTTGTCTGATTTTAACCCAGAAAAGCTGACAAACATATACAGATCCTTCAAAGCCTGATTCCTCTCGCCGCTTCTTTGAGGGGGAATGCCAAAGAGCTGCCACTGACACCATTTTCCTGCCCAGATATTCAGAAATGGCACTGCAGTGGTGAGAGTAGAGCAGGCAGGTGCTGCTTTTAGGTTCTGCTGGGATGGACTCTTGCCTTTCGCCACTTGACTCAGAGAAGCGAATAGTTCTGTTTTTGATAAGAGTTAAAATACAGTATTTACATTTACCGATGGATAAATCAACCCAAGTTTTGGGGAGGGGGTCCATTTTTTTTACTAAAATTTTATATACAGTAAATGATATTTTAAAAATAGTGTTAAAAAGCGGTTAAAGATTAAAAATAAATAATATAAAGATGTTAGGATGCAAAATTTTAGCTACTGTCTTCCAGGCACTTTACATAGAGTTTATTGCCTGTAGAATCATTGTTGGCAGCCCATTCATAGTATTCAATATCCTAAAATTGTCACAGGTGAATGTTCCATTTTGATGCTCCAGTACTTTCAAAAGTACACTGCCTCTGAATCCCACATATCTTCCCATTGTCTGCTTTCTTTCCCTGTAAGTTATCTGTTCCCCAGAACAGTGACCTAAATGTGTAACAATTTTTTTTTAGAATTATGCTAGTGCTTTAGGCTGCAATCCAGTACTCACTTATGTGGAGAAAGCCTAATTGAACTCAGTGGGAATTTCTTCTGCTCATACCAGGTACCTGTACAGGATTCTCTTGCAATCTCTCTTGTGTATCCTGACTTCCTGGAATTATAAATATTTTCCAGCCTGGATCCTAAAATACTATCAGCTTGCATATGTATCCATAGGATTCTGTATGCATGAATCTAAAATTCTAGATGTTGAATGAATTTTAGACATAGTGTTGCTTGAACATGTTTGTCTTTTAGGAGTCACTTGACTGGGGAGAGTGGGCAAAGACCTGTGTTTGCAGAAGTGGTGTAGTTGACAATATAGTATAATAGAGAGTAAGATCCAAGCTATTCTGCAGTTATTATTTTTGTTTTTCTGTGGTGGAAATGTGTTGTGAATTAATATGTTAAATATATTTCATTGCAAAAATAACCTGAGGGTATGAGCTATCTCTCCCTGGAGCTGATAGAGAAATTCACTCTTCATTATAATGATACACAGTACAGTGTGTTTGATGTGTGCTTTGTGAAAACAACATTTTAGGACTGCCCTCTTCTTTATTGCTTAAGAACATGTTGACAACCTGTGTCTTGTTACTTAGGTACATCTGTAATCATCTCTGCCCTCTTGGCTTATGAACTAATGTGTATTTATTGAAATGTTTGTTAAAATGCTGCATGGTTATATAGTGCAAAAGAATGTTTTTTTAAAAAAATGTGTTCATACACTCCTTATAATAGTTGGTTTATTCAGCACACAAACTAAAGGCATGAATAGCATTATTGCATGAAGCCTGAGTCTATGGATTTGCATGGTTTCCTTCCTTGTCTCAGTGTGGTAATGTGCAATTTTTAGACCTTTGTTGGTAGAACAGAACCATTTCAACTAACCCAGCATTTTGTTTCTCCTGGCAGTGAGCCAGGAGCCTACATTTTTGATGGACAAAGTATAGGTGTGACAGTAAACCCCTGTTTGTTTCTCTGTGTCCTCTGGGAGAAAGGCCATAGCTTAGTGGCAAAACATGTAAAAATATCCCACATTTAATCCTGAGGACACAAAAGTAATGCTTTCAATTGTCATTATTTGCATGTTTACCTGGTTTTATATTTTTTGGATATGATTCACCATATGCTAACTTTAATAAATGATATGACCTGGCTTGTGGGGAAGGGGAGTTAATTGAGTGTTAAGGCCAAAGGATCCACAGTTGTTTTTAATAGCTAAGGCTCAGGACCATTTGGTACCCATTGCCAGTGAGAGAGGGGGTTGAAGACTGGAGAGAAAGGTATGTGCATTTGTAGCAATCCCTTGCCACAAACTCATGACACTTAATGCTATGCCACACCCTACCATTCAATACACATTGACAAAAACATTTTTTGCCTCATTATATTGCTAGGAGGTCTAATCCCCCTCTGACCCATTTGACAGTCTTCCTCTAATTTGTAGTTTGCTGCTGAAATAACTGCATTGGAATCAATGCTTATCTCATATAAACATTGCAAACACAATTCACACGTCTAGACTTGTTAGTGCCACAAGGCTCTTTGCTGGGGTTTGTATGTGTAAGTGAGTAACAGACTGGCATGGCTACCTTTGGAACTTGCACAGCCATGTGTTCTAGAAACCTATTTTTTTGGTAGAGGAGAAAGGAGCAGTTTATATTCTGACTATTAAGGTTACTTACTGAAGACTTAAATTCTTGAGCTGAGCAGAAAACATATAGATGGTTGTCTTATTTATTTATTGTTGAATATCCTCAGTGCAGGAACAAGGCAGCTTGACAATATAATAAAAATGTAGCTAAAAACAAATTGCTCACAACACCAAAGAGTAATTTTAAAATATAATTGTTTTATGATTTTTATATTACTTTCAAACATTGAATTGAGAGCAGTGTAAAAGCATTAAAAATAGCAAAAGGGTAGGGAGTAAAGCACTCTTTCTTTTTTTAAAACCCTTCCTCAGCAATTAGTAACCGAAAGTTTGTGGAAATAAATGCTCTTTGCCTGCTGGTTTAAAATAAACAGAGAAGCAGCCACCTAGCTCCCCATTGGAGACACATTCCACAGCCTGGGAACAATAATTGAAAAAACTCTTGGGAGCTATTCACATGGTGAAAATAATCTGGGATGAATTTAGGTTGAAGCCCTGTTGTTCATATGCACCCCAAATGCACCTGAATCAGATTTGGAGGGGCTACCAAAAAACCCACTTAACCCAGAATAATCGATGCTGTTTTCCCCCCAAGGTTTTTAAAAATGATTCACTCACATTGTTGGCAATGTGAATAACAATGTGAACAGACTTGGATTAAACTCAGCATACCTTGAATGTGGTTTGAATACACTCACATTGCCAACTCATCAGGGACCAGGCTCCCTCTGACCGGTTTTACGAGGAGACGCTCCTCCCTCTTCCTCTTGCTCTCCACACCCATTGCTATGAGCTGGCTTCCAGCAGCTTCCTGAGAAGAAAGCGGCATCTGACCCACCCACCCCGCCCAGACCACGGAAACCAGGACTGGCAGTGGGGGACCCCCTGCCCTGCTTCAGCCACCAGCTCCCATGAAAAACTTGAAAAGTTGCAGACCAGTACAATTTCACAGTATGAATAATAAAACCAGAAAGCATGAGAGGTTATTGACACTGTTCCACTACAAAAAACAATAACATGTGAATGACCCCATATGAGTATGCCTGATGGCACTGAGAAAAAGCTTTCTTTCAAAGATCTCAAAATTTGGGTAAGCTCCTTTGAGAAGGTAAGTTTTAAAAACCATAGGGCTTTACAGGTCATCTGTAGCACTTTGAATTGTGCACAGAAAAAGACTGGGTGAATTTGTAAAAACTAGTTTGTTTTGTACTTGACACTAGCTCTAGTCCACATTCTGCCAATAGTGTCTTGGACCTGCTGAAATTTCTGGACTTTTCCCAAAGGAAATCCATATTCATTGTGCTACAGTAATTAAAACAGGATGTGACTAAGGCCATTGCCAAACTGGACATTTTCAGGAATGGTGACAACTGGTGCACTACCTGTGCCAATGCTCTGTTGTGCACTCTAGTTAATATTGTAAATGCACATCAGTATTTCTAGTACGATGTAAATGTAGCCAACATTCAGATGCATATTTCTTCCTGCATTTAGACTTGCTGTAATGACTTTGCCTACAGTGTTTCATAATGGCATGTGCACATTCTGTTCAATTTTGGAAAAGTTGGTAGACTGCAGAGTGCAATTACGGTATATTGATCTTCTACAGAATGTTAAGCGCTGGTAACATATTTTCACAACTAGAAAGCTGCAGTTCTTAGTACCATGCCTGCTTTTCTTTTTGAATTTTCAGTAACATAAATAGTTTTCTTGTTTGTCTTAGCTGTACAATGTTTTCTCTATTTTCAATATGCCTGCTCTGCCAAGGCATCATTCAATTAGAGAAAAGATTATACTGGGAAGAGTCTGAAACATTTGAATAAGGATGGCATGGGTGTTACCAACCTAACAGGACAGAAATACTCACTACTGGAATTACAGGCCCAGAGTAAAAGACTGAGTCACATTTGGCAAGTTAGTGCTCTGTGCCTTAAAGGGTTGTCTTCTTTCTGGCAGGATCAGTTTTGTGCATCCTTAATGTTTAAATAAAATAGCTGGTCTCATATACACAGTTTTGGTAGTAATCCATGTGCAGTTGCTTTTAAGACAAGAGCTTTTGCTGATCTGCAATGTGATATATTTCCAACATTTTAGGCTACCTCTCCCAAGGTCTTAATGCAGCTTTTAAAATATTACATCTGAAAACCAGTTTACAAGTAGCAAAAATGAAAAGAATTTTTAAATGTCAGCAAACTCAAAAATTGTTTTGAATATTATTATATATAAAAAAATCATATACAAATTACACCCTCTGAGTATTCCATGCCTAAGTGAACCAGATGAAATTCATGGGGTCACCATAAATCATGGGGCAACTTGAAGGCACAAGGAAAGGGTAGTTTTTGCTGCTCAACTGTTGTTGGACTGCATCTCTCATCATTCTTGGCCAGCATAAGAAGTGATAGAGTATAATGTGGGCATGCAGTTAAATGTCTGGAAGATCCACTACTGTGTTAGAGGTTTTTTGAAAACAAAAAATACATCAGCAACAAACTAACTTAAAGTTGGAAATCTAGGCCAGTTAATATGCAGGAGAGCTGATAGCATCCATGGTGTAATCCATGTTAAATTCTAACCTAGAATATTGGTGGGATCAGTGATGTGATACCTTATTCTGACCACAAAGTTTGTGGACACTTTTATTTAAAGCTTTCAGTATAGCAGAAACCCTTCAATGTCATAGATGTATGATTCCCAAACTGACTGATAGTGTGGTGATGAAATTTTGCTGATGCACTAGAAAATAATTATGGTAAGACTGAATTACATGATTGCAGTCTCAATGATTTCCTTACTGTATAATATATATATATATATATATATATATATATATATATTTATTTTTTTGTGTGTGTGTGTGGTTTCACCATAACTATGCAGGTGAGACTGAGATATGAGTGAAATAACAGATACAGTTTGGGGGTATTTTTATATAACATGGCTATAATGTTATATATTTATTCAGATAGGATATTCAGAACTGTTATTGTGTTTTAGATGTATGTGGTATGCATTTAAAATAAATATTTATTTGGATTCATTAATGCCTTTAAAACTCCTTTACCAGATACTGTTTCAGTCATTTTGTTTTAACTTTTGCTTTGGATCCCGTTTTGAGAGAAAGATGGCATATAAATCAAATGCAATTAAATGAAATTAATAAATAATAATGTGTGGGTATTCTGTTAATGACTTATGAGGTTGCTAATGCTAGTATGGGCAGCAGCTACGTAGCTAGCCATACAGAATGATATCAAATATATTTGGGTGGCAGCCAAGAGGGAATGGTGTGTTGTAGTAGCATGCTGGAGTGTTAACAGATGAATTAGCATTTGTTTAATCTCACTGTTTTCCTGAGAACTGAGGAAAACTGGCATGGAAGGTTGTAATTCTAGAGTCCTGTGCTTTATCTATAATGTTTACTTTAGAGTTTTTCTTTACAAATGTAGTGAAGTAAGTATTAGTCCACACAGTCTAATTTTTTTAGACTAAGGGGCTGCATGCATGGCCAAAAGGCCCATATTCATTCCAGCCTGGCATTGTCCTATATGGATAATGCAGGTCATTAAACTTGAACTAGGATCAGCTACTCCGGATGCTGATTTGGCAGTCCTGGATTGACCCTAGCCCATAGAGGCCTTAACATGGGCTCAAAAGACCATCTGTTTATATTGGAGTTTCCTGGGTGGATGGATCCATGGCCCATGGTGACCAGGCAGGCATGTGAACAACCACCCATCTGACCTGGCTCAGAACTTCAGGCAGGATAGCACAGGTTTAGCACAAGCAAAGGACAACCACTGTATTTAAAACCTGTAATTATAACCTGTGTGTACATGCAAGAACATTTTGATACTATCAGTAGTAGTGAAATGTGCTAATGTGCTATGCCCATTTCCATTAGTTAACTCAGATAACAAGTACATATGTGACACTGTCTCCTAAGGTTGTCTGATTATCAGTGATGGTATATTGATATTGAAGATTTTACTGTTTCATGTTGGGTAGTGGGTCAGTGAAGAGAAAGTACCTATTCTTAAACTTTTAAGCATTTTTGATTGCTTGTTTTCCAGTTTCATCTAGTTTTCCATTCTAGGATTTCTCTATGCAAAAGCAATATGTGTATTATATACCTTCATGTCAGCTGTCAACTTATGGCAACCTAATGAATTTAATAAGGTTTTCTTAAACTCAGAGGTGGTTTTACCCTCTGAAATATAGCCTGTAGGACCTTGTAGTCATTGGCTTTCTCCCATCTAGATACTAACCAGGGCTGACCCTATTTAGCTTCCAATCAGATCAGATGGGATCCTGTCCCTTTAGGATATTTTGGCTGGCAGGTGCAATATGTACGGTAACTACTATTCTGTGTTGAGATCTTTGCATCTGGGACAGAGATGAGCAGCCTTTGGGGGTCAGTGCCTGTACAATCCATGAAGATTAGGGCCAACGCAGTGTCCCCACAACAGAGATTTTAAAAGTTGTGTTATTACAGTAGCAGAGAAACTTCAATTCTGACTAGTATTGCTGGTGTGAAAGAAGAGGTGTGTGTAATCTCTTCCCTGACCCTAGTCTAATGAAGAATGCAGTTTCCCTGTTTACTAGTAGCCTTCCATGCTGTTAATTCTTCCTGTTAAAACAAACATTAGCTATTGTAAATAGCAAAATTCATAATTATGGTACCTTTATTGGTGCCACCAACAGGACAAAATGCATGTTTACACTTTGGGGAATGACCAGATCTCCCCATCAGACAATAAGTTACAAAAAGCTGTTTTGTTGGGGGTGCAAGTGCTAGATGTGACTTGGAATCATGAAAGAAGAGTTGAAGACATTCAGTCAAGTTCTGATATGTTGAAATGAGGATCTAGATTGTAATGCCTTTGGGTTTCAGTTGGAATGTAACCCCTAAAAATGCTAAGAGCAGGAGCAGAAGAAAATTTTCTTCAGCCTGTTACTAAAAAGGCTACCCAGTTTTTCATTTGTTTTCAACTGATTAAGGAACCACATTGCTTTAACCAGGACAAAGTTCTGAGTTTACAGTTGATTTTATATTTTCAAAGATGAAAGATCACACTTCTATGTCGGTCTTGGTCCCAGAATTCCTAGTGGTTATTTACCCTCCTTTCTTTCCTTTTGTAAGATCTTTATTGGTTAAGACAAAGATCTCAAAAGCTGGCACACATTTTTGCATCCTTTTAGTGAATTCTAGTGCTTTGTGTATTTTTTACCCTTATGGGACACTGTAACTTGTTTATACAGGCATTATTATGTTGCATTCCAGCTTTCCTCTCCTTGATTCTTGGGAAAGTAATTAGCTTATAGATGAGTTGTAATGCATCCTGAGTCTTGATTTAAAAAACAAAAAATCTTATAGTAGAGGTATGTTATTTCTATTGTTATCCTTCCCACTTCCAGAAAAATCTATTAAGGACTGATGAAAGTAGCTACAGAATTGTCTGAGAGACTGTTGCAGTGCAGTAATTGAACTCAAGCACATCTTATTCCATGTCATATGAACATTCAGAGGTCATTATAAATAGAAGGAATATTTGAAATATGCTTGGTAATTATTCTGTTTATGGAAACAGAGAACTTGACATAAATGGCTGCCCAGTATTGCAGTTACAGGCAAACCTTTAAAGAGATTTTGTAGTTTTTACTAGAGACATGACTCATAGGGGTCTTATTGACTTTACTAAGAATGGAAACAAGGCAGTGCACTTGTTCCCTTGTTGGCACTAGGTTTGCACTTGGTACATCTGAATAGTTTTTATAAGTATCATGATTTTGTTTTTTCACATTGTGTGAAGTTGTGTGTATGGAGTAGTGATTCTAGTTTATACTCCTAGAATTATTTTGTGTTGAGGTGAAGGCTACTTACTTTTATTCCACCTGGTAGAATTTTTACAAGGCTGCTTCCTTTTCACTGCTGCCTTAATAAAGAACAGTTCTGTTAAAGTGAGCATGAGAGTTCACACTTCTTTGGTTCCTGAAATGTTCATGAAAACATTATCAGGGTAGTACTAATTTTACAATTCAGGATAGTTTTGTAAGCAAAGCTAATTTGGGTAGCCTCTGTAATAGGTCCACCCTCAACTTCTACTACCCTTTGTTAGTAGGTTGATAAATTATGAAACTCCTATTGTATACAAAGAGGAGATGGAGGTTTGTTTGGGTTGTTTTGGGTTGTTTTAGAGGGTTTTGTAAGAAGGCAAGTCATTATCAGATATCTCCTGGGACTTGTAGGGGTTTTTTGGCACAAGACTCAATGACAGAGAGAGACTAAATATCTCACAAAACTATAAATTCCATAATTCTATATCATTGATGCATGGCAGTTAAAGCAGTGTCAAACTGCATTATTTCTGCAATACAGATACAGCTTTAGCATATTCCTTCTTGAGAAGAAAAAAACAGGAATTTTTACTCCTGTCCCTACAGTGAGAATGGAATTACCTTTTCCTACATCACATTCCAGTTTCCTTTTAAGAATCTGATTGAAATGTGCCTTCCAAACAGATTTCTTTTTCTTTAGTGCATAAATCTCTTTTTACAGGTAGCATGAATTGGATTAAATAGACATGATTTGATAATCAAACTTTTACCTATACCTTTAGTCCCACTTATTCATAAAACCCATTGGGTGACCTTGGGCAAGTCACACTCTCTCAGCCTCAGAGGATGGCAATGACAAACACTCCTCTGAAGAAGTTTGCCAGGAAACCCCATGATAGGTTGCCTAAGTCAGAAATAACTTGAAGGCACTCAGTGGCAACAACACCCAGAAAGTGTGGTGTTTGATTTATTGGAACTCCAACTAGTAACATTATAGGTTGTTTTCAGAAGGTAGTATTGTGATTTTGAGATCTGATGATTTGAAAATAATGTCAGAGGTCAATCTGTGTCTTGTTCTTTTGGGAACATTTTTTACAGTCACTTCAGTAGTGTGAAAGGTGTGCATGGGGAAACAGAAGCAGTGCTGAGAATTGTGCCATGTGTTTGTTGGCAAATGAAGCCAGTTGGGAAGAAGGTGTGCCTTCACTAGCTAAAATAATCAGTATGACCCTATTGGAGAGCATAGTGCCATACGCAGTGTAAGTCCAGGTTGGAAAGCTAGTTATTGGACTGCAACTCACAGCATTCCTCACCAGTGGCTATACTGGTTGATACATCTTAAAAGGATCTGGAGAGCCACACAATTCCTACCACTGCTATACTCCTTTTTTTCTTCTTTTACTATTATAAAGCTGTTGTTTAGTGTGACTACTTGTTAATAGTTTTTGTGGAGAAAATTGCTGAGAAGGATGATATTCATCCTCTTCACTACATATGAACAGCTAGGGTCCTAAGAGTAATTAACATTAATAGAAAGTAATTTTTTTTGTCCCTTTATTCCACCTGTATCACTGAAAAGAATTTCCTGGAGACTAGAGGATTTTCAAGATGAAGTGCAGAAGACAGTTGGATAAGAAGGAAGTGACAGAAAAGCTTAATTCCATCATCTTCCTTACAATTACTTACAGGCCATCTAAGCCAAGGTTTTCAGGATACCTCTCAATCAGGAGGATCTCTGCTTCAACATGAAGGCCTGAGAACATTCAGGGGTAGCTGTGTTGGCTGTTTAGCAAATTCAAACAAAATCCATCAGTGATACCTTTATTGGCCAGCCAAAATGCACAATATACTTGTTGCAAGCTTTTGGAGCTTTGAATGCTTGCAACAAGTATATTGTGCATTTTGGTTGGCCAATAAAGGTATCAATGAAGACCTGGGGAATACCTTTTCAAAATAAAAAAATAAATACTGGAAAAACTAAATATAACGACTAAATGTGTCATGCCACAGAATGACTACACACAAATAGAATGCATCCAAATGAAGTAGAGATGAAAGTAAGAATGCAAAGTGCAGCAGTATGTAAAGATTAAATAGAGGGGCATAAATATCCTAATGGTATCAAATCCTGACTGATCCTGGAAGCTAAGCAGGGTCAGCCCTTGTTAGTACTTGTAAGGCAGACTGCCAAGGAATACCAGGTGCTGGAGACTATAGTTCAAAGGTAGGAACTGGCAAAATCACCTTTGAGGATTCTTTGCCCAAGAAAACCCTGTGAAATTCATGGGGTCATCATAAATTGGCAAGTGACTTGAAAGCACATGTACACAAACAAATGATTTTTAAGACTACATAACTTGTCTAGAATTTTCAAACACTTGCAGTTGCTCACATTTTCAGCTACAGCGCAAGTGTTAGGAACCATTGGTCTTCCATATGTTATGATCTATAACTTCTGTGTCCCCTTCCCTTTAGTCATGCTGGGTGGGACTGATGGGAATTGAAGCCCAAAACATCTGGAGGGCCAAAGATTCTCCATGCATGGAGCAGCAGATTAGGGAGTAGCAGGTCCACTATGAAACCTGCAGATAGTATAGGAGGCTGTTGTGGTTTGGTTCCAGTACCCCCATGGATACCAAAATCCGTGGATTCTCAAGTCCCATTAAATGCAGTGGCATAGTAAAATGGTATCCCTTATATAAAATGGCAAAATCAAAATTTGCTCTTTCAAATTTATATATATTTAAAAATATTTTTAAGCCATGGAAGCTTGAATTTGTAGATAAAGTATCCATAGATGGGGGGGGGGGGGGGTTGACTGTAATGTAATGAGCACATTCTAATCAAAATGTTATCAAACATTTATTTCAGTGAGCTTTAAAAGTATTCTGTTGTTTCTGTGTCTTATTATGTCTTTTAATTCCTCGGCAATGTTTTTCAAATGTAGTGTGGGATTCAGAGATCATGTTAACACTATCCAAAATGTGTAAGCTGATGGTTTTTCAGATGCCAGATAATTTCATGGAGCCTTAAGAATTTTGTAAGGTTGCCAGAATTTTTAAAATGAAGTAGCATGATAGAGTAGTGCTGATTTCATTCCTATATCTGGATCACAGTAAAGAGGAAGCTGATTTCAGACACATTCCACTGCTGCAACAGTCACAGAATTAAAGCTGTTTGCTACTACTTGTTCTGTAGGAGTCTTTACAATTTAAAAGGATACTTTGAAATACTTTGAAACTGAAAAGTCAACTCACCTGCTCTGTTCCTATCCCTAGGGATTCTTCTGGGTTTGTGGTGGTGCACTATTGTGTGGGTTGTTATGTTGCCATTTTTCTAGTGTACTACTTTCTCAGTTGACTAACTGGTACTAGATTAAGGCTTTTGTTTCCATTTACTTAATTGTTATGAACAAAGGGGAAGGTTATAGGATTGTAGGCATGTATATATATATGTGTGTGTGTGTGTGTGTGTGTGTGTGTAACTCTATTTAAATGCCCCCCCTGCCCTTTGCAAGCATGGTATAGGAAAGAGTATGTATAATTGTAAAGATAAACTGCAACTAACAAGCTTGTAGGGGATGCAGTTCTTAAAGGCTTGCCTGAGGAAATACTGAAAAGCAGAGAGAGAAAGTCAGTAATAGACTTAAAAATGATGGAGGATTTTGCATAATTAAGAATAGATTAACAGAAATCTTTAATTCCTTGTGGCAACAAAAAAGTTCTATTCTTTAGGCTAAAAATGTTGCACTTTCTATTTACATCTTGTAGGGCTGGAGAGGGAGCCAGTGTGGTCAAGTGGTTTGAGTGTTGGGAGTTTATCACACAGGGAAAATTGGGGGTTTAAAGAACCATTATCCCGTTAAAATTGTGCGATCCGGCATAAAGATTTTCACATGACAGTGCCATTAAAGAGCCATTATCTCGGGAATAAACAGGCAATAAACAGCAACAAATGATTCACAGGGAAATCCTTTGAATGATTTGCTGCTGTTTATTGCCTGTTTATTCCCAGGATAATGACGCTTTAATAACGATGTGTGTGAAAATCTTTATCGCGATTGGGCAATTTTAATGGGATAATGGCTCTTTAAACCCCTGATTTTCCCCATGTGATAGTCCTTGGACTATGACTCTGGAGACCAGGGTTCGACTCCCTACTTGGCCATGGAAACACCTTAGTGAACCTGGGCAAGTCACTCTCAGAGAAAGGCAGGAGCAAAACCCCTCTGAACAAACCTTGCCAAGGAAACTCCATGTAAGGGTTGGATCCCTCTCGGGTCTCCATAAGTCAGAAATAACTTGAAGGGATACAAAAACAACAACCAGAGAAGAATATTTTCTTCACTTTGAGCTGAAGTCACAACTTACAAGGTAAATAGACTTAAATGTCACTCCAGTAAAGCTTTATGGAGAAGAAATAGCTGTTTTGGAAGATCATGGAAGACTTCTTTGAAAATGGTGTTAAACTTAGCTGACGATTTTTATACTGAGTTTTATTTTAAAATACAGTACTTAGATCTGTTCCTGCATAGAAACCAAACCATTGCTTGAAGCACTATGTTATACATGCCTACTCTGAGGCAAACCCCATTGAAATCACCAGGACTTGTTTTTAGGTAACAGTGGATCTAGGATCAGAGGCTGATTTTTTTCTCATCTGGTAAGATAAGAGAATTCTGTTATCTCCACACTTTTTCCCAAAATAACAGTACTGACAGTTCTGTCTTCAAGAACTTACCAAGGGGCACTAAGACAGTATGTTATATTTGGCAAAGGTGGCTATGTGTATAATTTATATCAGAAATGATGCAAACATCAGCTTACCAGTAAAGATAAATTGCTCCATACCTGTCATATTTATATATGACATCTACTATCTTATCTCTTTCAGAAAATGCACTTTATGCAATAATAAACTAAGTACATATGGACTAAGAGATTCAGTGTTATCCATACTTTCCTTTTAGCAATTTATTCTAATGACGTATCCTTAAATATGTTAGGTAGCCACAGTTTTGGGAAAAGGACAGGAAATAAATAAATAAAGGTACTATGACCCCTCGTTTCCCTCTTTGTCTGTACATTTTGAACATGCCTTTGGATTTTAATTTATATGTCTCTGAATGAACAATAAGGCTTGAAGCTTCATTTAAAGATAAGGTAGCCACATGTTGCAAAAGGACAGTATCAGAAACGTTGCCTTTTGAATGAATCAATATAGCATTAATGAAAATGAGTGCAGCTGTATATACCACATATTGAATAATTTAACCCCTGCTTTCAGGCCTTTAAATACCTCCTAGCTAAGCACTAAAGATATTCTAGAATTCACTATCAGTCAATGCCTCTGTTATGTTTTGCCTCTGTGATATTTATTAGGTTGCTACCATATTTTTCTTGGCACTGAGGCAGCCTAACTTTATTGAACAGGCAGGACTATAAAGAGGGGTTGAAGAAAAGGTGCTTTCTTGGTAGAAACTGGGAGCTTGATGCAGTTCACAGGATGAGATTAGAGCTGTGGTAAAAATTGGTTGACATTTCCCCATCGCAGCTTTGTATTAGCTTTACTATTATTGAGAGTGTCAGCAGCTGGGACTGTGTAATATTGGCTGTACAATGAGATGAGGCCCAGTCATTTAGGGAATAATAACTGGCTTACAAGGAGGTGCTATTTTTAACCATGGTTGTTGTTGGCAGTAGGTCACCACAGAAAGTAAATATATAGAAATGTTACCCTTTGGGTCACTACTCTGGGAAACAGCAAATTGAATCCTAATCCCAAAAACTGTATTGCACTGAATTTGTGTGTTTTGGGTCCAGGTAGTATTTTCTAGGTGTTTAGTAACACTTTGAGGGATTTTACTGAACCAATACTGATACGTATTGGCTGGCTTCATGTTGTGTCTTCTTTGTGATAGTTATTATATCATTTTAACACTTTGATTTATGAGCTGTTTGGGAAGCCTTCAGTTGGAAAGTGAGACAAAAATGTCCAAAAAAAATCTTGCTCACCTGTCTTCTCTGTTCATTTAATCCTTACATAGCCCATTTGTGCTTACTAAATGCTTTATATACACTATCTCAGTAATGCTTGCAACAGTCTTACAACTATGTTAACTATGATGCCATGACAATAATGGCTTTTCTAAAATCAGATTCTATAAAGTGTGATGAAATTGATAGACATCTGAGGTCACTGTGATGATGCTACCTCTAGAGGACAGGTTTGGTTCTGGTTTTTGTCTCACTGAATTCCACAGGTATATGCAGAATGATCTAGATTAATTGTGGTTGAGCGTGATATGAACAAGGCCTCAGAAATGTTAGTACTAAAACTAACATGTTAAAGTTATTTGAAAATTAATTATCCTTAAGACACTTTATGAAAATTAAAAAAGTCTTAGCTACCAATATGTTAGTGTCATTTTACTTTTAAATTTTAAAAAAATCAGTTTAAATTTATTTAAAATAATCACAAATCAACCTCAAAATTACTCTCAAACACATGTGAAATACCCCAATTAACAAATTAAAGCAATGTGAAATGTTAACTATTGTTCAGATAATTAAGTCTTAAAATTGTAAAATATTGTTTTTTATTTCTGTGTGCTTTGCAATTTGGTCAATAACTGCCTGTAAAACAGATATCTGTCTTTGGTCAATACATTGATATCTATCTACTAAAAGGGGCAGATAAACTTCTATGGCTAATAAATTTTTGGACCTATACCTATAATCATCTAATGGTTCATGCCTGAAATGAGTCTGAATAAGTGGCTTCAAAGTTCATGTTTATCTTGTATTTTCTCTCCAACCATTTATGTATCACTCACTTTTATACGTTTGTATACTGATTACTTTTCTGTGAAAGAATCTAGCATTTTTGAGTTAGCCACATCTCCAGTGACTTGTTAAAATGTATCTACCATATATACTAGATTATAAATCAAGAGCATGTTTTGGGGCCAAAATTATGGATTTTGCAATGACCCATGGATAAGTCAAGGGTAAAACTTGGAGGCTCCTTCAGTGTGTGTATGTGTGTGTATGTGTGCATGTGGCAAGAAGGACTCTAATTGAGGCTTTTTGCTTCAGCATTTCAGCCTTTGTTTCAGCCTTCACTCCCCAGACAATGGGGGCACAGTTGGGAGAGGGACTCTTTGTTTGTTTGTTTGTTTGTTTGTTTGTTTAGCAGCCTTCAGTCACCCAGGACTCTTTCTACTTGGCTCAAGAGAGAAAGAAACTGCTCTCCCCAGCACATGGGGAAATATGAAATAGTTGCTATCACATGATAGTCTAAGACAGGGACCGGCAACCTATGGCCTGGGGGCCGGTTTAGGCCCCGGTCCCTCGACTTACCGGCCCAGGCTGAAGGTTGCCGCCGCCATGGCGCGTTATTGCCACTCTGCGGCCGCGCTCGCCATGACCGCCATTTTGGAAATCGAAATGGCAGTCACAACACGTTTGCGCATGTGCAGTACTCTTGCGCATGCGCAAACGTGGTGTGGCCGCCATTTTGATTTCCAAAATGGCAGCCGCGACATGCACGGCGGCGGCTGGACATGCAGCGGCGGCAGCGGTGTGCGCGGGGGCGGAGGGCGCATGCGCACGCGTGAGAGCGCGCACCACCATTCTCCCCCACCCTCGGCCCAGCCAAGACCTGGGCTACAGGAGACTGGCCCAGGTCTCAGAAAGGTTGCCTACCCCTGGTCTAAGATGTATTAGCCAGTGCTGTTAATAACTTCATTAGGTTGTTGAAGTATATGCTCTAATTCAGTTATACCTTGCGTTGTTAATTTTGTCATGGTTAGGTTTGCTAAAATATGTGATTATCTTCAACTTCCTGATTCTAAACTTTTCTGTTGTTTGGGTTAGTAACTTAATTTTCTGGCCGCTCCACAAAGATGGAACCTTCAAAATTTGAATATCAGAGGATATCTGTCTAGCAGAGCTTCAGTTACCTAGAAAGAAAGATTAATGATGTTTTTAGTGCTGTTCATCATGCTAAATACATTACATCTATATTTGTGTGAATCTGTAAATTTGGCTTTCTTTTGGTTGCCTTTCTCCTGTCTTAGGATGAGCACGTGAATAATCTTTTGAAGTCTTCAGCAGCTGATCATCACAAACTGGCAGTACCAGTTTTGTAGCAAACATATATTTATATCCTGCTTTCTTCCTCACAAATTATGTACACTAAAGAAACCTGACAGAATTCACAGTTGCAAAATTTTGGGACCAAAGCTGGTATGTGATGGGCATCTTTTTCACACTGCAGAAATAAAGCAGTTTGATACTACTTTAACTGTGATGGTTGTGAAATCATGGGATTTGAAATTTCGGGGTGAAACAGATGGGCCAAATAAAGTGGTTTCCACCTGCTTTGAAGGCAGAGCATTTAGATAATACACACTTCCAAAGCGGGCAGAAACCAAATTGAAGCCATACTCTGAGGCTACAAACCAGAGCAAAAAGAAGCTACAATAGTCCAACTCAAGGCAGAAAATGTGCACCTTTGACCATGCATATAAACACCTCAATGTGAGAGCAGTTCTGAAGGAACAATCCATAACCCTAACCCTAAAGCTGCATATAAATGCACCAGTGCATGTGCACATTAAAAAAGGATGGAGCTGGTGTACAGCTGGGGTTGGAATATAAAAAAGTGAAAGTGTGACACCTCCAATAGATATAATTACAACATACACAAACCAGACAGTCCAAGAGGGGGCATGGGGTGAAGGGCCTTTAAGGGGCATGTGAGGGCCATGATTGTGCTTTGCCAGTGTTTTACTGGGCACACCAATGCTCTGATGCCCAGTATCAATGGAGGATCACACATGCAACTCTGTGGCCAATTGTATGGGTGGCCATCCAGTGGAATGACATCTAGGCATCAGGCAGTCACTGGCTGTGTGTTTGTGCAACAGTGCACGTGCATGGTGGGGAGGTAACCCAAAAAAATTACTCAGTGGTATGGCTTGATGCTAGGCCGTGCGGCCAGGCTGTGCACATTCAGCCATCTTGGGAGTGGCCGGTTCAGACCGGGGGTTTGACCCACTTTCAGAAAATGCAGATTCAAGCCCCTTTTTCCTAACCATCTGTTGCAGCCCTTGGTCAGATATTGAGCCTTGTCTGTCAGAAAGGTCTGGTGCCTCACCAAACTGCAAATTGCAGGATTCTGTAAGATAGGACCATGGTAGTTGAAGTGGTGTCAGACTGTTTTATTTCTGCATGTGGATACACCCTGCGTTTGGTGGCATGGGAGAATAATTGTTCAAGTTACTTTCATTGTTGTAGTTATCTGAGCTAACATAGACATTGGCATGTCCTTAAAACTCCCCCTGTGACCAGTATAATTGTTTAATGTAACTGCAAATGTTATTTCAAAATATTTGAAGCATATTAGTATGCCCAGATAGGTACTGCTGGACTTGTGCATTCGAGATGCAGTATTGCATTTATTAATTTCGTTTGTGCTTCTTTGTCTTGCATGAGAAGATTGTTATCCCATTGAGTCACATAAGCTGCCCTTGTCCATGACCTTGGATTCCTGATGTGTTCAGAATAATTGTTTAGTATCAGTGTTTCTCTGTTAAGGTTAACATGCTTTATAAGAATTCTAGCAGAAGGGAATTTTATTTGCCCACTGACATTTGTTGGCAACAATGTACCATTTGCAATATTACCTTATGCTGCAGAGCTCATTCCTGAACCTGTCTAAATGAAAAGTAAAATTAGAAAAAATGGGCCTTATCAGGAAACCTTTTCTGTTCTGATTATAAACTTTAAATATATAATTAATTTGTTTTAGTCAGAGTCAATCAGTATGGAGACATGTACTGAACCCTCCTTCCCTTCTCTTGGAGATATGTATATCCTCAAAGGCAATACAAGGCAATAGACACTTCCCTCACTCCCCAGCTGTTCTTGTATTCATTTTTACACCTATAAATTGTGCCTCCTCTTTATGCTGCCTAGAACTATTAACATGTGCCACTATCTCAGCTAATTAGCTACCAAAGCTATGGATTCTAGATTTCATTATTCTCTCTCAGCTGGAGAAGGTTTGGCCTTTCAACCCAAACAAAGTGCTGGATGGGAAACAATTTGTAAAAGTTCAGGGGATATAAGACCATAGATAAGATATACGGAGCCTGCCGTGACTGGGCTGGCTCCCAGCCTGTTACAACACTGCAGTTACTTTGAAGGAGTAGTTGGTTGGCTCTGAGATTTTTTATCAAGAGCAGCCTGTTCAGGCTTCTCCGATATGGGTCTGAGCTTACCTTCTGCCCAAGATGGTAACTGTACAAGTTGCTAGTTAACTTGGATTTCCAGATGCCTGCCATCATTTCTTTGCTGTAAAGTGGCATTGAAAATTATGGCTCTTTGAGATTCAAAGTTTCATGTGAATATGCAGCAAAATTCGTGCTGGCTAGACAAATTTCAGGAAAAAAACCATATGATGGAAAGGGCAAATAGTTGTCATCCTAATTGTTGCTTCTGATTTGCCAATTATCTCATTCACTTGATGCTTTGCAACAGATGGTAATTTAAATATGTGGTTGACCCAGTATTGTGTGGCTAAGACCTAGGAAGTATATTCCCTGTAGTTGAAAAAGTGTCTTGGTGGGAAAGCAGTGGCAACAGGAACTTCAAAGTGTAGGCTGGCAAGTGAAAAGCATATTTGATCAGTTGTGGATTTAATTGGATTCTTACTTTCTTTTATGGGGTGAGGGGGAGGTATCTTTGTTCAAGTCTGAATTCCATAATTAACTCTTTTGCTGAGAGGTACTTGCTCCATTTATTGTTTTGAACAACTGTCTGTTATAGCCTAGTGCTATGTTGGTGAACCTATGGAACGTGTGCCATATCTGGCACATGAAGCCATTTTAGAAGGCATGTGGAGAGATGGGAGGGTGGGGGAAGAGGAGGAACAGGCATGCACCTGTTTCTCCTCTTCCCCACTGTTCCAGGCCGTCAGTTGTCACCAGAGAGGCAGCTGAAGGCCCAGGAGGGTGCAGGACCAGGAGCAGGAGCAGGCATGTGCCTGTTCCTCCTATTCCTGGCTATCCTGGGCCTTCATCCGTCTCTGGAGAGGCAGGTGAAGTGACAGGAGAGCAGGAGAGGAGGAGGAGGAGGAGGAGCACACCTGATCCTCTTCTCTCCTCGCCTCCTTCCCTGGGCCTTCAGCTGTCTCCAGAGAGGGAGCTGAAGGCCCGGGAGGGCAGGGGGAAGACGCCTTGCCCCTGGAGGGTGGAAATCCCACCCCCGGAGGGTGGAAGTTCCTCCCACAGTACCGGGTAATACCCATGCCGGAAAGCCTTTTAGTTTGGGCACTCGGCCCCTAAAAGATTCGGCATCACTGACCTAGTATTTCTCTGAAAAGCTATACTTTGTTAGCATTGGGAGCAAACTGATTGTTGTTCTCACATTTTATTGTATTACTGACAAGTGCACTTTAAAAAAGATCATAGTGAGGAGCATACTTAACATATGTATTTCTGATGGTTGGTTGTTGAATATGATTTTGATTTCAGACATTTCCCTAAATGTTAATCTTCATGTTTAAAACAATGAGGACTCTTTCTGATGAAAATGGTCTTTGTTTTGGGGTTAAGGGCAAATAGAATCTGACACTAAAATCAACAGGTTTGTATAATTTAACATTAATTCTGATGTTTCTTAATGCAGGCAAACTTTTCCATGTAATGTATAGGACATATTTTCTTTGCCTTTCTGCAACATAGGCTGGTGTAAGGAGTTTTATTACTTTAATTTGACCAGGGAATGCTTAGCAATTTTTTTTTACATTTTAGAGCATTTGTCTAAAATTGTCAGTGAGCTTCCAATGGGAGGGAGGAAAAGATGCACAAATTCTGATACTGCACATTTTCTTATTTCTTTCTGAGATTGTACATCCTAAACTATAAAGCCAAATATGATCAGATCCCAAGCATGTATCATTGAATGAGCAGTTAAAAATGTAATGTTTCTGTGTTATGGGAAAGAGAGGAATTTGTTAAACATAATGGAGAGAAAGTAGGATTGAGAGTAAGTCAGAATTGTAATTGGAATGGATGAAACTGGGTATCTTAAGGAGAGACTTAAAACATAATACTCTGTGTAGTGTCAAATAGATGTACAATCCTCCCTCCGTTCTTGTTGCTATGCAGAGAGATGGGTATAAATAAATTTTATTATTATTATCATCATCATCATGGGGAATTTCCCCGCGAAAACAGAAAATTGCATATATTCAAGCCCCATTGGCTTGAATGGAGGTGTGCCCCCATGGGCACGCACCACAGGCAAGCTCTCCATTTTCTTCCCCTCCGTTCGCCCCTCATGCATAAGCGAGGGACAAGGATCTCAAGTCTGCAAGAATGGAGGGGCAACTTTAAAATGTATGAATCTTCAGCCAATACTAAGGTATGCTATCACAGTGGTTCTTGATTCAGTTTAAATATACACTAAAAGAACTTTTTGTATATTTTGAATTAGCCAACGTAGTACATCTGTTTCATGTTGAGATACTATTTTTGTAACAGGAATGGTTTTGCTCATTTTAAATAATAGTTGTTGAAGCACGATATCTAGCAGTGTAAACCAGTCTCAGAAATGTAGAGCTATGCCATTTAACATGGACAGTGTTATGATGTAATGCCAAAACACATTTAAGCATTATGAAAAGAAATCCTTTCAGGAGTGATGTTCATCCTTCCCTTTTTTTTGCTCTGGGATAGCGATGAAAAGACTGGACATTTCTACTTCTGTTTTAGGTTAACCACAGTTTAGTTGGTTCGTTAAAATAAGCCAAATTCATAAATTAGTTTGACCCTGACTTGCTTTCAACCTCAAACCAATCTCTGCAACTAACTACACTTTGCACACAGGGCCATAATCAAAACCAAAAATGAGAGCTTCTGAAATGTTTGTAACAAGAGTGAGAAATGTGCAAGGTGAGTCAGAATCTAGTTTGCCTTGTTGTTATGTGCCTTGAAGTCATTTCCAAGTTATGGCAACCCATGGGTTTTTCTTGGCAAGATTTGTTCAGGGGAGATTTGCCATTACCTTCCCCTGAGGCTGAGAACATGTAACTTGCCCAAGGTCACCCAAGGAGTTTCATGGCCAGGCAGGGAATCAAACCCTGGTCTTCAGAGTCATAGTACAATACTCAAACCACTACATCATGCTAGCTTTCTGTGTTTTGTAGTTATCTGGGGCAACAATTGCGTTGCAGAGGGGTGGGATATAAATTATTATTATTATTATTATTATTATTATTAAATGCCCAGATGGTGACTCCTCACGAAGTAGTATCAGTTTGTTTCCTTAGGCCTTCTGCATTGATAATGGACCTTATCCCACGCTGCTGTAAAAGTGGCAAGAAAGCGATATAAGCATCATCCCACTACTATAGCGCTAGCAATCCCCAGAGATGGCAATGGCCAGCACACGCAACTGGCATCATCGCGCTATTGACGATATCGCGATGATGCCCCCCCCCACGGAAAGCGCATTTGCAGAGCACACTACAGCATGGTATAGTGGGATGATTCCGGCAAGCATATTCTTGCACATGCACTAACTTTTTGCTTTGGCGTCAACACATCACCAAAAGTACTACAAAACATGTTATCATTCACCCCTATGCTCTGCCTGCACCCACAAGCCTGCACCCAACAAGCCTGCACCCTACAACCCAGCACCCACACGACAGGAAAATGTCCACCGGCTGTGTTTGTGTCCCTATGCAAAAAGGAAACACGTCATAGGATGCTGCCAGAAAGAACGATGGGAAATAGCACTAGGAACGATGGGTTATGAAGTGGAAATGCTCACGGGGAGGGAATTGCTGACCATACCTACAGCGCTAGCGCTTTCATAGCGCTAAGAATCAGCTTGCGCTATTGCAATGCCTGGTGAAACCGACATTCAAAAGAACGTGAATGATGCTGCATTCCGAGCGGTCTCTTGCCGGATTCTTAGCGGCGGCGTGGGATCAGTCGGAAAAATTTAGCGCTATAGCGCCGGATTCTTAGTGGCTTCTTAGCGACGTCGTGGGATCAGTCGGAAAAATTTAGCGCTATAGCGCCGGATTCTTGGTGGATTCTTGCTGCTTTTGGCCCCGTGGGATAACGTCCAATGTCTAGTATGAATCAGGCAGTAAATCATTACTCAGAAGCCTGATCTGCATAAATACCCCCGTGTGTGTGTGTGTGTGTGTGTGTGTGTGTGTGTGTGTTTAAATATATGATGGAAGCAGACTTGCCCATTGTGATAGAGAGCCCCAGCAAATGAATAGATGGTCTGTTTCATCCAGAGCCTTTATTATTATTATTATTATTATTATTATTATTATTAAAGTTTATTTCTAGAGTGCTGTCAGTGTACACAGCGCTGTACAAAAGGACAAACAAGCATAAAATAGAATAAAAACCTGCCAAAGGCGTACAATCTAATATAAAACAATAGGTAAAATAATACGTCAATTAAAACAAGAAAGAATTACAGCCATTAGTTAACAACATCCACTGTCTACCCAAATGAGAAAAAGTAAATGTATACCAGACAGCCTTCTTTAGTTCCTTTTCCTGCCATCAGTTCATGAAGATGCAAGGCAAATCCAATGCCCTTTCTCATTTCCCCATCAGTGCCTCATCTGAAGTTGTTCTAACTGCTGAAGTTTTGATTAACATGTATTTGTGTCCATGACGAACTGGTTCAAGATGAACATCTTGTTTGTGCTAGCTGATGATAATCCATTACATAGTTACTTTGCATCCCCTCTCATTCATCAATGGTCCAGTTTCACTGAAAGGTTCCATTTACAGAACTGAGAGAAATATTATAGCAAGTAATCTTACCTGTGATTGCAACTCTTAGCTGTACTGCCTTTAAGGTGGTTACTGGATTTTATTTTATTTGTTTTTTAAAATTGTACAGCAATTAATTGCCAGTGAGGTAATGAATAATGAGTTCAAATACATTAACACACATAGACGCAGATATCTACCCATACACAGAACAAGCACATATAGAGGAACAAATGAAAAAGAGAAAGACAAATAGAGGGAAAATTAGAGGAATATAGGTAACCCTCTTTTTTGGGGGGGGGACTTTTACATTGTTACTATGTTTTCTGGACATGTTAGTCCAATATAGTAAGTGCCACAATATAACAGCAGGCAGGCAGAGGAAAGTGATTTACTGTAGAGTAAGCAGACAGGTTACTTGAAGGCACATGCACATAGACTATGAGATTGTTTCAAATTAAATCTTGCTGTCCTGAGTAATTTCCTGAATTTGTATTTGATTTTAATAGTCTGGTTGAAAGCAGTTTAATGTTTGAGGAGAAAGACAGCATTCATTAAATTACTTCAGATATATCAAGAGAACCTCCTTAAATACCAAGATATTGGTGTACATATAGCAGATGTCTTCAAGCATGAGAACAGTTGGGTCTTTTAGAAAAACGAGACAATGGCTCTATTTATAAGGAGATGAACTTGGTGAATATTGCTGTGATTAAAATACACATTGACTTTAGCATGTTAATTTGGCATTTAATTATGTCCCAAATGAAATATTGTCTTAATTTCTTGCTTCATAGCCAAGGGATGGGACTGCATGTCCTTAATATACCTAAAATGTATAATTTTACATTTTTTCATCTTTGGCATAAGCTTAAAGCAGTTGGTGTTGAAACATTAGTAAATTGTTCCATTTCGTTTAATTTGGAGATTGTCCTAAGATCAGTATCAGTAAGTAACCCTAGCTGGGAAAACATACGCACTGGGATTGAAAGGACTACTTCAGGTATGCCCAGCAGGGTTTTAGATTTCTTTTTTTCTTTTGAGCAAGCCCTCATGCTATTCTGTTAACTGCTTTTGAAAAGCTCACCAGTTCCATGTGGCTAGGATAGGAATATGTGCCTAAAGCTGTTGTGAGCACATGGGACGTGCTGCACAGTTATTGGAATAAAGTCTTGGTATTTACTACCCTTAATTTCCATGCAGTCATATAATTTCTTTCCATATTGAAGTGAGCTTGCTAGCAACTCTTTTGCAAATTTAGTTCAGGGATAGTTTTTACTCCTTTTGAAACAGCGTTTGCTCCATATGTTTTGGACTGTAGCCCCCATCATCTTCATTCAGAGGTCAAGGATTATAAGAGTTATAAGAGATAAAAACATCTTGAGTGAAGGATATTTGTTTGAGTGTATTACAAGTATGTAGATGAGAATAATGCCTCCCATTTTAGATGCAACAGCTTTACATAATCTTTTTTTTCTTTTTAAATTATTCAATCTTTTCTATTGTCTACACCAGTGCTACTCAGAGTGGCAATCCATGAATCAAGGCTGGTCCACAAGCCATCAATGAGTGCAGTAAGCTTCTAGGAAATTACCCAGGTTCAACAATAATATGGCACAAATATGGTACAAATATGGAGGGAAAGTCATGCTGCTATATCAGATAGCTTGAGAGTCACTAATGTACACATTTTTGAGGGGACTGTCTTGGATGACATTGATACCTATCTCCATGTAAGATAGAAATTTGATGGTTCTTTCAAAGGTAGAAAGTGGATTTTCTATTTAAATTAGATCTAGGGTTTTCAAGGGGATTTATCTTAATTTTTTTGGTTGAACTGCCCAATAACCAAAGTTAAAGTGTCACATAGCTAGTCCCTAAAAATAAATAAATAAAAATAATATCTTTTAAAGTGAAATCTTTCTATAATACTGATATTTTAAACCTTCACTACAATTTCATAAATCAGTGATCATCACTCAGACACATTAAGTTAAATATATTTTTCTCCTATGTATAAAGCATGGTGACAAAGACCTGAACAGTGTTAAGTATGATGCAGGAGGTTCCATGTTGTATGTACTACTATGGCCTTCCTAAGAATAATGGACACTTACCATTTCTTAGAAACAATGTTTTAACTACAAGCATTTGCATCAAGAAAACTTTGTACCCTTTGCTGCCCAGTCTTACAAATATTTGTTAAGAAGTATATTTCAGTTTGTTCCATGAGACTTACTAGAAGTCTTGAAAACATCTAGGGGTAGCCATGTTGGCCATATAGCAAATCCAATAACATCCAAATAATGATACCTTTATTGGGACAACCAAGATGCATAATTTACATGTTGCAAGCTTTCAAAGTCACACTGGCTTCTTAATCAGGCAAACAGAGAAAAAACTGAAGATGTTAGTCATAGGCCTGCATTTTCTGTTTCTGGTCTTGAAGTAAGTGATCCATCTTAGTATTCTTCAAACAAACGGAAAAAGGTTGGGTTGCATGAGATAATTCTGGAGGACATAAGACATGAAGTTTGAACGGCCAAAATCTTTGAAATTAGGGTAGCAGCACGCACAACAATCCTGTTTAGCTAGAAACCAGTTCTGGTGATAGTGACTAGTTAATGTATATGCTTGCTGAATGGAAAAGTCATTGAATGAAAAGTCATTGATAGAAAATTATCTCTCTTTCAATGAATGTTTTGGAGAATCTTGGCTACTTATTTTTTGATTGTAATTGTTTGGGTGCTATCTCTGTGTTCTTGAGAGAGAAAGCCTTTGGCTGCCTGTCGCTGGATGGTCCAGGATTAATCAGTTACCTCTTTTTAAATCCACAGCTGAATAACTGTTAAATCATTTCACTTGTGGGCATCTATGTCAGTGAGAAGAGCTGTAAAACTTGGATCTTTTTAACAGAGGCATTTCTAGACTTTAAATAGACTGCAGAGTATTTTTAACATTAACATGGCAAAGTTTAAAAGTTATTTAAAGAGTGTGGTGGGTGTCTAAATTTTTGGAAGTGGTAATGAGCTCATTTTTGTGAACTGGGGAGAAAAAGGTTGTGTTACATCCCACTACTGCACATATATTCACATGGGTTCTGACCAATATTATGACCTATTTACTGATAATCTAACCAGATTACAATCCTAAAAATGTATGCCAGCATTATTATTTTTTCCTGGCAGAAACAATGTTCTTCTAGTAACTCCTGGACAAAGTGTTCCATGTCCCACCGTGGTAATGAAATAAGGCCTCTCAAATCCCCCTCTTTCCTGTATAGACAAGCCACTGTCCAAAATTATGTTGAACGGAGTGTTTCCTCTTACCCTGGATGTTGCATCCATGTTGGCAGCAAGGATGATGACTGAATATATCTTTAGTTACTTAGAACAATTAATTCGGATTTAACATTGACTGTGTCTACACTGCAGAAATAGAACAGTTTGATACTACTTTAACTACCATTACTTTGTTGTACAGAATTCTGGGATTTGTAGTTTAATGAGCGCTTTGACAGACCAGGCTGAATACCTCACTAAACTACAAGTCCCAGGATTCCACATGATGGAGCCATGACAGCTAAAGTGATGTCATCATGCTTTATTTCTGCAGCATGGAAAACCAGATGGTCCATCTGAATAGTTGCTTGTAGTTAAGCATTGTTGGATGTGATTTTTGGAGTCCAGATTTTACAGCTATATTTCACAAACATTTTGTAAGTAAAGTTGCTTTGAGCTTACTCTAAATCAGGGGTAGGCAACCTTTTTGAGCCAGGGGCCGGATTGCTGTCCCTCAGACAATTGGGGGGCCGGAGCACAAAAAACAAACAAACAAATAAATAAATAAATAAAATTTTAAAAAAATAATTTTTTTTAAAAAATATATGCATGCACACTCTCTCAGCCCCAGAAAAGCCATGGCAAAAACCCTGTGGAGACTTTGCCAAGAAAACCCCAAGAACAAGTAATAACAACAATAATCAATATCATCATGGCGGTGGCAGCGGGGGGCGGCGGCAGTGGCGGCGGCAGGACCGGCCTGGGGCCAGTCCAAAGGCTTCGGGGGGCCGCATCCGGCCCCCAGGCCTTAGGTTGCCTACCCCTGCTCTAAATGATATTGGTAAGATGATGTATCTTGGAATTTACTCATGCTGGGTAATTTGATTATCTACAGCTTCACTAGTTTTAGTTCTGCTGTGGTAAATGTTTCTGTTGCTGATTTTATTTATTCTCTTCTGAACTGTGGTTGAGTTTTGATCTATTTGGGTAGTATCTTATAAACTCATTCCATAAGCACAAAGCTTTTACCATTTATAGAAAGTTACAGTTCATCTTTAAAAATGTGTCAGATTCCATGTTTTGATTCTGCTTTTCAAGCACTTGTAAAAGTTGTTGTGCCGACATTTTTACAACTCATTAAAACTTCATTATACTAGCTAGTTGTTCCACTAAAGCTGGATAAACTTATGCTAGCTATTCTGTTAGTGTCTATATGTATGTGAGTGTACACACATGTGTGCAACATCACTATTGGAACTTTTCCATCTCTTATGCCAGGGGTAGGCAACCTTTCCCCTTTAAGGGCCGAGGGACTTCAGCTCCCAGAATCCCAGGAGCTATTGGCCAACATGGCTGAGGCTTCTGGGAGCTGAAGTCCCTCAGCCCTTAAAGGGGAAAGGTTGCCTACCCCTATCTTATGCTGTCATACTAAATAAAATTCCTTGAATTTTTAGAGTTTTAAATTATCTCTACATGTGATTCTGACAGATCCTGTCATAAGAAGTGTTTTCCTGTTGTTTTGATAACTGCAGCTCTTTTCCTTTTCATATTGGTAATGCATATAATCTATAAAGGTGCTGGATTTAAATGTAGACATGCTA